>CM062569.1:506183-2906183 GCA_031468815.1 Morus bassanus
GGCTGGGGAGCGGCAGAGCCACGGCCCCGGGCACAGCTGTGACCAGCCGGGCGTAGAAGTGCTCCCGCAGGCTATTGCCTTGCCCTGCCGTGCAGCTCTGGCCCCGACGTGCAGGCTGCGGGAAGGCTGCACCGGGACTGGGCAGCACAGCGCCGGCTCTAGGGATGGTTCACCACCCTGCAGCACTGCTCCCAGCCCCACCATTCACCTGGAAAATCCCCCCGCAGTGGCCGCAGCCCCTGTGCCTCCCGCAGCGCGACTGCCTCCCACTTGCCTGCGGAGCTGGCCGTGGCTCACCTGGCTCAGCCCAGCCCTGGCGCTCTCCCAGCCTTGCTCCACCATGACCCCGGCCCCGCTACCACTCCAAGGTGTGCTGGGCGCTGCTCCACGCTGCCCAGGGCTGGGTGCCGGCCCTCACCTGCCCACCTACCTAATCCCCGCACTCACCACGGAGCAGCCCGGGCGTCCCGGGCTTGCAGGGCCACCAGGAGGAGCAGAAGGAGGAGGCGGGTGGGGGCCACAGCCCCCCGCGCCTGCACCATGCTGCTGCCGCTGCTGCCGCTGCTGCTGCTGCTGTCACTGCTGCAGTCACTGCTGCTGCTGCTGCTGCTGTCACTGCTGCTGCTGTCACTGCTGCTGCAGTCGCTGCTGCAGTCACTGCTGCTGCTGCTGTCACTGCTGCTGCTGTCACTGCTGCTGCAGTCGCTGCTGCAGTCACTGCTGCTGCTGCTGTCACTGCTGCTGCTGCAGTCACTGCCGCTGCCGCTGCCGCTGCTGCCACAGCTGGCACTGCTGGATTGGTGCCCGCAGCACAGCACTGCACACCACGGTGTGGCACAGCGGGGTCTGTGACCTCACAGCACGGCCACGCCCCCATGGCCATGCCCCCGGGGCACCGCCCCTCCCCCAAGCACCACGCCAGTGCGCCCCACTCCCATACGTCACCTCGGAGGGCGGGGCTCCCGGGGGGGAGGGGGACTGAGACCGCCCCATCCTGCCCCCCGGTGGGGCCGTGTGCCGCAGAGGCCCTGCACCTCGTGGCCCTGGCTGGGCATCGTGGCCGGCTCTCTGCAGCGCTGGGGCGGCCGGCACGGCCGGGAGCAGCCCTCTCCAGTGCCGGTGCCGTGTGTCCTGGCACAGGAAGGGGCCGAGGGGCAACGCCGAGGCCGGGCGGTGCCGGCGTGGGGAACGCTGGTCGCACACTGCAGGGCTTCTCCTGGAGCTGCCCTGGTGTGGGAGCGCCGCCGCGGCACGCTGCCCCAGGGACTGACATGCGGGGTGTGAGGAGCAGCTGTGACGCCCGCCGAGTCTGAGCGCAGCAAAATTGACCAGCCGGGGCTCTTCCTGATGCGGTTAAGTGGAAGACACTGCTTTTTGGCTTGGAAGGGATTCTGGCCTAAACACTCCCACAACAAACAGACTTCGCTATGTGCCTTTGCGAGTTGTGGATCTGTTCTGTCCAATGGGTCACAAGACAGAAAACAAAACCTTTTCAGAGAAAACCAACCCAGCTTTGCTCAGCCCGGAAGCCTTTTGCCTATGTGCACTGGGGCAGATCCCTCTTGCGCAGGGCAAAATACTTGCGAAAGCTGCGTCCCTGCCACGTACAGCCATCGCCAATGAATTACTGAGTCTGCAAACTATTGCTGTTCCTCCTTCCGCACCCGTGTGGAGGGAGCAGGAGAGGAGAAGGGCGGACCTACCTTTGGAGGCAGCGCTGCCTATGGGAGTGCGCAGGCGCCCGGGTCAGCTGCTGGGCAGACCGGGTGATACGGGGTGCTCGGCACAGGAGGGGGAGCGCTGGGAGGAGGTGCTCATAAAGCCCAGCGAGGCAGCCTGTGATGATAGGGAAAGCCTTTTCTGCCTGACTTCCGTACCCGTCAGTCGCAGCTGCAGAGCAGAGGTGTGATAAGACTGGCTTTGTGGTCTGTCCTTGGTGTCATCTGACATGCTCTGAGAAGAGCCTCGTGACTCAGACTCCATGTCGGCCTTAATGGGATCCACTGTCTTCAGCCAGAACGAGTTTAGTTGTTTCCCAAAGGTGTTCCTCCCCTTTGTTGACAGTCTGCAAAGCTTAACCGCTTTCTTTTTACATAACCGTACTGTTAACCTTGACCTTGGTTTTACTTCTTCCGCATTTATTGACCAACCGAGTCCTTTGAAAATATCATTTTCCAAGAAAGCAATGAAGTCAGTACTCTGGTATTTTAGAAAAGCAAGCAGCACATTTTGTGTTGTGTCTATAGTATATAAAAATTGTGTGAATGTATTTCACAATACCTTTCTTTGCCTTTGAGATGAGAAGGATGCTTAGGGAGAGTTATCCTTTTTGCTTTCTGGGTTAAGAAACTGATGCGCTAATTAAGTAGCAATTAGTTTTACTGATTGATTTAAGTAAAACAAGGCCTGTCTTCTCAAGTGCTGCTTCGGGAACATACTGGTCCAAGAGACTGAAAGATTGGAGTGGATGGTGAGTCCTTGATGACCGACATTTGTCTAAGTAGAGTACGTAAAACTAAATGGTTGAAATACCAATGCATCTTTTTTGCTTTTGCTCATGAGTCAAATGTGCCACCTCTGACCTCACAGGCACACTAGTTCTCCAGAGTCCCAGGGGCCATATCTAAACGTGCCTGCAAGAGCAGTCCAGGGTCAGTTCTGCTCTCTCGTCCAGGTGGACAGCAGATATGTCAGTGTGCCGAGTGTGCTCAGAGGTGCAGGTCCCGCCATGCCCCAGCACCAGACCCTGCTCCAGTTCTCTCCTCAGACACCTCCAACATCACCAGCTCCACGGCCAGCGGGTCTGGTCCTAAGGCAGGGCTCAGCAGGCCTGTAGACTTGCCCACAGAGTTTTCCAGGGAAACCAACATTACCAAAGTTTGTAGTGTTACACAGAGTCAGAAGAAGCACTGGGAAGGGACGAGGAAGTAAAGGGTAAAAACTTCCAGCTGCTTTTTATTAACATGAAATAAAGAAAAGGGCACAACTGGAAGAACCTTGCCCATTCCTTGTAGTTCTGTTAACTGCTTAGCCGCTGACGTTGTCAGAGATAGCGACATGTTGGAAAAGTCAAAAGCAGGTCCTGGATAAAAATTAGCACGGTAGGCAGTGAAAGTCATCAAAGCATTACGAACCTGCAATTGCCTTATAAGGGGTTTTACTAATTACTTGCAAGGGGTGTATCAAAATTCAGTGATGCTCTTTAAAGTGTGGACGCTCATTCAGCAATCAGTGCTCTCCAGAGCAAGGTTTGCAGAGATGCAGGAGTGCACCACAGGCTGGCATCTACCCGTCTGGGGAGCAGCTGCGTGGAAAGGCACCTGGGGCTCCTGGCAGACAACAAGCTCGACACGAGTGCACAGTGTGCTGCGGCAGCAAAGAAAGCCAACAGGATGCTGGGTTGCATCAACGAGGGCATCCCCAGCACAGATAAAGAAGCCATGATCCCCCTCTACTCAGGGCTTGGCAGGCCGCACCTGGAATACTGTGTACAGTTTTGGTCGCCGCTATACAAAAGAGATGTGGCCAGGCTGGAGAGGGTCCAGAGAAGGGCCACAAAGATGATCCAAGGGCTGGGAAGCCTGCCATATGAGGAAAGGCTGGGAGAACTGGGTTTGTTTTGCCTTGAGAGGAGAAGGCTTAGGGGAGACCTCATCACCACATTCCAGTATCCAAAGGGTGGCTACAAGGAAGATGGAGACTCCCTTTTTACAAGGAGTCACATGGAAAAGAGAAGGAGTAATGGGTACAAGGCACTCCTGGGGAGGTTCCGACTGGACGCAAGAGGAAAATTGTCCACAGTGAGAACAATCAGCCATTGCAACAGCCTCCCCAGGGAAGTGGTGGATTGCCCAACACTGGACACTTCTAAGATTCGGCTGGACAGGGTGCTGGGCCATCTTGTCTAGCCTGTGCCTTGCAGCAGGGTTTGTGAGCCTGGCTTTGCCTCATACCTCTCCTCTTTCCTTCCCCCACAGCGTTGCATCTCTGGGGACTGATACAGCATCACTTGCCATCTAGCCAGTGAGAAGTCGTCCAATTCCTGTAAGGAGCTGCAGGTTGGTACCCACCAGCATTGGTAAAGACGTGATGCAGGTAATAAGCTGCAGGACAGAGAGGAAAAAGGTGGCCAGGAAGCAGAACACAGCAACAGAAAAAGGAGAAGGCCAGGGAGCGGGAGAGAGAGGTGTAGAGAAAGAAAAACATAGCAACAGGCTATAGGACAGACAGGGAGGAGTTAGAAAATGCAGTCAGAGAGGGGCTAAAGACAGAGAGAGAAAGAGAAAGAAAAAAACAGTGATGGGTGATGGGAAGAGACCAAAAATAGCAATTCTGGGCAACTGCCCCACTTCTTGATCAATCCCCAGCAATCGCATTACCAGGAGCCTCCAGAAATGTGCTGCCTGCAAAAGCCCTGCCCTGGGCCCAATCCTGCACCCTACTATCGGTGACAAGCATCGCCTTGCAGAGTGGCCAGGACTGGGGAAAAAAGCCCAGCTGGGGGGAAAAAAATTGCCCAGCTGGTTTTTTCTTTGTTTGCTTGTTCGTTTTGCTTCTAAAAAAAAGTCTATTTAAGGTCCAGATACAAGCTGCAAGGAAAAAGGAACCAGGCGGACCAGGCTGGACACATTTAAAGGCCAAACCCCTTCAACAGCCACACAAACCACCGCTCACTCCTGCTGCGCAGACTCCACCGCCTGCCTGCAGGTACAGGCAGCCGCCCTCCTTCTCGAGTGCCCCCCAGGAGCGGCGCCACCAGGCAGCTCAAGAAATCAGACTGCCAGCAAAACCTTGAGCACAGCTCGATTCTGGGCGATTTTTGCTCTTTTTAGGCCAGCTGGTCAAAGACTCATCCACGGAGAGGTGATGTAAAGATGGATGCTGGTGCTGTCCTGGTGGCCCTGTCCCACTCCCACTTCAAAGTTGTGATGTCTGAGATCTGGAACCACCTGAAGGCTCTGGCGGAGATCTCCAGGGAGTCTGCGTTCAATTCTTTGATACCTTAGGGCTACAATGTGCTGGGGTTATGGTACACTGGGGTTACAGGGTGCTAGGGCTATGGGGTGGCAGGATTACAGGATGCCAGAGTTTGGTTACTTGGCAAGCACTGGCATCAAGCGTTGAGCTTCGCAGTAGTACAGCCACTGACGTCAAAAACGAATCTGTTCTGTAACAGTAAGATTATGGTTAAGAATTAAAAGCAAAAATAAAGAGCCAGGACATGAGTTTTTTCCTCTGTCCAAGCAACAAGAACTGTCCGCTATAGGAGTAACTCGGCTTCGCAGAGGGTTTTGCATTTCCACGTTGATACGGCGAGCGAGATGGGAAGGAATGAGTTTTCACTGCTGTGTTTATCACAGGGGCGCGCAGTGGCTGATGTCAAAGGAAAAGAGAAACCTGTTGGCAAATGGCATCCCTGCCTCATTTCTGCTGGCACGGAGCTGGGGAGGCTGGTTAGGGAAAACAAAGCGCTCTTTCTTAAGGGAGTAAACAGGAGTAAACCACAAGCAGCCTTCAGTCATCAGGGTGGTACTTTTGTAGACAGAAGGCACTCCTGCACGGGAGCGAAGCTTTCTGCTTACAGCGGTGCTAGAACCCACTGCACTCCAAGCGCAGGAGGATGCTGTGGAGTGGGAGCACCCAGCAGCTACAAAAGCTGTACTGCAGGGCTAAAAGCATCGCTCCTGCTGTATAGGAGAGGTATGGCACTATAAAGCTTCTGTACACTATGAAGGTAAAGCATAAGAAGAAAGCATTCATTTTCTTTACTGAGGTGCTGGAAAGACTTTCTCATGAATAAATACCCTGTGCAAGAGTGAAGTTAGGAAGCACACGGAGATTAAAGGTCAGCTCACTGTATGGTAGGTAAAGGCAGATGAGTGTTTGAACACTTGTTAAAAGCAAAGGTTTACTAAAACCATACATTTTTTAGTTCTCCTGTTAGGCATCAATTAATTAGACCTGTGACAAATTATCATTTGAGGGTTTCTCCGTAAATCTAGCTGTACTACATCAACTATTTTTCAACACTGTTTTATAGGATCCACTATGGCTCGTGCTGTAAGTTGCTCCATATACTCACAGTTTCTATTTTTGCTAATCTGAAATTAACTGAGTCGTCTAGAGTGCCTCCTGGAAGGATCTTGGAAATGAATGACACTTTGTGCTAATCCCACCTGGGACTGCTTGTTCTTCTCCCGATTGCGGGTGGCTTTGAAGAGCTCTTGGCACACAACAGGCCCCGGGCCTCTCTTTGCATCATACCTGATCAATGCTCGTGGGCTCTTCCCTGAGCCGGTCTGACCGTACGCCAGCAGAGTGGCGTTATCACCTTGCCAGCCCTTCTCCAGCACTCCCTGACCACGATCATGGAAGAGCTCTCTCCAGAGAATGACCAAGTGCCTCCTCTTCACAGATGAGCAAGCTAATAGTGGGAGATAAATGAACTGACCAGCCTACAACTGCGCATTAGCAAAAACTGCTTCTAGTTGGTTCTTTGACTAAAATCTTACCTGGCCCGCGTAACTGTTGGATCCTGTGGAGATGAGCATGTCGTTCTCCTTTAGGAAGCTACTGTGAGACCAATAGGCTAGATCAAAAGTACAGGTTTTCCCGTGCCCTGGATTCCTCGGGTCATACATGCTTGTGCTGTCGGTGTTCACAGAAATCACACACCTACTTCCTGCATCCTTCTCTCTCTGTGTATTAAAATTACAATTGTAGCATCAGATGACAAGCAATCAGGCATTCACTAATAATTCATGGTTTCACCTGGATTTAAACCAAGTTCAACAGCAAGGCACACCACACCAACGGCTGCTGTGGGATAAGCCTGCTCTTGAACCATGCCAGGTGACACACAGCCAAGGAGTGAGTGACCCGAACCAACGGGCACATCAGTAACCGTCACTTGCATTTTCCCCTCTACCTCACACATTGGTCATCCACGTAGCACAGTGCATTGGACAATGCTTTTTATCTGAGGAACAGCTTTCATTCAAAAGGAACCACAGTACATTTCTCTCCAAGCATCTCAAAGAGACTCATTCTCTTGACTAATTTGGTGAAAAAAGCATTCCTGGGATGGAAACCTGGAAGTTTTGCACAGAAGACAAAAGTACCAACAAAATAAGACACAAATGCTATCTTATTACTTGAAATTCTATTATTTCATAGTATTTTCAGATTGGCCTAGACTAAGAGGTTACAAACATTGCCTAACAACTCACGAGAAACTATGGATTGGCTGCTGTGGGTAACTTGTTTCTTCCCCACCAGAAATCAACAACTAAGCTATTTATGGTTGGTGACATGGGAGGTGATGAAATTGCAGCAAATAAATTTATTGCGCTGACAACCCTGAGAGTAATCTTCCATGAGAAGAAGTTCTGATGGGGGATTAAATCACTTAGTTGTCTGCGGCCTTATTTGCACACTGGGCATGTTCTTGTAATGTGATCTGTCTACGGTCTGGGTCTTTTGTCACGTCCTGATGGGTTTATGTCTTCAAGCAGCAAAGGACTGCCACCAGGTCCTTGGCGGAAGGCCTCCTCCCCTGTGCTCTCCTCCAATATTGATCGTCTCTTTCTGCCCCGACGCCCTGTCCTTGCTGCAGTCCTGGGTGCGGTTGATTCCTCGTTTGGCTGTGCAGGTGTTTGCTCATGAGTATCCATTTTTTCTGGTTCAGCACGTGGAACTCTTCTTGTTCTCCTCTGAGGAGTATCAAGGATTTCCACTCTCCCACCTGAACGTGTATCTCCCTGAGTAGAGGGAGAGTCAGCGTTTGCCAAGAGCTTTTGTGCCCTCTTCCTAGCGCTTCTTCTAGGAGTGACAGGAAGTTTGAAGTCTCTTTGAGGAAGCAATGATTTAGACAGATCAAGGTCAGAATTTTCTGAAACTTGCGACAAACTCCTCTTTCTTCTTCTGCCTCTTTTAATTGGCACAGCTAAAAGGAGTTGGTCACTAGGCTGCACCTCTTGATCCTTGACAATATCACGCGCAAACTCTCGCTCTGTAGCATCATAGCTGTATTGAAGATTGCCTGATGGATGCAGCTCACTGAATGGTGATGTTTCAGGTGGTGCTTCCGAGGTTTGTGCCTTAAGCGCACTGATTTCAACAACCTAAAGTTAGAAAATGTCTGTTAATGCATTATTAATGACCAAACAGACTAACTTGGAACTGAGCGAGATGAAACTGAGGACAGTGAAATGTTGCTTTTCCTTTCAGATCACCACTGAATGTAAAGCTAGAAGCATACAGTGTACTCCCTACTACAGATAAAAGTTTATGCCTTTACGGGACAGAGAAGAGAGTATTCAGTGTATGCAATCACATGATCCATTTGTGGCCTTTCTGTTCATGACTAACGGTTGGCCACCACCCGTGAACAAAGTGAGCAGCTTTACATTACAAGTCGTATACACAACTGGCAGTAATCGTCACACTGCAGTACTTTCTGGACTGACTACAAATCCACACAGGGTGACCGGCTCTGCATCTAACAGGCTAAAATACAACTATGCCCGCAAAGCTTAAAGGGTTTTTTTGTACTACGACGGCTCTCAGAGGCCCAAGTCTTGACAGGTTCTATTCTGTGTTTTAGGTAGAGAAAATGCTTAGGAGAAAAACGTGTCTGCCCTTACGTAATGAGGTTTTAACTTGTGTTAACCAGCTAAAGAAACTGAGACATTTTTGTGTGCTTTCTGGTTGTCAGTAAGGCAGGACTGTCCTCAATTTGCACAGTGTTTTCTATTTTGTAGAAAATGGGAAAATAGTTTACTTACATTAATTTCCTCAGTTTTAGGAAGATTGTTAGAAACAGTTATTTCTTCCTGCAGAAAAGCAACATCTTCTTCAACTTCAGCTGCTTCTAGGTTACGTTCTTTAGGTAAATCCACACCCTTCCCCTCGAGGCCATTTTCTGAAGGAGTACTGACCACATCCTCACTCTCAGGGATGCTTATCACAGCTGGAAGAGATTTATAGAATTTTAACCTCACTGCTCTAGGATGGACACAGGTTTAAGCAACAGGAAGTAACAGAGGGAGCAGGAGCCAACAATACAGTTCTCCATCCTGCCACATGTATTGGGCTATACCGAGCACTAATGAGGTGGTTCAAAAGAATAATAATACTACTAATAAAAATAATTTAAAAAATTTATCTAGTCAAAGCACGCCATACACTAAACTTACTGTAAAAAACCTGCAGCCTACAGAAGTACCCCTAAAACATAACCAGAAGCCTAAGTTTTCGACTTGTATCCCTCTCAAAACTCCCACAAATCACTGCTGCCTCTCAGCTGCAATTGCACACAAGAAATGCCAGCCAAAAGCAGTGTACATTCATAACGTCCACGACACCTAAAAAAGGACTCAAAACACAGTGGCAATTTTAAAAGCCTCGGACAAGGACGTGCCCAGGACACTTGTGAACGCTCATCATTAACTGCTGCACTCATCAGTAATCGAACCTTCTGAAGACATTCGAAAAATTCAGAAACTTAGGTTATCATAGGATGAAACACACCAGCTTCTTGTCTTAGTTCTGATGAGTCTGGTTGCTCCATCTGGAAAGGTTTCTCTTCAACAATTTCGCTGTCTTCTCCCATCTCCAGTTCTTGGAAATCAGCAGTTTCTTCAGTGGAAGAATTAGCTGGTTTAGCAGCTATAAAGACAACATCGTCTTCAAAACCATCAGGTGATTTTGCATCATGATACTGCAAAGTAGTTTGCTCTGACCTGGCAGAGAACTTACTATTTTCTTTGCTGACATCCATTTTCTCCAAACCACCTCCAGGTATGCTTTCTGAAGACTCTTCCATTTCAGCACGGTCATCCTCAGGATTGCTCAGAGTAAACAGAGTTGGTTTAGCTCTACTGTCAGACCAAGCATCCTCCACCACTCCATCATGATGCTCAGATGAAGCTCCAGGTAGCACTTTATCATCTTCTGTTACCTTTTCCTGTTTTTAAAAAAAGAATTCACGATCAGTAACACGCATATGCTTTTTGTCGAAGCAAGTAAAAAAAATAACAAAGAGCAAAAGTAACTTGGAGGAAATAAAAAAAAAACAACCCACAATGCAAATTTTACCTGTGGATTGGCATCCAGACTGCTCTCAGCTAGAGAAATAAAGTTGCATGCAAGATACAAGAGATGACACACAACATACTCTTCATTCCACAGAAAGGAGCGACACAAACAACTTTCAATAATGTAAACCCTACATGACCTTCGTCTCTGAATAATTGAATGGTGAGACTGGCTGACAGAAAAGAGATATATTTATTCCTCAGATGCAAACAAACTCTTTGAAGTGGAGTCAACAACGGTCTGTAACATTGGATTTACAACTTCACGGAGTTGCTTTGGAGTAGTGAGATATTTTGTTCAGCTTTTAGGTTCAGCTGTAACATAAGGTGTAGAGGCTTATTCCTAGTATTTCAAGGAACGGTGTGAAAAACAAAGCAGGATTTTTACTGAGTACTGTCAAAACCTGTCAGTAACACCTAACAGAAAGTTGCACACTCGACAGAACTTTTACGCTTGCCATAAGATTAACATTCATTGCCTGGTTCAACTGTAGTGCTGGGATATAGTTGGCACGCTGCAGATGGTGGACTAAAAGAATTTCATGATTCTGAACACCAGCATTGGTCTGTAAAAATGTCTCCAAACACTTCTATGAGAAATAACACATTTTAAAAAATAGATTATGATACTGCCTCTTCCCTTCTCAAAGAGGGGATTAAGATTTTTTCCTTGTCCACACTTACTTGTTCAGACTCTGTGAAGGGTAGCTTCAGGAAGTCTTCCATTAGTCCCACCTCCTGACAGATTTCATACATGTGTTTTTATAGCTCTTCTATGTTTAACTTAGTGGTGTGTTGCTGAAGCAGACCCCAAGCCTCCGCCATGCACCTGGAATTAATTTTTTGAGATGTAAAGGAATCTCAGTAGTATAACCAAAAAGATGCCCCACAATTATTGTATTCAAATTTTAAAGGAAATTGAGGGGACCGTGATTTCTGTTATTTGTTGTCCACCTTTCACAATATTGGAATGCCAAAATGGTGGGATATATTTCCTTACCTGTTGGACAACAGCACAGTGAGGAAAAGCTGCACTTCACTAGTGCTTGAGAATGATGGCTTCATCACCTGTGTGCATCTGAGGGCTCGCCTGTGCTCTCCTTGGCACATGAGGGACCGAAGGATTCTCACATATTGCCACGACACAGTTTTGATTGTAGCTGGATGAAAGAGCAGGGCCAGGGAATTCTGTAGAAGTCAGAGATCAGGTTTACTAAGATACATACACACACGCAGGCAACAAAACCATTCAAAAGTTTCTTCAGTAAGGCTGAATGTGTGTTAAATAAACTTAGACAATGACTAACTAATGAAATACTTGATACAGGGCAGGTAAATATAAATTCTTAAGTATTTGCAGAAAAAAAAAAAAATCAGTTAGCCATGCAGAACAAAGTGAGTCTTTTAACAGGAGTAATTCACACTTTTCTAGGTGAACCAAATCTCTGTGTGCAAACATCACTTTTTATAAATATAGGTTATTCTCCCAGACAAACAGGTTATATTAACATCGTGACAGGCAAAGAACAACCTTCAGCATCAGAAAGAACATGGATTAGATTGAAAAGTCACTTTTGCAGTCTTCTGTCTCAAGTCTTGCTGCTAGGGTGGTGGTTTTAATATTTAAAGTACCTAAACCACTACTTTTGAGAAAGTGCTCAGCTGGTCTGCTGAAAACAGCCTAAACAGATGGCTTTGACAATTCACATATCAAGCATTGTTAAAGTTGACTTCTTCATTGACTTAATCAATTTCCTGACAAAGTAATTAAAACAAAATTGCAAATCATCATTTATTGCTGAAGATGCTGCTGAAGCAGTATTACAAAAACAGCTTCTAATGTTTTATCACCTGTTATTAGCTAAGCACCATTTTTTTCAAATCATTTTCTAGATCATAGCTTTGTACCGCAATGTATGTCTAACTGAACTATAACATACTTACTTCATAATCATTGTGATCTAGAAGCCAAAAACCTTGAATAAGCTTAACAAGACCCCAAGGGATAGCAAAGGCAGTTGGGAAGGAGTCGACTGAAATTTCTGTTGGTTTCAGAAAGGAATGCATGATATCTAGCAGCAAGTAAATTGTCTGATATCAAGTATCTAATTAAGGCTAATAACTCTGCAAGACCAACAATTTATCACATTACTTTCAGAAAGACATAATGAGATAAGAATAGAAAAGCAGTAGGAAGCAGAAAATACTAATGTATTCGTCTTGCCATTTTATGCTGTTATAACCTGAAGATAATCAGGTCCTAACAACAAAACTGCATTCTGAATAAATAACCAGAAAGAAGGACTCTCTGATTTCTGTAAGGCATTCAAAAAGGTTACCTTTCGATATTTAAATACTTCTGCTTTAAACTCAGGCTCCCTCTTTAGTCAGTGGAGCTACCAGTTGGACATTCAAACCATGTGAACACCCAATGCTTAATTATTAAAGCAAACAAATTCTACAGTATTTTTTTCCCCCTCATTTCCAGCATATATAAACCAAAGTAAATTATGGTGTCCTTACAGTACAACTTAGCTCTGAATGATTAAAACTGGATTTAAACCAGTGTGTGGATAGCTCACTGGTAGTGTCACTTTCTCTTTCTGACAGCCGTTTTTAGGGACATATGTAATAAGACAGCTCTGGGGTACAACACTTTTTAAACCCCTTGCTCTCTAGGCTCCCCTCTCGGGTCAGGCAACAAAGAACAAAGGCATTTCTGCATATTTCAGTAGCTTAAAAATTAAGTTTCTGCCCAATGACTTTTCTCTTCTCTCTGTTTATTATTCTGTGTGCCTGTACTTTTACCAGAACAAAAGCAAGCCCTGTTAGCTGTGCTGGAAAATGGAGGATTTTGGCAAAAATCAGGTACTGGTAAACCACTGTTAGAAATCCTTTTGCTCTGAAGCAGCACGTCTTAGTGCATTGTTCTAGTAAGTAGCCATTTACTACAGGTATGGGTGCTTTCAAAGATTAAAAACTGTGTTTAAATTTTGAGAAGAGCTAAGGGAGCTTTCTACCTTTAACATTGCTTAGTAAACCTGTTTCCTCATAGCAGAAAAGTCTTTGCAACAAAACATTTTAAAAAATCCTAAAAAATGCACAGTACCAAGAAATAAAACAATGCTTCTGTCTATGACTTAATTCTAAACTAAATGTTTTCACTTGCATTGCGATTGAAGCATCAATGAGAAAATGTATTAAAGACGTAGGTGACAAACGTTTCAGAACATTCATGTGCGTATAGCGAAGGTGTAATGGAAATAACTCAAAAGGATACAATTGCATGTTTGTAGCTTTCTTCAATGCTTTCCAGCAAATAGAGATCCAGCAGTGCCTGAAATGAAAAATTAAAAGTTTCTTAAAAACTCCCATCTTTGATAAATCATTGGCTTTTGGGGAGGGGTGGGCTGGGGGGTGGGAGGGGGGGTGGTGGTTGTTGTTGTTTTCGGTGAACATAACACTCACATGTAAACTCGGAGGCGGATATTTCCCAGTTCCTCCGTCTCTCTGCCACAACTTCTCAACTTGGTCTCCTAACTGGGAAACCATTCCATCAATCATCAAGCAGTCAGAATCCCGTTTTGCTCTGGAACAAAAGGTAGCAAGGATTTAGACGGAGTAAAAAACTAATTCCAGCCCCTCAGTGTAAGAGATTTCCTCTAGTCAAAACCAAACAAAACAAAGCTCCCATGAGTCCAAGAAAGTAACACACACACAAAGGCATGATCATGACTTGAAATAGACTTGAAAGACATTTCCGAGTCAGATGAAAGCTGTCCATGAGATCATACTGAATTATTAAAGGAGTTCAAAACAGAAAGCCTAAAAGCTCTCTCATTAAGGGAAAAGATGCAATGACCTCTCAGTTTTCAGGTTTTCTTTTTTGTCCTGTTACTTGTAATGCAAAGGAAGTGTAAACAATGCTTTTTAAGTGCCAAAAATAGCCACTCTCCTACTGTCTAACAGAGGAAACGTGACACTATCAAAATGCCAGGAGTGTTCTTTAACACAAATCTATCGCCTCCAGTTGGAACGTTCCAATACACAGCGGTGAGACCACATCAAGGAAATGTCAGGGTTTGTTCTCAGCATCTCACTTTTGTTACTGAAAAAAAAAAAAGTTATCTTTGGAAAGCTGAGCCCACAGGTAAATTTTAGTATCATCTTAAGCAGCATTTATGTGCCTATACACATACCATTACAATTACGGATGGCTGACCTTTTAAAAATTACATTCTTCAAAAGTCCGTCACAGTCTCCTGCTGAGTGCGACGCTACCCTTTAATTTCCCAGTGATAAAAAGCAGAAGCAGCACACTAGAGGCTGAGTGCTTCTAAGGAGCACATGAGCCTGTATGTGACTTAATGAGAAGCAAGCTAAGTAAGATGAACTTTCAAGTCAACACCTAACATAGTGCAGCTTCCACCTTAACTCCTCTTGCAGCACCTTGTTCACAGTGCCACAGCCTAAGCTTCTTTAGGTCTTTCTTTACTTTTCAGTACAGTTGCCAAAGAAAAATCTGTTCTCATCTAATCCAAGGCATATCACCTATTTGCAAGTAAGCTAGTCCAGGAAAGAGGGTTCACCTTAGGAAGTGACTTCTACCCAATAGCCAGGAGAGCGCTTGGTGTGCCAGCCACACGTAACTCTGACTATCTCCTTAAATCGCACCGACGTACTGGTGAGTAGGAGATTTAGGCCACTACCGTTACTACCATCTATCACTAGTCAAGGAGAGAGGTGATTTTTGGTTTTGAAAACATGCTTTCTTCTGTGTCCAAGACAATTGTTCTGCAAACGCCGTGCTTTGCTGAGCTGGCCATGACTGATCCTATCCTAATCACATGACCTTTTCCAGTAGTAACAAATGATCCAGACTAGCCAATGAATTAAGTGCGCTTCAAAACAATGATGATACCAACAAACGGTACTAGGCAGAGGTATATATAAACATTTTAACACAGGGAAGTAACCTCTGTGTTCAGCAGAACACATGCATCGCTGAAGTCGAGAGTGTTGCTGGCAAAAGCATTAAGCGTAGCAAATACAACTGCTGATAGAAAAGCCATTCGCTTCCACCTCTGAATTTCCAGTGGAAGTGTTCTAGAGTTTTCCTGTAAGTCCTACCTTGATAAATGCTCAAGTTTCTGTCGATGACCAGTGTAGTAGCTCTGAATCAGAGGATAATTATAGAAAGGTCTAGACAAACGCATATCACCATCTGCAGGCAATAAAGTAAAAGCAAGTTAAGGAAGTAATACCACATTTTCGAACTACAGTTTTTGACTAAAAAGACAGAAGATCATACAAGCTAAGCATCAAGAAGCACAGGCGTGCCTCCAACTTTGAAAGAAGCCAATCTTCTTTCTGCCTTTGCTAAAAGAGACCTAAGACACAAGACTCAATTCCTTCTTGTCTCAAGTGCCATTTCAAGTTTACAGTTGATGTAGCATCCAGAACATGTAGTGTCAGCCGAAGCTCACTATAAAAATCCCCAGTTCTCAAAGGGAATGGGTTTTTAACGTGTCATGTGAGCATGCGTAAGACAATTAAGGCTGACAACAGCATTGTCACCCATCCAAATGAAGAAGTATTTCCAGGGTGTATTTTTTCCTCAAGCAATAAATAAAAGGTTCCAAACATGTGGGTAATGCTTTTACTGGAAAAACAAGCATTCCAGTGTTGGTGGTTTAATAGTTATTTGTTTAAAATCCCAAGTATTTCAAGCTGTGGACTGAGCAACTCCTTGATTCAGAGGCTTATTGTTATTTCTAAGAAACATCCCGGAAAGAAACTGCTTGCATTATTCTACACTACGTAGGGGAAAAGAACAGTAAAATCTTAGTTTCAGCAGCAGAACTTCAGCGTACGCCGTCACTGAGCCAACATGACTTGTTATTGACGAAACGTTTACAAAAACACGGCTAAGCGTGTGTTCATAGGAGCCACTTAGTGGATCGTCTCCCTGTTACAAACGCATTACAGTTCATGCTTACCTAAGCCCTCTGGCAGGAGACTGGATCGACAGAACCAGAGGACCACTCGTGCATACAAAGACATGAGGTTGATTAACACCTGCTTATTTGTCAAGTCTGCAAAACCTGAAAAAAAGCATAAGAGGATTTTTGGTATGCAATTTCTTTCATTTTTACAAAACTGCCTTCATCGCACTAAACAGAAAGTAGAAAAATAACACGGTAGATATCTTTGCCTTTGCATTTTTCACTCTGTGTCACTTCCTTATTTGACGAAAAAAGCCACAATCACCCCCAAAACAAAAAGCAACCCCTACAAAGAAGCAGATTCACTAAAGATTCAATAAAAAATGTAAAGCCTGAACTATTAAATGCACTCATGAAAAAAAGACATCTGTTTTTCACGGAGCAGAGATTTTTACTCTAGCAAAGGGATATTCTCTTTTTTCCTCAATATGCCAAGAACAACTTGTAATATGAAAAGCTGTAGAAACTCAGGCAACTTACTGTATGTGTTACTCATTTATGCTTCCTTTATATTTTTAGTAATTTGCAACACAATATTTGCATGCAAGTATACATTGCTAGCTAAGCATCACAAAGCGTCATTTTCAGCACTGCCACAGTCAGTTGCTGTAATTTCAAGCCAGTTGCTTACATAGCTTCTTGCTGAACGTAGCCTCCCCTACCCACTTGCGTGAACTCCACAACAATTTCCCTCAACTCAGTGCGTATTAAGTGGCAGTCCCAACTTCTCCAGTTTAAGCCCCTTCTCCCAGCTACATTTGACTTTCTTCCCATCACCAAAACAGCAAAAGCTCATGTTTCCACCATTACAACCCAAGCATCATGCCAATCTTAATAAAACATACCAAAGATGTAGAAATACTATGACAAACCTTTTTCAGTGAGCTCTTGTGCTTCTGTTAGAAAACAGTTTAGGACTGTGCTAAGGTTGCTCAAAAGCAACCGGCAGTGCTGAAGAGACTGTGATGTCTGTGGGTCAATGGAGTCGCAAGAGCCGTCAAACAGCGGAACACCTTTTCAAGAATAAGTATTAAATCGTTAGCCTACAGAGCAATTTCAGAGTTCCAAAGTACACTTCAAGAACCGCGGGCAATATCATATACCAGCAGATTACTGCATAAGCTCACCTAGAAAGAATGATTCTGTGTTTGCAGAATGACTACACTAGTACTCACGTATTTGGTCAAGTTCGTCTTTTGTGTAGACCACTTTGCTCCATGTCCAGTCGAGAACAAAACGTAAATTAGCAGCAGAACTTGGCTGCTCTTTAAAAAAGAGAACAAAAAAGAAATCAATCAACAATTCCAAACTAAAAAATATGCAACATAAAAACAACATAAGAAGTATTACCTTTAGATGCCCAAAGTTTAATGCATCCAGTCAGAAGTCCTAAAGAACCTGTCTGGACAGCAGCTGACAGTATCGCATCTAACTGCTCCTCCTAAACGTAACAGACAAAACAAAAGGAGAATCCTACCTACTTTCAACATCTGAACCACCACCAGCAAATGTTTGTTTCTAACTGTACACTCACTCAGACATCACAAAGTCAATTAGTACATGTGCAACTAATTCCACATTCTTCTTCTTAGTTCTAGCCACAGGCTGGACTGCTTGGTGGTCTGAGGAGCACAAGAAACATTTCCTCTGACACATCAACTTACTGAAGGCTAATTCTAATCTTGATTTGCATGCCTCTGCATTACAGTCTCAATTTACTGAGTTCCAATTAACTCTTCTCAGTCACATCCTCTGCTAATACCCATGGCGCATGTTGTGCAGAGAAGTTTGCCATCAGGAATGCATGAAGGGGACAGAACAAATAGAACTCTGCAACATTTGCGTGAAAAACAGTGAAGCCAATGTCAAGCAGCTTTCTAGACTATGAAGACATGAAGCAGTTCCGACACCCAAAACATTAAGTTGTAATTTTCTAAAATGACAGAAAAGAAGTGAAACATTTAAATTCTAATAGGTTTCAATTTTAGGCACTTCAAACACTGCATTTTAATGTAGAGGCCATCCTTCAGAAGGGCAATGCACAGGTATGCACAGGCGTGTGCTATTAAGGAGTAGCTTATTTTAGATCATGTTCTGATACTTCTTTCAGGTGATATGATCCCTCATCAAGTGTTACTGTTTTGGGGTTTTGTTCTTTGTTTGTCTGTTTCCTTGTTTTGGGTTTTTTTTTAGCACATCCAAAAGTATCTTTCCCTTCTAGGGAAAATCATCACGTTCAAAGCGATTTCTACGCATGAGGATACACAAGTGAGATTTCCATCTTTCTCTGAAAACTGGATTCAGACAAGGAGACACACCAAGTATGACTTATGGTGGCAAACAAAACTTCAAACCAAGCTTCTTGACCCTAATTCTGAAATTTGACTTACTAACATCAAAAGAAATCCCTGCTCAAATGCCTAACAAGTCTCTGAACGATATAGTCACAATTCAGCAAAGGTTATGAAAAAATTTCTTGGTTTCCCAAGTTATTTCCCAACTGGAGCTGACATCAGATCATCCGATTTCAATGGAAGAGTCTACACCAGGCTTGCAAAATAAACAGCCTGTGGGCTAGGTCAACTTGCCAAGAAATCCATCTTAGCTACCACACTGTGCAGAAGTGCTGTTTGCCCTAACGCACTTCCACAAATCTGGTGAAGAATCCGGTAGACAGGAAGAGGAGGGCGTGGAAAGACTGCTCTCCCCTTCGCACTAATTGCTCCACTGCCTGATGACTAGCTAGCTGATCATTTAGCTTAGATCCTGCCTGCGTGAAGATGGGTTCTTCATCACAAAGGCTCCATCTGGCATGAAAATCCTTCCGATGAGAGAGAAAGGTTGGTGCACTGCAAATGGAAAACCTAGGAAGGAGGGGGGTGAAGTCCCTATGGTGGGATAAAGCAGAGAGAAGGTAGTGGGTGTCGTGAGATAAAGGTGATTGAGGTGCTGCAGCAACAAGAGGGCAGTCTAAGACGAGTGCATTGGGCGACTGTAGCACCAGGCAAAGGCTACACAGGTGAAGATCTGCTTTGAGAGGCTGCAGAAAAGCCTACCGAGGAAGGGGAAATGAGGGGAAGCGGCCATGAAATTGTCAGGTAGAGCTGCCAACAGTAGTTGTTTCCCACAGCCCACTGCCCTGGGAAGCAAACGATCACGTATAGTGCAGCAAGGGGATGTTTGCAATAGCTCGCATCCGAGTGAGACACCCCCATCGTCAGCTACTGCACTGAACCTAATGCTTTGAGAAACTGACGGGGGTGAAGGTTGTTCTGAGGGAAAGATGCTTCCTTTTCTCCATTCTGTCCTCCTTTCTCAAGTTAATCGGGGATCAACATCCTAACTCAAGGCTACACAGGCAGTTGGACTGATGGGTAATAAAGAAGGAACAGCTTTCCCCGCCTTCCACAACATTTTTGTTCTTGCTCCTAGAGCAACGCTGTGTTCCTTTCTCGACATTCAATCCCTGAGCGGGCTTCCACAGGAGACAATGGTGGTTTTACAGTCCCAAGACTGGACCTAAAACATTACCATTTGCATAAAACTGGCAGGATACAATTGCAATTACGCATGTGGATGGGCAGGAGGAGCATAAAATGGTCTCTGACACTGAGAGCAGTGCAAGAGAACACTTAGGAAAGGTACATCTCTTGACATTCTCAGTAAAGATACAGGAAAAGATCACCTCCTTCCGGAAGCCGGTGCAAGTCATATGAACAACTCCAGAGCTCAGCATGCACGTGCCATCTGCAGAAACAACGAACGTTTGACAACATTCCGTACTCTCACAGTTATGTTATGACCAGTTTACATTTTTTTCATAGCAACATCTGGAAAGGCAAAACTGAATACCCATTTTCTTCACCAGATCACTTACAACCTTTTCTAAAAAAATAATTACTGAGTGTAGAAATTTTATCTCCGGTGCTATCGAGGGGCTGTGCTTTGAGCTTCAGTTCAGAGTCAGTTCACCTGATAACCATCACCACTTCACAGGCTACGTTACAGAAGCACCAAACCCCCAGACTCAGCAGACTGTCAGATATGTGTCACAATAGTACACACTTTGTCAGTACAACGTAAGCAGAGTTGGGTTTGGGGGGCGGTTGGGTTTTTGCGTTGGGTTTGGTTTTTGCATGACAGCCAATGAACAAGAGAACCAATACATGGCATTTGACCTCAGTTGAAGCTTATCACTCTTCAAAGCAGTGAAATGCCTACCAAAATTATAGGTGCTTGGAGGAAAAAACTGCGTAGCTGGTGGATAAGAAGGAGGAACTCTCCGACTTAGGCTCTGCTCCTGTACCCCAATATCCAAAATGAGGTCTGGAGAAGTCATGCTTGTTACAGTATCCAGTGACCACAATGCAAAATAGGGGCAATCACGAAGGGATTCTTCTGGCCTGAAAGAAAACAAGTGCATAAGCTAAAGGCTGACTTTCAAATGAGTTATTTGTAGGGATGTTGAAAACCACTTAATAAAAACCTACCTTAGTGAATCTGGCATTTGAGCATGAGACCAGCAGTTAATGTCAAATACACCCAAATAAGTCGATGGTTTTCCCTGACCAGGTGTATTCACTTGCCAAACGAAGATTGATACACTGGTGTCGGGAGATATTACTGTAAAAGACAAGACATTGTTTCTTATTGGTACAAAATACAATATATCTGATATTTTTGAAACACCACTTTCTATTTTGGCTTCATTCTGTTACACCACTCATGAAACACAGCACTTTACTAAGAATAATAAAAGGAAATTACACCACAGCAAACATCTCTGTGATAGGTTGCAGTCATACTGCGCCCTTTTCTAGTTCAAATTGTATCCGTCCTAAGCCAAATCAAACACACAGTTAGTAGCTAATCGAGTTTTCCATACAGTAATTGTGGACCAAGACGTTTAGCTAGATGAACAGTTTAGCAAAAAAAAAAAAAAAAAAAAAAAAAAAAAAATGCTAGGAACACATACATTGCTACTTTTAGAAAGCATGCAAATAATTGGCATATATACTCATATCACTCAGCTGGCATTATTAATTTCCAGATTTCACTCAATTACACGCTTTAAGAATAGCTCCTTTCCAGCATAGTCAGAATGAAAGAACACAAATATCACACAAAATAAATACAAAAACCCCAAACCCAACAAACAGGAGATTGGAATCAAGATTTTAACATAAAACATTGACAATGTTCTGCTCGAGTTCTCTCAAGAAGTGGGGTGGTCTGTCTTCTCTGGGGAGAACGCATTCTCTAGATGTAGGCAAAGCATGTGGTGCATCATTTACCCGAACAGAGTAAGGAACAAGAAGAGAGTTCAGTTGGCAAAATGGTTCTCTGTTCTCTGTTGAATCCATCATTACTGCTTAGGGACCCTCACACGCTTTACTGTGTTTCACTGTGAACTTCTGTGCCCTTTCAGTTCTGTTAGCCACTGAAACTGCCTTTGCAGATACCAATTATTGTCATAATTCAGAAGCCGGCTTCACCGCTAACGTCAATCCACATCCAACAGCTCATGTGTGCCTAGAACTTGAATAGTTTCTGAATACAAGCTAATTAGAAACCATCAGAAAAATTACAGGTATTTCTCCATGCTTCATACTTCATAAAAAGGAGACAGGAAGGGGCTTTTTTGTTGTTGTTTTCAGTGTTGGTTGTGGTTTTTTGGGTTTTTTTTTTTTTTTGTTTGTCTGTTTGTGTTGTTTGGGGTGGGGGGTGTTGTTTGTTTGTTTTTAACAAGTTTTTAGAAGGCATTCTCCTCAGAAACATGACACAAGTGGAGAAAATCCAAAGGTGTTTTTATTAGATTTTGACACACTGCTGATAGAGGATGGCACCACAAAAGAGGTGGAAGTTGCCTCTCCAAGACTAAGTCAAAGATAACAAACAGAAATAGCCTAGAAAGGTCATGCAAGTGTCTTCTTTGTAACATCAGACATAAGTCAAGGCCACTAAGAAGCAAGGGAAGGTGAATCATGCAGTCAAAACAAAAGGCTATGAAAGTTATCACTGCAGCAGGCTCAAAGATATGCTCAGAGCATAAATGAATACGTAAACCCAGAGGTGCATATCTAATTATTGCAAGATAATGAAAGACATCCTAAGAGTTTTAACTGTGTCTATGGACAAGGAAAGCCAAAAGCTATTGCTTTAAGAACTTGTAGGTGTAGGAACCTATTAGATAGAGAGAGGAAAAAATGGACAGGCAGATCATAGACTCATAGAATCATTTAGGTTGGAAAAGACCCTTAAGATCATCGAGCCCAACCGTAAACCTAATCCTGCCAAGTCCACCACTAAACCTGTCCCTAAGTGCCACGTCTGCACGTCTTCTAAATACCTCCAGGGATGGTGACTCAACCGCTTCCCTGGGCAGCCTGTTCCAATGCTTCCTAACCCTTTCAGTGAAGAAATGTTTCCTAATATCCAAGGTAAACCTTGTTCTCCAGACCCTTTGCCAGCTTCATTGCCCTTCCCTGGACATGCTCCAGCACCTCAATGTCTTTCTCGTACTGAGGGGCCCAAAACTGAACACAATATTCGAGGTGCGGCCTCACCAGTACCGAGTGCAGGGGGGCGATCCCTTCCCTAGTTCTGCTGGCCACACTATTTCTCGTACAAGCTACGATGTTATTGGCCTTCTTGGCCAGCCGGGCACAGTGCCGGCTCATCCAGATGGTTGGGAAAGATATCAAACAGAACTGGCCCCAGTACTGAGCCCTGGGGAACACCACTTGTGACCGGCCGCCAGCTGGATGCAGATGCAGACATAGGTTTGAAGAGGGGGAAAAAAGAAAGTTCAGGTAACATTCCTAAGCAATGGAGGGAATGATGATCTTACTGTTCAAAGAAGACAGCTGGAGGAATACGACGACTGATAAGCATTATAGAGATGACCTCACCATACATCGCTATAGCAGGTCAGCAAGCATTAAAGGAAAAATAGGTTTTATTTTAACAAGTCCCACATAACCTAAGCACCCAGTTGTTCTTTTTAAATAAGCCCGACAAGCTAGTCTATACAGATATTTCAGACTTTCAGACTCTGCGTACAGAACAGCACTCATTGCTCAGATTCCAAAACCATTTAGTTTAGAATAACCGAACACGGACATCAGAACAAACCTTCATCAACGCTATCTTCTCTGTCAATGCGGTTGTGAAATTTTTCTACAGTCTGACAGCTGAGTAATTTGCTATTGCTGCTCTGCCCTCTCAAGGGAAAGACTCCACCCGCGAGATCTAAACTGTACCTTTCACGACAGTATTCCAAACCCTAGGGAAAAAAATAAGAGGAGAGAGAAAAGGTCATTTGGAGATAAAAACAGACATTATACCTAAGTATGACAGAATGCATATATCTCATATAACATGCATATTGTACTGTATATTTCCCACATGGTTATTTCTGATGGCAAAGAGAAACTACATCTGACATGCAAGAGAATTATGTGTCAAATCGTAACGGGTAAGTATGGCTGTAAAAGCTTTGCACCTGTTGGGGTTTTTGGGGGGTTTGGGAGTTGTTTGGCGGGTTGTTTTGGCAGTAGGTGTTATCAGGTCTTGGTATGAAGCTACATGTGTAAGTGGCTCCTCTGGAAGCTAGCTGAAGAAGCCGTCTTTTCTCCCCAGGGCGCCCAGCGGTTTAGTTCTCCCTTCAACTGCCTTGTAAGATTGGTTTGTGTTCCAACCTTCCACAACACTCATCACAAGGAAGCAGAAACAGCAGGGGAGTAAAATATCTCAAATCCAGAGACTGGTGCCTGTCCCCTCTTACAAGCCTGGGAATGGATTAGCAGTTGCAGAGGCTGTAGAGGCTTAAAAGTCTTCCATTAACTACACCACAGCTTTCTCAGGTCACAAGCACAACAGCATTATTTAATCACTTTGTGTCCAGTTTTTAAAGAGTGTCAGCTGGAAGTTCTAGTAGACCCATATTTAAAAGCTGCTGAAATGTTTCAGCCTTCTGAGGTGAAAACTGACCCTCCTCACATCTTATTCAGGAAAAGAAGATGACCGAGGCAAAGAATTCCCAAATAGTAAAAGGTCCCACATTGTGATGTTGAAGTATGGAGACAGAACAAAGTAGCCACGAAAGGAAGGGCTATAGACATCTGGGTTTTTTTCCCAGGAAGCCCACAGTATAAAGTATTGTCTTTGCCACTGCTGAGACTGTAGCTACAAATAGCTTTTAAAAGAGGGTAAAAGAAAGGGGAAGTTCAAAAATGAAACTGGAGAAAGATTAAAGAAACTTTCTCCTATCAACCTGCCACAGTGCTCAGAGCACTACAAGTGATGCAGAAGTGAACTGCAACGAAAGCCCTTTTAAAGCAAAAAACCCAGTCAGGGTGCTCCGTTCCTCTAGAGCGCTGTACTTTTATGCCATAAAAAACTGCACATCAACAAAGATAAAGAGAGGACATCCATATTTAGAACATGCCGAATCACGTGAAGGTACTTATACGTTGTCACCATGAGAGAGAATGCATTGTAAAGAAACACCACCTTTTCCAAGCACCTGGCCTTTATCTGTTCAAAAGCAACATTTACCAGTGAGGAAGGAGCTCTCCTAGCTATAAGGAAAAAGGTCAAAATTTAAGCTCATTCCAAAAAATCAAAATGCACAGTCCCCATAAAAACAGAGCACCACGATAGAAGAATCGCCCCTATTTCATTCCATACCTGTTGAGCGTATGCAAGAGAAAGTATCCAAATAGGAGGAAAGAATTGCACTGAATTAAGATTACTTTCCCCTCGAAAAGATTTTGCAAGGGTTTCAAGAATGCTGCTGAATAGGATTATACGTCATACACATGCGTCTTCTATCTGTTAGATATCAGAGATGTAAGGATAGTTCATCTATATTTTAAACACAACATTTTTGGAGCCAGTTCTAAAAACGTACGTATACTTTTTTGACCAAATCATACCACTGTTTACTGTATTTAGGTATTCTGCTGGCTTCAAGAGTAGATTTCATCGGTAACCCAGCCAAAGAGTAGAAAGAGTTATCTTTAAAGCTACTGTTTCAGGATGAGCACTGAAGAGACCCTGTAGGTACATTACATTTGAAGTCCTGCTGACGGAGCTCAAAAGAAAAACAAGAACATAACCCCAAAGATCAGAACAGAATAAAGCTGTATGACCATATTTTAAGAAAGGGAGACAGAGAGATGCTTATTCAAGTCTGCAGTTTGGTTAAACAGAGCTATTCAAAGCCCTCTCTTCTCTTCCTACCTGCCATTCAGTTGGTGTTTAAATGAAGAATAATTTTATTTGTAAAAGCTGCTTCCTCTTCAGGAATTAAATTTATACGGGCTCTTTGCAGATGAGCCTGGTTGGAACACACAACACTGCAGTATAAAATTGTATGACCTGTTTTCAAAAAGTAGGGACAAAGGCCGTGCCCAAGAAGACTCAGCAAAAGATCTTTTTCTTAGTCATCTCTGAATTTTCATGGTCAATATTACCCCTGCCAACTGAAGTGATACTCACTTAGAGAGAATGACTATTTCCATCCTTTCACATACGCGCACGTCTTACCTCATACATGACTTGTCCTGATGCCAAGCGTTTTCTGCCACCAAATGCTAACTGCAACAGATGTAAACTCACAACATCACCTTCCCTGAAAAAGGTATAAATTATGGAAATTTGGTTACAAAGCTGCTTTATAGTCCTCATTATCCTTTCATTAGATCTAGACTGAAGGTTCCTTAATAGCATTGTCTCGCTGAAAAGAAAAACAGCTCTTGCCAAAACATGATCATTGGTCACATTTAGCCGCCAGAACACAAAGGAGGAAATTTGGACACTCACAGCTTCTGGGGCAAATGCTAACCATACAACTTGAAAGCTTTCATATGTTGTCTGGACTAGAAATGGTTGGGAATAGTTCTTCAGAGTGAAGAGTTCTCCCTCAGAACTGCTTTAAAGTCAAACTGAAAAAGATTGCCACTCTGTGAACAGCTGAGCTGATGCTGAAAGGGTGAGATCCTTCTCCCCTTCCCTTACCACCAAAGCTCCGCTCCCTCTCCTGAATACACGGCACCCTTCCACATCCTGATTTCATTCATGAGCCCAGCAGGAAACCATTGACTTTGCTGCTGAACAGTTTCTCTGCCAGGCGAGCTGAACCGGCTCACAAAGGCTAAAGCTGGCACAAGGTAATCGGCCATACTGTCACCTCCTCCTTTAGGGGCAGCAGGCTCTTGTGTCGGCACGTTCAGTGGTCTAGATCTGCAGCCTCCACTACCTTTAATGGTATTTTAATACCATGGTGTGAGTATGGAGCAAATCAGGAAGCAGTCATCAAGAAACAAAGGAAATCATTTCAGAATGCAAGCACAAAAATGTAGCCACTGTCGCCGTGCCTTCGTTCGGCAGCTAGGAACTAGTAGGTCCCTCTTCATCTCTTAAATCCTGTAAAAATTGCACCATCAGCTCAGCACCTTCCGTACCTGAGAGGATCTTCTGCACAGCTAAATAAACAAAAACGTGTGTCCACTGTATGTGAACAAATATTAAAAAAGGAAAATCAATGGCTTATAGTAAGTTTCTATTCACCTTTCTTGTGTAGACTGAACAGCCCACAAGTAGCAACAATTGCGAGGATCATTCTCAGGCTCTTGAAAAGTAACAGCGTAGACAGGAATCCTTCCTCCTTCAAGCTGAGAGTGGTGCCTACAGGTTTAAAAAAAAAAAAAAAAGAAAAAGAAACAAGGTGAGCCTACTGGCCCTAACTGTTTGTAGAAGGGTAGAAGCATCTTCTGAACAAAGAGCACCTTACATGCTTCTCCTCAAAGTACGGAAGGTCATACTCCCATCTCAAACAAGTGAGTCAAGGAAATGCCTACTTTTTATGCAACAGTCAAGAGGTGAGGAAATTACTGTCCGTCAAGTGCAATAACCTGGGTTTATCTCCTCCTCTGCCTGAGGAAGAGGAGGAACATCAAAGATTACTTCAGCTGCCAGGCAAAAGATTGTTCCTCCTCTTGTCGCCTGCTTCAATATTGAACTTCAAATGCAGCATCTCTTCTGAGCAAGCTGAAAACAGCGCCAAACAGAAGTAGTCTCTCGTTTCTTTACTTGGACTATGTAAAGCATTTCTCTTCCAGACTTCTGAACCTTATTTGTACCTTCACAATCTATTCTTGCCACCTAACTATTCCTCCACCCTCTATTTATGCATCCAAGAGTTTCCGGTGAGCAACTGCAGATTTGCTTAAGTGAATCCCTATCTGAATTTGGTCAAATATTTCAAGCGAGATTGCTCTTTGGCAGATTTGAAATCATCTCTCTCATTTTTCTGTTGCTTATAAATTGACTTATTGCTTGTAAATTTATAATTGCTTATAAATTGTTCTCATCTCGAAGTGCTCCAAGCAGACTTTCATTCACATGCCTCGATGCCTTGCAATGGGTCAATCCCCTCTTTTGGTCAGGGCTGAAATGTGGGAAAGAATGTATTTTCAGGCACAGATCAGCTATTGATCTTTCATGTCTTACTAGTTTCTACCTGGACACTTCTAAGAGTATTATCACCAAAATCACATCATTAACATACTTTAGCCTTTCAATGTATGCCCTAATTGCAGGAACTGGTTCTGAGAAATCATTTTTAAAATCTGTTTCATCGAGACACACACATTTCCTGCTTCACTGAATACTGCTGATAGAACAAACTCTCTTATAGAAAGCAGCTCTGTCACATCCTAACTGCTTGACATAACCCAAAGAAGCATGCTTTCTGCAATTCCTCAATCCACAGGCACAATAAAGGTAACAATCCTAGTCCACTGGGGAGAAGGCCGTCCACTTAATCCACTTAAAGTATGACTTCATAGTTATTTCAGAAGGGGATTTCTAAACATTCCAAGATTACACTCAACATTTCCGTCCCTGAAAAAGTTCTCTTTAAATTAACATACTTCCTCCTTAAGCAAAACATCGAGACCCCTGCACCTCCCGGCATGACCAAGTGCAAAGGCTTACTTACTCCCGCTTCAGAGTTTTCATATTCCAAAGTGACAGGTAGCCGTCTGAAAAACCCACAGCGAGACGATTGCTTCTGCTTATGTAGCACAGGGTTGATATTGCTGTTCCTGAAGGATTTTGTAGTTGAAAGCAGAGATGTCTCCCTTCTCCGGTCACAGCTTCTCTTCTTTGTGGAACGTCAGCGGGAATTCTAGTGGCAACTACTAGACCTACGCACACAAAACCACGCAATAAATGAATGTGTTATGCCATTTAGGTTGCATTTTAAACACTGATGTGACAACATGTATAACCTAATTCTACCATCCCAGGCAAAATACCCATTTATGCAACACTTTGCTTGCTGTTTCCATTTTCTACGTATTCAAAGAACATAAGAACTCTCTGACTGGACAGCTATTCTCAACCCTATCTCAAAACCAGGTAAAAGTGTAACTGTCATAGACAAATTCTTCTGGACTCTGCAGATCAAGAGTTTAGGCCTCATGAGGAAGCTATCTGAAGTGGCATCAACTCCTAAAGCCACTGTTGTAAGAGCCAAAACAGTGTATGCAATCGGAATACACAACTTAGAGGTTTTGTTCATCCAAATGCACGGGTTTTGGTAAGTCAGTTTTAGTTTAACAAACAAGCCTAAAATTTGCCCCAAGTCAATTAACAGAAGCAGAAGAACATTCCAAAGAAATAGGGCACGTCCGACACACCTTCCTACCAGGCAGTTGCACTGACTCAGATGGTAAGGTTCCTACACCTCGCTGGCAAGAATCATAGTGACATAGGGATCCTGGTGGGCGGGGGGTATTTGTAACATTAGAAGGAGTATTAAGCCACTCCCAGTTTTAATCCGTTCAGGACTACACGATGTCACACCGCCATCTGTAATCAGTAGTCGTAAATGTCTGCGCACCACTGTCTTCAAAGTGGGATGCATATTTTTGATTTAAAAGACACACATTTTCTTACTTTTAAATTCAAGTTTAAAAACTGCAAGCTTACCCGATGCTTCATTTTCCACCTGACTGCAAGAGAGATCATCCAAACACAGGTCAACCAGAAGTAGATGACCAACATCTGTAGCCACCGCTGACACTCCAAAGAGCCATCGCAGAGTCTGATGTAGGTGCTGAGGGCTCACACTGGCTCCTCCGGGATTACTTATGGGTTCTATAGCAGTTACCTACAAGAAAACTACAAGTTAATATTTAAGCTGTTTCACAAGCTAAATAGAAATCACTCAAAAGTGAAGCCAGAATTAGGAACATAAGACTTGAAAACAAAGCATTGTTTCCAATTATATCAAGAAAAAAGAAAAAAAAAAAAAAGCCCTGTACAAAAATCCGTTACTGCCTTCCATTTACTAGATTTCCTACAGTTATTTAACTGAGTAAACGTCAACTGCAATGGTGCATTCTATTATTACAGCTTACCAATTTCCATTTCCTACTTCGAAACCATTAACACGAAGAAAACATAGAAAATCAGTTATATGCAAGAAACTCTATCATATTGAAGGGACTTCCGTAAGAAAGACAAAACTCAATCTCGTTCTCCCACTGCTCACAGCCCACCAGCACTGGGATACAGTCTACGCCACCTTTGCCAAACAGGTATTAGGGCAAATCATGGCTCTAAGTCAGACGAGGCAGCGGTCAAGTTGCATGGTAGACACACCATTTCCATGGGAATGAAATATTTTTAGGAAGTGTGGAAGGGAGATAGCATATTTAGTATATTTACACCAGTCCCCATTTAGAATCAAAATAGCAACCAGGGAAAGCAAAAATTGCACACCAGCACTTTCATGAATAGGAACACAAATTTAAAAAGCCAGCCGAAAACAACGGCAGAAAGAACAGCAGCTTGTTCAAGAAAAAGCTAACTCCAACTGAGGAGAAGTGCACGCTGCTCTTCAACACGCGAAGCAGTCTGCATGCAACTTTATCACAAGGTCTTCATTAAGACAGACCTTCCAGCACCTGCAACACATCCCAGGACAATACTGACTGCTAGAGCAGAGATTTAGTCATTTACAGCACAACTGTGGAAGTCTGAGATACTTTAAAGACAGCATTTCTGACAGAAATGAACCATTTAGGACATGGATGTTAGAGACACTTGAAAGGGGGGGCGGGGAGGGATTCTTTTTCACTCTGGCCAAAAAAAGATCGTTTTCAAGGCCTTTTTGTGGAAGTGGAGAATTAGGTGTCTACGTGCTCTACCATAAAACCAGAGAACTTGTTTTACTACCAGGAAACTCAAAAGATAATGGTACCATTAAGCCCATGGTTTTACATCAAGGCGCTCTCGACTGCATACTCTGCACTGACAGTATGGTGACGCAATATAGAAAAAATACCTCCTGGCAAAGAGACGCTCCAAAGCTTTTCCTGAAACAGCATTACGCAGCACCTAACAACAGAAAAGCTTCGCTTCTCCCATGAAAAAGGGCCTACCCTTCCCAGAAGAACAACTGCTTTAACCACTCTTGATGTTCCAAGGTCGTCCAGGCAGAGAACACTTCCCTTTGCTTCTTCCAAGCCAACCAGCAGTCCAGTTCTCTTCTGCCAGGAGAACTCCTTTACCACGCGAATGGTGGGAGGCTGCTCATGTACTCCGCTGAAACGGCATGCAGAGAGCTGCTCTCCTGTCACAGCGTTCCCTACCTCAAGCTGAGGACCACACGCCAACCACGCCAGGCCATTTCTCCCTGGAAGAGGAGAGAAAGCTGACTAAAGCCAACTCCCAGCCAAAGATCGAAAACAACTGGAAAATCACAGGCGCTGCCCCTTTTCTTCAATAAAAGGACCTAACAGAGGAAGACAGACTCACTTAATTCTCATCACTTATTTAAAATCACCCACTGAAATCCTCAAGCAATACATCTTAAAATTAGCCACCTTATTATTTTGCATTTGTACTTGTCATTCCTGCACTGAAGAATTCTCATTGTTTGGGATAAAGATTACAATATATTGATCTATAGTCTTTGTACCATATTCGGCTTGGTTTTGCTAGAAATCAACTAAATACAGACGGGAATAAAAGCCCTAAACCATTCTTCACATATAACAAATCTAAGCCAATTCATTTCTAGTTTATTAACTTTGCTTGGCACATGCCTACTTTGGGCAGGGATTTGGACTTCAGCAAGGAATTACCCTAAAATGGGCACTGCGTGAGTGAATTTACACTTTTACACATGCCGATTACAGAGACAATTTAACACATTTTGTTTCACTGAACTACTTCCAACCCAAAGGAAGTATTAACTCAATTACTACACTGACAGTCAGGGAGACAGATTCTACGTGGTCTCAACAGAAGCCTGGACATCCAGATAGGCACCCAGCTCTACATTCAGGTCACCTACAAAGTCAACTACCTACTCTGCTTAGCCACTTTCAGCAACTCTCACTGGATACTCATCTGCGTCCTATTAAACACTTTGGAAATCTGGCTGCAGTGCTCAACAGGGCTATCTATCCTCTTCCTTCTGCTTTTATTCAGACTAGAAAAGAAAAAGCAGGGGGGGTTGCCTCTGTAACACTGTAGAAGAACTATTTCTGCATGTGATGTTATAATGGTACAAATAAATACAGCCCAAAACAACACTATTACTTTTTTGAAATCTGCCTTTTATTGAATTAGAAATTGCGGAGGGCTCACTGACTCGGCATGCGTAAGGAAATTATTTTAATAGCACAAGGTTGGTGCAGGCTGTTGTAATTTCAATGTTTAACTATACTAATGTTTCAATATTAGCATTTTTGTAGTTAAAACTTCCTTTTTGTTCTCTCGAAACATGATGCATCTGAACAGCACCAACCAGACACAGCTGATACTGTGACCCTGTGCTTCAGGTAACCTCCAGGCAATAACAACTTTACAGCAAGACCCAATTCAAAGGAAAACGCTCACCTCTGGAAAACTTCCCACGCAGCACAGAATCGGGGGTTGTCTCATCTTCCCCAAATGCCTGAATAGTCACCGCTGGAAACTGCAGCAGACTACTCGTTACCTGAGCTGTTAGCTCTTGCATTCTTCACTGTAAATACAGACAAAATGCAAAAAGAGACTCCTGTCAGCCATACATATTTTTGAGATTGACAGAAGTTTCATCAGTCTGCAGTGAATACTCTCCTATCCATCTCCTGTAGCTCTTTTCCTCAAAAAAATGGCACGCAGGACAGTTTTGGATCTCACAGCAGAGCAAAAGGAGAACCCTTTGCTTTCCCGATGCCTACGAGATCACCAATAAAAAGTGACGGGGAGGTACTGACAAGGTAAATAGGAGGAAAAAAAAACCCAATACCCTGCGTCCAAGTCTACTCACGTAGGTTAGGAAGATGCGATCTGAGAAAAACCATCTTTTAAAAAGCTTCTCAGTAACAGGTAGAAGTTTCCATTTGTCCTTTCCCTTGATTTTAGACTTTATTCCTTATTGTTCCTTGCCTTCTGCTAGATTTCACGCATCATGTATGTCTTGTTCACTTTTTGCATGTTTATTCTGAACACGAAGGAATACTAAGTTCTTAACTACCTTCATTCTCAAGCTCTTCCACAAAATGGACTCTCGATATTTTTCACCTTACAAGCAATACAGACTTTCACAGCTCATCAATTCCAGCGTAATTTTCCATACACTTATGAGGTAAACAGAACACTGCACTTTAAAACACCGATTTTTTTCTATACTTAAAGCCTCGTATTCCTTATTCCAGTCCTTTCCTTCCAATTGCCTGTCCTTACCACACCTCTGCAGTATTTCACAAACAATTCCAGGCCTTTCAGATGCTTCTGGAGGTGCTCCACAAAGACTTCACATTTCAGTACATCAAGAGAGATTTTCTGGTGGAAAAACTTAAAAGCTGAAGTGATTTACAAGATTAAATAGGCGCCTTGAGAAGAGAGAGTCCCTACACGTGGAAATACAAACGCCTCCAAGTAACTGTGTTTTGCAAGTCCTGAAATGGTTACTGAAAAAGCCTCCGCAAGACAAGACAGATTTAATCACCTTGTTCAAACAGCACTGCTTTCTCCATGGAGTCTCAAAAGGAACATACTAAATGTAGTTCACTATGCCTGGGTGTTACGCATGCTGACCAACGCAGGCATCAAACAGAGCCCTTACCCCGTGCTACAAAGCAGTACAGCCAGCCACCTAAATGTGCACACAAAGCATATTGTGTTATCTGTACCAGACATGTTCTCCTGCAACCAAAGCTTTAGGATTGCTTCTTCCAGCGTGCACTAATAACCTGTTTTCCTTACGGCATAGGAGGTTACAGCTAGTTCTGAAGGCTAGGCTCTGGGAGCAACACAAAGTTAATAAAGGGAAGTGTTTATAACTAAATACAATTTATACAAATGGTACTTGTGTGGAGAAAGACTGTGCTCTAAAGGCTGGGCGTAGGGATCTCCTGTACTTCAAGTCACGGGCACTGGAACTATTTGAGAATATGTCCCAGTATTTTCTGCCAGCATGAAAACAACGAGCGCGTGAAACACAGGACGCAGCAGTCAGGGTCCTGCACTAGGCACGAGTCAGCATTTTGAGGGAAGTACTTCATGATTACTAACAGAATATATTGTACTAGTAGCAAGATAGTTTTAAGAAAAAGAGTGAACAAGTATCTTCCAGCAGGGCAGGTAAGGGCATTCAAGAAACCTTCTCAACTGCATGCTCTCCGTGAGTCGCCCTGAGTCACCCTGCCTTTGCCGCTGCCTCCCTGGACAGGCCAAGAGCACAGAACTTTGCGTGGCCAAATGGGAAGTCAAACTTCAAGGATTTAAACTAACTGGGGAGATTGGAGTTTAAAAGCAAGCCACTCACTGCCCCAAATTCCCCACCAAATCAGAAATTCTTCTTCTCTGGTGGACAGCTCACACCTTGACACGGTGTAGTCCTGCCTACAGTACCCATCAGATGTGCTTATCAGACCAGTACCACCGGTAAGAACCATCGGATAAGGAACCCTCCCACATCTGGACCGTTCATCTGACTTCAAAGTTAATCATGCTGCTGTTATTAACTGCGTATTAAAGCATGTGGAAATGCCGGCGCATCAGGTGTGCCCAGGCTCCCCCTAGTAAGCCAGCGGGCATTTTAAACATTTTTTTTCTAGGCATCTGCCTTGGCAATATGGAAGCAGGGAGATAAAATCTAGAATAAATTATGAACAACACATATACTGATCTGGTTATTCGGATGTTGTACGTGCATCACTCTGCTAAGTTAAACCAAGGATTACTGGGAAATCAAAACAGTGGGAAAATAGTTCGATAGAGGCAGGTTAAAGGCGTGAAGCCTCTCCTTTGAGAGAGATGTCCAACACTAACTGCATTTCTGCTCTCTTTGAAAACAGTGACTGCGACCACATTCCTACTTCTCTCTGTTACAAATCAGATCACTGTAAAACGCCACAGGCACACTCCACGTTCAGGAGCAAACGAGAATCCAACCTCCCGGCTGTATCCGACACCAAAGCACTCTGGGCACAAGCTGCCAAAATTACCACGCTTCTTCACCCGAGGTACTTAGGACTTTCAAACCTCATGAACTATTTCCAAAGAAAGGAACGTGCCACGAGTCAGTGACTGAGTTTTGGATTAAAAAGCTCCAGAATATTAAAAACCCGAGAAATTGCATGTTTGAGCAGAATCACATGCAGCCAAGTCAGAGTTCTGGGATGTCAGTTTTCACTGACGGCAGTCCATGAAAGTCACTTTCAAAGGCCAACGATGCGGCAGGCTTACTGAAGAAAAAGCTAAAAATATGGTCAGTCGCAGCTGAAGACACGATTTCACAAAACAGGTTGACTTCAGTGCCACCAAAAGAGAGGCCTTGCTGCCGCCCCCCATCTCTCCCTCTGCTCCTTTGTTCTACTCCTGCATTCCTGCGGCTTCCCTTGCGCCTACCTGCACATGTATTAGAGCGCTTGATGAGCCACGCTAACTCCCTAAGCAGGCAGGAAACTAACCCAGAAAAGCAGAGAGTTCTCCACCACGTTAGAGAGTTAAACTGGCTGGCAGAGAGAACTAGCAAGCATAAACGCTGGCACAAGGAAGGAGGCAGGACAATGCATTGGGGAGAAGGAGAGGGAATTTGCCCGTCTCCATTTGGGGGCAGGAGGCCGTTCTGCTAGCTCATGCGCGTGTGAAACTACACGCTCAGTCTGCAAGGAGAGTTGCAAAAAACCCCTTTACTTTTGGAAAGGACAGCACCCAAGACACACTCAGTCAACTTTTAACTCCCTCGTGCACGGAGAGACTCGCTCTCTCACCGAGAAAGGCTGCAGCTGACAGGCGTCACTCTTTCTTTCTGTCAGCCAGGTGTGGCAGCTAAAGTGATTCCAGGGAAGTGCTACTTGGTGACCAGAGAACGGACAGCATGGTGTGACACTGCTCACATCACATTTTCTAAGGAAACAGGACAAAGAGTGGGAAGAAGCCAAAGAAGAAGACATGGAAGGAAAACTAAGTTCTTTTGAGAAAAACAGCATCCACTTTGTTGAATAGCAGGGAAAGATGACAATTACAGAACTTTTCAAATTAGCATTAATGACTGGTTCAGTGACATTTTCCCAGAAACACAGGAAGCAACTCACAAGCACTGGATGGAAAAGACACTTTCAGCACCTTAGTAGTCAGGTTCAGCGAACTCGCACGTTGCCATATTTTACTCCTGCAGAAAGAGGATTTAGTGAGTGAGTTAGCAGGTGATTTTGCGAGCACCGCTGCGCCATTTCTTTCCCACTTGCAGGCAGAAAACCTCCCCCCGATGTTTTAGCCAAAACCCCTACATTCAATCCAAAACCTAAGTTTTCGTCTAAAACGCCACAAGCGTAACAGAGACGGTCTGCAGCAGAATTCTACAGTCAGGCTTATTGCACTCAAGTGCAGCTGACAGGTTGTCTTGCAGAGCTTGTGCGGGTGCTCCACAAGCTCCCCCAGAAGCACAGATCTGCAGCAGAAGGTGAGAAGAAGAAAGAATTTCAGCTCTCCATCCCAACAGCCCCGATCCCGTATCTGATGCAGATTTGATTTCCCTTTAAATGACAAACAAACCCAAGACACCTCAGCATTTGTCACCAGAGCCAGCTTACCCAGCTACCTCCAGTGGTTATTCTCTAACACGACTCTACTTGCATTCAAGAGCTGCAGTCCCTCTCTAACTTGGCTGAGCTAGCAAAAGTTCCTGCAGTCACTTCTGAAATGATGCTCTTTTTCACATTGCTTGGCGTACCTGGACAGACAGGCGTAGGCGCTGAGCGCTCAGCACGGAGCACACCCGCAGCCTTCCTGATAGAGGGAGACCATAGTTAAGACAACATTCCCTGCGTACCCCACAGCGCTTGCCCCTCCCCGCACAAATTCCAGAATCACAGAGTCACAAGGAAGACAAAGGCCTTCCGGAATCACTGGAGGTCATCTGGTCCAACCCCCCTGCTCAGGCAGGGTCACCTAGAGCAGGCTGCCCAGGACCATGTCCAGACGGCTTCTGAACATCTAGTTCTGAAACACACTTTTCACAAACAGCTACCCAACAAGGTGAACTGCAGAAACATTTGCAACACGTGCAACAGGCCCAGGTTTTTGGTGACCCTCCTACCAATTTAAGTATTCTCTCCACCGAACAAGTAAAACAATACCACACTAGCAAAGGCTTGTCACCATTCTTTCTCCAAAACTATGTCTGACGGCTTGCTAGGTAGAAGACACAAAGTTGAGAGAAGCCTGATTAAGTTCAGTTCACTGTCTTAAAACAGCACAGACAGCAAATTTCCCGCCTCCTCCGTTTGGCAGTTACTCACACTGAAGCACAGAAATGGTTGGCGAAGAGCAACTGGGAAGGGAGCGGCGTATGGCCTTTCAGTGAAGGTGTGCCTTGAATGATTTGTTAACCAAGTCACCATCAGACCCCTTCCTTCCCAGAGCAGCCCGCCATGCACTCCTTGGCTCTTACACACCACAGCCTCCTACTGAAATGCTTCTGTCTGGCTAAATAAGTCATGTTAACGTCGGTTGCTTTCAGAAACGTGCCCAAAATTAAAAGCATTGCTATTTTTTTGGTAAAAAAGGACAAAGAACACATCTGACCTAAGTTCTAGGTCGTGTACCTCATGACTGGTTTTAAAGCGAACATCTTTGGTTCTCCCTGCCAAGGACTTTGAAACGACACAAGTCTGAGCTGCTTTGACATGGCTCGGTGCATTCACTGGCATCTTTTATTTCAGTAATAATTTCTTACAGCTACAAAACAAAAACAAGAAACTGTAATGTAGTTGGAAGCAGACAGAATATTCTGTCACCTGAACTCGTGAGAGATTTGATATTGTATCGTGGACCCTTAACCAAGGGCTACCTTATTGCCAGTTTAGCCAAGCTTAAAAGGCCCTGGAGGGTCTTGTCGGGGCATCGCTGGCAGAGAGGTGTGTGAGTGCCGAATCCTAAAGATGACAAGAAGGGGAAAACATCAGACTCAAAAGACCAGAGGCTAAGGTATCTGGCTGCAATGCCCATTACTGGGAAGCTCACCTGAGCCACGGCGGCATACTGGTGCTCCCACTCCTTCCAGGCTTCCTCCAGCCATCGCCTCCATGCTCCGGGTCTGCCGCTCGTTCTCCACCAGCAAAACTCGCACCTCTTCTGAACAGAGACACAGCTTTATCCAGCGTGTCAACAGGAAAAATAGCAAACCCCGTGAGAGACAAGGACCAGCAGCGAGGGAGCCACACAGTGGGAGGTGGTTTGGCCTCCTGCAGAGCAAGTCCTTCCTACCTGAACCTCCTAGGGACCGTGTGGCACGTGGGGACGTAAACCCACCCTGCTGCTGAACAGCCGAGATGTTTGTTGCCACTGTCAGCATCCGGAACTGGAAATGAAAGCTGCAATCTTCCTGGTTCTCCTCTAACCAGAAGCTGATCAATAAAATGCTGTGCCAAGAGTGTGCACAGGAACCAGCCCAGGTGAATCCTCTTGAAAGGAATTTGCAAATACTTGCCAGTTGCAGACACTTGCCCCTCTTTCTTCAGCTCTGATGTTTGCCCAATCTTGTCTTCCTATAATATTCCTTACTTTTAAAGTTGAAATCTTTTTCACTCCTGCCTGCAATATCCTTCCTTACACTTGTTCTGGGCTTTTACCTTGAGCAAACCACCACCACCTGGTAAGGGAACTGACCCTGAGCAACTGGATGTGCCCATGCCAGTGCTGCAAATCAGTATAGGGACCACTTCTCAAAGGCAGAGGCCTTTTTTTTTTTTTTTCTTGTTAACTTTTTAAAAGCAATGTCTCTAGGGAGAAAAAAAAACCCTTTGAAAAAAATCCCAGGTCACAGACTATTAACTACTACTCCCATACCGACAGGCAGAAACACAGCAGTGCCATTAGGCTGCCTTAATAAAGCAGAGCACGAGCTGGCCAGCAGGCAGCAAGGGGAGAGCACCCACCCGTGGGGAGTGCCCACCCGGGACAGGGCTCCTGGTGCTCTTGGCCCTCACGTGGCTCATCTCAGGGTCAGACAGAGTCCTAATCCAGACAGGGGTGGGGTGGCACAACAAGGTGTGTGCTCCTGCACGTGTGCCAGGGCTGAGCAGGGTTAAATGCAGGTCTCCTCTCTCCCTCCCAAGTATTTTGAAATACTAGAAATTGGCATACCAGGGTTAATAATTTGTAAAATGCCTCCGATAAGAGATGATACATGAGAAATGGAAATGGAAATCTCATATTCAGGTGCGTGTCACCATACCCAAACAAGATACCTACAAGGTTTAATTCAGACATTCCCCTGCAGCCCGTGCTGAAGACCATGGTGACGCAGGTGGTCCCCTGTAGCTAGATGTCCTCCACCTGGAGGACCATGATGGAGCAGATGTCCACACTGCAGCCTGTGGAGGACCACACGCCGCAGGAGGTGGATGTCAAAGAAAGCGTACGCCCCCTTAAGGAACAAGGCTGGCAAACTGGTAACAACGGACGAGGAGAAGGCTGAGGTACTCAACCACTTTTTTGCCTCAGTCTTCACTGGCAACCTCTCTTCCCACGCCTCTCGAGTGGATGCACCACAAGACAGGGACTGGGGGAGCAAAGTCCCTCCCACTGTAAGAGAAGCTCAGGTTCATGACCACCTGAAGAACCTGAACACACATAAGTCTGTGGGACCTGATGAGATGCATCGCAGAGCCCTGGGGACCTGGCTGCTGTAGCTGCCAAGCCACTCTCCATGATATCTGAAAAGTCATGGCAGTCAGGTGAAGACCCTGGTGAGTGAAAAAAGGGAACAGATCTGAGGTGCATTCTACGTGTGCCTGCATCACTGGGTGTGTGCTGTGAGCGTGCGTGTGGGCAGAGGGGTGGGTGCACACTGCGTGCATGCATGCCGGTGTGTGGGGTGGGTGCATTCCACATGCATGCATGCTGTAGGGCGTGCATGCACTACCTCTGTGTGTGTGTTTTGTGTGTGTGTGCGCACACTCTGTGCGCGTCTCTGTGTGTGTGTGTGTGTGTGCGCGCGCGCACGTGCGCCCACTGGCCAGGCGTGCATATCATAGAATCATAGAACAGTTAGGGTTGGAAGGGACCTTTAAAGGTCATCTAGTCCAACCCCCCTGCAATGAGCAGGGACACCTTCAACTAGACCAGGTTGCTCAGAGCCCCGTCCAGCCTGATCTTGAATGTTTCCAGGGGTGGGGCATCTACCACCTCTCTGGGCAACCTGTTCCAGTGTTTCACCACCCTCATCGTACAACATTTCTTCCGTAGATCTAGCCTAAATCTACTCTCTTTTAGTTTAAAACCATTAGCCTCAGCACATCAAAATTCTTGGATGGAGCACCTGCTACATGCATTTGTCCTTGGGGATTCACTAAATCCAGGCCTACTGGTGAAGCCATTACTCACATCAGTCATTCCACGCCGTGGCCATCACTCCTCTCGGGAACAGACAGGAAAGCTCTGGATGACAAAGGCTGTCAGGACGCGCTCCAGAAACAGAAGGCCGTTGCAAGAAGATCCCCATCACCTAATCACATAGAAATAGTTCTAGCTCCATGAAATGACTCTTGAAAATGAAACACACAGAACAGCATCCCCAACCACAACTCTTTCAGTGGTAGGTTTAACTGCTGCAGAGCTGCAGGCTGACGACCTTACCATCACTATCACAGGATCCCAGAAGAAATAGTAACTGGCAAACAGTAACTCTACCCCTGGCCCCTACCTCTCTAGCATGTAAAGGTAGAATAGCTCAGCCTACAGCTCTGGAGGTATAGACCGGCCTATACTTATAACCTGTGTCTACCTACTCGATGATCTGTCCAGAAACTCATCACCTTTGAAAGAGGATGGAACTGGGCGGGCGAGGGGCAAGAAAGAAAGAAAGAAATTGCTAGCAAAAAGGGGAAGTGTAGGCAGGCAATTAAAAAAGAAAGGAGCCGAGTTGGGCCAGCTCAGCCCAACTCATTTTGCGGGGGTCAAGCAGCTTGGAGGAAAAGAAGCTGACTTTGGTGCTGGGATGCACACAAACATCAGAGTTCAGGTCTGAAAGAGCACAAAAACCTTGATAGGGCTCCTTTTCACTGTCCTCTTACCTGTGTGCTTGCTGTGACTTCCTCCTTTCCCTGAAGTCCTCCCAGACTAACCAGGAAGTGGCTTCTGCCCAGTCCGTGTGCCGTGAAGAGAAACACTTTTGACCATGAAGTGGGTGCGAACAACTGCATCTGCAGAAGCAAAGGGGCAGCCGCACGGCGGCTTTGGAGATGCCCGAAGCTGCCCTGAGCCCCAGGAGCCCCTGGTGCCCCAGCATGTGCTTGGCCCTGAAGGCCTGCGGGGCCTGCCAGCGCTGGGGAGCCCCGGGGACAGAGGTGAAGGACAGCGGTCAGCCCTGTGGGGAGGGGAGCATGACCGGGGCTCCATCCTTCCTCCTGGCCACAGGAGGATGCCCTGGGCCACGCCAGGACAGGGCGTCTCTCCTCCCCACGCCCGAGGGAAGGTGAGGCCTGAGGAAGGCCTTGGGTGCTGGGCTCAGCACGGGCGGTGGGAGCGGGGGCAGAGCCCTGCCTCCTGCCGGGGGCCGGCCTGGCCGATGCCAGCGGCTCCCGTCCCGCAGCTCCTCCTGCCCAGGGCTGTGGCTGGAGCACAGACCACCCCGCATTTTGGGAAAGACTTGCTGTGCAGGGCAAGGCCAGGGCAGCTCCAGCTCCCCTCGGGGCAGCTCCCCTCCGCTCCTGTCCCCTGCCCTCCCTCCCGGGGCAGGCCCAGCCCCCGCGAGCGGCCCGAGGGAGGGCAGAGCTGTGCACAGCCCCTGCGCTGCTGAGAGAACAGCTCCCGTGCCATGGCCCTTCCTGCAGGCCGTCTCTCCGCAGGCCCAGTGTCCCGGCGGGCTGAGGAGCGAGCTGCGGGGGGGGCAGCGGGCGCAGGGCAGCGCTGTGAGGAGAGGCCCGGGCTGCCTGTGCCCGCCCGGCAACGGCCGCGCCATTGGCCACGGCTGAGCCAATCGGCGGGGCCGGAGGCGGCCTGTCAGGCCCGGCCGGGCTGGGGCGGGGCCTTGGCAGAGGCCGAGGGGCCTGAGGAGCAGTGGGTGAGGGGCGGGCTGGGGGCAGCGGGGGGGTGGGGGGGGCCGGGCCGGGGGAGCTGCAGGGGCAGGAGCAGGGATCTCCCGGTGCGGGGGGGCCTGTGGGGAGGCCCCCGGAGCCCTCCTCGCCCACGGGCCCTGCCATGGCCCAGGTCACCGGCCCTGGGCCCGAGTGCTCAGCCCCAGGGATAGCCCCACAGCCAGGGTCGGAGCGGGTCCTGCTGCTGCTCCCCCAAGGGTCGCCAGCCCGAGCCCGGGCAGCTGGAGGAACACAATCCTGTATTGCTACGGACTTTACCAGCCGTAGTCACGGACTCTGGGCCTGTCCTGTAGTGAGGTCAAAGCAGGTATTACAAAAATAAAAGTGTGCTTTTCCAAAATGCTTACAGGATTGAAAACGACAGAGGGCTGTGGGCAGGTGGGGATACACAGGAACGGGCAGTGTCACTCGGAATGAGGAACAGTGATGTGGGTAAATTTCTGTCAGGATCAAAAGCTAAAGGATGTTTCCGTTGAAAGAGCTGAGTCTGTTGGGAGCTCCAGTCTACCAAGTTCCAAACCCCGTGTGTTGAACAGTGACCAGCCCTGATGTTTCTTTCTGCTACTCTCTCACAGTTTCTCTGGGCTTTCTCTTTGGCTGGTGTTTAAGCTCTCGTAGGTGTACAAGCTCAGTTCCATCAGACCACTTGCAAACCTGCCACTTGCCCACCTTCTGCTGGGGGCCAAGCCAAAGGGATGAGGCTCATACCAAGCCCGAAGCAAAGTGAAAGCGCTGAGAAGTTCCCCCAGTCAGCCCTGAGCCAGAGTGCAGTTATCGAAGCTGCGATGAGAGGGAAGAGCCTGGAAAGCAATTCATCAGCAGGAAGCGATGGAAGAAGGAACAGTGTATGTGACAGCTGGGATTAAGTGACACCCTCAGTTCCGTGTCTGGATCAGCACTGTACTTGCACATGGACTAAGCCCCAGTTGAGAGCAGAAATTCTGGTTACTCATCGTGGGTGCCAGAGGGCTGTTCCTGCCCTCTCCTCCCTCGTGCCTTAATTTAATCTTTTGTGTGTATGCAGGGCCTTGATAACGCTACTGTGTAGGCACCCTGTATGTGATTGGCAGGTTTTCTCCATATCTGTGACTGATCTCTCTTGTTTCTTTTAAACAGGCAACTCTTGATATGTACTGCCCAGGAACTAAAGAAATGCAAAGAACTGATGAAGAAAGAAAGAGGTGCCAATCAAGGAGGGAGTGTAGGTTAGTTCTGGTTTTAAATTTTCTTGGCTGTGTTCTAGCCAAAAGCCTTGGCTTAAACAAGTGAAATGAGCTGAACTACTGGGCATTTTTCATCCCTACACAATTCTGTATTGCTACGGACTTTACCAGCCATAGTCATGGACTCTGGGCCTGTCCTGTAGGGAGGTCAAAGCAGGTATTACAAAAATAAAAGTGTGCTTTTCCAAAATGCTTACAGGATTGAAAACGACAGAGGGCTGTGGGCAGGTGGGGATACAGAGGAATGGGCAGTGTCACTCAGAATGAGGAACAGTGATGTGGGTACAGCCGCAGCGTGACAGTTTTCATGGCCTTGAGCAGCACAGCAGGGGTTTTCAGGCAGTAAGGCCAGCTGCCAGGGGTGTGTGAACACCTCCTCCGGAGCATGGAAGTGGCCAGGGGAGAAGACAGTGCTGTTCCTGTTGGTGTGTAGCAGGTGACAGTCGGTGGCAGCTGCTCTCAGGACATGTAATTAGGAGCTGGTGGGAAGTAACATGAGGGAGGAGGCTAAGTCATGAAATGGCATGTTAGCTGTATGTGTCAAGTGAGGGAAACAACTTCAGGGTGTTATGGAGACTGTTAGTTGTGATGAAGGCAGTGAGTGAGATGATCCTTGTAGGAGCTTTCTGAGTGGGTCAGAATGGGGCAAGACTGCACATAAGGACAGAAAAGGCTGTGGCAGTAGTTGGGCTGATCAGAAGTCAAGTAGGAGGTGATTTGGGCAATGCCTGGCGAAGTCAGCGTCTTGTGCATGTTACGCAGAGTGTGTAAGGCCTGAGTGCTGGTGAGGAAAGGAGTGGGAAAGGAGTGTTGCAGTGCCAGGGAATGGGGATGGAAGTGATCACAGACTCATTTCCCAGTTTTCTGTGGGCTGTCTGTATACCCCAGGTAAGTCATCTTGCATTCAGAACTAAGGGCCGCCCTTTTGGTGGAAAGAGAAAGAATTAAAAAAACCCTGTAATTTCTGGCAGAGCTGGAACTTGGAGTGAGATTGCCATGCTTAGTCTTTCCATTCCAGGGTATTAAAAACATTTCCTTGAAATGCTTTCCCAAAATAACAAGGCACAACTTTCCGAAATAGCTGCATCTGAGCTCAGCCAGAGGAGCGAGTCTTGCCTGCTGTTAGTCACCGAGGCTGATGACAGGTCGCCCAGCAGTTTTGGCAAGGACAGAACAAGATAGATACAAATGCTTCTCTGTGCTGGTAGTAATTTCTGGAACATGTCTTGCATAAGTCGGTCTTCAGGTTTTGCAGGTTGTAGGTTTGGCAGGATCTATTGTGTCATTAACATGATGGTAACAACAAAACCTGGTGGGATAGGGTTGAGAAAGAAGAAAAAACCCAACAGAGAGAGGAAAATAAAACCCAAGAAAAAGAAGTAGCGCAAATGAAAACAATTGCTCACCACCAACTGATTTTTCAGATTTTTCCGAGTACTCTAACTTTTTGACAGTTCAGTAATTGTTACTTTTCCTAATGAAAATCTAATAATAGAAGCAATGCTAATATAAGCTAAAAGTAAACAGGATTTTAAATATCAGTGGCAAAGTGATATGATGGACTTTGTCTAAGATGCTGGGAGGGCAAAACGGATGGTTTGGGCCTCTTTTTAAAAGGGGAGAGGGGTGTGTCCCCTCTTCCATGCTTCCTATCGAGGCATGTTCTGTAAAGGCAGAATTCCCTTCAAAAAGCCTGTGCCTCAAGAATGATGCATTTCAGCTTGCCTCCTTTTAATTTGATCTGGATTTCTTGACCTGTCTTTTCTAAGAGATGTTCTTACAAGTTACTTCCATCTAAATGTGAAGCCCTGAGCAGCTGAGAAGTGTGGTTGTTGATGGATTAAGCTCCAGGAAACAGCCAGCGATGGCAGGCTCTCTTCTGTGTGCTGTCAGTCATGAGCACGAGCAGCACAGGTGAATCGTTTGTAGTTAACAGCCATGAAAGCAATGGCGCAGAGTTTTCATGCTTTAGCTAAGTGCCTTTTTTGTTGCAGGGCAAGCTAGTCAGGCTTTAGAATCTGGTTTATGCAGGTGAGATTTCGCTGTGGTTTGTTTTTCTCCAGAGTTCTACTGGTTTTGTAGCCCAACGGAAGCAAAAGCAACTTAAGCTAGATCAGGGAAGAACCTCATGCGTTAGCAGACTCTCCTGTAGTGACCTTTGAGACCACTTTGCTGTTGGCATTCAAATGATTTTACAAAAATGCAAAAGATTTTGCTGCTTGTAGTTGATTCTCAGACCTGAAGATTTCTTGAAATGTACTGTTAGTGTGTTGAGACGATAAAAGCGCTGTGTTACCTATGAAAACTTGCTTTTCTCTCTGTAAAGGGATTCTTTGAAGTGCTATGTAATGACATACTAACATACATTCTTACAAATTGACTAATGTTTTTTCTGTATTTATGTTGTTTTCAGAATACACAGATGAGAATGCCCTGATTCCAAAGAACTCATCGGTCATTGATAGAAGAATCCCTGCTGGAGGAGTTGAAGCTGCCAGCAGAACATCTGTTACGTGAGTATCCATAAAGCGTTGTATTCTTTGTTAGGGGCTTCCGTGTGTTCACTTTTTTATGGATATTAGTTTACAGAGGCATTTGCATTGTATCTTTCTCGTTAAAGCTGCTGTTAGTTTTTGTTGTCCTGGGGTAGATTTTAATGGATCTGTCCCAAAGGAGACTGACATTTTTAGGCCTGCTGGGACATGGGGTTCGAACTCCAACAACGGTAACTTCTAAGATGATTCTGTTGGGTTTGTTCTTGGGGTTGATTTTTCTGAGCGCTGAGTTGTAGATCCTGTTTGCTGCAGGTGGAGAGATTCCTTATTAGAATGTGTTTGCTTGTATTGCTTTTAGAGGAAAGACAGATACGCACTGTAGTGTAAACTTGTAATTTGTTCCCATCTCAGAAGAGTCTGATTGTCAGTGTTTGACTACTGTGTTTGGGGGAGGGGGCGGGGTATGGCAGGTGCTCTTAGGCCCCAGATCTGGGGTGTATTGATTAAAACTACAGATATTCAAATGCGATCCTGACTACAGGATTATTGCTGTCGTTGATGTTTTCATACAGTCCAGTTGTATGTCAGCTCCATTAGCATTTTTTGATGGTCGTGTTTTCCATCCTTCTCAAAGACATGCCTCTCCGCCAGAGTGAGTAGACATTATTAGCTTGTGGTTTTGCCGTGTCTTTCTCATGCTGGTTCTCAATAACTAAAGTAGACCGATGAGTTACAGTGTGTCTCAGAGAAACAGTACAGCAGCATCCTGGTGCCCATTAAGCTTTTGCAAGCGAAAAACCCTGATTTTATGTGGCTCTGCATGTTAAATTTGGGCATGTTACTGCGGTAGCTGTTGCAGTGCTTTTAGGCACCCCCGAGTAATTCTGGATGCCACAGCGTTGTGCTCTTAAACAAGGCCTTGTTTTGGGGGTTAATTGAAATAGGCATGCTTAGTGCTGTCTTGTCAATGCACCCTCCGTTTCTGGTTGGGTGGCACCCTCTCCTGGTATTGTAACGCTGCCCTGAAATGAGGGGAGAGATGCTGCTAGCATCAAAGACCAGGTAAATGCCTGTATGTGGGGACAAGGGGAGAATGGCACTGCTGTTCTAGCCTTGAAAATGAACCAGGCAGATGAGCTGTGTGTTCCTTCAGCTGGAATTAATGCAGAAACAACTGGTAGAGCGGTTCATGTTTGGGAATGAGGAATGTATGCTGTAATGGCGGAGAGACCCGGCACGTTTTGTATTTTGGCACTCTCATGGCTAAGTGTGGTAGATGTCTGAACACAGGGCTTGGGCTTGCACAAAGAAACACTGTTCTAAAGACGATGCTGCTGACAGTTTTGTTATTTCTTTGCCAGATGACTGATCTTTTTTCACTCAAGGAAACTTGCACTTTGAAGTGTCTAGACTATCGCTGTTCTTTCTTAGAAATTAAGTACTGTGTCTGCTACCTATTTGCAGTACTAGGGATATACAGACTGGCTAAAGGTTCCTTCATATTTTGATGGTTGATTATTTAAGAACACAAAACTCGAGTACAGGCTCCATATTTTTGATACTTCCGCAGCAGAGACAAAATACCTGAGGAGTTTCTCTTGCACTGTTGTGTTCTATATCTGTATGTCTGAGAGTAATTTGTGACAAAGTCAAAATGGGATTTTGGGGTTTTTTTAGTTGCACTGAATGTACCAAGAGGGCAGAGTTTATGTATACAAATAAATTTCCACATTCCCTAAACTATCAGAAAACTTACTATGTGGTGTTTGTTACTTTTCATCTTTATTTTAAGTATAACTGCTTTTTCTTCACTCAAATGGTGTGAGGCATTACTCTAACCCTGGATCATTGGACCTGATCACTTGATAAGCTGCTAGGATAACTTAACCTAGACATTCGTGAGCTCGGCATCTGTGTTCTGTGAAGAACACAGCCTCTGATTCTCGGCAAATGGTATACAACCAACTTAAAATTGAAACCTTTTTGTATGTAGGTCTAAGTCTGACATCCGTAACTCCATCACTGATTGGTTCAAATTCCTTTTTGGACATGAATGCCTCTCACTGTGAGTTTGAGTTAGTTGAAATGGCCCGGTGACCCTAGCAGTTAATGCAATGCATTGGTGTAAACCACGTTTATAGTATTTGATCTAATTCAGATGGGTTTGTATTTCTTGAAAACAGTTAGTTTTCTCTTTGTTTTCTAGCATGTATATAAACAGTAATCACATGTTCATCAAGAAAGTTAACATTCTTTTAGCCTCGTGTGTTCCCTGGCATGTCTGTATTACATTTCTAAGTAGCAGCTTACCATGAGCTAACACAGATATCTCAAAAAGACAAAAAAAAAAAAAAAAAAACCAAACAAAAAACCAACCAAAAAAAAAGGAAAAATCCTGGAGTGGGAGGGAAGACTTAGTGTTAGAAGTAATTAAAGGAAATGAAAGACAAAACAAACCCATTCCCTTCTTGTTTGCTCTGACTGTACCTGATTCGGGTTGTGGGTAGGCATAGGGAGGGTGGAAGCCTTGCCTCTCTCTTGACAAATCCTCTCTCTCCCCCCACCCTGGAAAAGCAGTGCAGCCTCAGGTGCTTCTGGTGCTGGAGACACAATTAGCTTTGTTCTTAAAGCTAACTCAGGTCTTGGTCTAAAGTGTGGGGCTTGTGTTTTGGCTTTTGTTTTGTTTTGGTTTTTAAGACACATATTTCTGTATGTGTTTCAAAGCAGGACCTGGGTCATAGTGTGGTAGGAATAAATCACTGGAAAGCTGGCCAGCTGAACAGTAAAGCAGCAAAATCAAAATTAGTCAAGGATTTTTAAAAAAGGATGCACAAAAGCTTCTGCTTTGAGTATTTCTTCATTGTCTTACTCTCTTGTTAGCTCTCAAATTAGACTGTTGCCTGCAGGCTGTATAATAACTGATTCCTAAAAAAATACATGAGCTAATTAATAGTTTATGAACGGTTCTGTTTCAGTACTGGTCAATACTAGCCCGTTTAATGCCAGACTCCAATAGAGAGCTTTCCTAATTCTGTGTTTGCTTCTGGAAAACCACAAAATGAGAGTGGATGTGCCTGCCATGAGAGAACACAGGCCTGTTTTTCCACGTGCGAGAAAGAGTGGCATATGGAGCATGAAGCTTCAAAATACTTGACCAGGCTTCCTTTCTAACAGAACTAGGTACAAAATGTTCTGAAAAGAAGGGAAGTTGAATCCTCTGGTAAGACTTGCAGTGGAAAGAAGGTCTCTTTTTCCAGCTCTGGGTGTTCCTCTCCAAAGGCACATTTTCAAGAGCTCTTGAGTTAGTAGTACAGTCATGTTGTATGTGCTTTCCCAAACCTATAGAGCAGGAATGATTCACTGGAGTGAGGAATCCTCTTCTGCAAGCGGATATTTTTTTGCCCAGCATCTGCTAACACTGCTCCCTTGAGTTCTTCCACTGCATTAGGTCGTAAAGGACAAGAGCTTTTTCCAAGGAAGGGTTTTAATCTCTCTTCTGATCAATTTAGTGACCTCTTGAGGAGAGCTGTTCTGTTGACATTGTGAAATTTTGTTCTACATTTTTCAACAACTGAAGACATAATAAGCAGTGATTCACATGTCTCTCTGATAATGTTTTCCTAGTGTAAGCTTAGCTGCGGCTTGTGGCATAATATAATCCAATAGGCTGGAAAAGGAGCAAGATGAGAGTTACCCTTTTTCCTTGTGGAAAAAGTGCACTTCAGCCTGAGTTCTCAATAAACACTGCTGAGTTTATTTCAAGAAAACTGAAAGAGAGAGCTTATATGGCAATGTTGCAAAGCCCTTCAAAATTCAAGGAACAGCTGGAATGATAAATGTAAAATTTTCTTTTTCCACATCATAGACATTAAATATGTTCATCGATCTTTCTCTGTGAACTTGCATGCATATTTTTCTATATTTCAATGTTACTGGACATTTTTCAGTTTTTAACTCTTTTTAACGACAGCTGACAGTTTTTAGTATCTTGTATAAAACCACGATGTTTCTGTTGACCCCATCTGTTGAATAGTTGCGTGTTTTAATGACACAAGTCTCTAGTTGAGTAGCCATGCCATTTAATGTTACTCACTGAATATGTGTGCATGAGGTATGAATTCAACCTTCGTATATAGGTGGTGAATAGAAGTTTCTCCGGTGGCTGATTCAGAGCACTGAATTAAGCTCTCACTCTGAATTGCACTTTCGAGGAGGAGCGGGTTTGTGTCTCTTCTCTGAGTGGATGGTGAGCTAAGGGATATTTCACCCTTAAGGAACCTGAAGTTAAGCCAAAGAATGTCAAATGAGTTCAAAACACTGCTCAAGCCTTTGGAACATCCCGGCTATATTCACTTAGGCAAAGAAGTATTTTAGTTGAGCAACTCTGATGCTAGGTAAGAGGAGAGGATGAAAGGCTTTTGCTGCTTAAAATAATCATGGACATGTCATTTTAAGTGTGGGTCTTAAGATGAGATATATCTGCATTTCTTTTCTTAACAGGACAAGAATTTTGAGTCTGTTCCGAGAGTTAAAAAGAGCACAGGAATCCCAAGGAGTTTCATGATGGAGGTTAAAGATCCCAATGCAAAGGGTGCTATGCTGACAAGCACTGGAAAATATGCAATGCCAAGTCTTAATGGGTAAGTATGGAATTAATGGGACTGATCAAAAAGCGATCGAGAGAAACCGTGCGTAAATGTCTGAGTGGCGATGCAACCGAGCTGGCCAGCATCTGTAGCTACAGGGGAGGAAGCATTGTCATTGCATCTTAACCTTAAACTCTGTGATACTTTCTAATATTACAGTAGGGTGGTCCTCCTGTTCATGCCCCTGGAAGTTGGTTAAACTTGTGGTATGCTAAGAACCTGTATTTCTGCAAAACATTTCAGTGGTGTTTGCAGTGGAGTCGTTCTCTCTGAAAGCTCGTTTTGCTTCTGTTTGATGTTGCAAAGGCTCCTTGCAAAATTTAACAAATCGCCGTTGGACTGAGATTTCCTCCCGCTCTGACTTTTATCAAATCCCATGTGTGAAACAGACTCGAGTTTTCCTGTTGCTATAATCTAAGAAAATACTGCTGTGTGCTGACAAGAGTGGCTGCTTTAAAATGCACTTGGTAGCACTTCTGTTCTTCTGTCACGGATCTCCTTTTGTAGAAGCTGTAACGTAGACTTCTTCCATTTCTAAAATGTAATTACTTGGAGACTAACTCGGTCCTGAGCCTGCAATTTACATTTACCCTCTGGCAAAGGAGAGGTGGGATTCATTTCACCCGATTTCTACTTGTCAGAAAAATGATTTTTCTAGTCTGAGCTAATTTCTTAGTTGATCCAATGAGTGGGAGAGTTCTGCAGAAGGAAAATTGTTCCCCCCTCCCTCTTCTAGTGTTGAGGCTGTAGAAAAGTAGTTTAAACTAAAGGCCTACGTTTTAGAAAGCTAATGTGGAGTGAGAAGAATTCCATCTATTCTCTTCCTTGGACAAAATCCAAAGCTTGGAAAAGTTTTCCTTGACCCATCTTAAACTTTTTTCCTTCCCCCAACCCCCTCCAGGGAAGCTTATGCGAGAGGAAAGAAGGAAAAGCCTCCCTTTTTACCAGAGGAACCTTCTTTCTCCTCTTCCTCCTCCTCCTCCTCCTCCTCTGATGATGATGATGATCCTATTCCAGATGAGTTGCTGTGTCTCATTTGTAAAGATATAATGACCGATGCAGCTGTTACTCCCTGCTGTGGAAACAGTTATTGTGACGAATGTAAGTGTGACTCCCATGGTTGTTAATTCAAAACATCGCGTCTGATCTTCTGAAAGCAGAAACAGGAGACAACAGCATTACTTTGTCACCAGTTCTATTTAATACTTAAGCAGAGCCTGAATAGGAAAGGACTCTTCTCGTATAAAGGGGAAAAGCAGAAAAGCTTTTTTCCCTTTCCACGTATGTTGTTAAATCCTCTTTACATGCGGAAGGACGAGTATGAGAAGAGTGCGTAACTGCGCAGGTGATTACGGTATCAGATATCGAATGCGTTTAGTTTGCCCACAGCCCTTTCTCTCATACACAATTATAGAGCCAACTCTGGTGACTTACTGTGCTCTGCAACAAGCGGGGAGTTGGGCATTTAATCCACCTTCTTCTCCACGGGAGAGTTGGTTAAAAGCTTCAGAACTCAAACTTACTAATGGTTTTTTGAGATGTGTTTTATTCATTAGCCCTGATGTTGGTGACTTCTCATTGTACTAGATAGTGGAAAAAAGACTAGTGGAAACATCAAGACATGGCCTACTCTGCATCTTCAAATGTTACAGCAGTGAAATATCAAAGCCGTACAGTTATTTGCTGCATACGAGCAATTTTTTACACTGTTGAACATCTATAGCTTCATGCTCTCAATTCAAGACCCTATTTACCCATTAATCACATATGTGGCTTTATAATTGATCAGAACCCCCTGAATGTCCTTAGTTTGGCTAAAAACTACTTTGATGATTCTAATTGCACACAGGTATTAGAACAGCATTGCTGGAATGTGAGGAACACACCTGCCCAACGTGTCATCAAACAGATGTTTCTCCCGATGCTTTCATTGCCAACAAGCTCCTACGCCAGATAACAGGATGGCTTTTACATGAACTGTTTGTAAGAAAGGTCTATATGTAAAAAGCTGAAGGAAGAAAATATTAATTGACGTCTCCTGAAGCAAGGCTAAATTGAATAAGGCTAAATTTACTTTTCAAATGCGTTATCTGTTGTTACACAGAAGCTTACAACTCTTTAGAGACAATCTGGCAAATTCAGGTGACACTTTTGTTTAACATGTTTGCCTCCCTTTCGATTTCAGTCTTAACACTGAAGTACTTTAAATACAGATACTCGGAGTTACCGATCATTAATACCAGTGTTTAATGTCATGTGTGCTTGTGTCTGTATGTTGATTTATTTTAGGATTGATAGCATTGTGGAGGCTTTTGTTCCTATATCTCCTGAAGTTTCCTATTACCTTTTTGTTAATGCTTTTCTGCCTCTAGGCTGTGAACAACTTCAGAAATGGAACTGGCTACACAAAAAGGGCTCCGTAGGCAGATTCGGCAGCAACAGCACCAGCGGCCGCCACCGCCGCCACCACTCATGACTGTCGTGCCTCCTGCTGCTCCGGTGATGGCCGGTGAACTTTGCAAATCTTCCTCTCTGTCAATCAGCCGTTTGTTGGAAGAGAAGGTGACTTTTATTTCAACAGAGGCAGTGAGTCTTGTCTTTTCGTAGAGCTTATTTTCCAACTGTTTGCTTTTATTCACAAGGGCTGCTGGGTTCCTCTACCAAGACAAGAAGCACTACCAAGTCTTCTGGGCCCCCAGGGACAATCAATACCCACAACTAGTAAGTACCTGTAACTTTAGAATGTCTTTTAAAAAATGATCTTCAGATGAACTGAGTGGGATTTTTTTCTTTTTCCCCTCCCCACTCCAAAAGGTCACCCAATTCCAGTACAATTCGCTCAGCAGGTGGCCGACCAGGCTGGGAACTGTAAGTGTTCCACAGAAATTCAATAAATTCCTACTGGTAACCTGTTAAAGGAGGCTGTAACGCATAACTTATACAACAGCTGATCTCTAATGAAAGAAGTGTGCACAGATAGTTGCAGAGAAAACAAATGGTAATTAATTTTGAAATGGCTTAATTTGAATTGGCTTTAACAAAGGGGATCTCTGCTTGCAGTAAGATTATTTAAAATAAAACTCCGGTATGTGACTGAAGAGAGGACTCTGAAAAGTGAACACTTTTTGAGGAAACCATAATTACATGTAAAAATTAAATATAATTACAGGATCAGGTGGAAAGCCACCCTTTTGACTACTGGCTGAATGGGGCTGAAGAAACTGATTTCCCAACAGAAATCAGGCTCCAACATTCTTTTTTTAACAACTCAATTGATACTGATTGAGCAAATTGTTGCAAAAGTCAATGCTGTTATTTTATGACAGTTTTGAATTTCTTCAAGTTAGTCATCTCAAATAGCCAGGCTGCTTTCTCTCGGTTGGAGTACGAGGATCTGTTTTATCTGTTAGTGCAGTGTCAAGTTAATCCTTCCTTTTGGTATATATTTGTTGTAGGTAGATTGTAAGGGTGCGTTGTGTTTATGAAATCTTAAAGACAAATCACAGCAAAACCCAGGATCCATCCCACAGATTGTCTAAAATCTCAAATTCAGTAAGCAAGAAAATAGCAATTCAGGGACAAGAACAGGCCAAATACATCATCATGAGGCAACAACATAGGAAGCGTATGTGGAAGAAGGTAAAAGCCGATTGAGAGAAGATTAGTGAATATCTGTGCAGTACTTGGAAGATCAGAAGGGGGAAGTACGAAGTGTATGAAGGAGCGGCAGCGGAGTGGTGGGCACTTGGCACGTGGGAGATGGGAGTCTCTTTTAAGCATGGGCAGCCTCCATCCACAGTGGCAAAGCTGCGTATAAGAGAGGAGCCTGAGGGAACTCTTGGCGGGGAGGATGTGGAAGGCACCTATGAGGATGAAGAAATGAGCGTAGTCTCAAATGAACAGAAAGCAGGGAGAAAGATGCTTGAGCTGATAACAAGAAGTGCTCACCACCGTGCTCCCGCTTCATTCGCTTTCCTCTTTAAAATCAGGGCAGAGTGTAACAAACAGTGACACACCTTTTGGGGTTTCTTTAGAAGGTCAAATGGAGGACACCTACACAGCAAATGTGCCAAAGGACTGAGGGCCCAACTCTACCAGCACCGACACCAGCCTCTGTGCCTGTGCCTCCACCTCCCTTGTATCCACCACCACCCCATGCGCTCCCTCTTCACCTGGTCAGCCTCCATCTGCTGGGGGCACTGTCCCCCCTCCCTGATATCCCCCAGCTGCTGCAAACATGCCATCAGCTTGGGTGCCAACAGCAGCACCAATGGCTCATTGAAATACCATCCCAGCGACACAAGCACCTCCTTGATAGAATCATAGAATCATTTAGGTTGGAAAAGACCTTTGAGATCATCAAGTCGAACTGTGAACCCAACACTGCCAAGTCCACCACTAAACCAGGTCCCTAAGTGCCACATCCATCTACAGGTCTTCTAAATGCCTCCAGGGATGGTGACTCAACCACTGCCCTGGGCAGCCTGTCCCAGTGCTTGACAACCCTTTTGGTGAAGGAATTTTTCCTTACCCCGTTGCTTGGCAGAGAGAGGCACAACTCTGTTGTCTTTCCACGGTGGACTTTGCCAGCAGCCTTGCTGCAGCCAGCAGACAAGGTCATCCAAGAGGGAGAAGACATAAGGCAGATGAGGCAGCCCGGAAGCTACCACACAACTTCAGGCGCTGATGCTCCACCTCCTGTGAGCACATCGAGATGAAGAGCGGCACCTGGAAACCAGGCCAGAGAGGTGGAAAGCTGGAGTCTTGCAAGAGGGCTGAAGAGCAGCCCCCTCCTGCTGCCCTGTTGTGGCACTGGAGGTGGTACTGAGGTTCTGGGAGTGAAACGCTGGGATGGTGCAAAGCAGCAGGCAGTGACAGCCAAGAGGCAGATCCTCTCCTCAGCTGCGCGGTCACTGCTGTGTTTAGAAAAGTTGTTGGTTTCCAGTGGTGCCAGCGAACAGACTGTGGTGCCTGGCAGGAGCATCGCAGACTAGTTGGGTCTCCTTCTGTGCTCTGAACCTGCAGAGAGCTACAGAGGTGGCAAAACTTCTTGGCCAAGGAGATCCTCCTCAGGTGACCCAACATGGGTTTGAAATCCACCCACACAGTATTTATTCTTGAAGAAGAAAGACACTTCCAAAGCATCAAGCTTTGCATCGCTGCCACAGCTTCTGGAGTCAAAAAAAGATAGCAAAGTTAGAGCACTCCTGTTTTTGTTTATCTCTGTCAAAGCACTGTTAGATACCACAGTGATGGGCAATGTATCAAGTCTGAAGAGAGCTTCGCAAGTTGGCATTTCCAATGTCAGCAACGTCTAATGAGGGCAGACACTGTCTGCACAGGTCTGACCGAGCTTCCTAGAGCCTGGAAGCCCTGGCAGCTGCTTCTGGTCAGGCTACTTGTGCCTTTACTAATAACAGCAATGATATAGATATAGATAGATAGATAGATAGATATTTACTCTCCTTTTTGCCTTTTTTTTTTTATCCACCAGGCATCTTGGGAGGAATAATACTAAAAAGTCAAATAAGAAAAAACTCTGGCCAGGTCCTCTTATGGCCAAGATGCCTTCCGTAAAAGGAGCCTCTTGGGGCACAGGCGTTCCTCCGCCACGTTCATCCAAGCAAGCCCGCCTGCCGTGGCATTTTGTGAAGGGTAACAAATGCCACGCTGCCCAAGCACGAGAGCCGTAGCTAAAGTGTGTGAGTGAGGAGCGGACGCACCCTGCTCGACATGCGGCTGCCAGGATCCTCTGCTTCCCTGGGTGGCATCGGGCGCTGCCAGCTCCTGAGCGCCGACCCAGTAACGAGTCCAGCAGTGAGGTAACTTTGCCCCTGTGAATGCCAGACGGCAGCTGGAGGAGCAGTGCTAGAGGAGGCTTGGAAGCAAAGGTGACTTTGTCACGGAAGGCGAGGTTGTTGGGTGACCATTAAATACAGGGCTCGGCCGGTGGCTGGTGCCAGGGAAATGGTTCTGGAGCCCTGGTAGTCCTGCTGTGGCCGGGGCCAAAGTGGCCGCTGGGAGCGGGATGGGGGCAGGAGCAAAATGAGCAGGGCAGGGACAAACCTAAATGCTGCAAGCGGGGCAGGAGCAAAGCTAGGCACCCCACCTTGGGCAGGGGCATAAAGGGCCACCCGAGCAGGGCAAATGCAGGTACCCTGTGTGGAGAAGGGGCAAAAGGAGCCTCCCCCTCAAGCAAGAGAGGGAAAATACCAGCCATCTTGAGAGGGGCATGATGAAAATAAGCCAGCCGAGCAAGGCTGTGGCTAAACTGGTTGCTCCAAGTGGAGGATGAAAAGAGAAAGCCTCCCCGAGCGGAGCAGGAGCCCAAGTAACTGTCCCGAGCTTGGCAGGAGTAAAACTAACTGCCCCGAGCAGGCCTGGGGAAAAGCAGATGATGCAGGCGGGGCAAGGGCCAAAGCAGCCAGCTGAAGTGGGGCAGGAATAACAACCAGCTGCGCGTCAGGGCAGAAGCAATACTGGCTGCCCTCAGAGCGGGCCAAAGTGTTAAACCAGATGCTAAAAAAGCTGCCCAGAAATGTTTTTTGGGAGCTCCAGGGTGAGAGAGCGGCTGGCTGGGGGCCTGGCAGCCAGGCAAGGGCAACCCAGCGCAGTTGCTGAGGGCGTTTCTTTGGTAGCGCTAGTTCCGAGTCAGCCTGTGGCTGTATCGTGGGGGGCAGATAAAATTCCTTGGAAATGAACCTGTAAGAGAGCGGGTGCTTTGCTACGTGAGTCTCACGGACACAGTCCTGTACCTGGGAGAAGCAGAAAAGAAACCCTTAGGAACCCGAATGTGCCGGCCAAAGCTGTGAGCAGGAACACTTACAGGCCTGGCCAGGTTTTGATTTGTCTGGCTGTGCGGCTCAGAGAAGAGGTGGGAGCTCTGCCGGGCGATGAACAGCCCTTCAGCAGCAGTGTGTGGGGAAGCCCGAGGGCTGCCAGCTGCTGCCTACGCGAGCTGCTCGGTCTGTGGCGGCCGTGTGGCCACGGTGCGTCCCCGTGGGGCCCCGTGTCACAAAGGGGCAGTGATGCGGCACCCGCCCAGCGCTTGTGAGCTCACCTGGCCAGGGCTTGGTATCCTGACGAGCAGGCCAGTGAAGGCTAGTTGGGCCGAGCTGGCCTTCGGGACAACTCGGCTCCTTCCTTTGCTACTTGCGTGGCTCCTTTTTTCCAAGCGTTTATCGCTTACTGGCCACTTCTCGCCAACTTCCATCCTCTTTCAAAGGTAATTCTGATTTGACTTGCAGGCCAGATGGTAGAGTAGGTAGATACAGGATAAAAGTAGAGGCTGTTCTATACCTTCCGAGCCCTAGGCTGAGCTATTGCACCTTTCTAGGCTGGCCAGAACTAGAGCTCTATGGGTAGAGTTCCTATTTGCTAATCCTCCTTTCTTTGCCATAAGCTAGTGCAGGTAAGTAGCGGGGTGGCAGCGTAGCCCGAGGCATTGGGTCAGCCTAGAATCACCAGAAGCCCACCCCGACTGATGCAGTCGGAAGGGTGACAGAAAAGGAGCGCGGCAACTGCAGCCGTTAAAGCAGCAGCAGCTGAAAGCCGGTTGCTCCTGCCTACAAGGTGGGAAAGTGTGGGCTAGAGAGCCAGAGGGCTCTGCTGCTAACGGTGGCAAGAGGTCAGCAGCAGGTCCTCTTCAGAGAAGGTGCCATGATTGGAGTCTTTCAAAAGGGCCTTTGAAATTGCTGTGGATTGTGGCCCTGTGACAGTGATGGTAAGGGGGTCAGCCTGCAGCTCTGCACCTGTTACAAGTACCACTGAAACAGTTTTGATGGCGGATGCTGTTCTGTGGGTTTTGTTTGAGGGTTTTTTTTTAAAAAAATCATTTTGTTGAGCTACAATTCTTCTTTGCAATCAGGGGACGGGACTGGTGTGGCTCTTCTCTTTCTGGCGTGCCTCCTGACATCCTTTGTCATCCTGAGCTTTCCCCTCTGTTCCTGAGAGGAGCGATGGCCGCCATGGGGAACGACTCCTGTGAGTAACGGCTTCACCAGCAGGCTTGGGCTTTGTGAATCCCCAAAGGCAAGGGACGTGTCTGGTGTTCCTTCCCTGAATGCTGATGTGCTGACAACGTGGAGTGAATCCTGGGGCGTTTCCTGGTAGCAGCCAGACTTACCCAGGAGTTTTTTATTAGACAGCGGAAAACACGTTTTGTCACTCCTCTGCCAGTGTGCACAAGACTTTGAAAGATGCCATTGCTCCTAGAAAGCTCTGCCATCAGTAGGGTTAGCTTCTGTGCTGGGTACTTGCTTGTTTTTGTCAAGTTACAATCAGGAAAAGGGAAGGCTTGGCCTGCTAATCCAGTTCAAGACTCTAGAGGGCAAGGAAGGTAGGCCGAGGCACAGAAATGAGACTGCGGGTTTGCTGGACTTTGGCCAAAGTAAGCGGGGGAACAGGCTGTTTTCCAAAAGTGTTTCTTGACCAGCAAATTTCAATGGCAGTGTTAGGCTTCCCGCGACGTTTCTGTGTTGGAGGTTAGAGCTGGTTGTCCTGGGTGCTCCTGTACAGAACTCGGCTGCTAAAATAGGCTTTCATGCAGCAATTTCTTCTCATCTCTTTCCAAATGCCATTTCCCTGCAGTCATTGCCGAGGGAAAGGCTCCTCCACAAAGGATCCTCTTTCCCATGGAGAAGATTTGCATGGCCTGGCAGCGACGATGGGGAGCTGGAGCGGGACTCACCAACCTGGGCAATACGTGCTTCCTCAACTCCGTCCTGCAGTGCCTGACGTACACACCCCCTCTGGCCAACTACCTGCTCTCTCGGGAGCACAGCCAGTCGTGTGAGTACCTTGATGAACATCTCCTTGTCAATCTGTTGGGCACTTCCCAAGGATGCCCAGAACCTGGAATTTGATTCAGGAGGACAGCAGCCCTTCTTGCTCAACCCCCCGAGCTGGTGTTCTTTGAACACTCCAGCCTAGAAGCCACTTGTCGTATCTAGGTGTGTTCATCTTCAGAAAGGCACCTCTTTCTAGCCCGGGTCTTGGTCCCTATTCCTGCAAGTTAAACCCTCCTTGCTTACTGCACAGAAAACTTCTGTCGCTTAAGCAGCCCCCTGAAGAAAGTTTTCTACGCACTAAAATGTCCTGGGCTTGTTGGGACCTTGGCACCTTGGGAGAGGAGGAGTGGAGACTGTTCTCATAACTGCCAGATCTCCATTAGGTTTCCCATTGCTACGGGCATTTTGCTAACCTGAGAAGCTTGTTTCCTTCCCTCCCTCTCTCCCTCCCTCTTCAGGTCGTCAGCAAGGCTTCTGCATGATGTGCAGAATGGAAGGGCACGTTAACAGCGTCCTGCGTTCCTCAGCCAGCACCGTCCAGCCTTGGGCTGTCGTCAGTGCTCTCACACGTAAGTCACTTCAGGTGCTTTGACACGTTCTCTCCTGTTCTGGTAGGAAAGCACTACTAAATTCTTCTTTCTTAGGAATAGGAGAACATTTCCAGCTTGGCATGCAGGAGGACGCCCACGAGTTCTTACGCTATACTGTCGACGCCATGCAGAGCGCTTGTCTGAGTGGAAGGAGCGAGTAAGCACAAGCAAATTACCTTTCCAATGTTCCTGAGCCCTTTGGACTCCTTCATGTACTCCCGTCCAGGAAAACCTATGCCCAGGGTTTTCAGGCCAAGTAAAACTCCTGGTGGAGATAACTGTCTGCCTCACCATTTCTTTCCAGCTGGGACATCTCTTCTCAATCAACTACCGTTGTCCATCAAGTCTTTGGGGGTTGTCTGAGATCCAGAGGTACTTTTCCATAACTGTCGCTCTCCTTGGAATTGTCGGTGCCCTTCTGCCTGCCTGTGATAAATGGCTGTTTGTGTGACTGGCGTAGTAGGTACGAAGAGCGTCAACCGGCACAGCTGATTTCCCCCATCGCTGAGCATTTTGATTTGCCTTCTAGTCACGTGCTTGAGCTGCAAAGCAGTTTCCGATTCCTACGAGGCCTTCCTGGATGTTCCTTTGGATATCCAGGTAAGATGTTTTGAAACGGTAGTGCAAACTATTTCAAGGCCCCTGCAGGGGGCCTAGTTTATCTCCAGCAAACTCGGCTGACTTGAACCCGTGGGCTGTTACCACGCAAGAGCTTGGTGTTGGTTGGGAAGGGAAGCGGGCTTCCGTGCTCCTTCTGTGGAAGCCCTGTCAATGGCCTCCCTGTGCTGTGTGCTGGGTTTCAGCTGGGCAGAGAGTAAGGATGGTATCTACAGCCAAGATGACGCTGTCGTACCGCCCTGCTCTGGACTCCCTCAACAAGTGTCTGATTGCTGGACGGATGCGTCTGCTTGTGTTATTTTTGACCACGCGTACCGCAGGCAACTCTGGTACCGCCCAGGGGAGGCTGTTTGTTGGGATAACGCGGGTACCACACGGGGAGCTATTCCGTGGGATGCTGAGTTTCCAGGAGCTCAGCGCTCTCCTTTCTTTCTCACCCAGGCAGCCTCATCTGTCACCGGAGCTCTGGAAGACTTTGTCAGGCCTGAGCAGCTGGATGGGGAAAACGGCTACAAATGTAGCAAGTAAGATTATTCCTAATGACAGCTTCCCAGGAGATCCTGGCCTACGGGATTGCACGGCTGGGAGCACTAGTTATGTTTTGACTTCATTGGGAAACCCGCTCATGAGACAGCTTGGGGGTTGGGTTTTTTTTTCCTTCCCCTCAAAACTAATCCAGACGAATCCTCCGGAATTTGGAAAATTATGCATCCGTTTCTAAGACGGGTACTTTTTCTTTCCCCTTCTGCCTGAATATTTGGAAAGCTTTGGTGAGAATTTTATTCCTGGCATGGTCTGCCCTGGAGGTGGTCAGCCTTCCTAGCTATGACGCTGCCCACTGAACTAGCCCTATGGCCAGAAGGGAAAAGACACGTCCCGTACACGTTGGTGAGCCGAAGGCAGGAGGTGCTCTGGAGAGCGATTTGGCGTGATTTGGCAACAGCAGCTTCCTCAAGAAAGCAGTCGACGGTTTCATTTCCAAGGCTTTTTGGATGCTTGTGTCTCTGTCTGGGAGACCTGGGTCCTCAGAGCAGTAGCAGCCCCCGCTGGCTCTCTGAACAGTGTCATGCCTAGTTGTTGCCTTGCAAAGACTGTCGCCTGCTGCTCTCCAAAGTGAGCCACCCTAGACCGAAGCCACCTTCAGTGAGAGCGTATGGGCTTAAGGGGTCTGCAGTGCAAACACGTGCATTCGACAGTTGGGCAAAGCAAGCCTTAACTCAACCCTACATGGCTGCGGGGTGGAGCAGGGAGAAGACAGGTTGCCACAGTTGGGTCTGTGCTTGTTTTCAAGGTGTGAACAGCTGGTCACTGCGTCCAAGAGGCTTACAATACATCGTCCCTCCAACGTCCTGACAGTGTGCTTGAAGAGATTCGATGCCTTCTCTGGCAGGAAGATTAGCAAGGTATGTATACGAGTGCGCTATGACTTTGTCTGCTTGGAAGGAGACCTTTCCCAAAGCAGAATCCTTTTTTGGAAGTTGTTAGCATCTGCACAAAACGGCTATCGAGTGCAGCCACCTAAGAGAAGTCAATGCAATAGCTGTGCCTTGCTCTTTCCCTTGTGGTAAGAGGAAAGTTCCAATGTGAAGATAAGCTCCTACTGTGCTCGTAAAGAGCTGGTTTGGCCGAGAAGAGTTTTCTGCCACTTCAGTGATGAAGTGGCAACACCTGCTTTTGACGAATTGAGAAGATCTATTTCTAGACCTCTAGCCTGTGTTTGGTGACGAGGTTTTCTCTGGCTGTTTCCTAAAGGCTCTCAGGATAATTTCTGAGACTTCTTGGTGTCTCTGTAGGCTGTGGAGTATCCGGAATATTTGGACCTTGGCGCGTACACATCTGAAGCGCCTGGAGAATCACTCCTCTATTCCTTGTATGCCGTCCTGGTACACAAAGGTTTCAGCTGTCAGGCAGGACACTATTACTGCTTCGTAAAGGTAAAAGTCACCTTTGTGATTTGCGTTGGTGTATCGTGTGTCCGTCGGTGGTGTCCTGTCTGTGTTTTTCTTTTAAAACCCCTGCAGTTCATGAAAAGATAGCGTTGCCTTTCTTTGCAGAGCAGCGATGGACAGTGGTACAAGATGGATGATGACTCTGTGGGTCTTTGTGACATCGAGACGGTTCTGTGCCAGCGCGCCTATTTGCTCTTCTATGCCAGGTAATAGCAAGTGTGAAAGGGTGTTCGGAATACGCTCCCTCTCCTGTGCCTGACCTTGTTGCTCTTCGCCTCCGGTGGGTTTTGCTTTCTGTCCTAGGAGAGAATGACTGTTTGTGCAGTTGAGTTCTGTCTGTTCTGCAGTTTGCCAGGTCCTTCCTTCTCTCTTCTTGCTTGGCACCGCAACAAGCTGTTGCGCTTGTGTAAATCGCTAGCTGCCTGCTCTCTGAGACTGGCTAGCTGCGACAAGGGGCAAAATGGAGGTCCGAGAGGGTGTCAAGATGAGTTACTGCTCTGAAAGGGACAGGTGTGGCTGGAAGACCATGATCTAGTTTCCAGCTTCTAGTGCTGGTTCAGGCTTCTGCGTGTCATCTCAAGTGCTGCCGGAAAATGATAGGATGAGACTGAAGCCACGAGGAGGCTGCAAGAACAAGCCTAGACTAAGATCACTGTTGTTTCTCCAGGCACCACAATTTGACCCCCGGAGCAGGCGCTGAACGGCAAGAGACAAAGAGCACTTCCGTGGCGAGGCTGGGTCGAGTGCAGAAGAGTCCCCTTTCTGGGGGCACGGTGGGATTGAGAAATCCAAAAGGTGGAGAGAATATGCAGAGGATCCAAGGGAAGGGAAGAACACAGGGCTCTGCAGGACCTCCCCCTCAGCACTGTGGCAGGAAGAGAGCACGCTCTGACACTGAGGAGGGGGAGAAGCTGAACGGAAGCCAAGCAGAGTGGCCGCCTCCCAGGCGGAGGTGCACTTGCCACGTGCGGGAAACGCGGAAGCGCGCTCACCGTCAGCTGGCCCACGGCAGTGGGAACCTGCACAGCTCTTCCCCCGGGAAGAGAAAGAGCCCTGGTGACAGCAGAAGCTCAGGAGGGGAAGGCGTGCACGGCGTGAGCGGCCACAGAGCAGGCTCGCATCCTGCTTCAGTAGGTGACCAGCAGCCCGGGAAGTACTCACTTGGACAACGTGTGCTCCCACCAATGCCACTTCACCCAGAGGCTGCAGGCTCTTGCCAGGCACGTGAAAAACAAACCCACAGAAAGAGGAAACGCTCCTGTGCAGAGGAGGATGAAAGCGCGCCCGAAAGAAAGCAGCAAAAGACGGAAGCGAGCATTCTGGTGATCCAAAACTGGAAAAGAAATGCAAGGAAGTGAAGAAGGAAGACAAATCCAAAGAGGCTCTGGAGAGGCGGACTAAAAAGTAAGCAACGGACAGACGCATTCAGTACCCGTGCCTGAGCTTGCCGTCGCCACCTGCGATTGACCATCACAGGCCGCAGACAAACGTTCTCAAAAGATTGCTGACCATCAAACTTGACATTTACGATCGGAACAATAAAAATGTCATCGTAACCAAACGCAGTCCTAAGTGGTGCTGCTGATTTCCGTAGAGGGTTTTTGAGTGGAAAACTGTAGGAAGTTTTTGCGAGTTTTTAATGTAGAGAGCATTGATTCCCAGTGGTGCCGGTGAACAGACTGTGGTGCCTGGCAGGAGCATCGCAGACTAGTTGGGTCTCCTTCTGTGCTCTGAACCTGCAGAGAGCTACAGAGGTAGATACCATGAATTTTTCTAGTAAACCTCCCTCCCCCTTCTCTTTTAAAAGAACAGAGGCTGTGCTAACTTTTCACGTATTTCTTTCAGTCTTTCAGAGATGAGTCAGGGACCTCTGAGGTACTAAGAGCCAACAGGGAAACACCAGTGAAATACCTCAAAGGAGGTAAGGGCTGTTCCTCTAAGAAGGTGACACGGCCAACAGCCCAGCTGACGTGCCTCTACACCAATGCACGCAGCATGGGCAGCAAGGAGGAGGAGGAGGAGGAAGCCACCGTGCTGCTAGAAAGCAATGGCCCGGTTGCCATTACTGAACTTGGTGGGACGAATCCCCTGACTGGAGTGCGGCTGCTGATGGCTACAGGCTGTTCAGACGGGACAGGCGAGGAAGAAGGGGTGGAGGCGTTGCTCTCTACGTCAAGAAATGGATAGAGTGTGAAGAGCTGTCCCTGAAGAATAGCCACAGCAGGTTGAAAGCTTACGGATAAGAATCAGAGACTGAGGCAACAAAGGCCACCCAGTTGAGGGGAGCCTATTGACCAAGCCTTCTCACTCCAGCTACAGGAGGCATCGCGCTCACAGGCTCTCTCGTCCTGCTGGGGGACTTCAACTACCCCGACATCTGCTGGAAAAGAAGCATGGTGAGCTGTAGGCAATCCAGGAGGCTCATGGAGTGCATGGAGGTTAGGGATGCAAGACGGGACCTGATGGTCACCAAGTGAGCTAATCGGTGACGGCAAGATTGGAGGCAGCCTGATCAGCTGCAGCCTCCTCCTCACTAAAAGCCTGCAGAATATGGGAATAGCTTTGAACTATTGCCAAGAGTCCTGTCCCTGGATCCCAGGGAGAAGAGACCAGCACCTCCCTCTCCACGTCCCCTCCTCAGGAAGCTGCAGAGAGCAATGAGGTCACCCCTCAGCCCCCTTCTCTCCAAACGAGACAAACCCAGAGCCCCCAGCTGCTCCTCACAGGACATGCCTTCCATGTCCCCAGCTGTGCTGCCCTCCTCTGGACACATTAAAGTACCTTCACATCCTTCTCAAATGATGGGGCCCAATTTACGGGATTGCATTCCTGCACTGTGTTCCCCCCCAGCATGAGAATGCCATCAGTAGAGCTATAGCTAATTGTTTCAGGATGTGCTATGTCAGCATTCATTTGCCTTGCGTGGCCCTTGGCAGAGAGGAAAGCAGGGTCTTCAAATGCACTGGCTACCAGTTCATTTTCAATCATAACTCAAAGCACAGGTTTTGGCTCATAAATCCCATGTTTGAAATCTTTGCCACTTCAAGACGGAGGGCACTCATGGCAAGGGAATTCATCTCGAGCCTTGCTCTGCCCGCTGATCGATCAGATCCATGTTTAGGCACACGCAAGGGCCTGTCTCATCGCGCTCAGCTCGCATCAAAATGGTGAGATTCTTTAACTGAGCTGACATAGCCTGGTGGCTTTCTGCACTCATCGCACCAGTTTTCCAAACTAATTACCATGTCTGTGCTAGAAGATTGATTTCCAGAGTTTCTTTTATTAATTTAAAAAAAAAAAAAAAAAGAATTCTCTTTGTATCTGAATAACATCATCAGTAATTTCATCACACCGACATTCTCAGGTGGTTTTAGGTGGGCGTATAACAAGCAAAATCTTCCGTCCTTCTTTGCAGCTCTCTTACAGGAATGTAGGGACTCAGAGAGAGGCAGCTGCCTTTTAGTGCCGGATGGCCGCCTGGCCAGCCACCTCCTTAGCCATAGCAGCATTATCAGCCACAGCCTTCCTCTTCACTCAGTGCCTGCAGAGCTCATTTAGAAACTCGGCGACCTTCATTCACACTGCTGGAGAGTCAAGCACTTCCCCACAGACAGGCACAGGACATAACACCACCACCCGGATGTCACCAGGGGGCGGAGCCTGTAGCTAAGGGGGGTGGAGCCAGGGTGGCCCTGCACCGCCCCCGGGGTCTTGCAAGTGGTCGGGCCTGTCCCCAAGAGGGGTGGAGCCATGAGACACGGCACCGCCCCCCAGATGGGCCTGTCGCTAAGGGAGGTGGGGCAACATGGGCCTGGCACCGCCCCCCGGGGGTGTCACTGTGGGGCGGGGCTTGTTGCTAAGGGGGGTGGGGCCAGGAGGCTGGCACCACCCCTGAGATGCTGCCAGGAGGCGGGGCCTGTCCCAAGAGAGGTGGGGCCACATGGGCCTGGCACCACCCCCAGGATGTCACCGTGGGGCGGGGCCTGTCCCCAGGAGGGGTGGGGGCACAGGACCTGGCACTGTCCCCGGGGGTGTCACCAGGGGGTGGGGCCTGTCCCCAAGAGGGGTGGGGCTGCATGGGCCTGGCACCGCCCCCCAGGATGTCACTGGGGGCGGGGCTTGTTGCTAAGGGGGGTGGGGCCAGGAGGCTGGCAGCGCCCCTGAGATGCTGCCAGGAGGCGGGGCCTGTCTTAAGAGGGGTGGGGCCACAGGAACTGGCACCACCCCCAGGTTGTCACCGTGGGGCGGGGCCTGTCCCCAAGATGTGGGGGGGCACAGGACATAGCACCGCCCCCTGGGGTGTCACCAGGGGCGGGGCCTGTCCCAAAGAGGGGTGGGGCCACAGGACGTAGCGCCACCCTCCACGGGGTGCCACTGAGCGGCGGGGCTTGTCCCCAAAAGGGGTGGGGCCACAGGACGTAGCACCGCCCCCCATGGTGTCACCAGGGGCGGGGACTGTCCGCAAGAGGGGTGGGGCCACAGGACATAGCACCGCCCCCCATGGTGTCACCAGGGGCGGGGACTGTCCCCAAGAGGGGTGGGGCCACAGGACGTAGCACCGCCCCCCATGGTGTCACCAGGGGCAGGGACAGTCCCCAAGAGGGGTGGGGCCACAGGACGTAGCACCGCCCCCCATGGTGTCACCAGGGGCGGTTCCTGTCCCCAAGAGGGGTGGGGCCACAGGACATAGCACCGCCCCCCATGGTGTCACCAGGGGCGGGGCCAGTCCCCAAGAGGGGTGGGGCCACAGGACATAGCACCACCCCCGGGGTGTCACCGGGGGCAGGGCCTGCTCCTGAGGCTGGTCATTGTCAGACCGAGAACGTCTGGAGCTGTGCCCGAAGCACAGCCAGGCAAATGGCGCCTCCTCCAAGCTGTAAGAACTGCCCATGGCTGCTATCGCCATCACTTCCCCTTTTCCCACGGAAGCCACGCTGCACAGCGGGCCGTGTTCAGACAGCATACAGGGTAAGACAGTCAGGGCTCGCTGGTGTCTTTACCCTTTCTGAGAGTTATTTCCCACCTCGACTGGTGGGAAGATGTTCAGACCTTATGTAAAAGCCTGCTGGCAAATCTCGTTTTCCTTTAGGATTTAGTACTTTGAGTACTGAAAGAGCAAAGCAGGTACTATTCTTGCCATTTTGTACAGTGGTGCCAAAATCGTTCTGTGCGCTCTGAGTATGGAAATGAGGGCATTTGTACCATACACATTTGTGTGGTTACGGTGATGGCAGAGGTGAAAGACAGGGGTTCTGTTCCCTCTGCATGAACGTTGCAGAGACGTTGAGAGCACGCCTACAGCTTTTTCTGGCTCAGGGACGCCGTGAAATCCAGAATATGATGTGGACAAGGAAAGCTAGATTTCTTGAAGGATGGTTTTCTGCAACCTAAATTTCAAAGACCCGACCATGAACTTCACTATTCATTCATTTGACAACAACAAAGCGTGAAGGGTGGAGCCTGAGAGAGGCTTTCACCCCTCGGTCAGCCACGCAGTCACCACCAGCAGATCCTGCCGTCCGCCGGCCGGCTGCGCAAGGGACGTGCAGTGTGGGTGGGCTCGGCACACGAAGCTGGTGGTGCCAGCCTGGTCCCTTTCCGCATGGGTGTCTGCCTCCTAGGGAAGAAAAGAACCACAGCTGGCATTAACTGAGCTTCCATTTTGGAAGTTTCCTTGGAGAAAGTGCCAAATGAGGCCAGACACTGAAAAAGCTACAAGAGATGAAACACTGGTGGGTCGGTGCAATGCACGCCATGGCACTGCTCTCTGTGGGGAAGTGCTTGACTCTCCAGCAGTGTGAATGAAGGTCGCCGAGTTTCTAAATGAGCTCTGCAGGCACTGAGTGAAGAGGAAGGCTGTGGCTGATAATGCTGCTATGGCTAAGGAGGTGGCTGGCCAGGCGGCCATCCGGCACTAAAAGGCAGCTGCCTCTCTCTGAGTCCCTACATTCCTGTAAGAGAGCTGCAAAGAAGGACGGAAGATTTTGCTTGTTATACGCCCACCTAAAACCACCTGAGAATGTCGGTGTGATGAAATTACTGATGACGTTATTCAGATACAAAGAGAATTCTTTTTTTTTTTTTTTTTAAATTAATAAAAGAAACTCTGGAAATCAATCTTCTAGCACAGACATGGTAATTAGTTTGGAAAACTGGTGCGATGAGTGCAGAAAGCCACCAGGCTATGTCAGCTCAGTTAAAGAATCTCACCATTTTGATGCGAGCTGAGCGTGATGAGACAGGCCCTTGCGTGTGCCTAAACATGGATCTGATCGATCAGCGGGCAGAGCAAGGCTCGAGATGAATTCCCTTGCCATGAGTGCCCTCCGTCTTGAAGTGGCAAAGATTTCAAACATGGGATTTATGAGCCAAAACCTGTGCTTTGAGTTATGATTGAAAATGAACTGGTAGCCAGTGCATTTGAAGACCCTGCTTTCCTCTCTGCCAAGGGCCACGCAAGGCAAATGAATGCTGACATAGCACATCCTGAAACAATTAGCTATAGCTCTACTGATGGCATTCTCATGCTGGGGGGGAACACAGTGCAGGAATGCAATCCCGTAAATTGGGCCCCATCATTTGAGAAGGATGTGAAGGTACTTTAATGTGTCCAGAGGAGGGCAGCACAGCTGGGGACATGGAAGGCATGTCCTGTGAGGAGCAGCTGGGGGCTCTGGGTTTGTCTCGTTTGGAGAGAAGGGGGCTGAGGGGTGACCTCATTGCTCTCTGCAGCTTCCTGAGGAGGGGACGTGGAGAGGGAGGTGCTGGTCTCTTCTCCCTGGGATCCAGGGACAGGACTCTTGGCAATAGTTCAAAGCTATTCCCATATTCTGCAGGCTTTTAGTGAGGAGGAGGCTGCAGCTGATCAGGCTGCCTCCAATCTTGCCGTCACCGATTAGCTCACTTGGTGACCATCAGGTCCCATCTTGCATCCCTAACCTCCATGCACTCCATGAGCCTCCTGGATTGCCTACAGCTCACCATGCTTCTTTTCCAGCAGATGTCGGGGTAGTTGAAGTCCCCCAGCAGGACGAGAGAGCCTGTGAGCGCGATGCCTCCTGTAGCTGGAGTGAGAAGGCTTGGTCAATAGGCTCCCCTCAACTGGGTGGCCTTTGTTGCCTCAGTCTCTGATTCTTATCCGTAAGCTTTCAACCTGCTGTGGCTATTCTTCAGGGACAGCTCTTCACACTCTATCCATTTCTTGACGTAGAGAGCAACGCCTCCACCCCTTCTTCCTCGCCTGTCCCGTCTGAACAGCCTGTAGCCATCAGCAGCCGCACTCCAGTCAGGGGATTCGTCCCACCAAGTTCAGTAATGGCAACCGGGCCATTGCTTTCTAGCAGCACGGTGGCTTCCTCCTCCTCCTCCTCCTTGCTGCCCATGCTGCGTGCATTGGTGTAGAGGCACGTCAGCTGGGCTGTTGGCCGTGTCACCTTCTTAGAGGAACAGCCCTTACCTCCTTTGAGGTATTTCACTGGTGTTTCCCTGTTGGCTCTTAGTACCTCAGAGGTCCCTGACTCATCTCTGAAAGACTGAAAGAAATACGTGAAAAGTTAGCACAGCCTCTGTTCTTTTAAAAGAGAAGGGGGAGGGAGGTTTACTAGAAAAATTCATGGTATCTACCTCTGTAGCTCTCTGCAGGTTCAGAGCACAGAAGGAGACCCAACTAGTCTGCGATGCTCCTGCCAGGCACCACAGTCTGTTCACCGGCACCACTGGGAATCAATGCTCTCTACATTAAAAACTCGCAAAAACTTCCTACAGTTTTCCACTCAAAAACCCTCTACGGAAATCAGCAGCACCACTTAGGACTGCGTTTGGTTACGATGACATTTTTATTGTTCCGATCGTAAATGTCAAGTTTGATGGTCAGCAATCTTTTGAGAACGTTTGTCTGCGGCCTGTGATGGTCAATCGCAGGTGGCGACGGCAAGCTCAGGCACGGGTACTGAATGCGTCTGTCCGTTGCTTACTTTTTAGTCCGCCTCTCCAGAGCCTCTTTGGATTTGTCTTCCTTCTTCACTTCCTTGCATTTCTTTTCCAGTTTTGGATCACCAGAATGCTCGCTTCTGTCTTTTGCTGCTTTCTTTCGGGCGCGCTTTCATCCTCCTCTGCACAGGAGCGTTTCCTCTTTCTGTGGGTTTGTTTTTCACGTGCCTGGCAAGAGCCTGCAGCCTCTGGGTGAAGTGGCATTGGTGGGAGCACACGTTGTCCAAGTGAGTACTTCCCGGGCTGCTGGTCACCTACTGAAGCAGGATGCGAGCCTGCTCTGTGGCCGCTCACGCCGTGCACGCCTTCCCCTCCTGAGCTTCTGCTGTCACCAGGGCTCTTTCTCTTCCCGGGGGAAGAGCTGTGCAGGTTCCCACTGCCGTGGGCCAGCTGACGGTGAGCGCGCTTCCGCGTTTCCCGCACGTGGCAAGTGCACCTCCGCCTGGGAGGCGGCCACTCTGCTTGGCTTCCGTTCAGCTTCTCCCCCTCCTCAGTGTCAGAGCGCGCTCTCTTCCTGCCACAGTGCTGAGGGGGAGGTCCTGCAGAGCCCTGTGTTCTTCCCTTCCCTTGGATCCTCTGCATATTCTCTCCACCTTTTGGATTTCTCAATCCCACCGTGCCCCCAGAAAGGGGACTCTTCTGCACTCGACCCAGCCTCGCCACGGAAGTGCTCTTTGTCTCTTGCCGTTCAGCGCCTGCTCCGGGGGTCAAATTGTGGTGCCTGGAGAAACAACAGTGATCTTAGTCTAGGCTTGTTCTTGCAGCCTCCTCGTGGCTTCAGTCTCATCCTATCATTTTCCGGCAGCACTTGAGATGACACGCAGAAGCCTGAACCAGCACTAGAAGCTGGAAATTAGATCATGGTCTTCCAGCCACACCTGTCCCTTTCAGAGCAGTAACTCATCTTGACACCCTCTCGGACCTCCATTTTGCCCCTTGTCGCAGCTAGCCAGTCTCAGAGAGCAGGCAGCTAGCGATTTACACAAGCGCAACAGCTTGTTGCGGTGCCAAGCAAGAAGAGAGAAGGAAGGACCTGGCAAACTGCAGAACAGACAGAACTCAACTGCACAAACAGTCATTCTCTCCTAGGACAGAAAGCAAAACCCACTGGAGGCGAAGAGCAACAAGGTCAGGCACAGGAGAGGGAGCGTATTCCGAACACCCTTTCACACTTGCTATTACCTGGCATAGAAGAGCAAATAGGCGCGCTGGCACAGAACCGTCTCGATGTCACAAAGACCCACAGAGTCATCATCCATCTTGTACCACTGTCCATCGCTGCTCTGCAAAGAAAGGCAACGCTATCTTTTCATGAACTGCAGGGGTTTTAAAAGAAAAACACAGACAGGACACCACCGACGGACACACGATACACCAACGCAAATCACAAAGGTGACTTTTACCTTTACGAAGCAGTAATAGTGTCCTGCCTGACAGCTGAAACCTTTGTGTACCAGGACGGCATACAAGGAATAGAGGAGTGATTCTCCAGGCGCTTCAGATGTGTACGCGCCAAGGTCCAAATATTCCGGATACTCCACAGCCTACAGAGACACCAAGAAGTCTCAGAAATTATCCTGAGAGCCTTTAGGAAACAGCCAGAGAAAACCTCGTCACCAAACACAGGCTAGAGGTCTAGAAATAGATCTTCTCAATTCGTCAAAAGCAGGTGTTGCCACTTCATCACTGAAGTGGCAGAAAACTCTTCTCGGCCAAACCAGCTCTTTACGAGCACAGTAGGAGCTTATCTTCACATTGGAACTTTCCTCTTACCACAAGGGAAAGAGCAAGGCACAGCTATTGCATTGACTTCTCTTAGGTGGCTGCACTCGATAGCCGTTTTGTGCAGATGCTAACAACTTCCAAAAAAGGATTCTGCTTTGGGAAAGGTCTCCTTCCAAGCAGACAAAGTCATAGCGCACTCGTATACATACCTTGCTAATCTTCCTGCCAGAGAAGGCATCGAATCTCTTCAAGCACACTGTCAGGACGTTGGAGGGACGATGTATTGTAAGCCTCTTGGACGCAGTGACCAGCTGTTCACACCTTGAAAACAAGCACAGACCCAACTGTGGCAACCTGTCTTCTCCCTGCTCCACCCCGCAGCCATGTAGGGTTGAGTTAAGGCTTGCTTTGCCCAACTGTCGAATGCACGTGTTTGCACTGCAGACCCCTTAAGCCCATACGCTCTCACTGAAGGTGGCTTCGGTCTAGGGTGGCTCACTTTGGAGAGCAGCAGGCGACAGTCTTTGCAAGGCAACAACTAGGCATGACACTGTTCAGAGAGCCAGCGGGGGCTGCTACTGCTCTGAGGACCCAGGTCTCCCAGACAGAGACACAAGCATCCAAAAAGCCTTGGAAATGAAACCGTCGACTGCTTTCTTGAGGAAGCTGCTGTTGCCAAATCACGCCAAATCGCTCTCCAGAGCACCTCCTGCCTTCGGCTCACCAACGTGTACGGGACGTGTCTTTTCCCTTCTGGCCATAGGGCTAGTTCAGTGGGCAGCGTCATAGCTAGGAAGGCTGACCACCTCCAGGGCAGACCATGCCAGGAATAAAATTCTCACCAAAGCTTTCCAAATATTCAGGCAGAAGGGGAAAGAAAAAGTACCCGTCTTAGAAACGGATGCATAATTTTCCAAATTCCGGAGGATTCGTCTGGATTAGTTTTGAGGGGAAGGAAAAAAAAACCCAACCCCCAAGCTGTCTCATGAGCGGGTTTCCCAATGAAGTCAAAACATAACTAGTGCTCCCAGCCGTGCAATCCCGTAGGCCAGGATCTCCTGGGAAGCTGTCATTAGGAATAATCTTACTTGCTACATTTGTAGCCGTTTTCCCCATCCAGCTGCTCAGGCCTGACAAAGTCTTCCAGAGCTCCGGTGACAGATGAGGCTGCCTGGGTGAGAAAGAAAGGAGAGCGCTGAGCTCCTGGAAACTCAGCATCCCACGGAATAGCTCCCCGTGTGGTACCCGCGTTATCCCAACAAACAGCCTCCCCTGGGCGGTACCAGAGTTGCCTGCGGTACGCGTGGTCAAAAATAACACAAGCAGACGCATCCGTCCAGCAATCAGACACTTGTTGAGGGAGTCCAGAGCAGGGCGGTACGACAGCGTCATCTTGGCTGTAGATACCATCCTTACTCTCTGCCCAGCTGAAACCCAGCACACAGCACAGGGAGGCCATTGACAGGGCTTCCACAGAAGGAGCACGGAAGCCCGCTTCCCTTCCCAACCAACACCAAGCTCTTGCGTGGTAACAGCCCACGGGTTCAAGTCAGCCGAGTTTGCTGGAGATAAACTAGGCCCCCTGCAGGGGCCTTGAAATAGTTTGCACTACCGTTTCAAAACATCTCACCTGGATATCCAAAGGAACATCCAGGAAGGCCTCGTAGGAATCGGAAACTGCTTTGCAGCTCAAGCACGTGACTAGAAGGCAAATCAAAATGCTCAGCGATGGGGGAAATCAGCTGTGCCGGTTGACGCTCTTCGTACCTACTACGCCAGTCACACAAACAGCCATTTATCACAGGCAGGCAGAAGGGCACCGACAATTCCAAGGAGAGCGACAGTTATGGAAAAGTACCTCTGGATCTCAGACAACCCCCAAAGACTTGATGGACAACGGTAGTTGATTGAGAAGAGATGTCCCAGCTGGAAAGAAATGGTGAGGCAGACAGTTATCTCCACCAGGAGTTTTACTTGGCCTGAAAACCCTGGGCATAGGTTTTCCTGGACGGGAGTACATGAAGGAGTCCAAAGGGCTCAGGAACATTGGAAAGGTAATTTGCTTGTGCTTACTCGCTCCTTCCACTCAGACAAGCGCTCTGCATGGCGTCGACAGTATAGCGTAAGAACTCGTGGGCGTCCTCCTGCATGCCAAGCTGGAAATGTTCTCCTATTCCTAAGAAAGAAGAATTTAGTAGTGCTTTCCTACCAGAACAGGAGAGAACGTGTCAAAGCACCTGAAGTGACTTACGTGTGAGAGCACTGACGACAGCCCAAGGCTGGACGGTGCTGGCTGAGGAACGCAGGACGCTGTTAACGTGCCCTTCCATTCTGCACATCATGCAGAAGCCTTGCTGACGACCTGAAGAGGGAGGGAGAGAGGGAGGGAAGGAAACAAGCTTCTCAGGTTAGCAAAATGCCCGTAGCAATGGGAAACCTAATGGAGATCTGGCAGTTATGAGAACAGTCTCCACTCCTCCTCTCCCAAGGTGCCAAGGTCCCAACAAGCCCAGGACATTTTAGTGCGTAGAAAACTTTCTTCAGGGGGCTGCTTAAGCGACAGAAGTTTTCTGTGCAGTAAGCAAGGAGGGTTTAACTTGCAGGAATAGGGACCAAGACCCGGGCTAGAAAGAGGTGCCTTTCTGAAGATGAACACACCTAGATACGACAAGTGGCTTCTAGGCTGGAGTGTTCAAAGAACACCAGCTCGGGGGGTTGAGCAAGAAGGGCTGCTGTCCTCCTGAATCAAATTCCAGGTTCTGGGCATCCTTGGGAAGTGCCCAACAGATTGACAAGGAGATGTTCATCAAGGTACTCACACGACTGGCTGTGCTCCCGAGAGAGCAGGTAGTTGGCCAGAGGGGGTGTGTACGTCAGGCACTGCAGGACGGAGTTGAGGAAGCACGTATTGCCCAGGTTGGTGAGTCCTGCTCCAGCTCCCCATCGTCGCTGCCAGGCCATGCAAATCTTCTCCATGGGAAAGAGGATCCTTTGTGGAGGAGCCTTTCCCTCGGCAATGACTGCAGGGAAATGGCATTTGGAAAGAGATGAGAAGAAATTGCTGCATGAAAGCCTATTTTAGCAGCCGAGTTCTGTACAGGAGCACCCAGGACAACCAGCTCTAACCTCCAACACAGAAACGTCGCGGGAAGCCTAACACTGCCATTGAAATTTGCTGGTCAAGAAACACTTTTGGAAAACAGCCTGTTCCCCCGCTTACTTTGGCCAAAGTCCAGCAAACCCGCAGTCTCATTTCTGTGCCTCGGCCTACCTTCCTTGCCCTCTAGAGTCTTGAACTGGATTAGCAGGCCAAGCCTTCCCTTTTCCTGATTGTAACTTGACAAAAACAAGCAAGTACCCAGCACAGAAGCTAACCCTACTGATGGCAGAGCTTTCTAGGAGCAATGGCATCTTTCAAAGTCTTGTGCACACTGGCAGAGGAGTGACAAAACGTGTTTTCCGCTGTCTAATAAAAAACTCCTGGGTAAGTCTGGCTGCTACCAGGAAACGCCCCAGGATTCACTCCACGTTGTCAGCACATCAGCATTCAGGGAAGGAACACCAGACACGTCCCTTGCCTTTGGGGATTCACAAAGCCCAAGCCTGCTGGTGAAGCCGTTACTCACAGGAGTCGTTCCCCATGGCGGCCATCGCTCCTCTCAGGAACAGAGGGGAAAGCTCAGGATGACAAAGGATGTCAGGAGGCACGCCAGAAAGAGAAGAGCCACACCAGTCCCGTCCCCTGATTGCAAAGAAGAATTGTAGCTCAACAAAATGATTTTTTTAAAAAAAAACCCTCAAACAAAACCCACAGAACAGCATCCGCCATCAAAACTGTTTCAGTGGTACTTGTAACAGGTGCAGAGCTGCAGGCTGACCCCCTTACCATCACTGTCACAGGGCCACAATCCACAGCAATTTCAAAGGCCCTTTTGAAAGACTCCAATCATGGCACCTTCTCTGAAGAGGACCTGCTGCTGACCTCTTGCCACCGTTAGCAGCAGAGCCCTCTGGCTCTCTAGCCCACACTTTCCCACCTTGTAGGCAGGAGCAACCGGCTTTCAGCTGCTGCTGCTTTAACGGCTGCAGTTGCCGCGCTCCTTTTCTGTCACCCTTCCGACTGCATCAGTCGGGGTGGGCTTCTGGTGATTCTAGGCTGACCCAATGCCTCGGGCTACGCTGCCACCCCGCTACTTACCTGCACTAGCTTATGGCAAAGAAAGGAGGATTAGCAAATAGGAACTCTACCCATAGAGCTCTAGTTCTGGCCAGCCTAGAAAGGTGCAATAGCTCAGCCTAGGGCTCGGAAGGTATAGAACAGCCTCTACTTTTATCCTGTATCTACCTACTCTACCATCTGGCCTGCAAGTCAAATCAGAATTACCTTTGAAAGAGGATGGAAGTTGGCGAGAAGTGGCCAGTAAGCGATAAACGCTTGGAAAAAAGGAGCCACGCAAGTAGCAAAGGAAGGAGCCGAGTTGTCCCGAAGGCCAGCTCGGCCCAACTAGCCTTCACTGGCCTGCTCGTCAGGATACCAAGCCCTGGCCAGGTGAGCTCACAAGCGCTGGGCGGGTGCCGCATCACTGCCCCTTTGTGACACGGGGCCCCACGGGGACGCACCGTGGCCACACGGCCGCCACAGACCGAGCAGCTCGCGTAGGCAGCAGCTGGCAGCCCTCGGGCTTCCCCACACACTGCTGCTGAAGGGCTGTTCGTCGCCCGGCAGAGCTCCCACCTCTTCTCTGAGCCGCACAGCCAGACAAATCAAAACCTGGCCAGGCCTGTAAGTGTTCCTGCTCACAGCTTTGGCCGGCACATTCGGGTTCCTAAGGGTTTCTTTTCTGCTTCTCCCAGGTACAGGACTGTGTCCGTGAGACTCACGTAGCAAAGCACCCGCTCTCTTACAGGTTCATTTCCAAGGAATTTTATCTGCCCCCCACGATACAGCCACAGGCTGACTCGGAACTAGCGCTACCAAAGAAACGCCCTCAGCAACTGCGCTGGGTTGCCCTTGCCTGGCTGCCAGGCCCCCAGCCAGCCGCTCTCTCACCCTGGAGCTCCCAAAAAACATTTCTGGGCAGCTTTTTTAGCATCTGGTTTAACACCTTGGCCCGCTCTGAGGGCAGCCAGTATTGCTTCTGCCCTGACGCGCAGCTGGTTGTTATTCCTGCCCCACTTCAGCTGGCTGCTTTGGCCCTTGCCCCGCCTGCATCATCTGCTTTTCCCCAGGCCTGCTCGGGGCAGTTAGTTTTACTCCTGCCAAGCTCGGGACAGTTACTTGGGCTCCTGCTCCGCTCGGGGAGGCTTTCTCTTTTCATCCTCCACTTGGAGCAACCAGTTTAGCCACAGCCTTGCTCGGCTGGCTTATTTTCATCATGCCCCTCTCAAGATGGCTGGTATTTTCCCTCTCTTGCTTGAGGGGGAGGCTCCTTTTGCCCCTTCTCCACACAGGGTACCTGCATTTGCCCTGCTCGGGTGGCCCTTTATGCCCCTGCCCAAGGTGGGGTGCCTAGCTTTGCTCCTGCCCCGCTTGCAGCATTTAGGTTTGTCCCTGCCCTGCTCATTTTGCTCCTGCCCCCATCCCGCTCCCAGCGGCCACTTTGGCCCCGGCCACAGCAGGACTACCAGGGCTCCAGAACCATTTCCCTGGCACCAGCCACCGGCCGAGCCCTGTATTTAATGGTCACCCAACAACCTCGCCTTCCGTGACAAAGTCACCTTTGCTTCCAAGCCTCCTCTAGCACTGCTCCTCCAGCTGCCGTCTGGCATTCACAGGGGCAAAGTTACCTCACTGCTGGACTCGTTACTGGGTCGGCGCTCAGGAGCTGGCAGCGCCCGATGCCACCCAGGGAAGCAGAGGATCCTGGCAGCCGCATGTCGAGCAGGGTGCGTCCGCTCCTCACTCACACACTTTAGCTACGGCTCTCGTGCTTGGGCAGCGTGGCATTTGTTACCCTTCACAAAATGCCACGGCAGGCGGGCTTGCTTGGATGAACGTGGCGGAGGAACGCCTGTGCCCCAAGAGGCTCCTTTTACGGAAGGCATCTTGGCCATAAGAGGACCTGGCCAGAGTTTTTTCTTATTTGACTTTTTAGTATTATTCCTCCCAAGATGCCTGGTGGATAAAAAAAAAAAGGCAAAAAGGAGAGTAAATATCTATCTATCTATCTATCTATATCTATATCATTGCTGTTATTAGTAAAGGCACAAGTAGCCTGACCAGAAGCAGCTGCCAGGGCTTCCAGGCTCTAGGAAGCTCGGTCAGACCTGTGCAGACAGTGTCTGCCCTCATTAGACGTTGCTGACATTGGAAATGCCAACTTGCGAAGCTCTCTTCAGACTTGATACATTGCCCATCACTGTGGTATCTAACAGTGCTTTGACAGAGATAAACAAAAACAGGAGTGCTCTAACTTTGCTATCTTTTTTTGACTCCAGAAGCTGTGGCAGCGATGCAAAGCTTGATGCTTTGGAAGTGTCTTTCTTCTTCAAGAATAAATACTGTGTGGGTGGATTTCAAACCCATGTTGGGTCACCTGAGGAGGATCTCCTTGGCCAAGAAGTTTTGCCACCTCTGTAGCTCTCTGCAGGTTCAGAGCACAGAAGGAGACCCAACTAGTCTGCGATGCTCCTGCCAGGCACCACAGTCTGTTCGCTGGCACCACTGGAAACCAACAACTTTTCTAAACACAGCAGTGACCGCGCAGCTGAGGAGAGGATCTGCCTCTTGGCTGTCACTGCCTGCTGCTTTGCACCATCCCAGCGTTTCACTCCCAGAACCTCAGTACCACCTCCAGTGCCACAACAGGGCAGCAGGAGGGGGCTGCTCTTCAGCCCTCTTGCAAGACTCCAGCTTTCCACCTCTCTGGCCTGGTTTCCAGGTGCCGCTCTTCATCTCGATGTGCTCACAGGAGGTGGAGCATCAGCGCCTGAAGTTGTGTGGTAGCTTCCGGGCTGCCTCATCTGCCTTATGTCTTCTCCCTCTTGGATGACCTTGTCTGCTGGCTGCAGCAAGGCTGCTGGCAAAGTCCACCGTGGAAAGACAACAGAGTTGTGCCTCTCTCTGCCAAGCAACGGGGTAAGGAAAAATTCCTTCACCAAAAGGGTTGTCAAGCACTGGGACAGGCTGCCCAGGGCAGTGGTTGAGTCACCATCCCTGGAGGCATTTAGAAGACCTGTAGATGGATGTGGCACTTAGGGACCTGGTTTAGTGGTGGACTTGGCAGTGTTGGGTTCACAGTTCGACTTGATGATCTCAAAGGTCTTTTCCAACCTAAATGATTCTATGATTCTATCAAGGAGGTGCTTGTGTCGCTGGGATGGTATTTCAATGAGCCATTGGTGCTGCTGTTGGCACCCAAGCTGATGGCATGTTTGCAGCAGCTGGGGGATATCAGGGAGGGGGGACAGTGCCCCCAGCAGATGGAGGCTGACCAGGTGAAGAGGGAGCGCATGGGGTGGTGGTGGATACAAGGGAGGTGGAGGCACAGGCACAGAGGCTGGTGTCGGTGCTGGTAGAGTTGGGCCCTCAGTCCTTTGGCACATTTGCTGTGTAGGTGTCCTCCATTTGACCTTCTAAAGAAACCCCAAAAGGTGTGTCACTGTTTGTTACACTCTGCCCTGATTTTAAAGAGGAAAGCGAATGAAGCGGGAGCACGGTGGTGAGCACTTCTTGTTATCAGCTCAAGCATCTTTCTCCCTGCTTTCTGTTCATTTGAGACTACGCTCATTTCTTCATCCTCATAGGTGCCTTCCACATCCTCCCCGCCAAGAGTTCCCTCAGGCTCCTCTCTTATACGCAGCTTTGCCACTGTGGATGGAGGCTGCCCATGCTTAAAAGAGACTCCCATCTCCCACGTGCCAAGTGCCCACCACTCCGCTGCCGCTCCTTCATACACTTCGTACTTCCCCCTTCTGATCTTCCAAGTACTGCACAGATATTCACTAATCTTCTCTCAATCGGCTTTTACCTTCTTCCACATACGCTTCCTATGTTGTTGCCTCATGATGATGTATTTGGCCTGTTCTTGTCCCTGAATTGCTATTTTCTTGCTTACTGAATTTGAGATTTTAGACAATCTGTGGGATGGATCCTGGGTTTTGCTGTGATTTGTCTTTAAGATTTCATAAACACAACGCACCCTTACAATCTACCTACAACAAATATATACCAAAAGGAAGGATTAACTTGACACTGCACTAACAGATAAAACAGATCCTCGTACTCCAACCGAGAGAAAGCAGCCTGGCTATTTGAGATGACTAACTTGAAGAAATTCAAAACTGTCATAAAATAACAGCATTGACTTTTGCAACAATTTGCTCAATCAGTATCAATTGAGTTGTTAAAAAAAGAATGTTGGAGCCTGATTTCTGTTGGGAAATCAGTTTCTTCAGCCCCATTCAGCCAGTAGTCAAAAGGGTGGCTTTCCACCTGATCCTGTAATTATATTTAATTTTTACATGTAATTATGGTTTCCTCAAAAAGTGTTCACTTTTCAGAGTCCTCTCTTCAGTCACATACCGGAGTTTTATTTTAAATAATCTTACTGCAAGCAGAGATCCCCTTTGTTAAAGCCAATTCAAATTAAGCCATTTCAAAATTAATTACCATTTGTTTTCTCTGCAACTATCTGTGCACACTTCTTTCATTAGAGATCAGCTGTTGTATAAGTTATGCGTTACAGCCTCCTTTAACAGGTTACCAGTAGGAATTTATTGAATTTCTGTGGAACACTTACAGTTCCCAGCCTGGTCGGCCACCTGCTGAGCGAATTGTACTGGAATTGGGTGACCTTTTGGAGTGGGGAGGGGAAAAAGAAAAAAATCCCACTCAGTTCATCTGAAGATCATTTTTTAAAAGACATTCTAAAGTTACAGGTACTTACTAGTTGTGGGTATTGATTGTCCCTGGGGGCCCAGAAGACTTGGTAGTGCTTCTTGTCTTGGTAGAGGAACCCAGCAGCCCTTGTGAATAAAAGCAAACAGTTGGAAAATAAGCTCTACGAAAAGACAAGACTCACTGCCTCTGTTGAAATAAAAGTCACCTTCTCTTCCAACAAACGGCTGATTGACAGAGAGGAAGATTTGCAAAGTTCACCGGCCATCACCGGAGCAGCAGGAGGCACGACAGTCATGAGTGGTGGCGGCGGTGGCGGCCGCTGGTGCTGTTGCTGCCGAATCTGCCTACGGAGCCCTTTTTGTGTAGCCAGTTCCATTTCTGAAGTTGTTCACAGCCTAGAGGCAGAAAAGCATTAACAAAAAGGTAATAGGAAACTTCAGGAGATATAGGAACAAAAGCCTCCACAATGCTATCAATCCTAAAATAAATCAACATACAGACACAAGCACACATGACATTAAACACTGGTATTAATGATCGGTAACTCCGAGTATCTGTATTTAAAGTACTTCAGTGTTAAGACTGAAATCGAAAGGGAGGCAAACATGTTAAACAAAAGTGTCACCTGAATTTGCCAGATTGTCTCTAAAGAGTTGTAAGCTTCTGTGTAACAACAGATAACGCATTTGAAAAGTAAATTTAGCCTTATTCAATTTAGCCTTGCTTCAGGAGACGTCAATTAATATTTTCTTCCTTCAGCTTTTTACATATAGACCTTTCTTACAAACAGTTCATGTAAAAGCCATCCTGTTATCTGGCGTAGGAGCTTGTTGGCAATGAAAGCATCGGGAGAAACATCTGTTTGATGACACGTTGGGCAGGTGTGTTCCTCACATTCCAGCAATGCTGTTCTAATACCTGTGTGCAATTAGAATCATCAAAGTAGTTTTTAGCCAAACTAAGGACATTCAGGGGGTTCTGATCAATTATAAAGCCACATATGTGATTAATGGGTAAATAGGGTCTTGAATTGAGAGCATGAAGCTATAGATGTTCAACAGTGTAAAAAATTGCTCGTATGCAGCAAATAACTGTACGGCTTTGATATTTCACTGCTGTAACATTTGAAGATGCAGAGTAGGCCATGTCTTGATGTTTCCACTAGTCTTTTTTCCACTATCTAGTACAATGAGAAGTCACCAACATCAGGGCTAATGAATAAAACACATCTCAAAAAACCATTAGTAAGTTTGAGTTCTGAAGCTTTTAACCAACTCTCCCGTGGAGAAGAAGGTGGATTAAATGCCCAACTCCCCGCTTGTTGCAGAGCACAGTAAGTCACCAGAGTTGGCTCTATAATTGTGTATGAGAGAAAGGGCTGTGGGCAAACTAAACGCATTCGATATCTGATACCGTAATCACCTGCGCAGTTACGCACTCTTCTCATACTCGTCCTTCCGCATGTAAAGAGGATTTAACAACATACGTGGAAAGGGAAAAAAGCTTTTCTGCTTTTCCCCTTTATACGAGAAGAGTCCTTTCCTATTCAGGCTCTGCTTAAGTATTAAATAGAACTGGTGACAAAGTAATGCTGTTGTCTCCTGTTTCTGCTTTCAGAAGATCAGACACGATGTTTTGAATTAACAACCATGGGAGTCACACTTACATTCGTCACAATAACTGTTTCCACAGCAGGGAGTAACAGCTGCATCGGTCATTATATCTTTACAAATGAGACACAGCAACTCATCTGGAATAGGATCATCATCATCATCAGAGGAGGAGGAGGAGGAGGAGGAGGAAGAGGAGAAAGAAGGTTCCTCTGGTAAAAAGGGAGGCTTTTCCTTCTTTCCTCTCGCATAAGCTTCCCTGGAGGGGGTTGGGGGAAGGAAAAAAGTTTAAGATGGGTCAAGGAAAACTTTTCCAAGCTTTGGATTTTGTCCAAGGAAGAGAATAGATGGAATTCTTCTCACTCCACATTAGCTTTCTAAAACGTAGGCCTTTAGTTTAAACTACTTTTCTACAGCCTCAACACTAGAAGAGGGAGGGGGGAACAATTTTCCTTCTGCAGAACTCTCCCACTCATTGGATCAACTAAGAAATTAGCTCAGACTAGAAAAATCATTTTTCTGACAAGTAGAAATCGGGTGAAATGAATCCCACCTCTCCTTTGCCAGAGGGTAAATGTAAATTGCAGGCTCAGGACCGAGTTAGTCTCCAAGTAATTACATTTTAGAAATGGAAGAAGTCTACGTTACAGCTTCTACAAAAGGAGATCCGTGACAGAAGAACAGAAGTGCTACCAAGTGCATTTTAAAGCAGCCACTCTTGTCAGCACACAGCAGTATTTTCTTAGATTATAGCAACAGGAAAACTCGAGTCTGTTTCACACATGGGATTTGATAAAAGTCAGAGCGGGAGGAAATCTCAGTCCAACGGCGATTTGTTAAATTTTGCAAGGAGCCTTTGCAACATCAAACAGAAGCAAAACGAGCTTTCAGAGAGAACGACTCCACTGCAAACACCACTGAAATGTTTTGCAGAAATACAGGTTCTTAGCATACCACAAGTTTAACCAACTTCCAGGGGCATGAACAGGAGGACCACCCTACTGTAATATTAGAAAGTATCACAGAGTTTAAGGTTAAGATGCAATGACAATGCTTCCTCCCCTGTAGCTACAGATGCTGGCCAGCTCGGTTGCATCGCCACTCAGACATTTACGCACGGTTTCTCTCGATCGCTTTTTGATCAGTCCCATTAATTCCATACTTACCCATTAAGACTTGGCATTGCATATTTTCCAGTGCTTGTCAGCATAGCACCCTTTGCATTGGGATCTTTAACCTCCATCATGAAACTCCTTGGGATTCCTGTGCTCTTTTTAACTCTCGGAACAGACTCAAAATTCTTGTCCTGTTAAGAAAAGAAATGCAGATATATCTCATCTTAAGACCCACACTTAAAATGACATGTCCATGATTATTTTAAGCAGCAAAAGCCTTTCATCCTCTCCTCTTACCTAGCATCAGAGTTGCTCAACTAAAATACTTCTTTGCCTAAGTGAATATAGCCGGGATGTTCCAAAGGCTTGAGCAGTGTTTTGAACTCATTTGACATTCTTTGGCTTAACTTCAGGTTCCTTAAGGGTGAAATATCCCTTAGCTCACCATCCACTCAGAGAAGAGACACAAACCCGCTCCTCCTCGAAAGTGCAATTCAGAGTGAGAGCTTAATTCAGTGCTCTGAATCAGCCACCGGAGAAACTTCTATTCACCACCTATATACGAAGGTTGAATTCATACCTCATGCACACATATTCAGTGAGTAACATTAAATGGCATGGCTACTCAACTAGAGACTTGTGTCATTAAAACACGCAACTATTCAACAGATGGGGTCAACAGAAACATCGTGGTTTTATACAAGATACTAAAAACTGTCAGCTGTCGTTAAAAAGAGTTAAAAACTGAAAAATGTCCAGTAACATTGAAATATAGAAAAATATGCATGCAAGTTCACAGAGAAAGATCGATGAACATATTTAATGTCTATGACGTGGAAAAAGAAAATTTTACATTTATCATTCCAGCTGTTCCTTGAATTTTGAAGGGCTTTGCAACATTGCCATATAAGCTCTCTCTTTCAGTTTTCTTGAAATAAACTCAGCAGTGTTTATTGAGAACTCAGGCTGAAGTGCACTTTTTCCACAAGGAAAAAGGGTAACTCTCATCTTGCTCCTTTTCCAGCCTATTGGATTATATTATGCCACAAGCCGCAGCTAAGCTTACACTAGGAAAACATTATCAGAGAGACACGTGAATCACTGCTTATTATGTCTTCAGTTGTTGAAAAATGTAGAACAAAATTTCACAATGTCAACAGAACAGCTCTCCTCAAGAGGTCACTAAATTGATCAGAAGAGAGATTAAAACCCTTCCTTGGAAAAAGCTCTTGTCCTTTACGACCTAATGCAGTGGAAGAACTCAAGGGAGCAGTGTTAGCAGATGCTGGGCAAAAAAATATCCGCTTGCAGAAGAGGATTCCTCACTCCAGTGAATCATTCCTGCTCTATAGGTTTGGGAAAGCACATACAACATGACTGTACTACTAACTCAAGAGCTCTTGAAAATGTGCCTTTGGAGAGGAACACCCAGAGCTGGAAAAAGAGACCTTCTTTCCACTGCAAGTCTTACCAGAGGATTCAACTTCCCTTCTTTTCAGAACATTTTGTACCTAGTTCTGTTAGAAAGGAAGCCTGGTCAAGTATTTTGAAGCTTCATGCTCCATATGCCACTCTTTCTCGCACGTGGAAAAACAGGCCTGTGTTCTCTCATGGCAGGCACATCCACTCTCATTTTGTGGTTTTCCAGAAGCAAACACAGAATTAGGAAAGCTCTCTATTGGAGTCTGGCATTAAACGGGCTAGTATTGACCAGTACTGAAACAGAACCGTTCATAAACTATTAATTAGCTCATGTATTTTTTTAGGAATCAGTTATTATACAGCCTGCAGGCAACAGTCTAATTTGAGAGCTAACAAGAGAGTAAGACAATGAAGAAATACTCAAAGCAGAAGCTTTTGTGCATCCTTTTTTAAAAATCCTTGACTAATTTTGATTTTGCTGCTTTACTGTTCAGCTGGCCAGCTTTCCAGTGATTTATTCCTACCACACTATGACCCAGGTCCTGCTTTGAAACACATACAGAAATATGTGTCTTAAAAACCAAAACAAAACAAAAGCCAAAACACAAGCCCCACACTTTAGACCAAGACCTGAGTTAGCTTTAAGAACAAAGCTAATTGTGTCTCCAGCACCAGAAGCACCTGAGGCTGCACTGCTTTTCCAGGGTGGGGGGAGAGAGAGGATTTGTCAAGAGAGAGGCAAGGCTTCCACCCTCCCTATGCCTACCCACAACCCGAATCAGGTACAGTCAGAGCAAACAAGAAGGGAATGGGTTTGTTTTGTCTTTCATTTCCTTTAATTACTTCTAACACTAAGTCTTCCCTCCCACTCCAGGATTTTTCCTTTTTTTTTGGTTGGTTTTTTGTTTGTTTTTTTTTTTTTTTTTTTTTTGTCTTTTTGAGATATCTGTGTTAGCTCATGGTAAGCTGCTACTTAGAAATGTAATACAGACATGCCAGGGAACACACGAGGCTAAAAGAATGTTAACTTTCTTGATGAACATGTGATTACTGTTTATATACATGCTAGAAAACAAAGAGAAAACTAACTGTTTTCAAGAAATACAAACCCATCTGATTTAGATCAAATACTATAAACGTGGTTTACACCAATGCATTGCATTAACTGCTACGGTCACCGGGCCATTTCAACTAACTCAAACTCACAGTGAGAGGCATTCATGTCCAAAAAGGAATTTGAACCAATCAGTGATGGAGTTACGGATGTCAGACTTAGACCTACATACAAAAAGGTTTCAATTTTAAGTTGGTTGTATACCATTTGCCGAGAATCAGAGGCTGTGTTCTTCACAGAACACAGATGCCGAGCTCACGAATGTCTAGGTTAAGTTATCCTAGCAGCTTATCAAGTGATCAGGTCCAATGATCCAGGGTTAGAGTAATGCCTCACACCATTTGAGTGAAGAAAAAGCAGTTATACTTAAAATAAAGATGAAAAGTAACAAACACCACATAGTAAGTTTTCTGATAGTTTAGGGAATGTGGAAATTTATTTGTATACATAAACTCTGCCCTCTTGGTACATTCAGTGCAACTAAAAAAACCCCAAAATCCCATTTTGACTTTGTCACAAATTACTCTCAGACATACAGATATAGAACACAACAGTGCAAGAGAAACTCCTCAGGTATTTTGTCTCTGCTGCGGAAGTATCAAAAATATGGAGCCTGTACTCGAGTTTTGTGTTCTTAAATAATCAACCATCAAAATATGAAGGAACCTTTAGCCAGTCTGTATATCCCTAGTACTGCAAATAGGTAGCAGACACAGTACTTAATTTCTAAGAAAGAACAGCGATAGTCTAGACACTTCAAAGTGCAAGTTTCCTTGAGTGAAAAAAGATCAGTCATCTGGCAAAGAAATAACAAAACTGTCAGCAGCATCGTCTTTAGAACAGTGTTTCTTTGTGCAAGCCCAAGCCCTGTGTTCAGACATCTACCACACTTAGCCATGAGAGTGCCAAAATACAAAACGTGCCGGGTCTCTCCGCCATTACAGCATACATTCCTCATTCCCAAACATGAACCGCTCTACCAGTTGTTTCTGCATTAATTCCAGCTGAAGGAACACACAGCTCATCTGCCTGGTTCATTTTCAAGGCTAGAACAGCAGTGCCATTCTCCCCTTGTCCCCACATACAGGCATTTACCTGGTCTTTGATGCTAGCAGCATCTCTCCCCTCATTTCAGGGCAGCGTTACAATACCAGGAGAGGGTGCCACCCAACCAGAAACGGAGGGTGCATTGACAAGACAGCACTAAGCATGCCTATTTCAATTAACCCCCAAAACAAGGCCTTGTTTAAGAGCACAACGCTGTGGCATCCAGAATTACTCGGGGGTGCCTAAAAGCACTGCAACAGCTACCGCAGTAACATGCCCAAATTTAACATGCAGAGCCACATAAAATCAGGGTTTTTCGCTTGCAAAAGCTTAATGGGCACCAGGATGCTGCTGTACTGTTTCTCTGAGACACACTGTAACTCATCGGTCTACTTTAGTTATTGAGAACCAGCATGAGAAAGACACGGCAAAACCACAAGCTAATAATGTCTACTCACTCTGGCGGAGAGGCATGTCTTTGAGAAGGATGGAAAACACGACCATCAAAAAATGCTAATGGAGCTGACATACAACTGGACTGTATGAAAACATCAACGACAGCAATAATCCTGTAGTCAGGATCGCATTTGAATATCTGTAGTTTTAATCAATACACCCCAGATCTGGGGCCTAAGAGCACCTGCCATACCCCGCCCCCTCCCCCAAACGCAGTAGTCAAACACTGACAATCAGACTCTTCTGAGATGGGAACAAATTACAAGTTTACACTACAGTGCGTATCTGTCTTTCCTCTAAAAGCAATACAAGCAAACACATTCTAATAAGGAATCTCTCCACCTGCAGCAAACAGGATCTACAACTCAGCGCTCAGAAAAATCAACCCCAAGAACAAACCCAACAGAATCATCTTAGAAGTTACCGTTGTTGGAGTTCGAACCCCATGTCCCAGCAGGCCTAAAAATGTCAGTCTCCTTTGGGACAGATCCATTAAAATCTACCCCAGGACAACAAAAACTAACAGCAGCTTTAACGAGAAAGATACAATGCAAATGCCTCTGTAAACTAATATCCATAAAAAAGTGAACACACGGAAGCCCCTAACAAAGAATACAACGCTTTATGGATACTCACGTAACAGATGTTCTGCTGGCAGCTTCAACTCCTCCAGCAGGGATTCTTCTATCAATGACCGATGAGTTCTTTGGAATCAGGGCATTCTCATCTGTGTATTCTGAAAACAACATAAATACAGAAAAAACATTAGTCAATTTGTAAGAATGTATGTTAGTATGTCATTACATAGCACTTCAAAGAATCCCTTTACAGAGAGAAAAGCAAAATTTCATAGGTAACACAGCGCTTTTATCGTCTCAACACACTAACAGTACATTTCAAGAAATCTTCAGGTCTGAGAATCAACTACAAGCAGCAAAATCTTTTGCATTTTTGTAAAATCATTTGAATGCCAACAGCAAAGTGGTCTCAAAGGTCACTACAGGAGAGTCTGCTAACGCATGAGGTTCTTCCCTGATCTAGCTTAAGTTGCTTTTGCTTCCGTTGGGCTACAAAACCAGTAGAACTCTGGAGAAAAACAAACCACAGCGAAATCTCACCTGCATAAACCAGATTCTAAAGCCTGACTAGCTTGCCCTGCAACAAAAAAGGCACTTAGCTAAAGCATGAAAACTCTGCGCCATTGCTTTCATGGCTGTTAACTACAAACGATTCACCTGTGCTGCTCGTGCTCATGACTGACAGCACACAGAAGAGAGCCTGCCATCGCTGGCTGTTTCCTGGAGCTTAATCCATCAACAACCACACTTCTCAGCTGCTCAGGGCTTCACATTTAGATGGAAGTAACTTGTAAGAACATCTCTTAGAAAAGACAGGTCAAGAAATCCAGATCAAATTAAAAGGAGGCAAGCTGAAATGCATCATTCTTGAGGCACAGGCTTTTTGAAGGGAATTCTGCCTTTACAGAACATGCCTCGATAGGAAGCATGGAAGAGGGGACACACCCCTCTCCCCTTTTAAAAAGAGGCCCAAACCATCCGTTTTGCCCTCCCAGCATCTTAGACAAAGTCCATCATATCACTTTGCCACTGATATTTAAAATCCTGTTTACTTTTAGCTTATATTAGCATTGCTTCTATTATTAGATTTTCATTAGGAAAAGTAACAATTACTGAACTGTCAAAAAGTTAGAGTACTCGGAAAAATCTGAAAAATCAGTTGGTGGTGAGCAATTGTTTTCAGTTGCGCTACTTCTTTTTCTTGGGTTTTATTTTCCTCTCTCTGTTGGGTTTTTTCTTCTTTCTCAACCCTATCCCACCAGGTTTTGTTGTTACCATCATGTTAATGACACAATAGATCCTGCCAAACCTACAACCTGCAAAACCTGAAGACCGACTTATGCAAGACATGTTCCAGAAATTACTACCAGCACAGAGAAGCATTTGTATCTATCTTGTTCTGTCCTTGCCAAAACTGCTGGGCGACCTGTCATCAGCCTCGGTGACTAACAGCAGGCAAGACTCGCTCCTCTGGCTGAGCTCAGATGCAGCTATTTCGGAAAGTTGTGCCTTGTTATTTTGGGAAAGCATTTCAAGGAAATGTTTTTAATACCCTGGAATGGAAAGACTAAGCATGGCAATCTCACTCCAAGTTCCAGCTCTGCCAGAAATTACAGGTTTTTTTTAATTCTTTCTCTTTCCACCAAAAGGGCGGCCCTTAGTTCTGAATGCAAGATGACTTACCTGGGGTATACAGACAGCCCACAGAAAACTGGGAAATGAGTCTGTGATCACTTCCATCCCCATTCCCTGGCACTGCAACACTCCTTTCCCACTCCTTTCCTCACCAGCACTCAGGCCTTACACACTCTGCGTAACATGCACAAGACGCTGACTTCGCCAGGCATTGCCCAAATCACCTCCTACTTGACTTCTGATCAGCTCAACTACTGCCACAGCCTTTTCTGTCCTTATGTGCAGTCTTGCCCCATTCTGACCCACTCAGAAAGCTCCTACAAGGATCATCTCACTCACTGCCTTCATCACAACTAACAGTCTCCATAACACCCTGAAGTTGTTTCCCTCACTTGACACATACAGCTAACATGCCATTTCATGACTTAGCCTCCTCCCTCATGTTACTTCCCACCAGCTCCTAATTACATGTCCTGAGAGCAGCTGCCACCGACTGTCACCTGCTACACACCAACAGGAACAGCACTGTCTTCTCCCCTGGCCACTTCCATGCTCCGGAGGAGGTGTTCACACACCCCTGGCAGCTGGCCTTACTGCCTGAAAACCCCTGCTGTGCTGCTCAAGGCCATGAAAACTGTCACGCTGCGGCTGTACCCACATCACTGTTCCTCATTCTGAGTGACACTGCCCATTCCTCTGTATCCCCACCTGCCCACAGCCCTCTGTCGTTTTCAATCCTGTAAGCATTTTGGAAAAGCACACTTTTATTTTTGTAATACCTGCTTTGACCTCCCTACAGGACAGGCCCAGAGTCCATGACTATGGCTGGTAAAGTCCGTAGCAATACAGAATTGTGTAGGGATGAAAAATGCCCAGTAGTTCAGCTCATTTCACTTGTTTAAGCCAAGGCTTTTGGCTAGAACACAGCCAAGAAAATTTAAAACCAGAACTAACCTACACTCCCTCCTTGATTGGCACCTCTTTCTTTCTTCATCAGTTCTTTGCATTTCTTTAGTTCCTGGGCAGTACATATCAAGAGTTGCCTGTTTAAAAGAAACAAGAGAGATCAGTCACAGATATGGAGAAAACCTGCCAATCACATACAGGGTGCCTACACAGTAGCGTTATCAAGGCCCTGCATACACACAAAAGATTAAATTAAGGCACGAGGGAGGAGAGGGCAGGAACAGCCCTCTGGCACCCACGATGAGTAACCAGAATTTCTGCTCTCAACTGGGGCTTAGTCCATGTGCAAGTACAGTGCTGATCCAGACACGGAACTGAGGGTGTCACTTAATCCCAGCTGTCACATACACTGTTCCTTCTTCCATCGCTTCCTGCTGATGAATTGCTTTCCAGGCTCTTCCCTCTCATCGCAGCTTCGATAACTGCACTCTGGCTCAGGGCTGACTGGGGGAACTTCTCAGCGCTTTCACTTTGCTTCGGGCTTGGTATGAGCCTCATCCCTTTGGCTTGGCCCCCAGCAGAAGGTGGGCAAGTGGCAGGTTTGCAAGTGGTCTGATGGAACTGAGCTTGTACACCTACGAGAGCTTAAACACCAGCCAAAGAGAAAGCCCAGAGAAACTGTGAGAGAGTAGCAGAAAGAAACATCAGGGCTGGTCACTGTTCAACACACGGGGTTTGGAACTTGGTAGACTGGAGCTCCCAACAGACTCAGCTCTTTCAACGGAAACATCCTTTAGCTTTTGATCCTGACAGAAATTTACCCACATCACTGTTCCTCATTCCGAGTGACACTGCCCGTTCCTGTGTATCCCCACCTGCCCACAGCCCTCTGTCGTTTTCAATCCTGTAAGCATTTTGGAAAAGCACACTTTTATTTTTGTAATACCTGCTTTGACCTCACTACAGGACAGGCCCAGAGTCCGTGACTACGGCTGGTAAAGTCCGTAGCAATACAGGATTGTGTTCCTCCAGCTGCCCGGGCTCGGGCTGGCGACCCTTGGGGGAGCAGCAGCAGGACCCGCTCCGACCCTGGCTGTGGGGCTATCCCTGGGGCTGAGCACTCGGGCCCAGGGCCGGTGACCTGGGCCATGGCAGGGCCCGTGGGCGAGGAGGGCTCCGGGGGCCTCCCCACAGGCCCCCCCGCACCGGGAGATCCCTGCTCCTGCCCCTGCAGCTCCCCCGGCCCGGCCCCCCCCACCCCCCCACTGCCCCCAGCCCGCCCCTCACCCACTGCTCCTCAGGCCCCTCGGCCTCTGCCAAGGCCCCGCCCCAGCCCGGCCGGGCCTGACAGGCCGCCTCCGGCCCCGCCGATTGGCTCAGCCGTGGCCAATGGCGCGGCCGTTGCCGGGCGGGCACAGGCAGCCCGGGCCTCTCCTCACAGCGCTGCCCTGCGCCCGCTGCCCCCCCCGCAGCTCGCTCCTCAGCCCGCCGGGACACTGGGCCTGCGGAGAGACGGCCTGCAGGAAGGGCCATGGCACGGGAGCTGTTCTCTCAGCAGCGCAGGGGCTGTGCACAGCTCTGCCCTCCCTCGGGCCGCTCGCGGGGGCTGGGCCTGCCCCGGGAGGGAGGGCAGGGGACAGGAGCGGAGGGGAGCTGCCCCGAGGGGAGCTGGAGCTGCCCTGGCCTTGCCCTGCACAGCAAGTCTTTCCCAAAATGCGGGGCGGTCTGTGCTCCAGCCACAGCCCTGGGCAGGAGGAGCTGCGGGACGGGAGCCGCTGGCATCGGCCAGGCCGGCCCCCGGCAGGAGGCAGGGCTCTGCCCCCGCTCCCACCGCCCGTGCTGAGCCCAGCACCCAAGGCCTTCCTCAGGCCTCACCTTCCCTCGGGCGTGGGGAGGAGAGACGCCCTGTCCTGGCGTGGCCCAGGGCATCCTCCTGTGGCCAGGAGGAAGGATGGAGCCCCGGTCATGCTCCCCTCCCCACAGGGCTGACCGCTGTCCTTCACCTCTGTCCCTGGGGCTCCCCAGCGCTGGCAGGCCCCGCAGGCCTTCAGGGCCAAGCACATGCTGGGGCACCAGGGGCTCCTGGGGCTCAGGGCAGCTTCGGGCATCTCCAAAGCCGCCGTGCGGCTGCCCCTTTGCTTCTGCAGATGCAGTTGTTCGCACCCACTTCATGGTCAAAAGTGTTTCTCTTCACGGCACACGGACTGGGCAGAAGCCACTTCCTGGTTAGTCTGGGAGGACTTCAGGGAAAGGAGGAAGTCACAGCAAGCACACAGGTAAGAGGACAGTGAAAAGGAGCCCTATCAAGGTTTTTGTGCTCTTTCAGACCTGAACTCTGATGTTTGTGTGCATCCCAGCACCAAAGTCAGCTTCTTTTCCTCCAAGCTGCTTGACCCCCGCAAAATGAGTTGGGCTGAGCTGGCCCAACTCGGCTCCTTTCTTTTTTAATTGCCTGCCTACACTTCCCCTTTTTGCTAGCAATTTCTTTCTTTCTTTCTTGCCCCTCGCCCGCCCAGTTCCATCCTCTTTCAAAGGTGATGAGTTTCTGGACAGATCATCGAGTAGGTAGACACAGGTTATAAGTATAGGCCGGTCTATACCTCCAGAGCTGTAGGCTGAGCTATTCTACCTTTACATGCTAGAGAGGTAGGGGCCAGGGGTAGAGTTACTGTTTGCCAGTTACTATTTCTTCTGGGATCCTGTGATAGTGATGGTAAGGTCGTCAGCCTGCAGCTCTGCAGCAGTTAAACCTACCACTGAAAGAGTTGTGGTTGGGGATGCTGTTCTGTGTGTTTCATTTTCAAGAGTCATTTCATGGAGCTAGAACTATTTCTATGTTATTAGGTGATGGGGATCTTCTTGCAACGGCCTTCTGTTTCTGGAGCGCGTCCTGACAGCCTTTGTCATCCAGAGCTTTCCTGTCTGTTCCCGAGAGGAGTGATGGCCACGGCGTGGAATGACTGATGTGAGTAATGGCTTCACCAGTAGGCCTGGATTTAGTGAATCCCCAAGGACAAATGCATGTAGCAGGTGCTCCATCCAAGAATTTTGATGTGCTGAGGCTAATGGTTTTAAACTAAAAGAGGGTAGATTTAGGCTAGATCTACGGAAGAAATGTTGTACGATGAGGGTGGTGAAACACTGGAACAGGTTGCCCAGAGAGGTGGTAGATGCCCCACCCCTGGAAACATTCAAGATCAGGCTGGACGGGGCTCTGAGCAACCTGGTCTAGTTGAAGGTGTCCCTGCTCATTGCAGGGGGGTTGGACTAGATGACCTTTAAAGGTCCCTTCCAACCCTAACTGTTCTATGATTCTATGATATGCACGCCTGGCCAGTGGGCGCACGTGCGCGCGCGCGCACACACACACACACACAGAGACGCGCACAGAGTGTGCGCACACACACACAAAACACACACACAGAGGTAGTGCATGCACGCCCTACAGCATGCATGCATGTGGAATGCACCCACCCCACACACCGGCATGCATGCATGCAGTGTGCACCCACCCCTCTGCCCACACGCACGCTCACAGCACACACCCAGTGATGCAGGCACACGTAGAATGCACCTCAGATCTGTTCCCTTTTTCCAGTCACCAGGGTCTTCACCTGACTGCCATGACTTTTCAGATATCATGGAGAGTGGCTTGGCAGCTACAGCAGCCAGGTCCCCAGGGCTCTGCGATGCATCTCATCAGGTCCCACAGACTTATGTGTGTTCAGGTTCTTCAGGTGGTCATGAACCTGAGCTTCTCTTACAGTGGGAGGGACTTTGCTCCCCCAGTCCCTGTCTTGTGGTGCATCCACTCGAGAGGCGTGGGAAGAGAGGTTGCCAGTGAAGACTGAGGCAAAAAAGTGGTTGAGTACCTCAGCCTTCTCCTCGTCCGTTGTTACCAGTTTGCCAGCCTTGTTCCTTAAGGGGGCGTACGCTTTCTTTGACATCCACCTCCTGCGGCGTGTGGTCCTCCACAGGCTGCAGTGTGGACATCTGCTCCATCATGGTCCTCCAGGTGGGGGACATCTGGCTACAGGGGACCACCTGCGTCACCATGGTCTTCAGCACGGGCTGCAGGGGAATGTCTGAATTAAACCTTGTAGGTATCTTGTTTGGGTATGGTGACACGCACCTGAATATGAGATTTCCATTTCCATTTCTCATGTATCATCTCTTATCGGAGGCATTTTACAAATTATTAACCCTGGTATGCCAATTTCTAGTATTTCAAAATACTTGGGAGGGAGAGAGGAGACCTGCATTTAACCCTGCTCAGCCCTGGCACACGTGCAGGAGCACACACCTTGTTGTGCCACCCCACCCCTGTCTGGATTAGGACTCTGTCTGACCCTGAGATGAGCCACGTGAGGGCCAAGAGCACCAGGAGCCCTGTCCCGGGTGGGCACTCCCCACGGGTGGGTGCTCTCCCCTTGCTGCCTGCTGGCCAGCTCGTGCTCTGCTTTATTAAGGCAGCCTAATGGCACTGCTGTGTTTCTGCCTGTCGGTATGGGAGTAGTAGTTAATAGTCTGTGACCTGGGATTTTTTTCAAAGGGTTTTTTTTTCTCCCTAGAGACATTGCTTTTAAAAAGTTAACAAGAAAAAAAAAAAAAAAAGGCCTCTGCCTTTGAGAAGTGGTCCCTATACTGATTTGCAGCACTGGCATGGGCACATCCAGTTGCTCAGGGTCAGTTCCCTTACCAGGTGGTGGTGGTTTGCTCAAGGTAAAAGCCCAGAACAAGTGTAAGGAAGGATATTGCAGGCAGGAGTGAAAAAGATTTCAACTTTAAAAGTAAGGAATATTATAGGAAGACAAGATTGGGCAAACATCAGAGCTGAAGAAAGAGGGGCAAGTGTCTGCAACTGGCAAGTATTTGCAAATTCCTTTCAAGAGGATTCACCTGGGCTGGTTCCTGTGCACACTCTTGGCACAGCATTTTATTGATCAGCTTCTGGTTAGAGGAGAACCAGGAAGATTGCAGCTTTCATTTCCAGTTCCGGATGCTGACAGTGGCAACAAACATCTCGGCTGTTCAGCAGCAGGGTGGGTTTACGTCCCCACGTGCCACACGGTCCCTAGGAGGTTCAGGTAGGAAGGACTTGCTCTGCAGGAGGCCAAACCACCTCCCACTGTGTGGCTCCCTCGCTGCTGGTCCTTGTCTCTCACGGGGTTTGCTATTTTTCCTGTTGACACGCTGGATAAAGCTGTGTCTCTGTTCAGAAGAGGTGCGAGTTTTGCTGGTGGAGAACGAGCGGCAGACCCGGAGCATGGAGGCGATGGCTGGAGGAAGCCTGGAAGGAGTGGGAGCACCAGTATGCCGCCGTGGCTCAGGTGAGCTTCCCAGTAATGGGCATTGCAGCCAGATACCTTAGCCTCTGGTCTTTTGAGTCTGATGTTTTCCCCTTCTTGTCATCTTTAGGATTCGGCACTCACACACCTCTCTGCCAGCGATGCCCCGACAAGACCCTCCAGGGCCTTTTAAGCTTGGCTAAACTGGCAATAAGGTAGCCCTTGGTTAAGGGTCCACGATACAATATCAAATCTCTCACGAGTTCAGGTGACAGAATATTCTGTCTGCTTCCAACTACATTACAGTTTCTTGTTTTTGTTTTGTAGCTGTAAGAAATTATTACTGAAATAAAAGATGCCAGTGAATGCACCGAGCCATGTCAAAGCAGCTCAGACTTGTGTCGTTTCAAAGTCCTTGGCAGGGAGAACCAAAGATGTTCGCTTTAAAACCAGTCATGAGGTACACGACCTAGAACTTAGGTCAGATGTGTTCTTTGTCCTTTTTTACCAAAAAAATAGCAATGCTTTTAATTTTGGGCACGTTTCTGAAAGCAACCGACGTTAACATGACTTATTTAGCCAGACAGAAGCATTTCAGTAGGAGGCTGTGGTGTGTAAGAGCCAAGGAGTGCATGGCGGGCTGCTCTGGGAAGGAAGGGGTCTGATGGTGACTTGGTTAACAAATCATTCAAGGCACACCTTCACTGAAAGGCCATACGCCGCTCCCTTCCCAGTTGCTCTTCGCCAACCATTTCTGTGCTTCAGTGTGAGTAACTGCCAAACGGAGGAGGCGGGAAATTTGCTGTCTGTGCTGTTTTAAGACAGTGAACTGAACTTAATCAGGCTTCTCTCAACTTTGTGTCTTCTACCTAGCAAGCCGTCAGACATAGTTTTGGAGAAAGAATGGTGACAAGCCTTTGCTAGTGTGGTATTGTTTTACTTGTTCGGTGGAGAGAATACTTAAATTGGTAGGAGGGTCACCAAAAACCTGGGCCTGTTGCACGTGTTGCAAATGTTTCTGCAGTTCACCTTGTTGGGTAGCTGTTTGTGAAAAGTGTGTTTCAGAACTAGATGTTCAGAAGCCGTCTGGACATGGTCCTGGGCAGCCTGCTCTAGGTGACCCTGCCTGAGCAGGGGGGTTGGACCAGATGACCTCCAGTGATTCCGGAAGGCCTTTGTCTTCCTTGTGACTCTGTGATTCTGGAATTTGTGCGGGGAGGGGCAAGCGCTGTGGGGTACGCAGGGAATGTTGTCTTAACTATGGTCTCCCTCTATCAGGAAGGCTGCGGGTGTGCTCCGTGCTGAGCGCTCAGCGCCTACGCCTGTCTGTCCAGGTACGCCAAGCAATGTGAAAAAGAGCATCATTTCAGAAGTGACTGCAGGAACTTTTGCTAGCTCAGCCAAGTTAGAGAGGGACTGCAGCTCTTGAATGCAAGTAGAGTCGTGTTAGAGAATAACCACTGGAGGTAGCTGGGTAAGCTGGCTCTGGTGACAAATGCTGAGGTGTCTTGGGTTTGTTTGTCATTTAAAGGGAAATCAAATCTGCATCAGATACGGGATCGGGGCTGTTGGGATGGAGAGCTGAAATTCTTTCTTCTTCTCACCTTCTGCTGCAGATCTGTGCTTCTGGGGGAGCTTGTGGAGCACCCGCACAAGCTCTGCAAGACAACCTGTCGGCTGCACTTGAGTGCAATAAGCCTGACTGTAGAATTCTGCTGCAGACCGTCTCTGTTACGCTTGTGGCGTTTTAGACGAAAACTTAGGTTTTGGATTGAATGTAGGGGTTTTGGCTAAAACATCGGGGGGAGGTTTTCTGCCTGCAAGTGGGAAAGAAATGGCGCAGCGGTGCTCGCAAAATCACCTGCTAACTCACTCACTAAATCCTCTTTCTGCAGGAGTAAAATATGGCAACGTGCGAGTTCGCTGAACCTGACTACTAAGGTGCTGAAAGTGTCTTTTCCATCCAGTGCTTGTGAGTTGCTTCCTGTGTTTCTGGGAAAATGTCACTGAACCAGTCATTAATGCTAATTTGAAAAGTTCTGTAATTGTCATCTTTCCCTGCTATTCAACAAAGTGGATGCTGTTTTTCTCAAAAGAACTTAGTTTTCCTTCCATGTCTTCTTCTTTGGCTTCTTCCCACTCTTTGTCCTGTTTCCTTAGAAAATGTGATGTGAGCAGTGTCACACCATGCTGTCCGTTCTCTGGTCACCAAGTAGCACTTCCCTGGAATCACTTTAGCTGCCACACCTGGCTGACAGAAAGAAAGAGTGACGCCTGTCAGCTGCAGCCTTTCTCGGTGAGAGAGCGAGTCTCTCCGTGCACGAGGGAGTTAAAAGTTGACTGAGTGTGTCTTGGGTGCTGTCCTTTCCAAAAGTAAAGGGGTTTTTTGCAACTCTCCTTGCAGACTGAGCGTGTAGTTTCACACGCGCATGAGCTAGCAGAACGGCCTCCTGCCCCCAAATGGAGACGGGCAAATTCCCTCTCCTTCTCCCCAATGCATTGTCCTGCCTCCTTCCTTGTGCCAGCGTTTATGCTTGCTAGTTCTCTCTGCCAGCCAGTTTAACTCTCTAACGTGGTGGAGAACTCTCTGCTTTTCTGGGTTAGTTTCCTGCCTGCTTAGGGAGTTAGCGTGGCTCATCAAGCGCTCTAATACATGTGCAGGTAGGCGCAAGGGAAGCCGCAGGAATGCAGGAGTAGAACAAAGGAGCAGAGGGAGAGATGGGGGGCGGCAGCAAGGCCTCTCTTTTGGTGGCACTGAAGTCAACCTGTTTTGTGAAATCGTGTCTTCAGCTGCGACTGACCATATTTTTAGCTTTTTCTTCAGTAAGCCTGCCGCATCGTTGGCCTTTGAAAGTGACTTTCATGGACTGCCGTCAGTGAAAACTGACATCCCAGAACTCTGACTTGGCTGCATGTGATTCTGCTCAAACATGCAATTTCTCGGGTTTTTAATATTCTGGAGCTTTTTAATCCAAAACTCAGTCACTGACTCGTGGCACGTTCCTTTCTTTGGAAATAGTTCATGAGGTTTGAAAGTCCTAAGTACCTCGGGTGAAGAAGCGTGGTAATTTTGGCAGCTTGTGCCCAGAGTGCTTTGGTGTCGGATACAGCCGGGAGGTTGGATTCTCGTTTGCTCCTGAACGTGGAGTGTGCCTGTGGCGTTTTACAGTGATCTGATTTGTAACAGAGAGAAGTAGGAATGTGGTCGCAGTCACTGTTTTCAAAGAGAGAAGAAATGCAGTTAGTGTTGGACATCTCTCTCAAAGGAGAGGCTTCACGCCTTTAACCTGCCTCTATCGAACTATTTTCCCACTGTTTTGATTTCCCAGTAATCCTTGGTTTAACTTAGCAGAGTGATGCACGTACAACATCCGAATAACCAGATCAGTATATGTGTTGTTCATAATTTATTCTAGATTTTATCTCCCTGCTTCCATATTGCCAAGGCAGATGCCTAGAAAAAAAATGTTTAAAATGCCCGCTGGCTTACTAGGGGGAGCCTGGGCACACCTGATGCGCCGGCATTTCCACATGCTTTAATACGCAGTTAATAACAGCAGCATGATTAACTTTGAAGTCAGATGAACGGTCCAGATGTGGGAGGGTTCCTTATCCGATGGTTCTTACCGGTGGTACTGGTCTGATAAGCACATCTGATGGGTACTGTAGGCAGGACTACACCGTGTCAAGGTGTGAGCTGTCCACCAGAGAAGAAGAATTTCTGATTTGGTGGGGAATTTGGGGCAGTGAGTGGCTTGCTTTTAAACTCCAATCTCCCCAGTTAGTTTAAATCCTTGAAGTTTGACTTCCCATTTGGCCACGCAAAGTTCTGTGCTCTTGGCCTGTCCAGGGAGGCAGCGGCAAAGGCAGGGTGACTCAGGGCGACTCACGGAGAGCATGCAGTTGAGAAGGTTTCTTGAATGCCCTTACCTGCCCTGCTGGAAGATACTTGTTCACTCTTTTTCTTAAAACTATCTTGCTACTAGTACAATATATTCTGTTAGTAATCATGAAGTACTTCCCTCAAAATGCTGACTCGTGCCTAGTGCAGGACCCTGACTGCTGCGTCCTGTGTTTCACGCGCTCGTTGTTTTCATGCTGGCAGAAAATACTGGGACATATTCTCAAATAGTTCCAGTGCCCGTGACTTGAAGTACAGGAGATCCCTACGCCCAGCCTTTAGAGCACAGTCTTTCTCCACACAAGTACCATTTGTATAAATTGTATTTAGTTATAAACACTTCCCTTTATTAACTTTGTGTTGCTCCCAGAGCCTAGCCTTCAGAACTAGCTGTAACCTCCTATGCCGTAAGGAAAACAGGTTATTAGTGCACGCTGGAAGAAGCAATCCTAAAGCTTTGGTTGCAGGAGAACATGTCTGGTACAGATAACACAATATGCTTTGTGTGCACATTTAGGTGGCTGGCTGTACTGCTTTGTAGCACGGGGTAAGGGCTCTGTTTGATGCCTGCGTTGGTCAGCATGCGTAACACCCAGGCATAGTGAACTACATTTAGTATGTTCCTTTTGAGACTCCATGGAGAAAGCAGTGCTGTTTGAACAAGGTGATTAAATCTGTCTTGTCTTGCGGAGGCTTTTTCAGTAACCATTTCAGGACTTGCAAAACACAGTTACTTGGAGGCGTTTGTATTTCCACGTGTAGGGACTCTCTCTTCTCAAGGCGCCTATTTAATCTTGTAAATCACTTCAGCTTTTAAGTTTTTCCACCAGAAAATCTCTCTTGATGTACTGAAATGTGAAGTCTTTGTGGAGCACCTCCAGAAGCATCTGAAAGGCCTGGAATTGTTTGTGAAATACTGCAGAGGTGTGGTAAGGACAGGCAATTGGAAGGAAAGGACTGGAATAAGGAATACGAGGCTTTAAGTATAGAAAAAAATCGGTGTTTTAAAGTGCAGTGTTCTGTTTACCTCATAAGTGTATGGAAAATTACGCTGGAATTGATGAGCTGTGAAAGTCTGTATTGCTTGTAAGGTGAAAAATATCGAGAGTCCATTTTGTGGAAGAGCTTGAGAATGAAGGTAGTTAAGAACTTAGTATTCCTTCGTGTTCAGAATAAACATGCAAAAAGTGAACAAGACATACATGATGCGTGAAATCTAGCAGAAGGCAAGGAACAATAAGGAATAAAGTCTAAAATCAAGGGAAAGGACAAATGGAAACTTCTACCTGTTACTGAGAAGCTTTTTAAAAGATGGTTTTTCTCAGATCGCATCTTCCTAACCTACGTGAGTAGACTTGGACGCAGGGTATTGGGTTTTTTTTTCCTCCTATTTACCTTGTCAGTACCTCCGCGTCACTTTTTATTGGTGATCTCGTAGGCATCGGGAAAGCAAAGGGTTCTCCTTTTGCTCTGCTGTGAGATCCAAAACTGTCCTGCGTGCCATTTTTTTGAGGAAAAGAGCTACAGGAGATGGATAGGAGAGTATTCACTGCAGACTGATGAAACTTCTGTCAATCTCTGTGGAAGGGTGGCTAGCTGACAGAGGCCACGACATCTATATGAGCAACCCAAGCTATGCTGTGAGGGGTTAAGTGCCTGCTGTCAGTGAAGTAGCCTTGAGAGATTCAAGGTGGAAGTTGAGCAATTGAGCAAGCGGAAGAGGAGGAGCAGAGTGGTGGTGTTTACCATTCCAAAGTCGGACCTAGGCAGCCCCTTCCGCATCGTGACTAACCAAGGCAGACGAATCGGGCATGGACTAGGGGCGCGTGAACGGGAACTAATAACCAATCCTATGCATTGTTTAAGCACGTGTATATTTAGAACACTATATAACCCGCCATGTAGTTTTAATAAACGAGGCTGATGCTTGTACTCATATTGAGATTGTCGTCAGTAACTCCGGACCGCCGCCCCGACTCCGACATCTGGTAGCAGAGGATGGTTAATTCCCGAACCTCGAGACTGCGGTAAGAGCAGCAAGAGAGGGGGAGTCGGGAGAAAGGCGACTGGGAGTGTACTGCCAAAAATAGTATAGGGCAGATACGGAGCGTCTGGCCAGCGCCTCCCAGGGGGACGGCTGCTATCATGGAAGGGGAAGCAGCCGCTACGTTGCTCGCAAGCATACTCTCTAAGAGAGGGATCGAGACAACGGTGAAACAGCTGACCAAGTTAATAAAGTTGGGACAGCGGTTGGGACATTTTAAGGACACTCACACGTTGTTTTCCGTGCTTGAATGGCGAGAGTTGGGCGATACGATGTGGCGAAAGACTATTGAAGGCGATGAGAAGGTTGAAAAGGAAGTAAAATCGGTGCGTGAGCTCTGGAAAGATGTTTTAGAGACGCTAAAAGTTATGAAAGCGGAGAGAGAGGTTGCGTGCGCAGCTGCGCAGATGCTCACGCCTACGCCGGAAAAAACAAAGAGTGCGGGACCGAAGCATGGGTTAGTTGCTCGGTTGTTTGGACCCCCTTCTCTCGCTTGTCGAGGGGTGGTGGTGACCCCCTGTAAAGATGCCATCGAACTGAGGGAAAGAGTGGAAGGAGAGACATTTTCAAGGGAAGCTGGCGGGGTCTCTCCCCCGAATATTCCAGCTCCAGCTCCCTTGCAGGGAGGGGCAGAAGGGGAAAAGGCGGAAGTTGCTAAGACAGAAGCGAGTCGGACAAGTGAGGGAAACGAGGAAGTGCAACAGGTCCAAGTGCAAGCGGAGGAGTGGCCACCGCCCTCTGCGCCGCCTCTCTACCCTCCCCTACCGCCATCCGACACCTCCTCTGCGTCGTCAACACCCCCAGCTGGAGAGGCAGAAAAGAGATCTACCGGAGAGACGAAAAAACTCCTCAAGGAGGTGGTTCGAGAGCTAAAGAATTTGACGACGACGCTTCAGCAAGAGACTCCAGTTAACAAGCGAGCTGGGACGGAGGACTGTACCCGCCCCTGTCTTTCTGGGCCTCCAGCGGTAACTCGACCTGGCCGTTGGAGTGGTATTGTTAGAGACGCCCTCTTAGATGGGCAGTGGGAGGTGGCCTCGGGTCTTGGTCCGTTGGCTTGCCCCGTTGTACCAACACAGGGAGGGCGAAAATGGGAACCCCATGATTGGAAAATTTTACAGCAGGCAAAAAATACTGTTTCTCAGTATGGGGTAAAATCCGAAGCCGCACGGCAAATTGTAATTTGGCTTTTCGATGCAGACGTACTCTGTCCTTATGACTGCCAAGCGTTAATGCGATTATTGTTAACTCCTACCCAATTTTTGTTGTGGGGATCCTCTTGGTCTCAACGAGCGGCTGCCGCCGTTGCCCGACACCAACAATTGGGAGACCCTCTCTATGGGATAACGGTTGAGATGTTGGTGGGAGGAGGTCAATTTGCTGATCACCATGTTCAAACGACCTTTCCAACCAATATATTGCAGCTCTCTGCAAAAATTGCTTTAGAAGCCTTTTTAAGCCTGCCAGGGTCGTCAGCCCCTTCTTTTAGCACTCTAACTCAAGGAGCAACAGAAAAATACAATCATTTTGTTGATAGGCTTTGGGATGCAGTAATGAACCACCCAGATCTGGGTGATGAAAATAAACAGCAGATGTTTTGGATTTTGGCCTTTGATAATGCCAATAAGGCCACTAAAAGTATCTTGGCAAGCTTACCTAAGGGTGCGGGGGTGGATGAAATGCTTTCTCGGGTGGAAAGGGCGGGAGCACAGCGTCAAAATGAGGCTATCGCAGCCGCAGTACAGGGCGCAGTAAAAGAGGTAATACAGCCCTTGGCTGCTGCAGCACAACAAGTTAAACCCCCTGCATTAGCTCAGCCATTCAAAGGAAACTGCTACCGCTGCGGTGAACCAGGGCATAGCCGGCGTAATTGTCGAGCTCCTGTATGGTGTGAACGATGTCAAAGTGATACTCACTCCTCAAAGGCCTGTTTGGGAAACTCCAAAGCGAGCGCGAGGAAGGGCCGCGCGCAGACAAAAATGGCCCCCCCCGCCCACCCCAGCGGTCAACAACAGGGTTTTTCGAACACGCTACTCGCGCAACAGCCGGGAGCCTGGGATTTGACTTGGAGACCGCAATAGAAGTAACATTGCTCTGTTCACAGGTTCAAAAAATTCCAAGCACGGCCTTTGGGCCATTAGTAAAGGGATCAAAAAGAATTGGGGGGTTACTCATGGGCCGATCCTCATCAGGGATTAAGGGATTAATTGTAATTCCGGGGGTAATCGATGCCGATTTTACCGGGCAGATATGTATAATGGCATATACCCTTAATCCCCCATTATATATTCCAAAAGGTAGCAGGATTGCCCAACTGCTGGCTTTTGATAACATTCTAGGGGACTCACCCAGCGCGCCCTGTATAAGAGGCAATCAAGGTTTTGGGTCTACTGGTCCCGCTGTCTGTTTTACACTAAGCATGGATCAGAGACCTTTAGAATGGGTAATAGTTACCCAGGATGGGCATTCTATCTCATTAACAGCTATGCTAGATTCAGGTGCCGACGTGACCATAATCAGTAATACCAGGTGGCCCCGTGAATGGGCTTGTGAAGCTATCAAAACCACAATTGCCGGAGTTGGAGGCAGCTCTATTCCCCATATTAGCAAGCAGCCGGTAATTTTCCAATTTCCAGAGGGCCAACAAGTAGCCCTCAGGCCTCACGTGATGGCGTTGCCTGGTGGGCTACAAGCTCTCATAGGTCGCGACATTCTGGGACAGTTAGGAGTGGTAATGACTACAACACCTTTTCGAGACAGGGCCCTGGAGGGCAGCCGCCCAACCCTCCATTGACCTGGATATCAAACGATCCGGTCTGGGTTGACCAGTGGCCCATGACTGAGGAGCGGTTGCAAATTGCGCGCCAGCTGGTGGCGGAACAGTTAGAAGCGGGGCATATTCGACCTTCTGTTAGCCCCTGGAACACCCCTATTTTTGTTATTCCTAAGAAAAGTGGGAAATGGAGATTGTTGCATGACTTAAGGAAAATTAATGAAACTATGCAACCCATGGGAGCTCTGCAACCAGGTATCCCATCACCAAATATGATACCACAGGAGTGGCATATCCTTATAGTAGATTTAAAAGATTGTTTTTTCACCATCCCTTTACATGAGCAAGATTGCTGCCGATTTGCATTTTCAGTGCCCACTATCAATAAGGCGGAGCCAGCAAAGAGATATGAATGGGTTGTCTTGCCGCAAGGCATGAAAAACTCTCCTACTTTGTGCCAGTTGTTTGTTGCCTGGGCGCTACAGCCAATAAGATTGGCGTGGCCAAAAACGATAATTTATCATTACATGGATGATATCCTCTGTGCACAGCAAGCCCCATGGTCCGAGGCCCATATCGAAAAATTGTCTAAGGCACTGGGCATTAAAGGTTTACAAATTGCCCCTGAAAAAATTCAAAGGGCCGCACCTTGGAAATATCTTGGGTGGATTATTGATCAAGCAAAAATTCGGCCCCAAAAGATACAACTAACTACTGAGCTGGCGAATCTGAAAGATTTGCAGACCCTTCTTGGAGAGATTCAATGGATTAGAAATTGCGTTGGAATTACAAATACGGACCTTCAACCGTTGGTACGTAGTTTACGGGGTACCCACCCCGCAAACCGCGTCGATATAGGACCGGAGCAGCTCCAAGCCATCTCTAAGATATGCGACAAGCTAACAAGGGCTTGGACTAGCCGACGTATATTAGAAATGCCAGTATCATTACTGATTTGCAATGCCACTGATTCCCCTTTCGCTGTGATTTGTCAATGGCAAAAAGAAGTGGGGGAAGATTCCCCTTCCTTATCTAGCAATGCCACTGACAAACACAGCAAAGAGGAAAGCAGGGAACAGAAAAATAAAAGGGCAACAAATAAGGCACCAGAGTTTGTCATATTAGAATGGGTTTTTTCAAAAATACAGCCACGAAAAAGCGTACTAACACGACCAGAAGCAGTGGCTGAGTTAATTCAAAAGGGGAGAACGAGAATAGTGGAGATAACAGGACATGAACCGCATGACATAAGCATACCTGTCACTGCAGCGGACCTGGAATGGTGGTTGCGTCATGTCATAGCATTACAGGAAGCATTGCTAGGTTATGAAGGGACGGTGCATTCCAGGAAACCAGCAGGCCGATTACTGCAGGTACTGAAAAACAACACCTGGATGGAACGGCCTAAAGTGGTAGAAAAGCCTATTGTGAACGGAATAACAGTCTTTACAGATGCGGGAAAGAAAAATAAGCGTGCGGTGTGTGTCTGGCAGGAGGGAACGTGCTGGAACAAGCATTTTGTACAATTCGAAACAGGGGACAGTCTGCAGACACTAGAACTAAAGGCCGTGGCTTGGGCGTTGTTAAATTGGCTGACGACACCACTGAATGTGGTCACGGACTCTCTGTATGTGGTTGGGTTGGTGCCAAGGCTGCAAGAAGCATTGGTGAAGGACGTACAAAACCCACAGTTGGGGCAGCTGTTTTTAACAATTCGGGGTCTGTTGACACAACGCACGGAACCGTGCTGTGTCATTCATATAAGGAGTCACCAGCTCAAAGTAGGGTTAGGAGAAGGAAATCAGTTAGCTGATTCCCTGGTGAGCGCTGCCTGTCCTATGCCTCCATTGGATAAATTCGCCCAGGCTCGGCAGGGACATGAGACGTTCCATACGAATGCTAGGAGTTTAAGGTGCCAATATGGAATCTCTGAGGCCGAAGCGCGCTCTATTGTAAAAGCATGTCCAAAGTGTGGAGGACAAGGGCCTGGAATCGGTATGGGGGTGAATCCTCGGGGCCTTAAGGCCCTGGAAGTATGGCAAATGGATGTTACACATGTGTCGGAATTTGGAAAGCTTAAATATGTCCACGTGTCAATCGATACCTTCTCTAAGTGCCTGTGGGCCACAGCGTTGCCTGGAGAAAAGGCCCAACATGTATGTAAGCATCTATTAGCCTGTTTTGCCGTTATGGGTGTGCCCGAACAAATTAAAACAGACAACAGTCCTGCCTATACTAGTGAGAAAGTACGGAAGTTTATGCAAATGTGGGGTATCAAGCATGTAACTGGAATCCCGTATTCCCCTACGGGACAGGGAGTTACAGAAAGAGCCCATCAGGTGATAAAAGACTATTTATTAAAGCAGAAGGATGAGGAAAAAGATCCCCAGATGAGATTGTTGAAGGTCCTGTTCACCCTTAATTATCTCAGTATTATGGGAGACAGAGGAGAACCTGCAATAGTTATTCACAACCGCCAAATTATGTTGAGTGATCAAACAGCTCTGCCAAGGCTGAGAGTAAATTATCGAGACCCTCGTACAGGGGACTGGAAGGGACCTGTCTCAGTCATATTTAATGGGAGAGGATATATGTGTGTCTCCACAGGTGAGGGACCAATTTGGGTGCCTAGTCGCGCAGTAAGACCAGCGCTGGAAGGTTGATGACAGAACGAGGGAATGTGTTGTTTTAACCTCTCCGATCACTCCAGTTCCATACACGAAAAATTAAAACAGTTACAAGACAACTTCCATAAAATCACCATAAACGAATCAGGGCTTGATGCATGGTTGAAAGAGCTGGGCATAACGGGATGGCTAATGGATATTGTAAAAACTCTTTTTATGTTATCATTTGTAGGAATATTATTATTATTTGTATTAAGTTGCGCTCTTAGATGCATAAAATCGCTTGTAAACCGCCTTTTAACCCACGCTTGGCTTGCTCAAGAAGAAGAGAAGGGAATTGTGGAAGGGTGGCTAGCTGACAGAGGCCACGACATCTATATGAGCAACCCAAGCTATGCTGTGAGGGGTTAAGTGCCTGCTGTCAGTGAAGTAGCCTTGAGAGATTCAAGGTGGAAGTTGAGCAATTGAGCAAGCGGAAGAGGAGGAGCAGAGTGGTGGTGTTTACCATTCCAAAGTCGGACCTAGGCAGCCCCTTCCGCATCGTGACTAACCAAGGCAGACGAATCGGGCATGGACTAGGGGCGCGTGAACGGGAACTAATAACCAATCCTATGCATTGTTTAAGCACGTGTATATTTAGAACACTATATAACCCGCCATGTAGTTTTAATAAACGAGGCTGATGCTTGTACTCATATTGAGATTGTCGTCAGTAACTCCGGACCGCCGCCCCGACTCCGACAAATCTCAAAAATATGTATGGCTGACAGGAGTCTCTTTTTGCATTTTGTCTGTATTTACAGTGAAGAATGCAAGAGCTAACAGCTCAGGTAACGAGTAGTCTGCTGCAGTTTCCAGCGGTGACTATTCAGGCATTTGGGGAAGATGAGACAACCCCCGATTCTGTGCTGCGTGGGAAGTTTTCCAGAGGTGAGCGTTTTCCTTTGAATTGGGTCTTGCTGTAAAGTTGTTATTGCCTGGAGGTTACCTGAAGCACAGGGTCACAGTATCAGCTGTGTCTGGTTGGTGCTGTTCAGATGCATCAGGTTTCGAGAGAACAAAAAGGAAGTTTTAACTACAAAAATGCTAATATTGAAACATTAGTATAGTTAAACATTGAAATTACAACAGCCTGCACCAACCTTGTGCTATTAAAATAATTTCCTTACGCATGCCGAGTCAGTGAGCCCTCCGCAATTTCTAATTCAATAAAAGGCAGATTTCAAAAAAGTAATAGTGTTGTTTTGGGCTGTATTTATTTGTACCATTATAACATCACATGCAGAAATAGTTCTTCTACAGTGTTACAGAGGCAACCCCCCCTGCTTTTTCTTTTCTAGTCTGAATAAAAGCAGAAGGAAGAGGATAGATAGCCCTGTTGAGCACTGCAGCCAGATTTCCAAAGTGTTTAATAGGACGCAGATGAGTATCCAGTGAGAGTTGCTGAAAGTGGCTAAGCAGAGTAGGTAGTTGACTTTGTAGGTGACCTGAATGTAGAGCTGGGTGCCTATCTGGATGTCCAGGCTTCTGTTGAGACCACGTAGAATCTGTCTCCCTGACTGTCAGTGTAGTAATTGAGTTAATACTTCCTTTGGGTTGGAAGTAGTTCAGTGAAACAAAATGTGTTAAATTGTCTCTGTAATCGGCATGTGTAAAAGTGTAAATTCACTCACGCAGTGCCCATTTTAGGGTAATTCCTTGCTGAAGTCCAAATCCCTGCCCAAAGTAGGCATGTGCCAAGCAAAGTTAATAAACTAGAAATGAATTGGCTTAGATTTGTTATATGTGAAGAATGGTTTAGGGCTTTTATTCCCGTCTGTATTTAGTTGATTTCTAGCAAAACCAAGCCGAATATGGTACAAAGACTATAGATCAATATATTGTAATCTTTATCCCAAACAATGAGAATTCTTCAGTGCAGGAATGACAAGTACAAATGCAAAATAATAAGGTGGCTAATTTTAAGATGTATTGCTTGAGGATTTCAGTGGGTGATTTTAAATAAGTGATGAGAATTAAGTGAGTCTGTCTTCCTCTGTTAGGTCCTTTTATTGAAGAAAAGGGGCAGCGCCTGTGATTTTCCAGTTGTTTTCGATCTTTGGCTGGGAGTTGGCTTTAGTCAGCTTTCTCTCCTCTTCCAGGGAGAAATGGCCTGGCGTGGTTGGCGTGTGGTCCTCAGCTTGAGGTAGGGAACGCTGTGACAGGAGAGCAGCTCTCTGCATGCCGTTTCAGCGGAGTACATGAGCAGCCTCCCACCATTCGCGTGGTAAAGGAGTTCTCCTGGCAGAAGAGAACTGGACTGCTGGTTGGCTTGGAAGAAGCAAAGGGAAGTGTTCTCTGCCTGGACGACCTTGGAACATCAAGAGTGGTTAAAGCAGTTGTTCTTCCGGGAAGGGTAGGCCCTTTTTCATGGGAGAAGCGAAGCTTTTCTGTTGTTAGGTGCTGCGTAATGCTGTTTCAGGAAAAGCTTTGGAGCGTCTCTTTGCCAGGAGGTATTTTTTCTATATTGCGTCACCATACTGTCAGTGCAGAGTATGCAGTCGAGAGCGCCTTGATGTAAAACCATGGGCTTAATGGTACCATTATCTTTTGAGTTTCCTGGTAGTAAAACAAGTTCTCTGGTTTTATGGTAGAGCACGTAGACACCTAATTCTCCACTTCCACAAAAAGGCCTTGAAAACGATCTTTTTTTGGCCAGAGTGAAAAAGAATCCCTCCCCGCCCCCCCTTTCAAGTGTCTCTAACATCCATGTCCTAAATGGTTCATTTCTGTCAGAAATGCTGTCTTTAAAGTATCTCAGACTTCCACAGTTGTGCTGTAAATGACTAAATCTCTGCTCTAGCAGTCAGTATTGTCCTGGGATGTGTTGCAGGTGCTGGAAGGTCTGTCTTAATGAAGACCTTGTGATAAAGTTGCATGCAGACTGCTTCGCGTGTTGAAGAGCAGCGTGCACTTCTCCTCAGTTGGAGTTAGCTTTTTCTTGAACAAGCTGCTGTTCTTTCTGCCGTTGTTTTCGGCTGGCTTTTTAAATTTGTGTTCCTATTCATGAAAGTGCTGGTGTGCAATTTTTGCTTTCCCTGGTTGCTATTTTGATTCTAAATGGGGACTGGTGTAAATATACTAAATATGCTATCTCCCTTCCACACTTCCTAAAAATATTTCATTCCCATGGAAATGGTGTGTCTACCATGCAACTTGACCGCTGCCTCGTCTGACTTAGAGCCATGATTTGCCCTAATACCTGTTTGGCAAAGGTGGCGTAGACTGTATCCCAGTGCTGGTGGGCTGTGAGCAGTGGGAGAACGAGATTGAGTTTTGTCTTTCTTACGGAAGTCCCTTCAATATGATAGAGTTTCTTGCATATAACTGATTTTCTATGTTTTCTTCGTGTTAATGGTTTCGAAGTAGGAAATGGAAATTGGTAAGCTGTAATAATAGAATGCACCATTGCAGTTGACGTTTACTCAGTTAAATAACTGTAGGAAATCTAGTAAATGGAAGGCAGTAACGGATTTTTGTACAGGGCTTTTTTTTTTTTTTTCTTTTTTCTTGATATAATTGGAAACAATGCTTTGTTTTCAAGTCTTATGTTCCTAATTCTGGCTTCACTTTTGAGTGATTTCTATTTAGCTTGTGAAACAGCTTAAATATTAACTTGTAGTTTTCTTGTAGGTAACTGCTATAGAACCCATAAGTAATCCCGGAGGAGCCAGTGTGAGCCCTCAGCACCTACATCAGACTCTGCGATGGCTCTTTGGAGTGTCAGCGGTGGCTACAGATGTTGGTCATCTACTTCTGGTTGACCTGTGTTTGGATGATCTCTCTTGCAGTCAGGTGGAAAATGAAGCATCGGGTAAGCTTGCAGTTTTTAAACTTGAATTTAAAAGTAAGAAAATGTGTGTCTTTTAAATCAAAAATATGCATCCCACTTTGAAGACAGTGGTGCGCAGACATTTACGACTACTGATTACAGATGGCGGTGTGACATCGTGTAGTCCTGAACGGATTAAAACTGGGAGTGGCTTAATACTTCTTCTAATGTTACAAATACCCCCCGCCCACCAGGATCCCTATGTCACTATGATTCTTGCCAGCAAGGTGTAGGAACCTTACCATCTGAGTCAGTGCAACTGCCTGGTAGGAAGGTGTGTCGGACGTGCCCTATTTCTTTGGAATGTTCTTCTGCTTCTGTTAATTGACTTGGGGCAAATTTTAGGCTTGTTTGTTAAACTAAAACTGACTTACCAAAACCCGTGCATTTGGATGAACAAAACCTCTAAGTTGTGTATTCCGATTGCATACACTGTTTTGGCTCTTACAACAGTGGCTTTAGGAGTTGATGCCACTTCAGATAGCTTCCTCATGAGGCCTAAACTCTTGATCTGCAGAGTCCAGAAGAATTTGTCTATGACAGTTACACTTTTACCTGGTTTTGAGATAGGGTTGAGAATAGCTGTCCAGTCAGAGAGTTCTTATGTTCTTTGAATACGTAGAAAATGGAAACAGCAAGCAAAGTGTTGCATAAATGGGTATTTTGCCTGGGATGGTAGAATTAGGTTATACATGTTGTCACATCAGTGTTTAAAATGCAACCTAAATGGCATAACACATTCATTTATTGCGTGGTTTTGTGTGCGTAGGTCTAGTAGTTGCCACTAGAATTCCCGCTGACGTTCCACAAAGAAGAGAAGCTGTGACCGGAGAAGGGAGACATCTCTGCTTTCAACTACAAAATCCTTCAGGAACAGCAATATCAACCCTGTGCTACATAAGCAGAAGCAATCATCTCGCTGTGGGTTTTTCAGACGGCTACCTGTCACTTTGGAATATGAAAACTCTGAAGCGGGAGTAAGTAAGCCTTTGCACTTGGTCATGCCGGGAGGTGCAGGGGTCTCGATGTTTTGCTTAAGGAGGAAGTATGTTAATTTAAAGAGAACTTTTTCAGGGACGGAAATGTTGAGTGTAATCTTGGAATGTTTAGAAATCCCCTTCTGAAATAACTATGAAGTCATACTTTAAGTGGATTAAGTGGACGGCCTTCTCCCCAGTGGACTAGGATTGTTACCTTTATTGTGCCTGTGGATTGAGGAATTGCAGAAAGCATGCTTCTTTGGGTTATGTCAAGCAGTTAGGATGTGACAGAGCTGCTTTCTATAAGAGAGTTTGTTCTATCAGCAGTATTCAGTGAAGCAGGAAATGTGTGTGTCTCGATGAAACAGATTTTAAAAATGATTTCTCAGAACCAGTTCCTGCAATTAGGGCATACATTGAAAGGCTAAAGTATGTTAATGATGTGATTTTGGTGATAATACTCTTAGAAGTGTCCAGGTAGAAACTAGTAAGACATGAAAGATCAATAGCTGATCTGTGCCTGAAAATACATTCTTTCCCACATTTCAGCCCTGACCAAAAGAGGGGATTGACCCATTGCAAGGCATCGAGGCATGTGAATGAAAGTCTGCTTGGAGCACTTCGAGATGAGAACAATTTATAAGCAATTATAAATTTACAAGCAATAAGTCAATTTATAAGCAACAGAAAAATGAGAGAGATGATTTCAAATCTGCCAAAGAGCAATCTCGCTTGAAATATTTGACCAAATTCAGATAGGGATTCACTTAAGCAAATCTGCAGTTGCTCACCGGAAACTCTTGGATGCATAAATAGAGGGTGGAGGAATAGTTAGGTGGCAAGAATAGATTGTGAAGGTACAAATAAGGTTCAGAAATCTGGAAGAGAAATGCTTTACATAGTCCAAGTAAAGAAATGAGAAACTACTTCTGTTTGGCGCTGTTTTCAGCTTGCTCAGAAGAGATGCTGCATTTGAAGTTCAATATTGCAGCAGGCGACAAGAGGAGGAACAATCTTTTGCCTGGCAGCTGAAGTAATCTTTGATGTTCCTCCTCTTCCTCAGGCAGAGGAGGAGATAAACCCAGGTTATTGCACTTGACGGACAGTAATTTCCTCACCTCTTGACTGTTGCATAAAAAGTAGGCATTTCCTTGACTCACTTGTTTGAGATGGGAGTATGACCTTCCGTACTTTGAGGAGAAGCATGTAAGGTGCTCTTTGTTCAGAAGATGCTTCTACCCTTCTACAAACAGTTAGGGCCAGTAGGCTCACCTTGTTTCTTTTTCTTTTTTTTTTTTTTTAAACCTGTAGGCACCACTCTCAGCTTGAAGGAGGAAGGATTGCTGTCTACGCCGTTACTTTTCAAGAGCCTGAGAATGATCCTCGCAATTGTTGCTACTTGTGGGCTGTTCAGTCTACACAAGAAAGGTGAATAAAAACTTACTATAAGCCGTTGATTTTCCTTTTTAAATATTTGTTCACATACAGTGGACACACGTTTTTGTTTATTTAGCTGTGCAGAAGATCCTCTCAGGTACAGAAGGTGCTGAGCTGATGGTGCAATTTTTACAGGATTTAAGAGATGAAGAGGGACCTACTAGTTCCTAGCTGCCGAACGAAGGCAAGGCGACAGTGGCTACATTTTTGTGCTTGCATTCTGAAATGATTTCCTTTGTTTCTTGATGACTGCTTCCTGATTTGCTCCATACTCACACCATGGTATTAAAATACCATTAAAGGTAGTGGAGGCTGCAGATCTAGACCACTGAACGTGCCGACACAAGAGCCTGCTGCCCCTAAAGGAGGAGGTGACAGTATGGCCGATTACCTTGTGCCAGCTTTAGCCTTTGTGAGCCGGTTCAGCTCGCCTGGCAGAGAAACTGTTCAGCAGCAAAGTCAATGGTTTCCTGCTGGGCTCATGAATGAAATCAGGATGTGGAAGGGTGCCGTGTATTCAGGAGAGGGAGCGGAGCTTTGGTGGTAAGGGAAGGGGAGAAGGATCTCACCCTTTCAGCATCAGCTCAGCTGTTCACAGAGTGGCAATCTTTTTCAGTTTGACTTTAAAGCAGTTCTGAGGGAGAACTCTTCACTCTGAAGAACTATTCCCAACCATTTCTAGTCCAGACAACATATGAAAGCTTTCAAGTTGTATGGTTAGCATTTGCCCCAGAAGCTGTGAGTGTCCAAATTTCCTCCTTTGTGTTCTGGCGGCTAAATGTGACCAATGATCATGTTTTGGCAAGAGCTGTTTTTCTTTTCAGCGAGACAATGCTATTAAGGAACCTTCAGTCTAGATCTAATGAAAGGATAATGAGGACTATAAAGCAGCTTTGTAACCAAATTTCCATAATTTATACCTTTTTCAGGGAAGGTGATGTTGTGAGTTTACATCTGTTGCAGTTAGCATTTGGTGGCAGAAAACGCTTGGCATCAGGACAAGTCATGTATGAGGTAAGACGTGCGCGTATGTGAAAGGATGGAAATAGTCATTCTCTCTAAGTGAGTATCACTTCAGTTGGCAGGGGTAATATTGACCATGAAAATTCAGAGATGACTAAGAAAAAGATCTTTTGCTGAGTCTTCTTGGGCACGGCCTTTGTCCCTACTTTTTGAAAACAGGTCATACAATTTTATACTGCAGTGTTGTGTGTTCCAACCAGGCTCATCTGCAAAGAGCCCGTATAAATTTAATTCCTGAAGAGGAAGCAGCTTTTACAAATAAAATTATTCTTCATTTAAACACCAACTGAATGGCAGGTAGGAAGAGAAGAGAGGGCTTTGAATAGCTCTGTTTAACCAAACTGCAGACTTGAATAAGCATCTCTCTGTCTCCCTTTCTTAAAATATGGTCATACAGCTTTATTCTGTTCTGATCTTTGGGGTTATGTTCTTGTTTTTCTTTTGAGCTCCGTCAGCAGGACTTCAAATGTAATGTACCTACAGGGTCTCTTCAGTGCTCATCCTGAAACAGTAGCTTTAAAGATAACTCTTTCTACTCTTTGGCTGGGTTACCGATGAAATCTACTCTTGAAGCCAGCAGAATACCTAAATACAGTAAACAGTGGTATGATTTGGTCAAAAAAGTATACGTACGTTTTTAGAACTGGCTCCAAAAATGTTGTGTTTAAAATATAGATGAACTATCCTTACATCTCTGATATCTAACAGATAGAAGACGCATGTGTATGACGTATAATCCTATTCAGCAGCATTCTTGAAACCCTTGCAAAATCTTTTCGAGGGGAAAGTAATCTTAATTCAGTGCAATTCTTTCCTCCTATTTGGATACTTTCTCTTGCATACGCTCAACAGGTATGGAATGAAATAGGGGCGATTCTTCTATCGTGGTGCTCTGTTTTTATGGGGACTGTGCATTTTGATTTTTTGGAATGAGCTTAAATTTTGACCTTTTTCCTTATAGCTAGGAGAGCTCCTTCCTCACTGGTAAATGTTGCTTTTGAACAGATAAAGGCCAGGTGCTTGGAAAAGGTGGTGTTTCTTTACAATGCATTCTCTCTCATGGTGACAACGTATAAGTACCTTCACGTGATTCGGCATGTTCTAAATATGGATGTCCTCTCTTTATCTTTGTTGATGTGCAGTTTTTTATGGCATAAAAGTGCAGCGCTCTAGAGGAACGGAGCACCCTGACTGGGTTTTTTGCTTTAAAAGGGCTTTCGTTGCAGTTCACTTCTGCATCACTTGTAGTGCTCTGAGCACTGTGGCAGGTTGATAGGAGAAAGTTTCTTTAATCTTTCTCCAGTTTCATTTTTGAACTTCCCCTTTCTTTTACCCTCTTTTAAAAGCTATTTGTAGCTACAGTCTCAGCAGTGGCAAAGACAATACTTTATACTGTGGGCTTCCTGGGAAAAAAACCCAGATGTCTATAGCCCTTCCTTTCGTGGCTACTTTGTTCTGTCTCCATACTTCAACATCACAATGTGGGACCTTTTACTATTTGGGAATTCTTTGCCTCGGTCATCTTCTTTTCCTGAATAAGATGTGAGGAGGGTCAGTTTTCACCTCAGAAGGCTGAAACATTTCAGCAGCTTTTAAATATGGGTCTACTAGAACTTCCAGCTGACACTCTTTAAAAACTGGACACAAAGTGATTAAATAATGCTGTTGTGCTTGTGACCTGAGAAAGCTGTGGTGTAGTTAATGGAAGACTTTTAAGCCTCTACAGCCTCTGCAACTGCTAATCCATTCCCAGGCTTGTAAGAGGGGTCAGGCACCAGTCTCTGGATTTGAGATATTTTACTCCCCTGCTGTTTCTGCTTCCTTGTGATGAGTGTTGTGGAAGGTTGGAACACGAACCAATCTTACAAGGCAGTTGAAGGGAGAACTAAACCGCTGGGTGCCCTGGGGAGAAAAGACGGCTTCTTCAGCTAGCTTCCAGAGGAGCCACTTACACATGTAGCTTCATACCAAGACCTGATAACACCTACTGCCAAAACAACCCGCCAAACAACTCCCAAACCCCCCAAAAACCCCAACAGGTGCAAAGCTTTTACAGCCATACTTACCCGTTACGATTTGACACATAATTCTCTTGCATGTCAGATGTAGTTTCTCTTTGCCATCAGAAATAACCATGTGGGAAATATACAGTACAATATGCATGTTATATGAGATATATGCATTCTGTCATACTTAGGTATAATGTCTGTTTTTATCTCCAAATGACCTTTTCTCTCTCCTCTTATTTTTTTCCCTAGGGTTTGGAATACTGTCGTGAAAGGTACAGTTTAGATCTCGCGGGTGGAGTCTTTCCCTTGAGAGGGCAGAGCAGCAATAGCAAATTACTCAGCTGTCAGACTGTAGAAAAATTTCACAACCGCATTGACAGAGAAGATAGCGTTGATGAAGGTTTGTTCTGATGTCCGTGTTCGGTTATTCTAAACTAAATGGTTTTGGAATCTGAGCAATGAGTGCTGTTCTGTACGCAGAGTCTGAAAGTCTGAAATATCTGTATAGACTAGCTTGTCGGGCTTATTTAAAAAGAACAACTGGGTGCTTAGGTTATGTGGGACTTGTTAAAATAAAACCTATTTTTCCTTTAATGCTTGCTGACCTGCTATAGCGATGTATGGTGAGGTCATCTCTATAATGCTTATCAGTCGTCGTATTCCTCCAGCTGTCTTCTTTGAACAGTAAGATCATCATTCCCTCCATTGCTTAGGAATGTTACCTGAACTTTCTTTTTTCCCCCTCTTCAAACCTATGTCTGCATCTGCATCCAGCTGGCGGCCGGTCACAAGTGGTGTTCCCCAGGGCTCAGTACTGGGGCCAGTTCTGTTTGATATCTTTCCCAACCATCTGGATGAGCCGGCACTGTGCCCGGCTGGCCAAGAAGGCCAATAACATCGTAGCTTGTACGAGAAATAGTGTGGCCAGCAGAACTAGGGAAGGGATCGCCCCCCTGCACTCGGTACCGGTGAGGCCGCACCTCGAATATTGTGTTCAGTTTTGGGCCCCTCAGTACGAGAAAGACATTGAGGTGCTGGAGCATGTCCAGGGAAGGGCAATGAAGCTGGCAAAGGGTCTGGAGAACAAGGTTTACCTTGGATATTAGGAAACATTTCTTCACTGAAAGGGTTAGGAAGCATTGGAACAGGCTGCCCAGGGAAGCGGTTGAGTCACCATCCCTGGAGGTATTTAGAAGACGTGCAGACGTGGCACTTAGGGACAGGTTTAGTGGTGGACTTGGCAGGATTAGGTTTACGGTTGGGCTCGATGATCTTAAGGGTCTTTTCCAACCTAAATGATTCTATGAGTCTATGATCTGCCTGTCCATTTTTTCCTCTCTCTATCTAATAGGTTCCTACACCTACAAGTTCTTAAAGCAATAGCTTTTGGCTTTCCTTGTCCATAGACACAGTTAAAACTCTTAGGATGTCTTTCATTATCTTGCAATAATTAGATATGCACCTCTGGGTTTACGTATTCATTTATGCTCTGAGCATATCTTTGAGCCTGCTGCAGTGATAACTTTCATAGCCTTTTGTTTTGACTGCATGATTCACCTTCCCTTGCTTCTTAGTGGCCTTGACTTATGTCTGATGTTACAAAGAAGACACTTGCATGACCTTTCTAGGCTATTTCTGTTTGTTATCTTTGACTTAGTCTTGGAGAGGCAACTTCCACCTCTTTTGTGGTGCCATCCTCTATCAGCAGTGTGTCAAAATCTAATAAAAACACCTTTGGATTTTCTCCACTTGTGTCATGTTTCTGAGGAGAATGCCTTCTAAAAACTTGTTAAAAACAAACAAACAACACCCCCCACCCCAAACAACACAAACAGACAAACAAAAAAAAAAAAACCCCAAAAAAACACAACCAACACTGAAAACAACAACAAAAAAGCCCCTTCCTGTCTCCTTTTTATGAAGTATGAAGCATGGAGAAATACCTGTAATTTTTCTGATGGTTTCTAATTAGCTTGTATTCAGAAACTATTCAAGTTCTAGGCACACATGAGCTGTTGGATGTGGATTGACGTTAGCGGTGAAGCCGGCTTCTGAATTATGACAATAATTGGTATCTGCAAAGGCAGTTTCAGTGGCTAACAGAACTGAAAGGGCACAGAAGTTCACAGTGAAACACAGTAAAGCGTGTGAGGGTCCCTAAGCAGTAATGATGGATTCAACAGAGAACAGAGAACCATTTTGCCAACTGAACTCTCCTCTTGTTCCTTACTCTGTTCGGGTAAATGATGCACCACATGCTTTGCCTACATCTAGAGAATGCGTTCTCCCCAGAGAAGACAGACCACCCCACTTCTTGAGAGAACTCGAGCAGAACATTGTCAATGTTTTATGTTAAAATCTTGATTCCAATCTCCTGTTTGTTGGGTTTGGGGTTTTTGTATTTATTTTGTGTGATATTTGTGTTCTTTCATTCTGACTATGCTGGAAAGGAGCTATTCTTAAAGCGTGTAATTGAGTGAAATCTGGAAATTAATAATGCCAGCTGAGTGATATGAGTATATATGCCAATTATTTGCATGCTTTCTAAAAGTAGCAATGTATGTGTTCCTAGCATTTTTTTTTTTTTTTTTTTTTTTTTTTTTTTTTGCTAAACTGTTCATCTAGCTAAACGTCTTGGTCCACAATTACTGTATGGAAAACTCGATTAGCTACTAACTGTGTGTTTGATTTGGCTTAGGACGGATACAATTTGAACTAGAAAAGGGCGCAGTATGACTGCAACCTATCACAGAGATGTTTGCTGTGGTGTAATTTCCTTTTATTATTCTTAGTAAAGTGCTGTGTTTCATGAGTGGTGTAACAGAATGAAGCCAAAATAGAAAGTGGTGTTTCAAAAATATCAGATATATTGTATTTTGTACCAATAAGAAACAATGTCTTGTCTTTTACAGTAATATCTCCCGACACCAGTGTATCAATCTTCGTTTGGCAAGTGAATACACCTGGTCAGGGAAAACCATCGACTTATTTGGGTGTATTTGACATTAACTGCTGGTCTCATGCTCAAATGCCAGATTCACTAAGGTAGGTTTTTATTAAGTGGTTTTCAACATCCCTACAAATAACTCATTTGAAAGTCAGCCTTTAGCTTATGCACTTGTTTTCTTTCAGGCCAGAAGAATCCCTTCGTGATTGCCCCTATTTTGCATTGTGGTCACTGGATACTGTAACAAGCATGACTTCTCCAGACCTCATTTTGGATATTGGGGTACAGGAGCAGAGCCTAAGTCGGAGAGTTCCTCCTTCTTATCCACCAGCTACGCAGTTTTTTCCTCCAAGCACCTATAATTTTGGTAGGCATTTCACTGCTTTGAAGAGTAATAAGCTTCAACTGAGGTCAAATGCCATGTATTGGTTCTCTTGTTCATTGGCTGTCATGCAAAAACCAAACCCAATGCAAAAACCCAACCGCCCCCCAAACCCAACTCTGCTTACGTTGTACTGACAAAGTGTGTACTATTGTGACACATATCTGACAGTCTGCTGAGTCTGGGGGTTTGGTGCTTCTGTAACGTAGCCTGTGAAGTGGTGATGGTTATCAGGTGAACTGACTCTGAACTGAAGCTCAAAGCACAGCCCCTCGATAGCACCGGAGATAAAATTTCTACACTCAGTAATTATTTTTTTAGAAAAGGTTGTAAGTGATCTGGTGAAGAAAATGGGTACTCAGTTTTGCCTTTCCAGATGTTGCTATGAAAAAAATGTAAACTGGTCATAACATAACTGTGAGAGTACGGAATGTTGTCAAACGTTCGTTGTTTCTGCAGATGGCACGTGCATGCTGAGCTCTGGAGTTGTTCATATGACTTGCACCGGCTTCCGGAAGGAGGTAATCTTTTCCTGTATCTTTACTGAGAATGTCAAGAAATGTACCTTTCCTAAGTGTTCTCTTGCACTGCTCTCAGTGTCAGAGACCATTTTATGCTCCTCCTGCCCATCCACATGCGTAATTGCAATTGTATCCTGCCAGTTTTATGCAAGTGGTAATGTTTTAGGTCCAGTCTTGGGACTGTAAAACCACCATTGTCTCCTGTGGAAGCCCGCTCAGGGATTGAATGTCGAGAAAGGAACACAGCATTGCTCTAGGAGCAAGAACAAAAATGTTGTGGAAGGCGGGGAAAGCTGTTCCTTCTTTATTACCCATCAGTCCAACTGCCTGTGTAGCCTTGAGTTAGGATGTTGATCCCCGATTAACTTGAGAAAGGAGGACAGAATGGAGAAAAGGAAGCATCTTTCCCTCAGAACAACCTTCACCCCCGTCAGTTTCTCAAAGCATTAGGTTCAGTGCAGTAGCTGACGATGGGGGTGTCTCACTCGGATGCGAGCTATTGCAAACATCCCCTTGCTGCACTATACGTGATCGTTTGCTTCCCAGGGCAGTGGGCTGTGGGAAACAACTACTGTTGGCAGCTCTACCTGACAATTTCATGGCCGCTTCCCCTCATTTCCCCTTCCTCGGTAGGCTTTTCTGCAGCCTCTCAAAGTAGATCTTCACCTGTGTAGCCTTTGCCTGGTGCTACAGTCACCCAATGCACTCGTCTTAGACTGCCCTCTTGTTGCTGCAGCACCTCAATCACCTTTATCTCACGACACCCACTACCTTCTCTCTGCTTTATCCCACCATAGGGACTTCACCCCCCTCCTTCCTAGGTTTTCCATTTGCAGTGCACCAACCTTTCTCTCTCATCGGAAGGATTTTCATGCCAGATGGAGCCTTTGTGATGAAGAACCCATCTTCACGCAGGCAGGATCTAAGCTAAATGATCAGCTAGCTAGTCATCAGGCAGTGGAGCAATTAGTGCGAAGGGGAGAGCAGTCTTTCCACGCCCTCCTCTTCCTGTCTACCGGATTCTTCACCAGATTTGTGGAAGTGCGTTAGGGCAAACAGCACTTCTGCACAGTGTGGTAGCTAAGATGGATTTCTTGGCAAGTTGACCTAGCCCACAGGCTGTTTATTTTGCAAGCCTGGTGTAGACTCTTCCATTGAAATCGGATGATCTGATGTCAGCTCCAGTTGGGAAATAACTTGGGAAACCAAGAAATTTTTTCATAACCTTTGCTGAATTGTGACTATATCGTTCAGAGACTTGTTAGGCATTTGAGCAGGGATTTCTTTTGATGTTAGTAAGTCAAATTTCAGAATTAGGGTCAAGAAGCTTGGTTTAAAGTTTTGTTTGCCACCATAAGTCATACTTGGTGTGTCTCCTTGTCTGAATCCAGTTTTCAGAGAAAGATGGAAATCTCACTTGTGTATCCTCATGCGTAGAAATCGCTTTGAACGTGATGATTTTCCCTAGAAGGGAAAGATACTTTTGGATGTGCTAAAAAAAAACCAAAACAAGGAAACAGACAAACAAAGAACAAAACCCCAAAACAGTAACACTTGATGAGGGATCATATCACCTGAAAGAAGTATCAGAACATGATCTGAAATAAGCTACTCCTTAATAGCACACGCCTGTGCATACCTGTGCATTGCCCTTCTGAAGGATGGCCACTATATTAAAATGCAGTGTTTGAAGTGCCTAAAATTGAAACCTATTAGAATTTAAATGTTTCACTTCTTTTCTGTCATTTTAGAAAATTACAACTTAATGTTTTGGGTGTCGGAACTGCTTCATGTCTTCATAGTCTAGAAAGCTGCTTGACATTGGCTTCACTGTTTTTCACGCAAATGTTGCAGAGTTCTATTTGTTCTGTCCCCTTCATGCATTCCTGATGGCAAACTTCTCTGCACAACATGCGTCACGGGTATTAGCAGAGGATGTGACTGAGAAGAGTTAATTGGAACTCAGTAAATTGAGACTGTAATGCAGAGGCATGCAAATCAAGATTAGAATTAGCCTTCAGTAAGTTGATGTGTCAGAGGAAATGTTTCTTGTGCTCCTCAGACCACCAAGCAGTCCAGCCTGTGGCTAGAATTAAGAAGAAGAATGTGGAATTAGTTGCACGTGTACTAATTGACTTTGTGATGTCTGAGTGAGTGTACAGTTAGAAACAAACATTTGCTGGTGGTGGTTCAGATGTTGAAAGTAGGTAGGATTCTCCTTTTGTTTTGTCTGTTACGTTTAGGAGGAGCAGTTAGATGCGATACTGTCAGCTGCTGTCCAGACAGGTTCTTTAGGACTTCTGACTGGATGCATTAAACTTTGGGCATCTAAAGGTAATACTTCTTATGTTGTTTTTATGTTGCATATTTTTTAGTTTGGAATTGTTGATTGATTTCTTTTTTGTTCTCTTTTTTAAAGAGCAGCCAAGTTCTGCTGCTAATTTACGTTTTGTTCTCGACTGGACATGGAGCAAAGTGGTCTACACAAAAGACGAACTTGACCAAATACGTGAGTACTAGTGTAGTCATTCTGCAAACACAGAATCATTCTTTCTAGGTGAGCTTATGCAGTAATCTGCTGGTATATGATATTGCCCGCGGTTCTTGAAGTGTACTTTGGAACTCTGAAATTGCTCTGTAGGCTAACGATTTAATACTTATTCTTGAAAAGGTGTTCCGCTGTTTGACGGCTCTTGCGACTCCATTGACCCACAGACATCACAGTCTCTTCAGCACTGCCGGTTGCTTTTGAGCAACCTTAGCACAGTCCTAAACTGTTTTCTAACAGAAGCACAAGAGCTCACTGAAAAAGGTTTGTCATAGTATTTCTACATCTTTGGTATGTTTTATTAAGATTGGCATGATGCTTGGGTTGTAATGGTGGAAACATGAGCTTTTGCTGTTTTGGTGATGGGAAGAAAGTCAAATGTAGCTGGGAGAAGGGGCTTAAACTGGAGAAGTTGGGACTGCCACTTAATACGCACTGAGTTGAGGGAAATTGTTGTGGAGTTCACGCAAGTGGGTAGGGGAGGCTACGTTCAGCAAGAAGCTATGTAAGCAACTGGCTTGAAATTACAGCAACTGACTGTGGCAGTGCTGAAAATGACGCTTTGTGATGCTTAGCTAGCAATGTATACTTGCATGCAAATATTGTGTTGCAAATTACTAAAAATATAAAGGAAGCATAAATGAGTAACACGTACAGTAAGTTGCCTGAGTTTCTACAGCTTTTCATATTACAAGTTGTTCTTGGCATATTGAGGAAAAAAGAGAATATCCCTTTGCTAGAGTAAAAATCTCTGCTCCGTGAAAAACAGATGTCTTTTTTTCATGAGTGCATTTAATAGTTCAGGCTTTACATTTTTTATTGAATCTTTAGTGAATCTGCTTCTTTGTAGGGGTTGCTTTTTGTTTTGGGGGTGATTGTGGCTTTTTTCGTCAAATAAGGCAGTGACACAGAGTGAAAAATGCAAAGGCAAAGATATCTACCGTGTTATTTTTCTACTTTCTGTTTAGTGCGATGAAGGCAGTTTTGTAAAAATGAAAGAAATTGCATACCAAAAATCCTCTTATGCTTTTTTTCAGGTTTTGCAGACTTGACAAATAAGCAGGTGTTAATCAACCTCATGTCTTTGTATGCACGAGTGGTCCTCTGGTTCTGTCGATCCAGTCTCCTGCCAGAGGGCTTAGGTAAGCATGAACTGTAATGCGTTTGTAACAGGGAGACGATCCACTAAGTGGCTCCTATGAACACACGCTTAGCCGTGTTTTTGTAAACGTTTCGTCAATAACAAGTCATGTTGGCTCAGTGACGGCGTACGCTGAAGTTCTGCTGCTGAAACTAAGATTTTACTGTTCTTTTCCCCTACGTAGTGTAGAATAATGCAAGCAGTTTCTTTCCGGGATGTTTCTTAGAAATAGCAATAAGCCTCTGAATCAAGGAGTTGCTCAGTCCACAGCTTGAAATACTTGGGATTTTAAACAAATAACTATTAAACCACCAACACTGGAATGCTTGTTTTTCCAGTAAAAGCATTACCCGCATGTTTGGAACCTTTTATTTATTGCTTGAGGAAAAAATACACCCTGGAAATACTTCTTCATTTGGATGGGTGACAATGCTGTTGTCAGCCTTAATTGTCTTACGCATGCTCACATGACACGTTAAAAACCCATTCCCTTTGAGAACTGGGGATTTTTATAGTGAGCTTCGGCTGACACTACATGTTCTGGATGCTACATCAACTGTAAACTTGAAATGGCACTTGAGACAAGAAGGAATTGAGTCTTGTGTCTTAGGTCTCTTTTAGCAAAGGCAGAAAGAAGATTGGCTTCTTTCAAAGTTGGAGGCACGCCTGTGCTTCTTGATGCTTAGCTTGTATGATCTTCTGTCTTTTTAGTCAAAAACTGTAGTTCGAAAATGTGGTATTACTTCCTTAACTTGCTTTTACTTTATTGCCTGCAGATGGTGATATGCGTTTGTCTAGACCTTTCTATAATTATCCTCTGATTCAGAGCTACTACACTGGTCATCGACAGAAACTTGAGCATTTATCAAGGTAGGACTTACAGGAAAACTCTAGAACACTTCCACTGGAAATTCAGAGGTGGAAGCGAGTGGCTTTTCTATCAGCAGTTGTATTTGCTACGCTTAATGCTTTTGCCAGCAACACTCTCGACTTCAGCGATGCATGTGTTCTGCTGAACACAGAGGTTACTTCCCTGTGTTAAAATGTTTATATATACTTCTGCCTAGTACCATTTGTTGGTATCATCATTGTTTTGAAGCGCACTTAATTCATTGGCTAGTCTGGATCATTTGTTACTACTGGAAAAGGTCATGTGATTAGGATAGGATCAGTCATGGCCAGCTCAGCAAAGCACGGCGTTTGCAGAACAATTGTCTTGGACACAGAAGAAAGCATGTTTTCAAAACCAAAAATCACCTCTCTCCTTGACTAGTGATAGATCTTTGGCAACTGTACTGAAAAGTAAAGAAAGACCTAAAGAAGCTTAGGCTGTGGCACTGTGAACAAGGTGCTGCAAGAGGAGTTAAGGTGGAAGCTGCACTATGTTAGGTGTTGACTTGAAAGTTCATCTTACTTAGCTTGCTTCTCATTAAGTCACATACAGGCTCATGTGCTCCTTAGAAGCACTCAGCCTCTAGTGTGCTGCTTCTGCTTTTTATCACTGGGAAATTAAAGGGTAGCGTCGCACTCAGCAGGAGACTGTGACGGACTTTTGAAGAATGTAATTTTTAAAAGGTCAGCCATCCGTAATTGTAATGGTATGTGTATAGGCACATAAATGCTGCTTAAGATGATACTAAAATTTACCTGTGGGCTCAGCTTTCCAAAGATAACTTTTTTTTTTTTTCAGTAACAAAAGTGAGATGCTGAGAACAAACCCTGACATTTCCTTGATGTGGTCTCACCGCTGTGTATTGGAACGTTCCAACTGGAGGCGATAGATTTGTGTTAAAGAACACTCCTGGCATTTTGATAGTGTCACGTTTCCTCTGTTAGACAGTAGGAGAGTGGCTATTTTTGGCACTTAAAAAGCATTGTTTACACTTCCTTTGCATTACAAGTAACAGGACAAAAAAGAAAACCTGAAAACTGAGAGGTCATTGCATCTTTTCCCTTAATGAGAGAGCTTTTAGGCTTTCTGTTTTGAACTCCTTTAATAATTCAGTATGATCTCATGGACAGCTTTCATCTGACTCGGAAATGTCTTTCAAGTCTATTTCAAGTCATGATCATGCCTTTGTGTGTGTGTTACTTTCTTGGACTCATGGGAGCTTTGTTTTGTTTGGTTTTGACTGGAGGAAATCTCTTACACTGAGGGGCTGGAATTAGTTTTTTACTCCGTCTAAATCCTTGCTACCTTTTGTTCCAGAGCAAAACGGGATTCTGACTGCTTGATGATTGATGGAATGGTTTCCCAGTTAGGAGACCAAGTTGAGAAGTTGTGGCAGAGAGACGGAGGAACTGGGAAATATCCGCCTCCGAGTTTACATGTGAGTGTTATGTTCACCGAAAACAACAACAACAACCACCCCCCCTCCCACCCCCCAGCCCACCCCTCCCCAAAAGCCAATGATTTATCAAAGATGGGAGTTTTTAAGAAACTTTTAATTTTTCATTTCAGGCACTGCTGGATCTCTATTTGCTGGAAAGCATTGAAGAAAGCTACAAACATGCAATTGTATCCTTTTGAGTTATTTCCATTACACCTTCGCTATACGCACATGAATGTTCTGAAACGTTTGTCACCTACGTCTTTAATACATTTTCTCATTGATGCTTCAATCGCAATGCAAGTGAAAACATTTAGTTTAGAATTAAGTCATAGACAGAAGCATTGTTTTATTTCTTGGTACTGTGCATTTTTTAGGATTTTTTAAAATGTTTTGTTGCAAAGACTTTTCTGCTATGAGGAAACAGGTTTACTAAGCAATGTTAAAGGTAGAAAGCTCCCTTAGCTCTTCTCAAAATTTAAACACAGTTTTTAATCTTTGAAAGCACCCATACCTGTAGTAAATGGCTACTTACTAGAACAATGCACTAAGACGTGCTGCTTCAGAGCAAAAGGATTTCTAACAGTGGTTTACCAGTACCTGATTTTTGCCAAAATCCTCCATTTTCCAGCACAGCTAACAGGGCTTGCTTTTGTTCTGGTAAAAGTACAGGCACACAGAATAATAAACAGAGAGAAGAGAAAAGTCATTGGGCAGAAACTTAATTTTTAAGCTACTGAAATATGCAGAAATGCCTTTGTTCTTTGTTGCCTGACCCGAGAGGGGAGCCTAGAGAGCAAGGGGTTTAAAAAGTGTTGTACCCCAGAGCTGTCTTATTACATATGTCCCTAAAAACGGCTGTCAGAAAGAGAAAGTGACACTACCAGTGAGCTATCCACACACTGGTTTAAATCCAGTTTTAATCATTCAGAGCTAAGTTGTACTGTAAGGACACCATAATTTACTTTGGTTTATATATGCTGGAAATGAGGGGGAAAAAAATACTGTAGAATTTGTTTGCTTTAATAATTAAGCATTGGGTGTTCACATGGTTTGAATGTCCAACTGGTAGCTCCACTGACTAAAGAGGGAGCCTGAGTTTAAAGCAGAAGTATTTAAATATCGAAAGGTAACCTTTTTGAATGCCTTACAGAAATCAGAGAGTCCTTCTTTCTGGTTATTTATTCAGAATGCAGTTTTGTTGTTAGGACCTGATTATCTTCAGGTTATAACAGCATAAAATGGCAAGACGAATACATTAGTATTTTCTGCTTCCTACTGCTTTTCTATTCTTATCTCATTATGTCTTTCTGAAAGTAATGTGAAAAATTGTTGGTCTTGCAGAGTTATTAGCCTTAATTAGATACTTGATATCAGACAATTTACTTGCTGCTAGATATCATGCATTCCTTTCTGAAACCAACAGAAATTTCAGTCGACTCCTTCCCAACTGCCTTTGCTATCCCTTGGGGTCTTGTTAAGCTTATTCAAGGTTTTTGGCTTCTAGATCACAATGATTATGAAGTAAGTATGTTACAGTTCAGTTAGACATACATTGCGGTACAAAGCTATGATCTAGAAAATGATTTGAAAAAAATGGTGCTTAGCTAATAACAGGTGATAAAACATTAGAAGCTGTTTTTGTAATACTGCTTCAGCAGCATCTTCAGCAATAAATGATGATTTGCAATTTTGTTTTAATTACTTTGTCAGGAAATTGATTAAGTCAATGAAGAAGTCAACTTTAACAATGCTTGATATGTGAATTGTCAAAGCCATCTGTTTAGGCTGTTTTCAGCAGACCAGTTGAGCACTTTCTCAAAAGTAGTGGTTTAGGTACTTTAAATATTAAAACCACCACCCTAGCAGCAAGACTTGAGACAGAAGACTGCAAAAGTGACTTTTCAATCTAATCCATGTTCTTTCTGATGCTGAAGGTTGTTCTTTGCCTGTCACGATGTTAATATAACCTGTTTGTCTGGGAGAATAACCTATATTTATAAAAAGTGATGTTTGCACACAGAGATTTGGTTCACCTAGAAAAGTGTGAATTACTCCTGTTAAAAGACTCACTTTGTTCTGCATGGCTAACTGATTTTTTTTTTTTCTGCAAATACTTAAGAATTTATATTTACCTGCCCTGTATCAAGTATTTCATTAGTTAGTCATTGTCTAAGTTTATTTAACACACATTCAGCCTTACTGAAGAAACTTTTGAATGGTTTTGTTGCCTGCGTGTGTGTATGTATCTTAGTAAACCTGATCTCTGACTTCTACAGAATTCCCTGGCCCTGCTCTTTCATCCAGCTACAATCAAAACTGTGTCGTGGCAATATGTGAGAATCCTTCGGTCCCTCATGTGCCAAGGAGAGCACAGGCGAGCCCTCAGATGCACACAGGTGATGAAGCCATCATTCTCAAGCACTAGTGAAGTGCAGCTTTTCCTCACTGTGCTGTTGTCCAACAGGTAAGGAAATATATCCCACCATTTTGGCATTCCAATATTGTGAAAGGTGGACAACAAATAACAGAAATCACGGTCCCCTCAATTTCCTTTAAAATTTGAATACAATAATTGTGGGGCATCTTTTTGGTTATACTACTGAGATTCCTTTACATCTCAAAAAATTAATTCCAGGTGCATGGCGGAGGCTTGGGGTCTGCTTCAGCAACACACCACTAAGTTAAACATAGAAGAGCTATAAAAACACATGTATGAAATCTGTCAGGAGGTGGGACTAATGGAAGACTTCCTGAAGCTACCCTTCACAGAGTCTGAACAAGTAAGTGTGGACAAGGAAAAAATCTTAATCCCCTCTTTGAGAAGGGAAGAGGCAGTATCATAATCTATTTTTTAAAATGTGTTATTTCTCATAGAAGTGTTTGGAGACATTTTTACAGACCAATGCTGGTGTTCAGAATCATGAAATTCTTTTAGTCCACCATCTGCAGCGTGCCAACTATATCCCAGCACTACAGTTGAACCAGGCAATGAATGTTAATCTTATGGCAAGCGTAAAAGTTCTGTCGAGTGTGCAACTTTCTGTTAGGTGTTACTGACAGGTTTTGACAGTACTCAGTAAAAATCCTGCTTTGTTTTTCACACCGTTCCTTGAAATACTAGGAATAAGCCTCTACACCTTATGTTACAGCTGAACCTAAAAGCTGAACAAAATATCTCACTACTCCAAAGCAACTCCGTGAAGTTGTAAATCCAATGTTACAGACCGTTGTTGACTCCACTTCAAAGAGTTTGTTTGCATCTGAGGAATAAATATATCTCTTTTCTGTCAGCCAGTCTCACCATTCAATTATTCAGAGACGAAGGTCATGTAGGGTTTACATTATTGAAAGTTGTTTGTGTCGCTCCTTTCTGTGGAATGAAGAGTATGTTGTGTGTCATCTCTTGTATCTTGCATGCAACTTTATTTCTCTAGCTGAGAGCAGTCTGGATGCCAATCCACAGGTAAAATTTGCATTGTGGGTTGTTTTTTTTTTATTTCCTCTAAGTTACTTTTGCTCTTTGTTATTTTTTTTACTTGCTTCGACAAAAAGCATATGCGTGTTACTGATCGTGAATTCTTTTTTTTAAAACAGGAAAAGGTAACAGAAGATGATAAAGTGCTACCTGGAGCTTCATCTGAGCATCATGATGGAGTGGTGGAGGATGCTTGGTCTGACAGTAGAGCTAAACCAACTCTGTTTACTCTGAGCAATCCTGAGGATGACCGTGCTGAAATGGAAGAGTCTTCAGAAAGCATACCTGGAGGTGGTTTGGAGAAAATGGATGTCAGCAAAGAAAATAGTAAGTTCTCTGCCAGGTCAGAGCAAACTACTTTGCAGTATCATGATGCAAAATCACCTGATGGTTTTGAAGACGATGTTGTCTTTATAGCTGCTAAACCAGCTAATTCTTCCACTGAAGAAACTGCTGATTTCCAAGAACTGGAGATGGGAGAAGACAGCGAAATTGTTGAAGAGAAACCTTTCCAGATGGAGCAACCAGACTCATCAGAACTAAGACAAGAAGCTGGTGTGTTTCATCCTATGATAACCTAAGTTTCTGAATTTTTCGAATGTCTTCAGAAGGTTCGATTACTGATGAGTGCGGCAGTTAATGATGAGCGTTCACAAGTGTCCTGGGCACGTCCTTGTCCGAGGCTTTTAAAATTGCCACTGTGTTTTGAGTCCTTTTTTAGGTGTCGTGGACGTTATGAATGTACACTGCTTTTGGCTGGCATTTCTTGTGTGCAATTGCAGCTGAGAGGCAGCAGTGATTTGTGGGAGTTTTGAGAGGGATACAAGTCGAAAACTTAGGCTTCTGGTTATGTTTTAGGGGTACTTCTGTAGGCTGCAGGTTTTTTACAGTAAGTTTAGTGTATGGCGTGCTTTGACTAGATAAATTTTTTAAATTATTTTTATTAGTAGTATTATTATTCTTTTGAACCACCTCATTAGTGCTCGGTATAGCCCAATACATGTGGCAGGATGGAGAACTGTATTGTTGGCTCCTGCTCCCTCTGTTACTTCCTGTTGCTTAAACCTGTGTCCATCCTAGAGCAGTGAGGTTAAAATTCTATAAATCTCTTCCAGCTGTGATAAGCATCCCTGAGAGTGAGGATGTGGTCAGTACTCCTTCAGAAAATGGCCTCGAGGGGAAGGGTGTGGATTTACCTAAAGAACGTAACCTAGAAGCAGCTGAAGTTGAAGAAGATGTTGCTTTTCTGCAGGAAGAAATAACTGTTTCTAACAATCTTCCTAAAACTGAGGAAATTACTGTAAGTAAACTATTTTCCCATTTTCTACAAAATAGAAAACACTGTGCAAATTGAGGACAGTCCTGCCTTACTGACAACCAGAAAGCACACAAAAATGTCTCAGTTTCTTTAGCTGGTTAACACAAGTTAAAACCTCATTACGTAAGGGCAGACACGTTTTTCTCCTAAGCATTTTCTCTACCTAAAACACAGAATAGAACCTGTCAAGACTTGGGCCTCTGAGAGCCGTCGTAGTACAAAAAAACCCTTTAAGCTTTGCGGGCATAGTTGTATTTTAGCCTGTTAGATGCAGAGCCGGTCACCCTGTGTGGATTTGTAGTCAGTCCAGAAAGTACTGCAGTGTGACGATTACTGCCAGTTGTGTATACGACTTGTAATGTAAAGCTGCTCACTTTGTTCACGGGTGGTGGCCAACCGTTAGTCATGAACAGAAAGGCCACAAATGGATCATGTGATTGCATACACTGAATACTCTCTTCTCTGTCCCGTAAAGGCATAAACTTTTATCTGTAGTAGGGAGTACACTGTATGCTTCTAGCTTTACATTCAGTGGTGATCTGAAAGGAAAAGCAACATTTCACTGTCCTCAGTTTCATCTCGCTCAGTTCCAAGTTAGTCTGTTTGGTCATTAATAATGCATTAACAGACATTTTCTAACTTTAGGTTGTTGAAATCAGTGCGCTTAAGGCACAAACCTCGGAAGCACCACCTGAAACATCACCATTCAGTGAGCTGCATCCATCAGGCAATCTTCAATACAGCTATGATGCTACAGAGCGACAGTTTGCGCGTGATATTGTCAAGGATCAAGAGGTGCAGCCTAGTGACCAACTCCTTTTAGCTGTGCCAATTAAAAGAGGCAGAAGAAGAAAGAGGAGTTTGTCGCAAGTTTCAGAAAATTCTGACCTTGATCTGTCTAAATCATTGCTTCCTCAAAGAGACTTCAAACTTCCTGTCACTCCTAGAAGAAGCGCTAGGAAGAGGGCACAAAAGCTCTTGGCAAACGCTGACTCTCCCTCTACTCAGGGAGATACACGTTCAGGTGGGAGAGTGGAAATCCTTGATACTCCTCAGAGGAGAACAAGAAGAGTTCCACGTGCTGAACCAGAAAAAATGGATACTCATGAGCAAACACCTGCACAGCCAAACGAGGAATCAACCGCACCCAGGACTGCAGCAAGGACAGGGCGTCGGGGCAGAAAGAGACGATCAATATTGGAGGAGAGCACAGGGGAGGAGGCCTTCCGCCAAGGACCTGGTGGCAGTCCTTTGCTGCTTGAAGACATAAACCCATCAGGACGTGACAAAAGACCCAGACCGTAGACAGATCACATTACAAGAACATGCCCAGTGTGCAAATAAGGCCGCAGACAACTAAGTGATTTAATCCCCCATCAGAACTTCTTCTCATGGAAGATTACTCTCAGGGTTGTCAGCGCAATAAATTTATTTGCTGCAATTTCATCACCTCCCATGTCACCAACCATAAATAGCTTAGTTGTTGATTTCTGGTGGGGAAGAAACAAGTTACCCACAGCAGCCAATCCATAGTTTCTCGTGAGTTGTTAGGCAATGTTTGTAACCTCTTAGTCTAGGCCAATCTGAAAATACTATGAAATAATAGAATTTCAAGTAATAAGATAGCATTTGTGTCTTATTTTGTTGGTACTTTTGTCTTCTGTGCAAAACTTCCAGGTTTCCATCCCAGGAATGCTTTTTTCACCAAATTAGTCAAGAGAATGAGTCTCTTTGAGATGCTTGGAGAGAAATGTACTGTGGTTCCTTTTGAATGAAAGCTGTTCCTCAGATAAAAAGCATTGTCCAATGCACTGTGCTACGTGGATGACCAATGTGTGAGGTAGAGGGGAAAATGCAAGTGACGGTTACTGATGTGCCCGTTGGTTCGGGTCACTCACTCCTTGGCTGTGTGTCACCTGGCATGGTTCAAGAGCAGGCTTATCCCACAGCAGCCGTTGGTGTGGTGTGCCTTGCTGTTGAACTTGGTTTAAATCCAGGTGAAACCATGAATTATTAGTGAATGCCTGATTGCTTGTCATCTGATGCTACAATTGTAATTTTAATACACAGAGAGAGAAGGATGCAGGAAGTAGGTGTGTGATTTCTGTGAACACCGACAGCACAAGCATGTATGACCCGAGGAATCCAGGGCACGGGAAAACCTGTACTTTTGATCTAGCCTATTGGTCTCACAGTAGCTTCCTAAAGGAGAACGACATGCTCATCTCCACAGGATCCAACAGTTACGCGGGCCAGGTAAGATTTTAGTCAAAGAACCAACTAGAAGCAGTTTTTGCTAATGCGCAGTTGTAGGCTGGTCAGTTCATTTATCTCCCACTATTAGCTTGCTCATCTGTGAAGAGGAGGCACTTGGTCATTCTCTGGAGAGAGCTCTTCCATGATCGTGGTCAGGGAGTGCTGGAGAAGGGCTGGCAAGGTGATAACGCCACTCTGCTGGCGTACGGTCAGACCAGCTCAGGGAAGAGCCCACGAGCATTGATCAGGTATGATGCAAAGAGAGGCCCGGGGCCTGTTGTGTGCCAAGAGCTCTTCAAAGCCACCCGCAATCGGGAGAAGAACAAGCAGTACCAGGTGGGATTAGCACAAAGTGTCATTCATTTCCAAGATCCTTCCAGGAGGCACTCTAGACGACTCAGTTAATTTCAGATTAGCAAAAATAGAAACTGTGAGTATATGGAGCAACTTACAGCACGAGCCATAGTGGATCCTATAAAACAGTGTTGAAAAATAGTTGATGTAGTACAGCTAGATTTACGGAGAAACCCTCAAATGATAATTTGTCACAGGTCTAATTAATTGATGCCTAACACGAGAACTAAAAAATGTATGGTTTTAGTAAACCTTTGCTTTTAACAAGTGTTCAAACACTCATCTGCCTTTACCTACCATACAGTGAGATGACCTTTAATCTCCGTGTGCTTCCTAACTTCACTCTTGCACAGGGTATTTATTCATGAGAAAGTCTTTCCAGCACCTCAGTAAAGAAAATGAATGCTTTCTTCTTATGCTTTACCTTCATAGTGTACAGAAGCTTTATAGTGCCATACCTCTCCTATACAGCAGGAGCGATGCTTTTAGCCCTGCAGTACAGCTTTTGTAGCTGCTGGGTGCTCCCACTCCACAGCATCCTCCTGCGCTTGGAGTGCAGTGGGTTCTAGCACCGCTGTAAGCAGAAAGCTTCGCTCCCGTGCAGGAGTGCCTTCTGTCTACAAAAGTACCACCCTGATGACTGAAGGCTGCTTGTGGTTTACTCCTGTTTACTCCCTTAAGAAAGAGCGCTTTGTTTTCCCTAACCAGCCTCCCCAGCTCCGTGCCAGCAGAAATGAGGCAGGGATGCCATTTGCCAACAGGTTTCTCTTTTCCTTTGACATCAGCCACTGCGCGCCCCTGTGATAAACACAGCAGTGAAAACTCATTCCTTCCCATCTCGCTCGCCGTATCAACGTGGAAATGCAAAACCCTCTGCGAAGCCGAGTTACTCCTATAGCGGACAGTTCTTGTTGCTTGGACAGAGGAAAAAACTCATGTCCTGGCTCTTTATTTTTGCTTTTAATTCTTAACCATAATCTTACTGTTACAGAACAGATTCGTTTTTGACGTCAGTGGCTGTACTACTGCGAAGCTCAACGCTTGATGCCAGTGCTTGCCAAGTAACCAAACTCTGGCATCCTGTAATCCTGCCACCCCATAGCCCTAGCACCCTGTAACCCCAGTGTACCATAACCCCAGCACATTGTAGCCCTAAGGTATCAAAGAATTGAACGCAGACTCCCTGGAGATCTCCGCCAGAGCCTTCAGGTGGTTCCAGATCTCAGACATCACAACTTTGAAGTGGGAGTGGGACAGGGCCACCAGGACAGCACCAGCATCCATCTTTACATCACCTCTCCGTGGATGAGTCTTTGACCAGCTGGCCTAAAAAGAGCAAAAATCGCCCAGAATCGAGCTGTGCTCAAGGTTTTGCTGGCAGTCTGATTTCTTGAGCTGCCTGGTGGCGCCGCTCCTGGGGGGCACTCGAGAAGGAGGGCGGCTGCCTGTACCTGCAGGCAGGCGGTGGAGTCTGCGCAGCAGGAGTGAGCGGTGGTTTGTGTGGCTGTTGAAGGGGTTTGGCCTTTAAATGTGTCCAGCCTGGTCCGCCTGGTTCCTTTTTCCTTGCAGCTTGTATCTGGACCTTAAATAGACTTTTTTTTAGAAGCAAAACGAACAAGCAAACAAAGAAAAAACCAGCTGGGCAATTTTTTTCCCCCCAGCTGGGCTTTTTTCCCCAGTCCTGGCCACTCTGCAAGGCGATGCTTGTCACCGATAGTAGGGTGCAGGATTGGGCCCAGGGCAGGGCTTTTGCAGGCAGCACATTTCTGGAGGCTCCTGGTAATGCGATTGCTGGGGATTGATCAAGAAGTGGGGCAGTTGCCCAGAATTGCTATTTTTGGTCTCTTCCCATCACCCATCACTGTTTTTTTCTTTCTCTTTCTCTCTCTGTCTTTAGCCCCTCTCTGACTGCATTTTCTAACTCCTCCCTGTCTGTCCTATAGCCTGTTGCTATGTTTTTCTTTCTCTACACCTCTCTCTCCCGCTCCCTGGCCTTCTCCTTTTTCTGTTGCTGTGTTCTGCTTCCTGGCCACCTTTTTCCTCTCTGTCCTGCAGCTTATTACCTGCATCACGTCTTTACCAATGCTGGTGGGTACCAACCTGCAGCTCCTTACAGGAATTGGACGACTTCTCACTGGCTAGATGGCAAGTGATGCTGTATCAGTCCCCAGAGATGCAACGCTGTGGGGGAAGGAAAGAGGAGAGGTATGAGGCAAAGCCAGGCTCACAAACCCTGCTGCAAGGCACAGGCTAGACAAGATGGCCCAGCACCCTGTCCAGCCGAATCTTAGAAGTGTCCAGTGTTGGGCAATCCACCACTTCCCTGGGGAGGCTGTTGCAATGGTTGATTGTTCTCACTGTGGACAATTTTCCTCTTGCGTCCAGTCGGAACCTCCCCAGGAGTGCCTTGTACCCATTACTCCTTCTCTTTTCCATGTGACTCCTTGTAAAAAGGGAGTCTCCATCTTCCTTGTAGCCACCCTTTGGATACTGGAATGTGGTGATGAGGTCTCCCCTAAGCCTTCTCCTCTCAAGGCAAAACAAACCCAGTTCTCCCAGCCTTTCCTCATATGGCAGGCTTCCCAGCCCTTGGATCATCTTTGTGGCCCTTCTCTGGACCCTCTCCAGCCTGGCCACATCTCTTTTGTATAGCGGCGACCAAAACTGTACACAGTATTCCAGGTGCGGCCTGCCAAGCCCTGAGTAGAGGGGGATCATGGCTTCTTTATCTGTGCTGGGGATGCCCTCGTTGATGCAACCCAGCATCCTGTTGGCTTTCTTTGCTGCCGCAGCACACTGTGCACTCGTGTCGAGCTTGTTGTCTGCCAGGAGCCCCAGGTGCCTTTCCACGCAGCTGCTCCCCAGACGGGTAGATGCCAGCCTGTGGTGCACTCCTGCATCTCTGCAAACCTTGCTCTGGAGAGCACTGATTGCTGAATGAGCGTCCACACTTTAAAGAGCATCACTGAATTTTGATACACCCCTTGCAAGTAATTAGTAAAACCCCTTATAAGGCAATTGCAGGTTCGTAATGCTTTGATGACTTTCACTGCCTACCGTGCTAATTTTTATCCAGGACCTGCTTTTGACTTTTCCAACATGTCGCTATCTCTGACAACGTCAGCGGCTAAGCAGTTAACAGAACTACAAGGAATGGGCAAGGTTCTTCCAGTTGTGCCCTTTTCTTTATTTCATGTTAATAAAAAGCAGCTGGAAGTTTTTACCCTTTACTTCCTCGTCCCTTCCCAGTGCTTCTTCTGACTCTGTGTAACACTACAAACTTTGGTAATGTTGGTTTCCCTGGAAAACTCTGTGGGCAAGTCTACAGGCCTGCTGAGCCCTGCCTTAGGACCAGACCCGCTGGCCGTGGAGCTGGTGATGTTGGAGGTGTCTGAGGAGAGAACTGGAGCAGGGTCTGGTGCTGGGGCATGGCGGGACCTGCACCTCTGAGCACACTCGGCACACTGACATATCTGCTGTCCACCTGGACGAGAGAGCAGAACTGACCCTGGACTGCTCTTGCAGGCACGTTTAGATATGGCCCCTGGGACTCTGGAGAACTAGTGTACCTGTGAGGTCAGAGGTGGCACATTTGACTCATGAGCAAAAGCAAAAAAGATGCATTGGTATTTCAACCATTTAGTTTTACGTACTCTACTTAGACAAATGTCGGTCATCAAGGACTCACCATCCACTCCAATCTTTCAGTCTCTTGGACCAGTATGTTCCCGAAGCAGCACTTGAGAAGACAGGCCTTGTTTTACTTAAATCAATCAGTAAAACTAATTGCTACTTAATTAGCGCATCAGTTTCTTAACCCAGAAAGCAAAAAGGATAACTCTCCCTAAGCATCCTTCTCATCTCAAAGGCAAAGAAAGGTATTGTGAAATACATTCACACAATTTTTATATACTATAGACACAACACAAAATGTGCTGCTTGCTTTTCTAAAATACCAGAGTACTGACTTCATTGCTTTCTTGGAAAATGATATTTTCAAAGGACTCGGTTGGTCAATAAATGCGGAAGAAGTAAAACCAAGGTCAAGGTTAACAGTACGGTTATGTAAAAAGAAAGCGGTTAAGCTTTGCAGACTGTCAACAAAGGGGAGGAACACCTTTGGGAAACAACTAAACTCGTTCTGGCTGAAGACAGTGGATCCCATTAAGGCCGACATGGAGTCTGAGTCACGAGGCTCTTCTCAGAGCATGTCAGATGACACCAAGGACAGACCACAAAGCCAGTCTTATCACACCTCTGCTCTGCAGCTGCGACTGACGGGTACGGAAGTCAGGCAGAAAAGGCTTTCCCTATCATCACAGGCTGCCTCGCTGGGCTTTATGAGCACCTCCTCCCAGCGCTCCCCCTCCTGTGCCGAGCACCCCGTATCACCCGGTCTGCCCAGCAGCTGACCCGGGCGCCTGCGCACTCCCATAGGCAGCGCTGCCTCCAAAGGTAGGTCCGCCCTTCTCCTCTCCTGCTCCCTCCACACGGGTGCGGAAGGAGGAACAGCAATAGTTTGCAGACTCAGTAATTCATTGGCGATGGCTGTACGTGGCAGGGACGCAGCTTTCGCAAGTATTTTGCCCTGCGCAAGAGGGATCTGCCCCAGTGCGCATAGGCAAAAGGCTTCCGGGCTGAGCAAAGCTGGGTTGGTTTTCTCTGAAAAGGTTTTGTTTTCTGTCTTGTGACCCATTGGACAGAACAGATCCACAACTCGCAAAGGCACATAGCGAAGTCTGTTTGTTGTGGGAGTGTTTAGGCCAGAATCCCTTCCAAGCCAAAAAGCAGTGTCTTCCACTTAACCGCATCAGGAAGAGCCCCGGCTGGTCAATTTTGCTGCGCTCAGACTCGGCGGGCGTCACAGCTGCTCCTCACACCCCGCATGTCAGTCCCTGGGGCAGCGTGCCGCGGCGGCGCTCCCACACCAGGGCAGCTCCAGGAGAAGCCCTGCAGTGTGCGACCAGCGTTCCCCACGCCGGCACCGCCCGGCCTCGGCGTTGCCCCTCGGCCCCTTCCTGCGCCAGGACACACGGCACCGGCACTGGAGAGGGCTGCTCCCGGCCGTGCCGGCCGCCCCAGCGCTGCAGAGAGCCGGCCACGATGCCCAGCCAGGGCCACGAGGTGCAGGGCCTCTGCGGCACACGGCCCCACCGGGGGGCAGGATGGGGCGGTCTCAGTCCCCCTCCCCCCCGGGAGCCCCGCCCTCCGAGGTGACGTATGGGAGTGGGGCGCACTGGCGTGGTGCTTGGGGGAGGGGCGGTGCCCCGGGGGCATGGCCATGGGGGCGTGGCCGTGCTGTGAGGTCACAGACCCCGCTGTGCCACACCGTGGTGTGCAGTGCTGTGCTGCGGGCACCAATCCAGCAGTGCCAGCTGTGGCAGCAGCAGCAGCGGCAGTGACTGCAGCAGCAGCAGTGACAGCAGCAGCAGCAGTGACTGCAGCAGCGACTGCAGCAGCAGTGACAGCAGCAGCAGTGACAGCAGCAGCAGCAGCAGCAGTGACTGCAGCAGTGACAGCAGCAGCAGCAGCGGCAGCAGCGGCAGCAGCATGGTGCAGGCGCGGGGGGCTGTGGCCCCCACCCGCCTCCTCCTTCTGCTCCTCCTGGTGGCCCTGCAAGCCCGGGACGCCCGGGCTGCTCCGTGGTGAGTGCGGGGATTAGGTAGGTGGGCAGGTGAGGGCCGGCACCCAGCCCTGGGCAGCGTGGAGCAGCGCCCAGCACACCTTGGAGTGGTAGCGGGGCCGGGGTCATGGTGGAGCAAGGCTGGGAGAGCGCCAGGGCTGGGCTGAGCCAGGTGAGCCACGGCCAGCTCCGCAGGCAAGTGGGAGGCAGTCGCGCTGCGGGAGGCACAGGGGCTGCGGCCACTGCGGGGGGATTTTCCAGGTGAATGGTGGGGCTGGGAGCAGTGCTGCAGGGTGGTGAACCATCCCTAGAGCCGGCGCTGTGCTGCCCAGTCCCGGTGCAGCCTTCCCGCAGCCTGCACGTCGGGGCCAGAGCTGCACGGCAGGGCAAGGCAATAGCCTGCGGGAGCACTTCTACGCCCGGCTGGTCACAGCTGTGCCCGGGGCCGTGGCTCTGCCGCTCCCCAGCCTGGTCCCAGCTTTCAGCCTCGGGCATGTCTGTCCTGGGGAGGTGTCCGCTCAGGAAGACGGGAGCATTCCTGCTCTAGCCCTGTAGTGCTCTCTTTGGGCAAAGCCAGGTCCCCGACATACAGCCCCTGCCCGCAGCCCAAGGGAACCGATGGGGCAGCAGCGGTGCAGCCTCCCACTGGCCAGCAGGCTCTTCTCCACGAGATGTGCGAATGTTCATTTTTTTTTTTCCTCCAGTGCTTTCACGTGGGCTTCTTTTGTGCACAGTAGAGATCTCCCAGTAAGAAAGCCCCGAGGGGCCGTATGTTTGTCCATCCAGTGCTTGAGGCATGTTGCATATGGCCGGGAAATGGTATTTTGAGAGCTTCCAGGTGCCAGCCAACAGGTCACTCAGGCCCCTCTGCAGCTTTGGAAATCTCCACCCGTGTCTGGGTCCCACACCGTTACCTGACCCCCCTCCAGTCACTGCAGCTCACTGAGAAAGAAGTAGATCACAACAGCTGATGGAAATGTGCTTGGTTACAGCTGCGCCTCTAGGCGATGGCCACCAGACTTCTCAGCCAGATGTTGTCTGGGAGCCTCAGGGCGATCCCACAGGTTGTGTCACTGGAATGAATGAGCATTTAGGTTTGAATATGCTGTTTGTATGAAACTTTACTTAATAATTTCTTGGCCAATGCTCCGACGTGCAGAAGAGCAGAGAGGGCACGGCTCGGGCTCAGTGACGTGCCCTGGGGCACTCTGCCTTGCGAAGCTGTCTTTGCCAGACTCTCCGAGCCTGTGCTGCTGCCAGTGCCTGCTGCAAAGCCAGTGGGCTCTCTGGGGTTGACTTCAGAGCTGGTGTGAGCTCCAGGGAACCCTTTCTCCCAACAGACCCATGCATGGTTTGTTTTGGATCACCATGGTCCAGGCACCCAGTAACTGTCTGCACGCTGCTCCTGAGTGGAAGGGAGAGACGAGTGCCATGGAGCAATCCCGCGTTTGAACGGCATTCACTGCCGTGAATGAAGAAGTGTCTGAAGAAGTGTACTGAAATATTTCACAGGAGCTGCTCTGTTCTGTTTGTTTGCAGATGTGGCTGGAGGCAATGGAGATCCAGCCTCCCGGCTGGGTTCCAGGGCTGACGCGCAGGGAGATTCTACGGGTACGTCATGGCTTTTTACTTCCTTTGAGAGCTGCCAGCTCAAAGCCCAAATGCGAGCGAGGCACCTCCTGTGGGTGTGAGAACACAGACCTGCGTGTGAGTGCCATGTCATTACATGACCCCCTCATATGTTCTGCTATTCTGTTATGACTGTGGATATCACAGTGTATGACGGAAACCTGCCATGGGTGTTTGGTTGCAGATGTGGCTCCAGCTCCTCGGCTGGATCCTGCGCTGGAGCTCACCTGGCATCCCAGGGGTGAGTAGTCAGGCAGTCCTGACTGACTTCACAGGCTAAGCACTCCTTTTCAATATTTTATCAGAGAGAAATTTAACTGGATACTTTCTGTTAAGGTCCTGAAAGAGCTAAGTATAAAGCCGAAATAGGGAAATCTTCCCAGAGGTCATCAGAAGTCCTAAAGGAAATCCTGAAAGACCTGGAGAAAGCAGCACCTGGTGGGTATATGTCACTCCTAACCAGAAGACTTGGGAAGCTGAGGTTTTAGACACACCTGTGGACAACAGGCAACACACGCAGAAAGGGATCGATGGGAGCCTTGCTGCACTGCACTCGATTCCACACCTGGCAGGCGCTGGTGAGCCACAGAGATGGTCCAGAGTCTCGGCTGCCAGTTGTGCTTCAAGCTGAGTCCCAGGGACAGCTGCTGCCCCAGTTACAGCATTACTGGTCAGAGCAGTTCTGGGCAGACAGTGGTACCCGGCTGGCAGGACTGGTGCTGCTCACGCCTTGATGCCAGTCGCTGGAGGGGAGAGTGCCCTTGGGCGGCGCAGGGGATGCGCAGGCAGCTTGGGGTCGCTGAGAGCGGCAGACTCTGCTGGGGCTGCAGGCATGCCCTGGCCAGGACCGGAGCAGCCTGGCTTCAAAGAATGCTCCAGCCCAGTTGTTCTCCTGCTCCAATGGCAGGACCTGGCCCCTGGCTTCTGCAGACGTTTGCGGTGTCATAGGGGGCTCTGTCGGTGCTAGGGCAGCAGCAGTTCCCTGGCTTGTGCCGGTGCTTGTGATGTCACTTGTAGCTGAGTCGCTTTGAAGGCAGAAGCAGGCCCCTGGCTTCTGCAGGCACTTGTGATGTCATAGGCGCCTGGACTAGGTGCTAGGGCAGAAGCAGGCCCCCGCCTTGTGTTGGTGCTTGTGATGTCACTTGTAGCTGAGTCGCTTTGAAGTCAGGAGCTGCCCCTGGTTTCTGCAGCTTTTGGTGATGCCATAGGCCCTGAGTATGTTCTATGGCTTGTGACCCTGGCTTGTGCCGGTTCTAGTGATGTCACTTGTAGGTGAGTCGCTTTAAGGCAGGAGCTGCCCCCTGGCTTCTGTAGCTTTTAGTGATGTCATGGATGCCTGTGCTAGGGCAGAAGGCGGCCAGTGGCTGCTACTGGTGCTTCTGATGTCATAGGCCCTGAAGAGGTGGTAGATGAGAAACAGGCCCGAGGCTTGTGCCGGTGCTTCTGACGTCACTTGTACCTGAACCATTTTTAAGGCAGGCGCTGGCTCCAGGCTTCTGCAGCCACTTGTGATGTCACAGGCACCTCAGGAGGTGCTCGGGCAGAAGCAGGCCCCTGGCTCGTGCCGCTGCTTCTGATGTCACCTGTAGCTGAGTATCCTTCAAGGCAGAAGCAGGCCCCTGACCTGTGCCGGTGCTCGTGAGGTCACGTTTCTCTGAGTCGCTTTCAAGGCAGAAGCAGTCCCCTGGCTTCTGCCGGTGCCTATGATGTCACAAGTGGCTGAAGAAGCCAAGGGCCATCTCCTGCCTTAAATCTAGTCATCTAAAAGTCACATCACAATAACCAGGACAAACCACGGGCCTGCTTCTGCCCTTTCACCTTCGTAGGCGCCTCGGACATCACCAAAAGCTATAGAAGCCAGGGGCCTTCTCCGTCTTCAAAAGCTCCTCAGCTGCAAGTGCCTTATGATTAAGGACTGGCGCAAGCCCCCTGCCTGCCTCTGCCCTAGCACCTCCTCAGGCTCCTGTGACATCACAAGCGGCTGCAGAAGCCAGGGGCCAGCTCCACCCCTAAAAGATACTCAGCTACAAGGGACATCACAAGCAGTGGCACAAGCCAGGGCCCTGCTTCTGCCCGAGCACCTACGCAGGCTCCTGTGACACCACAAGCAGCTGCAGAAGCCAGGGGTATGTACTGCCTGCAATGGGACTCAGCTACAAGTGACATCACAAGCACCGGCACAGGCCAGGGGCCGGCTTTGGCCCTATCACCTTCTCAGGGCCTATGATATCACAACCAGCTGCAGAAGCTTTGGGCTTGCTCATGCCTTCAAAGCGACTCAGCTACAAGGGACATCACGTGCACCGGCACAGTCACGGTCCTGCTTCTGCCTTCAAAGGGACTGAGATACAAGTGACATCACAAGCACCGGCACAGGCCAGGGTCCTGCTTCTGACTCAAAAGCGACTCAGCTACAAGTGACATCACAAGCAGCTGCAGATACCAGTGGCCAGCTCCTGCCTTCCAAGCGACTTTAGCTACAGGTGACATCACAAGCACCGGACAAGCCAGGGAACAGCTCCTGCCTTCAGAGCCACTCAGCTACAAGTGACATCAGAAGCGCCGGTACAAGCCAGGGGCCTGCTTCTGCCCGAGCACCTACTCAGGCGCCTGTGACATCACAATTGGCCGCAGAAGCTAGAGACCAGCTTATGCCTTCAGAGCCACTCAGCTACAAGTGACATCAGAAGCAGCTGTAGCTAGGGACCTGCTACTGCCTTAAAAGATACTAACCTACAAGTGACATCACAAGCAGCGGAACAAGCCAGGGGGCTGCTTCTGCCCTGGCACCTCCTCAGGGCCTATGACATCACAAGCACCAGCTGTAGAAGGAGCCTCTGCCTCGAAAGCGACTCAGCTACAAGTGACATCACAAGCAGCTGCAGATACCAGTGGCCAGCTCCTGCCTTCCAAGCGACTTTAGCTACAGGTGACATCACAAGCACCGGACAAGCCAGGGAACAGCTCCTGCCTTCAGAGCCACTCAGCTACAAGTGACATCAGAAGCGCCGGTACAAGCCAGGGGCCTGCTTCTGCCCGAGCACCTACTCAGGCGCCTGTGACATCACAATTGGCCGCAGAAGCTAGAGACCAGCTTATGCCTTCAGAGCCACTCAGCTACAAGTGACATCAGAAGCAGCTGTAGCTAGGGACCTGCTACTGCCTTAAAAGATACTAACCTACAAGTGACATCACAAGCAGCGGAACAAGCCAGGGCCCTGCTTCTGCCCTGGCACCTCCTCAGGGCCTATGACATCACAAGCAGCGGAACAAGCCAGGGCCCTGCTTCTGCCCTGGCACCTCCTCAGGGCCTATGACATCACAAGCACCAGCTGTAGAAGGAGCCTCTGCCTCGAAAGCGACTCAGCGACAAGTGACGTTGTCACCGACGCCGGGAACTGAACTCCTTTACCCTGGGCATGTTCAAGAGCAGGCATTCCATTATTCGGCGCCGGGTGCACAGGGGATCTTTCCTGCTACGATGCACACCTCCCTGAGCCTGAGTAGGTGCTAGGGCAGAAGCAGGCCCCTGGCTTGTGCCACTGCTTGTGATGTCACTTGTAGCTGAGTATCTCTGATGGCAGGACCTGGCCCCTGGCTTCTGCAGACGTTTGCGGTGTCATAGGGGGCTCTGTCGGTGCTAGGGCAGCAGCAGTTCCCTGGCTTGTGCCGGTGCTTGTGATGTCACTTGTAGCTGAGTCGCTTTGAAGGCAGAAGCAGGCCCCTGGCTTCTGCAGGCACTTGTGATGTCATAGGCGCCTGGACTAGGTGCTAGGGCAGAAGCAGGCCCCCGCCTTGTGTTGGTGCTTGTGATGTCACTTGTAGCTGAGTCGCTTTGAAGTCAGGAGCTGCCCCTGGTTTCTGCAGCTTTTGGTGATGCCATAGGCCCTGAGTATGTTCTATGGCTTGTGACCCTGGCTTGTGCCGGTTCTAGTGATGTCACTTGTAGGTGAGTCGCTTTAAGGCAGGAGCTGCCCCCTGGCTTCTGTAGCTTTTGGTGATGTCATGGATGCCTGTGCTAGGGCAGAAGGCGGCCAGTGGCTGCTACTGGTGCTTCTGATATCATAGGCCCTGAAGAGGTGGTAGATGAGAAAGAGGCCCGAGGCTTGTGCCGGTGCTTCTGACGTCACTTGTACCTGAACCATTTTTAAGGCAGGCGCTGGCTCCAGGCTTCTGCAGCCACTTGTGATGTCACAGGCACCTCAGGAGGTGCTCGGGCAGAAGCAGGCCCCTGGCTCGTGCCGCTGCTTCTGATGTCACCTGTAGCTGAGTATCCTTCAAGGCAGAAGCAGGCCCCTGACCTGTGCCGGTGCTCGTGAGGTCACGTTTCTCTGAGTCGCTTTCAAGGCAGAAGCAGTCCCCTGGCTTCTGCCGGTGCCTATGATGTCACAAGTGGCTGAAGAAGCCAAGGGCCATCTCCTGCCTTAAATCTAGTCATCTAAAAGTCACATCACAATAACCAGGACAAACCACGGGCCTGCTTCTGCCCTTTCACCTTCGTAGGCGCCTCGGACATCACCAAAAGCTATAGAAGCCAGGGGCCTTCTCCGTCTTCAAAAGCTCCTCAGCTACAAGTGCCATCATCATAAGGACTGGCGCAAGCCAGGGGCCTGCCTCTGCCCGAGCACCTCCTCAGGCTCCTGTGACATCACAAGCGGCTGCAGAAGCCAGGGGCCAGCTCCACCCCTAAAAGATACTCAGCTACAAGGGACATCACAAGCAGTGGCACAAGCCAGGGCCCTGCTTCTGCCCGAGCACCTACGCAGGCTCCTGTGACACCACAAGCAGCTGCAGAAGCCAGGGGTATGTACTGCCTGCAATGGGACTCAGCTACAAGTGACATCACAAGCACCGGCACAGGCCAGGGGCCGGCTTTGGCCCTATCACCTTCTCAGGGCCTATGATATCACAACCAGCTGCAGAAGCTTTGGGCTTGCTCATGCCTTCAAAGCGACTCAGCTACAAGGGACATCACGTGCACTGGCACAGTCACGGTCCTGCTTCTGCCTTCAAAGGGACTGAGATACAAGTGACATCACAAGCACCGGCACAGGCCAGGGTCCTGCTTCTGACTCAAAAGCGACTCAGCTACAAGTGACATCACAAGCAGCTGCAGATACCAGTGGCCAGCTCCTGCCTTCCAAGCGACTTTAGCTACAGGTGACATCACAAGCACCGGACAAGCCAGGGAACAGCTCCTGCCTTCAGAGCCACTCAGCTACAAGTGACATCAGAAGCGCCGGTACAAGCCAGGGGCCTGCTTCTGCCCGAGCACCTACTCAGGCGCCTGTGACATCACAATTGGCCGCAGAAGCTAGAGACCAGCTTATGCCTTCAGAGCCACTCAGCTACAAGTGACATCAGAAGCAGCTGTAGCTAGGGACCTGCTACTGCCTTAAAAGATACTAACCTACAAGTGACATCACAAGCAGCGGAACAAGCCAGGGGGCTGCTTCTGCCCTGGCACCTCCTCAGGGCCTATGACATCACAAGCAGCGGAACAAGCCAGGGCCCTGCTTCTGCCCTGGCACCTCCTCAGGGCCTATGACATCACAAGCACCAGCTGTAGAAGGAGCCTCTGCCTCGAAAGCGACTCAGCGACAAGTGACGTTGTCACCGACGCCGGGAAGTAAACTCCTTTACCCTGGGCATGTTCAAGAGCAGGCATTCCATTATTCGGCGCCGGGTGCACGGGGGATCTTTCCTGCTACGATGCACACCTCCCTGAGCCTGAGTAGGTGCTAGGGCAGAAGCAGGCCCCTGGCTTGTGCCACTGCTTGTGATGTCACTTGTAGCTGAGTATCTTTGATGGCAGGACCTGGCCCCTGGCTTCTGCAGACGTTTGCGGTGTCATAGGGGGCTCTGTCGGTGCTAGGGCAGCAGCAGTTCCCTGGCTTGTGCCGGTGCTTGTGATGTCACTTGTAGCTGAGTCGCTTTGAAGGCAGAAGCAGGCCCCTGGCTTCTGCAGGCACTTGTGATGTCATAGGCGCCTGGACTAGGTGCTAGGGCAGAAGCAGGCCCCCGCCTTGTGTTGGTGCTTGTGATGTCACTTGTAGCTGAGTCGCTTTGAAGTCAGGAGCTGCCCCTGGTTTCTGCAGCTTTTGGTGATGCCATAGGCCCTGAGTATGTTCTATGGCTTGTGACCCTGGCTTGTGCCGGTTCTAGTGATGTCACTTGTAGGTGAGTCGCTTTAAGGCAGGAGCTGCCCCCTGGCTTCTGTAGCTTTTGGTGATGTCATGGATGCCTGTGCTAGGGCAGAAGGCGGCCAGTGGCTGCTACTGGTGCTTCTGATGTCATAGGCCCTGAAGAGGTGGTAGATGAGAAAGAGGCCCGAGGCTTGTGCCGGTGCTTCTGACGTCACTTGTACCTGAACCATTTTTAAGGCAGGCGCTGGCTCCAGGCTTCTGCAGCCACTTGTGATGTCACAGGCACCTCAGGAGGTGCTCGGGCAGAAGCAGGCCCCTGGCTCGTGCCGCTGCTTCTGATGTCACCTGTAGCTGAGTATCCTTCAAGGCAGAAGCAGGCCCCTGACCTGTGCCGGTGCTCGTGAGGTCACGTTTCTCTGAGTCGCTTTCAAGGCAGAAGCAGTCCCCTGGCTTCTGCCGGTGCCTATGATGTCACAAGTGGCTGAAGAAGCCAAGGGCCATCTCCTGCCTTAAATCTAGTCATCTAAAAGTCACATCACAATAACCAGGACAAACCACGGGCCTGCTTCTGCCCTTTCACCTTCGTAGGCGCCTCGGACATCACCAAAAGCTATAGAAGCCAGGGGCCTTCTCCGTCTTCAAAAGCTCCTCAGCTACAAGTGCCATCATCATAAGGACTGGCGCAAGCCCCCTGCCTGCCTCTGCCCGAGCACCTCCTCAGGCTCCTGTGACATCACAAGCGGCTGCAGAAGCCAGGGGCCAGCTCCACCCCTAAAAGATACTCAGCTACAAGGGACATCACAAGCAGTGGCACAAGCCAGGGCCCTGCTTCTGCCCGAGCACCTACGCAGGCTCCTGTGACACCACAAGCAGCTGCAGAAGCCAGGGGTATGTACTGCCTGCAATGGGACTCAGCTACAAGTGACATCACAAGCACCGGCACAGGCCAGGGGCCGGCTTTGGCCCTATCACCTTCTCAGGGCCTATGATATCACAACCAGCTGCAGAAGCTTTGGGCTTGCTCATGCCTTCAAAGCGACTCAGCTACAAGGGACATCACGTGCACCGGCACAGTCACGGTCCTGCTTCTGCCTTCAAAGGGACTGAGATACAAGTGACATCACAAGCACCGGCACAGGCCAGGGTCCTGCTTCTCACTCAAAAGCGACTCAGCTACAAGTGACATCACAAGCAGCTGCAGATACCAGTGGCCAGCTCCTGCCTTCCAAGCGACTTTAGCTACAGGTGACATCACAAGCACCGGACAAGCCAGGGAACAGCTCCTGCCTTCAGAGCCACTCAGCTACAAGTGACATCAGAAGCGCCGGTACAAGCCAGGGGCCTGCTTCTGCCCGAGCACCTACTCAGGCGCCTGTGACATCACAATTGGCCGCAGAAGCTAGAGACCAGCTTATGCCTTCAGAGCCACTCAGCTACAAGTGACATCAGAAGCAGCTGTAGCTAGGGACCTGCTACTGCCTTAAAAGATACTAACCTACAAGTGACATCACAAGCAGCGGAACAAGCCAGGGGGCTGCTTCTGCCCTGGCACCTCCTCAGGGCCTATGACATCACAAGCAGCGGAACAAGCCAGGGCCCTGCTTCTGCCCTGGCACCTCCTCAGGGCCTATGACATCACAAGCACCAGCTGTAGAAGGAGCCTCTGCCTCGAAAGCGACTCAGCGACAAGTGACGTTGTCACCGACGCCGGGAAGTAAACTCCTTTACCCTGGGCATGTTCAAGAGCAGGCATTCCATTATTCGGCGCCGGGTGCACGGGGGATCTTTCCTGCTACGATGCACACCTCCCTGAGCCTGAGTAGGTGCTAGGGCAGAAGCAGGCCCCTGGCTTGTGCCACTGCTTGTGATGTCACTTGTAGCTGAGTATCTTTGATGGCAGGACCTGGCCCCTGGCTTCTGCAGACGTTTGCGGTGTCATAGGGGGCTCTGTCGGTGCTAGGGCAGCAGCAGTTCCCTGGCTTGTGCCGGTGCTTGTGATGTCACTTGTAGCTGAGTCGCTTTGAAGGCAGAAGAGGGCCCCTGGCTTCTGCAGGCACTTGTGATGTCATAGGCGCCTGGACTAGGTGCTAGGGCAGAAGCAGGCCCCCGCCTTGTGTTGGTGCTTGTGATGTCACTTGTAGCTGAGTCGCTTTGAAGTCAGGAGCTGCCCCTGGTTTCTGCAGCTTTTGGTGATGCCATGGATGCCTGTGCTAGGGCAGAAGGCGGCCAGTGGCTGCTACTGGTGCTTCTGATGTCATAGGCCCTGAAGAGGTGGTAGATGAGAAAGAGGCCCGAGGCTTGTGCCGGTGCTTCTGACGTCACTTGTACCTGAACCATTTTTAAGGCAGGCGCTGGCTCCAGGCTTCTGCAGCCACTTGTGATGTCACAGGCACCTCAGGAGGTGCTCGGGCAGAAGCAGGCCCCTGGCTCGTGCCGCTGCTTCTGATGTCACCTGTAGCTGAGTATCCTTCAAGGCAGAAGCAGGCCCCTGACTTGTGCCGGTGCTCGTGAGGTCACGTTTCTCTGAGTCGCTTTCAAGGCAGAAGCAGTCCCCTGGCTTCTGCCGGTGCCTATGATGTCACAAGTGGCTGAAGAAGCCAAGGGCCATCTCCTGCCTTAAATCTAGTCATCTAAAAGTCACATCACAATAACCAGGACAAACCACGGGCCTGCTTCTGCCCTTTCACCTTCGTAGGCGCCTCGGACATCACCAAAAGCTATAGAAGCCAGGGGCCTTCTCCGTCTTCAAAAGCTCCTCAGCTGCAAGTGCCTTATGATTAAGGACTGGCGCAAGCCCCCTGCCTGCCTCTGCCCTAGCACCTCCTCAGGCTCCTGTGACATCACAAGCGGCTGCAGAAGCCAGGGGCCAGCTCCACCCCTAAAAGATACTCAGCTACAAGGGACATCACAAGCAGTGGCACAAGCCAGGGCCCTGCTTCTGCCCGAGCACCTACGCAGGCTCCTGTGACACCACAAGCAGCTGCAGAAGCCAGGGGTATGTACTGCCTGCAATGGGACTCAGCTACAAGTGACATCACAAGCACCGGCACAGGCCAGGGGCCGGCTTTGGCCCTATCACCTTCTCAGGGCCTATGATATCACAACCAGCTGCAGAAGCTTTGGGCTTGCTCATGCCTTCAAAGCGACTCAGCTACAAGGGACATCACGTGCACCGGCACAGTCACGGTCCTGCTTCTGCCTTCAAAGGGACTGAGATACAAGTGACATCACAAGCACCGGCACAGGCCAGGGTCCTGCTTCTGACTCAAAAGCGACTCAGCTACAAGTGACATCACAAGCAGCTGCAGATACCAGTGGCCAGCTCCTGCCTTCCAAGCGACTTTAGCTACAGGTGACATCACAAGCACCGGACAAGCCAGGGAACAGCTCCTGCCTTCAGAGCCACTCAGCTACAAGTGACATCAGAAGCGCCGGTACAAGCCAGGGGCCTGCTTCTGCCCGAGCACCTACTCAGGCGCCTGTGACATCACAATTGGCCGCAGAAGCTAGAGACCAGCTTATGCCTTCAGAGCCACTCAGCTACAAGTGACATCAGAAGCAGCTGTAGCTAGGGACCTGCTACTGCCTTAAAAGATACTAACCTACAAGTGACATCACAAGCAGCGGAACAAGCCAGGGGGCTGCTTCTGCCCTGGCACCTCCTCAGGGCCTATGACATCACAAGCAGCGGAACAAGCCAGGGCCCTGCTTCTGCCCTGGCACCTCCTCAGGGCCTATGACATCACAAGCACCAGCTGTAGAAGGAGCCTCTGCCTCGAAAGCGACTCAGCGACAAGTGACGTTGTCACCGACGCCGGGAAGTAAACTCCTTTACCCTGGGCATGTTCAAGAGCAGGCATTCCATTATTCGGCACCGGGTGCACGGGGGATCTTTCCTGCTACGATGCACACCTCCCTGAGCCTGAGTAGGTGCTAGGGCAGAAGCAGGCCCCTGGCTTGTGCCACTGCTTGTGATGTCACTTGTAGCTGAGTATCTTTGATGGCAGGACCTGGCCCCTGGCTTCTGCAGACGTTTGCGGTGTCATAGGGGGCTCTGTCGGTGCTAGGGCAGCAGCAGTTCCCTGGCTTGTGCCGGTGCTTGTGATGTCACTTGTAGCTGAGTCGCTTTGAAGGCAGAAGAGGGCCCCTGGCTTCTGCAGGCACTTGTGATGTCATAGGCGCCTGGACTAGGTGCTAGGGCAGAAGCAGGCCCCCGCCTTGTGTTGGTGCTTGTGATGTCACTTGTAGCTGAGTCGCTTTGAAGTCAGGAGCTGCCCCTGGTTTCTGCAGCTTTTGGTGATGCCATGGATGCCTGTGCTAGGGCAGAAGGCGGCCAGTGGCTGCTACTGGTGCTTCTGATGTCATAGGCCCTGAAGAGGTGGTAGATGAGAAAGAGGCCCGAGGCTTGTGCCGGTGCTTCTGACGTCACTTGTACCTGAACCATTTTTAAGGCAGGCGCTGGCTCCAGGCTTCTGCAGCCACTTGTGATGTCACAGGCACCTCAGGAGGTGCTCGGGCAGAAGCAGGCCCCTGGCTCGTGCCGCTGCTTCTGATGTCACCTGTAGCTGAGTATCCTTCAAGGCAGAAGCAGGCCCCTGACTTGTGCCGGTGCTCGTGAGGTCACGTTTCTCTGAGTCGCTTTCAAGGCAGAAGCAGTCCCCTGGCTTCTGCCGGTGCCTATGATGTCACAAGTGGCTGAAGAAGCCAAGGGCCATCTCCTGCCTTAAATCTAGTCATCTAAAAGTCACATCACAATAACCAGGACAAACCACGGGCCTGCTTCTGCCCTTTCACCTTCGTAGGCGCCTCGGACATCACCAAAAGCTATAGAAGCCAGGGGCCTTCTCCGTCTTCAAAAGCTCCTCAGCTGCAAGTGCCTTATGATTAAGGACTGGCGCAAGCCCCCTGCCTGCCTCTGCCCTAGCACCTCCTCAGGCTCCTGTGACATCACAAGCGGCTGCAGAAGCCAGGGGCCAGCTCCACCCCTAAAAGATACTCAGCTACAAGGGACATCACAAGCAGTGGCACAAGCCAGGGCCCTGCTTCTGCCCGAGCACCTACGCAGGCTCCTGTGACACCACAAGCAGCTGCAGAAGCCAGGGGTATGTACTGCCTGCAATGGGACTCAGCTACAAGTGACATCACAAGCACCGGCACAGGCCAGGGGCCGGCTTTGGCCCTATCACCTTCTCAGGGCCTATGATATCACAACCAGCTGCAGAAGCTTTGGGCTTGCTCATGCCTTCAAAGCGACTCAGCTACAAGGGACATCACGTGCACCGGCACAGTCACGGTCCTGCTTCTGCCTTCAAAGGGACTGAGATACAAGTGACATCACAAGCACCGGCACAGGCCAGGGTCCTGCTTCTGACTCAAAAGCGACTCAGCTACAAGTGACATCACAAGCAGCTGCAGATACCAGTGGCCAGCTCCTGCCTTCCAAGCGACTTTAGCTACAGGTGACATCACAAGCACCGGACAAGCCAGGGAACAGCTCCTGCCTTCAGAGCCACTCAGCTACAAGTGACATCAGAAGCGCCGGTACAAGCCAGGGGCCTGCTTCTGCCCGAGCACCTACTCAGGCGCCTGTGACATCACAATTGGCCGCAGAAGCTAGAGACCAGCTTATGCCTTCAGAGCCACTCAGCTACAAGTGACATCAGAAGCAGCTGTAGCTAGGGACCTGCTACTGCCTTAAAAGATACTAACCTACTAGTGACATCACAAGCAGCGGAACAAGCCAGGGCCCTGCTTCTGCCCTGGCACCTCCTCAGGGCCTATGACATCACAAGCACCAGCTGTAGAAGGAGCCTCTGCCTCGAAAGCGACTCAGCGACAAGTGACGTTGTCACCGACGCCAGGAAGTAAACTCCTTTACCCTGGGCATGTTCAAGAGCAGGCATTCCATTATTCGGCGCCGGGTGCACGGGGGATCTTTCCTGCTACGATGCACACCTCCCTGAGCCTGAGTAGGTGCTAGGGCAGAAGCAGGCCCCTGGCTTGTGCCACTGCTTGTGATGTCACTTGTAGCTGAGTATCTTTGATGGCAGGACCTGGCCCCTGGCTTCTGCAGACGTTTGCGGTGTCATAGGGGGCTCTGTCGGTGCTAGGGCAGCAGCAGTTCCCTGGCTTGTGCCGGTGCTTGTGATGTCACTTGTAGCTGAGTCGCTTTGAAGGCAGAAGCAGGCCCCTGGCTTCTGCAGGCACTTGTGATGTCATAGGCGCCTGGACTAGGTGCTAGGGCAGAAGCAGGCCCCCGCCTTGTGTTGGTGCTTGTGATGTCACTTGTAGCTGAGTCGCTTTGAAGTCAGGAGCTGCCCCTGGTTTCTGCAGCTTTTGGTGATGCCATGGATGCCTGTGCTAGGGCAGAAGGCGGCCAGTGGCTGCTACTGGTGCTTCTGATGTCATAGGCCCTGAAGAGGTGGTAGATGAGAAAGAGGCCCGAGGCTTGTGCCGGTGCTTCTGACGTCACTTGTACCTGAACCATTTTTAAGGCAGGCGCTGGCTCCAGGCTTCTGCAGCCACTTGTGATGTCACAGGCACCTCAGGAGGTGCTCGGGCAGAAGCAGGCCCCTGGCTCGTGCCGCTGCTTCTGATGTCACCTGTAGCTGAGTATCCTTCAAGGCAGAAGCAGGCCCCTGACCTGTGCCGGTGCTCGTGAGGTCACGTTTCTCTGAGTCGCTTTCAAGGCAGAAGCAGTCCCCTGGCTTCTGCCGGTGCCTATGATGTCACAAGTGGCTGAAGAAGCCAAGGGCCATCTCCTGCCTTAAATCTAGTCATCTAAAAGTCACATCACAATAACCAGGACAAACCACGGGCCTGCTTCTGCCCTTTCACCTTCGTAGGCGCCTCGCACATCACCAAAAGCTATAGAAGCCAGGGGCCTTCTCCGTCTTCAAAAGCTCCTCAGCTACAAGTGCCATCATCATAAGGACTGGCGCAAGCCAGGGGCCTGCCTCTGCCCGAGCACCTCCTCAGGCTCCTGTGACATCACAAGCGGCTGCAGAAGCCAGGGGCCAGCTCCACCCCTAAAAGATACTCAGCTACAAGGGACATCACAAGCAGTGGCACAAGCCAGGGCCCTGCTTCTGCCCGAGCACCTACGCAGGCTCCTGTGACACCACAAGCAGCTGCAGAAGCCAGGGGTATGTACTGCCTGCAATGGGACTCAGCTACAAGTGACATCACAAGCACCGGCACAGGCCAGGGGCCGGCTTTGGCCCTATCACCTTCTCAGGGCCTATGATATCACAACCAGCTGCAGAAGCTTTGGGCTTGCTCATGCCTTCAAAGCGACTCAGCTACAAGGGACATCACGTGCACCGGCACAGTCACGGTCCTGCTTCTGCCTTCAAAGGGACTGAGATACAAGTGACATCACAAGCACCGGCACAGGCCAGGGTCCTGCTTCTCACTCAAAAGCGACTCAGCTACAAGTGACATCACAAGCAGCTGCAGATACCAGTGGCCAGCTCCTGCCTTCCAAGCGACTTTAGCTACAGGTGACATCACAAGCACCGGACAAGCCAGGGAACAGCTCCTGCCTTCAGAGCCACTCAGCTACAAGTGACATCAGAAGCGCCGGTACAAGCCAGGGGCCTGCTTCTGCCCGAGCACCTACTCAGGCGCCTGTGACATCACAATTGGCCGCAGAAGCTAGAGACCAGCTTATGCCTTCAGAGCCACTCAGCTACAAGTGACATCAGAAGCAGCTGTAGCTAGGGACCTGCTACTGCCTTAAAAGATACTAACCTACAAGTGACATCACAAGCAGCGGAACAAGCCAGGGCCCTGCTTCTGCCCTGGCACCTCCTCAGGGCCTATGACATCACAAGCAGCGGAACAAGCCAGGGCCCTGCTTCTGCCCTGGCACCTCCTCAGGGCCTATGACATCACAAGCACCAGCTGTAGAAGGAGCCTCTGCCTCGAAAGCGACTCAGCGACAAGTGACGTTGTCACCGACGCCGGGAACTGAACTCCTTTACCCTGGGCATGTTCAAGAGCAGGCATTCCATTATTCGGCGCCGGGTGCACAGGGGATCTTTCCTGCTACGATGCACACCTCCCTGAGCCTGAGTAGGTGCTAGGGCAGAAGCAGGCCCCTGGCTTGTGCCACTGCTTGTGATGTCACTTGTAGCTGAGTATCTTTGATGGCAGGACCTGGCCCCTGGCTTCTGCAGACGTTTGCGGTGTCATAGGGGGCTCTGTCGGTGCTAGGGCAGCAGCAGTTCCCTGGCTTGTGCCGGTGCTTGTGATGTCACTTGTAGCTGAGTCGCTTTGAAGGCAGAAGCAGGCCCCTGGCTTCTGCAGGCACTTGTGATGTCATAGGCGCCTGGACTAGGTGCTAGGGCAGAAGCAGGCCCCCGCCTTGTGTTGGTGCTTGTGATGTCACTTGTAGCTGAGTCGCTTTGAAGTCAGGAGCTGCCCCTGGTTTTGCAGCTTTTGGTGATGCCATAGGCCCTGAGTATGTTCTATGGCTTGTGACCCTGGCTTGTGCCGGTTCTAGTGATGTCACTTGTAGGTGAGTCGCTTTAAGGCAGGAGCTGCCCCCTGGCTTCTGTAGCTTTTGGTGATGTCATGGATGCCTGTGCTAGGGCAGAAGGCGGCCAGTGGCTGCTACTGGTGCTTCTGATGTCATAGGCCCTGAAGAGGTGGTAGATGAGAAAGAGGCCCGAGGCTTGTGCCGGTGCTTCTGACGTCACTTGTACCTGAACCATTTTTAAGGCAGGCGCTGGCTCCAGGCTTCTGCAGCCACTTGTGATGTCACAGGCACCTCAGGAGGTGCTCGGGCAGAAGCAGGCCCCTGGCTCGTGCCGCTGCTTCTGATGTCACCTGTAGCTGAGTATCCTTCAAGGCAGAAGCAGGCCCCTGACTTGTGCCGGTGCTCGTGAGGTCACGTTTCTCTGAGTCGCTTTCAAGGCAGAAGCAGTCCCCTGGCTTCTGCCGGTGCCTATGATGTCACAAGTGGCTGAAGAAGCCAAGGGCCATCTCCTGCCTTAAATCTAGTCATCTAAAAGTCACATCACAATAACCAGGACAAACCACGGGCCTGCTTCTGCCCTTTCACCTTCGTAGGCGCCTCGGACATCACCAAAAGCTATAGAAGCCAGGGGCCTTCTCCGTCTTCAAAAGCTCCTCAGCTACAAGTGCCATCATCATAAGGACTGGCGCAAGCCCCCTGCCTGCCTCTGCCCTAGCACCTCCTCAGGCTCCTGTGACATCACAAGCGGCTGCAGAAGCCAGGGGCCAGCTCCACCCCTAAAAGATACTCAGCTACAAGGGACATCACAAGCAGTGGCACAAGCCAGGGCCCTGCTTCTGCCCGAGCACCTACGCAGGCTCCTGTGACACCACAAGCAGCTCCAGAAGCCAGGGGTATGTACTGCCTGCAATGGGACTCAGCTACAAGTGACATCACAAGCACCGGCACAGGCCAGGGGCCGGCTTTGGCCCTATCACCTTCTCAGGGCCTATGATATCACAACCAGCTGCAGAAGCTTTGGGCTTGCTCATGCCTTCAAAGCGACTCAGCTACAAGGGACATCACGTGCACTGGCACAGTCACGGTCCTGCTTCTGCCTTCAAAGGGACTGAGATACAAGTGACATCACAAGCACCGGCACAGGCCAGGGTCCTGCTTCTGACTCAAAAGCGACTCAGCTACAAGTGACATCACAAGCAGCTGCAGATACCAGTGGCCAGCTCCTGCCTTCCAAGCGACTTTAGCTACAGGTGACATCACAAGCACCGGACAAGCCAGGGAACAGCTCCTGCCTTCAGAGCCACTCAGCTACAAGTGACATCAGAAGCGCCGGTACAAGCCAGGGGCCTGCTTCTGCCCGAGCACCTACTCAGGCGCCTGTGACATCACAATTGGCCGCAGAAGCTAGAGACCAGCTTATGCCTTCAGAGCCACTCAGCTACAAGTGACATCAGAAGCAGCTGTAGCTAGGGACCTGCTACTGCCTTAAAAGATACTAACCTACAAGTGACATCACAAGCAGCGGAACAAGCCAGGGGGCTGCTTCTGCCCTGGCACCTCCTCAGGGCCTATGACATCACAAGCAGCGGAACAAGCCAGGGGGCTGCTTCTGCCCTGGCACCTCCTCAGGGCCTATGACATCACAAGCACCAGCTGTAGAAGGAGCCTCTGCCTCGAAAGCGACTCAGCGACAAGTGACGTTGTCACCGACGCCGGGAAGTAAACTCCTTTACCCTGGGCATGTTCAAGAGCAGGCATTCCATTATTCGGCGCCGGGTGCACGGGGGATCTTTCCTGCTACGATGCACACCTCCCTGAGCCTGAGTAGGTGCTAGGGCAGAAGCAGGCCCCTGGCTTGTGCCACTGCTTGTGATGTCACTTGTAGCTGAGTATCTTTGATGGCAGGACCTGGCCCCTGGCTTCTGCAGACGTTTGCGGTGTCATAGGGGGCTCTGTCGGTGCTAGGGCAGCAGCAGTTCCCTGGCTTGTGCCGGTGCTTGTGATGTCACTTGTAGCTGAGTCGCTTTGAAGGCAGAAGCAGGCCCCTGGCTTCTGCAGGCACTTGTGATGTCATAGGCGCCTGGACTAGGTGCTAGGGCAGAAGCAGGCCCCCGCCTTGTGTTGGTGCTTGTGATGTCACTTGTAGCTGAGTCGCTTTGAAGTCAGGAGCTGCCCCTGGTTTCTGCAGCTTTTGGTGATGCCATAGGCCCTGAGTATGTTCTATGGCTTGTGACCCTGGCTTGTGCCGGTTCTAGTGATGTCACTTGTAGGTGAGTCGCTTTAAGGCAGGAGCTGCCCCCTGGCTTCTGTAGCTTTTGGTGATGTCATGGATGCCTGTGCTAGGGCAGAAGGCGGCCAGTGGCTGCTACTGGTGCTTCTGATGTCATAGGCCCTGAAGAGGTGGTAGATGAGAAAGAGGCCCGAGGCTTGTGCCGGTGCTTCTGACGTCACTTGTACCTGAACCATTTTTAAGGCAGGCGCTGGCTCCAGGCTTCTGCAGCCACTTGTGATGTCACAGGCACCTCAGGAGGTGCTCGGGCAGAAGCAGGCCCCTGGCTCGTGCCGCTGCTTCTGATGTCACCTGTAGCTGAGTATCCTTCAAGGCAGAAGCAGGCCCCTGACCTGTGCCGGTGCTCGTGAGGTCACGTTTCTCTGAGTCGCTTTCAAGGCAGAAGCAGTCCCCTGGCTTCTGCCGGTGCCTATGATGTCACAAGTGGCTGAAGAAGCCAAGGGCCATCTCCTGCCTTAAATCTAGTCATCTAAAAGTCACATCACAATAACCAGGACAAACCACGGGCCTGCTTCTGCCCTTTCACCTTCGTAGGCGCCTCGGACATCACCAAAAGCTATAGAAGCCAGGGGCCTTCTCCGTCTTCAAAAGCTCCTCAGCTGCAAGTGCCTTATGATTAAGGACTGGCGCAAGCCCCCTGCCTGCCTCTGCCCTAGCACCTCCTCAGGCTCCTGTGACATCACAAGCGGCTGCAGAAGCCAGGGGCCAGCTCCACCCCTAAAAGATACTCAGCTACAAGGGACATCACAAGCAGTGGCACAAGCCAGGGCCCTGCTTCTGCCCGAGCACCTACGCAGGCTCCTGTGACACCACAAGCAGCTGCAGAAGCCAGGGGTATGTACTGCCTGCAATGGGACTCAGCTACAAGTGACATCACAAGCACCGGCACAGGCCAGGGGCCGGCTTTGGCCCTATCACCTTCTCAGGGCCTATGATATCACAACCAGCTGCAGAAGCTTTGGGCTTGCTCATGCCTTCAAAGCGACTCAGCTACAAGGGACATCACGTGCACTGGCACAGTCACGGTCCTGCTTCTGCCTTCAAAGGGACTGAGATACAAGTGACATCACAAGCACCGGCACAGGCCAGGGTCCTGCTTCTGACTCAAAAGCGACTCAGCTACAAGTGACATCACAAGCAGCTGCAGATACCAGTGGCCAGCTCCTGCCTTCCAAGCGACTTTAGCTACAGGTGACATCACAAGCACCGGACAAGCCAGGGAACAGCTCCTGCCTTCAGAGCCACTCAGCTACAAGTGACATCAGAAGCGCCGGTACAAGCCAGGGGCCTGCTTCTGCCCGAGCACCTACTCAGGCGCCTGTGACATCACAATTGGCCGCAGAAGCTAGAGACCAGCTTATGCCTTCAGAGCCACTCAGCTACAAGTGACATCAGAAGCAGCTGTAGCTAGGGACCTGCTACTGCCTTAAAAGATACTAACCTACAAGTGACATCACAAGCAGCGGAACAAGCCAGGGCCCTGCTTCTGCCCTGGCACCTCCTCAGGGCCTATGACATCACAAGCAGCGGAACAAGCCAGGGCCCTGCTTCTGCCCTGGCACCTCCTCAGGGCCTATGACATCACAAGCACCAGCTGTAGAAGGAGCCTCTGCCTCGAAAGCGACTCAGCGACAAGTGACGTTGTCACCGACGCCGGGAAGTAAACTCCTTTACCCTGGGCATGTTCAAGAGCAGGCATTCCATTATTCGGCGCCGGGTGCACGGGGGATCTTTCCTGCTACGATGCACACCTCCCTGAGCCTGAGTAGGTGCTAGGGCAGAAGCAGGCCCCTGGCTTGTGCCACTGCTTGTGATGTCACTTGTAGCTGAGTATCTTTGATGGCAGGACCTGGCCCCTGGCTTCTGCAGACGTTTGCGGTGTCATAGGGGGCTCTGTCGGTGCTAGGGCAGCAGCAGTTCCCTGGCTTGTGCCGGTGCTTGTGATGTCACTTGTAGCTGAGTCGCTTTGAAGGCAGAAGCAGGCCCCTGGCTTCTGCAGGCACTTGTGATGTCATAGGCGCCTGGACTAGGTGCTAGGGCAGAAGCAGGCCCCCGCCTTGTGTTGGTGCTTGTGATGTCACTTGTAGCTGAGTCGCTTTGAAGTCAGGAGCTGCCCCTGGTTTCTGCAGCTTTTGGTGATGCCATAGGCCCTGAGTATGTTCTATGGCTTGTGACCCTGGCTTGTGCCGGTTCTAGTGATGTCACTTGTAGGTGAGTCGCTTTAAGGCAGGAGCTGCCCCCTGGCTTCTGTAGCTTTTGGTGATGTCATGGATGCCTGTGCTAGGGCAGAAGGCGGCCAGTGGCTGCTACTGGTGCTTCTGATGTCATAGGCCCTGAAGAGGTGGTAGATGAGAAAGAGGCCCGAGGCTTGTGCCGGTGCTTCTGACGTCACTTGTACCTGAACCATTTTTAAGGCAGGCGCTGGCTCCAGGCTTCTGCAGCCACTTGTGATGTCACAGGCACCTCAGGAGGTGCTCGGGCAGAAGCAGGCCCCTGGCTCGTGCCGCTGCTTCTGATGTCACCTGTAGCTGAGTATCCTTCAAGGCAGAAGCAGGCCCCTGACCTGTGCCGGTGCTCGTGAGGTCACGTTTCTCTGAGTCGCTTTCAAGGCAGAAGCAGTCCCCTGGCTTCTGCCGGTGCCTATGATGTCACAAGTGGCTGAAGAAGCCAAGGGCCATCTCCTGCCTTAAATCTAGTCATCTAAAAGTCACATCACAATAACCAGGACAAACCACGGGCCTGCTTCTGCCCTTTCACCTTCGTAGGCGCCTCGGACATCACCAAAAGCTATAGAAGCCAGGGGCCTTCTCCGTCTTCAAAAGCTCCTCAGCTACAAGTGCCATCATCATAAGGACTGGCGCAAGCCCCCTGCCTGCCTCTGCCCGAGCACCTCCTCAGGCTCCTGTGACATCACAAGCGGCTGCAGAAGCCAGGGGCCAGCTCCACCCCTAAAAGATACTCAGCTACAAGGGACATCACAAGCAGTGGCACAAGCCAGGGCCCTGCTTCTGCCCGAGCACCTACGCAGGCTCCTGTGACACCACAAGCAGCTGCAGAAGCCAGGGGTATGTACTGCCTGCAATGGGACTCAGCTACAAGTGACATCACAAGCACCGGCACAGGCCAGGGGCCGGCTTTGGCCCTATCACCTTCTCAGGGCCTATGATATCACAACCAGCTGCAGAAGCTTTGGGCTTGCTCATGCCTTCAAAGCGACTCAGCTACAAGGGACATCACGTGCACCGGCACAGTCACGGTCCTGCTTCTGCCTTCAAAGGGACTGAGATACAAGTGACATCACAAGCACCGGCACAGGCCAGGGTCCTGCTTCTCACTCAAAAGCGACTCAGCTACAAGTGACATCACAAGCAGCTGCAGATACCAGTGGCCAGCTCCTGCCTTCCAAGCGACTTTAGCTACAGGTGACATCACAAGCACCGGACAAGCCAGGGAACAGCTCCTGCCTTCAGAGCCACTCAGCTACAAGTGACATCAGAAGCGCCGGTACAAGCCAGGGGCCTGCTTCTGCCCGAGCACCTACTCAGGCGCCTGTGACATCACAATTGGCCGCAGAAGCTAGAGACCAGCTTATGCCTTCAGAGCCACTCAGCTACAAGTGACATCAGAAGCAGCTGTAGCTAGGGACCTGCTACTGCCTTAAAAGATACTAACCTACAAGTGACATCACAAGCAGCGGAACAAGCCAGGGGGCTGCTTCTGCCCTGGCACCTCCTCAGGGCCTATGACATCACAAGCAGCGGAACAAGCCAGGGCCCTGCTTCTGCCCTGGCACCTCCTCAGGGCCTATGACATCACAAGCACCAGCTGTAGAAGGAGCCTCTGCCTCGAAAGCGACTCAGCGACAAGTGACGTTGTCACCGACGCCGGGAAGTAAACTCCTTTACCCTGGGCATGTTCAAGAGCAGGCATTCCATTATTCGGCGCCGGGTGCACGGGGGATCTTTCCTGCTACGATGCACACCTCCCTGAGCCTGAGTAGGTGCTAGGGCAGAAGCAGGCCCCTGGCTTGTGCCACTGCTTGTGATGTCACTTGTAGCTGAGTATCTTTGATGGCAGGACCTGGCCCCTGGCTTCTGCAGACGTTTGCGGTGTCATAGGGGGCTCTGTCGGTGCTAGGGCAGCAGCAGTTCCCTGGCTTGTGCCGGTGCTTGTGATGTCACTTGTAGCTGAGTCGCTTTGAAGGCAGAAGAGGGCCCCTGGCTTCTGCAGGCACTTGTGATGTCATAGGCGCCTGGACTAGGTGCTAGGGCAGAAGCAGGCCCCCGCCTTGTGTTGGTGCTTGTGATGTCACTTGTAGCTGAGTCGCTTTGAAGTCAGGAGCTGCCCCTGGTTTCTGCAGCTTTTGGTGATGCCATGGATGCCTGTGCTAGGGCAGAAGGCGGCCAGTGGCTGCTACTGGTGCTTCTGATGTCATAGGCCCTGAAGAGGTGGTAGATGAGAAAGAGGCCCGAGGCTTGTGCCGGTGCTTCTGACGTCACTTGTACCTGAACCATTTTTAAGGCAGGCGCTGGCTCCAGGCTTCTGCAGCCACTTGTGATGTCACAGGCACCTCAGGAGGTGCTCGGGCAGAAGCAGGCCCCTGGCTCGTGCCGCTGCTTCTGATGTCACCTGTAGCTGAGTATCCTTCAAGGCAGAAGCAGGCCCCTGACTTGTGCCGGTGCTCGTGAGGTCACGTTTCTCTGAGTCGCTTTCAAGGCAGAAGCAGTCCCCTGGCTTCTGCCGGTGCCTATGATGTCACAAGTGGCTGAAGAAGCCAAGGGCCATCTCCTGCCTTAAATCTAGTCATCTAAAAGTCACATCACAATAACCAGGACAAACCACGGGCCTGCTTCTGCCCTTTCACCTTCGTAGGCGCCTCGGACATCACCAAAAGCTATAGAAGCCAGGGGCCTTCTCCGTCTTCAAAAGCTCCTCAGCTGCAAGTGCCTTATGATTAAGGACTGGCGCAAGCCCCCTGCCTGCCTCTGCCCTAGCACCTCCTCAGGCTCCTGTGACATCACAAGCGGCTGCAGAAGCCAGGGGCCAGCTCCACCCCTAAAAGATACTCAGCTACAAGGGACATCACAAGCAGTGGCACAAGCCAGGGCCCTGCTTCTGCCCGAGCACCTACGCAGGCTCCTGTGACACCACAAGCAGCTGCAGAAGCCAGGGGTATGTACTGCCTGCAATGGGACTCAGCTACAAGTGACATCACAAGCACCGGCACAGGCCAGGGGCCGGCTTTGGCCCTATCACCTTCTCAGGGCCTATGATATCACAACCAGCTGCAGAAGCTTTGGGCTTGCTCATGCCTTCAAAGCGACTCAGCTACAAGGGACATCACGTGCACCGGCACAGTCACGGTCCTGCTTCTGCCTTCAAAGGGACTGAGATACAAGTGACATCACAAGCACCGGCACAGGCCAGGGTCCTGCTTCTGACTCAAAAGCGACTCAGCTACAAGTGACATCACAAGCAGCTGCAGATACCAGTGGCCAGCTCCTGCCTTCCAAGCGACTTTAGCTACAGGTGACATCACAAGCACCGGACAAGCCAGGGAACAGCTCCTGCCTTCAGAGCCACTCAGCTACAAGTGACATCAGAAGCGCCGGTACAAGCCAGGGGCCTGCTTCTGCCCGAGCACCTACTCAGGCGCCTGTGACATCACAATTGGCCGCAGAAGCTAGAGACCAGCTTATGCCTTCAGAGCCACTCAGCTACAAGTGACATCAGAAGCAGCTGTAGCTAGGGACCTGCTACTGCCTTAAAAGATACTAACCTACAAGTGACATCACAAGCAGCGGAACAAGCCAGGGGGCTGCTTCTGCCCTGGCACCTCCTCAGGGCCTATGACATCACAAGCAGCGGAACAAGCCAGGGCCCTGCTTCTGCCCTGGCACCTCCTCAGGGCCTATGACATCACAAGCACCAGCTGTAGAAGGAGCCTCTGCCTCGAAAGCGACTCAGCGACAAGTGACGTTGTCACCGACGCCGGGAAGTAAACTCCTTTACCCTGGGCATGTTCAAGAGCAGGCATTCCATTATTCGGCACCGGGTGCACGGGGGATCTTTCCTGCTACGATGCACACCTCCCTGAGCCTGAGTAGGTGCTAGGGCAGAAGCAGGCCCCTGGCTTGTGCCACTGCTTGTGATGTCACTTGTAGCTGAGTATCTTTGATGGCAGGACCTGGCCCCTGGCTTCTGCAGACGTTTGCGGTGTCATAGGGGGCTCTGTCGGTGCTAGGGCAGCAGCAGTTCCCTGGCTTGTGCCGGTGCTTGTGATGTCACTTGTAGCTGAGTCGCTTTGAAGGCAGAAGAGGGCCCCTGGCTTCTGCAGGCACTTGTGATGTCATAGGCGCCTGGACTAGGTGCTAGGGCAGAAGCAGGCCCCCGCCTTGTGTTGGTGCTTGTGATGTCACTTGTAGCTGAGTCGCTTTGAAGTCAGGAGCTGCCCCTGGTTTCTGCAGCTTTTGGTGATGCCATGGATGCCTGTGCTAGGGCAGAAGGCGGCCAGTGGCTGCTACTGGTGCTTCTGATGTCATAGGCCCTGAAGAGGTGGTAGATGAGAAAGAGGCCCGAGGCTTGTGCCGGTGCTTCTGACGTCACTTGTACCTGAACCATTTTTAAGGCAGGCGCTGGCTCCAGGCTTCTGCAGCCACTTGTGATGTCACAGGCACCTCAGGAGGTGCTCGGGCAGAAGCAGGCCCCTGGCTCGTGCCGCTGCTTCTGATGTCACCTGTAGCTGAGTATCCTTCAAGGCAGAAGCAGGCCCCTGACTTGTGCCGGTGCTCGTGAGGTCACGTTTCTCTGAGTCGCTTTCAAGGCAGAAGCAGTCCCCTGGCTTCTGCCGGTGCCTATGATGTCACAAGTGGCTGAAGAAGCCAAGGGCCATCTCCTGCCTTAAATCTAGTCATCTAAAAGTCACATCACAATAACCAGGACAAACCACGGGCCTGCTTCTGCCCTTTCACCTTCGTAGGCGCCTCGGACATCACCAAAAGCTATAGAAGCCAGGGGCCTTCTCCGTCTTCAAAAGCTCCTCAGCTGCAAGTGCCTTATGATTAAGGACTGGCGCAAGCCCCCTGCCTGCCTCTGCCCTAGCACCTCCTCAGGCTCCTGTGACATCACAAGCGGCTGCAGAAGCCAGGGGCCAGCTCCACCCCTAAAAGATACTCAGCTACAAGGGACATCACAAGCAGTGGCACAAGCCAGGGCCCTGCTTCTGCCCGAGCACCTACGCAGGCTCCTGTGACACCACAAGCAGCTGCAGAAGCCAGGGGTATGTACTGCCTGCAATGGGACTCAGCTACAAGTGACATCACAAGCACCGGCACAGGCCAGGGGCCGGCTTTGGCCCTATCACCTTCTCAGGGCCTATGATATCACAACCAGCTGCAGAAGCTTTGGGCTTGCTCATGCCTTCAAAGCGACTCAGCTACAAGGGACATCACGTGCACCGGCACAGTCACGGTCCTGCTTCTGCCTTCAAAGGGACTGAGATACAAGTGACATCACAAGCACCGGCACAGGCCAGGGTCCTGCTTCTGACTCAAAAGCGACTCAGCTACAAGTGACATCACAAGCAGCTGCAGATACCAGTGGCCAGCTCCTGCCTTCCAAGCGACTTTAGCTACAGGTGACATCACAAGCACCGGACAAGCCAGGGAACAGCTCCTGCCTTCAGAGCCACTCAGCTACAAGTGACATCAGAAGCGCCGGTACAAGCCAGGGGCCTGCTTCTGCCCGAGCACCTACTCAGGCGCCTGTGACATCACAATTGGCCGCAGAAGCTAGAGACCAGCTTATGCCTTCAGAGCCACTCAGCTACAAGTGACATCAGAAGCAGCTGTAGCTAGGGACCTGCTACTGCCTTAAAAGATACTAACCTACTAGTGACATCACAAGCAGCGGAACAAGCCAGGGCCCTGCTTCTGCCCTGGCACCTCCTCAGGGCCTATGACATCACAAGCACCAGCTGTAGAAGGAGCCTCTGCCTCGAAAGCGACTCAGCGACAAGTGACGTTGTCACCGACGCCAGGAAGTAAACTCCTTTACCCTGGGCATGTTCAAGAGCAGGCATTCCATTATTCGGCGCCGGGTGCACGGGGGATCTTTCCTGCTACGATGCACACCTCCCTGAGCCTGAGTAGGTGCTAGGGCAGAAGCAGGCCCCTGGCTTGTGCCACTGCTTGTGATGTCACTTGTAGCTGAGTATCTTTGATGGCAGGACCTGGCCCCTGGCTTCTGCAGACGTTTGCGGTGTCATAGGGGGCTCTGTCGGTGCTAGGGCAGCAGCAGTTCCCTGGCTTGTGCCGGTGCTTGTGATGTCACTTGTAGCTGAGTCGCTTTGAAGGCAGAAGCAGGCCCCTGGCTTCTGCAGGCACTTGTGATGTCATAGGCGCCTGGACTAGGTGCTAGGGCAGAAGCAGGCCCCCGCCTTGTGTTGGTGCTTGTGATGTCACTTGTAGCTGAGTCGCTTTGAAGTCAGGAGCTGCCCCTGGTTTCTGCAGCTTTTGGTGATGCCATGGATGCCTGTGCTAGGGCAGAAGGCGGCCAGTGGCTGCTACTGGTGCTTCTGATGTCATAGGCCCTGAAGAGGTGGTAGATGAGAAAGAGGCCCGAGGCTTGTGCCGGTGCTTCTGACGTCACTTGTACCTGAACCATTTTTAAGGCAGGCGCTGGCTCCAGGCTTCTGCAGCCACTTGTGATGTCACAGGCACCTCAGGAGGTGCTCGGGCAGAAGCAGGCCCCTGGCTCGTGCCGCTGCTTCTGATGTCACCTGTAGCTGAGTATCCTTCAAGGCAGAAGCAGGCCCCTGACTTGTGCCGGTGCTCGTGAGGTCACGTTTCTCTGAGTCGCTTTCAAGGCAGAAGCAGTCCCCTGGCTTCTGCCGGTGCCTATGATGTCACAAGTGGCTGAAGAAGCCAAGGGCCATCTCCTGCCTTAAATCTAGTCATCTAAAAGTCACATCACAATAACCAGGACAAACCACGGGCCTGCTTCTGCCCTTTCACCTTCGTAGGCGCCTCGGACATCACCAAAAGCTATAGAAGCCAGGGGCCTTCTCCGTCTTCAAAAGCTCCTCAGCTGCAAGTGCCTTATGATTAAGGACTGGCGCAAGCCCCCTGCCTGCCTCTGCCCTAGCACCTCCTCAGGCTCCTGTGACATCACAAGCGGCTGCAGAAGCCAGGGGCCAGCTCCACCCCTAAAAGATACTCAGCTACAAGGGACATCACAAGCAGTGGCACAAGCCAGGGCCCTGCTTCTGCCCGAGCACCTACGCAGGCTCCTGTGACACCACAAGCAGCTGCAGAAGCCAGGGGTATGTACTGCCTGCAATGGGACTCAGCTACAAGTGACATCACAAGCACCGGCACAGGCCAGGGGCCGGCTTTGGCCCTATCACCTTCTCAGGGCCTATGATATCACAACCAGCTGCAGAAGCTTTGGGCTTGCTCATGCCTTCAAAGCGACTCAGCTACAAGGGACATCACGTGCACCGGCACAGTCACGGTCCTGCTTCTGCCTTCAAAGGGACTGAGATACAAGTGACATCACAAGCACCGGCACAGGCCAGGGTCCTGCTTCTGACTCAAAAGCGACTCAGCTACAAGTGACATCACAAGCAGCTGCAGATACCAGTGGCCAGCTCCTGCCTTCCAAGCGACTTTAGCTACAGGTGACATCACAAGCACCGGACAAGCCAGGGAACAGCTCCTGCCTTCAGAGCCACTCAGCTACAAGTGACATCAGAAGCGCCGGTACAAGCCAGGGGCCTGCTTCTGCCCGAGCACCTACTCAGGCGCCTGTGACATCACAATTGGCCGCAGAAGCTAGAGACCAGCTTATGCCTTCAGAGCCACTCAGCTACAAGTGACATCAGAAGCAGCTGTAGCTAGGGACCTGCTACTGCCTTAAAAGATACTAACCTACTAGTGACATCACAAGCAGCGGAACAAGCCAGGGCCCTGCTTCTGCCCTGGCACCTCCTCAGGGCCTATGACATCACAAGCACCAGCTGTAGAAGGAGCCTCTGCCTCGAAAGCGACTCAGCGACAAGTGACGTTGTCACCGACGCCAGGAAGTAAACTCCTTTACCCTGGGCATGTTCAAGAGCAGGCATTCCATTATTCGGCGCCGGGTGCACGGGGGATCTTTCCTGCTACGATGCACACCTCCCTGAGCCTGAGTAGGTGCTAGGGCAGAAGCAGGCCCCTGGCTTGTGCCACTGCTTGTGATGTCACTTGTAGCTGAGTATCTTTGATGGCAGGACCTGGCCCCTGGCTTCTGCAGACGTTTGCGGTGTCATAGGGGGCTCTGTCGGTGCTAGGGCAGCAGCAGTTCCCTGGCTTGTGCCGGTGCTTGTGATGTCACTTGTAGCTGAGTCGCTTTGAAGGCAGAAGCAGGCCCCTGGCTTCTGCAGGCACTTGTGATGTCATAGGCGCCTGGACTAGGTGCTAGGGCAGAAGCAGGCCCCCGCCTTGTGTTGGTGCTTGTGATGTCACTTGTAGCTGAGTCGCTTTGAAGTCAGGAGCTGCCCCTGGTTTCTGCAGCTTTTGGTGATGCCATGGATGCCTGTGCTAGGGCAGAAGGCGGCCAGTGGCTGCTACTGGTGCTTCTGATGTCATAGGCCCTGAAGAGGTGGTAGATGAGAAAGAGGCCCGAGGCTTGTGCCGGTGCTTCTGACGTCACTTGTACCTGAACCATTTTTAAGGCAGGCGCTGGCTCCAGGCTTCTGCAGCCACTTGTGATGTCACAGGCACCTCAGGAGGTGCTCGGGCAGAAGCAGGCCCCTGGCTCGTGCCGCTGCTTCTGATGTCACCTGTAGCTGAGTATCCTTCAAGGCAGAAGCAGGCCCCTGACTTGTGCCGGTGCTCGTGAGGTCACGTTTCTCTGAGTCGCTTTCAAGGCAGAAGCAGTCCCCTGGCTTCTGCCGGTGCCTATGATGTCACAAGTGGCTGAAGAAGCCAAGGGCCATCTCCTGCCTTAAATCTAGTCATCTAAAAGTCACATCACAATAACCAGGACAAACCACGGGCCTGCTTCTGCCCTTTCACCTTCGTAGGCGCCTCGGACATCACCAAAAGCTATAGAAGCCAGGGGCCTTCTCCGTCTTCAAAAGCTCCTCAGCTGCAAGTGCCTTATGATTAAGGACTGGCGCAAGCCCCCTGCCTGCCTCTGCCCTAGCACCTCCTCAGGCTCCTGTGACATCACAAGCGGCTGCAGAAGCCAGGGGCCAGCTCCACCCCTAAAAGATACTCAGCTACAAGGGACATCACAAGCAGTGGCACAAGCCAGGGCCCTGCTTCTGCCCGAGCACCTACGCAGGCTCCTGTGACACCACAAGCAGCTGCAGAAGCCAGGGGTATGTACTGCCTGCAATGGGACTCAGCTACAAGTGACATCACAAGCACCGGCACAGGCCAGGGGCCGGCTTTGGCCCTATCACCTTCTCAGGGCCTATGATATCACAACCAGCTGCAGAAGCTTTGGGCTTGCTCATGCCTTCAAAGCGACTCAGCTACAAGGGACATCACGTGCACCGGCACAGTCACGGTCCTGCTTCTGCCTTCAAAGGGACTGAGATACAAGTGACATCACAAGCACCGGCACAGGCCAGGGTCCTGCTTCTGACTCAAAAGCGACTCAGCTACAAGTGACATCACAAGCAGCTGCAGATACCAGTGGCCAGCTCCTGCCTTCCAAGCGACTTTAGCTACAGGTGACATCACAAGCACCGGACAAGCCAGGGAACAGCTCCTGCCTTCAGAGCCACTCAGCTACAAGTGACATCAGAAGCGCCGGTACAAGCCAGGGGCCTGCTTCTGCCCGAGCACCTACTCAGGCGCCTGTGACATCACAATTGGCCGCAGAAGCTAGAGACCAGCTTATGCCTTCAGAGCCACTCAGCTACAAGTGACATCAGAAGCAGCTGTAGCTAGGGACCTGCTACTGCCTTAAAAGATACTAACCTACAAGTGACATCACAAGCAGCGGAACAAGCCAGGGGGCTGCTTCTGCCCTGGCACCTCCTCAGGGCCTATGACATCACAAGCAGCGGAACAAGCCAGGGCCCTGCTTCTGCCCTGGCACCTCCTCAGGGCCTATGACATCACAAGCACCAGCTGTAGAAGGAGCCTCTGCCTCGAAAGCGACTCAGCGACAAGTGACGTTGTCACCGACGCCGGGAAGTAAACTCCTTTACCCTGGGCATGTTCAAGAGCAGGCATTCCATTATTCGGCACCGGGTGCACGGGGGATCTTTCCTGCTACGATGCACACCTCCCTGAGCCTGAGTAGGTGCTAGGGCAGAAGCAGGCCCCTGGCTTGTGCCACTGCTTGTGATGTCACTTGTAGCTGAGTATCTTTGATGGCAGGACCTGGCCCCTGGCTTCTGCAGACGTTTGCGGTGTCATAGGGGGCTCTGTCGGTGCTAGGGCAGCAGCAGTTCCCTGGCTTGTGCCGGTGCTTGTGATGTCACTTGTAGCTGAGTCGCTTTGAAGGCAGAAGAGGGCCCCTGGCTTCTGCAGGCACTTGTGATGTCATAGGCGCCTGGACTAGGTGCTAGGGCAGAAGCAGGCCCCCGCCTTGTGTTGGTGCTTGTGATGTCACTTGTAGCTGAGTCGCTTTGAAGTCAGGAGCTGCCCCTGGTTTCTGCAGCTTTTGGTGATGCCATGGATGCCTGTGCTAGGGCAGAAGGCGGCCAGTGGCTGCTACTGGTGCTTCTGATGTCATAGGCCCTGAAGAGGTGGTAGATGAGAAAGAGGCCCGAGGCTTGTGCCGGTGCTTCTGACGTCACTTGTACCTGAACCATTTTTAAGGCAGGCGCTGGCTCCAGGCTTCTGCAGCCACTTGTGATGTCACAGGCACCTCAGGAGGTGCTCGGGCAGAAGCAGGCCCCTGGCTCGTGCCGCTGCTTCTGATGTCACCTGTAGCTGAGTATCCTTCAAGGCAGAAGCAGGCCCCTGACTTGTGCCGGTGCTCGTGAGGTCACGTTTCTCTGAGTCGCTTTCAAGGCAGAAGCAGTCCCCTGGCTTCTGCCGGTGCCTATGATGTCACAAGTGGCTGAAGAAGCCAAGGGCCATCTCCTGCCTTAAATCTAGTCATCTAAAAGTCACATCACAATAACCAGGACAAACCACGGGCCTGCTTCTGCCCTTTCACCTTCGTAGGCGCCTCGGACATCACCAAAAGCTATAGAAGCCAGGGGCCTTCTCCGTCTTCAAAAGCTCCTCAGCTGCAAGTGCCTTATGATTAAGGACTGGCGCAAGCCCCCTGCCTGCCTCTGCCCTAGCACCTCCTCAGGCTCCTGTGACATCACAAGCGGCTGCAGAAGCCAGGGGCCAGCTCCACCCCTAAAAGATACTCAGCTACAAGGGACATCACAAGCAGTGGCACAAGCCAGGGCCCTGCTTCTGCCCGAGCACCTACGCAGGCTCCTGTGACACCACAAGCAGCTGCAGAAGCCAGGGGTATGTACTGCCTGCAATGGGACTCAGCTACAAGTGACATCACAAGCACCGGCACAGGCCAGGGGCCGGCTTTGGCCCTATCACCTTCTCAGGGCCTATGATATCACAACCAGCTGCAGAAGCTTTGGGCTTGCTCATGCCTTCAAAGCGACTCAGCTACAAGGGACATCACGTGCACCGGCACAGTCACGGTCCTGCTTCTGCCTTCAAAGGGACTGAGATACAAGTGACATCACAAGCACCGGCACAGGCCAGGGTCCTGCTTCTGACTCAAAAGCGACTCAGCTACAAGTGACATCACAAGCAGCTGCAGATACCAGTGGCCAGCTCCTGCCTTCCAAGCGACTTTAGCTACAGGTGACATCACAAGCACCGGACAAGCCAGGGAACAGCTCCTGCCTTCAGAGCCACTCAGCTACAAGTGACATCAGAAGCGCCGGTACAAGCCAGGGGCCTGCTTCTGCCCGAGCACCTACTCAGGCGCCTGTGACATCACAATTGGCCGCAGAAGCTAGAGACCAGCTTATGCCTTCAGAGCCACTCAGCTACAAGTGACATCAGAAGCAGCTGTAGCTAGGGACCTGCTACTGCCTTAAAAGATACTAACCTACTAGTGACATCACAAGCAGCGGAACAAGCCAGGGCCCTGCTTCTGCCCTGGCACCTCCTCAGGGCCTATGACATCACAAGCACCAGCTGTAGAAGGAGCCTCTGCCTCGAAAGCGACTCAGCGACAAGTGACGTTGTCACCGACGCCAGGAAGTAAACTCCTTTACCCTGGGCATGTTCAAGAGCAGGCATTCCATTATTCGGCGCCGGGTGCACGGGGGATCTTTCCTGCTACGATGCACACCTCCCTGAGCCTGAGTAGGTGCTAGGGCAGAAGCAGGCCCCTGGCTTGTGCCACTGCTTGTGATGTCACTTGTAGCTGAGTATCTTTGATGGCAGGACCTGGCCCCTGGCTTCTGCAGACGTTTGCGGTGTCATAGGGGGCTCTGTCGGTGCTAGGGCAGCAGCAGTTCCCTGGCTTGTGCCGGTGCTTGTGATGTCACTTGTAGCTGAGTCGCTTTGAAGGCAGAAGCAGGCCCCTGGCTTCTGCAGGCACTTGTGATGTCATAGGCGCCTGGACTAGGTGCTAGGGCAGAAGCAGGCCCCCGCCTTGTGTTGGTGCTTGTGATGTCACTTGTAGCTGAGTCGCTTTGAAGTCAGGAGCTGCCCCTGGTTTCTGCAGCTTTTGGTGATGCCATGGATGCCTGTGCTAGGGCAGAAGGCGGCCAGTGGCTGCTACTGGTGCTTCTGATGTCATAGGCCCTGAAGAGGTGGTAGATGAGAAAGAGGCCCGAGGCTTGTGCCGGTGCTTCTGACGTCACTTGTACCTGAACCATTTTTAAGGCAGGCGCTGGCTCCAGGCTTCTGCAGCCACTTGTGATGTCACAGGCACCTCAGGAGGTGCTCGGGCAGAAGCAGGCCCCTGGCTCGTGCCGCTGCTTCTGATGTCACCTGTAGCTGAGTATCCTTCAAGGCAGAAGCAGGCCCCTGACCTGTGCCGGTGCTCGTGAGGTCACGTTTCTCTGAGTCGCTTTCAAGGCAGAAGCAGTCCCCTGGCTTCTGCCGGTGCCTATGATGTCACAAGTGGCTGAAGAAGCCAAGGGCCATCTCCTGCCTTAAATCTAGTCATCTAAAAGTCACATCACAATAACCAGGACAAACCACGGGCCTGCTTCTGCCCTTTCACCTTCGTAGGCGCCTCGCACATCACCAAAAGCTATAGAAGCCAGGGGCCTTCTCCGTCTTCAAAAGCTCCTCAGCTACAAGTGCCATCATCATAAGGACTGGCGCAAGCCAGGGGCCTGCCTCTGCCCGAGCACCTCCTCAGGCTCCTGTGACATCACAAGCGGCTGCAGAAGCCAGGGGCCAGCTCCACCCCTAAAAGATACTCAGCTACAAGGGACATCACAAGCAGTGGCACAAGCCAGGGCCCTGCTTCTGCCCGAGCACCTACGCAGGCTCCTGTGACACCACAAGCAGCTGCAGAAGCCAGGGGTATGTACTGCCTGCAATGGGACTCAGCTACAAGTGACATCACAAGCACCGGCACAGGCCAGGGGCCGGCTTTGGCCCTATCACCTTCTCAGGGCCTATGATATCACAACCAGCTGCAGAAGCTTTGGGCTTGCTCATGCCTTCAAAGCGACTCAGCTACAAGGGACATCACGTGCACCGGCACAGTCACGGTCCTGCTTCTGCCTTCAAAGGGACTGAGATACAAGTGACATCACAAGCACCGGCACAGGCCAGGGTCCTGCTTCTCACTCAAAAGCGACTCAGCTACAAGTGACATCACAAGCAGCTGCAGATACCAGTGGCCAGCTCCTGCCTTCCAAGCGACTTTAGCTACAGGTGACATCACAAGCACCGGACAAGCCAGGGAACAGCTCCTGCCTTCAGAGCCACTCAGCTACAAGTGACATCAGAAGCGCCGGTACAAGCCAGGGGCCTGCTTCTGCCCGAGCACCTACTCAGGCGCCTGTGACATCACAATTGGCCGCAGAAGCTAGAGACCAGCTTATGCCTTCAGAGCCACTCAGCTACAAGTGACATCAGAAGCAGCTGTAGCTAGGGACCTGCTACTGCCTTAAAAGATACTAACCTACAAGTGACATCACAAGCAGCGGAACAAGCCAGGGGGCTGCTTCTGCCCTGGCACCTCCTCAGGGCCTATGACATCACAAGCAGCGGAACAAGCCAGGGCCCTGCTTCTGCCCTGGCACCTCCTCAGGGCCTATGACATCACAAGCACCAGCTGTAGAAGGAGCCTCTGCCTCGAAAGCGACTCAGCGACAAGTGACGTTGTCACCGACGCCGGGAACTGAACTCCTTTACCCTGGGCATGTTCAAGAGCAGGCATTCCATTATTCGGCGCCGGGTGCACAGGGGATCTTTCCTGCTACGATGCACACCTCCCTGAGCCTGAGTAGGTGCTAGGGCAGAAGCAGGCCCCTGGCTTGTGCCACTGCTTGTGATGTCACTTGTAGCTGAGTATCTTTGATGGCAGGACCTGGCCCCTGGCTTCTGCAGACGTTTGCGGTGTCATAGGGGGCTCTGTCGGTGCTAGGGCAGCAGCAGTTCCCTGGCTTGTGCCGGTGCTTGTGATGTCACTTGTAGCTGAGTCGCTTTGAAGGCAGAAGCAGGCCCCTGGCTTCTGCAGGCACTTGTGATGTCATAGGCGCCTGGACTAGGTGCTAGGGCAGAAGCAGGCCCCCGCCTTGTGTTGGTGCTTGTGATGTCACTTGTAGCTGAGTCGCTTTGAAGTCAGGAGCTGCCCCTGGTTTTGCAGCTTTTGGTGATGCCATAGGCCCTGAGTATGTTCTATGGCTTGTGACCCTGGCTTGTGCCGGTTCTAGTGATGTCACTTGTAGGTGAGTCGCTTTAAGGCAGGAGCTGCCCCCTGGCTTCTGTAGCTTTTGGTGATGTCATGGATGCCTGTGCTAGGGCAGAAGGCGGCCAGTGGCTGCTACTGGTGCTTCTGATGTCATAGGCCCTGAAGAGGTGGTAGATGAGAAAGAGGCCCGAGGCTTGTGCCGGTGCTTCTGACGTCACTTGTACCTGAACCATTTTTAAGGCAGGCGCTGGCTCCAGGCTTCTGCAGCCACTTGTGATGTCACAGGCACCTCAGGAGGTGCTCGGGCAGAAGCAGGCCCCTGGCTCGTGCCGCTGCTTCTGATGTCACCTGTAGCTGAGTATCCTTCAAGGCAGAAGCAGGCCCCTGACTTGTGCCGGTGCTCGTGAGGTCACGTTTCTCTGAGTCGCTTTCAAGGCAGAAGCAGTCCCCTGGCTTCTGCCGGTGCCTATGATGTCACAAGTGGCTGAAGAAGCCAAGGGCCATCTCCTGCCTTAAATCTAGTCATCTAAAAGTCACATCACAATAACCAGGACAAACCACGGGCCTGCTTCTGCCCTTTCACCTTCGTAGGCGCCTCGGACATCACCAAAAGCTATAGAAGCCAGGGGCCTTCTCCGTCTTCAAAAGCTCCTCAGCTGCAAGTGCCTTATGATTAAGGACTGGCGCAAGCCCCCTGCCTGCCTCTGCCCTAGCACCTCCTCAGGCTCCTGTGACATCACAAGCGGCTGCAGAAGCCAGGGGCCAGCTCCACCCCTAAAAGATACTCAGCTACAAGGGACATCACAAGCAGTGGCACAAGCCAGGGCCCTGCTTCTGCCCGAGCACCTACGCAGGCTCCTGTGACACCACAAGCAGCTCCAGAAGCCAGGGGTATGTACTGCCTGCAATGGGACTCAGCTACAAGTGACATCACAAGCACCGGCACAGGCCAGGGGCCGGCTTTGGCCCTATCACCTTCTCAGGGCCTATGATATCACAACCAGCTGCAGAAGCTTTGGGCTTGCTCATGCCTTCAAAGCGACTCAGCTACAAGGGACATCACGTGCACTGGCACAGTCACGGTCCTGCTTCTGCCTTCAAAGGGACTGAGATACAAGTGACATCACAAGCACCGGCACAGGCCAGGGTCCTGCTTCTGACTCAAAAGCGACTCAGCTACAAGTGACATCACAAGCAGCTGCAGATACCAGTGGCCAGCTCCTGCCTTCCAAGCGACTTTAGCTACAGGTGACATCACAAGCACCGGACAAGCCAGGGAACAGCTCCTGCCTTCAGAGCCACTCAGCTACAAGTGACATCAGAAGCGCCGGTACAAGCCAGGGGCCTGCTTCTGCCCGAGCACCTACTCAGGCGCCTGTGACATCACAATTGGCCGCAGAAGCTAGAGACCAGCTTATGCCTTCAGAGCCACTCAGCTACAAGTGACATCAGAAGCAGCTGTAGCTAGGGACCTGCTACTGCCTTAAAAGATACTAACCTACAAGTGACATCACAAGCAGCGGAACAAGCCAGGGCCCTGCTTCTGCCCTGGCACCTCCTCAGGGCCTATGACATCACAAGCAGCGGAACAAGCCAGGGCCCTGCTTCTGCCCTGGCACCTCCTCAGGGCCTATGACATCACAAGCACCAGCTGTAGAAGGAGCCTCTGCCTCGAAAGCGACTCAGCGACAAGTGACGTTGTCACCGACGCCGGGAAGTAAACTCCTTTACCCTGGGCATGTTCAAGAGCAGGCATTCCATTATTCGGCGCCGGGTGCACGGGGGATCTTTCCTGCTACGATGCACACCTCCCTGAGCCTGAGTAGGTGCTAGGGCAGAAGCAGGCCCCTGGCTTGTGCCACTGCTTGTGATGTCACTTGTAGCTGAGTATCTTTGATGGCAGGATCTGGCCCCTGGCTTCTGCAGACGTTTGCGGTGTCATAGGGGGCTCTGTCGGTGCTAGGGCAGCAGCAGTTCCCTGGCTTGTGCCGGTGCTTGTGATGTCACTTGTAGCTGAGTCGCTTTGAAGGCAGAAGCAGGCCCCTGGCTTCTGCAGGCACTTGTGATGTCATAGGCGCCTGGACTAGGTGCTAGGGCAGAAGCAGGCCCCCGCCTTGTGTTGGTGCTTGTGATGTCACTTGTAGCTGAGTCGCTTTGAAGTCAGGAGCTGCCCCTGGTTTCTGCAGCTTTTGGTGATGCCATAGGCCCTGAGTATGTTCTATGGCTTGTGACCCTGGCTTGTGCCGGTTCTAGTGATGTCACTTGTAGGTGAGTCGCTTTAAGGCAGGAGCTGCCCCCTGGCTTCTGTAGCTTTTGGTGATGTCATGGATGCCTGTGCTAGGGCAGAAGGCGGCCAGTGGCTGCTACTGGTGCTTCTGATGTCATAGGCCCTGAAGAGGTGGTAGATGAGAAAGAGGCCCGAGGCTTGTGCCGGTGCTTCTGACGTCACTTGTACCTGAACCATTTTTAAGGCAGGCGCTGGCTCCAGGCTTCTGCAGCCACTTGTGATGTCACAGGCACCTCAGGAGGTGCTCGGGCAGAAGCAGGCCCCTGGCTCGTGCCGCTGCTTCTGATGTCACCTGTAGCTGAGTATCCTTCAAGGCAGAAGCAGGCCCCTGACCTGTGCCGGTGCTCGTGAGGTCACGTTTCTCTGAGTCGCTTTCAAGGCAGAAGCAGTCCCCTGGCTTCTGCCGGTGCCTATGATGTCACAAGTGGCTGAAGAAGCCAAGGGCCATCTCCTGCCTTAAATCTAGTCATCTAAAAGTCACATCACAATAACCAGGACAAACCACGGGCCTGCTTCTGCCCTTTCACCTTCGTAGGCGCCTCGGACATCACCAAAAGCTATAGAAGCCAGGGGCCTTCTCCGTCTTCAAAAGCTCCTCAGCTACAAGTGCCATCATCATAAGGACTGGCGCAAGCCCCCTGCCTGCCTCTGCCCGAGCACCTCCTCAGGCTCCTGTGACATCACAAGCGGCTGCAGAAGCCAGGGGCCAGCTCCACCCCTAAAAGATACTCAGCTACAAGGGACATCACAAGCAGTGGCACAAGCCAGGGCCCTGCTTCTGCCCGAGCACCTACGCAGGCTCCTGTGACACCACAAGCAGCTGCAGAAGCCAGGGGTATGTACTGCCTGCAATGGGACTCAGCTACAAGTGACATCACAAGCACCGGCACAGGCCAGGGGCCGGCTTTGGCCCTATCACCTTCTCAGGGCCTATGATATCACAACCAGCTGCAGAAGCTTTGGGCTTGCTCATGCCTTCAAAGCGACTCAGCTACAAGGGACATCACGTGCACTGGCACAGTCACGGTCCTGCTTCTGCCTTCAAAGGGACTGAGATACAAGTGACATCACAAGCACCGGCACAGGCCAGGGTCCTGCTTCTCACTCAAAAGCGACTCAGCTACAAGTGACATCACAAGCAGCTGCAGATACCAGTGGCCAGCTCCTGCCTTCCAAGCGACTTTAGCTACAGGTGACATCACAAGCACCAGACAAGCCAGGGAACAGCTCCTGCCTTCAGAGCCACTCAGCTACAAGTGACATCAGAAGCGCCGGTACAAGCCAGGGGCCTGCTTCTGCCCGAGCACCTACTCAGGCGCCTGTGACATCACAATTGGCCGCAGAAGCTAGAGACCAGCTTATGCCTTCAGAGCCACTCAGCTACAAGTGACATCAGAAGCAGCTGTAGCTAGGGACCTGCTACTGCCTTAAAAGATACTAACCTACAAGTGACATCACAAGCAGCGGAACAAGCCAGGGGGCTGCTTCTGCCCTGGCACCTCCTCAGGGCCTATGACATCACAAGCAGCGGAACAAGCCAGGGCCCTGCTTCTGCCCTGGCACCTCCTCAGGGCCTATGACATCACAAGCACCAGCTGTAGAAGGAGCCTCTGCCTCGAAAGCGACTCAGCGACAAGTGACGTTGTCACCGACGCCGGGAAGTAAACTCCTTTACCCTGGGCATGTTCAAGAGCAGGCATTCCATTATTCGGCGCCGGGTGCACGGGGGATCTTTCCTGCTACGATGCACACCTCCCTGAGCCTGAGTAGGTGCTAGGGCAGAAGCAGGCCCCTGGCTTGTGCCACTGCTTGTGATGTCACTTGTAGCTGAGTATCTTTGATGGCAGGACCTGGCCCCTGGCTTCTGCAGACGTTTGCGGTGTCATAGGGGGCTCTGTCGGTGCTAGGGCAGCAGCAGTTCCCTGGCTTGTGCCGGTGCTTGTGATGTCACTTGTAGCTGAGTCGCTTTGAAGGCAGAAGCAGGCCCCTGGCTTCTGCAGGCACTTGTGATGTCATAGGCGCCTGGACTAGGTGCTAGGGCAGAAGCAGGCCCCCGCCTTGTGTTGGTGCTTGTGATGTCACTTGTAGCTGAGTCGCTTTGAAGTCAGGAGCTGCCCCTGGTTTCTGCAGCTTTTGGTGATGCCATAGGCCCTGAGTATGTTCTATGGCTTGTGACCCTGGCTTGTGCCGGTTCTAGTGATGTCACTTGTAGGTGAGTCGCTTTAAGGCAGGAGCTGCCCCCTGGCTTCTGTAGCTTTTGGTGATGTCATGGATGCCTGTGCTAGGGCAGAAGGCGGCCAGTGGCTGCTACTGGTGCTTCTGATGTCATAGGCCCTGAAGAGGTGGTAGATGAGAAAGAGGCCCGAGGCTTGTGCCGGTGCTTCTGACGTCACTTGTACCTGAACCATTTTTAAGGCAGGCGCTGGCTCCAGGCTTCTGCAGCCACTTGTGATGTCACAGGCACCTCAGGAGGTGCTCGGGCAGAAGCAGGCCCCTGGCTCGTGCCGCTGCTTCTGATGTCACCTGTAGCTGAGTATCCTTCAAGGCAGAAGCAGGCCCCTGACCTGTGCCGGTGCTCGTGAGGTCACGTTTCTCTGAGTCGCTTTCAAGGCAGAAGCAGTCCCCTGGCTTCTGCCGGTGCCTATGATGTCACAAGTGGCTGAAGAAGCCAAGGGCCATCTCCTGCCTTAAATCTAGTCATCTAAAAGTCACATCACAATAACCAGGACAAACCACGGGCCTGCTTCTGCCCTTTCACCTTCGTAGGCGCCTCGGACATCACCAAAAGCTATAGAAGCCAGGGGCCTTCTCCGTCTTCAAAAGCTCCTCAGCTACAAGTGCCATCATCATAAGGACTGGCGCAAGCCAGGGGCCTGCCTCTGCCCGAGCACCTCCTCAGGCTCCTGTGACATCACAAGCGGCTGCAGAAGCCAGGGGCCAGCTCCACCCCTAAAAGATACTCAGCTACAAGGGACATCACAAGCAGTGGCACAAGCCAGGGCCCTGCTTCTGCCCGAGCACCTACGCAGGCTCCTGTGACACCACAAGCAGCTGCAGAAGCCAGGGGTATGTACTGCCTGCAATGGGACTCAGCTACAAGTGACATCACAAGCACCGGCACAGGCCAGGGGCCGGCTTTGGCCCTATCACCTTCTCAGGGCCTATGATATCACAACCAGCTGCAGAAGCTTTGGGCTTGCTCATGCCTTCAAAGCGACTCAGCTACAAGGGACATCACGTGCACCGGCACAGTCACGGTCCTGCTTCTGCCTTCAAAGGGACTGAGATACAAGTGACATCACAAGCACCGGCACAGGCCAGGGTCCTGCTTCTGACTCAAAAGCGACTCAGCTACAAGTGACATCACAAGCAGCTGCAGATACCAGTGGCCAGCTCCTGCCTTCCAAGCGACTTTAGCTACAGGTGACATCACAAGCACCGGACAAGCCAGGGAACAGCTCCTGCCTTCAGAGCCACTCAGCTACAAGTGACATCAGAAGCGCCGGTACAAGCCAGGGGCCTGCTTCTGCCCGAGCACCTACTCAGGCGCCTGTGACATCACAATTGGCCGCAGAAGCTAGAGACCAGCTTATGCCTTCAGAGCCACTCAGCTACAAGTGACATCAGAAGCAGCTGTAGCTAGGGACCTGCTACTGCCTTAAAAGATACTAACCTACAAGTGACATCACAAGCAGCGGAACAAGCCAGGGCCCTGCTTCTGCCCTGGCACCTCCTCAGGGCCTATGACATCACAAGCAGCGGAACAAGCCAGGGCCCTGCTTCTGCCCTGGCACCTCCTCAGGGCCTATGACATCACAAGCACCAGCTGTAGAAGGAGCCTCTGCCTCGAAAGCGACTCAGCGACAAGTGACGTTGTCACCGACGCCGGGAAGTAAACTCCTTTACCCTGGGCATGTTCAAGAGCAGGCATTCCATTATTCGGCGCCGGGTGCACGGGGGATCTTTCCTGCTACGATGCACACCTCCCTGAGCCTGAGTAGGTGCTAGGGCAGAAGCAGGCCCCTGGCTTGTGCCACTGCTTGTGATGTCACTTGTAGCTGAGTATCTTTGATGGCAGGACCTGGCCCCTGGCTTCTGCAGACGTTTGCGGTGTCATAGGGGGCTCTGTCGGTGCTAGGGCAGCAGCAGTTCCCTGGCTTGTGCCGGTGCTTGTGATGTCACTTGTAGCTGAGTCGCTTTGAAGGCAGAAGCAGGCCCCTGGCTTCTGCAGGCACTTGTGATGTCATAGGCGCCTGGACTAGGTGCTAGGGCAGAAGCAGGCCCCCGCCTTGTGTTGGTGCTTGTGATGTCACTTGCAGCTGAGTCGCTTTGAAGTCAGGAGCTGCCCCTGGTTTCTGCAGCTTTTGGTGATGCCATAGGCCCTGAGTATGTTCTATGGCTTGTGACCCTGGCTTGTGCCGGTTCTAGTGATGTCACTTGTAGGTGAGTCGCTTTAAGGCAGGAGCTGCCCCCTGGCTTCTGTAGCTTTTGGTGATGTCATGGATGCCTGTGCTAGGGCAGAAGGCGGCCAGTGGCTGCTACTGGTGCTTCTGATGTCATAGGCCCTGAAGAGGTGGTAGATGAGAAAGAGGCCCGAGGCTTGTGCCGGTGCTTCTGACGTCACTTGTACCTGAACCATTTTTAAGGCAGGCGCTGGCTCCAGGCTTCTGCAGCCACTTGTGATGTCACAGGCACCTCAGGAGGTGCTCGGGCAGAAGCAGGCCCCTGGCTCGTGCCGCTGCTTCTGATGTCACCTGTAGCTGAGTATCCTTCAAGGCAGAAGCAGGCCCCTGACCTGTGCCGGTGCTCGTGAGGTCACGTTTCTCTGAGTCGCTTTCAAGGCAGAAGCAGTCCCCTGGCTTCTGCCGGTGCCTATGATGTCACAAGTGGCTGAAGAAGCCAAGGGCCATCTCCTGCCTTAAATCTAGTCATCTAAAAGTCACATCACAATAACCAGGACAAACTACGGGCCTGCTTCTGCCCTTTCACCTTCGTAGGCGCCTCGCACATCACCAAAAGCTATAGAAGCCAGGGGCCTTCTCCGTCTTCAAAAGCTCCTCAGCTACAAGTGCCATCATCATAAGGACTGGCGCAAGCCAGGGGCCTGCCTCTGCCCTAGCACCTCCTCAGGCTCCTGTGACATCACAAGCGGCTGCAGAAGCCAGGGGCCAGCTCCACCCCTAAAAGATACTCAGCTACAAGGGACATCACAAGCAGTGGCACAAGCCAGGGCCCTGCTTCTGCCCGAGCACCTACGCAGGCTCCTGTGACACCACAAGCAGCTGCAGAAGCCAGGGGTATGTACTGCCTGCAATGGGACTCAGCTACAAGTGACATCACAAGCACCGGCACAGGCCAGGGGCCGGCTTTGGCCCTATCACCTTCTCAGGGCCTATGATATCACAACCAGCTGCAGAAGCTTTGGGCTTGCTCATGCCTTCAAAGCGACTCAGCTACAAGGGACATCACGTGCACTGGCACAGTCACGGTCCTGCTTCTGCCTTCAAAGGGACTGAGATACAAGTGACATCACAAGCACCGGCACAGGCCAGGGTCCTGCTTCTGACTCAAAAGCGACTCAGCTACAAGTGACATCACAAGCAGCTGCAGATACCAGTGGCCAGCTCCTGCCTTCCAAGCGACTTTAGCTACAGGTGACATCACAAGCACCGGACAAGCCAGGGAACAGCTCCTGCCTTCAGAGCCACTCAGCTACAAGTGACATCAGAAGCGCCGGTACAAGCCAGGGGCCTGCTTCTGCCCGAGCACCTACTCAGGCGCCTGTGACATCACAATTGGCCGCAGAAGCTAGAGACCAGCTTATGCCTTCAGAGCCACTCAGCTACAAGTGACATCAGAAGCAGCTGTAGCTAGGGACCTGCTACTGCCTTAAAAGATACTAACCTACAAGTGACATCACAAGCAGCGGAACAAGCCAGGGCCCTGCTTCTGCCCTGGCACCTCCTCAGGGCCTATGACATCACAAGCAGCGGAACAAGCCAGGGCCCTGCTTCTGCCCTGGCACCTCCTCAGGGCCTATGACATCACAAGCACCAGCTGTAGAAGGAGCCTCTGCCTCGAAAGCGACTCAGCGACAAGTGACGTTGTCACCGACGCCGGGAAGTAAACTCCTTTACCCTGGGCATGTTCAAGAGCAGGCATTCCATTATTCGGCGCCGGGTGCACGGGGGATCTTTCCTGCTACGATGCACACCTCCCTGAGCCTGAGTAGGTGCTAGGGCAGAAGCAGGCCCCTGGCTTGTGCCACTGCTTGTGATGTCACTTGTAGCTGAGTATCTTTGATGGCAGGACCTGGCCCCTGGCTTCTGCAGACGTTTGCGGTGTCATAGGGGGCTCTGTCGGTGCTAGGGCAGCAGCAGTTCCCTGGCTTGTGCCGGTGCTTGTGATGTCACTTGTAGCTGAGTCGCTTTGAAGGCAGAAGCAGGCCCCTGGCTTCTGCAGGCACTTGTGATGTCATAGGCGCCTGGACTAGGTGCTAGGGCAGAAGCAGGCCCCCGCCTTGTGTTGGTGCTTGTGATGTCACTTGTAGCTGAGTCGCTTTGAAGTCAGGAGCTGCCCCTGGTTTCTGCAGCTTTTGGTGATGCCATAGGCCCTGAGTATGTTCTATGGCTTGTGACCCTGGCTTGTGCCGGTTCTAGTGATGTCACTTGTAGGTGAGTCGCTTTAAGGCAGGAGCTGCCCCCTGGCTTCTGTAGCTTTTGGTGATGTCATGGATGCCTGTGCTAGGGCAGAAGGCGGCCAGTGGCTGCTACTGGTGCTTCTGATGTCATAGGCCCTGAAGAGGTGGTAGATGAGAAAGAGGCCCGAGGCTTGTGCCGGTGCTTCTGACGTCACTTGTACCTGAACCATTTTTAAGGCAGGCGCTGGCTCCAGGCTTCTGCAGCCACTTGTGATGTCACAGGCACCTCAGGAGGTGCTCGGGCAGAAGCAGGCCCCTGGCTCGTGCCGCTGCTTCTGATGTCACCTGTAGCTGAGTATCCTTCAAGGCAGAAGCAGGCCCCTGACCTGTGCCGGTGCTCGTGAGGTCACGTTTCTCTGAGTCGCTTTCAAGGCAGAAGCAGTCCCCTGGCTTCTGCTGGTGCCTATGATGTCACAAGTGGCTGAAGAAGCCAAGGGCCATCTCCTGCCTTAAATCTAGTCATCTAAAAGTCACATCACAATAACCAGGACAAACCACGGGCCTGCTTCTGCCCTTTCACCTTCGTAGGCGCCTCGGACATCACCAAAAGCTATAGAAGCCAGGGGCCTTCTCCGTCTTCAAAAGCTCCTCAGCTGCAAGTGCCTTATGATTAAGGACTGGCGCAAGCCCCCTGCCTGCCTCTGCCCTAGCACCTCCTCAGGCTCCTGTGACATCACAAGCGGCTGCAGAAGCCAGGGGCCAGCTCCACCCCTAAAAGATACTCAGCTACAAGGGACATCACAAGCAGTGGCACAAGCCAGGGCCCTGCTTCTGCCCGAGCACCTACGCAGGCTCCTGTGACACCACAAGCAGCTGCAGAAGCCAGGGGTATGTACTGCCTGCAATGGGACTCAGCTACAAGTGACATCACAAGCACCGGCACAGGCCAGGGGCCGGCTTTGGCCCTATCACCTTCTCAGGGCCTATGATATCACAACCAGCTGCAGAAGCTTTGGGCTTGCTCATGCCTTCAAAGCGACTCAGCTACAAGGGACATCACGTGCACTGGCACAGTCACGGTCCTGCTTCTGCCTTCAAAGGGACTGAGATACAAGTGACATCACAAGCACCGGCACAGGCCAGGGTCCTGCTTCTGACTCAAAAGCGACTCAGCTACAAGTGACATCACAAGCAGCTGCAGATACCAGTGGCCAGCTCCTGCCTTCCAAGCGACTTTAGCTACAGGTGACATCACAAGCACCGGACAAGCCAGGGAACAGCTCCTGCCTTCAGAGCCACTCAGCTACAAGTGACATCAGAAGCGCCGGTACAAGCCAGGGGCCTGCTTCTGCCCGAGCACCTACTCAGGCGCCTGTGACATCACAATTGGCCGCAGAAGCTAGAGACCAGCTTATGCCTTCAGAGCCACTCAGCTACAAGTGACATCAGAAGCAGCTGTAGCTAGGGACCTGCTACTGCCTTAAAAGATACTAACCTACAAGTGACATCACAAGCAGCGGAACAAGCCAGGGGGCTGCTTCTGCCCTGGCACCTCCTCAGGGCCTATGACATCACAAGCAGCGGAACAAGCCAGGGCCCTGCTTCTGCCCTGGCACCTCCTCAGGGCCTATGACATCACAAGCACCAGCTGTAGAAGGAGCCTCTGCCTCGAAAGCGACTCAGCGACAAGTGACGTTGTCACCGACGCCGGGAAGTAAACTCCTTTACCCTGGGCATGTTCAAGAGCAGGCATTCCATTATTCGGCGCCGGGTGCACGGGGGATCTTTCCTGCTACGATGCACACCTCCCTGAGCCTGAGTAGGTGCTAGGGCAGAAGCAGGCCCCTGGCTTGTGCCACTGCTTGTGATGTCACTTGTAGCTGAGTATCTTTGATGGCAGGACCTGGCCCCTGGCTTCTGCAGACGTTTGCGGTGTCATAGGGGGCTCTGTCGGTGCTAGGGCAGCAGCAGTTCCCTGGCTTGTGCCGGTGCTTGTGATGTCACTTGTAGCTGAGTCGCTTTGAAGGCAGAAGCAGGCCCCTGGCTTCTGCAGGCACTTGTGATGTCATAGGCGCCTGGACTAGGTGCTAGGGCAGAAGCAGGCCCCCGCCTTGTGTTGGTGCTTGTGATGTCACTTGTAGCTGAGTCGCTTTGAAGTCAGGAGCTGCCCCTGGTTTCTGCAGCTTTTGGTGATGCCATAGGCCCTGAGTATGTTCTATGGCTTGTGACCCTGGCTTGTGCCGGTTCTAGTGATGTCACTTGTAGGTGAGTCGCTTTAAGGCAGGAGCTGCCCCCTGGCTTCTGTAGCTTTTGGTGATGTCATGGATGCCTGTGCTAGGGCAGAAGGCGGCCAGTGGCTGCTACTGGTGCTTCTGATGTCATAGGCCCTGAAGAGGTGGTAGATGAGAAAGAGGCCCGAGGCTTGTGCCGGTGCTTCTGACGTCACTTGTACCTGAACCATTTTTAAGGCAGGCGCTGGCTCCAGGCTTCTGCAGCCACTTGTGATGTCACAGGCACCTCAGGAGGTGCTCGGGCAGAAGCAGGCCCCTGGCTCGTGCCGCTGCTTCTGATGTCACCTGTAGCTGAGTATCCTTCAAGGCAGAAGCAGGCCCCTGACCTGTGCCGGTGCTCGTGAGGTCACGTTTCTCTGAGTCGCTTTCAAGGCAGAAGCAGTCCCCTGGCTTCTGCCGGTGCCTATGATGTCACAAGTGGCTGAAGAAGCCAAGGGCCATCTCCTGCCTTAAATCTAGTCATCTAAAAGTCACATCACAATAACCAGGACAAACCACGGGCCTGCTTCTGCCCTTTCACCTTCGTAGGCGCCTCGGACATCACCAAAAGCTATAGAAGCCAGGGGCCTTCTCCGTCTTCAAAAGCTCCTCAGCTACAAGTGCCATCATCATAAGGACTGGCGCAAGCCCCCTGCCTGCCTCTGCCCTAGCACCTCCTCAGGCTCCTGTGACATCACAAGCGGCTGCAGAAGCCAGGGGCCAGCTCCACCCCTAAAAGATACTCAGCTACAAGGGACATCACAAGCAGTGGCACAAGCCAGGGCCCTGCTTCTGCCCGAGCACCTACGCAGGCTCCTGTGACACCACAAGCAGCTCCAGAAGCCAGGGGTATGTACTGCCTGCAATGGGACTCAGCTACAAGTGACATCACAAGCACCGGCACAGGCCAGGGGCCGGCTTTGGCCCTATCACCTTCTCAGGGCCTATGATATCACAACCAGCTGCAGAAGCTTTGGGCTTGCTCATGCCTTCAAAGCGACTCAGCTACAAGGGACATCACGTGCACCGGCACAGTCACGGTCCTGCTTCTGCCTTCAAAGGGACTGAGATACAAGTGACATCACAAGCACCGGCACAGGCCAGGGTCCTGCTTCTCACTCAAAAGCGACTCAGCTACAAGTGACATCACAAGCAGCTGCAGATACCAGTGGCCAGCTCCTGCCTTCCAAGCGACTTTAGCTACAGGTGACATCACAAGCACCGGACAAGCCAGGGAACAGCTCCTGCCTTCAGAGCCACTCAGCTACAAGTGACATCAGAAGCGCCGGTACAAGCCAGGGGCCTGCTTCTGCCCGAGCACCTACTCAGGCGCCTGTGACATCACAATTGGCCGCAGAAGCTAGAGACCAGCTTATGCCTTCAGAGCCACTCAGCTACAAGTGACATCAGAAGCAGCTGTAGCTAGGGACCTGCTACTGCCTTAAAAGATACTAACCTACAAGTGACATCACAAGCAGCGGAACAAGCCAGGGGGCTGCTTCTGCCCTGGCACCTCCTCAGGGCCTATGACATCACAAGCAGCGGAACAAGCCAGGGCCCTGCTTCTGCCCTGGCACCTCCTCAGGGCCTATGACATCACAAGCACCAGCTGTAGAAGGAGCCTCTGCCTCGAAAGCGACTCAGCGACAAGTGACGTTGTCACCGACGCCGGGAAGTAAACTCCTTTACCCTGGGCATGTTCAAGAGCAGGCATTCCATTATTCGGCGCCGGGTGCACGGGGGATCTTTCCTGCTACGATGCACACCTCCCTGAGCCTGAGTAGGTGCTAGGGCAGAAGCAGGCCCCTGGCTTGTGCCACTGCTTGTGATGTCACTTGTAGCTGAGTATCTTTGATGGCAGGACCTGGCCCCTGGCTTCTGCAGACGTTTGCGGTGTCATAGGGGGCTCTGTCGGTGCTAGGGCAGCAGCAGTTCCCTGGCTTGTGCCGGTGCTTGTGATGTCACTTGTAGCTGAGTCGCTTTGAAGGCAGAAGCAGGCCCCTGGCTTCTGCAGGCACTTGTGATGTCATAGGCGCCTGGACTAGGTGCTAGGGCAGAAGCAGGCCCCCGCCTTGTGTTGGTGCTTGTGATGTCACTTGCAGCTGAGTCGCTTTGAAGTCAGGAGCTGCCCCTGGTTTCTGCAGCTTTTGGTGATGCCATAGGCCCTGAGTATGTTCTATGGCTTGTGACCCTGGCTTGTGCCGGTTCTAGTGATGTCACTTGTAGGTGAGTCGCTTTAAGGCAGGAGCTGCCCCCTGGTTTCTGCAGCTTTTGGTGATGTCATGGATGCCTGTGCTAGGGCAGAAGGCGGCCAGTGGCTGCTACTGGTGCTTCTGATGTCATAGGCCCTGAAGAGGTGGTAGATGAGAAACAGGCCCGAGGCTTGTGCCGGTGCTTCTGACGTCACTTGTACCTGAACCATTTTTAAGGCAGGCGCTGGCTCCAGGCTTCTGCAGCCACTTGTGATGTCACAGGCACCTCAGGAGGTGCTCGGGCAGAAGCAGGCCCCTGGCTCGTGCCGCTGCTTCTGATGTCACCTGTAGCTGAGTATCCTTCAAGGCAGAAGCAGGCCCCTGACTTGTGCCGGTGCTCGTGAGGTCACGTTTCTCTGAGTCGCTTTCAAGGCAGAAGCAGTCCCCTGGCTTCTGCTGGTGCCTATGATGTCACAAGTGGCTGAAGAAGCCAAGGGCCATCTCCTGCCTTAAATCTAGTCATCTAAAAGTCACATCACAATAACCAGGACAAACCACGGGCCTGCTTCTGCCCTTTCACCTTCGTAGGCGCCTCGGACATCACCAAAAGCTATAGAAGCCAGGGGCCTTCTCCGTCTTCAAAAGCTCCTCAGCTACAAGTGCCATCATCATAAGGACTGGCGCAAGCCAGGGGCCTGCCTCTGCCCGAGCACCTCCTCAGGCTCCTGTGACATCACAAGCGGCTGCAGAAGCCAGGGGCCAGCTCCACCCCTAAAAGATACTCAGCTACAAGGGACATCACAAGCAGTGGCACAAGCCAGGGCCCTGCTTCTGCCCGAGCACCTACGCAGGCTCCTGTGACACCACAAGCAGCTGCAGAAGCCAGGGGTATGTACTGCCTGCAATGGGACTCAGCTACAAGTGACATCACAAGCACCGGCACAGGCCAGGGGCCGGCTTTGGCCCTATCACCTTCTCAGGGCCTATGATATCACAACCAGCCGCAGAAGCTTTGGGCTTGCTCATGCCTTCAAAACGACTCAGCTACAAGGGACATCACGTGCACCGGCACAGTCACGGTCCTGCTTCTGCCTTCAAAGGGACTGAGATACAAGTGACATCACAAGCACCGGCACAGGCCAGGGTCCTGCTTCTCACTCAAAAGCGACTCAGCTACAAGTGACATCACAAGCAGCTGCAGATACCAGTGGCCAGCTCCTGCCTTCCAAGCGACTTTAGCTACAGGTGACATCACAAGCACCGGACAAGCCAGGGAACAGCTCCTGCCTTCAGAGCCACTCAGCTACAAGTGACATCAGAAGCGCCGGTACAAGCCAGGGGCCTGCTTCTGCCCGAGCACCTACTCAGGCGCCTGTGACATCACAATTGGCCGCAGAAGCTAGAGACCAGCTTATGCCTTCAGAGCCACTCAGCTACAAGTGACATCAGAAGCAGCTGTAGCTAGGGACCTGCTACTGCCTTAAAAGATACTAACCTACAAGTGACATCACAAGCAGCGGAACAAGCCAGGGCCCTGCTTCTGCCCTGGCACCTCCTCAGGGCCTATGACATCACAAGCACCAGCTGTAGAAGGAGCCTCTGCCTCGAAAGCGACTCAGCGACAAGTGACGTTGTCACCGACGCCGGGAAGTAAACTCCTTTACCCTGGGCATGTTCAAGAGCAGGCATTCCATTATTCGGCGCCGGGTGCACGGGGGATCTTTCCTGCTACGATGCACACCTCCCTGAGCCTGAGTAGGTGCTAGGGCAGAAGCAGGCCCCTGGCTTGTGCCACTGCTTGTGATGTCACTTGTAGCTGAGTATCTTTGATGGCAGGACCTGGCCCCTGGCTTCTGCAGATGTTTGTCGGTGCTAGGGCAGCAGCAGTTCCCTGGCTTGTGCCGGTGCTTGTGATGTCACTTGTAGCTGAGTCGCTTTGAAGGCAGAAGCAGGCCCCTGGCTTCTGCAGGCACTTGTGATGTCATAGGCGCCTGGACTAGGTGCTAGGGCAGAAGCAGGCCCCCGCCTTGTGTTGGTGCTTGTGATGTCACTTGTAGCTGAGTCGCTTTGAAGTCAGGAGCTGCCCCTGGTTTCTGCAGCTTTTGGTGATGCCATAGGCCCTGAGTATGTTCTATGGCTTGTGACCCTGGCTTGTGCCGGTTCTAGTGATGTCACTTGTAGGTGAGTCGCTTTAAGGCAGGAGCTGCCCCCTGGCTTCTGTAGCTTTTGGTGATGTCATGGATGCCTGTGCTAGGGCAGAAGGCGGCCAGTGGCTGCTACTGGTGCTTCTGATGTCATAGGCCCTGAAGAGGTGGTAGATGAGAAAGAGGCCCGAGGCTTGTGCCGGTGCTTCTGACGTCACTTGTACCTGAACCATTTTTAAGGCAGGCGCTGGCTCCAGGCTTCTGCAGCCACTTGTGATGTCACAGGCACCTCAGGAGGTGCTCGGGCAGAAGCAGGCCCCTGGCTCGTGCCGCTGCTTCTGATGTCACCTGTAGCTGAGTATCCTTCAAGGCAGAAGCAGGCCCCTGACCTGTGCCGGTGCTCGTGAGGTCACGTTTCTCTGAGTCGCTTTCAAGGCAGAAGCAGTCCCCTGGCTTCTGCCGGTGCCTATGATGTCACAAGTGGCTGAAGAAGCCAAGGGCCATCTCCTGCCTTAAATCTAGTCATCTAAAAGTCACATCACAATAACCAGGACAAACCACGGGCCTGCTTCTGCCCTTTCACCTTCGTAGGCGCCTCGCACATCACCAAAAGCTATAGAAGCCAGGGGCCTTCTCCGTCTTCAAAAGCTCCTCAGCTGCAAGTGCCTTATGATTAAGGACTGGCGCAAGCCCCCTGCCTGCCTCTGCCCTAGCACCTCCTCAGGCTCCTGTGACATCACAAGCGGCTGCAGAAGCCAGGGGCCAGCTCCACCCCTAAAAGATACTCAGCTACAAGGGACATCACAAGCAGTGGCACAAGCCAGGGCCCTGCTTCTGCCCGAGCACCTACGCAGGCTCCTGTGACACCACAAGCAGCTGCAGAAGCCAGGGGTATGTACTGCCTGCAATGGGACTCAGCTACAAGTGACATCACAAGCACCGGCACAGGCCAGGGGCCGGCTTTGGCCCTATCACCTTCTCAGGGCCTATGATATCACAACCAGCTGCAGAAGCTTTGGGCTTGCTCATGCCTTCAAAGCGACTCAGCTACAAGGGACATCACGTGCACCGGCACAGTCACGGTCCTGCTTCTGCCTTCAAAGGGACTGAGATACAAGTGACATCACAAGCACCGGCACAGGCCAGGGTCCTGCTTCTCACTCAAAAGCGACTCAGCTACAAGTGACATCACAAGCAGCTGCAGATACCAGTGGCCAGCTCCTGCCTTCCAAGCGACTTTAGCTACAGGTGACATCACAAGCACCGGACAAGCCAGGGAACAGCTCCTGCCTTCAGAGCCACTCAGCTACAAGTGACATCAGAAGCGCCGGTACAAGCCAGGGGCCTGCTTCTGCCCGAGCACCTACTCAGGCGCCTGTGACATCACAATTGGCCGCAGAAGCTAGAGACCAGCTTATGCCTTCAGAGCCACTCAGCTACAAGTGACATCAGAAGCAGCTGTAGCTAGGGACCTGCTACTGCCTTAAAAGATACTAACCTACAAGTGACATCACAAGCAGCGGAACAAGCCAGGGGGCTGCTTCTGCCCTGGCACCTCCTCAGGGCCTATGACATCACAAGCACCAGCTGTAGAAGGAGCCTCTGCCTCGAAAGCGACTCAGCGACAAGTGACGTTGTCACCGACGCCGGGAACTGAACTCCTTTACCCTGGGCATGTTCAAGAGCAGGCATTCCATTATTCGGCGCCGGGTGCACGGGGGATCTTTCCTGCTACGATGCACACCTCCCTGAGCCTGAGTAGGTGCTAGGGCAGAAGCAGGCCCCTGGCTTGTGCCACTGCTTGTGATGTCACTTGTAGTTGAGTATCTTTGATGGCAGGACCTGGCCCCTGGCTTCTGCAGACGTTTGCGGTGTCATAGGGGGCTCTGTCGGTGCTAGGGCAGCAGCAGTTCCCTGGCTTGTGCCGGTGCTTGTGATGTCACTTGTAGCTGAGTCGCTTTGAAGGCAGAAGCAGGCCCCTGGCTTCTGCAGGCACTTGTGATGTCATAGGCGCCTAGACTAGGTGCTAGGGCAGAAGCAGGCCCCCGCCTTGTGTTGGTGCTTGTGATGTCACTTGTAGCTGAGTCGCTTTGAAGTCAGGAGCTGCCCCTGGTTTCTGCAGCTTTTGGTGATGCCATAGGCCCTGAGTATGTTCTATGGCTTGTGACCCTGGCTTGTGCCGGTTCTAGTGATGTCACTTGTAGGTGAGTCGCTTTAAGGCAGGAGCTGCCCCCTGGCTTCTGTAGCTTTTGGTGATGTCATGGATGCCTGTGCTAGGGCAGAAGGCGGCCAGTGGCTGCTACTGGTGCTTCTGATGTCATAGGCCCTGAAGAGGTGGTAGATGAGAAAGAGGCCCGAGGCTTGTGCCGGTGCTTCTGACGTCACTTGTACCTGAACCATTTTTAAGGCAGGCGCTGGCTCCAGGCTTCTGCAGCCACTTGTGATGTCACAGGCACCTCAGGAGGTGCTCGGGCAGAAGCAGGCCCCTGGCTCGTGCCGCTGCTTCTGATGTCACCTGTAGCTGAGTATCCTTCAAGGCAGAAGCAGGCCCCTGACTTGTGCCGGTGCTCGTGAGGTCACGTTTCTCTGAGTCGCTTTCAAGGCAGAAGCAGTCCCCTGGCTTCTGCCGGTGCCTATGATGTCACAAGTGGCTGAAGAAGCCAAGGGCCATCTCCTGCCTTAAATCTAGTCATCTAAAAGTCACATCACAATAACCAGGACAAACCACGGGCCTGCTTCTGCCCTTTCACCTTCGTAGGCGCCTCGGACATCACCAAAAGCTATAGAAGCCAGGGGCCTTCTCCGTCTTCAAAAGCTCCTCAGCTACAAGTGCCATCATCATAAGGACTGGCGCAAGCCAGGGGCCTGCCTCTGCCCGAGCACCTCCTCAGGCTCCTGTGACATCACAAGCGGCTGCAGAAGCCAGGGGCCAGCTCCACCCCTAAAAGATACTCAGCTACAAGGGACATCACAAGCAGTGGCACAAGCCAGGGCCCTGCTTCTGCCCGAGCACCTACGCAGGCTCCTGTGACACCACAAGCAGCTGCAGAAGCCAGGGGTATGTACTGCCTGCAATGGGACTCAGCTACAAGTGACATCACAAGCACCGGCACAGGCCAGGGGCCGGCTTTGGCCCTATCACCTTCTCAGGGCCTATGATATCACAACCAGCCGCAGAAGCTTTGGGCTTGCTCATGCCTTCAAAGCGACTCAGCTACAAGGGACATCACGTGCACCGGCACAGTCACGGTCCTGCTTCTGCCTTCAAAGGGACTGAGATACAAGTGACATCACAAGCACCGGCACAGGCCAGGGTCCTGCTTCTCACTCAAAAGCGACTCAGCTACAAGTGACATCACAAGCAGCTGCAGATACCAGTGGCCAGCTCCTGCCTTCCAAGCGACTTTAGCTACAGGTGACATCACAAGCACCGGACAAGCCAGGGAACAGCTCCTGCCTTCAGAGCCACTCAGCTACAAGTGACATCAGAAGCGCCGGTACAAGCCAGGGGCCTGCTTCTGCCCGAGCACCTACTCAGGCGCCTGTGACATCACAATTGGCCGCAGAAGCTAGAGACCAGCTTATGCCTTCAGAGCCACTCAGCTACAAGTGACATCAGAAGCAGCTGTAGCTAGGGACCTGCTACTGCCTTAAAAGATACAAACCTACAAGTGACATTACAAGCAGCGGAACAAGCCAGGGTCCTGCTTCTGCCCTGGCACCTCCTCAGGGCCTATGACATCACAAGCAGCGGAACAAGCCAGGGCCCTGCTTCTGCCCTGGCACCTCCTCAGGGCCTATGACATCACAAGCACCAGCTGTAGAAGGAGCCTCTGCCTCGAAAGCGACTCAGCGACAAGTGACGTTGTCACCGACGCCGGGAACTGAACTCCTTTACCCTGGGCATGTTCAAGAGCAGGCATTCCATTATTCGGCGCCGGGTGCACGGGGGATCTTTCCTGCTACGATGCACACCTCCCTGAGCCTGAGTAGGTGCTAGGGCAGAAGCAGGCCCCTGGCTTGTGCCACTGCTTGTGATGTCACTTGTAGCTGAGTATCTTTGATGGCAGGACCTGGCCCCTGGCTTCTGCAGACGTTTGCGGTGTCATAGGGGGCTCTGTCGGTGCTAGGGCAGCAGCAGTTCCCTGGCTTGTGCCGGTGCTTGTGATGTCACTTGTAGCTGAGTCGCTTTGAAGGCAGAAGCAGGCCCCTGGCTTCTGCAGGCACTTGTGATGTCATAGGCGCCTGGACTAGGTGCTAGGGCAGAAGCAGGCCCCCGCCTTGTGTTGGTGCTTGTGATGTCACTTGTAGCTGAGTCGCTTTGAAGTCAGGAGCTGCCCCTGGTTTCTGCAGCTTTTGGTGATGCCATAGGCCCTGAGTATGTTCTATGGCTTGTGACCCTGGCTTGTGCCGGTTCTAGTGATGTCACTTGTAGGTGAGTCGCTTTAAGGCAGGAGCTGCCCCCTGGCTTCTGTAGCTTTTGGTGATGTCATGGATGCCTGTGCTAGGGCAGAAGGCGGCCAGTGGCTGCTACTGGTGCTTCTGATGTCATAGGCCCTGAAGAGGTGGTAGATGAGAAACAGGCCCGAGGCTTGTGCCGGTGCTTCTGACGTCACTTGTACCTGAACCATTTTTAAGGCAGGCGCTGGCTCCAGGCTTCTGCAGCCACTTGTGATGTCACAGGCACCTCAGGAGGTGCTCGGGCAGAAGCAGGCCCCTGGCTCGTGCCGCTGCTTCTGATGTCACCTGTAGCTGAGTATCCTTCAAGGCAGAAGCAGGCCCCTGACTTGTGCCGGTGCTCGTGAGGTCACGTTTCTCTGAGTCGCTTTCAAGGCAGAAGCAGTCCCCTGGCTTCTGCCGGTGCCTATGATGTCACAAGTGGCTGAAGAAGCCAAGGGCCATCTCCTGCCTTAAATCTAGTCATCTAAAAGTCACATCACAATAACCAGGACAAACCACGGGCCTGCTTCTGCCCTTTCACCTTCGTAGGCGCCTCGCACATCACCAAAAGCTATAGAAGCCAGGGGCCTTCTCCGTCTTCAAAAGCTCCTCAGCTGCAAGTGCCATCATCATAAGGACTGGCGCAAGCCAGGGGCCTGCCTCTGCCCTAGCACCTCCTCAGGCTCCTGTGACATCACAAGCGGCTGCAGAAGCCAGGGGCCAGCTCCACCCCTAAAAGATACTCAGCTACAAGGGACATCACAAGCAGTGGCACAAGCCAGGGCCCTGCTTCTGCCCGAGCACCTACGCAGGCTCCTGTGACACCACAAGCAGCTGCAGAAGCCAGGGGTATGTACTGCCTGCAATGGGACTCAGCTACAAGTGACATCACAAGCACCGGCACAGGCCAGGGGCCGGCTTTGGCCCTATCACCTTCTCAGGGCCTATGATATCACAACCAGCTGCAGAAGCTTTGGGCTTGCTCATGCCTTCAAAGCGACTCAGCTACAAGGGACATCACGTGCACCGGCACAGTCACGGTCCTGCTTCTGCCTTCAAAGGGACTGAGATACAAGTGACATCACAAGCACCGGCACAGGCCAGGGTCCTGCTTCTGACTCAAAAGCGACTCAGCTACAAGTGACATCACAAGCAGCTGCAGATACCAGTGGCCAGCTCCTGCCTTCCAAGCGACTTTAGCTACAGGTGACATCACAAGCACCGGACAAGCCAGGGAACAGCTCCTGCCTTCAGAGCCACTCAGCTACAAGTGACATCAGAAGCGCCGGTACAAGCCAGGGGCCTGCTTCTGCCCGAGCACCTACTCAGGCGCCTGTGACATCACAATTGGCCGCAGAAGCTAGAGACCAGCTTATGCCTTCAGAGCCACTCAGCTACAAGTGACATCAGAAGCAGCTGTAGCTAGGGACCTGCTACTGCCTTAAAAGATACAAACCTACAAGTGACATTACAAGCAGCGGAACAAGCCAGGGTCCTGCTTCTGCCCTGGCACCTCCTCAGGGCCTATGACATCACAAGCAGCGGAACAAGCCAGGGCCCTGCTTCTGCCCTGGCACCTCCTCAGGGCCTATGACATCACAAGCACCAGCTGTAGAAGGAGCCTCTGCCTCGAAAGCGACTCAGCGACAAGTGACGTTGTCACCGACGCCGGGAACTGAACTCCTTTACCCTGGGCATGTTCAAGAGCAGGCATTCCATTATTCGGCGCCGGGTGCACGGGGGATCTTTCCTGCTACGATGCACACCTCCCTGAGCCTGAGTAGGTGCTAGGGCAGAAGCAGGCCCCTGGCTTGTGCCACTGCTTGTGATGTCACTTGTAGCTGAGTCGCTTTGAAGGCAGAAGCAGGCCCCTGGCTTCTGCAGGCACTTTTGATGTCATAGGCGCCTGGACTAGGTGCTAGGGCAGAAGCAGGCCCCCGCCTTGTGTTGGTGCTTGTGATGTCACTTGTAGCTGAGTCGCTTTGAAGTCAGGAGCTGCCCCTGGTTTCTGCAGCTTTTGGTGATGCCATGGATGCCTGTGCTAGGGCAGAAGGTGGCCAGTGGCTGCTACTGGTGCTTCTGATGTCATAGGCCCTGAAGAGGTGGTAGATGAGAAAGAGGCCCGAGGCTTGTGCCGGTGCTTCTGACGTCACTTGTACCTGAACCATTTTTAAGGCAGGCGCTGGCTCCAGGCTTCTGCAGCCACTTGTGATGTCACAGGCACCTCAGGAGGTGCTCGGGCAGAAGCAGGCCCCTGGCTCGTGCCGCTGCTTCTGATGTCACCTGTAGCTGAGTATCCTTCAAGGCAGAAGCAGGCCCCTGACCTGTGCCGGTGCTCGTGAGGTCACATTTCTCTGAGTCGCTTTCAAGGCAGAAGCAGTCCCCTGGCTTCTGCCGGTGCCTATGATGTCACAAGTGGCTGAAGAAGCCAAGGGCCATCTCCTGCCTTAAATCTAGTCATCTAAAAGTCACATCACAATAACCAGGACAAACCACGGGCCTGCTTCTGCCCTTTCACCTTCGTAGGCGCCTCGGACATCACCAAAAGCTATAGAAGCCAGGGGCCTTCTCCGTCTTCAAAAGCTCCTCAGCTACAAGTGCCATCATCATAAGGACTGGCGCAAGCCAGGGGCCTGCCTCTGCCCGAGCACCTCCTCAGGCTCCTGTGACATCACAAGCGGCTGCAGAAGCCAGGGGCCAGCTCCACCCCTAAAAGATACTCAGCTACAAGGGACATCACAAGCAGTGGCACAAGCCAGGGCCCTGCTTCTGCCCGAGCACCTACGCAGGCTCCTGTGACACCACAAGCAGCTGCAGAAGCCAGGGGTATGTACTGCCTGCAATGGGACTCAGCTACAAGTGACATCACAAGCACCGGCACAGGCCAGGGGCCGGCTTTGGCCCTATCACCTTCTCAGGGCCTATGATATCACAACCAGCCGCAGAAGCTTTGGGCTTGCTCATGCCTTCAAAGCGACTCAGCTACAAGGGACATCACGTGCACCGGCACAGTCACGGTCCTGCTTCTGCCTTCAAAGGGACTGAGATACAAGTGACATCACAAGCACCGGCACAGGCCAGGGTCCTGCTTCTGACTCAAAAGCGACTCAGCTACAAGTGACATCACAAGCAGCTGCAGATACCAGTGGCCAGCTCCTGCCTTCCAAGCGACTTTAGCTACAGGTGACATCACAAGCACCGGACAAGCCAGGGAACAGCTCCTGCCTTCAGAGCCACTCAGCTACAAGTGACATCAGAAGCGCCGGTACAAGCCAGGGGCCTGCTTCTGCCCGAGCACCTACTCAGGCGCCTGTGACATCACAATTGGCCGCAGAAGCTAGAGACCAGCTTATGCCTTCAGAGCCACTCAGCTACAAGTGACATCAGAAGCAGCTGTAGCTAGGGACCTGCTACTGCCTTAAAAGATACTAACCTACAAGTGACATCACAAGCAGCGGAACAAGCCAGGGCCCTGCTTCTGCCCTGGCACCTCCTCAGGGCCTATGACATCACAAGCACCAGCTGTAGAAGGAGCCTCTGCCTCGAAAGCGACTCAGCGACAAGTGACGTTGTCACCGACGCCGGGAAGTAAACTCCTTTACCCTGGGCATGTTCAAGAGCAGGCATTCCATTATTCGGCGCCGGGTGCACGGGGGATCTTTCCTGCTACGATGCACACCTCCCTGAGCCTGAGTAGGTGCTAGGGCAGAAGCAGGCCCCTGGCTTGTGCCACTGCTTGTGATGTCACTTGTAGCTGAGTATCTTTGATGGCAGGACCTGGCCCCTGGCTTCTGCAGACGTTTGTCGGTGCTAGGGCAGCAGCAGTTCCCTGGCTTGTGCCGGTGCTTGTGATGTCACTTGTAGCTGAGTCGCTTTGAAGGCAGAAGCAGGCCCCTGGCTTCTGCAGGCACTTGTGATGTCATAGGCGCCTGGACTAGGTGCTAGGGCAGAAGCAGGCCCCCGCCTTGTGTTGGTGCTTGTGATGTCACTTGTAGCTGAGTCGCTTTGAAGTCAGGAGCTGCCCCTGGTTTCTGCAGCTTTTGGTGATGCCATGGATGCCTGTGCTAGGGCAGAAGGCGGCCAGTGGCTGCTACTGGTGCTTCTGATGTCATAGGCCCTGAAGAGGTGGTAGATGAGAAACAGGCCCGAGGCTTGTGCCGGTGCTTCTGACGTCACTTGTACCTGAACCATTTTTAAGGCAGGCGCTGGCTCCAGGCTTCTGCAGCCACTTGTGATGTCACAGGCACCTCAGGAGGTGCTCGGGCAGAAGCAGGCCCCTGGCTCGTGCCGCTGCTTCTGATGTCACCTGTAGCTGAGTATCCTTCAAGGCAGAAGCAGGCCCCTGACCTGTGCCGGTGCTCGTGAGGTCACATTTCTCTGAGTCGCTTTCAAGGCAGAAGCAGTCCCCTGGCTTCTGCCGGTGCCTATGATGTCACAAGTGGCTGAAGAAGCCAAGGGCCATCTCCTGCCTTAAATCTAGTCATCTAAAAGTCACATCACAATAACCAGGACAAACCACGGGCCTGCTTCTGCCCTTTCACCTTCGTAGGCGCCTCGGACATCACCAAAAGCTATAGAAGCCAGGGGCCTTCTCCGTCTTCAAAAGCTCCTCAGCTACAAGTGCCATCATCATAAGGACTGGCGCAAGCCAGGGGCCTGCCTCTGCCCGAGCACCTCCTCAGGCTCCTGTGACATCACAAGCAGCTGCAGAAGCCAGGGGCCAGCTCCACCCCTAAAAGATACTCAGCTACAAGGGACATCACAAGCAGTGGCACAAGCCAGGGCCCTGCTTCTGCCCGAGCACCTACGCAGGCTCCTGTGACACCACAAGCAGCTGCAGAAGCCAGGGGTATGTACTGCCTGCAATGGGACTCAGCTACAAGTGACATCACAAGCACCGGCACAGGCCAGGGGCCGGCTTTGGCCCTATCACCTTCTCAGGGCCTATGATATCACAACCAGCTGCAGAAGCTTTGGGCTTGCTCATGCCTTCAAAGCGACTCAGCTACAAGGGACATCACGTGCACCGGCACAGTCACGGTCCTGCTTCTGCCTTCAAAGGGACTGAGATACAAGTGACATCACAAGCACCGGCACAGGCCAGGGTCCTGCTTCTCACTCAAAAGCGACTCAGCTACAAGTGACATCACAAGCAGCTGCAGATACCAGTGGCCAGCTCCTGCCTTCCAAGCGACTTTAGCTACAGGTGACATCACAAGCACCGGACAAGCCAGGGAACAGCTCCTGCCTTCAGAGCCACTCAGCTACAAGTGACATCAGAAGCGCCGGTACAAGCCAGGGGCCTGCTTCTGCCCGAGCACCTACTCAGGCGCCTGTGACATCACAATTGGCCGCAGAAGCTAGAGACCAGCTTATGCCTTCAGAGCCACTCAGCTACAAGTGACATCAGAAGCAGCTGTAGCTAGGGACCTGCTACTGCCTTAAAAGATACTAACCTACAAGTGACATCACAAGCAGCGGAACAAGCCAGGGCCCTGCTTCTGCCCTGGCACCTCCTCAGGGCCTATGACATCACAAGCACCAGCTGTAGAAGGAGCCTCTGCCTCGAAAGCGACTCAGCGACAAGTGACGTTGTCACCGACGCCGGGAAGTAAACTCCTTTACCCTGGGCATGTTCAAGAGCAGGCATTCCATTATTCGGCGCCGGGTCCACGGGGGATCTTTCCTGCTACGATGCACACCTCCCTGAGCCTGAGTAGGTGCTAGGGCAGAAGCAGGCCCCTGGCTTGTGCCACTGCTTGTGATGTCACTTGTAGCTGAGTATCTTTGATGGCAGGACCTGGCCCCTGGCTTCTGCAGACGTTTGTCGGTGCTAGGGCAGCAGCAGTTCCCTGGCTTGTGCCGGTGCTTGTGATGTCACTTGTAGCTGAGTCGCTTTGAAGGCAGAAGCAGGCCCCTGGCTTCTGCAGGCACTTGTGATGTCATAGGCGCCTGGACTAGGTGCTAGGGCAGAAGCAGGCCCCCGCCTTGTGTTGGTGCTTGTGATGTCACTTGTAGCTGAGTCGCTTTGAAGTCAGGAGCTGCCCCTGGTTTCTGCAGCTTTTGGTGATGTCATGGATGCCTGTGCTAGGGCAGAAGGCGGCCAGTGGCTGCTACTGGTGCTTCTGATGTCATAGGCCCTGAAGAGGTGGTAGATGAGAAACAGGCCCGAGGCTTGTGCCGGTGCTTCTGACGTCACTTGTACCTGAACCATTTTTAAGGCAGGCGCTGGCTCCAGGCTTCTGCAGCCACTTGTGATGTCACAGGCACCTCAGGAGGTGCTCGGGCAGAAGCAGGCCCCTGGCTCGTGCCGCTGCTTCTGATGTCACCTGTAGCTGAGTATCCTTCAAGGCAGAAGCAGGCCCCTGACCTGTGCCGGTGCTCGTGAGGTCACATTTCTCTGAGTCGCTTTCAAGGCAGAAGCAGTCCCCTGGCTTCTGCCGGTGCCTATGATGTCACAAGTGGCTGAAGAAGCCAAGGGCCATCTCCTGCCTTAAATCTAGTCATCTAAAAGTCACATCACAATAACCAGGACAAACCACGGGCCTGCTTCTGCCCTTTCACCTTCGTAGGCGCCTCGGACATCACCAAAAGCTATAGAAGCCAGGGGCCTTCTCCGTCTTCAAAAGCTCCTCAGCTGCAAGTGCCTTATGATTAAGGACTGGCGCAAGCCCCCTGCCTGCCTCTGCCCTAGCACCTCCTCAGGCTCCTGTGACATCACAAGCAGCTGCAGAAGCCAGGGGCCAGCTCCACCCCTAAAAGATACTCAGCTACAAGGGACATCACAAGCAGTGGCACAAGCCAGGGCCCTGCTTCTGCCCGAGCACCTACGCAGGCTCCTGTGACACCACAAGCAGCTGCAGAAGCCAGGGGTATGTACTGCCTGCAATGGGACTCGGCTACAAGTGACATCACAAGCACCGGCACAGGCCAGGGGCCGGCTTTGGCCCTATCACCTTCTCAGGGCCTATGATATCACAACCAGCTGCAGAAGCTTTGGGCTTGCTCATGCCTTCAAAGCGACTCAGCTACAAGGGACATCACGTGCACCGGCACAGTCACAGTCCTGCTTCTGCCTTCAAAGGGACTGAGATACAAGTGACATCACAAGCACCGGCACAGGCCAGGGTCCTGCTTCTGACTCAAAAGCGACTCAGCTACAAGTGACATCACAAGCAGCTGCAGATACCAGTGGCCAGCTCCTGCCTTCCAAGCGACTTTAGCTACAGGTGACATCACAAGCACCAGACAAGCCAGGGAACAGCTCCTGCCTTCAGAGCCACTCAGCTACAAGTGACATCAGAAGCGCCGGTACAAGCCAGGGGCCTGCTTCTGCCCGAGCACCTACTCAGGCGCCTGTGACATCACAATTGGCCGCAGAAGCTAGAGACCAGCTTATGCCTTCAGAGCCACTCAGCTACAAGTGACATCAGAAGCAGCTGTAGCTAGGGACCTGCTACTGCCTTAAAAGATACTAACCTACAAGTGACATCACAAGCAGCGGAACAAGCCAGGGCCCTGCTTCTGCCCTGGCACCTCCTCAGGGCCTATGACATCACAAGCACAAGCTGTAGAAGGAACCTCTGCCTCGAAAGCGACTCAGCGACAAGTGACGTTGTCACCGACGCCGGGAAGTAAACTCCTTTACTCTGGGCATGTTCAAGAGCAGGCATTCCATTATTCGGCGCCGGGTGCACGGGGGATCTTTCCTGCTACGATGCACACCTCCCTGAGCCTGAGTAGGTGCTAGGGCAGCAGCAGTTCCCTGGCTTGTGCCGGTGCTTGTGATGTCACTTGTAGCTGAGTCGCTTTGAAGGCAGAAGCAGGCCCCTGGCTTCTGCAGGCACTTGTGATGTCATAGGCGCCTGGACTAGGTGCTAGGGCAGAAGCAGGCCCCCGCCTTGTGTTGGTGCTTGTGATGTCACTTGTAGCTGAGTCGCTTTGAAGTCAGGAGCTGCCCCTGGTTTCTGCAGCTTTTGGTGATGCCATAGGCCCTGAGTATGTTCTATGGCTTGTGACCCTGGCTTGTGCCGGTTCTAGTGATGTCACTTGTAGGTGAGTCGCTTTAAGGCAGGAGCTGCCCCCTGGCTTCTGTAGCTTTTGGTGATGTCATGGATGCCTGTGCTAGGGCAGAAGGCGGCCAGTGGCTGCTACTGGTGCTTCTGATGTCATAGGCCCTGAAGAGGTGGTAGATGAGAAACAGGCCCGAGGCTTGTGCCGGTGCTTCTGACGTCACTTGTACCTGAACCATTTTTAAGGCAGGCGCTGGCTCCAGGCTTCTGCAGCCACTTGTGATGTCACAGGCACCTCAGGAGGTGCTCGGGCAGAAGCAGGCCCCTGGCTCGTGCCGCTGCTTCTGATGTCACCTGTAGCTGAGTATCCTTCAAGGCAGAAGCAGGCCCCTGACCTGTGCCGGTGCTCGTGAGGTCACGTTTCTCTGAGTCGCTTTCAAGGCAGAAGCAGTCCCCTGGCTTCTGCCGGTGCCTATGATGTCACAAGTGGCTGAAGAAGCCAAGGGCCATCTCCTGCCTTAAATCTAGTCATCTAAAAGTCACATCACAATAACCAGGACAAACCACGGGCCTGCTTCTGCCCTTTCACCTTCGTAGGCGCCTCGGACATCACCAAAAGCTATAGAAGCCAGGGGCCTTCTCCGTCTTCAAAAGCTCCTCAGCTGCAAGTGCCTTATGATTAAGGACTGGCGCAAGCCCCCTGCCTGCCTCTGCCCTAGCACCTCCTCAGGCTCCTGTGACATCACAAGCGGCTGCAGAAGCCAGGGGCCAGCTCCACCCCTAAAAGATACTCAGCTACAAGGGACATCACAAGCAGTGGCACAAGCCAGGGCCCTGCTTCTGCCCGAGCACCTACGCAGGCTCCTGTGACACCACAAGCAGCTGCAGAAGCCAGGGGTATGTACTGCCTGCAATGGGACTCGGCTACAAGTGACATCACAAGCACCGGCACAGGCCAGGGTCCTGCTTCTCACTCAAAAGCGACTCAGCTACAAGTGACATCACAAGCAGCTGCAGATACCAGTGGCCAGCTCCTGCCTTCCAAGCGACTTTAGCTACAGGTGACATCACAAGCACCGGACAAGCCAGGGAACAGCTCCTGCCTTCAGAGCCACTCAGCTACAAGTGACATCAGAAGCGCCGGTACAAGCCAGGGGCCTGCTTCTGCCCGAGCACCTACTCAGGCGCCTGTGACATCACAATTGGCCGCAGAAGCTAGAGACCAGCTTATGCCTTCAGAGCCACTCAGCTACAAGTGACATCAGAAGCAGCTGTAGCTAGGGACCTGCTACTGCCTTAAAAGATACTAACCTACAAGTGACATCACAAGCAGCGGAACAAGCCAGGGCCCTGCTTCTGCCCTGGCACCTCCTCAGGGCCTATGACATCACAAGCAGCGGAACAAGCCAGGGCCCTGCTTCTGCCCTGGCACCTCCTCAGGGCCTATGACATCACAAGCACCAGCTGTAGAAGGAGCCTCTGCCTCGAAAGCGACTCAGCGACAAGTGACGTTGTCACCGACGCCGGGAAGTAAACTCCTTTACCCTGGGCATGTTCAAGAGCAGGCATTCCATTATTCGGCGCCGGGTGCACGGGGGATCTTTCCTGCTACGATGCACACCTCCCTGAGCCTGAGTAGGTGCTAGGGCAGAAGCAGGCCCCTGGCTTGTGCCACTGCTTGTGATGTCACTTGTAGCTGAGTCGCTTTGAAGGCAGAAGCAGGCCCCTGGCTTCTGCAGGCACTTGTGATGTCATAGGCGCCTGGACTAGGTGCTAGGGCAGAAGCAGGCCCCCGCCTTGTGTTGGTGCTTGTGATGTCACTTGTAGCTGAGTCGCTTTGAAGTCAGGAGCTGCCCCTGGTTTCTGCAGCTTTTGGTGATGCCATGGATGCCTGTGCTAGGGCAGAAGGCGGCCAGTGGCTGCTACTGGTGCTTCTGATGTCATAGGCCCTGAAGAGGTGGTAGATGAGAAACAGGCCCGAGGCTTGTGCCGGTGCTTCTGACGTCACTTGTACCTGAACCATTTTTAAGGCAGGCGCTGGCTCCAGGCTTCTGCAGCCACTTGTGATGTCACAGGCACCTCAGGAGGTGCTCGGGCAGAAGCAGGCCCCTGGCTCGTGCCGCTGCTTCTGATGTCACCTGTAGCTGAGTATCCTTCAAGGCAGAAGCAGGCCCCTGACCTGTGCCGGTGCTCGTGAGGTCACATTTCTCTGAGTCGCTTTCAAGGCAGAAGCAGTCCCCTGGCTTCTGCCGGTGCCTATGATGTCACAAGTGGCTGAAGAAGCCAAGGGCCATCTCCTGCCTTAAATCTAGTCATCTAAAAGTCACATCACAATAACCAGGACAAACCACGGGCCTGCTTCTGCCCTTTCACCTTCGTAGGCGCCTCGGACATCACCAAAAGCTATAGAAGCCAGGGGCCTTCTCCGTCTTCAAAAGCTCCTCAGCTACAAGTGCCATCATCATAAGGACTGGCGCAAGCCAGGGGCCTGCCTCTGCCCGAGCACCTCCTCAGGCTCCTGTGACATCACAAGCGGCTGCAGAAGCCAGGGGCCAGCTCCACCCCTAAAAGATACTCAGCTACAAGGGACATCACAAGCAGTGGCACAAGCCAGGGCCCTGCTTCTGCCCGAGCACCTACGCAGGCTCCTGTGACACCACAAGCAGCTGCAGAAGCCAGGGGTATGTACTGCCTGCAATGGGACTCAGCTACAAGTGACATCACAAGCACCGGCACAGGCCAGGGGCCGGCTTTGGCCCTATCACCTTCTCAGGGCCTATGATATCACAACCAGCTGCAGAAGCTTTGGGCTTGCTCATGCCTTCAAAGCGACTCAGCTACAAGGGACATCACGTGCACCGGCACAGTCACGGTCCTGCTTCTGCCTTCAAAGGGACTGAGATACAAGTGACATCACAAGCACCGGCACAGGCCAGGGTCCTGCTTCTCACTCAAAAGCGACTCAGCTACAAGTGACATCACAAGCAGCTGCAGATACCAGTGGCCAGCTCCTGCCTTCCAAGCGACTTTAGCTACAGGTGACATCACAAGCACCGGACAAGCCAGGGAACAGCTCCTGCCTTCAGAGCCACTCAGCTACAAGTGACATCAGAAGCGCCGGTACAAGCCAGGGGCCTGCTTCTGCCCGAGCACCTACTCAGGCGCCTGTGACATCACAATTGGCCGCAGAAGCTAGAGACCAGCTTATGCCTTCAGAGCCACTCAGCTACAAGTGACATCAGAAGCAGCTGTAGCTAGGGACCTGCTACTGCCTTAAAAGATACTAACCTACAAGTGACATCACAAGCAGCGGAACAAGCCAGGGCCCTGCTTCTGCCCTGGCACCTCCTCAGGGCCTATGACATCACAAGCACCAGCTGTAGAAGGAGCCTCTGCCTCGAAAGCGACTCAGCGACAAGTGACGTTGTCACCGACGCCGGGAAGTAAACTCCTTTACCCTGGGCATGTTCAAGAGCAGGCATTCCATTATTCGGCGCCGGGTGCACGGGGGATCTTTCCTGCTACGATGCACACCTCCCTGAGCCTGAGTAGGTGCTAGGGCAGAAGCAGGCCCCTGGCTTGTGCCACTGCTTGTGATGTCACTTGTAGCTGAGTATCTTTGATGGCAGGACCTGGCCCCTGGCTTCTGCAGACGTTTGCGGTGTCATAGGGGGCTCTGTCGGTGCTAGGGCAGCAGCAGTTCCCTGGCTTGTGCCGGTGCTTGTGATGTCACTTGTAGCTGAGTCGCTTTGAAGGCAGAAGCAGGCCCCTGGCTTCTGCAGGCACTTGTGATGTCATAGGCGCCTGGACTAGGTGCTAGGGCAGAAGCAGGCCCCCGCCTTGTGTTGGTGCTTGTGATGTCACTTGTAGCTGAGTCGCTTTGAAGTCAGGAGCTGCCCCTGGTTTCTGCAGCTTTTGGTGATGCCATAGGCCCTGAGTATGTTCTATGGCTTGTGACCCTGGCTTGTGCCGGTTCTAGTGATGTCACTTGTAGGTGAGTCGCTTTAAGGCAGGAGCTGCCCCCTGGCTTCTGTAGCTTTTGGTGATGTCATGGATGCCTGTGCTAGGGCAGAAGGCGGCCAGTGGCTGCTACTGGTGCTTCTGATGTCATAGGCCCTGAAGAGGTGGTAGATGAGAAAGAGGCCCGAGGCTTGTGCCGGTGCTTCTGACGTCACTTGTACCTGAACCATTTTTAAGGCAGGCGCTGGCTCCAGGCTTCTGCAGCCACTTGTGATGTCACAGGCACCTCAGGAGGTGCTCGGGCAGAAGCAGGCCCCTGGCTCGTGCCGCTGCTTCTGATGTCACCTGTAGCTGAGTATCCTTCAAGGCAGAAGCAGGCCCCTGACCTGTGCCGGTGCTCGTGAGGTCACGTTTCTCTGAGTCGCTTTCAAGGCAGAAGCAGTCCCCTGGCTTCTGCCGGTGCCTATGATGTCACAAGTGGCTGAAGAAGCCAAGGGCCATCTCCTGCCTTAAATCTAGTCATCTAAAAGTCACATCACAATAACCAGGACAAACCACGGGCCTGCTTCTGCCCTTTCACCTTCGTAGGCGCCTCGGACATCACCAAAAGCTATAGAAGCCAGGGGCCTTCTCCGTCTTCAAAAGCTCCTCAGCTGCAAGTGCCTTATGATTAAGGACTGGCGCAAGCCCCCTGCCTGCCTCTGCCCTAGCACCTCCTCAGGCTCCTGTGACATCACAAGCGGCTGCAGAAGCCAGGGGTCAGCTCCACCCCTAAAAGATACTCAGCTACAAGGGACATCACAAGCAGTGGCACAAGCCAGGGCCCTGCTTCTGCCCGAGCACCTACGCAGGCTCCTGTGACACCACAAGCAGCTGCAGAAGCCAGGGGTATGTACTGCCTGCAATGGGACTCAGCTACAAGTGACATCACAAGCACCGGCACAGGCCAGGGGCCGGCTTTGGCCCTATCACCTTCTCAGGGCCTATGATATCACAACCAGCTGCAGAAGCTTTGGGCTTGCTCATGCCTTCAAAGCGACTCAGCTACAAGGGACATCACGTGCACCGGCACAGTCACGGTCCTGCTTCTGCCTTCAAAGGGACTGAGATACAAGTGACATCACAAGCACCGGCACAGGCCAGGGTCCTGCTTCTGACTCAAAAGCGACTCAGCTACAAGTGACATCACAAGCAGCTGCAGATACCAGTGGCCAGCTCCTGCCTTCCAAGCGACTTTAGCTACAGGTGACATCACAAGCACCGGACAAGCCAGGGAACAGCTCCTGCCTTCAGAGCCACTCAGCTACAAGTGACATCAGAAGCGCCGGTACAAGCCAGGGGCCTGCTTCTGCCCGAGCACCTACTCAGGCGCCTGTGACATCACAATTGGCCGCAGAAGCTAGAGACCAGCTTATGCCTTCAGAGCCACTCAGCTACAAGTGACATCAGAAGCAGCTGTAGCTAGGGACCTGCTACTGCCTTAAAAGATACTAACCTACAAGTGACATCACAAGCAGCGGAACAAGCCAGGGCCCTGCTTCTGCCCTGGCACCTCCTCAGGGCCTATGACATCACAAGCAGCGGAACAAGCCAGGGCCCTGCTTCTGCCCTGGCACCTCCTCAGGGCCTATGACATCACAAGCACCAGCTGTAGAAGGAGCCTCTGCCTCGAAAGCGACTCAGCGACAAGTGACGTTGTCACCGACGCCGGGAAGTAAACTCCTTTACCCTGGGCATGTTCAAGAGCAGGCATTCCATTATTCGGCGCCGGGTGCACGGGGGATCTTTCCTGCTACGATGCACACCTCCCTGAGCCTGAGTAGGTGCTAGGGCAGAAGCAGGCCCCTGGCTTGTGCCACTGCTTGTGATGTCACTTGTAGCTGAGTATCTTTGATGGCAGGACCTGGCCCCTGGCTTCTGCAGACGTTTGCGGTGTCATAGGGGGCTCTGTCGGTGCTAGGGCAGCAGCAGTTCCCTGGCTTGTGCCGGTGCTTGTGATGTCACTTGTAGCTGAGTCGCTTTGAAGGCAGAAGCAGGCCCCTGGCTTCTGCAGGCACTTGTGATGTCATAGGCGCCTGGACTAGGTGCTAGGGCAGAAGTAGGCCCCCGCCTTGTGTTGGTGCTTGTGATGTCACTTGTAGCTGAGTCGCTTTGAAGTCAGGAGCTGCCCCTGGTTTCTGCAGCTTTTGGTGATGCCATGGATGCCTGTGCTAGGGCAGAAGGCGGCCAGTGGCTGCTACTGGTGCTTCTGATGTCATAGGCCCTGAAGAGGTGGTAGATGAGAAACAGGCCCGAGGCTTGTGCCGGTGCTTCTGACGTCACTTGTACCTGAACCATTTTTAAGGCAGGCGCTGGCTCCAGGCTTCTGCAGCCACTTGTGATGTCACAGGCACCTCAGGAGGTGCTCGGGCAGAAGCAGGCCCCTGGCTCGTGCCGCTGCTTCTGATGTCACCTGTAGCTGAGTATCCTTCAAGGCAGAAGCAGGCCCCTGACCTGTGCCGGTGCTCGTGAGGTCACGTTTCTCTGAGTCGCTTTCAAGGCAGAAGCAGTCCCCTGGCTTCTGCCGGTGCCTATGATGTCACAAGTGGCTGAAGAAGCCAAGGGCCATCTCCTGCCTTAAATCTAGTCATCTAAAAGTCACATCACAATAACCAGGACAAACCACGGGCCTGCTTCTGCCCTTTCACCTTCGTAGGCGCCTCGGACATCACCAAAAGCTATAGAAGCCAGGGGCCTTCTCCGTCTTCAAAAGCTCCTCAGCTGCAAGTGCCTTATGATTAAGGACTGGCGCAAGCCCCCTGCCTGCCTCTGCCCTAGCACCTCCTCAGGCTCCTGTGACATCACAAGCGGCTGCAGAAGCCAGGGGTCAGCTCCACCCCTAAAAGATACTCAGCTACAAGGGACATCACAAGCAGTGGCACAAGCCAGGGCCCTGCTTCTGCCCGAGCACCTACGCAGGCTCCTGTGACACCACAAGCAGCTGCAGAAGCCAGGGGTATGTACTGCCTGCAATGGGACTCAGCTACAAGTGACATCACAAGCACCGGCACAGGCCAGGGGCCGGCTTTGGCCCTATCACCTTCTCAGGGCCTATGATATCACAACCAGCTGCAGAAGCTTTGGGCTTGCTCATGCCTTCAAAGCGACTCAGCTACAAGGGACATCACGTGCACCGGCACAGTCACGGTCCTGCTTCTGCCTTCAAAGGGACTGAGATACAAGTGACATCACAAGCACCGGCACAGGCCAGGGTCCTGCTTCTGACTCAAAAGCGACTCAGCTACAAGTGACATCACAAGCAGCTGCAGATACCAGTGGCCAGCTCCTGCCTTCCAAGCGACTTTAGCTACAGGTGACATCACAAGCACCGGACAAGCCAGGGAACAGCTCCTGCCTTCAGAGCCACTCAGCTACAAGTGACATCAGAAGCGCCGGTACAAGCCAGGGGCCTGCTTCTGCCCGAGCACCTACTCAGGCGCCTGTGACATCACAATTGGCCGCAGAAGCTAGAGACCAGCTTATGCCTTCAGAGCCACTCAGCTACAAGTGACATCAGAAGCAGCTGTAGCTAGGGACCTGCTACTGCCTTAAAAGATACTAACCTACAAGTGACATCACAAGCAGCGGAACAAGCCAGGGGGCTGCTTCTGCCCTGGCACCTCCTCAGGGCCTATGACATCACAAGCAGCGGAACAAGCCAGGGCCCTGCTTCTGCCCTGGCACCTCCTCAGGGCCTATGACATCACAAGCACCAGCTGTAGAAGGAGCCTCTGCCTCGAAAGCGACTCAGCGACAAGTGACGTTGTCACCGACGCCAGGAAGTAAACTCCTTTACCCTGGGCATGTTCAAGAGCAGGCATTCCATTATTCGGCGCCGGGTGCACGGGGGATCTTTCCTGCTACGATGCACACCTCCCTGAGCCTGAGTAGGTGCTAGGGCAGAAGCAGGCCCCTGGCTTGTGCCACTGCTTGTGATGTCACTTGTAGCTGAGTATCTTTGATGGCAGGACCTGGCCCCTGGCTTCTGCAGACGTTTGCGGTGTCATAGGGGGCTCTGTCGGTGCTAGGGCAGCAGCAGTTCCCTGGCTTGTGCCGGTGCTTGTGATGTCACTTGTAGCTGAGTCGCTTTGAAGGCAGAAGCAGGCCCCTGGCTTCTGCAGGCACTTGTGATGTCATAGGCGCCTGGACTAGGTGCTAGGGCAGAAGCAGGCCCCCGCCTTGTGTTGGTGCTTGTGATGTCACTTGTAGCTGAGTCGCTTTGAAGTCAGGAGCTGCCCCTGGTTTCTGCAGCTTTTGGTGATGCCATGGATGCCTGTGCTAGGGCAGAAGGCGGCCAGTGGCTGCTACTGGTGCTTCTGATGTCATAGGCCCTGAAGAGGTGGTAGATGAGAAACAGGCCCGAGGCTTGTGCCGGTGCTTCTGACGTCACTTGTACCTGAACCATTTTTAAGGCAGGCGCTGGCTCCAGGCTTCTGCAGCCACTTGTGATGTCACAGGCACCTCAGGAGGTGCTCGGGCAGAAGCAGGCCCCTGGCTCGTGCCGCTGCTTCTGATGTCACCTGTAGCTGAGTATCCTTCAAGGCAGAAGCAGGCCCCTGACCTGTGCCGGTGCTCGTGAGGTCACGTTTCTCTGAGTCGCTTTCAAGGCAGAAGCAGTCCCCTGGCTTCTGCCGGTGCCTATGATGTCACAAGTGGCTGAAGAAGCCAAGGGCCATCTCCTGCCTTAAATCTAGTCATCTAAAAGTCACATCACAATAACCAGGACAAACCACGGGCCTGCTTCTGCCCTTTCACCTTCGTAGGCGCCTCGGACATCACCAAAAGCTATAGAAGCCAGGGGCCTTCTCCGTCTTCAAAAGCTCCTCAGCTGCAAGTGCCTTATGATTAAGGACTGGCGCAAGCCCCCTGCCTGCCTCTGCCCTAGCACCTCCTCAGGCTCCTGTGACATCACAAGCGGCTGCAGAAGCCAGGGGTCAGCTCCACCCCTAAAAGATACTCAGCTACAAGGGACATCACAAGCAGTGGCACAAGCCAGGGCCCTGCTTCTGCCCAAGCACCTACGCAGGCTCCTGTGACACCACAAGCAGCTGCAGAAGCCAGGGGTATGTACTGCCTGCAATGGGACTCAGCTACAAGTGACATCACAAGCACCGGCACAGGCCAGGGGCCGGCTTTGGCCCTATCACCTTCTCAGGGCCTATGATATCACAACCAGCTGCAGAAGCTTTGGGCTTGCTCATGCCTTCAAAGCGACTCAGCTACAAGGGACATCACGTGCACCGGCACAGTCACGGTCCTGCTTCTGCCTTCAAAGGGACTGAGATACAAGTGACATCACAAGCACCGGCACAGGCCAGGGTCCTGCTTCTGACTCAAAAGCGACTCAGCTACAAGTGACATCACAAGCAGCTGCAGATACCAGTGGCCAGCTCCTGCCTTCCAAGCGACTTTAGCTACAGGTGACATCACAAGCACCGGACAAGCCAGGGAACAGCTCCTGCCTTCAGAGCCACTCAGCTACAAGTGACATCAGAAGCGCCGGTACAAGCCAGGGGCCTGCTTCTGCCCGAGCACCTACTCAGGCGCCTGTGACATCACAATTGGCCGCAGAAGCTAGAGACCAGCTTATGCCTTCAGAGCCACTCAGCTACAAGTGACATCAGAAGCAGCTGTAGCTAGGGACCTGCTACTGCCTTAAAAGATACTAACCTACAAGTGACATCACAAGCAGCGGAACAAGCCAGGGCCCTGCTTCTGCCCTGGCACCTCCTCAGGGCCTATGACATCACAAGCAGCGGAACAAGCCAGGGCCCTGCTTCTGCCCTGGCACCTCCTCAGGGCCTATGACATCACAAGCACCAGCTGTAGAAGGAGCCTCTGCCTCGAAAGCGACTCAGCGACAAGTGACGTTGTCACCGACGCCAGGAAGTAAACTCCTTTACCCTGGGCATGTTCAAGAGCAGGCATTCCATTATTCGGCGCCGGGTGCACGGGGGATCTTTCCTGCTACGATGCACACCTCCCTGAGCCTGAGTAGGTGCTAGGGCAGAAGCAGGCCCCTGGCTTGTGCCACTGCTTGTGATGTCACTTGTAGCTGAGTATCTTTGATGGCAGGACCTGGCCCCTGGCTTCTGCAGACGTTTGCGGTGTCATAGGGGGCTCTGTCGGTGCTAGGGCAGCAGCAGTTCCCTGGCTTGTGCCGGTGCTTGTGATGTCACTTGTAGCTGAGTCGCTTTGAAGGCAGAAGCAGGCCCCTGGCTTCTGCAGGCACTTGTGATGTCATAGGCGCCTGGACTAGGTGCTAGGGCAGAAGCAGGCCCCCGCCTTGTGTTGGTGCTTGTGATGTCACTTGTAGCTGAGTCGCTTTGAAGTCAGGAGCTGCCCCTGGTTTCTGCAGCTTTTGGTGATGCCATGGATGCCTGTGCTAGGGCAGAAGGCGGCCAGTGGCTGCTACTGGTGCTTCTGATGTCATAGGCCCTGAAGAGGTGGTAGATGAGAAACAGGCCCGAGGCTTGTGCCAGTGCTTCTGACGTCACTTGTACCTGAACCATTTTTAAGGCAGGCGCTGGCTCCAGGCTTCTGCAGCCACTTGTGATGTCACAGGCACCTCAGGAGGTGCTCGGGCAGAAGCAGGCCCCTGGCTCGTGCCGCTGCTTCTGATGTCACCTGTAGCTGAGTATCCTTCAAGGCAGAAGCAGGCCCCTGACCTGTGCCGGTGCTCGTGAGGTCACGTTTCTCTGAGTCGCTTTCAAGGCAGAAGCAGTCCCCTGGCTTCTGCCGGTGCCTATGATGTCACAAGTGGCTGAAGAAGCCAAGGGCCATCTCCTGCCTTAAATCTAGTCATCTAAAAGTCACATCACAATAACCAGGACAAACCACGGGCCTGCTTCTGCCCTTTCACCTTCGTAGGCGCCTCGCACATCACCAAAAGCTATAGAAGCCAGGGGCCTTCTCCGTCTTCAAAAGCTCCTCAGCTGCAAGTGCCTTATGATTAAGGACTGGCGCAAGCCCCCTGCCTGCCTCTGCCCTAGCACCTCCTCAGGCTCCTGTGACATCACAAGCAGCTGCAGAAGCCAGGGGCCAGCTCCACCCCTAAAAGATACTCAGCTACAAGGGACATCACAAGCAGTGGCACAAGCCAGGGCCCTGCTTCTGCCCGAGCACCTACGCAGGCTCCTGTGACACCACAAGCAGCTGCAGAAGCCAGGGGTATGTACTGCCTGCAATGGGACTCAGCTACAAGTGACATCACAAGCACCGGCACAGGCCAGGGGCCGGCTTTGGCCCTATCACCTTCTCAGGGCCTATGATATCACAACCAGCTGCAGAAGCTTTGGGCTTGCTCATGCCTTCAAAGCGACTCAGCTACAAGGGACATCACGTGCACCGGCACAGTCACGGTCCTGCTTCTGCCTTCAAAGGGACTGAGATACAAGTGACATCACAAGCACCGGCACAGGCCAGGGTCCTGCTTCTCACTCAAAAGCGACTCAGCTACAAGTGACATCACAAGCAGCTGCAGATACCAGTGGCCAGCTCCTGCCTTCCAAGCGACTTTAGCTACAGGTGACATCACAAGCACCGGACAAGCCAGGGAACAGCTCCTGCCTTCAGAGCCACTCAGCTACAAGTGACATCAGAAGCGCCGGTACAAGCCAGGGGCCTGCTTCTGCCCGAGCACCTACTCAGGCGCCTGTGACATCACAATTGGCCGCAGAAGCTAGAGACCAGCTTATGCCTTCAGAGCCACTCAGCTACAAGTGACATCAGAAGCAGCTGTAGCTAGGGACCTGCTACTGCCTTAAAAGATACTAACCTACAAGTGACATCACAAGCAGCGGAACAAGCCAGGGGGCTGCTTCTGCCCTGGCACCTCCTCAGGGCCTATGACATCACAAGCAGCGGAACAAGCCAGGGCCCTGCTTCTGCCCTGGCACCTCCTCAGGGCCTATGACATCACAAGCACCAGCTGTAGAAGGAGCCTCTGCCTCGAAAGCGACTCAGCGACAAGTGACGTTGTCACCGACGCCAGGAAGTAAACTCCTTTACCCTGGGCATGTTCAAGAGCAGGCATTCCATTATTCGGCGCCGGGTGCACGGGGGATCTTTCCTGCTACGATGCACACCTCCCTGAGCCTGAGTAGGTGCTAGGGCAGAAGCAGGCCCCTGGCTTGTGCCACTGCTTGTGATGTCACTTGTAGCTGAGTATCTTTGATGGCAGGACCTGGCCCCTGGCTTCTGCAGACGTTTGCGGTGTCATAGGGGGCTCTGTCGGTGCTAGGGCAGCAGCAGTTCCCTGGCTTGTGCCGGTGCTTGTGATGTCACTTGTAGCTGAGTCGCTTTGAAGGCAGAAGCAGGCCCCTGGCTTCTGCAGGCACTTGTGATGTCATAGGCGCCTGGACTAGGTGCTAGGGCAGAAGCAGGCCCCCGCCTTGTGTTGGTGCTTGTGATGTCACTTGTAGCTGAGTCGCTTTGAAGTCAGGAGCTGCCCCTGGTTTCTGCAGCTTTTGGTGATGCCATGGATGCCTGTGCTAGGGCAGAAGGCGGCCAGTGGCTGCTACTGGTGCTTCTGATGTCATAGGCCCTGAAGAGGTGGTAGATGAGAAACAGGCCCGAGGCTTGTGCCGGTGCTTCTGACGTCACTTGTACCTGAACCATTTTTAAGGCAGGCGCTGGCTCCAGGCTTCTGCAGCCACTTGTGATGTCACAGGCACCTCAGGAGGTGCTCGGGCAGAAGCAGGCCCCTGGCTCGTGCCGCTGCTTCTGATGTCACCTGTAGCTGAGTATCCTTCAAGGCAGAAGCAGGCCCCTGACCTGTGCCGGTGCTCGTGAGGTCACGTTTCTCTGAGTCGCTTTCAAGGCAGAAGCAGTCCCCTGGCTTCTGCCGGTGCCTATGATGTCACAAGTGGCTGAAGAAGCCAAGGGCCATCTCCTGCCTTAAATCTAGTCATCTAAAAGTCACATCACAATAACCAGGACAAACCACGGGCCTGCTTCTGCCCTTTCACCTTCGTAGGCGCCTCGGACATCACCAAAAGCTATAGAAGCCAGGGGCCTTCTCCGTCTTCAAAAGCTCCTCAGCTGCAAGTGCCTTATGATTAAGGACTGGCGCAAGCCCCCTGCCTGCCTCTGCCCTAGCACCTCCTCAGGCTCCTGTGACATCACAAGCGGCTGCAGAAGCCAGGGGTCAGCTCCACCCCTAAAAGATACTCAGCTACAAGGGACATCACAAGCAGTGGCACAAGCCAGGGCCCTGCTTCTGCCCGAGCACCTACGCAGGCTCCTGTGACACCACAAGCAGCTGCAGAAGCCAGGGGTATGTACTGCCTGCAATGGGACTCAGCTACAAGTGACATCACAAGCACCGGCACAGGCCAGGGGCCGGCTTTGGCCCTATCACCTTCTCAGGGCCTATGATATCACAACCGGCTGCAGAAGCTTTGGGCTTGCTCATGCCTTCAAAGCGACTCAGCTACAAGGGACATCACGTGCACCGGCACAGTCACGGTCCTGCTTCTGCCTTCAAAGGGACTGAGATACAAGTGACATCACAAGCACCGGCACAGGCCAGGGTCCTGCTTCTGACTCAAAAGCGACTCAGCTACAAGTGACATCACAAGCAGCTGCAGATACCAGTGGCCAGCTCCTGCCTTCCAAGCGACTTTAGCTACAGGTGACATCACAAGCACCGGACAAGCCAGGGAACAGCTCCTGCCTTCAGAGCCACTCAGCTACAAGTGACATCAGAAGCGCCGGTACAAGCCAGGGGCCTGCTTCTGCCCGAGCACCTACTCAGGCGCCTGTGACATCACAATTGGCCGCAGAAGCTAGAGACCAGCTTATGCCTTCAGAGCCACTCAGCTACAAGTGACATCAGAAGCAGCTGTAGCTAGGGACCTGCTACTGCCTTAAAAGATACTAACCTACAAGTGACATCACAAGCAGCGGAACAAGCCAGGGGGCTGCTTCTGCCCTGGCACCTCCTCAGGGCCTATGACATCACAAGCAGCGGAACAAGCCAGGGCCCTGCTTCTGCCCTGGCACCTCCTCAGGGCCTATGACATCACAAGCACCAGCTGTAGAAGGAGCCTCTGCCTCGAAAGCGACTCAGCGACAAGTGACGTTGTCACCGACGCCGGGAAGTAAACTCCTTTACCCTGGGCATGTTCAAGAGCAGGCATTCCATTATTCGGCGCCGGGTGCACGGGGGATCTTTCCTGCTACGATGCACACCTCCCTGAGCCTGAGTAGGTGCTAGGGCAGAAGCAGGCCCCTGGCTTGTGCCACTGCTTGTGATGTCACTTGTAGCTGAGTATCTTTGATGGCAGGACCTGGCCCCTGGCTTCTGCAGACGTTTGCGGTGTCATAGGGGGCTCTGTCGGTGCTAGGGCAGCAGCAGTTCCCTGGCTTGTGCCGGTGCTTGTGATGTCACTTGTAGCTGAGTCGCTTTGAAGGCAGAAGCAGGCCCCTGGCTTCTGCAGGCACTTGTGATGTCATAGGCGCCTGGACTAGGTGCTAGGGCAGAAGCAGGCCCCCGCCTTGTGTTGGTGCTTGTGATGTCACTTGTAGCTGAGTCGCTTTGAAGTCAGGAGCTGCCCCTGGTTTCTGCAGCTTTTGGTGATGCCATAGGCCCTGAGTATGTTCTATGGCTTGTGACCCTGGCTTGTGCCGGTTCTAGTGATGTCACTTGTAGGTGAGTCGCTTTAAGGCAGGAGCTGCCCCCTGGCTTCTGTAGCTTTTGGTGATGTCATGGATGCCTGTGCTAGGGCAGAAGGCGGCCAGTGGCTGCTACTGGTGCTTCTGATGTCATAGGCCCTGAAGAGGTGGTAGATGAGAAACAGGCCCGAGGCTTGTGCCGGTGCTTCTGACGTCACTTGTACCTGAACCATTTTTAAGGCAGGCGCTGGCTCCAGGCTTCTGCAGCCACTTGTGATGTCACAGGCACCTCAGGAGGTGCTCGGGCAGAAGCAGGCCCCTGGCTCGTGCCGCTGCTTCTGATGTCACCTGTAGCTGAGTATCCTTCAAGGCAGAAGCAGGCCCCTGACTTGTGCCGGTGCTCGTGAGGTCACGTCTCTCTGAGTCGCTTTCAAGGCAGAAGCAGTCCCCTGGCTTCTGCCGGTGCCTATGATGTCACAAGTGGCTGAAGAAGCCAAGGGCCATCTCCTGCCTTAAATCTAGTCATCTAAAAGTCACATCACAATAACCAGGACAAACCACGGGCCTGCTTCTGCCCTTTCACCTTCGTAGGCGCCTCGGACATCACCAAAAGCTATAGAAGCCAGGGGCCTTCTCCGTCTTCAAAAGCTCCTCAGCTGCAAGTGCCTTATGATTAAGGACTGGCGCAAGCCCCCTGCCTGCCTCTGCCCTAGCACCTCCTCAGGCTCCTGTGACATCACAAGCGGCTGCAGAAGCCAGGGGCCAGCTCCACCCCTAAAAGATACTCAGCTACAAGGGACATCACAAGCAGTGGCACAAGCCAGGGCCCTGCTTCTGCCCGAGCACCTACGCAGGCTCCTGTGACACCACAAGCAGCTGCAGAAGCCAGGGGTATGTACTGCCTGCAATGGGACTCAGCTACAAGTGACATCACAAGCACCGGCACAGGCCAGGGGCCGGCTTTGGCCCTATCACCTTCTCAGGGCCTATGATATCACAACCAGCTGCAGAAGCTTTGGGCTTGCTCATGCCTTCAAAGCGACTCAGCTACAAGGGACATCACGTGCACCGGCACAGTCACGGTCCTGCTTCTGCCTTCAAAGGGACTGAGATACAAGTGACATCACAAGCACCGGCACAGGCCAGGGTCCTGCTTCTGACTCAAAAGCGACTCAGCTACAAGTGACATCACAAGCAGCTGCAGATACCAGTGGCCAGCTCCTGCCTTCCAAGCGACTTTAGCTACAGGTGACATCACAAGCACCGGACAAGCCAGGGAACAGCTCCTGCCTTCAGAGCCACTCAGCTACAAGTGACATCAGAAGCGCCGGTACAAGCCAGGGGCCTGCTTCTGCCCGAGCACCTACTCAGGCGCCTGTGACATCACAATTGGCCGCAGAAGCTAGAGACCAGCTTATGCCTTCAGAGCCACTCAGCTACAAGTGACATCAGAAGCAGCTGTAGCTAGGGACCTGCTACTGCCTTAAAAGATACTAACCTACAAGTGACATCACAAGCAGCGGAACAAGCCAGGGCCCTGCTTCTGCCCTGGCACCTCCTCAGGGCCTATGACATCACAAGCAGCGGAACAAGCCAGGGGGCTGCTTCTGCCCTGGCACCTCCTCAGGGCCTATGACATCACAAGCACCAGCTGTAGAAGGAGCCTCTGCCTCGAAAGCGACTCAGCGACAAGTGACGTTGTCACCGACGCCGGGAAGTAAACTCCTTTACCCTGGGCATGTTCAAGAGCAGGCATTCCATTATTCGGCGCCGGGTGCACAGGGGATCTTTCCTGCTACGATGCACACCTCCCTGAGCCTGAGTAGGTGCTAGGGCAGAAGCAGGCCCCTGGCTTGTGCCACTGCTTGTGATGTCACTTGTAGCTGAGTATCTTTGATGGCAGGACCTGGCCCCTGGCTTCTGCAGACGTTTGCGGTGTCATAGGGGGCTCTGTCGGTGCTAGGGCAGCAGCAGTTCCCTGGCTTGTGCCGGTGCTTGTGATGTCACTTGTAGCTGAGTCGCTTTGAAGGCAGAAGCAGGCCCCTGGCTTCTGCAGGCACTTGTGATGTCATAGGCGCCTGGACTAGGTGCTAGGGCAGAAGCAGGCCCCCGCCTTGTGTTGGTGCTTGTGATGTCACTTGTAGCTGAGTCGCTTTGAAGTCAGGAGCTGCCCCTGGTTTCTGCAGCTTTTGGTGATGCCATAGGCCCTGAGTATGTTCTATGGCTTGTGACCCTGGCTTGTGCCGGTTTTTTTTTTTGGGCTTGCGCCAGTCCTTAATCATAAGGCACTTGTAGCTGAGGAGCTTTTGAAGACGGAGAAGGCCCCTGGCTTCTATAGCTTTTGGTGATGTCCGAGGCGCCTACGAAGGTGAAAGGGCAGAAGCAGGCCCGTGGTTTGTCCTGGTTATTGTGATGTGACTTTTAGATGACTAGATTTAAGGCAGGAGATGGCCCTTGGCTTCTTCAGCCACTTGTGACATCATAGGCACCGGCAGAAGCCAGGGGACTGCTTCTGCCTTGAAAGCGACTCAGAGAGACGTGACCTCACGAGCACCGGCACAAGTCAGGGGCCTGCTTCTGCCTTGAAGGATACTCAGCTACAGGTGACATCAGAAGCAGCGGCACGAGCCAGGGGCCTGCTTCTGCCCGAGCACCTCCTGAGGTGCCTGTGACATCACAAGTGGCTGCAGAAGCCTGGAGCCAGCGCCTGCCTTAAAAATGGTTCAGGTACAAGTGACGTCAGAAGCACCGGCACAAGCCTCGGGCCTCTTTCTCATCTACCACCTCTTCAGGGCCTATGACATCAGAAGCACCAGTAGCAGCCACTGGCCGCCTTCTGCCCTAGCACAGGCATCCATGACATCACCAAAAGCTACAGAAGCCAGGGGGCAGCTCCTGCCTTAAAGCGACTCACCTACAAGTGACATCACTAGAACCGGCACAAGCCAGGGTCACAAGCCATAGAACATACTCAGGGCCTATGGCATCACCAAAAGCTGCAGAAACCAGGGGCAGCTCCTGACTTCAAAGCGACTCAGCTACAAGTGACATCACAAGCACCAACACAAGGCGGGGGCCTGCTTCTGCCCTAGCACCTAGTCCAGGCGCCTATGACATCACAAGTGCCTGCAGAAGCCAGGGGCCTGCTTCTGCCTTCAAAGCGACTCAGCTACAAGTGACATCACAAGCACCGGCACAAGCCAGGGAACTGCTGCTGCCCTAGCACCGACAGAGCCCCCTATGACACCGCAAACGTCTGCAGAAGCCAGGGGCCCGCTCCTGCCATTGGAGCAGGAGAACAACTGGGCTGGAGCATTCTTTGAAGCCAGGCTGCTCCGGTCCTGGCCAGGGCATGCCTGCAGCCCCAGCAGAGTCTGCCGCTCTCAGCGACCCCAAGCTGCCTGCGCATCCCCTGCGCCACCCAAGGGCACTCTCCTCTCCAGCGACTGGCATCAAGGCGTGAGCAGCACCAGTCCTGCCAGCCGGGTACCACTGTCTGCCCAGAACTGCTCTGACCAGTAATGCTGTAACTGGGGCAGCAGCTGTCCCTGGGACTCAGCTTGAAGCACAACTGGCAGCCGAGACTCTGGACCATCTCTGTGGCTCACCAGCGCCTGCCAGGTGTGGAATCGAGTGCAGTGCAGCAAGGCTCCCATCGATCCCTTTCTGCGTGTGTTGCCTGTTGTCCACAGGTGTGTCTAAAACCTCAGCTTCCCAAGTCTTCTGGTTAGGAGTGACATATACCCACCAGGTGCTGCTTTCTCCAGGTCTTTCAGGATTTCCTTTAGGACTTCTGATGACCTCTGGGAAGATTTCCCTATTTCGGCTTTATACTTAGCTCTTTCAGGACCTTAACAGAAAGTATCCAGTTAAATTTCTCTCTGATAAAATATTGAAAAGGAGTGCTTAGCCTGTGAAGTCAGTCAGGACTGCCTGACTACTCACCCCTGGGATGCCAGGTGAGCTCCAGCGCAGGATCCAGCCGAGGAGCTGGAGCCACATCTGCAACCAAACACCCATGGCAGGTTTCCGTCATACACTGTGATATCCACAGTCATAACAGAATAGCAGAACATATGAGGGGGTCATGTAATGACATGGCACTCACACGCAGGTCTGTGTTCTCACACCCACAGGAGGTGCCTCGCTCGCATTTGGGCTTTGAGCTGGCAGCTCTCAAAGGAAGTAAAAAGCCATGACGTACCCGTAGAATCTCCCTGCGCGTCAGCCCTGGAACCCAGCCGGGAGGCTGGATCTCCATTGCCTCCAGCCACATCTGCAAACAAACAGAACAGAGCAGCTCCTGTGAAATATTTCAGTACACTTCTTCAGACACTTCTTCATTCACGGCAGTGAATGCCGTTCAAACGCGGGATTGCTCCATGGCACTCGTCTCTCCCTTCCACTCAGGAGCAGCGTGCAGACAGTTACTGGGTGCCTGGACCATGGTGATCCAAAACAAACCATGCATGGGTCTGTTGGGAGAAAGGGTTCCCTGGAGCTCACACCAGCTCTGAAGTCAACCCCAGAGAGCCCACTGGCTTTGCAGCAGGCACTGGCAGCAGCACAGGCTCGGAGAGTCTGGCAAAGACAGCTTCGCAAGGCAGAGTGCCCCAGGGCACGTCACTGAGCCCGAGCCGTGCCCTCTCTGCTCTTCTGCACGTCGGAGCATTGGCCAAGAAATTATTAAGTAAAGTTTCATACAAACAGCATATTCAAACCTAAATGCTCATTCATTCCAGTGACACAACCTGTGGGATCGCCCTGAGGCTCCCAGACAACATCTGGCTGAGAAGTCTGGTGGCCATCGCCTAGAGGCGCAGCTGTAACCAAGCACATTTCCATCAGCTCTTGTGATCCACTTCTTTCTCAGTGTGCTGCAGTGACTGGAGGGGGGTCAGGTAACGGTGTGGGACCCAGACACGGGTGGAGATTTCCAAAGCTGCAGAGGGGCCTGAGTGACCTGTTGGCTGGCACCTGGAAGCTCTCAAAATACCATTTCCCGGCCATATGCAACATGCCTCAAGCACTGGATGGACAAACATACGGCCCCTCGGGGCTTTCTTACTGGGAGATCTCTACTGTGCACAAAAGAAGCCCACGTGAAAGCACTGGAGGAAAAAAAAAAATGAACATTCGCACATCTCGTGGAGAAGAGCCTGCTGGCCAGTGGGAGGCTGCACCGCTGCTGCCCCATCGGTTCCCTTGGGCTGCGGGCAGGGGCTGTATGTCGGGGACCTGGCTTTGCCCAAAGAGAGCACTACAGGGCTAGAGCAGGAATGCTCCCGTCTTCCTGAGCGGACACCTCCCCAGGACAGACATGCCCGAGGCTGAAAGCTGGGACCAGGCTGGGGAGCGGCAGAGCCACGGCCCCGGGCACAGCTGTGACCAGCCGGGCGTAGAAGTGCTCCCGCAGGCTATTGCCTTGCCCTGCCGTGCAGCTCTGGCCCCGACGTGCAGGCTGCGGGAAGGCTGCACCGGGACTGGGCAGCACAGCGCCGGCTCTAGGGATGGTTCACCACCCTGCAGCACTGCTCCCAGCCCCACCATTCACCTGGAAAATCCCCCCGCAGTGGCCGCAGCCCCTGTGCCTCCCGCAGCGCGACTGCCTCCCACTTGCCTGCGGAGCTGGCCGTGGCTCACCTGGCTCAGCCCAGCCCTGGCGCTCTCCCAGCCTTGCTCCACCATGACCCCGGCCCCGCTACCACTCCAAGGTGTGCTGGGCGCTGCTCCACGCTGCCCAGGGCTGGGTGCCGGCCCTCACCTGCCCACCTACCTAATCCCCGCACTCACCACGGAGCAGCCCGGGCGTCCCGGGCTTGCAGGGCCACCAGGAGGAGCAGAAGGAGGAGGCGGGTGGGGGCCACAGCCCCCCGCGCCTGCACCATGCTGCTGCCGCTGCTGCCGCTGCTGCTGCTGCTGTCACTGCTGCAGTCACTGCTGCTGCTGCTGCTGCTGTCACTGCTGCTGCTGTCACTGCTGCTGCAGTCGCTGCTGCAGTCACTGCTGCTGCTGCTGTCACTGCTGCTGCTGCAGTCACTGCCGCTGCCGCTGCCGCTGCTGCCACAGCTGGCACTGCTGGATTGGTGCCCGCAGCACAGCACTGCACACCACGGTGTGGCACAGCGGGGTCTGTGACCTCACAGCATGGCCACGCCCCCATGGCCATGCCCCCGGGGCACCGCCCCTCCCCCAAGCACCACGCCAGTGCGCCCCACTCCCATACGTCACCTCGGAGGGCGGGGCTCCCGGGGGGGAGGGGGACTGAGACCGCCCCATCCTGCCCCCCGGTGGGGCCGTGTGCCGCAGAGGCCCTGCACCTCGTGGCCCTGGCTGGGCATCGTGGCCGGCTCTCTGCAGCGCTGGGGCGGCCGGCACGGCCGGGAGCAGCCCTCTCCAGTGCCGGTGCCGTGTGTCCTGGCGCAGGAAGGGGCCGAGGGGCAACGCCGAGGCCGGGCGGTGCCGGCGTGGGGAACGCTGGTCGCACACTGCAGGGCTTCTCCTGGAGCTGCCCTGGTGTGGGAGCGCCGCCGCGGCACGCTGCCCCAGGGACTGACATGCGGGGTGTGAGGAGCAGCTGTGACGCCCGCCGAGTCTGAGCGCAGCAAAATTGACCAGCCGGGGCTCTTCCTGATGCGGTTAAGTGGAAGACACTGCTTTTTGGCTTGGAAGGGATTCTGGCCTAAACACTCCCACAACAAACAGACTTCGCTATGTGCCTTTGCGAGTTGTGGATCTGTTCTGTCCAATGGGTCACAAGACAGAAAACAAAACCTTTTCAGAGAAAACCAACCCAGCTTTGCTCAGCCCGGAAGCCTTTTGCCTATGTGCACTGGGGCAGATCCCTCTTGCGCAGGGCAAAATACTTGCGAAAGCTGCGTCCCTGCCACGTACAGCCATCGCCAATGAATTACTGAGTCTGCAAACTATTGCTGTTCCTCCTTCCGCACCCGTGTGGAGGGAGCAGGAGAGGAGAAGGGCGGACCTACCTTTGGAGGCAGCGCTGCCTATGGGAGTGCGCAGGCGCCCGGGTCAGCTGCTGGGCAGACCGGGTGATACGGGGTGCTCGGCACAGGAGGGGGAGCGCTGGGAGGAGGTGCTCATAAAGCCCAGCGAGGCAGCCTGTGATGATAGGGAAAGCCTTTTCTGCCTGACTTCCGTACCCGTCAGTCGCAGCTGCAGAGCAGAGGTGTGATAAGACTGGCTTTGTGGTCTGTCCTTGGTGTCATCTGACATGCTCTGAGAAGAGCCTCGTGACTCAGACTCCATGTCGGCCTTAATGGGATCCACTGTCTTCAGCCAGAACGAGTTTAGTTGTTTCCCAAAGGTGTTCCTCCCCTTTGTTGACAGTCTGAAAAGCTTAACCGCTTTCTTTTTACATAACCGTACTGTTAACCTTGACCTTGGTTTTACTTCTTCCGCATTTATTGACCAACCGAGTCCTTTGAAAATATCATTTTCCAAGAAAGCAATGAAGTCAGTACTCTGGTATTTTAGAAAAGCAAGCAGCACATTTTGTGTTGTGTCTATAGTATATAAAAATTGTGTGAATGTATTTCAAAATACCTTTCTTTGCCTTTGAGATGAGAAGGATGCTTAGGGAGAGTTATCCTTTTTGCTTTCTGGGTTAAGAAACTGATGCGCTAATTAAGTAGCAATTAGTTTTACTGATTGATTTAAGTAAAACAAGGCCTGTCTTCTCAAGTGCTGCTTCGGGAACATACTGGTCCAAGAGACTGAAAGATTGGAGTGGATGGTGAGTCCTTGATGACCGACATTTGTCTAAGTAGAGTACGTAAAACTAAATGGTTGAAATACCAATGCATCTTTTTTGCTTTTGCTCATGAGTCAAATGTGCCACCTCTGACCTCACAGGCACACTAGTTCTCCAGAGTCCCAGGGGCCATATCTAAACGTGCCTGCAAGAGCAGTCCAGGGTCAGTTCTGCTCTCTCGTCCAGGTGGACAGCAGATATGTCAGTGTGCCGAGTGTGCTCAGAGGTGCAGGTCCCGCCATGCCCCAGCACCAGACCCTGCTCCAGTTCTCTCCTCAGACACCTCCAACATCACCAGCTCCACGGCCAGCGGGTCTGGTCCTAAGGCAGGGCTCAGCAGGCCTGTAGACTTGCCCACAGAGTTTTCCAGGGAAACCAACATTACCAAAGTTTGTAGTGTTACACAGAGTCAGAAGAAGCACTGGGAAGGGACGAGGAAGTAAAGGGTAAAAACTTCCAGCTGCTTTTTATTAACATGAAATAAAGAAAAGGGCACAACTGGAAGAACCTTGCCCATTCCTTGTAGTTCTGTTAACTGCTTAGCCGCTGACGTTGTCAGAGATAGCGACATGTTGGAAAAGTCAAAAGCAGGTCCTGGATAAAAATTAGCACGGTAGGCAGTGAAAGTCATCAAAGCATTACGAACCTGCAATTGCCTTATAAGGGGTTTTACTAATTACTTGCAAGGGGTGTATCAAAATTCAGTGATGCTCTTTAAAGTGTGGACGCTCATTCAGCAATCAGTGCTCTCCAGAGCAAGGTTTGCAGAGATGCAGGAGTGCACCACAGGCTGGCATCTACCCGTCTGGGGAGCAGCTGCGTGGAAAGGCACCTGGGGCTCCTGGCAGACAACAAGCTCGACACGAGTGCACAGTGTGCTGCGGCAGCAAAGAAAGCCAACAGGATGCTGGGTTGCATCAACGAGGGCATCCCCAGCACAGATAAAGAAGCCATGATCCCCCTCTACTCAGGGCTTGGCAGGCCGCACCTGGAATACTGTGTACAGTTTTGGTCGCCGCTATACAAAAGAGATGTGGCCAGGCTGGAGAGGGTCCAGAGAAGGGCCACAAAGATGATCCAAGGGCTGGGAAGCCTGCCATATGAGGAAAGGCTGGGAGAACTGGGTTTGTTTTACCTTGAGAGGAGAAGGCTTAGGGGAGACCTCATCACCACATTCCAGTATCCAAAGGGTGGCTACAAGGAAGATGGAGACTCCCTTTTTACAAGGAGTCACATGGAAAAGAGAAGGAGTAATGGGTACAAGGCACTCCTGGGGAGGTTCCGACTGGACGCAAGAGGAAAATGGTCCACAGTGAGAACAATCAGCCATTGCAACAGCCTCCCCAGGGAAGTGGTGGATTGCCCAACACTGGACACTTCTAAGATTTGGCTGGACAGGGTGCTGGGCCATCTTGTCTAGCCTGTGCCTTGCAGCAGGGTTTGTGAGCCTGGCTTTGCCTCATACCTCTCCTCTTTCCTTCCCCCACAGCGTTGCATCTCTGGGGACTGATACAGCATCACTTGCCATCTAGCCAGTGAGAAGTCGTCCAATTCCTGTAAGGAGCTGCAGGTTGGTACCCACCAGCATTGGTAAAGACGTGATGCAGGTAATAAGCTGCAGGACAGAGAGGAAAAAGGTGGCCAGGAAGCAGAACACAGCAACAGAAAAAGGAGAAGGCCAGGGAGCGGGAGAGAGAGGTGTAGAGAAAGAAAAACATAGCAACAGGCTATAGGACAGACAGGGAGGAGTTAGAAAATGCAGTCAGAGAGGGGCTAAAGACAGAGAGAGAAAGAGAAAGAAAAAAACAGTGATGGGTGATGGGAAGAGACCAAAAATAGCAATTCTGGGCAACTGCCCCACTTCTTGATCAATCCCCAGCAATCGCATTACCAGGAGCCTCCAGAAATGTGCTGCCTGCAAAAGCCCTGCCCTGGGCCCAATCCTGCACCCTACTATCGGTGACAAGCATCGCCTTGCAGAGTGGCCAGGACTGGGGAAAAAAGCCCAGCTGGGGGGAAAAAAATTGCCCAGCTGGTTTTTTCTTTGTTTGCTTGTTCGTTTTGCTTCTAAAAAAAAGTCTATTTAAGGTCCAGATACAAGCTGCAAGGAAAAAGGAACCAGGCGGACCAGGCTGGACACATTTAAAGGCCAAACCCCTTCAACAGCCACACAAACCACCACTCACTCCTGCTGCGCAGACTCCACCGCCTGCCTGCAGGTACAGGCAGCCGCCCTCCTTCTCGAGTGCCCCCCAGGAGCGGCGCCACCAGGCAGCTCAAGAAATCAGACTGCCAGCAAAACCTTGAGCACAGCTCGATTCTGGGTGATTTTCGCTCTTTTTAGGCCAGCTGGTCAAAGACTCATCCACGGAGAGGTGATGTAAAGATGGATGCTGGTGCTGTCCTGGTGGCCCTGTCCCACTCCCACTTCAAAGTTGTGATGTCTGAGATCTGGAACCACCTGAAGGCTCTGGCAGAGATCTCCAGGGAGTCTGCGTTCAATTCTTTGATACCTTAGGGCTACAATGTGCTGGGGTTATGGTACACTGGGGTTACAGGGTGCTAGGGCTATGGGGTGGCAGGATTACAGGATGCCAGAGTTTGGTTACTTGGCAAGCACTGGCATCAAGCGTTGAGCTTCGCAGTAGTACAGCCACTGACGTCAAAAACGAATCTGTTCTGTAACAGTAAGATTATGGTTAAGAATTAAAAGCAAAAATAAAGAGCCAGGACATGAGTTTTTTCCTCTGTCCAAGCAACAAGAACTGTCCGCTATAGGAGTAACTCGGCTTCGCAGAGGGTTTTGCATTTCCACGTTGATACGGCGAGCGAGATGGGAAGGAATGAGTTTTCACTGCTGTGTTTATCACAGGGGCGCGCAGTGGCTGATGTCAAAGGAAAAGAGAAACCTGTTGGCAAATGGCATCCCTGCCTCATTTCTGCTGGCACGGAGCTGGGGAGGCTGGTTAGGGAAAACAAAGCGCTCTTTCTTAAGGGAGTAAACAGGAGTAAACCACAAGCAGCCTTCAGTCATCAGGGTGGTACTTTTGTAGACAGAAGGCACTCCTGCACGGGAGCGAAGCTTTCTGCTTACAGCGGTGCTAGAACCCACTGCACTCCAAGCGCAGGAGGATGCTGTGGAGTGGGAGCACCCAGCAGCTACAAAAGCTGTACTGCAGGGCTAAAAGCATCGCTCCTGCTGTATAGGAGAGGTATGGCACTATAAAGCTTCTGTACACTATGAAGGTAAAGCATAAGAAGAAAGCATTCATTTTCTTTACTGAGGTGCTGGAAAGACTTTCTCATGAATAAATACCCTGTGCAAGAGTGAAGTTAGGAAGCACACGGAGATTAAAGGTCATCTCACTGTATGGTAGGTAAAGGCAGATGAGTGTTTGAACATTTGTTAAAAGCAAAGGTTTACTAAAACCATACATTTTTTAGTTCTCGTGTTAGGCATCAATTAATTAGACCTGTGACAAATTATCATTTGAGGGTTTCTCCGTAAATCTAGCTGTACTACATCAACTATTTTTCAACACTGTTTTATAGGATCCACTATGGCTCGTGCTGTAAGTTGCTCCATATACTCACAGTTTCTATTTTTGCTAATCTGAAATTAACTGAGTCGTCTAGAGTGCCTCCTGGAAGGATCTTGGAAATGAATGACACTTTGTGCTAATCCCACCTGGGACTGCTTGTTCTTCTCCCGATTGCGGGTGGCTTTGAAGAGCTCTTGGCACACAACAGGCCCCGGGCCTCTCTTTGCATCATACCTGATCAATGCTCGTGGGCTCTTCCCTGAGCCGGTCTGACCGTACGCCAGCAGAGTGGCGTTATCACCTTGCCAGCCCTTCTCCAGCACTCCCTGACCACGATCATGGAAGAGCTCTCTCCAAAGAATGACCAAGTGCCTCCTCTTCACAGATGAGCAAGCTAATAGTGGGAGATAAATGAACTGACCAGCCTACAACTGCGCATTAGCAAAAACTGCTTCTAGTTGGTTCTTTGACTAAAATCTTACCTGGCCCGCGTAACTGTTGGATCCTGTGGAGATGAGCATGTCGTTCTCCTTTAGGAAGCTACTGTGAGACCAATAGGCTAGATCAAAAGTACAGGTTTTCCCGTGCCCTGGATTCCTCGGGTCATACATGCTTGTGCTGTCGGTGTTCACAGAAATCACACACCTACTTCCTGCATCCTTCTCTCTCTGTGTATTAAAATTACAATTGTAGCATCAGATGACAAGCAATCAGGCATTCACTAATAATTCATGGTTTCACCTGGATTTAAACCAAGTTCAACAGCAAGGCACACCACACCAACGGCTGCTGTGGGATAAGCCTGCTCTTGAACCATGCCAGGTGACACACAGCCAAGGAATAAGTGACCCGAACCAACGGGCACATCAGTAACCGTCACTTGCATTTTCCCCTCTACCTCACACATTGGTCATCCACGTAGCACAGTGCATTGGACAATGCTTTTTATCTGAGGAACAGCTTTCATTCAAAAGGAACCACAATACATTTCTCTCCAAGCATCTCAAAGAGACTCATTCTCTTGACTAATTTGGTGAAAAAAGCATTCCTGGGATGGAAACCTGGAAGTTTTGCACAGAAGACAAAAGTACCAACAAAATAAGACACAAATGCTATCTTATTACTTGAAATTCTATTATTTCATAGTATTTTCAGATTGGCCTAGACTAAGAGGTTACAAACATTGCCTAACAACTCACGAGAAACTATGGATTGGCTGCTGTGGGTAACTTGTTTCTTCCCCACCAGAAATCAACAACTAAGCTATTTATGGTTGGTGACATGGGAGGTGATGAAATTGCAGCAAATAAATTTATTGCGCTGACAACCCTGAGAGTAATCTTCCATGAGAAGAAGTTCTGATGGGGGATTAAATCACTTAGTTGTCTGCGGCCTTATTTGCACACTGGGCATGTTCTTGTAATGTGATCTGTCTACGGTCTGGGTCTTTTGTCACGTCCTGATGGGTTTATGTCTTCAAGCAGCAAAGGACTGCCACCAGGTCCTTGGCGGAAGGCCTCCTCCCCTGTGCTCTCCTCCGATATTGATCGTCTCTTTCTGCCCCGACGCCCTGTCCTTGCTGCAGTCCTGGGTGCGGTTGATTCCTCGTTTGGCTGTGCAGGTGTTTGCTCATGAGTATCCATTTTTTCTGGTTCAGCACGTGGAACTCTTCTTGTTCTCCTCTGAGGAGTATCAAGGATTTCCACTCTCCCACCTGAACGTGTATCTCCCTGAGTAGAGGGAGAGTCAGCGTTTGCCAAGAGCTTTTGTGCCCTCTTCCTAGCGCTTCTTCTAGGAGTGACAGGAAGTTTGAAGTCTCTTTGAGGAAGCAATGATTTAGACAGATCAAGGTCAGAATTTTCTGAAACTTGCGACAAACTCCTCTTTCTTCTTCTGCCTCTTTTAATTGGCACAGCTAAAAGGAGTTGGTCACTAGGCTGCACCTCTTGATCCTTGACAATATCACGCGCAAACTGTCGCTCTGTAGCATCATAGCTGTATTGAAGATTGCCTGATGGATGCAGCTCACTGAATGGTGATGTTTCAGGTGGTGCTTCCGAGGTTTGTGCCTTAAGCGCACTGATTTCAACAACCTAAAGTTAGAAAATGTCTGTTAATGCATTATTAATGACCAAACAGACTAACTTGGAACTGAGCGAGATGAAACTGAGGACAGTGAAATGTTGCTTTTCCTTTCAGATCACCACTGAATGTAAAGCTAGAAGCATACAGTGTACTCCCTACTACAGATAAAAGTTTATGCCTTTACGGGACAGAGAAGAGAGTATTCAGTGTATGCAATCACATGATCCATTTGTGGCCTTTCTGTTCATGACTAACGGTTGGCCACCACCCGTGAACAAAGTGAGCAGCTTTACAATACAAGTCGTATACACATCTGGCAGTAATCGTCACACTGCAGTACTTTCTGGACTGACTACAAATCCACACAGGGTGACCGGCTCTGCATCTAAGAGGCTAAAATACAACTATGCCCGCAAAGCTTAAAGGGTTTTTTTGTACTACGACGGCTCTCAGAGGCCCAAGTCTTGACAGGTTCTATTCTGTGTTTTAGGTAGAGAAAATGCTTAGGAGAAAAACGTGTCTGCCCTTACGTAATGAGGTTTTAACTTGTGTTAACCAGCTAAAGAAACTGAGACATTTTTGTGTGCTTTCTGGTTGTCAGTAAGGCAGGACTGTCCTCAATTTGCACAGTGTTTTCTATTTTGTAGAAAATGGGAAAATAGTTTACTTACATTAATTTCCTCAGTTTTAGGAAGATTGTTAGAAACAGTTATTTCTTCCTGCAGAAAAGCAACATCTTCTTCAACTTCAGCTGCTTCTAGGTTACGTTCTTTAGGTAAATCCACACCCTTCCCCTCGAGGCCATTTTCTGAAGGAGTACTGACCACATCCTCACTCTCAGGGATGCTTATCACAGCTGGAAGAGATTTATAGAATTTTAACCTCACTGCTCTAGGATGGACACAGGTTTAAGCAACAGGAAGTAACAGAGGGAGCAGGAGCCAACAATACAGTTCTCCATCCTGCCACATGTATTGGGCTATACCGAGCACTAATGAGGTGGTTCAAAAGAATAATAATACTACTAATAAAAATAATTTAAAAAATTTATCTAGTCAAAGCACGCCATACACTAAACTTACTGTAAAAAACCTGCAGCCTACAGAAGTACCCCTAAAACATAACCAGAAGCCTAAGTTTTCGACTTGTATCCCTCTCAAAACTCCCACAAATCACTGCTGCCTCTCAGCTGCAATTGCACACAAGAAATGCCAGCCAAAAGCAGTGTACATTCATAACGTCCACGACACCTAAAAAAGGACTCAAAACACAGTGGCAATTTTAAAAGCCTCGGACAAGGACGTGCCCAGGACACTTGTGAACGCTCATCATTAACTGCTGCACTCATCAGTAATCGAACCTTCTGAAGACATTCGAAAAATTCAGAAACTTAGGTTATCATAGGATGAAACACACCAGCTTCTTGTCTTAGTTCTGATGAGTCTGGTTGCTCCATCTGGAAAGGTTTCTCTTCAACAATTTCGCTGTCTTCTCCCATCTCCAGTTCTTGGAAATCAGCAGTTTCTTCAGTGGAAGAATTAGCTGGTTTAGCAGCTATAAAGACAACATCGTCTTCAAAACCATCAGGTGATTTTGCATCATGATACTGCAAAGTAGTTTGCTCTGACCTGGCAGAGAACTTACTATTTTCTTTGCTGACATCCATTTTCTCCAAACCACCTCCAGGTATGCTTTCTGAAGACTCTTCCATTTCAGCACGGTCATCCTCAGGATTGCTCAGAGTAAACAGAGTTGGTTTAGCTCTACTGTCAGACCAAGCATCCTCCACCACTCCATCATGATGCTCAGATGAAGCTCCAGGTAGCACTTTATCATCTTCTGTTACCTTTTCCTGTTTTTAAAAAAAGAATTCACGATCAGTAACACGCATATGCTTTTTGTCGAAGCAAGTAAAAAAAATAACAAAGAGCAAAAGTAACTTAGAGGAAATAAAAAAAAAACAACCCACAATGCAAATTTTACCTGTGGATTGGCATCCAGACTGCTCTCAGCTAGAGAAATAAAGTTGCATGCAAGATACAAGAGATGACACACAACATACTCTTCATTCCACAGAAAGGAGCGACACAAACAACTTTCAATAATGTAAACCCTACATGACCTTCGTCTCTGAATAATTGAATGGTGAGACTGGCTGACAGAAAAGAGATATATTTATTCCTCAGATGCAAACAAACTCTTTGAAGTGGAGTCAACAACGGTCTGTAACATTGGATTTACAACTTCACGGAGTTGCTTTGGAGTAGTGAGATATTTTGTTCAGCTTTTAGGTTCAGCTGTAACATAAGGTGTAGAGGCTTATTCCTAGTATTTCAAGGAACGGTGTGAAAAACAAAGCAGGATTTTTACTGAGTACTGTCAAAACCTGTCAGTAACACCTAACAGAAAGTTGCACACTCGACAGAACTTTTACGCTTGCCATAAGATTAACATTCATTGCCTGGTTCAACTGTAGTGCTGGGATATAGTTGGCACGCTGCAGATGGTGGACTAAAAGAATTTCATGATTCTGAACACCAGCATTGGTCTGTAAAAATGTCTCCAAACACTTCTATGAGAAATAACACATTTTAAAAAATAGATTATGATACTGCCTCTTCCCTTCTCAAAGAGGGGATTAAGATTTTTTCCTTGTCCACACTTACTTGTTCAGACTCTGTGAAGGGTAGCTTCAGGAAGTCTTCCATTAGTCCCACCTCCTGACAGATTTCATACATGTGTTTTTATAGCTCTTCCATGTTTAACTTAGTGGTGTGTTGCTGCAGCAGACCCCAAGCCTCCGCCATGCACCTGGAATTAATTTTTTGAGATGTAAAGGAATCTCAGTAGTATAACCAAAAAGATGCCCCACAATTATTGTATTCAAATTTTAAAGGAAATTGAGGGGACCGTGATTTCTGTTATTTGTTGTCCACCTTTCACAATATTGGAATGCCAAAATGGTGGGATATATTTCCTTACCTGTTGGACAACAGCACAGTGAGGAAAAGCTGCACTTCACTAGTGCTTGAGAATGATGGCTTCATCACCTGTGTGCATCTGAGGGCTCGCCTGTGCTCTCCTTGGCACATGAGGGACCGAAGGATTCTCACATATTGCCACGACACAGTTTTGATTGTAGCTGGATGAAAGAGCAGGGCCAGGGAATTCTGTAGAAGTCAGAGATCAGGTTTACTAAGATACATACACACACGCAGGCAACAAAACCATTCAAAAGTTTCTTCAGTAAGGCTGAATGTGTGTTAAATAAACTTAGACAATGACTAACTAATGAAATACTTGATACAGGGCAGGTAAATATAAATTCTTAAGTATTTGCAGAAAAAAAAAAAAATCAGTTAGCCATGCAGAACAAAGTGAGTCTTTTAACAGGAGTAATTCACACTTTTCTAGGTGAACCAAATCTCTGTGTGCAAACATCACTTTTTATAAATATAGGTTATTCTCCCAGACAAACAGGTTATATTAACATCGTGACAGGCAAAGAACAACCTTCAGCATCAGAAAGAACATGGATTAGATTGAAAAGTCACTTTTGCAGTCTTCTGTCTCAAGTCTTGCTGCTAGGGTGGTGGTTTTAATATTTAAAGTACCTAAACCACTACTTTTGAGAAAGTGCTCAGCTGGTCTGCTGAAAACAGCCTAAACAGATGGCTTTGACAATTCACATATCAAGCATTGTTAAAGTTGACTTCTTCATTGACTTAATCAATTTCCTGACAAAGTAATTAAAACAAAATTGCAAATCATCATTTATTGCTGAAGATGCTGCTGAAGCAGTATTACAAAAACAGCTTCTAATGTTTTATCACCTGTTATTAGCTAAGCACCATTTTTTTCAAATCATTTTCTAGATCATAGCTTTGTACCGCAATGTATGTCTAACTGAACTATAACATACTTACTTCATAATCATTGTGATCTAGAAGCCAAAAACCTTGAATAAGCTTAACAAGACCCCAAGGGATAGCAAAGGCAGTTGGGAAGGAGTCGACTGAAATTTCTGTTGGTTTCAGAAAGGAATGCATGATATCTAGCAGCAAGTAAATTGTCTGATATCAAGTATCTAATTAAGGCTAATAACTCTGCAAGACCAACAATTTATCACATTACTTTCAGAAAGACATAATGAGATAAGAATAGAAAAGCAGTAGGAAGCAGAAAATACTAATGTATTCGTCTTGCCATTTTATGCTGTTATAACCTGAAGATAATCAGGTCCTAACAACAAAACTGCATTCTGAATAAATAACCAGAAAGAAGGACTCTCTGATTTCTGTAAGGCATTCAAAAAGGTTACCTTTCGATATTTAAATACTTCTGCTTTAAACTCAGGCTCCCTCTTTAGTCAGTGGAGCTACCAGTTGGACATTCAAACCATGTGAACACCCAATGCTTAATTATTAAAGCAAACAAATTCTACAGTATTTTTTTCCCCCTCATTTCCAGCATATATAAACCAAAGTAAATTATGGTGTCCTTACAGTACAACTTAGCTCTGAATGATTAAAACTGGATTTAAACCAGTGTGTGGATAGCTCACTGGTAGTGTCACTTTCTCTTTCTGACAGCCGTTTTTAGGGACATATGTAATAAGACAGCTCTGGGGTACAACACTTTTTAAACCCCTTGCTCTCTAGGCTCCCCTCTCGGGTCAGGCAACAAAGAACAAAGGCATTTCTGCATATTTCAGTAGCTTAAAAATTAAGTTTCTGCCCAATGACTTTTCTCTTCTCTCTGTTTATTATTCTGTGTGCCTGTACTTTTACCAGAACAAAAGCAAGCCCTGTTAGCTGTGCTGGAAAATGGAGGATTTTGGCAAAAATCAGGTACTGGTAAACCACTGTTAGAAATCCTTTTGCTCTGAAGCAGCACGTCTTAGTGCATTGTTCTAGTAAGTAGCCATTTACTACAGGTATGGGTGCTTTCAAAGATTAAAAACTGTGTTTAAATTTTGAGAAAAGCTAAGGGAGCTTTCTACCTTTAACATTGCTTAGTAAACCTGTTTCCTCATAGCAGAAAAGTCTTTGCAACAAAACATTTTAAAAAATCCTAAAAAATGCACAGTACCAAGAAATAAAACAATGCTTCTGTCTATGACTTAATTCTAAACTAAATGTTTTCACTTGCATTGCGATTGAAGCATCAATGAGAAAATGTATTAAAGACGTAGGTGACAAACGTTTCAGAACATTCATGTGCGTATAGCGAAGGTGTAATGGAAATAACTCAAAAGGATACAATTGCATGTTTGTAGCTTTCTTCAATGCATTCCAGCAAATAGAGATCCAGCAGTGCCTGAAATGAAAAATTAAAAGTTTCTTAAAAACTCCCATCTTTGATAAATCATTGGCTTTTGGGGAGGGGTGGGCTGGGGGGTGGGAGGGGGGGTGGTGGTTGTTGTTGTTTTCGGTGAACATAACACTCACATGTAAACTCGGAGGCGGATATTTCCCAGTTCCTCCGTCTCTCTGCCACAACTTCTCAACTTGGTCTCCTAACTGGGAAACCATTCCATCAATCATCAAGCAGTCAGAATCCCGTTTTGCTCTGGAACAAAAGGTAGCAAGGATTTAGACGGAGTAAAAAACTAATTCCAGCCCCTCAGTGTAAGAGATTTCCTCTAGTCAAAACCAAACAAAACAAAGCTCCCATGAGTCCAAGAAAGTAACACACACACAAAGGCATGATCATGACTTGAAATAGACTTGAAAGACATTTCCGAGTCAGATGAAAGCTGTCCATGAGATCATACTGAATTATTAAAGGAGTTCAAAACAGAAAGCCTAAAAGCTCTCTCATTAAGGGAAAAGATGCAATGACCTCTCAGTTTTCAGGTTTTCTTTTTTGTCCTGTTACTTGTAATGCAAAGGAAGTGTAAACAATGCTTTTTAAGTGCCAAAAATAGCCACTCTCCTACTGTCTAACAGAGGAAACGTGACACTATCAAAATGCCAGGAGTGTTCTTTAACACAAATCTATCGCCTCCAGTTGGAACGTTCCAATACACAGCGGTGAGACCACATCAAGGAAATGTCAGGGTTTGTTCTCAGCATCTCACTTTTGTTACTGAAAAAAAAAAAAGTTATCTTTGGAAAGCTGAGCCCACAGGTAAATTTTAGTATCATCTTAAGCAGCATTTATGTGCCTATACACATACCATTACAATTACGGATGGCTGACCTTTTAAAAATTACATTCTTCAAAAGTCCGTCACAGTCTCCTGCTGAGTGCGACGCTACCCTTTAATTTCCCAGTGATAAAAAGCAGAAGCAGCACACTAGAGGCTGAGTGCTTCTAAGGAGCACATGAGCCTGTATGTGACTTAATGAGAAGCAAGCTAAGTAAGATGAACTTTCAAGTCAACACCTAACATAGTGCAGCTTCCACCTTAACTCCTCTTGCAGCACCTTGTTCACAGTGCCACAGCCTAAGCTTCTTTAGGTCTTTCTTTACTTTTCAGTACAGTTGCCAAAGAAAAATCTGTTCTCATCTAATCCAAGGCATATCACCTATTTGCAAGTAAGCTAGTCCAGGAAAGAGGGTTCACCTTAGGAAGTGACTTCTACCCAATAGCCAGGAGAGCGCTTGGTGTGCCAGCCACACGTAACTCTGACTATCTCCTTAAATCGCACCGACGTACTGGTGAGTAGGAGATTTAGGCCACTACCGTTACTACCATCTATCACTAGTCAAGGAGAGAGGTGATTTTTGGTTTTGAAAACATGCTTTCTTCTGTGTCCAAGACAATTGTTCTGCAAACGCCGTGCTTTGCTGAGCTGGCCATGACTGATCCTATCCTAATCACATGACCTTTTCCAGTAGTAACAAATGATCCAGACTAGCCAATGAATTAAGTGCGCTTCAAAACAATGATGATACCAACAAACGGTACTAGGCAGAGGTATATATAAACATTTTAACACAGGGAAGTAACCTCTGTGTTCAGCAGAACACATGCATCGCTGAAGTCGAGAGTGTTGCTGGCAAAAGCATTAAGCGTAGCAAATACAACTGCTGATAGAAAAGCCACTCGCTTCCACCTCTGAATTTCCAGTGGAAGTGTTCTAGAGTTTTCCTGTAAGTCCTACCTTGATAAATGCTCAAGTTTCTGTCGATGACCAGTGTAGTAGCTCTGAATCAGAGGATAATTATAGAAAGGTCTAGACAAACGCATATCACCATCTGCAGGCAATAAAGTAAAAGCAAGTTAAGGAAGTAATACCACATTTTCGAACTACAGTTTTTGACTAAAAAGACAGAAGATCATACAAGCTAAGCATCAAGAAGCACAGGCGTGCCTCCAACTTTGAAAGAAGCCAATCTTCTTTCTGCCTTTGCTAAAAGAGACCTAAGACACAAGACTCAATTCCTTCTTGTCTCAAGTGCCATTTCAAGTTTACAGTTGATGTAGCATCCAGAACATGTAGTGTCAGCCAAAGCTCACTATAAAAATCCCCAGTTCTCAAAGGGAATGGGTTTTTAACGTGTCATGTGAGCATGCGTAAGACAATTAAGGCTGACAACAGCATTGTCACCCATCCAAATGAAGAAGTATTTCCAGGGTGTATTTTTTCCTCAAGCAATAAATAAAAGGTTCCAAACATGTGGGTAATGCTTTTACTGGAAAAACAAGCATTCCAGTGTTGGTGGTTTAATAGTTATTTGTTTAAAATCCCAAGTATTTCAAGCTGTGGACTGAGCAACTCCTTGATTCAGAGGCTTATTGCTATTTCTAAGAAACATCCCGGAAAGAAACTGCTTGCATTATTCTACACTACGTAGGGGAAAAGAACAGTAAAATCTTAGTTTCAGCAGCAGAACTTCAGCGTACGCCGTCACTGAGCCAACATGACTTGTTATTGACGAAACGTTTACAAAAACACGGCTAAGCGTGTGTTCATAGCAGCCACTTAGTGGATCGTCTCCCTGTTACAAACGCATTACAGTTCATGCTTACCTAAGCCCTCTGGCAGGAGACTGGATCGACAGAACCAGAGGACCACTCGTGCATACAAAGACATGAGGTTGATTAACACCTGCTTATTTGTCAAGTCTGCAAAACCTGAAAAAAAGCATAAGAGGATTTTTGGTATGCAATTTCTTTCATTTTTACAAAACTGCCTTCATCGCACTAAACAGAAAGTAGAAAAATAACACGGTAGATATCTTTGCCTTTGCATTTTTCACTCTGTGTCACTTCCTTATTTGACGAAAAAAGCCACAATCACCCCCAAAACAAAAAGCAACCCCTACAAAGAAGCAGATTCACTAAAGATTCAATAAAAAATGTAAAGCCTGAACTATTAAATGCACTCATGAAAAAAAGACATCTGTTTTTCACGGAGCAGAGATTTTTACTCTAGCAAAGGGATATTCTCTTTTTTCCTCAATATGCCAAGAACAACTTGTAATATGAAAAGCTGTAGAAACTCAGGCAACTTACTGTACGTGTTACTCATTTATGCTTCCTTTATATTTTTAGTAATTTGCAACACAATATTTGCATGCAAGTATACATTGCTAGCTAAGCATCACAAAGCGTCATTTTCAGCACTGCCACAGTCAGTTGCTGTAATTTCAAGCCAGTTGCTTACATAGCTTCTTGCTGAACGTAGCCTCCCCTACCCACTTGCGTGAACTCCACAACAATTTCCCTCAACTCAGTGCGTATTAAGTGGCAGTCCCAACTTCTCCAGTTTAAGCCCCTTCTCCCAGCTACATTTGACTTTCTTCCCATCACCAAAACAGCAAAAGCTCATGTTTCCACCATTACAACCCAAGCATCATGCCAATCTTAATAAAACATACCAAAGATGTAGAAATACTATGACAAACCTTTTTCAGTGAGCTCTTGTGCTTCTGTTAGAAAACAGTTTAGGACTGTGCTAAGGTTGCTCAAAAGCAACCGGCAGTGCTGAAGAGACTGTGATGTCTGTGGGTCAATGGAGTCGCAAGAGCCGTCAAACAGCGGAACACCTTTTCAAGAATAAGTATTAAATCGTTAGCCTACAGAGCAATTTCAGAGTTCCAAAGTACACTTCAAGAACCGCGGGCAATATCATATACCAGCAGATTACTGCATAAGCTCACCTAGAAAGAATGATTCTGTGTTTGCAGAATGACTACACTAGTACTCACGTATTTGGTCAAGTTCGTCTTTTGTGTAGACCACTTTGCTCCATGTCCAGTCGAGAACAAAACGTAAATTAGCAGCAGAACTTGGCTGCTCTTTAAAAAAGAGAACAAAAAAGAAATCAATCAACAATTCCAAACTAAAAAATATGCAACATAAAAACAACCTAAGAAGTATTACCTTTAGATGCCCAAAGTTTAATGCATCCAGTCAGAAGTCCTAAAGAACCTGTCTGGACAGCAGCTGACAGTATCGCATCTAACTGCTCCTCCTAAACGTAACAGACAAAACAAAAGGAGAATCCTACCTACTTTCAACATCTGAACCACCACCAGCAAATGTTTGTTTCTAACTGTACACTCACTCAGACATCACAAAGTCAATTAGTACACGTGCAACTAATTCCACATTCTTCTTCTTAATTCTAGCCACAGGCTGGACTGCTTGGTGGTCTGAGGAGCACAAGAAACATTTCCTCTGACACATCAACTTACTGAAGGCTAATTCTAATCTTGATTTGCATGCCTCTGCATTACAGTCTCAATTTACTGAGTTCCAATTAACTCTTCTCAGTCACATCCTCTGCTAATACCCGTGACGCATGTTGTGCAGAGAAGTTTGCCATCAGGAATGCATGAAGGGGACAGAACAAATAGAACTCTGCAACATTTGCGTGAAAAACAGTGAAGCCAATGTCAAGCAGCTTTCTAGACTATGAAGACATGAAGCAGTTCCGACACCCAAAACATTAAGTTGTAATTTTCTAAAATGACAGAAAAGAAGTGAAACATTTAAATTCTAATAGGTTTCAATTTTAGGCACTTCAAACACTGCATTTTAATGTAGAGGCCATCCTTCAGAAGGGCAATGCACAGGTATGCACAGGCGTGTGCTATTAAGGAGTAGCTTATTTTAGATCATGTTCTGATACTTCTTTCAGGTGATATGATCCCTCATCAAGTGTTACTGTTTTGGGGTTTTGTTCTTTGTTTGTCTGTTTCCTTGTTTTGGTTTTTTTTTTAGCACATCCAAAAGTATCTTTCCCTTCTAGGGAAAATCATCACGTTCAAAGCGATTTCTACGCATGAGGATACACAAGTGAGATTTCCATCTTTCTCTGAAAACTGGATTCAGACAAGGAGACACACCAAGTATGACTTATGGTGGCAAACAAAACTTCAAACCAAGCTTCTTGACCCTAATTCTGAAATTTGACTTACTAACATCAAAAGAAATCCCTGCTCAAATGCCTAACAAGTCTCTGAACGATATAGTCACAATTCAGCAAAGGTTATGAAAAAATTTCTTGGTTTCCCAAGTTATTTCCCAACTGGAGCTGACATCAGATCATCCGATTTCAATGGAAGAGTCTACACCAGGCTTGCAAAATAAACAGCCTGTGGGCTAGGTCAACTTGCCAAGAAATCCATCTTAGCTACCACACTGTGCAGAAGTGCTGTTTGCCCTAACGCACTTCCACAAATCTGGTGAAGAATCCGGTAGACAGGAAGAGGAGGGCGTGGAAAGACTGCTCTCCCCTTCGCACTAATTGCTCCACTGCCTGATGACTAGCTAGCTGATCATTTAGCTTAGATCCTGCCTGCGTGAAGATGGGTTCTTCATCACAAAGGCTCCATCTGGCATGAAAATCCTTCCGATGAGAGAGAAAGGTTGGTGCACTGCAAATGGAAAACCTAGGAAGGAGGGGGGTGAAGTCCCTATGGTGGGATAAAGCAGAGAGAAGGTAGTGGGTGTCGTGAGATAAAGGTGATTGAGGTGCTGCAGCAACAAGAGGGCAGTCTAAGACGAGTGCATTGGGCGACTGTAGCACCAGGCAAAGGCTACACAGGTGAAGATCTACTTTGAGAGGCTGCAGAAAAGCCTACCGAGGAAGGGGAAATGAGGGGAAGCGGCCATGAAATTGTCAGGTAGAGCTGCCAACAGTAGTTGTTTCCCACGGCCCACTGCCCTGGGAAGCAAACGATCACGTATAGTGCAGCAAGGGGATGTTTGCAATAGCTCGCATCCGAGTGAGACACCCCCATCGTCAGCTACTGCACTGAACCTAATGCTTTGAGAAACTGACGGGGGTGAAGGTTGTTCTGAGGGAAAGATGCTTCCTTTTCTCCATTCTGTCCTCCTTTCTCAAGTTAATCGGGGATCAACATCCTAACTCAAGGCTACACAGGCAGTTGGACTGATGGGTAATAAAGAAGGAACAGCTTTCCCCGCCTTCCACAACATTTTTGTTCTTGCTCCTAGAGCAACGCTGTGTTCCTTTCTCGACATTCAATCCCTGAGCGGGCTTCCACAGGAGACAATGGTGGTTTTACAGTCCCAAGACTGGACCTAAAACATTACCACTTGCATAAAACTGGCAGGATACAATTGCAATTACGCATGTGGATGGGCAGGAGGAGCATAAAATGGTCTCTGACACTGAGAGCAGTGCAAGAGAACACTTAGGAAAGGTACATTTCTTGACATTCTCAGTAAAGATACAGGAAAAGATTACCTCCTTCCGGAAGCCGGTGCAAGTCATATGAACAACTCCAGAGCTCAGCATGCACGTGCCATCTGCAGAAACAACGAACGTTTGACAACATTCCGTACTCTCACAGTTATGTTATGACCAGTTTACATTTTTTTCATAGCAACATCTGGAAAGGCAAAACTGAGTACCCATTTTCTTCACCAGATCACTTACAACCTTTTCTAAAAAAATAATTACTGAGTGTAGAAATTTTATCTCCGGTGCTATCGAGGGGCTGTGCTTTGAGCTTCAGTTCAGAGTCAGTTCACCTGATAACCATCACCACTTCACAGGCTACGTTACAGAAGCACCAAACCCCCAGACTCAGCAGACTGTCAGATATGTGTCACAATAGTACACACTTTGTCAGTACAACGTAAGCAGAGTTGGGTTTGGGGGGCGGTTGGGTTTTTGCATTGGGTTTGGTTTTTGCATGACAGCCAATGAACAAGAGAACCAATACATGGCATTTGACCTCAGTTGAAGCTTATCACTCTTCAAAGCAGTGAAATGCCTACCAAAATTATAGGTGCTTGGAGGAAAAAACTGCGTAGCTGGTGGATAAGAAGGAGGAACTCTCCGACTTAGGCTCTGCTCCTGTACCCCAATATCCAAAATGAGGTCTGGAGAAGTCATGCTTGTTACAGTATCCAGTGACCACAATGCAAAATAGGGGCAATCACGAAGGGATTCTTCTGGCCTGAAAGAAAACAAGTGCATAAGCTAAAGGCTGACTTTCAAATGAGTTATTTGTAGGGATGTTGAAAACCACTTAATAAAAACCTACCTTAGTGAATCTGGCATTTGAGCATGAGACCAGCAGTTAATGTCAAATACACCCAAATAAGTCGATGGTTTTCCCTGACCAGGTGTATTCACTTGCCAAACGAAGATTGATACACTGGTGTCGGGAGATATTACTGTAAAAGACAAGACATTGTTTCTTATTGGTACAAAATACAATATATCTGATATTTTTGAAACACCACTTTCTATTTTGGCTTCATTCTGTTACACCACTCATGAAACACAGCACTTTACTAAGAATAATAAAAGGAAATTACACCACAGCAAACATCTCTGTGATAGGTTGCAGTCATACTGCGCCCTTTTCTAGTTCAAATTGTATCCGTCCTAAGCCAAATCAAACACACAGTTAGTAGCTAATCGAGTTTTCCATACAGTAATTGTGGACCAAGACGTTTAGCTAGATGAACAGTTTAGCAAAAAAAAAAAAAAAAAAAAAAAAAAAAAAAAAAATGCTAGGAACACATACATTGCTACTTTTAGAAAGCATGCAAATAATTGGCATATATACTCATATCACTCAGCTGGCATTATTAATTTCCAGATTTCACTCAATTACACGCTTTAAGAATAGCTCCTTTCCAGCATAGTCAGAATGAAAGAACACAAATATCACACAAAATAAATACAAAAACCCCAAACCCAACAAACAGGAGATTGGAATCAAGATTTTAACATAAAACATTGACAATGTTCTGCTCGAGTTCTCTCAAGAAGTGGGGTGGTCTGTCTTCTCTGGGGAGAACGCATTCTCTAGATGTAGGCAAAGCATGTGGTGCATCATTTACCCGAACAGAGTAAGGAACAAGAGGAGAGTTCAGTTGGCAAAATGGTTCTCTGTTCTCTGTTGAATCCATCATTACTGCTTAGGGACCCTCACACGCTTTACTGTGTTTCACTGTGAACTTCTGTGCCCTTTCAGTTCTGTTAGCCACTGAAACTGCCTTTGCAGATACCAATTATTGTCATAATTCAGAAGCCGGCTTCACCGCTAACGTCAATCCACATCCAACAGCTCATGTGTGCCTAGAACTTGAATAGTTTCTGAATACAAGCTAATTAGAAACCATCAGAAAAATTACAGGTATTTCTCCATGCTTCATACTTCATAAAAAGGAGACAGGAAGGGGCTTTTTTGTTGTTGTTTTCAGTGTTGGTTGTGGTTTTTTGGGTTTTTTTTTTTTTTGTTTGTCTGTTTGTGTTGTTTGGGGTGGGGGGTGTTGTTTGTTTGTTTTTAACAAGTTTTTAGAAGGCATTCTCCTCAGAAACATGACACAAGTGGAGAAAATCCAAAGGTGTTTTTATTAGATTTTGACACACTGCTGATAGAGGATGGCACCACAAAAGAGGTGGAAGTTGCCTCTCCAAGACTAAGTCAAAGATAACAAACAGAAATAGCCTAGAAAGGTCATGCAAGTGTCTTCTTTGTAACATCAGACATAAGTCAAGGCCACTAAGAAGCAAGGGAAGGTGAATCATGCAGTCAAAACAAAAGGCTATGAAAGTTATCACTGCAGCAGGCTCAAAGATATGCTCAGAGCATAAATGAATACGTAAACCCAGAGGTGCATATCTAATTATTGCAAGATAATGAAAGACATCCTAAGAGTTTTAACTGTGTCTATGGACAAGGAAAGCCAAAAGCTATTGCTTGAAGAACTTGTAGGTGTAGGAACCTATTAGATAGAGAGAGGAAAAAATGGACAGGCAGATCATAGACTCATAGAATCATTTAGGTTGGAAAAGACCCTTAAGATCATCGAGCCCAACCGTAAACCTAATCCTGCCAAGTCCACCACTAAACCTGTCCCTAAGTGCCACGTCTGCACGTCTTCTAAATACCTCCAGGGATGGTGACTCAACCGCTTCCCTGGGCAGCCTGTTCCAATGCTTCCTAACCCTTTCAGTGAAGAAATGTTTCCTAATATCCAAGGTAAACCTTGTTCTCCAGACCCTTTGCCAGCTTCACTGCCCTTCCCTGGACATGCTCCAGCACCTCAATGTCTTTCTCGTACTGAGGGGCCCAAAACTGAACACAATATTCGAGGTGCGGCCTCACCGGTACCGAGTGCAGGGGGGCGATCCCTTCCCTAGTTCTGCTGGCCACACTATTTCTCGTACAAGCTACGATGTTATTGGCCTTCTTGGCCAGCCGGGCACAGTGCCGGCTCATCCAGATGGTTGGGAAAGATATCAAACAGAACTGGCCCCAGTACTGAGCCCTGGGGAACACCACTTGTGACCGGCCGCCAGCTGGATGCAGATGCAGACATAGGTTTGAAGAGGGGGAAAAAAGAAAGTTCAGGTAACATTCCTAAGCAATGGAGGGAATGATGATCTTACTGTTCAAAGAAGACAGCTGGAGGAATACGACGACTGATAAGCATTATAGAGATGACCTCACCATACATCGCTATAGCAGGTCAGCAAGCATTAAAGGAAAAATAGGTTTTATTTTAACAAGTCCCACATAACCTAAGCACCCAGTTGTTCTTTTTAAATAAGCCCGACAAGCTAGTCTATACAGATATTTCAGACTTTCAGACTCTGGGTACAGAACAGCATTCATTGCTCAGATTCCAAAACCATTTAGTTTAGAATAACCGAACACGGACATCAGAACAAACCTTCATCAACGCTATCTTCTCTGTCAATGCGGTTGTGAAATTTTTCTACAGTCTGACAGCTGAGTAATTTGCTATTGCTGCTCTGCCCTCTCAAGGGAAAGACTCCACCCGCGAGATCTAAACTGTACCTTTCACGACAGTATTCCAAACCCTAGGGAAAAAAATAAGAGGAGAGAGAAAAGGTCATTTGGAGATAAAAACAGACATTATACCTAAGTATGACAGAATGCATATATCTCATATAACATGCATATTGTACTGTATATTTCCCACATGGTTATTTCTGATGGCAAAGAGAAACTACATCTGACATGCAAGAGAATTATGTGTCAAATCGTAACGGGTAAGTATGGCTGTAAAAGCTTTGCACCTGTTGGGGTTTTTGGGGGGTTTGGGAGTTGTTTGGCGGGTTGTTTTGGCAGTAGGTGTTATCAGGTCTTGGTATGAAGCTACATGTGTAAGTGGCTCCTCTGGAAGCTAGCTGAAGAAGCCGTCTTTTCTCCCCAGGGCGCCCAGCGGTTTAGTTCTCCCTTCAACTGCCTTGTAAGATTGGTTCGTGTTCCAACCTTCCACAACACTCATCACAAGGAAGCAGAAACAGCAGGGGAGTAAAATATCTCAAATCCAGAGACTGGTGCCTGTCCCCTCTTACAAGCCTGGGAATGGATTAGCAGTTGCAGAGGCTGTAGAGGCTTAAAAGTCTTCCATTAACTACACCACAGCTTTCTCAGGTCACAAGCACAACAGCATTATTTAATCACTTTGTGTCCAGTTTTTAAAGAGTGTCAGCTGGAAGTTCTAGTAGACCCATATTTAAAAGCTGCTGAAATGTTTCAGCCTTCTGAGGTGAAAACTGACCCTCCTCACATCTTATTCAGGAAAAGAAGATGACCGAGGCAAAGAATTCCCAAATAGTAAAAGGTCCCACATTGTGATGTTGAAGTATGGAGACAGAACAAAGTAGCCACGAAAGGAAGGGCTATAGACATCTGGGTTTTTTTCCCAGGAAGCCCACAGTATAAAGTATTGTCTTTGCCACTGCTGAGACTGTAGCTACAAATAGCTTTTAAAAGAGGGTAAAAGAAAGGGGAAGTTCAAAAATGAAACTGGAGAAAGATTAAAGAAACTTTCTCCTATCAACCTGCCACAGTGCTCAGAGCACTACAAGTGATGCAGAAGTGAACTGCAACGAAAGCCCTTTTAAAGCAAAAAACCCAGTCAGGGTGCTCCGTTCCTCTAGAGCGCTGTACTTTTATGCCATAAAAAACTGCACATCAACAAAGATAAAGAGAGGACATCCATATTTAGAACATGCCGAATCACGTGAAGGTACTTATACGTTGTCACCATGAGAGAGAATGCATTGTAAAGAAACACCACCTTTTCCAAGCACCTGGCCTTTATCTGTTCAAAAGCAACATTTACCAGTGAGGAAGGAGCTCTCCTAGCTATAAGGAAAAAGGTCAAAATTTAAGCTCATTCCAAAAAATCAAAATGCACAGTCCCCATAAAAACAGAGCACCACGATAGAAGAATCGCCCCTATTTCATTCCATACCTGTTGAGCGTATGCAAGAGAAAGTATCCAAATAGGAGGAAAGAATTGCACTGAATTAAGATTACTTTCCCCTCGAAAAGATTTTGCAAGGGTTTCAAGAATGCTGCTGAATAGGATTATACGTTATACACATGCGTCTTCTATCTGTTAGATATCAGAGATGTAAGGATAGTTCATCTATATTTTAAACACAACATTTTTGGAGCCAGTTCTAAAAACGTACTTATACTTTTTTGACCAAATCATACCACTGTTTACTGTATTTAGGTATTCTGCTGGCTTCAAGAGTAGATTTCATCGGTAACCCAGCCAAAGAGTAGAAAGAGTTATCTTTAAAGCTACTGTTTCAGGATGAGCACTGAAGAGACCCTGTAGGTACATTACATTTGAAGTCCTGCTGACGGAGCTCAAAAGAAAAACAAGAACATAACCCCAAAGATCAGAACAGAATAAAGATGTATGACCATATTTTAAGAAAGGGAGACAGAGAGATGCTTATTCAAGTCTGCAGTTTGGTTAAACAGAGCTATTCAAAGCCCTCTCTTCTCTTCCTACCTGCCATTCAGTTGGTGTTTAAATGAAGAATAATTTTATTTGTAAAAGCTGCTTCCTCTTCAGGAATTAAATTTATACGGGCTCTTTGCAGATGAGCCTGGTTGGAACACACGACACTGCAGTATAAAATTGTATGACCTGTTTTCAAAAAGTAGGGACAAAGGCCGTGCCCAAGAAGACTCAGCAAAAGATCTTTTTCTTAGTCATCTCTGAATTTTCATGGTCAATATTACCCCTGCCAACTGAAGTGATACTCACTTAGAGAGAATGACTATTTCCATCCTTTCACATACGCGCACGTCTTACCTCATACATGACTTGTCCTGATGCCAAGCGTTTTCTGCCACCAAATGCTAACTGCAACAGATGTAAACTCACAACATCACCTTCCCTGAAAAAGGTATAAATTATGGAAATTTGGTTACAAAGCTGCTTTATAGTCCTCATTATCCTTTCATTAGATCTAGACTGAAGGTTCCTTAATAGCATTGTCTCGCTGAAAAGAAAAACAGCTCTTGCCAAAACATGATCATTGGTCACATTTAGCCGCCAGAACACAAAGGAGGAAATTTGGACACTCACAGCTTCTGGGGCAAATGCTAACCATACAACTTGAAAGCTTTCATATGTTGTCTGGACTAGAAATGGTTGGGAATAGTTCTTCAGAGTGAAGAGTTCTCCCTCAGAACTGCTTTAAAGTCAAACTGAAAAAGATTGCCACTCTGTGAACAGCTGAGCTGATGCTGAAAGGGTGAGATCCTTCTCCCCTTCCCTTACCACCAAAGCTCCGCTCCCTCTCCTGAATACACGGCACCCTTCCACATCCTGATTTCATTCATGAGCCCAGCAGGAAACCATTGACTTTGCTGCTGAACAGTTTCTCTGCCAGGCGAGCTGAACCGGCTCACAAAGGCCAAAGCTGGCACAAGGTAATCGGCCATACTGTCACCTCCTCCTTTAGGGGCAGCAGGCTCTTGTGTCGGCACGTTCAGTGGTCTAGATCTGCAGCCTCCACTACCTTTAATGGTATTTTAATACCATGGTGTGAGTATGGAGCAAATCAGGAAGCAGTCATCAAGAAACAAAGGAAATCATTTCAGAATGCAAGCACAAAAATGTAGCCACTGTCGCCGTGCCTTCGTTCGGCAGCTAGGAACTAGTAGGTCCCTCTTCATCTCTTAAATCCTGTAAAAATTGCACCATCAGCTCAGCACCTTCTGTACCTGAGAGGATCTTCTGCACAGCTAAATAAACAAAAACGTGTGTCCACTGTATGTGAACAAATATTTAAAAAGGAAAATCAACGGCTTATAGTAAGTTTTTATTCACCTTTCTTGTGTAGACTGAACAGCCCACAAGTAGCAACAATTGCGAGGATCATTCTCAGGCTCTTGAAAAGTAACGGCGTAGACAGCAATCCTTCCTCCTTCAAGCTGAGAGTGGTGCCTACAGGTTTAAAAAAAAAAAAAAAGAAAAAGAAACAAGGTGAGCCTACTGGCCCTAACTGTTTGTAGAAGGGTAGAAGCATCTTCTGAACAAAGAGCACCTTACATGCTTCTCCTCAAAGTACGGAAGGTCATACTCCCATCTCAAACAAGTGAGTCAAGGAAGTGCCTACTTTTTATGCAACAGTCAAGAGGTGAGGAAATTACTGTCCGTCAAGTGCAATAACCTGGGTTTATCTCCTCCTCTGCCTGAGGAAGAGGAGGAACATCAAAGATTACTTCAGCTGCCAGGCAAAAGATTGTTCCTCCTCTTGTCGCCTGCTTCAATATTGAACTTCAAATGCAGCATCTCTTCTGAGCAAGCTGAAAACAGCGCCAAACAGAAGTAGTTTCTCATTTCTTTACTTGGACTATGTAAAGCATTTCTCTTCCAGATTTCTGAACATTATTTGTACCTTCACAATCTATTCTTGCCACCTAACTATTCCTCCACCCTCTATTTATGCATCCAAGAGTTTCCGGTGAGCAACTGCAGATTTGCTTAAGTGAATCCCTATCTGAATTTGGTCAAATATTTCAAGCGAGATTGCTCTTTGGCAGATTTGAAATCATCTCTCTCATTTTTCTGTTGCTTATAAATTGACTTATTGCTTGTAAATTTATAATTGCTTATAAATTGTTCTCATCTCGAAGTGCTCCAAGCAGACTTTCATTCACATGCCTCGATGCCTTGCAATGGGTCAATCCCCTCTTTTGGTCAGGGCTGAAATGTGGGAAAGAATGTATTTTCAGGCACAGATCAGCTATTGATCTTTCATGTCTTACTAGTTTCTACCTGGACACTTCTAAGAGTATTATCACCAAAATCACATCATTAACATACTTTAGCCTTTCAATGTATGCCCTAATTGCAGGAACTGGTTCTGAGAAATCATTTTTAAAATCTGTTTCATCGAGACACACACATTTCCTGCTTCACTGAATACTGCTGATAGAACAAACTCTCTTATAGAAAGCAGCTCTGTCACATCCTAACTGCTTGACATAACCCAAAGAAGCATGCTTTCTGCAATTCCTCAATCCACAGGCACAATAAAGGTAACAATCCTAGTCCACTGGGGAGAAGGCCGTCCACTTAATCCACTTAAAGTATGACTTCATAGTTATTTCAGAAGGGGATTTCTAAACATTCCAAGATTACACTCAACATTTCCGTCCCTGAAAAAGTTCTCTTTAAATTAACATACTTCCTCCTTAAGCAAAACATCGAGACCCCTGCACCTCCCGGCATGACCAAGTGCAAAGGCTTACTTACTCCCGCTTCAGAGTTTTCATATTCCAAAGTGACAGGTAGCCGTCTGAAAAACCCACAGCGAGATGATTGCTTCTGCTTATGTAGCACAGGGTTGATATTGCTGTTCCTGAAGGATTTTGTAGTTGAAAGCAGAGATGTCTCCCTTCTCCGGTCACAGCTTCTCTTCTTTGTGGAACGTCAGCGGGAATTCTAGTGGCAACTACTAGACCTACGCACACAAAACCACGCAATAAATGAACGTGTTATGCCATTTAGGTTGCATTTTAAACACTGATGTGACAACATGTATAACCTAATTCTACCATCCCAGGCAAAATACCCATTTATGCAACACTTTGCTTGCTGTTTCCATTTTCTACGTATTCAAAGAACATAAGAACTCTCTGACTGGACAGCTATTCTCAACCCTATCTCAAAACCAGGTAAAAGTGTAACTGTCATAGACAAATTCTTCTGGACTCTGCAGATCAAGAGTTTAGGCCTCATGAGGAAGCTATCTGAAGTGGCATCAACTCCTAAAGCCACTGTTGTAAGAGCCAAAACAGTGTATGCAATCGGAATACACAACTTAGAGGTTTTGTTCATCCAAATGCACGGGTTTTGGTAAGTCAGTTTTAGTTTAACAAACAAGCCTAAAATTTGCCCCAAGTCAATTAACAGAAGCAGAAGAACATTCCAAAGAAATAGGGCACGTCCGACACACCTTCCTACCAGGCAGTTGCACTGACTCAGATGGTAAGGTTCCTACACCTCGCTGGCAAGAATCATAGTGACATAGGGATCCTGGTGGGAGGGGGGTATTTGTAACATTAGAAGGAGTATTAAGCCACTCCCAGTTTTAATCCGTTCAGGACTACACGACGTCACACCGCCATCTGTAATCAGTAGTCGTAAATGTCTGCACACCACTGTCTTCAAAGTGGGATGCATATTTTTGATTTAAAAGACACACATTTTCTTACTTTTAAATTCAAGTTTAAAAACTGCAAGCTTACCCGATGCTTCATTTTCCACCTGACTGCAAGAGAGATCATCCAAACACAGGTCAACCAGAAGTAGATGACCAACATCTGTAGCCACCGCTGACACTCCAAAGAGCCATCGCAGAGTCTGATGTAGGTGCTGTGGGCTCACACTGGCTCCTCCGGGATTACTTATGGGTTCTATAGCAGTTACCTACAAGAAAACTACAAGTTAATATTTAAGCTGTTTCACAAGCTAAATAGAAATCACTCAAAAGTGAAGCCAGAATTAGGAACATAAGACTTGAAAACAAAGCATTGTTTCCAATTATATCAAGAAAAAAAAAAAAAAAAAAAAAGCCCTGTACAAAAATCCGTTACTGCCTTCCATTTACTAGATTTCCTACAGTTATTTAACTGAGTAAACGTCAACTGCAATGGTGCATTCTATTATTACAGCTTACCAATTTCCATTTCCTACTTCGAAACCATTAACACGAAGAAAACATAGAAAATCAGTTATATGCAAGAAACTCTATCATATTGAAGGGACTTCCGTAAGAAAGACAAAACTCAATCTCGTTCTCCCACTGCTCACAGCCCACCAGCACTGGGATACAGTCTACGCCACCTTTGCCAAACAGGTATTAGGGCAAATCATGGCTCTAAGTCAGACGAGGCAGCGGTCAAGTTGCATGGTAGACACACCATTTCCATGGGAATGAAATATTTTTAGGAAGTGTGGAAGGGAGATAGCATATTTAGTATATTTACACCAGTCCCCATTTAGAATCAAAATAGCAACCAGGGAAAGCAAAAATTGCACACCAGCACTTTCATGAATAGGAACACAAATTTAAAAAGCCAGCCGAAAACAACGGCAGAAAGAACAGCAGCTTGTTCAAGAAAAAGCTAACTCCAACTGAGGAGAAGTGCACGCTGCTCTTCAACACGCGAAGCAGTCTGCATGCAACTTTATCACAAGGTCTTCATTAAGACAGACCTTCCAGCACCTGCAACACATCCCAGGACAATACTGACTGCTAGAGCAGAGATTTAGTCATTTACAGCACAACTGTGGAAGTCTGAGATACTTTAAAGACAGCATTTCTGACAGAAATGAACCATTTAGGACATGGATGTTAGAGACACTTGAAAGGGGGGGCGGGGAGGGATTCTTTTTCACTCTGGCCAAAAAAAGATCGTTTTCAAGGCCTTTTTGTGGAAGTGGAGAATTAGGTGTCTACGTGCTCTACCATAAAACCAGAGAACTTGTTTTACTACCAGGAAACTCAAAAGATAATGGTACCATTAAGCCCATGGTTTTACATCAAGGCGCTCTCGACTGCATACTCTGCACTGACAGTATGGTGACGCAATATAGAAAAAATACCTCCTGGCAAAGAGACGCTCCAAAGCTTTTCCTGAAACAGCATTACGCAGCACCTAACAACAGAAAAGCTTCGCTTCTCCCATGAAAAAGGGCCTACCCTTCCCGGAAGAACAACTGCTTTAACCACTCTTGATGTTCCAAGGTCGTCCAGGCAGAGAACACTTCCCTTTGCTTCTTCCAAGCCAACCAGCAGTCCAGTTCTCTTCTGCCAGGAGAACTCCTTTACCACGCGAATGGTGGGAGGCTGCTCATGTACTCCGCTGAAACGGCATGCAGAGAGCTGCTCTCCTGTCACAGCGTTCCCTACCTCAAGCTGAGGACCACACGCCAACCACGCCAGGCCATTTCTCCCTGGAAGAGGAGAGAAAGCTGACTAAAGCCAACTCCCAGCCAAAGATCGAAAACAACTGGAAAATCACAGGCGCTGCCCCTTTTCTTCAATAAAAGGACCTAACAGAGGAAGACAGACTCACTTAATTCTCATCACTTATTTAAAATCACCCACTGAAATCCTCAAGCAATACATCTTAAAATTAGCCACCTTATTATTTTGCATTTGTACTTGTCATTCCTGCACTGAAGAATTCTCATTGTTTGGGATAAAGATTACAATATATTGATCTATAGTCTTTGTACCATATTCGGCTTGGTTTTGCTAGAAATCAACTAAATACAGACGGGAATAAAAGCCCTAAACCATTCTTCACATATAACAAATCTAAGCCAATTCATTTCTAGTTTATTAACTTTGCTTGGCACATGCCTACTTTGGGCAGGGATTTGGACTTCAGCAAGGAATTACCCTAAAATGGGCACTGCGTGAGTGAATTTACACTTTTACACATGCCGATTACAGAGACAATTTAACACATTTTGTTTCACTGAACTACTTCCAACCCAAAGGAAGTATTAACTCAATTACTACACTGACAGTCAGGGAGACAGATTCTACGTGGTCTCAACAGAAGCCTGGACATCCAGATAGGCACCCAGCTCTACATTCAGGTCACCTACAAAGTCAACTACCTACTCTGCTTAGCCACTTTCAGCAACTCTCACTGGATACTCATCTGCGTCCTATTAAACACTTTGGAAATCTGGCTGCAGTGCTCAACAGGGCTATCTATCCTCTTCCTTCTGCTTTTATTCAGACTAGAAAAGAAAAAGCAGGGGGGGTTGCCTCTGTAACACTGTAGAAGAACTATTTCTGCATGTGATGTTATAATGGTACAAATAAATACAGCCCAAAACAACACTATTACTTTTTTGAAATCTGCCTTTTATTGAATTAGAAATTGCGGAGGGCTCACTGACTCGGCATGCGTAAGGAAATTATTTTAATAGCACAAGGTTGGTGCAGGCTGTTGTAATTTCAATGTTTAACTATACTAATGTTTCAATATTAGCATTTTTGTAGTTAAAACTTCCTTTTTGTTCTCTCGAAACCTGATGCATCTGAACAGCACCAACCAGACACAGCCGATACTGTGACCCTGTGCTTCAGGTAACCTCCAGGCAATAACAACTTTACAGCAAGACCCAATTCAAAGGAAAACGCTCACCTCTGGAAAACTTCCCACGCAGCACAGAATCGGGGGTTGTCTCATCTTCCCCAAATGCCTGAATAGTCACCGCTGGAAACTGCAGCAGACTACTCGTTACCTGAGCTGTTAGCTCTTGCATTCTTCACTGTAAATACAGACAAAATGCAAAAAGAGACTCCTGTCAGCCATACATATTTTTGAGATTTGTCGGAGTCGGGGCGGCGGTCCGGAGTTACTGACGACAATCTCAATATGAGTACAAGCATCAGCCTCGTTTATTAAAACTACATGGCGGGTTATATAGTGTTCTAAATATACACGTGCTTAAACAATGCATAGGATTGGTTATTAGTTCCCGTTCACGCGCCCCTAGTCCATGCCCGATTCGTCTGCCTTGGTTAGTCACGATGCGGAAGGGGCTGCCTAGGTCCGACTTTGGAATGGTAAACACCACCACTCTGCTCCTCCTCTTCCGCTTGCTCAATTGCTCAACTTCCACCTTGAATCTCTCAAGGCTACTTCACTGACAGCAGGCACTTAACCCCTCACAGCATAGCTTGGGTTGCTCATATAGATGTCGTGGCCTCTGTCAGCTAGCCACCCTTCCACAGAGATTGACAGAAGTTTCATCAGTCTGCAGTGAATACTCTCCTATCCATCTCCTGTAGCTCTTTTCCTCAAAAAAATGGCACGCAGGACAGTTTTGGATCTCACAGCAGAGCAAAAGGAGAACCCTTTGCTTTCCCGATGCCTACGAGATCACCAATAAAAAGTGACGCGGAGGTACTGACAAGGTAAATAGGAGGAAAAAAAAACCCAATACCCTGCGTCCAAGTCTACTCACGTAGGTTAGGAAGATGCGATCTGAGAAAAACCATCTTTTAAAAAGCTTCTCAGTAACAGGTAGAAGTTTCCATTTGTCCTTTCCCTTGATTTTAGACTTTATTCCTTATTGTTCCTTGCCTTCTGCTAGATTTCACGCATCATGTATGTCTTGTTCACTTTTTGCATGTTTATTCTGAACACGAAGGAATACTAAGTTCTTAACTACCTTCATTCTCAAGCTCTTCCACAAAATGGACTCTCGATATTTTTCACCTTACAAGCAATACAGACTTTCACAGCTCATCAATTCCAGCGTAATTTTCCATACACTTATGAGGTAAACAGAACACTGCACTTTAAAACACCGATTTTTTTCTATACTTAAAGCCTCGTATTCCTTATTCCAGTCCTTTCCTTCCAATTGCCTGTCCTTACCACACCTCTGCAGTATTTCACAAACAATTCCAGGCCTTTCAGATGCTTCTGGAGGTGCTCCACAAAGACTTCACATTTCAGTACATCAAGAGAGATTTTCTGGTGGAAAAACTTAAAAGCTGAAGTGATTTACAAGATTAAATAGGCGCCTTGAGAAGAGAGAGTCCCTACACGTGGAAATACAAACGCCTCCAAGTAACTGTGTTTTGCAAGTCCTGAAATGGTTACTGAAAAAGCCTCCGCAAGACAAGACAGATTTAATCACCTTGTTCAAACAGCACTGCTTTCTCCATGGAGTCTCAAAAGGAACATACTAAATGTAGTTCACTATGCCTGGGTGTTACGCATGCTGACCAACGCAGGCATCAAACAGAGCCCTTACCCTGTGCTACAAAGCAGTACAGCCAGCCACCTAAATGTGCACACAAAGCATATTATGTTATCTGTACCAGACATGTTCTCCTGCAACCAAAGCTTTAGGATTGCTTCTTCCAGCGTGCACTAATAACCTGTTTTCCTTACGGCATAGGAGGTTACAGCTAGTTCTGAAGGCTAGGCTCTGGGAGCAACACAAAGTTAATAAAGGGAAGTGTTTATAACTAAATACAATTTATACAAATGGTACTTGTGTGGAGAAAGACTGTGCTCTAAAGGCTGGGCGTAGGGATCTCCTGTACTTCAAGTCACGGGCACTGGAACTATTTGAGAATATGTCCCAGTATTTTCTGCCAGCATGAAAACAACGAGCGCGTGAAACACAGGACGCAGCAGTCAGGGTCCTGCACTAGGCACGAGTCAGCATTTTGAGGGAAGTACTTCATAATTACTAACAGAATATATTGTACTAGTAGCAAGATAGTTTTAAGAAAAAGAGTGAACAAGTATCTTCCAGCAGGGCAGGTAAGGGCATTCAAGAAACCTTCTCAACTGCATGCTCTCCATGAGTCGCCCTGAGTCACCCTGCCTTTGCCGCTGCCTCCCTGGACAGGCCAAGAGCACAGAACTTTGCGTGGCCAAATGGGAAGTCAAACTTCAAGGATTTAAACTAACTGGGGAGATTGGAGTTTAAAAGCAAGCCACTCACTGCCCCAAATTCCCCACCAAATCAGAAATTCTTCTTCTCTGGTGGACAGCTCACACCTTGACACGGTGTAGTCCTGCCTACAGTACCCATCAGATGTGCTTATCAGACCAGTACCACCGGTAAGAACCATCGGATAAGGAACCCTCCCACATGTGGACTGTTCATCTGACTTCAAAGTTAATCATGCTGCTGTTATTAACTGTGTATTAAAGCATGTGGAAATGCCGGCGCATCAGGTGTGCCCAGGCTCCCCCTAGTAAGCCAGCGGGCATTTTAAACATTTTTTTTCTAGGCATCTGCCTTGGCAATATGGAAGCAGGGAGATAAAATCTAGAATAAATTATGAACAACACATATACTGATCTGGTTATTCGGATGTTGTACGTGCATCACTCTGCTAAGTTAAACCAAGGATTACTGGGAAATCAAAACAGTGGGAAAATAGTTCGATAGAGGCAGGTTAAAGGCGTGAAGCCTCTCCTTTGAGAGAGATGTCCAACACTAACTGCATTTCTGCTCTCTTTGAAAACAGTGACTGCGACCACATTCCTACTTCTCTCTGTTACAAATCAGATCACTGTAAAACGCCACAGGCACACTCCATGTTCAGGAGCAAACGAGAATCCAACCTCCCGGCTGTATCCGACACCAAAGCACTCTGGGCACAAGCTGCCAAAATTACCACGCTTCTTCACCCGAGGTACTTAGGACTTTCAAACCTCATGAACTATTTCCAAAGAAAGGAACGTGCCACGAGTCAGTGACTGAGTTTTGGATTAAAAAGCTCCAGAATATTAAAAACCCGAGAAATTGCATGTTTGAGCAGAATCACATGCAGCCAAGTCAGAGTTCTGGGATGTCAGTTTTCACTGACGGCAGTCCATGAAAGTCACTTTCAAAGGCCAACGATGCGGCAGGCTTACTGAAGAAAAAGCTAAAAATATGGTCAGTCGCAGCTGAAGACACGATTTCACAAAACAGGTTGACTTCAGTGCCACCAAAAGAGAGGCCTTGCTGCCGCCCCCCATCTCTCCCTCTGCTCCTTTGTTCTACTCCTGCATTCCTGCGGCTTCCCTTGCGCCTACCTGCACATGTATTAGAGCGCTTGATGAGCCACGCTAACTCCCTAAGCAGGCAGGAAACTAACCCAGAAAAGCAGAGAGTTCTCCACCACGTTAGAGAGTTAAACTGGCTGGCAGAGAGAACTAGCAAGCATAAACGCTGGCACAAGGAAGGAGGCAGGACAATGCATTGGGGAGAAGGAGAGGGAATTTGCCCGTCTCCATTTGGGGGCAGGAGGCCGTTCTGCTAGCTCATGCGCGTGTGAAACTACACGCTCAGTCTGCAAGGAGAGTTGCAAAAAACCCCTTTACTTTTGGAAAGGACAGCACCCAAGACACACTCAGTCAACTTTTAACTCCCTCGTGCACGGAGAGACTCGCTCTCTCACCGAGAAAGGCTGCAGCTGACAGGCGTCACTCTTTCTTTCTGTCAGCCAGGTGTGGCAGCTAAAGTGATTCCAGGGAAGTGCTACTTGGTGACCAGAGAACGGACAGCATGGTGTGACACTGCTCACATCACATTTTCTAAGGAAACAGGACAAAGAGTGGGAAGAAGCCAAAGAAGAAGACATGGAAGGAAAACTAAGTTCTTTTGAGAAAAACAGCATCCACTTTGTTGAATAGCAGGGAAAGATGACAATTACAGAACTTTTCAAATTAGCATTAATGACTGGTTCAGTGACATTTTCCCAGAAACACAGGAAGCAACTCACAAGCACTGGATGGAAAAGACACTTTCAGCACCTTAGTAGTCAGGTTCAGCGAACTCGCACGTTGCCATATTTTACTCCTGCAGAAAGAGGATTTAGTGAGTGAGTTAGCAGGTGATTTTGCGAGCACCGCTGCGCCATTTCTTTCCCACTTGCAGGCAGAAAACCTCCCCCCGATGTTTTAGCCAAAACCCCTACATTCAATCCAAAACCTAAGTTTTCGTCTAAAACGCCACAAGCGTAACAGAGACGGTCTGCAGCAGAATTCTACAGTCAGGCTTATTGCACTCAAGTGCAGCCGACAGGTTGTCTTGCAGAGCTTGTGCGGGTGCTCCACAAGCTCCCCCAGAAGCACAGATCTGCAGCAGAAGGTGAGAAGAAGAAAGAATTTCAGCTCTCCATCCCAACAGCCCCGATCCCGTATCTGATGCAGATTTGATTTCCCTTTAAATGACAAACAAACCCAAGACACCTCAGCATTTGTCACCAGAGCCAGCTTACCCAGCTACCTCCAGTGGTTATTCTCTAACACGACTCTACTTGCATTCAAGAGCTGCAGTCCCTCTCTAACTTGGCTGAGCTAGCAAAAGTTCCTGCAGTCACTTCTGAAATGATGCTCTTTTTCACATTGCTTGGCGTACCTGGACAGACAGGCGTAGGCGCTGAGCGCTCAGCACGGAGCACACCCGCAGCCTTCCTGATAGAGGGAGACCATAGTTAAGACAACATTCCCTGCGTACCCCACAGCGCTTGCCCCTCCCCGCACAAATTCCAGAATCACAGAGTCACAAGGAAGACAAAGGCCTTCCGGAATCACTGGAGGTCATCTGGTCCAACCCCCCTGCTCAGGCAGGGTCACCTAGAGCAGGCTGCCCAGGACCATGTCCAGACGGCTTCTGAACATCTAGTTCTGAAACACACTTTTCACAAACAGCTACCCAACAAGGTGAACTGCAGAAACATTTGCAACACGTGCAACAGGCCCAGGTTTTTGGTGACCCTCCTACCAATTTAAGTATTCTCTCCACCGAACAAGTAAAACAATACCACACTAGCAAAGGCTTGTCACCATTCTTTCTCCAAAACTATGTCTGACGGCTTGCTAGGTAGAAGACACAAAGTTGAGAGAAGCCTGATTAAGTTCAGTTCACTGTCTTAAAACAGCACAGACAGCAAATTTCCCGCCTCCTCCGTTTGGCAGTTACTCACACTGAAGCACAGAAATGGTTGGCGAAGAGCAACTGGGAAGGGAGCGGCGTATGGCCTTTCAGTGAAGGTGTGCCTTGAATGATTTGTTAACCAAGTCACCATCAGACCCCTTCCTTCCCAGAGCAGCCCGCCATGCACTCCTTGGCTCTTACACACCACAGCCTCCTACTGAAATGCTTCTGTCTGGCTAAATAAGTCATGTTAACGTCGGTTGCTTTCAGAAACGTGCCCAAAATTAAAAGCATTGCTATTTTTTTGGTAAAAAAGGACAAAGAACACATCTGACCTAAGTTCTAGGTCGTGTACCTCATGACTGGTTTTAAAGCGAACATCTTTGGTTCTCCCTGCCAAGGACTTTGAAACGACACAAGTCTGAGCTGCTTTGACATGGCTCGGTGCATTCACTGGCATCTTTTATTTCAGTAATAATTTCTTACAGCTACAAAACAAAAACAAGAAACTGTAATGTAGTTGGAAGCAGACAGAATATTCTGTCACCTGAACTCGTGAGAGATTTGATATTGTATCGTGGACCCTTAACCAAGGGCTACCTTATTGCCAGTTTAGCCAAGCTTAAAAGGCCCTGGAGGGTCTTGTCGGGGCATCGCTGGCAGAGAGGTGTGTGAGTGCCGAATCCTAAAGATGACAAGAAGGGGAAAACATCAGACTCAAAAGACCAGAGGCTAAGGTATCTGGCTGCAATGCCCATTACTGGGAAGCTCACCTGAGCCACGGCGGCATACTGGTGCTCCCACTCCTTCCAGGCTTCCTCCAGCCATCGCCTCCATGCTCCGGGTCTGCCGCTCGTTCTCCACCAGCAAAACTCGCACCTCTTCTGAACAGAGACACAGCTTTATCCAGCGTGTCAACAGGAAAAATAGCAAACCCCGTGAGAGACAAGGACCAGCAGCAAGGGAGCCACACAGTGGGAGGTGGTTTGGCCTCCTGCAGAGCAAGTCCTTCCTACCTGAACCTCCTAGGGACCGTGTGGCACGTGGGGACGTAAACCCACCCTGCTGCTGAACAGCCGAGATGTTTGTTGCCACTGTCAGCATCCGGAACTGGAAATGAAAGCTGCAATCTTCCTGGTTCTCCTCTAACCAGAAGCTGATCAATAAAATGCTGTGCCAAGAGTGTGCACAGGAACCAGCCCAGGTGAATCCTCTTGAAAGGAATTTGCAAATACTTGCCAGTTGCAGACACTTGCCCCTCTTTCTTCAGCTCTGATGTTTGCCCAATCTTGTCTTCCTATAATATTCCTTACTTTTAAAGTTGAAATCTTTTTCACTCCTGCCTGCAATATCCTTCCTTACACTTGTTCTGGGCTTTTACCTTGAGCAAACCACCACCACCTGGTAAGGGAACTGACCCTGAGCAACTGGATGTGCCCATGCCAGTGCTGCAAATCAGTATAGGGACCACTTCTCAAAGGCAGAGGCCTTTTTTTTTTTTTTTTCTTGTTAACTTTTTAAAAGCAATGTCTCTAGGGAGAAAAAAAAACCCTTTGAAAAAAATCCCAGGTCACAGACTATTAACTACTACTCCCATACCGACAGGCAGAAACACAGCAGTGCCATTAGGCTGCCTTAATAAAGCAGAGCACGAGCTGGCCAGCAGGCAGCAAGGGGAGAGCACCCACCCGTGGGGAGTGCCCACCCGGGACAGGGCTCCTGGTGCTCTTGGCCCTCACGTGGCTCATCTCAGGGTCAGACAGAGTCCTAATCCAGACAGGGGTGGGGTGGCACAACAAGGTGTGTGCTCCTGCACGTGTGCCAGGGCTGAGCAGGGTTAAATGCAGGTCTCCTCTCTCCCTCCCAAGTATTTTGAAATACTAGAAATTGGCATACCAGGGTTAATAATTTGTAAAATGCCTCCGATAAGAGATGATACATGAGAAATGGAAATGGAAATCTCATATTCAGGTGCGTGTCACCATACCCAAACAAGATACCTACAAGGTTTAATTCAGACATTCCCCTGCAGCCCGTGCTGAAGACCATGGTGACGCAGGTGGTCCCCTGTAGCCAGATGTCCTCCACCTGGAGGACCATGATGGAGCAGATGTCCACACTGCAGCCTGTGGAGGACCACACGCCGCAGGAGGTGGATGTCAAAGAAAGCGTACGCCCCCTTAAGGAACAAGGCTGGCAAACTGGTAACAACGGACGAGGAGAAGGCTGAGGTACTCAACCACTTTTTTGCCTCAGTCTTCACTGGCAACCTCTCTTCCCACGCCTCTCGAGTGGATGCACCACAAGACAGGGACTGGGGGAGCAAAGTCCCTCCCACTGTAAGAGAAGCTCAGGTTCATGACCACCTGAAGAACCTGAACACACATAAGTCTGTGGGACCTGATGAGATGCATCGCAGAGCCCTGGGGACCTGGCTGCTGTAGCTGCCAAGCCACTCTCCATGATATCTGAAAAGTCATGGCAGTCAGGTGAAGACCCTGGTGAGTGGAAAAAGGGAACAGATCTGAGGTGCATTCTACGTGTGCCTGCATCACTGGGTGTGTGCTGTGAGCGTGCGTGTGGGCAGAGGGGTGGGTGCACACTGCATGCATGCATGCCGGTGTGTGGGGTGGGTGCATTCCACATGCATGCATGCTGTAGGGCGTGCATGCACTACCTCTGTGTGTGTGTTTTGTGTGTGTGTGTGCACACTCTGTGCGCGTCTCTGTGTGTGTGTGTGTGTGCGCGCGCGCGCACGTGCGCCCACTGGCCAGGCGTGCATATCATAGAATCATAGAACAGTTAGGGTTGGAAGGGACCTTTAAAGGTCATCTAGTCCAACCCCCCTGCAATGAGCAGGGACACCTTCAACTAGACCAGGTTGCTCAGAGCCCCGTCCAGCCTGATCTTGAATGTTTCCAGGGGTGGGGCATCTACCACCTCTCTGGGCAACCTGTTCCAGTGTTTCACCACCCTCATCGTACAACATTTCTTCCGTAGATCTAGCCTAAATCTACCCTCTTTTAGTTTAAAACCATTAGCCTCAGCACATCAAAATTCTTGGATGGAGCACCTGCTACATGCATTTGTCCTTGGGGATTCACTAAATCCAGGCCTACTGGTGAAGCCATTACTCACATCAGTCATTCCACGCCGTGGCCATCACTCCTCTCAGGAACAGACAGGAAAGCTCTGGATGACAAAGGCTGTCAGGACGCGCTCCAGAAACAGAAGGCCGTTGCAAGAAGATCCCCATCACCTAATCACATAGAAATAGTTCTAGCTCCATGAAATGACTCTTGAAAATGAAACACACAGAACAGCATCCCCAACCACAACTCTTTCAGTGGTAGGTTTAACTGCTGCAGAGCTGCAGGCTGACGACCTTACCATCACTATCACAGGATCCCAGAAGAAATAGTAACTGGCAAACAGTAACTCTACCCCTGGCCCCTACCTCTCTAGCATGTAAAGGTAGAATAGCTCAGCCTACAGCTCTGGAGGTATAGACCGGCCTATACTTATAACCTGTGTCTACCTACTCGATGATCTGTCCAGAAACTCATCACCTTTGAAAGAGGATGGAACTGGGCGGGCGAGGGGCAAGAAAGAAAGAAAGAAATTGCTAGCAAAAAGGGGAAGTGTAGGCAGGCAATTAAAAAAGAAAGGAGCCGAGTTGGGCCAGCTCAGCCCAACTCATTTTGCGGGGGTCAAGCAGCTTGGAGGAAAAGAAGCTGACTTTGGTGCTGGGATGCACACAAACATCAGAGTTCAGGTCTGAAAGAGCACAAAAACCTTGATAGGGCTCCTTTTCACTGTCCTCTTACCTGTGTGCTTGCTGTGACTTCCTCCTTTCCCTGAAGTCCTCCCAGACTAACCAGGAAGTGGCTTCTGCCCAGTCCGTGTGCCGTGAAGAGAAACACTTTTGACCATGAAGTGGGTGCGAACAACTGCATCTGCAGAAGCAAAGGGGCAGCCGCACGGCGGCTTTGGAGATGCCCGAAGCTGCCCTGAGCCCCAGGAGCCCCTGGTGCCCCAGCATGTGCTTGGCCCTGAAGGCCTGCGGGGCCTGCCAGCGCTGGGGAGCCCCGGGGACAGAGGTGAAGGACAGCGGTCAGCCCTGTGGGGAGGGGAGCATGACCGGGGCTCCATCCTTCCTCCTGGCCACAGGAGGATGCCCTGGGCCACGCCAGGACAGGGCGTCTCTCCTCCCCACGCCCGAGGGAAGGTGAGGCCTGAGGAAGGCCTTGGGTGCTGGGCTCAGCACGGGCGGTGGGAGCGGGGGCAGAGCCCTGCCTCCTGCCGGGGGCCGGCCTGGCCGATGCCAGCGGCTCCCATCCCGCAGCTCCTCCTGCCCAGGGCTGTGGCTGGAGCACAGACCGCCCCGCATTTTGGGAAAGACTTGCTGTGCAGGGCAAGGCCAGGGCAGCTCCAGCTCCCCTCGGGGCAGCTCCCCTCCGCTCCTGTCCCCTGCCCTCCCTCCCGGGGCAGGCCCAGCCCCCGCGAGCGGCCCGAGGGAGGGCAGAGCTGTGCACAGCCCCTGCGCTGCTGAGAGAACAGCTCCCGTGCCATGGCCCTTCCTGCAGGCCGTCTCTCCGCAGGCCCAGTGTCCCGGCGGGCTGAGGAGCGAGCTGCGGGGGGGGCAGCGGGCGCAGGGCAGCGCTGTGAGGAGAGGCCCGGGCTGCCTGTGCCCGCCCGGCAACGGCCGCGCCATTGGCCACGGCTGAGCCAATCGGCGGGGCCGGAGGCGGCCTGTCAGGCCCGGCCGGGCTGGGGCGGGGCCGGAGGGGGCAGAGGCCGAGGGGCCTGAGGAGCAGTGGGTGAGGGGCAGGCTGGGGGCAGCGGGGGGGTCGGGGGGGCCGGGCCGGGGGAGCTGCAGGGGCAGGAGCAGGGATCTCCCGGTGCGGGGGGGCCTGTGGGGAGGCCCCCGGAGCCCTCCTCGCCCACGGGCCCTGCCATGGCCCAGGTCACCGGCCCTGGGCCCGAGTGCTCAGCCCCAGGGATAGCCCCACAGCCAGGGTCGGAGCGGGTCCTGCTGCTGCTCCCCCAAGGGTCGCCAGCCCGAGCCCGGGCAGCTGGAGGAACACAATCCTGTATTGCTACGGACTTTACCAGCCGTAGTCACGGACTCTGGGCCTGTCCTGTAGTGAGGTCAAAGCAGGTATTACAAAAATAAAAGTGTGCTTTTCCAAAATGCTTACAGGATTGAAAACGACAGAGGGCTGTGGGCAGGTGGGGATACACAGGAACGGGCAGTGTCACTCGGAATGAGGAACAGTGATGTGGGTAAATTTCTGTCAGGATCAAAAGCTAAAGGATGTTTCCGTTGAAAGAGCTGAGTCTGTTGGGAGCTCCAGTCTACCAAGTTCCAAACCCCGTGTGTTGAACAGTGACCAGCCCTGATGTTTCTTTCTGCTACTCTCTCACAGTTTCTCTGGGCTTTCTCTTTGGCTGGTGTTTAAGCTCTCGTAGGTGTACAAGCTCAGTTCCATCAGACCACTTGCAAACCTGCCACTTGCCCACCTTCTGCTGGGGGCCAAGCCAAAGGGATGAGGCTCATACCAAGCCCGAAGCAAAGTGAAAGCGCTGAGAAGTTCCCCCAGTCAGCCCTGAGCCAGAGTGCAGTTATCGAAGCTGCGATGAGAGGGAAGAGCCTGGAAAGCAATTCATCAGCAGGAAGCGATGGAAGAAGGAACAGTGTATGTGACAGCTGGGATTAAGTGACACCCTCAGTTCCGTGTCTGGATCAGCACTGTACTTGCACATGGACTAAGCCCCAGTTGAGAGCAGAAATTCTGGTTACTCATCGTGGGTGCCAGAGGGCTGTTCCTGCCCTCTCCTCCCTCGTGCCTTAATTTAATCTTTTGTGTGTATGCAGGGCCTTGATAACGCTACTGTGTAGGCACCCTGTATGTGATTGGCAGGTTTTCTCCATATCTGTGACTGATCTCTCTTGTTTCTTTTAAACAGGCAACTCTTGATATGTACTGCCCAGGAACTAAAGAAATGCAAAGAACTGATGAAGAAAGAAAGAGGTGCCAATCAAGGAGGGAGTGTAGGTTAGTTCTGGTTTTAAATTTTCTTGGCTGTGTTCTAGCCAAAAGCCTTGGCTTAAACAAGTGAAATGAGCTGAACTACTGGGCATTTTTCATCCCTACACAATTCTGTATTGCTACGGACTTTACCAGCCATAGTCATGGACTCTGGGCCTGTCCTGTAGGGAGGTCAAAGCAGGTATTACAAAAATAAAAGTGTGCTTTTCCAAAATGCTTACAGGATTGAAAACGACAGAGGGCTGTGGGCAGGTGGGGATACAGAGGAATGGGCAGTGTCACTCAGAATGAGGAACAGTGATGTGGGTACAGCCGCAGCGTGACAGTTTTCATGGCCTTGAGCAGCACAGCAGGGGTTTTCAGGCAGTAAGGCCAGCTGCCAGGGGTGTGTGAACACCTCCTCCGGAGCATGGAAGTGGCCAGGGGAGAAGACAGTGCTGTTCCTGTTGGTGTGTAGCAGGTGACAGTCGGTGGCAGCTGCTCTCAGGACATGTAATTAGGAGCTGGTGGGAAGTAACATGAGGGAGGAGGCTAAGTCATGAAATGGCATGTTAGCTGTATGTGTCAAGTGAGGGAAACAACTTCAGGGTGTTATGGAGACTGTTAGTTGTGATGAAGGCAGTGAGTGAGATGATCCTTGTAGGAGCTTTCTGAGTGGGTCAGAATGGGGCAAGACTGCACATAAGGACAGAAAAGGCTGTGGCAGTAGTTGAGCTGATCAGAAGTCAAGTAGGAGGTGATTTGGGCAATGCCTGGCGAAGTCAGCGTCTTGTGCATGTTACGCAGAGTGTGTAAGGCCTGAGTGCTGGTGAGGAAAGGAGTGGGAAAGGAGTGTTGCAGTGCCAGGGAATGGGGATGGAAGTGATCACAGACTCATTTCCCAGTTTTCTGTGGGCTGTCTGTATACCCCAGGTAAGTCATCTTGCATTCAGAACTAAGGGCCGCCCTTTTGGTGGAAAGAGAAAGAATTAAAAAAAACCTGTAATTTCTGGCAGAGCTGGAACTTGGAGTGAGATTGCCATGCTTAGTCTTTCCATTCCAGGGTATTAAAAACATTTCCTTGAAATGCTTTCCCAAAATAACAAGGCACAACTTTCCGAAATAGCTGCATCTGAGCTCAGCCAGAGGAGCGAGTCTTGCCTGCTGTTAGTCACCGAGGCTGATGACAGGTCGCCCAGCAGTTTTGGCAAGGACAGAACAAGATAGATACAAATGCTTCTCTGTGCTGGTAGTAATTTCTGGAACATGTCTTGCATAAGTCGGTCTTCAGGTTTTGCAGGTTGTAGGTTTGGCAGGATCTATTGTGTCATTAACATGATGGTAACAACAAAACCTGGTGGGATAGGGTTGAGAAAGAAGAAAAAACCCAACAGAGAGAGGAAAATAAAACCCAAGAAAAAGAAGTAGCGCAACTGAAAACAATTGCTCACCACCAACTGATTTTTCAGATTTTTCCGAGTACTCTAACTTTTTGACAGTTCAGTAATTGTTACTTTTCCTAATGAAAATCTAATAATAGAAGCAATGCTAATATAAGCTAAAAGTAAACAGGATTTTAAATATCAGTGGCAAAGTGATATGATGGACTTTGTCTAAGATGCTGGGAGGGCAAAACGGATGGTTTGGGCCTCTTTTTAAAAGGGGAGAGGGGTGTGTCCCCTCTTCCATGCTTCCTATCGAGGCATGTTCTGTAAAGGCAGAATTCCCTTCAAAAAGCCTGTGCCTCAAGAATGATGCATTTCAGCTTGCCTCCTTTTAATTTGATCTGGATTTCTTGACCTGTCTTTTCTAAGAGATGTTCTTACAAGTTACTTCCATCTAAATGTGAAGCCCTGAGCAGCTGAGAAGTGTGGTTGTTGATGGATTAAGCTCCAGGAAACAGCCAGCGATGGCAGGCTCTCTTCTGTGTGCTGTCAGTCATGAGCACGAGCAGCACAGGTGAATCGTTTGTAGTTAACAGCCATGAAAGCAATGGCGCAGAGTTTTCATGCTTTAGCTAAGTGCCTTTTTTGTTGCAGGGCAAGCTAGTCAGGCTTTAGAATCTGGTTTATGCAGGTGAGATTTCGCTGTGGTTTGTTTTTCTCCAGAGTTCTACTGGTTTTGTAGCCCAACGGAAGCAAAAGCAACTTAAGCTAGATCAGGGAAGAACCTCATGCGTTAGCAGACTCTCCTGTAGTGACCTTTGAGACCACTTTGCTGTTGGCATTCAAATGATTTTACAAAAATGCAAAAGATTTTGCTGCTTGTAGTTGATTCTCAGACCTGAAGATTTCTTGAAATGTACTGTTAGTGTGTTGAGACGATAAAAGCGCTGTGTTACCTATGAAATTTTGCTTTTCTCTCTGTAAAGGGATTCTTTGAAGTGCTATGTAATGACATACTAACATACATTCTTACAAATTGACTAATGTTTTTTCTGTATTTATGTTGTTTTCAGAATACACAGATGAGAATGCCCTGATTCCAAAGAACTCATCGGTCATTGATAGAAGAATCCCTGCTGGAGGAGTTGAAGCTGCCAGCAGAACATCTGTTACGTGAGTATCCATAAAGCGTTGTATTCTTTGTTAGGGGCTTCCGTGTGTTCACTTTTTTATGGATATTAGTTTACAGAGGCATTTGCATTGTATCTTTCTCGTTAAAGCTGCTGTTAGTTTTTGTTGTCCTGGGGTAGATTTTAATGGATCTGTCCCAAAGGAGACTGACATTTTTAGGCCTGCTGGGACATGGGGTTCGAACTCCAACAACGGTAACTTCTAAGATGATTCTGTTGGGTTTGTTCTTGGGGTTGATTTTTCTGAGCGCTGAGTTGTAGATCCTGTTTGCTGCAGGTGGAGAGATTCCTTATTAGAATGTGTTTGCTTGTATTGCTTTTAGAGGAAAGACAGATACGCACTGTAGTGTAAACTTGTAATTTGTTCCCATCTCAGAAGAGTCTGATTGTCAGTGTTTGACTACTGCGTTTGGGGGAGGGGGCGGGGTATGGCAGGTGCTCTTAGGCCCCAGATCTGGGGTGTATTGATTAAAACTACAGATATTCAAATGCGATCCTGACTACAGGATTATTGCTGTCGTTGATGTTTTCATACAGTCCAGTTGTATGTCAGCTCCATTAGCATTTTTTGATGGTCGTGTTTTCCATCCTTCTCAAAGACATGCCTCTCCGCCAGAGTGAGTAGACATTATTAGCTTGTGGTTTTGCCGTGTCTTTCTCATGCTGGTTCTCAATAACTAAAGTAGACCGATGAGTTACAGTGTGTCTCAGAGAAACAGTACAGCAGCATCCTGGTGCCCATTAAGCTTTTGCAAGCGAAAAACCCTGATTTTATGTGGCTCTGCATGTTAAATTTGGGCATGTTACTGCGGTAGCTGTTGCAGTGCTTTTAGGCACCCCCGAGTAATTCTGGATGCCACAGCGTTGTGCTCTTAAACAAGGCCTTGTTTTGGGGGTTAATTGAAATAGGCATGCTTAGTGCTGTCTTGTCAATGCACCCTCCGTTTCTGGTTGGGTGGCACCCTCTCCTGGTATTGTAACGCTGCCCTGAAATGAGGGGAGAGATGCTGCTAGCATCAAAGACCAGGTAAATGCCTGTATGTGGGGACAAGGGGAGAATGGCACTGCTGTTCTAGCCTTGAAAATGAACCAGGCAGATGAGCTGTGTGTTCCTTCAGCTGGAATTAATGCAGAAACAACTGGTAGAGCGGTTCATGTTTGGGAATGAGGAATGTATGCTGTAATGGCGGAGAGACCCGGCACGTTTTGTATTTTGGCACTCTCATGGCTAAGTGTGGTAGATGTCTGAACACAGGGCTTGGGCTTGCACAAAGAAACACTGTTCTAAAGACGATGCTGCTGACAGTTTTGTTATTTCTTTGCCAGATGACTGATCTTTTTTCACTCAAGGAAACTTGCACTTTGAAGTGTCTAGACTATCGCTGTTCTTTCTTAGAAATTAAGTACTGTGTCTGCTACCTATTTGCAGTACTAGGGATATACAGACTGGCTAAAGGTTCCTTCATATTTTGATGGTTGATTATTTAAGAACACAAAACTCGAGTACAGGCTCCATATTTTTGATACTTCCGCAGCAGAGACAAAATACCTGAGGAGTTTCTCTTGCACTGTTGTGTTCTATATCTGTATGTCTGAGAGTAATTTGTGACAAAGTCAAAATGGGATTTTGGGGTTTTTTTAGTTGCACTGAATGTACCAAGAGGGCAGAGTTTATGTATACAAATAAATTTCCACATTCCCTAAACTATCAGAAAACTTACTATGTGGTGTTTGTTACTTTTCATCTTTATTTTAAGTATAACTGCTTTTTCTTCACTCAAATGGTGTGAGGCATTACTCTAACCCTGGATCATTGGACCTGATCACTTGATAAGCTGCTAGGATAACTTAACCTAGACATTCGTGAGCTCGGCATCTGTGTTCTGTGAAGAACACAGCCTCTGATTCTCGGCAAATGGTATACAACCAACTTAAAATTGAAACCTTTTTGTATGTAGGTCTAAGTCTGACATCCGTAACTCCATCACTGATTGGTTCAAATTCCTTTTTGGACATGAATGCCTCTCACTGTGAGTTTGAGTTAGTTGAAATGGCCCGGTGACCGTAGCAGTTAATGCAATGCATTGGTGTAAACCACGTTTATAGTATTTGATCTAAATCAGATGGGTTTGTATTTCTTGAAAACAGTTAGTTTTCTCTTTGTTTTCTAGCATGTATATAAACAGTAATCACATGTTCATCAAGAAAGTTAACATTCTTTTAGCCTCGTGTGTTCCCTGGCATGTCTGTATTACATTTCTAAGTAGCAGCTTACCATGAGCTAACACAGATATCTCAAAAAGACAAAAAAAAAAAAAAAAAAAAACAAACAAAAAACCAACCAAAAAAAAAGGAAAAATCCTGGAGTGGGAGGGAAGACTTAGTGTTAGAAGTAATTAAAGGAAATGAAAGACAAAACAAACCCATTCCCTTCTTGTTTGCTCTGACTGTACCTGATTCGGGTTGTGGGTAGGCATAGGGAGGGTGGAAGCCTTGCCTCTCTCTTGACAAATCCTCTCTCTCCCCCCACCCTGGAAAAGCAGTGCAGCCTCAGGTGCTTCTGGTGCTGGAGACACAATTAGCTTTGTTCTTAAAGCTAACTCAGGTCTTGGTCTAAAGTGTGGGGCTTGTGTTTTGGCTTTTGTTTTGTTTTGGTTTTTAAGACACATATTTCTGTATGTGTTTCAAAGCAGGACCTGGGTCATAGTGTGGTAGGAATAAATCACTGGAAAGCTGGCCAGCTGAACAGTAAAGCAGCAAAATCAAAATTAGTCAAGGATTTTTAAAAAAGGATGCACAAAAGCTTCTGCTTTGAGTATTTCTTCATTGTCTTACTCTCTTGTTAGCTCTCAAATTAGACTGTTGCCTGCAGGCTGTATAATAACTGATTCCTAAAAAAATACATGAGCTAATTAATAGTTTATGAACGGTTCTGTTTCAGTACTGGTCAATACTAGCCCGTTTAATGCCAGACTCCAATAGAGAGCTTTCCTAATTCTGTGTTTGCTTCTGGAAAACCACAAAATGAGAGTGGATGTGCCTGCCATGAGAGAACACAGGCCTGTTTTTCCACGTGCGAGAAAGAGTGGCATATGGAGCATGAAGCTTCAAAATACTTGACCAGGCTTCCTTTCTAACAGAACTAGGTACAAAATGTTCTGAAAAGAAGGGAAGCTGAATCCTCTGGTAAGACTTGCAGTGGAAAGAAGGTCTCTTTTTCCAGCTCTGGGTGTTCCTCTCCAAAGGCACATTTTCAAGAGCTCTTGAGTTAGTAGTACAGTCATGTTGTATGTGCTTTCCCAAACCTATAGAGCAGGAATGATTCACTGGAGTGAGGAATCCTCTTCTGCAAGCGGATATTTTTTTGCCCAGCATCTGCTAACACTGCTCCCTTGAGTTCTTCCACTGCATTAGGTCGTAAAGGACAAGAGCTTTTTCCAAGGAAGGGTTTTAATCTCTCTTCTGATCAATTTAGTGACCTCTTGAGGAGAGCTGTTCTGTTGACATTGTGAAATTTTGTTCTACATTTTTCAACAACTGAAGACATAATAAGCAGTGATTCACGTGTCTCTCTGATAATGTTTTCCTAGTGTAAGCTTAGCTGCGGCTTGTGGCATAATATAATCCAATAGGCTGGAAAAGGAGCAAGATGAGAGTTACCCTTTTTCCTTGTGGAAAAAGTGCACTTCAGCCTGAGTTCTCAATAAACACTGCTGAGTTTATTTCAAGAAAACTGAAAGAGAGAGCTTATATGGCAATGTTGCAAAGCCCTTCAAAATTCAAGGAACAGCTGGAATGATAAATGTAAAATTTTCTTTTTCCACGTCATAGACATTAAATATGTTCATCGATCTTTCTCTGTGAACTTGCATGCATATTTTTCTATATTTCAATGTTACTGGACATTTTTCAGTTTTTAACTCTTTTTAACGACAGCTGACAGTTTTTAGTATCTTGTATAAAACCACGATGTTTCTGTTGACCCCATCTGTTGAATAGTTGCGTGTTTTAATGACACAAGTCTCTAGTTGAGTAGCCATGCCATTTAATGTTACTCACTGAATATGTGTGCATGAGGTATGAATTCAACCTTCGTATATAGGTGGTGAATAGAAGTTTCTCCGGTGGCTGATTCAGAGCACTGAATTAAGCTCTCACTCTGAATTGCACTTTCGAGGAGGAGCGGGTTTGTGTCTCTTCTCTGAGTGGATGGTGAGCTAAGGGATATTTCACCCTTAAGGAACCTGAAGTTAAGCCAAAGAATGTCAAATGAGTTCAAAACACTGCTCAAGCCTTTGGAACATCCCGGCTATATTCACTTAGGCAAAGAAGTATTTTAGTTGAGCAACTCTGATGCTAGGTAAGAGGAGAGGATGAAAGGCTTTTGCTGCTTAAAATAATCATGGACATGTCATTTTAAGTGTGGGTCTTAAGATGAGATATATCTGCATTTCTTTTCTTAACAGGACAAGAATTTTGAGTCTGTTCCGAGAGTTAAAAAGAGCACAGGAATCCCAAGGAGTTTCATGATGGAGGTTAAAGATCCCAATGCAAAGGGTGCTATGCTGACAAGCACTGGAAAATATGCAATGCCAAGTCTTAATGGGTAAGTATGGAATTAATGGGACTGATCAAAAAGCGATCGAGAGAAACCGTGCGTAAATGTCTGAGTGGCGATGCAACCGAGCTGGCCAGCATCTGTAGCTACAGGGGAGGAAGCATTGTCATTGCATCTTAACCTTAAACTCTGTGATACTTTCTAATATTACAGTAGGGTGGTCCTCCTGTTCATGCCCCTGGAAGTTGGTTAAACTTGTGGTATGCTAAGAACCTGTATTTCTGCAAAACATTTCAGTGGTGTTTGCAGTGGAGTCGTTCTCTCTGAAAGCTCGTTTTGCTTCTGTTTGATGTTGCAAAGGCTCCTTGCAAAATTTAACAAATCGCCGTTGGACTGAGATTTCCTCCCGCTCTGACTTTTATCAAATCCCATGTGTGAAACAGACTCGAGTTTTCCTGTTGCTATAATCTAAGAAAATACTGCTGTGTGCTGACAAGAGTGGCTGCTTTAAAATGCACTTGGTAGCACTTCTGTTCTTCTGTCACGGATCTCCTTTTGTAGAAGCTGTAACGTAGACTTCTTCCATTTCTAAAATGTAATTACTTGGAGACTAACTCGGTCCTGAGCCTGCAATTTACATTTACCCTCTGGCAAAGGAGAGGTGGGATTCATTTCACCCGATTTCTACTTGTCAGAAAAATGATTTTTCTAGTCTGAGCTAATTTCTTAGTTGATCCAATGAGTGGGAGAGTTCTGCAGAAGGAAAATTGTTCCCCCCTCCCTCTTCTAGTGTTGAGGCTGTAGAAAAGTAGTTTAAACTAAAGGCCTACGTTTTAGAAAGCTAATGTGGAGTGAGAAGAATTCCATCTATTCTCTTCCTTGGACAAAATCCAAAGCTTGGAAAAGTTTTCCTTGACCCATCTTAAACTTTTTTCCTTCCCCCAACCCCCTCCAGGGAAGCTTATGCGAGAGGAAAGAAGGAAAAGCCTCCCTTTTTACCAGAGGAACCTTCTTTCTCCTCTTCCTCCTCCTCCTCCTCCTCCTCCTCTGATGATGATGATGATCCTATTCCAGATGAGTTGCTGTGTCTCATTTGTAAAGATATAATGACCGATGCAGCTGTTACTCCCTGCTGTGGAAACAGTTATTGTGACGAATGTAAGTGTGACTCCCATGGTTGTTAATTCAAAACATCGCGTCTGATCTTCTGAAAGCAGAAACAGGAGACAACAGCATTACTTTGTCACCAGTTCTATTTAATACTTAAGCAGAGCCTGAATAGGAAAGGACTCTTCTCGTATAAAGGGGAAAAGCAGAAAAGCTTTTTTCCCTTTCCACGTATGTTGTTAAATCCTCTTTACATGCGGAAGGACGAGTATGAGAAGAGTGCGTAACTGCGCAGGTGATTACGGTATCAGATATCGAATGCGTTTAGTTTGCCCACAGCCCTTTCTCTCATACACAATTATAGAGCCAACTCTGGTGACTTACTGTGCTCTGCAACAAGCGGGGAGTTGGGCATTTAATCCACCTTCTTCTCCACGGGAGAGTTGGTTAAAAGCTTCAGAACTCAAACTTACTAATGGTTTTTTGAGATGTGTTTTATTCATTAGCCCTGATGTTGGTGACTTCTCATTGTACTAGATAGTGGAAAAAAGACTAGTGGAAACATCAAGACATGGCCTACTCTGCATCTTCAAATGTTACAGCAGTGAAATATCAAAGCCGTACAGTTATTTGCTGCATACGAGCAATTTTTTACACTGTTGAACATCTATAGCTTCATGCTCTCAATTCAAGACCCTATTTACCCATTAATCACATATGTGGCTTTATAATTGATCAGAACCCCCTGAATGTCCTTAGTTTGGCTAAAAACTACTTTGATGATTCTAATTGCACACAGGTATTAGAACAGCATTGCTGGAATGTGAGGAACACACCTGCCCAACGTGTCATCAAACAGATGTTTCTCCCGATGCTTTCATTGCCAACAAGCTCCTACGCCAGATAACAGGATGGCTTTTACATGAACTGTTTGTAAGAAAGGTCTATATGTAAAAAGCTGAAGGAAGAAAATATTAATTGACGTCTCCTGAAGCAAGGCTAAATTGAATAAGGCTAAATTTACTTTTCAAATGCGTTATCTGTTGTTACACAGAAGCTTACAACTCTTTAGAGACAATCTGGCAAATTCAGGTGACACTTTTGTTTAACATGTTTGCCTCCCTTTCGATTTCAGTCTTAACACTGAAGTACTTTAAATACAGATACTCGGAGTTACCGATCATTAATACCAGTGTTTAATGTCATGTGTGCTTGTGTCTGTATGTTGATTTATTTTAGGATTGATAGCATTGTGGAGGCTTTTGTTCCTATATCTCCTGAAGTTTCCTATTACCTTTTTGTTAATGCTTTTCTGCCTCTAGGCTGTGAACAACTTCAGAAATGGAACTGGCTACACAAAAAGGGCTCCGTAGGCAGATTCGGCAGCAACAGCACCAGCGGCCGCCACCGCCGCCACCACTCATGACTGTCGTGCCTCCTGCTGCTCCGGTGATGGCCGGTGAACTTTGCAAATCTTCCTCTCTGTCAATCAGCCGTTTGTTGGAAGAGAAGGTGACTTTTATTTCAACAGAGGCAGTGAGTCTTGTCTTTTCGTAGAGCTTATTTTCCAACTGTTTGCTTTTATTCACAAGGGCTGCTGGGTTCCTCTACCAAGACAAGAAGCACTACCAAGTCTTCTGGGCCCCCAGGGACAATCAATACCCACAACTAGTAAGTACCTGTAACTTTAGAATGTCTTTTAAAAAATGATCTTCAGATGAACTGAGTGGGATTTTTTTCTTTTTCCCCTCCCCACTCCAAAAGGTCATCCAATTCCAGTACAATTCGCTCAGCAGGTGGCCGACCAGGCTGGGAACTGTAAGTGTTCCACAGAAATTCAATAAATTCCTACTGGTAACCTGTTAAAGGAGGCTGTAACGCATAACTTATACAACAGCTGATCTCTAATGAAAGAAGTGTGCACAGATAGTTGCAGAGAAAACAAATGGTAATTAATTTTGAAATGGCTTAATTTGAATTGGCTTTAACAAAGGGGATCTCTGCTTGCAGTAAGATTATTTAAAATAAAACTCCGGTATGTGACTGAAGAGAGGACTCTGAAAAGTGAACACTTTTTGAGGAAACCATAATTACATGTAAAAATTAAATATAATTACAGGATCAGGTGGAAAGCCACCCTTTTGACTACTGGCTGAATGGGGCTGAAGAAACTGATTTCCCAACAGAAATCAGGCTCCAACATTCTTTTTTTAACAACTCAATTGATACTGATTGAGCAAATTGTTGCAAAAGTCAATGCTGTTATTTTATGACAGTTTTGAATTTCTTCAAGTTAGTCATCTCAAATAGCCAGGCTGCTTTCTCTCAGTTGGAGTACGAGGATCTGTTTTATCTGTTAGTGCAGTGTCAAGTTAATCCTTCCTTTTGGTATATATTTGTTGTAGGTAGATTGTAAGGGTGCGTTGTGTTTATGAAATCTTAAAGACAAATCACAGCAAACCCCAGGATCCATCCCACAGATTGTCTAAAATCTCAAATTCAGTAAGCAAGAAAATAGCAATTCAGGGACAAGAACAGGCCAAATACATCATCATGAGGCAACAACATAGGAAGCGTATGTGGAAGAAGGTAAAAGCCGATTGAGAGAAGATTAGTGAATATCTGTGCAGTACTTGGAAGATCAGAAGGGGGAAGTACGAAGTGTATGAAGGAGCGGCAGCGGAGTGGTGGGCACTTGGCACGTGGGAGATGGGAGTCTCTTTTAAGCATGGGCAGCCTCCATCCACAGTGGCAAAGCTGCGTATAAGAGAGGAGCCTGAGGGAACTCTTGGCGGGGAGGATGTGGAAGGCACCTATGAGGATGAAGAAATGAGCGTAGTCTCAAATGAACAGAAAGCAGGGAGAAAGATGCTTGAGCTGATAACAAGAAGTGCTCACCACCGTGCTCCCGCTTCATTCGCTTTCCTCTTTAAAATCAGGGCAGAGTGTAACAAACAGTGACACACCTTTTGGGGTTTCTTTAGAAGGTCAAATGGAGGACACCTACACAGCAAATGTGCCAAAGGACTGAGGGCCCAACTCTACCAGCACCGACACCAGCCTCTGTGCCTGTGCCTCCACCTCCCTTGTATCCACCACCACCCCATGCGCTCCCTCTTCACCTGGTCAGCCTCCATCTGCTGGGGGCACTGTCCCCCCTCCCTGATATCCCCCAGCTGCTGCAAACATGCCATCAGCTTGGGTGCCAACAGCAGCACCAATGGCTCATTGAAATACCATCCCAGCGACACAAGCACCTCCTTGATAGAATCATAGAATCATTTAGGTTGGAAAAGACCTTTGAGATCATCAAGTCGAACTGTGAACCCAACACTGCCAAGTCCACCACTAAACCAGGTCCCTAAGTGCCACATCCATCTACAGGTCTTCTAAATGCCTCCAGGGATGGTGACTCAACCACTGCCCTGGGCAGCCTGTCCCAGTGCTTGACAACCCTTTTGGTGAAGGAATTTTTCCTTACCCCGTTGCTTGGCAGAGAGAGGCACAACTCTGTTGTCTTTCCACGGTGGACTTTGCCAGCAGCCTTGCTGCAGCCAGCAGACAAGGTCATCCAAGAGGGAGAAGACATAAGGCAGATGAGGCAGCCCGGAAGCTACCACACAACTTCAGGCGCTGATGCTCCACCTCCTGTGAGCACATCGAGATGAAGAGCGGCACCTGGAAACCAGGCCAGAGAGGTGGAAAGCTGGAGTCTTGCAAGAGGGCTGAAGAGCAGCCCCCTCCTGCTGCCCTGTTGTGGCACTGGAGGTGGTACTGAGGTTCTGGGAGTGAAACGCTGGGATGGTGCAAAGCAGCAGGCAGTGACAGCCAAGAGGCAGATCCTCTCCTCAGCTGCGCGGTCACTGCTGTGTTTAGAAAAGTTGTTGGTTTCCAGTGGTGCCAGCGAACAGACTGTGGTGCCTGGCAGGAGCATCGCAGACTAGTTGGGTCTCCTTCTGTGCTCTGAACCTGCAGAGAGCTACAGAGGTGGCAAAACTTCTTGGCCAAGGAGATCCTCCTCAGGTGACCCAACATGGGTTTGAAATCCACCCACACAGTATTTATTCTTGAAGAAGAAAGACACTTCCAAAGCATCAAGCTTTGCATCGCTGCCACAGCTTCTGGAGTCAAAAAAAGATAGCAAAGTTAGAGCACTCCTGTTTTTGTTTATCTCTGTCAAAGCACTGTTAGATACCACAGTGATGGGCAATGTATCAAGTCTGAAGAGAGCTTCGCAAGTTGGCATTTCCAATGTCAGCAACGTCTAATGAGGGCAGACACTGTCTGCACAGGTCTGACCGAGCTTCCTAGAGCCTGGAAGCCCTGGCAGCTGCTTCTGGTCAGGCTACTTGTGCCTTTACTAATAACAGCAATGATATAGATATAGATAGATAGATAGATAGATATTTACTCTCCTTTTTGCCTTTTTTTTTTTATCCACCAGGCATCTTGGGAGGAATAATACTAAAAAGTCAAATAAGAAAAAACTCTGGCCAGGTCCTCTTATGGCCAAGATGCCTTCCGTAAAAGGAGCCTCTTGGGGCACAGGCGTTCCTCCGCCACGTTCATCCAAGCAAGCCCGCCTGCCGTGGCATTTTGTGAAGGGTAACAAATGCCACGCTGCCCAAGCACGAGAGCCGTAGCTAAAGTGTGTGAGTGAGGAGCGGACGCACCCTGCTCGACATGCGGCTGCCAGGATCCTCTGCTTCCCTGGGTGGCATCGGGCGCTGCCAGCTCCTGAGCGCCGACCCAGTAACGAGTCCAGCAGTGAGGTAACTTTGCCCCTGTGAATGCCAGACGGCAGCTGGAGGAGCAGTGCTAGAGGAGGCTTGGAAGCAAAGGTGACTTTGTCACGGAAGGCGAGGTTGTTGGGTGACCATTAAATACAGGGCTCGGCCGGTGGCTGGTGCCAGGGAAATGGTTCTGGAGCCCTGGTAGTCCTGCTGTGGCCGGGGCCAAAGTGGCCGCTGGGAGCGGGATGGGGGCAGGAGCAAAATGAGCAGGGCAGGGACAAACCTAAATGCTGCAAGCGGGGCAGGAGCAAAGCTAGGCACCCCACCTTGGGCAGGGGCATAAAGGGCCACCCGAGCAGGGCAAATGCAGGTACCCTGTGTGGAGAAGGGGCAAAAGGAGCCTCCCCCTCAAGCAAGAGAGGGAAAATACCAGCCATCTTGAGAGGGGCATGATGAAAATAAGCCAGCCGAGCAAGGCTGTGGCTAAACTGGTTGCTCCAAGTGGAGGATGAAAAGAGAAAGCCTCCCCGAGCGGAGCAGGAGCCCAAGTAACTGTCCCGAGCTTGGCAGGAGTAAAACTAACTGCCCCGAGCAGGCCTGGGGAAAAGCAGATGATGCAGGCGGGGCAAGGGCCAAAGCAGCCAGCTGAAGTGGGGCAGGAATAACAACCAGCTGCGCGTCAGGGCAGAAGCAATACTGGCTGCCCTCAGAGCGGGCCAAGGTGTTAAACCAGATGCTAAAAAAGCTGCCCAGAAATGTTTTTTGGGAGCTCCAGGGTGAGAGAGCGGCTGGCTGGGGGCCTGGCAGCCAGGCAAGGGCAACCCAGCGCAGTTGCTGAGGGCGTTTCTTTGGTAGCGCTAGTTCTGAGTCAGCCTGTGGCTGTATCGTGGCGGGCAGATAAAATTCCTTGGAAATGAACCTGTAAGAGAGCGGGTGCTTTGCTACGTGAGTCTCACGGACACAGTCCTGTACCTGGGAGAAGCAGAAAAGAAACCCTTAGGAACCCGAATGTGCCGGCCAAAGCTGTGAGCAGGAACACTTACAGGCCTGGCCAGGTTTTGATTTGTCTGGCTGTGCGGCTCAGAGAAGAGGTGGGAGCTCTGCCGGGCGACGAACAGCCCTTCAGCAGCAGTGTGTGGGGAAGCCCGAGGGCTGCCAGCTGCTGCCTACGCGAGCTGCTCGGTCTGTGGCGGCCGTGTGGCCACGGTGCGTCCCCGTGGGGCCCCGTGTCACAAAGGGGCAGTGATGCGGCACCCGCCCAGCGCTTGTGAGCTCACCTGGCCAGGGCTTGGTATCCTGACGAGCAGGCCAGTGAAGGCTAGTTGGGCCGAGCTGGCCTTCGGGACAACTCGGCTCCTTCCTTTGCTACTTGCGTGGCTCCTTTTTTCCAAGCGTTTATCGCTTACTGGCCACTTCTCGCCAACTTCCATCCTCTTTCAAAGGTAATTCTGATTTGACTTGCAGGCCAGATGGTAGAGTAGGTAGATACAGGATAAAAGTAGAGGCTGTTCTATACCTTCCGAGCCCTAGGCTGAGCTATTGCACCTTTCTAGGCTGGCCAGAACTAGAGCTCTATGGGTAGAGTTCCTATTTGCTAATCCTCCTTTCTTTGCCATAAGCTAGTGCAGGTAAGTAGCGGGGTGGCAGCGTAGCCCGAGGCATTGGGTCAGCCTAGAATCACCAGAAGCCCACCCCGACTGATGCAGTCGGAAGGGTGACAGAAAAGGAGCGCGGCAACTGCAGCCGTTAAAGCAGCAGCAGCTGAAAGCCGGTTGCTCCTGCCTACAAGGTGGGAAAGTGTGGGCTAGAGAGCCAGAGGGCTCTGCTGCTAACGGTGGCAAGAGGTCAGCAGCAGGTCCTCTTCAGAGAAGGTGCCATGATTGGAGTCTTTCAAAAGGGCCTTTGAAATTGCTGTGGATTGTGGCCCTGTGACAGTGATGGTAAGGGGGTCAGCCTGCAGCTCTGCACCTGTTACAAGTACCACTGAAACAGTTTTGATGGCGGATGCTGTTCTGTGGGTTTTGTTTGAGGGTTTTTTTTTAAAAAAATCATTTTGTTGAGCTACAATTCTTCTTTGCAATCAGGGGACGGGACTGGTGTGGCTCTTCTCTTTCTGGCGTGCCTCCTGACATCCTTTGTCATCCTGAGCTTTCCCCTCTGTTCCTGAGAGGAGCGATGGCCGCCATGGGGAACGACTCCTGTGAGTAACGGCTTCACCAGCAGGCTTGGGCTTTGTGAATCCCCAAAGGCAAGGGACGTGTCTGGTGTTCCTTCCCTGAATGCTGATGTGCTGACAACGTGGAGTGAATCCTGGGGCGTTTCCTGGTAGCAGCCAGACTTACCCAGGAGTTTTTTATTAGACAGCGGAAAACACGTTTTGTCACTCCTCTGCCAGTGTGCACAAGACTTTGAAAGATGCCATTGCTCCTAGAAAGCTCTGCCATCAGTAGGGTTAGCTTCTGTGCTGGGTACTTGCTTGTTTTTGTCAAGTTACAATCAGGAAAAGGGAAGGCTTGGCCTGCTAATCCAGTTCAAGACTCTAGAGGGCAAGGAAGGTAGGCCGAGGCACAGAAATGAGACTGCGGGTTTGCTGGACTTTGGCCAAAGTAAGCGGGGGAACAGGCTGTTTTCCAAAAGTGTTTCTTGACCAGCAAATTTCAATGGCAGTGTTAGGCTTCCCGCGACGTTTCTGTGTTGGAGGTTAGAGCTGGTTGTCCTGGGTGCTCCTGTACAGAACTCGGCTGCTAAAATAGGCTTTCATGCAGCAATTTCTTCTCATCTCTTTCCAAATGCCATTTCCCTGCAGTCATTGCCGAGGGAAAGGCTCCTCCACAAAGGATCCTCTTTCCCATGGAGAAGATTTGCATGGCCTGGCAGCGACGATGGGGAGCTGGAGCAGGACTCACCAACCTGGGCAATACGTGCTTCCTCAACTCCGTCCTGCAGTGCCTGACGTACACACCCCCTCTGGCCAACTACCTGCTCTCTCGGGAGCACAGCCAGTCGTGTGAGTACCTTGATGAACATCTCCTTGTCAATCTGTTGGGCACTTCCCAAGGATGCCCAGAACCTGGAATTTGATTCAGGAGGACAGCAGCCCTTCTTGCTCAACCCCCCGAGCTGGTGTTCTTTGAACACTCCAGCCTAGAAGCCACTTGTCGTATCTAGGTGTGTTCATCTTCAGAAAGGCACCTCTTTCTAGCCCGGGTCTTGGTCCCTATTCCTGCAAGTTAAACCCTCCTTGCTTACTGCACAGAAAACTTCTGTCGCTTAAGCAGCCCCCTGAAGAAAGTTTTCTACGCACTAAAATGTCCTGGGCTTGTTGGGACCTTGGCACCTTGGGAGAGGAGGAGTGGAGACTGTTCTCATAACTGCCAGATCTCCATTAGGTTTCCCATTGCTACGGGCATTTTGCTAACCTGAGAAGCTTGTTTCCTTCCCTCCCTCTCTCCCTCCCTCTTCAGGTCGTCAGCAAGGCTTCTGCATGATGTGCAGAATGGAAGGGCACGTTAACAGCGTCCTGCGTTCCTCAGCCAGCACCATCCAGCCTTGGGCTGTCGTCAGTGCTCTCACACGTAAGTCACTTCAGGTGCTTTGACACGTTCTCTCCTGTTCTGGTAGGAAAGCACTACTAAATTCTTCTTTCTTAGGAATAGGAGAACATTTCCAGCTTGGCATGCAGGAGGACGCCCACGAGTTCTTACGCTATACTGTCGACGCCATGCAGAGCGCTTGTCTGAGTGGAAGGAGCGAGTAAGCACAAGCAAATTACCTTTCCAATGTTCCTGAGCCCTTTGGACTCCTTCATGTACTCCCGTCCAGGAAAACCTATGCCCAGGGTTTTCAGGCCAAGTAAAACTCCTGGTGGAGATAACTGTCTGCCTCACCATTTCTTTCCAGCTGGGACATCTCTTCTCAATCAACTACCGTTGTCCATCAAGTCTTTGGGGGTTGTCTGAGATCCAGAGGTACTTTTCCATAACTGTCGCTCTCCTTGGAATTGTCGGTGCCCTTCTGCCTGCCTGTGATAAATGGCTGTTTGTGTGACTGGCGTAGTAGGTACGAAGAGCGTCAACCGGCACAGCTGATTTCCCCCATCGCTGAGCATTTTGATTTGCCTTCTAGTCACGTGCTTGAGCTGCAAAGCAGTTTCCGATTCCTACGAGGCCTTCCTGGATGTTCCTTTGGATATCCAGGTGAGATGTTTTGAAACGGTAGTGCAAACTATTTCAAGGCCCCTGCAGGGGGCCTAGTTTATCTCCAGCAAACTCGGCTGACTTGAACCCGTGGGCTGTTACCACGCAAGAGCTTGGTGTTGGTTGGGAAGGGAAGCGGGCTTCCGTGCTCCTTCTGTGGAAGCCCTGTCAATGGCCTCCCTGTGCTGTGTGCTGGGTTTCAGCTGGGCAGAGAGTAAGGATGGTATCTACAGCCAAGATGACGCTGTCGTACCGCCCTGCTCTGGACTCCCTCAACAAGTGTCTGATTGCTGGACGGATGCGTCTGCTTGTGTTATTTTTGACCACGCGTACCGCAGGCAACTCTGGTACCGCCCAGGGGAGGCTGTTTGTTGGGATAACGCGGGTACCACACGGGGAGCTATTCCGTGGGATGCTGAGTTTCCAGGAGCTCAGCGCTCTCCTTTCTTTCTCACCCAGGCAGCCTCATCTGTCACCGGAGCTCTGGAAGACTTTGTCAGGCCTGAGCAGCTGGATGGGGAAAACGGCTACAAATGTAGCAAGTAAGATTATTCCTAATGACAGCTTCCCAGGAGATCCTGGCCTACGGGATTGCACGGCTGGGAGCACTAGTTATGTTTTGACTTCATTGGGAAACCCGCTCATGAGACAGCTTGGGGGTTGGGTTTTTTTTTCCTTCCCCTCAAAACTAATCCAGACGAATCCTCCGGAATTTGGAAAATTATGCATCCGTTTCTAAGACGGGTACTTTTTCTTTCCCCTTCTGCCTGAATATTTGGAAAGCTTTGGTGAGAATTTTATTCCTGGCATGGTCTGCCCTGGAGGTGGTCAGCCTTCCTAGCTATGACGCTGCCCACTGAACTAGCCCTATGGCCAGAAGGGAAAAGACACGTCCCGTACACGTTGGTGAGCCGAAGGCAGGAGGTGCTCTGGAGAGCGATTTGGCGTGATTTGGCAACAGCAGCTTCCTCAAGAAAGCAGTCGACGGTTTCATTTCCAAGGCTTTTTGGATGCTTGTGTCTCTGTCTGGGAGACCTGGGTCCTCAGAGCAGTAGCAGCCCCCGCTGGCTCTCTGAACAGTGTCATGCCTAGTTGTTGCCTTGCAAAGACTGTCGCCTGCTGCTCTCCAAAGTGAGCCACCCTAGACCGAAGCCACCTTCAGTGAGAGCGTATGGGCTTAAGGGGTCTGCAGTGCAAACACGTGCATTCGACAGTTGGGCAAAGCAAGCCTTAACTCAACCCTACATGGCTGCGGGGTGGAGCAGGGAGAAGACAGGTTGCCACAGTTGGGTCTGTGCTTGTTTTCAAGGTGTGAACAGCTGGTCACTGCGTCCAAGAGGCTTACAATACATCGTCCCTCCAACGTCCTGACAGTGTGCTTGAAGAGATTCGATGCCTTCTCTGGCAGGAAGATTAGCAAGGTATGTATACGAGTGCGCTATGACTTTGTCTGCTTGGAAGGAGACCTTTCCCAAAGCAGAATCCTTTTTTGGAAGTTGTTAGCATCTGCACAAAACGGCTATCGAGTGCAGCCACCTAAGAGAAGTCAATGCAATAGCTGTGCCTTGCTCTTTCCCTTGTGGTAAGAGGAAAGTTCCAATGTGAAGATAAGCTCCTACTGTGCTCGTAAAGAGCTGGTTTGGCCGAGAAGAGTTTTCTGCCACTTCAGTGATGAAGTGGCAACACCTGCTTTTGACGAATTGAGAAGATCTATTTCTAGACCTCTAGCCTGTGTTTGGTGACGAGGTTTTCTCTGGCTGTTTCCTAAAGGCTCTCAGGATAATTTCTGAGACTTCTTGGTGTCTCTGTAGGCTGTGGAGTATCCGGAATATTTGGACCTTGGCGCGTACACATCTGAAGCGCCTGGAGAATCACTCCTCTATTCCTTGTATGCCGTCCTGGTACACAAAGGTTTCAGCTGTCAGGCAGGACACTATTACTGCTTCGTAAAGGTAAAAGTCACCTTTGTGATTTGCGTTGGTGTATCGTGTGTCCGTCGGTGGTGTCCTGTCTGTGTTTTTCTTTTAAAACCCCTGCAGTTCATGAAAAGATAGCGTTGCCTTTCTTTGCAGAGCAGCGATGGACAGTGGTACAAGATGGATGATGACTCTGTGGGTCTTTGTGACATCGAGACGGTTCTGTGCCAGCGCGCCTATTTGCTCTTCTATGCCAGGTAATAGCAAGTGTGAAAGGGTGTTCGGAATACGCTCCCTCTCCTGTGCCTGACCTTGTTGCTCTTCGCCTCCGGTGGGTTTTGCTTTCTGTCCTAGGAGAGAATGACTGTTTGTGCAGTTGAGTTCTGTCTGTTCTGCAGTTTGCCAGGTCCTTCCTTCTCTCTTCTTGCTTGGCACCGCAACAAGCTGTTGCGCTTGTGTAAATCGCTAGCTGCCTGCTCTCTGAGACTGGCTAGCTGCGACAAGGGGCAAAATGGAGGTCCGAGAGGGTGTCAAGATGAGTTACTGCTCTGAAAGGGACAGGTGTGGCTGGAAGACCATGATCTAGTTTCCAGCTTCTAGTGCTGGTTCAGGCTTCTGCGTGTCATCTCAAGTGCTGCCGGAAAATGATAGGATGAGACTGAAGCCACGAGGAGGCTGCAAGAACAAGCCTAGACTAAGATCACTGTTGTTTCTCCAGGCACCACAATTTGACCCCCGGAGCAGGCGCTGAACGGCAAGAGACAAAGAGCACTTCCGTGGCGAGGCTGGGTCGAGTGCAGAAGAGTCCCCTTTCTGGGGGCACGGTGGGATTGAGAAATCCAAAAGGTGGAGAGAATATGCAGAGGATCCAAGGGAAGGGAAGAACACAGGGCTCTGCAGGACCTCCCCCTCAGCACTGTGGCAGGAAGAGAGCACGCTCTGACACTGAGGAGGGGGAGAAGCTGAACGGAAGCCAAGCAGAGTGGCCGCCTCCCAGGCGGAGGTGCACTTGCCACGTGCGGGAAACGCGGAAGCGCGCTCACCGTCAGCTGGCCCACGGCAGTGGGAACCTGCACAGCTCTTCCCCCGGGAAGAGAAAGAGCCCTGGTGACAGCAGAAGCTCAGGAGGGGAAGGCGTGCACGGCGTGAGCGGCCACAGAGCAGGCTCGCATCCTGCTTCAGTAGGTGACCAGCAGCCCGGGAAGTACTCACTTGGACAACGTGTGCTCCCACCAATGCCACTTCACCCAGAGGCTGCAGGCTCTTGCCAGGCACGTGAAAAACAAACCCACAGAAAGAGGAAACGCTCCTGTGCAGAGGAGGATGAAAGCGCGCCCGAAAGAAAGCAGCAAAAGACAGAAGCGAGCATTCTGGTGATCCAAAACTGGAAAAGAAATGCAAGGAAGTGAAGAAGGAAGACAAATCCAAAGAGGCTCTGGAGAGGCGGACTAAAAAGTAAGCAACGGACAGACGCATTCAGTACCCGTGCCTGAGCTTGCCGTCGCCACCTGCGATTGACCATCACAGGCCGCAGACAAACGTTCTCAAAAGATTGCTGACCATCAAACTTGACATTTACGATCGGAACAATAAAAATGTCATCGTAACCAAACGCAGTCCTAAGTGGTGCTGCTGATTTCCGTAGAGGGTTTTTGAGTGGAAAACTGTAGGAAGTTTTTGCGAGTTTTTAATGTAGAGAGCATTGATTCCCAGTGGTGCCGGTGAACAGACTGTGGTGCCTGGCAGGAGCATCGCAGACTAGTTGGGTCTCCTTCTGTGCTCTGAACCTGCAGAGAGCTACAGAGGTAGATACCATGAATTTTTCTAGTAAACCTCCCTCCCCCTTCTCTTTTAAAAGAACAGAGGCTGTGCTAACTTTTCACGTATTTCTTTCAGTCTTTCAGAGATGAGTCAGGGACCTCTGAGGTACTAAGAGCCAACAGGGAAACACCAGTGAAATACCTCAAAGGAGGTAAGGGCTGTTCCTCTAAGAAGGTGACACGGCCAACAGCCCAGCTGACGTGCCTCTACACCAATGCACGCAGCATGGGCAGCAAGGAGGAGGAGGAGGAGGAAGCCACCGTGCTGCTAGAAAGCAATGGCCCGGTTGCCATTACTGAACTTGGTGGGACGAATCCCCTGACTGGAGTGCGGCTGCTGATGGCTACAGGCTGTTCAGACGGGACAGGCGAGGAAGAAGGGGTGGAGGCGTTGCTCTCTACGTCAAGAAATGGATAGAGTGTGAAGAGCTGTCCCTGAAGAATAGCCACAGCAGGTTGAAAGCTTACGGATAAGAATCAGAGACTGAGGCAACAAAGGCCACCCAGTTGAGGGGAGCCTATTGACCAAGCCTTCTCACTCCAGCTACAGGAGGCATCGCGCTCACAGGCTCTCTCGTCCTGCTGGGGGACTTCAACTACCCCGACATCTGCTGGAAAAGAAGCATGGTGAGCTGTAGGCAATCCAGGAGGCTCATGGAGTGCATGGAGGTTAGGGATGCAAGATGGGACCTGATGGTCACCAAGTGAGCTAATCGGTGACGGCAAGATTGGAGGCAGCCTGATCAGCTGCAGCCTCCTCCTCACTAAAAGCCTGCAGAATATGGGAATAGCTTTGAACTATTGCCAAGAGTCCTGTCCCTGGATCCCAGGGAGAAGAGACCAGCACCTCCCTCTCCACGTCCCCTCCTCAGGAAGCTGCAGAGAGCAATGAGGTCACCCCTCAGCCCCCTTCTCTCCAAACGAGACAAACCCAGAGCCCCCAGCTGCTCCTCACAGGACATGCCTTCCATGTCCCCAGCTGTGCTGCCCTCCTCTGGACACATTAAAGTACCTTCACATCCTTCTCAAATGATGGGGCCCAATTTACGGGATTGCATTCCTGCACTGTGTTCCCCCCCAGCATGAGAATGCCATCAGTAGAGCTATAGCTAATTGTTTCAGGATGTGCTATGTCAGCATTCATTTGCCTTGCGTGGCCCTTGGCAGAGAGGAAAGCAGGGTCTTCAAATGCACTGGCTACCAGTTCATTTTCAATCATAACTCAAAGCACAGGTTTTGGCTCATAAATCCCATGTTTGAAATCTTTGCCACTTCAAGACGGAGGGCACTCATGGCAAGGGAATTCATCTCGAGCCTTGCTCTGCCCGCTGATCGATCAGATCCATGTTTAGGCACACGCAAGGGCCTGTCTCATCACGCTCAGCTCGCATCAAAATGGTGAGATTCTTTAACTGAGCTGACATAGCCTGGTGGCTTTCTGCACTCATCGCACCAGTTTTCCAAACTAATTACCATGTCTGTGCTAGAAGATTGATTTCCAGAGTTTCTTTTATTAATTTAAAAAAAAAAAAAAAAAGAATTCTCTTTGTATCTGAATAACGTCATCAGTAATTTCATCACACCGACATTCTCAGGTGGTTTTAGGTGGGCGTATAACAAGCAAAATCTTCCGTCCTTCTTTGCAGCTCTCTTACAGGAATGTAGGGACTCAGAGAGAGGCAGCTGCCTTTTAGTGCCGGATGGCCGCCTGGCCAGCCACCTCCTTAGCCATAGCAGCATTATCAGCCACAGCCTTCCTCTTCACTCAGTGCCTGCAGAGCTCATTTAGAAACTCGGCGACCTTCATTCACACTGCTGGAGAGTCAAGCACTTCCCCACAGAGAGCAGTGCCATGGCGTGCATTGCACCGACCCACCAGTGTTTCATCTCTTGTAGCTTTTTCAGTGTCTGGCCTCATTTGGCACTTTCTCCAAGGAAACTTCCAAAATGGAAGCTCAGTTAATGCCAGCTGTGGTTCTTTTCTTCCCTAGGAGGCAGACACCCATGCGGAAAGGGACCAGGCTGGCACCACCAGCTTCGTGTGCCGAGCCCACCCACACTGCACGTCCCTTGCGCAGCCGGCCGGCAGACGGCAGGATCTGCTGGTGGTGACTGCGTGGCTGACCGAGGGGTGAAAGCCTCTCTCAGGCTCCACCCTTCACGCTTTGTTGTTGTCAAATGAATGAATAGTGAAGTTCATGGTCGGGTCTTTGAAATTTAGGTTGCAGAAAACCATCCTTCAAGAAATCTAGCTTTCCTTGTCCACATCATATTCTGGATTTCACGGCGTCCCTGAGCCAGAAAAAGCTGTAGGCGTGCTCTCAACGTCTCTGCAACGTTCATGCAGAGGGAACAGAACCCCTGTCTTTCACCTCTGCCATCACCGTAACCACACAAATGTGTATGGTACAAATGCCCTCATTTCCATACTCAGAGCGCACAGAACGATTTTGGCACCACTGTACAAAATGGCAAGAATAGTACCTGCTTTGCTCTTTCAGTACTCAAAGTACTAAATCCTAAAGGAAAACGAGATTTGCCAGCAGGCTTTTACATAAGGTCTGAACATCTTCCCACCAGTCGAGGTGGGAAATAACTCTCAGAAAGGGTAAAGACACCAGCGAGCCCTGACTGTCTTACCCTGTATGCTGTCTGAACACGGCCCGCTGTGCAGCGTGGCTTCCGTGGGAAAAGGGGAAGTGATGGCGATAGCAGCCATGGGCAGTTCTTACAGCTTGGAGGAGGTGCCATTTGCCTGGCTGTGCTTCGGGCACAGCTCCAGACGTTCTCGGTCTGACAATGACCAGCCTCAGGAGCAGGCCCTGCCCCCGGTGACACCCCGGGGGTGGTGCTATGTCCTGTGGCCCCACCCCTCTTGGGGACTGGCCCCGCCCCTGGTGACACCATGGGGGGCGGTGCTATGTCCTGTGGCCCCACCCCTCTTGGGGACAGGAACCGCCCCTGGTGACACCATGGGGGGCGGTGCTACGTCCTGTGGCCCCACCCCTCTTGGGGACAGTCCCCGCCCCTGGTGACACCATGGGGGGCGGTGCTATGTCCTGTGGCCCCACCCCTCTTGCGGACAGTCCCCGCCCCTGGTGACACCATGGGGGGCGGTGCTACGTCCTGTGGCCCCACCCCTTTTGGGGACAAGCCCCGCCGCTCAGTGGCACCCCGTGGAGGGTGGCGCTACGTCCTGTGGCCCCACCCCTCTTTGGGACAGGCCCCGCCCCTGGTGACACCCCAGGGGGCGGTGCTATGTCCTGTGCCCCCCCACATCTTGGGGACAGGCCCCGCCCCACGGTGACAACCTGGGGGTGGTGCCAGTTCCTGTGGCCCCACCCCTCTTAAGACAGGCCCCGCCTCCTGGCAGCATCTCAGGGGCGCTGCCAGCCTCCTGGCCCCACCCCCCTTAGCAACAAGCCCCGCCCCCAGTGACATCCTGGGGGGCGGTGCCAGGCCCATGCAGCCCCACCCCTCTTGGGGACAGGCCCCACCCCCTGGTGACACCCCCGGGGACAGTGCCAGGTCCTGTGCCCCCACCCCTCCTGGGGACAGGCCCCGCCCCACGGTGACATCCTGGGGGTGGTGCCAGGCCCATGTGGCCCCACCTCTCTTGGGACAGGCCCCGCCTCCTGGCAGCATCTCAGGGGCGGTGCCAGCCTCCTGGCCCCACCCCCCTTAGCAACAAGCCCCGCCCCACAGTGACACCCCCGGGGGGCGGTGCCAGGCCCATGTTGCCCCACCTCCCTTAGCGACAGGCCCATCTGGGGGGCGGTGCCGTGTCTCATGGCTCCACCCCTCTTGGGGACAGGCCCGACCACTTGCAAGACCCCGGGGGCGGTGCAGGGCCACCCTGGCTCCACCCCCCTTAGCTACAGGCTCCGCCCCCTGGTGACATCCGGGTGGTGGTGTTATGTCCTGTGCCTGTCTGTGGGGAAGTGCTTGACTCTCCAGCAGTGTGAATGAAGGTCGCCGAGTTTCTAAATGAGCTCTGCAGGCACTGAGTGAAGAGGAAGGCTGTGGCTGATAATGCTGCTATGGCTAAGGAGGTGGCTGGCCAGGCGGCCATCCGGCACTAAAAGGCAGCTGCCTCTCTCTGAGTCCCTACATTCCTGTAAGAGAGCTGCAAAGAAGGACGGAAGATTTTGCTTGTTATACGCCCACCTAAAACCACCTGAGAATGTCGGTGTGATGAAATTACTGATGACGTTATTCAGATACAAAGAGAATTCTTTTTTTTTTTTTTTTTAAATTAATAAAAGAAACTCTGGAAATCAATCTTCTAGCACAGACATGGTAATTAGTTTGGAAAACTGGTGCGATGAGTGCAGAAAGCCACCAGGCTATGTCAGCTCAGTTAAAGAATCTCACCATTTTGATGCGAGCTGAGCGTGATGAGACAGGCCCTTGCGTGTGCCTAAACATGGATCTGATCGATCAGCGGGCAGAGCAAGGCTCGAGATGAATTCCCTTGCCATGAGTGCCCTCCGTCTTGAAGTGGCAAAGATTTCAAACATGGGATTTATGAGCCAAAACCTGTGCTTTGAGTTATGATTGAAAATGAACTGGTAGCCAGTGCATTTGAAGACCCTGCTTTCCTCTCTGCCAAGGGCCACGCAAGGCAAATGAATGCTGACATAGCACATCCTGAAACAATTAGCTATAGCTCTACTGATGGCATTCTCATGCTGGGGGGGAACACAGTGCAGGAATGCAATCCCGTAAATTGGGCCCCATCATTTGAGAAGGATGTGAAGGTACTTTAATGTGTCCAGAGGAGGGCAGCACAGCTGGGGACATGGAAGGCATGTCCTGTGAGGAGCAGCTGGGGGCTCTGGGTTTGTCTCGTTTGGAGAGAAGGGGGCTGAGGGGTGACCTCATTGCTCTCTGCAGCTTCCTGAGGAGGGGACGTGGAGAGGGAGGTGCTGGTCTCTTCTCCCTGGGATCCAGGGACAGGACTCTTGGCAATAGTTCAAAGCTATTCCCATGTTCTGCAGGCTTTTAGTGAGGAGGAGGCTGCAGCTGATCAGGCTGCCTCCAATCTTGCCGTCACCGATTAGCTCACTTGGTGACCATCAGGTCCCGTCTTGCATCCCTAACCTCCATGCACTCCATGAGCCTCCTGGATTGCCTACAGCTCACCATGCTTCTTTTCCAGCAGATGTCGGGGTAGTTGAAGTCCCCCAGCAGGACGAGAGAGCCTGTGAGCGCGATGCCTCCTGTAGCTGGAGTGAGAAGGCTTGGTCAATAGGCTCCCCTCAACTGGGTGGCCTTTGTTGCCTCAGTCTCTGATTCTTATCCGTAAGCTTTCAACCTGCTGTGGCTATTCTTCAGGGACAGCTCTTCACACTCTATCCATTTCTTGACGTAGAGAGCAACGCCTCCACCCCTTCTTCCTCGCCTGTCCCGTCTGAACAGCCTGTAGCCATCAGCAGCCGCACTCCAGTCAGGGGATTCGTCCCACCAAGTTCAGTAATGGCAACCGGGCCATTGCTTTCTAGCAGCACGGTGGCTTCCTCCTCCTCCTCCTCCTTGCTGCCCATGCTGCGTGCATTGGTGTAGAGGCACGTCAGCTGGGCTGTTGGCCGTGTCACCTTCTTAGAGGAACAGCCCTTACCTCCTTTGAGGTATTTCACTGGTGTTTCCCTGTTGGCTCTTAGTACCTCAGAGGTCCCTGACTCATCTCTGAAAGACTGAAAGAAATACGTGAAAAGTTAGCACAGCCTCTGTTCTTTTAAAAGAGAAGGGGGAGGGAGGTTTACTAGAAAAATTCATGGTATCTACCTCTGTAGCTCTCTGCAGGTTCAGAGCACAGAAGGAGACCCAACTAGTCTGCGATGCTCCTGCCAGGCACCACAGTCTGTTCACCGGCACCACTGGGAATCAATGCTCTCTACATTAAAAACTCGCAAAAACTTCCTACAGTTTTCCACTCAAAAACCCTCTACGGAAATCAGCAGCACCACTTAGGACTGCGTTTGGTTACGATGACATTTTTATTGTTCCGATCGTAAATGTCAAGTTTGATGGTCAGCAATCTTTTGAGAACGTTTGTCTGCGGCCTGTGATGGTCAATCGCAGGTGGTGACGGCAAGCTCAGGCACGGGTACTGAATGCGTCTGTCCGTTGCTTACTTTTTAGTCCGCCTCTCCAGAGCCTCTTTGGATTTGTCTTCCTTCTTCACTTCCTTGCATTTCTTTTCCAGTTTTGGATCACCAGAATGCTCGCTTCCGTCTTTTGCTGCTTTCTTTCGGGCGCGCTTTCATCCTCCTCTGCACAGGAGCGTTTCCTCTTTCTGTGGGTTTGTTTTTCACGTGCCTGGCAAGAGCCTGCAGCCTCTGGGTGAAGTGGCATTGGTGGGAGCACACGTTGTCCAAGTGAGTACTTCCCGGGCTGCTGGTCACCTACTGAAGCAGGATGCGAGCCTGCTCTGTGGCCGCTCACGCCGTGCACGCCTTCCCCTCCTGAGCTTCTGCTGTCACCAGGGCTCTTTCTCTTCCCGGGGGAAGAGCTGTGCAGGTTCCCACTGCCGTGGGCCAGCTGACGGTGAGCGCGCTTCCGCGTTTCCCGCACGTGGCAAGTGCACCTCCGCCTGGGAGGCGGCCACTCTGCTTGGCTTCCGTTCAGCTTCTCCCCCTCCTCAGTGTCAGAGCGCGCTCTCTTCCTGCCACAGTGCTGAGGGGGAGGTCCTGCAGAGCCCTGTGTTCTTCCCTTCCCTTGGATCCTCTGCATATTCTCTCCACCTTTTGGATTTCTCAATCCCACCGTGCCCCCAGAAAGGGGACTCTTCTGCACTCGACCCAGCCTCGCCACGGAAGTGCTCTTTGTCTCTTGCCGTTCAGCGCCTGCTCCGGGGGTCAAATTGTGGTGCCTGGAGAAACAACAGTGATCTTAGTCTAGGCTTGTTCTTGCAGCCTCCTCGTGGCTTCAGTCTCATCCTATCATTTTCCGGCAGCACTTGAGATGACACGCAGAAGCCTGAACCAGCACTAGACGCTGGAAATTAGATCATGGTCTTCCAGCCACACCTGTCCCTTTCAGAGCAGTAACTCATCTTGACACCCTCTCGGACCTCCATTTTGCCCCTTGTCGCAGCTAGCCAGTCTCAGAGAGCAGGCAGCTAGCGATTTACACAAGCGCAACAGCTTGTTGCGGTGCCAAGCAAGAAGAGAGAAGGAAGGACCTGGCAAACTGCAGAACAGACAGAACTCAACTGCACAAACAGTCATTCTCTCCTAGGACAGAAAGCAAAACCCACCGGAGGCGAAGAGCAACAAGGTCAGGCACAGGAGAGGGAGCGTATTCCGAACACCCTTTCACACTTGCTATTACCTGGCATAGAAGAGCAAATAGGCGCGCTGGCACAGAACCGTCTCGATGTCACAAAGACCCACAGAGTCATCATCCATCTTGTACCACTGTCCATCGCTGCTCTGCAAAGAAAGGCAACGCTATCTTTTCATGAACTGCAGGGGTTTTAAAAGAAAAACACAGACAGGACACCACCGACGGACACACGATACACCAACGCAAATCACAAAGGTGACTTTTACCTTTACGAAGCAGTAATAGTGTCCTGCCTGACAGCTGAAACCTTTGTGTACCAGGACGGCATACAAGGAATAGAGGAGTGATTCTCCAGGCGCTTCAGATGTGTACGCGCCAAGGTCCAAATATTCCGGATACTCCACAGCCTACAGAGACACCAAGAAGTCTCAGAAATTATCCTGAGAGCCTTTAGGAAACAGCCAGAGAAAACCTCGTCACCAAACACAGGCTAGAGGTCTAGAAATAGATCTTCTCAATTCGTCAAAAGCAGGTGTTGCCACTTCATCACTGAAGTGGCAGAAAACTCTTCTCGGCCAAACCAGCTCTTTACGAGCACAGTAGGAGCTTATCTTCACATTGGAACTTTCCTCTTACCACAAGGGAAAGAGCAAGGCACAGCTATTGCATTGACTTCTCTTAGGTGGCTGCACTCGATAGCCGTTTTGTGCAGATGCTAACAACTTCCAAAAAAGGATTCTGCTTTGGGAAAGGTCTCCTTCCAAGCAGACAAAGTCATAGCGCACTCGTATACATACCTTGCTAATCTTCCTGCCAGAGAAGGCATCGAATCTCTTCAAGCACACTGTCAGGACGTTGGAGGGACGATGTATTGTAAGCCTCTTGGACGCAGTGACCAGCTGTTCACACCTTGAAAACAAGCACAGACCCAACTGTGGCAACCTGTCTTCTCCCTGCTCCACCCCGCAGCCATGTAGGGTTGAGTTAAGGCTTGCTTTGCCCAACTGTCGAATGCACGTGTTTGCACTGCAGACCCCTTAAGCCCATACGCTCTCACTGAAGGTGGCTTCGGTCTAGGGTGGCTCACTTTGGAGAGCAGCAGGCGACAGTCTTTGCAAGGCAACAACTAGGCATGACACTGTTCAGAGAGCCAGCGGGGGCTGCTACTGCTCTGAGGACCCAGGTCTCCCAGACAGAGACACAAGCATCCAAAAAGCCTTGGAAATGAAACCGTCGACTGCTTTCTTGAGGAAGCTGCTGTTGCCAAATCACGCCAAATCGCTCTCCAGAGCACCTCCTGCCTTCGGCTCACCAACGTGTACGGGACGTGTCTTTTCCCTTCTGGCCATAGGGCTAGTTCAGTGGGCAGCGTCATAGCTAGGAAGGCTGACCACCTCCAGGGCAGACCATGCCAGGAATAAAATTCTCACCAAAGCTTTCCAAATATTCAGGCAGAAGGGGAAAGAAAAAGTACCCGTCTTAGAAACGGATGCATAATTTTCCAAATTCCGGAGGATTCGTCTGGATTAGTTTTGAGGGGAAGGAAAAAAAAACCCAACCCCCAAGCTGTCTCATGAGCGGGTTTCCCAATGAAGTCAAAACATAACTAGTGCTCCCAGCCGTGCAATCCCGTAGGCCAGGATCTCCTGGGAAGCTGTCATTAGGAATAATCTTACTTGCTACATTTGTAGCCGTTTTCCCCATCCAGCTGCTCAGGCCTGACAAAGTCTTCCAGAGCTCCGGTGACAGATGAGGCTGCCTGGGTGAGAAAGAAAGGAGAGCGCTGAGCTCCTGGAAACTCAGCATCCCACGGAATAGCTCCCCGTGTGGTACCCGCGTTATCCCAACAAACAGCCTCCCCTGGGCGGTACCAGAGTTGCCTGCGGTACGCGTGGTCAAAAATAACACAAGCAGACGCATCCGTCCAGCAATCAGACACTTGTTGAGGGAGTCCAGAGCAGGGCGGTACGACAGCGTCATCTTGGCTGTAGATACCATCCTTACTCTCTGCCCAGCTGAAACCCAGCACACAGCACAGGGAGGCCATTGACAGGGCTTCCACAGAAGGAGCACGGAAGCCCGCTTCCCTTCCCAACCAACACCAAGCTCTTGCGTGGTAACAGCCCACGGGTTCAAGTCAGCCGAGTTTGCTGGAGATAAACTAGGCCCCCTGCAGGGGCCTTGAAATAGTTTGCACTACCGTTTCAAAACATCTCACCTGGATATCCAAAGGAACATCCAGGAAGGCCTCGTAGGAATCGGAAACTGCTTTGCAGCTCAAGCACGTGACTAGAAGGCAAATCAAAATGCTCAGCGATGGGGGAAATCAGCTGTGCCGGTTGACGCTCTTCGTACCTACTACGCCAGTCACACAAACAGCCATTTATCACAGGCAGGCAGAAGGGCACCGACAATTCCAAGGAGAGCGACAGTTATGGAAAAGTACCTCTGGATCTCAGACAACCCCCAAAGACTTGATGGACAACGGTAGTTGATTGAGAAGAGATGTCCCAGCTGGAAAGAAATGGTGAGGCAGACAGTTATCTCCACCAGGAGTTTTACTTGGCCTGAAAACCCTGGGCATAGGTTTTCCTGGACGGGAGTACATGAAGGAGTCCAAAGGGCTCAGGAACATTGGAAAGGTAATTTGCTTGTGCTTACTCGCTCCTTCCACTCAGACAAGCGCTCTGCATGGCGTCGACAGTATAGCGTAAGAACTCGTGGGCGTCCTCCTGCATGCCAAGCTGGAAATGTTCTCCTATTCCTAAGAAAGAAGAATTTAGTAGTGCTTTCCTACCAGAACAGGAGAGAACGTGTCAAAGCACCTGAAGTGACTTACGTGTGAGAGCACTGACGACAGCCCAAGGCTGGATGGTGCTGGCTGAGGAACGCAGGACGCTGTTAACGTGCCCTTCCATTCTGCACATCATGCAGAAGCCTTGCTGACGACCTGAAGAGGGAGGGAGAGAGGGAGGGAAGGAAACAAGCTTCTCAGGTTAGCAAAATGCCCGTAGCAATGGGAAACCTAATGGAGATCTGGCAGTTATGAGAACAGTCTCCACTCCTCCTCTCCCAAGGTGCCAAGGTCCCAACAAGCCCAGGACATTTTAGTGCGTAGAAAACTTTCTTCAGGGGGCTGCTTAAGCGACAGAAGTTTTCTGTGCAGTAAGCAAGGAGGGTTTAACTTGCAGGAATAGGGACCAAGACCCGGGCTAGAAAGAGGTGCCTTTCTGAAGATGAACACACCTAGATACGACAAGTGGCTTCTAGGCTGGAGTGTTCAAAGAACACCAGCTCGGGGGGTTGAGCAAGAAGGGCTGCTGTCCTCCTGAATCAAATTCCAGGTTCTGGGCATCCTTGGGAAGTGCCCAACAGATTGACAAGGAGATGTTCATCAAGGTACTCACACGACTGGCTGTGCTCCCGAGAGAGCAGGTAGTTGGCCAGAGGGGGTGTGTACGTCAGGCACTGCAGGACGGAGTTGAGGAAGCACGTATTGCCCAGGTTGGTGAGTCCCGCTCCAGCTCCCCGTCGTCGCTGCCAGGCCATGCAAATCTTCTCCATGGGAAAGAGGATCCTTTGTGGAGGAGCCTTTCCCTCGGCAATGACTGCAGGGAAATGGCATTTGGAAAGAGATGAGAAGAAATTGCTGCATGAAAGCCTATTTTAGCAGCCGAGTTCTGTACAGGAGCACCCAGGACAACCAGCTCTAACCTCCAACACAGAAACGTCGCGGGAAGCCTAACACTGCCATTGAAATTTGCTGGTCAAGAAACACTTTTGGAAAACAGCCTGTTCCCCCGCTTACTTTGGCCAAAGTCCAGCAAACCCGCAGTCTCATTTCTGTGCCTCGGCCTACCTTCCTTGCCCTCTAGAGTCTTGAACTGGATTAGCAGGCCAAGCCTTCCCTTTTCCTGATTGTAACTTGACAAAAACAAGCAAGTACCCAGCACAGAAGCTAACCCTACTGATGGCAGAGCTTTCTAGGAGCAATGGCATCTTTCAAAGTCTTGTGCACACTGGCAGAGGAGTGACAAAACGTGTTTTCCGCTGTCTAATAAAAAACTCCTGGGTAAGTCTGGCTGCTACCAGGAAACGCCCCAGGATTCACTCCACGTTGTCAGCACATCAGCATTCAGGGAAGGAACACCAGACACGTCCCTTGCCTTTGGGGATTCACAAAGCCCAAGCCTGCTGGTGAAGCCGTTACTCACAGGAGTCGTTCCCCATGGCGGCCATCGCTCCTCTCAGGAACAGAGGGGAAAGCTCAGGATGACAAAGGATGTCAGGAGGCACGCCAGAAAGAGAAGAGCCACACCAGTCCCGTCCCCTGATTGCAAAGAAGAATTGTAGCTCAACAAAATGATTTTTTTAAAAAAAAACCCTCAAACAAAACCCACAGAACAGCATCCGCCATCAAAACTGTTTCAGTGGTACTTGTAACAGGTGCAGAGCTGCAGGCTGACCCCCTTACCATCACTGTCACAGGGCCACAATCCACAGCAATTTCAAAGGCCCTTTTGAAAGACTCCAATCATGGCACCTTCTCTGAAGAGGACCTGCTGCTGACCTCTTGCCACCGTTAGCAGCAGAGCCCTCTGGCTCTCTAGCCCACACTTTCCCACCTTGTAGGCAGGAGCAACCGGCTTTCAGCTGCTGCTGCTTTAACGGCTGCAGTTGCCGCGCTCCTTTTCTGTCACCCTTCCGACTGCATCAGTCGGGGTGGGCTTCTGGTGATTCTAGGCTGACCCAATGCCTCGGGCTACGCTGCCACCCCGCTACTTACCTGCACTAGCTTATGGCAAAGAAAGGAGGATTAGCAAATAGGAACTCTACCCATAGAGCTCTAGTTCTGGCCAGCCTAGAAAGGTGCAATAGCTCAGCCTAGGGCTCGGAAGGTATAGAACAGCCTCTACTTTTATCCTGTATCTACCTACTCTACCATCTGGCCTGCAAGTCAAATCAGAATTACCTTTGAAAGAGGATGGAAGTTGGCGAGAAGTGGCCAGTAAGCGATAAACGCTTGGGAAAAAGGAGCCACGCAAGTAGCAAAGGAAGGAGCCGAGTTGTCCCGAAGGCCAGCTCGGCCCAACTAGCCTTCACTGGCCTGCTCGTCAGGATACCAAGCCCTGGCCAGGTGAGCTCACAAGCGCTGGGCGGGTGCCGCATCACTGCCCCTTTGTGACACGGGGCCCCACGGGGACGCACCGTGGCCACACGGCCGCCACAGACCGAGCAGCTCGCGTAGGCAGCAGCTGGCAGCCCTCGGGCTTCCCCACACACTGCTGCTGAAGGGCTGTTCGTCGCCCGGCAGAGCTCCCACCTCTTCTCTGAGCCGCACAGCCAGACAAATCAAAACCTGGCCAGGCCTGTAAGTGTTCCTGCTCACAGCTTTGGCCGGCACATTCGGGTTCCTAAGGGTTTCTTTTCTGCTTCTCCCAGGTACAGGACTGTGTCCGTGAGACTCACGTAGCAAAGCACCCGCTCTCTTACAGGTTCATTTCCAAGGAATTTTATCTGCCCCCCACGATACAGCCACAGGCTGACTCGGAACTAGCGCTACCAAAGAAACGCCCTCAGCAACTGCGCTGGGTTGCCCTTGCCTGGCTGCCAGGCCCCCAGCCAGCCGCTCTCTCACCCTGGAGCTCCCAAAAAACATTTCTGGGCAGCTTTTTTAGCATCTGGTTTAACACCTTGGCCCGCTCTGAGGGCAGCCAGTATTGCTTCTGCCCTGACGCGCAGCTGGTTGTTATTCCTGCCCCACTTCAGCTGGCTGCTTTGGCCCTTGCCCCGCCTGCATCATCTGCTTTTCCCCAGGCCTGCTCGGGGCAGTTAGTTTTACTCCTGCCAAGCTCGGGACAGTTACTTGGGCTCCTGCTCCGCTCGGGGAGGCTTTCTCTTTTCATCCTCCACTTGGAGCAACCAGTTTAGCCACAGCCTTGCTCGGCTGGCTTATTTTCATCATGCCCCTCTCAAGATGGCTGGTATTTTCCCTCTCTTGCTTGAGGGGGAGGCTCCTTTTGCCCCTTCTCCACACAGGGTACCTGCATTTGCCCTGCTCGGGTGGCCCTTTATGCCCCTGCCCAAGGTGGGGTGCCTAGCTTTGCTCCTGCCCCGCTTGCAGCATTTAGGTTTGTCCCTGCCCTGCTCATTTTGCTCCTGCCCCCATCCCGCTCCCAGCGGCCACTTTGGCCCCGGCCACAGCAGGACTACCAGGGCTCCAGAACCATTTCCCTGGCACCAGCCACCGGCCGAGCCCTGTATTTAATGGTCACCCAACAACCTCGCCTTCCGTGACAAAGTCACCTTTGCTTCCAAGCCTCCTCTAGCACTGCTCCTCCAGCTGCCGTCTGGCATTCACAGGGGCAAAGTTACCTCACTGCTGGACTCGTTACTGGGTCGGCGCTCAGGAGCTGGCAGCGCCCGATGCCACCCAGGGAAGCAGAGGATCCTGGCAGCCGCATGTCGAGCAGGGTGCGTCCGCTCCTCACTCACACACTTTAGCTACGGCTCTCGTGCTTGGGCAGCGTGGCATTTGTTACCCTTCACAAAATGCCACGGCAGGCGGGCTTGCTTGGATGAACGTGGCGGAGGAACGCCTGTGCCCCAAGAGGCTCCTTTTACGGAAGGCATCTTGGCCATAAGAGGACCTGGCCAGAGTTTTTTCTTATTTGACTTTTTAGTATTATTCCTCCCAAGATGCCTGGTGGATAAAAAAAAAAAGGCAAAAAGGAGAGTAAATATCTATCTATCTATCTATCTATAGCTATATCATTGCTGTTATTAGTAAAGGCACAAGTAGCCTGACCAGAAGCAGCTGCCAGGGCTTCCAGGCTCTAGGAAGCTCGGTCAGACCTGTGCAGACAGTGTCTGCCCTCATTAGACGTTGCTGACATTGGAAATGCCAACTTGCGAAGCTCTCTTCAGACTTGATACATTGCCCATCACTGTGGTATCTAACAGTGCTTTGACAGAGATAAACAAAAACAGGAGTGCTCTAACTTTGCTATCTTTTTTTGACTCCAGAAGCTGTGGCAGCGATGCAAAGCTTGATGCTTTGGAAGTGTCTTTCTTCTTCAAGAATAAATACTGTGTGGGTGGATTTCAAACCCATGTTGGGTCACCTGAGGAGGATCTCCTTGGCCAAGAAGTTTTGCCACCTCTGTAGCTCTCTGCAGGTTCAGAGCACAGAAGGAGACCCAACTAGTCTGCGATGCTCCTGCCAGGCACCACAGTCTGTTCACCGGCACCACTGGGAATCAATGCTCTCTACATTAAAAACTCGCAAAAACTTCCTACAGTTTTCCACTCAAAAACCCTCTACGGAAATCAGCAGCACCACTTAGGACTGCGTTTGGTTACGATGACATTTTTATTGTTCCGATCGTAAATGTCAAGTTTGATGGTCAGCAATCTTTTGAGAACGTTTGTCTGCGGCCTGTGATGGTCAATCGCAGGTGGCGACGGCAAGCTCAGGCACGGGTACTGAATGCGTCTGTCCGTTGCTTACTTTTTAGTCCGCCTCTCCAGAGCCTCTTTGGATTTGTCTTCCTTCTTCACTTCCTTGCATTTCTTTTCCAGTTTTGGATCACCAGAATGCTCGCTTCTGTCTTTTGCTGCTTTCTTTCGGGCGCGCTTTCATCCTCCTCTGCACAGGAGCGTTTCCTCTTTCTGTGGGTTTGTTTTTCACGTGCCTGGCAAGAGCCTGCAGCCTCTGGGTGAAGTGGCATTGGTGGGAGCACACGTTGTCCAAGTGAGTACTTCCCGGGCTGCTGGTCACCTACTGAAGCAGGATGCGAGCCTGCTCTGTGGCCGCTCACGCCGTGCACGCCTTCCCCTCCTGAGCTTCTGCTGTCACCAGGGCTCTTTCTCTTCCCGGGGGAAGAGCTGTGCAGGTTCCCACTGCCGTGGGCCAGCTGACGGTGAGCGCGCTTCCGCGTTTCCCGCACGTGGCAAGTGCACCTCCGCCTGGGAGGCGGCCACTCTGCTTGGCTTCCGTTCAGCTTCTCCCCCTCCTCAGTGTCAGAGCGCGCTCTCTTCCTGCCACAGTGCTGAGGGGGAGGTCCTGCAGAGCCCTGTGTTCTTCCCTTCCCTTGGATCCTCTGCATATTCTCTCCACCTTTTGGATTTCTCAATCCCACCGTGCCCCCAGAAAGGGGACTCTTCTGCACTCGACCCAGCCTCGCCACGGAAGTGCTCTTTGTCTCTTGCCGTTCAGCGCCTGCTCCGGGGGTCAAATTGTGGTGCCTGGAGAAACAACAGTGATCTTAGTCTAGGCTTGTTCTTGCAGCCTCCTCGTGGCTTCAGTCTCATCCTATCATTTTCCGGCAGCACTTGAGATGACACGCAGAAGCCTGAACCAGCACTAGACGCTGGAAATTAGATCATGGTCTTCCAGCCACACCTGTCCCTTTCAGAGCAGTAACTCATCTTGACACCCTCTCGGACCTCCATTTTGCCCCTTGTCGCAGCTAGCCAGTCTCAGAGAGCAGGCAGCTAGCGATTTACACAAGCGCAACAGCTTGTTGCGGTGCCAAGCAAGAAGAGAGAAGGAAGGACCTGGCAAACTGCAGAACAGACAGAACTCAACTGCACAAACAGTCATTCTCTCCTAGGACAGAAAGCAAAACCCACCGGAGGCGAAGAGCAACAAGGTCAGGCACAGGAGAGGGAGCGTATTCCGAACACCCTTTCACACTTGCTATTACCTGGCATAGAAGAGCAAATAGGCGCGCTGGCACAGAACCGTCTCGATGTCACAAAGACCCACAGAGTCATCATCCATCTTGTACCACTGTCCATCGCTGCTCTGCAAAGAAAGGCAACGCTATCTTTTCATGAACTGCAGGGGTTTTAAAAGAAAAACACAGACAGGACACCACCGACGGACACACGATACACCAACGCAAATCACAAAGGTGACTTTTACCTTTACGAAGCAGTAATAGTGTCCTGCCTGACAGCTGAAACCTTTGTGTACCAGGACGGCATACAAGGAATAGAGGAGTGATTCTCCAGGCGCTTCAGATGTGTACGCGCCAAGGTCCAAATATTCCGGATACTCCACAGCCTACAGAGACACCAAGAAGTCTCAGAAATTATCCTGAGAGCCTTTAGGAAACAGCCAGAGAAAACCTCGTCACCAAACACAGGCTAGAGGTCTAGAAATAGATCTTCTCAATTCGTCAAAAGCAGGTGTTGCCACTTCATCACTGAAGTGGCAGAAAACTCTTCTCGGCCAAACCAGCTCTTTACGAGCACAGTAGGAGCTTATCTTCACATTGGAACTTTCCTCTTACCACAAGGGAAAGAGCAAGGCACAGCTATTGCATTGACTTCTCTTAGGTGGCTGCACTCGATAGCCGTTTTGTGCAGATGCTAACAACTTCCAAAAAAGGATTCTGCTTTGGGAAAGGTCTCCTTCCAAGCAGACAAAGTCATAGCGCACTCGTATACATACCTTGCTAATCTTCCTGCCAGAGAAGGCATCGAATCTCTTCAAGCACACTGTCAGGACGTTGGAGGGACGATGTATTGTAAGCCTCTTGGACGCAGTGACCAGCTGTTCACACCTTGAAAACAAGCACAGACCCAACTGTGGCAACCTGTCTTCTCCCTGCTCCACCCCGCAGCCATGTAGGGTTGAGTTAAGGCTTGCTTTGCCCAACTGTCGAATGCACGTGTTTGCACTGCAGACCCCTTAAGCCCATACGCTCTCACTGAAGGTGGCTTCGGTCTAGGGTGGCTCACTTTGGAGAGCAGCAGGCGACAGTCTTTGCAAGGCAACAACTAGGCATGACACTGTTCAGAGAGCCAGCGGGGGCTGCTACTGCTCTGAGGACCCAGGTCTCCCAGACAGAGACACAAGCATCCAAAAAGCCTTGGAAATGAAACCGTCGACTGCTTTCTTGAGGAAGCTGCTGTTGCCAAATCACGCCAAATCGCTCTCCAGAGCACCTCCTGCCTTCGGCTCACCAACGTGTACGGGACGTGTCTTTTCCCTTCTGGCCATAGGGCTAGTTCAGTGGGCAGTGTCATAGCTAGGAAGGCTGACCACCTCCAGGGCAGACCATGCCAGGAATAAAATTCTCACCAAAGCTTTCCAAATATTCAGGCAGAAGGGGAAAGAAAAAGTACCCGTCTTAGAAACGGATGCATAATTTTCCAAATTCCGGAGGATTCGTCTGGATTAGTTTTGAGGGGAAGGAAAAAAAAACCCAACCCCCAAGCTGTCTCATGAGCGGGTTTCCCAATGAAGTCAAAACATAACTAGTGCTCCCAGCCGTGCAATCCCGTAGGCCAGGATCTCCTGGGAAGCTGTCATTAGGAATAATCTTACTTGCTACATTTGTAGCCGTTTTCCCCATCCAGCTGCTCAGGCCTGACAAAGTCTTCCAGAGCTCCGGTGACAGATGAGGCTGCCTGGGTGAGAAAGAAAGGAGAGCGCTGAGCTCCTGGAAACTCAGCATCCCACGGAATAGCTCCCCGTGTGGTACCCGCGTTATCCCAACAAACAGCCTCCCCTGGGCGGTACCAGAGTTGCCTGCGGTACGCGTGGTCAAAAATAACACAAGCAGACGCATCCGTCCAGCAATCAGACACTTGTTGAGGGAGTCCAGAGCAGGGCGGTACGACAGCGTCATCTTGGCTGTAGATACCATCCTTACTCTCTGCCCAGCTGAAACCCAGCACACAGCACAGGGAGGCCATTGACAGGGCTTCCACAGAAGGAGCACGGAAGCCCGCTTCCCTTCCCAACCAACACCAAGCTCTTGCGTGGTAACAGCCCACGGGTTCAAGTCAGCCGAGTTTGCTGGAGATAAACTAGGCCCCCTGCAGGGGCCTTGAAATAGTTTGCACTACCGTTTCAAAACATCTCACCTGGATATCCAAAGGAACATCCAGGAAGGCCTCGTAGGAATCGGAAACTGCTTTGCAGCTCAAGCACGTGACTAGAAGGCAAATCAAAATGCTCAGCGATGGGGGAAATCAGCTGTGCCGGTTGACGCTCTTCGTACCTACTACGCCAGTCACACAAACAGCCATTTATCACAGGCAGGCAGAAGGGCACCGACAATTCCAAGGAGAGCGACAGTTATGGAAAAGTACCTCTGGATCTCAGACAACCCCCAAAGACTTGATGGACAACGGTAGTTGATTGAGAAGAGATGTCCCAGCTGGAAAGAAATGGTGAGGCAGACAGTTATCTCCACCAGGAGTTTTACTTGGCCTGAAAACCCTGGGCATAGGTTTTCCTGGACGGGAGTACATGAAGGAGTCCAAAGGGCTCAGGAACATTGGAAAGGTAATTTGCTTGTGCTTACTCGCTCCTTCCACTCAGACAAGCGCTCTGCATGGCGTCGACAGTATAGCGTAAGAACTCGTGGGCGTCCTCCTGCATGCCAAGCTGGAAATGTTCTCCTATTCCTAAGAAAGAAGAATTTAGTAGTGCTTTCCTACCAGAACAGGAGAGAACGTGTCAAAGCACCTGAAGTGACTTACGTGTGAGAGCACTGACGACAGCCCAAGGCTGGACGGTGCTGGCTGAGGAACGCAGGACGCTGTTAACGTGCCCTTCCATTCTGCACATCATGCAGAAGCCTTGCTGACGACCTGAAGAGGGAGGGAGAGAGGGAGGGAAGGAAACAAGCTTCTCAGGTTAGCAAAATGCCCGTAGCAATGGGAAACCTAATGGAGATCTGGCAGTTATGAGAACAGTCTCCACTCCTCCTCTCCCAAGGTGCCAAGGTCCCAACAAGCCCAGGACATTTTAGTGCGTAGAAAACTTTCTTCAGGGGGCTGCTTAAGCGACAGAAGTTTTCTGTGCAGTAAGCAAGGAGGGTTTAACTTGCAGGAATAGGGACCAAGACCCGGGCTAGAAAGAGGTGCCTTTCTGAAGATGAACACACCTAGATACGACAAGTGGCTTCTAGGCTGGAGTGTTCAAAGAACACCAGCTCGGGGGGTTGAGCAAGAAGGGCTGCTGTCCTCCTGAATCAAATTCCAGGTTCTGGGCATCCTTGGGAAGTGCCCAACAGATTGACAAGGAGATGTTCATCAAGGTACTCACACGACTGGCTGTGCTCCCGAGAGAGCAGGTAGTTGGCCAGAGGGGGTGTGTACGTCAGGCACTGCAGGACGGAGTTGAGGAAGCACGTATTGCCCAGGTTGGTGAGTCCCGCTCCAGCTCCCCATCGTCGCTGCCAGGCCATGCAAATCTTCTCCATGGGAAAGAGGATCCTTTGTGGAGGAGCCTTTCCCTCGGCAATGACTGCAGGGAAATGGCATTTGGAAAGAGATGAGAAGAAATTGCTGCATGAAAGCCTATTTTAGCAGCCGAGTTCTGTACAGGAGCACCCAGGACAACCAGCTCTAACCTCCAACACAGAAACGTCGCGGGAAGCCTAACACTGCCATTGAAATTTGCTGGTCAAGAAACACTTTTGGAAAACAGCCTGTTCCCCCGCTTACTTTGGCCAAAGTCCAGCAAACCCGCAGTCTCATTTCTGTGCCTCGGCCTACCTTCCTTGCCCTCTAGAGTCTTGAACTGGATTAGCAGGCCAAGCCTTCCCTTTTCCTGATTGTAACTTGACAAAAACAAGCAAGTACCCAGCACAGAAGCTAACCCTACTGATGGCAGAGCTTTCTAGGAGCAATGGCATCTTTCAAAGTCTTGTGCACACTGGCAGAGGAGTGACAAAACGTGTTTTCCGCTGTCTAATAAAAAACTCCTGGGTAAGTCTGGCTGCTACCAGGAAACGCCCCAGGATTCACTCCACGTTGTCAGCACATCAGCATTCAGGGAAGGAACACCAGACACGTCCCTTGCCTTTGGGGATTCACAAAGCCCAAGCCTGCTGGTGAAGCCGTTACTCACAGGAGTCGTTCCCCATGGCGGCCATCGCTCCTCTCAGGAACAGAGGGGAAAGCTCAGGATGACAAAGGATGTCAGGAGGCACGCCAGAAAGAGAAGAGCCACACCAGTCCCGTCCCCTGATTGCAAAGAAGAATTGTAGCTCAACAAAATGATTTTTTTAAAAAAAACCCCTCAAACAAAACCCACAGAACAGCATCCGCCATCAAAACTGTTTCAGTGGTACTTGTAACAGGTGCAGAGCTGCAGGCTGACCCCCTTACCATCACTGTCACAGGGCCACAATCCACAGCAATTTCAAAGGCCCTTTTGAAAGACTCCAATCATGGCACCTTCTCTGAAGAGGACCTGCTGCTGACCTCTTGCCACCGTTAGCAGCAGAGCCCTCTGGCTCTCTAGCCCACACTTTCCCACCTTGTAGGCAGGAGCAACCGGCTTTCAGCTGCTGCTGCTTTAACGGCTGCAGTTGCCGCGCTCCTTTTCTGTCACCCTTCCGACTGCATCAGTCGGGGTGGGCTTCTGGTGATTCTAGGCTGACCCAATGCCTCGGGCTACGCTGCCACCCCGCTACTTACCTGCACTAGCTTATGGCAAAGAAAGGAGGATTAGCAAATAGGAACTCTACCCATAGAGCTCTAGTTCTGGCCAGCCTAGAAAGGTGCAATAGCTCAGCCTAGGGCTCGGAAGGTATAGAACAGCCTCTACTTTTATCCTGTATCTACCTACTCTACCATCTGGCCTGCAAGTCAAATCAGAATTACCTTTGAAAGAGGATGGAAGTTGGCGAGAAGTGGCCAGTAAGCGATAAACGCTTGGGAAAAAGGAGCCACGCAAGTAGCAAAGGAAGGAGCCGAGTTGTCCCGAAGGCCAGCTCGGCCCAACTAGCCTTCACTGGCCTGCTCGTCAGGATACCAAGCCCTGGCCAGGTGAGCTCACAAGCGCTGGGCGGGTGCCGCATCACTGCCCCTTTGTGACACGGGGCCCCACGGGGACGCACCGTGGCCACACGGCCGCCACAGACCGAGCAGCTCGCGTAGGCAGCAGCTGGCAGCCCTCGGGCTTCCCCACACACTGCTGCTGAAGGGCTGTTCGTCGCCCGGCAGAGCTCCCACCTCTTCTCTGAGCCGCACAGCCAGACAAATCAAAACCTGGCCAGGCCTGTAAGTGTTCCTGCTCACAGCTTTGGCCGGCACATTCGGGTTCCTAAGGGTTTCTTTTCTGCTTCTCCCAGGTACAGGACTGTGTCCGTGAGACTCACGTAGCAAAGCACCCGCTCTCTTACAGGTTCATTTCCAAGGAATTTTATCTGCCCCCCACGATACAGCCACAGGCTGACTCGGAACTAGCGCTACCAAAGAAACGCCCTCAGCAACTGCGCTGGGTTGCCCTTGCCTGGCTGCCAGGCCCCCAGCCAGCCGCTCTCTCACCCTGGAGCTCCCAAAAAACATTTCTGGGCAGCTTTTTTAGCATCTGGTTTAACACCTTGGCCCGCTCTGAGGGCAGCCAGTATTGCTTCTGCCCTGACGCGCAGCTGGTTGTTATTCCTGCCCCACTTCAGCTGGCTGCTTTGGCCCTTGCCCCGCCTGCATCATCTGCTTTTCCCCAGGCCTGCTCGGGGCAGTTAGTTTTACTCCTGCCAAGCTCGGGACAGTTACTTGGGCTCCTGCTCCGCTCGGGGAGGCTTTCTCTTTTCATCCTCCACTTGGAGCAACCAGTTTAGCCACAGCCTTGCTCGGCTGGCTTATTTTCATCATGCCCCTCTCAAGATGGCTGGTATTTTCCCTCTCTTGCTTGAGGGGGAGGCTCCTTTTGCCCCTTCTCCACACAGGGTACCTGCATTTGCCCTGCTCGGGTGGCCCTTTATGCCCCTGCCCAAGGTGGGGTGCCTAGCTTTGCTCCTGCCCCGCTTGCAGCATTTAGGTTTGTCCCTGCCCTGCTCATTTTGCTCCTGCCCCCATCCCGCTCCCAGCGGCCACTTTGGCCCCGGCCACAGCAGGACTACCAGGGCTCCAGAACCATTTCCCTGGCACCAGCCACCGGCCGAGCCCTGTATTTAATGGTCACCCAACAACCTCGCCTTCCGTGACAAAGTCACCTTTGCTTCCAAGCCTCCTCTAGCACTGCTCCTCCAGCTGCCGTCTGGCATTCACAGGGGCAAAGTTACCTCACTGCTGGACTCGTTACTGGGTCGGCGCTCAGGAGCTGGCAGCGCCCGATGCCACCCAGGGAAGCAGAGGATCCTGGCAGCCGCATGTCGAGCAGGGTGCGTCCGCTCCTCACTCACACACTTTAGCTACGGCTCTCGTGCTTGGGCAGCGTGGCATTTGTTACCCTTCACAAAATGCCACGGCAGGCGGGCTTGCTTGGATGAACGTGGCGGAGGAACGCCTGTGCCCCAAGAGGCTCCTTTTACGGAAGACATCTTGGCCATAAGAGGACCTGGCCAGAGTTTTTTCTTATTTGACTTTTTAGTATTATTCCTCCCAAGATGCCTGGTGGATAAAAAAAAAAAGGCAAAAAGGAGAGTAAATATCTATCTATCTATCTATCTATATCTATATCATTGCTGTTATTAGTAAAGGCACAAGTAGCCTGACCAGAAGCAGCTGCCAGGGCTTCCAGGCTCTAGGAAGCTCGGTCAGACCTGTGCAGACAGTGTCTGCCCTCATTAGACGTTGCTGACATTGGAAATGCCAACTTGCGAAGCTCTCTTCAGACTTGATACATTGCCCATCACTGTGGTATCTAACAGTGCTTTGACAGAGATAAACAAAAACAGGAGTGCTCTAACTTTGCTATCTTTTTTTGACTCCAGAAGCTGTGGCAGCGATGCAAAGCTTGATGCTTTGGAAGTGTCTTTCTTCTTCAAGAATAAATACTGTGTGGGTGGATTTCAAACCCATGTTGGGTCACCTGAGGAGGATCTCCTTGGCCAAGAAGTTTTGCCACCTCTGTAGCTCTCTGCAGGTTCAGAGCACAGAAGGAGACCCAACTAGTCTGCGATGCTCCTGCCAGGCACCACAGTCTGTTCGCTGGCACCACTGGAAACCAACAACTTTTCTAAACACAGCAGTGACCGCGCAGCTGAGGAGAGGATCTGCCTCTTGGCTGTCACTGCCTGCTGCTTTGCACCATCCCAGCGTTTCACTCCCAGAACCTCAGTACCACCTCCAGTGCCACAACAGGGCAGCAGGAGGGGGCTGCTCTTCAGCCCTCTTGCAAGACTCCAGCTTTCCACCTCTCTGGCCTGGTTTCCAGGTGCCGCTCTTCATCTCGATGTGCTCACAGGAGGTGGAGCATCAGCGCCTGAAGTTGTGTGGTAGCTTCCGGGCTGCCTCATCTGCCTTATGTCTTCTCCCTCTTGGATGACCTTGTCTGCTGGCTGCAGCAAGGCTGCTGGCAAAGTCCACCGTGGAAAGACAACAGAGTTGTGCCTCTCTCTGCCAAGCAACGGGGTAAGGAAAAATTCCTTCACCAAAAGGGTTGTCAAGCACTGGGACAGGCTGCCCAGGGCAGTGGTTGAGTCACCATCCCTGGAGGCATTTAGAAGACCTGTAGATGGATGTGGCACTTAGGGACCTGGTTTAGTGGTGGACTTGGCAGTGTTGGGTTCACAGTTCGACTTGATGATCTCAAAGGTCTTTTCCAACCTAAATGATTCTATGATTCTATCAAGGAGGTGCTTGTGTCGCTGGGATGGTATTTCAATGAGCCATTGGTGCTGCTGTTGGCACCCAAGCTGATGGCATGTTTGCAGCAGCTGGGGGATATCAGGGAGGGGGGACAGTGCCCCCAGCAGATGGAGGCTGACCAGGTGAAGAGGGAGCGCATGGGGTGGTGGTGGATACAAGGGAGGTGGAGGCACAGGCACAGAGGCTGGTGTCGGTGCTGGTAGAGTTGGGCCCTCAGTCCTTTGGCACATTTGCTGTGTAGGTGTCCTCCATTTGACCTTCTAAAGAAACCCCAAAAGGTGTGTCACTGTTTGTTACACTCTGCCCTGATTTTAAAGAGGAAAGCGAATGAAGCGGGAGCACGGTGGTGAGCACTTCTTGTTATCAGCTCAAGCATCTTTCTCCCTGCTTTCTGTTCATTTGAGACTACGCTCATTTCTTCATCCTCATAGGTGCCTTCCACATCCTCCCCGCCAAGAGTTCCCTCAGGCTCCTCTCTTATACGCAGCTTTGCCACTGTGGATGGAGGCTGCCCATGCTTAAAAGAGACTCCCATCTCCCACGTGCCAAGTGCCCACCACTCCGCTGCCGCTCCTTCATACACTTCGTACTTCCCCCTTCTGATCTTCCAAGTACTGCACAGATATTCACTAATCTTCTCTCAATCGGCTTTTACCTTCTTCCACATACGCTTCCTATGTTGTTGCCTCATGATGATATATTTGGCCTGTTCTTGTCCCTGAATTGCTATTTTCTTGCTTACTGAATTTGAGATTTTAGACAATCTGTGGGATGGATCCTGGGTTTTGCTGTGATTTGTCTTTAAGATTTCATAAACACAACGCACCCTTACAATCTACCTACAACAAATATATACCAAAAGGAAGGATTAACTTGACACTGCACTAACAGATAAAACAGATCCTCGTACTCCAACCGAGAGAAAGCAGCCTGGCTATTTGAGATGACTAACGTGAAGAAATTCAAAACTGTCATAAAATAACAGCATTGACTTTTGCAACAATTTGCTCAATCAGTATCAATTGAGTTGTTAAAAAAAGAATGTTGGAGCCTGATTTCTGTTGGGAAATCAGTTTCTTCAGCCCCATTCAGCCAGTAGTCAAAAGGGTGGCTTTCCACCTGATCCTGTAATTATATTTAATTTTTACATGTAATTATGGTTTCCTCAAAAAGTGTTCACTTTTCAGAGTCCTCTCTTCAGTCACATACCGGAGTTTTATTTTAAATAATCTTACTGCAAGCAGAGATCCCCTTTGTTAAAGCCAATTCAAATTAAGCCATTTCAAAATTAATTACCATTTGTTTTCTCCGCAACTATCTGTGCACACCTCTTTCATTAGAGATCAGCTGTTGTATAAGTTATGCGTTACAGCCTCCTTTAACAGGTTACCAGTAGGAATTTATTGAATTTCTGTGGAACACTTACAGTTCCCAGCCTGGTCGGCCACCTGCTGAGGGAATTGTACTGGAATTGGATGACCTTTTGGAGTGGGGAGGGGAAAAAGAAAAAAATCCCACTCAGTTCATCTGAAGATCATTTTTTAAAAGACATTCTAAAGTTACAGGTACTTACTAGTTGTGGGTATTGATTGTCCCTGGGGGCCCAGAAGACTTGGTAGTGCTTCTTGTCTTGGTAGAGGAACCCAGCAGCCCTTGTGAATAAAAGCAAACAGTTGGAAAATAAGCTCTACGAAAAGACAAGACTCACTGCCTCTGTTGAAATAAAAGTCACCTTCTCTTCCAACAAACGGCTGATTGACAGAGAGGAAGATTTGCAAAGTTCACCGGCCATCACCGGAGCGGCAGGAGGCACAACAGTCATGAGTGGTGGCGGCGGTGGCGGCCGCTGGTGCTGTTGCTGCCGAATCTGCCTACGGAGCCCTTTTTGTGTAGCCAGTTCCATTTCTGAAGTTGTTCACAGCCTAGAGGCAGAAAAGCATTAACAAAAAGGTAATAGGAAACTTCAGGAGATATAGGAACAAAAGCCTCCACAATGCTATCAATCCTAAAATAAATCAACATACAGACACAAGCACACATGACATTAAACACTGGTATTAATGATCGGTAACTCCGAGTATCTGTATTTAAAGTACTTCAGTGTTAAGACTGAAATCGAAAGGGAGGCAAACATGTTAAACAAAAGTGTCACCTGAATTTGCCAGATTGTCTCTAAAGAGTTGTAAGCTTCTGTGTAACAACAGATAACGCATTTGAAAAGTAAATTTAGCCTTATTCAATTTAGCCTTGCTTCAGGAGACGTCAATTAATATTTTCTTCCTTCAGCTTTTTACATATAGACCTTTCTTACAAACAGTTCATGTAAAAGCCATCCTGTTATCTGGCGTAGGAGCTTGTTGGCAATGAAAGCATCGGGAGAAACATCTGTTTGATGACACGTTGGGCAGGTGTGTTCCTCACATTCCAGCAATGCTGTTCTAATACCTGTGTGCAATTAGAATCATCAAAGTAGTTTTTAGCCAAACTAAGGACATTCAGGGGGTTCTGATCAATTATAAAGCCACATATGTGATTAATGGGTAAATAGGGTCTTGAATCGAGAGCATGAAGCTATAGATGTTCAACAGTGTAAAAAATTGCTCGTATGCAGCAAATAACTGTACGGCTTTGATATTTCACTGCTGTAACATTTGAAGATGCAGAGTAGGCCATGTCTTGATGTTTCCACTAGTCTTTTTTCCACTATCTAGTACAATGAGAAGTCACCAACATCAGGGCTAATGAATAAAACACATCTCAAAAAACCATTAGTAGGTTTGAGTTCTGAAGCTTTTAACCAACTCTCCCGTGGAGAAGAAGGTGGATTAAATGCCCAACTCCCCGCTTGTTGCAGAGCACAGTAAGTCACCAGAGTTGGCTCTATAATTGTGTATGAGAGAAAGGGCTGTGGGCAAACTAAACGCATTCGATATCTGATACCGTAATCACCTGCGCAGTTACGCACTCTTCTCATACTCGTCCTTCCGCATGTAAAGAGGATTTAACCACATACGTGGAAAGGGAAAAAAGCTTTTCTGCTTTTCCCCTTTATACGAGAAGAGTCCTTTCCTATTCAGGCTCTGCTTAAGTATTAAATAGAACTGGTGACAAAGTAATGCTGTTGTCTCCTGTTTCTGCTTTCAGAAGATCAGACGCGATGTTTTGAATTAACAACCATGGGAGTCACACTTACATTCGTCACAATAACTGTTTCCACAGCAGGGAGTAACAGCTGCATCGGTCATTATATCTTTACAAATGAGACACAGCAACTCATCTGGAATAGGATCATCATCATCAGAGGAGGAGGAGGAGGAGGAGGAGGAAGAGGAGAAAGAAGGTTCCTCTGGTAAAAAGGGAGGCTTTTCCTTCTTTCCTCTCGCATAAGCTTCCCTGGAGGGGGTTGGGGGAAGGAAAAAAGTTTAAGATGGGTCAAGGAAAACTTTTCCAAGCTTTGGATTTTGTCCAAGGAAGAGAATAGATGGAATTCTTCTCACTCCACATTAGCTTTCTAAAACGTAGGCCTTTAGTTTAAACTACTTTTCTACAGCCTCAACACTAGAAGAGGGAGGGGGGAACAATTTTCCTTCTGCAGAACTCTCCCACTCATTGGATCAACTAAGAAATTAGCTCAGACTAGAAAAATCATTTTTCTGACAAGTAGAAATCGGGTGAAATGAATCCCACCTCTCCTTTGCCAGAGGGTAAATGTAAATTGCAGGCTCAGGACCGAGTTAGTCTCCAAGTAATTACATTTTAGAAATGGAAGAAGTCTACGTTACAGCTTCTACAAAAGGAGATCCGTGACAGAAGAACAGAAGTGCTACCAAGTGCATTTTAAAGCAGCCACTCTTGTCAGCACACAGCAGTATTTTCTTAGATTATAGCAACAGGAAAACTCGAGTCTGTTTCACACATGGGATTTGATAAAAGTCAGAGCGGGAGGAAATCTCAGTCCAACGGCGATTTGTTAAATTTTGCAAGGAGCCTTTGCAACATCAAACAGAAGCAAAACGAGCTTTCAGAGAGAACGACTCCACTGCAAACACCACTGAAATGTTTTGCAGAAATACAGGTTCTTAGCATACCACAAGTTTAACCAACTTCCAGGGGCATGAACAGGAGGACCACCCTACTGTAATATTAGAAAGTATCACAGAGTTTAAGGTTAAGATGCAATGACAATGCTTCCTCCCCTGTAGCTACAGATGCTGGCCAGCTCGGTTGCATCGCCACTCAGACATTTACGCACGGTTTCTCTCGATCGCTTTTTGATCAGTCCCATTAATTCCATACTTACCCATTAAGACTTGGCATTGCATATTTTCCAGTGCTTGTCAGCATAGCACCCTTTGCATTGGGATCTTTAACCTCCATCATGAAACTCCTTGGAATTCCTGTGCTCTTTTTAACTCTCGGAACAGACTCAAAATTCTTGTCCTGTTAAGAAAAGAAATGCAGATATATCTCATCTTAAGACCCACACTTAAAATGACATGTCCATGATTATTTTAAGCAGCAAAAGCCTTTCATCCTCTCCTCTTACCTAGCATCAGAGTTGCTCAACTAAAATACTTCTTTGCCTAAGTGAATATAGCCGGGATGTTCCAAAGGCTTGAGCAGTGTTTTGAACTCATTTGACATTCTTTGGCTTAACTTCAGGTTCCTTAAGGGTGAAATATCCCTTAGCTCACCAACCACTCAGAGAAGAGACACAAACCCGCTCCTCCTCGAAAGTGCAATTCAGAGTGAGAGCTTAATTCAGTGCTCTGAATCAGCCACCGGAGAAACTTCTATTCACCACCTATATACGAAGGTTGAATTCATACCTCATGCACACATATTCAGTGAGTAACATTAAATGGCATGGCTACTCAACTAGAGACTTGTGTCATTAAAACACGCAACTATTCAACAGATGGGGTCAACAGAAACATCGTGGTTTTATACAAGATACTAAAAACTGTCAGCTGTCGTTAAAAAGAGTTAAAAACTGAAAAATGTCCAGTAACATTGAAATATAGAAAAATATGCATGCAAGTTCACAGAGAAAGATCGATGAACATATTTAATGTCTATGACGTGGAAAAAGAAAATTTTACATTTATCATTCCAGCTGTTCCTTGAATTTTGAAGGGCTTTGCAACATTGCCATATAAGCTCTCTCTTTCAGTTTTCTTGAAATAAACTCAGCAGTGTTTATTGAGAACTCAGGCTGAAGTGCACTTTTTCCACAAGGAAAAAGGGTAACTCTCATCTTGCTCCTTTTCCAGCCTATTGGATTATATTATGCCACAAGCCGCAGCTAAGCTTACACTAGGAAAACATTATCAGAGAGACACGTGAATCACTGCTTATTATGTCTTCAGTTGTTGAAAAATGTAGAACAAAATTTCACAATGTCAACAGAACAGCTCTCCTCAAGAGGTCACTAAATTGATCAGAAGAGAGATTAAAACCCTTCCTTGGAAAAAGCTCTTGTCCTTTACGACCTAATGCAGTGGAAGAACTCAAGGGAGCAGTGTTAGCAGATGCTGGGCAAAAACATATCCGCTTGCAGAAGAGGATTCCTCACTCCAGTGAATCATTCCTGCTCTATAGGTTTGGGAAAGCACATACAACATGACTGTACTACTAACTCAAAAGCTCTTGAAAATGTGCCTTTGGAGAGGAACACCCAGAGCTGGAAAAAGAGACCTTCTTTCCACTGCAAGTCTTACCAGAGGATTCAACTTCCCTTCTTTTCAGAACATTTTGTACCTAGTTCTGTTAGAAAGGAAGCCTGGTCAAGTATTTTGAAGCTTCATGCTCCATATGCCACTCTTTCTCGCACGTGGAAAAACAGGCCTGTGTTCTCTCATGGCAGGCACATCCACTCTCATTTTGTGGTTTTCCAGAAGCAAACACGGAATTAGGAAAGCTCTCTATTGGAGTCTGGCATTAAACGGGCTAGTATTGACCAGTACTGAAACAGAACCGTTCATAAACTATTAATTAGCTCATGTATTTTTTTAGGAATCAGTTATTATACAGCCTGCAGGCAACAGTCTAATTTGAGAGCTAACAAGAGAGTAAGACAATGAAGAAATACTCAAAGCAGAAGCTTTTGTGCATCCTTTTTTAAAAATCCTTGACTAATTTTGATTTTGCTGCTTTACTGTTCAACTGGCCAGCTTTCCAGTGATTTATTCCTACCACACTATGACCCAGGTTCTGCTTTGAAACACATACAGAAATATGTGTCTTAAAAACCAAAACAAAACAAAAGCCAAAACACAAGCCCCACACTTTAGACCAAGACCTGAGTTAGCTTTAAGAACAAAGCTAATTGTGTCTCCAGCACCAGAAGCACCTGAGGCTGCACTGCTTTTCCAGGGAGGGGAGAGAGAGAGGATTTGTCAAGAGAGAGGCAAGGCTTCCACCCTCCCTCTACCTACCCACAACCCGAATCAGGTACAGTCAGAGCAAACAAGAAGGGAATGGGTTTGTTTTGTCTTTCATTTCCTTTAATTACTTCTAACACTAAGTCTTCCCTCCCACTCCAGGATTTTTCCTTTTTTTTTGGTTGGTTTTTTGTTTGTTTTTTTTTTTTTTTTTTTTTTTTGTCTTTTTGAGATATCTGTGTTAGCTCATGGTAAGCTGCTACTTAGAAATGTAATACAGACATGCCAGGGAACACACGAGGCTAAAAGAATGTTAACTTTCTTGATGAACATGTGATTACTGTTTATATACATGCTAGAAAACAAAGAGAAAACTAACTGTTTTCAAGAAATACAAACCCATCTGAATTAGATCAAATACTATAGACGTGGTTTACACCAATGCATTGCATTAACTGCTAGGGTCACCGGGCCATTTCAACTAACTCAAACTCACAGTGAGAGGCATTCATGTCCAAAAAGGAATTTGAACCAATCAGTGATGGAGTTACGGATGTCAGACTTAGACCTACATACAAAAAGGTTTCAATTTTAAGTTGGTTGTATACCATTTGCCGAGAATCAGAGGCTGTGTTCTTCACAGAACACAGATGCCGAGCTCACGAATGTCTAGGTTAAGTTATCCTAGCAGCTTATCAAGTGATCAGGTCCAATGATCCAGGGTTAGAGTAATGCCTCACACCATTTGAGTGAAGAAAAAGCAGTTATACTTAAAATAAAGATGAAAAGTAACAAACACCACATAGTAAGTTTTCTGATAGTTTAGGGAATGTGGAAATTTATTTGTATACATAAACTCTGCCCTCTTGGTACATTCAGTGCAACTAAAAAAACCCCAAAATCCCATTTCGACTTTGTCACAAATTACTCTCAGACATACAGATATAGAACACCACAGTGCAAGAGAAACTCCTCAGGTATTTTGTCTCTGCTGCGGAAGTATCAAAAATATGAAGCCTGTACTCGAGTTTTGTGTTCTTAAATAATCAACCATCAAAATATGAAGGAACCTTTAGCCAGTCTGTATATCCCTAGTACTGCAAATAGGTAGCAGACACAGTACTTAATTTCTAAGAAAGAACAGCGATAGTCTAGACACTTCAAAGTGCAAGTTTCCTTGAGTGAAAAAAGATCAGTCATCTGGCAAAGAAATAACAAAACTGTCAGCAGCATCGTCTTTAGAACAGTGTTTCTTTGTGCAAGCCCAAGCCCTGTGTTCAGACATCTACCACACTTAGCCATGAGAGTGCCAAAATACAAAACGTGCCGGGTCTCTCCGCCATTACAGCATACATTCCTCATTCCCAAACATGAACCGCTCTACCAGTTGTTTCTGCATTAATTCCAGCTGAAGGAACACACAGCTCATCTGCCTGGTTCATTTTCAAGGCTAGAACAGCAGTGCCATTCTCCCCTTGTCCCCACATACAGGCATTTACCTGGTCTTTGATGCTAGCAGCATCTCTCCCCTCATTTCAGGGCAGCGTTACAATACCAGGAGAGGGTGCCACCCAACCAGAAACGGAGGGTGCATTGACAAGACAGCACTAAGCATGCCTATTTCAATTAACCCCCAAAACAAGGCCTTGTTTAAGAGCACAACGCTGTGGCATCCAGAATTACTCGGGGGTGCCTAAAAGCACTGCAACAGCTACCGCAGTAACATGCCCAAATTTAACATGCAGAGCCACATAAAATCAGGGTTTTTCGCTTGCAAAAGCTTAATGGGCACCAGGATGCTGCTGTACTGTTTCTCTGAGACACACTGTAACTCATCGGTCTACTTTAGTTATTGAGAACCAGCATGAGAAAGACACGGCAAAACCACAAGCTAATAATGTCTACTCACTCTGGCGGAGAGGCATGTCTTTGAGAAGGATGGAAAACACGACCATCAAAAAATGCTAATGGAGCTGACATACAACTGGACTGTATGAAAACATCAACGACAGCAATAATCCTGTAGTCAGGATCGCATTTGAATATCTGTAGTTTTAATCAATACACCCCAGATCTGGGGCCTAAGAGCACCTGCCATACCCCGCCCCCTCCCCCAAACGCAGTAGTCAAACACTGACAATCAGACTCTTCTGAGATGGGAACAAATTACAAGTTTACACTACAGTGCGTATCTGTCTTTCCTCTAAAAGCAATACAAGCAAACACATTCTAATAAGGAATCTCTCCACCTGCAGCAAACAGGATCTACAACTCAGCGCTCAGAAAAATCAACCCCAAGAACAAACCCAACAGAATCATCTTAGAAGTTACCGTTGTTGGAGTTCGAACCCCATGTCCCAGCAGGCCTAAAAATGTCAGTCTCCTTTGGGACAGATCCATTAAAATCTACCCCAGGACAACAAAAACTAACAGCAGCTTTAACGAGAAAGATACAATGCAAATGCCTCTGTAAACTAATATCCATAAAAAAGTGAACACACGGAAGCCCCTAACAAAGAATACAACGCTTTATGGATACTCACGTAACAGATGTTCTGCTGGCAGCTTCAACTCCTCCAGCAGGGATTCTTCTATCAATGACCGATGAGTTCTTTGGAATCAGGGCATTCTCATCTGTGTATTCTGAAAACAACATAAATACAGAAAAAACATTAGTCAATTTGTAAGAATGTATGTTAGTATGTCATTACATAGCACTTCAAAGAATCCCTTTACAGAGAGAAAAGCAAGTTTTCATAGGTAACACAGCGCTTTTATCGTCTCAACACACTAACAGTACATTTCAAGAAATCTTCAGGTCTGAGAATCAACTACAAGCAGCAAAATCTTTTGCATTTTTGTAAAATCATTTGAATGCCAACAGCAAAGTGGTCTCAAAGGTCACTACAGGAGAGTCTGCTAACGCATGAGGTTCTTCCCTGATCTAGCTTAAGTTGCTTTTGCTTCCGTTGGGCTACAAAACCAGTAGAACTCTGGAGAAAAACAAACCACAGCGAAATCTCACCTGCATAAACCAGATTCTAAAGCCTGACTAGCTTGCCCTGCAACAAAAAAGGCACTTAGCTAAAGCATGAAAACTCTGCGCCATTGCTTTCATGGCTGTTAACTACAAACGATTCACCTGTGCTGCTCGTGCTCATGACTGACAGCACACAGAAGAGAGCCTGCCATCGCTGGCTGTTTCCTGGAGCTTAATCCATCAACAACCACACTTCTCAGCTGCTCAGGGCTTCACATTTAGATGGAAGTAACTTGTAAGAACATCTCTTAGAAAAGACAGGTCAAGAAATCCAGATCAAATTAAAAGGAGGCAAGCTGAAATGCATCATTCTTGAGGCACAGGCTTTTTGAAGGGAATTCTGCCTTTACAGAACATGCCTCGATAGGAAGCATGGAAGAGGGGACACACCCCTCTCCCCTTTTAAAAAGAGGCCCAAACCATCCGTTTTGCCCTCCCAGCATCTTAGACAAAGTCCATCATATCACTTTGCCACTGATATTTAAAATCCTGTTTACTTTTCGCTTATATTAGCATTGCTTCTATTATTAGATTTTCATTAGGAAAAGTAACAATTACTGAACTGTCAAAAAGTTAGAGTACTCGGAAAAATCTGAAAAATCAGTTGGTGGTGAGCAATTGTTTTCATTTGCGCTACTTCTTTTTCTTGGGTTTTATTTTCCTCTCTCTGTTGGGTTTTTTCTTCTTTCTCAACCCTATCCCACCAGGTTTTGTTGTTACCATCATGTTAATGACACAATAGATCCTGCCAAACCTACAACCTGCAAAACCTGAAGACCAACTTATGCAAGACATGTTCCAGAAATTACTACCAGCACAGAGAAGCATTTGTATCTATCTTGTTCTGTCCTTGCCAAAACTGCTGGGCGACCTGTCATCAGCCTCAGTGACTAACAGCAGGCAAGACTCGCTCCTCTGGCTGAGCTCAGATGCAGCTATTTCGGAAAGTTGTGCCTTGTTATTTTGGGAAAGCATTTCAAGGAAATGTTTTTAATACCCTGGAATGGAAAGACTAAGCATGGCAATCTCACTCCAAGTTCCAGCTCTGCCAGAAATTACAGGGTTTTTTTAATTATTTCTCTTTCCACCAAAAGGGCGGCCCTTAGTTCTGAATGCAAGATGACTTACCTGGGGTATACAGACAGCCCACAGAAAACTGGGAAATGAGTCTGTGATCACTTCCATCCCCATTCCCTGGCACTGCAACACTCCTTTCCCACTCCTTTCCTCACCAGCACTCAGGCCTTACACACTCTGCGTAACATGCACAAGACGCTGACTTCGCCAGGCATTGCCCAAATCACCTCCTACTTGACTTCTGATCAGCTCAACTACTGCCACAGCCTTTTCTGTCCCTATGTGCAGTCTTGCCCCATTCTGACCCACTCAGAAAGCTCCTACAAGGATCATCTCACTCACTGCCTTCATCACAACTAACAGTCTCCATAACACCCTGAAGTTGTTTCCCTCACTTGACACATACAGCTAACATGCCATTTCATGACTTAGCCTCCTCCCTCATGTTACTTCCCACCAGCTCCTAATTACATGTCCTGAGAGCAGCTGCCACCGACTGTCACCTGCTACACACCAACAGGAACAGCACTGTCTTCTCCCCTGGCCACTTCCATGCTCCGGAGGAGGTGTTCACACACCCCTGGCAGCTGGCCTTACTGCCTGAAAACCCCTGCTGTGCTGCTCAAGGCCATGAAAACTGTCACGCTGCGGCTGTACCCACATCACTGTTCCTCATTCTGAGTGACACTGCCCATTCCTCTGTATCCCCACCTGCCCACAGCCCTCTGTCGTTTTCAATCCTGTAAGCATTTTGGAAAAGCACACTTTTATTTTTGTAATACCTGCTTTGACCTCCCTACAGGACAGGCCCAGAGTCCATGACTATGGCTGGTAAAATCCGTAGCAATACAGAATTGTGTAGGGATGAAAAATGCCCAGTAGTTCAGCTCATTTCACTTGTTTAAGCCAAGGCTTTTGGCTAGAACACAGCCAAGAAAATTTAAAACCAGAACTAACCTACACTCCCTCCTTGATTGGCACCTCTTTCTTTCTTCATCAGTTCTTTGCATTTCTTTAGTTCCTGGGCAGTACATATCAAGAGTTGCCTGTTTAAAAGAAACAAGAGAGATCAGTCACAGATATGGAGAAAACCTGCCAATCACATACAGGGTGCCTACACAGTAGCGTTATCAAGGCCCTGCATACACACAAAAGATTAAATTAAGGCACGAGGGAGGAGAGGGCAGGAACAGCCCTCTGGCACCCACGATGAGTAACCAGAATTTCTGCTCTCAACTGGGGCTTAGTCCATGTGCAAGTACAGTGCTGATCCAGACACGGAACTGAGGGTGTCACTTAATCCCAGCTGTCACATACACTGTTCCTTCTTCCATCGCTTCCTGCTGATGAATTGCTTTCCAGGCTCTTCCCTCTCATCGCAGCTTCGATAACTGCACTCTGGCTCAGGGCTGACTGGGGGAACTTCTCAGCGCTTTCACTTTGCTTCGGGCTTGGTATGAGCCTCATCCCTTTGGCTTGGCCCCCAGCAGAAGGTGGGCAAGTGGCAGGTTTGCAAGTGGTCTGATGGAACTGAGCTTGTACACCTACGAGAGCTTAAACACCAGCCAAAGAGAAAGCCCAGAGAAACTGTGAGAGAGTAGCAGAAAGAAACATCAGGGCTGGTCACTGTTCAACACACGGGGTTTGGAACTTGGTAGACTGGAGCTCCCAACAGACTCAGCTCTTTCAACGGAAACATCCTTTAGCTTTTGATCCTGACAGAAATTTACCCACATGACTGTTCCTCATTCCGAGTGACACTGCCCGTTCCTGTGTATCCCCACCTGCCCACAGCCCTCTGTCGTTTTCAATCCTGTAAGCATTTTGGAAAAGCACACTTTTATTTTTGTAATACCTGCTTTGACCTCACTACAGGACAGGCCCAGAGTCCGTGACTACGGCTGGTAAAGTCCGTAGCAATACAGGATTGTGTTCCTCCAGCTGCCCGGGCTCGGGCTGGCGACCCTCGGGGGAGCAGCAGCAGGACCCGCTCCGACCCTGGCTGTGGGGCTATCCCTGGGGCTGAGCACTCGGGCCCAGGGCCGGTGACCTGGGCCATGGCAGGGCCCGTGGGCGAGGAGGGCTCCGGGGGCCTCCCCACAGGCCCCCCCGCACCGGGAGATCCCTGCTCCTGCCCCTGCAGCTCCCCCGGCGCGGCCCCCCCCACCCCCCCACTGCCCCCAGCCCGCCCCTCACCCACTGCTCCTCAGGCCCCTCGGCCTCTGCCAAGGCCCCGCCCCAGCCCGGCCGGGCCTGACAGGCCGCCTCCGGCCCCGCCGATTGGCTCAGCCGTGGCCAATGGCGCGGCCGTTGCCGGGCGGGCACAGGCAGCCCGGGCCTCTCCTCACAGCGCTGCCCTGCGCCCGCTGCCCCCCCCGCAGCTCGCTCCTCAGCCCGCCGGGACACTGGGCCTGCGGAGAGACGGCCTGCAGGAAGGGCCATGGCACGGGAGCTGTTCTCTCAGCAGCGCAGGGGCTGTGCACAGCTCTGCCCTCCCTCGGGCCGCTCGCGGGGGCTGGGCCTGCCCCGGGAGGGAGGGCAGGGGACAGGAGCGGAGGGGAGCTGCCCCGAGGGGAGCTGGAGCTGCCCTGGCCTTGCCCTGCACAGCAAGTCTTTCCCAAAATGCGGGGCGGTCTGTGCTCCAGCCACAGCCCTGGGCAGGAGGAGCTGCGGGACGGGAGCCGCTGGCATCGGCCAGGCCGGCCCCCGGCAGGAGGCAGGGCTCTGCCCCCGCTCCCACCGCCCGTGCTGAGCCCAGCACCCAAGGCCTTCCTCAGGCCTCGCCTTCCCTCGGGCGTGGGGAGGAGAGACGCCCTGTCCTGGCGTGGCCCAGGGCATCCTCCTGTGGCCAGGAGGAAGGATGGAGCCCCGGTCATGCTCCCCTCCCCACAGGGCTGACCGCTGTCCTTCGCCTCTGTCCCTGGGGCTCCCCAGCGCTGGCAGGCCCCGCAGGCCTTCAGGGCCAAGCACATGCTGGGGCACCAGGGGCTCCTGGGGCTCAGGGCAGCTTCGGGCATCTCCAAAGCCGCCGTGTGGCTGCCCCTTTGCTTCTGCAGATGCAGTTGTTCGCACCCACTTCGTGGTCAAAAGTGTTTCTCTTCACGGCACACGGACTGGGCAGAAGCCACTTCCTGGTTAGTCTGGGAGGACTTCAGGGAAAGGAGGAAGTCACAGCAAGCACACAGGTAAGAGGACAGTGAAAAGGAGCCCTATCAAGGTTTTTGTGCTCTTTCAGACCTGAACTCTGATGTTTGTGTGCATCCCAGCACTAAAGTCAGCTTCTTTTCCTCCAAGCTGCTTGACCCCCGCAAAATGAGTTGGGCTGAGCTGGCCCAACTCGGCTCCTTTCTTTTTTAATTGCCTGCCTACACTTCCCCTTTTTGCTAGCAATTTCTTTCTTTCTTTCTTGCCCCTCGCCCGCCCAGTTCCATCCTCTTTCAAAGGTGATGAGTTTCTGGACAGATCATCGAGTAGGTAGACACAGGTTATAAGTATAGGCCGGTCTATACCTCCAGAGCTGTAGGCTGAGCTATTCTACCTTTACATGCTAGAGAGGTAGGGGCCAGGGGTAGAGTTACTGTTTGCCAGTTACTATTTCTTCTGGGATCCTGTGATAGTGATGGTAAGGTCGTCAGCCTGCAGCTCTGCAGCAGTTAAACCTACCACTGAAAGAGTTGTGGTTGGGGATGCTGTTCTGTGTGTTTCATTTTCAAGAGTCATTTCATGGAGCTAGAACTATTTCTATGTGATTAGGTGATGGGGATCTTCTTGCAACGGCCTTCTGTTTCTGGAGCGCGTCCTGACAGCCTTTGTCATCCAGAGCTTTCCTGTCTGTTCCCGAGAGGAGTGATGGCCACGGCGTGGAATGACTGATGTGAGTAATGGCTTCACCAGTAGGCCTGGATTTAGTGAATCCCCAAGGACAAATGCATGTAGCAGGTGCTCCATCCAAGAATTTTGATGTGCTGAGGCTAATGGTTTTAAACTAAAAGAGGGTAGATTTAGGCTAGATCTACGGAAGAAATGTTGTACGATGAGGGTGGTGAAACACTGGAACAGGTTGCCCAGAGAGGTGGTAGATGCCCCACCCCTGGAAACATTCAAGATCAGGCTGGACGGGGCTCTGAGCAACCTGGTCTAGTTGAAGGTGTCCCTGCTCATTGCAGGGGGGTTGGACTAGATGACCTTTAAAGGTCCCTTCCAACCCTAACTGTTCTATGATTCTATGATATGCACGCCTGGCCAGTGGGCGCACGTGCGCGCGCACACACACACACACACACACAGAGATGCGCACAGAGTGTGCGCACACACACACAAAACACACACACAGAGGTAGTGCATGCACGCCCTACAGCATGCATGCATGTGGAATGCACCCACCCCACACACCGGCATGCATGCACGCAGTGTGCACCCACCCCTCTGCCCACACGCACGCTCACAGCACACACCCAGTGATGCAGGCACACGTAGAATGCACCTCAGATCTGTTCCCTTTTTCCAGTCACCAGGGTCTTCACCTGACTGCCATGACTTTTCAGATATCATGGAGAGTGGCTTGGCAGCTACAGCAGCCAGGTCCCCAGGGCTCTGCGATGCATCTCATCAGGTCCCACAGACTTATGTGTGTTCAGGTTCTTCAGGTGGTCATGAACCTGAGCTTCTCTTACAGTGGGAGGGACTTTGCTCCCCCAGTCCCTGTCTTGTGGTGCATCCACTCGAGAGGCGTGGGAAGAGAGGTTGCCAGTGAAGACTGAGGCAAAAAAGTGGTTGAGTACCTCAGCCTTCTCCTCGTCCGTTGTTACCAGTTTGCCAGCCTTGTTCCTTAAGGGGGCGTACGCTTTCTTTGACATCCACCTCCTGCGGCGTGTGGTCCTCCACAGGCTGCAGTGTGGACATCTGCTCCATCATGGTCCTCCAGGTGGAGGACACCTGGCTACAGGGGACCACCTGCGTCACCATGGTCTTCAGCACGGGCTGCAGGGGAATGTCTGAATTAAACCTTGTAGGTATCTTGTTTGGGTATGGTGACACGCACCTGAATATGAGATTTCCATTTCCATTTCTCATGTATCATCTCTTATCGGAGGCATTTTACAAATTATTAACCCTGGTATGCCAATTTCTAGTATTTCAAAATACTTGGGAGGGAGAGAGGAGACCTGCATTTAACCCTGCTCAGCCCTGGCACACGTGTAGGAGCACACACCTTGTTGTGCCACCCCACCCCTGTCTGGATTAGGACTCTGTCTGACCCTGAGATGAGCCACGTGAGGGCCAAGAGCACCAGGAGCCCTGTCCCGGGTGGGCACTCCCCACGGGTGGGTGCTCTCCCCTTGCTGCCTGCTGGCCAGCTCGTGCTCTGCTTTATTAAGGCAGCCTAATGGCACTGCTGTGTTTCTGCCTGTCGGTATGGGAGTAGTAGTTAATAGTCTGTGACCTGGGATTTTTTTCAAAGGGTTTTTTTTTCTCCCTAGAGACATTGCTTTTAAAAAGTTAACAAGAAAAAAAAAAAAAAAGGCCTCTGCCTTTGAGAAGTGGTCCCTATACTGATTTGCAGCACTGGCATGGGCACATCCAGTTGCTCAGGGTCAGTTCCCTTACCAGGTGGTGGTGGTTTGCTCAAGGTAAAAGCCCAGAACAAGTGTAAGGAAGGATATTGCAGGCAGGAGTGAAAAAGATTTCAACTTTAAAAGTAAGGAATATTATAGGAAGACAAGATTGGGCAAACATCAGAGCTGAAGAAAGAGGGGCAAGTGTCTGCAACTGGCAAGTATTTGCAAATTCCTTTCAAGAGGATTCACCTGGGCTGGTTCCTGTGCACACTCTTGGCACAGCATTTTATTGATCAGCTTCTGGTTAGAGGAGAACCAGGAAGATTGCAGCTTTCATTTCCAGTTCCGGATGCTGACAGTGGCAACAAACATCTCGGCTGTTCAGCAGCAGGGTGGGTTTACGTCCCCACGTGCCACACGGTCCCTAGGAGGTTCAGGTAGGAAGGACTTGCTCTGCAGGAGGCCAAACCACCTCCCACTGTGTGGCTCCCTCGCTGCTGGTCCTTGTCTCTCACGGGGTTTGCTATTTTTCCTGTTGACACGCTGGATAAAGCTGTGTCTCTGTTCAGAAGAGGTGCGAGTTTTGCTGGTGGAGAACGAGCGGCAGACCCGGAGCATGGAGGCGATGGCTGGAGGAAGCCTGGAAGGAGTGGGAGCACCAGTATGCCGCCGTGGCTCAGGTGAGCTTCCCAGTAATGGGCATTGCAGCCAGATACCTTAGCCTCTGGTCTTTTGAGTCTGATGTTTTCCCCTTCTTGTCATCTTTAGGATTCGGCACTCACACACCTCTCTGCCAGCGATGCCCCGACAAGACCCTCCAGGGCCTTTTAAGCTTGGCTAAACTGGCAATAAGGTAGCCCTTGGTTAAGGGTCCACGATACAATATCAAATCTCTCACGAGTTCAGGTGACAGAATATTCTGTCTGCTTCCAACTACATTACAGTTTCTTGTTTTTGTTTTGTAGCTGTAAGAAATTATTACTGAAATAAAAGATGCCAGTGAATGCACCGAGCCATGTCAAAGCAGCTCAGACTTGTGTCGTTTCAAAGTCCTTGGCAGGGAGAACCAAAGATGTTCGCTTTAAAACCAGTCATGAGGTACACGACCTAGAACTTAGGTCAGATGTGTTCTTTGTCCTTTTTTACCAAAAAAATAGCAATGCTTTTAATTTTGGGCACGTTTCTGAAAGCAACCGACGTTAACATGACTTATTTAGCCAGACAGAAGCATTTCAGTAGGAGGCTGTGGTGTGTAAGAGCCAAGGAGTGCATGGCGGGCTGCTCTGGGAAGGAAGGGGTCTGATGGTGACTTGGTTAACAAATCATTCAAGGCACACCTTCACTGAAAGGCCATACGCCGCTCCCTTCCCAGTTGCTCTTCGCCAACCATTTCTGTGCTTCAGTGTGAGTAACTGCCAAACGGAGGAGGCGGGAAATTTGCTGTCTGTGCTGTTTTAAGACAGTGAACTGAACTTAATCAGGCTTCTCTCAACTTTGTGTCTTCTACCTAGCAAGCCGTCAGACATAGTTTTGGAGAAAGAATGGTGACAAGCCTTTGCTAGTGTGGTATTGTTTTACTTGTTCGGTGGAGAGAATACTTAAATTGGTAGGAGGGTCAACAAAAACCTGGGCCTGTTGCACGTGTTGCAAATGTTTCTGCGGTTCACCTTGTTGGGTAGCTGTTTGTGAAAAGTGTGTTTCAGAACTAGATGTTCAGAAGCCGTCTGGACATGGTCCTGGGCAGCCTGCTCTAGGTGACCCTGCCTGAGCAGGGGGGTTGGACCAGATGACCTCCAGTGATTCCGGAAGGCCTTTGTCTTCCTTGTGACTCTGTGATTCTGGAATTTGTGCGGGGAGGGGCAAGCGCTGTGGGGTACGCAGGGAATGTTGTCTTAACTATGGTCTCCCTCTATCAGGAAGGCTGCGGGTGTGCTCCGTGCTGAGCGCTCAGCGCCTACGCCTGTCTGTCCAGGTACGCCAAGCAATGTGAAAAAGAGCATCATTTCAGAAGTGACTGCAGGAACTTTTGCTAGCTCAGCCAAGTTAGAGAGGGACTGCAGCTCTTGAATGCAAGTAGAGTCGTGTTAGAGAATAACCACTGGAGGTAGCTGGGTAAGCTGGCTCTGGTGACAAATGCTGAGGTGTCTTGGGTTTGTTTGTCATTTAAAGGGAAATCAAATCTGCATCAGATACGGGATCGGGGCTGTTGGGATGGAGAGCTGAAATTCTTTCTTCTTCTCACCTTCTGCTGCAGATCTGTGCTTCTGGGGGAGCTTGTGGAGCACCCGCACAAGCTCTGCAAGACAACCTGTTGGCTGCACTTGAGTGCAATAAGCCTGACTGTAGAATTCTGCTGCAGACCGTCTCTGTTACGCTTGTGGCGTTTTAGACGAAAACTTAGGTTTTGGATTGAATGTAGGGGTTTTGGCTAAAACATCGGGGGGAGGTTTTCTGCCTGCAAGTGGGAAAGAAATGGCGCAGCGGTGCTCGCAAAATCACCTGCTAACTCACTCACTAAATCCTCTTTCTGCAGGAGTAAAATATGGCAACGTGCGAGTTCGCTGAACCTGACTACTAAGGTGCTGAAAGTGTCTTTTCCATCCAGTGCTTGTGAGTTGCTTCCTGTGTTTCTGGGAAAATGTCACTGAACCAGTCATTAATGCTAATTTGAAAAGTTCTGTAATTGTCATCTTTCCCTGCTATTCAACAAAGTGGATGCTGTTTTTCTCAAAAGAACTTAGTTTTCCTTCCATTTCTTCTTCTTTGGCTTCTTCCCACTCTTTGTCCTGTTTCCTTAGAAAATGTGATGTGAGCAGTGTCACACCATGCTGTCCGTTCTCTGGTCACCAAGTAGCACTTCCCTGGAATCACTTTAGCTGCCACACCTGGCTGACAGAAAGAAAGAGTGACGCCTGTCAGCTGCAGCCTTTCTCGGTGAGAGAGCGAGTCTCTCCGTGCACGAGGGAGTTAAAAGTTGACTGAGTGTGTCTTGGGTGCTGTCCTTTCCAAAAGTAAAGGGGTTTTTTGCAACTCTCCTTGCAGACTGAGCGTGTAGTTTCACACGCGCATGAGCTAGCAGAACGGCCTCCTGCCCCCAAATGGAGACGGGCAAATTCCCTCTCCTTCTCCCCAATGCATTGTCCTGCCTCCTTCCTTGTGCCAGCGTTTATGCTTGCTAGTTCTCTCTGCCAGCCAGTTTAACTCTCTAACGTGGTGGAGAACTCTCTGCTTTTCTGGGTTAGTTTCCTGCCTGCTTAGGGAGTTAGCGTGGCTCATCAAGCGCTCTAATACATGTGCAGGTAGGCGCAAGGGAAGCCGCAGGAATGCAGGAGTAGAACAAAGGAGCAGAGGGAGAGATGGGGGGCGGCAGCAAGGCCTCTCTTTTGGTGGCACTGAAGTCAACCTGTTTTGTGAAATCGTGTCTTCAGCTGCGACTGACCATATTTTTAGCTTTTTCTTCAGTAAGCCTGCCGCATCGTTGGCCTTTGAAAGTGACTTTCATGGACTGCCGTCAGTGAAAACTGACATCCCAGAACTCTGACTTGGCTGCATGTGATTCTGCTCAAACATGCAATTTCTCGGGTTTTTAATTTTCTGGAGCTTTTTAATCCAAAACTCAGTCACTGACTCGTGGCACGTTCCTTTCTTTGGAAATAGTTCATGAGGTTTGAAAGTCCTAAGTACCTCGGGTGAAGAAGCGTGGTAATTTTGGCAGCTTGTGCCCAGAGTGCTTTGGTGTCGGATACAGCCGGGAGGTTGGATTCTCGTTTGCTCCTGAACATGGAGTGTGCCTGTGGCGTTTTACAGTGATCTGATTTGTAACAGAGAGAAGTAGGAATGTGGTCGCAGTCACTGTTTTCAAAGAGAGCAGAAATGCAGTTAGTGTTGGACATCTCTCTCAAAGGAGAGGCTTCACGCCTTTAACCTGCCTCTATCGAACTATTTTCCCCCTGTTTTGATTTCCCAGTAATCCTTGGTTTAACTTAGCAGAGTGATGCATGTACAACATCCGAATAACCAGATCAGTATATGTGTTGTTCATAATTTATTCTAGATTTTATCTCCCTGCTTCCATATTGCCAAGGCAGATGCCTAGAAAAAAAATGTTTAAAATGCCCGCTGGCTTACTAGGGGGAGCCTGGGCACACCTGATGCGCCGGCATTTCCACATGCTTTAATACGCAGTTAATAACAGCAGCATGATTAACTTTGAAGTCAGATGAACAGTCCACATGTGGGAGGGTTCCTTATCCGATGGTTCTTACCGGTGGTACTGGTCTGATAAGCACATCTGATGGGTACTGTAGGCAGGACTACACCGTGTCAAGGTGTGAGCTGTCCACCAGAGAAGAAGAATTTCTGATTTGGTGGGGAATTTGGGGCAGTGAGTGGCTTGCTTTTAAACTCCAATCTCCCCAGTTAGTTTAAATCCTTGAAGTTTGACTTCCCATTTGGCCACGCAAAGTTCTGTGCTCTTGGCCTGTCCAGGGAGGCAGTGGCAAAGGCAGGGTGACTCAGGGCGACTCATGGAGAGCATGCAGTTGAGAAGGTTTCTTGAATGCCCTTACCTGCCCTGCTGGAAGATACTTGTTCACTCTTTTTCTTAAAACTATCTTGCTACTAGTACAATATATTCTGTTAGTAATCATGAAGTACTTCCCTCAAAATGCTGACTCGTGCCTAGTGCAGGACCCTGACTGCTGCGTCCTGTGTTTCACGCGCTCGTTGTTTTCATGCTGGCAGAAAATACTGGGACATATTCTCAAATAGTTCCAGTGCCCGTGACTTGAAGTACAGGAGATCCCTACGCCCAGCCTTTAGAGCACAGTCTTTCTCCACACAAGTACCATTTGTATAAATTGTATTTAGTTATAAACACTTCCCTTTATTAACTTTGTGTTGCTCCCAGAGCCTAGCCTTCAGAACTAGCTGTAACCTCCTATGCCGTAAGGAAAACAGGTTATTAGTGCACGCTGGAAGAAGCAATCCTAAAGCTTTGGTTGCAGGAGAACATGTCTGGTACAGATAACACAATATGCTTTGTGTGCACATTTAGGTGGCTGGCTGTACTGCTTTGTAGCACGGGGTAAGGGCTCTGTTTGATGCCTGCGTTGGTCAGCATGTGTAACACCCAGGCATAGTGAACTACATTTAGTATGTTCCTTTTGAGACTCCATGGAGAAAGCAGTGCTGTTTGAACAAGGTGATTAAATCTGTCTTGTCTTGCGGAGGCTTTTTCAGTAACCATTTCAGGACTTGCAAAACACAGTTACTTGGAGGCGTTTGTATTTCCACGTGTAGGGACTCTCTCTTCTCAAGGCGCCTATTTAATCTTGTAAATCACTTCAGCTTTTAAGTTTTTCCACCAGAAAATCTCTCTTGATGTACTGAAATGTGAAGTCTTTGTGGAGCACCTCCAGAAGCATCTGAAAGGCCTGGAATTGTTTGTGAAATACTGCAGAGGTGTGGTAAGGACAGGCAATTGGAAGGAAAGGACTGGAATAAGGAATACGAGGCTTTAAGTATAGAAAAAAATCGGTGTTTTAAAGTGCAGTGTTCTGTTTACCTCATAAGTGTATGGAAAGTTACGCTGGAATTGATGAGCTGTGAAAGTCTGTATTGCTTGTAAGGTGAAAAATATCGAGAGTCCATTTTGTGGAAGAGCTTGAGAATGAAGGTAGTTAAGAACTTAGTATTCCTTCGTGTTCAGAATAAACATGCAAAAAGTGAACAAGACATACATGATGCGTGAAATCTAGCAGAAGGCAAGGAACAATAAGGAATAAAGTCTAAAATCAAGGGAAAGGACAAATGGAAACTTCTACCTGTTACTGAGAAGCTTTTTAAAAGATGGTTTTTCTCAGATCGCATCTTCCTAACCTACGTGAGTAGACTTGGACGCAGGGTATTGGGTTTTTTTTTCCTCCTATTTACCTTGTCAGTACCTCCGCGTCACTTTTTATTGGTGATCTCGTAGGCATCGGGAAAGCAAAGGGTTCTCCTTTTGCTCTGCTGTGAGATCCAAAACTGTCCTGCGTGCCATTTTTTTGAGGAAAAGAGCTACAGGAGATGGATAGGAGAGTATTCACTGCAGACTGATGAAACTTCTGTCAATCTCTGTGGAAGGGTGGCTAGCTGACAGAGGCCACGACATCTATATGAGCAACCCAAGCTATGCTGTGAGGGGTTAAGTGCCTGCTGTCAGTGAAGTAGCCTTGAGAGATTCAAGGTGGAAGTTGAGCAATTGAGCAAGCGGAAGAGGAGGAGCAGAGTGGTGGTGTTTACCATTCTGAAGTCGGACCTAGGCAGCCCCTTCCGCATCGTGACTAACCAAGGCAGACGAATCGGGCATGGACTAGGGGCGCGTGAACGGGAACTAATAACCAATCCTATGCATTGTTTAAGCACGTGTATATTTAGAACACTATATAACCCGCCATGTAGTTTTAATAAACGAGGCTGATGCTTGTACTCATATTGAGATTGTCGTCAGTAACTCCGGACCGCCGCCCCGACTCCGACATCTGGTAGCAGAGGATGGTTAATTCCCGAACCTCGAGACTGCGGTAAGAGCAGCAAGAGAGGGGGAGTCGGGAGAAAGGCGACTGGGAGTGTACTGCCAAAAATAGTATAGGGCAGATACGGAGCGTCTGGCCAGCGCCTCCCAGGGGGACGGCTGCTATCATGGAAGGGGAAGCAGCCGCTACGTTGCTCGCAAGCATACTCTCTAAGAGAGGGATCGAGACAACGGTGAAACAGCTGACCAAGTTAATAAAGTTGGGACAGCGGTTGGGACATTTTAAGGACACTCACACGTTGTTTTCCGTGCTTGAATGGCGAGAGTTGGGCGATACGATGTGGCGAAAGACTATTGAAGGCGATGAGAAGGTTGAAAAGGAAGTAAAATCGGTGCGTGAGCTCTGGAAAGATGTTTTAGAGACGCTAAAAGTTATGAAAGCGGAGAGAGAGGTTGCGTGCGCAGCTGCGCAGATGCTCACGCCTACGCCGGAAAAAACAAAGAGTGCGGGACCGAAGCATGGGTTAGTTGCTCGGTTGTTTGGACCCCCTTCTCTCGCTTGTCGAGGGGTGGTGGTGACCCCCTGTAAAGATGCCATCGAACTGAGGGAAAGAGTGGAAGGAGAGACATTTTCAAGGGAAGCTGGCGGGGTCTCTCCCCCGAATATTCCAGCTCCAGCTCCCTTGCAGGGAGGGGCAGAAGGGGAAAAGGCGGAAGTTGCTAAGACAGAAGCGAGTCGGACAAGTGAGGGAAACGAGGAAGTGCAACAGGTCCGAGTGCAAGCGGAGGAGTGGCCACCGCCCTCTGCGCCGCCTCTCTACCCTCCCCTACCGCCATCCGACACCTCCTCTGCGTCATCAACACCCCCAGCTGGAGAGGCAGAAAAGAGATCTACCGGAGAGACGAAAAAACTCCTCAAGGAGGTGGTTCGAGAGCTAAAGAATTTGACGACGACGCTTCAGCAAGAGACTCCGGTTAACAAGCGAGCTGGGACGGAGGACTGTACCCGCCCCTGTCTTTCTGGGCCTCCAGTGGTAACTCGACCTGGCCGTTGGAGTGGTATTGTTAGAGACGCCCTCTTAGATGGGCAGTGGGAGGTGGCCTCGGGTCTTGGTCCGTTGGCTTGCCCCGTTGTACCAACACAGGGAGGGCAAAAATGGGAACCCCATGATTGGAAAATTTTACAGCAGGCAAAAAATACTGTTTCTCAGTATGGGGTAAAATCCGAAGCCGCACGGCAAATTGTAATTTGGCTTTTCGATGCAGACGTACTCTGTCCTTATGACTGCCAAGCGTTAATGCGATTATTGTTAACTCCTACCCAATTTTTGTTGTGGGGATCCTCTTGGTCTCAACGAGCGGCTGCCGCCGTTGCCCAACACCAACAATTGGGAGACCCTCTCTATGGGATAACGGTTGAGATGTTGGTGGGAGGAGGTCAATTTGCTGATCACCATGTTCAAACGACCTTTCCAACCAATATATTGCAGCTCTCTGCAAAAATTGCTTTAGAAGCCTTTTTAAGCCTGCCAGGGTCGTCAGCCCCTTCTTTTAGCACTCTAACTCAAGGAGCAACAGAAAAATACAATCATTTTGTTGATAGGCTTTGGGATGCAGTAATGAACCACCCAGATCTGGGTGATGAAAATAAACAGCAGATGTTTCGGATTTTGGCCTTTGATAATGCCAATAAGGCCACTAAAAGTATCTTGGCAAGCTTACCTAAGGGTGCGGGGGTGGATGAAATGCTTTCTCGGGTGGAAAGGGCGGGAGCACAGCGTCAAAATGAGGCTATCGCAGCCGCAGTACAGGGCGCAGTAAAAGAGGTAATACAGCCCTTGGCTGCTGCAGCACAACAAGTTAAACCCCCTGCATTAGCTCAGCCATTCAAAGGAAACTGCTACCGCTGCGGTGAACCAGGGCATAGCCGGCGTAATTGTCGAGCTCCTGTATGGTGTGAACGATGTCAAAGTGATACTCACTCCTCAAAGGCCTGTTTGGGAAACTCCAAAGCGAGCGCGAGGAAGGGCCGCGCGCAGACAAAAATGCCCCCCCCCCGCCCACCCCAGCGGTCAACAACAGGGTTTTTCGAACACGCTACTCGCGCAACAGCCGGGAGCCTGGGATTTGACTTGGAGACCGCAATAGAAGTAACATTGCTCTGTTCACAGGTTCAAAAAATTCCAAGCACGGCCTTTGGGCCATTAGTAAAGGGATCAAAAAGAATTGGGGGGTTACTCATGGGCCGATCCTCATCAGGGATTAAGGGATTAATTGTAATTCCGGGGGTAATCGATGCCGATTTTACCGGGCAGATATGTATAATGGCATATACCCTTAATCCCCCATTATATATTCCAAAAGGTAGCAGGATTGCCCAACTGCTGGCTTTTGATAACATTCTAGGGGACTCACCCAGCGCGCCCTGTATAAGAGGCAATCAAGGTTTTGGGTCTACTGGTCCCGCTGTCTGTTTTACACTAAGCATGGATCAGAGACCTTTAGAATGGGTAATAGTTACCCAGGATGGGCATTCTATCTCATTAACAGCTATGCTAGATTCAGGTGCCGACGTGACCATAATCAGTAATACCAGGTGGCCCCGTGAATGGGCTTGTGAAGCTATCAAAACCACAATTGCCGGAGTTGGAGGCAGCTCTATTCCCCATATTAGCAAGCAGCCGGTAATTTTCCAATTTCCAGAGGGCCAACAAGTAGCCCTCAGGCCTCACGTGATGGCGTTGCCTGGTGGGCTACAAGCTCTCATAGGTCGCGACATTCTGGGACAGTTAGGAGTGGTAATGACTACAACACCTTTTCGAGACAGGGCCCTGGAGGGCAGCCGCCCAACCCTCCATTGACCTGGATATCAAACGATCCGGTCTGGGTTGACCAGTGGCCCATGACTGAGGAGCGGTTGCAAATTGCGCGCCAGCTGGTGGCGGAACAGTTAGAAGCGGGGCATATTCGACCTTCTGTTAGCCCCTGGAACACCCCTATTTTTGTTATTCCTAAGAAAAGTGGGAAATGGAGATTGTTGCATGACTTAAGGAAAATTAATGAAACTATGCAACCCATGGGAGCTCTGCAACCAGGTATCCCATCACCAAATATGATACCACAGGAGTGGCATATCCTTATAGTAGATTTAAAAGATTGTTTTTTCACCATCCCTTTACATGAGCAAGATTGCTGCCGATTTGCATTTTCAGTGCCCACTATCAATAAGGCGGAGCCAGCAAAGAGATATGAATGGGTTGTCTTGCCGCAAGGCATGAAAAACTCTCCTACTTTGTGCCAGTTGTTTGTTGCCTGGGCGCTACAGCCAATAAGATTGGCGTGGCCAAAAACGATAATTTATCATTACATGGATGATATCCTCTGTGCACAGCAAGCCCCATGGTCCGAGGCCCATATCGAAAAATTGTCTAAGGCACTGGGCATTAAAGGTTTACAAATTGCCCCTGAAAAAATTCAAAGGGCCGCACCTTGGAAATATCTTGGGTGAATTATTGATCAAGCAAAAATTCGGCCCCAAAAGATACAACTAACTACTGAGCTGGCGAATCTGAAAGATTTGCAGACCCTTCTTGGAGAGATTCAATGGATTAGAAATTGCGTTGGAATTACAAATACGGACCTTCAACCGTTGGTACGTAGTTTACGGGGTACCCACCCTGCAAACCGCATCGATATAGGACCGGAGCAGCTCCAAGCCATCTCTAAGATATGCGACAAGCTAACAAGGGCTTGGACTAGCCGACGTATATTAGAAATGCCAGTATCATTACTGATTTGCAATGCCACTGATTCCCCTTTCGCTGTGATTTGTCAATGGCAAAAAGAAGTGGGGGAAGATTCCCCTTCCTTATCTAGCAATGCCACTGACAAACACAGCAAAGAGGAAAGCAGGGAACAGAAAAATAAAAGGGCAACAAATAAGGCACCAGAGTTTGTCATATTAGAATGGGTTTTTTCAAAAATACAGCCACGAAAAAGCGTACTAACACGACCAGAAGCAGTGGCTGAGTTAATTCAAAAGGGGAGAACGAGAATAGTGGAGATAACGGGACATGAACCGCATGACATAAGCATACCTGTCACTGCAGCGGACCTGGAATGGTGGTTGCGTCATGTCATAACATTACAGGAAGCATTGCTAGGTTATGAAGGGACGGTGCATTCCAGGAAACCAGCAGGCCGATTACTGCAGGTACTGAAAAACAACACCTGGATGGAACGGCCTAAAGTGGTAGAAAAGCCTATTGTGAACGGAATAACAGTCTTTACAGATGCGGGAAAGAAAAATAAGCGTGCGGTGTGTGTCTGGCAGGAGGGAACGTGCTGGAACAAGCATTTTGTACAATTCGAAACAGGGGACAGTCTGCAGACACTAGAACTAAAGGCCGTGGCTTGGGCGTTGTTAAATTGGCTGACGACACCACTGAATGTGGTCACGGACTCTCTGTATGTGGTTGGGTTGGTGCCAAGGCTGCAAGAAGCATTGGTGAAGGACGTACAAAACCCACAGTTGGGGCAGCTGTTTTTAACAATTCGGGGTCTGTTGACACAACGCACGGAACCGTGCTGTGTCATTCATATAAGGAGTCACCAGCTCGAAGTAGGGTTAGGAGAAGGAAATCAGTTAGCTGATTCCCTGGTGAGCGCTGCCTGTCCTATGCCTCCATTGGATAAATTCGCCCAGGCTCGGCAGGGACATGAGACGTTCCATACGAATGCTAGGAGTTTAAGGTGCCAATATGGAATCTCTGAGGCCGAAGCGCGCTCTATTGTAAAAGCATGTCCAAAGTGTGGAGGACAAGGGCCTGGAATCGGTATGGGGGTGAATCCTCGGGGCCTTAAGGCCCTGGAAGTATGGCAAATGGATGTTACACATGTGTCGGAATTTGGAAAGCTTAAATATGTCCACGTGTCAATCGATACCTTCTCTAAGTGCCTGTGGGCCACAGCGTTGCCTGGAGAAAAGGCCCAACATGTATGTAAGCATCTATTAGCCTGTTTTGCCGTTATGGGTGTGCCCGAACAAATTAAAACAGACAACAGTCCTGCCTATACTAGTGAGAAAGTACGGAAGTTTATGCAAATGTGGGGTATCAAGCATGTAACTGGAATCCCGTATTCCCCTACGGGACAGGGAGTTATAGAAAGACCCCATCAGGTGATAAAAGACTATTTATTAAAGCAGAAGGATGAGGAAAAAGATCCCCAGATGAGATTGTTGAAGGTCCTGTTCACCCTTAATTATCTCAGTATTATGGGAGACAGAGGAGAACCTGCAATAGTTATTCACAACCGCCAAATTATGTTGAGTGATCAAACAGCTCTGCCAAGGCTGAGAGTAAATTATCGAGACCCTCGTACAGGGGACTGGAAGGGACCTGTCTCAGTCATATTTAATGGGAGAGGATATATGTGTGTCTCCACAGGTGAGGGACCAATTTGGGTGCCTAGTCGCGCAGTAAGACCAGCGCTGGAAGGTTGATGACAGAACGAGGGAATGTGTTGTTTTAACCTCTCTGATCACTCCAGTTCCATACACGAAAAATTAAAACAGTTACAAGACAACTTCCATAAAATCACCATAAACGAATCAGGGCTTGATGCATGGTTGAAAGAGCTGGGCATAACGGGATGGCTAATGGATATTGTAAAAACTCTTTTTATGTTATCATTTGTAGGAATATTATTATTATTTGTATTAAGTTGCGCTCTTAGATGCATAAAATCGCTTGTAAACCGCCTTTTAACCCACGCTTGGCTTGCTCAAGAAGAAGAGAAGGGAATTGTGGAAGGGTGGCTAGCTGACAGAGGCCACGACATCTATATGAGCAACCCAAGCTATGCTGTGAGGGGTTAAGTGCCTGCTGTCAGTGAAGTAGCCTTGAGAGATTCAAGGTGGAAGTTGAGCAATTGAGCAAGCGGAAGAGGAGGAGCAGAGTGGTGGTGTTTACCATTCCAAAGTCGGACCTAGGCAGCCCCTTCCGCATCGTGACTAACCAAGGCAGACGAATCGGGCATGGACTAGGGGCGCGTGAACGGGAACTAATAACCAATCCTATGCATTGTTTAAGCACGTGTATATTTAGAACACTATATAACCCGCCATGTAGTTTTAATAAACGAGGCTGATGCTTGTACTCATATTGAGATTGTCGTCAGTAACTCCGGACCGCCGCCCCGACTCCGACAAATCTCAAAAATATGTATGGCTGACAGGAGTCTCTTTTTGCATTTTGTCTGTATTTACAGTGAAGAATGCAAGAGCTAACAGCTCAGGTAACGAGTAGTCTGCTGCAGTTTCCAGCGGTGACTATTCAGGCATTTGGGGAAGATGAGACAACCCCCGATTCTGTGCTGCGTGGGAAGTTTTCCAGAGGTGAGCGTTTTCCTTTGAATTGGGTCTTGCTGTAAAGTTGTTATTGCCTGGAGGTTACCTGAAGCACAGGGTCACAGTATCGGCTGTGTCTGGTTGGTGCTGTTCAGATGCATCAGGTTTCGAGAGAACAAAAAGGAAGTTTTAACTACAAAAATGCTAATATTGAAACATTAGTATAGTTAAACATTGAAATTACAACAGCCTGCACCAACCTTGTGCTATTAAAATAATTTCCTTACGCATGCCGAGTCAGTGAGCCCTCCGCAATTTCTAATTCAATAAAAGGCAGATTTCAAAAAAGTAATAGTGTTGTTTTGGGCTGTATTTATTTGTACCATTATAACATCACATGCAGAAATAGTTCTTCTACAGTGTTACAGAGGCAACCCCCCCTGCTTTTTCTTTTCTAGTCTGAATAAAAGCAGAAGGAAGAGGATAGATAGCCCTGTTGAGCACTGCAGCCAGATTTCCAAAGTGTTTAATAGGACGCAGATGAGTATCCAGTGAGAGTTGCTGAAAGTGGCTAAGCAGAGTAGGTAGTTGACTTTGTAGGTGACCTGAATGTAGAGCTGGGTGCCTATCTGGATGTCCAGGCTTCTGTTGAGACCACGTAGAATCTGTCTCCCTGACTGTCAGTGTAGTAATTGAGTTAATACTTCCTTTGGGTTGGAAGTAGTTCAGTGAAACAAAATGTGTTAAATTGTCTCTGTAATCGGCATGTGTAAAAGTGTAAATTCACTCACGCAGTGCCCATTTTAGGGTAATTCCTTGCTGAAGTCCAAATCCCTGCCCAAAGTAGGCATGTGCCAAGCAAAGTTAATAAACTAGAAATGAATTGGCTTAGATTTGTTATATGTGAAGAATGGTTTAGGGCTTTTATTCCCGTCTGTATTTAGTTGATTTCTAGCAAAACCAAGCCGAATATGGTACAAAGACTATAGATCAATATATTGTAATCTTTATCCCAAACAATGAGAATTCTTCAGTGCAGGAATGACAAGTACAAATGCAAAATAATAAGGTGGCTAATTTTAAGATGTATTGCTTGAGGATTTCAGTGGGTGATTTTAAATAAGTGATGAGAATTAAGTGAGTCTGTCTTCCTCTGTTAGGTCCTTTTATTGAAGAAAAGGGGCAGCGCCTGTGATTTTCCAGTTGTTTTCGATCTTTGGCTGGGAGTTGGCTTTAGTCAGCTTTCTCTCCTCTTCCAGGGAGAAATGGCCTGGCGTGGTTGGCGTGTGGTCCTCAGCTTGAGGTAGGGAACGCTGTGACAGGAGAGCAGCTCTCTGCATGCCGTTTCAGCGGAGTACATGAGCAGCCTCCCACCATTCGCGTGGTAAAGGAGTTCTCCTGGCAGAAGAGAACTGGACTGCTGGTTGGCTTGGAAGAAGCAAAGGGAAGTGTTCTCTGCCTGGACGACCTTGGAACATCAAGAGTGGTTAAAGCAGTTGTTCTTCCGGGAAGGGTAGGCCCTTTTTCATGGGAGAAGCGAAGCTTTTCTGTTGTTAGGTGCTGCATAATGCTGTTTCAGGAAAAGCTTTGGAGCGTCTCTTTGCCAGGAGGTATTTTTTCTATATTGCGTCACCATACTGTCAGTGCAGAGTATGCAGTCGAGAGCGCCTTGATGTAAAACCATGGGCTTAATGGTACCATTATCTTTTGAGTTTCCTGGTAGTAAAACAAGTTCTCTGGTTTTATGGTAGAGCACGTAGACACCTAATTCTCCACTTCCACAAAAAGGCCTTGAAAACGATCTTTTTTTGGCCAGAGTGAAAAAGAATCCCTCCCCGCCCCCCCTTTCAAGTGTCTCTAACATCCATGTCCTAAATGGTTCATTTCTGTCAGAAATGCTGTCTTTAAAGTATCTCAGACTTCCACAGTTGTGCTGTAAATGACTAAATCTCTGCTCTAGCAGTCAGTATTGTCCTGGGATGTGTTGCAGGTGCTGGAAGGTCTGTCTTAATGAAGACCTTGTGATAAAGTTGCATGCAGACTGCTTCGCGTGTTGAAGAGCAGCGTGCACTTCTCCTCAGTTGGAGTTAGCTTTTTCTTGAACAAGCTGCTGTTCTTTCTGCCGTTGTTTTCGGCTGGCTTTTTAAATTTGTGTTCCTATTCATGAAAGTGCTGGTGTGCAATTTTTGCTTTCCCTGGTTGCTATTTTGATTCTAAATGGGGACTGGTGTAAATATACTAAATATGCTATCTCCCTTCCACACTTCCTAAAAATATTTCATTCCCATGGAAATGGTGTGTCTACCATGCAACTTGACCGCTGCCTCGTCTGACTTAGAGCCATGATTTGCCCTAATACCTGTTTGGCAAAGGTGGCGTAGACTGTATCCCAGTGCTGGTGGGCTGTGAGCAGTGGGAGAACGAGACTGAGTTTTGTCTTTCTTACGGAAGTCCCTTCAATATGATAGAGTTTCTTGCATATAACTGATTTTCTATGTTTTCTTCGTGTTAATGGTTTCGAAGTAGGAAATGGAAATTGGTAAGCTGTAATAATAGAATGCACCATTGCAGTTGACGTTTACTCAGTTAAATAACTGTAGGAAATCTAGTAAATGGAAGGCAGTAACGGATTTTTGTACAGGGCTTTTTTTTTTTTTTCTTTTTTCTTGATATAATTGGAAACAATGCTTTGTTTTCAAGTCTTATGTTCCTAATTCTGGCTTCACTTTTGAGTGATTTCTATTTAGCTTGTGAAACAGCTTAAATATTAACTTGTAGTTTTCTTGTAGGTAACTGCTATAGAACCCATAAGTAATCCCGGAGGAGCCAGTGTGAGCCCTCAGCACCTACATCAGACTCTGCGATGGCTCTTTGGAGTGTCAGCGGTGGCTACAGATGTTGGTCATCTACTTCTGGTTGACCTGTGTTTGGATGATCTCTCTTGCAGTCAGGTGGAAAATGAAGCATCGGGTAAGCTTGCAGTTTTTAAACTTGAATTTAAAAGTAAGAAAATGTGTGTCTTTTAAATCAAAAATATGCATCCCACTTTGAAGACAGTGGTGCGCAGACATTTACGACTACTGATTACAGATGGCGGTGTGACATCGTGTAGTCCTGAACGGATTAAAACTGGGAGTGGCTTAATACTCCTTCTAATGTTACAAATACCCCCCGCCCACCAGGATCCCTATGTCACTATGATTCTTGCCAGCGAGGTGTAGGAACCTTACCATCTGAGTCAGTGCAACTGCCTGGTAGGAAGGTGTGTCGGACGTGCCCTATTTCTTTGGAATGTTCTTCTGCTTCTGTTAATTGACTTGGGGCAAATTTTAGGCTTGTTTGTTAAACTAAAACTGACTTACCAAAACCCGTGCATTTGGATGAACAAAACCTCTAAGTTGTGTATTCCGATTGCATACACTGTTTTGGCTCTTACAACAGTGGCTTTAGGAGTTGATGCCACTTCAGATAGCTTCCTCATGAGGCCTAAACTCTTGATCTGCAGAGTCCAGAAGAATTTGTCTATGACAGTTACACTTTTACCTGGTTTTGAGATAGGGTTGAGAATAGCTGTCCAGTCAGAGAGTTCTTATGTTCTTTGAATACGTAGAAAATGGAAACAGCAAGCAAAGTGTTGCATAAATGGGTATTTTGCCTGGGATGGTAGAATTAGGTTATACATGTTGTCACATCAGTGTTTAAAATGCAACCTAAATGGCATAACACATTCATTTATTGCGTGGTTTTGTGTGCGTAGGTCTAGTAGTTGCCACTAGAATTCCCGCTGACGTTCCACAAAGAAGAGAAGCTGTGACCGGAGAAGGGAGACATCTCTGCTTTCAACTACAAAATCCTTCAGGAACAGCAATATCAACCCTGTGCTACATAAGCAGAAGCAATCATCTCGCTGTGGGTTTTTCAGACGGCTACCTGTCACTTTGGAATATGAAAACTCTGAAGCGGGAGTAAGTAAGCCTTTGCACTTGGTCATGCCGGGAGGTGCAGGGGTCTCGATGTTTTGCTTAAGGAGGAAGTATGTTAATTTAAAGAGAACTTTTTCAGGGACGGAAATGTTGAGTGTAATCTTGGAATGTTTAGAAATCCCCTTCTGAAATAACTATGAAGTCATACTTTAAGTGGATTAAGTGGACGGCCTTCTCCCCAGTGGACTAGGATTGTTACCTTTATTGTGCCTGTGGATTGAGGAATTGCAGAAAGCATGCTTCTTTGGGTTATGTCAAGCAGTTAGGATGTGACAGAGCTGCTTTCTATAAGAGAGTTTGTTCTATCAGCAGTATTCAGTGAAGCAGGAAATGTGTGTGTCTCGATGAAACAGATTTTAAAAATGATTTCTCAGAACCAGTTCCTGCAATTAGGGCATACATTGAAAGGCTAAAGTATGTTAATGATGTGATTTTGGTGATAATACTCTTAGAAGTGTCCAGGTAGAAACTAGTAAGACATGAAAGATCAATAGCTGATCTGTGCCTGAAAATACATTCTTTCCCACATTTCAGCCCTGACCAAAAGAGGGGATTGACCCATTGCAAGGCATCGAGGCATGTGAATGAAAGTCTGCTTGGAGCACTTCGAGATGAGAACAATTTATAAGCAATTATAAATTTACAAGCAATAAGTCAATTTATAAGCAACAGAAAAATGAGAGAGATGATTTCAAATCTGCCAAAGAGCAATCTCGCTTGAAATATTTGACCAAATTCAGATAGGGATTCACTTAAGCAAATCTGCAGTTGCTCACCGGAAACTCTTGGATGCATAAATAGAGGGTGGAGGAATAGTTAGGTGGCAAGAATAGATTGTGAAGGTACAAATAATGTTCAGAAATCTGGAAGAGAAATGCTTTACATAGTCCAAGTAAAGAAACGAGAAACTACTTCTGTTTGGCGCTGTTTTCAGCTTGCTCAGAAGAGATGCTGCATTTGAAGTTCAATATTGCAGCAGGCGACAAGAGGAGGAACAATCTTTTGCCTGGCAGCTGAAGTAATCTTTGATGTTCCTCCTCTTCCTCAGGCAGAGGAGGAGATAAACCCAGGTTATTGCACTTGACGGACAGTAATTTCCTCACCTCTTGACTGTTGCATAAAAAGTAGGCACTTCCTTGACTCACTTGTTTGAGATGGGAGTATGACCTTCCGTACTTTGAGGAGAAGCATGTAAGGTGCTCTTTGTTCAGAAGATGCTTCTACCCTTCTACAAACAGTTAGGGCCAGTAGGCTCACCTTGTTTCTTTTTCTTTTTTTTTTTTTTTTTAAACCTGTAGGCACCACTCTCAGCTTGAAGGAGGAAGGATTGCTGTCTACGCCGTTACTTTTCAAGAGCCTGAGAATGATCCTCGCAATTGTTGCTACTTGTGGGCTGTTCAGTCTACACAAGAAAGGTGAATAAAAACTTACTATAAGCCATTGATTTTCCTTTTTTAATATTTGTTCACATACAGTGGACACACGTTTTTGTTTATTTAGCTGTGCAGAAGATCCTCTCAGGTACGGAAGGTGCTGAGCTGATGGTGCAATTTTTACAGGATTTAAGAGATGAAGAGGGACCTACTAGTTCCTAGCTGCCGAACGAAGGCACGGCGACAGTGGCTACATTTTTGTGCTTGCATTCTGAAATGATTTCCTTTGTTTCTTGATGACTGCTTCCTGATTTGCTCCATACTCACACCATGGTATTAAAATACCATTAAAGGTAGTGGAGGCTGCAGATCTAGACCACTGAACGTGCCGACACAAGAGCCTGCTGCCCCTAAAGGAGGAGGTGACAGTATGGCCGATTACCTTGTGCCAGCTTTAGCCTTTGTGAGCCGGTTCAGCTCGCCTGGCAGAGAAACTGTTCAGCAGCAAAGTCAATGGTTTCCTGCTGGGCTCATGAATGAAATCAGGATGTGGAAGGGTGCCGTGTATTCAGGAGAGGGAGCGGAGCTTTGGTGGTAAGGGAAGGGGAGAAGGATCTCACCCTTTCAGCATCAGCTCAGCTGTTCACAGAGTGGCAATCTTTTTCAGTTTGACTTTAAAGCAGTTCTGAGGGAGAACTCTTCACTCTGAAGAACTATTCCCAACCATTTCTAGTCCAGACAACATATGAAAGCTTTCAAGTTGTGTGGTTAGCATTTGCCCCAGAAGCTGTGAGTGTCCAAATTTCCTCCTTTGTGTTCTGGCGGCTAAATGTGACCAATGATCATGTTTTGGCAAGAGCTGTTTTTCTTTTCAGCGAGACAATGCTATTAAGGAACCTTCAGTCTAGATCTAATGAAAGGATAATGAGGACTATAAAGCAGCTTTGTAACCAAATTTCCATAATTTATACCTTTTTCAGGGAAGGTGATGTTGTGAGTTTACATCTGTTGCAGTTAGCATTTGGTGGCAGAAAACGCTTGGCATCAGGACAAGTCATGTATGAGGTAAGACGTGCGCGTATGTGAAAGGATGGAAATAGTCATTCTCTCTAAGTGAGTATCACTTCAGTTGGCAGGGGTAATATTGACCATGAAAATTCAGAGATGACTAAGAAAAAGATCTTTTGCTGAGTCTTCTTGGGCACGGCCTTTGTCCCTACTTTTTGAAAACAGGTCATACAATTTTATACTGCAGTGTCGTGTGTTCCAACCAGGCTCATCTGCAAAGAGCCCGTATAAATTTAATTCCTGAAGAGGAAGCAGCTTTTACAAATAAAATTATTCTTCATTTAAACACCAACTGAATGGCAGGTAGGAAGAGAAGAGAGGGCTTTGAATAGCTCTGTTTAACCAAACTGCAGACTTGAATAAGCATCTCTCTGTCTCCCTTTCTTAAAATATGGTCATACAGCTTTATTCTGTTCTGATCTTTGGGGTTATGTTCTTGTTTTTCTTTTGAGCTCCGTCAGCAGGACTTCAAATGTAATGTACCTACAGGGTCTCTTCAGTGCTCATCCTGAAACAGTAGCTTTAAAGATAACTCTTTCTACTCTTTGGCTGGGTTACCGATGAAATCTACTCTTGAAGCCAGCAGAATACCTAAATACAGTAAACAGTGGTATGATTTGGTCAAAAAAGTATAAGTACGTTTTTAGAACTGGCTCCAAAAATGTTGTGTTTAAAATATAGATGAACTATCCTTACATCTCTGATATCTAACAGATAGAAGACGCATGTGTATAACGTATAATCCTATTCAGCAGCATTCTTGAAACCCTTGCAAAATCTTTTCGAGGGGAAAGTAATCTTAATTCAGTGCAATTCTTTCCTCCTATTTGGATACTTTCTCTTGCGTACGCTCAACAGGTATGGAATGAAATAGGGGCGATTCTTCTATCGTGGTGCTCTGTTTTTATGGGGACTGTGCATTTTGATTTTTTGGAATGAGCTTAAATTTTGACCTTTTTCCTTATAGCTAGGAGAGCTCCTTCCTCACTGGTAAATGTTGCTTTTGAACAGATAAAGGCCAGGTGCTTGGAAAAGGTGGTGTTTCTTTACAATGCATTCTCTCTCATGGTGACAACGTATAAGTACCTTCACGTGATTCGGCATGTTCTAAATATGGATGTCCTCTCTTTATCTTTGTTGATGTGCAGTTTTTTATGGCATAAAAGTACAGCGCTCTAGAGGAACGGAGCACCCTGACTGGGTTTTTTGCTTTAAAAGGGCTTTCGTTGCAGTTCACTTCTGCATCACTTGTAGTGCTCTGAGCACTGTGGCAGGTTGATAGGAGAAAGTTTCTTTAATCTTTCTCCAGTTTCATTTTTGAACTTCCCCTTTCTTTTACCCTCTTTTAAAAGCTATTTGTAGCTACAGTCTCAGCAGTGGCAAAGACAATACTTTATACTGTGGGCTTCCTGGGAAAAAAACCCAGATGTCTATAGCCCTTCCTTTCGTGGCTACTTTGTTCTGTCTCCATACTTCAACATCACAATGTGGGACCTTTTACTATTTGGGAATTCTTTGCCTCGGTCATCTTCTTTTCCTGAATAAGATGTGAGGAGGGTCAGTTTTCACCTCAGAAGGCTGAAACATTTCAGCAGCTTTTAAATATGGGTCTACTAGAACTTCCAGCTGACACTCTTTAAAAACTGGACACAAAGTGATTAAATAATGCTGTTGTGCTTGTGACCTGAGAAAGCTGTGGTGTAGTTAATGGAAGACTTTTAAGCCTCTACAGCCTCTGCAACTGCTAATCCATTCCCAGGCTTGTAAGAGGGGACAGGCACCAGTCTCTGGATTTGAGATATTTTACTCCCCTGCTGTTTCTGCTTCCTTGTGATGAGTGTTGTGGAAGGTTGGAACACGAACCAATCTTACAAGGCAGTTGAAGGGAGAACTAAACCGCTGGGCGCCCTGGGGAGAAAAGACGGCTTCTTCAGCTAGCTTCCAGAGGAGCCACTTACACATGTAGCTTCATACCAAGACCTGATAACACCTACTGCCAAAACAACCCGCCAAACAACTCCCAAACCCCCCAAAAACCCCAACAGGTGCAAAGCTTTTACAGCCATACTTACCCGTTACGATTTGACACATAATTCTCTTGCATGTCAGATGTAGTTTCTCTTTGCCATCAGAAATAACCATGTGGGAAATATACAGTACAATATGCATGTTATATGAGATATATGCATTCTGTCATACTTAGGTATAATGTCTGTTTTTATCTCCAAATGACCTTTTCTCTCTCCTCTTATTTTTTTCCCTAGGGTTTGGAATACTGTCGTGAAAGGTACAGTTTAGATCTCGCGGGTGGAGTCTTTCCCTTGAGAGGGCAGAGCAGCAATAGCAAATTACTCAGCTGTCAGACTGTAGAAAAATTTCACAACCGCATTGACAGAGAAGATAGCGTTGATGAAGGTTTGTTCTGATGTCCGTGTTCGGTTATTCTAAACTAAATGGTTTTGGAATCTGAGCAATGAATGCTGTTCTGTACGCAGAGTCTGAAAGTCTGAAATATCTGTATAGACTAGCTTGTCGGGCTTATTTAAAAAGAACAACTGGGTGCTTAGGTTATGTGGGACTTGTTAAAATAAAACCTATTTTTCCTTTAATGCTTGCTGACCTGCTATAGCGATGTATGGTGAGGTCATCTCTATAATGCTTATCAGTCGTCGTATTCCTCCAGCTGTCTTCTTTGAACAGTAAGATCATCATTCCCTCCATTGCTTAGGAATGTTACCTGAACTTTCTTTTTTCCCCCTCTTCAAACCTATGTCTGCATCTGCATCCAGCTGGCGGCCGGTCACAAGTGGTGTTCCCCAGGGCTCAGTACTGGGGCCAGTTCTGTTTGATATCTTTCCCAACCATCTGGATGAGCCGGCACTGTGCCCGGCTGGCCAAGAAGGCCAATAACATCGTAGCTTGTACGAGAAATAGTGTGGCCAGCAGAACTAGGGAAGGGATCGCCCCCCTGCACTCGGTACCGGTGAGGCCGCACCTCGAATATTGTGTTCAGTTTTGGGCCCCTCAGTACGAGAAAGACATTGAGGTGCTGGAGCATGTCCAGGGAAGGGCAATGAAGCTGGCAAAGGGTCTGGAGAACAAGGTTTACCTTGGATATTAGGAAACATTTCTTCACTGAAAGGGTTAGGAAGCATTGGAACAGGCTGCCCAGGGAAGCGGTTGAGTCACCATCCCTGGAGGTATTTAGAAGACGTGCAGACGTGGCACTTAGGGACAGGTTTAGTGGTGGACTTGGCAGGATTAGGTTTACGGTTGGGCTCGATGATCTTAAGGGTCTTTTCCAACCTAAATGATTCTATGAGTCTATGATCTGCCTGTCCATTTTTTCCTCTCTCTATCTAATAGGTTCCTACACCTACAAGTTCTTCAAGCAATAGCTTTTGGCTTTCCTTGTCCATAGACACAGTTAAAACTCTTAGGATGTCTTTCATTATCTTGCAATAATTAGATATGCACCTCTGGGTTTACGTATTCATTTATGCTCTGAGCATATCTTTGAGCCTGCTGCAGTGATAACTTTCATAGCCTTTTGTTTTGACTGCATGATTCACCTTCCCTTGCTTCTTAGTGGCCTTGACTTATGTCTGATGTTACAAAGAAGACACTTGCATGACCTTTCTAGGCTATTTCTGTTTGTTATCTTTGACTTAGTCTTGGAGAGGCAACTTCCACCTCTTTTGTGGTGCCATCCTCTATCAGCAGTGTGTCAAAATCTAATAAAAACACCTTTGGATTTTCTCCACTTGTGTCATGTTTCTGAGGAGAATGCCTTCTAAAAACTTGTTAAAAACAAACAAACAACACCCCCCACCCCAAACAACACAAACAGACAAACAAAAAAAAAAAAAAAACCCAAAAAACCACAACCAACACTGAAAACAACAACAAAAAAGCCCCTTCCTGTCTCCTTTTTATGAAGTATGAAGCATGGAGAAATACCTGTAATTTTTCTGATGGTTTCTAATTAGCTTGTATTCAGAAACTATTCAAGTTCTAGGCACACATGAGCTGTTGGATGTGGATTGACGTTAGCGGTGAAGCCGGCTTCTGAATTATGACAATAATTGGTATCTGCAAAGGCAGTTTCAGTGGCTAACAGAACTGAAAGGGCACAGAAGTTCACAGTGAAACACAGTAAAGCGTGTGAGGGTCCCTAAGCAGTAATGATGGATTCAACAGAGAACAGAGAACCATTTTGCCAACTGAACTCTCTTCTTGTTCCTTACTCTGTTTGGGTAAATGATGCACCACATGCTTTGCCTACATCTAGAGAATGCGTTCTCCCCAGAGAAGACAGACCACCCCACTTCTTGAGAGAACTCGAGCAGAACATTGTCAATGTTTTATGTTAAAATCTTGATTCCAATCTCCTGTTTGTTGGGTTTGGGGTTTTTGTATTTATTTTGTGTGATATTTGTGTTCTCTCATTCTGACTATGCTGGAAAGGAGCTATTCTTAAAGCGTGTAATTGAGTGAAATCTGGAAATTAATAATGCCAGCTGAGTGATATGAGTATATATGCCAATTATTTGCATGCTTTCTAAAAGCAGCAATGTATGTGTTCCTAGCATTTTTTTTTTTTTTTTTTTTTTTTTTTTTTTTTTTTTTTTTGCTAAACTGTTCATCTAGCTAAACGTCTTGGTCCACAATTACTGTATGGAAAACTCGATTAGCTACTAACTGTGTGTTTGATTTGGCTTAGGACGGATACAATTTGAACTAGAAAAGGGCGCAGTATGACTGCAACCTATCACAGAGATGTTTGCTGTGGTGTAATTTCCTTTTATTATTCTTAGTAAAGTGCTGTGTTTCATGAGTGGTGTAACAGAATGAAGCCAAAATAGAAAGTGGTGTTTCAAAAATATCAGATATATTGTATTTTGTACCAGTAAGAAACAATGTCTTGTCTTTTACAGTAATATCTCCCGACACCAGTGTATCAATCTTCGTTTGGCAAGTGAATACACCTGGTCAGGGAAAACCATCGACTTATTTGGGTGTATTTGACATTAACTGCTGGTCTCATGCTCAAATGCCAGATTCACTAAGGTAGGTTTTTATTAAGTGGTTTTCAACATCCCTACAAATAACTCATTTGAAAGTCAGCCTTTAGCTTATGCACTTGTTTTCTTTCAGGCCAGAAGAATCCCTTCGTGATTGCCCCTATTTTGCATTGTGGTCACTGGATACTGTAACAAGCATGACTTCTCCAGACCTCATTTTGGATATTGGGGTACAGGAGCAGAGCCTAAGTCGGAGAGTTCCTCCTTCTTATCCACCAGCTACGCAGTTTTTTCCTCCAAGCACCTATAATTTTGGTAGGCATTTCACTGCTTTGAAGAGTGATAAGCTTCAACTGAGGTCAAATGCCATGTATTGGTTCTCTTGTTCATTGGCTGTCATGCAAAAACCAAACCCAATGCAAAAACCCAACCGCCCCCCAAACCCAACTCTGCTTACGTTGTACTGACAAAGTGTGTACTATTGTGACACATATCTGACAGTCTGCTGAGTCTGGGGGTTTGGTGCTTCTGTAACGTAGCCTGTGAAGTGGTGATGGTTATCAGGTGAACTGACTCTGAACTGAAGCTCAAAGCACAGCCCCTCGATAGCACCGGAGATAAAATTTCTACACTCAGTAATTATTTTTTTAGAAAAGGTTGTAAGTGATCTGGTGAAGAAAATGGGTACTCAGTTTTGCCTTTCCAGATGTTGCTATGAAAAAAATGTAAACTGGTCATAACATAACTGTGAGAGTACGGAATGTTGTCAAACGTTCGTTGTTTCTGCAGATGGCACGTGCATGCTGAGCTCTGGAGTTGTTCATATGACTTGCACCGGCTTCCGGAAGGAGGTAATCTTTTCCTGTATCTTTACTGAGAATGTCAAGAAATGTACCTTTCCTAAGTGTTCTCTTGCACTGCTCTCAGTGTCAGAGACCATTTTATGCTCCTCCTGCCCATCCACATGCGTAATTGCAATTGTATCCTGCCAGTTTTATGCAAATGGTAATGTTTTAGGTCCAGTCTTGGGACTGTAAAACCACCATTGTCTCCTGTGGAAGCCCGCTCAGGGATTGAATGTCGAGAAAGGAACACAGCGTTGCTCTAGGAGCAAGAACAAAAATGTTGTGGAAGGCGGGGAAAGCTGTTCCTTCTTTATTACCCATCAGTCCAACTGCCTGTGTAGCCTTGAGTTAGGATGTTGATCCCCGATTAACTTGAGAAAGGAGGACAGAATGGAGAAAAGGAAGCATCTTTCCCTCAGAACAACCTTCACCCCCGTCAGTTTCTCAAAGCATTAGGCTCAGTGCAGTAGCTGACGATGGGGGTGTCTCACTCGGATGCGAGCTATTGCAAACATCCCCTTGCTGCACTATACGTGATCGTTTGCTTCCCAGGGCAGTGGGCTGTGGGAAACAACTACTGTTGGCAGCTCTACCTGACAATTTCATGGCCGCTTCCCCTCATTTCCCCTTCCTCGGTAGGCTTTTCTGCAGCCTCTCAAAGCAGATCTTCACCTGTGTAGCCTTTGCCTGGTGCTACAGTCGCCCAATGCACTCGTCTTAGACTGCCCTCTTGTTGCTGCAGCACCTCAATCACCTTTATCTCACGACACCCACTACCTTCTCTCTGCTTTATCCCACCATAGGGACTTCACCCCCCTCCTTCCTAGGTTTTCCATTTGCAGTGCACCAACCTTTCTCTCTCATCGGAAGGATTTTCATGCCAGATGGAGCCTTTGTGATGAAGAACCCATCTTCACCCAGGCAGGATCTAAGCTAAATGATCAGCTAGCTAGTCATCAGGCAGTGGAGCAATTAGTGCGAAGGGGAGAGCAGTCTTTCCACGCCCTCCTCTTCCTGTCTACCGGATTCTTCACCAGATTTGTGGAAGTGCGTTAGGGCAAACAGCACTTCTGCACAGTGTGGTAGCTAAGATGGATTTCTTGGCAAGTTGACCTAGCCCACAGGCTGTTTATTTTGCAAGCCTGGTGTAGACTCTTCCATTGAAATCGGATGATCTGATGTCAGCTCCAGTTGGGAAATAACTTGGGAAACCAAGAAATTTTTTCATAACCTTTGCTGAATTGTGACTATATCGTTCAGAGACTTGTTAGGCATTTGAGCAGGGATTTCTTTTGATGTTAGTAAGTCAAATTTCAGAATTAGGGTCAAGAAGCTTGGTTTGAAGTTTTGTTTGCCACCATAAGTCATACTTGGTGTGTCTCCTTGTCTGAATCCAGTTTTCAGAGAAAGATGGAAATCTCACTTGTGTATCCTCATGCGTAGAAATCGCTTTGAACGTGATGATTTTCCCTAGAAGGGAAAGATACTTTTGGATGTGCTAAAAAAAAAACCAAAACAAGGAAACAGACAAACAAAGAACAAAACCCCAAAACAGTAACACTTGATGAGGGATCATATCACCTGAAAGAAGTATCAGAACATGATCTGAAATAAGCTACTCCTTAATAGCACACGCCTGTGCATACCTGTGCATTGCCCTTCTGAAGGATGGCCACTACATTAAAATGCAGTGTTTGAAGTGCCTAAAATTGAAACCTATTAGAATTTAAATGTTTCACTTCTTTTCTGTCATTTTAGAAAATTACAACTTAATGTTTTGGGTGTCGGAACTGCTTCATGTCTTCATAGTCTAGAAAGCTGCTTGACATTGGCTTCACTGTTTTTCACGCAAATGTTGCAGAGTTCTATTTGTTCTGTCCCCTTCATGCATTCCTGATGGCAAACTTCTCTGCACAACATGCGTCACGGGTATTAGCAGAGGATGTGACTGAGAAGAGTTAATTGGAACTCAGTAAATTGAGACTGTAATGCAGAGGCATGCAAATCAAGATTAGAATTAGCCTTCAGTAAGTTGATGTGTCAGAGGAAATGTTTCTTGTGCTCCTCAGACCACCAAGCAGTCCAGCCTGTGGCTAGAATTAAGAAGAAGAATGTGGAATTAGTTGCACGTGTACTAATTGACTTTGTGATGTCTGAGTGAGTGTACAGTTAGAAACAAACATTTGCTGGTGGTGGTTCAGATGTTGAAAGTAGGTAGGATTCTCCTTTTGTTTTGTCTGTTACGTTTAGGAGGAGCAGTTAGATGCGATACTGTCAGCTGCTGTCCAGACAGGTTCTTTAGGACTTCTGACTGGATGCATTAAACTTTGGGCATCTAAAGGTAATACTTCTTATGTTGTTTTTATGTTGCATATTTTTTAGTTTGGAATTGTTGATTGATTTCTTTTTTGTTCTCTTTTTTAAAGAGCAGCCAAGTTCTGCTGCTAATTTACGTTTTGTTCTCGACTGGACATGGAGCAAAGTGGTCTACACAAAAGACGAACTTGACCAAATACGTGAGTACTAGTGTAGTCATTCTGCAAACACAGAATCATTCTTTCTAGGTGAGCTTATGCAGTAATCTGCTGGTATATGATATTGCCCGCGGTTCTTGAAGTGTACTTTGGAACTCTGAAATTGCTCTGCAGGCTAACGATTTAATACTTATTCTTGAAAAGGTGTTCCGCTGTTTGACGGCTCTTGCGACTCCATTGACCCACAGACATCACAGTCTCTTCAGCACTGCCGGTTGCTTTTGAGCAACCTTAGCACAGTCCTAAACTGTTTTCTAACAGAAGCACAAGAGCTCACTGAAAAAGGTTTGTCATAGTATTTCTACATCTTTGGTATGTTTTATTAAGATTGGCATGATGCTTGGGTTGTAATGGTGGAAACATGAGCTTTTGCTGTTTTGGTGATGGGAAGAAAGTCAAATGTAGCTGGGAGAAGGGGCTTAAACTGGAGAAGTTGGGACTGCCACTTAATACGCACTGAGTTGAGGGAAATTGTTGTGGAGTTCACGCAAGTGGGTAGGGGAGGCTACGTTCAGCAAGAAGCTATGTAAGCAACTGGCTTGAAATTACAGCAACTGACTGTGGCAGTGCTGAAAATGACGCTTTGTGATGCTTAGCTAGCAATGTATACTTGCATGCAAATATTGTGTTGCAAATTACTAAAAATATAAAGGAAGCATAAATGAGTAACACGTACAGTAAGTTGCCTGAGTTTCTACAGCTTTTCATATTACAAGTTGTTCTTGGCATATTGAGGAAAAAAGAGAATATCCCTTTGCTAGAGTAAAAATCTCTGCTCCGTGAAAAACAGATGTCTTTTTTTCATGAGTGCATTTAATAGTTCAGGCTTTACATTTTTTATTGAATCTTTAGTGAATCTGCTTCTTTGTAGGGGTTGCTTTTTGTTTTGGGGGTGATTGTGGCTTTTTTCGTCAAATAAGGCAGTGACACAGAGTGAAAAATGCAAAGGCAAAGATATCTACCGTGTTATTTTTCTACTTTCTGTTTAGTGCGATGAAGGCAGTTTTGTAAAAATGAAAGAAATTGCATACCAAAAATCCTCTTATGCTTTTTTTCAGGTTTTGCAGACTTGACAAATAAGCAGGTGTTAATCAACCTCATGTCTTTGTATGCACGAGTGGTCCTCTGGTTCTGTCGATCCAGTCTCCTGCCAGAGGGCTTAGGTAAGCATGAACTGTAATGCGTTTGTAACAGGGAGACGATCCACTAAGTGGCTCCTATGAACACACGCTTAGCCGTGTTTTTGTAAACGTTTCGTCAATAACAAGTCATGTTGGCTCAGTGACGGCGTACGCTGAAGTTCTGCTGCTGAAACTAAGATTTTACTGTTCTTTTCCCCTACGTAGTGTAGAATAGTGCAAGCAGTTTCTTTCCGAGATGTTTCTTAGAAATAGCAATAAGCCTCTGAATCAAGGAGTTGCTCAGTCCACAGCTTGAAATACTTGGGATTTTAAACAAATAACTATTAAACCACCAACACTGGAATGCTTGTTTTTCCAGTAAAAGCATTACCCGCATGTTTGGAACCTTTTATTTATTGCTTGAGGAAAAAATACACCCTGGAAATACTTCTTCATTTGGATGGGTGACAATGCTGTTGTCAGCCTTAATTGTCTTACGCATGCTCACATGACACGTTAAAAACCCATTCCCTTTGAGAACTGGGGATTTTTATAGTGAGCTTCGGCTGACACTACATGTTCTGGATGCTACATCAACTGTAAACTTGAAATGGCACTTGAGACAAGAAGGAATTGAGTCTTGTGTCTTAGGTCTCTTTTAGCAAAGGCAGAAAGAAGATTGGCTTCTTTCAAAGTTGGAGGCACGCCTGTGCTTCTTGATGCTTAGCTTGTATGATCTTCTGTCTTTTTAGTCAAAAACTGTAGTTCGAAAATGTGGTATTACTTCCTTAACTTGCTTTTACTTTATTGCCTGCAGATGGTGATATGCGTTTGTCTAGACCTTTCTATAATTATCCTCTGATTCAGAGCTACTACACTGGTCATCGACAGAAACTTGAGCATTTATCAAGGTAGGACTTACAGGAAAACTCTAGAACACTTCCACTGGAAATTCAGAGGTGGAAGCGAGTGGCTTTTCTATCAGCAGTTGTATTTGCTACGCTTAATGCTTTTGCCAGCAACACTCTCGACTTCAGCGATGCATGTGTTCTGCTGAACACAGAGGTTACTTCCCTGTGTTAAAATGTTTATATATACCTCTGCCTAGTACCGTTTGTTGGTATCATCATTGTTTTGAAGCGCACTTAATTCATTGGCTAGTCTGGATCATTTGTTACTACTGGAAAAGGTCATGTGATTAGGATAGGATCAGTCATGGCCAGCTCAGCAAAGCACGGCGTTTGCAGAACAATTGTCTTGGACACAGAAGAAAGCATGTTTTCAAAACCAAAAATCACCTCTCTCCTTGACTAGTGATAGATGGTAGTAACGGTAGTGGCCTAAATCTCCTACTCACCAGTACGTCGGTGCGATTTAAGGAGATAGTCAGAGTTACGTGTGGCTGGCACACCAAGCGCTCTCCTGGCTATTGGGTAGAAGTCACTTCCTAAGGTGAACCCTCTTTCCTGGACTAGCTTACTTGCAAATAGGTGATATGCCTTGGATTAGATGAGAACAGATTTTTCTTTGGCAACTGTACTGAAAAGTAAAGAAAGACCTAAAGAAGCTTAGGCTGTGGCACTGTGAACAAGGTGCTGCAAGAGGAGTTAAGGTGGAAGCTGCACTATGTTAGGTGTTGACTTGAAAGTTCATCTTACTTAGCTTGCTTCTCATTAAGTCACATACAGGCTCATGTGCTCCTTAGAAGCACTCAGCCTCTAGTGTGCTGCTTCTGCTTTTTATCACTGGGAAATTAAAGGGTAGCGTCGCACTCAGCAGGAGACTGTGACGGACTTTTGAAGAATGTAATTTTTAAAAGGTCAGCCATCCGTAATTGTAATGGTATGTGTATAGGCACATAAATGCTGCTTAAGATGATACTAAAATTTACCTGTGGGCTCAGCTTTCCAAAGATAACTTTTTTTTTTTTCAGTAACAAAAGTGAGATGCTGAGAACAAACCCTGACATTTCCTTGATGTGGTCTCACCGCTGTGTATTGGAACGTTCCAACTGGAGGCGATAGATTTGTGTTAAAGAACACTCCTGGCATTTTGATAGTGTCACGTTTCCTCTGTTAGACAGTAGGAGAGTGGCTATTTTTGGCACTTAAAAAGCATTGTTTACACTTCCTTTGCATTACAAGTAACAGGACAAAAAAGAAAACCTGAAAACTGAGAGGTCATTGCATCTTTTCCCTTAATGAGAGAGCTTTTAGGCTTTCTGTTTTGAACTCCTTTAATAATTCAGTATGATCTCATGGACAGCTTTCATCTGACTCGGAAATGTCTTTCAAGTCTATTTCAAGTCATGATCATGCCTTTGTGTGTGTGTTACTTTCTTGGACTCATGGGAGCTTTGTTTTGTTTGGTTTTGACTGGAGGAAATCTCTTACACTGAGGGGCTGGAATTAGTTTTTTACTCCGTCTAAATCCTTGCTACCTTTTGTTCCAGAGCAAAACGGGATTCTGACTGCTTGATGATTGATGGAATGGTTTCCCAGTTAGGAGACCAAGTTGAGAAGTTGTGGCAGAGAGACGGAGGAACTGGGAAATATCCGCCTCCGAGTTTACATGTGAGTGTTATGTTCACCGAAAACAACAACAACAACCACCCCCCCCTCCCACCCCCCAGCCCACCCCTCCCCAAAAGCCAATGATTTATCAAAGATGGGAGTTTTTAAGAAACTTTTAATTTTTCATTTCAGGCACTGCTGGATCTCTATTTGCTGGAAAGCATTGAAGAAAGCTACAAACATGCAATTGTATCCTTTTGAGTTATTTCCATTACACCTTCGCTATACGCACATGAATGTTCTGAAACGTTTGTCACCTACGTCTTTAATACATTTTCTCATTGATGCTTCAATCGCAATGCAAGTGAAAACATTTAGTTTAGAATTAAGTCATAGACAGAAGCATTGTTTTATTTCTTGGTACTGTGCATTTTTTAGGATTTTTTAAAATGTTTTGTTGCAAAGACTTTTCTGCTATGAGGAAACAGGTTTACTAAGCAATGTTAAAGGTAGAAAGCTCCCTTAGCTTTTCTCAAAATTTAAACACAGTTTTTAATCTTTGAAAGCACCCATACCTGTAGTAAATGGCTACTTACTAGAACAATGCACTAAGACGTGCTGCTTCAGAGCAAAAGGATTTCTAACAGTGGTTTACCAGTACCTGATTTTTGCCAAAATCCTCCATTTTCCAGCACAGCTAACAGGGCTTGCTTTTGTTCTGGTAAAAGTACAGGCACACAGAATAATAAACAGAGAGAAGAGAAAAGTCATTGGGCAGAAACTTAATTTTTAAGCTACTGAAATATGCAGAAATGCCTTTGTTCTTTGTTGCCTGACCCGAGAGGGGAGCCTAGAGAGCAAGGGGTTTAAAAAGTGTTGTACCCCAGAGCTGTCTTATTACATATGTCCCTAAAAACGGCTGTCAGAAAGAGAAAGTGACACTACCAGTGAGCTATCCACACACTGGTTTAAATCCAGTTTTAATCATTCAGAGCTAAGTTGTACTGTAAGGACACCATAATTTACTTTGGTTTATATATGCTGGAAATGAGGGGGAAAAAAATACTGTAGAATTTGTTTGCTTTAATAATTAAGCATTGGGTGTTCACATGGTTTGAATGTCCAACTGGTAGCTCCACTGACTAAAGAGGGAGCCTGAGTTTAAAGCAGAAGTATTTAAATATCGAAAGGTAACCTTTTTGAATGCCTTACAGAAATCAGAGAGTCCTTCTTTCTGGTTATTTATTCAGAATGCAGTTTTGTTGTTAGGACCTGATTATCTTCAGGTTATAACAGCATAAAATGGCAAGACGAATACATTAGTATTTTCTGCTTCCTACTGCTTTTCTATTCTTATCTCATTATGTCTTTCTGAAAGTAATGTGATAGATTGTTGGTCTTGCAGAGTTATTAGCCTTAATTAGATACTTGATATCAGACAATTTACTTGCTGCTAGATATCATGCATTCCTTTCTGAAACCAACAGAAATTTCAGTCGACTCCTTCCCAACTGCCTTTGCTATCCCTTGGGGTCTTGTTAAGCTTATTCAAGGTTTTTGGCTTCTAGATCACAATGATTATGAAGTAAGTATGTTACAGTTCAGTTAGACATACATTGCGGTACAAAGCTATGATCTAGAAAATGATTTGAAAAAAATGGTGCTTAGCTAATAACAGGTGATAAAACATTAGAAGCTGTTTTTGTAATACTGCTTCAGCAGCATCTTCAGCAATAAATGATGATTTGCAATTTTGTTTTAATTACTTTGTCAGGAAATTGATTAAGTCAATGAAGAAGTCAACTTTAACAATGCTTGATATGTGAATTGTCAAAGCCATCTGTTTAGGCTGTTTTCAGCAGACCAGTTGAGCACTTTCTCAAAAGTAGTGGTTTAGGTACTTTAAATATTAAAACCACCACCCTAGCAGCAAGACTTGAGACAGAAGACTGCAAAAGTGACTTTTCAATCTAATCCATGTTCTTTCTGATGCTGAAGGTTGTTCTTTGCCTGTCACGATGTTAATATAACCTGTTTGTCTGGGAGAATAACCTATATTTATAAAAAGTGATGTTTGCACACGGAGATTTGGTTCACCTAGAAAAGTGTGAATTACTCCTGTTAAAAGACTCACTTTGTTCTGCATGGCTAACTGATTTTTTTTTTTTTCTGCAAATACTTAAGAATTTATATTTACCTGCCCTGTATCAAGTATTTCATTAGTTAGTCATTGTCTAAGTTTATTTAACACACATTCAGCCTTACTGAAGAAACTTTTGAATGGTTTTGTTGCCTGCGTGTGTGTATGTATCTTAGTAAACCTGATCTCTGACTTCTACAGAATTCCCTGGCCCTGCTCTTTCATCCAGCTACAATCAAAACTGTGTCGTGGCAATATGTGAGAATCCTTCGGTCCCTCATGTGCCAAGGAGAGCACAGGCGAGCCCTCAGATGCACACAGGTGATGAAGCCATCATTCTCAAGCACTAGTGAAGTGCAGCTTTTCCTCACTGTGCTGTTGTCCAACAGGTAAGGAAATATATCCCACCATTTTGGCATTCCAATATTGTGAAAGGTGGACAACAAATAACAGAAATCACGGTCCCCTCAATTTCCTTTAAAATTTGAATACAATAATTGTGGGGCATCTTTTTGGTTATACTACTGAGATTCCTTTACATCTCAAAAAATTAATTCCAGGTGCATGGCGGAGGCTTGGGGTCTGCTGCAGCAACACACCACTAAGTTAAACATGGAAGAGCTATAAAAACACATGTATGAAATCTGTCAGGAGGTGGGACTAATGGAAGACTTCCTGAAGCTACCCTTCACAGAGTCTGAACAAGTAAGTGTGGACAAGGAAAAAATCTTAATCCCCTCTTTGAGAAGGGAAGAGGCAGTATCATAATCTATTTTTTAAAATGTGTTATTTCTCATAGAAGTGTTTGGAGACATTTTTACAGACCAATGCTGGTGTTCAGAATCATGAAATTCTTTTAGTCCACCATCTGCAGCGTGCCAACTATATCCCAGCACTACAGTTGAACCAGGCAATGAATGTTAATCTTATGGCAAGCGTAAAAGTTCTGTCGAGTGTGCAACTTTCTGTTAGGTGTTACTGACAGGTTTTGACAGTACTCAGTAAAAATCCTGCTTTGTTTTTCACACCGTTCCTTGAAATGCTAGGAATAAGCCTCTACACCTTATGTTACAGCTGAACCTAAAAGCTGAACAAAATATCTCACTACTCCAAAGCAACTCCGTGAAGTTGTAAATCCAATGTTACAGACCGTTGTTGACTCCACTTCAAAGAGTTTGTTTGCATCTGAGGAATAAATATATCTCTTTTCTGTCAGCCAGTCTCACCATTCAATTATTCAGAGACGAAGGTCATGTAGGGTTTACATTATTGAAAGTTGTTTGTGTCGCTCCTTTCTGTGGAATGAAGAGTATGTTGTGTGTCATCTCTTGTATCTTGCATGCAACTTTATTTCTCTAGCTGAGAGCAGTCTGGATGCCAATCCACAGGTAAAATTTGCATTGTGGGTTGTTTTTTTTTTATTTCCTCTAAGTTACTTTTGCTCTTTGTTATTTTTTTTACTTGCTTCGACAAAAAGCATATGCGTGTTACTGATCGTGAATTCTTTTTTTAAAAACAGGAAAAGGTAACAGAAGATGATAAAGTGCTACCTGGAGCTTCATCTGAGCATCATGATGGAGTGGTGGAGGATGCTTGGTCTGACAGTAGAGCTAAACCAACTCTGTTTACTCTGAGCAATCCTGAGGATGACCGTGCTGAAATGGAAGAGTCTTCAGAAAGCATACCTGGAGGTGGTTTGGAGAAAATGGATGTCAGCAAAGAAAATAGTAAGTTCTCTGCCAGGTCAGAGCAAACTACTTTGCAGTATCATGATGCAAAATCACCTGATGGTTTTGAAGACGATGTTGTCTTTATAGCTGCTAAACCAGCTAATTCTTCCACTGAAGAAACTGCTGATTTCCAAGAACTGGAGATGGGAGAAGACAGCGAAATTGTTGAAGAGAAACCTTTCCAGATGGAGCAACCAGACTCATCAGAACTAAGACAAGAAGCTGGTGTGTTTCATCCTATGATAACCTAAGTTTCTGAATTTTTCGAATGTCTTCAGAAGGTTCGATTACTGATGAGTGCAGCAGTTAATGATGAGCGTTCACAAGTGTCCTGGGCACGTCCTTGTCCGAGGCTTTTAAAATTGCCACTGTGTTTTGAGTCCTTTTTTAGGTGTCGTGGACGTTATGAATGTACACTGCTTTTGGCTGGCATTTCTTGTGTGCAATTGCAGCTGAGAGGCAGCAGTGATTTGTGGGAGTTTTGAGAGGGATACAAGTCGAAAACTTAGGCTTCTGGTTATGTTTTAGGGGTACTTCTGTAGGCTGCAGGTTTTTTACAGTAAGTTTAGTGTATGGCGTGCTTTGACTAGATAAATTTTTTAAATTATTTTTATTAGTAGTATTATTATTCTTTTGAACCACCTCATTAGTGCTCGGTATAGCCCAATACATGTGGCAGGATGGAGAACTGTATTGTTGGCTCCTGCTCCCTCTGTTACTTCCTGTTGCTTAAACCTGTGTCCATCCTAGAGCAGTGAGGTTAAAATTCTATAAATCTCTTCCAGCTGTGATAAGCATCCCTGAGAGTGAGGATGTGGTCAGTACTCCTTCAGAAAATGGCCTCGAGGGGAAGGGTGTGGATTTACCTAAAGAACGTAACCTAGAAGCAGCTGAAGTTGAAGAAGATGTTGCTTTTCTGCAGGAAGAAATAACTGTTTCTAACAATCTTCCTAAAACTGAGGAAATTAATGTAAGTAAACTATTTTCCCATTTTCTACAAAATAGAAAACACTGTGCAAATTGAGGACAGTCCTGCCTTACTGACAACCAGAAAGCACACAAAAATGTCTCAGTTTCTTTAGCTGGTTAACACAAGTTAAAACCTCATTACGTAAGGGCAGACACGTTTTTCTCCTAAGCATTTTCTCTACCTAAAACACAGAATAGAACCTGTCAAGACTTGGGCCTCTGAGAGCCGTCGTAGTACAAAAAAACCCTTTAAGCTTTGCGGGCATAGTTGTATTTTAGCCTGTTAGATGCAGAGCCGGTCACCCTGTGTGGATTTGTAGTCAGTCCAGAAAGTACTGCAGTGTGACGATTACTGCCAGTTGTGTATACGACTTGTATTGTAAAGCTGCTCACTTTGTTCACGGGTGGTGGCCAACCGTTAGTCATGAACAGAAAGGCCACAAATGGATCATGTGATTGCATACACTGAATACTCTCTTCTCTGTCCCGTAAAGGCATAAACTTTTATCTGTAGTAGGGAGTACACTGTATGCTTCTAGCTTTACATTCAGTGGTGATCTGAAAGGAAAAGCAACATTTCACTGTCCTCAGTTTCATCTCGCTCAGTTCCAAGTTAGTCTGTTTGGTCATTAATAATGCATTAACAGACATTTTCTAACTTTAGGTTGTTGAAATCAGTGCGCTTAAGGCACAAACCTCGGAAGCACCACCTGAAACATCACCATTCAGTGAGCTGCATCCATCAGGCAATCTTCAATACAGCTATGATGCTACAGAGCGACAGTTTGCGCGTGATATTGTCAAGGATCAAGAGGTGCAGCCTAGTGACCAACTCCTTTTAGCTGTGCCAATTAAAAGAGGCAGAAGAAGAAAGAGGAGTTTGTCGCAAGTTTCAGAAAATTCTGACCTTGATCTGTCTAAATCATTGCTTCCTCAAAGAGACTTCAAACTTCCTGTCACTCCTAGAAGAAGCGCTAGGAAGAGGGCACAAAAGCTCTTGGCAAACGCTGACTCTCCCTCTACTCAGGGAGATACACGTTCAGGTGGGAGAGTGGAAATCCTTGATACTCCTCAGAGGAGAACAAGAAGAGTTCCACGTGCTGAACCAGAAAAAATGGATACTCATGAGCAAACACCTGCACAGCCAAACGAGGAATCAACCGCACCCAGGACTGCAGCAAGGACAGGGCGTCGGGGCAGAAAGAGACGATCAATATTGGAGGAGAGCACAGGGGAGGAGGCCTTCCGCCAAGGACCTGGTGGCAGTCCTTTGCTGCTTGAAGACATAAACCCATCAGGACGTGACAAAAGACCCAGACCGTAGACAGATCACATTACAAGAACATGCCCAGTGTGCAAATAAGGCCGCAGACAACTAAGTGATTTAATCCCCCATCAGAACTTCTTCTCATGGAAGATTACTCTCAGGGTTGTCAGCGCAATAAATTTATTTGCTGCAATTTCATCACCTCCCATGTCACCAACCATAAATAGCTTAGTTGTTGATTTCTGGTGGGGAAGAAACAAGTTACCCACAGCAGCCAATCCATAGTTTCTCGTGAGTTGTTAGGCAATGTTTGTAACCTCTTAGTCTAGGCCAATCTGAAAATACTATGAAATAATAGAATTTCAAGTAATAAGATAGCATTTGTGTCTTATTTTGTTGGTACTTTTGTCTTCTGTGCAAAACTTCCAGGTTTCCATCCCAGGAATGCTTTTTTCACCAAATTAGTCAAGAGAATGAGTCTCTTTGAGATGCTTGGAGAGAAATGTACTGTGGTTCCTTTTGAATGAAAGCTGTTCCTCAGATAAAAAGCATTGTCCAATGCACTGTGCTACGTGGATGACCAATGTGTGAGGTAGAGGGGAAAATGCAAGTGACGGTTACTGATGTGCCCGTTGGTTCGGGTCACTTATTCCTTGGCTGTGTGTCACCTGGCATGGTTCAAGAGCAGGCTTATCCCACAGCAGCCGTTGGTGTGGTGTGCCTTGCTGTTGAACTTGGTTTAAATCCAGGTGAAACCATGAATTATTAGTGAATGCCTGATTGCTTGTCATCTGATGCTACAATTGTAATTTTAATACACAGAGAGAGAAGGATGCAGGAAGTAGGTGTGTGATTTCTGTGAACACCGACAGCACAAGCATGTATGACCCGAGGAATCCAGGGCACGGGAAAACCTGTACTTTTGATCTAGCCTATTGGTCTCACAGTAGCTTCCTAAAGGAGAACGACATGCTCATCTCCACAGGATCCAACAGTTACGCGGGCCAGGTAAGATTTTAGTCAAAGAACCAACTAGAAGCAGTTTTTGCTAATGCGCAGTTGTAGGCTGGTCAGTTCATTTATCTCCCACTATTAGCTTGCTCATCTGTGAAGAGGAGGCACTTGGTCATTCTCTGGAGAGAGCTCTTCCATGATCGTGGTCAGGGAGTGCTGGAGAAGGGCTGGCAAGGTGATAACGCCACTCTGCTGGCGTACGGTCAGACCGGCTCAGGGAAGAGCCCACGAGCATTGATCAGGTATGATGCAAAGAGAGGCCCGGGGCCTGTTGTGTGCCAAGAGCTCTTCAAAGCCACCCGCAATCGGGAGAAGAACAAGCAGTACCAGGTGGGATTAGCACAAAGTGTCATTCATTTCCAAGATCCTTCCAGGAGGCACTCTAGACGACTCAGTTAATTTCAGATTAGCAAAAATAGAAACTGTGAGTATATGGAGCAACTTACAGCACGAGCCATAGTGGATCCTATAAAACAGTGTTGAAAAATAGTTGATGTAGTACAGCTAGATTTACGGAGAAACCCTCAAATGATAATTTGTCACAGGTCTAATTAATTGATGCCTAACACGAGAACTAAAAAATGTATGGTTTTAGTAAACCTTTGCTTTTAACAAGTGTTCAAACACTCATCTGCCTTTACCTACCATACAGTGAGATGACCTTTAATCTCCGTGTGCTTCCTAACTTCACTCTTGCACAGGGTATTTATTCATGAGAAAGTCTTTCCAGCACCTCAGTAAAGAAAATGAATGCTTTCTTCTTATGCTTTACCTTCATAGTGTACAGAAGCTTTATAGTGCCATACCTCTCCTATACAGCAGGAGCGATGCTTTTAGCCCTGCAGTACAGCTTTTGTAGCTGCTGGGTGCTCCCACTCCACAGCATCCTCCTGCGCTTGGAGTGCAGTGGGTTCTAGCACCGCTGTAAGCAGAAAGCTTCGCTCCCGTGCAGGAGTGCCTTCTGTCTACAAAAGTACCACCCTGATGACTGAAGGCTGCTTGTGGTTTACTCCTGTTTACTCCCTTAAGAAAGAGCGCTTTGTTTTCCCTAACCAGCCTCCCCAGCTCCGTGCCAGCAGAAATGAGGCAGGGATGCCATTTGCCAACAGGTTTCTCTTTTCCTTTGACATCAGCCACTGCGCGCCCCTGTGATAAACACAGCAGTGAAAACTCATTCCTTCCCATCTCGCTCGCCGTATCAACGTGGAAATGCAAAACCCTCTGCGAAGCCGAGTTACTCCTATAGCGGACAGTTCTTGTTGCTTGGACAGAGGAAAAAACTCATGTCCTGGCTCTTTATTTTTGCTTTTAATTCTTAACCATAATCTTACTGTTACAGAACAGATTCGTTTTTGACGTCAGTGGCTGTACTACTGCGAAGCTCAACGCTTGATGCCAGTGCTTGCCAAGTAACCAAACTCTGGCATCCTGTAATCCTGCCATCCCATAGCCCTAGCACCCTGTAACCCCAGTGTACCATAACCCCAGCACATTGTAGCCCTAAGGTATCAAAGAATTGAACGCAGACTCCCTGGAGATCTCCGCCAGAGCCTTCAGGTGGTTCCAGATCTCAGACATCACAACTTTGAAGTGGGAGTGGGACAGGGCCACCAGGACAGCACCAGCATCCATCTTTACATCACCTCTCCGTGGATGAGTCTTTGACCAGCTGGCCTAAAAAGAGCGAAAATCACCCAGAATCGAGCTGTGCTCAAGGTTTTGCTGGCAGTCTGGTTTCTTGAGCTGCCTGGTGGCGCCGCTCCTGGGGGGCACTCGAGAAGGAGGGCGGCTGCCTGTACCTGCAGGCAGGCGGTGGAGTCTGCGCAGCAGGAGTGAGCGGTGGTTTGTGTGGCTGTTGAAGGGGTTTGGCCTTTAAATGTGTCCAGCCTGGTCCGCCTGGTTCCTTTTTCCTTGCAGCTTGTATCTGGACCTTAAATAGACTTTTTTTTAGAAGCAAAACGAACAAGCAAACAAAGAAAAAACCAGCTGGGCAATTTTTTTCCCCCCAGCTGGGCTTTTTTCCCCAGTCCTGGCCACTCTGCAAGGCGATGCTTGTCACCGATAGTAGGGTGCAGGATTGGGCCCAGGGCAGGGCTTTTGCAGGCAGCACATTTCTGGAGGCTCCTGGTAATGCGATTGCTGGGGATTGATCAAGAAGTGGGGCAGTTGCCCAGAATTGCTATTTTTGGTCTCTTCCCATCACCCATCACTGTTTTTTTCTTTCTCTTTCTCTCTCTGTCTTTAGCCCCTCTCTGACTGCATTTTCTAACTCCTCCCTGTCTGTCCTATAGCCTGTTGCTATGTTTTTCTTTCTCTACACCTCTCTCTCCCGCTCCCTGGCCTTCTCCTTTTTCTGTTGCTGTGTTCTGCTTCCTGGCCACCTTTTTCCTCTCTGTCCTGCAGCTTATTACCTGCATCACGTCTTTACCAATGCTGGTGGGTACCAACCTGCAGCTCCTTACAGGAATTGGACGACTTCTCACTGGCTAGATGGCAAGTGATGCTGTATCAGTCCCCAGAGATGCAACGCTGTGGGGGAAGGAAAGAGGAGAGGTATGAGGCAAAGCCAGGCTCACAAACCCTGCTGCAAGGCACAGGCTAGACAAGATGGCCCAGCACCCTGTCCAGCCGAATCTTAGAAGTGTCCAGTGTTGGGCAATCCACCACTTCCCTGGGGAGGCTGTTGCAATGGCTGATTGTTCTCATTGTGGACCATTTTCCTCTTGCGTCCAGTCGGAACCTCCCCAGGAGTGCCTTGTACCCATTACTCCTTCTCTTTTCCATGTGACTCCTTGTAAAAAGGGAGTCTCCATCTTCCTTGTAGCCACCCTTTGGATACTGGAATGTGGTGATGAGGTCTCCCCTAAGCCTTCTCCTCTCAAGGCAAAACAAACCCAGTTCTCCCAGCCTTTCCTCATATGGCAGGCTTCCCAGCCCTTGGATCATCTTTGTGGCCCTTCTCTGGACCCTCTCCAGCCTGGCCACATCTCTTTTGTATAGCGGCGACCAAAACTGTACACAGTATTCCAGGTGCGGCCTGCCAAGCCCTGAGTAGAGGGGGATCATGGCTTCTTTATCTGTGCTGGGGATGCCCTCGTTGATGCAACCCAGCATCCTGTTGGCTTTCTTTGCTGCCGCAGCACACTGTGCACTCGTGTCGAGCTTGTTGTCTGCCAGGAGCCCCAGGTGCCTTTCCACGCAGCTGCTCCCCAGACGGGTAGATGCCAGCCTGTGGTGCACTCCTGCATCTCTGCAAACCTTGCTCTGGAGAGCACTGATTGCTGAATGAGCGTCCACACTTTAAAGAGCATCACTGAATTTTGATACACCCCTTGCAAGTAATTAGTAAAACCCCTTATAAGGCAATTGCAGGTTCGTAATGCTTTGATGACTTTCACTGCCTACCGTGCTAATTTTTATCCAGGACCTGCTTTTGACTTTTCCAACATGTCGCTATCTCTGACAACGTCAGCGGCTAAGCAGTTAACAGAACTACAAGGAATGGGCAAGGTTCTTCCAGTTGTGCCCTTTTCTTTATTTCATGTTAATAAAAAGCAGCTGGAAGTTTTTACCCTTTACTTCCTCGTCCCTTCCCAGTGCTTCTTCTGACTCTGTGTAACACTACAAACTTTGGTAATGTTGGTTTCCCTGGAAAACTCTGTGGGCAAGTCTACAGGCCTGCTGAGCCCTGCCTTAGGACCAGACCCGCTGGCCGTGGAGCTGGTGATGTTGGAGGTGTCTGAGGAGAGAACTGGAGCAGGGTCTGGTGCTGGGGCATGGCGGGACCTGCACCTCTGAGCACACTCGGCACACTGACATATCTGCTGTCCACCTGGACGAGAGAGCAGAACTGACCCTGGACTGCTCTTGCAGGCACGTTTAGATATGGCCCCTGGGACTCTGGAGAACTAGTGTGCCTGTGAGGTCAGAGGTGGCACATTTGACTCATGAGCAAAAGCAAAAAAGATGCATTGGTATTTCAACCATTTAGTTTTACGTACTCTACTTAGACAAATGTCGGTCATCAAGGACTCACCATCCACTCCAATCTTTCAGTCTCTTGGACCAGTATGTTCCCGAAGCAGCACTTGAGAAGACAGGCCTTGTTTTACTTAAATCAATCAGTAAAACTAATTGCTACTTAATTAGCGCATCAGTTTCTTAACCCAGAAAGCAAAAAGGATAACTCTCCCTAAGCATCCTTCTCATCTCAAAGGCAAAGAAAGGTATTGTGAAATACATTCACACAATTTTTATATACTATAGACACAACACAAAATGTGCTGCTTGCTTTTCTAAAATACCAGAGTACTGACTTCATTGCTTTCTTGGAAAATGATATTTTCAAAGGACTCGGTTGGTCAATAAATGCGGAAGAAGTAAAACCAAGGTCAAGGTTAACAGTACGGTTATGTAAAAAGAAAGCGGTTAAGCTTTTCAGACTGTCAACAAAGGGGAGGAACACCTTTGGGAAACAACTAAACTCGTTCTGGCTGAAGACAGTGGATCCCATTAAGGCCGACATGGAGTCTGAGTCACGAGGCTCTTCTCAGAGCATGTCAGATGACACCAAGGACAGACCACAAAGCCAGTCTTATCACACCTCTGCTCTGCAGCTGCGACTGACGGGTACGGAAGTCAGGCAGAAAAGGCTTTCCCTATCATCACAGGCTGCCTCGCTGGGCTTTATGAGCACCTCCTCCCAGCGCTCCCCCTCCTGTGCCGAGCACCCCGTATCACCCGGTCTGCCCAGCAGCTGACCCGGGCGCCTGCGCACTCCCATAGGCAGCGCTGCCTCCAAAGGTAGGTCCGCCCTTCTCCTCTCCTGCTCCCTCCACACGGGTGCGGAAGGAGGAACAGCAATAGTTTGCAGACTCAGTAATTCATTGGCGATGGCTGTACGTGGCAGGGACGCAGCTTTCGCAAGTATTTTGCCCTGCGCAAGAGGGATCTGCCCCAGTGCACATAGGCAAAAGGCTTCCGGGCTGAGCAAAGCTGGGTTGGTTTTCTCTGAAAAGGTTTTGTTTTCTGTCTTGTGACCCATTGGACAGAACAGATCCACAACTCGCAAAGGCACATAGCGAAGTCTGTTTGTTGTGGGAGTGTTTAGGCCAGAATCCCTTCCAAGCCAAAAAGCAGTGTCTTCCACTTAACCGCATCAGGAAGAGCCCCGGCTGGTCAATTTTGCTGCGCTCAGACTCGGCGGGCGTCACAGCTGCTCCTCACACCCCGCATGTCAGTCCCTGGGGCAGCGTGCCGCGGCGGCGCTCCCACACCAGGGCAGCTCCAGGAGAAGCCCTGCAGTGTGCGACCAGCGTTCCCCACGCCGGCACCGCCCGGCCTCGGCGTTGCCCCTCGGCCCCTTCCTGCGCCAGGACACACGGCACCGGCACTGGAGAGGGCTGCTCCCGGCCGTGCCGGCCGCCCCAGCGCTGCAGAGAGCCGGCCACGATGCCCAGCCAGGGCCACGAGGTGCAGGGCCTCTGCGGCACACGGCCCCACCGGGGGGCAGGATGGGGCGGTCTCAGTCCCCCTCCCCCCCGGGAGCCCCGCCCTCCGAGGTGACGTATGGGAGTGGGGCGCACTGGCGTGGTGCTTGGGGGAGGGGCGGTGCCCCGGGGGCATGGCCATGGGGGCGTGGCCGTGCTGTGAGGTCACAGACCCCGCTGTGCCACACCGTGGTGTGCAGTGCTGTGCTGCGGGCACCAATCCAGCAGTGCCAGCTGTGGCAGCAGCGGCAGCGGCAGCGGCAGTGACTGCAGCAGCAGCAGTGACAGCAGCAGCAGCAGTGACTGCAGCAGCGACTGCAGCAGCAGTGACAGCAGCAGCAGTGACAGCAGCAGCAGCAGCAGCAGTGACTGCAGCAGTGACAGCAGCAGCAGCAGCGGCAGCAGCGGCAGCAGCATGGTGCAGGCGCGGGGGGCTGTGGCCCCCACCCGCCTCCTCCTTCTGCTCCTCCTGGTGGCCCTGCAAGCCCGGGACGCCCGGGCTGCTCCGTGGTGAGTGCGGGGATTAGGTAGGTGGGCAGGTGAGGGCCGGCACCCAGCCCTGGGCAGCGTGGAGCAGCGCCCAGCACACCTTGGAGTGGTAGCGGGGCCGGGGTCATGGTGGAGCAAGGCTGGGAGAGCGCCAGGGCTGGGCTGAGCCAGGTGAGCCACGGCCAGCTCCGCAGGCAAGTGGGAGGCAGTCGCGCTGCGGGAGGCACAGGGGCTGCGGCCACTGCGGGGGGATTTTCCAGGTGAATGGTGGGGCTGGGAGCAGTGCTGCAGGGTGGTGAACCATCCCTAGAGCCGGCGCTGTGCTGCCCAGTCCCGGTGCAGCCTTCCCGCAGCCTGCACGTCGGGGCCAGAGCTGCACGGCAGGGCAAGGCAATAGCCTGCGGGAGCACTTCTACGCCCGGCTGGTCACAGCTGTGCCCGGGGCCGTGGCTCTGCCGCTCCCCAGCCTGGTCCCAGCTTTCAGCCTCGGGCATGTCTGTCCTGGGGAGGTGTCCGCTCAGGAAGACGGGAGCATTCCTGCTCTAGCCCTGTAGTGCTCTCTTTGGGCAAAGCCAGGTCCCCGACATACAGCCCCTGCCCGCAGCCCAAGGGAACCGATGGGGCAGCAGCGGTGCAGCCTCCCACTGGCCAGCAGGCTCTTCTCCACGAGATGTGCGAATGTTCATTTTTTTTTTTCCTCCAGTGCTTTCACGTGGGCTTCTTTTGTGCACAGTAGAGATCTCCCAGTAAGAAAGCCCCGAGGGGCCGTATGTTTGTCCATCCAGTGCTTGAGGCATGTTGCATATGGCCGGGAAATGGTATTTTGAGAGCTTCCAGGTGCCAGCCAACAGGTCACTCAGGCCCCTCTGCAGCTTTGGAAATCTCCACCCGTGTCTGGGTCCCACACCGTTACCTGACCCCCCTCCAGTCACTGCAGCACACTGAGAAAGAAGTAGATCACAACAGCTGATGGAAATGTGCTTGGTTACAGCTGCGCCTCTAGGCGATGGCCACCAGACTTCTCAGCCAGATGTTGTCTGGGAGCCTCAGGGCGATCCCACAGGTTGTGTCACTGGAATGAATGAGCATTTAGGTTTGAATATGCTGTTTGTATGAAACTTTACTTAATAATTTCTTGGCCAATGCTCCGACGTGCAGAAGAGCAGAGAGGGCACGGCTCGGGCTCAGTGACGTGCCCTGGGGCACTCTGCCTTGCGAAGCTGTCTTTGCCAGACTCTCCGAGCCTGTGCTGCTGCCAGTGCCTGCTGCAAAGCCAGTGGGCTCTCTGGGGTTGACTTCAGAGCTGGTGTGAGCTCCAGGGAACCCTTTCTCCCAACAGACCCATGCATGGTTTGTTTTGGATCACCATGGTCCAGGCACCCAGTAACTGTCTGCACGCTGCTCCTGAGTGGAAGGGAGAGACGAGTGCCATGGAGCAATCCCGCGTTTGAACGGCATTCACTGCCGTGAATGAAGAAGTGTCTGAAGAAGTGTACTGAAATATTTCACAGGAGCTGCTCTGTTCTGTTTGTTTGCAGATGTGGCTGGAGGCAATGGAGATCCAGCCTCCCGGCTGGGTTCCAGGGCTGACGCGCAGGGAGATTCTACGGGTACGTCATGGCTTTTTACTTCCTTTGAGAGCTGCCAGCTCAAAGCCCAAATGCGAGCGAGGCACCTCCTGTGGGTGTGAGAACACAGACCTGCGTGTGAGTGCCATGTCATTACATGACCCCCTCATATGTTCTGCTATTCTGTTATGACTGTGGATATCACAGTGTATGACGGAAACCTGCCATGGGTGTTTGGTTGCAGATGTGGCTCCAGCTCCTCGGCTGGATCCTGCGCTGGAGCTCACCTGGCATCCCAGGGGTGAGTAGTCAGGCAGTCCTGACTGACTTCACAGGCTAAGCACTCCTTTTCAATATTTTATCAGAGAGAAATTTAACTGGATACTTTCTGTTAAGGTCCTGAAAGAGCTAAGTATAAAGCCGAAATAGGGAAATCTTCCGAAAGGTCATCAGAAGTCCTAAAGGAAATCCTGAAAGACCTGGAGAAAGCAGCACCTGGTGGATATATATCACTCCTAACCAGAAGACTTGGGAAGCTGAGGTTTTAGACACACCTGTGGACAACAGGCAACACACGCAGAAAGGGATCGATGGGAGCCTTGCTGCACTGCACTCGATTCCACACCTGGCAGGCGCTGGTGAGCCACAGAGATGGTCCAGAGTCTCGGCTGCCAGTTGTGCTTCAAGCTGAGTCCCAGGGACAGCTGCTGCCCCAGTTACAGCATTACTGGTCAGAGCAGTTCTGGGCAGACAGTGGTACCCGGCTGGCAGGACTGGTGCTGCTCACGCCTTGATGCCAGTCGCTGGAGAGGAGAGTGCCCTTGGGCGGCGCAGGGGATGCGCAGGCAGCTTGGGGTCGCTGAGAGCGGCAGACTCTGCTGGGGCTGCAGGCATGCCCTGGCCAGGACCGGAGCAGCCTGGCTTCAAAGAATGCTCCAGCCCAGTTGTTCTCCTGCTCCAATGGCAGGACCTGGCCCCTGGCTTCTGCAGACGTTTGCGGTGTCATAGGGGGCTCTGTCGGTGCTAGGGCAGAAGCAGGCCCCTGGCTTGTGCCACTGCTTGTGATGTCACTTGTAGCTGAGTCGCTTTGAAGGCAGAAGCAGGCCCCTGGCTTCTGCAGGCACTTGTGATGTCATAGGCGCCTGGACTAGGTGCTAGGGCAGAAGCAGGCCCCCGCCTTGTGTTGGTGCTTGTGATGTCACTTGTAGCTGAGTCGCTTTGAAGTCAGGAGCTGCCCCTGGTTTCTGCAGCTTTTGGTGATGCCATAGGCCCTGAGTATGTTCTATGGCTTGTGACCCTGGCTTGTGCCGGTTCTAGTGATGTCACTTGTAGGTGAGTCGCTTTAAGGCAGGAGCTGCCCCCTGGCTTCTGTAGCTTTTGGTGATGTCATGGATGCCTGTGCTAGGGCAGAAGGCGGCCAGTGGCTGCTACTGGTGCTTCTGATGTCATAGGCCCTGAAGAGGTGGTAGATGAGAAACAGGCCCGAGGCTTGTGCCGGTGCTTCTGACGTCACTTGTACCTGAACCATTTTTAAGGCAGGCGCTGGCTCCAGGCTTCTGCAGCCACTTGTGATGTCACAGGCACCTCAGGAGGTGCTCGGGCAGAAGCAGGCCCCTGGCTCGTGCCGCTGCTTCTGATGTCACCTGTAGCTGAGTATCCTTCAAGGCAGAAGCAGGCCCCTGACTTGTGCCGGTGCTCGTGAGGTCACGTTTCTCTGAGTCGCTTTCAAGGCAGAAGCAGTCCCCTGGCTTCTGCCGGTGCCTATGATGTCACAAGTGGCTGAAGAAGCCAAGGGCCATCTCCTGCCTTAAATCTAGTCATCTAAAAGTCACATCACAATAACCAGGACAAACCACGGGCCTGCTTCTGCCCTTTCACCTTCGTAGGCGCCTCGCACATCACCAAAAGCTATAGAAGCCAGGGGCCTTCTCCGTCTTCAAAAGCTCCTCAGCTACAAGTGCCATCATCATAAGGACTGGCGCAAGCCAGGGGCCTGCCTCTGCCCTAGCACCTCCTCAGGCTCCTGTGACATCACAAGCGGCTGCAGAAGCCAGGGGCCAGCTCCACCCCTAAAAGATACCCAGCTACAAGGGACATCACAAGCAGTGGCACAAGCCAGGGCCCTGCTTCTGCCCGAGCACCTACGCAGGCTCCTGTGACACCACAAGCAGCTGCAGAAGCCAGGGGTATGTACTGCCTGCAATGGGACTCAGCTACAAGTGACATCACAAGCACCGGCACAGGCCAGGGGCCGGCTTTGGCCCTATCACCTTCTCAGGGCCTATGATATCACAACCAGCTGCAGAAGCTTTGGGCTTGCTCATGCCTTCAAAGCGACTCAGCTACAAGGGACATCACGTGCACCGGCACAGTCACGGTCCTGCTTCTGCCTTCAAAGGGACTGAGATACAAGCGACATCACAAGCACCGGCACAGGCCAGGGTCCTGCTTCTCACTCAAAAGCGACTCAGCTACAAGTGACATCACAAGCAGCTGCAGATACCAGTGGCCAGCTCCTGCCTTCCAAGCGACTTTAGCTACAGGTGACATCACAAGCACCGGACAAGCCAGGGAACAGCTCCTGCCTTCAGAGCCACTCAGCTACAAGTGACATCAGAAGCGCCGGTACAAGCCAGGGGCCTGCTTCTGCCCGAGCACCTACTCAGGCGCCTGTGACATCACAATTGGCCGCAGAAGCTAGAGACCAGCTTATGCCTTCAGAGCCACTCAGCTACAAGTGACATCAGAAGCAGCTGTAGCTAGGGACCTGCTACTGCCTTAAAAGATACTAACCTACAAGTGACATCACAAGCAGCGGAACAAGCCAGGGCCCTGCTTCTGCCCTGGCACCTCCTCAGGGCCTATGACATCACAAGCAGCGGAACAAGCCAGGGCCCTGCTTCTGCCCTGGCACCTCCTCAGGGCCTATGACATCACAAGCACCAGCTGTAGAAGGAGCCTCTGCCTCGAAAGCGACTCAGCGACAAGTGACGTTGTCACCGACGCCGGGAAGTAAACTCCTTTACCCTGGGCATGTTCAAGAGCAGGCATTCCATTATTCGGCGCCGGGTGCACGGGGGATCTTTCCTGCTACGATGCACACCTCCCTGAGCCTGAGTAGGTGCTAGGGCAGAAGCAGGCCCCTGGCTTGTGCCACTGCTTGTGATGTCACTTGTAGCTGAGTATCTTTGATGGCAGGACCTGGCCCCTGGCTTCTGCAGACGTTTGCGGTGTCATAGGGGGCTCTGTCGGTGCTAGGGCAGCAGCAGTTCCCTGGCTTGTGCCGGTGCTTGTGATGTCACTTGTAGCTGAGTCGCTTTGAAGGCAGAAGCAGGCCCCTGGCTTCTGCAGGCACTTGTGATGTCATAGGTGCCTGGACTAGGTGCTAGGGCAGAAGCAGGCCCCCGCCTTGTGTTGGTGCTTGTGATGTCACTTGTAGCTGAGTCGCTTTGAAGTCAGGAGCTGCCCCTGGTTTCTGCAGCTTTTGGTGATGCCATAGGCCCTGAGTATGTTCTATGGCTTGTGACCCTGGCTTGTGCCGGTTCTAGTGATGTCACTTGTAGGTGAGTCGCTTTAAGGCAGGAGCTGCCCCCTGGCTTCTGTAGCTTTTGGTGATGTCATGGATGCCTGTGCTAGGGCAGAAGGCGGCCAGTGGCTGCTACTGGTGCTTCTGATGTCATAGGCCCTGAAGAGGTGGTAGATGAGAAACAGGCCCGAGGCTTGTGCCGGTGCTTCTGACGTCACTTGTACCTGAACCATTTTTAAGGCAGGCGCTGGCTCCAGGCTTCTGCAGCCACTTGTGATGTCACAGGCACCTCAGGAGGTGCTCGGGCAGAAGCAGGCCCCTGGCTCGTGCCGCTGCTTCTGATGTCACCTGTAGCTGAGTATCCTTCAAGGCAGAAGCAGGCCCCTGACTTGTGCCGGTGCTCGTGAGGTCACGTTTCTCTGAGTCGCTTTCAAGGCAGAAGCAGTCCCCTGGCTTCTGCCGGTGCCTATGATGTCACAAGTGGCTGAAGAAGCCAAGGGCCATCTCCTGCCTTAAATCTAGTCATCTAAAAGTCACATCACAATAACCAGGACAAACCACGGGCCTGCTTCTGCCCTTTCACCTTCGTAGGCGCCTCGCACATCACCAAAAGCTATAGAAGCCAGGGGCCTTCTCCGTCTTCAAAAGCTCCTCAGCTACAAGTGCCATCATCATAAGGACTGGCGCAAGCCAGGGGCCTGCCTCTGCCCGAGCACCTCCTCAGGCTCCTGTGACATCACAAGCGGCTGCAGAAGCCAGGGGCCAGCTCCACCCCTAAAAGATACTCAGCTACAAGGGACATCACAAGCAGTGGCACAAGCCAGGGCCCTGCTTCTGCCCGAGCACCTACGCAGGCTCCTGTGACACCACAAGCAGCTGCAGAAGCCAGGGGTATGTACTGCCTGCAATGGGACTCAGCTACAAGTGACATCACAAGCACCGGCACAGGCCAGGGGCCGGCTTTGGCCCTATCACCTTCTCAGGGCCTATGATATCACAACCAGCTGCAGAAGCTTTGGGCTTGCTCATGCCTTCAAAGCGACTCAGCTACAAGGGACATCACGTGCACCGGCACAGTCACGGTCCTGCTTCTGCCTTCAAAGGGACTGAGATACAAGTGACATCACAAGCACCGGCACAGGCCAGGGTCCTGCTTCTCACTCAAAAGCGACTCAGCTACAAGTGACATCACAAGCAGCTGCAGATACCAGTGGCCAGCTCCTGCCTTCCAAGCGACTTTAGCTACAGGTGACATCACAAGCACCGGACAAGCCAGGGAACAGCTCCTGCCTTCAGAGCCACTCAGCTACAAGTGACATCAGAAGCGCCGGTACAAGCCAGGGGCCTGCTTCTGCCCGAGCACCTACTCAGGCGCCTGTGACATCACAATTGGCCGCAGAAGCTAGAGACCAGCTTATGCCTTCAGAGCCACTCAGCTACAAGTGACATCAGAAGCAGCTGTAGCTAGGGACCTGCTACTGCCTTAAAAGATACTAACCTACAAGTGACATCACAAGCAGCGGAACAAGCCAGGGCCCTGCTTCTGCCCTGGCACCTCCTCAGGGCCTATGACATCACAAGCAGCGGAACAAGCCAGGGCCCTGCTTCTGCCCTGGCACCTCCTCAGGGCCTATGACATCACAAGCACCAGCTGTAGAAGGAGCCTCTGCCTCGAAAGCGACTCAGCGACAAGTGACGACGTCACCGACGCCGGGAAGTAAACTCCTTTACCCTGGGCATGTTCAAGAGCAGGCATTCCATTATTCGGCGCCGGGTGCACGGGGGATCTTTCCTGCTACGATGCACACCTCCCTGAGCCTGAGTAGGTGCTAGGGCAGAAGCAGGCCCCTGGCTTGTGCCACTGCTTGTGATGTCACTTGTAGCTGAGTATCTTTGATGGCAGGACCTGGCCCCTGGCTTCTGCAGACGTTTGCGGTGTCATAGGGGGCTCTGTCGGTGCTAGGGCAGCAGCAGTTCCCTGGCTTGTGCCGGTGCTTGTGATGTCACTTGTAGCTGAGTCGCTTTGAAGGCAGAAGCAGGCCCCTGGCTTCTGCAGGCACTTGTGATGTCATAGGCGCCTGGACTAGGTGCTAGGGCAGAAGCAGGCCCCCGCCTTGTGTTGGTGCTTGTGATGTCACTTGTAGCTGAGTCGCTTTGAAGTCAGGAGCTGCCCCTGGTTTCTGCAGCTTTTGGTGATGCCATAGGCCCTGAGTATGTTCTATGGCTTGTGACCCTGGCTTGTGCCGGTTCTAGTGATGTCACTTGTAGGTGAGTCGCTTTAAGGCAGGAGCTGCCCCCTGGCTTCTGTAGCTTTTGGTGATGTCATGGATGCCTGTGCTAGGGCAGAAGGCGGCCAGTGGCTGCTACTGGTGCTTCTGATGTCATAGGCCCTGAAGAGGTGGTAGATGAGAAACAGGCCCGAGGCTTGTGCCGGTGCTTCTGACGTCACTTGTACCTGAACCATTTTTAAGGCAGGCGCTGGCTCCAGGCTTCTGCAGCCACTTGTGATGTCACAGGCACCTCAGGAGGTGCTCGGGCAGAAGCAGGCCCCTGGCTCGTGCCGCTGCTTCTGATGTCACCTGTAGCTGAGTATCCTTCAAGGCAGAAGCAGGCCCCTGACTTGTGCCGGTGCTCGTGAGGTCACGTTTCTCTGAGTCGCTTTCAAGGCAGAAGCAGTCCCCTGGCTTCTGCCGGTGCCTATGATGTCACAAGTGGCTGAAGAAGCCAAGGGCCATCTCCTGCCTTAAATCTAGTCATCTAAAAGTCACATCACAATAACCAGGACAAACCACGGGCCTGCTTCTGCCCTTTCACCTTCGTAGGCGCCTCGCACATCACCAAAAGCTATAGAAGCCAGGGGCCTTCTCCGTCTTCAAAAGCTCCTCAGCTACAAGTGCCATCATCATAAGGACTGGCGCAAGCCAGGGGCCTGCCTCTGCCCGAGCACCTCCTCAGGCTCCTGTGACATCACAAGCGGCTGCAGAAGCCAGGGGCCAGCTCCACCCCTAAAAGATACTCAGCTACAAGGGACATCACAAGCAGTGGCACAAGCCAGGGCCCTGCTTCTGCCCGAGCACCTACGCAGGCTCCTGTGACACCACAAGCAGCTGCAGAAGCCAGGGGTATGTACTGCCTGCAATGGGACTCAGCTACAAGTGACATCACAAGCACCGGCACAGGCCAGGGGCCGGCTTTGGCCCTATCACCTTCTCAGGGCCTATGATATCACAACCAGCTGCAGAAGCTTTGGGCTTGCTCATGCCTTCAAAGCGACTCAGCTACAAGGGACATCACATGCACCGGCACAGTCACGGTCCTGCTTCTGCCTTCAAAGGGACTGAGATACAAGTGACATCACAAGCACCGGCACAGGCCAGGGTCCTGCTTCTCACTCAAAAGCGACTCAGCTACAAGTGACATCACAAGCAGCTGCAGATACCAGTGGCCAGCTCCTGCCTTCCAAGCGACTTTAGCTACAGGTGACATCACAAGCACCGGACAAGCCAGGGAACAGCTCCTGCCTTCAGAGCCACTCAGCTACAAGTGACATCAGAAGCGCCGGTACAAGCCAGGGGCCTGCTTCTGCCCGAGCACCTACTCAGGCGCCTGTGACATCACAATTGGCCGCAGAAGCTAGAGACCAGCTTATGCCTTCAGAGCCACTCAGCTACAAGTGACATCAGAAGCAGCTGTAGCTAGGGACCTGCTACTGCCTTAAAAGATACTAACCTACAAGTGACATCACAAGCAGCGGAACAAGCCAGGGCCCTGCTTCTGCCCTGGCACCTCCTCAGGGCCTATGACATCACAAGCACCAGCTGTAGAAGGAGCCTCTGCCTCGAAAGCGACTCAGCGACAAGTGACGTTGTCACCGACGCCGGGAAGTAAACTCCTTTACCCTGGGCATGTTCAAGAGCAGGCATTCCATTATTCGGCGCCGGGTGCACGGGGGATCTTTCCTGCTACGATGCACACCTCCCTGAGCCTGAGTAGGTGCTAGGGCAGAAGCAGGCCCCTGGCTTGTGCCACTGCTTGTGATGTCACTTGTAGCTGAGTATCTTTGATGGCAGGACCTGGCCCCTGGCTTCTGCAGACGTTTGCGGTGTCATAGGGGGCTCTGTCGGTGCTAGGGCAGCAGCAGTTCCCTGGCTTGTGCCGGTGCTTGTGATGTCACTTGTAGCTGAGTCGCTTTGAAGGCAGAAGCAGGCCCCTGGCTTCTGCAGGCACTTGTGATGTCATAGGTGCCTGGACTAGGTGCTAGGGCAGAAGCAGGCCCCCGCCTTGTGTTGGTGCTTGTGATGTCACTTGTAGCTGAGTCGCTTTGAAGTCAGGAGCTGCCCCTGGTTTCTGCAGCTTTTGGTGATGCCATAGGCCCTGAGTATGTTCTATGGCTTGTGACCCTGGCTTGTGCCGGTTCTAGTGATGTCACTTGTAGGTGAGTCGCTTTAAGGCAGGAGCTGCCCCCTGGCTTCTGTAGCTTTTGGTGATGTCATGGATGCCTGTGCTAGGGCAGAAGGCGGCCAGTGGCTGCTACTGGTGCTTCTGATGTCATAGGCCCTGAAGAGGTGGTAGATGAGAAACAGGCCCGAGGCTTGTGCCGGTGCTTCTGACGTCACTTGTACCTGAACCATTTTTAAGGCAGGCGCTGGCTCCAGGCTTCTGCAGCCACTTGTGATGTCACAGGCACCTCAGGAGGTGCTCGGGCAGAAGCAGGCCCCTGGCTCGTGCCGCTGCTTCTGATGTCACCTGTAGCTGAGTATCCTTCAAGGCAGAAGCAGGCCCCTGACCTGTGCCGGTGCTCGTGAGGTCACGTTTCTCTGAGTTGCTTTCAAGGCAGAAGCAGTCCCCTGGCTTCTGCCGGTGCCTATGATGTCACAAGTGGCTGAAGAAGCCAAGGGCCATCTCCTGCCTTAAATCTAGTCATCTAAAAGTCACATCACAATAACCAGGACAAACCACGGGCCTGCTTCTGCCCTTTCACCTTCGTAGGCGCCTCGCACATCACCAAAAGCTATAGAAGCCAGGGGCCTTCTCCGTCTTCAAAAGCTCCTCAGCTACAAGTGCCATCATCATAAGGACTGGCGCAAGCCAGGGGCCTGCCTCTGCCCGAGCACCTCCTCAGGCTCCTGTGACATCACAAGCAGCTGCAGAAGCCAGGGGCCAGCTCCACCCCTAAAAGATACTCAGCTACAAGGGACATCACAAGCAGTGGCACAAGCCAGGGCCCTGCTTCTGCCCGAGCACCTACGCAGGCTCCTGTGACACCACAAGCAGCTGCAGAAGCCAGGGGTATGTACTGCCTGCAATGGGACTCAGCTACAAGTGACATCACAAGCACCGGCACAGGCCAGGGGCCGGCTTTGGCCCTATCACCTTCTCAGGGCCTATGATATCACAACCAGCTGCAGAAGCTTTGGGCTTGCTCATGCCTTCAAAGCGACTCAGCTACAAGGGACATCACGTGCACCGGCACAGTCACGGTCCTGCTTCTGCCTTCAAAGGGACTGAGATACAAGTGACATCACAAGCACCGGCACAGGCCAGGGTCCTGCTTCTGACTCAAAAGCGACTCAGCTACAAGTGACATCACAAGCAGCTGCAGATACCAGTGGCCAGCTCCTGCCTTCCAAGCGACTTTAGCTACAGGTGACATCACAAGCACCGGACAAGCCAGGGAACAGCTCCTGCCTTCAGAGCCACTCAGCTACAAGTGACATCAGAAGCGCCGGTACAAGCCAGGGGCCTGCTTCTGCCCGAGCACCTACTCAGGCGCCTGTGACATCACAATTGGCCGCAGAAGCTAGAGACCAGCTTATGCCTTCAGAGCCACTCAGCTACAAGTGACATCAGAAGCAGCTGTAGCTAGGGACCTGCTACTGCCTTAAAAGATACTAACCTACAAGTGACATCACAAGCAGCGGAACAAGCCAGGGCCCTGCTTCTGCCCTGGCACCTCCTCAGGGCCTATGACATCACAAGCACCAGCTGTAGAAGGAGCCTCTGCCTCGAAAGCGACTCAGCGACAAGTGACGTTGTCACCGACGCCGGGAAGTAAACTCCTTTACCCTGGGCATGTTCAAGAGCAGGCATTCCATTATTCGGCGCCGGGTGCACGGGGGATCTTTCCTGCTACGATGCACACCTCCCTGAGCCTGAGTAGGTGCTAGGGCAGAAGCAGGCCCCTGGCTTGTGCCACTGCTTGTGATGTCACTTGTAGCTGAGTATCTTTGATGGCAGGACCTGGCCCCTGGCTTCTGCAGACGTTTGCGGTGTCATAGGGGGCTCTGTCGGTGCTAGGGCAGCAGCAGTTCCCTGGCTTGTGCCGGTGCTTGTGATGTCACTTGTAGCTGAGTCGCTTTGAAGGCAGAAGCAGGCCCCTGGCTTCTGCAGGCACTTGTGATGTCATAGGCGCCTGGACTAGGTGCTAGGGCAGAAGCAGGCCCCCGCCTTGTGTTGGTGCTTGTGATGTCACTTGTAGCTGAGTCGCTTTGAAGTCAGGAGCTGCCCCTGGTTTCTGCAGCTTTTGGTGATGCCATAGGCCCTGAGTATGTTCTATGGCTTGTGACCCTGGCTTGTGCCGGTTCTAGTGATGTCACTTGTAGGTGAGTCGCTTTAAGGCAGGAGCTGCCCCCTGGCTTCTGTAGCTTTTGGTGATGTCATGGATGCCTGTGCTAGGGCAGAAGGCGGCCAGTGGCTGCTACTGGTGCTTCTGATGTCATAGGCCCTGAAGAGGTGGTAGATGAGAAACAGGCCCGAGGCTTGTGCCGGTGCTTCTGACGTCACTTGTACCTGAACCATTTTTAAGGCAGGCGCTGGCTCCAGGCTTCTGCAGCCACTTGTGATGTCACAGGCACCTCAGGACGTGCTCGGGCAGAAGCAGGCCCCTGGCTCGTGCCGCTGCTTCTGATGTCACCTGTAGCTGAGTATCCTTCAAGGCAGAAGCAGGCCCCTGACCTGTGCCGGTGCTCGTGAGGTCACGTTTCTCTGAGTCGCTTTCAAGGCAGAAGCAGTCCCCTGGCTTCTGCCGGTGCCTATGATGTCACAAGTGGCTGAAGAAGCCAAGGGCCATCTCCTGCCTTAAATCTAGTCATCTAAAAGTCACATCACAATAACCAGGACAAACCACGGGCCTGCTTCTGCCCTTTCACCTTCGTAGGCGCCTCGCACATCACCAAAAGCTATAGAAGCCAGGGGCCTTCTCCGTCTTCAAAAGCTCCTCAGCTACAAGTGCCATCATCATAAGGACTGGCGCAAGCCAGGGGCCTGCCTCTGCCCGAGCACCTCCTCAGGCTCCTGTGACATCACAAGCGGCTGCAGAAGCCAGGGGCCAGCTCCACCCCTAAAAGATACTCAGCTACAAGGGACATCACAAGCAGTGGCACAAGCCAGGGCCCTGCTTCTGCCCGAGCACCTACGCAGGCTCCTGTGACACCACAAGCAGCTGCAGAAGCCAGGGGTATGTACTGCCTGCAATGGGACTCAGCTACAAGTGACATCACAAGCACCGGCACAGGCCAGGGGCCGGCTTTGGCCCTATCACCTTCTCAGGGCCTATGATATCACAACCAGCTGCAGAAGCTTTGGGCTTGCTCATGCCTTCAAAGCGACTCAGCTACAAGGGACATCACGTGCACCGGCACAGTCACGGTCCTGCTTCTGCCTTCAAAGGGACTGAGATACAAGTGACATCACAAGCACCGGCACAGGCCAGGGTCCTGCTTCTCACTCAAAAGCGACTCAGCTACAAGTGACATCACAAGCAGCTGCAGATACCAGTGGCCAGCTCCTGCCTTCCAAGCGACTTTAGCTACAGGTGACATCACAAGCACCGGACAAGCCAGGGAACAGCTCCTGCCTTCAGAGCCACTCAGCTACAAGTGACATCAGAAGCGCCGGTACAAGCCAGGGGCCTGCTTCTGCCCGAGCACCTACTCAGGCGCCTGTGACATCACAATTGGCCGCAGAAGCTAGAGACCAGCTTATGCCTTCAGAGCCACTCAGCTACAAGTGACATCAGAAGCAGCTGTAGCTAGGGACCTGCTACTGCCTTAAAAGATACTAACCTACAAGTGACATCACAAGCAGCGGAACAAGCCAGGGCCCTGCTTCTGCCCTGGCACCTCCTCAGGGCCTATGACATCACAAGCACCAGCTGTAGAAGGAGCCTCTGCCTCGAAAGCAACTCAGCGACAAGTGACGACGTCACCGACGCCGGGAAGTAAACTCCTTTACCCTGGGCATGTTCAAGAGCAGGCATTCCATTATTCGGCGCCGGGTGCACGGGGGATCTTTCCTGCTACGATGCACACCTCCCTGAGCCTGAGTAGGTGCTAGGGCAGAAGCAGGCCCCTGGCTTGTGCCACTGCTTGTGATGTCACTTGTAGCTGAGTATCTTTGATGGCAGGACCTGGCCCCTGGCTTCTGCAGACGTTTGCGGTGTCATAGGGGGCTCTGTCGGTGCTAGGGCAGCAGCAGTTCCCTGGCTTGTGCCGGTGCTTGTGATGTCACTTGTAGCTGAGTCGCTTTGAAGGCAGAAGCAGGCCCCTGGCTTCTGCAGGCACTTGTGATGTCATAGGCGCCTGGACTAGGTGCTAGGGCAGAAGCAGGCCCCCGCCTTGTGTTGGTGCTTGTGATGTCACTTGTAGCTGAGTCGCTTTGAAGTCAGGAGCTGCCCCTGGTTTCTGCAGCTTTTGGTGATGCCATAGGCCCTGAGTATGTTCTATGGCTTGTGACCCTGGCTTGTGCCGGTTCTAGTGATGTCACTTGTAGGTGAGTCGCTTTAAGGCAGGAGCTGCCCCCTGGCTTCTGTAGCTTTTGGTGATGTCATGGATGCCTGTGCTAGGGCAGAAGGCGGCCAGTGGCTGCTACTGGTGCTTCTGATGTCATAGGCCCTGAAGAGGTGGTAGATGAGAAACAGGCCCGAGGCTTGTGCCGGTGCTTCTGACGTCACTTGTACCTGAACCATTTTTAAGGCAGGCGCTGGCTCCAGGCTTCTGCAGCCACTTGTGATGTCACAGGCACCTCAGGAGGTGCTCGGGCAGAAGCAGGCCCCTGGCTCGTGCCGCTGCTTCTGATGTCACCTGTAGCTGAGTATCCTTCAAGGCAGAAGCAGGCCCCTGACTTGTGCCGGTGCTCGTGAGGTCACGTTTCTCTGAGTCGCTTTCAAGGCAGAAGCAGTCCCCTGGCTTCTGCCGGTGCCTATGATGTCACAAGTGGCTGAAGAAGCCAAGGGCCATCTCCTGCCTTAAATCTAGTCATCTAAAAGTCACATCACAATAACCAGGACAAACCACGGGCCTGCTTCTGCCCTTTCACCTTCGTAGGCGCCTCGCACATCACCAAAAGCTATAGAAGCCAGGGGCCTTCTCCGTCTTCAAAAGCTCCTCAGCTACAAGTGCCATCATCATAAGGACTGGCGCAAGCCAGGGGCCTGCCTCTGCCCGAGCACCTCCTCAGGCTCCTGTGACATCACAAGCGGCTGCAGAAGCCAGGGGCCAGCTCCACCCCTAAAAGATACTCAGCTACAAGGGACATCACAAGCAGTGGCACAAGCCAGGGCCCTGCTTCTGCCCGAGCACCTACGCAGGCTCCTGTGACACCACAAGCAGCTGCAGAAGCCAGGGGTATGTACTGCCTGCAATGGGACTCAGCTACAAGTGACATCACAAGCACCGGCACAGGCCAGGGGCCGGCTTTGGCCCTATCACCTTCTCAGGGCCTATGATATCACAACCAGCTGCAGAAGCTTTGGGCTTGCTCATGCCTTCAAAGCGACTCAGCTACAAGGGACATCACGTGCACCGGCACAGTCACGGTCCTGCTTCTGCCTTCAAAGGGACTGAGATACAAGTGACATCACAAGCACCGGCACAGGCCAGGGTCCTGCTTCTCACTCAAAAGCGACTCAGCTACAAGTGACATCACAAGCAGCTGCAGATACCAGTGGCCAGCTCCTGCCTTCCAAGCGACTTTAGCTACAGGTGACATCACAAGCACCGGACAAGCCAGGGAACAGCTCCTGCCTTCAGAGCCACTCAGCTACAAGTGACATCAGAAGCGCCGGTACAAGCCAGGGGCCTGCTTCTGCCCGAGCACCTACTCAGGCGCCTGTGACATCACAATTGGCCGCAGAAGCTAGAGACCAGCTTATGCCTTCAGAGCCACTCAGCTACAAGTGACATCAGAAGCAGCTGTAGCTAGGGACCTGCTACTGCCTTAAAAGATACTAACCTACAAGTGACATCACAAGCAGCGGAACAAGCCAGGGCCCTGCTTCTGCCCTGGCACCTCCTCAGGGCCTATGACATCACAAGCACCAGCTGTAGAAGGAGCCTCTGCCTCGAAAGCGACTCAGCGACAAGTGACGACGTCACCGACGCCGGGAAGTAAACTCCTTTACCCTGGGCATGTTCAAGAGCAGGCATTCCATTATTCGGCGCCGGGTGCACGGGGGATCTTTCCTGCTACGATGCACACCTCCCTGAGCCTGAGTAGGTGCTAGGGCAGAAGCAGGCCCCTGGCTTGTGCCACTGCTTGTGATGTCACTTGTAGCTGAGTATCTTTGATGGCAGGACCTGGCCCCTGGCTTCTGCAGACGTTTGCGGTGTCATAGGGGGCTCTGTCGGTGCTAGGGCAGCAGCAGTTCCCTGGCTTGTGCCGGTGCTTGTGATGTCACTTGTAGCTGAGTCGCTTTGAAGGCAGAAGCAGGCCCCTGGCTTCTGCAGGCACTTGTGATGTCATAGGCGCCTGGACTAGGTGCTAGGGCAGAAGCAGGCCCCCGCCTTGTGTTGGTGCTTGTGATGTCACTTGTAGCTGAGTCGCTTTGAAGTCAGGAGCTGCCCCTGGTTTCTGCAGCTTTTGGTGATGCCATAGGCCCTGAGTATGTTCTATGGCTTGTGACCCTGGCTTGTGCCGGTTCTAGTGATGTCACTTGTAGGTGAGTCGCTTTAAGGCAGGAGCTGCCCCCTGGCTTCTGTAGCTTTTGGTGATGTCATGGATGCCTGTGCTAGGGCAGAAGGCGGCCAGTGGCTGCTACTGGTGCTTCTGATGTCATAGGCCCTGAAGAGGTGGTAGATGAGAAACAGGCCCGAGGCTTGTGCCGGTGCTTCTGACGTCACTTGTACCTGAACCATTTTTAAGGCAGGCGCTGGCTCCAGGCTTCTGCAGCCACTTGTGATGTCACAGGCACCTCAGGAGGTGCTCGGGCAGAAGCAGGCCCCTGGCTCGTGCCGCTGCTTCTGATGTCACCTGTAGCTGAGTATCCTTCAAGGCAGAAGCAGGCCCCTGACCTGTGCCGGTGCTCGTGAGGTCACGTTTCTCTGAGTCGCTTTCAAGGCAGAAGCAGTCCCCTGGCTTCTGCCGGTGCCTATGATGTCACAAGTGGCTGAAGAAGCCAAGGGCCATCTCCTGCCTTAAATCTAGTCATCTAAAAGTCACATCACAATAACCAGGACAAACCACGGGCCTGCTTCTGCCCTTTCACCTTCGTAGGCGCCTCGCACATCACCAAAAGCTATAGAAGCCAGGGGCCTTCTCCGTCTTCAAAAGCTCCTCAGCTACAAGTGCCATCATCATAAGGACTGGCGCAAGCCAGGGGCCTGCCTCTGCCCGAGCACCTCCTCAGGCTCCTGTGACATCACAAGCGGCTGCAGAAGCCAGGGGCCAGCTCCACCCCTAAAAGATACTCAGCTACAAGGGACATCACAAGCAGTGGCACAAGCCAGGGCCCTGCTTCTGCCCGAGCACCTACGCAGGCTCCTGTGACACCACAAGCAGCTGCAGAAGCCAGGGGTATGTACTGCCTGCAATGGGACTCAGCTACAAGTGACATCACAAGCACCGGCACAGGCCAGGGGCCGGCTTTGGCCCTATCACCTTCTCAGGGCCTATGATATCACAACCAGCTGCAGAAGCTTTGGGCTTGCTCATGCCTTCAAAGCGACTCAGCTACAAGGGACATCACATGCACCGGCACAGTCACGGTCCTGCTTCTGCCTTCAAAGGGACTGAGATACAAGTGACATCACAAGCACCGGCACAGGCCAGGGTCCTGCTTCTCACTCAAAAGCGACTCAGCTACAAGTGACATCACAAGCAGCTGCAGATACCAGTGGCCAGCTCCTGCCTTCCAAGCGACTTTAGCTACAGGTGACATCACAAGCACCGGACAAGCCAGGGAACAGCTCCTGCCTTCAGAGCCACTCAGCTACAAGTGACATCAGAAGCGCCGGTACAAGCCAGGGGCCTGCTTCTGCCCGAGCACCTACTCAGGCGCCTGTGACATCACAATTGGCCGCAGAAGCTAGAGACCAGCTTATGCCTTCAGAGCCACTCAGCTACAAGTGACATCAGAAGCAGCTGTAGCTAGGGACCTGCTACTGCCTTAAAAGATACTAACCTACAAGTGACATCACAAGCAGCGGAACAAGCCAGGGCCCTGCTTCTGCCCTGGCACCTCCTCAGGGCCTATGGCATCACAAGCACCAGCTGTAGAAGGAGCCTCTGCCTCGAAAGCGACTCAGCGACAAGTGACGTTGTCACCGACGCCGGGAAGTAAACTCCTTTACCCTGGGCATGTTCAAGAGCAGGCATTCCATTATTCGGCGCCGGGTGCACGGGGGATCTTTCCTGCTACGATGCACACCTCCCTGAGCCTGAGTAGGTGCTAGGGCAGAAGCAGGCCCCTGGCTTGTGCCACTGCTTGTGATGTCACTTGTAGCTGAGTATCTTTGATGGCAGGACCTGGCCCCTGGCTTCTGCAGATGTTTGCGGTGTCATAGGGGGCTCTGTCGGTGCTAGGGCAGCAGCAGTTCCCTGGCTTGTGCCGGTGCTTGTGATGTCACTTGTAGCTGAGTCGCTTTGAAGGCAGAAGCAGGCCCCTGGCTTCTGCAGGCACTTGTGATGTCATAGGCGCCTGGACTAGGTGCTAGGGCAGAAGCAGGCCCCCGCCTTGTGTTGGTGCTTGTGATGTCACTTGTAGCTGAGTCGCTTTGAAGTCAGGAGCTGCCCCTGGTTTCTGCAGCTTTTGGTGATGCCATAGGCCCTGAGTATGTTCTATGGCTTGTGACCCTGGCTTGTGCCGGTTCTAGTGATGTCACTTGTAGGTGAGTCGCTTTAAGGCAGGAGCTGCCCCCTGGCTTCTGTAGCTTTTGGTGATGTCATGGATGCCTGTGCTAGGGCAGAAGGCGGCCAGTGGCTGCTACTGGTGCTTCTGATGTCATAGGCCCTGAAGAGGTGGTAGATGAGAAACAGGCCCGAGGCTTGTGCCGGTGCTTCTGACGTCACTTGTACCTGAACCATTTTTAAGGCAGGCGCTGGCTCCAGGCTTCTGCAGCCACTTGTGATGTCACAGGCACCTCAGGAGGTGCTCGGGCAGAAGCAGGCCCCTGGCTCGTGCCGCTGCTTCTGATGTCACCTGTAGCTGAGTATCCTTCAAGGCAGAAGCAGGCCCCTGACCTGTGCCGGTGCTCGTGAGGTCACGTTTCTCTGAGTTGCTTTCAAGGCAGAAGCAGTCCCCTGGCTTCTGCCGGTGCCTATGATGTCACAAGTGGCTGAAGAAGCCAAGGGCCATCTCCTGCCTTAAATCTAGTCATCTAAAAGTCACATCACAATAACCAGGACAAACCACGGGCCTGCTTCTGCCCTTTCACCTTCGTAGGCGCCTCGCACATCACCAAAAGCTATAGAAGCCAGGGGCCTTCTCCGTCTTCAAAAGCTCCTCAGCTACAAGTGCCATCATCATAAGGACTGGCGCAAGCCAGGGGCCTGCCTCTGCCCGAGCACCTCCTCAGGCTCCTGTGACATCACAAGCGGCTGCAGAAGCCAGGGGCCAGCTCCACCCCTAAAAGATACTCAGCTACAAGGGACATCACAAGCAGTGGCACAAGCCAGGGCCCTGCTTCTGCCCGAGCACCTACGCAGGCTCCTGTGACACCACAAGCAGCTGCAGAAGCCAGGGGTATGTACTGCCTGCAATGGGACTCAGCTACAAGTGACATCACAAGCACCGGCACAGGCCAGGGGCCGGCTTTGGCCCTATCACCTTCTCAGGGCCTATGATATCACAACCAGCTGCAGAAGCTTTGGGCTTGCTCATGCCTTCAAAGCGACTCAGCTACAAGGGACATCACGTGCACCGGCACAGTCACGGTCCTGCTTCTGCCTTCAAAGGGACTGAGATACAAGCGACATCACAAGCACCGGCACAGGCCAGGGTCCTGCTTCTCACTCAAAAGCGACTCAGCTACAAGTGACATCACAAGCAGCTGCAGATACCAGTGGCCAGCTCCTGCCTTCCAAGCGACTTTAGCTACAGGTGACATCACAAGCACCGGACAAGCCAGGGAACATCTCCTGCCTTCAGAGCCACTCAGCTACAAGTGACATCAGAAGCGCCGGTACAAGCCAGGGGCCTGCTTCTGCCCGAGCACCTACTCAGGCGCCTGTGACATCACAATTGGCCGCAGAAGCTAGAGACCAGCTTATGCCTTCAGAGCCACTCAGCTACAAGTGACATCAGAAGCAGCTGTAGCTAGGGACCTGCTACTGCCTTAAAAGATACTAACCTACAAGTGACATCACAAGCAGCGGAACAAGCCAGGGCCCTGCTTCTGCCCTGGCACCTCCTCAGGGCCTATGACATCACAAGCAGCGGAACAAGCCAGGGCCCTGCTTCTGCCCTGGCACCTCCTCAGGGCCTATGACATCACAAGCACCAGCTGTAGAAGGAGCCTCTGCCTCGAAAGCGACTCAGCGACAAGTGACGACGTCACCGACGCCGGGAAGTAAACTCCTTTACCCTGGGCATGTTCAAGAGCAGGCATTCCATTATTCGGCGCCGGGTGCACGGGGGATCTTTCCTGCTACGATGCACACCTCCCTGAGCCTGAGTAGGTGCTAGGGCAGAAGCAGGCCCCTGGCTTGTGCCACTGCTTGTGATGTCACTTGTAGCTGAGTATCTTTGATGGCAGGACCTGGCCCCTGGCTTCTGCAGACGTTTGCGGTGTCATAGGGGGCTCTGTCGGTGCTAGGGCAGCAGCAGTTCCCTGGCTTGTGCCGGTGCTTGTGGTGTCACTTGTAGCTGAGTCGCTTTGAAGGCAGAAGCAGGCCCCTGGCTTCTGCAGGCACTTGTGATGTCATAGGCGCCTGGACTAGGTGCTAGGGCAGAAGCAGGCCCCCGCCTTGTGTTGGTGCTTGTGATGTCACTTGTAGCTGAGTCGCTTTGAAGTCAGGAGCTGCCCCTGGTTTCTGCAGCTTTTGGTGATGCCATAGGCCCTGAGTATGTTCTATGGCTTGTGACCCTGGCTTGTGCCGGTTCTAGTGATGTCACTTGTAGGTGAGTCGCTTTAAGGCAGGAGCTGCCCCCTGGCTTCTGTAGCTTTTGGTGATGTCATGGATGCCTGTGCTAGGGCAGAAGGCGGCCAGTGGCTGCTACTGGTGCTTCTGATGTCATAGGCCCTGAAGAGGTGGTAGATGAGAAACAGGCCCGAGGCTTGTGCCGGTGCTTCTGACGTCACTTGTACCTGAACCATTTTTAAGGCAGGCGCTGGCTCCAGGCTTCTGCAGCCACTTGTGATGTCACAGGCACCTCAGGAGGTGCTCAGGCAGAAGCAGGCCCCTGGCTCGTGCCGCTGCTTCTGATGTCACCTGTAGCTGAGTATCCTTCAAGGCAGAAGCAGGCCCCTGACTTGTGCCGGTGCTCGTGAGGTCACGTTTCTCTGAGTCGCTTTCAAGGCAGAAGCAGTCCCCTGGCTTCTGCCGGTGCCTATGATGTCACAAGTGGCTGAAGAAGCCAAGGGCCATCTCCTGCCTTAAATCTAGTCATCTAAAAGTCACATCACAATAACCAGGACAAACCACGGGCCTGCTTCTGCCCTTTCACCTTCGTAGGCGCCTCGCACATCACCAAAAGCTATAGAAGCCAGGGGCCTTCTCCGTCTTCAAAAGCTCCTCAGCTACAAGTGCCATCATCATAAGGACTGGCGCAAGCCAGGGGCCTGCCTCTGCCCGAGCACCTCCTCAGGCTCCTGTGACATCACAAGCGGCTGCAGAAGCCAGGGGCCAGCTCCACCCCTAAAAGATACTCAGCTACAAGGGACATCACAAGCAGTGGCACAAGCCAGGGCCCTGCTTCTGCCCGAGCACCTACGCAGGCTCCTGTGACACCACAAGCAGCTGCAGAAGCCAGGGGTATGTACTGCCTGCAATGGGACTCAGCTACAAGTGACATCACAAGCACCGGCACAGGCCAGGGGCCGGCTTTGGCCCTATCACCTTCTCAGGGCCTATGATATCACAACCAGCTGCAGAAGCTTTGGGCTTGCTCATGCCTTCAAAGCGACTCAGCTACAAGGGACATCACGTGCACCGGCACAGTCACGGTCCTGCTTCTGCCTTCAAAGGGACTGAGATACAAGCGACATCACAAGCACCGGCACAGGCCAGGGTCCTGCTTCTCACTCAAAAGCGACTCAGCTACAAGTGACATCACAAGCAGCTGCAGATACCAGTGGCCAGCTCCTGCCTTCCAAGCGACTTTAGCTACAGGTGACATCACAAGCACCGGACAAGCCAGGGAACATCTCCTGCCTTCAGAGCCACTCAGCTACAAGTGACATCAGAAGCGCCGGTACAAGCCAGGGGCCTGCTTCTGCCCGAGCACCTACTCAGGCGCCTGTGACATCACAATTGGCCGCAGAAGCTAGAGACCAGCTTATGCCTTCAGAGCCACTCAGCTACAAGTGACATCAGAAGCAGCTGTAGCTAGGGACCTGCTACTGCCTTAAAAGATACTAACCTACAAGTGACATCACAAGCAGCGGAACAAGCCAGGGCCCTGCTTCTGCCCTGGCACCTCCTCAGGGCCTATGACATCACAAGCACCAGCTGTAGAAGGAGCCTCTGCCTCGAAAGCGACTCAGCGACAAGTGACGTTGTCACCGACGCCGGGAAGTAAACTCCTTTACCCTGGGCATGTTCAAGAGCAGGCATTCCATTATTCGGCGCCGGGTGCACGGGGGATCTTTCCTGCTACGATGCACACCTCCCTGAGCCTGAGTAGGTGCTAGGGCAGAAGCAGGCCCCTGGCTTGTGCCACTGCTTGTGATGTCACTTGTAGCTGAGTATCTTTGATGGCAGGACCTGGCCCCTGGCTTCTGCAGACGTTTGCGGTGTCATAGGGGGCTCTGTCGGTGCTAGGGCAGCAGCAGTTCCCTGGCTTGTGCCGGTGCTTGTGATGTCACTTGTAGCTGAGTCGCTTTGAAGGCAGAAGCAGGCCCCTGGCTTCTGCAGGCACTTGTGATGTCATAGGCGCCTGGACTAGGTGCTAGGGCAGAAGCAGGCCCCCGCCTTGTGTTGGTGCTTGTGATGTCACTTGTAGCTGAGTCGCTTTGAAGTCAGGAGCTGCCCCTGGTTTCTGCAGCTTTTGGTGATGCCATAGGCCCTGAGTATGTTCTATGGCTTGTGACCCTGGCTTGTGCCGGTTCTAGTGATGTCACTTGTAGGTGAGTCGCTTTAAGGCAGGAGCTGCCCCCTGGCTTCTGTAGCTTTTGGTGATGTCATGGATGCCTGTGCTAGGGCAGAAGGCGGCCAGTGGCTGCTACTGGTGCTTCTGATGTCATAGGCCCTGAAGAGGTGGTAGATGAGAAACAGGCCCGAGGCTTGTGCCGGTGCTTCTGACGTCACTTGTACCTGAACCATTTTTAAGGCAGGCGCTGGCTCCAGGCTTCTGCAGCCACTTGTGATGTCACAGGCACCTCAGGAGGTGCTCGGGCAGAAGCAGGCCCCTGGCTCGTGCCGCTGCTTCTGATGTCACCTGTAGCTGAGTATCCTTCAAGGCAGAAGCAGGCCCCTGACCTGTGCCGGTGCTCGTGAGGTCACGTTTCTCTGAGTTGCTTTCAAGGCAGAAGCAGTCCCCTGGCTTCTGCCGGTGCCTATGATGTCACAAGTGGCTGAAGAAGCCAAGGGCCATCTCCTGCCTTAAATCTAGTCATCTAAAAGTCACATCACAATAACCAGGACAAACCACGGGCCTGCTTCTGCCCTTTCACCTTCGTAGGCGCCTCGCACATCACCAAAAGCTATAGAAGCCAGGGGCCTTCTCCGTCTTCAAAAGCTCCTCAGCTACAAGTGCCATCATCATAAGGACTGGCGCAAGCCAGGGGCCTGCCTCTGCCCGAGCACCTCCTCAGGCTCCTGTGACATCACAAGCGGCTGCAGAAGCCAGGGGCCAGCTCCACCCCTAAAAGATACTCAGCTACAAGGGACATCACAAGCAGTGGCACAAGCCAGGGCCCTGCTTCTGCCCGAGCACCTACGCAGGCTCCTGTGACACCACAAGCAGCTGCAGAAGCCAGGGGTATGTACTGCCTGCAATGGGACTCAGCTACAAGTGACATCACAAGCACCGGCACAGGCCAGGGGCCGGCTTTGGCCCTATCACCTTCTCAGGGCCTATGATATCACAACCAGCTGCAGAAGCTTTGGGCTTGCTCATGCCTTCAAAGCGACTCAGCTACAAGGGACATCACGTGCACCGGCACAGTCACGGTCCTGCTTCTGCCTTCAAAGGGACTGAGATACAAGTGACATCACAAGCACCGGCACAGGCCAGGGTCCTGCTTCTCACTCAAAAGCGACTCAGCTACAAGTGACATCACAAGCAGCTGCAGATACCAGTGGCCAGCTCCTGCCTTCCAAGCGACTTTAGCTACAGGTGACATCACAAGCACCGGACAAGCCAGGGAACATCTCCTGCCTTCAGAGCCACTCAGCTACAAGTGACATCAGAAGCGCCGGTACAAGCCAGGGGCCTGCTTCTGCCCGAGCACCTACTCAGGCGCCTGTGACATCACAATTGGCCGCAGAAGCTAGAGACCAGCTTATGCCTTCAGAGCCACTCAGCTACAAGTGACATCAGAAGCAGCTGTAGCTAGGGACCTGCTACTGCCTTAAAAGATACTAACCTACAAGTGACATCACAAGCAGCGGAACAAGCCAGGGCCCTGCTTCTGCCCTGGCACCTCCTCAGGGCCTATGACATCACAAGCAGCGGAACAAGCCAGGGCCCTGCTTCTGCCCTGGCACCTCCTCAGGGCCTATGACATCACAAGCACCAGCTGTAGAAGGAGCCTCTGCCTCGAAAGCGACTCAGCGACAAGTGACGACGTCACCGACGCCGGGAAGTAAACTCCTTTACCCTGGGCATGTTCAAGAGCAGGCATTCCATTATTCGGCGCCGGGTGCACGGGGGATCTTTCCTGCTACGATGCACACCTCCCTGAGCCTGAGTAGGTGCTAGGGCAGAAGCAGGCCCCTGGCTTGTGCCACTGCTTGTGATGTCACTTGTAGCTGAGTATCTTTGATGGCAGGACCTGGCCCCTGGCTTCTGCAGACGTTTGCGGTGTCATAGGGGGCTCTGTCGGTGCTAGGGCAGCAGCAGTTCCCTGGCTTGTGCCGGTGCTTGTGGTGTCACTTGTAGCTGAGTCGCTTTGAAGGCAGAAGCAGGCCCCTGGCTTCTGCAGGCACTTGTGATGTCATAGGCGCCTGGACTAGGTGCTAGGGCAGAAGCAGGCCCCCGCCTTGTGTTGGTGCTTGTGATGTCACTTGTAGCTGAGTCGCTTTGAAGTCAGGAGCTGCCCCTGGTTTCTGCAGCTTTTGGTGATGCCATAGGCCCTGAGTATGTTCTATGGCTTGTGACCCTGGCTTGTGCCGGTTCTAGTGATGTCACTTGTAGGTGAGTCGCTTTAAGGCAGGAGCTGCCCCCTGGCTTCTGTAGCTTTTGGTGATGTCATGGATGCCTGTGCTAGGGCAGAAGGCGGCCAGTGGCTGCTACTGGTGCTTCTGATGTCATAGGCCCTGAAGAGGTGGTAGATGAGAAACAGGCCCGAGGCTTGTGCCGGTGCTTCTGACGTCACTTGTACCTGAACCATTTTTAAGGCAGGCGCTGGCTCCAGGCTTCTGCAGCCACTTGTGATGTCACAGGCACCTCAGGAGGTGCTCAGGCAGAAGCAGGCCCCTGGCTCGTGCCGCTGCTTCTGATGTCACCTGTAGCTGAGTATCCTTCAAGGCAGAAGCAGGCCCCTGACTTGTGCCGGTGCTCGTGAGGTCACGTTTCTCTGAGTCGCTTTCAAGGCAGAAGCAGTCCCCTGGCTTCTGCCGGTGCCTATGATGTCACAAGTGGCTGAAGAAGCCAAGGGCCATCTCCTGCCTTAAATCTAGTCATCTAAAAGTCACATCACAATAACCAGGACAAACCACGGGCCTGCTTCTGCCCTTTCACCTTCGTAGGCGCCTCGCACATCACCAAAAGCTATAGAAGCCAGGGGCCTTCTCCGTCTTCAAAAGCTCCTCAGCTACAAGTGCCATCATCATAAGGACTGGCGCAAGCCAGGGGCCTGCCTCTGCCCGAGCACCTCCTCAGGCTCCTGTGACATCACAAGCGGCTGCAGAAGCCAGGGGCCAGCTCCACCCCTAAAAGATACTCAGCTACAAGGGACATCACAAGCAGTGGCACAAGCCAGGGCCCTGCTTCTGCCCGAGCACCTACGCAGGCTCCTGTGACACCACAAGCAGCTGCAGAAGCCAGGGGTATGTACTGCCTGCAATGGGACTCAGCTACAAGTGACATCACAAGCACCGGCACAGGCCAGGGGCCGGCTTTGGCCCTATCACCTTCTCAGGGCCTATGATATCACAACCAGCTGCAGAAGCTTTGGGCTTGCTCATGCCTTCAAAGCGACTCAGCTACAAGGGACATCACGTGCACCGGCACAGTCACGGTCCTGCTTCTGCCTTCAAAGGGACTGAGATACAAGCGACATCACAAGCACCGGCACAGGCCAGGGTCCTGCTTCTCACTCAAAAGCGACTCAGCTACAAGTGACATCACAAGCAGCTGCAGATACCAGTGGCCAGCTCCTGCCTTCCAAGCGACTTTAGCTACAGGTGACATCACAAGCACCGGACAAGCCAGGGAACATCTCCTGCCTTCAGAGCCACTCAGCTACAAGTGACATCAGAAGCGCCGGTACAAGCCAGGGGCCTGCTTCTGCCCGAGCACCTACTCAGGCGCCTGTGACATCACAATTGGCCGCAGAAGCTAGAGACCAGCTTATGCCTTCAGAGCCACTCAGCTACAAGTGACATCAGAAGCAGCTGTAGCTAGGGACCTGCTACTGCCTTAAAAGATACTAACCTACAAGTGACATCACAAGCAGCGGAACAAGCCAGGGCCCTGCTTCTGCCCTGGCACCTCCTCAGGGCCTATGACATCACAAGCACCAGCTGTAGAAGGAGCCTCTGCCTCGAAAGCGACTCAGCGACAAGTGACGTTGTCACCGACGCCGGGAAGTAAACTCCTTTACCCTGGGCATGTTCAAGAGCAGGCATTCCATTATTCGGCGCCGGGTGCACGGGGGATCTTTCCTGCTACGATGCACACCTCCCTGAGCCTGAGTAGGTGCTAGGGCAGAAGCAGGCCCCTGGCTTGTGCCACTGCTTGTGATGTCACTTGTAGCTGAGTATCTTTGATGGCAGGACCTGGCCCCTGGCTTCTGCAGACGTTTGCGGTGTCATAGGGGGCTCTGTCGGTGCTAGGGCAGCAGCAGTTCCCTGGCTTGTGCCGGTGCTTGTGATGTCACTTGTAGCTGAGTCGCTTTGAAGGCAGAAGCAGGCCCCTGGCTTCTGCAGGCACTTGTGATGTCATAGGCGCCTGGACTAGGTGCTAGGGCAGAAGCAGGCCCCCGCCTTGTGTTGGTGCTTGTGATGTCACTTGTAGCTGAGTCGCTTTGAAGTCAGGAGCTGCCCCTGGTTTCTGCAGCTTTTGGTGATGCCATAGGCCCTGAGTAGGTTCTATGGCTTGTGACCCTGGCTTGTGCCGGTTCTAGTGATGTCACTTGTAGGTGAGTCGCTTTAAGGCAGGAGCTGCCCCCTGGCTTCTGTAGCTTTTGGTGATGTCATGGATGCCTGTGCTAGGGCAGAAGGCGGCCAGTGGCTGCTACTGGTGCTTCTGATGTCATAGGCCCTGAAGAGGTGGTAGATGAGAAACAGGCCCGAGGCTTGTGCCGGTGCTTCTGACGTCACTTGTACCTGAACCATTTTTAAGGCAGGCGCTGGCTCCAGGCTTCTGCAGCCACTTGTGATGTCACAGGCACCTCAGGAGGTGCTCGGGCAGAAGCAGGCCCCTGGCTCGTGCCGCTGCTTCTGATGTCACCTGTAGCTGAGTATCCTTCAAGGCAGAAGCAGGCCCCTGACTTGTGCCGGTGCTCGTGAGGTCACGTTTCTCTGAGTCGCTTTCAAGGCAGAAGCAGTCCCCTGGCTTCTGCCGGTGCCTATGATGTCACAAGTGGCTGAAGAAGCCAAGGGCCATCTCCTGCCTTAAATCTAGTCATCTAAAAGTCACATCACAATAACCAGGACAAACCACGGGCCTGCTTCTGCCCTTTCACCTTCGTAGGCGCCTCGCACATCACCAAAAGCTATAGAAGCCAGGGGCCTTCTCCGTCTTCAAAAGCTCCTCAGCTACAAGTGCCATCATCATAAGGACTGGCGCAAGCCAGGGGCCTGCCTCTGCCCGAGCACCTCCTCAGGCTCCTGTGACATCACAAGCGGCTGCAGAAGCCAGGGGCCAGCTCCACCCCTAAAAGATACTCAGCTACAAGGGACATCACAAGCAGTGGCACAAGCCAGGGCCCTGCTTCTGCCCGAGCACCTACGCAGGCTCCTGTGACACCACAAGCAGCTGCAGAAGCCAGGGGTATGTACTGCCTGCAATGGGACTCAGCTACAAGTGACATCACAAGCACCGGCACAGGCCAGGGGCCGGCTTTGGCCCTATCACCTTCTCAGGGCCTATGATATCACAACCAGCTGCAGAAGCTTTGGGCTTGCTCATGCCTTCAAAGCGACTCAGCTACAAGGGACATCACGTGCACCGGCACAGTCACGGTCCTGCTTCTGCCTTCAAAGGGACTGAGATACAAGCGACATCACAAGCACCGGCACAGGCCAGGGTCCTGCTTCTCACTCAAAAGCGACTCAGCTACAAGTGACATCACAAGCAGCTGCAGATACCAGTGGCCAGCTCCTGCCTTCCAAGCGACTTTAGCTACAGGTGACATCACAAGCACCGGACAAGCCAGGGAACAGCTCCTGCCTTCAGAGCCACTCAGCTACAAGTGACATCAGAAGCGCCGGTACAAGCCAGGGGCCTGCTTCTGCCCGAGCACCTACTCAGGCGCCTGTGACATCACAATTGGCCGCAGAAGCTAGAGACCAGCTTATGCCTTCAGAGCCACTCAGCTACAAGTGACATCAGAAGCAGCTGTAGCTAGGGACCTGCTACTGCCTTAAAAGATACTAACCTACAAGTGACATCACAAGCAGCGGAACAAGCCAGGGCCCTGCTTCTGCCCTGGCACCTCCTCAGGGCCTATGACATCACAAGCACCAGCTGTAGAAGGAGCCTCTGCCTCGAAAGCGACTCAGCGACAAGTGACGTTGTCACCGACGCCGGGAAGTAAACTCCTTTACCCTGGGCATGTTCAAGAGCAGGCATTCCATTATTCGGCGCCGGGTGCACGGGGGATCTTTCCTGCTACGATGCACACCTCCCTGAGCCTGAGTAGGTGCTAGGGCAGAAGCAGGCCCCTGGCTTGTGCCACTGCTTGTGATGTCACTTGTAGCTGAGTATCTTTGATGGCAGGACCTGGCCCCTGGCTTCTGCAGACGTTTGCGGTGTCATAGGGGGCTCTGTCGGTGCTAGGGCAGCAGCAGTTCCCTGGCTTGTGCCGGTGCTTGTGATGTCACTTGTAGCTGAGTCGCTTTGAAGGCAGAAGCAGGCCCCTGGCTTCTGCAGGCACTTGTGATGTCATAGGCGCCTGGACTAGGTGCTAGGGCAGAAGCAGGCCCCCGCCTTGTGTTGGTGCTTGTGATGTCACTTGTAGCTGAGTCGCTTTGAAGTCAGGAGCTGCCCCTGGTTTCTGCAGCTTTTGGTGATGCCATAGGCCCTGAGTAGGTTCTATGGCTTGTGACCCTGGCTTGTGCCGGTTCTAGTAATGTCACTTGTAGGTGAGTCGCTTTAAGGCAGGAGCTGCCCCCTGGCTTCTGTAGCTTTTGGTGATGTCATGGATGCCTGTGCTAGGGCAGAAGGCGGCCAGTGGCTGCTACTGGTGCTTCTGATGTCATAGGCCCTGAAGAGGTGGTAGATGAGAAACAGGCCCGAGGCTTGTGCCGGTGCTTCTGACGTCACTTGTACCTGAACCATTTTTAAGGCAGGCGCTGGCTCCAGGCTTCTGCAGCCACTTGTGATGTCACAGGCACCTCAGGAGGTGCTCGGGCAGAAGCAGCCCCCTGGCTCGTGCCGCTGCTTCTGATGTCACCTGTAGCTGAGTATCCTTCAAGGCAGAAGCAGGCCCCTGACCTGTGCCGGTGCTCGTGAGGTCACGTTTCTCTGAGTCGCTTTCAAGGCAGAAGCAGTCCCCTGGCTTCTGCCGGTGCCTATGATGTCACAAGTGGCTGAAGAAGCCAAGGGCCATCTCCTGCCTTAAATCTAGTCATCTAAAAGTCACATCACAATAACCAGGACAAACCACGGGCCTGCTTCTGCCCTTTCACCTTCGTAGGCGCCTCGCACATCACCAAAAGCTATAGAAGCCAGGGGCCTTCTCCGTCTTCAAAAGCTCCTCAGCTGCAAGTGCCTTATGATTAAGGACTGGCGCAAGCCAGGGGCCTGCCTCTGCCCGAGCACCTCCTCAGGCTCCTGTGACATCACAAGCGGCTGCAGAAGCCAGGGGCCAGCTCCACCCCTAAAAGATACTCAGCTACAAGGGACATCACAAGCAGTGGCACAAGCCAGGGCCCTGCTTCTGCCCGAGCACCTACGCAGGCTCCTGTGACACCACAAGCAGCTGCAGAAGCCAGGGGTATGTACTGCCTGCAATGGGACTCAGCTACAAGTGACATCACAAGCACCGGCACAGGCCAGGGGCCGGCTTTGGCCCTATCACCTTCTCAGGGCCTATGATATCACAACCAGCTGCAGAAGCTTTGGGCTTGCTCATGCCTTCAAAGCGACTCAGCTACAAGGGACATCACGTGCACCGGCACAGTCACGGTCCTGCTTCTGCCTTCAAAGGGACTGAGATACAAGTGACATCACAAGCACCGGCACAGGCCAGGGTCCTGCTTCTCACTCAAAAGCGACTCAGCTACAAGTGACATCACAAGCAGCTGCAGATACCAGTGGCCAGCTCCTGCCTTCCAAGCGACTTTAGCTACAGGTGACATCACAAGCACCGGACAAGCCAGGGAACAGCTCCTGCCTTCAGAGCCACTCAGCTACAAGTGACATCAGAAGCGCCGGTACAAGCCAGGGGCCTGCTTCTGCCCGAGCACCTACTCAGGCGCCTGTGACATCACAATTGGCCGCAGAAGCTAGAGACCAGCTTATGCCTTCAGAGCCACTCAGCTACAAGTGACATCAGAAGCAGCTGTAGCTAGGGACCTGCTACTGCCTTAAAAGATACTAACCTACAAGTGACATCACAAGCAGCGGAACAAGCCAGGGCCCTGCTTCTGCCCTGGCACCTCCTCAGGGCCTATGACATCACAAGCACCAGCTGTAGAAGGAGCCTCTGCCTCGAAAGCGACTCAGCGACAAGTGACGTTGTCACCGACGCCGGGAAGTAAACTCCTTTACCCTGGGCATGTTCAAGAGCAGGCATTCCATTATTCGGCGCCGGGTGCACGGGGGATCTTTCCTGCTACGATGCACACCTCCCTGAGCCTGAGTAGGTGCTAGGGCAGAAGCAGGCCCCTGGCTTGTGCCACTGCTTGTGATGTCACTTGTAGCTGAGTATCTTTGATGGCAGGACCTGGCCCCTGGCTTCTGCAGACGTTTGCGGTGTCATAGGGGGCTCTGTCGGTGCTAGGGCAGCAGCAGTTCCCTGGCTTGTGCCGGTGCTTGTGATGTCACTTGTAGCTGAGTCGCTTTGAAGGCAGAAGCAGGCCCCTGGCTTCTGCAGGCACTTGTGATGTCATAGGCGCCTGGACTAGGTGCTAGGGCAGAAGCAGGCCCCCGCCTTGTGTTGGTGCTTGTGATGTCACTTGTAGCTGAGTCGCTTTGAAGTCAGGAGCTGCCCCTGGTTTCTGCAGCTTTTGGTGATGCCATAGGCCCTGAGTATGTTCTATGGCTTGTGACCCTGGCTTGTGCCGGTTCTAGTGATGTCACTTGTAGGTGAGTCGCTTTAAGGCAGGAGCTGCCCCCTGGCTTCTGTAGCTTTTGGTGATGTCATGGATGCCTGTGCTAGGGCAGAAGGCGGCCAGTGGCTGCTACTGGTGCTTCTGATGTCATAGGCCCTGAAGAGGTGGTAGATGAGAAACAGGCCCGAGGCTTGTGCCGGTGCTTCTGACGTCACTTGTACCTGAACCATTTTTAAGGCAGGCGCTGGCTCCAGGCTTCTGCAGCCACTTGTGATGTCACAGGCACCTCAGGAGGTGCTCGGGCAGAAGCAGGCCCCTGGCTCGTGCCGCTGCTTCTGATGTCACCTGTAGCTGAGTATCCTTCAAGGCAGAAGCAGGCCCCTGACTTGTGCCGGTGCTCGTGAGGTCACGTTTCTCTGAGTCGCTTTCAAGGCAGAAGCAGTCCCCTGGCTTCTGCCGGTGCCTATGATGTCACAAGTGGCTGAAGAAGCCAAGGGCCATCTCCTGCCTTAAATCTAGTCATCTAAAAGTCACATCACAATAACCAGGACAAACCACGGGCCTGCTTCTGCCCTTTCACCTTCGTAGGCGCCTCGCACATCACCAAAAGCTATAGAAGCCAGGGGCCTTCTCCGTCTTCAAAAGCTCCTCAGCTACAAGTGCCATCATCATAAGGACTGGCGCAAGCCAGGGGCCTGCCTCTGCCCGAGCACCTCCTCAGGCTCCTGTGACATCACAAGCGGCTGCAGAAGCCAGGGGCCAGCTCCACCCCTAAAAGATACTCAGCTACAAGGGACATCACAAGCAGTGGCACAAGCCAGGGCCCTGCTTCTGCCCGAGCACCTACGCAGGCTCCTGTGACACCACAAGCAGCTGCAGAAGCCAGGGGTATGTACTGCCTGCAATGGGACTCAGCTACAAGTGACATCACAAGCACCGGCACAGGCCAGGGGCCGGCTTTGGCCCTATCACCTTCTCAGGGCCTATGATATCACAACCAGCTGCAGAAGCTTTGGGCTTGCTCATGCCTTCAAAGCGACTCAGCTACAAGGGACATCACGTGCACCGGCACAGTCACGGTCCTGCTTCTGCCTTCAAAGGGACTGAGATACAAGTGACATCACAAGCACCGGCACAGGCCAGGGTCCTGCTTCTCACTCAAAAGCGACTCAGCTACAAGTGACATCACAAGCAGCTGCAGATACCAGTGGCCAGCTCCTGCCTTCCAAGCGACTTTAGCTACAGGTGACATCACAAGCACCGGACAAGCCAGGGAACAGCTCCTGCCTTCAGAGCCACTCAGCTACAAGTGACATCAGAAGCGCCGGTACAAGCCAGGGGCCTGCTTCTGCCCGAGCACCTACTCAGGCGCCTGTGACATCACAATTGGCCGCAGAAGCTAGAGACCAGCTTATGCCTTCAGAGCCACTCAGCTACAAGTGACATCAGAAGCAGCTGTAGCTAGGGACCTGCTACTGCCTTAAAAGATACTAACCTACAAGTGACATCACAAGCAGCGGAACAAGCCAGGGCCCTGCTTCTGCCCTGGCACCTCCTCAGGGCCTATGACATCACAAGCACCAGCTGTAGAAGGAGCCTCTGCCTCGAAAGCGACTCAGCGACAAGTGACGTTGTCACCGACGCCGGGAAGTAAACTCCTTTACCCTGGGCATGTTCAAGAGCAGGCATTCCATTATTCGGCGCCGGGTGCACGGGGGATCTTTCCTGCTACGATGCACACCTCCCTGAGCCTGAGTAGGTGCTAGGGCAGAAGCAGGCCCCTGGCTTGTGCCACTGCTTGTGATGTCACTTGTAGCTGAGTATCTTTGATGGCAGGACCTGGCCCCTGGCTTCTGCAGACGTTTGCGGTGTCATAGGGGGCTCTGTCGGTGCTAGGGCAGCAGCAGTTCCCTGGCTTGTGCCGGTGCTTGTGATGTCACTTGTAGCTGAGTCGCTTTGAAGGCAGAAGCAGGCCCCTGGCTTCTGCAGGCACTTGTGATGTCATAGGCGCCTGGACTAGGTGCTAGGGCAGAAGCAGGCCCCCGCCTTGTGTTGGTGCTTGTGATGTCACTTGTAGCTGAGTCGCTTTGAAGTCAGGAGCTGCCCCTGGTTTCTGCAGCTTTTGGTGATGCCATAGGCCCTGAGTAGGTTCTATGGCTTGTGACCCTGGCTTGTGCCGGTTCTAGTGATGTCACTTGTAGGTGAGTCGCTTTAAGGCAGGAGCTGCCCCCTGGCTTCTGTAGCTTTTGGTGATGTCATGGATGCCTGTGCTAGGGCAGAAGGCGGCCAGTGGCTGCTACTGGTGCTTCTGATGTCATAGGCCCTGAAGAGGTGGTAGATGAGAAACAGGCCCGAGGCTTGTGCCGGTGCTTCTGACGTCACTTGTACCTGAACCATTTTTAAGGCAGGCGCTGGCTCCAGGCTTCTGCAGCCACTTGTGATGTCACAGGCACCTCAGGAGGTGCTCGGGCAGAAGCAGGCCCCTGGCTCGTGCCGCTGCTTCTGATGTCACCTGTAGCTGAGTATCCTTCAAGGCAGAAGCAGGCCCCTGACTTGTGCCGGTGCTCGTGAGGTCACGTTTCTCTGAGTCGCTTTCAAGGCAGAAGCAGTCCCCTGGCTTCTGCCGGTGCCTATGATGTCACAAGTGGCTGAAGAAGCCAAGGGCCATCTCCTGCCTTAAATCTAGTCATCTAAAAGTCACATCACAATAACCAGGACAAACCACGGGCCTGCTTCTGCCCTTTCACCTTCGTAGGCGCCTCGCACATCACCAAAAGCTATAGAAGCCAGGGGCCTTCTCCGTCTTCAAAAGCTCCTCAGCTGCAAGTGCCTTATGATTAAGGACTGGCGCAAGCCCCCTGCCTGCCTCTACCCGAGCACCTCCTCAGGCTCCTGTGACATCACAAGCGGCTGCAGAAGCCAGGGGCCAGCTCCACCCCTAAAAGATACTCAGCTACAAGGGACATCACAAGCAGTGGCACAAGCCAGGGGCCTGCTTCTGCCCTAGCACCTACTCAGGCTCAGGGAGGTGTGCATCGTAGCAGGAAAGATCCCCCGTGCACCCGGCGCCGAATAATGGAATGCCTGCTCTTGAACATGCCCAGGGTAAAGGAGTTTACTTCCCGGCGTCGGTGACAACGTCACTTGTCGCTGAGTCGCTTTCGAGGCAGAGGCTCCTTCTACAGCTGGTGCTTGTGATGTCATAGGCCCTGAGGAGGTGCCAGGGCAGAAGCAGGGCCCTGGCTTGTTCCGCTGCTTGTGATGTCACTTGTAGGTTAGTATCTTTTAAGGCAGTAGCAGGTCCCTAGCTACAGCTGCTTCTGATGTCACTTGTAGCTGAGTGGCTCTGAAGGCATAAGCTGGTCTCTAGCTTCTGCGGCCAATTGTGATGTCACAGGCGCCTGAGTAGGTGCTCGGGCAGAAGCAGGCCCCTGGCTTGTACCGGCGCTTCTGATGTCACTTGTAGCTGAGTGGCTCTGAAGGCAGGAGCTGTTCCCTGGCTTGTCCGGTGCTTGTGATGTCACCTGTAGCTAAAGTCGCTTGGAAGGCAGGAGCTGGCCACTGGTATCTGCAGCTGCTTGTGATGTCACTTGTAGCTGAGTCGCTTTTGAGTGAGAAGCAGGACCCTGGCCTGTGCCGGTGCTTGTGATGTCACTTGTATCTCAGTCCCTTTGAAGGCAGAAGCAGGACCGTGACTGTGCCGGTGCACGTGATGTCCCTTGTAGCTGAGTCGCTTTGAAGGCATGAGCAAGCCCAAAGCTTCTGCAGCTGGTTGTGATATCATAGGCCCTGAGAAGGTGATAGGGCCAAAGCCGGCCCCTGGCCTGTGCCGGTGCTTGTGATGTCACTTGTAGCTGAGTCCCATTGCAGGCAGTACATACCCCTGGCTTCTGCAGCTGCTTGTGGTGTCACAGGAGCCTGCGTAGGTGCTCGGGCAGAAGCAGGGCCCTGGCTTGTGCCACTGCTTGTGATGTCCCTTGTAGCTGAGTATCTTTTAGGGGTGGAGCTGGCCCCTGGCTTCTGCAGCCGCTTGTGATGTCACAGGAGCCTGAGGAGGTGCTCGGGCAGAGGCAGGCCCCTGGCTTGCGCCAGTCCTTATGATGATGGCACTTGTAGCTGAGGAGCTTTTGAAGACGGAGAAGGCCCCTGGCTTCTATAGCTTTTGGTGATGTGCGAGGCGCCTACGAAGGTGAAAGGGCAGAAGCAGGCCCGTGGTTTGTCCTGGTTATTGTGATGTGACTTTTAGATGACTAGATTTAAGGCAGGAGATGGCCCTTGGCTTCTTCAGCCACTTGTGACATCATAGGCACCGGCAGAAGCCAGGGGACTGCTTCTGCCTTGAAAGCGACTCAGAGAAACGTGACCTCACGAGCACCGGCACAGGTCAGGGGCCTGCTTCTGCCTTGAAGGATACTCAGCTACAGGTGACATCAGAAGCAGCGGCACGAGCCAGGGGCCTGCTTCTGCCCGAGCACCTCCTGAGGTGCCTGTGACATCACAAGTGGCTGCAGAAGCCTGGAGCCAGCGCCTGCCTTAAAAATGGTTCAGGTACAAGTGACGTCAGAAGCACCGGCACAAGCCTCGGGCCTGTTTCTCATCTACCACCTCTTCAGGGCCTATGACATCAGAAGCACCAGTAGCAGCCACTGGCCGCCTTCTGCCCTAGCACAGGCATCCATGACATCACCAAAAGCTACAGAAGCCAGGGGGCAGCTCCTGCCTTAAAGCGACTCACCTACAAGTGACATCACTAGAACCGGCACAAGCCAGGGTCACAAGCCATAGAACATACTCAGGGCCTATGGCATCACCAAAAGCTGCAGAAACCAGGGGCAGCTCCTGACTTCAAAGCGACTCAGCTACAAGTGACATCACAAGCACCAACACAAGGCGGGGGCCTGCTTCTGCCCTAGCACCTAGTCCAGGCGCCTATGACATCACAAGTGCCTGCAGAAGCCAGGGGCCTGCTTCTGCCTTCAAAGCGACTCAGCTACAAGTGACATCACAAGCACCGGCACAAGCCAGGGAACTGCTGCTGCCCTAGCACCGACAGAGCCCCCTATGACACCGCAAACATCTGCAGAAGCCAGGGGCCAGGTCCTGCCATCAAAGATACTCAGCTACAAGTGACATCACAAGCAGTGGCACAAGCCAGGGGCCTGCTTCTGCCCTAGCACCTACTCAGGCTCAGGGAGGTGTGCATCATAGCAGGAAAGATCCCCCGTGCACCCGGCGCCGAATAATGGAATGCCTGCTCTTGAACATGCCCAGGGTAAAGGAGTTTACTTCCCGGCGTCGGTGACAACGTCACTTGTCGCTGAGTCGCTTTCGAGGCAGAGGCTCCTTCTACAGCTGGTGCTTGTGATGTCATAGGCCCTGAGGAGGTGCCAGGGCAGAAGCAGGGCCCTGGCTTGTTCCGCTGCTTGTGATGTCATAGGCCCTGAGGAGGTGCCAGGGCAGAAGCAGGGCCCTGGCTTGTTCCGCTGCTTGTGATGTCACTTGTAGGTTAGTATCTTTTAAGGCAGTAGCAGGTCCCTAGCTACAGCTGCTTCTGATGTCACTTGTAGCTGAGTGGCTCTGAAGGCATAAGCTGGTCTCTAGCTTCTGCGGCCAATTGTGATGTCACAGGCGCCTGAGTAGGTGCTCGGGCAGAAGCAGGCCCCTGGCTTGTACCGGCGCTTCTGATGTCACTTGTAGCTGAGTGGCTCTGAAGGCAGGAGCTGTTCCCTGGCTTGTCCGGTGCTTGTGATGTCACCTGTAGCTAAAGTCGCTTGGAAGGCAGGAGCTGGCCACTGGTATCTGCAGCTGCTTGTGATGTCACTTGTAGCTGAGTCGCTTTTGAGTGAGAAGCAGGACCCTGGCCTGTGCCGGTGCTTGTGATGTCGCTTGTATCTCAGTCCCTTTGAAGGCAGAAGCAGGACCGTGACTGTGCCGGTGCACGTGATGTCCCTTGTAGCTGAGTCGCTTTGAAGGCATGAGCAAGCCCAAAGCTTCTGCAGCTGGTTGTGATATCATAGGCCCTGAGAAGGTGATAGGGCCAAAGCCGGCCCCTGGCCTGTGCCGGTGCTTGTGATGTCACTTGTAGCTGAGTCCCATTGCAGGCAGTACATACCCCTGGCTTCTGCAGCTGCTTGTGGTGTCACAGGAGCCTGCGTAGGTGCTCGGGCAGAAGCAGGGCCCTGGCTTGTGCCACTGCTTGTGATGTCCCTTGTAGCTGAGTATCTTTTAGGGGTGGAGCTGGCCCCTGGCTTCTGCAGCCGCTTGTGATGTCACAGGAGCCTGAGGAGGTGCTCGGGCAGAGGCAGGCCCCTGGCTTGCGCCAGTCCTTATGATGATGGCACTTGTAGCTGAGGAGCTTTTGAAGACGGAGAAGGCCCCTGGCTTCTATAGCTTTTGGTGATGTGCGAGGCGCCTACGAAGGTGAAAGGGCAGAAGCAGGCCCGTGGTTTGTCCTGGTTATTGTGATGTGACTTTTAGATGACTAGATTTAAGGCAGGAGATGGCCCTTGGCTTCTTCAGCCACTTGTGACATCATAGGCACCGGCAGAAGCCAGGGGACTGCTTCTGCCTTGAAAGCGACTCAGAGAAACGTGACCTCACGAGCACCGGCACAAGTCAGGGGCCTGCTTCTGCCTTGAAGGATACTCAGCTACAGGTGACATCAGAAGCAGCGGCACGAGCCAGGGGCCTGCTTCTGCCCGAGCACCTCCTGAGGTGCCTGTGACATCACAAGTGGCTGCAGAAGCCTGGAGCCAGCGCCTGCCTTAAAAATGGTTCAGGTACAAGTGACGTCAGAAGCACCGGCACAAGCCTCGGGCCTGTTTCTCATCTACCACCTCTTCAGGGCCTATGACATCAGAAGCACCAGTAGCAGCCACTGGCCGCCTTCTGCCCTAGCACAGGCATCCATGACATCACCAAAAGCTACAGAAGCCAGGGGGCAGCTCCTGCCTTAAAGCGACTCACCTACAAGTGACATCACTAGAACCGGCACAAGCCAGGGTCACAAGCCATAGAACATACTCAGGGCCTATGGCATCACCAAAAGCTGCAGAAACCAGGGGCAGCTCCTGACTTCAAAGCGACTCAGCTACAAGTGACATCACAAGCACCAACACAAGGCGGGGGCCTGCTTCTGCCCTAGCACCTAGTCCAGGCGCCTATGACATCACAAGTGCCTGCAGAAGCCAGGGGCCTGCTTCTGCCTTCAAAGCGACTCAGCTACAAGTGACATCACAAGCACCGGCACAAGCCAGGGAACTGCTGCTGCCCTAGCACCGACAGAGCCCCCTATGACACCGCAAACGTCTGCAGAAGCCAGGGGCCAGGTCCTGCCATCAAAGATACTCAGCTACAAGTGACATCACAAGCAGTGGCACAAGCCAGGGGCCTGCTTCTGCCCTAGCACCTACTCAGGCTCAGGGAGGTGTGCATCGTAGCAGGAAAGATCCCCCGTGCACCCGGCGCCGAATAATGGAATGCCTGCTCTTGAACATGCCCAGGGTAAAGGAGTTTACTTCCCGGCGTCGGTGACAACGTCACTTGTCGCTGAGTCGCTTTCGAGGCAGAGGCTCCTTCTACAGCTGGTGCTTGTGATGTCATAGGCCCTGAGGAGGTGCCAGGGCAGAAGCAGGGCCCTGGCTTGTTCCGCTGCTTGTGATGTCACTTGTAGGTTAGTATCTTTTAAGGCAGTAGCAGGTCCCTAGCTACAGCTGCTTCTGATGTCACTTGTAGCTGAGTGGCTCTGAAGGCATAAGCTGGTCTCTAGCTTCTGCGGCCAATTGTGATGTCACAGGCGCCTGAGTAGGTGCTCGGGCAGAAGCAGGCCCCTGGCTTGTACCGGCGCTTCTGATGTCACTTGTAGCTGAGTGGCTCTGAAGGCAGGAGCTGTTCCCTGGCTTGTCCGGTGCTTGTGATGTCACCTGTAGCTAAAGTCGCTTGGAAGGCAGGAGCTGGCCACTGGTATCTGCAGCTGCTTGTGATGTCACTTGTAGCTGAGTCGCTTTTGAGTGAGAAGCAGGACCCTGGCCTGTGCCGGTGCTTGTGATGTCACTTGTATCTCAGTCCCTTTGAAGGCAGAAGCAGGACCGTGACTGTGCCGGTGCACGTGATGTCCCTTGTAGCTGAGTCGCTTTGAAGGCATGAGCAAGCCCAAAGCTTCTGCAGCTGGTTGTGATATCATAGGCCCTGAGAAGGTGATAGGGCCAAAGCCGGCCCCTGGCCTGTGCCGGTGCTTGTGATGTCACTTGTAGCTGAGTCCCATTGCAGGCAGTACATACCCCTGGCTTCTGCAGCTGCTTGTGGTGTCACAGGAGCCTGCGTAGGTGCTCGGGCAGAAGCAGGGCCCTGGCTTGTGCCACTGCTTGTGATGTCCCTTGTAGCTGAGTATCTTTTAGGGGTGGAGCTGGCCCCTGGCTTCTGCAGCCGCTTGTGATGTCACAGGAGCCTGAGGAGGTGCTCGGGCAGAGGCAGGCAGGGGGCTTGCGCCAGTCCTTAATCATAAGGCACTTGCAGCTGAGGAGCTTTTGAAGACGGAGAAGGCCCCTGGCTTCTATAGCTTTTGGTGATGTGCGAGGCGCCTACGAAGGTGAAAGGGCAGAAGCAGGCCCGTGGTTTGTCCTGGTTATTGTGATGTGACTTTTAGATGACTAGATTTAAGGCAGGAGATGGCCCTTGGCTTCTTCAGCCACTTGTGACATCATAGGCACCGGCAGAAGCCAGGGGACTGCTTCTGCCTTGAAAGCGACTCAGAGAAACGTGACCTCACGAGCACCGGCACAGGTCAGGGGCCTGCTTCTGCCTTGAAGGATACTCAGCTACAGGTGACATCAGAAGCAGCGGCACGAGCCAGGGGCCTGCTTCTGCCCGAGCACCTCCTGAGGTGCCTGTGACATCACAAGTGGCTGCAGAAGCCTGGAGCCAGCGCCTGCCTTAAAAATGGTTCAGGTACAAGTGACGTCAGAAGCACCGGCACAAGCCTCGGGCCTGTTTCTCATCTACCACCTCTTCAGGGCCTATGACATCAGAAGCACCAGTAGCAGCCACTGGCCGCCTTCTGCCCTAGCACAGGCATCCATGACATCACCAAAAGCTACAGAAGCCAGGGGGCAGCTCCTGCCTTAAAGCGACTCACCTACAAGTGACATCACTAGAACCGGCACAAGCCAGGGTCACAAGCCATAGAACATACTCAGGGCCTATGGCATCACCAAAAGCTGCAGAAACCAGGGGCAGCTCCTGACTTCAAAGCGACTCAGCTACAAGTGACATCACAAGCACCAACACAAGGCGGGGGCCTGCTTCTGCCCTAGCACCTAGTCCAGGCGCCTATGACATCACAAGTGCCTGCAGAAGCCAGGGGCCTGCTTCTGCCTTCAAAGCGACTCAGCTACAAGTGACATCACAAGCACCGGCACAAGCCAGGGAACTGCTGCTGCCCTAGCACCGACAGAGCCCCCTATGACACCGCAAACGTCTGCAGAAGCCAGGGGCCAGGTCCTGCCATCAAAGATACTCAGCTACAAGTGACATCACAAGCAGTGGCACAAGCCAGGGGCCTGCTTCTGCCCTAGCACCTACTCAGGCTCAGGGAGGTGTGCATCGTAGCAGGAAAGATCCCCCGTGCACCCGGCGCCGAATAATGGAATGCCTGCTCTTGAACATGCCCAGGGTAAAGGAGTTTACTTCCCGGCGTCGGTGACAACGTCACTTGTCGCTGAGTCGCTTTCGAGGCAGAGGCTCCTTCTACAGCTGGTGCTTGTGATGTCATAGGCCCTGAGGAGGTGCCAGGGCAGAAGCAGGGCCCTGGCTTGTTCCGCTGCTTGTGATGTCACTTGTAGGTTAGTATCTTTTAAGGCAGTAGCAGGTCCCTAGCTACAGCTGCTTCTGATGTCACTTGTAGCTGAGTGGCTCTGAAGGCATAAGCTGGTCTCTAGCTTCTGCGGCCAATTGTGATGTCACAGGCGCCTGAGTAGGTGCTCGGGCAGAAGCAGGCCCCTGGCTTGTACCGGCGCTTCTGATGTCACTTGTAGCTGAGTGGCTCTGAAGGCAGGAGCTGTTCCCTGGCTTGTCCGGTGCTTGTGATGTCACCTGTAGCTAAAGTCGCTTGGAAGGCAGGAGCTGGCCACTGGTATCTGCAGCTGCTTGTGATGTCACTTGTAGCTGAGTCGCTTTTGAGTGAGAAGCAGGACCCTGGCCTGTGCCGGTGCTTGTGATGTCGCTTGTATCTCAGTCCCTTTGAAGGCAGAAGCAGGACCGTGACTGTGCCGGTGCACGTGATGTCCCTTGTAGCTGAGTCGCTTTGAAGGCATGAGCAAGCCCAAAGCTTCTGCAGCTGGTTGTGATATCATAGGCCCTGAGAAGGTGATAGGGCCAAAGCCGGCCCCTGGCCTGTGCCGGTGCTTGTGATGTCACTTGTAGCTGAGTCCCATTGCAGGCAGTACATACCCCTGGCTTCTGCAGCTGCTTGTGGTGTCACAGGAGCCTGCGTAGGTGCTCGGGCAGAAGCAGGGCCCTGGCTTGTGCCACTGCTTGTGATGTCCCTTGTAGCTGAGTATCTTTTAGGGGTGGAGCTGGCCCCTGGCTTCTGCAGCCGCTTGTGATGTCACAGGAGCCTGAGGAGGTGCTCGGGCAGAGGCAGGCCCCTGGCTTGCGCCAGTCCTTATGATGATGGCACTTGTAGCTGAGGAGCTTTTGAAGACGGAGAAGGCCCCTGGCTTCTATAGCTTTTGGTGATGTGCGAGGCGCCTACGAAGGTGAAAGGGCAGAAGCAGGCCCGTGGTTTGTCCTGGTTATTGTGATGTGACTTTTAGATGACTAGATTTAAGGCAGGAGATGGCCCTTGGCTTCTTCAGCCACTTGTGACATCATAGGCACCGGCAGAAGCCAGGGGACTGCTTCTGCCTTGAAAGCGACTCAGAGAAACGTGACCTCACGAGCACCGGCACAAGTCAGGGGCCTGCTTCTGCCTTGAAGGATACTCAGCTACAGGTGACATCAGAAGCAGCGGCATGAGCCAGGGGCCTGCTTCTGCCCGAGCACCTCCTGAGGTGCCTGTGACATCACAAGTGGCTGCAGAAGCCTGGAGCCAGCGCCTGCCTTAAAAATGGTTCAGGTACAAGTGACGTCAGAAGCACCGGCACAAGCCTCGGGCCTGTTTCTCATCTACCACCTCTTCAGGGCCTATGACATCAGAAGCACCAGTAGCAGCCACTGGCCGCCTTCTGCCCTAGCACAGGCATCCATGACATCACCAAAAGCTACAGAAGCCAGGGGGCAGCTCCTGCCTTAAAGCGACTCACCTACAAGTGACATCACTAGAACCGGCACAAGCCAGGGTCACAAGCCATAGAACATACTCAGGGCCTATGGCATCACCAAAAGCTGCAGAAACCAGGGGCAGCTCCTGACTTCAAAGCGACTCAGCTACAAGTGACATCACAAGCACCAACACAAGGCGGGGGCCTGCTTCTGCCCTAGCACCTAGTCCAGGCGCCTATGACATCACAAGTGCCTGCAGAAGCCAGGGGCCTGCTTCTGCCTTCAAAGCGACTCAGCTACAAGTGACATCACAAGCACCGGCACAAGCCAGGGAACTGCTGCTGCCCTAGCACCGACAGAGCCCCCTATGACACCGCAAACGTCTGCAGAAGCCAGGGGCCAGGTCCTGCCATCAAAGATACTCAGCTACAAGTGACATCACAAGCAGTGGCACAAGCCAGGGGCCTGCTTCTGCCCTAGCACCTACTCAGGCTCAGGGAGGTGTGCATCGTAGCAGGAAAGATCCCCCGTGCACCCGGCGCCGAATAATGGAATGCCTGCTCTTGAACATGCCCAGGGTAAAGGAGTTTACTTCCCGGCGTCGGTGACAACGTCACTTGTCGCTGAGTCGCTTTCGAGGCAGAGGCTCCTTCTACAGCTGGTGCTTGTGATGTCATAGGCCCTGAGGAGGTGCCAGGGCAGAAGCAGGGCCCTGGCTTGTTCCGCTGCTTGTGATGTCACTTGTAGGTTAGTATCTTTTAAGGCAGTAGCAGGTCCCTAGCTACAGCTGCTTCTGATGTCACTTGTAGCTGAGTGGCTCTGAAGGCATAAGCTGGTCTCTAGCTTCTGCGGCCAATTGTGATGTCACAGGCGCCTGAGTAGGTGCTCGGGCAGAAGCAGGCCCCTGGCTTGTACCGGCGCTTCTGATGTCACTTGTAGCTGAGTGGCTCTGAAGGCATAAGCTGTTCCCTGGCTTGTCCGGTGCTTGTGATGTCACCTGTAGCTAAAGTCGCTTGGAAGGCAGGAGCTGGCCACTGGTATCTGCAGCTGCTTGTGATGTCACTTGTAGCTGAGTCGCTTTTGAGTGAGAAGCAGGACCCTGGCCTGTGCCGGTGCTTGTGATGTCACTTGTATCTCAGTCCCTTTGAAGGCAGAAGCAGGACCGTGACTGTGCCGGTGCACGTGATGTCCCTTGTAGCTGAGTCGCTTTGAAGGCATGAGCAAGCCCAAAGCTTCTGCAGCTGGTTGTGATATCATAGGCCCTGAGAAGGTGATAGGGCCAAAGCCGGCCCCTGGCCTGTGCCGGTGCTTGTGATGTCACTTGTAGCTGAGTCCCATTGCAGGCAGTACATACCCCTGGCTTCTGCAGCTGCTTGTGGTGTCACAGGAGCCTGCGTAGGTGCTCGGGCAGAAGCAGGGCCCTGGCTTGTGCCACTGCTTGTGATGTCCCTTGTAGCTGAGTATCTTTTAGGGGTGGAGCTGGCCCCTGGCTTCTGCAGCCGCTTGTGATGTCACAGGAGCCTGAGGAGGTGCTCGGGCAGAGGCAGGCAGGGGGCTTGCGCCAGTCCTTAATCATAAGGCACTTGCAGCTGAGGAGCTTTTGAAGACGGAGAAGGCCCCTGGCTTCTATAGCTTTTGGTGATGTGCGAGGCGCCTACGAAGGTGAAAGGGCAGAAGCAGGCCCGTGGTTTGTCCTGGTTATTGTGATGTGACTTTTAGATGACTAGATTTAAGGCAGGAGATGGCCCTTGGCTTCTTCAGCCACTTGTGACATCATAGGCACCGGCAGAAGCCAGGGGACTGCTTCTGCCTTGAAAGCGACTCAGAGAAACGTGACCTCACGAGCACCGGCACAAGTCAGGGGCCTGCTTCTGCCTTGAAGGATACTCAGCTACAGGTGACATCAGAAGCAGCGGCACGAGCCAGGGGCCTGCTTCTGCCCGAGCACCTCCTGAGGTGCCTGTGACATCACAAGTGGCTGCAGAAGCCTGGAGCCAGCGCCTGCCTTAAAAATGGTTCAGGTACAAGTGACGTCAGAAGCACCGGCACAAGCCTCGGGCCTGTTTCTCATCTACCACCTCTTCAGGGCCTATGACATCAGAAGCACCAGTAGCAGCCACTGGCCGCCTTCTGCCCTAGCACAGGCATCCATGACATCACCAAAAGCTACAGAAGCCAGGGGGCAGCTCCTGCCTTAAAGCGACTCACCTACAAGTGACATCACTAGAACCGGCACAAGCCAGGGTCACAAGCCATAGAACATACTCAGGGCCTATGGCATCACCAAAAGCTGCAGAAACCAGGGGCAGCTCCTGACTTCAAAGCGACTCAGCTACAAGTGACATCACAAGCACCAACACAAGGCGGGGGCCTGCTTCTGCCCTAGCACCTAGTCCAGGCGCCTATGACATCACAAGTGCCTGCAGAAGCCAGGGGCCTGCTTCTGCCTTCAAAGCGACTCAGCTACAAGTGACATCACAAGCACCGGCACAAGCCAGGGAACTGCTGCTGCCCTAGCACCGACAGAGCCCCCTATGACACCGCAAACGTCTGCAGAAGCCAGGGGCCAGGTCCTGCCATCAAAGATACTCAGCTACAAGTGACATCACAAGCAGTGGCACAAGCCAGGGGCCTGCTTCTGCCCTAGCACCTACTCAGGCTCAGGGAGGTGTGCATCGTAGCAGGAAAGATCCCCCGTGCACCCGGCGCCGAATAATGGAATGCCTGCTCTTGAACATGCCCAGGGTAAAGGAGTTTACTTCCCGGCGTCGGTGACAACGTCACTTGTCGCTGAGTCGCTTTCGAGGCAGAGGCTCCTTCTACAGCTGGTGCTTGTGATGTCATAGGCCCTGAGGAGGTGCCAGGGCAGAAGCAGGGCCCTGGCTTGTTCCGCTGCTTGTGATGTCACTTGTAGGTTAGTATCTTTTAAGGCAGTAGCAGGTCCCTAGCTACAGCTGCTTCTGATGTCACTTGTAGCTGAGTGGCTCTGAAGGCATAAGCTGGTCTCTAGCTTCTGCGGCCAATTGTGATGTCACAGGCGCCTGAGTAGGTGCTCGGGCAGAAGCAGGCCCCTGGCTTGTACCGGCGCTTCTGATGTCACTTGTAGCTGAGTGGCTCTGAAGGCAGGAGCTGTTCCCTGGCTTGTCCGGTGCTTGTGATGTCACCTGTAGCTAAAGTCGCTTGGAAGGCAGGAGCTGGCCACTGGTATCTGCAGCTGCTTGTGATGTCACTTGTAGCTGAGTCGCTTTTGAGTGAGAAGCAGGACCCTGGCCTGTGCCGGTGCTTGTGATGTCACTTGTATCTCAGTCCCTTTGAAGGCAGAAGCAGGACCGTGACTGTGCCGGTGCACGTGATGTCCCTTGTAGCTGAGTCGCTTTGAAGGCATGAGCAAGCCCAAAGCTTCTGCAGCTGGTTGTGATATCATAGGCCCTGAGAAGGTGATAGGGCCAAAGCCGGCCCCTGGCCTGTGCCGGTGCTTGTGATGTCACTTGTAGCTGAGTCCCATTGCAGGCAGTACATACCCCTGGCTTCTGCAGCTGCTTGTGGTGTCACAGGAGCCTGCGTAGGTGCTCGGGCAGAAGCAGGGCCCTGGCTTGTGCCACTGCTTGTGATGTCCCTTGTAGCTGAGTATCTTTTAGGGGTGGAGCTGGCCCCTGGCTTCTGCAGCCGCTTGTGATGTCACAGGAGCCTGAGGAGGTGCTCGGGCAGAGGCAGGCAGGGGGCTTGCGCCAGTCCTTAATCATAAGGCACTTGCAGCTGAGGAGCTTTTGAAGACGGAGAAGGCCCCTGGCTTCTATAGCTTTTGGTGATGTGCGAGGCGCCTACGAAGGTGAAAGGGCAGAAGCAGGCCCGTGGTTTGTCCTGGTTATTGTGATGTGACTTTTAGATGACTAGATTTAAGGCAGGAGATGGCCCTTGGCTTCTTCAGCCACTTGTGACATCATAGGCACCGGCAGAAGCCAGGGGACTGCTTCTGCCTTGAAAGCGACTCAGAGAAACGTGACCTCATGAGCACCGGCACAAGTCAGGGGCCTGCTTCTGCCTTGAAGGATACTCAGCTACAGGTGACATCAGAAGCAGCGGCACGAGCCAGGGGCCTGCTTCTGCCCGAGCACCTCCTGAGGTGCCTGTGACATCACAAGTGGCTGCAGAAGCCTGGAGCCAGCGCCTGCCTTAAAAATGGTTCAGGTACAAGTGACGTCAGAAGCACCGGCACAAGCCTCGGGCCTGTTTCTCATCTACCACCTCTTCAGGGCCTATGACATCAGAAGCACCAGTAGCAGCCACTGGCCGCCTTCTGCCCTAGCACAGGCATCCATGACATCACCAAAAGCTACAGAAGCCAGGGGGCAGCTCCTGCCTTAAAGTGACTCACCTACAAGTGACATCACTAGAACCGGCACAAGCCAGGGTCACAAGCCATAGAACATACTCAGGGCCTATGGCATCACCAAAAGCTGCAGAAACCAGGGGCAGCTCCTGACTTCAAAGCGACTCAGCTACAAGTGACATCACAAGCACCAACACAAGGCGGGGGCCTGCTTCTGCCCTAGCACCTAGTCCAGGCGCCTATGACATCACAAGTGCCTGCAGAAGCCAGGGGCCTGCTTCTGCCTTCAAAGCGACTCAGCTACAAGTGACATCACAAGCACCGGCACAAGCCAGGGAACTGCTGCTGCCCTAGCACCGACAGAGCCCCCTATGACACCGCAAACGTCTGCAGAAGCCAGGGGCCAGGTCCTGCCATCAAAGATACTCAGCTACAAGTGACATCACAAGCAGTGGCACAAGCCAGGGGCCTGCTTCTGCCCTAGCACCTACTCAGGCTCAGGGAGGTGTGCATCGTAGCAGGAAAGATCCCCCGTGCACCCGGCGCCGAATAATGGAATGCCTGCTCTTGAACATGCCCAGGGTAAAGGAGTTTACTTCCCGGCGTCGGTGACAACGTCACTTGTCGCTGAGTTGCTTTCGAGGCAGAGGCTCCTTCTACAGCTGGTGCTTGTGATGTCATAGGCCCTGAGGAGGTGCCAGGGCAGAAGCAGGGCCCTGGCTTGTTCTGCTGCTTGTGATGTCACTTGTAGGTTAGTATCTTTTAAGGCAGTAGCAGGTCCCTAGCTACAGCTGCTTCTGATGTCACTTGTAGCTGAGTGGCTCTGAAGGCATAAGCTGGTCTCTAGCTTCTGCGGCCAATTGTGATGTCACAGGCGCCTGAGTAGGTGCTCGGGCAGAAGCAGGCCCCTGGCTTGTACCGGCGCTTCTGATGTCACTTGTAGCTGAGTGGCTCTGAAGGCAGGAGCTGTTCCCTGGCTTGTCCGGTGCTTGTGATGTCACCTGTAGCTAAAGTCGCTTGGAAGGCAGGAGCTGGCCACTGGTATCTGCAGCTGCTTGTGATGTCACTTGTAGCTGAGTCGCTTTTGAGTGAGAAGCAGGACCCTGGCCTGTGCCGGTGCTTGTGATGTCGCTTGTATCTCAGTCCCTTTGAAGGCAGAAGCAGGACCGTGACTGTGCCGGTGCACGTGATGTCCCTTGTAGCTGAGTCGCTTTGAAGGCATGAGCAAGCCCAAAGCTTCTGCAGCTGGTTGTGATATCATAGGCCCTGAGAAGGTGATAGGGCCAAAGCCGGCCCCTGGCCTGTGCCGGTGCTTGTGATGTCACTTGTAGCTGAGTCCCATTGCAGGCAGTACATACCCCTGGCTTCTGCAGCTGCTTGTGGTGTCACAGGAGCCTGCGTAGGTGCTCGGGCAGAAGCAGGGCCCTGGCTTGTGCCACTGCTTGTGATGTCCCTTGTAGCTGAGTATCTTTTAGGGGTGGAGCTGGCCCCTGGCTTCTGCAGCCGCTTGTGATGTCACAGGAGCCTGAGGAGGTGCTCGGGCAGAGGCAGGCCCCTGGCTTGCGCCAGTCCTTAATCATAAGGCACTTGCAGCTGAGGAGCTTTTGAAGACGGAGAAGGCCCCTGGCTTCTATAGCTTTTGGTGATGTGCGAGGCGCCTACGAAGGTGAAAGGGCAGAAGCAGGCCCGTGGTTTGTCCTGGTTATTGTGATGTGACTTTTAGATGACTAGATTTAAGGCAGGAGATGGCCCTTGGCTTCTTCAGCCACTTGTGACATCATAGGCACCGGCAGAAGCCAGGGGACTGCTTCTGCCTTGAAAGCGACTCAGAGAAACGTGACCTCACGAGCACCGGCACAGGTCAGGGGCCTGCTTCTGCCTTGAAGGATACTCAGCTACAGGTGACATCAGAAGCAGCGGCATGAGCCAGGGGCCTGCTTCTGCCCGAGCACCTCCTGAGGTGCCTGTGACATCACAAGTGGCTGCAGAAGCCTGGAGCCAGCGCCTGCCTTAAAAATGGTTCAGGTACAAGTGACGTCAGAAGCACCGGCACAAGCCTCGGGCCTGTTTCTCATCTACCACCTCTTCAGGGCCTATGACATCAGAAGCACCAGTAGCAGCCACTGGCCGCCTTCTGCCCTAGCACAGGCATCCATGACATCACCAAAAGCTACAGAAGCCAGGGGGCAGCTCCTGCCTTAAAGCGACTCACCTACAAGTGACATCACTAGAACCGGCACAAGCCAGGGTCACAAGCCATAGAACATACTCAGGGCCTATGGCATCACCAAAAGCTGCAGAAACCAGGGGCAGCTCCTGACTTCAAAGCGACTCAGCTACAAGTGACATCACAAGCACCAACACAAGGCGGGGGCCTGCTTCTGCCCTAGCACCTAGTCCAGGCGCCTATGACATCACAAGTGCCTGCAGAAGCCAGGGGCCTGCTTCTGCCTTCAAAGCGACTCAGCTACAAGTGACATCACAAGCACCGGCACAAGCCAGGGAACTGCTGCTGCCCTAGCACCGACAGAGCCCCCTATGACACCGCAAACGTCTGCAGAAGCCAGGGGCCAGGTCCTGCCATCAAAGATACTCAGCTACAAGTGACATCACAAGCAGTGGCACAAGCCAGGGGCCTGCTTCTGCCCTAGCACCTACTCAGGCTCAGGGAGGTGTGCATCGTAGCAGGAAAGATCCCCCGTGCACCCGGCGCCGAATAATGGAATGCCTGCTCTTGAACATGCCCAGGGTAAAGGAGTTTACTTCCCGGCGTCGGTGACAACGTCACTTGTCGCTGAGTCGCTTTCGAGGCAGAGGCTCCTTCTACAGCTGGTGCTTGTGATGTCATAGGCCCTGAGGAGGTGCCAGGGCAGAAGCAGGGCCCTGGCTTGTTCCGCTGCTTGTGATGTCATAGGCCCTGAGGAGGTGCCAGGGCAGAAGCAGGGCCCTGGCTTGTTCCGCTGCTTGTGATGTCACTTGTAGGTTAGTATCTTTTAAGGCAGTAGCAGGTCCCTAGCTACAGCTGCTTCTGATGTCACTTGTAGCTGAGTGGCTCTGAAGGCATAAGCTGGTCTCTAGCTTCTGCGGCCAATTGTGATGTCACAGGCGCCTGAGTAGGTGCTCGGGCAGAAGCAGGCCCCTGGCTTGTACCGGCGCTTCTGATGTCACTTGTAGCTGAGTGGCTCTGAAGGCAGGAGCTGTTCCCTGGCTTGTCCGGTGCTTGTGATGTCACCTGTAGCTAAAGTCGCTTGGAAGGCAGGAGCTGGCCACTGGTATCTGCAGCTGCTTGTGATGTCACTTGTAGCTGAGTCGCTTTTGAGTGAGAAGCAGGACCCTGGCCTGTGCCGGTGCTTGTGATGTCGCTTGTATCTCAGTCCCTTTGAAGGCAGAAGCAGGACCGTGACTGTGCCGGTGCACGTGATGTCCCTTGTAGCTGAGTCGCTTTGAAGGCATGAGCAAGCCCAAAGCTTCTGCAGCTGGTTGTGATATCATAGGCCCTGAGAAGGTGATAGGGCCAAAGCCGGCCCCTGGCCTGTGCCGGTGCTTGTGATGTCACTTGTAGCTGAGTCCCATTGCAGGCAGTACATACCCCTGGCTTCTGCAGCTGCTTGTGGTGTCACAGGAGCCTGCGTAGGTGCTCGGGCAGAAGCAGGGCCCTGGCTTGTGCCACTGCTTGTGATGTCCCTTGTAGCTGAGTATCTTTTAGGGGTGGAGCTGGCCCCTGGCTTCTGCAGCCGCTTGTGATGTCACAGGAGCCTGAGGAGGTGCTCGGGCAGAGGCAGGCCCCTGGCTTGCGCCAGTCCTTATGATGATGGCACTTGTAGCTGAGGAGCTTTTGAAGACGGAGAAGGCCCCTGGCTTCTATAGCTTTTGGTGATGTGCGAGGCGCCTACGAAGGTGAAAGGGCAGAAGCAGGCCCGTGGTTTGTCCTGGTTATTGTGATGTGACTTTTAGATGACTAGATTTAAGGCAGGAGATGGCCCTTGGCTTCTTCAGCCACTTGTGACATCATAGGCACCGGCAGAAGCCAGGGGACTGCTTCTGCCTTGAAAGCGACTCAGAGAAACGTGACCTCACGAGCACCGGCACAAGTCAGGGTCCTGCTTCTGCCTTGAAGGATACTCAGCTACAGGTGACATCAGAAGCAGCGGCACGAGCCAGGGGCCTGCTTCTGCCCGAGCACCTCCTGAGGTGCCTGTGACATCACAAGTGGCTGCAGAAGCCTGGAGCCAGCGCCTGCCTTAAAAATGGTTCAGGTACAAGTGACGTCAGAAGCACCGGCACAAGCCTCGGGCCTGTTTCTCATCTACCACCTCTTCAGGGCCTATGACATCAGAAGCACCAGTAGCAGCCACTGGCCGCCTTCTGCCCTAGCACAGGCATCCATGACATCACCAAAAGCTACAGAAGCCAGGGGGCAGCTCCTGCCTTAAAGCGACTCACCTACAAGTGACATCACTAGAACCGGCACAAGCCAGGGTCACAAGCCATAGAACATACTCAGGGCCTATGGCATCACCAAAAGCTGCAGAAACCAGGGGCAGCTCCTGACTTCAAAGCGACTCAGCTACAAGTGACATCACAAGCACCAACACAAGGCGGGGGCCTGCTTCTGCCCTAGCACCTAGTCCAGGCGCCTATGACATCACAAGTGCCTGCAGAAGCCAGGGGCCTGCTTCTGCCTTCAAAGCGACTCAGCTACAAGTGACATCACAAGCACCGGCACAAGCCAGGGAACTGCTGCTGCCCTAGCACCGACAGAGCCCCCTATGACACCGCAAACATCTGCAGAAGCCAGGGGCCAGGTCCTGCCATCAAAGATACTCAGCTACAAGTGACATCACAAGCAGTGGCACAAGCCAGGGGCCTGCTTCTGCCCTAGCACCTACTCAGGCTCAGGGAGGTGTGCATCATAGCAGGAAAGATCCCCCGTGCACCCGGCGCCGAATAATGGAATGCCTGCTCTTGAACATGCCCAGGGTAAAGGAGTTTACTTCCCGGCGTCGGTGACAACGTCACTTGTCGCTGAGTCGCTTTCGAGGCAGAGGCTCCTTCTACAGCTGGTGCTTGTGATGTCATAGGCCCTGAGGAGGTGCCAGGGCAGAAGCAGGGCCCTGGCTTGTTCCGCTGCTTGTGATGTCATAGGCCCTGAGGAGGTGCCAGGGCAGAAGCAGGGCCCTGGCTTGTTCCGCTGCTTGTGATGTCACTTGTAGGTTAGTATCTTTTAAGGCAGTAGCAGGTCCCTAGCTACAGCTGCTTCTGATGTCACTTGTAGCTGAGTGGCTCTGAAGGCATAAGCTGGTCTCTAGCTTCTGCGGCCAATTGTGATGTCACAGGCGCCTGAGTAGGTGCTCGGGCAGAAGCAGGCCCCTGGCTTGTACCGGCGCTTCTGATGTCACTTGTAGCTGAGTGGCTCTGAAGGCAGGAGCTGTTCCCTGGCTTGTCCGGTGCTTGTGATGTCACCTGTAGCTAAAGTCGCTTGGAAGGCAGGAGCTGGCCACTGGTATCTGCAGCTGCTTGTGATGTCACTTGTAGCTGAGTCGCTTTTGAGTGAGAAGCAGGACCCTGGCCTGTGCCGGTGCTTGTGATGTCGCTTGTATCTCAGTCCCTTTGAAGGCAGAAGCAGGACCGTGACTGTGCCGGTGCACGTGATGTCCCTTGTAGCTGAGTCGCTTTGAAGGCATGAGCAAGCCCAAAGCTTCTGCAGCTGGTTGTGATATCATAGGCCCTGAGAAGGTGATAGGGCCAAAGCCGGCCCCTGGCCTGTGCCGGTGCTTGTGATGTCACTTGTAGCTGAGTCCCATTGCAGGCAGTACATACCCCTGGCTTCTGCAGCTGCTTGTGGTGTCACAGGAGCCTGCGTAGGTGCTCGGGCAGAAGCAGGGCCCTGGCTTGTGCCACTGCTTGTGATGTCCCTTGTAGCTGAGTATCTTTTAGGGGTGGAGCTGGCCCCTGGCTTCTGCAGCCGCTTGTGATGTCACAGGAGCCTGAGGAGGTGCTCGGGCAGAGGCAGGCCCCTGGCTTGCGCCAGTCCTTATGATGATGGCACTTGTAGCTGAGGAGCTTTTGAAGACGGAGAAGGCCCCTGGCTTCTATAGCTTTTGGTGATGTGCGAGGCGCCTACGAAGGTGAAAGGGCAGAAGCAGGCCCGTGGTTTGTCCTGGTTATTGTGATGTGACTTTTAGATGACTAGATTTAAGGCAGGAGATGGCCCTTGGCTTCTTCAGCCACTTGTGACATCATAGGCACCGGCAGAAGCCAGGGGACTGCTTCTGCCTTGAAAGCGACTCAGAGAAACGTGACCTCACGAGCACCGGCACAAGTCAGGGTCCTGCTTCTGCCTTGAAGGATACTCAGCTACAGGTGACATCAGAAGCAGCGGCACGAGCCAGGGGCCTGCTTCTGCCCGAGCACCTCCTGAGGTGCCTGTGACATCACAAGTGGCTGCAGAAGCCTGGAGCCAGCGCCTGCCTTAAAAATGGTTCAGGTACAAGTGACGTCAGAAGCACCGGCACAAGCCTCGGGCCTGTTTCTCATCTACCACCTCTTCAGGGCCTATGACATCAGAAGCACCAGTAGCAGCCACTGGCCGCCTTCTGCCCTAGCACAGGCATCCATGACATCACCAAAAGCTACAGAAGCCAGGGGGCAGCTCCTGCCTTAAAGCGACTCACCTACAAGTGACATCACTAGAACCGGCACAAGCCAGGGTCACAAGCCATAGAACATACTCAGGGCCTATGGCATCACCAAAAGCTGCAGAAACCAGGGGCAGCTCCTGACTTCAAAGCGACTCAGCTACAAGTGACATCACAAGCACCAACACAAGGCGGGGGCCTGCTTCTGCCCTAGCACCTAGTCCAGGCGCCTATGACATCACAAGTGCCTGCAGAAGCCAGGGGCCTGCTTCTGCCTTCAAAGCGACTCAGCTACAAGTGACATCACAAGCACCGGCACAAGCCAGGGAACTGCTGCTGCCCTAGCACCGACAGAGCCCCCTATGACACCGCAAACATCTGCAGAAGCCAGGGGCCAGGTCCTGCCATCAAAGATACTCAGCTACAAGTGACATCACAAGCAGTGGCACAAGCCAGGGGCCTGCTTCTGCCCTAGCACCTACTCAGGCTCAGGGAGGTGTGCATCATAGCAGGAAAGATCCCCCGTGCACCCGGCGCCGAATAATGGAATGCCTGCTCTTGAACATGCCCAGGGTAAAGGAGTTTACTTCCCGGCGTCGGTGACAACGTCACTTGTCGCTGAGTCGCTTTCGAGGCAGAGGCTCCTTCTACAGCTGGTGCTTGTGATGTCATAGGCCCTGAGGAGGTGCCAGGGCAGAAGCAGGGCCCTGGCTTGTTCCGCTGCTTGTGATGTCATAGGCCCTGAGGAGGTGCCAGGGCAGAAGCAGGGCCCTGGCTTGTTCCGCTGCTTGTGATGTCACTTGTAGGTTAGTATCTTTTAAGGCAGTAGCAGGTCCCTAGCTACAGCTGCTTCTGATGTCACTTGTAGCTGAGTGGCTCTGAAGGCATAAGCTGGTCTCTAGCTTCTGCGGCCAATTGTGATGTCACAGGCGCCTGAGTAGGTGCTCGGGCAGAAGCAGGCCCCTGGCTTGTACCGGCGCTTCTGATGTCACTTGTAGCTGAGTGGCTCTGAAGGCAGGAGCTGTTCCCTGGCTTGTCCGGTGCTTGTGATGTCACCTGTAGCTAAAGTCGCTTGGAAGGCAGGAGCTGGCCACTGGTATCTGCAGCTGCTTGTGATGTCACTTGTAGCTGAGTCGCTTTTGAGTGAGAAGCAGGACCCTGGCCTGTGCCGGTGCTTGTGATGTCGCTTGTATCTCAGTCCCTTTGAAGGCAGAAGCAGGACCGTGACTGTGCCGGTGCACGTGATGTCCCTTGTAGCTGAGTCGCTTTGAAGGCATGAGCAAGCCCAAAGCTTCTGCAGCTGGTTGTGATATCATAGGCCCTGAGAAGGTGATAGGGCCAAAGCCGGCCCCTGGCCTGTGCCGGTGCTTGTGATGTCACTTGTAGCTGAGTCCCATTGCAGGCAGTACATACCCCTGGCTTCTGCAGCTGCTTGTGGTGTCACAGGAGCCTGCGTAGGTGCTCGGGCAGAAGCAGGGCCCTGGCTTGTGCCACTGCTTGTGATGTCCCTTGTAGCTGAGTATCTTTTAGGGGTGGAGCTGGCCCCTGGCTTCTGCAGCCGCTTGTGATGTCACAGGAGCCTGAGGAGGTGCTCGGGCAGAGGCAGGCAGGGGGCTTGCGCCAGTCCTTAATCATAAGGCACTTGCAGCTGAGGAGCTTTTGAAGACGGAGAAGGCCCCTGGCTTCTATAGCTTTTGGTGATGTGCGAGGCGCCTACGAAGGTGAAAGGGCAGAAGCAGGCCCGTGGTTTGTCCTGGTTATTGTGATGTGACTTTTAGATGACTAGATTTAAGGCAGGAGATGGCCCTTGGCTTCTTCAGCCACTTGTGACATCATAGGCACCGGCAGAAGCCAGGGGACTGCTTCTGCCTTGAAAGCGACTCAGAGAAACGTGACCTCACGAGCACCGGCACAAGTCAGGGGCCTGCTTCTGCCTTGAAGGATACTCAGCTACAGGTGACATCAGAAGCAGCGGCACGAGCCAGGGGCCTGCTTCTGCCCGAGCACCTCCTGAGGTGCCTGTGACATCACAAGTGGCTGCAGAAGCCTGGAGCCAGCGCCTGCCTTAAAAATGGTTCAGGTACAAGTGACGTCAGAAGCACCGGCACAAGCCTCGGGCCTGTTTCTCATCTACCACCTCTTCAGGGCCTATGACATCAGAAGCACCAGTAGCAGCCACTGGCCGCCTTCTGCCCTAGCACAGGCATCCATGACATCACCAAAAGCTACAGAAGCCAGGGGGCAGCTCCTGCCTTAAAGCGACTCACCTACAAGTGACATCACTAGAACCGGCACAAGCCAGGGTCACAAGCCATAGAACATACTCAGGGCCTATGGCATCACCAAAAGCTGCAGAAACCAGGGGCAGCTCCTGACTTCAAAGCGACTCAGCTACAAGTGACATCACAAGCACCAACACAAGGCGGGGGCCTGCTTCTGCCCTAGCACCTAGTCCAGGCGCCTATGACATCACAAGTGCCTGCAGAAGCCAGGGGCCTGCTTCTGCCTTCAAAGCGACTCAGCTACAAGTGACATCACAAGCACCGGCACAAGCCAGGGAACTGCTGCTGCCCTAGCACCGACAGAGCCCCCTATGACACCGCAAACGTCTGCAGAAGCCAGGGGCCAGGTCCTGCCATCAAAGATACTCAGCTACAAGTGACATCACAAGCAGTGGCACAAGCCAGGGGCCTGCTTCTGCCCTAGCACCTACTCAGGCTCAGGGAGGTGTGCATCGTAGCAGGAAAGATCCCCCGTGCACCCGGCGCCGAATAATGGAATGCCTGCTCTTGAACATGCCCAGGGTAAAGGAGTTTACTTCCCGGCGTCGGTGACGTCGTCACTTGTCGCTGAGTCGCTTTCGAGGCAGAGGCTCCTTCTACAGCTGGTGCTTGTGATGTCATAGGCCCTGAGGAGGTGCCAGGGCAGAAGCAGGGCCCTGGCTTGTTCCGCTGCTTGTGATGTCATAGGCCCTGAGGAGGTGCCAGGGCAGAAGCAGGGCCCTGGCTTGTTCCGCTGCTTGTGATGTCACTTGTAGGTTAGTATCTTTTAAGGCAGTAGCAGGTCCCTAGCTACAGCTGCTTCTGATGTCACTTGTAGCTGAGTGGCTCTGAAGGCATAAGCTGGTCTCTAGCTTCTGCGGCCAATTGTGATGTCACAGGCGCCTGAGTAGGTGCTCGGGCAGAAGCAGGCCCCTGGCTTGTACCGGCGCTTCTGATGTCACTTGTAGCTGAGTGGCTCTGAAGGCAGGAGCTGTTCCCTGGCTTGTCCGGTGCTTGTGATGTCACCTGTAGCTAAAGTCGCTTGGAAGGCAGGAGCTGGCCACTGGTATCTGCAGCTGCTTGTGATGTCACTTGTAGCTGAGTCGCTTTTGAGTGAGAAGCAGGACCCTGGCCTGTGCCGGTGCTTGTGATGTCACTTGTATCTCAGTCCCTTTGAAGGCAGAAGCAGGACCGTGACTGTGCCGGTGCACGTGATGTCCCTTGTAGCTGAGTCGCTTTGAAGGCATGAGCAAGCCCAAAGCTTCTGCAGCTGGTTGTGATATCATAGGCCCTGAGAAGGTGATAGGGCCAAAGCCGGCCCCTGGCCTGTGCCGGTGCTTGTGATGTCACTTGTAGCTGAGTCCCATTGCAGGCAGTACATACCCCTGGCTTCTGCAGCTGCTTGTGGTGTCACAGGAGCCTGCGTAGGTGCTCGGGCAGAAGCAGGGCCCTGGCTTGTGCCACTGCTTGTGATGTCCCTTGTAGCTGAGTATCTTTTAGGGGTGGAGCTGGCCCCTGGCTTCTGCAGCCGCTTGTGATGTCACAGGAGCCTGAGGAGGTGCTAGGGCAGAGGCAGGCAGGGGGCTTGCGCCAGTCCTTAATCATAAGGCACTTGCAGCTGAGGAGCTTTTGAAGACGGAGAAGGCCCCTGGCTTCTATAGCTTTTGGTGATGTGCGAGGCGCCTACGAAGGTGAAAGGGCAGAAGCAGGCCCGTGGTTTGTCCTGGTTATTGTGATGTGACTTTTAGATGACTAGATTTAAGGCAGGAGATGGCCCTTGGCTTCTTCAGCCACTTGTGACATCATAGGCACCGGCAGAAGCCAGGGGACTGCTTCTGCCTTGAAAGCGACTCAGAGAAACGTGACCTCACGAGCACCGGCACAAGTCAGGGGCCTGCTTCTGCCTTGAAGGATACTCAGCTACAGGTGACATCAGAAGCAGCGGCACGAGCCAGGGGCCTGCTTCTGCCCGAGCACCTCCTGAGGTGCCTGTGACATCACAAGTGGCTGCAGAAGCCTGGAGCCAGCGCCTGCCTTAAAAATGGTTCAGGTACAAGTGACGTCAGAAGCACCGGCACAAGCCTCGGGCCTGTTTCTCATCTACCACCTCTTCAGGGCCTATGACATCAGAAGCACCAGTAGCAGCCACTGGCCGCCTTCTGCCCTAGCACAGGCATCCATGACATCACCAAAAGCTACAGAAGCCAGGGGGCAGCTCCTGCCTTAAAGCGACTCACCTACAAGTGACATCACTAGAACCGGCACAAGCCAGGGTCACAAGCCATAGAACATACTCAGGGCCTATGGCATCACCAAAAGCTGCAGAAACCAGGGGCAGCTCCTGACTTCAAAGCGACTCAGCTACAAGTGACATCACAAGCACCAACACAAGGCGGGGGCCGGCTTCTGCCCTAGCACCTAGTCCAGGCGCCTATGACATCACAAGTGCCTGCAGAAGCCAGGGGCCTGCTTCTGCCTTCAAAGCGACTCAGCTACAAGTGACATCACAAGCACCGGCACAAGCCAGGGAACTGCTGCTGCCCTAGCACCGACAGAGCCCCCTATGACACCGCAAACGTCTGCAGAAGCCAGGGGCCCGCTCCTGCCATTGGAGCAGGAGAACAACTGGGCTGGAGCATTCTTTGAAGCCAGGCTGCTCCGGTCCTGGCCAGGGCATGCCTGCAGCCCCAGCAGAGTCTGCCGCTCTCAGCGACCCCAAGCTGCCTGCGCATCCCCTGCGCCGCCCAAGGGCACTCTCCCCTCCAGCGACTGGCATCAAGGCGTGAGCAGCACCAGTCCTGCCAGCCGGGTACCACTGTCTGCCCAGAACTGCTCTGACCAGTAATGCTGTAACTGGGGCAGCAGCTGTCCCTGGGACTCAGCTTGAAGCACAACTGGCAGCCGAGACTCTGGACCATCTCTGTGGCTCACCAGCGCCTGCCAGGTGTGGAATCGAGTGCAGTGCAGCAAGGCTCCCATCGATCCCTTTCTGCGTGTGTTGCCTGTTGTCCACAGGTGTGTCTAAAACCTCAGCTTCCCAAGTCTTCTGGTTAGGAGTGATATATATCCACCAGGTGCTGCTTTCTCCAGGTCTTTCAGGATTTCCTTTAGGACTTCTGATGACCTCTGGGAAGATTTCCCTATTTCGGCTTTATACTTAGCTCTTTCAGGACCTTAACAGAAAGTATCCAGTTAAATTTCTCTCTGATAAAATATTGAAAAGGAGTGCTTAGCCTGTGAAGTCAGTCAGGACTGCCTGACTACTCACCCCTGGGATGCCAGGTGAGCTCCAGCGCAGGATCCAGCCGAGGAGCTGGAGCCACATCTGCAACCAAACACCCATGGCAGGTTTCCGTCATACACTGTGATATCCACAGTCATAACAGAATAGCAGAACATATGAGGGGGTCATGTAATGACATGGCACTCACACGCAGGTCTGTGTTCTCACACCCACAGGAGGTGCCTCGCTCGCATTTGGGCTTTGAGCTGGCAGCTCTCAAAGGAAGTAAAAAGCCATGACGTACCCGTAGAATCTCCCTGCGCGTCAGCCCTGGAACCCAGCCGGGAGGCTGGATCTCCATTGCCTCCAGCCACATCTGCAAACAAACAGAACAGAGCAGCTCCTGTGAAATATTTCAGTACACTTCTTCAGACACTTCTTCATTCACGGCAGTGAATGCCGTTCAAACGCGGGATTGCTCCATGGCACTCGTCTCTCCCTTCCACTCAGGAGCAGCGTGCAGACAGTTACTGGGTGCCTGGACCATGGTGATCCAAAACAAACCATGCATGGGTCTGTTGGGAGAAAGGGTTCCCTGGAGCTCACACCAGCTCTGAAGTCAACCCCAGAGAGCCCACTGGCTTTGCAGCAGGCACTGGCAGCAGCACAGGCTCGGAGAGTCTGGCAAAGACAGCTTCGCAAGGCAGAGTGCCCCAGGGCACGTCACTGAGCCCGAGCCGTGCCCTCTCTGCTCTTCTGCACGTCGGAGCATTGGCCAAGAAATTATTAAGTAAAGTTTCATACAAACAGCATATTCAAACCTAAATGCTCATTCATTCCAGTGACACAACCTGTGGGATCGCCCTGAGGCTCCCAGACAACATCTGGCTGAGAAGTCTGGTGGCCATCGCCTAGAGGCGCAGCTGTAACCAAGCACATTTCCATCAGCTGTTGTGATCTACTTCTTTCTCAGTGTGCTGCAGTGACTGGAGGGGGGTCAGGTAACGGTGTGGGACCCAGACACGGGTGGAGATTTCCAAAGCTGCAGAGGGGCCTGAGTGACCTGTTGGCTGGCACCTGGAAGCTCTCAAAATACCATTTCCCGGCCATATGCAACATGCCTCAAGCACTGGATGGACAAACATACGGCCCCTCGGGGCTTTCTTACTGGGAGATCTCTACTGTGCACAAAAGAAGCCCACGTGAAAGCACTGGAGGAAAAAAAAAATGAACATTCGCACATCTCGTGGAGAAGAGCCTGCTGGCCAGTGGGAGGCTGCACCGCTGCTGCCCCATCGGTTCCCTTGGGCTGCGGGCAGGGGCTGTATGTCGGGGACCTGGCTTTGCCCAAAGAGAGCACTACAGGGCTAGAGCAGGAATGCTCCCGTCTTCCTGAGCGGACACCTCCCCAGGACAGACATGCCCGAGGCTGAAAGCTGGGACCAGGCTGGGGAGCGGCAGAGCCACGGCCCCGGGCACAGCTGTGACCAGCCGGGCGTAGAAGTGCTCCCGCAGGCTATTGCCTTGCCCTGCCGTGCAGCTCTGGCCCCGACGTGCAGGCTGCGGGAAGGCTGCACCGGGACTGGGCAGCACAGCGCCGGCTCTAGGGATGGTTCACCACCCTGCAGCACTGCTCCCAGCCCCACCATTCACCTGGAAAATCCCCCCGCAGTGGCCGCAGCCCCTGTGCCTCCCGCAGCGCGACTGCCTCCCACTTGCCTGCGGAGCTGGCCGTGGCTCACCTGGCTCAGCCCAGCCCTGGCGCTCTCCCAGCCTTGCTCCACCATGACCCCGGCCCCGCTACCACTCCAAGGTGTGCTGGGCGCTGCTCCACGCTGCCCAGGGCTGGGTGCCGGCCCTCACCTGCCCACCTACCTAATCCCCGCACTCACCACGGAGCAGCCCGGGCGTCCCGGGCTTGCAGGGCCACCAGGAGGAGCAGAAGGAGGAGGCGGGTGGGGGCCACAGCCCCCCGCGCCTGCACCATGCTGCTGCCGCTGCTGCCGCTGCTGCTGCTGCTGTCACTGCTGCAGTCACTGCTGCTGCAGTCGCTGCTGCAGTCACTGCTGCTGCTGCTGTCACTGCTGCTGCTGCAGTCACTGCTGCAGTCACTGCTGCTGCTGCTGCTGCTGTCACTGCTGCTGCTGTCACTGCTGCTGCAGTCGCTGCTGCAGTCACTGCTGCTGCTGCTGTCACTGCTGCTGCTGCAGTCACTGCCGCTGCCGCTGCCGCTGCTGCCACAGCTGGCACTGCTGGATTGGTGCCCGCAGCACAGCACTGCACACCACGGTGTGGCACAGCGGGGTCTGTGACCTCACAGCACGGCCACGCCCCCATGGCCATGCCCCCGGGGCACCGCCCCTCCCCCAAGCACCACGCCAGTGCGCCCCACTCCCATACGTCACCTCGGAGGGCGGGGCTCCCGGGGGGGAGGGGGACTGAGACCGCCCCATCCTGCCCCCCGGTGGGGCCGTGTGCCGCAGAGGCCCTGCACCTCGTGGCCCTGGCTGGGCATCGTGGCCGGCTCTCTGCAGCGCTGGGGCGGCCGGCACGGCCGGGAGCAGCCCTCTCCAGTGCCGTGCCGTGTGTCCTGGCGCAGGAAGGGGCCGAGGGGCAACGCCGAGGCCGGGCGGTGCCGGCGTGGGGAACGCTGGTCGCACACTGCAGGGCTTCTCCTGGAGCTGCCCTGGTGTGGGAGCGCCGCCGCGGCACGCTGCCCCAGGGACTGACATGCGGGGTGTGAGGAGCAGCTGTGACGCCCGCCGAGTCTGAGCGCAGCAAAATTGACCAGCCGGGGCTCTTCCTGATGCGGTTAAGTGGAAGACACTGCTTTTTGGCTTGGAAGGGATTCTGGCCTAAACACTCCCACAACAAACAGACTTCGCTATGCGCCTTTGCGAGTTGTGGATCTGTTCTGTCCAATGGGTCACAAGACAGAAAACAAAACCTTTTCAGAGAAAACCAACCCAGCTTTGCTCAGCCCGGAAGCCTTTTGCCTATGTGCACTGGGGCAGATCCCTCTTGCGCAGGGCAAAATACTTGCGAAAGCTGCGTCCCTGCCACGTACAGCCATCGCCAATGAATTACTGAGTCTGCAAACTATTGCTGTTCCTCCTTCCGCACCCGTGTGGAGGGAGCAGGAGAGGAGAAGGGCGGACCTACCTTTGGAGGCAGCGCTGCCTATGGGAGTGCGCAGGCGCCCGGGTCAGCCGCTGGGCAGACCGGGTGATACGGGGTGCTCGGCACAGGAGGGGGAGCGCTGGGAGGAGGTGCTCATAAAGCCCAGCGAGGCAGCCTGTGATGATAGGGAAAGCCTTTTCTGCCTGACTTCCGTACCCGTCAGTCGCAGCTGCAGAGCAGAGGTGTGATAAGACTGGCTTTGTGGTCTGTCCTTGGTGTCATCTGACATGCTCTGAGAAGAGCCTCGTGACTCAGACTCCATGTCGGCCTTAATGGGATCCACTGTCTTCAGCCAGAACGAGTTTAGTTGTTTCCCAAAGGTGTTCCTCCCCTTTGTTGACAGTCTGAAAAGCTTAACCGCTTTCTTTTTACATAACCGTACTGTTAACCTTGACCTTGGTTTTACTTCTTCCGCATTTATTGACCAACCGAGTCCTTTGAAAATATCATTTTCCAAGAAAGCAATGAAGTCAGTACTCTGGTATTTTAGAAAAGCAAGCAGCACATTTTGTGTTGTGTCTATAGTATATAAAAATTGTGTGAATGTATTTCAAAATACCTTTCTTTGCCTTTGAGATGAGAAGGATGCTTAGGGAGAGTTATCCTTTTTGCTTTCTGGGTTAAGAAACTGATGCGCTAATTAAGTAGCAATTAGTTTTACTGATTGATTTAAGTAAAACAAGGCCTGTCTTCTCAAGTGCTGCTTCGGGAACATACTGGTCCAAGAGACTGAAAGATTGGAGTGGATGGTGAGTCCTTGATGACCGACATTTGTCTAAGTAGAGTACGTAAAACTAAATGGTTGAAATACCAATGCATCTTTTTTGCTTTTGCTCATGAGTCAAATGTGCCACCTCTGACCTCACAGGCACACTAGTTCTCCAGAGTCCCAGGGGCCATATCTAAACGTGCCTGCAAGAGCAGTCCAGGGTCAGTTCTGCTCTCTCGTCCAGGTGGACAGCAGATATGTCAGTGTGCCGAGTGTGCTCAGAGGTGCAGGTCCCGCCATGCCCCAGCACCAGACCCTGCTCCAGTTCTCTCCTCAGACACCTCCAACATCACCAGCTCCACGGCCAGCGGGTCTGGTCCTAAGGCAGGGCTCAGCAGGCCTGTAGACTTGCCCACAGAGTTTTCCAGGGAAACCAACATTACCAAAGTTTGTAGTGTTACACAGAGTCAGAAGAAGCACTGGGAAGGGACGAGGAAGTAAAGGGTAAAAACTTCCAGCTGCTTTTTATTAACATGAAATAAAGAAAAGGGCACAACTGGAAGAACCTTGCCCATTCCTTGTAGTTCTGTTAACTGCTTAGCCGCTGACGTTGTCAGAGATAGCGACATGTTGGAAAAGTCAAAAGCAGGTCCTGGATAAAAATTAGCACGGTAGGCAGTGAAAGTCATCAAAGCATTACGAACCTGCAATTGCCTTATAAGGGGTTTTACTAATTACTTGCAAGGGGTGTATCAAAATTCAGTGATGCTCTTTAAAGTGTGGACGCTCATTCAGCAATCAGTGCTCTCCAGAGCAAGGTTTGCAGAGATGCAGGAGTGCACCACAGGCTGGCATCTACCCGTCTGGGGAGCAGCTGCGTGGAAAGGCACCTGGGGCTCCTGGCAGACAACAAGCTCGACACGAGTGCACAGTGTGCTGCGGCAGCAAAGAAAGCCAACAGGATGCTGGGTTGCATCAACGAGGGCATCCCCAGCACAGATAAAGAAGCCATGATCCCCCTCTACTCAGGGCTTGGCAGGCCGCACCTGGAATACTGTGTACAGTTTTGGTCGCCGCTATACAAAAGAGATGTGGCCAGGCTGGAGAGGGTCCAGAGAAGGGCCACAAAGATGATCCAAGGGCTGGGAAGCCTGCCATATGAGGAAAGGCTGGGAGAACTGGGTTTGTTTTGCCTTGAGAGGAGAAGGCTTAGGGGAGACCTCATCACCACATTCCAGTATCCAAAGGGTGGCTACAAGGAAGATGGAGACTCCCTTTTTACAAGGAGTCACATGGAAAAGAGAAGGAGTAATGGGTACAAGGCACTCCTGGGGAGGTTCCGACTGGACGCAAGAGGAAAATTGTCCACAGTGAGAACAATCAGCCATTGCAACAGCCTCCCCAGGGAAGTGGTGGATTGCCCAACACTGGACACTTCTAAGATTTGGCTGGACAGGGTGCTGGGCCATCTTGTCTAGCCTGTGCCTTGCAGCAGGGTTTGTGAGCCTGGCTTTGCCTCATACCTCTCCTCTTTCCTTCCCCCACAGCGTTGCATCTCTGGGGACTGATACAGCATCACTTGCCATCTAGCCAGTGAGAAGTCGTCCAATTCCTGTAAGGAGCTGCAGGTTGGTACCCACCAGCATTGGTAAAGACGTGATGCAGGTAATAAGCTGCAGGACAGAGAGGAAAAAGGTGGCCAGGAAGCAGAACACAGCAACAGAAAAAGGAGAAGGCCAGGGAGCGGGAGAGAGAGGTGTAGAGAAAGAAAAACATAGCAACAGGCTATAGGACAGACAGGGAGGAGTTAGAAAATGCAGTCAGAGAGGGGCTAAAGACAGAGAGAGAAAGAGAAAGAAAAAAACAGTGATGGGTGATGGGAAGAGACCAAAAATAGCAATTCTGGGCAACTGCCCCACTTCTTGATCAATCCCCAGCAATCGCATTACCAGGAGCCTCCAGAAATGTGCTGCCTGCAAAAGCCCTGCCCTGGGCCCAATCCTGCACCCTACTATCGGTGACAAGCATCGCCTTGCAGAGTGGCCAGGACTGGGGAAAAAAGCCCAGCTGGGGGGAAAAAAATTGCCCAGCTGGTTTTTTCTTTGTTTGCTTGTTCGTTTTGCTTCTAAAAAAAAGTCTATTTAAGGTCCAGATACAAGCTGCAAGGAAAAAGGAACCAGGCGGACCAGGCTGGACACATTTAAAGGCCAAACCCCTTCAACAGCCACACAAACCACCGCTCACTCCTGCTGCGCAGACTCCACCGCCTGCCTGCAGGTACAGGCAGCCGCCCTCCTTCTCGAGTGCCCCCCAGGAGCGGCGCCACCAGGCAGCTCAAGAAATCAGACTGCCAGCAAAACCTTGAGCACAGCTCGATTCTGGGCGATTTTTGCTCTTTTTAGGCCAGCTGGTCAAAGACTCATCCACGGAGAGGTGATGTAAAGATGGATGCTGGTGCTGTCCTGGTGGCCCTGTCCCACTCCCACTTCAAAGTTGTGATGTCTGAGATCTGGAACCACCTGAAGGCTCTGGCGGAGATCTCCAGGGAGTCTGCGTTCAATTCTTTGATACCTTAGGGCTACAATGTGCTGGGGTTATGGTACACTGGGGTTACAGGGTGCTAGGGCTATGGGGTGGCAGGATTACAGGATGCCAGAGTTTGGTTACTTGGCAAGCACTGGCATCAAGCGTTGAGCTTCGCAGTAGTACAGCCACTGATGTCAAAAACGAATCTGTTCTGTAACAGTAAGATTATGGTTAAGAATTAAAAGCAAAAATAAAGAGCCAGGACATGAGTTTTTTCCTCTGTCCAAGCAACAAGAACTGTCCGCTATAGGAGTAACTCGGCTTCGCAGAGGGTTTTGCATTTCCACGTTGATACGGCGAGCGAGATGGGAAGGAATGAGTTTTCACTGCTGTGTTTATCACAGGGGCGCGCAGTGGCTGATGTCAAAGGAAAAGAGAAACCTGTTGGCAAATGGCATCCCTGCCTCATTTCTGCTGGCACGGAGCTGGGGAGGCTGGTTAGGGAAAACAAAGCGCTCTTTCTTAAGGGAGTAAACAGGAGTAAACCACAAGCAGCCTTCAGTCATCAGGGTGGTACTTTTGTAGACAGAAGGCACTCCTGCACGGGAGCGAAGCTTTCTGCTTACAGCGGTGCTAGAACCCACTGCACTCCAAGCGCAGGAGGATGCTGTGGAGTGGGAGCACCCAGCAGCTACAAAAGCTGTACTGCAGGGCTAAAAGCATCGCTCCTGCTGTATAGGAGAGGTATGGCACTATAAAGCTTCTGTACACTATGAAGGTAAAGCATAAGAAGAAAGCATTCATTTTCTTTACTGAGGTGCTGGAAAGACTTTCTCATGAATAAATACCCTGTGCAAGAGTGAAGTTAGGAAGCACACGGAGATTAAAGGTCATCTCACTGTATGGTAGGTAAAGGCAGATGAGTGTTTGAACACTTGTTAAAAGCAAAGGTTTACTAAAACCATACATTTTTTAGTTCTCGTGTTAGGCATCAATTAATTAGACCTGTGACAAATTATCATTTGAGGGTTTCTCCGTAAATCTAGCTGTACTACATCAACTATTTTTCAACACTGTTTTATAGGATCCACTATGGCTCGTGCTGTAAGTTGCTCCATATACTCACAGTTTCTATTTTTGCTAATCTGAAATTAACTGAGTCGTCTAGAGTGCCTCCTGGAAGGATCTTGGAAATGAATGACACTTTGTGCTAATCCCACCTGGTACTGCTTGTTCTTCTCCCGATTGCGGGTGGCTTTGAAGAGCTCTTGGCACACAACAGGCCCCGGGCCTCTCTTTGCATCATACCTGATCAATGCTCGTGGGCTCTTCCCTGAGCCGGTCTGACCGTACGCCAGCAGAGTGGCGTTATCACCTTGCCAGCCCTTCTCCAGCACTCCCTGACCACGATCATGGAAGAGCTCTCTCCAGAGAATGACCAAGTGCCTCCTCTTCACAGATGAGCAAGCTAATAGTGGGAGATAAATGAACTGACCAGCCTACAACTGCGCATTAGCAAAAACTGCTTCTAGTTGGTTCTTTGACTAAAATCTTACCTGGCCCGCGTAACTGTTGGATCCTGTGGAGATGAGCATGTCGTTCTCCTTTAGGAAGCTACTGTGAGACCAATAGGCTAGATCAAAAGTACAGGTTTTCCCGTGCCCTGGATTCCTCGGGTCATACATGCTTGTGCTGTCGGTGTTCACAGAAATCACACACCTACTTCCTGCATCCTTCTCTCTCTGTGTATTAAAATTACAATTGTAGCATCAGATGACAAGCAATCAGGCATTCACTAATAATTCATGGTTTCACCTGGATTTAAACCAAGTTCAACAGCAAGGCACACCACACCAACGGCTGCTGTGGGATAAGCCTGCTCTTGAACCATGCCAGGTGACACACAGCCAAGGAGTGAGTGACCCGAACCAACGGGCACATCAGTAACCGTCACTTGCATTTTCCCCTCTACCTCACACATTGGTCATCCACGTAGCACAGTGCATTGGACAATGCTTTTTATCTGAGGAACAGCTTTCATTCAAAAGGAACCACAGTACATTTCTCTCCAAGCATCTCAAAGAGACTCATTCTCTTGACTAATTTGGTGAAAAAAGCATTCCTGGGATGGAAACCTGGAAGTTTTGCACAGAAGACAAAAGTACCAACAAAATAAGACACAAATGCTATCTTATTACTTGAAATTCTATTATTTCATAGTATTTTCAGATTGGCCTAGACTAAGAGGTTACAAACATTGCCTAACAACTCACGAGAAACTATGGATTGGCTGCTGTGGGTAACTTGTTTCTTCCCCACCAGAAATCAACAACTAAGCTATTTATGGTTGGTGACATGGGAGGTGATGAAATTGCAGCAAATAAATTTATTGCGCTGACAACCCTGAGAGTAATCTTCCATGAGAAGAAGTTCTGATGGGGGATTAAATCACTTAGTTGTCTGCGGCCTTATTTGCACACTGGGCATGTTCTTGTAATGTGATCTGTCTACGGTCTGGGTCTTTTGTCACGTCCTGATGGGTTTATGTCTTCAAGCAGCAAAGGACTGCCACCAGGTCCTTGGCGGAAGGCCTCCTCCCCTGTGCTCTCCTCCAATATTGATCGTCTCTTTCTGCCCCGACGCCCTGTCCTTGCTGCAGTCCTGGGTGCGGTTGATTCCTCGTTTGGCTGTGCAGGTGTTTGCTCATGAGTATCCATTTTTTCTGGTTCAGCACGTGGAACTCTTCTTGTTCTCCTCTGAGGAGTATCAAGGATTTCCACTCTCCCACCTGAACGTGTATCTCCCTGAGTAGAGGGAGAGTCAGCGTTTGCCAAGAGCTTTTGTGCCCTCTTCCTAGCGCTTCTTCTAGGAGTGACAGGAAGTTTGAAGTCTCTTTGAGGAAGCAATGATTTAGACAGATCAAGGTCAGAATTTTCTGAAACTTGCGACAAACTCCTCTTTCTTCTTCTGCCTCTTTTAATTGGCACAGCTAAAAGGAGTTGGTCACTAGGCTGCACCTCTTGATCCTTGACAATATCACGCGCAAACTGTCGCTCTGTAGCATCATAGCTGTATTGAAGATTGCCTGATGGATGCAGCTCACTGAATGGTGATGTTTCAGGTGGTGCTTCCGAGGTTTGTGCCTTAAGCGCACTGATTTCAACAACCTAAAGTTAGAAAATGTCTGTTAATGCATTATTAATGACCAAACAGACTAACTTGGAACTGAGCGAGATGAAACTGAGGACAGTGAAATGTTGCTTTTCCTTTCAGATCACCACTGAATGTAAAGCTAGAAGCATACAGTGTACTCCCTACTACAGATAAAAGTTTATGCCTTTACGGGACAGAGAAGAGAGTATTCAGTGTATGCAATCACATGATCCATTTGTGGCCTTTCTGTTCATGACTAACGGTTGGCCACCACCCGTGAACAAAGTGAGCAGCTTTACAATACAAGTCGTATACACAACTGGCAGTAATCGTCACACTGCAGTACTTTCTGGACTGACTACAAATCCACACAGGGTGACCGGCTCTGCATCTAACAGGCTAAAATACAACTATGCCCGCAAAGCTTAAAGGGTTTTTTTGTACTACGACGGCTCTCAGAGGCCCAAGTCTTGACAGGTTCTATTCTGTGTTTTAGGTAGAGAAAATGCTTAGGAGAAAAACGTGTCTGCCCTTACGTAATGAGGTTTTAACTTGTGTTAACCAGCTAAAGAAACTGAGACATTTTTGTGTGCTTTCTGGTTGTCAGTAAGGCAGGACTGTCCTCAATTTGCACAGTGTTTTCTATTTTGTAGAAAATGGGAAAATAGTTTACTTACATTAATTTCCTCAGTTTTAGGAAGATTGTTAGAAACAGTTATTTCTTCCTGCAGAAAAGCAACATCTTCTTCAACTTCAGCTGCTTCTAGGTTACGTTCTTTAGGTAAATCCACACCCTTCCCCTCGAGGCCATTTTCTGAAGGAGTACTGACCACATCCTCACTCTCAGGGATGCTTATCACAGCTGGAAGAGATTTATAGAATTTTAACCTCACTGCTCTAGGATGGACACAGGTTTAAGCAACAGGAAGTAACAGAGGGAGCAGGAGCCAACAATACAGTTCTCCATCCTGCCACATGTATTGGGCTATACCGAGCACTAATGAGGTGGTTCAAAAGAATAATAATACTACTAATAAAAATAATTTAAAAAATTTATCTAGTCAAAGCACGCCATACACTAAACTTACTGTAAAAAACCTGCAGCCTACAGAAGTACCCCTAAAACATAACCAGAAGCCTAAGTTTTCGACTTGTATCCCTCTCAAAACTCCCACAAATCACTGCTGCCTCTCAGCTGCAATTGCACACAAGAAATGCCAGCCAAAAGCAGTGTACATTCATAACGTCCACGACACCTAAAAAAGGACTCAAAACACAGTGGCAATTTTAAAAGCCTCGGACAAGGACGTGCCCAGGACACTTGTGAACGCTCATCATTAACTGCTGCACTCATCAGTAATCGAACCTTCTGAAGACATTCGAAAAATTCAGAAACTTAGGTTATCATAGGATGAAACACACCAGCTTCTTGTCTTAGTTCTGATGAGTCTGGTTGCTCCATCTGGAAAGGTTTCTCTTCAACAATTTCGCTGTCTTCTCCCATCTCCAGTTCTTGGAAATCAGCAGTTTCTTCAGTGGAAGAATTAGCTGGTTTAGCAGCTATAAAGACAACATCGTCTTCAAAACCATCAGGTGATTTTGCATCATGATACTGCAAAGTAGTTTGCTCTGACCTGGCAGAGAACTTACTATTTTCTTTGCTGACATCCATTTTCTCCAAACCACCTCCAGGTATGCTTTCTGAAGACTCTTCCATTTCAGCACGGTCATCCTCAGGATTGCTCAGAGTAAACAGAGTTGGTTTAGCTCTACTGTCAGACCAAGCATCCTCCACCACTCCATCATGATGCTCAGATGAAGCTCCAGGTAGCACTTTATCATCTTCTGTTACCTTTTCCTGTTTTTAAAAAAAGAATTCACGATCAGTAACACGCATATGCTTTTTGTCGAAGCAAGTAAAAAAAATAACAAAGAGCAAAAGTAACTTAGAGGAAATAAAAAAAAAACAACCCACAATGCAAATTTTACCTGTGGATTGGCATCCAGACTGCTCTCAGCTAGAGAAATAAAGTTGCATGCAAGATACAAGAGATGACACACAACATACTCTTCATTCCACAGAAAGGAGCGACACAAACAACTTTCAATAATGTAAACCCTACATGACCTTCGTCTCTGAATAATTGAATGGTGAGACTGGCTGACAGAAAAGAGATATATTTATTCCTCAGATGCAAACAAACTCTTTGAAGTGGAGTCAACAACGGTCTGTAACATTGGATTTACAACTTCACGGAGTTGCTTTGGAGTAGTGAGATATTTTGTTCAGCTTTTAGGTTCAGCTGTAACATAAGGTGTAGAGGCTTATTCCTAGTATTTCAAGGAACGGTGTGAAAAACAAAGCAGGATTTTTACTGAGTACTGTCAAAACCTGTCAGTAACACCTAACAGAAAGTTGCACACTCGACAGAACTTTTACGCTTGCCGTAAGATTAACATTCATTGCCTGGTTCAACTGTAGTGCTGGGATATAGTTGGCACGCTGCAGATGGTGGACTAAAAGAATTTCATGATTCTGAACACCAGCATTGGTCTGTAAAAATGTCTCCAAACACTTCTATGAGAAATAACACATTTTAAAAAATAGATTATGATACTGCCTCTTCCCTTCTCAAAGAGGGGATTAAGATTTTTTCCTTGTCCACACTTACTTGTTCAGACTCTGTGAAGGGTAGCTTCAGGAAGTCTTCCATTAGTCCCACCTCCTGACAGATTTCATACATGTGTTTTTATAGCTCTTCTATGTTTAACTTAGTGGTGTGTTGCTGCAGCAGACCCCAAGCCTCCGCCGTGCACCTGGAATTAATTTTTTGAGATGTAAAGGAATCTCAGTAGTATAACCAAAAAGATGCCCCACAATTATTGTATTCAAATTTTAAAGGAAATTGAGGGGACCGTGATTTCTGTTATTTGTTGTCCACCTTTCACAATATTGGAATGCCAAAATGGTGGGATATATTTCCTTACCTGTTGGACAACAGCACAGTGAGGAAAAGCTGCACTTCACTAGTGCTTGAGAATGATGGCTTCATCACCTGTGTGCATCTGAGGGCTCGCCTGTGCTCTCCTTGGCACATGAGGGACCGAAGGATTCTCACATATTGCCACGACACAGTTTTGATTGTAGCTGGATGAAAGAGCAGGGCCAGGGAATTCTGTAGAAGTCAGAGATCAGGTTTACTAAGATACATACACACACGCAGGCAACAAAACCATTCAAAAGTTTCTTCGGTAAGGCTGAATGTGTGTTAAATAAACTTAGACAATGACTAACTAATGAAATACTTGATACAGGGCAGGTAAATATAAATTCTTAAGTATTTGCAGAAAAAAAAAAAAATCAGTTAGCCATGCAGAACAAAGTGAGTCTTTTAACAGGAGTAATTCACACTTTTCTAGGTGAACCAAATCTCTGTGTGCAAACATCACTTTTTATAAATATAGGTTATTCTCCCAGACAAACAGGTTATATTAACATCGTGACAGGCAAAGAACAACCTTCAGCATCAGAAAGAACATGGATTAGATTGAAAAGTCACTTTTGCAGTCTTCTGTCTCAAGTCTTGCTGCTAGGGTGGTGGTTTTAATATTTAAAGTACCTAAACCACTACTTTTGAGAAAGTGCTCAACTGGTCTGCTGAAAACAGCCTAAACAGATGGCTTTGACAATTCACATATCAAGCATTGTTAAAGTTGACTTCTTCATTGACTTAATCAATTTCCTGACAAAGTAATTAAAACAAAATTGCAAATCATCATTTATTGCTGAAGATGCTGCTGAAGCAGTATTACAAAAACAGCTTCTAATGTTTTATCACCTGTTATTAGCTAAGCACCATTTTTTTCAAATCATTTTCTAGATCATAGCTTTGTACCGCAATGTATGTCTAACTGAACTGTAACATACTTACTTCATAATCATTGTGATCTAGAAGCCAAAAACCTTGAATAAGCTTAACAAGACCCCAAGGGATAGCAAAGGCAGTTGGGAAGGAGTCGACTGAAATTTCTGTTGGTTTCAGAAAGGAATGCATGATATCTAGCAGCAAGTAAATTGTCTGATATCAAGTATCTAATTAAGGCTAATAACTCTGCAAGACCAACAATCTATCACATTACTTTCAGAAAGACATAATGAGATAAGAATAGAAAAGCAGTAGGAAGCAGAAAATACTAATGTATTCGTCTTGCCATTTTATGCTGTTATAACCTGAAGATAATCAGGTCCTAACAACAAAACTGCATTCTGAATAAATAACCAGAAAGAAGGACTCTCTGATTTCTGTAAGGCATTCAAAAAGGTTACCTTTCGATATTTAAATACTTCTGCTTTAAACTCAGGCTCCCTCTTTAGTCAGTGGAGCTACCAGTTGGACATTCAAACCATGTGAACACCCAATGCTTAATTATTAAAGCAAACAAATTCTACAGTATTTTTTTCCCCCTCATTTCCAGCATATATAAACCAAAGTAAATTATGGTGTCCTTACAGTACAACTTAGCTCTGAATGATTAAAACTGGATTTAAACCAGTATGTGGATCGCTCACTGGTAGTGTCACTTTCTCTTTCTGACAGCCGTTTTTAGGGACATATGTAATAAGACAGCTCTGGGGTACAACACTTTTTAAACCCCTTGCTCTCTAGGCTCCCCTCTCGGGTCAGGCAACAAAGAACAAAGGCATTTCTGCATATTTCAGTAGCTTAAAAATTAAGTTTCTGCCCAATGACTTTTCTCTTCTCTCTGTTTATTATTCTGTGTGCCTGTACTTTTACCAGAACAAAAGCAAGCCCTGTTAGCTGTGCTGGAAAATGGAGGATTTTGGCAAAAATCAGGTACTGGTAAACCACTGTTAGAAATCCTTTTGCTCTGAAGCAGCACGTCTTAGTGCATTGTTCTAGTAAGTAGCCATTTACTACAGGTATGGGTGCTTTCAAAGATTAAAAACTGTGTTTAAATTTTGAGAAAAGCTAAGGGAGCTTTCTACCTTTAACATTGCTTAGTAAACCTGTTTCCTCATAGCAGAAAAGTCTTTGCAACAAAACATTTTAAAAAATCCTAAAAAATGCACAGTACCAAGAAATAAAACAATGCTTCTGTCTATGACTTAATTCTAAACTAAATGTTTTCACTTGCATTGCGATTGAAGCATCAATGAGAAAATGTATTAAAGACGTAGGTGACAAACGTTTCAGAACATTCATGTGCGTATAGCGAAGGTGTAATGGAAATAACTCAAAAGGATACAATTGCATGTTTGTAGCTTTCTTCAATGCTTTCCAGCAAATAGAGATCCAGCAGTGCCTGAAATGAAAAATTAAAAGTTTCTTAAAAACTCCCATCTTTGATAAATCATTGGCTTTTGGGGAGGGGTGGGCTGGGGGGTGGGAGGGGGGGTGGTGGTTGTTGTTGTTTTCGGTGAACATAACACTCACATGTAAACTCGGAGGCGGATATTTCCCAGTTCCTCCGTCTCTCTGCCACAACTTCTCAACTTGGTCTCCTAACTGGGAAACCATTCCATCAATCATCAAGCAGTCAGAATCCCGTTTTGCTCTGGAACAAAAGGTAGCAAGGATTTAGACGGAGTAAAAAACTAATTCCAGCCCCTCAGTGTAAGAGATTTCCTCCAGTCAAAACCAAACAAAACAAAGCTCCCATGAGTCCAAGAAAGTAACACACACACAAAGGCATGATCATGACTTGAAATAGACTTGAAAGACATTTCCGAGTCAGATGAAAGCTGTCCATGAGATCATACTGAATTATTAAAGGAGTTCAAAACAGAAAGCCTAAAAGCTCTCTCATTAAGGGAAAAGATGCAATGACCTCTCAGTTTTCAGGTTTTCTTTTTTGTCCTGTTACTTGTAATGCAAAGGAAGTGTAAACAATGCTTTTTAAGTGCCAAAAATAGCCACTCTCCTACTGTCTAACAGAGGAAACGTGACACTATCAAAATGCCAGGAGTGTTCTTTAACACAAATCTATCGCCTCCAGTTGGAACGTTCCAATACACAGCGGTGAGACCACATCAAGGAAATGTCAGGGTTTGTTCTCAGCATCTCACTTTTGTTACTGAAAAAAAAAAAAAGGTTATCTTTGGAAAGCTGAGCCCACAGGTAAATTTTAGTATCATCTTAAGCAGCATTTATGTGCCTATACACATACCATTACAATTACGGATGGCTGACCTTTTAAAAATTACATTCTTCAAAAGTCCGTCACAGTCTCCTGCTGAGTGCGACGCTACCCTTTAATTTCCCAGTGATAAAAAGCAGAAGCAGCACACTAGAGGCTGAGTGCTTCTAAGGAGCACATGAGCCTGTATGTGACTTAATGAGAAGCAAGCTAAGTAAGATGAACTTTCAAGTCAACACCTAACATAGTGCAGCTTCCACCTTAACTCCTCTTGCAGCACCTTGTTCACAGTGCCACAGCCTAAGCTTCTTTAGGTCTTTCTTTACTTTTCAGTACAGTTGCCAAAGATCTATCACTAGTCAAGGAGAGAGGTGATTTTTGGTTTTGAAAACATGCTTTCTTCTGTGTCCAAGACAATTGTTCTGCAAACGCCGTGCTTTGCTGAGCTGGCCATGACTGATCCTATCCTAATCACATGACCTTTTCCAGTAGTAACAAATGATCCAGACTAGCCAATGAATTAAGTGCGCTTCAAAACAATGATGATACCAACAAACGGTACTAGGCAGAGGTATATATAAACATTTTAACACAGGGAAGTAACCTCTGTGTTCAGCAGAACACATGCATCGCTGAAGTCGAGAGTGTTGCTGGCAAAAGCATTAAGCGTAGCAAATACAACTGCTGATAGAAAAGCCACTCGCTTCCACCTCTGAATTTCCAGTGGAAGTGTTCTAGAGTTTTCCTGTAAGTCCTACCTTGATAAATGCTCAAGTTTCTGTCGATGACCAGTGTAGTAGCTCTGAATCAGAGGATAATTATAGAAAGGTCTAGACAAACGCATATCACCATCTGCAGGCAATAAAGTAAAAGCAAGTTAAGGAAGTAATACCACATTTTCGAACTACAGTTTTTGACTAAAAAGACAGAAGATCATACAAGCTAAGCATCAAGAAGCACAGGCGTGCCTCCAACTTTGAAAGAAGCCAATCTTCTTTCTGCCTTTGCTAAAAGAGACCTAAGACACAAGACTCAATTCCTTCTTGTCTCAAGTGCCATTTCAAGTTTACAGTTGATGTAGCATCCAGAACATGTAGTGTCAGCCGAAGCTCACTATAAAAATCCCCAGTTCTCAAAGGGAATGGGTTTTTAACGTGTCATGTGAGCATGCGTAAGACAATTAAGGCTGACAACAGCATTGTCACCCATCCAAATGAAGAAGTATTTCCAGGGTGTATTTTTTCCTCAAGCAATAAATAAAAGGTTCCAAACATGCGGGTAATGCTTTTACTGGAAAAACAAGCATTCCAGTGTTGGTGGTTTAATAGTTATTTGTTTAAAATCCCAAGTATTTCAAGCTGTGGACTGAGCAACTCCTTGATTCAGAGGCTTATTGCTATTTCTAAGAAACATCCCGGAAAGAAACTGCTTGCATTATTCTACACTACGTAGGGGAAAAGAACAGTAAAATCTTAGTTTCAGCAGCAGAACTTCAGCGTACGCCGTCACTGAGCCAACATGACTTGTTATTGACGAAACGTTTACAAAAACACGGCTAAGCGTGTGTTCATAGCAGCCACTTAGTGGATCGTCTCCCTGTTACAAACGCATTACAGTTCATGCTTACCTAAGCCCTCTGGCAGGAGACTGGATCGACAGAACCAGAGGACCACTCGTGCATACAAAGACATGAGGTTGATTAACACCTGCTTATTTGTCAAGTCTGCAAAACCTGAAAAAAAGCATAAGAGGATTTTTGGTATGCAATTTCTTTCATTTTTACAAAACTGCCTTCATCGCACTAAACAGAAAGTAGAAAAATAACACGGTAGATATCTTTGCCTTTGCATTTTTCACTCTGTGTCACTTCCTTATTTGACGAAAAAAGCCACAATCACCCCCAAAACAAAAAGCAACCCCTACAAAGAAGCAGATTCACTAAAGATTCAATAAAAAATGTAAAGCCTGAACTATTAAATGCACTCATGAAAAAAAGACATCTGTTTTTCACGGAGCAGAGATTTTTACTCTAGCAAAGGGATATTCTCTTTTTTCCTCAATATGCCAAGAACAACTTGTAATATGAAAAGCTGTAGAAACTCAGGCAACTTACTGTACGTGTTACTCATTTATGCTTCCTTTATATTTTTAGTAATTTGCAACACAATATTTGCATGCAAGTATACATTGCTAGCTAAGCATCACAAAGCGTCATTTTCAGCACTGCCACAGTCAGTTGCTGTAATTTCAAGCCAGTTGCTTACATAGCTTCTTGCTGAACGTAGCCTCCCCTACCCACTTGCGTGAACTCCACAACAATTTCCCTCAACTCAGTGCGTATTAAGTGGCAGTCCCAACTTCTCCAGTTTAAGCCCCTTCTCCCAGCTACATTTGACTTTCTTCCCATCACCAAAACAGCAAAAGCTCATGTTTCCACCATTACAACCCAAGCATCATGCCAATCTTAATAAAACATACCAAAGATGTAGAAATACTATGACAAACCTTTTTCAGTGAGCTCTTGTGCTTCTGTTAGAAAACAGTTTAGGACTGTGCTAAGGTTGCTCAAAAGCAACCGGCAGTGCTGAAGAGACTGTGATGTCTGTGGGTCAATGGAGTCGCAAGAGCCGTCAAACAGCGGAACACCTTTTCAAGAATAAGTATTAAATCGTTAGCCTGCAGAGCAATTTCAGAGTTCCAAAGTACACTTCAAGAACCGCGGGCAATATCATATACCAGCAGATTACTGCATAAGCTCACCTAGAAAGAATGATTCTGTGTTTGCAGAATGACTACACTAGTACTCACGTATTTGGTCAAGTTCGTCTTTTGTGTAGACCACTTTGCTCCATGTCCAGTCGAGAACAAAACGTAAATTAGCAGCAGAACTTGGCTGCTCTTTAAAAAAGAGAACAAAAAAGAAATCAATCAACAATTCCAAACTAAAAAATATGCAACATAAAAACAACATAAGAAGTATTACCTTTAGATGCCCAAAGTTTAATGCATCCAGTCAGAAGTCCTAAAGAACCTGTCTGGACAGCAGCTGACAGTATCGCATCTAACTGCTCCTCCTAAACGTAACAGACAAAACAAAAGGAGAATCCTACCTACTTTCAACATCTGAACCACCACCAGCAAATGTTTGTTTCTAACTGTACACTCACTCAGACATCACAAAGTCAATTAGTACACGTGCAACTAATTCCACATTCTTCTTCTTAATTCTAGCCACAGGCTGGACTGCTTGGTGGTCTGAGGAGCACAAGAAACATTTCCTCTGACACATCAACTTACTGAAGGCTAATTCTAATCTTGATTTGCATGCCTCTGCATTACAGTCTCAATTTACTGAGTTCCAATTAACTCTTCTCAGTCACATCCTCTGCTAATACCCGTGACGCATGTTGTGCAGAGAAGTTTGCCATCAGGAATGCATGAAGGGGACAGAACAAATAGAACTCTGCAACATTTGCGTGAAAAACAGTGAAGCCAATGTCAAGCAGCTTTCTAGACTATGAAGACATGAAGCAGTTCCGACACCCAAAACATTAAGTTGTAATTTTCTAAAATGACAGAAAAGAAGTGAAACATTTAAATTCTAATAGGTTTCAATTTTAGGCACTTCAAACACTGCATTTTAATGTAGTGGCCATCCTTCAGAAGGGCAATGCACAGGTATGCACAGGCGTGTGCTATTAAGGAGTAGCTTATTTCAGATCATGTTCTGATACTTCTTTCAGGTGATATGATCCCTCATCAAGTGTTACTGTTTTGGGGTTTTGTTCTTTGTTTGTCTGTTTCCTTGTTTTGGTTTTTTTTTTAGCACATCCAAAAGTATCTTTCCCTTCTAGGGAAAATCATCACATTCAAAGCGATTTCTACGCATGAGGATACACAAGTGAGATTTCCATCTTTCTCTGAAAACTGGATTCAGACAAGGAGACACACCAAGTATGACTTATGGTGGCAAACAAAACTTCAAACCAAGCTTCTTGACCCTAATTCTGAAATTTGACTTACTAACATCAAAAGAAATCCCTGCTCAAATGCCTAACAAGTCTCTGAACGATATAGTCACAATTCAGCAAAGGTTATGAAAAAATTTCTTGGTTTCCCAAGTTATTTCCCAACTGGAGCTGACATCAGATCATCCGATTTCAATGGAAGAGTCTACACCAGGCTTGCAAAATAAACAGCCTGTGGGCTAGGTCAACTTGCCAAGAAATCCATCTTAGCTACCACACTGTGCAGAAGTGCTGTTTGCCCTAACACACTTCCACAAATCTGGTGAAGAATCCGGTAGACAGGAAGAGGAGGGCGTGGAAAGACTGCTCTCCCCTTCGCACTAATTGCTCCACTGCCTGATGACTAGCTAGCTGATCATTTAGCTTAGATCCTGCCTGCGTGAAGATGGGTTCTTCATCACAAAGGCTCCATCTGGCATGAAAATCCTTCCGATGAGAGAGAAAGGTTGGTGCACTGCAAATGGAAAACCTAGGAAGGAGGGGGGTGAAGTCCCTATGGTGGGATAAAGCAGAGAGAAGGTAGTGGGTGTCGTGAGATAAAGGTGATTGAGGTGCTGCAGCAACAAGAGGGCAGTCTAAGACGAGTGCATTGGGCGACTGTAGCACCAGGCAAAGGCTACACAGGTGAAGATCTACTTTGAGAGGCTGCAGAAAAGCCTACCGAGGAAGGGGAAATGAGGGGAAGCGGCCATGAAATTGTCAGGTAGAGCTGCCAACAGTAGTTGTTTCCCACAGCCCACTGCCCTGGGAAGCAAACGATCACGTATAGTGCAGCAAGGGGATGTTTGCAATAGCTCGCATCCGAGTGAGACACCCCCATCGTCAGCTACTGCACTGAACCTAATGCTTTGAGAAACTGACGGGGGTGAAGGTTGTTCTGAGGGAAAGATGCTTCCTTTTCTCCATTCTGTCCTCCTTTCTCAAGTTAATCGGGGATCAACATCCTAACTCAAGGCTACACAGGCAGTTGGACTGATGGGTAATAAAGAAGGAACAGCTTTCCCCGCCTTCCACAACATTTTTGTTCTTGCTCCTAGAGCAACGCTGTGTTCCTTTCTCGACATTCAATCCCTGAGCGGGCTTCCACAGGAGACAATGGTGGTTTTACAGTCCCAAGACTGGACCTAAAACATTACCATTTGCATAAAACTGGCAGGATACAATTGCAATTACGCATGTGGATGGGCAGGAGGAGCATAAAATGGTCTCTGACACTGAGAGCAGTGCAAGAGAACACTTAGGAAAGGTACATTTCTTGACATTCTCAGTAAAGATACAGGAAAAGATTACCTCCTTCCGGAAGCCGGTGCAAGTCATATGAACAACTCCAGAGCTCAGCATGCACGTGCCATCTGCAGAAACAACGAACGTTTGACAACATTCCGTACTCTCACAGTTATGTTATGACCAGTTTACATTTTTTTCATAGCAACATCTGGAAAGGCAAAACTGAGTACCCATTTTCTTCACCAGATCACTTACAACCTTTTCTAAAAAAATAATTACTGAGTGTAGAAATTTTATCTCCGGTGCTATCGAGGGGCTGTGCTTTGAGCTTCAGTTCAGAGTCAGTTCACCTGATAACCATCACCACTTCACAGGCTACGTTACAGAAGCACCAAACCCCCAGACTCAGCAGACTGTCAGATATGTGTCACAATAGTACACACTTTGTCAGTACAACGTAAGCAGAGTTGGGTTTGGGGGGCGGTTGGGTTTTTGCATTGGGTTTGGTTTTTGCATGACAGCCAATGAACAAGAGAACCAATACATGGCATTTGACCTCAGTTGAAGCTTATCACTCTTCAAAGCAGTGAAATGCCTACCAAAATTATAGGTGCTTGGAGGAAAAAACTGCGTAGCTGGTGGATAAGAAGGAGGAACTCTCCGACTTAGGCTCTGCTCCTGTACCCCAATATCCAAAATGAGGTCTGGAGAAGTCATGCTTGTTACAGTATCCAGTGACCACAATGCAAAATAGGGGCAATCACGAAGGGATTCTTCTGGCCTGAAAGAAAACAAGTGCATAAGCTAAAGGCTGACTTTCAAATGAGTTATTTGTAGGGATGTTGAAAACCACTTAATAAAAACCTACCTTAGTGAATCTGGCATTTGAGCATGAGACCAGCAGTTAATGTCAAATACACCCAAATAAGTCGATGGTTTTCCCTGACCAGGTGTATTCACTTGCCAAACGAAGATTGATACACTGGTGTCGGGAGATATTACTGTAAAAGACAAGACATTGTTTCTTATTGGTACAAAATACAATATATCTGATATTTTTGAAACACCACTTTCTATTTTGGCTTCATTCTGTTACACCACTCATGAAACACAGCACTTTACTAAGAATAATAAAAGGAAATTACACCACAGCAAACATCTCTGTGATAGGTTGCAGTCATACTGCGCCCTTTTCTAGTTCAAATTGTATCCGTCCTAAGCCAAATCAAACACACAGTTAGTAGCTAATCGAGTTTTCCATACAGTAATTGTGGACCAAGACGTTTAGCTAGATGAACAGTTTAGCAAAAAAAAAAAAAAAAAAAAAAAAAAAAAAAAAATGCTAGGAACACATACATTGCTACTTTTAGAAAGCATGCAAATAATTGGCATATATACTCATATCACTCAGCTGGCATTATTAATTTCCAGATTTCACTCAATTACACGCTTTAAGAATAGCTCCTTTCCAGCATAGTCAGAATGAAAGAACACAAATATCACACAAAATAAATACAAAAACCCCAAACCCAACAAACAGGAGATTGGAATCAAGATTTTAACATAAAACATTGACAATGTTCTGCTCGAGTTCTCTCAAGAAGTGGGGTGGTCTGTCTTCTCTGGGGAGAACGCATTCTCTAGATGTAGGCAAAGCATGTGGTGCATCATTTACCCAAACAGAGTAAGGAACAAGAAGAGAGTTCAGTTGGCAAAATGGTTCTCTGTTCTCTGTTGAATCCATCATTACTGCTTAGGGACCCTCACACGCTTTACTGTGTTTCACTGTGAACTTCTGTGCCCTTTCAGTTCTGTTAGCCACTGAAACTGCCTTTGCAGATACCAATTATTGTCATAATTCAGAAGCCGGCTTCACCGCTAACGTCAATCCACATCCAACAGCTCATGTGTGCCTAGAACTTGAATAGTTTCTGAATACAAGCTAATTAGAAACCATCAGAAAAATTACAGGTATTTCTCCATGCTTCATACTTCATAAAAAGGAGACAGGAAGGGGCTTTTTTGTTGTTGTTTTCAGTGTTGGTTGTGGTTTTTTGGGTTTTTTTTTTTTTTTGTTTGTCTGTTTGTGTTGTTTGGGGTGGGGGGTGTTGTTTGTTTGTTTTTAACAAGTTTTTAGAAGGCATTCTCCTCAGAAACATGACACAAGTGGAGAAAATCCAAAGGTGTTTTTATTAGATTTTGACACACTGCTGATAGAGGATGGCACCACAAAAGAGGTGGAAGTTGCTTCTCCAAGACTAAGTCAAAGATAACAAACAGAAATAGCCTAGAAAGGTCACGCAAGTGTCTTCTTTGTAACATCAGACATAAGTCAAGGCCACTAAGAAGCAAGGGAAGGTGAATCATGCAGTCAAAACAAAAGGCTATGAAAGTTATCACTGCAGCAGGCTCAAAGATATGCTCAGAGCATAAATGAATACGTAAACCCAGAGGTGCATATCTAATTATTGCAAGATAATGAAAGACATCCTAAGAGTTTTAACTGTGTCTATGGACAAGGAAAGCCAAAAGCTATTGCTTTAAGAACTTGTAGGTGTAGGAACCTATTAGATAGAGAGAGGAAAAAATGGACAGGCAGATCATAGACTCATAGAATCATTTAGGTTGGAAAAGACCCTTAAGATCATCGAGCCCAACCGTAAACCTAATCCTGCCAAGTCCACCACTAAACCTGTCCCTAAGTGCCACGTCTGCACGTCTTCTAAATACCTCCAGGGATGGTGACTCAACCGCTTCCCTGGGCAGCCTGTTCCAATGCTTCCTAACCCTTTCAGTGAAGAAATGTTTCCTAATATCCAAGGTAAACCTTGTTCTCCAGACCCTTTGCCAGCTTCATTGCCCTTCCCTGGACATGCTCCAGCACCTCAATGTCTTTCTCGTACTGAGGGGCCCAAAACTGAACACAATATTCGAGGTGCGGCCTCACCGGTACCGAGTGCAGGGGGGCGATCCCTTCCCTAGTTCTGCTGGCCACACTATTTCTCGTACAAGCTACGATGTTATTGGCCTTCTTGGCCAGCCGGGCACAGTGCCGGCTCATCCAGATGGTTGGGAAAGATATCAAACAGAACTGGCCCCAGTACTGAGCCCTGGGGAACACCACTTGTGACCGGCCGCCAGCTGGATGCAGATGCAGACATAGGTTTGAAGAGGGGGAAAAAAGAAAGTTCAGGTAACATTCCTAAGCAATGGAGGGAATGATGATCTTACTGTTCAAAGAAGACAGCTGGAGGAATACGACGACTGATAAGCATTATAGAGATGACCTCACCATACATCGCTATAGCAGGTCAGCAAGCATTAAAGGAAAAATAGGTTTTATTTTAACAAGTCCCACATAACCTAAGCACCCAGTTGTTCTTTTTAAATAAGCCCGACAAGCTAGTCTATACAGATATTTCAGACTTTCAGACTCTGCGTACAGAACAGCATTCATTGCTCAGATTCCAAAACCATTTAGTTTAGAATAACCGAACACGGACATCAGAACAAACCTTCATCAACGCTATCTTCTCTGTCAATGCGGTTGTGAAATTTTTCTACAGTCTGACAGCTGAGTAATTTGCTATTGCTGCTCTGCCCTCTCAAGGGAAAGACTCCACCCGCGAGATCTAAACTGTACCTTTCACGACAGTATTCCAAACCCTAGGGAAAAAAATAAGAGGAGAGAGAAAAGGTCATTTGGAGATAAAAACAGACATTATACCTAAGTATGACAGAATGCATATATCTCATATAACATGCATATTGTACTGTATATTTCCCACATGGTTATTTCTGATGGCAAAGAGAAACTACATCTGACATGCAAGAGAATTATGTGTCAAATCGTAACGGGTAAGTATGGCTGTAAAAGCTTTGCACCTGTTGGGGTTTTTGGGGGGTTTGGGAGTTGTTTGGCGGGTTGTTTTGGCAGTAGGTGTTATCAGGTCTTGGTATGAAGCTACATGTGTAAGTGGCTCCTCTGGAAGCTAGCTGAAGAAGCCGTCTTTTCTCCCCAGGGCGCCCAGCGGTTTAGTTCTCCCTTCAACTGCCTTGTAAGATTGGTTCGTGTTCCAACCTTCCACAACACTCATCACAAGGAAGCAGAAACAGCAGGGGAGTAAAATATCTCAAATCCAGAGACTGGTGCCTGTCCCCTCTTACAAGCCTGGGAATGGATTAGCAGTTGCAGAGGCTGTAGAGGCTTAAAAGTCTTCCATTAACTACACCACAGCTTTCTCAGGTCACAAGCACAACAGCATTATTTAATCACTTTGTGTCCAGTTTTTAAAGAGTGTCAGCTGGAAGTTCTAGTAGACCCATATTTAAAAGCTGCTGAAATGTTTCAGCCTTCTGAGGTGAAAACTGACCCTCCTCACATCTTATTCAGGAAAAGAAGATGACCGAGGCAAAGAATTCCCAAATAGTAAAAGGTCCCACATTGTGATGTTGAAGTATGGAGACAGAACAAAGTAGCCACGAAAGGAAGGGCTATAGACATCTGGGTTTTTTTCCCAGGAAGCCCACAGTATAAAGTATTGTCTTTGCCACTGCTGAGACTGTAGCTACAAATAGCTTTTAAAAGAGGGTAAAAGAAAGGGGAAGTTCAAAAATGAAACTGGAGAAAGATTAAAGAAACTTTCTCCTATCAACCTGCCACAGTGCTCAGAGCACTACAAGTGATGCAGAAGTGAACTGCAACGAAAGCCCTTTTAAAGCAAAAAACCCAGTCAGGGTGCTCCGTTCCTCTAGAGCGCTGTACTTTTATGCCATAAAAAACTGCACATCAACAAAGATAAAGAGAGGACATCCATATTTAGAACATGCCGAATCACGTGAAGGTACTTATACGTTGTCACCATGAGAGAGAATGCATTGTAAAGAAACACCACCTTTTCCAAGCACCTGGCCTTTATCTGTTCAAAAGCAACATTTACCAGTGAGGAAGGAGCTCTCCTAGCTATAAGGAAAAAGGTCAAAATTTAAGCTCATTCCAAAAAATCAAAATGCACAGTCCCCATAAAAACAGAGCACCACGATAGAAGAATCGCCCCTATTTCATTCCATACCTGTTGAGCGTATGCAAGAGAAAGTATCCAAATAGGAGGAAAGAATTGCTCTGAATTAAGATTACTTTCCCCTCGAAAAGATTTTGCAAGGGTTTCAAGAATGCTGCTGAATAGGATTATACGTTATACACATGCGTCTTCTATCTGTTAGATATCAGAGATGTAAGGATAGTTCATCTATATTTTAAACACAACATTTTTGGAGCCAGTTCTAAAAACGTACTTATACTTTTTTGACCAAATCATACCACTGTTTACTGTATTTAGGTATTCTGCTGGCTTCAAGAGTAGATTTCATCGGTAACCCAGCCAAAGAGTAGAAAGAGTTATCTTTAAAGCTACTGTTTCAGGATGAGCACTGAAGAGACCCTGTAGGTACATTACATTTGAAGTCCTGCTGACGGAGCTCAAAAGAAAAACAAGAACATAACCCCAAAGATCAGAACAGAATAAAGCTGTATGACCATATTTTAAGAAAGGGAGACAGAGAGATGCTTATTCAAGTCTGCAGTTTGGTTAAACAGAGCTATTCAAAGCCCTCTCTTCTCTTCCTACCTGCCATTCAGTTGGTGTTTAAATGAAGAATAATTTTATTTGTAAAAGCTGCTTCCTCTTCAGGAATTAAATTTATACGGGCTCTTTGCAGATGAGCCTGGTTGGAACACACGACACTGCAGTATAAAATTGTATGACCTGTTTTCAAAAAGTAGGGACAAAGGCCGTGCCCAAGAAGACTCAGCAAAAGATCTTTTTCTTAGTCATCTCTGAATTTTCATGGTCAATATTACCCCTGCCAACTGAAGTGATACTCACTTAGAGAGAATGACTATTTCCATCCTTTCACATACGCGCACGTCTTACCTCATACATGACTTGTCCTGATGCCAAGCGTTTTCTGCCACCAAATGCTAACTGCAACAGATGTAAACTCACAACATCACCTTCCCTGAAAAAGGTATAAATTATGGAAATTTGGTTACAAAGCTGCTTTATAGTCCTCATTATCCTTTCATTAGATCTAGACTGAAGGTTCCTTAATAGCATTGTCTCGCTGAAAAGAAAAACAGCTCTTGCCAAAACATGATCATTGGTCACATTTAGCCGCCAGAACACAAAGGAGGAAATTTGGACACTCACAGCTTCTGGGGCAAATGCTAACCATACAACTTGAAAGCTTTCATATGTTGTCTGGACTAGAAATGGTTGGGAATAGTTCTTCAGAGTGAAGAGTTCTCCCTCAGAACTGCTTTAAAGTCAAACTGAAAAAGATTGCCACTCTGTGAACAGCTGAGCTGATGCTGAAAGGGTGAGATCCTTCTCCCCTTCCCTTACCACCAAAGCTCCGCTCCCTCTCCTGAATACACGGCACCCTTCCACATCCTGATTTCATTCATGAGCCCAGCAGGAAACCATTGACTTTGCTGCTGAACAGTTTCTCTGCCAGGCGAGCTGAACCGGCTCACAAAGGCTAAAGCTGGCACAAGGTAATCGGCCATACTGTCACCTCCTCCTTTAGGGGCAGCAGGCTCTTGTGTCGGCACGTTCAGTGGTCTAGATCTGCAGCCTCCACTACCTTTAATGGTATTTTAATACCATGGTGTGAGTATGGAGCAAATCAGGAAGCAGTCATCAAGAAACAAAGGAAATCATTTCAGAATGCAAGCACAAAAATGTAGCCACTGTCGCCGTGCCTTCGTTCGGCAGCTAGGAACTAGTAGGTCCCTCTTCATCTCTTAAATCCTGTAAAAATTGCACCATCAGCTCAGCACCTTCTGTACCTGAGAGGATCTTCTGCACAGCTAAATAAACAAAAACGTGTGTCCACTGTATGTGAACAAATATTAAAAAAGGAAAATCAATGGCTTATAGTAAGTTTCTATTCACCTTTCTTGTGTAGACTGAACAGCCCACAAGTAGCAACAATTGCGAGGATCATTCTCAGGCTCTTGAAAAGTAACAGCGTAGACAGGAATCCTTCCTCCTTCAAGCTGAGAGTGGTGCCTACAGGTTTAAAAAAAAAAAAAAAGAAAAAGAAACAAGGTGAGCCTACTGGCCCTAACTGTTTGTAGAAGGGTAGAAGCATCTTCTGAACAAAGAGCACCTTACATGCTTCTCCTCAAAGTACGGAAGGTCATACTCCCATCTCAAACAAGTGAGTCAAGGAAATGCCTACTTTTTATGCAACAGTCAAGAGGTGAGGAAATTACTGTCCGTCAAGTGCAATAACCTGGGTTTATCTCCTCCTCTGCCTGAGGAAGAGGAGGAACATCAAAGATTACTTCAGCTGCCAGGCAAAAGATTGTTCCTCCTCTTGTCGCCTGCTGCAATATTGAACTTCAAATGCAGCATCTCTTCTGAGCAAGCTGAAAACAGCGCCAAACAGAAGTAGTTTCTCGTTTCTTTACTTGGACTATGTAAAGCATTTCTCTTCCAGATTTCTGAACCTTATTTGTACCTTCACAATCTATTCTTGCCACCTAACTATTCCTCCACCCTCTATTTATGCATCCAAGAGTTTCCGGTGAGCAACTGCAGATTTGCTTAAGTGAATCCCTATCTGAATTTGGTCAAATATTTCAAGCGAGATTGCTCTTTGGCAGATTTGAAATCATCTCTCTCATTTTTCTGTTGCTTATAAATTGACTTATTGCTTGTAAATTTATAATTGCTTATAAATTGTTCTCATCTCGAAGTGCTCCAAGCAGACTTTCATTCACATGCCTCGATGCCTTGCAATGGGTCAATCCCCTCTTTTGGTCAGGGCTGAAATGTGGGAAAGAATGTATTTTCAGGCACAGATCAGCTATTGATCTTTCATGTCTTACTAGTTTCTACCTGGACACTTCTAAGAGTATTATCACCAAAATCACATCATTAACATACTTTAGCCTTTCAATGTATGCCCTAATTGCAGGAACTGGTTCTGAGAAATCATTTTTAAAATCTGTTTCATCGAGACACACACATTTCCTGCTTCACTGAATACTGCTGATAGAACAAACTCTCTTATAGAAAGCAGCTCTGTCACATCCTAACTGCTTGACATAACCCAAAGAAGCATGCTTTCTGCAATTCCTCAATCCACAGGCACAATAAAGGTAACAATCCTAGTCCACTGGGGAGAAGGCCGTCCACTTAATCCACTTAAAGTATGACTTCATAGTTATTTCAGAAGGGGATTTCTAAACATTCCAAGATTACACTCAACATTTCCGTCCCTGAAAAAGTTCTCTTTAAATTAACATACTTCCTCCTTAAGCAAAACATCGAGACCCCTGCACCTCCCGGCATGACCAAGTGCAAAGGCTTACTTACTCCCGCTTCAGAGTTTTCATATTCCAAAGTGACAGGTAGCCGTCTGAAAAACCCACAGCGAGATGATTGCTTCTGCTTATGTAGCACAGGGTTGATATTGCTGTTCCTGAAGGATTTTGTAGTTGAAAGCAGAGATGTCTCCCTTCTCCGGTCACAGCTTCTCTTCTTTGTGGAACGTCAGCGGGAATTCTAGTGGCAACTACTAGACCTACGCACACAAAACCACGCAATAAATGAATGTGTTATGCCATTTAGGTTGCATTTTAAACACTGATGTGACAACATGTATAACCTAATTCTACCATCCCAGGCAAAATACCCATTTATGCAACACTTTGCTTGCTGTTTCCATTTTCTACGTATTCAAAGAACATAAGAACTCTCTGACTGGACAGCTATTCTCAACCCTATCTCAAAACCAGGTAAAAGTGTAACTGTCATAGACAAATTCTTCTGGACTCTGCAGATCAAGAGTTTAGGCCTCATGAGGAAGCTATCTGAAGTGGCATCAACTCCTAAAGCCACTGTTGTAAGAGCCAAAACAGTGTATGCAATCGGAATACACAACTTAGAGGTTTTGTTCATCCAAATGCACGGGTTTTGGTAAGTCAGTTTTAGTTTAACAAACAAGCCTAAAATTTGCCCCAAGTCAATTAACAGAAGCAGAAGAACATTCCAAAGAAATAGGGCACGTCCGACACACCTTCCTACCAGGCAGTTGCACTGACTCAGATGGTAAGGTTCCTACACCTCGCTGGCAAGAATCATAGTGACATAGGGATCCTGGTGGGCGGGGGGTATTTGTAACATTAGAAGGAGTATTAAGCCACTCCCAGTTTTAATCCGTTCAGGACTACACGATGTCACACCGCCATCTGTAATCAGTAGTCGTAAATGTCTGCGCACCACTGTCTTCAAAGTGGGATGCATATTTTTGATTTAAAAGACACACATTTTCTTACTTTTAAATTCAAGTTTAAAAACTGCAAGCTTACCCGATGCTTCATTTTCCACCTGACTGCAAGAGAGATCATCCAAACACAGGTCAACCAGAAGTAGATGACCAACATCTGTAGCCACCGCTGACACTCCAAAGAGCCATCGCAGAGTCTGATGTAGGTGCTGAGGGCTCACACTGGCTCCTCCGGGATTACTTATGGGTTCTATAGCAGTTACCTACAAGAAAACTACAAGTTAATATTTAAGCTGTTTCACAAGCTAAATAGAAATCACTCAAAAGTGAAGCCAGAATTAGGAACATAAGACTTGAAAACAAAGCATTGTTTCCAATTATATCAAGAAAAAAGAAAAAAAAAAAAAAAGCCCTGTACAAAAATCCGTTACTGCCTTCCATTTACTAGATTTCCTACAGTTATTTAACTGAGTAAACGTCAACTGCAATGGTGCATTCTATTATTACAGCTTACCAATTTCCATTTCCTACTTCGAAACCATTAACACGAAGAAAACATAGAAAATCAGTTATATGCAAGAAACTCTATCATATTGAAGGGACTTCCGTAAGAAAGACAAAACTCAATCTCGTTCTCCCACTGCTCACAGCCCACCAGCACTGGGATACAGTCTACGCCACCTTTGCCAAACAGGTATTAGGGCAAATCATGGCTCTAAGTCAGACGAGGCAGCGGTCAAGTTGCATGGTAGACACACCATTTCCATGGGAATGAAATATTTTTAGGAAGTGTGGAAGGGAGATAGCATATTTAGTATATTTACACCAGTCCCCATTTAGAATCAAAATAGCAACCAGGGAAAGCAAAAATTGCACACCAGCACTTTCATGAATAGGAACACAAATTTAAAAAGCCAGCCGAAAACAACGGCAGAAAGAACAGCAGCTTGTTCAAGAAAAAGCTAACTCCAACTGAGGAGAAGTGCACGCTGCTCTTCAACACGCGAAGCAGTCTGCATGCAACTTTATCACAAGGTCTTCATTAAGACAGACCTTCCAGCACCTGCAACACATCCCAGGACAATACTGACTGCTAGAGCAGAGATTTAGTCATTTACAGCACAACTGTGGAAGTCTGAGATACTTTAAAGACAGCATTTCTGACAGAAATGAACCATTTAGGACATGGATGTTAGAGACACTTGAAAGGGGGGGCGGGGAGGGATTCTTTTTCACTCTGGCCAAAAAAAGATCGTTTTCAAGGCCTTTTTGTGGAAGTGGAGAATTAGGTGTCTACGTGCTCTACCATAAAACCAGAGAACTTGTTTTACTACCAGGAAACTCAAAAGATAATGGTACCATTAAGCCCATGGTTTTACATCAAGGCGCTCTCGACTGCATACTCTGCACTGACAGTATGGTGACGCAATATAGAAAAAATACCTCCTGGCAAAGAGACGCTCCAAAGCTTTTCCTGAAACAGCATTACGCAGCACCTAACAACAGAAAAGCTTCGCTTCTCCCATGAAAAAGGGCCTACCCTTCCCGGAAGAACAACTGCTTTAACCACTCTTGATGTTCCAAGGTCGTCCAGGCAGAGAACACTTCCCTTTGCTTCTTCCAAGCCAACCAGCAGTCCAGTTCTCTTCTGCCAGGAGAACTCCTTTACCACGCGAATGGTGGGAGGCTGCTCATGTACTCCGCTGAAACGGCATGCAGAGAGCTGCTCTCCTGTCACAGCGTTCCCTACCTCAAGCTGAGGACCACACGCCAACCACGCCAGGCCATTTCTCCCTGGAAGAGGAGAGAAAGCTGACTAAAGCCAACTCCCAGCCAAAGATCGAAAACAACTGGAAAATCACAGGCGCTGCCCCTTTTCTTCAATAAAAGGACCTAACAGAGGAAGACAGACTCACTTAATTCTCATCACTTATTTAAAATCACCCACTGAAATCCTCAAGCAATACATCTTAAAATTAGCCACCTTATTATTTTGCATTTGTACTTGTCATTCCTGCACTGAAGAATTCTCATTGTTTGGGATAAAGATTACAATATATTGATCTATAGTCTTTGTACCATATTCGGCTTGGTTTTGCTAGAAATCAACTAAATACAGACGGGAATAAAAGCCCTAAACCATTCTTCACATATAACAAATCTAAGCCAATTCATTTCTAGTTTATTAACTTTGCTTGGCACATGCCTACTTTGGGCAGGGATTTGGACTTCAGCAAGGAATTACCCTAAAATGGGCACTGCGTGAGTGAATTTACACTTTTACACATGCCGATTACAGAGACAATTTAACACATTTTGTTTCACTGAACTACTTCCAACCCAAAGGAAGTATTAACTCAATTACTACACTGACAGTCAGGGAGACAGATTCTACGTGGTCTCAACAGAAGCCTGGACATCCAGATAGGCACCCAGCTCTACATTCAGGTCACCTACAAAGTCAACTACCTACTCTGCTTAGCCACTTTCAGCAACTCTCACTGGATACTCATCTGCGTCCTATTAAACACTTTGGAAATCTGGCTGCAGTGCTCAACAGGGCTATCTATCCTCTTCCTTCTGCTTTTATTCAGACTAGAAAAGAAAAAGCAGGGGGGGTTGCCTCTGTAACACTGTAGAAGAACTATTTCTGCATGTGATGTAATAATGGTACAAATAAATACAGCCCAAAACAACACTATTACTTTTTTGAAATCTGCCTTTTATTGAATTAGAAATTGCGGAGGGCTCACTGACTCGGCATGCGTAAGGAAATTATTTTAATAGCACAAGGTTGGTGCAGGCTGTTGTAATTTCAATGTTTAACTATACTAATGTTTCAATATTAGCATTTTTGTAGTTAAAACTTCCTTTTTGTTCTCTCGAAACCTGATGCATCTGAACAGCACCAACCAGACACAGCCGATACTGTGACCCTGTGCTTCAGGTAACCTCCAGGCAATAACAACTTTACAGCAAGACCCAATTCAAAGGAAAACGCTCACCTCTGGAAAACTTCCCACGCAGCACAGAATCGGGGGTTGTCTCATCTTCCCCAAATGCCTGAATAGTCACCGCTGGAAACTGCAGCAGACTACTCGTTACCTGAGCTGTTAGCTCTTGCATTCTTCACTGTAAATACACACAAAATGCAAAAAGAGACTCCTGTCAGCCATACATATTTTTGAGATTGACAGAAGTTTCATCAGTCTGCAGTGAATACTCTCCTATCCATCTCCTGTAGCTCTTTTCCTCAAAAAAATGGCACGCAGGACAGTTTTGGATCTCACAGCAGAGCAAAAGGAGAACCCTTTGCTTTCCCGATGCCTACGAGATCACCAATAAAAAGTGACGGGGAGGTACTGACAAGGTAAATAGGAGGAAAAAAAACCCCAATACCCTGCGTCCAAGTCTACTCACGTAGGTTAGGAAGATGCGATCTGAGAAAAACCATCTTTTAAAAAGCTTCTCAGTAACAGGTAGAAGTTTCCATTTGTCCTTTCCCTTGATTTTAGACTTTATTCCTTATTGTTCCTTGCCTTCTGCTAGATTTCACGCATCATGTATGTCTTGTTCACTTTTTGCATGTTTATTCTGAACACGAAGGAATACTAAGTTCTTAACTACCTTCATTCTCAAGCTCTTCCACAAAATGGACTCTCGATATTTTTCACCTTACAAGCAATACAGACTTTCACAGCTCATCAATTCCAGCGTAACTTTCCATACACTTATGAGGTAAACAGAACACTGCACTTTAAAACACCGATTTTTTTCTATACTTAAAGCCTCGTATTCCTTATTCCAGTCCTTTCCTTCCAATTGCCTGTCCTTACCACACCTCTGCAGTATTTCACAAACAATTCCAGGCCTTTCAGATGCTTCTGGAGGTGCTCCACAAAGACTTCACATTTCAGTACATCAAGAGAGATTTTCTGGTGGAAAAACTTAAAAGCTGAAGTGATTTACAAGATTAAATAGGCGCCTTGAGAAGAGAGAGTCCCTACACGTGGAAATACAAACGCCTCCAAGTAACTGTGTTTTGCAAGTCCTGAAATGGTTACTGAAAAAGCCTCCGCAAGACAAGACAGATTTAATCACCTTGTTCAAACAGCACTGCTTTCTCCATGGAGTCTCAAAAGGAACATACTAAATGTAGTTCACTATGCCTGGGTGTTACGCATGCTGACCAACGCAGGCATCAAACAGAGCCCTTACCGCGTGCTACAAAGCAGTACAGCCAGCCACCTAAATGTGCACACAAAGCATATTGTGTTATCTGTACCAGACATGTTCTCCTGCAACCAAAGCTTTAGGATTGCTTCTTCCAGCGTGCACTAATAACCTGTTTTCCTTACGGCATAGGAGGTTACAGCTAGTTCTGAAGGCTAGGCTCTGGGAGCAACACAAAGTTAATAAAGGGAAGTGTTTATAACTAAATACAATTTATACAAATGGTACTTGTGTGGAGAAAGACTGTGCTCTAAAGGCTGGGCGTAGGGATCTCCTGTACTTCAAGTCACGGGCACTGGAACTATTTGAGAATATGTCCCAGTATTTTCTGCCAGCATGAAAACAACGAGCGCGTGAAACACAGGACGCAGCAGTCAGGGTCCTGCACTAGGCACGAGTCAGCATTTTGAGGGAAGTACTTCATGATTACTAACAGAATATATTGTACTAGTAGCAAGATAGTTTTAAGAAAAAGAGTGAACAAGTATCTTCCAGCAGGGCAGGTAAGGGCATTCAAGAAACCTTCTCAACTGCATGCTCTCCATGAGTCGCCCTGAGTCACCCTGCCTTTGCCGCTGCCTCCCTGGACAGGCCAAGAGCACAGAACTTTGCGTGGCCAAATGGGAAGTCAAACTTCAAGGATTTAAACTAACTGGGGAGATTGGAGTTTAAAAGCAAGCCACTCACTGCCCCAAATTCCCCACCAAATCAGAAATTCTTCTTCTCTGGTGGACAGCTCACACCTTGACACGGTGTAGTCCTGCCTACAGTACCCATCAGATGTGCTTATCAGACCAGTACCACCGGTAAGAACCATCGGATAAGGAACCCTCCCACATCTGGACCGTTCATCTGACTTCAAAGTTAATCATGCTGCTGTTATTAACTGCGTATTAAAGCATGTGGAAATGCCGGCGCATCAGGTGTGCCCAGGCTCCCCCTAGTAAGCCAGCGGGCATTTTAAACATTTTTTTTCTAGGCATCTGCCTTGGCAATATGGAAGCAGGGAGATAAAATCTAGAATAAATTATGAACAACACATATACTGATCTGGTTATTCGGATGTTGTACGTGCATCACTCTGCTAAGTTAAACCAAGGATTACTGGGAAATCAAAACAGTGGGAAAATAGTTCGATAGAGGCAGGTTAAAGGCGTGAAGCCTCTCCTTTGAGAGAGATGTCCAACACTAACTGCATTTCTGCTCTCTTTGAAAACAGTGACTGCGACCACATTCCTACTTCTCTCTGTTACAAATCAGATCACTGTAAAACGCCACAGGCACACTCCATGTTCAGGAGCAAACGAGAATCCAACCTCCCGGCTGTATCCGACACCAAAGCACTCTGGGCACAAGCTGCCAAAATTACCACGCTTCTTCACCCGAGGTACTTAGGACTTTCAAACCTCATGAACTATTTCCAAAGAAAGGAACGTGCCATGAGTCAGTGACTGAGTTTTGGATTAAAAAGCTCCAGAATATTAAAAACCCGAGAAATTGCATGTTTGAGCAGAATCACATGCAGCCAAGTCAGAGTTCTGGGATGTCAGTTTTCACTGACGGCAGTCCATGAAAGTCACTTTCAAAGGCCAACGATGCGGCAGGCTTACTGAAGAAAAAGCTAAAAATATGGTCAGTCGCAGCTGAAGACACGATTTCACAAAACAGGTTGACTTCAGTGCCACCAAAAGAGAGGCCTTGCTGCCGCCCCCCATCTCTCCCTCTGCTCCTTTGTTCTACTCCTGCATTCCTGCGGCTTCCCTTGCGCCTACCTGCACATGTATTGGAGCGCTTGATGAGCCACGCTAACTCCCTAAGCAGGCAGGAAACTAACGCAGAAAAGCAGAGAGTTCTCCACCACGTTAGAGAGTTAAACTGGCTGGCAGAGAGAACTAGCAAGCATAAACGCTGGCACAAGGAAGGAGGCAGGACAATGCACTGGGGAGAAGGAGAGGGAATTTGCCCGTCTCCATTTGGGGGCAGGAGGCCGTTCTGCTAGCTCATGCGCGTGTGAAACTACACGCTCAGTCTGCAAGGAGAGTTGCAAAAAACCCCTTTACTTTTGGAAAGGACAGCACCCAAGACACACTCAGTCAACTTTTAACTCCCTCGTGCACGGAGAGACTCGCTCTCTCACCGAGAAAGGCTGCAGCTGACAGGCGTCACTCTTTCTTTCTGTCAGCCAGGTGTGGCAGCTAAAGTGATTCCAGGGAAGTGCTACTTGGTGACCAGAGAACGGACAGCATGGTGTGACACTGCTCACATCACATTTTCTAAGGAAACAGGACAAAGAGTGGGAAGAAGCCAAAGAAGAAGAAATGGAAGGAAAACTAAGTTCTTTTGAGAAAAACAGCATCCACTTTGTTGAATAGCAGGGAAAGATGACAATTACAGAACTTTTCAAATTAGCATTAATGACTGGTTCAGTGACATTTTCCCAGAAACACAGGAAGCAACTCACAAGCACTGGATGGAAAAGACACTTTCAGCACCTTAGTAGTCAGGTTCAGCGAACTCGCACGTTGCCATATTTTACTCCTGCAGAAAGAGGATTTAGTGAGTGAGTTAGCAGGTGATTTTGCGAGCACCGCTGCGCCATTTCTTTCCCACTTGCAGGCAGAAAACCTCCCCCCGATGTTTTAGCCAAAACCCCTACATTCAATCCAAAACCTAAGTTTTCGTCTAAAATGCCACAAGCGTAACAGAGACGGTCTGCAGCAGAATTCTACAGTCAGGCTTATTGCACTCAAGTGCAGCCGACAGGTTGTCTTGCAGAGCTTGTGCGGGTGCTCCACAAGCTCCCCCAGAAGCACAGATCTGCAGCAGAAGGTGAGAAGAAGAAAGAATTTCAGCTCTCCATCCCAACAGCCCCGATCCCGTATCTGATGCAGATTTGATTTCCCTTTAAATGACAAACAAACCCAAGACACCTCAGCATTTGTCACCAGAGCCAGCTTACCCAGCTACCTCCAGTGGTTATTCTCTAACACGACTCTACTTGCATTCAAGAGCTGCAGTCCCTCTCTAACTTGGCTGAGCTAGCAAAAGTTCCTGCAGTCACTTCTGAAATGATGCTCTTTTTCACATTGCTTGGCGTACCTGGACAGACAGGCGTAGGCGCTGAGCGCTCAGCACGGAGCACACCCGCAGCCTTCCTGATAGAGGGAGACCATAGTTAAGACAACATTCCCTGCGTACCCCACAGCGCTTGCCCCTCCCCGCACAAATTCCAGAATCACAGAGTCACAAGGAAGACAAAGGCCTTCCGGAATCACTGGAGGTCATCTGGTCCAACCCCCCTGCTCAGGCAGGGTCACCTAGAGCAGGCTGCCCAGGACCATGTCCAGACGGCTTCTGAACATCTAGTTCTGAAACACACTTTTCACAAACAGCTACCCAACAAGGTGAACTGCAGAAACATTTGCAACACGTGCAACAGGCCCAGGTTTTTGGTGACCCTCCTACCAATTTAAGTATTCTCTCCACCGAACAAGTAAAACAATACCACACTAGCAAAGGCTTGTCACCATTCTTTCTCCAAAACTATGTCTGACGGCTTGCTAGGTAGAAGACACAAAGTTGAGAGAAGCCTGATTAAGTTCAGTTCACTGTCTTAAAACAGCACAGACAGCAAATTTCCCGCCTCCTCCGTTTGGCAGTTACTCACACTGAAGCACAGAAATGGTTGGCGAAGAGCAACTGGGAAGGGAGCGGCGTATGGCCTTTCAGTGAAGGTGTGCCTTGAATGATTTGTTAACCAAGTCACCATCAGACCCCTTCCTTCCCAGAGCAGCCCGCCATGCACTCCTTGGCTCTTACACACCACAGCCTCCTACTGAAATGCTTCTGTCTGGCTAAATAAGTCATGTTAACGTCGGTTGCTTTCAGAAACGTGCCCAAAATTAAAAGCATTGCTATTTTTTTGGTAAAAAAGGACAAAGAACACATCTGACCTAAGTTCTAGGTCGTGTACCTCATGACTGGTTTTAAAGCGAACATCTTTGGTTCTCCCTGCCAAGGACTTTGAAACGACACAAGTCTGAGCTGCTTTGACATGGCTCGGTGCATTCACTGGCATCTTTTATTTCAGTAATAATTTCTTACAGCTACAAAACAAAAACAAGAAACTGTAATGTAGTTGGAAGCAGACAGAATATTCTGTCACCTGAACTCGTGAGAGATTTGATATTGTATCGTGGACCCTTAACCAAGGGCTACCTTATTGCCAGTTTAGCCAAGCTTAAAAGGCCCTGGAGGGTCTTGTCGGGGCATCGCTGGCAGAGAGGTGTGTGAGTGCCGAATCCTAAAGATGACAAGAAGGGGAAAACATCAGACTCAAAAGACCAGAGGCTAAGGTATCTGGCTGCAATGCCCATTACTGGGAAGCTCACCTGAGCCACGGCGGCATACTGGTGCTCCCACTCCTTCCAGGCTTCCTCCAGCCATCGCCTCCATGCTCCGGGTCTGCCGCTCGTTCTCCACCAGCAAAACTCGCACCTCTTCTGAACAGAGACACAGCTTTATCCAGGGTGTCAGCAGGAAAAATAGCAAACCCCGTGAGAGACAAGGACCAGCAGCGAGGGAGCCACACAGTGGGAGGTGGTTTGGCCTCCTGCAGAGCAAGTCCTTCCTACCTGAACCTCCTAGGGACCGTGTGGCACGTGGGGACGTAAACCCACCCTGCTGCTGAACAGCCGAGATGTTTGTTGCCACTGTCAGCATCCGGAACTGGAAATGAAAGCTGCAATCTTCCTGGTTCTCCTCTAACCAGAAGCTGATCAATAAAATGCTGTGCCAAGAGTGTGCACAGGAACCAGCCCAGGTGAATCCTCTTGAAAGGAATTTGCAAATACTTGCCAGTTGCAGACACTTGCCCCTCTTTCTTCAGCTCTGATGTTTGCCCAATCTTGTCTTCCTATAATATTCCTTACTTTTAAAGTTGAAATCTTTTTCACTCCTGCCTGCAATATCCTTCCTTACACTTGTTCTGGGCTTTTACCTTGAGCAAACCACCACCACCTGGTAAGGGAACTGACCCTGAGCAACTGGATGTGCCCATGCCAGTGCTGCAAATCAGTATAGGGACCACTTCTCAAAGGCAGAGGCCTTTTTTTTTTTTTTTCTTGTTAACTTTTTAAAAGCAATGTCTCTAGGGAGAAAAAAAAACCCTTTGAAAAAAATCCCAGGTCACAGACTATTAACTACTACTCCCATACCGACAGGCAGAAACACAGCAGTGCCATTAGGCTGCCTTAATAAAGCAGAGCACGAGCTGGCCAGCAGGCAGCAAGGGGAGAGCACCCACCCGTGGGGAGTGCCCACCCGGGACAGGGCTCCTGGTGCTCTTGGCCCTCACGTGGCTCATCTCAGGGTCAGACAGAGTCCTAATCCAGACAGGGGTGGGGTGGCACAACAAGGTGTGTGCTCCTACACGTGTGCCAGGGCTGAGCAGGGTTAAATGCAGGTCTCCTCTCTCCCTCCCAAGTATTTTGAAATACTAGAAATTGGCATACCAGGGTTAATAATTTGTAAAATGCCTCCGATAAGAGATGATACATGAGAAATGGAAATGGAAATCTCATATTCAGGTGCGTGTCACCATACCCAAACAAGATACCTACAAGGTTTAATTCAGACATTCCCCTGCAGCCCGTGCTGAAGACCATGGTGACGCAGGTGGTCCCCTGTAGCCAGGTGTCCTCCACCTGGAGGACCATGATGGAGCAGATGTCCACACTGCAGCCTGTGGAGGACCACACGCCGCAGGAGGTGGATGTCAAAGAAAGCGTACGCCCCCTTAAGGAACAAGGCTGGCAAACTGGTAACAACGGACGAGGAGAAGGCTGAGGTACTCAACCACTTTTTTGCCTCAGTCTTCACTGGCAACCTCTCTTCCCACGCCTCTCGAGTGGATGCACCACAAGACAGGGACTGGGGGAGCAAAGTCCCTCCCACTGTAAGAGAAGCTCAGGTTCATGACCACCTGAAGAACCTGAACACACATAAGTCTGTGGGACCTGATGAGATGCATCGCAGAGCCCTGGGGACCTGGCTGCTGTAGCTGCCAAGCCACTCTCCATGATATCTGAAAAGTCATGGCAGTCAGGTGAAGACCCTGGTGAGTGGAAAAAGGGAACAGATCTGAGGTGCATTCTACGTGTGCCTGCATCACTGGGTGTGTGCTGTGAGCGTGCGTGTGGGCAGAGGGGTGGGTGCACACTGCATGCATGCATGCCGGTGTGTGGGGTGGGTGCATTCCACATGCATGCATGCTGTAGGGCGTGCATGCACTACCTCTGTGTGTGTGTTTTGTGTGTGTGTGCGCACACTCTGTGCGCATCTCTGTGTGTGTGTGTGTGTGTGTGCGCGCGCACGTGCGCCCACTGGCCAGGCGTGCATATCATAGAATCATAGAACAGTTAGGGTTGGAAGGGACCTTTAAAGGTCATCTAGTCCAACCCCCCTGCAATGAGCAGGGACACCTTCAACTAGACCAGGTTGCTCAGAGCCCCGTCCAGCCTGATCTTGAATGTTTCCAGGGGTGGGGCATCTACCACCTCTCTGGGCAACCTGTTCCAGTGTTTCACCACCCTCATCGTACAACATTTCTTCCGTAGATCTAGCCTAAATCTACCCTCTTTTAGTTTAAAACCATTAGCCTCAGCACATCAAAATTCTTGGATGGAGCACCTGCTACATGCATTTGTCCTTGGGGATTCACTAAATCCAGGCCTACTGGTGAAGCCATTACTCACATCAGTCATTCCACGCCGTGGCCATCACTCCTCTCGGGAACAGACAGGAAAGCTCTGGATGACAAAGGCTGTCAGGACGCGCTCCAGAAACAGAAGGCCGTTGCAAGAAGATCCCCATCACCTAATCACATAGAAATAGTTCTAGCTCCATGAAATGACTCTTGAAAATGAAACACACAGAACAGCATCCCCAACCACAACTCTTTCAGTGGTAGGTTTAACTGCTGCAGAGCTGCAGGCTGACGACCTTACCATCACTATCACAGGATCCCAGAAGAAATAGTAACTGGCAAACAGTAACTCTACCCCTGGCCCCTACCTCTCTAGCATGTAAAGGTAGAATAGCTCAGCCTACAGCTCTGGAGGTATAGACCGGCCTATACTTATAACCTGTGTCTACCTACTCGATGATCTGTCCAGAAACTCATCACCTTTGAAAGAGGATGGAACTGGGCGGGCGAGGGGCAAGAAAGAAAGAAAGAAATTGCTAGCAAAAAGGGGAAGTGTAGGCAGGCAATTAAAAAAGAAAGGAGCCGAGTTGGGCCAGCTCAGCCCAACTCATTTTGCGGGGGTCAAGCAGCTTGGAGGAAAAGAAGCTGACTTTGGTGCTGGGATGCACACAAACATCAGAGTTCAGGTCTGAAAGAGCACAAAAACCTTGATAGGGCTCCTTTTCACTGTCCTCTTACCTGTGTGCTTGCTGTGACTTCCTCCTTTCCCTGAAGTCCTCCCAGACTAACCAGGAAGTGGCTTCTGCCCAGTCCGTGTGCCGTGAAGAGAAACACTTTTGACCATGAAGTGGGTGCGAACAACTGCATCTGCAGAAGCAAAGGGGCAGCCGCACGGCGGCTTTGGAGATGCCCGAAGCTGCCCTGAGCCCCAGGAGCCCCTGGTGCCCCAGCATGTGCTTGGCCCTGAAGGCCTGCGGGGCCTGCCAGCGCTGGGGAGCCCCGGGGACAGAGGCGAAGGACAGCGGTCAGCCCTGTGGGGAGGGGAGCATGACCGGGGCTCCATCCTTCCTCCTGGCCACAGGAGGATGCCCTGGGCCACGCCAGGACAGGGCGTCTCTCCTCCCCGCGCCCGAGGGAAGGCGAGGCCTGAGGAAGGCCTTGGGTGCTGGGCTCAGCACGGGCGGTGGGAGCGGGGGCAGAGCCCTGCCTCCTGCCGGGGGCCGGCCTGGCCGATGCCAGCGGCTCCCGTCCCACAGCTCCTCCTGCCCAGGGCTGTGGCTGGAGCACAGACCGCCCCGCATTTTGGGAAAGACTTGCTGTGCAGAGCAAGGCCAGGGCAGCTCCAGCTCCCCTCGGGGCAGCTCCCCTCCGCTCCTGTCCCCTGCCCTCCCTCCCGGGGCAGGCCCAGCCCCCGCGAGCGGCCCGAGGGAGGGCAGAGCTGTGCACAGCCCCTGCGCTGCTGAGAGAACAGCTCCCGTGCCATGGCCCTTCCTGCAGGCCGTCTCTCCGCAGGCCCAGTGTCCCGGCGGGCTGAGGAGCGAGCTGCGGGGGGGGCAGCGGGCGCAGGGCAGCGCTGTGAGGAGAGGCCCGGGCTGCCTGTGCCCGCCCGGCAACGGCCGCGCCATTGGCCACGGCTGAGCCAATCGGCGGGGCCGGAGGCGGCCTGTCAGTCCCGGCCGGGCTGGGGCGGGGCCTTGGCAGAGGCCGAGGGGCCTGAGGAGCAGTGGGTGAGGGGCGGGCTGGGGGCAGTGGGGGGGTGGGGGGGGCCGGGCCGGGGGAGCTGCAGGGGCAGGAGCAGGGATCTCCCGGTGCGGGGGGGCCTGTGGGGAGGCCCCCGGAGCCCTCCTCGCCCACGGGCCCTGCCATGGCCCAGGTCACCGGCCCTGGGCCCGAGTGCTCAGCCCCAGGGATAGCCCCACAGCCAGGGTCGGAGCGGGTCCTGCTGCTGCTCCCCCGAGGGTCGCCAGCCCGAGCCCGGGCAGCTGGAGGAACACAATCCTGTATTGCTACGGACTTTACCAGCCGTAGTCACGGACTCTGGGCCTGTCCTGTAGTGAGGTCAAAGCAGGTATTACAAAAATAAAAGTGTGCTTTTCCAAAATGCTTACAGGATTGAAAACGACAGAGGGCTGTGGGCAGGTGGGGATACACAGGAACGGGCAGTGTCACTCAGAATGAGGAACAGTGATGTGGGTAAATTTCTGTCAGGATCAAAAGCTAAAGGATGTTTCCGTTGAAAGAGCTGAGTCTGTTGGGAGCTCCAGTCTACCAAGTTCCAAACCCCGTGTGTTGAACAGTGACCAGCCCTGATGTTTCTTTCTGCTACTCTCTCACAGTTTCTCTGGGCTTTCTCTTTGGCTGGTGTTTAAGCTCTCGTAGGTGTACAAGCTCAGTTCCATCAGACCACTTGCAAACCTGCCACTTGCCCACCTTCTGCTGGGGGCCAAGCCAAAGGGATGAGGCTCATACCAAGCCCGAAGCAAAGTGAAAGCGCTGAGAAGTTCCCCCAGTCAGCCCTGAGCCAGAGTGCAGTTATCGAAGCTGCGATGAGAGGGAAGAGCCTGGAAAGCAATTCATCAGCAGGAAGCGATGGAAGAAGGAACAGTGTATGTGACAGCTGGGATTAAGTGACACCCTCAGTTCCGTGTCTGGATCAGCACTGTACTTGCACATGGACTAAGCCCCAGTTGAGAGCAGAAATTCTGGTTACTCATCGTGGGTGCCAGAGGGCTGTTCCTGCCCTCTCCTCCCTCGTGCCTTAATTTAATCTTTTGTGTGTATGCAGGGCCTTGATAACGCTACTGTGTAGGCACCCTGTATGTGATTGGCAGGTTTTCTCCATATCTGTGACTGATCTCTCTTGTTTCTTTTAAACAGGCAACTCTTGATATGTACTGCCCAGGAACTAAAGAAATGCAAAGAACTGATGAAGAAAGAAAGAGGTGCCAATCAAGGAGGGAGTGTAGGTTAGTTCTGGTTTTAAATTTTCTTGGCTGTGTTCTAGCCAAAAGCCTTGGCTTAAACAAGTGAAATGAGCTGAACTACTGGGCATTTTTCATCCCTACACAATTCTGTATTGCTACGGACTTTACCAGCCATAGTCATGGACTCTGGGCCTGTCCTGTAGGGAGGTCAAAGCAGGTATTACAAAAATAAAAGTGTGCTTTTCCAAAATGCTTACAGGATTGAAAACGACAGAGGGCTGTGGGCAGGTGGGGATACAGAGGAATGGGCAGTGTCACTCAGAATGAGGAACAGTGATGTGGGTACAGCCGCAGCGTGACAGTTTTCATGGCCTTGAGCAGCACAGCAGGGGTTTTCAGGCAGTAAGGCCAGCTGCCAGGGGTGTGTGAACACCTCCTCCGGAGCATGGAAGTGGCCAGGGGAGAAGACAGTGCTGTTCCTGTTGGTGTGTAGCAGGTGACAGTCGGTGGCAGCTGCTCTCAGGACATGTAATTAGGAGCTGGTGGGAAGTAACATGAGGGAGGAGGCTAAGTCATGAAATGGCATGTTAGCTGTATGTGTCAAGTGAGGGAAACAACTTCAGGGTGTTATGGAGACTGTTAGTTGTGATGAAGGCAGTGAGTGAGATGATCCTTGTAGGAGCTTTCTGAGTGGGTCAGAATGGGGCAAGACTGCACATAAGGACAGAAAAGGCTGTGGCAGTAGTTGAGCTGATCAGAAGTCAAGTAGGAGGTGATTTGGGCAATGCCTGGCGAAGTCAGTGTCTTGTGCATGTTACGCAGAGTGTGTAAGGCCTGAGTGCTGGTGAGGAAAGGAGTGGGAAAGGAGTGTTGCAGTGCCAGGGAATGGGGATGGAAGTGATCACAGACTCATTTCCCAGTTTTCTGTGGGCTGTCTGTATACCCCAGGTAAGTCATCTTGCATTCAGAACTAAGGGCCGCCCTTTTGGTGGAAAGAGAAAGAATTAAAAAAACCCTGTAATTTCTGGCAGAGCTGGAACTTGGAGTGAGATTGCCATGCTTAGTCTTTCCATTCCAGGGTATTAAAAACATTTCCTTGAAATGCTTTCCCAAAATAACAAGGCACAACTTTCCGAAATAGCTGCATCTGAGCTCAGCCAGAGGAGCGAGTCTTGCCTGCTGTTAGTCACCGAGGCTGATGACAGGTCGCCCAGCAGTTTTGGCAAGGACAGAACAAGATAGATACAAATGCTTCTCTGTGCTGGTAGTAATTTCTGGAACATGTCTTGCATAAGTTGGTCTTCAGGTTTTGCAGGTTGTAGGTTTGGCAGGATCTATTGTGTCATTAACATGATGGTAACAACAAAACCTGGTGGGATAGGGTTGAGAAAGAAGAAAAAACCCAACAGAGAGAGGAAAATAAAACCCAAGAAAAAGAAGTAGCGCAAATGAAAACAATTGCTCACCACCAACTGATTTTTCAGATTTTTCCGAGTACTCTAACTTTTTGACAGTTCAGTAATTGTTACTTTTCCTAATGAAAATCTAATAATAGAAGCAATGCTAATATAAGCTAAAAGTAAACAGGATTTTAAATATCAGTGGCAAAGTGATATGATGGACTTTGTCTAAGATGCTGGGAGGGCAAAACGGATGGTTTGGGCCTCTTTTTAAAAGGGGAGAGGGGTGTGTCCCCTCTTCCATGCTTCCTATCGAGGCATGTTCTGTAAAGGCAGAATTCCCTTCAAAAAGCCTGTGCCTCAAGAATGATGCATTTCAGCTTGCCTCCTTTTAATTTGATCTGGATTTCTTGACCTGTCTTTTCTAAGAGATGTTCTTACAAGTTACTTCCATCTAAATGTGAAGCCCTGAGCAGCTGAGAAGTGTGGTTGTTGATGGATTAAGCTCCAGGAAACAGCCAGCGATGGCAGGCTCTCTTCTGTGTGCTGTCAGTCATGAGCACGAGCAGCACAGGTGAATCGTTTGTAGTTAACAGCCATGAAAGCAATGGCGCAGAGTTTTCATGCTTTAGCTAAGTGCCTTTTTTGTTGCAGGGCAAGCTAGTCAGGCTTTAGAATCTGGTTTATGCAGGTGAGATTTCGCTGTGGTTTGTTTTTCTCCAGAGTTCTACTGGTTTTGTAGCCCAACGGAAGCAAAAGCAACTTAAGCTAGATCAGGGAAGAACCTCATGCGTTAGCAGACTCTCCTGTAGTGACCTTTGAGACCACTTTGCTGTTGGCATTCAAATGATTTTACAAAAATGCAAAAGATTTTGCTGCTTGTAGTTGATTCTCAGACCTGAAGATTTCTTGAAATGTACTGTTAGTGTGTTGAGACGATAAAAGCGCTGTGTTACCTATGAAAACTTGCTTTTCTCTCTGTAAAGGGATTCTTTGAAGTGCTATGTAATGACATACTAACATACATTCTTACAAATTGACTAATGTTTTTTCTGTATTTATGTTGTTTTCAGAATACACAGATGAGAATGCCCTGATTCCAAAGAACTCATCGGTCATTGATAGAAGAATCCCTGCTGGAGGAGTTGAAGCTGCCAGCAGAACATCTGTTACGTGAGTATCCATAAAGCGTTGTATTCTTTGTTAGGGGCTTCCGTGTGTTCACTTTTTTATGGATATTAGTTTACAGGGGCATTTGCATTGTATCTTTCTCGTTAAAGCTGCTGTTAGTTTTTGTTGTCCTGGGGTAGATTTTAATGGATCTGTCCCAAAGGAGACTGACATTTTTAGGCCTGCTGGGACATGGGGTTCGAACTCCAACAACGGTAACTTCTAAGATGATTCTGTTGGGTTTGTTCTTGGGGTTGATTTTTCTGAGCGCTGAGTTGTAGATCCTGTTTGCTGCAGGTGGAGAGATTCCTTATTAGAATGTGTTTGCTTGTATTGCTTTTAGAGGAAAGACAGATACGCACTGTAGTGTAAACTTGTAATTTGTTCCCATCTCAGAAGAGTCTGATTGTCAGTGTTTGACTACTGCGTTTGGGGGAGGGGGCGGGGTATGGCAGGTGCTCTTAGGCCCCAGATCTGGGGTGTATTGATTAAAACTACAGATATTCAAATGCGATCCTGACTACAGGATTATTGCTGTCGTTGATGTTTTCATACAGTCCAGTTGTATGTCAGCTCCATTAGCATTTTTTGATGGTCGTGTTTTCCATCCTTCTCAAAGACATGCCTCTCCGCCAGAGTGAGTAGACATTATTAGCTTGTGGTTTTGCCGTGTCTTTCTCATGCTGGTTCTCAATAACTAAAGTAGACCGATGAGTTACAGTGTGTCTCAGAGAAACAGTACAGCAGCATCCTGGTGCCCATTAAGCTTTTGCAAGCGAAAAACCCTGATTTTATGTGGCTCTGCATGTTAAATTTGGGCATGTTACTGCGGTAGCTGTTGCAGTGCTTTTAGGCACCCCCGAGTAATTCTGGATGCCACAGCGTTGTGCTCTTAAACAAGGCCTTGTTTTGGGGGTTAATTGAAATAGGCATGCTTAGTGCTGTCTTGTCAATGCACCCTCCGTTTCTGGTTGGGTGGCACCCTCTCCTGGTATTGTAACGCTGCCCTGAAATGAGGGGAGAGATGCTGCTAGCATCAAAGACCAGGTAAATGCCTGTATGTGGGGACAAGGGGAGAATGGCACTGCTGTTCTAGCCTTGAAAATGAACCAGGCAGATGAGCTGTGTGTTCCTTCAGCTGGAATTAATGCAGAAACAACTGGTAGAGCGGTTCATGTTTGGGAATGAGGAATGTATGCTGTAATGGCGGAGAGACCCGGCACGTTTTGTATTTTGGCACTCTCATGGCTAAGTGTGGTAGATGTCTGAACACAGGGCTTGGGCTTGCACAAAGAAACACTGTTCTAAAGACGATGCTGCTGACAGTTTTGTTATTTCTTTGCCAGATGACTGATCTTTTTTCACTCAAGGAAACTTGCACTTTGAAGTGTCTAGACTATCGCTGTTCTTTCTTAGAAATTAAGTACTGTGTCTGCTACCTATTTGCAGTACTAGGGATATACAGACTGGCTAAAGGTTCCTTCATATTTTGATGGTTGATTATTTAAGAACACAAAACTCGAGTACAGGCTTCATATTTTTGATACTTCCGCAGCAGAGACAAAATACCTGAGGAGTTTCTCTTGCACTGTGGTGTTCTATATCTGTATGTCTGAGAGTAATTTGTGACAAAGTCGAAATGGGATTTTGGGGTTTTTTTAGTTGCACTGAATGTACCAAGAGGGCAGAGTTTATGTATACAAATAAATTTCCACATTCCCTAAACTATCAGAAAACTTACTATGTGGTGTTTGTTACTTTTCATCTTTATTTTAAGTATAACTGCTTTTTCTTCACTCAAATGGTGTGAGGCATTACTCTAACCCTGGATCATTGGACCTGATCACTTGATAAGCTGCTAGGATAACTTAACCTAGACATTCGTGAGCTCGGCATGTGTGTTCTGTGAAGAACACAGCCTCTGATTCTCGGCAAATGGTATACAACCAACTTAAAATTGAAACCTTTTTGTATGTAGGTCTAAGTCTGACATCCGTAACTCCATCACTGATTGGTTCAAATTCCTTTTTGGACATGAATGCCTCTCACTGTGAGTTTGAGTTAGTTGAAATGGCCCGGTGACCCTAGCAGTTAATGCAATGCATTGGTGTAAACCACGTCTATAGTATTTGATCTAATTCAGATGGGTTTGTATTTCTTGAAAACAGTTAGTTTTCTCTTTGTTTTCTAGCATGTATATAAACAGTAATCACATGTTCATCAAGAAAGTTAACATTCTTTTAGCCTCGTGTGTTCCCTGGCATGTCTGTATTACATTTCTAAGTAGCAGCTTACCATGAGCTAACACAGATATCTCAAAAAGACAAAAAAAAAAAAAAAAAAAAAAACAAACAAAAAACCAACCAAAAAAAAAGGAAAAATCCTGGAGTGGGAGGGAAGACTTAGTGTTAGAAGTAATTAAAGGAAATGAAAGACAAAACAAACCCATTCCCTTCTTGTTTGCTCTGACTGTACCTGATTCGGGTTGTGGGTAGGTAGAGGGAGGGTGGAAGCCTTGCCTCTCTCTTGACAAATCCTCTCTCTCTCCCCTCCCTGGAAAAGCAGTGCAGCCTCAGGTGCTTCTGGTGCTGGAGACACAATTAGCTTTGTTCTTAAAGCTAACTCAGGTCTTGGTCTAAAGTGTGGGGCTTGTGTTTTGGCTTTTGTTTTGTTTTGGTTTTTAAGACACATATTTCTGTATGTGTTTCAAAGCAGAACCTGGGTCATAGTGTGGTAGGAATAAATCACTGGAAAGCTGGCCAGTTGAACAGTAAAGCAGCAAAATCAAAATTAGTCAAGGATTTTTAAAAAAGGATGCACAAAAGCTTCTGCTTTGAGTATTTCTTCATTGTCTTACTCTCTTGTTAGCTCTCAAATTAGACTGTTGCCTGCAGGCTGTATAATAACTGATTCCTAAAAAAATACATGAGCTAATTAATAGTTTATGAACGGTTCTGTTTCAGTACTGGTCAATACTAGCCCGTTTAATGCCAGACTCCAATAGAGAGCTTTCCTAATTCCGTGTTTGCTTCTGGAAAACCACAAAATGAGAGTGGATGTGCCTGCCATGAGAGAACACAGGCCTGTTTTTCCACGTGCGAGAAAGAGTGGCATATGGAGCATGAAGCTTCAAAATACTTGACCAGGCTTCCTTTCTAACAGAACTAGGTACAAAATGTTCTGAAAAGAAGGGAAGTTGAATCCTCTGGTAAGACTTGCAGTGGAAAGAAGGTCTCTTTTTCCAGCTCTGGGTGTTCCTCTCCAAAGGCACATTTTCAAGAGCTTTTGAGTTAGTAGTACAGTCATGTTGTATGTGCTTTCCCAAACCTATAGAGCAGGAATGATTCACTGGAGTGAGGAATCCTCTTCTGCAAGCGGATATGTTTTTGCCCAGCATCTGCTAACACTGCTCCCTTGAGTTCTTCCACTGCATTAGGTCGTAAAGGACAAGAGCTTTTTCCAAGGAAGGGTTTTAATCTCTCTTCTGATCAATTTAGTGACCTCTTGAGGAGAGCTGTTCTGTTGCAATTGTGAAATTTTGTTCTACATTTTTCAACAACTGAAGACATAATAAGCAGTGATTCACGTGTCTCTCTGATAATGTTTTCCTAGTGTAAGCTTAGCTGCGGCTTGTGGCATAATATAATCCAATAGGCTGGAAAAGGAGCAAGATGAGAGTTACCCTTTTTCCTTGTGGAAAAAGTGCACTTCAGCCTGAGTTCTCAATAAACACTGCTGAGTTTATTTCAAGAAAACTGAAAGAGAGAGCTTATATGGCAATGTTGCAAAGCCCTTCAAAATTCAAGGAACAGCTGGAATGATAAATGTAAAATTTTCTTTTTCCACGTCATAGACATTAAATATGTTCATCGATCTTTCTCTGTGAACTTGCATGCATATTTTTCTATATTTCAATGTTACTGGACATTTTTCAGTTTTTAACTCTTTTTAACGACAGCTGACAGTTTTTAGTATCTTGTATAAAACCACGATGTTTCTGTTGACCCCATCTGTTGAATAGTTGCGTGTTTTAATGACACAAGTCTCTAGTTGAGTAGCCATGCCATTTAATGTTACTCACTGAATATGTGTGCATGAGGTATGAATTCAACCTTCGTATATAGGTGGTGAATAGAAGTTTCTCCGGTGGCTGATTCAGAGCACTGAATTAAGCTCTCACTCTGAATTGCACTTTCGAGGAGGAGCGGGTTTGTGTCTCTTCTCTGAGTGGTTGGTGAGCTAAGGGATATTTCACCCTTAAGGAACCTGAAGTTAAGCCAAAGAATGTCAAATGAGTTCAAAACACTGCTCAAGCCTTTGGAACATCCCGGCTATATTCACTTAGGCAAAGAAGTATTTTAGTTGAGCAACTCTGATGCTAGGTAAGAGGAGAGGATGAAAGGCTTTTGCTGCTTAAAATAATCATGGACATGTCATTTTAAGTGTGGGTCTTAAGATGAGATATATCTGCATTTCTTTTCTTAACAGGACAAGAATTTTGAGTCTGTTCCGAGAGTTAAAAAGAGCACAGGAATTCCAAGGAGTTTCATGATGGAGGTTAAAGATCCCAATGCAAAGGGTGCTATGCTGACAAGCACTGGAAAATATGCAATGCCAAGTCTTAATGGGTAAGTATGGAATTAATGGGACTGATCAAAAAGCGATCGAGAGAAACCGTGCGTAAATGTCTGAGTGGCGATGCAACCGAGCTGGCCAGCATCTGTAGCTACAGGGGAGGAAGCATTGTCATTGCATCTTAACCTTAAACTCTGTGATACTTTCTAATATTACAGTAGGGTGGTCCTCCTGTTCATGCCCCTGGAAGTTGGTTAAACTTGTGGTATGCTAAGAACCTGTATTTCTGCAAAACATTTCAGTGGTGTTTGCAGTGGAGTCGTTCTCTCTGAAAGCTCATTTTGCTTCTGTTTGATGTTGCAAAGGCTCCTTGCAAAATTTAACAAATCGCCGTTGGACTGAGATTTCCTCCCGCTCTGACTTTTATCAAATCCCATGTGTGAAACAGACTCGAGTTTTCCTGTTGCTATAATCTAAGAAAATACTGCTGTGTGCTGACAAGAGTGGCTGCTTTAAAATGCACTTGGTAGCACTTCTGTTCTTCTGTCACGGATCTCCTTTTGTAGAAGCTGTAACGTAGACTTCTTCCATTTCTAAAATGTAATTACTTGGAGACTAACTCGGTCCTGAGCCTGCAATTTACATTTACCCTCTGGCAAAGGAGAGGTGGGATTCATTTCACCTGATTTCTACTTGTCAGAAAAATGATTTTTCTAGTCTGAGCTAATTTCTTAGTTGATCCAATGAGTGGGAGAGTTCTGCAGAAGGAAAATTGTTCCCCCCTCCCTCTTCTAGTGTTGAGGCTGTAGAAAAGTAGTTTAAACTAAAGGCCTACGTTTTAGAAAGCTAATGTGGAGTGAGAAGAATTCCATCTATTCTCTTCCTTGGACAAAATCCAAAGCTTGGAAAAGTTTTCCTTGACCCATCTTAAACTTTTTTCCTTCCCCCAACCCCCTCCAGGGAAGCTTATGCGAGAGGAAAGAAGGAAGAGCCTCCCTTTTTACCAGAGGAACCTTCTTTCTCCTCTTCCTCCTCCTCCTCCTCCTCCTCCGATGATGATGATGATCCTATTCCAGATGAGTTGCTGTGTCTCATTTGTAAAGATATAATGACCGATGCAGCTGTTACTCCCTGCTGTGGAAACAGTTATTGTGACGAATGTAAGTGTGACTCCCATGGTTGTTAATTCAAAACATCGCGTCTGATCTTCTGAAAGCAGAAACAGGAGACAACAGCATTACTTTGTCACCAGTTCTATTTAATACTTAAGCAGAGCCTGAATAGGAAAGGACTCTTCTCGTATAAAGGGGAAAAGCAGAAAAGCTTTTTTCCCTTTCCACGTATGTTGTTAAATCCTCTTTACATGCGGAAGGACGAGTATGAGAAGAGTGCGTAACTGCGCAGGTGATTACGGTATCAGATATCGAATGCGTTTAGTTTGCCCACAGCCCTTTCTCTCATACACAATTATAGAGCCAACTCTGGTGACTTACTGTGCTCTGCAACAAGCGGGGAGTTGGGCATTTAATCCACCTTCTTCTCCACGGGAGAGTTGGTTAAAAGCTTCAGAACTCAAACCTACTAATGGTTTTTTGAGATGTGTTTTATTCATTAGCCCTGATGTTGGTGACTTCTCATTGTACTAGATAGTGGAAAAAAGACTAGTGGAAACATCAAGACATGGCCTACTCTGCATCTTCAAATGTTACAGCAGTGAAATATCAAAGCCGTACAGTTATTTGCTGCATACGAGCAATTTTTTACACTGTTGAACATCTATAGCTTCATGCTCTCGATTCAAGACCCTATTTACCCATTAATCACATATGTGGCTTTATAATTGATCAGAACCCCCTGAATGTCCTTAGTTTGGCTAAAAACTACTTTGATGATTCTAATTGCACACAGGTATTAGAACAGCATTGCTGGAATGTGAGGAACACACCTGCCCAACGTGTCATCAAACAGATGTTTCTCCCGATGCTTTCATTGCCAACAAGCTCCTACGCCAGATAACAGGATGGCTTTTACATGAACTGTTTGTAAGAAAGGTCTATATGTAAAAAGCTGAAGGAAGAAAATATTAATTGACGTCTCCTGAAGCAAGGCTAAATTGAATAAGGCTAAATTTACTTTTCAAATGCGTTATCTGTTGTTACACAGAAGCTTACAACTCTTTAGAGACAATCTGGCAAATTCAGGTGACACTTTTGTTTAACATGTTTGCCTCCCTTTCGATTTCAGTCTTAACACTGAAGTACTTTAAATACAGATACTCGGAGTTACCGATCATTAATACCAGTGTTTAATGTCATGTGTGCTTGTGTCTGTATGTTGATTTATTTTAGGATTGATAGCATTGTGGAGGCTTTTGTTCCTATATCTCCTGAAGTTTCCTATTACCTTTTTGTTAATGCTTTTCTGCCTCTAGGCTGTGAACAACTTCAGAAATGGAACTGGCTACACAAAAAGGGCTCCGTAGGCAGATTCGGCAGCAACAGCACCAGCGGCCGCCACCGCCGCCACCACTCATGACTGTCGTGCCTCCTGCCGCTCCGGTGATGGCCGGTGAACTTTGCAAATCTTCCTCTCTGTCAATCAGCCGTTTGTTGGAAGAGAAGGTGACTTTTATTTCAACAGAGGCAGTGAGTCTTGTCTTTTCGTAGAGCTTATTTTCCAACTGTTTGCTTTTATTCACAAGGGCTGCTGGGTTCCTCTACCAAGACAAGAAGCACTACCAAGTCTTCTGGGCCCCCAGGGACAATCAATACCCACAACTAGTAAGTACCTGTAACTTTAGAATGTCTTTTAAAAAATGATCTTCAGATGAACTGAGTGGGATTTTTTTCTTTTTCCCCTCCCCACTCCAAAAGGTCATCCAATTCCAGTACAATTTGCTCAGCAGGTGGCCGACCAGGCTGGGAACTGTAAGTGTTCCACAGAAATTCAATAAATTCCTACTGGTAACCTGTTAAAGGAGGCTGTAACGCATAACTTATACAACAGCTGATCTCTAATGAAAGAGGTGTGCACAGATAGTTGCGGAGAAAACAAATGGTAATTAATTTTGAAATGGCTTAATTTGAATTGGCTTTAACAAAGGGGATCTCTGCTTGCAGTAAGATTATTTAAAATAAAACTCCGGTATGTGACTGAAGAGAGGACTCTGAAAAGTGAACACTTTTTGAGGAAACCATAATTACATGTAAAAATTAAATATAATTACAGGATCAGGTGGAAAGCCACCCTTTTGACTACTGGCTGAATGGGGCTGAAGAAACTGATTTCCCAACAGAAATCAGGCTCCAACATTCTTTTTTTAACAACTCAATTGATACTGATTGAGCAAATTGTTGCAAAAGTCAATGCTGTTATTTTATGACAGTTTTGAATTTCTTCAAGTTAGTCATCTCAAATAGCCAGGCTGCTTTCTCTCGGTTGGAGTACGAGGATCTGTTTTATCTGTTAGTGCAGTGTCAAGTTAATCCTTCCTTTTGGTATATATTTGTTGTAGGTAGATTGTAAGGGTGCGTTGTGTTTATGAAATCTTAAAGACAAATCACAGCAAAACCCAGGATCCATCCCACAGATTGTCTAAAATCTCAAATTCAGTAAGCAAGAAAATAGCAATTCAGGGACAAGAACAGGCCAAATATATCATCATGAGGCAACAACATAGGAAGCGTATGTGGAAGAAGGTAAAAGCCGATTGAGAGAAGATTAGTGAATATCTGTGCAGTACTTGGAAGATCAGAAGGGGGAAGTACGAAGTGTATGAAGGAGCGGCAGCGGAGTGGTGGGCACTTGGCACGTGGGAGATGGGAGTCTCTTTTAAGCATGGGCAGCCTCCATCCACAGTGGCAAAGCTGCGTATAAGAGAGGAGCCTGAGGGAACTCTTGGCGGGGAGGATGTGGAAGGCACCTATGAGGATGAAGAAATGAGCGTAGTCTCAAATGAACAGAAAGCAGGGAGAAAGATGCTTGAGCTGATAACAAGAAGTGCTCACCACCGTGCTCCCGCTTCATTCGCTTTCCTCTTTAAAATCAGGGCAGAGTGTAACAAACAGTGACACACCTTTTGGGGTTTCTTTAGAAGGTCAAATGGAGGACACCTACACAGCAAATGTGCCAAAGGACTGAGGGCCCAACTCTACCAGCACCGACACCAGCCTCTGTGCCTGTGCCTCCACCTCCCTTGTATCCACCACCACCCCATGCGCTCCCTCTTCACCTGGTCAGCCTCCATCTGCTGGGGGCACTGTCCCCCCTCCCTGATATCCCCCAGCTGCTGCAAACATGCCATCAGCTTGGGTGCCAACAGCAGCACCAATGGCTCATTGAAATACCATCCCAGCGACACAAGCACCTCCTTGATAGAATCATAGAATCATTTAGGTTGGAAAAGACCTTTGAGATCATCAAGTCGAACTGTGAACCCAACACTGCCAAGTCCACCACTAAACCAGGTCCCTAAGTGCCACATCCATCTACAGGTCTTCTAAATGCCTCCAGGGATGGTGACTCAACCACTGCCCTGGGCAGCCTGTCCCAGTGCTTGACAACCCTTTTGGTGAAGGAATTTTTCCTTACCCCGTTGCTTGGCAGAGAGAGGCACAACTCTGTTGTCTTTCCACGGTGGACTTTGCCAGCAGCCTTGCTGCAGCCAGCAGACAAGGTCATCCAAGAGGGAGAAGACATAAGGCAGATGAGGCAGCCCGGAAGCTACCACACAACTTCAGGCGCTGATGCTCCACCTCCTGTGAGCACATCGAGATGAAGAGCGGCACCTGGAAACCAGGCCAGAGAGGTGGAAAGCTGGAGTCTTGCAAGAGGGCTGAAGAGCAGCCCCCTCCTGCTGCCCTGTTGTGGCACTGGAGGTGGTACTGAGGTTCTGGGAGTGAAACGCTGGGATGGTGCAAAGCAGCAGGCAGTGACAGCCAAGAGGCAGATCCTCTCCTCAGCTGCGCGGTCACTGCTGTGTTTAGAAAAGTTGTTGGTTCCCAGTGGTGCCAGCGAACAGACTGTGGTGCCTGGCAGGAGCATCGCAGACTAGTTGGGTCTCCTTCTGTGCTCTGAACCTGCAGAGAGCTACAGAGGTGGCAAAACTTCTTGGCCAAGGAGATCCTCCTCAGGTGACCCAACATGGGTTTGAAATCCACCCACACAGTATTTATTCTTGAAGAAGAAAGACACTTCCAAAGCATCAAGCTTTGCATCGCTGCCACAGCTTCTGGAGTCAAAAAAAGATAGCAAAGTTAGAGCACTCCTGTTTTTGTTTATCTCTGTCAAAGCACTGTTAGATACCACAGTGATGGGCAATGTATCAAGTCTGAAGAGAGCTTCGCAAGTTGGCATTTCCAATGTCAGCAACGTCTAATGAGGGCAGACACTGTCTGCACAGGTCTGACCGAGCTTCCTAGAGCCTGGAAGCCCTGGCAGCTGCTTCTGGTCAGGCTACTTGTGCCTTTACTAATAACAGCAATGATATAGATATAGATAGATAGATAGATAGATATTTACTCTCCTTTTTGCCTTTTTTTTTTTATCCACCAGGCATCTTGGGAGGAATAATACTAAAAAGTCAAATAAGAAAAAACTCTGGCCAGGTCCTCTTATGGCCAAGATGCCTTCCGTAAAAGGAGCCTCTTGGGGCACAGGCGTTCCTCCGCCACGTTCATCCAAGCAAGCCCGCCTGCCGTGGCATTTTGTGAAGGGTAACAAATGCCACGCTGCCCAAGCACGAGAGCCGTAGCTAAAGTGTGTGAGTGAGGAGCGGACGCACCCTGCTCGACATGCGGCTGCCAGGATCCTCTGCTTCCCTGGGTGGCATCGGGCGCTGCCAGCTCCTGAGTGCCGACCCAGTAACGAGTCCAGCAGTGAGGTAACTTTGCCCCTGTGAATGCCAGACGGCAGCTGGAGGAGCAGTGCTAGAGGAGGCTTGGAAGCAAAGGTGACTTTGTCACGGAAGGCGAGGTTGTTGGGTGACCATTAAATACAGGGCTCGGCCGGTGGCTGGTGCCAGGGAAATGGTTCTGGAGCCCTGGTAGTCCTGCTGTGGCCGGGGCCAAAGTGGCCGCTGGGAGCGGGATGGGGGCAGGAGCAAAATGAGCAGGGCAGGGACAAACCTAAATGCTGCAAGCGGGGCAGGAGCAAAGCTAGGCACCCCACCTTGGGCAGGGGCATAAAGGGCCACCCGAGCAGGGCAAATGCAGGTACCCTGTGTGGAGAAGGGGCAAAAGGAGCCTCCCCCTCAAGCAAGAGAGGGAAAATACCAGCCATCTTGAGAGGGGCATGATGAAAATAAGCCAGCCGAGCAAGGCTGTGGCTAAACTGGTTGCTCCAAGTGGAGGATGAAAAGAGAAAGCCTCCCCGAGCGGAGCAGGAGCCCAAGTAACTGTCCCGAGCTTGGCAGGAGTAAAACTAACTGCCCTGAGCAGGCCTGGGGAAAAGCAGATGATGCAGGCGGGGCAAGGGCCAAAGCAGCCAGCTGAAGTGGGGCAGGAATAACAACCAGCTGCGCGTCAGGGCAGAAGCAATACTGGCTGCCCTCAGAGCGGGCCAAGGTGTTAAACCAGATGCTAAAAAAGCTGCCCAGAAATGTTTTTTGGGAGCTCCAGGGTGAGAGAGCGGCTGGCTGGGGGCCTGGCAGCCAGGCAAGGGCAACCCAGCGCAGTTGCTGAGGGCGTTTCTTTGGTAGCGCTAGTTCCGAGTCAGCCTGTGGCTGTATCGTGGCGGGCAGATAAAATTCCTTGGAAATGAACCTGTAAGAGAGCGGGTGCTTTGCTACGTGAGTCTCACGGACACAGTCCTGTACCTGGGAGAAGCAGAAAAGAAACCCTTAGGAACCCGAATGTGCCGGCCAAAGCTGTGAGCAGGAACACTTACAGGCCTGGCCAGGTTTTGATTTGTCTGGCTGTGCGGCTCAGAGAAGAGGTGGGAGCTCTGCCGGGCGACGAACAGCCCTTCAGCAGCAGTGTGTGGGGAAGCCCGAGGGCTGCCAGCTGCTGCCTACGCGAGCTGCTCGGTCTGTGGCGGCCGTGTGGCCACGGTGCGTCCCCGTGGGGCCCCGTGTCACAAAGGGGCAGTGATGCGGCACCCGCCCAGCGCTTGTGAGCTCACCTGGCCAGGGCTTGGTATCCTGACGAGCAGGCCAGTGAAGGCTAGTTGGGCCGAGCTGGCCTTCGGGACAACTCGGCTCCTTCCTTTGCTACTTGCGTGGCTCCTTTTTTCCAAGCGTTTATCGCTTACTGGCCACTTCTCGCCAACTTCCATCCTCTTTCAAAGGTAATTCTGATTTGACTTGCAGGCCAGATGGTAGAGTAGGTAGATACAGGATAAAAGTAGAGGCTGTTCTATACCTTCCGAGCCCTAGGCTGAGCTATTGCACCTTTCTAGGCTGGCCAGAACTAGAGCTCTATGGGTAGAGTTCCTATTTGCTAATCCTCCTTTCTTTGCCATAAGCTAGTGCAGGTAAGTAGCGGGGTGGCAGCGTAGCCCGAGGCATTGGGTCAGCCTAGAATCACCAGAAGCCCACCCCGACTGATGCAGTCGGAAGGGTGACAGAAAAGGAGCGCGGCAACTGCAGCCGTTAAAGCAGCAGCAGCTGAAAGCCGGTTGCTCCTGCCTACAAGGTGGGAAAGTGTGGGCTAGAGAGCCAGAGGGCTCTGCTGCTAACGGTGGCAAGAGGTCAGCAGCAGGTCCTCTTCAGAGAAGGTGCCATGATTGGAGTCTTTCAAAAGGGCCTTTGAAATTGCTGTGGATTGTGGCCCTGTGACAGTGATGGTAAGGGGGTCAGCCTGCAGCTCTGCACCTGTTACAAGTACCACTGAAACAGTTTTGATGGCGGATGCTGTTCTGTGGGTTTTGTTTGAGGGTTTTTTTTTAAAAAAATCATTTTGTTGAGCTACAATTCTTCTTTGCAATCAGGGGACGGGACTGGTGTGGCTCTTCTCTTTCTGGCGTGCCTCCTGACATCCTTTGTCATCCTGAGCTTTCCCCTCTGTTCCTGAGAGGAGCGATGGCCGCCATGGGGAACGACTCCTGTGAGTAACGGCTTCACCAGCAGGCTTGGGCTTTGTGAATCCCCAAAGGCAAGGGACGTGTCTGGTGTTCCTTCCCTGAATGCTGATGTGCTGACAACGTGGAGTGAATCCTGGGGCGTTTCCTGGTAGCAGCCAGACTTACCCAGGAGTTTTTTATTAGACAGCGGAAAACACGTTTTTGTCACTCCTCTGCCAGTGTGCACAAGACTTTGAAAGATGCCATTGCTCCTAGAAAGCTCTGCCATCAGTAGGGTTAGCTTCTGTGCTGGGTACTTGCTTGTTTTTGTCAAGTTACAATCAGGAAAAGGGAAGGCTTGGCCTGCTAATCCAGTTCAAGACTCTAGAGGGCAAGGAAGGTAGGCCGAGGCACAGAAATGAGACTGCGGGTTTGCTGGACTTTGGCCAAAGTAAGCGGGGGAACAGGCTGTTTTCCAAAAGTGTTTCTTGACCAGCAAATTTCAATGGCAGTGTTAGGCTTCCCGCGACGTTTCTGTGTTGGAGGTTAGAGCTGGTTGTCCTGGGTGCTCCTGTACAGAACTCGGCTGCTAAAATAGGCTTTCATGCAGCAATTTCTTCTCATCTCTTTCCAAATGCCATTTCCCTGCAGTCATTGCCGAGGGAAAGGCTCCTCCACAAAGGATCCTCTTTCCCATGGAGAAGATTTGCATGGCCTGGCAGCGACGACGGGGAGCTGGAGCGGGACTCACCAACCTGGGCAATACGTGCTTCCTCAACTCCGTCCTGCAGTGCCTGACGTACACACCCCCTCTGGCCAACTACCTGCTCTCTCGGGAGCACAGCCAGTCGTGTGAGTACCTTGATGAACATCTCCTTGTCAATCTGTTGGGCACTTCCCAAGGATGCCCAGAACCTGGAATTTGATTCAGGAGGACAGCAGCCCTTCTTGCTCAACCCCCCGAGCTGGTGTTCTTTGAACACTCCAGCCTAGAAGCCACTTGTCGTATCTAGGTGTGTTCATCTTCAGAAAGGCACCTCTTTCTAGCCCGGGTCTTGGTCCCTATTCCTGCAAGTTAAACCCTCCTTGCTTACTGCACAGAAAACTTCTGTCGCTTAAGCAGCCCCCTGAAGAAAGTTTTCTACGCACTAAAATGTCCTGGGCTTGTTGGGACCTTGGCACCTTGGGAGAGGAGGAGTGGAGACTGTTCTCATAACTGCCAGATCTCCATTAGGTTTCCCATTGCTACGGGCATTTTGCTAACCTGAGAAGCTTGTTTCCTTCCCTCCCTCTCTCCCTCCCTCTTCAGGTCGTCAGCAAGGCTTCTGCATGATGTGCAGAATGGAAGGGCACGTTAACAGCGTCCTGCGTTCCTCAGCCAGCACCGTCCAGCCTTGGGCTGTCGTCAGTGCTCTCACACGTAAGTCACTTCAGGTGCTTTGACACGTTCTCTCCTGTTCTGGTAGGAAAGCACTACTAAATTCTTCTTTCTTAGGAATAGGAGAACATTTCCAGCTTGGCATGCAGGAGGACGCCCACGAGTTCTTACGCTATACTGTCGACGCCATGCAGAGCGCTTGTCTGAGTGGAAGGAGCGAGTAAGCACAAGCAAATTACCTTTCCAATGTTCCTGAGCCCTTTGGACTCCTTCATGTACTCCCGTCCAGGAAAACCTATGCCCAGGGTTTTCAGGCCAAGTAAAACTCCTGGTGGAGATAACTGTCTGCCTCACCATTTCTTTCCAGCTGGGACATCTCTTCTCAATCAACTACCGTTGTCCATCAAGTCTTTGGGGGTTGTCTGAGATCCAGAGGTACTTTTCCATAACTGTCGCTCTCCTTGGAATTGTCGGTGCCCTTCTGCCTGCCTGTGATAAATGGCTGTTTGTGTGACTGGCGTAGTAGGTACGAAGAGCGTCAACCGGCACAGCTGATTTCCCCCATCGCTGAGCATTTTGATTTGCCTTCTAGTCACGTGCTTGAGCTGCAAAGCAGTTTCCGATTCCTACGAGGCCTTCCTGGATGTTCCTTTGGATATCCAGGTGAGATGTTTTGAAACGGTAGTGCAAACTATTTCAAGGCCCCTGCAGGGGGCCTAGTTTATCTCCAGCAAACTCGGCTGACTTGAACCCGTGGGCTGTTACCACGCAAGAGCTTGGTGTTGGTTGGGAAGGGAAGCGGGCTTCCGTGCTCCTTCTGTGGAAGCCCTGTCAATGGCCTCCCTGTGCTGTGTGCTGGGTTTCAGCTGGGCAGAGAGTAAGGATGGTATCTACAGCCAAGATGACGCTGTCGTACCGCCCTGCTCTGGACTCCCTCAACAAGTGTCTGATTGCTGGACGGATGCGTCTGCTTGTGTTATTTTTGACCACGCGTACCGCAGGCAACTCTGGTACCGCCCAGGGGAGGCTGTTTGTTGGGATAACGCTGGTACCACACGGGGAGCTATTCCGTGGGATGCTGAGTTTCCAGGAGCTCAGCGCTCTCCTTTCTTTCTCACCCAGGCAGCCTCATCTGTCACCGGAGCTCTGGAAGACTTTGTCAGGCCTGAGCAGCTGGATGGGGAAAACGGCTACAAATGTAGCAAGTAAGATTATTCCTAATGACAGCTTCCCAGGAGATCCTGGCCTACGGGATTGCACGGCTGGGAGCACTAGTTATGTTTTGACTTCATTGGGAAACCCGCTCATGAGACAGCTTGGGGGTTGGGTTTTTTTTTCCTTCCCCTCAAAACTAATCCAGACGAATCCTCCGGAATTTGGAAAATTATGCATCCGTTTCTAAGACGGGTACTTTTTCTTTCCCCTTCTGCCTGAATATTTGGAAAGCTTTGGTGAGAATTTTATTCCTGGCATGGTCTGCCCTGGAGGTGGTCAGCCTTCCTAGCTATGACGCTGCCCACTGAACTAGCCCTATGGCCAGAAGGGAAAAGACACGTCCCGTACACGTTGGTGAGCCGAAGGCAGGAGGTGCTCTGGAGAGCGATTTGGCGTGATTTGGCAACAGCAGCTTCCTCAAGAAAGCAGTCGACGGTTTCATTTCCAAGGCTTTTTGGATGCTTGTGTCTCTGTCTGGGAGACCTGGGTCCTCAGAGCAGTAGCAGCCCCCGCTGGCTCTCTGAACAGTGTCATGCCTAGTTGTTGCCTTGCAAAGACTGTCGCCTGCTGCTCTCCAAAGTGAGCCACCCTAGACCGAAGCCACCTTCAGTGAGAGCGTATGGGCTTAAGGGGTCTGCAGTGCAAACACGTGCATTCGACAGTTGGGCAAAGCAAGCCTTAACTCAACCCTACATGGCTGCGGGGTGGAGCAGGGAGAAGACAGGTTGCCACAGTTGGGTCTGTGCTTGTTTTCAAGGTGTGAACAGCTGGTCACTGCGTCCAAGAGGCTTACAATACATCGTCCCTCCAACGTCCTGACAGTGTGCTTGAAGAGATTCGATGCCTTCTCTGGCAGGAAGATTAGCAAGGTATGTATACGAGTGCGCTATGACTTTGTCTGCTTGGAAGGAGACCTTTCCCAAAGCAGAATCCTTTTTTGGAAGTTGTTAGCATCTGCACAAAACGGCTATCGAGTGCAGCCACCTAAGAGAAGTCAATGCAATAGCTGTGCCTTGCTCTTTCCCTTGTGGTAAGAGGAAAGTTCCAATGTGAAGATAAGCTCCTACTGTGCTCGTAAAGAGCTGGTTTGGCCGAGAAGAGTTTTCTGCCACTTCAGTGATGAAGTGGCAACACCTGCTTTTGACGAATTGAGAAGATCTATTTCTAGACCTCTAGCCTGTGTTTGGTGACGAGGTTTTCTCTGGCTGTTTCCTAAAGGCTCTCAGGATAATTTCTGAGACTTCTTGGTGTCTCTGTAGGCTGTGGAGTATCCGGAATATTTGGACCTTGGCGCGTACACATCTGAAGCGCCTGGAGAATCACTCCTCTATTCCTTGTATGCCGTCCTGGTACACAAAGGTTTCAGCTGTCAGGCAGGACACTATTACTGCTTCGTAAAGGTAAAAGTCACCTTTGTGATTTGCGTTGGTGTATCGTGTGTCCGTCGGTGGTGTCCTGTCTGTGTTTTTCTTTTAAAACCCCTGCAGTTCATGAAAAGATAGCGTTGCCTTTCTTTGCAGAGCAGCGATGGACAGTGGTACAAGATGGATGATGACTCTGTGGGTCTTTGTGACATCGAGACGGTTCTGTGCCAGCGCGCCTATTTGCTCTTCTATGCCAGGTAATAGCAAGTGTGAAAGGGTGTTCGGAATACGCTCCCTCTCCTGTGCCTGACCTTGTTGCTCTTCGCCTCCGGTGGGTTTTGCTTTCTGTCCTAGGAGAGAATGACTGTTTGTGCAGTTGAGTTCTGTCTGTTCTGCAGTTTGCCAGGTCCTTCCTTCTCTCTTCTTGCTTGGCACCGCAACAAGCTGTTGCGCTTGTGTAAATCGCTAGCTGCCTGCTCTCTGAGACTGGCTAGCTGCGACAAGGGGCAAAATGGAGGTCCGAGAGGGTGTCAAGATGAGTTACTGCTCTGAAAGGGACAGGTGTGGCTGGAAGACCATGATCTAATTTCCAGCTTCTAGTGCTGGTTCAGGCTTCTGCGTGTCATCTCAAGTGCTGCCGGAAAATGATAGGATGAGACTGAAGCCACGAGGAGGCTGCAAGAACAAGCCTAGACTAAGATCACTGTTGTTTCTCCAGGCACCACAATTTGACCCCCGGAGCAGGCGCTGAACGGCAAGAGACAAAGAGCACTTCCGTGGCGAGGCTGGGTCGAGTGCAGAAGAGTCCCCTTTCTGGGGGCACGGTGGGATTGAGAAATCCAAAAGGTGGAGAGAATATGCAGAGGATCCAAGGGAAGGGAAGAACACAGGGCTCTGCAGGACCTCCCCCTCAGCACTGTGGCAGGAAGAGAGCGCGCTCTGACACTGAGGAGGGGGAGAAGCTGAACGGAAGCCAAGCAGAGTGGCCGCCTCCCAGGCGGAGGTGCACTTGCCACGTGCGGGAAACGCGGAAGCGCGCTCACCGTCAGCTGGCCCACGGCAGTGGGAACCTGCACAGCTCTTCCCCCGGGAAGAGAAAGAGCCCTGGTGACAGCAGAAGCTCAGGAGGGGAAGGCGTGCACGGCGTGAGCGGCCACAGAGCAGGCTCGCATCCTGCTTCAGTAGGTGACCAGCAGCCCGGGAAGTACTCACTTGGACAACGTGTGCTCCCACCAATGCCACTTCACCCAGAGGCTGCAGGCTCTTGCCAGGCACGTGAAAAACAAACCCACAGAAAGAGGAAACGCTCCTGTGCAGAGGAGGATGAAAGCGCGCCCGAAAGAAAGCAGCAAAAGACAGAAGCGAGCATTCTGGTGATCCAAAACTGGAAAAGAAATGCAAGGAAGTGAAGAAGGAAGACAAATCCAAAGAGGCTCTGGAGAGGCGGACTAAAAAGTAAGCAACGGACAGACGCATTCAGTACCCGTGCCTGAGCTTGCCGTCGCCACCTGCGATTGACCATCACAGGCCGCAGACAAACGTTCTCAAAAGATTGCTGACCATCAAACTTGACATTTACGATCGGAACAATAAAAATGTCATCGTAACCAAACGCAGTCCTAAGTGGTGCTGCTGATTTCCGTAGAGGGTTTTTGAGTGGAAAACTGTAGGAAGTTTTTGCGAGTTTTTAATGTAGAGAGCATTGATTCCCAGTGGTGCCGGTGAACAGACTGTGGTGCCTGGCAGGAGCATCGCAGACTAGTTGGGTCTCCTTCTGTGCTCTGAACCTGCAGAGAGCTACAGAGGTGGCAAAACTTCTTGGCCAAGGAGATCCTCCTCAGGTGACCCAACATGGGTTTGAAATCCACCCACACAGTATTTATTCTTGAAGAAGAAAGACACTTCCAAAGCATCAAGCTTTGCATCGCTGCCACAGCTTCTGGAGTCAAAAAAAGATAGCAAAGTTAGAGCACTCCTGTTTTTGTTTATCTCTGTCAAAGCACTGTTAGATACCACAGTGATGGGCAATGTATCAAGTCTGAAGAGAGCTTCGCAAGTTGGCATTTCCAATGTCAGCAACGTCTAATGAGGGCAGACACTGTCTGCACAGGTCTGACCGAGCTTCCTAGAGCCTGGAAGCCCTGGCAGCTGCTTCTGGTCAGGCTACTTGTGCCTTTACTAATAACAGCAATGATATAGATATAGATAGATAGATAGATAGATATTTACTCTCCTTTTTGCCTTTTTTTTTTAATCCACCAGGCATCTTGGGAGGAATAATACTAAAAAGTCAAATAAGAAAAAACTCTGGCCAGGTCCTCTTATGGCCAAGATGCCTTCCGTAAAAGGAGCCTCTTGGGGCACAGGCGTTCCTCCGCCACGTTCATCCAAGCAAGCCCGCCTGCCGTGGCATTTTGTGAAGGGTAACAAATGCCACGCTGCCCAAGCACGAGAGCCGTAGCTAAAGTGTGTGAGTGAGGAGCGGACGCACCCTGCTCGACATGCGGCTGCCAGGATCCTCTGCTTCCCTGGGTGGCATCGGGCGCTGCCAGCTCCTGAGCGCCGACCCAGTAACGAGTCCAGCAGTGAGGTAACTTTGCCCCTGTGAATGCCAGACGGCAGCTGGAGGAGCAGTGCTAGAGGAGGCTTGGAAGCAAAGGTGACTTTGTCACGGAAGGCGAGGTTGTTGGGTGACCATTAAATACAGGGCTCGGCCGGTGGCTGGTGCCAGGGAAATGGTTCTGGAGCCCTGGTAGTCCTGCTGTGGCCGGGGCCAAAGTGGCCGCTGGGAGCGGGATGGGGGCAGGAGCAAAATGAGCAGGGCAGGGACAAACCTAAATGCTGCAAGCGGGGCAGGAGCAAAGCTAGGCACCCCACCTTGGGCAGGGGCATAAAGGGCCACCCGAGCAGGGCAAATGCAGGTACCCTGTGTGGAGAAGGGGCAAAAGGAGCCTCCCCCTCAAGCAAGAGAGGGAAAATACCAGCCATCTTGAGAGGGGCATGATGAAAATAAGCCAGCCGAGCAAGGCTGTGGCTAAACTGGTTGCTCCAAGTGGAGGATGAAAAGAGAAAGCCTCCCCGAGCGGAGCAGGAGCCCAAGTAACTGTCCCGAGCTTGGCAGGAGTAAAACTAACTGCCCCGAGCAGGCCTGGGGAAAAGCAGATGATGCAGGCGGGGCAAGGGCCAAAGCAGCCAGCTGAAGTGGGGCAGGAATAACAACCAGCTGCGCGTCAGGGCAGAAGCAATACTGGCTGCCCTCAGAGCGGGCCAAGGTGTTAAACCAGATGCTAAAAAAGCTGCCCAGAAATGTTTTTTGGGAGCTCCAGGGTGAGAGAGCGGCTGGCTGGGGGCCTGGCAGCCAGGCAAGGGCAACCCAGCGCAGTTGCTGAGGGCGTTTCTTTGGTAGCGCTAGTTCCGAGTCAGCCTGTGGCTGTATCGTGGCGGGCAGATAAAATTCCTTGGAAATGAACCTGTAAGAGAGCGGGTGCTTTGCTACGTGAGTCTCACGGACACAGTCCTGTACCTGGGAGAAGCAGAAAAGAAACCCTTAGGAACCCGAATGTGCCGGCCAAAGCTGTGAGCAGGAACACTTACAGGCCTGGCCAGGTTTTGATTTGTCTGGCTGTGCGGCTCAGAGAAGAGGTGGGAGCTCTGCCGGGCGACGAACAGCCCTTCAGCAGCAGTGTGTGGGGAAGCCCGAGGGCTGCCAGCTGCTGCCTACGCGAGCTGCTCGGTCTGTGGCGGCCGTGTGGCCACGGTGCGTCCCCGTGGGGCCCCGTGTCACAAAGGGGCAGTGATGCGGCACCCGCCCAGCGCTTGTGAGCTCACCTGGCCAGGGCTTGGTATCCTGACGAGCAGGCCAGTGAAGGCTAGTTGGGCTGAGCTGGCCTTCGGGACAACTCGGCTCCTTCCTTTGCTACTTGCGTGGCTCCTTTTTCCCAAGCGTTTATCGCTTACTGGCCACTTCTCGCCAACTTCCATCCTCTTTCAAAGGTAATTCTGATTTGACTTGCAGGCCAGATGGTAGAGTAGGTAGATACAGGATAAAAGTAGAGGCTGTTCTATACCTTCCGAGCCCTAGGCTGAGCTATTGCACCTTTCTAGGCTGGCCAGAACTAGAGCTCTATGGGTAGAGTTCCTATTTGCTAATCCTCCTTTCTTTGCCATAAGCTAGTGCAGGTAAGTAGCGGGGTGGCAGCGTAGCCCGAGGCATTGGGTCAGCCTAGAATCACCAGAAGCCCACCCCGACTGATGCAGTCGGAAGGGTGACAGAAAAGGAGCGCGGCAACTGCAGCCGTTAAAGCAGCAGCAGCTGAAAGCCGGTTGCTCCTGCCTACAAGGTGGGAAAGTGTGGGCTAGAGAGCCAGAGGGCTCTGCTGCTAACGGTGGCAAGAGGTCAGCAGCAGGTCCTCTTCAGAGAAGGTGCCATGATTGGAGTCTTTCAAAAGGGCCTTTGAAATTGCTGTGGATTGTGGCCCTGTGACAGTGATGGTAAGGGGGTCAGCCTGCAGCTCTGCACCTGTTACAAGTACCACTGAAACAGTTTTGATGGCGGATGCTGTTCTGTGGGTTTTGTTTGAGGGTTTTTTTTTAAAAAAATCATTTTGTTGAGCTACAATTCTTCTTTGCAATCAGGGGACGGGACTGGTGTGGCTCTTCTCTTTCTGGCGTGCCTCCTGACATCCTTTGTCATCCTGAGCTTTCCCCTCTGTTCCTGAGAGGAGCGATGGCCGCCATGGGGAACGACTCCTGTGAGTAACGGCTTCACCAGCAGGCTTGGGCTTTGTGAATCCCCAAAGGCAAGGGACGTGTCTGGTGTTCCTTCCCTGAATGCTGATGTGCTGACAACGTGGAGTGAATCCTGGGGCGTTTCCTGGTAGCAGCCAGACTTACCCAGGAGTTTTTTATTAGACAGCGGAAAACACGTTTTTGTCACTCCTCTGCCAGTGTGCACAAGACTTTGAAAGATGCCATTGCTCCTAGAAAGCTCTGCCATCAGTAGGGTTAGCTTCTGTGCTGGGTACTTGCTTGTTTTTGTCAAGTTACAATCAGGAAAAGGGAAGGCTTGGCCTGCTAATCCAGTTCAAGACTCTAGAGGGCAAGGAAGGTAGGCCGAGGCACAGAAATGAGACTGCGGGTTTGCTGGACTTTGGCCAAAGTAAGCGGGGGAACAGGCTGTTTTCCAAAAGTGTTTCTTGACCAGCAAATTTCAATGGCAGTGTTAGGCTTCCCGCGACGTTTCTGTGTTGGAGGTTAGAGCTGGTTGTCCTGGGTGCTCCTGTACAGAACTCGGCTGCTAAAATAGGCTTTCATGCAGCAATTTCTTCTCATCTCTTTCCAAATGCCATTTCCCTGCAGTCATTGCCGAGGGAAAGGCTCCTCCACAAAGGATCCTCTTTCCCATGGAGAAGATTTGCATGGCCTGGCAGCGACGACGGGGAGCTGGAGCGGGACTCACCAACCTGGGCAATACGTGCTTCCTCAACTCCGTCCTGCAGTGCCTGACGTACACACCCCCTCTGGCCAACTACCTGCTCTCTCGGGAGCACAGCCAGTCGTGTGAGTACCTTGATGAACATCTCCTTGTCAATCTGTTGGGCACTTCCCAAGGATGCCCAGAACCTGGAATTTGATTCAGGAGGACAGCAGCCCTTCTTGCTCAACCCCCCGAGCTGGTGTTCTTTGAACACTCCAGCCTAGAAGCCACTTGTCGTATCTAGGTGTGTTCATCTTCAGAAAGGCACCTCTTTCTAGCCCGGGTCTTGGTCCCTATTCCTGCAAGTTAAACCCTCCTTGCTTACTGCACAGAAAACTTCTGTCGCTTAAGCAGCCCCCTGAAGAAAGTTTTCTACGCACTAAAATGTCCTGGGCTTGTTGGGACCTTGGCACCTTGGGAGAGGAGGAGTGGAGACTGTTCTCATAACTGCCAGATCTCCATTAGGTTTCCCATTGCTACGGGCATTTTGCTAACCTGAGAAGCTTGTTTCCTTCCCTCCCTCTCTCCCTCCCTCTTCAGGTCGTCAGCAAGGCTTCTGCATGATGTGCAGAATGGAAGGGCACGTTAACAGCGTCCTGCGTTCCTCAGCCAGCACCGTCCAGCCTTGGGCTGTCGTCAGTGCTCTCACACGTAAGTCACTTCAGGTGCTTTGACACGTTCTCTCCTGTTCTGGTAGGAAAGCACTACTAAATTCTTCTTTCTTAGGAATAGGAGAACATTTCCAGCTTGGCATGCAGGAGGACGCCCACGAGTTCTTACGCTATACTGTCGACGCCATGCAGAGCGCTTGTCTGAGTGGAAGGAGCGAGTAAGCACAAGCAAATTACCTTTCCAATGTTCCTGAGCCCTTTGGACTCCTTCATGTACTCCCGTCCAGGAAAACCTATGCCCAGGGTTTTCAGGCCAAGTAAAACTCCTGGTGGAGATAACTGTCTGCCTCACCATTTCTTTCCAGCTGGGACATCTCTTCTCAATCAACTACCGTTGTCCATCAAGTCTTTGGGGGTTGTCTGAGATCCAGAGGTACTTTTCCATAACTGTCGCTCTCCTTGGAATTGTCGGTGCCCTTCTGCCTGCCTGTGATAAATGGCTGTTTGTGTGACTGGCGTAGTAGGTACGAAGAGCGTCAACCGGCACAGCTGATTTCCCCCATCGCTGAGCATTTTGATTTGCCTTCTAGTCACGTGCTTGAGCTGCAAAGCAGTTTCCGATTCCTACGAGGCCTTCCTGGATGTTCCTTTGGATATCCAGGTGAGATGTTTTGAAACGGTAGTGCAAACTATTTCAAGGCCCCTGCAGGGGGCCTAGTTTATCTCCAGCAAACTCGGCTGACTTGAACCCGTGGGCTGTTACCACGCAAGAGCTTGGTGTTGGTTGGGAAGGGAAGCGGGCTTCCGTGCTCCTTCTGTGGAAGCCCTGTCAATGGCCTCCCTGTGCTGTGTGCTGGGTTTCAGCTGGGCAGAGAGTAAGGATGGTATCTACAGCCAAGATGACGCTGTCGTACCGCCCTGCTCTGGACTCCCTCAACAAGTGTCTGATTGCTGGACGGATGCGTCTGCTTGTGTTATTTTTGACCACGCGTACCGCAGGCAACTCTGGTACCGCCCAGGGGAGGCTGTTTGTTGGGATAACGCTGGTACCACACGGGGAGCTATTCCGTGGGATGCTGAGTTTCCAGGAGCTCAGCGCTCTCCTTTCTTTCTCACCCAGGCAGCCTCATCTGTCACCGGAGCTCTGGAAGACTTTGTCAGGCCTGAGCAGCTGGATGGGGAAAACGGCTACAAATGTAGCAAGTAAGATTATTCCTAATGACAGCTTCCCAGGAGATCCTGGCCTACGGGATTGCACGGCTGGGAGCACTAGTTATGTTTTGACTTCATTGGGAAACCCGCTCATGAGACAGCTTGGGGGTTGGGTTTTTTTTTCCTTCCCCTCAAAACTAATCCAGACGAATCCTCCGGAATTTGGAAAATTATGCATCCGTTTCTAAGACGGGTACTTTTTCTTTCCCCTTCTGCCTGAATATTTGGAAAGCTTTGGTGAGAATTTTATTCCTGGCATGGTCTGCCCTGGAGGTGGTCAGCCTTCCTAGCTATGACGCTGCCCACTGAACTAGCCCTATGGCCAGAAGGGAAAAGACACGTCCCGTACACGTTGGTGAGCCGAAGGCAGGAGGTGCTCTGGAGAGCGATTTGGCGTGATTTGGCAACAGCAGCTTCCTCAAGAAAGCAGTCGACGGTTTCATTTCCAAGGCTTTTTGGATGCTTGTGTCTCTGTCTGGGAGACCTGGGTCCTCAGAGCAGTAGCAGCCCCCGCTGGCTCTCTGAACAGTGTCATGCCTAGTTGTTGCCTTGCAAAGACTGTCGCCTGCTGCTCTCCAAAGTGAGCCACCCTAGACCGAAGCCACCTTCAGTGAGAGCGTATGGGCTTAAGGGGTCTGCAGTGCAAACACGTGCATTCGACAGTTGGGCAAAGCAAGCCTTAACTCAACCCTACATGGCTGCGGGGTGGAGCAGGGAGAAGACAGGTTGCCACAGTTGGGTCTGTGCTTGTTTTCAAGGTGTGAACAGCTGGTCACTGCGTCCAAGAGGCTTACAATACATCGTCCCTCCAACGTCCTGACAGTGTGCTTGAAGAGATTCGATGCCTTCTCTGGCAGGAAGATTAGCAAGGTATGTATACGAGTGCGCTATGACTTTGTCTGCTTGGAAGGAGACCTTTCCCAAAGCAGAATCCTTTTTTGGAAGTTGTTAGCATCTGCACAAAACGGCTATCGAGTGCAGCCACCTAAGAGAAGTCAATGCAATAGCTGTGCCTTGCTCTTTCCCTTGTGGTAAGAGGAAAGTTCCAATGTGAAGATAAGCTCCTACTGTGCTCGTAAAGAGCTGGTTTGGCCGAGAAGAGTTTTCTGCCACTTCAGTGATGAAGTGGCAACACCTGCTTTTGACGAATTGAGAAGATCTATTTCTAGACCTCTAGCCTGTGTTTGGTGACGAGGTTTTCTCTGGCTGTTTCCTAAAGGCTCTCAGGATAATTTCTGAGACTTCTTGGTGTCTCTGTAGGCTGTGGAGTATCCGGAATATTTGGACCTTGGCGCGTACACATCTGAAGCGCCTGGAGAATCACTCCTCTATTCCTTGTATGCCGTCCTGGTACACAAAGGTTTCAGCTGTCAGGCAGGACACTATTACTGCTTCGTAAAGGTAAAAGTCACCTTTGTGATTTGCGTTGGTGTATCGTGTGTCCGTCGGTGGTGTCCTGTCTGTGTTTTTCTTTTAAAACCCCTGCAGTTCATGAAAAGATAGCGTTGCCTTTCTTTGCAGAGCAGCGATGGACAGTGGTACAAGATGGATGATGACTCTGTGGGTCTTTGTGACATCGAGACGGTTCTGTGCCAGCGCGCCTATTTGCTCTTCTATGCCAGGTAATAGCAAGTGTGAAAGGGTGTTCGGAATACGCTCCCTCTCCTGTGCCTGACCTTGTTGCTCTTCGCCTCCGGTGGGTTTTGCTTTCTGTCCTAGGAGAGAATGACTGTTTGTGCAGTTGAGTTCTGTCTGTTCTGCAGTTTGCCAGGTCCTTCCTTCTCTCTTCTTGCTTGGCACCGCAACAAGCTGTTGCGCTTGTGTAAATCGCTAGCTGCCTGCTCTCTGAGACTGGCTAGCTGCGACAAGGGGCAAAATGGAGGTCCGAGAGGGTGTCAAGATGAGTTACTGCTCTGAAAGGGACAGGTGTGGCTGGAAGACCATGATCTAATTTCCAGCTTCTAGTGCTGGTTCAGGCTTCTGCGTGTCATCTCAAGTGCTGCCGGAAAATGATAGGATGAGACTGAAGCCACGAGGAGGCTGCAAGAACAAGCCTAGACTAAGATCACTGTTGTTTCTCCAGGCACCACAATTTGACCCCCGGAGCAGGCGCTGAACGGCAAGAGACAAAGAGCACTTCCGTGGCGAGGCTGGGTCGAGTGCAGAAGAGTCCCCTTTCTGGGGGCACGGTGGGATTGAGAAATCCAAAAGGTGGAGAGAATATGCAGAGGATCCAAGGGAAGGGAAGAACACAGGGCTCTGCAGGACCTCCCCCTCAGCACTGTGGCAGGAAGAGAGCGCGCTCTGACACTGAGGAGGGGGAGAAGCTGAACGGAAGCCAAGCAGAGTGGCCGCCTCCCAGGCGGAGGTGCACTTGCCACGTGCGGGAAACGCGGAAGCGCGCTCACCGTCAGCTGGCCCACGGCAGTGGGAACCTGCACAGCTCTTCCCCCGGGAAGAGAAAGAGCCCTGGTGACAGCAGAAGCTCAGGAGGGGAAGGCGTGCACGGCGTGAGCGGCCACAGAGCAGGCTCGCATCCTGCTTCAGTAGGTGACCAGCAGCCCGGGAAGTACTCACTTGGACAACGTGTGCTCCCACCAATGCCACTTCACCCAGAGGCTGCAGGCTCTTGCCAGGCACGTGAAAAACAAACCCACAGAAAGAGGAAACGCTCCTGTGCAGAGGAGGATGAAAGCGCGCCCGAAAGAAAGCAGCAAAAGACAGAAGCGAGCATTCTGGTGATCCAAAACTGGAAAAGAAATGCAAGGAAGTGAAGAAGGAAGACAAATCCAAAGAGGCTCTGGAGAGGCGGACTAAAAAGTAAGCAACGGACAGACGCATTCAGTACCCGTGCCTGAGCTTGCCGTCGCCACCTGCGATTGACCATCACAGGCCGCAGACAAACGTTCTCAAAAGATTGCTGACCATCAAACTTGACATTTACGATCGGAACAATAAAAATGTCATCGTAACCAAACGCAGTCCTAAGTGGTGCTGCTGATTTCCGTAGAGGGTTTTTGAGTGGAAAACTGTAGGAAGTTTTTGCGAGTTTTTAATGTAGAGAGCATTGATTCCCAGTGGTGCCGGTGAACAGACTGTGGTGCCTGGCAGGAGCATCGCAGACTAGTTGGGTCTCCTTCTGTGCTCTGAACCTGCAGAGAGCTACAGAGGTGGCAAAACTTCTTGGCCAAGGAGATCCTCCTCAGGTGACCCAACATGGGTTTGAAATCCACCCACACAGTATTTATTCTTGAAGAAGAAAGACACTTCCAAAGCATCAAGCTTTGCATCGCTGCCACAGCTTCTGGAGTCAAAAAAAGATAGCAAAGTTAGAGCACTCCTGTTTTTGTTTATCTCTGTCAAAGCACTGTTAGATACCACAGTGATGGGCAATGTATCAAGTCTGAAGAGAGCTTCGCAAGTTGGCATTTCCAATGTCAGCAACGTCTAATGAGGGCAGACACTGTCTGCACAGGTCTGACCGAGCTTCCTAGAGCCTGGAAGCCCTGGCAGCTGCTTCTGGTCAGGCTACTTGTGCCTTTACTAATAACAGCAATGATATAGATATAGATAGATAGATAGATAGATATTTACTCTCCTTTTTGCCTTTTTTTTTTAATCCACCAGGCATCTTGGGAGGAATAATACTAAAAAGTCAAATAAGAAAAAACTCTGGCCAGGTCCTCTTATGGCCAAGATGCCTTCCGTAAAAGGAGCCTCTTGGGGCACAGGCGTTCCTCCGCCACGTTCATCCAAGCAAGCCCGCCTGCCGTGGCATTTTGTGAAGGGTAACAAATGCCACGCTGCCCAAGCACAAGAGCCGTAGCTAAAGTGTGTGAGTGAGGAGCGGACGCACCCTGCTCGACATGCGGCTGCCAGGATCCTCTGCTTCCCTGGGTGGCATCGGGCGCTGCCAGCTCCTGAGCGCCGACCCAGTAACGAGTCCAGCAGTGAGGTAACTTTGCCCCTGTGAATGCCAGACGGCAGCTGGAGGAGCAGTGCTAGAGGAGGCTTGGAAGCAAAGGTGACTTTGTCACGGAAGGCGAGGTTGTTGGGTGACCATTAAATACAGGGCTCGGCCGGTGGCTGGTGCCAGGGAAATGGTTCTGGAGCCCTGGTAGTCCTGCTGTGGCCGGGGCCAAAGTGGCCGCTGGGAGCGGGATGGGGGCAGGAGCAAAATGAGCAGGGCAGGGACAAACCTAAATGCTGCAAGCGGGGCAGGAGCAAAGCTAGGCACCCCACCTTGGGCAGGGGCATAAAGGGCCACCCGAGCAGGGCAAATGCAGGTACCCTGTGTGGAGAAGGGGCAAAAGGAGCCTCCCCCTCAAGCAAGAGAGGGAAAATACCAGCCATCTTGAGAGGGGCATGATGAAAATAAGCCAGCCGAGCAAGGCTGTGGCTAAACTGGTTGCTCCAAGTGGAGGATGAAAAGAGAAAGCCTCCCCGAGCGGAGCAGGAGCCCAAGTAACTGTCCCGAGCTTGGCAGGAGTAAAACTAACTGCCCCGAGCAGGCCTGGGGAAAAGCAGATGATGCAGGCGGGGCAAGGGCCAAAGCAGCCAGCTGAAGTGGGGCAGGAATAACAACCAGCTGCGCGTCAGGGCAGAAGCAATACTGGCTGCCCTCAGAGCGGGCCAAGGTGTTAAACCAGATGCTAAAAAAGCTGCCCAGAAATGTTTTTTGGGAGCTCCAGGGTGAGAGAGCGGCTGGCTGGGGGCCTGGCAGCCAGGCAAGGGCAACCCAGCGCAGTTGCTGAGGGCGTTTCTTTGGTAGCGCTAGTTCCGAGTCAGCCTGTGGCTGTATCGTGGCGGGCAGATAAAATTCCTTGGAAATGAACCTGTAAGAGAGCGGGTGCTTTGCTACGTGAGTCTCACGGACACAGTCCTGTACCTGGGAGAAGCAGAAAAGAAACCCTTAGGAACCCGAATGTGCCGGCCAAAGCTGTGAGCAGGAACACTTACAGGCCTGGCCAGGTTTTGATTTGTCTGGCTGTGCGGCTCAGAGAAGAGGTGGGAGCTCTGCCGGGCGACGAACAGCCCTTCAGCAGCAGTGTGTGGGGAAGCCCGAGGGCTGCCAGCTGCTGCCTACGCGAGCTGCTCGGTCTGTGGCGGCCGTGTGGCCACGGTGCGTCCCCGTGGGGCCCCGTGTCACAAAGGGGCAGTGATGCGGCACCCGCCCAGCGCTTGTGAGCTCACCTGGCCAGGGCTTGGTATCCTGACGAGCAGGCCAGTGAAGGCTAGTTGGGCCGAGCTGGCCTTCGGGACAACTCGGCTCCTTCCTTTGCTACTTGCGTGGCTCCTTTTTTCCAAGCGTTTATCGCTTACTGGCCACTTCTCGCCAACTTCCATCCTCTTTCAAAGGTAATTCTGATTTGACTTGCAGGCCAGATGGTAGAGTAGGTAGATACAGGATAAAAGTAGAGGCTGTTCTATACCTTCCGAGCCCTAGGCTGAGCTATTGCACCTTTCTAGGCTGGCCAGAACTAGAGCTCTATGGGTAGAGTTCCTATTTGCTAATCCTCCTTTCTTTGCCATAAGCTAGTGCAGGTAAGTAGCGGGGTGGCAGCGTAGCCCGAGGCATTGGGTCAGCCTAGAATCACCAGAAGCCCACCCCGACTGATGCAGTCGGAAGGGTGACAGAAAAGGAGCGCGGCAACTGCAGCCGTTAAAGCAGCAGCAGCTGAAAGCCGGTTGCTCCTGCCTACAAGGTGGGAAAGTGTGGGCTAGAGAGCCAGAGGGCTCTGCTGCTAACGGTGGCAAGAGGTCAGCAGCAGGTCCTCTTCAGAGAAGGTGCCATGATTGGAGTCTTTCAAAAGGGCCTTTGAAATTGCTGTGGATTGTGGCCCTGTGACAGTGATGGTAAGGGGGTCAGCCTGCAGCTCTGCACCTGTTACAAGTACCACTGAAACAGTTTTGATGGCGGATGCTGTTCTGTGGGTTTTGTTTGAGGGTTTTTTTTTAAAAAAATCATTTTGTTGAGCTACAATTCTTCTTTGCAATCAGGGGACGGGACTGGTGTGGCTCTTCTCTTTCTGGCGTGCCTCCTGACATCCTTTGTCATCCTGAGCTTTCCCCTCTGTTCCTGAGAGGAGCGATGGCCGCCATGGGGAACGACTCCTGTGAGTAACGGCTTCACCAGCAGGCTTGGGCTTTGTGAATCCCCAAAGGCAAGGGACGTGTCTGGTGTTCCTTCCCTGAATGCTGATGTGCTGACAACGTGGAGTGAATCCTGGGGCGTTTCCTGGTAGCAGCCAGACTTACCCAGGAGTTTTTTATTAGACAGCGGAAAACACGTTTTTGTCACTCCTCTGCCAGTGTGCACAAGACTTTGAAAGATGCCATTGCTCCTAGAAAGCTCTGCCATCAGTAGGGTTAGCTTCTGTGCTGGGTACTTGCTTGTTTTTGTCAAGTTACAATCAGGAAAAGGGAAGGCTTGGCCTGCTAATCCAGTTCAAGACTCTAGAGGGCAAGGAAGGTAGGCCGAGGCACAGAAATGAGACTGCGGGTTTGCTGGACTTTGGCCAAAGTAAGCGGGGGAACAGGCTGTTTTCCAAAAGTGTTTCTTGACCAGCAAATTTCAATGGCAGTGTTAGGCTTCCCGCGACGTTTCTGTGTTGGAGGTTAGAGCTGGTTGTCCTGGGTGCTCCTGTACAGAACTCGGCTGCTAAAATAGGCTTTCATGCAGCAATTTCTTCTCATCTCTTTCCAAATGCCATTTCCCTGCAGTCATTGCCGAGGGAAAGGCTCCTCCACAAAGGATCCTCTTTCCCATGGAGAAGATTTGCATGGCCTGGCAGCGACGACGGGGAGCTGGAGCGGGACTCACCAACCTGGGCAATACGTGCTTCCTCAACTCCGTCCTGCAGTGCCTGACGTACACACCCCCTCTGGCCAACTACCTGCTCTCTCGGGAGCACAGCCAGTCGTGTGAGTACCTTGATGAACATCTCCTTGTCAATCTGTTGGGCACTTCCCAAGGATGCCCAGAACCTGGAATTTGATTCAGGAGGACAGCAGCCCTTCTTGCTCAACCCCCCGAGCTGGTGTTCTTTGAACACTCCAGCCTAGAAGCCACTTGTCGTATCTAGGTGTGTTCATCTTCAGAAAGGCACCTCTTTCTAGCCCGGGTCTTGGTCCCTATTCCTGCAAGTTAAACCCTCCTTGCTTACTGCACAGAAAACTTCTGTCGCTTAAGCAGCCCCCTGAAGAAAGTTTTCTACGCACTAAAATGTCCTGGGCTTGTTGGGACCTTGGCACCTTGGGAGAGGAGGAGTGGAGACTGTTCTCATAACTGCCAGATCTCCATTAGGTTTCCCATTGCTACGGGCATTTTGCTAACCTGAGAAGCTTGTTTCCTTCCCTCCCTCTCTCCCTCCCTCTTCAGGTCGTCAGCAAGGCTTCTGCATGATGTGCAGAATGGAAGGGCACGTTAACAGCGTCCTGCGTTCCTCAGCCAGCACCGTCCAGCCTTGGGCTGTCGTCAGTGCTCTCACACGTAAGTCACTTCAGGTGCTTTGACACGTTCTCTCCTGTTCTGGTAGGAAAGCACTACTAAATTCTTCTTTCTTAGGAATAGGAGAACATTTCCAGCTTGGCATGCAGGAGGACGCCCACGAGTTCTTACGCTATACTGTCGACGCCATGCAGAGCGCTTGTCTGAGTGGAAGGAGCGAGTAAGCACAAGCAAATTACCTTTCCAATGTTCCTGAGCCCTTTGGACTCCTTCATGTACTCCCGTCCAGGAAAACCTATGCCCAGGGTTTTCAGGCCAAGTAAAACTCCTGGTGGAGATAACTGTCTGCCTCACCATTTCTTTCCAGCTGGGACATCTCTTCTCAATCAACTACCGTTGTCCATCAAGTCTTTGGGGGTTGTCTGAGATCCAGAGGTACTTTTCCATAACTGTCGCTCTCCTTGGAATTGTCGGTGCCCTTCTGCCTGCCTGTGATAAATGGCTGTTTGTGTGACTGGCGTAGTAGGTACGAAGAGCGTCAACCGGCACAGCTGATTTCCCCCATCGCTGAGCATTTTGATTTGCCTTCTAGTCACGTGCTTGAGCTGCAAAGCAGTTTCCGATTCCTACGAGGCCTTCCTGGATGTTCCTTTGGATATCCAGGTGAGATGTTTTGAAACGGTAGTGCAAACTATTTCAAGGCCCCTGCAGGGGGCCTAGTTTATCTCCAGCAAACTCGGCTGACTTGAACCCGTGGGCTGTTACCACGCAAGAGCTTGGTGTTGGTTGGGAAGGGAAGCGGGCTTCCGTGCTCCTTCTGTGGAAGCCCTGTCAATGGCCTCCCTGTGCTGTGTGCTGGGTTTCAGCTGGGCAGAGAGTAAGGATGGTATCTACAGCCAAGATGACGCTGTCGTACCGCCCTGCTCTGGACTCCCTCAACAAGTGTCTGATTGCTGGACGGATGCGTCTGCTTGTGTTATTTTTGACCACGCGTACCGCAGGCAACTCTGGTACCGCCCAGGGGAGGCTGTTTGTTGGGATAACGCGGGTACCACACGGGGAGCTATTCCGTGGGATGCTGAGTTTCCAGGAGCTCAGCGCTCTCCTTTCTTTCTCACCCAGGCAGCCTCATCTGTCACCGGAGCTCTGGAAGACTTTGTCAGGCCTGAGCAGCTGGATGGGGAAAACGGCTACAAATGTAGCAAGTAAGATTATTCCTAATGACAGCTTCCCAGGAGATCCTGGCCTACGGGATTGCACGGCTGGGAGCACTAGTTATGTTTTGACTTCATTGGGAAACCCGCTCATGAGACAGCTTGGGGGTTGGGTTTTTTTTTCCTTCCCCTCAAAACTAATCCAGACGAATCCTCCGGAATTTGGAAAATTATGCATCCGTTTCTAAGACGGGTACTTTTTCTTTCCCCTTCTGCCTGAATATTTGGAAAGCTTTGGTGAGAATTTTATTCCTGGCATGGTCTGCCCTGGAGGTGGTCAGCCTTCCTAGCTATGACGCTGCCCACTGAACTAGCCCTATGGCCAGAAGGGAAAAGACACGTCCCGTACACGTTGGTGAGCCGAAGGCAGGAGGTGCTCTGGAGAGCGATTTGGCGTGATTTGGCAACAGCAGCTTCCTCAAGAAAGCAGTCGACGGTTTCATTTCCAAGGCTTTTTGGATGCTTGTGTCTCTGTCTGGGAGACCTGGGTCCTCAGAGCAGTAGCAGCCCCCGCTGGCTCTCTGAACAGTGTCATGCCTAGTTGTTGCCTTGCAAAGACTGTCGCCTGCTGCTCTCCAAAGTGAGCCACCCTAGACCGAAGCCACCTTCAGTGAGAGCGTATGGGCTTAAGGGGTCTGCAGTGCAAACACGTGCATTCGACAGTTGGGCAAAGCAAGCCTTAACTCAACCCTACATGGCTGCGGGGTGGAGCAGGGAGAAGACAGGTTGCCACAGTTGGGTCTGTGCTTGTTTTCAAGGTGTGAACAGCTGGTCACTGCGTCCAAGAGGCTTACAATACATCGTCCCTCCAACGTCCTGACAGTGTGCTTGAAGAGATTCGATGCCTTCTCTGGCAGGAAGATTAGCAAGGTATGTATACGAGTGCGCTATGACTTTGTCTGCTTGGAAGGAGACCTTTCCCAAAGCAGAATCCTTTTTTGGAAGTTGTTAGCATCTGCACAAAACGGCTATCGAGTGCAGCCACCTAAGAGAAGTCAATGCAATAGCTGTGCCTTGCTCTTTCCCTTGTGGTAAGAGGAAAGTTCCAATGTGAAGATAAGCTCCTACTGTGCTCGTAAAGAGCTGGTTTGGCCGAGAAGAGTTTTCTGCCACTTCAGTGATGAAGTGGCAACACCTGCTTTTGACGAATTGAGAAGATCTATTTCTAGACCTCTAGCCTGTGTTTGGTGACGAGGTTTTCTCTGGCTGTTTCCTAAAGGCTCTCAGGATAATTTCTGAGACTTCTTGGTGTCTCTGTAGGCTGTGGAGTATCCGGAATATTTGGACCTTGGCGCGTACACATCTGAAGCGCCTGGAGAATCACTCCTCTATTCCTTGTATGCCGTCCTGGTACACAAAGGTTTCAGCTGTCAGGCAGGACACTATTACTGCTTCGTAAAGGTAAAAGTCACCTTTGTGATTTGCGTTGGTGTATCGTGTGTCCGTCGGTGGTGTCCTGTCTGTGTTTTTCTTTTAAAACCCCTGCAGTTCATGAAAAGATAGCGTTGCCTTTCTTTGCAGAGCAGCGATGGACAGTGGTACAAGATGGATGATGACTCTGTGGGTCTTTGTGACATCGAGACGGTTCTGTGCCAGCGCGCCTATTTGCTCTTCTATGCCAGGTAATAGCAAGTGTGAAAGGGTGTTCGGAATACGCTCCCTCTCCTGTGCCTGACCTTGTTGCTCTTCGCCTCCGGTGGGTTTTGCTTTCTGTCCTAGGAGAGAATGACTGTTTGTGCAGTTGAGTTCTGTCTGTTCTGCAGTTTGCCAGGTCCTTCCTTCTCTCTTCTTGCTTGGCACCGCAACAAGCTGTTGCGCTTGTGTAAATCGCTAGCTGCCTGCTCTCTGAGACTGGCTAGCTGCGACAAGGGGCAAAATGGAGGTCCGAGAGGGTGTCAAGATGAGTTACTGCTCTGAAAGGGACAGGTGTGGCTGGAAGACCATGATCTAATTTCCAGCTTCTAGTGCTGGTTCAGGCTTCTGCGTGTCATCTCAAGTGCTGCCGGAAAATGATAGGATGAGACTGAAGCCACGAGGAGGCTGCAAGAACAAGCCTAGACTAAGATCACTGTTGTTTCTCCAGGCACCACAATTTGACCCCCGGAGCAGGCGCTGAACGGCAAGAGACAAAGAGCACTTCCGTGGCGAGGCTGGGTCGAGTGCAGAAGAGTCCCCTTTCTGGGGGCACGGTGGGATTGAGAAATCCAAAAGGTGGAGAGAATATGCAGAGGATCCAAGGGAAGGGAAGAACACAGGGCTCTGCAGGACCTCCCCCTCAGCACTGTGGCAGGAAGAGAGCGCGCTCTGACACTGAGGAGGGGGAGAAGCTGAACGGAAGCCAAGCAGAGTGGCCGCCTCCCAGGCGGAGGTGCACTTGCCACGTGCGGGAAACGCGGAAGCGCGCTCACCGTCAGCTGGCCCACGGCAGTGGGAACCTGCACAGCTCTTCCCCCGGGAAGAGAAAGAGCCCTGGTGACAGCAGAAGCTCAGGAGGGGAAGGCGTGCACGGCGTGAGCAGCCACAGAGCAGGCTCGCATCCTGCTTCAGTAGGTGACCAGCAGCCCGGGAAGTACTCACTTGGACAACGTGTGCTCCCACCAATGCCACTTCACCCAGAGGCTGCAGGCTCTTGCTAGGCACGTGAAAAACAAACCCACAGAAAGAGGAAACGCTCCTGTGCAGAGGAGGATGAAAGCGCGCCCGAAAGAAAGCAGCAAAAGACAGAAGCGAGCATTCTGGTGATCCAAAACTGGAAAAGAAATGCAAGGAAGTGAAGAAGGAAGACAAATCCAAAGAGGCTCTGGAGAGGCGGACTAAAAAGTAAGCAACGGACAGACGCATTCAGTACCCGTGCCTGAGCTTGCCGTCGCCACCTGCGATTGACCATCACAGGCCGCAGACAAACGTTCTCAAAAGATTGCTGACCATCAAACTTGACATTTACGATCGGAACAATAAAAATGTCATCGTAACCAAACGCAGTCCTAAGTGGTGCTGCTGATTTCCGTAGAGGGTTTTTGAGTGGAAAACTGTAGGAAGTTTTTGCGAGTTTTTAATGTAGAGAGCATTGATTCCCAGTGGTGCCGGTGAACAGACTGTGGTGCCTGGCAGGAGCATCGCAGACTAGTTGGGTCTCCTTCTGTGCTCTGAACCTGCAGAGAGCTACAGAGGTGGCAAAACTTCTTGGCCAAGGAGATCCTCCTCAGGTGACCCAACATGGGTTTGAAATCCACCCACACAGTATTTATTCTTGAAGAAGAAAGACACTTCCAAAGCATCAAGCTTTGCATCGCTGCCACAGCTTCTGGAGTCAAAAAAAGATAGCAAAGTTAGAGCACTCCTGTTTTTGTTTATCTCTGTCAAAGCACTGTTAGATACCACAGTGATGGGCAATGTATCAAGTCTGAAGAGAGCTTCGCAAGTTGGCATTTCCAATGTCAGCAACGTCTAATGAGGGCAGACACTGTCTGCACAGGTCTGACCGAGCTTCCTAGAGCCTGGAAGCCCTGGCAGCTGCTTCTGGTCAGGCTACTTGTGCCTTTACTAATAACAGCAATGATATAGATATAGATAGATAGATAGATAGATATTTACTCTCCTTTTTGCCTTTTTTTTTTAATCCACCAGGCATCTTGGGAGGAATAATACTAAAAAGTCAAATAAGAAAAAACTCTGGCCAGGTCCTCTTATGGCCAAGATGCCTTCCGTAAAAGGAGCCTCTTGGGGCACAGGCGTTCCTCCGCCACGTTCATCCAAGCAAGCCCGCCTGCCGTGGCATTTTGTGAAGGGTAACAAATGCCACGCTGCCCAAGCACGAGAGCCGTAGCTAAAGTGTGTGAGTGAGGAGCGGACGCACCCTGCTCGACATGCGGCTGCCAGGATCCTCTGCTTCCCTGGGTGGCATCGGGCGCTGCCAGCTCCTGAGCGCCGACCCAGTAACGAGTCCAGCAGTGAGGTAACTTTGCCCCTGTGAATGCCAGACGGCAGCTGGAGGAGCAGTGCTAGAGGAGGCTTGGAAGCAAAGGTGACTTTGTCACGGAAGGCGAGGTTGTTGGGTGACCATTAAATACAGGGCTCGGCCGGTGGCTGGTGCCAGGGAAATGGTTCTGGAGCCCTGGTAGTCCTGCTGTGGCCGGGGCCAAAGTGGCCGCTGGGAGCGGGATGGGGGCAGGAGCAAAATGAGCAGGGCAGGGACAAACCTAAATGCTGCAAGCGGGGCAGGAGCAAAGCTAGGCACCCCACCTTGGGCAGGGGCATAAAGGGCCACCCGAGCAGGGCAAATGCAGGTACCCTGTGTGGAGAAGGGGCAAAAGGAGCCTCCCCCTCAAGCAAGAGAGGGAAAATACCAGCCATCTTGAGAGGGGCATGATGAAAATAAGCCAGCCGAGCAAGGCTGTGGCTAAACTGGTTGCTCCAAGTGGAGGATGAAAAGAGAAAGCCTCCCCGAGCGGAGCAGGAGCCCAAGTAACTGTCCCGAGCTTGGCAGGAGTAAAACTAACTGCCCCGAGCAGGCCTGGGGAAAAGCAGATGATGCAGGCGGGGCAAGGGCCAAAGCAGCCAGCTGAAGTGGGGCAGGAATAACAACCAGCTGCGCGTCAGGGCAGAAGCAATACTGGCTGCCCTCAGAGCGGGCCAAGGTGTTAAACCAGATGCTAAAAAAGCTGCCCAGAAATGTTTTTTGGGAGCTCCAGGGTGAGAGAGCGGCTGGCTGGGGGCCTGGCAGCCAGGCAAGGGCAACCCAGCGCAGTTGCTGAGGGCGTTTCTTTGGTAGCGCTAGTTCCGAGTCAGCCTGTGGCTGTATCGTGGCGGGCAGATAAAATTCCTTGGAAATGAACCTGTAAGAGAGCGGGTGCTTTGCTACGTGAGTCTCACGGACACAGTCCTGTACCTGGGAGAAGCAGAAAAGAAACCCTTAGGAACCCGAATGTGCCGGCCAAAGCTGTGAGCAGGAACACTTACAGGCCTGGCCAGGTTTTGATTTGTCTGGCTGTGCGGCTCAGAGAAGAGGTGGGAGCTCTGCCGGGCGACGAACAGCCCTTCAGCAGCAGTGTGTGGGGAAGCCCGAGGGCTGCCAGCTGCTGCCTACGCGAGCTGCTCGGTCTGTGGCGGCCGTGTGGCCACGGTGCGTCCCCGTGGGGCCCCGTGTCACAAAGGGGCAGTGATGCGGCACCCGCCCAGCGCTTGTGAGCTCACCTGGCCAGGGCTTGGTATCCTGACGAGCAGGCCAGTGAAGGCTAGTTGGGCCGAGCTGGCCTTCGGGACAACTCGGCTCCTTCCTTTGCTACTTGCGTGGCTCCTTTTTTCCAAGCGTTTATCGCTTACTGGCCACTTCTCGCCAACTTCCATCCTCTTTCAAAGGTAATTCTGATTTGACTTGCAGGCCAGATGGTAGAGTAGGTAGATACAGGATAAAAGTAGAGGCTGTTCTATACCTTCCGAGCCCTAGGCTGAGCTATTGCACCTTTCTAGGCTGGCCAGAACTAGAGCTCTATGGGTAGAGTTCCTATTTGCTAATCCTTCTTTCTTTGCCATAAGCTAGTGCAGGTAAGTAGCGGGGTGGCAGCGTAGCCCGAGGCATTGGGTCAGCCTAGAATCACCAGAAGCCCACCCCGACTGATGCAGTCGGAAGGGTGACAGAAAAGGAGCGCGGCAACTGCAGCCGTTAAAGCAGCAGCAGCTGAAAGCCGGTTGCTCCTGCCTACAAGGTGGGAAAGTGTGGGCTAGAGAGCCAGAGGGCTCTGCTGCTAACGGTGGCAAGAGGTCAGCAGCAGGTCCTCTTCAGAGAAGGTGCCATGATTGGAGTCTTTCAAAAGGGCCTTTGAAATTGCTGTGGATTGTGGCCCTGTGACAGTGATGGTAAGGGGGTCAGCCTGCAGCTCTGCACCTGTTACAAGTACCACTGAAACAGTTTTGATGGCGGATGCTGTTCTGTGGGTTTTGTTTGAGGGTTTTTTTTTAAAAAAATCATTTTGTTGAGCTACAATTCTTCTTTGCAATCAGGGGACGGGACTGGTGTGGCTCTTCTCTTTCTGGCGTGCCTCCTGACATCCTTTGTCATCCTGAGCTTTCCCCTCTGTTCCTGAGAGGAGCGATGGCCGCCATGGGGAACGACTCCTGTGAGTAACGGCTTCACCAGCAGGCTTGGGCTTTGTGAATCCCCAAAGGCAAGGGACGTGTCTGGTGTTCCTTCCCTGAATGCTGATGTGCTGACAACGTGGAGTGAATCCTGGGGCGTTTCCTGGTAGCAGCCAGACTTACCCAGGAGTTTTTTATTAGACAGCGGAAAACACGTTTTGTCACTCCTCTGCCAGTGTGCACAAGACTTTGAAAGATGCCATTGCTCCTAGAAAGCTCTGCCATCAGTAGGGTTAGCTTCTGTGCTGGGTACTTGCTTGTTTTTGTCAAGTTACAATCAGGAAAAGGGAAGGCTTGGCCTGCTAATCCAGTTCAAGACTCTAGAGGGCAAGGAAGGTAGGCCGAGGCACAGAAATGAGACTGCGGGTTTGCTGGACTTTGGCCAAAGTAAGCGGGGGAACAGGCTGTTTTCCAAAAGTGTTTCTTGACCAGCAAATTTCAATGGCAGTGTTAGGCTTCCCGCGACGTTTCTGTGTTGGAGGTTAGAGCTGGTTGTCCTGGGTGCTCCTGTACAGAACTCGGCTGCTAAAATAGGCTTTCATGCAGCAATTTCTTCTCATCTCTTTCCAAATGCCATTTCCCTGCAGTCATTGCCGAGGGAAAGGCTCCTCCACAAAGGATCCTCTTTCCCATGGAGAAGATTTGCATGGCCTGGCAGCGACGACGGGGAGCTGGAGCGGGACTCACCAACCTGGGCAATACGTGCTTCCTCAACTCCGTCCTGCAGTGCCTGACGTACACACCCCCTCTGGCCAACTACCTGCTCTCTCGGGAGCACAGCCAGTCGTGTGAGTACCTTGATGAACATCTCCTTGTCAATCTGTTGGGCACTTCCCAAGGATGCCCAGAACCTGGAATTTGATTCAGGAGGACAGCAGCCCTTCTTGCTCAACCCCCCGAGCTGGTGTTCTTTGAACACTCCAGCCTAGAAGCCACTTGTCGTATCTAGGTGTGTTCATCTTCAGAAAGGCACCTCTTTCTAGCCCGGGTCTTGGTCCCTATTCCTGCAAGTTAAACCCTCCTTGCTTACTGCACAGAAAACTTCTGTCGCTTAAGCAGCCCCCTGAAGAAAGTTTTCTACGCACTAAAATGTCCTGGGCTTGTTGGGACCTTGGCACCTTGGGAGAGGAGGAGTGGAGACTGTTCTCATAACTGCCAGATCTCCATTAGGTTTCCCATTGCTACGGGCATTTTGCTAACCTGAGAAGCTTGTTTCCTTCCCTCCCTCTCTCCCTCCCTCTTCAGGTCGTCAGCAAGGCTTCTGCATGATGTGCAGAATGGAAGGGCACGTTAACAGCGTCCTGCGTTCCTCAGCCAGCACCGTCCAGCCTTGGGCTGTCGTCAGTGCTCTCACACGTAAGTCACTTCAGGTGCTTTGACACGTTCTCTCCTGTTCTGGTAGGAAAGCACTACTAAATTCTTCTTTCTTAGGAATAGGAGAACATTTCCAGCTTGGCATGCAGGAGGACGCCCACGAGTTCTTACGCTATACTGTCGACGCCATGCAGAGCGCTTGTCTGAGTGGAAGGAGCGAGTAAGCACAAGCAAATTACCTTTCCAATGTTCCTGAGCCCTTTGGACTCCTTCATGTACTCCCGTCCAGGAAAACCTATGCCCAGGGTTTTCAGGCCAAGTAAAACTCCTGGTGGAGATAACTGTCTGCCTCACCATTTCTTTCCAGCTGGGACATCTCTTCTCAATCAACTACCGTTGTCCATCAAGTCTTTGGGGGTTGTCTGAGATCCAGAGGTACTTTTCCATAACTGTCGCTCTCCTTGGAATTGTCGGTGCCCTTCTGCCTGCCTGTGATAAATGGCTGTTTGTGTGACTGGCGTAGTAGGTACGAAGAGCGTCAACCGGCACAGCTGATTTCCCCCATCGCTGAGCATTTTGATTTGCCTTCTAGTCACGTGCTTGAGCTGCAAAGCAGTTTCCGATTCCTACGAGGCCTTCCTGGATGTTCCTTTGGATATCCAGGTGAGATGTTTTGAAACGGTAGTGCAAACTATTTCAAGGCCCCTGCAGGGGGCCTAGTTTATCTCCAGCAAACTCGGCTGACTTGAACCCGTGGGCTGTTACCACGCAAGAGCTTGGTGTTGGTTGGGAAGGGAAGCGGGCTTCCGTGCTCCTTCTGTGGAAGCCCTGTCAATGGCCTCCCTGTGCTGTGTGCTGGGTTTCAGCTGGGCAGAGAGTAAGGATGGTATCTACAGCCAAGATGACGCTGTCGTACCGCCCTGCTCTGGACTCCCTCAACAAGTGTCTGATTGCTGGACGGATGCGTCTGCTTGTGTTATTTTTGACCACGCGTACCGCAGGCAACTCTGGTACCGCCCAGGGGAGGCTGTTTGTTGGGATAACGCTGGTACCACACGGGGAGCTATTCCGTGGGATGCTGAGTTTCCAGGAGCTCAGCGCTCTCCTTTCTTTCTCACCCAGGCAGCCTCATCTGTCACCGGAGCTCTGGAAGACTTTGTCAGGCCTGAGCAGCTGGATGGGGAAAACGGCTACAAATGTAGCAAGTAAGATTATTCCTAATGACAGCTTCCCAGGAGATCCTGGCCTACGGGATTGCACGGCTGGGAGCACTAGTTATGTTTTGACTTCATTGGGAAACCCGCTCATGAGACAGCTTGGGGGTTGGGTTTTTTTTTCCTTCCCCTCAAAACTAATCCAGACGAATCCTCCGGAATTTGGAAAATTATGCATCCGTTTCTAAGACGGGTACTTTTTCTTTCCCCTTCTGCCTGAATATTTGGAAAGCTTTGGTGAGAATTTTATTCCTGGCATGGTCTGCCCTGGAGGTGGTCAGCCTTCCTAGCTATGACGCTGCCCACTGAACTAGCCCTATGGCCAGAAGGGAAAAGACACGTCCCGTACACGTTGGTGAGCCGAAGGCAGGAGGTGCTCTGGAGAGCGATTTGGCGTGATTTGGCAACAGCAGCTTCCTCAAGAAAGCAGTCGACGGTTTCATTTCCAAGGCTTTTTGGATGCTTGTGTCTCTGTCTGGGAGACCTGGGTCCTCAGAGCAGTAGCAGCCCCCGCTGGCTCTCTGAACAGTGTCATGCCTAGTTGTTGCCTTGCAAAGACTGTCGCCTGCTGCTCTCCAAAGTGAGCCACCCTAGACCGAAGCCACCTTCAGTGAGAGCGTATGGGCTTAAGGGGTCTGCAGTGCAAACACGTGCATTCGACAGTTGGGCAAAGCAAGCCTTAACTCAACCCTACATGGCTGCGGGGTGGAGCAGGGAGAAGACAGGTTGCCACAGTTGGGTCTGTGCTTGTTTTCAAGGTGTGAACAGCTGGTCACTGCGTCCAAGAGGCTTACAATACATCGTCCCTCCAACGTCCTGACAGTGTGCTTGAAGAGATTCGATGCCTTCTCTGGCAGGAAGATTAGCAAGGTATGTATACGAGTGCGCTATGACTTTGTCTGCTTGGAAGGAGACCTTTCCCAAAGCAGAATCCTTTTTTGGAAGTTGTTAGCATCTGCACAAAACGGCTATCGAGTGCAGCCACCTAAGAGAAGTCAATGCAATAGCTGTGCCTTGCTCTTTCCCTTGTGGTAAGAGGAAAGTTCCAATGTGAAGATAAGCTCCTACTGTGCTCGTAAAGAGCTGGTTTGGCCGAGAAGAGTTTTCTGCCACTTCAGTGATGAAGTGGCAACACCTGCTTTTGACGAATTGAGAAGATCTATTTCTAGACCTCTAGCCTGTGTTTGGTGACGAGGTTTTCTCTGGCTGTTTCCTAAAGGCTCTCAGGATAATTTCTGAGACTTCTTGGTGTCTCTGTAGGCTGTGGAGTATCCGGAATATTTGGACCTTGGCGCGTACACATCTGAAGCGCCTGGAGAATCACTCCTCTATTCCTTGTATGCCGTCCTGGTACACAAAGGTTTCAGCTGTCAGGCAGGACACTATTACTGCTTCGTAAAGGTAAAAGTCACCTTTGTGATTTGCGTTGGTGTATCGTGTGTCCGTCGGTGGTGTCCTGTCTGTGTTTTTCTTTTAAAACCCCTGCAGTTCATGAAAAGATAGCGTTGCCTTTCTTTGCAGAGCAGCGATGGACAGTGGTACAAGATGGATGATGACTCTGTGGGTCTTTGTGACATCGAGACGGTTCTGTGCCAGCGCGCCTATTTGCTCTTCTATGCCAGGTAATAGCAAGTGTGAAAGGGTGTTCGGAATACGCTCCCTCTCCTGTGCCTGACCTTGTTGCTCTTCGCCTCCGGTGGGTTTTGCTTTCTGTCCTAGGAGAGAATGACTGTTTGTGCAGTTGAGTTCTGTCTGTTCTGCAGTTTGCCAGGTCCTTCCTTCTCTCTTCTTGCTTGGCACCGCAACAAGCTGTTGCGCTTGTGTAAATCGCTAGCTGCCTGCTCTCTGAGACTGGCTAGCTGCGACAAGGGGCAAAATGGAGGTCCGAGAGGGTGTCAAGATGAGTTACTGCTCTGAAAGGGACAGGCGTGGCTGGAAGACCATGATCTAATTTCCAGCGTCTAGTGCTGGTTCAGGCTTCTGCGTGTCATCTCAAGTGCTGCCGGAAAATGATAGGATGAGACTGAAGCCACGAGGAGGCTGCAAGAACAAGCCTAGACTAAGATCACTGTTGTTTCTCCAGGCACCACAATTTGACCCCCGGAGCAGGCGCTGAACGGCAAGAGACAAAGAGCACTTCCGTGGCGAGGCTGGGTCGAGTGCAGAAGAGTCCCCTTTCTGGGGGCACGGTGGGATTGAGAAATCCAAAAGGTGGAGAGAATATGCAGAGGATCCAAGGGAAGGGAAGAACACAGGGCTCTGCAGGACCTCCCCCTCAGCACTGTGGCAGGAAGAGAGCGCGCTCTGACACTGAGGAGGGGGAGAAGCTGAACGGAAGCCAAGCAGAGTGGCCGCCTCCCAGGCGGAGGTGCACTTGCCACGTGCGGGAAACGCGGAAGCGCGCTCACCGTCAGCTGGCCCACGGCAGTGGGAACCTGCACAGCTCTTCCCCCGGGAAGAGAAAGAGCCCTGGTGACAGCAGAAGCTCAGGAGGGGAAGGCGTGCACGGCGTGAGCGGCCACAGAGCAGGCTCGCATCCTGCTTCAGTAGGTGACCAGCAGCCCGGGAAGTACTCACTTGGACAACGTGTGCTCCCACCAATGCCACTTCACCCAGAGGCTGCAGGCTCTTGCCAGGCACGTGAAAAACAAACCCACAGAAAGAGGAAACGCTCCTGTGCAGAGGAGGATGAAAGCGCGCCCGAAAGAAAGCAGCAAAAGACAGAAGCTAGCATTCTGGTGATCCAAAACTGGAAAAGAAATGCAAGGAAGTGAAGAAGGAAGACAAATCCAAAGAGGCTCTGGAGAGGCGGACTAAAAAGTAAGCAACGGACAGACGCATTCAGTACCCGTGCCTGAGCTTGCCGTCGCCACCTGCGATTGACCATCACAGGCCGCAGACAAACGTTCTCAAAAGATTGCTGACCATCAAACTTGACATTTACGATCGGAACAATAAAAATGTCATCGTAACCAAACGCAGTCCTAAGTGGTGCTGCTGATTTCCGTAGAGGGTTTTTGAGTGGAAAACTGTAGGAAGTTTTTGCGAGTTTTTAATGTAGAGAGCATTGATTCCCAGTGGTGCCGGTGAACAGACTGTGGTGCCTGGCAGGAGCATCGCAGACTAGTTGGGTCTCCTTCTGTGCTCTGAACCTGCAGAGAGCTACAGAGGTGGCAAAACTTCTTGGCCAAGGAGATCCTCCTCAGGTGACCCAACATGGGTTTGAAATCCACCCACACAGTATTTATTCTTGAAGAAGAAAGACACTTCCAAAGCATCAAGCTTTGCATCGCTGCCACAGCTTCTGGAGTCAAAAAAAGATAGCAAAGTTAGAGCACTCCTGTTTTTGTTTATCTCTGTCAAAGCACTGTTAGATACCACAGTGATGGGCAATGTATCAAGTCTGAAGAGAGCTTCGCAAGTTGGCATTTCCAATGTCAGCAACGTCTAATGAGGGCAGACACTGTCTGCACAGGTCTGACCGAGCTTCCTAGAGCCTGGAAGCCCTGGCAGCTGCTTCTGGTCAGGCTACTTGTGCCTTTACTAATAACAGCAATGATATAGATATAGATAGATAGATAGATAGATATTTACTCTCCTTTTTGCCTTTTTTTTTTAATCCACCAGGCATCTTGGGAGGAATAATACTAAAAAGTCAAATAAGAAAAAACTCTGGCCAGGTCCTCTTATGGCCAAGATGCCTTCCGTAAAAGGAGCCTCTTGGGGCACAGGCGTTCCTCCGCCACGTTCATCCAAGCAAGCCCGCCTGCCGTGGCATTTTGTGAAGGGTAACAAATGCCACGCTGCCCAAGCACAAGAGCCGTAGCTAAAGTGTGTGAGTGAGGAGCGGACGCACCCTGCTCGACATGCGGCTGCCAGGATCCTCTGCTTCCCTGGGTGGCATCGGGCGCTGCCAGCTCCTGAGCGCCGACCCAGTAACGAGTCCAGCAGTGAGGTAACTTTGCCCCTGTGAATGCCAGACGGCAGCTGGAGGAGCAGTGCTAGAGGAGGCTTGGAAGCAAAGGTGACTTTGTCACGGAAGGCGAGGTTGTTGGGTGACCATTAAATACAGGGCTCGGCCGGTGGCTGGTGCCAGGGAAATGGTTCTGGAGCCCTGGTAGTCCTGCTGTGGCCGGGGCCAAAGTGGCCGCTGGGAGCGGGATGGGGGCAGGAGCAAAATGAGCAGGGCAGGGACAAACCTAAATGCTGCAAGCGGGGCAGGAGCAAAGCTAGGCACCCCACCTTGGGCAGGGGCATAAAGGGCCACCCGAGCAGGGCAAATGCAGGTACCCTGTGTGGAGAAGGGGCAAAAGGAGCCTCCCCCTCAAGCAAGAGAGGGAAAATACCAGCCATCTTGAGAGGGGCATGATGAAAATAAGCCAGCCGAGCAAGGCTGTGGCTAAACTGGTTGCTCCAAGTGGAGGATGAAAAGAGAAAGCCTCCCCGAGCGGAGCAGGAGCCCAAGTAACTGTCCCGAGCTTGGCAGGAGTAAAACTAACTGCCCCGAGCAGGCCTGGGGAAAAGCAGATGATGCAGGCGGGGCAAGGGCCAAAGCAGCCAGCTGAAGTGGGGCAGGAATAACAACCAGCTGCGCGTCAGGGCAGAAGCAATACTGGCTGCCCTCAGAGCGGGCCAAGGTGTTAAACCAGATGCTAAAAAAGCTGCCCAGAAATGTTTTTTGGGAGCTCCAGGGTGAGAGAGCGGCTGGCTGGGGGCCTGGCAGCCAGGCAAGGGCAACCCAGCGCAGTTGCTGAGGGCGTTTCTTTGGTAGCGCTAGTTCCGAGTCAGCCTGTGGCTGTATCGTGGCGGGCAGATAAAATTCCTTGGAAATGAACCTGTAAGAGAGCGGGTGCTTTGCTACGTGAGTCTCACGGACACAGTCCTGTACCTGGGAGAAGCAGAAAAGAAACCCTTAGGAACCCGAATGTGCCGGCCAAAGCTGTGAGCAGGAACACTTACAGGCCTGGCCAGGTTTTGATTTGTCTGGCTGTGCGGCTCAGAGAAGAGGTGGGAGCTCTGCCGGGCGACGAACAGCCCTTCAGCAGCAGTGTGTGGGGAAGCCCGAGGGCTGCCAGCTGCTGCCTACGCGAGCTGCTCGGTCTGTGGCGGCCGTGTGGCCACGGTGCGTCCCCGTGGGGCCCCGTGTCACAAAGGGGCAGTGATGCGGCACCCGCCCAGCGCTTGTGAGCTCACCTGGCCAGGGCTTGGTATCCTGACGAGCAGGCCAGTGAAGGCTAGTTGGGCTGAGCTGGCCTTCGGGACAACTCGGCTCCTTCCTTTGCTACTTGCGTGGCTCCTTTTTTCCAAGCGTTTATCGCTTACTGGCCACTTCTCGCCAACTTCCATCCTCTTTCAAAGGTAATTCTGATTTGACTTGCAGGCCAGATGGTAGAGTAGGTAGATACAGGATAAAAGTAGAGGCTGTTCTATACCTTCCGAGCCCTAGGCTGAGCTATTGCACCTTTCTAGGCTGGCCAGAACTAGAGCTCTATGGGTAGAGTTCCTATTTGCTAATCCTCCTTTCTTTGCCATAAGCTAGTGCAGGTAAGTAGCGGGGTGGCAGCGTAGCCCGAGGCATTGGGTCAGCCTAGAATCACCAGAAGCCCACCCCGACTGATGCAGTCGGAAGGGTGACAGAAAAGGAGCGCGGCAACTGCAGCCGTTAAAGCAGCAGCAGCTGAAAGCCGGTTGCTCCTGCCTACAAGGTGGGAAAGTGTGGGCTAGAGAGCCAGAGGGCTCTGCTGCTAACGGTGGCAAGAGGTCAGCAGCAGGTCCTCTTCAGAGAAGGTGCCATGATTGGAGTCTTTCAAAAGGGCCTTTGAAATTGCTGTGGATTGTGGCCCTGTGACAGTGATGGTAAGGGGGTCAGCCTGCAGCTCTGCACCTGTTACAAGTACCACTGAAACAGTTTTGATGGCGGATGCTGTTCTGTGGGTTTTGTTTGAGGGTTTTTTTTAAAAAAATCATTTTGTTGAGCTACAATTCTTCTTTGCAATCAGGGGACGGGACTGGTGTGGCTCTTCTCTTTCTGGCGTGCCTCCTGACATCCTTTGTCATCCTGAGCTTTCCCCTCTGTTCCTGAGAGGAGCGATGGCCGCCATGGGGAACGACTCCTGTGAGTAACGGCTTCACCAGCAGGCTTGGGCTTTGTGAATCCCCAAAGGCAAGGGACGTGTCTGGTGTTCCTTCCCTGAATGCTGATGTGCTGACAACGTGGAGTGAATCCTGGGGCGTTTCCTGGTAGCAGCCAGACTTACCCAGGAGTTTTTTATTAGACAGCGGAAAACACGTTTTGTCACTCCTCTGCCAGTGTGCACAAGACTTTGAAAGATGCCATTGCTCCTAGAAAGCTCTGCCATCAGTAGGGTTAGCTTCTGTGCTGGGTACTTGCTTGTTTTTGTCAAGTTACAATCAGGAAAAGGGAAGGCTTGGCCTGCTAATCCAGTTCAAGACTCTAGAGGGCAAGGAAGGTAGGCCGAGGCACAGAAATGAGACTGCGGGTTTGCTGGACTTTGGCCAAAGTAAGCGGGGGAACAGGCTGTTTTCCAAAAGTGTTTCTTGACCAGCAAATTTCAATGGCAGTGTTAGGCTTCCCGCGACGTTTCTGTGTTGGAGGTTAGAGCTGGTTGTCCTGGGTGCTCCTGTACAGAACTCGGCTGCTAAAATAGGCTTTCATGCAGCAATTTCTTCTCATCTCTTTCCAAATGCCATTTCCCTGCAGTCATTGCCGAGGGAAAGGCTCCTCCACAAAGGATCCTCTTTCCCATGGAGAAGATTTGCATGGCCTGGCAGCGACGACGGGGAGCTGGAGCGGGACTCACCAACCTGGGCAATACGTGCTTCCTCAACTCCGTCCTGCAGTGCCTGACGTACACACCCCCTCTGGCCAACTACCTGCTCTCTCGGGAGCACAGCCAGTCGTGTGAGTACCTTGATGAACATCTCCTTGTCAATCTGTTGGGCACTTCCCAAGGATGCCCAGAACCTGGAATTTGATTCAGGAGGACAGCAGCCCTTCTTGCTCAACCCCCCAAGCTGGTGTTCTTTGAACACTCCAGCCTAGAAGCCACTTGTCGTATCTAGGTGTGTTCATCTTCAGAAAGGCACCTCTTTCTAGCCCGGGTCTTGGTCCCTATTCCTGCAAGTTAAACCCTCCTTGCTTACTGCACAGAAAACTTCTGTCGCTTAAGCAGCCCCCTGAAGAAAGTTTTCTACGCACTAAAATGTCCTGGGCTTGTTGGGACCTTGGCACCTTGGGAGAGGAGGAGTGGAGACTGTTCTCATAACTGCCAGATCTCCATTAGGTTTCCCATTGCTACGGGCATTTTGCTAACCTGAGAAGCTTGTTTCCTTCCCTCCCTCTCTCCCTCCCTCTTCAGGTCGTCAGCAAGGCTTCTGCATGATGTGCAGAATGGAAGGGCACGTTAACAGCGTCCTGCGTTCCTCAGCCAGCACCGTCCAGCCTTGGGCTGTCGTCAGTGCTCTCACACGTAAGTCACTTCAGGTGCTTTGACACGTTCTCTCCTGTTCTGGTAGGAAAGCACTACTAAATTCTTCTTTCTTAGGAATAGGAGAACATTTCCAGCTTGGCATGCAGGAGGACGCCCACGAGTTCTTACGCTATACTGTCGACGCCATGCAGAGCGCTTGTCTGAGTGGAAGGAGCGAGTAAGCACAAGCAAATTACCTTTCCAATGTTCCTGAGCCCTTTGGACTCCTTCATGTACTCCCGTCCAGGAAAACCTATGCCCAGGGTTTTCAGGCCAAGTAAAACTCCTGGTGGAGATAACTGTCTGCCTCACCATTTCTTTCCAGCTGGGACATCTCTTCTCAATCAACTACCGTTGTCCATCAAGTCTTTGGGGGTTGTCTGAGATCCAGAGGTACTTTTCCATAACTGTCACTCTCCTTGGAATTGTCGGTGCCCTTCTGCCTGCCTGTGATAAATGGCTGTTTGTGTGACTGGCGTAGTAGGTACGAAGAGCGTCAACCGGCACAGCTGATTTCCCCCATCGCTGAGCATTTTGATTTGCCTTCTAGTCACGTGCTTGAGCTGCAAAGCAGTTTCCGATTCCTACGAGGCCTTCCTGGATGTTCCTTTGGATATCCAGGTGAGATGTTTTGAAACGGTAGTGCAAACTATTTCAAGGCCCCTGCAGGGGGCCTAGTTTATCTCCAGCAAACTCGGCTGACTTGAACCCGTGGGCTGTTACCACGCAAGAGCTTGGTGTTGGTTGGGAAGGGAAGCGGGCTTCCGTGCTCCTTCTGTGGAAGCCCTGTCAATGGCCTCCCTGTGCTGTGTGCTGGGTTTCAGCTGGGCAGAGAGTAAGGATGGTATCTACAGCCAAGATGACGCTGTCGTACCGCCCTGCTCTGGACTCCCTCAACAAGTGTCTGATTGCTGGACGGATGCGTCTGCTTGTGTTATTTTTGACCACGCGTACCGCAGGCAACTCTGGTACCGCCCAGGGGAGGCTGTTTGTTGGGATAACGCTGGTACCACACGGGGAGCTATTCCGTGGGATGCTGAGTTTCCAGGAGCTCAGCGCTCTCCTTTCTTTCTCACCCAGGCAGCCTCATCTGTCACCGGAGCTCTGGAAGACTTTGTCAGGCCTGAGCAGCTGGATGGGGAAAACGGCTACAAATGTAGCAAGTAAGATTATTCCTAATGACAGCTTCCCAGGAGATCCTGGCCTACGGGATTGCACGGCTGGGAGCACTAGTTATGTTTTGACTTCATTGGGAAACCCGCTCATGAGACAGCTTGGGGGTTGGGTTTTTTTTTCCTTCCCCTCAAAACTAATCCAGACGAATCCTCCGGAATTTGGAAAATTATGCATCCGTTTCTAAGACGGGTACTTTTTCTTTCCCCTTCTGCCTGAATATTTGGAAAGCTTTGGTGAGAATTTTATTCCTGGCATGGTCTGCCCTGGAGGTGGTCAGCCTTCCTAGCTATGACGCTGCCCACTGAACTAGCCCTATGGCCAGAAGGGAAAAGACACGTCCCGTACACGTTGGTGAGCCGAAGGCAGGAGGTGCTCTGGAGAGCGATTTGGCGTGATTTGGCAACAGCAGCTTCCTCAAGAAAGCAGTCGACGGTTTCATTTCCAAGGCTTTTTGGATGCTTGTGTCTCTGTCTGGGAGACCTGGGTCCTCAGAGCAGTAGCAGCCCCCGCTGGCTCTCTGAACAGTGTCATGCCTAGTTGTTGCCTTGCAAAGACTGTCGCCTGCTGCTCTCCAAAGTGAGCCACCCTAGACCGAAGCCACCTTCAGTGAGAGCGTATGGGCTTAAGGGGTCTGCAGTGCAAACACGTGCATTCGACAGTTGGGCAAAGCAAGCCTTAACTCAACCCTACATGGCTGCGGGGTGGAGCAGGGAGAAGACAGGTTGCCACAGTTGGGTCTGTGCTTGTTTTCAAGGTGTGAACAGCTGGTCACTGCGTCCAAGAGGCTTACAATACATCGTCCCTCCAACGTCCTGACAGTGTGCTTGAAGAGATTCGATGCCTTCTCTGGCAGGAAGATTAGCAAGGTATGTATACGAGTGCGCTATGACTTTGTCTGCTTGGAAGGAGACCTTTCCCAAAGCAGAATCCTTTTTTGGAAGTTGTTAGCATCTGCACAAAACGGCTATCGAGTGCAGCCACCTAAGAGAAGTCAATGCAATAGCTGTGCCTTGCTCTTTCCCTTGTGGTAAGAGGAAAGTTCCAATGTGAAGATAAGCTCCTACTGTGCTCGTAAAGAGCTGGTTTGGCCGAGAAGAGTTTTCTGCCACTTCAGTGATGAAGTGGCAACACCTGCTTTTGACGAATTGAGAAGATCTATTTCTAGACCTCTAGCCTGTGTTTGGTGACGAGGTTTTCTCTGGCTGTTTCCTAAAGGCTCTCAGGATAATTTCTGAGACTTCTTGGTGTCTCTGTAGGCTGTGGAGTATCCGGAATATTTGGACCTTGGCGCGTACACATCTGAAGCGCCTGGAGAATCACTCCTCTATTCCTTGTATGCCGTCCTGGTACACAAAGGTTTCAGCTGTCAGGCAGGACACTATTACTGCTTCGTAAAGGTAAAAGTCACCTTTGTGATTTGCGTTGGTGTATCGTGTGTCCGTCGGTGGTGTCCTGTCTGTGTTTTTCTTTTAAAACCCCTGCAGTTCATGAAAAGATAGCGTTGCCTTTCTTTGCAGAGCAGCGATGGACAGTGGTACAAGATGGATGATGACTCTGTGGGTCTTTGTGACATCGAGACGGTTCTGTGCCAGCGCGCCTATTTGCTCTTCTATGCCAGGTAATAGCAAGTGTGAAAGGGTGTTCGGAATACGCTCCCTCTCCTGTGCCTGACCTTGTTGCTCTTCGCCTCCGGTGGGTTTTGCTTTCTGTCCTAGGAGAGAATGACTGTGCAGTTGAGTTCTGTCTGTTCTGCAGTTTGCCAGGTCCTTCCTTCTCTCTTCTTGCTTGGCACCGCAACAAGCTGTTGCGCTTGTGTAAATCGCTAGCTGCCTGCTCTCTGAGACTGGCTAGCTGCGACAAGGGGCAAAATGGAGGTCCGAGAGGGTGTCAAGATGAGTTACTGCTCTGAAAGGGACAGGTGTGGCTGGAAGACCATGATCTAATTTCCAGCTTCTAGTGCTGGTTCAGGCTTCTGCGTGTCATCTCAAGTGCTGCCGGAAAATGATAGGATGAGACTGAAGCCACGAGGAGGCTGCAAGAACAAGCCTAGACTAAGATCACTGTTGTTTCTCCAGGCACCACAATTTGACCCCCGGAGCAGGCGCTGAACGGCAAGAGACAAAGAGCACTTCCGTGGCGAGGCTGGGTCGAGTGCAGAAGAGTCCCCTTTCTGGGGGCACGGTGGGATTGAGAAATCCAAAAGGTGGAGAGAATATGCAGAGGATCCAAGGGAAGGGAAGAACACAGGGCTCTGCAGGACCTCCCCCTCAGCACTGTGGCAGGAAGAGAGCGCGCTCTGACACTGAGGAGGGGGAGAAGCTGAACGGAAGCCAAGCAGAGTGGCCGCCTCCCAGGCGGAGGTGCACTTGCCACGTGCGGGAAACGCGGAAGCGCGCTCACCGTCAGCTGGCCCACGGCAGTGGGAACCTGCACAGCTCTTCCCCCGGGAAGAGAAAGAGCCCTGGTGACAGCAGAAGCTCAGGAGGGGAAGGCGTGCACGGCGTGAGCGGCCACAGAGCAGGCTCGCATCCTGCTTCAGTAGGTGACCAGCAGCCCGGGAAGTACTCACTTGGACAACGTGTGCTCCCACCAATGCCACTTCACCCAGAGGCTGCAGGCTCTTGCCAGGCACGTGAAAAACAAACCCACAGAAAGAGGAAACGCTCCTGTGCAGAGGAGGATGAAAGCGCGCCCGAAAGAAAGCAGCAAAAGACAGAAGCGAGCATTCTGGTGATCCAAAACTGGAAAAGAAATGCAAGGAAGTGAAGAAGGAAGACAAATCCAAAGAGGCTCTGGAGAGGCGGACTAAAAAGTAAGCAACGGACAGACGCATTCAGTACCCGTGCCTGAGCTTGCCGTCGCCACCTGCGATTGACCATCACAGGCCGCAGACAAACGTTCTCAAAAGATTGCTGACCATCAAACTTGACATTTACGATCGGAACAATAAAAATGTCATCGTAACCAAACGCAGTCCTAAGTGGTGCTGCTGATTTCCGTAGAGGGTTTTTGAGTGGAAAACTGTAGGAAGTTTTTGCGAGTTTTTAATGTAGAGAGCATTGATTCCCAGTGGTGCCGGTGAACAGACTGTGGTGCCTGGCAGGAGCATCGCAGACTAGTTGGGTCTCCTTCTGTGCTCTGAACCTGCAGAGAGCTACAGAGGTGGCAAAACTTCTTGGCCAAGGAGATCCTCCTCAGGTGACCCAACATGGGTTTGAAATCCACCCACACAGTATTTATTCTTGAAGAAGAAAGACACTTCCAAAGCATCAAGCTTTGCATCGCTGCCACAGCTTCTGGAGTCAAAAAAAGATAGCAAAGTTAGAGCACTCCTGTTTTTGTTTATCTCTGTCAAAGCACTGTTAGATACCACAGTGATGGGCAATGTATCAAGTCTGAAGAGAGCTTCGCAAGTTGGCATTTCCAATGTCAGCAACGTCTAATGAGGGCAGACACTGTCTGCACAGGTCTGACCGAGCTTCCTAGAGCCTGGAAGCCCTGGCAGCTGCTTCTGGTCAGGCTACTTGTGCCTTTACTAATAACAGCAATGATATAGATATAGATAGATAGATAGATAGATATTTACTCTCCTTTTTGCCTTTTTTTTTTTATCCACCAGGCATCTTGGGAGGAATAATACTAAAAAGTCAAATAAGAAAAAACTCTGGCCAGGTCCTCTTATGGCCAAGATGCCTTCCGTAAAAGGAGCCTCTTGGGGCACAGGCGTTCCTCCGCCACGTTCATCCAAGCAAGCCCGCCTGCCGTGGCATTTTGTGAAGGGTAACAAATGCCACGCTGCCCAAGCACGAGAGCCGTAGCTAAAGTGTGTGAGTGAGGAGCGGACGCACCCTGCTCGACATGCGGCTGCCAGGATCCTCTGCTTCCCTGGGTGGCATCGGGCGCTGCCAGCTCCTGAGTGCCGACCCAGTAACGAGTCCAGCAGTGAGGTAACTTTGCCCCTGTGAATGCCAGACGGCAGCTGGAGGAGCAGTGCTAGAGGAGGCTTGGAAGCAAAGGTGACTTTGTCACGGAAGGCGAGGTTGTTGGGTGACCATTAAATACAGGGCTCGGCCGGTGGCTGGTGCCAGGGAAATGGTTCTGGAGCCCTGGTAGTCCTGCTGTGGCCGGGGCCAAAGTGGCCGCTGGGAGCGGGATGGGGGCAGGAGCAAAATGAGCAGGGCAGGGACAAACCTAAATGCTGCAAGCGGGGCAGGAGCAAAGCTAGGCACCCCACCTTGGGCAGGGGCATAAAGGGCCACCCGAGCAGGGCAAATGCAGGTACCCTGTGTGGAGAAGGGGCAAAAGGAGCCTCCCCCTCAAGCAAGAGAGGGAAAATACCAGCCATCTTGAGAGGGGCATGATGAAAATAAGCCAGCCGAGCAAGGCTGTGGCTAAACTGGTTGCTCCAAGTGGAGGATGAAAAGAGAAAGCCTCCCCGAGCGGAGCAGGAGCCCAAGTAACTGTCCCGAGCTTGGCAGGAGTAAAACTAACTGCCCCGAGCAGGCCTGGGGAAAAGCAGATGATGCAGGCGGGGCAAGGGCCAAAGCAGCCAGCTGAAGTGGGGCAGGAATAACAACCAGCTGCGCGTCAGGGCAGAAGCAATACTGGCTGCCCTCAGAGCGGGCCAAGGTGTTAAACCAGATGCTAAAAAAGCTGCCCAGAAATGTTTTTTGGGAGCTCCAGGGTGAGAGAGCGGCTGGCTGGGGGCCTGGCAGCCAGGCAAGGGCAACCCAGCGCAGTTGCTGAGGGCGTTTCTTTGGTAGCGCTAGTTCCGAGTCAGCCTGTGGCTGTATCGTGGCGGGCAGATAAAATTCCTTGGAAATGAACCTGTAAGAGAGCGGGTGCTTTGCTACGTGAGTCTCACGGACACAGTCCTGTACCTGGGAGAAGCAGAAAAGAAACCCTTAGGAACCCGAATGTGCCGGCCAAAGCTGTGAGCAGGAACACTTACAGGCCTGGCCAGGTTTTGATTTGTCTGGCTGTGCGGCTCAGAGAAGAGGTGGGAGCTCTGCCGGGCGACGAACAGCCCTTCAGCAGCAGTGTGTGGGGAAGCCCGAGGGCTGCCAGCTGCTGCCTACGCGAGCTGCTCGGTCTGTGGCGGCCGTGTGGCCACGGTGCGTCCCCGTGGGGCCCCGTGTCACAAAGGGGCAGTGATGCGGCACCCGCCCAGCGCTTGTGAGCTCACCTGGCCAGGGCTTGGTATCCTGACGAGCAGGCCAGTGAAGGCTAGTTGGGCCGAGCTGGCCTTCGGGACAACTCGGCTCCTTCCTTTGCTACTTGCGTGGCTCCTTTTTTCCAAGCGTTTATCGCTTACTGGCCACTTCTCGCCAACTTCCATCCTCTTTCAAAGGTAATTCTGATTTGACTTGCAGGCCAGATGGTAGAGTAGGTAGATACAGGATAAAAGTAGAGGCTGTTCTATACCTTCCGAGCCCTAGGCTGAGCTATTGCACCTTTCTAGGCTGGCCAGAACTAGAGCTCTATGGGTAGAGTTCCTATTTGCTAATCCTCCTTTCTTTGCCATAAGCTAGTGCAGGTAAGTAGCGGGGTGGCAGCGTAGCCCGAGGCATTGGGTCAGCCTAGAATCACCAGAAGCCCACCCCGACTGATGCAGTCGGAAGGGTGACAGAAAAGGAGCGCGGCAACTGCAGCCGTTAAAGCAGCAGCAGCTGAAAGCCGGTTGCTCCTGCCTACAAGGTGGGAAAGTGTGGGCTAGAGAGCCAGAGGGCTCTGCTGCTAACGGTGGCAAGAGGTCAGCAGCAGGTCCTCTTCAGAGAAGGTGCCATGATTGGAGTCTTTCAAAAGGGCCTTTGAAATTGCTGTGGATTGTGGCCCTGTGACAGTGATGGTAAGGGGGTCAGCCTGCAGCTCTGCACCTGTTACAAGTACCACTGAAACAGTTTTGATGGCGGATGCTGTTCTGTGGGTTTTGTTTGAGGGTTTTTTTTTAAAAAAATCATTTTGTTGAGCTACAATTCTTCTTTGCAATCAGGGGACGGGACTGGTGTGGCTCTTCTCTTTCTGGCGTGCTTCCTGACATCCTTTGTCATCCTGAGCTTTCCCCTCTGTTCCTGAGAGGAGCGATGGCCGCCATGGGGAACGACTCCTGTGAGTAACGGCTTCACCAGCAGGCTTGGGCTTTGTGAATCCCCAAAGGCAAGGGACGTGTCTGGTGTTCCTTCCCTGAATGCTGATGTGCTGACAACGTGGAGTGAATCCTGGGGCGTTTCCTGGTAGCAGCCAGACTTACCCAGGAGTTTTTTATTAGACAGCGGAAAACACGTTTTGTCACTCCTCTGCCAGTGTGCACAAGACTTTGAAAGATGCCATTGCTCCTAGAAAGCTCTGCCATCAGTAGGGTTAGCTTCTGTGCTGGGTACTTGCTTGTTTTTGTCAAGTTACAATCAGGAAAAGGGAAGGCTTGGCCTGCTAATCCAGTTCAAGACTCTAGAGGGCAAGGAAGGTAGGCCGAGGCACAGAAATGAGACTGCGGGTTTGCTGGACTTTGGCCAAAGTAAGCGGGGGAACAGGCTGTTTTCCAAAAGTGTTTCTTGACCAGCAAATTTCAATGGCAGTGTTAGGCTTCCCGCGACGTTTCTGTGTTGGAGGTTAGAGCTGGTTGTCCTGGGTGCTCCTGTACAGAACTCGGCTGCTAAAATAGGCTTTCATGCAGCAATTTCTTCTCATCTCTTTCCAAATGCCATTTCCCTGCAGTCATTGCCGAGGGAAAGGCTCCTCCACAAAGGATCCTCTTTCCCATGGAGAAGATTTGCATGGCCTGGCAGCGACGACGGGGAGCTGGAGCGGGACTCACCAACCTGGGCAATACGTGCTTCCTCAACTCCGTCCTGCAGTGCCTGACGTACACACCCCCTCTGGCCAACTACCTGCTCTCTCGGGAGCACAGCCAGTCGTGTGAGTACCTTGATGAACATCTCCTTGTCAATCTGTTGGGCACTTCCCAAGGATGCCCAGAACCTGGAATTTGATTCAGGAGGACAGCAGCCCTTCTTGCTCAACCCCCCGAGCTGGTGTTCTTTGAACACTCCAGCCTAGAAGCCACTTGTCGTATCTAGGTGTGTTCATCTTCAGAAAGGCACCTCTTTCTAGCCCGGGTCTTGGTCCCTATTCCTGCAAGTTAAACCCTCCTTGCTTACTGCACAGAAAACTTCTGTCGCTTAAGCAGCCCCCTGAAGAAAGTTTTCTACGCACTAAAATGTCCTGGGCTTGTTGGGACCTTGGCACCTTGGGAGAGGAGGAGTGGAGACTGTTCTCATAACTGCCAGATCTCCATTAGGTTTCCCATTGCTACGGGCATTTTGCTAACCTGAGAAGCTTGTTTCCTTCCCTCCCTCTCTCCCTCCCTCTTCAGGTCGTCAGCAAGGCTTCTGCATGATGTGCAGAATGGAAGGGCACGTTAACAGCGTCCTGCGTTCCTCAGCCAGCACCGTCCAGCCTTGGGCTGTCGTCAGTGCTCTCACACGTAAGTCACTTCAGGTGCTTTGACACGTTCTCTCCTGTTCTGGTAGGAAAGCACTACTAAATTCTTCTTTCTTAGGAATAGGAGAACATTTCCAGCTTGGCATGCAGGAGGACGCCCACGAGTTCTTACGCTATACTGTCGACGCCATGCAGAGCGCTTGTCTGAGTGGAAGGAGCGAGTAAGCACAAGCAAATTACCTTTCCAATGTTCCTGAGCCCTTTGGACTCCTTCATGTACTCCCGTCCAGGAAAACCTATGCCCAGGGTTTTCAGGCCAAGTAAAACTCCTGGTGGAGATAACTGTCTGCCTCACCATTTCTTTCCAGCTGGGACATCTCTTCTCAATCAACTACCGTTGTCCATCAAGTCTTTGGGGGTTGTCTGAGATCCAGAGGTACTTTTCCATAACTGTCGCTCTCCTTGGAATTGTCGGTGCCCTTCTGCCTGCCTGTGATAAATGGCTGTTTGTGTGACTGGCGTAGTAGGTACGAAGAGCGTCAACCGGCACAGCTGATTTCCCCCATCGCTGAGCATTTTGATTTGCCTTCTAGTCACGTGCTTGAGCTGCAAAGCAGTTTCCGATTCCTACGAGGCCTTCCTGGATGTTCCTTTGGATATCCAGGTGAGATGTTTTGAAACGGTAGTGCAAACTATTTCAAGGCCCCTGCAGGGGGCCTAGTTTATCTCCAGCAAACTCGGCTGACTTGAACCCGTGGGCTGTTACCACGCAAGAGCTTGGTGTTGGTTGGGAAGGGAAGCGGGCTTCCGTGCTCCTTCTGTGGAAGCCCTGTCAATGGCCTCCCTGTGCTGTGTGCTGGGTTTCAGCTGGGCAGAGAGTAAGGATGGTATCTACAGCCAAGATGACGCTGTCGTACCGCCCTGCTCTGGACTCCCTCAACAAGTGTCTGATTGCTGGACGGATGCGTCTGCTTGTGTTATTTTTGACCACGCGTACCGCAGGCAACTCTGGTACCGCCCAGGGGAGGCTGTTTGTTGGGATAACGCTGGTACCACACGGGGAGCTATTCCGTGGGATGCTGAGTTTCCAGGAGCTCAGCGCTCTCCTTTCTTTCTCACCCAGGCAGCCTCATCTGTCACCGGAGCTCTGGAAGACTTTGTCAGGCCTGAGCAGCTGGATGGGGAAAACGGCTACAAATGTAGCAAGTAAGATTATTCCTAATGACAGCTTCCCAGGAGATCCTGGCCTACGGGATTGCACGGCTGGGAGCACTAGTTATGTTTTGACTTCATTGGGAAACCCGCTCATGAGACAGCTTGGGGGTTGGGTTTTTTTTTCCTTCCCCTCAAAACTAATCCAGACGAATCCTCCGGAATTTGGAAAATTATGCATCCGTTTCTAAGACGGGTACTTTTTCTTTCCCCTTCTGCCTGAATATTTGGAAAGCTTTGGTGAGAATTTTATTCCTGGCATGGTCTGCCCTGGAGGTGGTCAGCCTTCCTAGCTATGACGCTGCCCACTGAACTAGCCCTATGGCCAGAAGGGAAAAGACACGTCCCGTACACGTTGGTGAGCCGAAGGCAGGAAGTGCTCTGGAGAGCGATTTGGCGTGATTTGGCAACAGCAGCTTCCTCAAGAAAGCAGTCGACGGTTTCATTTCCAAGGCTTTTTGGATGCTTGTGTCTCTGTCTGGGAGACCTGGGTCCTCAGAGCAGTAGCAGCCCCCGCTGGCTCTCTGAACAGTGTCATGCCTAGTTGTTGCCTTGCAAAGACTGTCGCCTGCTGCTCTCCAAAGTGAGCCACCCTAGACCGAAGCCACCTTCAGTGAGAGCGTATGGGCTTAAGGGGTCTGCAGTGCAAACACGTGCATTCGACAGTTGGGCAAAGCAAGCCTTAACTCAACCCTACATGGCTGCGGGGTGGAGCAGGGAGAAGACAGGTTGCCACAGTTGGGTCTGTGCTTGTTTTCAAGGTGTGAACAGCTGGTCACTGCGTCCAAGAGGCTTACAATACATCGTCCCTCCAACGTCCTGACAGTGTGCTTGAAGAGATTCGATGCCTTCTCTGGCAGGAAGATTAGCAAGGTATGTATACGAGTGCGCTATGACTTTGTCTGCTTGGAAGGAGACCTTTCCCAAAGCAGAATCCTTTTTTGGAAGTTGTTAGCATCTGCACAAAACGGCTATCGAGTGCAGCCACCTAAGAGAAGTCAATGCAATAGCTGTGCCTTGCTCTTTCCCTTGTGGTAAGAGGAAAGTTCCAATGTGAAGATAAGCTCCTACTGTGCTCGTAAAGAGCTGGTTTGGCCGAGAAGAGTTTTCTGCCACTTCAGTGATGAAGTGGCAACACCTGCTTTTGACGAATTGAGAAGATCTATTTCTAGACCTCTAGCCTGTGTTTGGTGACGAGGTTTTCTCTGGCTGTTTCCTAAAGGCTCTCAGGATAATTTCTGAGACTTCTTGGTGTCTCTGTAGGCTGTGGAGTATCCGGAATATTTGGACCTTGGCGCGTACACATCTGAAGCGCCTGGAGAATCACTCCTCTATTCCTTGTATGCCGTCCTGGTACACAAAGGTTTCAGCTGTCAGGCAGGACACTATTACTGCTTCGTAAAGGTAAAAGTCACCTTTGTGATTTGCGTTGGTGTATCGTGTGTCCGTCGGTGGTGTCCTGTCTGTGTTTTTCTTTTAAAACCCCTGCAGTTCATGAAAAGATAGCGTTGCCTTTCTTTGCAGAGCAGCGATGGACAGTGGTACAAGATGGATGATGACTCTGTGGGTCTTTGTGACATCGAGACGGTTCTGTGCCAGCGCGCCTATTTGCTCTTCTATGCCAGGTAATAGCAAGTGTGAAAGAGTGTTCGGAATACGCTCCCTCTCCTGTGCCTGACCTTGTTGCTCTTCGCCTCCGGTGGGTTTTGCTTTCTGTCCTAGGAGAGAATGACTGTTTGTGCAGTTGAGTTCTGTCTGTTCTGCAGTTTGCCAGGTCCTTCCTTCTCTCTTCTTGCTTGGCACCGCAACAAGCTGTTGCGCTTGTGTAAATCGCTAGCTGCCTGCTCTCTGAGACTGGCTAGCTGCGACAAGGGGCAAAATGGAGGTCCGAGAGGGTGTCAAGATGAGTTACTGCTCTGAAAGGGACAGGTGTGGCTGGAAGACCATGATCTAATTTCCAGCTTCTAGTGCTGGTTCAGGCTTCTGCGTGTCATCTCAAGTGCTGCCGGAAAATGATAGGATGAGACTGAAGCCACGAGGAGGCTGCAAGAACAAGCCTAGACTAAGATCACTGTTGTTTCTCCAGGCACCACAATTTGACCCCCGGAGCAGGCGCTGAACGGCAAGAGACAAAGAGCACTTCCGTGGCGAGGCTGGGTCGAGTGCAGAAGAGTCCCCTTTCTGGGGGCACGGTGGGATTGAGAAATCCAAAAGGTGGAGAGAATATGCAGAGGATCCAAGGGAAGGGAAGAACACAGGGCTCTGCAGGACCTCCCCCTCAGCACTGTGGCAGGAAGAGAGCGCGCTCTGACACTGAGGAGGGGGAGAAGCTGAACGGAAGCCAAGCAGAGTGGCCGCCTCCCAGGCGGAGGTGCACTTGCCACGTGCGGGAAACGCGGAAGCGCGCTCACCGTCAGCTGGCCCACGGCAGTGGGAACCTGCACAGCTCTTCCCCCGGGAAGAGAAAGAGCCCTGGTGACAGCAGAAGCTCAGGAGGGGAAGGCGTGCACGGCGTGAGCGGCCACAGAGCAGGCTCGCATCCTGCTTCAGTAGGTGACCAGCAGCCCGGGAAGTACTCACTTGGACAACGTGTGCTCCCACCAATGCCACTTCACCCAGAGGCTGCAGGCTCTTGCCAGGCACGTGAAAAACAAACCCACAGAAAGAGGAAACGCTCCTGTGCAGAGGAGGATGAAAGCGCGCCCGAAAGAAAGCAGCAAAAGACAGAAGCGAGCATTCTGGTGATCCAAAACTGGAAAAGAAATGCAAGGAAGTGAAGAAGGAAGACAAATCCAAAGAGGCTCTGGAGAGGCGGACTGAAAAGTAAGCAACGGACAGACGCATTCAGTACCCGTGCCTGAGCTTGCCGTCGCCACCTGCGATTGACCATCACAGGCCGCAGACAAACGTTCTCAAAAGATTGCTGACCATCAAACTTGACATTTACGATCGGAACAATAAAAATGTCATCGTAACCAAACGCAGTCCTAAGTGGTGCTGCTGATTTCCGTAGAGGGTTTTTGAGTGGAAAACTGTAGGAAGTTTTTGCGAGTTTTTAATGTAGAGAGCATTGATTCCCAGTGGTGCCGGTGAACAGACTGTGGTGCCTGGCAGGAGCATCGCAGACTAGTTGGGTCTCCTTCTGTGCTCTGAACCTGCAGAGAGCTACAGAGGTGGCAAAACTTCTTGGCCAAGGAGATCCTCCTCAGGTGACCCAACATGGGTTTGAAATCCACCCACACAGTATTTATTCTTGAAGAAGAAAGACACTTCCAAAGCATCAAGCTTTGCATCGCTGCCACAGCTTCTGGAGTCAAAAAAAGATAGCAAAGTTAGAGCACTCCTGTTTTTGTTTATCTCTGTCAAAGCACTGTTAGATACCACAGTGATGGGCAATGTATCAAGTCTGAAGAGAGCTTCGCAAGTTGGCATTTCCAATGTCAGCAACGTCTAATGAGGGCAGACACTGTCTGCACAGGTCTGACCGAGCTTCCTAGAGCCTGGAAGCCCTGGCAGCTGCTTCTGGTCAGGCTACTTGTGCCTTTACTAATAACAGCAATGATATAGCTATAGATAGATAGATAGATAGATATTTACTCTCCTTTTTGCCTTTTTTTTTTTATCCACCAGGCATCTTGGGAGGAATAATACTAAAAAGTCAAATAAGAAAAAACTCTGGCCAGGTCCTCTTATGGCCAAGATGCCTTCCGTAAAAGGAGCCTCTTGGGGCACAGGCGTTCCTCCGCCACGTTCATCCAAGCAAGCCCGCCTGCCGTGGCATTTTGTGAAGGGTAACAAATGCCACGCTGCCCAAGCACGAGAGCCGTAGCTAAAGTGTGTGAGTGAGGAGCGGACGCACCCTGCTCGACATGCGGCTGCCAGGATCCTCTGCTTCCCTGGGTGGCATCGGGCGCTGCCAGCTCCTGAGTGCCGACCCAGTAACGAGTCCAGCAGTGAGGTAACTTTGCCCCTGTGAATGCCAGACGGCAGCTGGAGGAGCAGTGCTAGAGGAGGCTTGGAAGCAAAGGTGACTTTGTCACGGAAGGCGAGGTTGTTGGGTGACCATTAAATACAGGGCTCGGCCGGTGGCTGGTGCCAGGGAAATGGTTCTGGAGCCCTGGTAGTCCTGCTGTGGCCGGGGCCAAAGTGGCCGCTGGGAGCGGGATGGGGGCAGGAGCAAAATGAGCAGGGCAGGGACAAACCTAAATGCTGCAAGCGGGGCAGGAGCAAAGCTAGGCACCCCACCTTGGGCAGGGGCATAAAGGGCCACCCGAGCAGGGCAAATGCAGGTACCCTGTGTGGAGAAGGGGCAAAAGGAGCCTCCCCCTCAAGCAAGAGAGGGAAAATACCAGCCATCTTGAGAGGGGCATGATGAAAATAAGCCAGCCGAGCAAGGCTGTGGCTAAACTGGTTGCTCCAAGTGGAGGATGAAAAGAGAAAGCCTCCCCGAGCGGAGCAGGAGCCCAAGTAACTGTCCCGAGCTTGGCAGGAGTAAAACTAACTGCCCCGAGCAGGCCTGGGGAAAAGCAGATGATGCAGGCGGGGCAAGGGCCAAAGCAGCCAGCTGAAGTGGGGCAGGAATAACAACCAGCTGCGCGTCAGGGCAGAAGCAATACTGGCTGCCCTCAGAGCGGGCCAAGGTGTTAAACCAGATGCTAAAAAAGCTGCCCAGAAATGTTTTTTGGGAGCTCCAGGGTGAGAGAGCGGCTGGCTGGGGGCCTGGCAGCCAGGCAAGGGCAACCCAGCGCAGTTGCTGAGGGCGTTTCTTTGGTAGCGCTAGTTCCGAGTCAGCCTGTGGCTGTATCGTGGCGGGCAGATAAAATTCCTTGGAAATGAACCTGTAAGAGAGCGGGTGCTTTGCTACGTGAGTCTCACGGACACAGTCCTGTACCTGGGAGAAGCAGAAAAGAAACCCTTAGGAACCCGAATGTGCCGGCCAAAGCTGTGAGCAGGAACACTTACAGGCCTGGCCAGGTTTTGATTTGTCTGGCTGTGCGGCTCAGAGAAGAGGTGGGAGCTCTGCCGGGCGACGAACAGCCCTTCAGCAGCAGTGTGTGGGGAAGCCCGAGGGCTGCCAGCTGCTGCCTACGCGAGCTGCTCGGTCTGTGGCGGCCGTGTGGCCACGGTGCGTCCCCGTGGGGCCCCGTGTCACAAAGGGGCAGTGATGCGGCACCTGCCCAGCGCTTGTGAGCTCACCTGGCCAGGGCTTGGTATCCTGACGAGCAGGCCAGTGAAGGCTAGTTGGGCCGAGCTGGCCTTCGGGACAACTCGGCTCCTTCCTTTGCTACTTGCGTGGCTCCTTTTTTCCAAGCGTTTATCGCTTACTGGCCACTTCTCGCCAACTTCCATCCTCTTTCAAAGGTAATTCTGATTTGACTTGCAGGCCAGATGGTAGAGTAGGTAGATACAGGATAAAAGTAGAGGCTGTTCTATACCTTCCGAGCCCTAGGCTGAGCTATTGCACCTTTCTAGGCTGGCCAGAACTAGAGCTCTATGGGTAGAGTTCCTATTTGCTAATCCTCCTTTCTTTGCCATAAGCTAGTGCAGGTAAGTAGCGGGGTGGCAGCGTAGCCCGAGGCATTGGGTCAGCCTAGAATCACCAGAAGCCCACCCCGACTGATGCAGTCGGAAGGGTGACAGAAAAGGAGCGCGGCAACTGCAGCCGTTAAAGCAGCAGCAGCTGAAAGCCGGTTGCTCCTGCCTACAAGGTGGGAAAGTGTGGGCTAGAGAGCCAGAGGGCTCTGCTGCTAACGGTGGCAAGAGGTCAGCAGCAGGTCCTCTTCAGAGAAAGTGCCATGATTGGAGTCTTTCAAAAGGGCCTTTGAAATTGCTGTGGATTGTGGCCCTGTGACAGTGATGGTAAGGGGGTCAGCCTGCAGCTCTGCACCTGTTACAAGTACCACTGAAACAGTTTTGATGGCGGATGCTGTTCTGTGGGTTTTGTTTGAGGGTTTTTTTTTAAAAAAATCATTTTGTTGAGCTACAATTCTTCTTTGCAATCAGGGGACGGGACTGGTGTGGCTCTTCTCTTTCTGGCGTGCCTCCTGACATCCTTTGTCATCCTGAGCTTTCCCCTCTGTTCCTGAGAGGAGCGATGGCCGCCATGGGGAACGACTCCTGTGAGTAACGGCTTCACCAGCAGGCTTGGGCTTTGTGAATCCCCAAAGGCAAGGGACGTGTCTGGTGTTCCTTCCCTGAATGCTGATGTGCTGACAACGTGGAGTGAATCCTGGGGCGTTTCCTGGTAGCAGCCAGACTTACCCAGGAGTTTTTTATTAGACAGCGGAAAACACGTTTTGTCACTCCTCTGCCAGTGTGCACAAGACTTTGAAAGATGCCATTGCTCCTAGAAAGCTCTGCCATCAGTAGGGTTAGCTTCTGTGCTGGGTACTTGCTTGTTTTTGTCAAGTTACAATCAGGAAAAGGGAAGGCTTGGCCTGCTAATCCAGTTCAAGACTCTAGAGGGCAAGGAAGGTAGGCCGAGGCACAGAAATGAGACTGCGGGTTTGCTGGACTTTGGCCAAAGTAAGCGGGGGAACAGGCTGTTTTCCAAAAGTGTTTCTTGACCAGCAAATTTCAATGGCAGTGTTAGGCTTCCCGCGACGTTTCTGTGTTGGAGGTTAGAGCTGGTTGTCCTGGGTGCTCCTGTACAGAACTCGGCTGCTAAAATAGGCTTTCATGCAGCAATTTCTTCTCATCTCTTTCCAAATGCCATTTCCCTGCAGTCATTGCCGAGGGAAAGGCTCCTCCACAAAGGATCCTCTTTCCCATGGAGAAGATTTGCATGGCCTGGCAGCGACGACGGGGAGCTGGAGCGGGACTCACCAACCTGGGCAATACGTGCTTCCTCAACTCCGTCCTGCAGTGCCTGACGTACACACCCCCTCTGGCCAACTACCTGCTCTCTCGGGAGCACAGCCAGTCGTGTGAGTACCTTGATGAACATCTCCTTGTCAATCTGTTGGGCACTTCCCAAGGATGCCCAGAACCTGGAATTTGATTCAGGAGGACAGCAGCCCTTCTTGCTCAACCCCCCGAGCTGGTGTTCTTTGAACACTCCAGCCTAGAAGCCACTTGTCGTATCTAGGTGTGTTCATCTTCAGAAAGGCACCTCTTTCTAGCCCGGGTCTTGGTCCCTATTCCTGCAAGTTAAACCCTCCTTGCTTACTGCACAGAAAACTTCTGTCGCTTAAGCAGCCCCCTGAAGAAAGTTTTCTACGCACTAAAATGTCCTGGGCTTGTTGGGACCTTGGCACCTTGGGAGAGGAGGAGTGGAGACTGTTCTCATAACTGCCAGATCTCCATTAGGTTTCCCATTGCTACGGGCATTTTGCTAACCTGAGAAGCTTGTTTCCTTCCCTCCCTCTCTCCCTCCCTCTTCAGGTCGTCAGCAAGGCTTCTGCATGATGTGCAGAATGGAAGGGCACGTTAACAGCGTCCTGCGTTCCTCAGCCAGCACCGTCCAGCCTTGGGCTGTCGTCAGTGCTCTCACACGTAAGTCACTTCAGGTGCTTTGACACGTTCTCTCCTGTTCTGGTAGGAAAGCACTACTAAATTCTTCTTTCTTAGGAATAGGAGAACATTTCCAGCTTGGCATGCAGGAGGACGCCCACGAGTTCTTACGCTATACTGTCGACGCCATGCAGAGCGCTTGTCTGAGTGGAAGGAGCGAGTAAGCACAAGCAAATTACCTTTCCAATGTTCCTGAGCCCTTTGGACTCCTTCATGTACTCCCGTCCAGGAAAACCTATGCCCAGGGTTTTCAGGCCAAGTAAAACTCCTGGTGGAGATAACTGTCTGCCTCACCATTTCTTTCCAGCTGGGACATCTCTTCTCAATCAACTACCGTTGTCCATCAAGTCTTTGGGGGTTGTCTGAGATCCAGAGGTACTTTTCCATAACTGTCGCTCTCCTTGGAATTGTCGGTGCCCTTCTGCCTGCCTGTGATAAATGGCTGTTTGTGTGACTGGCGTAGTAGGTACGAAGAGCGTCAACCGGCACAGCTGATTTCCCCCATCGCTGAGCATTTTGATTTGCCTTCTAGTCACGTGCTTGAGCTGCAAAGCAGTTTCCGATTCCTACGAGGCCTTCCTGGATGTTCCTTTGGATATCCAGGTGAGATGTTTTGAAACGGTAGTGCAAACTATTTCAAGGCCCCTGCAGGGGGCCTAGTTTATCTCCAGCAAACTCGGCTGACTTGAACCCGTGGGCTGTTACCACGCAAGAGCTTGGTGTTGGTTGGGAAGGGAAGCGGGCTTCCGTGCTCCTTCTGTGGAAGCCCTGTCAATGGCCTCCCTGTGCTGTGTGCTGGGTTTCAGCTGGGCAGAGAGTAAGGATGGTATCTACAGCCAAGATGACGCTGTCGTACCGCCCTGCTCTGGACTCCCTCAACAAGTGTCTGATTGCTGGACGGATGCGTCTGCTTGTGTTATTTTTGACCACGCGTACCGCAGGCAACTCTGGTACCGCCCAGGGGAGGCTGTTTGTTGGGATAACGCGGGTACCACACGGGGAGCTATTCCGTGGGATGCTGAGTTTCCAGGAGCTCAGCGCTCTCCTTTCTTTCTCACCCAGGCAGCCTCATCTGTCACCGGAGCTCTGGAAGACTTTGTCAGGCCTGAGCAGCTGGATGGGGAAAACGGCTACAAATGTAGCAAGTAAGATTATTCCTAATGACAGCTTCCCAGGAGATCCTGGCCTACGGGATTGCACGGCTGGGAGCACTAGTTATGTTTTGACTTCATTGGGAAACCCGCTCATGAGACAGCTTGGGGGTTGGGTTTTTTTTTCCTTCCCCTCAAAACTAATCCAGACGAATCCTCCGGAATTTGGAAAATTATGCATCCGTTTCTAAGACGGGTACTTTTTCTTTCCCCTTCTGCCTGAATATTTGGAAAGCTTTGGTGAGAATTTTATTCCTGGCATGGTCTGCCCTGGAGGTGGTCAGCCTTCCTAGCTATGACGCTGCCCACTGAACTAGCCCTATGGCCAGAAGGGAAAAGACACGTCCCGTACACGTTGGTGAGCCGAAGGCAGGAGGTGCTCTGGAGAGCGATTTGGCGTGATTTGGCAACAGCAGCTTCCTCAAGAAAGCAGTCGACGGTTTCATTTCCAAGGCTTTTTGGATGCTTGTGTCTCTGTCTGGGAGACCTGGGTCCTCAGAGCAGTAGCAGCCCCCGCTGGCTCTCTGAACAGTGTCATGCCTAGTTGTTGCCTTGCAAAGACTGTCGCCTGCTGCTCTCCAAAGTGAGCCACCCTAGACCGAAGCCACCTTCAGTGAGAGCGTATGGGCTTAAGGGGTCTGCAGTGCAAACACGTGCATTCGACAGTTGGGCAAAGCAAGCCTTAACTCAACCCTACATGGCTGCGGGGTGGAGCAGGGAGAAGACAGGTTGCCACAGTTGGGTCTGTGCTTGTTTTCAAGGTGTGAACAGCTGGTCACTGCGTCCAAGAGGCTTACAATACATCGTCCCTCCAACGTCCTGACAGTGTGCTTGAAGAGATTCGATGCCTTCTCTGGCAGGAAGATTAGCAAGGTATGTATACGAGTGCGCTATGACTTTGTCTGCTTGGAAGGAGACCTTTCCCAAAGCAGAATCCTTTTTTGGAAGTTGTTAGCATCTGCACAAAACGGCTATCGAGTGCAGCCACCTAAGAGAAGTCAATGCAATAGCTGTGCCTTGCTCTTTCCCTTGTGGTAAGAGGAAAGTTCCAATGTGAAGATAAGCTCCTACTGTGCTCGTAAAGAGCTGGTTTGGCCGAGAAGAGTTTTCTGCCACTTCAGTGATGAAGTGGCAACACCTGCTTTTGACGAATTGAGAAGATCTATTTCTAGACCTCTAGCCTGTGTTTGGTGACGAGGTTTTCTCTGGCTGTTTCCTAAAGGCTCTCAGGATAATTTCTGAGACTTCTTGGTGTCTCTGTAGGCTGTGGAGTATCCGGAATATTTGGACCTTGGCGCGTACACATCTGAAGCGCCTGGAGAATCACTCCTCTATTCCTTGTATGCCGTCCTGGTACACAAAGGTTTCAGCTGTCAGGCAGGACACTATTACTGCTTCGTAAAGGTAAAAGTCACCTTTGTGATTTGTGTTGGTGTATCGTGTGTCCGTCGGTGGTGTCCTGTCTGTGTTTTTCTTTTAAAACCCCTGCAGTTCATGAAAAGATAGCGTTGCCTTTCTTTGCAGAGCAGCGATGGACAGTGGTACAAGATGGATGATGACTCTGTGGGTCTTTGTGACATCGAGACGGTTCTGTGCCAGCGCGCCTATTTGCTCTTCTATGCCAGGTAATAGCAAGTGTGAAAGGGTGTTCGGAATACGCTCCCTCTCCTGTGCCTGACCTTGTTGCTCTTCGCCTCCGGTGGGTTTTGCTTTCTGTCCTAGGAGAGAATGACTGTTTGTGCAGTTGAGTTCTGTCTGTTCTGCAGTTTGCCAGGTCCTTCCTTCTCTCTTCTTGCTTGGCACCGCAACAAGCTGTTGCGCTTGTGTAAATCGCTAGCTGCCTGCTCTCTGAGACTGGCTAGCTGCGACAAGGGGCAAAATGGAGGTCCGAGAGGGTGTCAAGATGAGTTACTGCTCTGAAAGGGACAGGTGTGGCTGGAAGACCATGATCTAATTTCCAGCGTCTAGTGCTGGTTCAGGCTTCTGCGTGTCATCTCAAGTGCTGCCGGAAAATGATAGGATGAGACTGAAGCCACGAGGAGGCTGCAAGAACAAGCCTAGACTAAGATCACTGTTGTTTCTCCAGGCACCACAATTTGACCCCCGGAGCAGGCGCTGAACGGCAAGAGACAAAGAGCACTTCCGTGGCGAGGCTGGGTCGAGTGCAGAAGAGTCCCCTTTCTGGGGGCACGGTGGGATTGAGAAATCCAAAAGGTGGAGAGAATATGCAGAGGATCCAAGGGAAGGGAAGAACACAGGGCTCTGCAGGACCTCCCCCTCAGCACTGTGGCAGGAAGAGAGCACGCTCTGACACTGAGGAGGGGGAGAAGCTGAACGGAAGCCAAGCAGAGTGGCCGCCTCCCAGGCGGAGGTGCACTTGCCACGTGCGGGAAACGCGGAAGCGCGCTCACCGTCAGCTGGCCCACGGCAGTGGGAACCTGCACAGCTCTTCCCCCGGGAAGAGAAAGAGCCCTGGTGACAGCAGAAGCTCAGGAGGGGAAGGCGTGCACGGCGTGAGCGGCCACAGAGCAGGCTCGCATCCTGCTTCAGTAGGTGACCAGCAGCCCGGGAAGTACTCACTTGGACAACGTGTGCTCCCACCAATGCCACTTCACCCAGAGGCTGCAGGCTCTTGCCAGGCACGTGAAAAACAAACCCACAGAAAGAGGAAACGCTCCTGTGCAGAGGAGGATGAAAGCGCGCCCGAAAGAAAGCAGCAAAAGACAGAAGCGAGCATTCTGGTGATCCAAAACTGGAAAAGAAATGCAAGGAAGTGAAGAAGGAAGACAAATCCAAAGAGGCTCTGGAGAGGCGGACTAAAAAGTAAGCAACGGACAGACGCATTCAGTACCCGTGCCTGAGCTTGCCGTCGCCACCTGCGATTGACCATCACAGGCCGCAGACAAACGTTCTCAAAAGATTGCTGACCATCAAACTTGACATTTACGATCGGAACAATAAAAATGTCATCGTAACCAAACGCAGTCCTAAGTGGTGCTGCTGATTTCCGTAGAGGGTTTTTGAGTGGAAAACTGTAGGAAGTTTTTGCGAGTTTTTAATGTAGAGAGCATTGATTCCCAGTGGTGCCGGTGAACAGACTGTGGTGCCTGGCAGGAGCATCGCAGACTAGTTGGGTCTCCTTCTGTGCTCTGAACCTGCAGAGAGCTACAGAGGTGGCAAAACTTCTTGGCCAAGGAGATCCTCCTCAGGTGACCCAACATGGGTTTGAAATCCACCCACACAGTATTTATTCTTGAAGAAGAAAGACACTTCCAAAGCATCAAGCTTTGCATCGCTGCCACAGCTTCTGGAGTCAAAAAAAGATAGCAAAGTTAGAGCACTCCTGTTTTTGTTTATCTCTGTCAAAGCACTGTTAGATACCACAGTGATGGGCAATGTATCAAGTCTGAAGAGAGCTTCGCAAGTTGGCATTTCCAATGTCAGCAACGTCTAATGAGGGCAGACACTGTCTGCACAGGTCTGACCGAGCTTCCTAGAGCCTGGAAGCCCTGGCAGCTGCTTCTGGTCAGGCTACTTGTGCCTTTACTAATAACAGCAATGATATAGCTATAGATAGATAGATAGATAGATATTTACTCTCCTTTTTGCCTTTTTTTTTTTATCCACCAGGCATCTTGGGAGGAATAATACTAAAAAGTCAAATAAGAAAAAACTCTGGCCAGGTCCTCTTATGGCCAAGATGCCTTCCGTAAAAGGAGCCTCTTGGGGCACAGGCGTTCCTCCGCCACGTTCATCCAAGCAAGCCCGCCTGCCGTGGCATTTTGTGAAGGGTAACAAATGCCACGCTGCCCAAGCACAAGAGCCGTAGCTAAAGTGTGTGAGTGAGGAGCGGACGCACCCTGCTCGACATGCGGCTGCCAGGATCCTCTGCTTCCCTGGGTGGCATCGGGCGCTGCCAGCTCCTGAGCGCCGACCCAGTAACGAGTCCAGCAGTGAGGTAACTTTGCCCCTGTGAATGCCAGACGGCAGCTGGAGGAGCAGTGCTAGAGGAGGCTTGGAAGCAAAGGTGACTTTGTCACGGAAGGCGAGGTTGTTGGGTGACCATTAAATACAGGGCTCGGCCGGTGGCTGGTGCCAGGGAAATGGTTCTGGAGCCCTGGTAGTCCTGCTGTGGCCGGGGCCAAAGTGGCCGCTGGGAGCGGGATGGGGGCAGGAGCAAAATGAGCAGGGCAGGGACAAACCTAAATGCTGCAAGCGGGGCAGGAGCAAAGCTAGGCACCCCACCTTGGGCAGGGGCATAAAGGGCCACCCGAGCAGGGCAAATGCAGGTACCCTGTGTGGAGAAGGGGCAAAAGGAGCCTCCCCCTCAAGCAAGAGAGGGAAAATACCAGCCATCTTGAGAGGGGCATGATGAAAATAAGCCAGCCGAGCAAGGCTGTGGCTAAACTGGTTGCTCCAAGTGGAGGATGAAAAGAGAAAGCCTCCCCGAGCGGAGCAGGAGCCCAAGTAACTGTCCCGAGCTTGGCAGGAGTAAAACTAACTGCCCCGAGCAGGCCTGGGGAAAAGCAGATGATGCAGGCGGGGCAAGGGCCAAAGCAGCCAGCTGAAGTGGGGCAGGAATAACAACCAGCTGCGCGTCAGGGCAGAAGCAATACTGGCTGCCCTCAGAGCGGGCCAAGGTGTTAAACCAGATGCTAAAAAAGCTGCCCAGAAATGTTTTTTGGGAGCTCCAGGGTGAGAGAGCGGCTGGCTGGGGGCCTGGCAGCCAGGCAAGGGCAACCCAGCGCAGTTGCTGAGGGCGTTTCTTTGGTAGCGCTAGTTCCGAGTCAGCCTGTGGCTGTATCGTGGCGGGCAGATAAAATTCCTTGGAAATGAACCTGTAAGAGAGCGGGTGCTTTGCTACGTGAGTCTCACGGACACAGTCCTGTACCTGGGAGAAGCAGAAAAGAAACCCTTAGGAACCCGAATGTGCCGGCCAAAGCTGTGAGCAGGAACACTTACAGGCCTGGCCAGGTTTTGATTTGTCTGGCTGTGCGGCTCAGAGAAGAGGTGGGAGCTCTGCCGGGCGACGAACAGCCCTTCAGCAGCAGTGTGTGGGGAAGCCCGAGGGCTGCCAGCTGCTGCCTACGCGAGCTGCTCGGTCTGTGGCGGCCGTGTGGCCACGGTGCGTCCCCGTGGGGCCCCGTGTCACAAAGGGGCAGTGATGCGGCACCTGCCCAGCGCTTGTGAGCTCACCTGGCCAGGGCTTGGTATCCTGACGAGCAGGCCAGTGAAGGCTAGTTGGGCCGAGCTGGCCTTCGGGACAACTCGGCTCCTTCCTTTGCTACTTGCGTGGCTCCTTTTTTCCAAGCGTTTATCGCTTACTGGCCACTTCTCGCCAACTTCCATCCTCTTTCAAAGGTAATTCTGATTTGACTTGCAGGCCAGATGGTAGAGTAGGTAGATACAGGATAAAAGTAGAGGCTGTTCTATACCTTCCGAGCCCTAGGCTGAGCTATTGCACCTTTCTAGGCTGGCCAGAACTAGAGCTCTATGGGTAGAGTTCCTATTTGCTAATCCTCCTTTCTTTGCCATAAGCTAGTGCAGGTAAGTAGCGGGGTGGCAGCGTAGCCCGAGGCATTGGGTCAGCCTAGAATCACCAGAAGCCCACCCCGACTGATGCAGTCGGAAGGGTGACAGAAAAGGAGCGCGGCAACTGCAGCCGTTAAAGCAGCAGCAGCTGAAAGCCGGTTGCTCCTGCCTACAAGGTGGGAAAGTGTGGGCTAGAGAGCCAGAGGGCTCTGCTGCTAACGGTGGCAAGAGGTCAGCAGCAGGTCCTCTTCAGAGAAGGTGCCATGATTGGAGTCTTTCAAAAGGGCCTTTGAAATTGCTGTGGATTGTGGCCCTGTGACAGTGATGGTAAGGGGGTCAGCCTGCAGCTCTGCACCTGTTACAAGTACCACTGAAACAGTTTTGATGGCGGATGCTGTTCTGTGGGTTTTGTTTGAGGGTTTTTTTTTAAAAAAATCATTTTGTTGAGCTACAATTCTTCTTTGCAATCAGGGGACGGGACTGGTGTGGCTCTTCTCTTTCTGGCGTGCCTCCTGACATCCTTTGTCATCCTGAGCTTTCCCCTCTGTTCCTGAGAGGAGCGATGGCCGCCATGGGGAACGACTCCTGTGAGTAACGGCTTCACCAGCAGGCTTGGGCTTTGTGAATCCCCAAAGGCAAGGGACGTGTCTGGTGTTCCTTCCCTGAATGCTGATGTGCTGACAACGTGGAGTGAATCCTGGGGCGTTTCCTGGTAGCAGCCAGACTTACCCAGGAGTTTTTTATTAGACAGCGGAAAACACGTTTTGTCACTCCTCTGCCAGTGTGCACAAGACTTTGAAAGATGCCATTGCTCCTAGAAAGCTCTGCCATCAGTAGGGTTAGCTTCTGTGCTGGGTACTTGCTTGTTTTTGTCAAGTTACAATCAGGAAAAGGGAAGGCTTGGCCTGCTAATCCAGTTCAAGACTCTAGAGGGCAAGGAAGGTAGGCCGAGGCACAGAAATGAGACTGCGGGTTTGCTGGACTTTGGCCAAAGTAAGCGGGGGAACAGGCTGTTTTCCAAAAGTGTTTCTTGACCAGCAAATTTCAATGGCAGTGTTAGGCTTCCCGCGACGTTTCTGTGTTGGAGGTTAGAGCTGGTTGTCCTGGGTGCTCCTGTACAGAACTCGGCTGCTAAAATAGGCTTTCATGCAGCAATTTCTTCTCATCTCTTTCCAAATGCCATTTCCCTGCAGTCATTGCCGAGGGAAAGGCTCCTCCACAAAGGATCCTCTTTCCCATGGAGAAGATTTGCATGGCCTGGCAGCGACGATGGGGAGCTGGAGCGGGACTCACCAACCTGGGCAATACGTGCTTCCTCAACTCCGTCCTGCAGTGCCTGACGTACACACCCCCTCTGGCCAACTACCTGCTCTCTCGGGAGCACAGCCAGTCGTGTGAGTACCTTGATGAACATCTCCTTGTCAATCTGTTGGGCACTTCCCAAGGATGCCCAGAACCTGGAATTTGATTCAGGAGGACAGCAGCCCTTCTTGCTCAACCCCCCGAGCTGGTGTTCTTTGAACACTCCAGCCTAGAAGCCACTTGTCGTATCTAGGTGTGTTCATCTTCAGAAAGGCACCTCTTTCTAGCCCGGGTCTTGGTCCCTATTCCTGCAAGTTAAACCCTCCTTGCTTACTGCACAGAAAACTTCTGTCGCTTAAGCAGCCCCCTGAAGAAAGTTTTCTACGCACTAAAATGTCCTGGGCTTGTTGGGACCTTGGCACCTTGGGAGAGGAGGAGTGGAGACTGTTCTCATAACTGCCAGATCTCCATTAGGTTTCCCATTGCTACGGGCATTTTGCTAACCTGAGAAGCTTGTTTCCTTCCCTCCCTCTCTCCCTCCCTCTTCAGGTCGTCAGCAAGGCTTCTGCATGATGTGCAGAATGGAAGGGCACGTTAACAGCGTCCTGCGTTCCTCAGCCAGCACCGTCCAGCCTTGGGCTGTCGTCAGTGCTCTCACACGTAAGTCACTTCAGGTGCTTTGACACGTTCTCTCCTGTTCTGGTAGGAAAGCACTACTAAATTCTTCTTTCTTAGGAATAGGAGAACATTTCCAGCTTGGCATGCAGGAGGACGCCCACGAGTTCTTACGCTATACTGTCGACGCCATGCAGAGCGCTTGTCTGAGTGGAAGGAGCGAGTAAGCACAAGCAAATTACCTTTCCAATGTTCCTGAGCCCTTTGGACTCCTTCATGTACTCCCGTCCAGGAAAACCTATGCCCAGGGTTTTCAGGCCAAGTAAAACTCCTGGTGGAGATAACTGTCTGCCTCACCATTTCTTTCCAGCTGGGACATCTCTTCTCAATCAACTACCGTTGTCCATCAAGTCTTTGGGGGTTGTCTGAGATCCAGAGGTACTTTTCCATAACTGTCGCTCTCCTTGGAATTGTCGGTGCCCTTCTGCCTGCCTGTGATAAATGGCTGTTTGTGTGACTGGCGTAGTAGGTACGAAGAGCGTCAACCGGCACAGCTGATTTCCCCCATCGCTGAGCATTTTGATTTGCCTTCTAGTCACGTGCTTGAGCTGCAAAGCAGTTTCCGATTCCTACGAGGCCTTCCTGGATGTTCCTTTGGATATCCAGGTGAGATGTTTTGAAACGGTAGTGCAAACTATTTCAAGGCCCCTGCAGGGGGCCTAGTTTATCTCCAGCAAACTCGGCTGACTTGAACCCGTGGGCTGTTACCACGCAAGAGCTTGGTGTTGGTTGGGAAGGGAAGCGGGCTTCCGTGCTCCTTCTGTGGAAGCCCTGTCAATGGCCTCCCTGTGCTGTGTGCTGGGTTTCAGCTGGGCAGAGAGTAAGGATGGTATCTACAGCCAAGATGACGCTGTCGTACCGCCCTGCTCTGGACTCCCTCAACAAGTGTCTGATTGCTGGACGGATGCGTCTGCTTGTGTTATTTTTGACCACGCGTACCGCAGGCAACTCTGGTACCGCCCAGGGGAGGCTGTTTGTTGGGATAACGCGGGTACCACACGGGGAGCTATTCCGTGGGATGCTGAGTTTCCAGGAGCTCAGCGCTCTCCTTTCTTTCTCACCCAGGCAGCCTCATCTGTCACCGGAGCTCTGGAAGACTTTGTCAGGCCTGAGCAGCTGGATGGGGAAAACGGCTACAAATGTAGCAAGTAAGATTATTCCTAATGACAGCTTCCCAGGAGATCCTGGCCTACGGGATTGCACGGCTGGGAGCACTAGTTATGTTTTGACTTCATTGGGAAACCCGCTCATGAGACAGCTTGGGGGTTGGGTTTTTTTTTCCTTCCCCTCAAAACTAATCCAGACGAATCCTCCGGAATTTGGAAAATTATGCATCCGTTTCTAAGACGGGTACTTTTTCTTTCCCCTTCTGCCTGAATATTTGGAAAGCTTTGGTGAGAATTTTATTCCTGGCATGGTCTGCCCTGGAGGTGGTCAGCCTTCCTAGCTATGACGCTGCCCACTGAACTAGCCCTATGGCCAGAAGGGAAAAGACACGTCCCGTACACGTTGGTGAGCCGAAGGCAGGAGGTGCTCTGGAGAGCGATTTGGCGTGATTTGGCAACAGCAGCTTCCTCAAGAAAGCAGTCGACGGTTTCATTTCCAAGGCTTTTTGGATGCTTGTGTCTCTGTCTGGGAGACCTGGGTCCTCAGAGCAGTAGCAGCCCCCGCTGGCTCTCTGAACAGTGTCATGCCTAGTTGTTGCCTTGCAAAGACTGTCGCCTGCTGCTCTCCAAAGTGAGCCACCCTAGACCGAAGCCACCTTCAGTGAGAGCGTATGGGCTTAAGGGGTCTGCAGTGCAAACACGTGCATTCGACAGTTGGGCAAAGCAAGCCTTAACTCAACCCTACATGGCTGCGGGGTGGAGCAGGGAGAAGACAGGTTGCCACAGTTGGGTCTGTGCTTGTTTTCAAGGTGTGAACAGCTGGTCACTGCGTCCAAGAGGCTTACAATACATCGTCCCTCCAACGTCCTGACAGTGTGCTTGAAGAGATTCGATGCCTTCTCTGGCAGGAAGATTAGCAAGGTATGTATACGAGTGCGCTATGACTTTGTCTGCTTGGAAGGAGACCTTTCCCAAAGCAGAATCCTTTTTTGGAAGTTGTTAGCATCTGCACAAAACGGCTATCGAGTGCAGCCACCTAAGAGAAGTCAATGCAATAGCTGTGCCTTGCTCTTTCCCTTGTGGTAAGAGGAAAGTTCCAATGTGAAGATAAGCTCCTACTGTGCTCGTAAAGAGCTGGTTTGGCCGAGAAGAGTTTTCTGCCACTTCAGTGATGAAGTGGCAACACCTGCTTTTGACGAATTGAGAAGATCTATTTCTAGACCTCTAGCCTGTGTTTGGTGACGAGGTTTTCTCTGGCTGTTTCCTAAAGGCTCTCAGGATAATTTCTGAGACTTCTTGGTGTCTCTGTAGGCTGTGGAGTATCCGGAATATTTGGACCTTGGCGCGTACACATCTGAAGCGCCTGGAGAATCACTCCTCTATTCCTTGTATGCCGTCCTGGTACACAAAGGTTTCAGCTGTCAGGCAGGACACTATTACTGCTTCGTAAAGGTAAAAGTCACCTTTGTGATTTGCGTTGGTGTATCGTGTGTCCGTCGGTGGTGTCCTGTCTGTGTTTTTCTTTTAAAACCCCTGCAGTTCATGAAAAGATAGCGTTGCCTTTCTTTGCAGAGCAGCGATGGACAGTGGTACAAGATGGATGATGACTCTGTGGGTCTTTGTGACATCGAGACGGTTCTGTGCCAGCGCGCCTATTTGCTCTTCTATGCCAGGTAATAGCAAGTGTGAAAGGGTGTTCGGAATACGCTCCCTCTCCTGTGCCTGACCTTGTTGCTCTTCGCCTCCGGTGGGTTTTGCTTTCTGTCCTAGGAGAGAATGACTGTTTGTGCAGTTGAGTTCTGTCTGTTCTGCAGTTTGCCAGGTCCTTCCTTCTCTCTTCTTGCTTGGCACCGCAACAAGCTGTTGCGCTTGTGTAAATCGCTAGCTGCCTGCTCTCTGAGACTGGCTAGCTGCGACAAGGGGCAAAATGGAGGTCCGAGAGGGTGTCAAGATGAGTTACTGCTCTGAAAGGGACAGGCGTGGCTGGAAGACCATGATCTAATTTCCAGCGTCTAGTGCTGGTTCAGGCTTCTGCGTGTCATCTCAAGTGCTGCCGGAAAATGATAGGATGAGACTGAAGCCACGAGGAGGCTGCAAGAACAAGCCTAGACTAAGATCACTGTTGTTTCTCCAGGCACCACAATTTGACCCCCGGAGCAGGCGCTGAACGGCAAGAGACAAAGAGCACTTCCGTGGCGAGGCTGGGTCGAGTGCAGAAGAGTCCCCTTTCTGGGGGCACGGTGGGATTGAGAAATCCAAAAGGTGGAGAGAATATGCAGAGGATCCAAGGGAAGGGAAGAACACAGGGCTCTGCAGGACCTCCCCCTCAGCACTGTGGCAGGAAGAGAGCGCGCTCTGACACTGAGGAGGGGGAGAAGCTGAACGGAAGCCAAGCAGAGTGGCCGCCTCCCAGGCGGAGGTGCACTTGCCACGTGCGGGAAACGCGGAAGCGCGCTCACCGTCAGCTGGCCCACGGCAGTGGGAACCTGCACAGCTCTTCCCCCGGGAAGAGAAAGAGCCCTGGTGACAGCAGAAGCTCAGGAGGGGAAGGCGTGCACGGCGTGAGCGGCCACAGAGCAGGCTCGCATCCTGCTTCAGTAGGTGACCAGCAGCCCGGGAAGTACTCACTTGGACAACGTGTGCTCCCACCAATGCCACTTCACCCAGAGGCTGCAGGCTCTTGCCAGGCACGTGAAAAACAAACCCACAGAAAGAGGAAACGCTCCTGTGCAGAGGAGGATGAAAGCGCGCCCGAAAGAAAGCAGCAAAAGACAGAAGCGAGCATTCTGGTGATCCAAAACTGGAAAAGAAATGCAAGGAAGTGAAGAAGGAAGACAAATCCAAAGAGGCTCTGGAGAGGCGGACTAAAAAGTAAGCAACGGACAGACGCATTCAGTACCCGTGCCTGAGCTTGCCGTCGCCACCTGCGATTGACCATCACAGGCCGCAGACAAACGTTCTCAAAAGATTGCTGACCATCAAACTTGACATTTACGATCGGAACAATAAAAATGTCATCGTAACCAAACGCAGTCCTAAGTGGTGCTGCTGATTTCCGTAGAGGGTTTTTGAGTGGAAAACTGTAGGAAGTTTTTGCGAGTTTTTAATGTAGAGAGCATTGATTCCCAGTGGTGCCGGTGAACAGACTGTGGTGCCTGGCAGGAGCATCGCAGACTAGTTGGGTCTCCTTCTGTGCTCTGAACCTGCAGAGAGCTACAGAGGTGGCAAAACTTCTTGGCCAAGGAGATCCTCCTCAGGTGACCCAACATGGGTTTGAAATCCACCCACACAGTATTTATTCTTGAAGAAGAAAGACACTTCCAAAGCATCAAGCTTTGCATCGCTGCCACAGCTTCTGGAGTCAAAAAAAGATAGCAAAGTTAGAGCACTCCTGTTTTTGTTTATCTCTGTCAAAGCACTGTTAGATACCACAGTGATGGGCAATGTATCAAGTCTGAAGAGAGCTTCGCAAGTTGGCATTTCCAATGTCAGCAACGTCTAATGAGGGCAGACACTGTCTGCACAGGTCTGACCGAGCTTCCTAGAGCCTGGAAGCCCTGGCAGCTGCTTCTGGTCAGGCTACTTGTGCCTTTACTAATAACAGCAATGATATAGATATAGATAGATAGATAGATAGATATTTACTCTCCTTTTTGCCTTTTTTTTTTTATCCACCAGGCATCTTGGGAGGAATAATACTAAAAAGTCAAATAAGAAAAAACTCTGGCCAGGTCCTCTTATGGCCAAGATGCCTTCCGTAAAAGGAGCCTCTTGGGGCACAGGCGTTCCTCCGCCACGTTCATCCAAGCAAGCCCGCCTGCCGTGGCATTTTGTGAAGGGTAACAAATGCCACGCTGCCCAAGCACGAGAGCCGTAGCTAAAGTGTGTGAGTGAGGAGCGGACGCACCCTGCTCGACATGCGGCTGCCAGGATCCTCTGCTTCCCTGGGTGGCATCGGGCGCTGCCAGCTCCTGAGTGCCGACCCAGTAACGAGTCCAGCAGTGAGGTAACTTTGCCCCTGTGAATGCCAGACGGCAGCTGGAGGAGCAGTGCTAGAGGAGGCTTGGAAGCAAAGGTGACTTTGTCACGGAAGGCGAGGTTGTTGGGTGACCATTAAATACAGGGCTCGGCCGGTGGCTGGTGCCAGGGAAATGGTTCTGGAGCCCTGGTAGTCCTGCTGTGGCCGGGGCCAAAGTGGCCGCTGGGAGCGGGATGGGGGCAGGAGCAAAATGAGCAGGGCAGGGACAAACCTAAATGCTGCAAGCGGGGCAGGAGCAAAGCTAGGCACCCCACCTTGGGCAGGGGCATAAAGGGCCACCCGAGCAGGGCAAATGCAGGTACCCTGTGTGGAGAAGGGGCAAAAGGAGCCTCCCCCTCAAGCAAGAGAGGGAAAATACCAGCCATCTTGAGAGGGGCATGATGAAAATAAGCCAGCCGAGCAAGGCTGTGGCTAAACTGGTTGCTCCAAGTGGAGGATGAAAAGAGAAAGCCTCCCCGAGCGGAGCAGGAGCCCAAGTAACTGTCCCGAGCTTGGCAGGAGTAAAACTAACTGCCCCGAGCAGGCCTGGGGAAAAGCAGATGATGCAGGCGGGGCAAGGGCCAAAGCAGCCAGCTGAAGTGGGGCAGGAATAACAACCAGCTGCGCGTCAGGGCAGAAGCAATACTGGCTGCCCTCAGAGCGGGCCAAGGTGTTAAACCAGATGCTAAAAAAGCTGCCCAGAAATGTTTTTTGGGAGCTCCAGGGTGAGAGAGCGGCTGGCTGGGGGCCTGGCAGCCAGGCAAGGGCAACCCAGCGCAGTTGCTGAGGGCGTTTCTTTGGTAGCGCTAGTTCCGAGTCAGCCTGTGGCTGTATCGTGGCGGGCAGATAAAATTCCTTGGAAATGAACCTGTAAGAGAGCGGGTGCTTTGCTACGTGAGTCTCACGGACACAGTCCTGTACCTGGGAGAAGCAGAAAAGAAACCCTTAGGAACCCGAATGTGCCGGCCAAAGCTGTGAGCAGGAACACTTACAGGCCTGGCCAGGTTTTGATTTGTCTGGCTGTGCGGCTCAGAGAAGAGGTGGGAGCTCTGCCGGGCGACGAACAGCCCTTCAGCAGCAGTGTGTGGGGAAGCCCGAGGGCTGCCAGCTGCTGCCTACGCGAGCTGCTCGGTCTGTGGCGGCCGTGTGGCCACGGTGCGTCCCCGTGGGGCCCCGTGTCACAAAGGGGCAGTGATGCGGCACCCGCCCAGCGCTTGTGAGCTCACCTGGCCAGGGCTTGGTATCCTGACGAGCAGGCCAGTGAAGGCTAGTTGGGCCGAGCTGGCCTTCGGGACAACTCGGCTCCTTCCTTTGCTACTTGCGTGGCTCCTTTTTTCCAAGCGTTTATCGCTTACTGGCCACTTCTCGCCAACTTCCATCCTCTTTCAAAGGTAATTCTGATTTGACTTGCAGGCCAGATGGTAGAGTAGGTAGATACAGGATAAAAGTAGAGGCTGTTCTATACCTTCCGAGCCCTAGGCTGAGCTATTGCACCTTTCTAGGCTGGCCAGAACTAGAGCTCTATGGGTAGAGTTCCTATTTGCTAATCCTCCTTTCTTTGCCATAAGCTAGTGCAGGTAAGTAGCGGGGTGGCAGCGTAGCCCGAGGCATTGGGTCAGCCTAGAATCACCAGAAGCCCACCCCGACTGATGCAGTCGGAAGGGTGACAGAAAAGGAGCGCGGCAACTGCAGCCGTTAAAGCAGCAGCAGCTGAAAGCCGGTTGCTCCTGCCTACAAGGTGGGAAAGTGTGGGCTAGAGAGCCAGAGGGCTCTGCTGCTAACGGTGGCAAGAGGTCAGCAGCAGGTCCTCTTCAGAGAAGGTGCCATGATTGGAGTCTTTCAAAAGGGCCTTTGAAATTGCTGTGGATTGTGGCCCTGTGACAGTGATGGTAAGGGGGTCAGCCTGCAGCTCTGCACCTGTTACAAGTACCACTGAAACAGTTTTGATGGCGGATGCTGTTCTGTGGGTTTTGTTTGAGGGTTTTTTTTTAAAAAAATCATTTTGTTGAGCTACAATTCTTCTTTGCAATCAGGGGACGGGACTGGTGTGGCTCTTCTCTTTCTGGCGTGCCTCCTGACATCCTTTGTCATCCTGAGCTTTCCCCTCTGTTCCTGAGAGGAGCGATGGCCGCCATGGGGAACGACTCCTGTGAGTAACGGCTTCACCAGCAGGCTTGGGCTTTGTGAATCCCCAAAGGCAAGGGACGTGTCTGGTGTTCCTTCCCTGAATGCTGATGTGCTGACAACGTGGAGTGAATCCTGGGGCGTTTCCTGGTAGCAGCCAGACTTACCCAGGAGTTTTTTATTAGACAGCGGAAAACACGTTTTGTCACTCCTCTGCCAGTGTGCACAAGACTTTGAAAGATGCCATTGCTCCTAGAAAGCTCTGCCATCAGTAGGGTTAGCTTCTGTGCTGGGTACTTGCTTGTTTTTGTCAAGTTACAATCAGGAAAAGGGAAGGCTTGGCCTGCTAATCCAGTTCAAGACTCTAGAGGGCAAGGAAGGTAGGCCGAGGCACAGAAATGAGACTGCGGGTTTGCTGGACTTTGGCCAAAGTAAGCGGGGGAACAGGCTGTTTTCCAAAAGTGTTTCTTGACCAGCAAATTTCAATGGCAGTGTTAGGCTTCCCGCGACGTTTCTGTGTTGGAGGTTAGAGCTGGTTGTCCTGGGTGCTCCTGTACAGAACTCGGCTGCTAAAATAGGCTTTCATGCAGCAATTTCTTCTCATCTCTTTCCAAATGCCATTTCCCTGCAGTCATTGCCGAGGGAAAGGCTCCTCCACAAAGGATCCTCTTTCCCATGGAGAAGATTTGCATGGCCTGGCAGCGACGACGGGGAGCTGGAGCGGGACTCACCAACCTGGGCAATACGTGCTTCCTCAACTCCGTCCTGCAGTGCCTGACGTACACACCCCCTCTGGCCAACTACCTGCTCTCTCGGGAGCACAGCCAGTCGTGTGAGTACCTTGATGAACATCTCCTTGTCAATCTGTTGGGCACTTCCCAAGGATGCCCAGAACCTGGAATTTGATTCAGGAGGACAGCAGCCCTTCTTGCTCAACCCCCCGAGCTGGTGTTCTTTGAACACTCCAGCCTAGAAGCCACTTGTCGTATCTAGGTGTGTTCATCTTCAGAAAGGCACCTCTTTCTAGCCCGGGTCTTGGTCCCTATTCCTGCAAGTTAAACCCTCCTTGCTTACTGCACAGAAAACTTCTGTCGCTTAAGCAGCCCCCTGAAGAAAGTTTTCTACGCACTAAAATGTCCTGGGCTTGTTGGGACCTTGGCACCTTGGGAGAGGAGGAGTGGAGACTGTTCTCATAACTGCCAGATCTCCATTAGGTTTCCCATTGCTACGGGCATTTTGCTAACCTGAGAAGCTTGTTTCCTTCCCTCCCTCTCTCCCTCCCTCTTCAGGTCGTCAGCAAGGCTTCTGCATGATGTGCAGAATGGAAGGGCACGTTAACAGCGTCCTGCGTTCCTCAGCCAGCACCGTCCAGCCTTGGGCTGTCGTCAGTGCTCTCACACGTAAGTCACTTCAGGTGCTTTGACACGTTCTCTCCTGTTCTGGTAGGAAAGCACTACTAAATTCTTCTTTCTTAGGAATAGGAGAACATTTCCAGCTTGGCATGCAGGAGGACGCCCACGAGTTCTTACGCTATACTGTCGACGCCATGCAGAGCGCTTGTCTGAGTGGAAGGAGCGAGTAAGCACAAGCAAATTACCTTTCCAATGTTCCTGAGCCCTTTGGACTCCTTCATGTACTCCCGTCCAGGAAAACCTATGCCCAGGGTTTTCAGGCCAAGTAAAACTCCTGGTGGAGATAACTGTCTGCCTCACCATTTCTTTCCAGCTGGGACATCTCTTCTCAATCAACTACCGTTGTCCATCAAGTCTTTGGGGGTTGTCTGAGATCCAGAGGTACTTTTCCATAACTGTCGCTCTCCTTGGAATTGTCGGTGCCCTTCTGCCTGCCTGTGATAAATGGCTGTTTGTGTGACTGGCGTAGTAGGTACGAAGAGCGTCAACCGGCACAGCTGATTTCCCCCATCGCTGAGCATTTTGATTTGCCTTCTAGTCACGTGCTTGAGCTGCAAAGCAGTTTCCGATTCCTACGAGGCCTTCCTGGATGTTCCTTTGGATATCCAGGTGAGATGTTTTGAAACGGTAGTGCAAACTATTTCAAGGCCCCTGCAGGGGGCCTAGTTTATCTCCAGCAAACTCGGCTGACTTGAACCCGTGGGCTGTTACCACGCAAGAGCTTGGTGTTGGTTGGGAAGGGAAGCGGGCTTCCGTGCTCCTTCTGTGGAAGCCCTGTCAATGGCCTCCCTGTGCTGTGTGCTGGGTTTCAGCTGGGCAGAGAGTAAGGATGGTATCTACAGCCAAGATGACGCTGTCGTACCGCCCTGCTCTGGACTCCCTCAACAAGTGTCTGATTGCTGGACGGATGCGTCTGCTTGTGTTATTTTTGACCACGCGTACCGCAGGCAACTCTGGTACCGCCCAGGGGAGGCTGTTTGTTGGGATAACGCTGGTACCACACGGGGAGCTATTCCGTGGGATGCTGAGTTTCCAGGAGCTCAGCGCTCTCCTTTCTTTCTCACCCAGGCAGCCTCATCTGTCACCGGAGCTCTGGAAGACTTTGTCAGGCCTGAGCAGCTGGATGGGGAAAACGGCTACAAATGTAGCAAGTAAGATTATTCCTAATGACAGCTTCCCAGGAGATCCTGGCCTACGGGATTGCACGGCTGGGAGCACTAGTTATGTTTTGACTTCATTGGGAAACCCGCTCATGAGACAGCTTGGGGGTTGGGTTTTTTTTTCCTTCCCCTCAAAACTAATCCAGACGAATCCTCCGGAATTTGGAAAATTATGCATCCGTTTCTAAGACGGGTACTTTTTCTTTCCCCTTCTGCCTGAATATTTGGAAAGCTTTGGTGAGAATTTTATTCCTGGCATGGTCTGCCCTGGAGGTGGTCAGCCTTCCTAGCTATGACGCTGCCCACTGAACTAGCCCTATGGCCAGAAGGGAAAAGACACGTCCCGTACACGTTGGTGAGCCGAAGGCAGGAGGTGCTCTGGAGAGCGATTTGGCGTGATTTGGCAACAGCAGCTTCCTCAAGAAAGCAGTCGACGGTTTCATTTCCAAGGCTTTTTGGATGCTTGTGTCTCTGTCTGGGAGACCTGGGTCCTCAGAGCAGTAGCAGCCCCCGCTGGCTCTCTGAACAGTGTCATGCCTAGTTGTTGCCTTGCAAAGACTGTCGCCTGCTGCTCTCCAAAGTGAGCCACCCTAGACCGAAGCCACCTTCAGTGAGAGCGTATGGGCTTAAGGGGTCTGCAGTGCAAACACGTGCATTCGACAGTTGGGCAAAGCAAGCCTTAACTCAACCCTACATGGCTGCGGGGTGGAGCAGGGAGAAGACAGGTTGCCACAGTTGGGTCTGTGCTTGTTTTCAAGGTGTGAACAGCTGGTCACTGCGTCCAAGAGGCTTACAATACATCGTCCCTCCAACGTCCTGACAGTGTGCTTGAAGAGATTCGATGCCTTCTCTGGCAGGAAGATTAGCAAGGTATGTATACGAGTGCGCTATGACTTTGTCTGCTTGGAAGGAGACCTTTCCCAAAGCAGAATCCTTTTTTGGAAGTTGTTAGCATCTGCACAAAACGGCTATCGAGTGCAGCCACCTAAGAGAAGTCAATGCAATAGCTGTGCCTTGCTCTTTCCCTTGTGGTAAGAGGAAAGTTCCAATGTGAAGATAAGCTCCTACTGTGCTCGTAAAGAGCTGGTTTGGCCGAGAAGAGTTTTCTGCCACTTCAGTGATGAAGTGGCAACACCTGCTTTTGACGAATTGAGAAGATCTATTTCTAGACCTCTAGCCTGTGTTTGGTGACGAGGTTTTCTCTGGCTGTTTCCTAAAGGCTCTCAGGATAATTTCTGAGACTTCTTGGTGTCTCTGTAGGCTGTGGAGTATCCGGAATATTTGGACCTTGGCGCGTACACATCTGAAGCGCCTGGAGAATCACTCCTCTATTCCTTGTATGCCGTCCTGGTACACAAAGGTTTCAGCTGTCAGGCAGGACACTATTACTGCTTCGTAAAGGTAAAAGTCACCTTTGTGATTTGCGTTGGTGTATCGTGTGTCCGTCGGTGGTGTCCTGTCTGTGTTTTTCTTTTAAAACCCCTGCAGTTCATGAAAAGATAGCGTTGCCTTTCTTTGCAGAGCAGCGATGGACAGTGGTACAAGATGGATGATGACTCTGTGGGTCTTTGTGACATCGAGACGGTTCTGTGCCAGCGCGCCTATTTGCTCTTCTATGCCAGGTAATAGCAAGTGTGAAAGGGTGTTCGGAATACGCTCCCTCTCCTGTGCCTGACCTTGTTGCTCTTCGCCTCCGGTGGGTTTTGCTTTCTGTCCTAGGAGAGAATGACTGTTTGTGCAGTTGAGTTCTGTCTGTTCTGCAGTTTGCCAGGTCCTTCCTTCTCTCTTCTTGCTTGGCACCGCAACAAGCTGTTGCGCTTGTGTAAATCGCTAGCTGCCTGCTCTCTGAGACTGGCTAGCTGCGACAAGGGGCAAAATGGAGGTCCGAGAGGGTGTCAAGATGAGTTACTGCTCTGAAAGGGACAGGTGTGGCTGGAAGACCATGATCTAATTTCCAGCTTCTAGTGCTGGTTCAGGCTTCTGCGTGTCATCTCAAGTGCTGCCGGAAAATGATAGGATGAGACTGAAGCCACGAGGAGGCTGCAAGAACAAGCCTAGACTAAGATCACTGTTGTTTCTCCAGGCACCACAATTTGACCCCCGGAGCAGGCGCTGAACGGCAAGAGACAAAGAGCACTTCCGTGGCGAGGCTGGGTCGAGTGCAGAAGAGTCCCCTTTCTGGGGGCACGGTGGGATTGAGAAATCCAAAAGGTGGAGAGAATATGCAGAGGATCCAAGGGAAGGGAAGAACACAGGGCTCTGCAGGACCTCCCCCTCAGCACTGTGGCAGGAAGAGAGCGCGCTCTGACACTGAGGAGGGGGAGAAGCTGAACGGAAGCCAAGCAGAGTGGCCGCCTCCCAGGCGGAGGTGCACTTGCCACGTGCGGGAAACGCGGAAGCGCGCTCACCGTCAGCTGGCCCACGGCAGTGGGAACCTGCACAGCTCTTCCCCCGGGAAGAGAAAGAGCCCTGGTGACAGCAGAAGCTCAGGAGGGGAAGGCGTGCACGGCGTGAGCGGCCACAGAGCAGGCTCGCATCCTGCTTCAGTAGGTGACCAGCAGCCCGGGAAGTACTCACTTGGACAACGTGTGCTCCCACCAATGCCACTTCACCCAGAGGCTGCAGGCTCTTGCCAGGCACGTGAAAAACAAACCCACAGAAAGAGGAAACGCTCCTGTGCAGAGGAGGATGAAAGCGCGCCCGAAAGAAAGCAGCAAAAGACAGAAGCGAGCATTCTGGTGATCCAAAACTGGAAAAGAAATGCAAGGAAGTGAAGAAGGAAGACAAATCCAAAGAGGCTCTGGAGAGGCGGACTAAAAAGTAAGCAACGGACAGACGCATTCAGTACCCGTGCCTGAGCTTGCCGTCGCCACCTGCGATTGACCATCACAGGCCGCAGACAAACGTTCTCAAAAGATTGCTGACCATCAAACTTGACATTTACGATCGGAACAATAAAAATGTCATCGTAACCAAACGCAGTCCTAAGTGGTGCTGCTGATTTCCGTAGAGGGTTTTTGAGTGGAAAACTGTAGGAAGTTTTTGCGAGTTTTTAATGTAGAGAGCATTGATTCCCAGTGGTGCCGGTGAACAGACTGTGGTGCCTGGGAGGAGCATCGCAGACTAGTTGGGTCTCCTTCTGTGCTCTGAACCTGCAGAGAGCTACAGAGGTGGCAAAACTTCTTGGCCAAGGAGATCCTCCTCAGGTGACCCAACATGGGTTTGAAATCCACCCACACAGTATTTATTCTTGAAGAAGAAAGACACTTCCAAAGCATCAAGCTTTGCATCGCTGCCACAGCTTCTGGAGTCAAAAAAAGATAGCAAAGTTAGAGCACTCCTGTTTTTGTTTATCTCTGTCAAAGCACTGTTAGATACCACAGTGATGGGCAATGTATCAAGTCTGAAGAGAGCTTCGCAAGTTGGCATTTCCAATGTCAGCAACGTCTAATGAGGGCAGACACTGTCTGCACAGGTCTGACCGAGCTTCCTAGAGCCTGGAAGCCCTGGCAGCTGCTTCTGGTCAGGCTACTTGTGCCTTTACTAATAACAGCAATGATATAGATATAGATAGATAGATAGATAGATATTTACTCTCCTTTTTGCCTTTTTTTTTTTATCCACCAGGCATCTTGGGAGGAATAATACTAAAAAGTCAAATAAGAAAAAACTCTGGCCAGGTCCTCTTATGGCCAAGATGCCTTCCGTAAAAGGAGCCTCTTGGGGCACAGGCGTTCCTCCGCCACGTTCATCCAAGCAAGCCCGCCTGCCGTGGCATTTTGTGAAGGGTAACAAATGCCACGCTGCCCAAGCACGAGAGCCGTAGCTAAAGTGTGTGAGTGAGGAGCGGACGCACCCTGCTCGACATGCGGCTGCCAGGATCCTCTGCTTCCCTGGGTGGCATCGGGCGCTGCCAGCTCCTGAGCGCCGACCCAGTAACGAGTCCAGCAGTGAGGTAACTTTGCCCCTGTGAATGCCAGACGGCAGCTGGAGGAGCAGTGCTAGAGGAGGCTTGGAAGCAAAGGTGACTTTGTCACGGAAGGCGAGGTTGTTGGGTGACCATTAAATACAGGGCTCGGCCGGTGGCTGGTGCCAGGGAAATGGTTCTGGAGCCCTGGTAGTCCTGCTGTGGCCGGGGCCAAAGTGGCCGCTGGGAGCGGGATGGGGGCAGGAGCAAAATGAGCAGGGCAGGGACAAACCTAAATGCTGCAAGCGGGGCAGGAGCAAAGCTAGGCACCCCACCTTGGGCAGGGGCATAAAGGGCCACCCGAGCAGGGCAAATGCAGGTACCCTGTGTGGAGAAGGGGCAAAAGGAGCCTCCCCCTCAAGCAAGAGAGGGAAAATACCAGCCATCTTGAGAGGGGCATGATGAAAATAAGCCAGCCGAGCAAGGCTGTGGCTAAACTGGTTGCTCCAAGTGGAGGATGAAAAGAGAAAGCCTCCCCGAGCGGAGCAGGAGCCCAAGTAACTGTCCCGAGCTTGGCAGGAGTAAAACTAACTGCCCCGAGCAGGCCTGGGGAAAAGCAGATGATGCAGGCGGGGCAAGGGCCAAAGCAGCCAGCTGAAGTGGGGCAGGAATAACAACCAGCTGCGCGTCAGGGCAGAAGCAATACTGGCTGCCCTCAGAGCGGGCCAAGGTGTTAAACCAGATGCTAAAAAAGCTGCCCAGAAATGTTTTTTGGGAGCTCCAGGGTGAGAGAGCGGCTGGCTGGGGGCCTGGCAGCCAGGCAAGGGCAACCCAGCGCAGTTGCTGAGGGCGTTTCTTTGGTAGCGCTAGTTCCGAGTCAGCCTGTGGCTGTATCGTGGCGGGCAGATAAAATTCCTTGGAAATGAACCTGTAAGAGAGCGGGTGCTTTGCTACGTGAGTCTCACGGACACAGTCCTGTACCTGGGAGAAGCAGAAAAGAAACCCTTAGGAACCCGAATGTGCCGGCCAAAGCTGTGAGCAGGAACACTTACAGGCCTGGCCAGGTTTTGATTTGTCTGGCTGTGCGGCTCAGAGAAGAGGTGGGAGCTCTGCCGGGCGACGAACAGCCCTTCAGCAGCAGTGTGTGGGGAAGCCCGAGGGCTGCCAGCTGCTGCCTACGCGAGCTGCTCGGTCTGTGGCGGCCGTGTGGCCACGGTGCGTCCCCGTGGGGCCCCGTGTCACAAAGGGGCAGTGATGCGGCACCCGCCCAGCGCTTGTGAGCTCACCTGGCCAGGGCTTGGTATCCTGACGAGCAGGCCAGTGAAGGCTAGTTGGGCCGAGCTGGCCTTCGGGACAACTCGGCTCCTTCCTTTGCTACTTGCGTGGCTCCTTTTTCCCAAGCGTTTATCGCTTACTGGCCACTTCTCGCCAACTTCCATCCTCTTTCAAAGGTAATTCTGATTTGACTTGCAGGCCAGATGGTAGAGTAGGTAGATACAGGATAAAAGTAGAGGCTGTTCTATACCTTCCGAGCCCTAGGCTGAGCTATTGCACCTTTCTAGGCTGGCCAGAACTAGAGCTCTATGGGTAGAGTTCCTATTTGCTAATCCTCCTTTCTTTGCCATAAGCTAGTGCAGGTAAGTAGCGGGGTGGCAGCGTAGCCCGAGGCATTGGGTCAGCCTAGAATCACCAGAAGCCCACCCCGACTGATGCAGTCGGAAGGGTGACAGAAAAGGAGCGCGGCAACTGCAGCCGTTAAAGCAGCAGCAGCTGAAAGCCGGTTGCTCCTGCCTACAAGGTGGGAAAGTGTGGGCTAGAGAGCCAGAGGGCTCTGCTGCTAACGGTGGCAAGAGGTCAGCAGCAGGTCCTCTTCAGAGAAGGTGCCATGATTGGAGTCTTTCAAAAGGGCCTTTGAAATTGCTGTGGATTGTGGCCCTGTGACAGTGATGGTAAGGGGGTCAGCCTGCAGCTCTGCACCTGTTACAAGTACCACTGAAACAGTTTTGATGGCGGATGCTGTTCTGTGGGTTTTGTTTGAGGGTTTTTTTTTAAAAAAATCATTTTGTTGAGCTACAATTCTTCTTTGCAATCAGGGGACGGGACTGGTGTGGCTCTTCTCTTTCTGGCGTGCTTCCTGACATCCTTTGTCATCCTGAGCTTTCCCCTCTGTTCCTGAGAGGAGCGATGGCCGCCATGGGGAACGACTCCTGTGAGTAACGGCTTCACCAGCAGGCTTGGGCTTTGTGAATCCCCAAAGGCAAGGGACGTGTCTGGTGTTCCTTCCCTGAATGCTGATGTGCTGACAACGTGGAGTGAATCCTGGGGCGTTTCCTGGTAGCAGCCAGACTTACCCAGGAGTTTTTTATTAGACAGCGGAAAACACGTTTTGTCACTCCTCTGCCAGTGTGCACAAGACTTTGAAAGATGCCATTGCTCCTAGAAAGCTCTGCCATCAGTAGGGTTAGCTTCTGTGCTGGGTACTTGCTTGTTTTTGTCAAGTTACAATCAGGAAAAGGGAAGGCTTGGCCTGCTAATCCAGTTCAAGACTCTAGAGGGCAAGGAAGGTAGGCCGAGGCACAGAAATGAGACTGCGGGTTTGCTGGACTTTGGCCAAAGTAAGCGGGGGAACAGGCTGTTTTCCAAAAGTGTTTCTTGACCAGCAAATTTCAATGGCAGTGTTAGGCTTCCCGCGACGTTTCTGTGTTGGAGGTTAGAGCTGGTTGTCCTGGGTGCTCCTGTACAGAACTCGGCTGCTAAAATAGGCTTTCATGCAGCAATTTCTTCTCATCTCTTTCCAAATGCCATTTCCCTGCAGTCATTGCCGAGGGAAAGGCTCCTCCACAAAGGATCCTCTTTCCCATGGAGAAGATTTGCATGGCCTGGCAGCGACGACGGGGAGCTGGAGCGGGACTCACCAACCTGGGCAATACGTGCTTCCTCAACTCCGTCCTGCAGTGCCTGACGTACACACCCCCTCTGGCCAACTACCTGCTCTCTCGGGAGCACAGCCAGTCGTGTGAGTACCTTGATGAACATCTCCTTGTCAATCTGTTGGGCACTTCCCAAGGATGCCCAGAACCTGGAATTTGATTCAGGAGGACAGCAGCCCTTCTTGCTCAACCCCCCGAGCTGGTGTTCTTTGAACACTCCAGCCTAGAAGCCACTTGTCGTATCTAGGTGTGTTCATCTTCAGAAAGGCACCTCTTTCTAGCCCGGGTCTTGGTCCCTATTCCTGCAAGTTAAACCCTCCTTGCTTACTGCACAGAAAACTTCTGTCGCTTAAGCAGCCCCCTGAAGAAAGTTTTCTACGCACTAAAATGTCCTGGGCTTGTTGGGACCTTGGCACCTTGGGAGAGGAGGAGTGGAGACTGTTCTCATAACTGCCAGATCTCCATTAGGTTTCCCATTGCTACGGGCATTTTGCTAACCTGAGAAGCTTGTTTCCTTCCCTCCCTCTCTCCCTCCCTCTTCAGGTCGTCAGCAAGGCTTCTGCATGATGTGCAGAATGGAAGGGCACGTTAACAGCGTCCTGCGTTCCTCAGCCAGCACCGTCCAGCCTTGGGCTGTCGTCAGTGCTCTCACACGTAAGTCACTTCAGGTGCTTTGACACGTTCTCTCCTGTTCTGGTAGGAAAGCACTACTAAATTCTTCTTTCTTAGGAATAGGAGAACATTTCCAGCTTGGCATGCAGGAGGACGCCCACGAGTTCTTACGCTATACTGTCGACGCCATGCAGAGCGCTTGTCTGAGTGGAAGGAGCGAGTAAGCACAAGCAAATTACCTTTCCAATGTTCCTGAGCCCTTTGGACTCCTTCATGTACTCCCGTCCAGGAAAACCTATGCCCAGGGTTTTCAGGCCAAGTAAAACTCCTGGTGGAGATAACTGTCTGCCTCACCATTTCTTTCCAGCTGGGACATCTCTTCTCAATCAACTACCGTTGTCCATCAAGTCTTTGGGGGTTGTCTGAGATCCAGAGGTACTTTTCCATAACTGTCGCTCTCCTTGGAATTGTCGGTGCCCTTCTGCCTGCCTGTGATAAATGGCTGTTTGTGTGACTGGCGTAGTAGGTACGAAGAGCGTCAACCGGCACAGCTGATTTCCCCCATCGCTGAGCATTTTGATTTGCCTTCTAGTCACGTGCTTGAGCTGCAAAGCAGTTTCCGATTCCTACGAGGCCTTCCTGGATGTTCCTTTGGATATCCAGGTGAGATGTTTTGAAACGGTAGTGCAAACTATTTCAAGGCCCCTGCAGGGGGCCTAGTTTATCTCCAGCAAACTCGGCTGACTTGAACCCGTGGGCTGTTACCACGCAAGAGCTTGGTGTTGGTTGGGAAGGGAAGCGGGCTTCCGTGCTCCTTCTGTGGAAGCCCTGTCAATGGCCTCCCTGTGCTGTGTGCTGGGTTTCAGCTGGGCAGAGAGTAAGGATGGTATCTACAGCCAAGATGACGCTGTCGTACCGCCCTGCTCTGGACTCCCTCAACAAGTGTCTGATTGCTGGACGGATGCGTCTGCTTGTGTTATTTTTGACCACGCGTACCGCAGGCAACTCTGGTACCGCCCAGGGGAGGCTGTTTGTTGGGATAACGCTGGTACCACACGGGGAGCTATTCCGTGGGATGCTGAGTTTCCAGGAGCTCAGCGCTCTCCTTTCTTTCTCACCCAGGCAGCCTCATCTGTCACCGGAGCTCTGGAAGACTTTGTCAGGCCTGAGCAGCTGGATGGGGAAAACGGCTACAAATGTAGCAAGTAAGATTATTCCTAATGACAGCTTCCCAGGAGATCCTGGCCTACGGGATTGCACGGCTGGGAGCACTAGTTATGTTTTGACTTCATAGGGAAACCCGCTCATGAGACAGCTTGGGGGTTGGGTTTTTTTTTCCTTCCCCTCAAAACTAATCCAGACGAATCCTCCGGAATTTGGAAAATTATGCATCCGTTTCTAAGACGGGTACTTTTTCTTTCCCCTTCTGCCTGAATATTTGGAAAGCTTTGGTGAGAATTTTATTCCTGGCATGGTCTGCCCTGGAGGTGGTCAGCCTTCCTAGCTATGACGCTGCCCACTGAACTAGCCCTATGGCCAGAAGGGAAAAGACACGTCCCGTACACGTTGGTGAGCCGAAGGCAGGAGGTGCTCTGGAGAGCGATTTGGCGTGATTTGGCAACAGCAGCTTCCTCAAGAAAGCAGTCGACGGTTTCATTTCCAAGGCTTTTTGGATGCTTGTGTCTCTGTCTGGGAGACCTGGGTCCTCAGAGCAGTAGCAGCCCCCGCTGGCTCTCTGAACAGTGTCATGCCTAGTTGTTGCCTTGCAAAGACTGTCGCCTGCTGCTCTCCAAAGTGAGCCACCCTAGACCGAAGCCACCTTCAGTGAGAGCGTATGGGCTTAAGGGGTCTGCAGTGCAAACACGTGCATTCGACAGTTGGGCAAAGCAAGCCTTAACTCAACCCTACATGGCTGCGGGGTGGAGCAGGGAGAAGACAGGTTGCCACAGTTGGGTCTGTGCTTGTTTTCAAGGTGTGAACAGCTGGTCACTGCGTCCAAGAGGCTTACAATACATCGTCCCTCCAACGTCCTGACAGTGTGCTTGAAGAGATTCGATGCCTTCTCTGGCAGGAAGATTAGCAAGGTATGTATACGAGTGCGCTATGACTTTGTCTGCTTGGAAGGAGACCTTTCCCAAAGCAGAATCCTTTTTTGGAAGTTGTTAGCATCTGCACAAAACGGCTATCGAGTGCAGCCACCTAAGAGAAGTCAATGCAATAGCTGTGCCTTGCTCTTTCCCTTGTGGTAAGAGGAAAGTTCCAATGTGAAGATAAGCTCCTACTGTGCTCGTAAAGAGCTGGTTTGGCCGAGAAGAGTTTTCTGCCACTTCAGTGATGAAGTGGCAACACCTGCTTTTGACGAATTGAGAAGATCTATTTCTAGACCTCTAGCCTGTGTTTGGTGACGAGGTTTTCTCTGGCTGTTTCCTAAAGGCTCTCAGGATAATTTCTGAGACTTCTTGGTGTCTCTGTAGGCTGTGGAGTATCCGGAATATTTGGACCTTGGCGCGTACACATCTGAAGCGCCTGGAGAATCACTCCTCTATTCCTTGTATGCCGTCCTGGTACACAAAGGTTTCAGCTGTCAGGCAGGACACTATTACTGCTTCGTAAAGGTAAAAGTCACCTTTGTGATTTGCGTTGGTGTATCGTGTGTCCGTCGGTGGTGTCCTGTCTGTGTTTTTCTTTTAAAACCCCTGCAGTTCATGAAAAGATAGCGTTGCCTTTCTTTGCAGAGCAGCGATGGACAGTGGTACAAGATGGATGATGACTCTGTGGGTCTTTGTGACATCGAGACGGTTCTGTGCCAGCGCGCCTATTTGCTCTTCTATGCCAGGTAATAGCAAGTGTGAAAGGGTGTTCGGAATACGCTCCCTCTCCTGTGCCTGACCTTGTTGCTCTTCGCCTCCGGTGGGTTTTGCTTTCTGTCCTAGGAGAGAATGACTGTTTGTGCAGTTGAGTTCTGTCTGTTCTGCAGTTTGCCAGGTCCTTCCTTCTCTCTTCTTGCTTGGCACCGCAACAAGCTGTTGCGCTTGTGTAAATCGCTAGCTGCCTGCTCTCTGAGACTGGCTAGCTGCGACAAGGGGCAAAATGGAGGTCCGAGAGGGTGTCAAGATGAGTTACTGCTCTGAAAGGGACAGGCGTGGCTGGAAGACCATGATCTAATTTCCAGCGTCTAGTGCTGGTTCAGGCTTCTGCGTGTCATCTCAAGTGCTGCCGGAAAATGATAGGATGAGACTGAAGCCACGAGGAGGCTGCAAGAACAAGCCTAGACTAAGATCACTGTTGTTTCTCCAGGCACCACAATTTGACCCCCGGAGCAGGCGCTGAACGGCAAGAGACAAAGAGCACTTCCGTGGCGAGGCTGGGTCGAGTGCAGAAGAGTCCCCTTTCTGGGGGCACGGTGGGATTGAGAAATCCAAAAGGTGGAGAGAATATGCAGAGGATCCAAGGGAAGGGAAGAACACAGGGCTCTGCAGGACCTCCCCCTCAGCACTGTGGCAGGAAGAGAGCGCGCTCTGACACTGAGGAGGGGGAGAAGCTGAACGGAAGCCAAGCAGAGTGGCCGCCTCCCAGGCGGAGGTGCACTTGCCACGTGCGGGAAACGCGGAAGCGCGCTCACCGTCAGCTGGCCCACGGCAGTGGGAACCTGCACAGCTCTTCCCCCGGGAAGAGAAAGAGCCCTGGTGACAGCAGAAGCTCAGGAGGGGAAGGCGTGCACGGCGTGAGCGGCCACAGAGCAGGCTCGCATCCTGCTTCAGTAGGTGACCAGCAGCCCGGGAAGTACTCACTTGGACAACGTGTGCTCCCACCAATGCCACTTCACCCAGAGGCTGCAGGCTCTTGCCAGGCACGTGAAAAACAAACCCACAGAAAGAGGAAACGCTCCTGTGCAGAGGAGGATGAAAGCGCGCCCGAAAGAAAGCAGCAAAAGACAGAAGCGAGCATTCTGGTGATCCAAAACTGGAAAAGAAATGCAAGGAAGTGAAGAAGGAAGACAAATCCAAAGAGGCTCTGGAGAGGCGGACTAAAAAGTAAGCAACGGACAGACACATTCAGTACCCGTGCCTGAGCTTGCCGTCGCCACCTGCGATTGACCATCACAGGCCGCAGACAAACGTTCTCAAAAGATTGCTGACCATCAAACTTGACATTTACGATCGGAACAATAAAAATGTCATCGTAACCAAACGCAGTCCTAAGTGGTGCTGCTGATTTCCGTAGAGGGTTTTTGAGTGGAAAACTGTAGGAAGTTTTTGCGAGTTTTTAATGTAGAGAGCATTGATTCCCAGTGGTGCCGGTGAACAGACTGTGGTGCCTGGGAGGAGCATCGCAGACTAGTTGGGTCTCCTTCTGTGCTCTGAACCTGCAGAGAGCTACAGAGGTAGATACCATGAATTTTTCTAGTAAACCTCCCTCCCCCTTCTCTTTTAAAAGAACAGAGGCTGTGCTAACTTTTCACGTATTTCTTTCAGTCTTTCAGAGATGAGTCAGGGACCTCTGAGGTACTAAGAGCCAACAGGGAAACACCAGTGAAATACCTCAAAGGAGGTAAGGGCTGTTCCTCTAAGAAGGTGACACGGCCAACAGCCCAGCTGACGTGCCTCTACACCAATGCACGCAGCATGGGCAGCAAGGAGGAGGAGGAGGAGGAAGCCACCGTGCTGCTAGAAAGCAATGGCCCGGTTGCCATTACTGAACTTGGTGGGACGAATCCCCTGACTGGAGTGCGGCTGCTGATGGCTACAGGCTGTTCAGACGGGACAGGCGAGGAAGAAGGGGTGGAGGCGTTGCTCTCTACGTCAAGAAATGGATAGAGTGTGAAGAGCTGTCCCTGAAGAATAGCCACAGCAGGTTGAAAGCTTACGGATAAGAATCAGAGACTGAGGCAACAAAGGCCACCCAGTTGAGGGGAGCCTATTGACCAAGCCTTCTCACTCCAGCTACAGGAGGCATCGCGCTCACAGGCTCTCTCGTCCTGCTGGGGGACTTCAACTACCCCAACATCTGCTGGAAAAGAAGCATGGTGAGCTGTAGGCAATCCAGGAGGCTCATGGAGTGCATGGAGGTTAGGGATGCAAGACGGGACCTGATGGTCACCAAGTGAGCTAATCGGTGACGGCAAGATTGGAGGCAGCCTGATCAGCTGCAGCCTCCTCCTCACTAAAAGCCTGCAGAACATGGGAATAGCTTTGAACTATTGCCAAGAGTCCTGTCCCTGGATCCCAGGGAGAAGAGACCAGCACCTCCCTCTCCACGTCCCCTCCTCAGGAAGCTGCAGAGAGCAATGAGGTCACCCCTCAGCCCCCTTCTCTCCAAACGAGACAAACCCAGAGCCCCCAGCTGCTCCTCACAGGACATGCCTTCCATGTCCCCAGCTGTGCTGCCCTCCTCTGGACACATTAAAGTACCTTCACATCCTTCTCAAATGATGGGGCCCAATTTACGGGATTGCATTCCTGCACTGTGTTCCCCCCAGCATGAGAATGCCATCAGTAGAGCTATAGCTAATTGTTTCAGGATGTGCTATGTCAGCATTCATTTGCCTTGCGTGGCCCTTGGCAGAGAGGAAAGCAGGGTCTTCAAATGCACTGGCTACCAGTTCATTTTCAATCATAACTCAAAGCACAGGTTTTGGCTCATAAATCCCATGTTTGAAATCTTTGCCACTTCAAGACGGAGGGCACTCATGGCAAGGGAATTCATCTCGAGCCTTGCTCTGCCCGCTGATCGATCAGATCCATGTTTAGGCACACGCAAGGGCCTGTCTCATCGCGCTCAGCTCGCATCAAAATGGTGAGATTCTTTAACTGAGCTGACATAGCCTGGTGGCTTTCTGCACTCATCGCACCAGTTTTCCAAACTAATTACCATGTCTGTGCTAGAAGATTGATTTCCAGAGTTTCTTTTATTAATTTAAAAAAAAAAAAAAAAAGAATTCTCTTTGTATCTGAATAACGTCATCAGTAATTTCATCACACCGACATTCTCAGGTGGTTTTAGGTGGGCGTATAACAAGCAAAATCTTCCGTCCTTCTTTGCAGCTCTCTTACAGGAATGTAGGGACTCAGAGAGAGGCAGCTGCCTTTTAGTGCCGGATGGCCGCCTGGCCAGCCACCTCCTTAGCCATAGCAGCATTATCAGCCACAGCCTTCCTCTTCACTCAGTGCCTGCAGAGCTCATTTAGAAACTCGGCGACCTTCATTCACACTGCTGGAGAGTCAAGCACTTCCCCACAGAGAGCAGTGCCATGGCGTGCATTGCACCGACCCACCAGTGTTTCATCTCTTGTAGCTTTTTCAGTGTCTGGCCTCATTTGGCACTTTCTCCAAGGAAACTTCCAAAATGGAAGCTCAGTTAATGCCAGCTGTGGTTCTTTTCTTCCCTAGGAGGCAGACACCCATGCGGAAAGGGACCAGGCTGGCACCACCAGCTTCGTGTGCCGAGCCCACCCACACTGCACGTCCCTTGCGCAGCCGGCCGGCGGACGGCAGGATCTGCTGGTGGTGACTGCGTGGCTGACCGAGGGGTGAAAGCCTCTCTCAGGCTCCACCCTTCACGCTTTGTTGTTGTCAAATGAATGAATAGTGAAGTTCATGGTCGGGTGTTTGAAATTTAGGTTGCAGAAAACCATCCTTCAAGAAATCTAGCTTTCCTTGTCCACATCATATTCTGGATTTCACGGCGTCCCTGAGCCAGAAAAAGCTGTAGGCGTGCTCTCAACGTCTCTGCAACGTTCATGCAGAGGGAACAGAACCCCTGTCTTTCACCTCTGCCATCACCGTAACCACACAAATGTGTATGGTACAAATGCCCTCATTTCCATACTCAGAGCGCACAGAACGATTTTGGCACCACTGTACAAAATGGCAAGAATAGTACCTGCTTTGCTCTTTCAGTACTCAAAGTACTAAATCCTAAAGGAAAACGAGATTTGCCAGCAGGCTTTTACATAAGGTCTGAACATCTTCCCACCAGTCGAGGTGGGAAATAACTCTCAGAAAGGGTAAAGACACCAGCGAGCCCTGACTGTCTTACCCTGTATGCTGTCTGAACACGGCCCGCTGTGCAGCGTGGCTTCCGTGGGAAAAGGGGAAGTGATGGCGATAGCAGCCATGGGCAGTTCTTACAGCTTGGAGGAGGCGCCATTTGCCTGGCTGTGCTTCGGGCACAGCTCCAGACGTTCTCGGTCTGACAATGACCAGCCTCAGGAGCAGGCCCTGCCCCCGGTGACACCCCGGGGGTGGTGCTATGTCCTGTGGCCCCACCCCTCTTGGGGACTGTCCCCGCCCCTGGTGACACCATGGGGGGCGGTGCTATGTCCTGTGGCCCCACCCCTCTTGGGGACTGTCCCCGCCCCTGGTGACACCATGGGGGGCGGTGCTACGTCCTGTGGCCCCACCCCTCTTGGGGACTGGCCCCGCCCCTGGTGACACCATGGGGGGCGGTGCTATGTCCTGTGGCCCCACCCCTCTTGGGGACAGGAACCGCCCCTGGTGACACCATGGGGGGCGGTGCTACGTCCTGTGGCCCCACCCCTCTTGGGGACTGGCCCCACCCCTGGTGACACCCCCAGGGGGCGGTGCTATGTCCTGTGGCCCCACCCCTCTTGGGGACTGTCCCCGCCCCTGGTGACACCATGGGGGGCGGTGCTATGTCCTGTGGCCCCACCCCTCTTGCGGACAGTCCCCGCCCCTGGTGACACCATGGGGGCGGTGCTACGTCCTGTGGCCCCACCCCTTTTGGGGACAAGCCCCGCCGCTCAGTGGCACCCCGTGGCGGGTGGCGCTATGTCCTGTGCCCCCCCACATCTTGGGGACAGGCCCCGCCCACGGTGACAACCTGGGGGTGGTGCCAGTTCCTGTGGCCCCACCCCTCTTAAGACAGGCCCCGCCTCCTGGCAGCATCTCAGGGGCGGTGCCAGCCTCCTGGCCCCACCCCCCTTAGCAACAAGCCCCGCCCCACAGTGACACCCCCGGGGGGCGGTGCCAGGCCCATGTTGCCCCACCTCCCTTAGCGACAGGCCCATCTGGGGGGCGGTGCCGTGTCTCATGGCTCCACCCCTCTTGGGGACAGGCCCGACCACTTGCAAGACCCCGGGGGCGGTGCAGGGCCACCCTGGCTCCACCCCCCTTAGCTACAGGCTCCGCCCCCTGGTGACATCCGGGTGGTGGTGTTATGTCCTGTGCCTGTCTGTGGGGAAGTGCTTGACTCTCCAGCAGTGTGAATGAAGGTCGCCGAGTTTCTAAATGAGCTCTGCAGGCACTGAGTGAAGAGGAAGGCTGTGGCTGATAATGCTGCTATGGCTAAGGAGGTGGCTGGCCAGGCGGCCATCCGGCACTAAAAGGCAGCTGCCTCTCTCTGAGTCCCTACATTCCTGTAAGAGAGCTGCAAAGAAGGACGGAAGATTTTGCTTGTTATACGCCCACCTAAAACCACCTGAGAATGTCGGTGTGATGAAATTACTGATGACGTTATTCAGATACAAAGAGAATTCTTTTTTTTTTTTTTTTTAAATTAATAAAAGAAACTCTGGAAATCAATCTTCTAGCACAGACATGGTAATTAGTTTGGAAAACTGGTGCGATGAGTGCAGAAAGCCACCAGGCTATGTCAGCTCAGTTAAAGAATCTCACCATTTTGATGCGAGCTGAGCGCGATGAGACAGGCCCTTGCGTGTGCCTAAACATGGATCTGATCGATCAGCGGGCAGAGCAAGGCTCGAGATGAATTCCCTTGCCATGAGTGCCCTCCGTCTTGAAGTGGCAAAGATTTCAAACATGGGATTTATGAGCCAAAACCTGTGCTTTGAGTTATGATTGAAAATGAACTGGTAGCCAGTGCATTTGAAGACCCTGCTTTCCTCTCTGCCAAGGGCCACGCAAGGCAAATGAATGCTGACATAGCACATCCTGAAACAATTAGCTATAGCTCTACTGATGGCATTCTCATGCTGGGGGGAACACAGTGCAGGAATGCAATCCCGTAAATTGGGCCCCATCATTTGAGAAGGATGTGAAGGTACTTTAATGTGTCCAGAGGAGGGCAGCACAGCTGGGGACATGGAAGGCATGTCCTGTGAGGAGCAGCTGGGGGCTCTGGGTTTGTCTCGTTTGGAGAGAAGGGGGCTGAGGGGTGACCTCATTGCTCTCTGCAGCTTCCTGAGGAGGGGACGTGGAGAGGGAGGTGCTGGTCTCTTCTCCCTGGGATCCAGGGACAGGACTCTTGGCAATAGTTCAAAGCTATTCCCATGTTCTGCAGGCTTTTAGTGAGGAGGAGGCTGCAGCTGATCAGGCTGCCTCCAATCTTGCCGTCACCGATTAGCTCACTTGGTGACCATCAGGTCCCGTCTTGCATCCCTAACCTCCATGCACTCCATGAGCCTCCTGGATTGCCTACAGCTCACCATGCTTCTTTTCCAGCAGATGTTGGGGTAGTTGAAGTCCCCCAGCAGGACGAGAGAGCCTGTGAGCGCGATGCCTCCTGTAGCTGGAGTGAGAAGGCTTGGTCAATAGGCTCCCCTCAACTGGGTGGCCTTTGTTGCCTCAGTCTCTGATTCTTATCCGTAAGCTTTCAACCTGCTGTGGCTATTCTTCAGGGACAGCTCTTCACACTCTATCCATTTCTTGACGTAGAGAGCAACGCCTCCACCCCTTCTTCCTCGCCTGTCCCGTCTGAACAGCCTGTAGCCATCAGCAGCCGCACTCCAGTCAGGGGATTCGTCCCACCAAGTTCAGTAATGGCAACCGGGCCATTGCTTTCTAGCAGCACGGTGGCTTCCTCCTCCTCCTCCTCCTTGCTGCCCATGCTGCGTGCATTGGTGTAGAGGCACGTCAGCTGGGCTGTTGGCCGTGTCACCTTCTTAGAGGAACAGCCCTTACCTCCTTTGAGGTATTTCACTGGTGTTTCCCTGTTGGCTCTTAGTACCTCAGAGGTCCCTGACTCATCTCTGAAAGACTGAAAGAAATACGTGAAAAGTTAGCACAGCCTCTGTTCTTTTAAAAGAGAAGGGGGAGGGAGGTTTACTAGAAAAATTCATGGTATCTACCTCTGTAGCTCTCTGCAGGTTCAGAGCACAGAAGGAGACCCAACTAGTCTGCGATGCTCCTGCCAGGCACCACAGTCTGTTCACCGGCACCACTGGGAATCAATGCTCTCTACATTAAAAACTCGCAAAAACTTCCTACAGTTTTCCACTCAAAAACCCTCTACGGAAATCAGCAGCACCACTTAGGACTGCGTTTGGTTACGATGACATTTTTATTGTTCCGATCGTAAATGTCAAGTTTGATGGTCAGCAATCTTTTGAGAACGTTTGTCTGCGGCCTGTGATGGTCAATCGCAGGTGGCGACGGCAAGCTCAGGCACGGGTACTGAATGCGTCTGTCCGTTGCTTACTTTTTAGTCCGCCTCTCCAGAGCCTCTTTGGATTTGTCTTCCTTCTTCACTTCCTTGCATTTCTTTTCCAGTTTTGGATCACCAGAATGCTCGCTTCTGTCTTTTGCTGCTTTCTTTCGGGCGCGCTTTCATCCTCCTCTGCACAGGAGCGTTTCCTCTTTCTGTGGGTTTGTTTTTCACGTGCCTGGCAAGAGCCTGCAGCCTCTGGGTGAAGTGGCATTGGTGGGAGCACACGTTGTCCAAGTGAGTACTTCCTGGGCTGCTGGTCACCTACTGAAGCAGGATGCGAGCCTGCTCTGTGGCCGCTCACGCCGTGCACGCCTTCCCCTCCTGAGCTTCTGCTGTCACCAGGGCTCTTTCTCTTCCCGGGGGAAGAGCTGTGCAGGTTCCCACTGCCGTGGGCCAGCTGACGGTGAGCGCGCTTCCGCGTTTCCCGCACGTGGCAAGTGCACCTCCGCCTGGGAGGCGGCCACTCTGCTTGGCTTCCGTTCAGCTTCTCCCCCTCCTCAGTGTCAGAGCGCGCTCTCTTCCTGCCACAGTGCTGAGGGGGAGGTCCTGCAGAGCCCTGTGTTCTTCCCTTCCCTTGGATCCTCTGCATATTCTCTCCACCTTTTGGATTTCTCAATCCCACCGTGCCCCCAGAAAGGGGACTCTTCTGCACTCGACCCAGCCTCGCCACGGAAGTGCTCTTTGTCTCTTGCCGTTCAGCGCCTGCTCCGGGGGTCAAATTGTGGTGCCTGGAGAAACAACAGTGATCTTAGTCTAGGCTTGTTCTTGCAGCCTCCTCGTGGCTTCAGTCTCATCCTATCATTTTCCGGCAGCACTTGAGATGACACGCAGAAGCCTGAACCAGCACTAGACGCTGGAAATTAGATCATGGTCTTCCAGCCACGCCTGTCCCTTTCAGAGCAGTAACTCATCTTGACACCCTCTCGGACCTCCATTTTGCCCCTTGTCGCAGCTAGCCAGTCTCAGAGAGCAGGCAGCTAGCGATTTACACAAGCGCAACAGCTTGTTGCGGTGCCAAGCAAGAAGAGAGAAGGAAGGACCTGGCAAACTGCAGAACAGACAGAACTCAACTGCACAAACAGTCATTCTCTCCTAGGACAGAAAGCAAAACCCACCGGAGGCGAAGAGCAACAAGGTCAGGCACAGGAGAGGGAGCGTATTCCGAACACCCTTTCACACTTGCTATTACCTGGCATAGAAGAGCAAATAGGCGCGCTGGCACAGAACCGTCTCGATGTCACAAAGACCCACAGAGTCATCATCCATCTTGTACCACTGTCCATCGCTGCTCTGCAAAGAAAGGCAACGCTATCTTTTCATGAACTGCAGGGGTTTTAAAAGAAAAACACAGACAGGACACCACCGACGGACACACGATACACCAACGCAAATCACAAAGGTGACTTTTACCTTTACGAAGCAGTAATAGTGTCCTGCCTGACAGCTGAAACCTTTGTGTACCAGGACGGCATACAAGGAATAGAGGAGTGATTCTCCAGGCGCTTCAGATGTGTACGCGCCAAGGTCCAAATATTCCGGATACTCCACAGCCTACAGAGACACCAAGAAGTCTCAGAAATTATCCTGAGAGCCTTTAGGAAACAGCCAGAGAAAACCTCGTCACCAAACACAGGCTAGAGGTCTAGAAATAGATCTTCTCAATTCGTCAAAAGCAGGTGTTGCCACTTCATCACTGAAGTGGCAGAAAACTCTTCTCGGCCAAACCAGCTCTTTACGAGCACAGTAGGAGCTTATCTTCACATTGGAACTTTCCTCTTACCACAAGGGAAAGAGCAAGGCACAGCTATTGCATTGACTTCTCTTAGGTGGCTGCACTCGATAGCCGTTTTGTGCAGATGCTAACAACTTCCAAAAAAGGATTCTGCTTTGGGAAAGGTCTCCTTCCAAGCAGACAAAGTCATAGCGCACTCGTATACATACCTTGCTAATCTTCCTGCCAGAGAAGGCATCGAATCTCTTCAAGCACACTGTCAGGACGTTGGAGGGACGATGTATTGTAAGCCTCTTGGACGCAGTGACCAGCTGTTCACACCTTGAAAACAAGCACAGACCCAACTGTGGCAACCTGTCTTCTCCCTGCTCCACCCCGCAGCCATGTAGGGTTGAGTTAAGGCTTGCTTTGCCCAACTGTCGAATGCACGTGTTTGCACTGCAGACCCCTTAAGCCCATACGCTCTCACTGAAGGTGGCTTCGGTCTAGGGTGGCTCACTTTGGAGAGCAGCAGGCGACAGTCTTTGCAAGGCAACAACTAGGCATGACACTGTTCAGAGAGCCAGCGGGGGCTGCTACTGCTCTGAGGACCCAGGTCTCCCAGACAGAGACACAAGCATCCAAAAAGCCTTGGAAATGAAACCGTCGACTGCTTTCTTGAGGAAGCTGCTGTTGCCAAATCACGCCAAATCGCTCTCCAGAGCACCTCCTGCCTTCGGCTCACCAACGTGTACGGGACGTGTCTTTTCCCTTCTGGCCATAGGGCTAGTTCAGTGGGCAGCGTCATAGCTAGGAAGGCTGACCACCTCCAGGGCAGACCATGCCAGGAATAAAATTCTCACCAAAGCTTTCCAAATATTCAGGCAGAAGGGGAAAGAAAAAGTACCCGTCTTAGAAACGGATGCATAATTTTCCAAATTCCGGAGGATTCGTCTGGATTAGTTTTGAGGGGAAGGAAAAAAAAACCCAACCCCCAAGCTGTCTCATGAGCGGGTTTCCCAATGAAGTCAAAACATAACTAGTGCTCCCAGCCGTGCAATCCCGTAGGCCAGGATCTCCTGGGAAGCTGTCATTAGGAATAATCTTACTTGCTACATTTGTAGCCGTTTTCCCCATCCAGCTGCTCAGGCCTGACAAAGTCTTCCAGAGCTCCGGTGACAGATGAGGCTGCCTGGGTGAGAAAGAAAGGAGAGCGCTGAGCTCCTGGAAACTCAGCATCCCACGGAATAGCTCCCCGTGTGGTACCCGCGTTATCCCAACAAACAGCCTCCCCTGGGCGGTACCAGAGTTGCCTGCGGTACGCGTGGTCAAAAATAACACAAGCAGACGCATCCGTCCAGCAATCAGACACTTGTTGAGGGAGTCCAGAGCAGGGCGGTACGACAGCGTCATCTTGGCTGTAGATACCATCCTTACTCTCTGCCCAGCTGAAACCCAGCACACAGCACAGGGAGGCCATTGACAGGGCTTCCACAGAAGGAGCACGGAAGCCCGCTTCCCTTCCCAACCAACACCAAGCTCTTGCGTGGTAACAGCCCACGGGTTCAAGTCAGCCGAGTTTGCTGGAGATAAACTAGGCCCCCTGCAGGGGCCTTGAAATAGTTTGCACTACCGTTTCAAAACATCTCACCTGGATATCCAAAGGAACATCCAGGAAGGCCTCGTAGGAATCGGAAACTGCTTTGCAGCTCAAGCACGTGACTAGAAGGCAAATCAAAATGCTCAGCGATGGGGGAAATCAGCTGTGCCGGTTGACGCTCTTCGTACCTACTACGCCAGTCACACAAACAGCCATTTATCACAGGCAGGCAGAAGGGCACCGACAATTCCAAGGAGAGCGACAGTTATGGAAAAGTACCTCTGGATCTCAGACAACCCCCAAAGACTTGATGGACAACGGTAGTTGATTGAGAAGAGATGTCCCAGCTGGAAAGAAATGGTGAGGCAGACAGTTATCTCCACCAGGAGTTTTACTTGGCCTGAAAACCCTGGGCATAGGTTTTCCTGGACGGGAGTACATGAAGGAGTCCAAAGGGCTCAGGAACATTGGAAAGGTAATTTGCTTGTGCTTACTCGCTCCTTCCACTCAGACAAGCGCTCTGCATGGCGTCGACAGTATAGCGTAAGAACTCGTGGGCGTCCTCCTGCATGCCAAGCTGGAAATGTTCTCCTATTCCTAAGAAAGAAGAATTTAGTAGTGCTTTCCTACCAGAACAGGAGAGAACGTGTCAAAGCACCTGAAGTGACTTACGTGTGAGAGCACTGACGACAGCCCAAGGCTGGACGGTGCTGGCTGAGGAACGCAGGACGCTGTTAACGTGCCCTTCCATTCTGCACATCATGCAGAAGCCTTGCTGACGACCTGAAGAGGGAGGGAGAGAGGGAGGGAAGGAAACAAGCTTCTCAGGTTAGCAAAATGCCCGTAGCAATGGGAAACCTAATGGAGATCTGGCAGTTATGAGAACAGTCTCCACTCCTCCTCTCCCAAGGTGCCAAGGTCCCAACAAGCCCAGGACATTTTAGTGCGTAGAAAACTTTCTTCAGGGGGCTGCTTAAGCGACAGAAGTTTTCTGTGCAGTAAGCAAGGAGGGTTTAACTTGCAGGAATAGGGACCAAGACCCGGGCTAGAAAGAGGTGCCTTTCTGAAGATGAACACACCTAGATACGACAAGTGGCTTCTAGGCTGGAGTGTTCAAAGAACACCAGCTCGGGGGGTTGAGCAAGAAGGGCTGCTGTCCTCCTGAATCAAATTCCAGGTTCTGGGCATCCTTGGGAAGTGCCCAACAGATTGACAAGGAGATGTTCATCAAGGTACTCACACGACTGGCTGTGCTCCCGAGAGAGCAGGTAGTTGGCCAGAGGGGGTGTGTACGTCAGGCACTGCAGGACGGAGTTGAGGAAGCACGTATTGCCCAGGTTGGTGAGTCCCGCTCCAGCTCCCCGTCGTCGCTGCCAGGCCATGCAAATCTTCTCCATGGGAAAGAGGATCCTTTGTGGAGGAGCCTTTCCCTCGGCAATGACTGCAGGGAAATGGCATTTGGAAAGAGATGAGAAGAAATTGCTGCATGAAAGCCTATTTTAGCAGCCGAGTTCTGTACAGGAGCACCCAGGACAACCAGCTCTAACCTCCAACACAGAAACGTCGCGGGAAGCCTAACACTGCCATTGAAATTTGCTGGTCAAGAAACACTTTTGGAAAACAGCCTGTTCCCCCGCTTACTTTGGCCAAAGTCCAGCAAACCCGCAGTCTCATTTCTGTGCCTCGGCCTACCTTCCTTGCCCTCTAGAGTCTTGAACTGGATTAGCAGGCCAAGCCTTCCCTTTTCCTGATTGTAACTTGACAAAAACAAGCAAGTACCCAGCACAGAAGCTAACCCTACTGATGGCAGAGCTTTCTAGGAGCAATGGCATCTTTCAAAGTCTTGTGCACACTGGCAGAGGAGTGACAAAAACGTGTTTTCCGCTGTCTAATAAAAAACTCCTGGGTAAGTCTGGCTGCTACCAGGAAACGCCCCAGGATTCACTCCACGTTGTCAGCACATCAGCATTCAGGGAAGGAACACCAGACACGTCCCTTGCCTTTGGGGATTCACAAAGCCCAAGCCTGCTGGTGAAGCCGTTACTCACAGGAGTCGTTCCCCATGGCGGCCATCGCTCCTCTCAGGAACAGAGGGGAAAGCTCAGGATGACAAAGGATGTCAGGAGGCACGCCAGAAAGAGAAGAGCCACACCAGTCCCGTCCCCTGATTGCAAAGAAGAATTGTAGCTCAACAAAATGATTTTTTTAAAAAAAAACCCTCAAACAAAACCCACAGAACAGCATCCGCCATCAAAACTGTTTCAGTGGTACTTGTAACAGGTGCAGAGCTGCAGGCTGACCCCCTTACCATCACTGTCACAGGGCCACAATCCACAGCAATTTCAAAGGCCCTTTTGAAAGACTCCAATCATGGCACCTTCTCTGAAGAGGACCTGCTGCTGACCTCTTGCCACCGTTAGCAGCAGAGCCCTCTGGCTCTCTAGCCCACACTTTCCCACCTTGTAGGCAGGAGCAACCGGCTTTCAGCTGCTGCTGCTTTAACGGCTGCAGTTGCCGCGCTCCTTTTCTGTCACCCTTCCGACTGCATCAGTCGGGGTGGGCTTCTGGTGATTCTAGGCTGACCCAATGCCTCGGGCTACGCTGCCACCCCGCTACTTACCTGCACTAGCTTATGGCAAAGAAAGGAGGATTAGCAAATAGGAACTCTACCCATAGAGCTCTAGTTCTGGCCAGCCTAGAAAGGTGCAATAGCTCAGCCTAGGGCTCGGAAGGTATAGAACAGCCTCTACTTTTATCCTGTATCTACCTACTCTACCATCTGGCCTGCAAGTCAAATCAGAATTACCTTTGAAAGAGGATGGAAGTTGGCGAGAAGTGGCCAGTAAGCGATAAACGCTTGGGAAAAAGGAGCCACGCAAGTAGCAAAGGAAGGAGCCGAGTTGTCCCGAAGGCCAGCTCGGCCCAACTAGCCTTCACTGGCCTGCTCGTCAGGATACCAAGCCCTGGCCAGGTGAGCTCACAAGCGCTGGGCGGGTGCCGCATCACTGCCCCTTTGTGACACGGGGCCCCACGGGGACGCACCGTGGCCACACGGCCGCCACAGACCGAGCAGCTCGCGTAGGCAGCAGCTGGCAGCCCTCGGGCTTCCCCACACACTGCTGCTGAAGGGCTGTTCGTCGCCCGGCAGAGCTCCCACCTCTTCTCTGAGCCGCACAGCCAGACAAATCAAAACCTGGCCAGGCCTGTAAGTGTTCCTGCTCACAGCTTTGGCCGGCACATTCGGGTTCCTAAGGGTTTCTTTTCTGCTTCTCCCAGGTACAGGACTGTGTCCGTGAGACTCACGTAGCAAAGCACCCGCTCTCTTACAGGTTCATTTCCAAGGAATTTTATCTGCCCGCCACGATACAGCCACAGGCTGACTCGGAACTAGCGCTACCAAAGAAACGCCCTCAGCAACTGCGCTGGGTTGCCCTTGCCTGGCTGCCAGGCCCCCAGCCAGCCGCTCTCTCACCCTGGAGCTCCCAAAAAACATTTCTGGGCAGCTTTTTTAGCATCTGGTTTAACACCTTGGCCCGCTCTGAGGGCAGCCAGTATTGCTTCTGCCCTGACGCGCAGCTGGTTGTTATTCCTGCCCCACTTCAGCTGGCTGCTTTGGCCCTTGCCCCGCCTGCATCATCTGCTTTTCCCCAGGCCTGCTCGGGGCAGTTAGTTTTACTCCTGCCAAGCTCGGGACAGTTACTTGGGCTCCTGCTCCGCTCGGGGAGGCTTTCTCTTTTCATCCTCCACTTGGAGCAACCAGTTTAGCCACAGCCTTGCTCGGCTGGCTTATTTTCATCATGCCCCTCTCAAGATGGCTGGTATTTTCCCTCTCTTGCTTGAGGGGGAGGCTCCTTTTGCCCCTTCTCCACACAGGGTACCTGCATTTGCCCTGCTCGGGTGGCCCTTTATGCCCCTGCCCAAGGTGGGGTGCCTAGCTTTGCTCCTGCCCCGCTTGCAGCATTTAGGTTTGTCCCTGCCCTGCTCATTTTGCTCCTGCCCCCATCCCGCTCCCAGCGGCCACTTTGGCCCCGGCCACAGCAGGACTACCAGGGCTCCAGAACCATTTCCCTGGCACCAGCCACCGGCCGAGCCCTGTATTTAATGGTCACCCAACAACCTCGCCTTCCGTGACAAAGTCACCTTTGCTTCCAAGCCTCCTCTAGCACTGCTCCTCCAGCTGCCGTCTGGCATTCACAGGGGCAAAGTTACCTCACTGCTGGACTCGTTACTGGGTCGGCGCTCAGGAGCTGGCAGCGCCCGATGCCACCCAGGGAAGCAGAGGATCCTGGCAGCCGCATGTCGAGCAGGGTGCGTCCGCTCCTCACTCACACACTTTAGCTACGGCTCTCGTGCTTGGGCAGCGTGGCATTTGTTACCCTTCACAAAATGCCACGGCAGGCGGGCTTGCTTGGATGAACGTGGCGGAGGAACGCCTGTGCCCCAAGAGGCTCCTTTTACGGAAGGCATCTTGGCCATAAGAGGACCTGGCCAGAGTTTTTTCTTATTTGACTTTTTAGTATTATTCCTCCCAAGATGCCTGGTGGATAAAAAAAAAAAGGCAAAAAGGAGAGTAAATATCTATCTATCTATCTATCTATATCTATATCATTGCTGTTATTAGTAAAGGCACAAGTAGCCTGACCAGAAGCAGCTGCCAGGGCTTCCAGGCTCTAGGAAGCTCGGTCAGACCTGTGCAGACAGTGTCTGCCCTCATTAGACGTTGCTGACATTGGAAATGCCAACTTGCGAAGCTCTCTTCAGACTTGATACATTGCCCATCACTGTGGTATCTAACAGTGCTTTGACAGAGATAAACAAAAACAGGAGTGCTCTAACTTTGCTATCTTTTTTTGACTCCAGAAGCTGTGGCAGCGATGCAAAGCTTGATGCTTTGGAAGTGTCTTTCTTCTTCAAGAATAAATACTGTGTGGGTGGATTTCAAACCCATGTTGGGTCACCTGAGGAGGATCTCCTTGGCCAAGAAGTTTTGCCACCTCTGTAGCTCTCTGCAGGTTCAGAGCACAGAAGGAGACCCAACTAGTCTGCGATGCTCCTGCCAGGCACCACAGTCTGTTCACCGGCACCACTGGGAATCAATGCTCTCTACATTAAAAACTCGCAAAAACTTCCTACAGTTTTCCACTCAAAAACCCTCTACGGAAATCAGCAGCACCACTTAGGACTGCGTTTGGTTACGATGACATTTTTATTGTTCCGATCGTAAATGTCAAGTTTGATGGTCAGCAATCTTTTGAGAACGTTTGTCTGCGGCCTGTGATGGTCAATCGCAGGTGGCGACGGCAAGCTCAGGCACGGGTACTGAATGCGTCTGTCCGTTGCTTACTTTTTAGTCCGCCTCTCCAGAGCCTCTTTGGATTTGTCTTCCTTCTTCACTTCCTTGCATTTCTTTTCCAGTTTTGGATCACCAGAATGCTCGCTTCTGTCTTTTGCTGCTTTCTTTCGGGCGCGCTTTCATCCTCCTCTGCACAGGAGCGTTTCCTCTTTCTGTGGGTTTGTTTTTCACGTGCCTGGCAAGAGCCTGCAGCCTCTGGGTGAAGTGGCATTGGTGGGAGCACACGTTGTCCAAGTGAGTACTTCCCGGGCTGCTGGTCACCTACTGAAGCAGGATGCGAGCCTGCTCTGTGGCCGCTCACGCCGTGCACGCCTTCCCCTCCTGAGCTTCTGCTGTCACCAGGGCTCTTTCTCTTCCCGGGGGAAGAGCTGTGCAGGTTCCCACTGCCGTGGGCCAGCTGACGGTGAGCGCGCTTCCGCGTTTCCCGCACGTGGCAAGTGCACCTCCGCCTGGGAGGCGGCCACTCTGCTTGGCTTCCGTTCAGCTTCTCCCCCTCCTCAGTGTCAGAGCGCGCTCTCTTCCTGCCACAGTGCTGAGGGGGAGGTCCTGCAGAGCCCTGTGTTCTTCCCTTCCCTTGGATCCTCTGCATATTCTCTCCACCTTTTGGATTTCTCAATCCCACCGTGCCCCCAGAAAGGGGACTCTTCTGCACTCGACCCAGCCTCGCCACGGAAGTGCTCTTTGTCTCTTGCCGTTCAGCGCCTGCTCCGGGGGTCAAATTGTGGTGCCTGGAGAAACAACAGTGATCTTAGTCTAGGCTTGTTCTTGCAGCCTCCTCGTGGCTTCAGTCTCATCCTATCATTTTCCGGCAGCACTTGAGATGACACGCAGAAGCCTGAACCAGCACTAGACGCTGGAAATTAGATCATGGTCTTCCAGCCACACCTGTCCCTTTCAGAGCAGTAACTCATCTTGACACCCTCTCGGACCTCCATTTTGCCCCTTGTCGCAGCTAGCCAGTCTCAGAGAGCAGGCAGCTAGCGATTTACACAAGCGCAACAGCTTGTTGCGGTGCCAAGCAAGAAGAGAGAAGGAAGGACCTGGCAAACTGCAGAACAGACAGAACTCAACTGCACAAACAGTCATTCTCTCCTAGGACAGAAAGCAAAACCCACCGGAGGCGAAGAGCAACAAGGTCAGGCACAGGAGAGGGAGCGTATTCCGAACACCCTTTCACACTTGCTATTACCTGGCATAGAAGAGCAAATAGGCGCGCTGGCACAGAACCGTCTCGATGTCACAAAGACCCACAGAGTCATCATCCATCTTGTACCACTGTCCATCGCTGCTCTGCAAAGAAAGGCAACGCTATCTTTTCATGAACTGCAGGGGTTTTAAAAGAAAAACACAGACAGGACACCACCGACGGACACACGATACACCAACGCAAATCACAAAGGTGACTTTTACCTTTACGAAGCAGTAATAGTGTCCTGCCTGACAGCTGAAACCTTTGTGTACCAGGACGGCATACAAGGAATAGAGGAGTGATTCTCCAGGCGCTTCAGATGTGTACGCGCCAAGGTCCAAATATTCCGGATACTCCACAGCCTACAGAGACACCAAGAAGTCTCAGAAATTATCCTGAGAGCCTTTAGGAAACAGCCAGAGAAAACCTCGTCACCAAACACAGGCTAGAGGTCTAGAAATAGATCTTCTCAATTCGTCAAAAGCAGGTGTTGCCACTTCATCACTGAAGTGGCAGAAAACTCTTCTCGGCCAAACCAGCTCTTTACGAGCACAGTAGGAGCTTATCTTCACATTGGAACTTTCCTCTTACCACAAGGGAAAGAGCAAGGCACAGCTATTGCATTGACTTCTCTTAGGTGGCTGCACTCGATAGCCGTTTTGTGCAGATGCTAACAACTTCCAAAAAAGGATTCTGCTTTGGGAAAGGTCTCCTTCCAAGCAGACAAAGTCATAGCGCACTCGTATACATACCTTGCTAATCTTCCTGCCAGAGAAGGCATCGAATCTCTTCAAGCACACTGTCAGGACGTTGGAGGGACGATGTATTGTAAGCCTCTTGGACGCAGTGACCAGCTGTTCACACCTTGAAAACAAGCACAGACCCAACTGTGGCAACCTGTCTTCTCCCTGCTCCACCCCGCAGCCATGTAGGGTTGAGTTAAGGCTTGCTTTGCCCAACTGTCGAATGCACGTGTTTGCACTGCAGACCCCTTAAGCCCATACGCTCTCACTGAAGGTGGCTTCGGTCTAGGGTGGCTCACTTTGGAGAGCAGCAGGCGACAGTCTTTGCAAGGCAACAACTAGGCATGACACTGTTCAGAGAGCCAGCGGGGGCTGCTACTGCTCTGAGGACCCAGGTCTCCCAGACAGAGACACAAGCATCCAAAAAGCCTTGGAAATGAAACCGTCGACTGCTTTCTTGAGGAAGCTGCTGTTGCCAAATCACGCCAAATCGCTCTCCAGAGCACCTCCTGCCTTCGGCTCACCAACGTGTACGGGACGTGTCTTTTCCCTTCTGGCCATAGGGCTAGTTCAGTGGGCAGCGTCATAGCTAGGAAGGCTGACCACCTCCAGGGCAGACCATGCCAGGAATAAAATTCTCACCAAAGCTTTCCAAATATTCAGGCAGAAGGGGAAAGAAAAAGTACCCGTCTTAGAAACGGATGCATAATTTTCCAAATTCCGGAGGATTCGTCTGGATTAGTTTTGAGGGGAAGGAAAAAAAAACCCAACCCCCAAGCTGTCTCATGAGCGGGTTTCCCAATGAAGTCAAAACATAACTAGTGCTCCCAGCCGTGCAATCCCGTAGGCCAGGATCTCCTGGGAAGCTGTCATTAGGAATAATCTTACTTGCTACATTTGTAGCCGTTTTCCCCATCCAGCTGCTCAGGCCTGACAAAGTCTTCCAGAGCTCCGGTGACAGATGAGGCTGCCTGGGTGAGAAAGAAAGGAGAGCGCTGAGCTCCTGGAAACTCAGCATCCCACGGAATAGCTCCCCGTGTGGTACCCGCGTTATCCCAACAAACAGCCTCCCCTGGGCGGTACCAGAGTTGCCTGCGGTACGCGTGGTCAAAAATAACACAAGCAGACGCATCCGTCCAGCAATCAGACACTTGTTGAGGGAGTCCAGAGCAGGGCGGTACGACAGCGTCATCTTGGCTGTAGATACCATCCTTACTCTCTGCCCAGCTGAAACCCAGCACACAGCACAGGGAGGCCATTGACAGGGCTTCCACAGAAGGAGCACGGAAGCCCGCTTCCCTTCCCAACCAACACCAAGCTCTTGCGTGGTAACAGCCCACGGGTTCAAGTCAGCCGAGTTTGCTGGAGATAAACTAGGCCCCCTGCAGGGGCCTTGAAATAGTTTGCACTACCGTTTCAAAACATCTCACCTGGATATCCAAAGGAACATCCAGGAAGGCCTCGTAGGAATCGGAAACTGCTTTGCAGCTCAAGCACGTGACTAGAAGGCAAATCAAAATGCTCAGCGATGGGGGAAATCAGCTGTGCCGGTTGACGCTCTTCGTACCTACTACGCCAGTCACACAAACAGCCATTTATCACAGGCAGGCAGAAGGGCACCGACAATTCCAAGGAGAGCGACAGTTATGGAAAAGTACCTCTGGATCTCAGACAACCCCCAAAGACTTGATGGACAACGGTAGTTGATTGAGAAGAGATGTCCCAGCTGGAAAGAAATGGTGAGGCAGACAGTTATCTCCACCAGGAGTTTTACTTGGCCTGAAAACCCTGGGCATAGGTTTTCCTGGACGGGAGTACATGAAGGAGTCCAAAGGGCTCAGGAACATTGGAAAGGTAATTTGCTTGTGCTTACTCGCTCCTTCCACTCAGACAAGCGCTCTGCATGGCGTCGACAGTATAGCGTAAGAACTCGTGGGCGTCCTCCTGCATGCCAAGCTGGAAATGTTCTCCTATTCCTAAGAAAGAAGAATTTAGTAGTGCTTTCCTACCAGAACAGGAGAGAACGTGTCAAAGCACCTGAAGTGACTTACGTGTGAGAGCACTGACGACAGCCCAAGGCTGGACGGTGCTGGCTGAGGAACGCAGGACGCTGTTAACGTGCCCTTCCATTCTGCACATCATGCAGAAGCCTTGCTGACGACCTGAAGAGGGAGGGAGAGAGGGAGGGAAGGAAACAAGCTTCTCAGGTTAGCAAAATGCCCGTAGCAATGGGAAACCTAATGGAGATCTGGCAGTTATGAGAACAGTCTCCACTCCTCCTCTCCCAAGGTGCCAAGGTCCCAACAAGCCCAGGACATTTTAGTGCGTAGAAAACTTTCTTCAGGGGGCTGCTTAAGCGACAGAAGTTTTCTGTGCAGTAAGCAAGGAGGGTTTAACTTGCAGGAATAGGGACCAAGACCCGGGCTAGAAAGAGGTGCCTTTCTGAAGATGAACACACCTAGATACGACAAGTGGCTTCTAGGCTGGAGTGTTCAAAGAACACCAGCTCGGGGGGTTGAGCAAGAAGGGCTGCTGTCCTCCTGAATCAAATTCCAGGTTCTGGGCATCCTTGGGAAGTGCCCAACAGATTGACAAGGAGATGTTCATCAAGGTACTCACACGACTGGCTGTGCTCCCGAGAGAGCAGGTAGTTGGCCAGAGGGGGTGTGTACGTCAGGCACTGCAGGACGGAGTTGAGGAAGCACGTATTGCCCAGGTTGGTGAGTCCCGCTCCAGCTCCCCGTCGTCGCTGCCAGGCCATGCAAATCTTCTCCATGGGAAAGAGGATCCTTTGTGGAGGAGCCTTTCCCTCGGCAATGACTGCAGGGAAATGGCATTTGGAAAGAGATGAGAAGAAATTGCTGCATGAAAGCCTATTTTAGCAGCCGAGTTCTGTACAGGAGCACCCAGGACAACCAGCTCTAACCTCCAACACAGAAACGTCGCGGGAAGCCTAACACTGCCATTGAAATTTGCTGGTCAAGAAACACTTTTGGAAAACAGCCTGTTCCCCCGCTTACTTTGGCCAAAGTCCAGCAAACCCGCAGTCTCATTTCTGTGCCTCGGCCTACCTTCCTTGCCCTCTAGAGTCTTGAACTGGATTAGCAGGCCAAGCCTTCCCTTTTCCTGATTGTAACTTGACAAAAACAAGCAAGTACCCAGCACAGAAGCTAACCCTACTGATGGCAGAGCTTTCTAGGAGCAATGGCATCTTTCAAAGTCTTGTGCACACTGGCAGAGGAGTGACAAAAACGTGTTTTCCGCTGTCTAATAAAAAACTCCTGGGTAAGTCTGGCTGCTACCAGGAAACGCCCCAGGATTCACTCCACGTTGTCAGCACATCAGCATTCAGGGAAGGAACACCAGACACGTCCCTTGCCTTTGGGGATTCACAAAGCCCAAGCCTGCTGGTGAAGCCGTTACTCACAGGAGTCGTTCCCCATGGCGGCCATCGCTCCTCTCAGGAACAGAGGGGAAAGCTCAGGATGACAAAGGATGTCAGGAGGCACGCCAGAAAGAGAAGAGCCACACCAGTCCCGTCCCCTGATTGCAAAGAAGAATTGTAGCTCAACAAAATGATTTTTTTAAAAAAAAACCCTCAAACAAAACCCACAGAACAGCATCCGCCATCAAAACTGTTTCAGTGGTACTTGTAACAGGTGCAGAGCTGCAGGCTGACCCCCTTACCATCACTGTCACAGGGCCACAATCCACAGCAATTTCAAAGGCCCTTTTGAAAGACTCCAATCATGGCACCTTCTCTGAAGAGGACCTGCTGCTGACCTCTTGCCACCGTTAGCAGCAGAGCCCTCTGGCTCTCTAGCCCACACTTTCCCACCTTGTAGGCAGGAGCAACCGGCTTTCAGCTGCTGCTGCTTTAACGGCTGCAGTTGCCGCGCTCCTTTTCTGTCACCCTTCCGACTGCATCAGTCGGGGTGGGCTTCTGGTGATTCTAGGCTGACCCAATGCCTCGGGCTACGCTGCCACCCCGCTACTTACCTGCACTAGCTTATGGCAAAGAAAGGAGGATTAGCAAATAGGAACTCTACCCATAGAGCTCTAGTTCTGGCCAGCCTAGAAAGGTGCAATAGCTCAGCCTAGGGCTCGGAAGGTATAGAACAGCCTCTACTTTTATCCTGTATCTACCTACTCTACCATCTGGCCTGCAAGTCAAATCAGAATTACCTTTGAAAGAGGATGGAAGTTGGCGAGAAGTGGCCAGTAAGCGATAAACGCTTGGGAAAAAGGAGCCACGCAAGTAGCAAAGGAAGGAGCCGAGTTGTCCCGAAGGCCAGCTCGGCCCAACTAGCCTTCACTGGCCTGCTCGTCAGGATACCAAGCCCTGGCCAGGTGAGCTCACAAGCGCTGGGCGGGTGCCGCATCACTGCCCCTTTGTGACACGGGGCCCCACGGGGACGCACCGTGGCCACACGGCCGCCACAGACCGAGCAGCTCGCGTAGGCAGCAGCTGGCAGCCCTCGGGCTTCCCCACACACTGCTGCTGAAGGGCTGTTCGTCGCCCGGCAGAGCTCCCACCTCTTCTCTGAGCCGCACAGCCAGACAAATCAAAACCTGGCCAGGCCTGTAAGTGTTCCTGCTCACAGCTTTGGCCGGCACATTCGGGTTCCTAAGGGTTTCTTTTCTGCTTCTCCCAGGTACAGGACTGTGTCCGTGAGACTCACGTAGCAAAGCACCCGCTCTCTTACAGGTTCATTTCCAAGGAATTTTATCTGCCCGCCACGATACAGCCACAGGCTGACTCGGAACTAGCGCTACCAAAGAAACGCCCTCAGCAACTGCGCTGGGTTGCCCTTGCCTGGCTGCCAGGCCCCCAGCCAGCCGCTCTCTCACCCTGGAGCTCCCAAAAAACATTTCTGGGCAGCTTTTTTAGCATCTGGTTTAACACCTTGGCCCGCTCTGAGGGCAGCCAGTATTGCTTCTGCCCTGACGCGCAGCTGGTTGTTATTCCTGCCCCACTTCAGCTGGCTGCTTTGGCCCTTGCCCCGCCTGCATCATCTGCTTTTCCCCAGGCCTGCTCGGGGCAGTTAGTTTTACTCCTGCCAAGCTCGGGACAGTTACTTGGGCTCCTGCTCCGCTCGGGGAGGCTTTCTCTTTTCATCCTCCACTTGGAGCAACCAGTTTAGCCACAGCCTTGCTCGGCTGGCTTATTTTCATCATGCCCCTCTCAAGATGGCTGGTATTTTCCCTCTCTTGCTTGAGGGGGAGGCTCCTTTTGCCCCTTCTCCACACAGGGTACCTGCATTTGCCCTGCTCGGGTGGCCCTTTATGCCCCTGCCCAAGGTGGGGTGCCTAGCTTTGCTCCTGCCCCGCTTGCAGCATTTAGGTTTGTCCCTGCCCTGCTCATTTTGCTCCTGCCCCCATCCCGCTCCCAGCGGCCACTTTGGCCCCGGCCACAGCAGGACTACCAGGGCTCCAGAACCATTTCCCTGGCACCAGCCACCGGCCGAGCCCTGTATTTAATGGTCACCCAACAACCTCGCCTTCCGTGACAAAGTCACCTTTGCTTCCAAGCCTCCTCTAGCACTGCTCCTCCAGCTGCCGTCTGGCATTCACAGGGGCAAAGTTACCTCACTGCTGGACTCGTTACTGGGTCGGCGCTCAGGAGCTGGCAGCGCCCGATGCCACCCAGGGAAGCAGAGGATCCTGGCAGCCGCATGTCGAGCAGGGTGCGTCCGCTCCTCACTCACACACTTTAGCTACGGCTCTCGTGCTTGGGCAGCGTGGCATTTGTTACCCTTCACAAAATGCCACGGCAGGCGGGCTTGCTTGGATGAACGTGGCGGAGGAACGCCTGTGCCCCAAGAGGCTCCTTTTACGGAAGGCATCTTGGCCATAAGAGGACCTGGCCAGAGTTTTTTCTTATTTGACTTTTTAGTATTATTCCTCCCAAGATGCCTGGTGGATAAAAAAAAAAAGGCAAAAAGGAGAGTAAATATCTATCTATCTATCTATCTATATCTATATCATTGCTGTTATTAGTAAAGGCACAAGTAGCCTGACCAGAAGCAGCTGCCAGGGCTTCCAGGCTCTAGGAAGCTCGGTCAGACCTGTGCAGACAGTGTCTGCCCTCATTAGACGTTGCTGACATTGGAAATGCCAACTTGCGAAGCTCTCTTCAGACTTGATACATTGCCCATCACTGTGGTATCTAACAGTGCTTTGACAGAGATAAACAAAAACAGGAGTGCTCTAACTTTGCTATCTTTTTTTGACTCCAGAAGCTGTGGCAGCGATGCAAAGCTTGATGCTTTGGAAGTGTCTTTCTTCTTCAAGAATAAATACTGTGTGGGTGGATTTCAAACCCATGTTGGGTCACCTGAGGAGGATCTCCTTGGCCAAGAAGTTTTGCCACCTCTGTAGCTCTCTGCAGGTTCAGAGCACAGAAGGAGACCCAACTAGTCTGCGATGCTCCTGCCAGGCACCACAGTCTGTTCGCTGGCACCACTGGAAACCAACAACTTTTCTAAACACAGCAGTGACCGCGCAGCTGAGGAGAGGATCTGCCTCTTGGCTGTCACTGCCTGCTGCTTTGCACCATCCCAGCGTTTCACTCCCAGAACCTCAGTACCACCTCCAGTGCCACAACAGGGCAGCAGGAGGGGGCTGCTCTTCAGCCCTCTTGCAAGACTCCAGCTTTCCACCTCTCTGGCCTGGTTTCCAGGTGCCGCTCTTCATCTCGATGTGCTCACAGGAGGTGGAGCATCAGCGCCTGAAGTTGTGTGGTAGCTTCCGGGCTGCCTCATCTGCCTTATGTCTTCTCCCTCTTGGATGACCTTGTCTGCTGGCTGCAGCAAGGCTGCTGGCAAAGTCCACCGTGGAAAGACAACAGAGTTGTGCCTCTCTCTGCCAAGCAACGGGGTAAGGAAAAATTCCTTCACCAAAAGGGTTGTCAAGCACTGGGACAGGCTGCCCAGGGCAGTGGTTGAGTCACCATCCCTGGAGGCATTTAGAAGACCTGTAGATGGATGTGGCACTTAGGGACCTGGTTTAGTGGTGGACTTGGCAGTGTTGGGTTCACAGTTCGACTTGATGATCTCAAAGGTCTTTTCCAACCTAAATGATTCTATGATTCTATCAAGGAGGTGCTTGTGTCGCTGGGATGGTATTTCAATGAGCCATTGGTGCTGCTGTTGGCACCCAAGCTGATGGCATGTTTGCAGCAGCTGGGGGATATCAGGGAGGGGGGACAGTGCCCCCAGCAGATGGAGGCTGACCAGGTGAAGAGGGAGCGCATGGGGTGGTGGTGGATACAAGGGAGGTGGAGGCACAGGCACAGAGGCTGGTGTCGGTGCTGGTAGAGTTGGGCCCTCAGTCCTTTGGCACATTTGCTGTGTAGGTGTCCTCCATTTGACCTTCTAAAGAAACCCCAAAAGGTGTGTCACTGTTTGTTACACTCTGCCCTGATTTTAAAGAGGAAAGCGAATGAAGCGGGAGCACGGTGGTGAGCACTTCTTGTTATCAGCTCAAGCATCTTTCTCCCTGCTTTCTGTTCATTTGAGACTACGCTCATTTCTTCATCCTCATAGGTGCCTTCCACATCCTCCCCGCCAAGAGTTCCCTCAGGCTCCTCTCTTATACGCAGCTTTGCCACTGTGGATGGAGGCTGCCCATGCTTAAAAGAGACTCCCATCTCCCACGTGCCAAGTGCCCACCACTCCGCTGCCGCTCCTTCATACACTTCGTACTTCCCCCTTCTGATCTTCCAAGTACTGCACAGATATTCACTAATCTTCTCTCAATCGGCTTTTACCTTCTTCCACATACGCTTCCTATGTTGTTGCCTCATGATGATATATTTGGCCTGTTCTTGTCCCTGAATTGCTATTTTCTTGCTTACTGAATTTGAGATTTTAGACAATCTGTGGGATGGATCCTGGGTTTTGCTGTGATTTGTCTTTAAGATTTCATAAACACAACGCACCCTTACAATCTACCTACAACAAATATATACCAAAAGGAAGGATTAACTTGACACTGCACTAACAGATAAAACAGATCCTCGTACTCCAACCGAGAGAAAGCAGCCTGGCTATTTGAGATGACTAACGTGAAGAAATTCAAAACTGTCATAAAATAACAGCATTGACTTTTGCAACAATTTGCTCAATCAGTATCAATTGAGTTGTTAAAAAAAGAATGTTGGAGCCTGATTTCTGTTGGGAAATCAGTTTCTTCAGCCCCATTCAGCCAGTAGTCAAAAGGGTGGCTTTCCACCTGATCCTGTAATTATATTTAATTTTTACATGTAATTATGGTTTCCTCAAAAAGTGTTCACTTTTCAGAGTCCTCTCTTCAGTCACATACCGGAGTTTTATTTTAAATAATCTTACTGCAAGCAGAGATCCCCTTTGTTAAAGCCAATTCAAATTAAGCCATTTCAAAATTAATTACCATTTGTTTTCTCCGCAACTATCTGTGCACACCTCTTTCATTAGAGATCAGCTGTTGTATAAGTTATGCGTTACAGCCTCCTTTAACAGGTTACCAGTAGGAATTTATTGAATTTCTGTGGAACACTTACAGTTCCCAGCCTGGTCGGCCACCTGCTGAGGGAATTGTACTGGAATTGGATGACCTTTTGGAGTGGGGAGGGGAAAAAGAAAAAAATCCCACTCAGTTCATCTGAAGATCATTTTTTAAAAGACATTCTAAAGTTACAGGTACTTACTAGTTGTGGGTATTGATTGTCCCTGGGGGCCCAGAAGACTTGGTAGTGCTTCTTGTCTTGGTAGAGGAACCCAGCAGCCCTTGTGAATAAAAGCAAACAGTTGGAAAATAAGCTCTACGAAAAGACAAGACTCACTGCCTCTGTTGAAATAAAAGTCACCTTCTCTTCCAACAAACGGCTGATTGACAGAGAGGAAGATTTGCAAAGTTCACCGGCCATCACCGGAGCGGCAGGAGGCACGACAGTCATGAGTGGTGGCGGCGGTGGCGGCCGCTGGTGCTGTTGCTGCCGAATCTGCCTACGGAGCCCTTTTTGTGTAGCCAGTTCCATTTCTGAAGTTGTTCACAGCCTAGAGGCAGAAAAGCATTAACAAAAAGGTAATAGGAAACTTCAGGAGATATAGGAACAAAAGCCTCCACAATGCTATCAATCCTAAAATAAATCAACATACAGACACAAGCACACATGACATTAAACACTGGTATTAATGATCGGTAACTCCGAGTATCTGTATTTAAAGTACTTCAGTGTTAAGACTGAAATCGAAAGGGAGGCAAACATGTTAAACAAAAGTGTCACCTGAATTTGCCAGATTGTCTCTAAAGAGTTGTAAGCTTCTGTGTAACAACAGATAACGCATTTGAAAAGTAAATTTAGCCTTATTCAATTTAGCCTTGCTTCAGGAGACGTCAATTAATATTTTCTTCCTTCAGCTTTTTACATATAGACCTTTCTTACAAACAGTTCATGTAAAAGCCATCCTGTTATCTGGCGTAGGAGCTTGTTGGCAATGAAAGCATCGGGAGAAACATCTGTTTGATGACACGTTGGGCAGGTGTGTTCCTCACATTCCAGCAATGCTGTTCTAATACCTGTGTGCAATTAGAATCATCAAAGTAGTTTTTAGCCAAACTAAGGACATTCAGGGGGTTCTGATCAATTATAAAGCCACATATGTGATTAATGGGTAAATAGGGTCTTGAATCGAGAGCATGAAGCTATAGATGTTCAACAGTGTAAAAAATTGCTCGTATGCAGCAAATAACTGTACGGCTTTGATATTTCACTGCTGTAACATTTGAAGATGCAGAGTAGGCCATGTCTTGATGTTTCCACTAGTCTTTTTTCCACTATCTAGTACAATGAGAAGTCACCAACATCAGGGCTAATGAATAAAACACATCTCAAAAAACCATTAGTAGGTTTGAGTTCTGAAGCTTTTAACCAACTCTCCCGTGGAGAAGAAGGTGGATTAAATGCCCAACTCCCCGCTTGTTGCAGAGCACAGTAAGTCACCAGAGTTGGCTCTATAATTGTGTATGAGAGAAAGGGCTGTGGGCAAACTAAACGCATTCGATATCTGATACCGTAATCACCTGCGCAGTTACGCACTCTTCTCATACTCGTCCTTCCGCATGTAAAGAGGATTTAACAACATACGTGGAAAGGGAAAAAAGCTTTTCTGCTTTTCCCCTTTATACGAGAAGAGTCCTTTCCTATTCAGGCTCTGCTTAAGTATTAAATAGAACTGGTGACAAAGTAATGCTGTTGTCTCCTGTTTCTGCTTTCAGAAGATCAGACGCGATGTTTTGAATTAACAACCATGGGAGTCACACTTACATTCGTCACAATAACTGTTTCCACAGCAGGGAGTAACAGCTGCATCGGTCATTATATCTTTACAAATGAGACACAGCAACTCATCTGGAATAGGATCATCATCATCAGAGGAGGAGGAGGAGGAGGAGGAGGAGGAGGAAGAGGAGAAAGAAGGTTCCTCTGGTAAAAAGGGAGGCTCTTCCTTCTTTCCTCTCGCATAAGCTTCCCTGGAGGGGGTTGGGGGAAGGAAAAAAGTTTAAGATGGGTCAAGGAAAACTTTTCCAAGCTTTGGATTTTGTCCAAGGAAGAGAATAGATGGAATTCTTCTCACTCCACATTAGCTTTCTAAAACGTAGGCCTTTAGTTTAAACTACTTTTCTACAGCCTCAACACTAGAAGAGGGAGGGGGGAACAATTTTCCTTCTGCAGAACTCTCCCACTCATTGGATCAACTAAGAAATTAGCTCAGACTAGAAAAATCATTTTTCTGACAAGTAGAAATCAGGTGAAATGAATCCCACCTCTCCTTTGCCAGAGGGTAAATGTAAATTGCAGGCTCAGGACCGAGTTAGTCTCCAAGTAATTACATTTTAGAAATGGAAGAAGTCTACGTTACAGCTTCTACAAAAGGAGATCCGTGACAGAAGAACAGAAGTGCTACCAAGTGCATTTTAAAGCAGCCACTCTTGTCAGCACACAGCAGTATTTTCTTAGATTATAGCAACAGGAAAACTCGAGTCTGTTTCACACATGGGATTTGATAAAAGTCAGAGCGGGAGGAAATCTCAGTCCAACGGCGATTTGTTAAATTTTGCAAGGAGCCTTTGCAACATCAAACAGAAGCAAAACGAGCTTTCAGAGAGAACGACTCCACTGCAAACACCACTGAAATGTTTTGCAGAAATACAGGTTCTTAGCATACCACAAGTTTAACCAACTTCCAGGGGCATGAACAGGAGGACCACCCTACTGTAATATTAGAAAGTATCACAGAGTTTAAGGTTAAGATGCAATGACAATGCTTCCTCCCCTGTAGCTACAGATGCTGGCCAGCTCGGTTGCATCGCCACTCAGACATTTACGCACGGTTTCTCTCGATCGCTTTTTGATCAGTCCCATTAATTCCATACTTACCCATTAAGACTTGGCATTGCATATTTTCCAGTGCTTGTCAGCATAGCACCCTTTGCATTGGGATCTTTAACCTCCATCATGAAACTCCTTGGAATTCCTGTGCTCTTTTTAACTCTCGGAACAGACTCAAAATTCTTGTCCTGTTAAGAAAAGAAATGCAGATATATCTCATCTTAAGACCCACACTTAAAATGACATGTCCATGATTATTTTAAGCAGCAAAAGCCTTTCATCCTCTCCTCTTACCTAGCATCAGAGTTGCTCAACTAAAATACTTCTTTGCCTAAGTGAATATAGCCGGGATGTTCCAAAGGCTTGAGCAGTGTTTTGAACTCATTTGACATTCTTTGGCTTAACTTCAGGTTCCTTAAGGGTGAAATATCCCTTAGCTCACCAACCACTCAGAGAAGAGACACAAACCCGCTCCTCCTCGAAAGTGCAATTCAGAGTGAGAGCTTAATTCAGTGCTCTGAATCAGCCACCGGAGAAACTTCTATTCACCACCTATATACGAAGGTTGAATTCATACCTCATGCACACATATTCAGTGAGTAACATTAAATGGCATGGCTACTCAACTAGAGACTTGTGTCATTAAAACACGCAACTATTCAACAGATGGGGTCAACAGAAACATCGTGGTTTTATACAAGATACTAAAAACTGTCAGCTGTCGTTAAAAAGAGTTAAAAACTGAAAAATGTCCAGTAACATTGAAATATAGAAAAATATGCATGCAAGTTCACAGAGAAAGATCGATGAACATATTTAATGTCTATGACGTGGAAAAAGAAAATTTTACATTTATCATTCCAGCTGTTCCTTGAATTTTGAAGGGCTTTGCAACATTGCCATATAAGCTCTCTCTTTCAGTTTTCTTGAAATAAACTCAGCAGTGTTTATTGAGAACTCAGGCTGAAGTGCACTTTTTCCACAAGGAAAAAGGGTAACTCTCATCTTGCTCCTTTTCCAGCCTATTGGATTATATTATGCCACAAGCCGCAGCTAAGCTTACACTAGGAAAACATTATCAGAGAGACACGTGAATCACTGCTTATTATGTCTTCAGTTGTTGAAAAATGTAGAACAAAATTTCACAATGTCAACAGAACAGCTCTCCTCAAGAGGTCACTAAATTGATCAGAAGAGAGATTAAAACCCTTCCTTGGAAAAAGCTCTTGTCCTTTACGACCTAATGCAGTGGAAGAACTCAAGGGAGCAGTGTTAGCAGATGCTGGGCAAAAACATATCCGCTTGCAGAAGAGGATTCCTCACTCCAGTGAATCATTCCTGCTCTATAGGTTTGGGAAAGCACATACAACATGACTGTACTACTAACTCAAAAGCTCTTGAAAATGTGCCTTTGGAGAGGAACACCCAGAGCTGGAAAAAGATACCTTCTTTCCACTGCAAGTCTTACCAGAGGATTCAACTTCCCTTCTTTTCAGAACATTTTGTACCTAGTTCTGTTAGAAAGGAAGCCTGGTCAAGTATTTTGAAGCTTCATGCTCCATATGCCACTCTTTCTCGCACGTGGAAAAACAGGCCTGTGTTCTCTCATGGCAGGCACATCCACTCTCATTTTGTGGTTTTCCAGAAGCAAACACGGAATTAGGAAAGCTCTCTATTGGAGTCTGGCATTAAACGGGCTAGTATTGACCAGTACTGAAACAGAACCGTTCATAAACTATTAATTAGCTCATGTATTTTTTTAGGAATCAGTTATTATACAGCCTGCAGGCAACAGTCTAATTTGAGAGCTAACAAGAGAGTAAGACAATGAAGAAATACTCAAAGCAGAAGCTTTTGTGCATCCTTTTTTAAAAATCCTTGACTAATTTTGATTTTGCTGCTTTACTGTTCAACTGGCCAGCTTTCCAGTGATTTATTCCTACCACACTATGACCCAGGTTCTGCTTTGAAACACATACAGAAATATGTGTCTTAAAAACCAAAACAAAACAAAAGCCAAAACACAAGCCCCACACTTTAGACCAAGACCTGAGTTAGCTTTAAGAACAAAGCTAATTGTGTCTCCAGCACCAGAAGCACCTGAGGCTGCACTGCTTTTCCAGGGAGGGGAGAGAGAGAGGATTTGTCAAGAGAGAGGCAAGGCTTCCACCCTCCCTCTACCTACCCACAACCCGAATCAGGTACAGTCAGAGCAAACAAGAAGGGAATGGGTTTGTTTTGTCTTTCATTTCCTTTAATTACTTCTAACACTAAGTCTTCCCTCCCACTCCAGGATTTTTCCTTTTTTTTTGGTTGGTTTTTTGTTTGTTTTTTTTTTTTTTTTTTTTTTTTTGTCTTTTTGAGATATCTGTGTTAGCTCATGGTAAGCTGCTACTTAGAAATGTAATACAGACATGCCAGGGAACACACGAGGCTAAAAGAATGTTAACTTTCTTGATGAACATGTGATTACTGTTTATATACATGCTAGAAAACAAAGAGAAAACTAACTGTTTTCAAGAAATACAAACCCATCTGAATTAGATCAAATACTATAGACGTGGTTTACACCAATGCATTGCATTAACTGCTAGGGTCACCGGGCCATTTCAACTAACTCAAACTCACAGTGAGAGGCATTCATGTCCAAAAAGGAATTTGAACCAATCAGTGATGGAGTTACGGATGTCAGACTTAGACCTACATACAAAAAGGTTTCAATTTTAAGTTGGTTGTATACCATTTGCCGAGAATCAGAGGCTGTGTTCTTCACAGAACACACATGCCGAGCTCACGAATGTCTAGGTTAAGTTATCCTAGCAGCTTATCAAGTGATCAGGTCCAATGATCCAGGGTTAGAGTAATGCCTCACACCATTTGAGTGAAGAAAAAGCAGTTATACTTAAAATAAAGATGAAAAGTAACAAACACCACATAGTAAGTTTTCTGATAGTTTAGGGAATGTGGAAATTTATTTGTATACATAAACTCTGCCCTCTTGGTACATTCAGTGCAACTAAAAAAACCCCAAAATCCCATTTCGACTTTGTCACAAATTACTCTCAGACATACAGATATAGAACACCACAGTGCAAGAGAAACTCCTCAGGTATTTTGTCTCTGCTGCGGAAGTATCAAAAATATGAAGCCTGTACTCGAGTTTTGTGTTCTTAAATAATCAACCATCAAAATATGAAGGAACCTTTAGCCAGTCTGTATATCCCTAGTACTGCAAATAGGTAGCAGACACAGTACTTAATTTCTAAGAAAGAACAGCGATAGTCTAGACACTTCAAAGTGCAAGTTTCCTTGAGTGAAAAAAGATCAGTCATCTGGCAAAGAAATAACAAAACTGTCAGCAGCATCGTCTTTAGAACAGTGTTTCTTTGTGCAAGCCCAAGCCCTGTGTTCAGACATCTACCACACTTAGCCATGAGAGTGCCAAAATACAAAACGTGCCGGGTCTCTCCGCCATTACAGCATACATTCCTCATTCCCAAACATGAACCGCTCTACCAGTTGTTTCTGCATTAATTCCAGCTGAAGGAACACACAGCTCATCTGCCTGGTTCATTTTCAAGGCTAGAACAGCAGTGCCATTCTCCCCTTGTCCCCACATACAGGCATTTACCTGGTCTTTGATGCTAGCAGCATCTCTCCCCTCATTTCAGGGCAGCGTTACAATACCAGGAGAGGGTGCCACCCAACCAGAAACGGAGGGTGCATTGACAAGACAGCACTAAGCATGCCTATTTCAATTAACCCCCAAAACAAGGCCTTGTTTAAGAGCACAACGCTGTGGCATCCAGAATTACTCGGGGGTGCCTAAAAGCACTGCAACAGCTACCGCAGTAACATGCCCAAATTTAACATGCAGAGCCACATAAAATCAGGGTTTTTCGCTTGCAAAAGCTTAATGGGCACCAGGATGCTGCTGTACTGTTTCTCTGAGACACACTGTAACTCATCGGTCTACTTTAGTTATTGAGAACCAGCATGAGAAAGACACGGCAAAACCACAAGCTAATAATGTCTACTCACTCTGGCGGAGAGGCATGTCTTTGAGAAGGATGGAAAACACGACCATCAAAAAATGCTAATGGAGCTGACATACAACTGGACTGTATGAAAACATCAACGACAGCAATAATCCTGTAGTCAGGATCGCATTTGAATATCTGTAGTTTTAATCAATACACCCCAGATCTGGGGCCTAAGAGCACCTGCCATACCCCGCCCCCTCCCCCAAACGCAGTAGTCAAACACTGACAATCAGACTCTTCTGAGATGGGAACAAATTACAAGTTTACACTACAGTGCGTATCTGTCTTTCCTCTAAAAGCAATACAAGCAAACACATTCTAATAAGGAATCTCTCCACCTGCAGCAAACAGGATCTACAACTCAGCGCTCAGAAAAATCAACCCCAAGAACAAACCCAACAGAATCATCTTAGAAGTTACCGTTGTTGGAGTTCGAACCCCATGTCCCAGCAGGCCTAAAAATGTCAGTCTCCTTTGGGACAGATCCATTAAAATCTACCCCAGGACAACAAAAACTAACAGCAGCTTTAACGAGAAAGATACAATGCAAATGCCTCTGTAAACTAATATCCATAAAAAAGTGAACACACGGAAGCCCCTAACAAAGAATACAACGCTTTATGGATACTCACGTAACAGATGTTCTGCTGGCAGCTTCAACTCCTCCAGCAGGGATTCTTCTATCAATGACCGATGAGTTCTTTGGAATCAGGGCATTCTCATCTGTGTATTCTGAAAACAACATAAATACAGAAAAAACATTAGTCAATTTGTAAGAATGTATGTTAGTATGTCATTACATAGCACTTCAAAGAATCCCTTTACAGAGAGAAAAGCAAGTTTTCATAGGTAACACAGCGCTTTTATCGTCTCAACACACTAACAGTACATTTCAAGAAATCTTCAGGTCTGAGAATCAACTACAAGCAGCAAAATCTTTTGCATTTTTGTAAAATCATTTGAATGCCAACAGCAAAGTGGTCTCAAAGGTCACTACAGGAGAGTCTGCTAACGCATGAGGTTCTTCCCTGATCTAGCTTAAGTTGCTTTTGCTTCCGTTGGGCTACAAAACCAGTAGAACTCTGGAGAAAAACAAACCACAGCGAAATCTCACCTGCATAAACCAGATTCTAAAGCCTGACTAGCTTGCCCTGCAACAAAAAAGGCACTTAGCTAAAGCATGAAAACTCTGCGCCATTGCTTTCATGGCTGTTAACTACAAACGATTCACCTGTGCTGCTCGTGCTCATGACTGACAGCACACAGAAGAGAGCCTGCCATCGCTGGCTGTTTCCTGGAGCTTAATCCATCAACAACCACACTTCTCAGCTGCTCAGGGCTTCACATTTAGATGGAAGTAACTTGTAAGAACATCTCTTAGAAAAGACAGGTCAAGAAATCCAGATCAAATTAAAAGGAGGCAAGCTGAAATGCATCATTCTTGAGGCACAGGCTTTTTGAAGGGAATTCTGCCTTTACAGAACATGCCTCGATAGGAAGCATGGAAGAGGGGACACACCCCTCTCCCCTTTTAAAAAGAGGCCCAAACCATCCGTTTTGCCCTCCCAGCATCTTAGACAAAGTCCATCATATCACTTTGCCACTGATATTTAAAATCCTGTTTACTTTTCGCTTATATTAGCATTGCTTCTATTATTAGATTTTCATTAGGAAAAGTAACAATTACTGAACTGTCAAAAAGTTAGAGTACTCGGAAAAATCTGAAAAATCAGTTGGTGGTGAGCAATTGTTTTCATTTGCGCTACTTCTTTTTCTTGGGTTTTATTTTCCTCTCTCTGTTGGGTTTTTTCTTCTTTCTCAACCCTATCCCACCAGGTTTTGTTGTTACCATCATGTTAATGACACAATAGATCCTGCCAAACCTACAACCTGCAAAACCTGAAGACCAACTTATGCAAGACATGTTCCAGAAATTACTACCAGCACAGAGAAGCATTTGTATCTATCTTGTTCTGTCCTTGCCAAAACTGCTGGGCGACCTGTCATCAGCCTCAGTGACTAACAGCAGGCAAGACTCGCTCCTCTGGCTGAGCTCAGATGCAGCTATTTCGGAAAGTTGTGCCTTGTTATTTTGGGAAAGCATTTCAAGGAAATGTTTTTAATACCCTGGAATGGAAAGACTAAGCATGGCAATCTCACTCCAAGTTCCAGCTCTGCCAGAAATTACAGGGTTTTTTTAATTCTTTCTCTTTCCACCAAAAGGGCGGCCCTTAGTTCTGAATGCAAGATGACTTACCTGGGGTATACAGACAGCCCACAGAAAACTGGGAAATGAGTCTGTGATCACTTCCATCCCCATTCCCTGGCACTGCAACACTCCTTTCCCACTCCTTTCCTCACCAGCACTCAGGCCTTACACACTCTGCGTAACATGCACAAGACGCTGACTTCGCCAGGCATTGCCCAAATCACCTCCTACTTGACTTCTGATCAGCTCAACTACTGCCACAGCCTTTTCTGTCCTTATGTGCAGTCTTGCCCCATTCTGACCCACTCAGAAAGCTCCTACAAGGATCATCTCACTCACTGCCTTCATCACAACTAACAGTCTCCATAACACCCTGAAGTTGTTTCCCTCACTTGACACATACAGCTAACATGCCATTTCATGACTTAGCCTCCTCCCTCATGTTACTTCCCACCAGCTCCTAATTACATGTCCTGAGAGCAGCTGCCACCGACTGTCACCTGCTACACACCAACAGGAACAGCACTGTCTTCTCCCCTGGCCACTTCCATGCTCCGGAGGAGGTGTTCACACACCCCTGGCAGCTGGCCTTACTGCCTGAAAACCCCTGCTGTGCTGCTCAAGGCCATGAAAACTGTCACGCTGCGGCTGTACCCACATCACTGTTCCTCATTCTGAGTGACACTGCCCATTCCTCTGTATCCCCACCTGCCCACAGCCCTCTGTCGTTTTCAATCCTGTAAGCATTTTGGAAAAGCACACTTTTATTTTTGTAATACCTGCTTTGACCTCCCTACAGGACAGGCCCAGAGTCCATGACTATGGCTGGTAAAGTCCGTAGCAATACAGAATTGTGTAGGGATGAAAAATGCCCAGTAGTTCAGCTCATTTCACTTGTTTAAGCCAAGGCTTTTGGCTAGAACACAGCCAAGAAAATTTAAAACCAGAACTAACCTACACTCCCTCCTTGATTGGCACCTCTTTCTTTCTTCATCAGTTCTTTGCATTTCTTTAGTTCCTGGGCAGTACATATCAAGAGTTGCCTGTTTAAAAGAAACAAGAGAGATCAGTCACAGATATGGAGAAAACCTGCCAATCACATACAGGGTGCCTACACAGTAGCGTTATCAAGGCCCTGCATACACACAAAAGATTAAATTAAGGCACGAGGGAGGAGAGGGCAGGAACAGCCCTCTGGCACCCACGATGAGTAACCAGAATTTCTGCTCTCAACTGGGGCTTAGTCCATGTGCAAGTACAGTGCTGATCCAGACACGGAACTGAGGGTGTCACTTAATCCCAGCTGTCACATACACTGTTCCTTCTTCCATCGCTTCCTGCTGATGAATTGCTTTCCAGGCTCTTCCCTCTCATCGCAGCTTCGATAACTGCACTCTGGCTCAGGGCTGACTGGGGGAACTTCTCAGCGCTTTCACTTTGCTTCGGGCTTGGTATGAGCCTCATCCCTTTGGCTTGGCCCCCAGCAGAAGGTGGGCAAGTGGCAGGTTTGCAAGTGGTCTGATGGAACTGAGCTTGTACACCTACGAGAGCTTAAACACCAGCCAAAGAGAAAGCCCAGAGAAACTGTGAGAGAGTAGCAGAAAGAAACATCAGGGCTGGTCACTGTTCAACACACGGGGTTTGGAACTTGGTAGACTGGAGCTCCCAACAGACTCAGCTCTTTCAACGGAAACATCCTTTAGCTTTTGATCCTGACAGAAATTTACCCACATGACTGTTCCTCATTCCGAGTGACACTGCCCGTTCCTGTGTATCCCCACCTGCCCACAGCCCTCTGTCGTTTTCAATCCTGTAAGCATTTTGGAAAAGCACACTTTTATTTTTGTAATACCTGCTTTGACCTCACTACAGGACAGGCCCAGAGTCCGTGACTACGGCTGGTAAAGTCCGTAGCAATACAGGATTGTGTTCCTCCAGCTGCCCGGGCTCGGGCTGGCGACCCTCGGGGGAGCAGCAGCAGGACCCGCTCCGACCCTGGCTGTGGGGCTATCCCTGGGGCTGAGCACTCGGGCCCAGGGCCGGTGACCTGGGCCATGGCAGGGCCCGTGGGCGAGGAGGGCTCCGGGGGCCTCCCCACAGGCCCCCCCGCACCGGGAGATCCCTGCTCCTGCCCCTGCAGCTCCCCCGGCCCGGCCCCCCCCACCCCCCCACTGCCCCCAGCCCGCCCCTCACCCACTGCTCCTCAGGCCCCTCGGCCTCTGCCAAGGCCCCGCCCCAGCCCGGCCGGGCCTGACAGGCCGCCTCCGGCCCCGCCGATTGGCTCAGCCGTGGCCAATGGCGCGGCCGTTGCCGGGCGGGCACAGGCAGCCCGGGCCTCTCCTCACAGCGCTGCCCTGCGCCCGCTGCCCCCCCCGCAGCTCGCTCCTCAGCCCGCCGGGACACTGGGCCTGCGGAGAGACGGCCTGCAGGAAGGGCCATGGCACGGGAGCTGTTCTCTCAGCAGCGCAGGGGCTGTGCACAGCTCTGCCCTCCCTCGGGCCGCTCGCGGGGGCTGGGCCTGCCCCGGGAGGGAGGGCAGGGGACAGGAGCGGAGGGGAGCTGCCCCGAGGGGAGCTGGAGCTGCCCTGGCCTTGCTCTGCACAGCAAGTCTTTCCCAAAATGCGGGGCGGTCTGTGCTCCAGCCACAGCCCTGGGCAGGAGGAGCTGCGGGACGGGAGCCGCTGGCATCGGCCAGGCCGGCCCCCGGCAGGAGGCAGGGCTCTGCCCCCGCTCCCACCGCCCGTGCTGAGCCCAGCACCCAAGGCCTTCCTCAGGCCTCACCTTCCCTCGGGCGTGGGGAGGAGAGACGCCCTGTCCTGGCGTGGCCCAGGGCATCCTCCCGTGGCCAGGAGGAAGGATGGAGCCCCGGTCATGCTCCCCTCCCCACAGGGCTGACCGCTGTCCTTCGCCTCTGTCCCCGGGGCTCCCCAGCGCTGGCAGGCCCCGCAGGCCTTCAGGGCCAAGCACATGCTGGGGCACCAGGGGCTCCTGGGGCTCAGGGCAGCTTCGGGCATCTCCAAAGCCGCCGTGCGGCTGCCCCTTTGCTTCTGCAGATGCAGTTGTTCGCACCCACTTCGTGGTCAAATGTGTTTCTCTTCACGGCACACGGACTGGGCAGAAGCCACTTCCTGGTTAGTCTGGGAGGACTTCAGGGAAAGGAGGAAGTCACAGCAAGCACACAGGTAAGAGGACAGTGAAAAGGAGCCCTATCAAGGTTTTTTGTGCTCTTTCAGACCTGAACTCTGATGTTTGTGTGCATCCCAGCACTAAAGTCAGCTTCTTTTCCTCCAAGCTGCTTGACCCCCGCAAAATGAGTTGGGCTGAGCTGGCCCAACTCGGCTCCTTTCTTTTTTAATTGCCTGCCTACACTTCCCCTTTTTGCTAGCAATTTCTTTCTTTCTTTCTCGCCCCTCGCCCGCCCAGTTCCATCCTCTTTCAAAGGTGATGAGTTTCTGGACAGATCATCGAGTAGGTAGACACAGGTTATAAGTATAGGCCGGTCTATACCTCCAGAGCTGTAGGCTGAGCTATTCTACCTTTACATGCTAGAGAGGTAGGGGCCAGGGGTAGAGTTACTGTTTGCCAGTTATTATTTCTTCTGGGATCCTGTGATAGTGATGGTAAGGTCGTCAGCCTGCAGCTCTGCAGCAGTTAAACCTACCACTGAAAGAGTTGTGGTTGGGGATGCTGTTCTGTGTGTTTCATTTTCAAGAGTCATTTCATGGAGCTAGAACTATTTCTATGTGATTAGGTGATGGGGATCTTCTTGCAACGGCCTTCTGTTTCTGGAGCGCGTCCTGACAGCCTTTGTCATCCAGAGCTTTCCTGTCTGTTCCTGAGAGGAGTGATGGCCACGGCGTGGAATGACTGATGTGAGTAATGGCTTCACCAGTAGGCCTGGATTTAGTGAATCCCCAAGGACAAATGCATGTAGCAGGTGCTCCATCCAAGAATTTTGATGTGCTGAGGCTAATGGTTTTAAACTAAAAGAGGGTAGATTTAGGCTAGATCTACGGAAGAAATGTTGTACGATGAGGGTGGTGAAACACTGGAACAGGTTGCCCAGAGAGGTGGTAGATGCCCCACCCCTGGAAACATTCAAGATCAGGCTGGACGGGGCTCTGAGCAACCTGGTCTAGTTGAAGGTGTCCCTGCTCATTGCAGGGGGGTTGGACTAGATGACCTTTAAAGGTCCCTTCCAACCCTAACTGTTCTATGATTCTATGATATGCACGCCTGGCCAGTGGGCGCACGTGCGCGCGCGCGCACACACACACACACACACAGAGACGCGCACAGAGTGTGCGCACACACACACAAAACACACACACAGAGGTAGTGCATGCACGCCCTACAGCATGCATGCATGTGGAATGCACCCACCCCACACACCGGCATGCATGCATGCAGTGTGCACCCACCCCTCTGCCCACACGCACGCTCACAGCACACACCCAGTGATGCAGGCACACGTAGAATGCACCTCAGATCTGTTCCCTTTTTCCACTCACCAGGGTCTTCACCTGACTGCCATGACTTTTCAGATATCATGGAGAGTGGCTTGGCAGCTACAGCAGCCAGGTCCCCAGGGCTCTGCGATGCATCTCATCAGGTCCCACAGACTTATGTGTGTTCAGGTTCTTCAGGTGGTCATGAACCTGAGCTTCTCTTACAGTGGGAGGGACTTTGCTCCCCCAGTCCCTGTCTTGTGGTGCATCCACTCGAGAGGCGTGGGAAGAGAGGTTGCCAGTGAAGACTGAGGCAAAAAAGTGGTTGAGTACCTCAGCCTTCTCCTCGTCCGTTGTTACCAGTTTGCCAGCCTTGTTCCTTAAGGGGGCGTACGCTTTCTTTGACATCCACCTCCTGCGGCGTGTGGTCCTCCACAGGCTGCAGTGTGGACATCTGCTCCATCATGGTCCTCCAGGTGGAGGACACCTGGCTACAGGGGACCACCTGCGTCACCATGGTCTTCAGCACGGGCTGCAGGGGAATGTCTGAATTAAACCTTGTAGGTATCTTGTTTGGGTATGGTGACACGCACCTGAATATGAGATTTCCATTTCCATTTCTCATGTATCATCTCTTATCGGAGGCATTTTACAAATTATTAACCCTGGTATGCCAATTTCTAGTATTTCAAAATACTTGGGAGGGAGAGAGGAGACCTGCATTTAACCCTGCTCAGCCCTGGCACACGTGCAGGAGCACACACCTTGTTGTGCCACCCCACCCCTGTCTGGATTAGGACTCTGTCTGACCCTGAGATGAGCCACGTGAGGGCCAAGAGCACCAGGAGCCCTGTCCCGGGTGGGCACTCCCCACGGGTGGGTGCTCTCCCCTTGCTGCCTGCTGGCCAGCTCGTGCTCTGCTTTATTAAGGCAGCCTAATGGCACTGCTGTGTTTCTGCCTGTCGGTATGGGAGTAGTAGTTAATAGTCTGTGACCTGGGATTTTTTTCAAAGGGTTTTTTTTTCTCCCTAGAGACATTGCTTTTAAAAAGTTAACAAGAAAAAAAAAAAAAAGGCCTCTGCCTTTGAGAAGTGGTCCCTATACTGATTTGCAGCACTGGCATGGGCACATCCAGTTGCTCAGGGTCAGTTCCCTTACCAGGTGGTGGTGGTTTGCTCAAGGTAAAAGCCCAGAACAAGTGTAAGGAAGGATATTGCAGGCAGGAGTGAAAAAGATTTCAACTTTAAAAGTAAGGAATATTATAGGAAGACAAGATTGGGCAAACATCAGAGCTGAAGAAAGAGGGGCAAGTGTCTGCAACTGGCAAGTATTTGCAAATTCCTTTCAAGAGGATTCACCTGGGCTGGTTCCTGTGCACACTCTTGGCACAGCATTTTATTGATCAGCTTCTGGTTAGAGGAGAACCAGGAAGATTGCAGCTTTCATTTCCAGTTCCGGATGCTGACAGTGGCAACAAACATCTCGGCTGTTCAGCAGCAGGGTGGGTTTACGTCCCCACGTGCCACACGGTCCCTAGGAGGTTCAGGTAGGAAGGACTTGCTCTGCAGGAGGCCAAACCACCTCCCACTGTGTGGCTCCCTCGCTGCTGGTCCTTGTCTCTCACGGGGTTTGCTATTTTTCCTGTTGACACCCTGGATAAAGCTGTGTCTCTGTTCAGAAGAGGTGCGAGTTTTGCTGGTGGAGAACGAGCGGCAGACCCGGAGCATGGAGGCGATGGCTGGAGGAAGCCTGGAAGGAGTGGGAGCACCAGTATGCCGCCGTGGCTCAGGTGAGCTTCCCAGTAATGGGCATTGCAGCCAGATACCTTAGCCTCTGGTCTTTTGAGTCTGATGTTTTCCCCTTCTTGTCATCTTTAGGATTCGGCACTCACACACCTCTCTGCCAGCGATGCCCCGACAAGACCCTCCAGGGCCTTTTAAGCTTGGCTAAACTGGCAATAAGGTAGCCCTTGGTTAAGGGTCCACGATACAATATCAAATCTCTCACGAGTTCAGGTGACAGAATATTCTGTCTGCTTCCAACTACATTACAGTTTCTTGTTTTTGTTTTGTAGCTGTAAGAAATTATTACTGAAATAAAAGATGCCAGTGAATGCACCGAGCCATGTCAAAGCAGCTCAGACTTGTGTCGTTTCAAAGTCCTTGGCAGGGAGAACCAAAGATGTTCGCTTTAAAACCAGTCATGAGGTACACGACCTAGAACTTAGGTCAGATGTGTTCTTTGTCCTTTTTTACCAAAAAAATAGCAATGCTTTTAATTTTGGGCACGTTTCTGAAAGCAACCGACGTTAACATGACTTATTTAGCCAGACAGAAGCATTTCAGTAGGAGGCTGTGGTGTGTAAGAGCCAAGGAGTGCATGGCGGGCTGCTCTGGGAAGGAAGGGGTCTGATGGTGACTTGGTTAACAAATCATTCAAGGCACACCTTCACTGAAAGGCCATATGCCGCTCCCTTCCCAGTTGCTCTTCGCCAACCATTTCTGTGCTTCAGTGTGAGTAACTGCCAAACGGAGGAGGCGGGAAATTTGCTGTCTGTGCTGTTTTAAGACAGTGAACTGAACTTAATCAGGCTTCTCTCAACTTTGTGTCTTCTACCTAGCAAGCCGTCAGACATAGTTTTGGAGAAAGAATGGTGACAAGCCTTTGCTAGTGTGGTATTGTTTTACTTGTTCGGTGGAGAGAATACTTAAATTGGTAGGAGGGTCAACAAAAACCTGGGCCTGTTGCACGTGTTGCAAATGTTTCTGCGGTTCACCTTGTTGGGTAGCTGTTTGTGAAAAGTGTGTTTCAGAACTAGATGTTCAGAAGCCGTCTGGACATGGTCCTGGGCAGCCTGCTCTAGGTGACCCTGCCTGAGCAGGGGGGTTGGACCAGATGACCTCCAGTGATTCCGGAAGGCCTTTGTCTTCCTTGTGACTCTGTGATTCTGGAATTTGTGCGGGGAGGGGCAAGCGCTGTGGGGTACGCAGGGAATGTTGTCTTAACTATGGTCTCCCTCTATCAGGAAGGCTGCGGGTGTGCTCCGTGCTGAGCGCTCAGCGCCTACGCCTGTCTGTCCAGGTACGCCAAGCAATGTGAAAAAGAGCATCATTTCAGAAGTGACTGCAGGAACTTTTGCTAGCTCAGCCAAGTTAGAGAGGGACTGCAGCTCTTGAATGCAAGTAGAGTCGTGTTAGAGAATAACCACTGGAGGTAGCTGGGTAAGCTGGCTCTGGTGACAAATGCTGAGGTGTCTTGGGTTTGTTTGTCATTTAAAGGGAAATCAAATCTGCATCAGATACGGGATCGGGGCTGTTGGGATGGAGAGCTGAAATTCTTTCTTCTTCTCACCTTCTGCTGCAGATCTGTGCTTCTGGGGGAGCTTGTGGAGCACCCGCACAAGCTCTGCAAGACAACCTGTCGGCTGCACTTGAGTGCAATAAGCCTGACTGTAGAATTCTGCTGCAGACCGTCTCTGTTACGCTTGTGGCGTTTTAGACGAAAACTTAGGTTTTGGATTGAATGTAGGGGTTTTGGCTAAAACATCGGGGGGAGGTTTTCTGCCTGCAAGTGGGAAAGAAATGGCGCAGCGGTGCTCGCAAAATCACCTGCTAACTCACTCACTAAATCCTCTTTCTGCAGGAGTAAAATATGGCAACGTGCGAGTTCGCTGAACCTGACTACTAAGGTGCTGAAAGTGTCTTTTCCATCCAGTGCTTGTGAGTTGCTTCCTGTGTTTCTGGGAAAATGTCACTGAACCAGTCATTAATGCTAATTTGAAAAGTTCTGTAATTGTCATCTTTCCCTGCTATTCAACAAAGTGGATGCTGTTTTTCTCAAAAGAACTTAGTTTTCCTTCCATTTCTTCTTCTTTGGCTTCTTCCCACTCTTTGTCCTGTTTCCTTAGAAAATGTGATGTGAGCAGTGTCACACCATGCTGTCCGTTCTCTGGTCACCAAGTAGCACTTCCCTGGAATCACTTTAGCTGCCACACCTGGCTGACAGAAAGAAAGAGTGACGCCTGTCAGCTGCAGCCTTTCTCGGTGAGAGAGCGAGTCTCTCCGTGCACGAGGGAGTTAAAAGTTGACTGAGTGTGTCTTGGGTGCTGTCCTTTCCAAAAGTAAAGGGGTTTTTTGCAACTCTCCTTGCAGACTGAGCGTGTAGTTTCACACGCGCATGAGCTAGCAGAACGGCCTCCTGCCCCCAAATGGAGACGGGCAAATTCCCTCTCCTTCTCCCCAATGCATTGTCCTGCCTCCTTCCTTGTGCCAGCGTTTATGCTTGCTAGTTCTCTCTGCCAGCCAGTTTAACTCTCTAACGTGGTGGAGAACTCTCTGCTTTTCTGGGTTAGTTTCCTGCCTGCTTAGGGAGTTAGCGTGGCTCATCAAGCGCTCTAATACATGTGCAGGTAGGCGCAAGGGAAGCCGCAGGAATGCAGGAGTAGAACAAAGGAGCAGAGGGAGAGATGGGGGGCGGCAGCAAGGCCTCTCTTTTGGTGGCACTGAAGTCAACCTGTTTTGTGAAATCGTGTCTTCAGCTGCGACTGACCATATTTTTAGCTTTTTCTTCAGTAAGCCTGCCGCATCGTTGGCCTTTGAAAGTGACTTTCATGGACTGCCGTCAGTGAAAACTGACATCCCAGAACTCTGACTTGGCTGCATGTGATTCTGCTCAAACATGCAATTTCTCGGGTTTTTAATATTCTGGAGCTTTTTAATCCAAAACTCAGTCACTGACTCGTGGCACGTTCCTTTCTTTGGAAATAGTTCATGAGGTTTGAAAGTCCTAAGTACCTCGGGTGAAGAAGCGTGGTAATTTTGGCAGCTTGTGCCCAGAGTGCTTTGGTGTCGGATACAGCCGGGAGGTTGGATTCTCGTTTGCTCCTGAACATGGAGTGTGCCTGTGGCGTTTTACAGTGATCTGATTTGTAACAGAGAGAAGTAGGAATGTGGTCGCAGTCACTGTTTTCAAAGAGAGCAGAAATGCAGTTAGTGTTGGACATCTCTCTCAAAGGAGAGGCTTCACGCCTTTAACCTGCCTCTATCGAACTATTTTCCCACTGTTTTGATTTCCCAGTAATCCTTGGTTTAACTTAGCAGAGTGATGCATGTACAACATCCGAATAACCAGATCAGTATATGTGTTGTTCATAATTTATTCTAGATTTTATCTCCCTGCTTCCATATTGCCAAGGCAGATGCCTAGAAAAAAAATGTTTAAAATGCCCGCTGGCTTACTAGGGGGAGCCTGGGCACACCTGATGCGCCGGCATTTCCACATGCTTTAATACGCAGTTAATAACAGCAGCATGATTAACTTTGAAGTCAGATGAACAGTCCACATGTGGGAGGGTTCCTTATCCGATGGTTCTTACCGGTGGTACTGGTCTGATAAGCACATCTGATGGGTACTGTAGGCAGGACTACACCGTGTCAAGGTGTGAGCTGTCCACCAGAGAAGAAGAATTTCTGATTTGGTGGGGAATTTGGGGCAGTGAGTGGCTTGCTTTTAAACTCCAATCTCCCCAGTTAGTTTAAATCCTTGAAGTTTGACTTCCCATTTGGCCACGCAAAGTTCTGTGCTCTTGGCCTGTCCAGGGAGGCAGTGGCAAAGGCAGGGTGACTCAGGGCGACTCATGGAGAGCATGCAGTTGAGAAGGTTTCTTGAATGCCCTTACCTGCCCTGCTGGAAGATACTTGTTCACTCTTTTTCTTAAAACTATCTTGCTACTAGTACAATATATTCTGTTAGTAATCATGAAGTACTTCCCTCAAAATGCTGACTCGTGCCTAGTGCAGGACCCTGACTGCTGCGTCCTGTGTTTCACGCGCTCGTTGTTTTCATGCTGGCAGAAAATACTGGGACATATTCTCAAATAGTTCCAGTGCCCGTGACTTGAAGTACAGGAGATCCCTACGCCCAGCCTTTAGAGCACAGTCTTTCTCCACACAAGTACCATTTGTATAAATTGTATTTAGTTATAAACACTTCCCTTTATTAACTTTGTGTTGCTCCCAGAGCCTAGCCTTCAGAACTAGCTGTAACCTCCTATGCCGTAAGGAAAACAGGTTATTAGTGCACGCTGGAAGAAGCAATCCTAAAGCTTTGGTTGCAGGAGAACATGTCTGGTACAGATAACACAATATGCTTTGTGTGCACATTTAGGTGGCTGGCTGTACTGCTTTGTAGCACGGGGTAAGGGCTCTGTTTGATGCCTGCGTTGGTCAGCATGTGTAACACCCAGGCATAGTGAACTACATTTAGTATGTTCCTTTTGAGACTCCATGGAGAAAGCAGTGCTGTTTGAACAAGGTGATTAAATCTGTCTTGTCTTGCGGAGGCTTTTTCAGTAACCATTTCAGGACTTGCAAAACACAGTTACTTGGAGGCGTTTGTATTTCCACGTGTAGGGACTCTCTCTTCTCAAGGCGCCTATTTAATCTTGTAAATCACTTCAGCTTTTAAGTTTTTCCACCAGAAAATCTCTCTTGATGTACTGAAATGTGAAGTCTTTGTGGAGCACCTCCAGAAGCATCTGAAAGGCCTGGAATTGTTTGTGAAATACTGCAGAGGTGTGGTAAGGACAGGCAATTGGAAGGAAAGGACTGGAATAAGGAATACGAGGCTTTAAGTATAGAAAAAAATCGGTGTTTTAAAGTGCAGTGTTCTGTTTACCTCATAAGTGTATGGAAAATTACGCTGGAATTGATGAGCTGTGAAAGTCTGTATTGCTTGTAAGGTGAAAAATATCGAGAGTCCATTTTGTGGAAGAGCTTGAGAATGAAGGTAGTTAAGAACTTAGTATTCCTTCGTGTTCAGAATAAACATGCAAAAAGTGAACAAGACATACATGATGCGTGAAATCTAGCAGAAGGCAAGGAACAATAAGGAATAAAGTCTAAAATCAAGGGAAAGGACAAATGGAAACTTCTACCTGTTACTGAGAAGCTTTTTAAAAGATGGTTTTTCTCAGATCGCATCTTCCTAACCTACGTGAGTAGACTTGGACGCAGGGTATTGGGGTTTTTTTTCCTCCTATTTACCTTGTCAGTACCTCCGCGTCACTTTTTATTGGTGATCTCGTAGGCATCGGGAAAGCAAAGGGTTCTCCTTTTGCTCTGCTGTGAGATCCAAAACTGTCCTGCGTGCCATTTTTTTGAGGAAAAGAGCTACAGGAGATGGATAGGAGAGTATTCACTGCAGACTGATGAAACTTCTGTCAATCTCTGTGGAAGGGTGGCTAGCTGACAGAGGCCACGACATCTATATGAGCAACCCAAGCTATGCTGTGAGGGGTTAAGTGCCTGCTGTCAGTGAAGTAGCCTTGAGAGATTCAAGGTGGAAGTTGAGCAATTGAGCAAGCGGAAGAGGAGGAGCAGAGTGGTGGTGTTTACCATTCTGAAGTCGGACCTAGGCAGCCCCTTCCGCATCGTGACTAACCAAGGCAGACGAATCGGGCATGGACTAGGGGCGCGTGAACGGGAACTAATAACCAATCCTATGCATTGTTTAAGCACGTGTATATTTAGAACACTATATAACCCGCCATGTAGTTTTAATAAACGAGGCTGATGCTTGTACTCATATTGAGATTGTCGTCAGTAACTCCGGACCGCCGCCCCGACTCCGACATCTGGTAGCAGAGGATGGTTAATTCCCGAACCTCGAGACTGCGGTAAGAGCAGCAAGAGAGGGGGAGTCGGGAGAAAGGCGACTGGGAGTGTACTGCCAAAAATAGTATAGGGCAGATACGGAGCGTCTGGCCAGCGCCTCCCAGGGGGACGGCTGCTATCATGGAAGGGGAAGCAGCCGCTACGTTGCTCGCAAGCATACTCTCTAAGAGAGGGATCGAGACAACGGTGAAACAGCTGACCAAGTTAATAAAGTTGGGACAGCGGTTGGGACATTTTAAGGACACTCACACGTTGTTTTCCGTGCTTGAATGGCGAGAGTTGGGCGATACGATGTGGCGAAAGACTATTGAAGGCGATGAGAAGGTTGAAAAGGAAGTAAAATCGGTGCGTGAGCTCTGGAAAGATGTTTTAGAGACGCTAAAAGTTATGAAAGCGGAGAGAGAGGTTGCGTGCGCAGCTGCGCAGATGCTCACGCCTACGCCGGAAAAAACAAAGAGTGCGGGACCGAAGCATGGGTTAGTTGCTCGGTTGTTTGGACCCCCTTCTCTCGCTTGTCGAGGGGTGGTGGTGACCCCCTGTAAAGATGCCATCGAACTGAGGGAAAGAGTGGAAGGAGAGACATTTTCAAGGGAAGCTGGCGGGGTCTCTCCCCCGAATATTCCAGCTCCAGCTCCCTTGCAGGGAGGGGCAGAAGGGGAAAAGGCGGAAGTTGCTAAGACAGAAGCGAGTCGGACAAGTGAGGGAAACGAGGAAGTGCAACAGGTCCGAGTGCAAGCGGAGGAGTGGCCACCGCCCTCTGCGCCGCCTCTCTACCCTCCCCTACCGCCATCCGACACCTCCTCTGCGTCATCAACACCCCCAGCTGGAGAGGCAGAAAAGAGATCTACCGGAGAGACGAAAAAACTCCTCAAGGAGGTGGTTCAAGAGCTAAAGAATTTGACGACGACGCTTCAGCAAGAGACTCCGGTTAACAAGCGAGCTGGGACGGAGGACTGTACCCGCCCCTGTCTTTCTGGGCCTCCAGTGGTAACTCGACCTGGCCGTTGGAGTGGTATTGTTAGAGACGCCCTCTTAGATGGGCAGTGGGAGGTGGCCTCGGGTCTTGGTCCGTTGGCTTGCCCCGTTGTACCAACACAGGGAGGGCAAAAATGGGAACCCCATGATTGGAAAATTTTACAGCAGGCAAAAAATACTGTTTCTCAGTATGGGGTAAAATCCGAAGCCGCACGGCAAATTGTAATTTGGCTTTTCGATGCAGACGTACTCTGTCCTTATGACTGCCAAGCGTTAATGCGATTATTGTTAACTCCTACCCAATTTTTGTTGTGGGGATCCTCTTGGTCTCAACGAGCGGCTGCCGCCGTTGCCCAACACCAACAATTGGGAGACCCTCTCTATGGGATAACGGTTGAGATGTTGGTGGGAGGAGGTCAATTTGCTGATCACCATGTTCAAACGACCTTTCCAACCAATATATTGCAGCTCTCTGCAAAAATTGCTTTAGAAGCCTTTTTAAGCCTGCCAGGGTCGTCAGCCCCTTCTTTTAGCACTCTAACTCAAGGAGCAACAGAAAAATACAATCATTTTGTTGATAGGCTTTGGGATGCAGTAATGAACCACCCAGATCTGGGTGATGAAAATAAACAGCAGATGTTTCGGATTTTGGCCTTTGATAATGCCAATAAGGCCACTAAAAGTATCTTGGCAAGCTTACCTAAGGGTGCGGGGGTGGATGAAATGCTTTCTCGGGTGGAAAGGGCGGGAGCACAGCGTCAAAATGAGGCTATCGCAGCCGCAGTACAGGGCGCAGTAAAAGAGGTAATACAGCCCTTGGCTGCTGCAGCACAACAAGTTAAACCCCCTGCATTAGCTCAGCCATTCAAAGGAAACTGCTACCGCTGCGGTGAACCAGGGCATAGCCGGCGTAATTGTCGAGCTCCTGTATGGTGTGAACGATGTCAAAGTGATACTCACTCCTCAAAGGCCTGTTTGGGAAACTCCAAAGCGAGCGCGAGGAAGGGCCGCGCGCAGACAAAAATGCCCCCCCCCCGCCCACCCCAGCGGTCAACAACAGGGTTTTTCGAACACGCTACTCGCGCAACAGCCGGGAGCCTGGGATTTGACTTGGAGACCGCAATAGAAGTAACATTGCTCTGTTCACAGGTTCAAAAAATTCCAAGCACGGCCTTTGGGCCATTAGTAAAGGGATCAAAAAGAATTGGGGGGTTACTCATGGGCCGATCCTCATCAGGGATTAAGGGATTAATTGTAATTCCGGGGGTAATCGATGCCGATTTTACCGGGCAGATATGTATAATGGCATATACCCTTAATCCCCCATTATATATTCCAAAAGGTAGCAGGATTGCCCAACTGCTGGCTTTTGATAACATTCTAGGGGACTCACCCAGCGCGCCCTGTATAAGAGGCAATCAAGGTTTTGGGTCTACTGGTCCCGCTGTCTGTTTTACACTAAGCATGGATCAGAGACCTTTAGAATGGGTAATAGTTACCCAGGATGGGCATTCTATCTCATTAACAGCTATGCTAGATTCAGGTGCCGACGTGACCATAATCAGTAATACCAGGTGGCCCCGTGAATGGGCTTGTGAAGCTATCAAAACCACAATTGCCGGAGTTGGAGGCAGCTCTATTCCCCATATTAGCAAGCAGCCGGTAATTTTCCAATTTCCAGAGGGCCAACAAGTAGCCCTCAGGCCTCACGTGATGGCGTTGCCTGGTGGGCTACAAGCTCTCATAGGTCGCGACATTCTGGGACAGTTAGGAGTGGTAATGACTACAACACCTTTTCGAGACAGGGCCCTGGAGGGCAGCCGCCCAACCCTCCATTGACCTGGATATCAAACGATCCGGTCTGGGTTGACCAGTGGCCCATGACTGAGGAGCGGTTGCAAATTGCGCGCCAGCTGGTGGCGGAACAGTTAGAAGCGGGGCATATTCGACCTTCTGTTAGCCCCTGGAACACCCCTATTTTTGTTATTCCTAAGAAAAGTGGGAAATGGAGATTGTTGCATGACTTAAGGAAAATTAATGAAACTATGCAACCCATGGGAGCTCTGCAACCAGGTATCCCATCACCAAATATGATACCACAGGAGTGGCATATCCTTATAGTAGATTTAAAAGATTGTTTTTTCACCATCCCTTTACATGAGCAAGATTGCTGCCGATTTGCATTTTCAGTGCCCACTATCAATAAGGCGGAGCCAGCAAAGAGATATGAATGGGTTGTCTTGCCGCAAGGCATGAAAAACTCTCCTACTTTGTGCCAGTTGTTTGTTGCCTGGGCGCTACAGCCAATAAGATTGGCGTGGCCAAAAACGATAATTTATCATTACATGGATGATATCCTCTGTGCACAGCAAGCCCCATGGTCCGAGGCCCATATCGAAAAATTGTCTAAGGCACTGGGCATTAAAGGTTTACAAATTGCCCCTGAAAAAATTCAAAGGGCCGCACCTTGGAAATATCTTGGGTGAATTATTGATCAAGCAAAAATTCGGCCCCAAAAGATACAACTAACTACTGAGCTGGCGAATCTGAAAGATTTGCAGACCCTTCTTGGAGAGATTCAATGGATTAGAAATTGCGTTGGAATTACAAATACGGACCTTCAACCGTTGGTACGTAGTTTACGGGGTACCCACCCTGCAAACCGCATCGATATAGGACCGGAGCAGCTCCAAGCCATCTCTAAGATATGCGACAAGCTAACAAGGGCTTGGACTAGCCGACGTATATTAGAAATGCCAGTATCATTACTGATTTGCAATGCCACTGATTCCCCTTTCGCTGTGATTTGTCAATGGCAAAAAGAAGTGGGGGAAGATTCCCCTTCCTTATCTAGCAATGCCACTGACAAACACAGCAAAGAGGAAAGCAGGGAACAGAAAAATAAAAGGGCAACAAATAAGGCACCAGAGTTTGTCATATTAGAATGGGTTTTTTCAAAAATACAGCCACGAAAAAGCGTACTAACACGACCAGAAGCAGTGGCTGAGTTAATTCAAAAGGGGAGAACGAGAATAGTGGAGATAACGGGACATGAACCGCATGACATAAGCATACCTGTCACTGCAGCGGACCTGGAATGGTGGTTGCGTCATGTCATAGCATTACAGGAAGCATTGCTAGGTTATGAAGGGACGGTGCATTCCAGGAAACCAGCAGGCCGATTACTGCAGGTACTGAAAAACAACACCTGGATGGAACGGCCTAAAGTGGTAGAAAAGCCTATTGTGAACGGAATAACAGTCTTTACAGATGCGGGAAAGAAAAATAAGCGTGCGGTGTGTGTCTGGCAGGAGGGAACGTGCTGGAACAAGCATTTTGTACAATTCGAAACAGGGGACAGTCTGCAGACACTAGAACTAAAGGCCATGGCTTGGGCGTTGTTAAATTGGCTGACGACACCACTGAATGTGGTCACGGACTCTCTGTATGTGGTTGGGTTGGTGCCAAGGCTGCAAGAAGCATTGGTGAAGGACGTACAAAACCCACAGTTGGGGCAGCTGTTTTTAACAATTCGGGGTCTGTTGACACAACGCACGGAACCGTGCTGTGTCATTCATATAAGGAGTCACCAGCTTAAAGTAGGGTTAGGAGAAGGAAATCAGTTAGCTGATTCCCTGGTGAGCGCTGCCTGTCCTATGCCTCCATTGGATAAATTCGCCCAGGCTCGGCAGGGACATGAGACGTTCCATACGAATGCTAGGAGTTTAAGGTGCCAATATGGAATCTCTGAGGCCGAAGCGCGCTCTATTGTAAAAGCATGTCCAAAGTGTGGAGGACAAGGGCCTGGAATCGGTATGGGGGTGAATCCTCGGGGCCTTAAGGCCCTGGAAGTATGGCAAATGGATGTTACACATGTGTCGGAATTTGGAAAGCTTAAATATGTCCACGTGTCAATCGATACCTTCTCTAAGTGCCTGTGGGCCACAGCGTTGCCTGGAGAAAAGGCCCAACATGTATGTAAGCATCTATTAGCCTGTTTTGCCGTTATGGGTGTGCCCGAACAAATTAAAACAGACAACAGTCCTGCCTATACTAGTGAGAAAGTACGGAAGTTTATGCAAATGTGGGGTATCAAGCATGTAACTGGAATCCCGTATTCCCGTACGGGACAGGGAGTTATAGAAAGAGCCCATCAGGTGATAAAAGACTATTTATTAAAGCAGAAGGATGAGGAAAAAGATCCCCAGATGAGATTGTTGAAGGTCCTGTTCACCCTTAATTATCTCAGTATTATGGGAGACAGAGGAGAACCTGCAATAGTTATTCACAACCGCCAAATTATGTTGAGTGATCAAACAGCTCTGCCAAGGCTGAGAGTAAATTATCGAGACCCTCGTTCAGGGGACTGGAAGGGACCTGTCTCAGTCATATTTAATGGGAGAGGATATATGTGTGTCTCCACAGGTGAGGGACCAATTTGGGTGCCTAGTCGCGCAGTAAGACCAGCGCTGGAAGGTTGATGACAGAACGAGGGAATGTGTTGTTTTAACCTCTCTGATCACTCCAGTTCCATACACGAAAAATTAAAACAGTTACAAGACAACTTCCATAAAATCACCATAAACGAATCAGGGCTTGATGCATGGTTGAAAGAGCTGGGCATAACGGGATGGCTAATGGATATTGTAAAAACTCTTTTTATGTTATCATTTGTAGGAATATTATTATTATTTGTATTAAGTTGCGCTCTTAGATGCATAAAATCGCTTGTAAACCGCCTTTTAACCCACGCTTGGCTTGCTCAAGAAGAAGAGAAGGGAATTGTGGAAGGGTGGCTAGCTGACAGAGGCCACGACATCTATATGAGCAACCCAAGCTATGCTGTGAGGGGTTAAGTGCCTGCTGTCAGTGAAGTAGCCTTGAGAGATTCAAGGTGGAAGTTGAGCAATTGAGCAAGCGGAAGAGGAGGAGCAGAGTGGTGGTGTTTACCATTCCAAAGTCGGACCTAGGCAGCCCCTTCCGCATCGTGACTAACCAAGGCAGACGAATCGGGCATGGACTAGGGGCGCGTGAACGGGAACTAATAACCAATCCTATGCATTGTTTAAGCACGTGTATATTTAGAACACTATATAACCCGCCATGTAGTTTTAATAAACGAGGCTGATGCTTGTACTCATATTGAGATTGTCGTCAGTAACTCCGGACCGCCGCCCCGACTCCGACAAATCTCAAAAATATGTATGGCTGACAGGAGTCTCTTTTTGCATTTTGTCTGTATTTACAGTGAAGAATGCAAGAGCTAACAGCTCAGGTAACGAGTAGTCTGCTGCAGTTTCCAGCGGTGACTATTCAGGCATTTGGGGAAGATGAGACAACCCCCGATTCTGTGCTGCGTGGGAAGTTTTCCAGAGGTGAGCGTTTTCCTTTGAATTGGGTCTTGCTGTAAAGTTGTTATTGCCTGGAGGTTACCTGAAGCACAGGGTCACAGTATCAGCTGTGTCTGGTTGGTGCTGTTCAGATGCATCAGGTTTCGAGAGAACAAAAAGGAAGTTTTAACTACAAAAATGCTAATATTGAAACATTAGTATAGTTAAACATTGAAATTACAACAGCCTGCACCAACCTTGTGCTATTAAAATAATTTCCTTACGCATGCCGAGTCAGTGAGCCCTCTGCAATTTCTAATTCAATAAAAGGCAGATTTCAAAAAAGTAATAGTGTTGTTTTGGGCTGTATTTATTTGTACCATTATAACATCACATGCAGAAATAGTTCTTCTACAGTGTTACAGAGGCAACCCCCCCTGCTTTTTCTTTTCTAGTCTGAATAAAAGCAGAAGGAAGAGGATAGATAGCCCTGTTGAGCACTGCAGCCAGATTTCCAAAGTGTTTAATAGGACGCAGATGAGTATCCAGTGAGAGTTGCTGAAAGTGGCTAAGCAGAGTAGGTAGTTGACTTTGTAGGTGACCTGAATGTAGAGCTGGGTGCCTATCTGGATGTCCAGGCTTCTGTTGAGACCACGTAGAATCTGTCTCCCTGACTGTCAGTGTAGTAATTGAGTTAATACTTCCTTTGGGTTGGAAGTAGTTCAGTGAAACAAAATGTGTTAAATTGTCTCTGTAATCGGCATGTGTAAAAGTGTAAATTCACTCACGCAGTGCCCATTTTAGGGTAATTCCTTGCTGAAGTCCAAATCCCTGCCCAAAGTAGGCATGTGCCAAGCAAAGTTAATAAACTAGAAATGAATTGGCTTAGATTTGTTATATGTGAAGAATGGTTTAGGGCTTTTATTCCCGTCTGTATTTAGTTGATTTCTAGCAAAACCAAGCCGAATATGGTACAAAGACTATAGATCAATATATTGTAATCTTTATCCCAAACAATGAGAATTCTTCAGTGCAGGAATGACAAGTACAAATGCAAAATAATAAGGTGGCTAATTTTAAGATGTATTGCTTGAGGATTTCAGTGGGTGATTTTAAATAAGTGATGAGAATTAAGTGAGTCTGTCTTCCTCTGTTAGGTCCTTTTATTGAAGAAAAGGGGCAGCGCCTGTGATTTTCCAGTTGTTTTCGATCTTTGGCTGGGAGTTGGCTTTAGTCAGCTTTCTCTCCTCTTCCAGGGAGAAATGGCCTGGCGTGGTTGGCGTGTGGTCCTCAGCTTGAGGTAGGGAACGCTGTGACAGGAGAGCAGCTCTCTGCATGCCGTTTCAGCGGAGTACATGAGCAGCCTCCCACCATTCGCGTGGTAAAGGAGTTCTCCTGGCAGAAGAGAACTGGACTGCTGGTTGGCTTGGAAGAAGCAAAGGGAAGTGTTCTCTGCCTGGACGACCTTGGAACATCAAGAGTGGTTAAAGCAGTTGTTCTTCCGGGAAGGGTAGGCCCTTTTTCATGGGAGAAGCGAAGCTTTTCTGTTGTTAGGTGCTGCATAATGCTGTTTCAGGAAAAGCTTTGGAGCGTCTCTTTGCCAGGAGGTATTTTTTCTATATTGCGTCACCATACTGTCAGTGCAGAGTATGCAGTCGAGAGCGCCTTGATGTAAAACCATGGGCTTAATGGTACCATTATCTTTTGAGTTTCCTGGTAGTAAAACAAGTTCTCTGGTTTTATGGTAGAGCACGTAGACACCTAATTCTCCACTTCCACAAAAAGGCCTTGAAAACGATCTTTTTTTGGCCAGAGTGAAAAAGAATCCCTCCCCGCCCCCCCTTTCAAGTGTCTCTAACATCCATGTCCTAAATGGTTCATTTCTGTCAGAAATGCTGTCTTTAAAGTATCTCAGACTTCCACAGTTGTGCTGTAAATGACTAAATCTCTGCTCTAGCAGTCAGTATTGTCCTGGGATGTGTTGCAGGTGCTGGAAGGTCTGTCTTAATGAAGACCTTGTGATAAAGTTGCATGCAGACTGCTTCGCGTGTTGAAGAGCAGCGTGCACTTCTCCTCAGTTGGAGTTAGCTTTTTCTTGAACAAGCTGCTGTTCTTTCTGCCGTTGTTTTCGGCTGGCTTTTTAAATTTGTGTTCCTATTCATGAAAGTGCTGGTGTGCAATTTTTGCTTTCCCTGGTTGCTATTTTGATTCTAAATGGGGACTGGTGTAAATATACTAAATATGCTATCTCCCTTCCACACTTCCTAAAAATATTTCATTCCCATGGAAATGGTGTGTCTACCATGCAACTTGACCGCTGCCTCGTCTGACTTAGAGCCATGATTTGCCCTAATACCTGTTTGGCAAAGGTGGCGTAGACTGTATCCCAGTGCTGGTGGGCTGTGAGCAGTGGGAGAACGAGATTGAGTTTTGTCTTTCTTACGGAAGTCCCTTCAATATGATAGAGTTTCTTGCATATAACTGATTTTCTATGTTTTCTTCGTGTTAATGGTTTCGAAGTAGGAAATGGAAATTGGTAAGCTGTAATAATAGAATGCACCATTGCAGTTGACGTTTACTCAGTTAAATAACTGTAGGAAATCTAGTAAATGGAAGGCAGTAACGGATTTTTGTACAGGGCTTTTTTTTTTTTTTCTTTTTTCTTGATATAATTGGAAACAATGCTTTGTTTTCAAGTCTTATGTTCCTAATTCTGGCTTCACTTTTGAGTGATTTCTATTTAGCTTGTGAAACAGCTTAAATATTAACTTGTAGTTTTCTTGTAGGTAACTGCTATAGAACCCATAAGTAATCCCGGAGGAGCCAGTGTGAGCCCTCAGCACCTACATCAGACTCTGCGATGGCTCTTTGGAGTGTCAGCGGTGGCTACAGATGTTGGTCATCTACTTCTGGTTGACCTGTGTTTGGATGATCTCTCTTGCAGTCAGGTGGAAAATGAAGCATCGGGTAAGCTTGCAGTTTTTAAACTTGAATCTAAAAGTAAGAAAATGTGTGTCTTTTAAATCAAAAATATGCATCCCACTTTGAAGACAGTGGTGCGCAGACATTTACGACTACTGATTACAGATGGCGGTGTGACATCGTGTAGTCCTGAACGGATTAAAACTGGGAGTGGCTTAATACTCCTTCTAATGTTACAAATACCCCCCGCCCACCAGGATCCCTATGTCACTATGATTCTTGCCAGCGAGGTGTAGGAACCTTACCATCTGAGTCAGTGCAACTGCCTGGTAGGAAGGTGTGTCGGACGTGCCCTATTTCTTTGGAATGTTCTTCTGCTTCTGTTAATTGACTTGGGGCAAATTTTAGACTTGTTTGTTAAACTAAAACTGACTTACCAAAACCCGTGCATTTGGATGAACAAAACCTCTAAGTTGTGTATTCCGATTGCATACACTGTTTTGGCTCTTACAACAGTGGCTTTAGGAGTTGATGCCACTTCAGATAGCTTCCTCATGAGGCCTAAACTCTTGATCTGCAGAGTCCAGAAGAATTTGTCTATGACAGTTACACTTTTACCTGGTTTTGAGATAGGGTTGAGAATAGCTGTCCAGTCAGAGAGTTCTTATGTTCTTTGAATACGTAGAAAATGGAAACAGCAAGCAAAGTGTTGCATAAATGGGTATTTTGCCTGGGATGGTAGAATTAGGTTATACATGTTGTCACATCAGTGTTTAAAATGCAACCTAAATGGCATAACACATTCATTTATTGCGTGGTTTTGTGTGCGTAGGTCTAGTAGTTGCCACTAGAATTCCCGCTGACGTTCCACAAAGAAGAGAAGCTGTGACCGGAGAAGGGAGACATCTCTGCTTTCAACTACAAAATCCTTCAGGAACAGCAATATCAACCCTGTGCTACATAAGCAGAAGCAATCATCTCGCTGTGGGTTTTTCAGACGGCTACCTGTCACTTTGGAATATGAAAACTCTGAAGCGGGAGTAAGTAAGCCTTTGCACTTGGTCATGCCGGGAGGTGCAGGGGTCTCAATGTTTTGCTTAAGGAGGAAGTATGTTAATTTAAAGAGAACTTTTTCAGGGACGGAAATGTTGAGTGTAATCTTGGAATGTTTAGAAATCCCCTTCTGAAATAACTATGAAGTCATACTTTAAGTGGATTAAGTGGACGGCCTTCTCCCCAGTGGACTAGGATTGTTACCTTTATTGTGCCTGTGGATTGAGGAATTGCAGAAAGCATGCTTCTTTGGGTTATGTCAAGCAGTTAGGATGTGACCGAGCTGCTTTCTATAAGAGAGTTTGTTCTATCAGCAGTATTCAGTGAAGCAGGAAATGTGTGTGTCTCGATGAAACAGATTTTAAAAATGATTTCTCAGAACCAGTTCCTGCAATTAGGGCATACATTGAAAGGCTAAAGTATGTTAATGATGTGATTTTGGTGATAATACTCTTAGAAGTGTCCAGGTAGAAACTAGTAAGACATGAAAGATCAATAGCTGATCTGTGCCTGAAAATACATTCTTTCCCACATTTCAGCCCTGACCAAAAGAGGGGATTGACCCATTGCAAGGCATCGAGGCATGTGAATGAAAGTCTGCTTGGAGCACTTCGAGATGAGAACAATTTATAAGCAATTATAAATTTACAAGCAATAAGTCAATTTATAAGCAACAGAAAAATGAGAGAGATGATTTCAAATCTGCCAAAGAGCAATCTCGCTTGAAATATTTGACCAAATTCAGATAGGGATTCACTTAAGCAAATCTGCAGTTGCTCACCGGAAACTCTTGGATGCATAAATAGAGGGTGGAGGAATAGTTAGGTGGCAAGAATAGATTGTGAAGGTACAAATAAGGTTCAGAAATCTGGAAGAGAAATGCTTTACATAGTCCAAGTAAAGAAACGAGAAACTACTTCTGTTTGGCGCTGTTTTCAGCTTGCTCAGAAGAGATGCTGCATTTGAAGTTCAATATTGCAGCAGGCGACAAGAGGAGGAACAATCTTTTGCCTGGCAGCTGAAGTAATCTTTGATGTTCCTCCTCTTCCTCAGGCAGAGGAGGAGATAAACCCAGGTTATTGCACTTGACGGACAGTAATTTCCTCACCTCTTGACTGTTGCATAAAAAGTAGGCACTTCCTTGACTCACTTGTTTGAGATGGGAGTATGACCTTCCGTACTTTGAGGAGAAGCATGTAAGGTGCTCTTTGTTCAGAAGATGCTTCTACCCTTCTACAAACAGTTAGGGCCAGTAGGCTCACCTTGTTTCTTTTTCTTTTTTTTTTTTTTTTAAAACCTGTAGGCACCACTCTCAGCTTGAAGGAGGAAGGATTGCTGTCTACGCTGTTACTTTTCAAGAGCCTGAGAATGATCCTCGCAATTGTTGCTACTTGTGGGCTGTTCAGTCTACACAAGAAAGGTGAATAGAAACTTACTATAAGCCATTGATTTTCCTTTTTTAATATTTGTTCACATACAGTGGACACACGTTTTTGTTTATTTAGCTGTGCAGAAGATCCTCTCAGGTACAGAAGGTGCTGAGCTGATGGTGCAATTTTTACAGGATTTAAGAGATGAAGAGGGACCTACTAGTTCCTAGCTGCCGAACGAAGGCACGGCGACAGTGGCTACATTTTTGTGCTTGCATTCTGAAATGATTTCCTTTGTTTCTTGATGACTGCTTCCTGATTTGCTCCATACTCACACCATGGTATTAAAATACCATTAAAGGTAGTGGAGGCTGCAGATCTAGACCACTGAACGTGCCGACACAAGAGCCTGCTGCCCCTAAAGGAGGAGGTGACAGTATGGCCGATTACCTTGTGCCAGCTTTAGCCTTTGTGAGCCGGTTCAGCTCGCCTGGCAGAGAAACTGTTCAGCAGCAAAGTCAATGGTTTCCTGCTGGGCTCATGAATGAAATCAGGATGTGGAAGGGTGCCGTGTATTCAGGAGAGGGAGCGGAGCTTTGGTGGTAAGGGAAGGGGAGAAGGATCTCACCCTTTCAGCATCAGCTCAGCTGTTCACAGAGTGGCAATCTTTTTCAGTTTGACTTTAAAGCAGTTCTGAGGGAGAACTCTTCACTCTGAAGAACTATTCCCAACCATTTCTAGTCCAGACAACATATGAAAGCTTTCAAGTTGTATGGTTAGCATTTGCCCCAGAAGCTGTGAGTGTCCAAATTTCCTCCTTTGTGTTCTGGCGGCTAAATGTGACCAATGATCATGTTTTGGCAAGAGCTGTTTTTCTTTTCAGCGAGACAATGCTATTAAGGAACCTTCAGTCTAGATCTAATGAAAGGATAATGAGGACTATAAAGCAGCTTTGTAACCAAATTTCCATAATTTATACCTTTTTCAGGGAAGGTGATGTTGTGAGTTTACATCTGTTGCAGTTAGCATTTGGTGGCAGAAAACGCTTGGCATCAGGACAAGTCATGTATGAGGTAAGACGTGCGCGTATGTGAAAGGATGGAAATAGTCATTCTCTCTAAGTGAGTATCACTTCAGTTGGCAGGGGTAATATTGACCATGAAAATTCAGAGATGACTAAGAAAAAGATCTTTTGCTGAGTCTTCTTGGGCACGGCCTTTGTCCCTACTTTTTGAAAACAGGTCATACAATTTTATACTGCAGTGTCGTGTGTTCCAACCAGGCTCATCTGCAAAGAGCCCGTATAAATTTAATTCCTGAAGAGGAAGCAGCTTTTACAAATAAAATTATTCTTCATTTAAACACCAACTGAATGGCAGGTAGGAAGAGAAGAGAGGGCTTTGAATAGCTCTGTTTAACCAAACTGCAGACTTGAATAAGCATCTCTCTGTCTCCCTTTCTTAAAATATGGTCATACAGCTTTATTCTGTTCTGATCTTTGGGGTTATGTTCTTGTTTTTCTTTTGAGCTCCGTCAGCAGGACTTCAAATGTAATGTACCTACAGGGTCTCTTCAGTGCTCATCCTGAAACAGTAGCTTTAAAGATAACTCTTTCTACTCTTTGGCTGGGTTACCGATGAAATCTACTCTTGAAGCCAGCAGAATACCTAAATACAGTAAACAGTGGTATGATTTGGTCAAAAAAGTATAAGTACGTTTTTAGAACTGGCTCCAAAAATGTTGTGTTTAAAATATAGATGAACTATCCTTACATCTCTGATATCTAACAGATAGAAGACGCATGTGTATAACGTATAATCCTATTCAGCAGCATTCTTGAAACCCTTGCAAAATCTTTTCGAGGGGAAAGTAATCTTAATTCAGTGCAATTCTTTCCTCCTATTTGGATACTTTCTCTTGCATACGCTCAACAGGTATGGAATGAAATAGGGGCGATTCTTCTATCGTGGTGCTCTGTTTTTATGGGGACTGTGCATTTTGATTTTTTGGAATGAGCTTAAATTTTGACCTTTTTCCTTATAGCTAGGAGAGCTCCTTCCTCACTGGTAAATGTTGCTTTTGAACAGATAAAGGCCAGGTGCTTGGAAAAGGTGGTGTTTCTTTACAATGCATTCTCTCTCATGGTGACAACGTATAAGTACCTTCACGTGATTCGGCATGTTCTAAATATGGATGTCCTCTCTTTATCTTTGTTGATGTGCAGTTTTTTATGGCATAAAAGTACAGCGCTCTAGAGGAACGGAGCACCCTGACTGGGTTTTTTGCTTTAAAAGGGCTTTCGTTGCAGTTCACTTCTGCATCACTTGTAGTGCTCTGAGCACTGTGGCAGGTTGATAGGAGAAAGTTTCTTTAATCTTTCTCCAGTTTCATTTTTGAACTTCCCCTTTCTTTTACCCTCTTTTAAAAGCTATTTGTAGCTACAGTCTCAGCAGTGGCAAAGACAATACTTTATACTGTGGGCTTCCTGGGAAAAAAACCCAGATGTCTATAGCCCTTCCTTTCGTGGCTACTTTGTTCTGTCTCCATACTTCAACATCACAATGTGGGACCTTTTACTATTTGGGAATTCTTTGCCTCGGTCATCTTCTTTTCCTGAATAAGATGTGAGGAGGGTCAGTTTTCACCTCAGAAGGCTGAAACATTTCAGCAGCTTTTAAATATGGGTCTACTAGAACTTCCAGCTGACACTCTTTAAAAACTGGACACAAAGTGATTAAATAATGCTGTTGTGCTTGTGACCTGAGAAAGCTGTGGTGTAGTTAATGGAAGACTTTTAAGCCTCTACAGCCTCTGCAACTGCTAATCCATTCCCAGGCTTGTAAGAGGGGACAGGCACCAGTCTCTGGATTTGAGATATTTTACTCCCCTGCTGTTTCTGCTTCCTTGTGATGAGTGTTGTGGAAGGTTGGAACACGAACCAATCTTACAAGGCAGTTGAAGGGAGAACTAAACCGCTGGGCGCCCTGGGGAGAAAAGACGGCTTCTTCAGCTAGCTTCCAGAGGAGCCACTTACACATGTAGCTTCATACCAAGACCTGATAACACCTACTGCCAAAACAACCCGCCAAACAACTCCCAAACCCCCCAAAAACCCCAACAGGTGCAAAGCTTTTACAGCCATACTTACCCGTTACGATTTGACACATAATTCTCTTGCATGTCAGATGTAGTTTCTCTTTGCCATCAGAAATAACCATGTGGGAAATATACAGTACAATATGCATGTTATATGAGATATATGCATTCTGTCATACTTAGGTATAATGTCTGTTTTTATCTCCAAATGACCTTTTCTCTCTCCTCTTATTTTTTTCCCTAGGGTTTGGAATACTGTCGTGAAAGGTACAGTTTAGATCTCGCGGGTGGAGTCTTTCCCTTGAGAGGGCAGACCAGCAATAGCAAATTACTCAGCTGTCAGACTGTAGAAAAATTTCACAACCGCATTGACAGAGAAGATAGCGTTGATGAAGGTTTGTTCTGATGTCCGTGTTCGGTTATTCTAAACTAAATGGTTTTGGAATCTGAGCAATGAATGCTGTTCTGTACGCAGAGTCTGAAAGTCTGAAATATCTGTATAGACTAGCTTGTCGGGCTTATTTAAAAAGAACAACTGGGTGCTTAGGTTATGTGGGACTTGTTAAAATAAAACCTATTTTTCCTTTAATGCTTGCTGACCTGCTATAGCGATGTATGGTGAGGTCATCTCTATAATGCTTATCAGTCGTCGTATTCCTCCAGCTGTCTTCTTTGAACAGTAAGATCATCATTCCCTCCATTGCTTAGGAATGTTACCTGAACTTTCTTTTTTCCCCCTCTTCAAACCTATGTCTGCATCTGCATCCAGCTGGCGGCCGGTCACAAGTGGTGTTCCCCAGGGCTCAGTACTGGGGCCAGTTCTGTTTGATATCTTTCCCAACCATCTGGATGAGCCGGCACTGTGCCCGGCTGGCCAAGAAGGCCAATAACATCGTAGCTTGTACGAGAAATAGTGTGGCCAGCAGAACTAGGGAAGGGATCGCCCCCCTGCACTCGGTACCGGTGAGGCCGCACCTCGAATATTGTGTTCAGTTTTGGGCCCCTCAGTACGAGAAAGACATTGAGGTGCTGGAGCATGTCCAGGGAAGGGCAATGAAGCTGGCAAAGGGTCTGGAGAACAAGGTTTACCTTGGATATTAGGAAACATTTCTTCACTGAAAGGGTTAGGAAGCATTGGAACAGGCTGCCCAGGGAAGCGGTTGAGTCACCATCCCTGGAGGTATTTAGAAGACGTGCAGACGTGGCACTTAGGGACAGGTTTAGTGGTGGACTTGGCAGGATTAGGTTTACGGTTGGGCTCGATGATCTTAAGGGTCTTTTCCAACCTAAATGATTCTATGAGTCTATGATCTGCCTGTCCATTTTTTCCTCTCTCTATCTAATAGGTTCCTACACCTACAAGTTCTTAAAGCAATAGCTTTTGGCTTTCCTTGTCCATAGACACAGTTAAAACTCTTAGGATGTCTTTCATTATCTTGCAATAATTAGATATGCACCTCTGGGTTTACGTATTCATTTATGCTCTGAGCATATCTTTGAGCCTGCTGCAGTGATAACTTTCATAGCCTTTTGTTTTGACTGCATGATTCACCTTCCCTTGCTTCTTAGTGGCCTTGACTTATGTCTGATGTTACAAAGAAGACACTTGCATGACCTTTCTAGGCTATTTCTGTTTGTTATCTTTGACTTAGTCTTGGAGAGGCAACTTCCACCTCTTTTGTGGTGCCATCCTCTATCAGCAGTGTGTCAAAATCTAATAAAAACACCTTTGGATTTTCTCCACTTGTGTCATGTTTCTGAGGAGAATGCCTTCTAAAAACTTGTTAAAAACAAACAAACAACACCCCCCACCCCAAACAACACAAACAGACAAACAAAAAAAAAAAAAAAAACAAAAAACCACAACCAACACTGAAAACAACAACAAAAAAGCCCCTTCCTGTCTCCTTTTTATGAAGTATGAAGCATGGAGAAATACCTGTAATTTTTCTGATGGTTTCTAATTAGCTTGTATTCAGAAACTATTCAAGTTCTAGGCACACATGAGCTGTTGGATGTGGATTGACGTTAGCGGTGAAGCCGGCTTCTGAATTATGACAATAATTGGTATCTGCAAAGGCAGTTTCAGTGGCTAACAGAACTGAAAGGGCACAGAAGTTCACAGTGAAACACAGTAAAGCGTGTGAGGGTCCCTAAGCAGTAATGATGGATTCAACAGAGAACAGAGAACCATTTTGCCAACTGAACTCTCTTCTTGTTCCTTACTCTGTTCGGGTAAATGATGCACCACATGCTTTGCCTACATCTAGAGAATGCGTTCTCCCCAGAGAAGACAGACCACCCCACTTCTTGAGAGAACTCGAGCAGAACATTGTCAATGTTTTATGTTAAAATCTTGATTCCAATCTCCTGTTTGTTGGGTTTGGGGTTTTTGTATTTATTTTGTGTGATATTTGTGTTCTCTCATTCTGACTATGCTGGAAAGGAGCTATTCTTAAAGCGTGTAATTGAGTGAAATCTGGAAATTAATAATGCCAGCTGAGTGATATGAGTATATATGCCAATTATTTGCATGCTTTCTAAAAGTAGCAATGTATGTGTTCCTAGCATTTTTTTTTTTTTTTTTTTTTTTTTTTTTTTTTTTTTTTGCTAAACTGTTCATCTAGCTAAACGTCTTGGTCCACAATTACTGTATGGAAAACTCGATTAGCTACTAACTGTGTGTTTGATTTGGCTTAGGACGGATACAATTTGAACTAGAAAAGGGCGCAGTATGACTGCAACCTATCACACAGATGTTTGCTGTGGTGTAATTTCCTTTTATTATTCTTAGTAAAGTGCTGTGTTTCATGAGTGGTGTAACAGAATGAAGCCAAAATAGAAAGTGGTGTTTCAAAAATATCAGATATATTGTATTTTGTACCAATAAGAAACAATGTCTTGTCTTTTACAGTAATATCTCCCGACACCAGTGTATCAATCTTCGTTTGGCAAGTGAATACACCTGGTCAGGGAAAACCATCGACTTATTTGGGTGTATTTGACATTAACTGCTGGTCTCATGCTCAAATGCCAGATTCACTAAGGTAGGTTTTTATTAAGTGGTTTTCAACATCCCTACAAATAACTCATTTGAAAGTCAGCCTTTAGCTTATGCACTTGTTTTCTTTCAGGCCAGAAGAATCCCTTCGTGATTGCCCCTATTTTGCATTGTGGTCACTGGATACTGTAACAAGCATGACTTCTCCAGACCTCATTTTGGATATTGGGGTACAGGAGCAGAGCCTAAGTCGGAGAGTTCCTCCTTCTTATCCACCAGCTACGCAGTTTTTTCCTCCAAGCACCTATAATTTTGGTAGGCATTTCACTGCTTTGAAGAGTGATAAGCTTCAACTGAGGTCAAATGCCATGTATTGGTTCTCTTGTTCATTGGCTGTCATGCAAAAACCAAACCCAATGCAAAAACCCAACCGCCCCCCAAACCCAACTCTGCTTACGTTGTACTGACAAAGTGTGTACTATTGTGACACATATCTGACAGTCTGCTGAGTCTGGGGGTTTGGTGCTTCTGTAACGTAGCCTGTGAAGTGGTGATGGTTATCAGGTGAACTGACTCTGAACTGAAGCTCAAAGCACAGCCCCTCGATAGCACCGGAGATAAAATTTCTACACTCAGTAATTATTTTTTTAGAAAAGGTTGTAAGTGATCTGGTGAAGAAAATGGGTACTCAGTTTTGCCTTTCCAGATGTTGCTATGAAAAAAATGTAAACTGGTCATAACATAACTGTGAGAGTACGGAATGTTGTCAAACGTTCGTTGTTTCTGCAGATGGCACGTGCATGCTGAGCTCTGGAGTTGTTCATATGACTTGCACCGGCTTCCGGAAGGAGGTAATCTTTTCCTGTATCTTTACTGAGAATGTCAAGAAATGTACCTTTCCTAAGTGTTCTCTTGCACTGCTCTCAGTGTCAGAGACCATTTTATGCTCCTCCTGCCCATCCACATGCGTAATTGCAATTGTATCCTGCCAGTTTTATGCAAATGGTAATGTTTTAGGTCCAGTCTTGGGACTGTAAAACCACCATTGTCTCCTGTGGAAGCCCGCTCAGGGATTGAATGTCGAGAAAGGAACACAGCGTTGCTCTAGGAGCAAGAACAAAAATGTTGTGGAAGGCGGGGAAAGCTGTTCCTTCTTTATTACCCATCAGTCCAACTGCCTGTGTAGCCTTGAGTTAGGATGTTGATCCCCGATTAACTTGAGAAAGGAGGACAGAATGGAGAAAAGGAAGCATCTTTCCCTCAGAACAACCTTCACCCCCGTCAGTTTCTCAAAGCATTAGGTTCAGTGCAGTAGCTGACGATGGGGGTGTCTCACTCGGATGCGAGCTATTGCAAACATCCCCTTGCTGCACTATACGTGATCGTTTGCTTCCCAGGGCAGTGGGCTGTGGGAAACAACTACTGTTGGCAGCTCTACCTGACAATTTCATGGCCGCTTCCCCTCATTTCCCCTTCCTCGGTAGGCTTTTCTGCAGCCTCTCAAAGTAGATCTTCACCTGTGTAGCCTTTGCCTGGTGCTACAGTCGCCCAATGCACTCGTCTTAGACTGCCCTCTTGTTGCTGCAGCACCTCAATCACCTTTATCTCACGACACCCACTACCTTCTCTCTGCTTTATCCCACCATAGGGACTTCACCCCCCTCCTTCCTAGGTTTTCCATTTGCAGTGCACCAACCTTTCTCTCTCATCGGAAGGATTTTCATGCCAGATGGAGCCTTTGTGATGAAGAACCCATCTTCACGCAGGCAGGATCTAAGCTAAATGATCAGCTAGCTAGTCATCAGGCAGTGGAGCAATTAGTGCGAAGGGGAGAGCAGTCTTTCCACGCCCTCCTCTTCCTGTCTACCGGATTCTTCACCAGATTTGTGGAAGTGCGTTAGGGCAAACAGCACTTCTGCACAGTGTGGTAGCTAAGATGGATTTCTTGGCAAGTTGACCTAGCCCACAGGCTGTTTATTTTGCAAGCCTGGTGTAGACTCTTCCATTGAAATCGGATGATCTGATGTCAGCTCCAGTTGGGAAATAACTTGGGAAACCAAGAAATTTTTTCATAACCTTTGCTGAATTGTGACTATATCGTTCAGAGACTTGTTAGGCATTTGAGCAGGGATTTCTTTTGATGTTAGTAAGTCAAATTTCAGAATTAGGGTCAAGAAGCTTGGTTTGAAGTTTTGTTTGCCACCATAAGTCATACTTGGTGTGTCTCCTTGTCTGAATCCAGTTTTCAGAGAAAGATGGAAATCTCACTTGTGTATCCTCATGCGTAGAAATCGCTTTGAACGTGATGATTTTCCCTAGAAGGGAAAGATACTTTTGGATGTGCTAAAAAAAAAACCAAAACAAGGAAACAGACAAACAAAGAACAAAACCCCAAAACAGTAACACTTGATGAGGGATCATATCACCTGAAAGAAGTATCAGAACATGATCTGAAATAAGCTACTCCTTAATAGCACACGCCTGTGCATACCTGTGCATTGCCCTTCTGAAGGATGGCCACTACATTAAAATGCAGTGTTTGAAGTGCCTAAAATTGAAACCTATTAGAATTTAAATGTTTCACTTCTTTTCTGTCATTTTAGAAAATTACAACTTAATGTTTTGGGTGTCGGAACTGCTTCATGTCTTCATAGTCTAGAAAGCTGCTTGACATTGGCTTCACTGTTTTTCACGCAAATGTTGCAGAGTTCTATTTGTTCTGTCCCCTTCATGCATTCCTGATGGCAAACTTCTCTGCACAACATGCGTCACGGGTATTAGCAGAGGATGTGACTGAGAAGAGTTAATTGGAACTCAGTAAATTGAGACTGTAATGCAGAGGCATGCAAATCAAGATTAGAATTAGCCTTCAGTAAGTTGATGTGTCAGAGGAAATGTTTCTTGTGCTCCTCAGACCACCAAGCAGTCCAGCCTGTGGCTAGAATTAAGAAGAAGAATGTGGAATTAGTTGCACGTGTACTAATTGACTTTGTGATGTCTGAGTGAGTGTACAGTTAGAAACAAACATTTGCTGGTGGTGGTTCAGATGTTGAAAGTAGGTAGGATTCTCCTTTTGTTTTGTCTGTTACGTTTAGGAGGAGCAGTTAGATGCGATACTGTCAGCTGCTGTCCAGACAGGTTCTTTAGGACTTCTGACTGGATGCATTAAACTTTGGGCATCTAAAGGTAATACTTCTTATGTTGTTTTTATGTTGCATATTTTTTAGTTTGGAATTGTTGATTGATTTCTTTTTTGTTCTCTTTTTTAAAGAGCAGCCAAGTTCTGCTGCTAATTTACGTTTTGTTCTCGACTGGACATGGAGCAAAGTGGTCTACACAAAAGACGAACTTGACCAAATACGTGAGTACTAGTGTAGTCATTCTGCAAACACAGAATCATTCTTTCTAGGTGAGCTTATGCAGTAATCTGCTGGTATATGATATTGCCCGCGGTTCTTGAAGTGTACTTTGGAACTCTGAAATTGCTCTGCAGGCTAACGATTTAATACTTATTCTTGAAAAGGTGTTCCGCTGTTTGACGGCTCTTGCGACTCCATTGACCCACAGACATCACAGTCTCTTCAGCACTGCCGGTTGCTTTTGAGCAACCTTAGCACAGTCCTAAACTGTTTTCTAACAGAAGCACAAGAGCTCACTGAAAAAGGTTTGTCATAGTATTTCTGCATCTTTGGTATGTTTTATTAAGATTGGCATGATGCTTGGGTTGTAATGGTGGAAACATGAGCTTTTGCTGTTTTGGTGATGGGAAGAAAGTCAAATGTAGCTGGGAGAAGGGGCTTAAACTGGAGAAGTTGGGACTGCCACTTAATACGCACTGAGTTGAGGGAAATTGTTGTGGAGTTCACGCAAGTGGGTAGGGGAGGCTACGTTCAGCAAGAAGCTATGTAAGCAACTGGCTTGAAATTACAGCAACTGACTGTGGCAGTGCTGAAAATGACGCTTTGTGATGCTTAGCTAGCAATGTATACTTGCATGCAAATATTGTGTTGCAAATTACTAAAAATATAAAGGAAGCATAAATGAGTAACACGTACAGTAAGTTGCCTGAGTTTCTACAGCTTTTCATATTACAAGTTGTTCTTGGCATATTGAGGAAAAAAGAGAATATCCCTTTGCTAGAGTAAAAATCTCTGCTCCGTGAAAAACAGATGTCTTTTTTTCATGAGTGCATTTAATAGTTCAGGCTTTACATTTTTTATTGAATCTTTAGTGAATCTGCTTCTTTGTAGGGGTTGCTTTTTGTTTTGGGGGTGATTGTGGCTTTTTTCGTCAAATAAGGCAGTGACACAGAGTGAAAAATGCAAAGGCAAAGATATCTACCGTGTTATTTTTCTACTTTCTGTTTAGTGCGATGAAGGCAGTTTTGTAAAAATGAAAGAAATTGCATACCAAAAATCCTCTTATGCTTTTTTTCAGGTTTTGCAGACTTGACAAATAAGCAGGTGTTAATCAACCTCATGTCTTTGTATGCACGAGTGGTCCTCTGGTTCTGTCGATCCAGTCTCCTGCCAGAGGGCTTAGGTAAGCATGAACTGTAATGCGTTTGTAACAGGGAGACGATCCACTAAGTGGCTCCTATGAACACACGCTTAGCCGTGTTTTTGTAAACGTTTCGTCAATAACAAGTCATGTTGGCTCAGTGACGGCGTACGCTGAAGTTCTGCTGCTGAAACTAAGATTTTACTGTTCTTTTCCCCTACGTAGTGTAGAATAATGCAAGCAGTTTCTTTCCGGGATGTTTCTTAGAAATAGCAATAAGCCTCTGAATCAAGGAGTTGCTCAGTCCACAGCTTGAAATACTTGGGATTTTAAACAAATAACTATTAAACCACCAACACTGGAATGCTTGTTTTTCCAGTAAAAGCATTACCCGCATGTTTGGAACCTTTTATTTATTGCTTGAGGAAAAAATACACCCTGGAAATACTTCTTCATTTGGATGGGTGACAATGCTGTTGTCAGCCTTAATTGTCTTACGCATGCTCACATGACACGTTAAAAACCCATTCCCTTTGAGAACTGGGGATTTTTATAGTGAGCTTCGGCTGACACTACATGTTCTGGATGCTACATCAACTGTAAACTTGAAATGGCACTTGAGACAAGAAGGAATTGAGTCTTGTGTCTTAGGTCTCTTTTAGCAAAGGCAGAAAGAAGATTGGCTTCTTTCAAAGTTGGAGGCACGCCTGTGCTTCTTGATGCTTAGCTTGTATGATCTTCTGTCTTTTTAGTCAAAAACTGTAGTTCGAAAATGTGGTATTACTTCCTTAACTTGCTTTTACTTTATTGCCTGCAGATGGTGATATGCGTTTGTCTAGACCTTTCTATAATTATCCTCTGATTCAGAGCTACTACACTGGTCATCGACAGAAACTTGAGCATTTATCAAGGTAGGACTTACAGGAAAACTCTAGAACACTTCCACTGGAAATTCAGAGGTGGAAGCGAGTGGCTTTTCTATCAGCAGTTGTATTTGCTACGCTTAATGCTTTTGCCAGCAACACTCTCGACTTCAGCGATGCATGTGTTCTGCTGAACACAGAGGTTACTTCCCTGTGTTAAAATGTTTATATATACCTCTGCCTAGTACCGTTTGTTGGTATCATCATTGTTTTGAAGCGCACTTAATTCATTGGCTAGTCTGGATCATTTGTTACTACTGGAAAAGGTCATGTGATTAGGATAGGATCAGTCATGGCCAGCTCAGCAAAGCACGGCGTTTGCAGAACAATTGTCTTGGACACAGAAGAAAGCATGTTTTCAAAACCAAAAATCACCTCTCTCCTTGACTAGTGATAGATGGTAGTAACGGTAGTGGCCTAAATCTCCTACTCACCAGTACGTCGGTGCGATTTAAGGAGATAGTCAGAGTTACGTGTGGCTGGCACACCAAGCGCTCTCCTGGCTATTGGGTAGAAGTCACTTCCTAAGGTGAACCCTCTTTCCTGGACTAGCTTACTTGCAAATAGGTGATATGCCTTGGATTAGATGAGAACAGATTTTTCTTTGGCAACTGTACTGAAAAGTAAAGAAAGACCTAAAGAAGCTTAGGCTGTGGCACTGTGAACAAGGTGCTGCAAGAGGAGTTAAGGTGGAAGCTGCACTATGTTAGGTGTTGACTTGAAAGTTCATCTTACTTAGCTTGCTTCTCATTAAGTCACATACAGGCTCATGTGCTCCTTAGAAGCACTCAGCCTCTAGTGTGCTGCTTCTGCTTTTTATCACTGGGAAATTAAAGGGTAGCGTCGCACTCAGCAGGAGACTGTGACGGACTTTTGAAGAATGTAATTTTTAAAAGGTCAGCCATCCGTAATTGTAATGGTATGTGTATAGGCACATAAATGCTGCTTAAGATGATACTAAAATTTACCTGTGGGCTCAGCTTTCCAAAGATAACTTTTTTTTTTTTCAGTAACAAAAGTGAGATGCTGAGAACAAACCCTGACATTTCCTTGATGTGGTCTCACCGCTGTGTATTGGAACGTTCCAACTGGAGGCGATAGATTTGTGTTAAAGAACACTCCTGGCATTTTGATAGTGTCACGTTTCCTCTGTTAGACAGTAGGAGAGTGGCTATTTTTGGCACTTAAAAAGCATTGTTTACACTTCCTTTGCATTACAAGTAACAGGACAAAAAAGAAAACCTGAAAACTGAGAGGTCATTGCATCTTTTCCCTTAATGAGAGAGCTTTTAGGCTTTCTGTTTTGAACTCCTTTAATAATTCAGTATGATCTCATGGACAGCTTTCATCTGACTCGGAAATGTCTTTCAAGTCTATTTCAAGTCATGATCATGCCTTTGTGTGTGTGTTACTTTCTTGGACTCATGGGAGCTTTGTTTTGTTTGGTTTTGACTGGAGGAAATCTCTTACACTGAGGGGCTGGAATTAGTTTTTTACTCCGTCTAAATCCTTGCTACCTTTTGTTCCAGAGCAAAACGGGATTCTGACTGCTTGATGATTGATGGAATGGTTTCCCAGTTAGGAGACCAAGTTGAGAAGTTGTGGCAGAGAGACGGAGGAACTGGGAAATATCCGCCTCCGAGTTTACATGTGAGTGTTATGTTCACCGAAAACAACAACAACAACCACCCCCCCCTCCCACCCCCCAGCCCACCCCTCCCCAAAAGCCAATGATTTATCAAAGATGGGAGTTTTTAAGAAACTTTTAATTTTTCATTTCAGGCACTGCTGGATCTCTATTTGCTGGAAAGCATTGAAGAAAGCTACAAACATGCAATTGTATCCTTTTGAGTTATTTCCATTACACCTTCGCTATACGCACATGAATGTTCTGAAACGTTTGTCACCTACGTCTTTAATACATTTTCTCATTGATGCTTCAATCGCAATGCAAGTGAAAACATTTAGTTTAGAATTAAGTCATAGACAGAAGCATTGTTTTATTTCTTGGTACTGTGCATTTTTTAGGATTTTTTAAAATGTTTTGTTGCAAAGACTTTTCTGCTATGAGGAAACAGGTTTACTAAGCAATGTTAAAGGTAGAAAGCTCCCTTAGCTTTTCTCAAAATTTAAACACAGTTTTTAATCTTTGAAAGCACCCATACCTGTAGTAAATGGCTACTTACTAGAACAATGCACTAAGACGTGCTGCTTCAGAGCAAAAGGATTTCTAACAGTGGTTTACCAGTACCTGATTTTTGCCAAAATCCTCCATTTTCCAGCACAGCTAACAGGGCTTGCTTTTGTTCTGGTAAAAGTACAGGCACACAGAATAATAAACAGAGAGAAGAGAAAAGTCATTGGGCAGAAACTTAATTTTTAAGCTACTGAAATATGCAGAAATGCCTTTGTTCTTTGTTGCCTGACCCGAGAGGGGAGCCTAGAGAGCAAGGGGTTTAAAAAGTGTTGTACCCCAGAGCTGTCTTATTACATATGTCCCTAAAAACGGCTGTCAGAAAGAGAAAGTGACACTACCAGTGAGCGATCCACATACTGGTTTAAATCCAGTTTTAATCATTCAGAGCTAAGTTGTACTGTAAGGACACCATAATTTACTTTGGTTTATATATGCTGGAAATGAGGGGGAAAAAAATACTGTAGAATTTGTTTGCTTTAATAATTAAGCATTGGGTGTTCACATGGTTTGAATGTCCAACTGGTAGCTCCACTGACTAAAGAGGGAGCCTGAGTTTAAAGCAGAAGTATTTAAATATCGAAAGGTAACCTTTTTGAATGCCTTACAGAAATCAGAGAGTCCTTCTTTCTGGTTATTTATTCAGAATGCAGTTTTGTTGTTAGGACCTGATTATCTTCAGGTTATAACAGCATAAAATGGCAAGACGAATACATTAGTATTTTCTGCTTCCTACTGCTTTTCTATTCTTATCTCATTATGTCTTTCTGAAAGTAATGTGATAAATTGTTGGTCTTGCAGAGTTATTAGCCTTAATTAGATACTTGATATCAGACAATTTACTTGCTGCTAGATATCATGCATTCCTTTCTGAAACCAACAGAAATTTCAGTCGACTCCTTCCCAACTGCCTTTGCTATCCCTTGGGGTCTTGTTAAGCTTATTCAAGGTTTTTGGCTTCTAGATCACAATGATTATGAAGTAAGTATGTTACAGTTCAGTTAGACATACATTGCGGTACAAAGCTATGATCTAGAAAATGATTTGAAAAAAATGGTGCTTAGCTAATAACAGGTGATAAAACATTAGAAGCTGTTTTTGTAATACTGCTTCAGCAGCATCTTCAGCAATAAATGATGATTTGCAATTTTGTTTTAATTACTTTGTCAGGAAATTGATTAAGTCAATGAAGAAGTCAACTTTAACAATGCTTGATATGTGAATTGTCAAAGCCATCTGTTTAGGCTGTTTTCAGCAGACCAGTTGAGCACTTTCTCAAAAGTAGTGGTTTAGGTACTTTAAATATTAAAACCACCACCCTAGCAGCAAGACTTGAGACAGAAGACTGCAAAAGTGACTTTTCAATCTAATCCATGTTCTTTCTGATGCTGAAGGTTGTTCTTTGCCTGTCACGATGTTAATATAACCTGTTTGTCTGGGAGAATAACCTATATTTATAAAAAGTGATGTTTGCACACGGAGATTTGGTTCACCTAGAAAAGTGTGAATTACTCCTGTTAAAAGACTCACTTTGTTCTGCATGGCTAACTGATTTTTTTTTTTTTCTGCAAATACTTAAGAATTTATATTTACCTGCCCTGTATCAAGTATTTCATTAGTTAGTCATTGTCTAAGTTTATTTAACACACATTCAGCCTTACTGAAGAAACTTTTGAATGGTTTTGTTGCCTGCGTGTGTGTATGTATCTTAGTAAACCTGATCTCTGACTTCTACAGAATTCCCTGGCCCTGCTCTTTCATCCAGCTACAATCAAAACTGTGTCGTGGCAATATGTGAGAATCCTTCGGTCCCTCATGTGCCAAGGAGAGCACAGGCGAGCCCTCAGATGCACACAGGTGATGAAGCCATCATTCTCAAGCACTAGTGAAGTGCAGCTTTTCCTCACTGTGCTGTTGTCCAACAGGTAAGGAAATATATCCCACCATTTTGGCATTCCAATATTGTGAAAGGTGGACAACAAATAACAGAAATCACGGTCCCCTCAATTTCCTTTAAAATTTGAATACAATAATTGTGGGGCATCTTTTTGGTTATACTACTGAGATTCCTTTACATCTCAAAAAATTAATTCCAGGTGCATGGCGGAGGCTTGGGGTCTGCTGCAGCAACACACCACTAAGTTAAACATGGAGGAGCTATAAAAACACATGTATGAAATCTGTCAGGAGGTGGGACTAATGGAAGACTTCCTGAAGCTACCCTTCACAGAGTCTGAACAAGTAAGTGTGGACAAGGAAAAAATCTTAATCCCCTCTTTGAGAAGGGAAGAGGCAGTATCATAATCTATTTTTTAAAATGTGTTATTTCTCATAGAAGTGTTTGGAGACATTTTTACAGACCAATGCTGGTGTTCAGAATCATGAAATTCTTTTAGTCCACCATCTGCAGCGTGCCAACTATATCCCAGCACTACAGTTGAACCAGGCAATGAATGTTAATCTTATGGCAAGCGTAAAAGTTCTGTCGAGTGTGCAACTTTCTGTTAGGTGTTACTGACAGGTTTTGACAGTACTCAGTAAAAATCCTGCTTTGTTTTTCACACCGTTCCTTGAAATACTAGGAATAAGCCTCTACACCTTATGTTACAGCTGAACCTAAAAGCTGAACAAAATATCTCACTACTCCAAAGCAACTCCGTGAAGTTGTAAATCCAATGTTACAGACCGTTGTTGACTCCACTTCAAAGAGTTTGTTTGCATCTGAGGAATAAATATATCTCTTTTCTGTCAGCCAGTCTCACCATTCAATTATTCAGAGACGAAGGTCATGTAGGGTTTACATTATTGAAAGTTGTTTGTGTCGCTCCTTTCTGTGGAATGAAGAGTATGTTGTGTGTCATCTCTTGTATCTTGCATGCAACTTTATTTCTCTAGCTGAGAGCAGTCTGGATGCCAATCCACAGGTAAAATTTGCATTGTGGGTTGTTTTTTTTTTATTTCCTCTAAGTTATTTTTGCTCTTTGTTATTTTTTTTACTTGCTTCGACAAAAAGCATATGCGTGTTACTGATCGTGAATTCTTTTTTTAAAAACAGGAAAAGGTAACAGAAGATGATAAAGTGCTACCTGGAGCTTCATCTGAGCATCATGATGGAGTGGTGGAGGATGCTTGGTCTGACAGTAGAGCTAAACCAACTCTGTTTACTCTGAGCAATCCTGAGGATGACCGTGCTGAAATGGAAGAGTCTTCAGAAAGCATACCTGGAGGTGGTTTGGAGAAAATGGATGTCAGCAAAGAAAATAGTAAGTTCTCTGCCAGGTCAGAGCAAACTACTTTGCAGTATCATGATGCAAAATCACCTGATGGTTTTGAAGACGATGTTGTCTTTATAGCTGCTAAACCAGCTAATTCTTCCACTGAAGAAACTGCTGATTTCCAAGAACTGGAGATGGGAGAAGACAGCGAAATTGTTGAAGAGAAACCTTTCCAGATGGAGCAACCAGACTCATCAGAACTAAGACAAGAAGCTGGTGTGTTTCATCCTATGATAACCTAAGTTTCTGAATTTTTCGAATGTCTTCAGAAGGTTCGATTACTGATGAGTGCAGCAGTTAATGATGAGCGTTCACAAGTGTCCTGGGCACGTCCTTGTCCGAGGCTTTTAAAATTGCCACTGTGTTTTGAGTCCTTTTTTAGGTGTCGTGGACGTTATGAATGTACACTGCTTTTGGCTGGCATTTCTTGTGTGCAATTGCAGCTGAGAGGCAGCAGTGATTTGTGGGAGTTTTGAGAGGGATACAAGTCGAAAACTTAGGCTTCTGGTTATGTTTTAGGGGTACTTCTGTAGGCTGCAGGTTTTTTACAGTAAGTTTAGTGTATGGCGTGCTTTGACTAGATAAATTTTTTAAATTATTTTTATTAGTAGTATTATTATTCTTTTGAACCACCTCATTAGTGCTCGGTATAGCCCAATACATGTGGCAGGATGGAGAACTGTATTGTTGGCTCCTGCTCCCTCTGTTACTTCCTGTTGCTTAAACCTGTGTCCATCCTAGAGCAGTGAGGTTAAAATTCTATAAATCTCTTCCAGCTGTGATAAGCATCCCTGAGAGTGAGGATGTGGTCAGTACTCCTTCAGAAAATGGCCTCGAGGGGAAGGGTGTGGATTTACCTAAAGAACGTAACCTAGAAGCAGCTGAAGTTGAAGAAGATGTTGCTTTTCTGCAGGAAGAAATAACTGTTTCTAACAATCTTCCTAAAACTGAGGAAATTAATGTAAGTAAACTATTTTCCCATTTTCTACAAAATAGAAAACACTGTGCAAATTGAGGACAGTCCTGCCTTACTGACAACCAGAAAGCACACAAAAATGTCTCAGTTTCTTTAGCTGGTTAACACAAGTTAAAACCTCATTACGTAAGGGCAGACACGTTTTTCTCCTAAGCATTTTCTCTACCTAAAACACAGAATAGAACCTGTCAAGACTTGGGCCTCTGAGAGCCGTCGTAGTACAAAAAAACCCTTTAAGCTTTGCGGGCATAGTTGTATTTTAGCCTGTTAGATGCAGAGCCGGTCACCCTGTGTGGATTTGTAGTCAGTCCAGAAAGTACTGCAGTGTGACGATTACTGCCAGTTGTGTATACGACTTGTATTGTAAAGCTGCTCACTTTGTTCACGGGTGGTGGCCAACCGTTAGTCATGAACAGAAAGGCCACAAATGGATCATGTGATTGCATACACTGAATACTCTCTTCTCTGTCCCGTAAAGGCATAAACTTTTATCTGTAGTAGGGAGTACACTGTATGCTTCTAGCTTTACATTCAGTGGTGATCTGAAAGGAAAAGCAACATTTCACTGTCCTCAGTTTCATCTCGCTCAGTTCCAAGTTAGTCTGTTTGGTCATTAATAATGCATTAACAGACATTTTCTAACTTTAGGTTGTTGAAATCAGTGCGCTTAAGGCACAAACCTCGGAAGCACCACCTGAAACATCACCATTCAGTGAGCTGCATCCATCAGGCAATCTTCAATACAGCTATGATGCTACAGAGCGACAGTTTGCGCGTGATATTGTCAAGGATCAAGAGGTGCAGCCTAGTGACCAACTCCTTTTAGCTGTGCCAATTAAAAGAGGCAGAAGAAGAAAGAGGAGTTTGTCGCAAGTTTCAGAAAATTCTGACCTTGATCTGTCTAAATCATTGCTTCCTCAAAGAGACTTCAAACTTCCTGTCACTCCTAGAAGAAGCGCTAGGAAGAGGGCACAAAAGCTCTTGGCAAACGCTGACTCTCCCTCTACTCAGGGAGATACACGTTCAGGTGGGAGAGTGGAAATCCTTGATACTCCTCAGAGGAGAACAAGAAGAGTTCCACGTGCTGAACCAGAAAAAATGGATACTCATGAGCAAACACCTGCACAGCCAAACGAGGAATCAACCGCACCCAGGACTGCAGCAAGGACAGGGCGTCGGGGCAGAAAGAGACGATCAATATTGGAGGAGAGCACAGGGGAGGAGGCCTTCCGCCAAGGACCTGGTGGCAGTCCTTTGCTGCTTGAAGACATAAACCCATCAGGACGTGACAAAAGACCCAGACCGTAGACAGATCACATTACAAGAACATGCCCAGTGTGCAAATAAGGCCGCAGACAACTAAGTGATTTAATCCCCCATCAGAACTTCTTCTCATGGAAGATTACTCTCAGGGTTGTCAGCGCAATAAATTTATTTGCTGCAATTTCATCACCTCCCATGTCACCAACCATAAATAGCTTAGTTGTTGATTTCTGGTGGGGAAGAAACAAGTTACCCACAGCAGCCAATCCATAGTTTCTCGTGAGTTGTTAGGCAATGTTTGTAACCTCTTAGTCTAGGCCAATCTGAAAATACTATGAAATAATAGAATTTCAAGTAATAAGATAGCATTTGTGTCTTATTTTGTTGGTACTTTTGTCTTCTGTGCAAAACTTCCAGGTTTCCATCCCAGGAATGCTTTTTTCACCAAATTAGTCAAGAGAATGAGTCTCTTTGAGATGCTTGGAGAGAAATGTACTGTGGTTCCTTTTGAATGAAAGCTGTTCCTCAGATAAAAAGCATTGTCCAATGCACTGTGCTACGTGGATGACCAATGTGTGAGGTAGAGGGGAAAATGCAAGTGACGGTTACTGATGTGCCCGTTGGTTCGGGTCACTTATTCCTTGGCTGTGTGTCACCTGGCATGGTTCAAGAGCAGGCTTATCCCACAGCAGCCGTTGGTGTGGTGTGCCTTGCTGTTGAACTTGGTTTAAATCCAGGTGAAACCATGAATTATTAGTGAATGCCTGATTGCTTGTCATCTGATGCTACAATTGTAATTTTAATACACAGAGAGAGAAGGATGCAGGAAGTAGGTGTGTGATTTCTGTGAACACCGACAGCACAAGCATGTATGACCCGAGGAATCCAGGGCACGGGAAAACCTGTACTTTTGATCTAGCCTATTGGTCTCACAGTAGCTTCCTAAAGGAGAACGACATGCTCATCTCCACAGGATCCAACAGTTACGCGGGCCAGGTAAGATTTTAGTCAAAGAACCAACTAGAAGCAGTTTTTGCTAATGCGCAGTTGTAGGCTGGTCAGTTCATTTATCTCCCACTATTAGCTTGCTCATCTGTGAAGAGGAGGCACTTGGTCATTCTCTGGAGAGAGCTCTTCCATGATCGTGGTCAGGGAGTGCTGGAGAAGGGCTGGCAAGGTGATAACGCCACTCTGCTGGCGTACGGTCAGACCGGCTCAGGGAAGAGCCCACGAGCATTGATCAGGTATGATGCAAAGAGAGGCCCGGGGCCTGTTGTGTGCCAAGAGCTCTTCAAAGCCACCCGCAATCGGGAGAAGAACAAGCAGTACCAGGTGGGATTAGCACAAAGTGTCATTCATTTCCAAGATCCTTCCAGGAGGCACTCTAGACGACTCAGTTAATTTCAGATTAGCAAAAATAGAAACTGTGAGTATATGGAGCAACTTACAGCACGAGCCATAGTGGATCCTATAAAACAGTGTTGAAAAATAGTTGATGTAGTACAGCTAGATTTACGGAGAAACCCTCAAATGATAATTTGTCACAGGTCTAATTAATTGATGCCTAACACGAGAACTAAAAAATGTATGGTTTTAGTAAACCTTTGCTTTTAACAAGTGTTCAAACACTCATCTGCCTTTACCTACCATACAGTGAGATGACCTTTAATCTCCGTGTGCTTCCTAACTTCACTCTTGCACAGGGTATTTATTCATGAGAAAGTCTTTCCAGCACCTCAGTAAAGAAAATGAATGCTTTCTTCTTATGCTTTACCTTCATAGTGTACAGAAGCTTTATAGTGCCATACCTCTCCTATACAGCAGGAGCGATGCTTTTAGCCCTGCAGTACAGCTTTTGTAGCTGCTGGGTGCTCCCACTCCACAGCATCCTCCTGCGCTTGGAGTGCAGTGGGTTCTAGCACCGCTGTAAGCAGAAAGCTTCGCTCCCGTGCAGGAGTGCCTTCTGTCTACAAAAGTACCACCCTGATGACTGAAGGCTGCTTGTGGTTTACTCCTGTTTACTCCCTTAAGAAAGAGCGCTTTGTTTTCCCTAACCAGCCTCCCCAGCTCCGTGCCAGCAGAAATGAGGCAGGGATGCCATTTGCCAACAGGTTTCTCTTTTCCTTTGACATCAGCCACTGCGCGCCCCTGTGATAAACACAGCAGTGAAAACTCATTCCTTCCCATCTCGCTCGCCGTATCAACGTGGAAATGCAAAACCCTCTGCGAAGCCGAGTTACTCCTATAGCGGACAGTTCTTGTTGCTTGGACAGAGGAAAAAACTCATGTCCTGGCTCTTTATTTTTGCTTTTAATTCTTAACCATAATCTTACTGTTACAGAACAGATTCGTTTTTGACGTCAGTGGCTGTACTACTGCGAAGCTCAACGCTTGATGCCAGTGCTTGCCAAGTAACCAAACTCTGGCATCCTGTAATCCTGCCATCCCATAGCCCTAGCACCCTGTAACCCCAGTGTACCATAACCCCAGCACATTGTAGCCCTAAGGTATCAAAGAATTGAACGCAGACTCCCTGGAGATCTCCGCCAGAGCCTTCAGGTGGTTCCAGATCTCAGACATCACAACTTTGAAGTGGGAGTGGGACAGGGCCACCAGGACAGCACCAGCATCCATCTTTACATCACCTCTCCGTGGATGAGTCTTTGACCAGCTGGCCTAAAAAGAGCGAAAATCACCCAGAATCGAGCTGTGCTCAAGGTTTTGCTGGCAGTCTGGTTTCTTGAGCTGCCTGGTGGCGCCGCTCCTGGGGGGCACTCGAGAAGGAGGGCGGCTGCCTGTACCTGCAGGCAGGCGGTGGAGTCTGCGCAGCAGGAGTGAGCGGTGGTTTGTGTGGCTGTTGAAGGGGTTTGGCCTTTAAATGTGTCCAGCCTGGTCCGCCTGGTTCCTTTTTCCTTGCAGCTTGTATCTGGACCTTAAATAGACTTTTTTTTAGAAGCAAAACGAACAAGCAAACAAAGAAAAAACCAGCTGGGCAATTTTTTTCCCCCCAGCTGGGCTTTTTTCCCCAGTCCTGGCCACTCTGCAAGGCGATGCTTGTCACCGATAGTAGGGTGCAGGATTGGGCCCAGGGCAGGGCTTTTGCAGGCAGCACATTTCTGGAGGCTCCTGGTAATGCGATTGCTGGGGATTGATCAAGAAGTGGGGCAGTTGCCCAGAATTGCTATTTTTGGTCTCTTCCCATCACCCATCACTGTTTTTTTCTTTCTCTTTCTCTCTCTGTCTTTAGCCCCTCTCTGACTGCATTTTCTAACTCCTCCCTGTCTGTCCTATAGCCTGTTGCTATGTTTTTCTTTCTCTACACCTCTCTCTCCCGCTCCCTCGCCTTCTCCTTTTTCTGTTGCTGTGTTCTGCTTCCTGGCCACCTTTTTCCTCTCTGTCCTGCAGCTTATTACCTGCATCACGTCTTTACCAATGCTGGTGGGTACCAACCTGCAGCTCCTTACAGGAATTGGACGACTTCTCACTGGCTAGATGGCAAGTGATGCTGTATCAGTCCCCAGAGATGCAACGCTGTGGGGGAAGGAAAGAGGAGAGGTATGAGGCAAAGCCAGGCTCACAAACCCTGCTGCAAGGCACAGGCTAGACAAGATGGCCCAGCACCCTGTCCAGCCAAATCTTAGAAGTGTCCAGTGTTGGGCAATCCACCACTTCCCTGGGGAGGCTGTTGCAATGGCTGATTGTTCTCACTGTGGACAATTTTCCTCTTGCGTCCAGTCGGAACCTCCCCAGGAGTGCCTTGTACCCATTACTCCTTCTCTTTTCCATGTGACTCCTTGTAAAAAGGGAGTCTCCATCTTCCTTGTAGCCACCCTTTGGATACTGGAATGTGGTGATGAGGTCTCCCCTAAGCCTTCTCCTCTCAAGGCAAAACAAACCCAGTTCTCCCAGCCTTTCCTCATATGGCAGGCTTCCCAGCCCTTGGATCATCTTTGTGGCCCTTCTCTGGACCCTCTCCAGCCTGGCCACATCTCTTTTGTATAGCGGCGACCAAAACTGTACACAGTATTCCAGGTGCGGCCTGCCAAGCCCTGAGTAGAGGGGGATCATGGCTTCTTTATCTGTGCTGGGGATGCCCTCGTTGATGCAACCCAGCATCCTGTTGGCTTTCTTTGCTGCCGCAGCACACTGTGCACTCGTGTCGAGCTTGTTGTCTGCCAGGAGCCCCAGGTGCCTTTCCACGCAGCTGCTCCCCAGACGGGTAGATGCCAGCCTGTGGTGCACTCCTGCATCTCTGCAAACCTTGCTCTGGAGAGCACTGATTGCTGAATGAGCGTCCACACTTTAAAGAGCATCACTGAATTTTGATACACCCCTTGCAAGTAATTAGTAAAACCCCTTATAAGGCAATTGCAGGTTCGTAATGCTTTGATGACTTTCACTGCCTACCGTGCTATTTTTTATCCAGGACCTGCTTTTGACTTTTCCAACATGTCGCTATCTCTGACAACGTCAGCGGCTAAGCAGTTAACAGAACTACAAGGAATGGGCAAGGTTCTTCCAGTTGTGCCCTTTTCTTTATTTCATGTTAATAAAAAGCAGCTGGAAGTTTTTACCCTTTACTTCCTCGTCCCTTCCCAGTGCTTCTTCTGACTCTGTGTAACACTACAAACTTTGGTAATGTTGGTTTCCCTGGAAAACTCTGTGGGCAAGTCTACAGGCCTGCTGAGCCCTGCCTTAGGACCAGACCCGCTGGCCGTGGAGCTGGTGATGTTGGAGGTGTCTGAGGAGAGAACTGGAGCAGGGTCTGGTGCTGGGGCATGGCGGGACCTGCACCTCTGAGCACACTCGGCACACTGACATATCTGCTGTCCACCTGGACGAGAGAGCAGAACTGACCCTGGACTGCTCTTGCAGGCACGTTTAGATATGGCCCCTGGGACTCTGGAGAACTAGTGTACCTGTGAGGTCAGAGGTGGCACATTTGACTCATGAGCAAAAGCAAAAAAGATGCATTGGTATTTCAACCATTTAGTTTTACGTACTCTACTTAGACAAATGTCGGTCATCAAGGACTCACCATCCACTCCAATCTTTCAGTCTCTTGGACCAGTATGTTCCCGAAGCAGCACTTGAGAAGACAGGCCTTGTTTTACTTAAATCAATCAGTAAAACTAATTGCTACTTAATTAGCGCATCAGTTTCTTAACCCAGAAAGCAAAAAGGATAACTCTCCCTAAGCATCCTTCTCATCTCAAAGGCAAAGAAAGGTATTTTGAAATACATTCACACAATTTTTATATACTATAGACACAACACAAAATGTGCTGCTTGCTTTTCTAAAATACCAGAGTACTGACTTCATTGCTTTCTTGGAAAATGATATTTTCAAAGGACTCGGTTGGTCAATAAATGCGGAAGAAGTAAAACCAAGGTCAAGGTTAACAGTACGGTTATGTAAAAAGAAAGCGGTTAAGCTTTGCAGACTGTCAACAAAGGGGAGGAACACCTTTGGGAAACAACTAAACTCGTTCTGGCTGAAGACAGTGGATCCCATTAAGGCCGACATGGAGTCTGAGTCACGAGGCTCTTCTCAGAGCATGTCAGATGACACCAAGGACAGACCACAAAGCCAGTCTTATCACACCTCTGCTCTGCAGCTGCGACTGACGGGTACGGAAGTCAGGCAGAAAAGGCTTTCCCTATCATCACAGGCTGCCTCGCTGGGCTTTATGAGCACCTCCTCCCAGCGCTCCCCCTCCTGTGCCGAGCACCCCGTATCACCCGGTCTGCCCAGCAGCTGACCCGGGCGCCTGCGCACTCCCATAGGCAGCGCTGCCTCCAAAGGTAGGTCCGCCCTTCTCCTCTCCTGCTCCCTCCACACGGGTGCGGAAGGAGGAACAGCAATAGTTTGCAGACTCAGTAATTCATTGGTGATGGCTGTACGTGGCAGGGACGCAGCTTTCGCAAGTATTTTGCCCTGCGCAAGAGGGATCTGCCCCAGTGCACATAGGCAAAAGGCTTCCGGGCTGAGCAAAGCTGGGTTGGTTTTCTCTGAAAAGGTTTTGTTTTCTGTCTTGTGACCCATTGGACAGAACAGATCCACAACTCGCAAAGGCACATAGCGAAGTCTGTTTGTTGTGGGAGTGTTTAGGCCAGAATCCCTTCCAAGCCAAAAAGCAGTGTCTTCCACTTAACCGCATCAGGAAGAGCCCCGGCTGGTCAATTTTGCTGCGCTCAGACTCGGCGGGCGTCACAGCTGCTCCTCACACCCCGCATGTCAGTCCCTGGGGCAGCGTGCCGCGGCGGCGCTCCCACACCAGGGCAGCTCCAGGAGAAGCCCTGCAGTGTGCGACCAGCGTTCCCCACGCCGGCACCGCCCGGCCTCGGCGTTGCCCCTCGGCCCCTTCCTGCGCCAGGACACACGGCACCGGCACTGGAGAGGGCTGCTCCCGGCCGTGCCGGCCGCCCCAGCGCTGCAGAGAGCCGGCCACGATGCCCAGCCAGGGCCACGAGGTGCAGGGCCTCTGCGGCACACGGCCCCACCGGGGGGCAGGATGGGGCGGTCTCAGTCCCCCTCCCCCCCGGGAGCCCCGCCCTCCGAGGTGACGTATGGGAGTGGGGCGCACTGGCGTGGTGCTTGGGGGAGGGGCGGTGCCCCGGGGGCATGGCCATGGGGGCGTGGCCGTGCTGTGAGGTCACAGACCCCGCTGTGCCACACCGTGGTGTGCAGTGCTGTGCTGCGGGCACCAATCCAGCAGTGCCAGCTGTGGCAGCAGCGGCAGCGGCAGCGGCAGTGACTGCAGCAGCAGCAGTGACAGCAGCAGCAGCAGTGACTGCAGCAGCGACTGCAGCAGCAGTGACAGCAGCAGCAGTGACAGCAGCAGCAGCAGCAGCAGTGACTGCAGCAGTGACAGCAGCAGCAGCAGCGGCAGCAGCGGCAGCAGCATGGTGCAGGCGCGGGGGGCTGTGGCCCCCACCCGCCTCCTCCTTCTGCTCCTCCTGGTGGCCCTGCAAGCCCGGGACGCCCGGGCTGCTCCGTGGTGAGTGCGGGGATTAGGTAGGTGGGCAGGTGAGGGCCGGCACCCAGCCCTGGGCAGCGTGGAGCAGCGCCCAGCACACCTTGGAGTGGTAGCGGGGCCGGGGTCATGGTGGAGCAAGGCTGGGAGAGCGCCAGGGCTGGGCTGAGCCAGGTGAGCCACGGCCAGCTCCGCAGGCAAGTGGGAGGCAGTCGCGCTGCGGGAGGCACAGGGGCTGCGGCCACTGCGGGGGGATTTTCCAGGTGAATGGTGGGGCTGGGAGCAGTGCTGCAGGGTGGTGAACCATCCCTAGAGCCGGCGCTGTGCTGCCCAGTCCCGGTGCAGCCTTCCCGCAGCCTGCACGTCGGGGCCAGAGCTGCACGGCAGGGCAAGGCAATAGCCTGCGGGAGCACTTCTACGCCCGGCTGGTCACAGCTGTGCCCGGGGCCGTGGCTCTGCCGCTCCCCAGCCTGGTCCCAGCTTTCAGCCTCGGGCATGTCTGTCCTGGGGAGGTGTCCGCTCAGGAAGACGGGAGCATTCCTGCTCTAGCCCTGTAGTGCTCTCTTTGGGCAAAGCCAGGTCCCCGACATACAGCCCCTGCCCGCAGCCCAAGGGAACCGATGGGGCAGCAGCGGTGCAGCCTCCCACTGGCCAGCAGGCTCTTCTCCACGAGATGTGCGAATGTTCATTTTTTTTTTTTCCTCCAGTGCTTTCACGTGGGCTTCTTTTGTGCACAGTAGAGATCTCCCAGTAAGAAAGCCCCGAGGGGCCGTATGTTTGTCCATCCAGTGCTTGAGGCATGTTGCATATGGCCGGGAAATGGTATTTTGAGAGCTTCCAGGTGCCAGCCAACAGGTCACTCAGGCCCCTCTGCAGCTTTGGAAATCTCCACCCGTGTCTGGGTCCCACACCGTTACCTGACCCCCCTCCAGTCACTGCAGCACACTGAGAAAGAAGTAGATCACAACAGCTGATGGAAATGTGCTTGGTTACAGCTGCGCCTCTAGGCGATGGCCACCAGACTTCTCAGCCAGATGTTGTCTGGGAGCCTCAGGGCGATCCCACAGGTTGTGTCACTGGAATGAATGAGCATTTAGGTTTGAATATGCTGTTTGTATGAAACTTTACTTAATAATTTCTTGGCCAATGCTCCGACGTGCAGAAGAGCAGAGAGGGCACGGCTCGGGCTCAGTGACGTGCCCTGGGGCACTCTGCCTTGCGAAGCTGTCTTTGCCAGACTCTCCGAGCCTGTGCTGCTGCCAGTGCCTGCTGCAAAGCCAGTGGGCTCTCTGGGGTTGACTTCAGAGCTGGTGTGAGCTCCAGGGAACCCTTTCTCCCAACAGACCCATGCATGGTTTGTTTTGGATCACCATGGTCCAGGCACCCAGTAACTGTCTGCACGCTGCTCCTGAGTGGAAGGGAGAGACGAGTGCCATGGAGCAATCCCGCGTTTGAACGGCATTCACTGCCGTGAATGAAGAAGTGTCTGAAGAAGTGTACTGAAATATTTCACAGGAGCTGCTCTGTTCTGTTTGTTTGCAGATGTGGCTGGAGGCAATGGAGATCCAGCCTCCCGGCTGGGTTCCAGGGCTGACGCGCAGGGAGATTCTACGGGTACGTCATGGCTTTTTACTTCCTTTGAGAGCTGCCAGCTCAAAGCCCAAATGCGAGCGAGGCACCTCCTGTGGGTGTGAGAACACAGACCTGCGTGTGAGTGCCATGTCATTACATGACCCCCTCATATGTTCTGCTATTCTGTTATGACTGTGGATATCACAGTGTATGACGGAAACCTGCCATGGGTGTTTGGTTGCAGATGTGGCTCCAGCTCCTCGGCTGGATCCTGCGCTGGAGCTCACCTGGCATCCCAGGGGTGAGTAGTCAGGCAGTCCTGACTGACTTCACAGGCTAAGCACTCCTTTTCAATATTTTATCAGAGAGAAATTTAACTGGATACTTTCTGTTAAGGTCCTGAAAGAGCTAAGTATAAAGCCGAAATAGGGAAATCTTCCCAGAGGTCATCAGAAGTCCTAAAGGAAATCCTGAAAGACCTGGAGAAAGCAGCACCTGGTGGGTATATGTCACTCCTAACCAGAAGACTTGGGAAGCTGAGGTTTTAGACACACCTGTGGACAACAGGCAACACACGCAGAAAGGGATCGATGGGAGCCTTGCTGCACTGCACTCGATTCCACACCTGGCAGGCGCTGGTGAGCCACAGAGATGGTCCAGAGTCTCGGCTGCCAGTTGTGCTTCAAGCTGAGTCCCAGGGACAGCTGCTGCCCCAGTTACAGCATTACTGGTCAGAGCAGTTCTGGGCAGACAGTGGTACCCGGCTGGCAGGACTGGTGCTGCTCACGCCTTGATGCCAGTCGCTGGAGGGGAGAGTGCCCTTGGGCGGCGCAGGGGATGCGCAGGCAGCTTGGGGTCGCTGAGAGCGGCAGACTCTGCTGGGGCTGCAGGCATGCCCTGGCCAGGACCGGAGCAGCCTGGCTTCAAAGAATGCTCCAGCCCAGTTGTTCTCCTGCTCCAATGGCAGAAGCGGGCCCCTGGCTTCTGCAGACGTTTGCGGTGTCATAGGGGGCTCTGTCGGTGCTAGGGCAGCAGCAGTTCCCTGGCTTGTGCCGGTGCTTGTGATGTCACTTGTAGCTGAGTCGCTTTGAAGGCAGAAGCAGGCCCCTGGCTTCTGCAGGCACTTGTGATGTCATAGGCGCCTGGACTAGGTGCTAGGGCAGAAGCAGGCCCCCGCCTTGTGTTGGTGCTTGTGATGTCACTTGTAGCTGAGTCGCTTTGAAGTCAGGAGCTGCCCCTGGTTTCTGCAGCTTTTGGTGATGCCATAGGCCCTGAGTATGTTCTATGGCTTGTGACCCTGGCTTGTGCCGGTTCTAGTGATGTCACTTGTAGGTGAGTCGCTTTAAGGCAGGAGCTGCCCCCTGGCTTCTGTAGCTTTTGGTGATGTCATGGATGCCTGTGCTAGGGCAGAAGGCGGCCAGTGGCTGCTACTGGTGCTTCTGATGTCATAGGCCCTGAAGAGGTGGTAGATGAGAAACAGGCCCGAGGCTTGTGCCGGTGCTTCTGACGTCACTTGTACCTGAACCATTTTTAAGGCAGGCGCTGGCTCCAGGCTTCTGCAGCCACTTGTGATGTCACAGGCACCTCAGGAGGTGCTCGGGCAGAAGCAGGCCCCTGGCTCGTGCCGCTGCTTCTGATGTCACCTGTAGCTGAGTATCCTTCAAGGCAGAAGCAGGCCCCTGACTTGTGCCGGTGCTCGTGAGGTCACGTTTCTCTGAGTCGCTTTCAAGGCAGAAGCAGTCCCCTGGCTTCTGCCGGTGCCTATGATGTCACAAGTGGCTGAAGAAGCCAAGGGCCATCTCCTGCCTTAAATCTAGTCATCTAAAAGTCACATCACAATAACCAGGACAAACCACGGGCCTGCTTCTGCCCTTTCACCTTCGTAGGCGCCTCGGACATCACCAAAAGCTATAGAAGCCAGGGGCCTTCTCCGTCTTCAAAAGCTCCTCAGCTGCAAGTGCCATCATCATAAGGACTGGCGCAAGCCAGGGGCCTGCCTCTGCCCTAGCACCTCCTCAGGCTCCTGTGACATCACAAGCGGCTGCTGAAGCCAGGGGCCAGCTCCACCCCTAAAAGATACTCAGCTACAAGGGACATCACAAGCAGTGGCACAAGCCAGGGCCCTGCTTCTGCCCGAGCACCTACGCAGGCTCCTGTGACACCACAAGCAGCTGCAGAAGCCAGGGGTATGTACTGCCTGCAATGGGACTCAGCTACAAGTGACATCACAAGCACCGGCACAGGCCAGGGGCCGGCTTTGGCCCTATCACCTTCTCAGGGCCTATGATATCACAACCAGCTGCAGAAGCTTTGGGCTTGCTCATGCCTTCAAAGCGACTCAGCTACAAGGGACATCACGTGCACCGGCACAGTCACGGTCCTGCTTCTGCCTTCAAAGGGACTGAGATACAAGTGACATCACAAGCACCGGCACAGGCCAGGGTCCTGCTTCTGACTCAAAAGCGACTCAGCTACAAGTGACATCACAAGCAGCTGCAGATACCAGTGGCCAGCTCCTGCCTTCCAAGCGACTTTAGCTACAGGTGACATCACAAGCACCGGACAAGCCAGGGAACAGCTCCTGCCTTCAGAGCCACTCAGCTACAAGTGACATCAGAAGCGCCGGTACAAGCCAGGGGCCTGCTTCTGCCCGAGCACCTACTCAGGCGCCTGTGACATCACAATTGGCCGCAGAAGCTAGAGACCAGCTTATGCCTTCAGAGCCACTCAGCTACAAGTGACATCAGAAGCAGCTGTAGCTAGGGACCTGCTACTGCCTTAAAAGATACTAACCTACAAGTGACATCACAAGCAGCGGAACAAGCCAGGGCCCTGCTTCTGCCCTGGCACCTCCTCAGGGCCTATGACATCACAAGCACCAGCTGTAGAAGGAGCCTCTGCCTCGAAAGCGACTCAGCGACAAGTGACGTTGTCACCGACGCCGGGAACTAAACTCCTTTACCCTGGGCATGTTCAAGAGCAGGCATTCCATTATTCGGCGCCGGGTGCACGGGGGATCTTTCCTGCTACGATGCACACCTCCCTGAGCCTGAGTAGGTGCTAGGGCAGAAGCAGGCCCCTGGCTTGTGCCACTGCTTGTGATGTCACTTGTAGCTGAGTATCTTTGATGGCAGGACCTGGCCCCTGGCTTCTGCAGACGTTTGCGGTGTCATAGGGGGCTCTGTCGGTGCTAGGGCAGCAGCAGTTCCCTGGCTTGTGCCGGTGCTTGTGATGTCACTTGTAGCTGAGTCGCTTTGAAGGCAGAAGCAGGCCCCTGGCTTCTGCAGGCACTTGTGATGTCATAGGCGCCTGGACTAGGTGCTAGGGCAGAAGCAGGCCCCCGCCTTGTGTTGGTGCTTGTGATGTCACTTGTAGCTGAGTCGCTTTGAAGTCAGGAGCTGCCCCTGGTTTCTGCAGCTTTTGGTGATGCCATAGGCCCTGAGTATGTTCTATGGCTTGTGACCCTGGCTTGTGCCGGTTCTAGTGATGTCACTTGTAGGTGAGTCGCTTTAAGGCAGGAGCTGCCCCCTGGCTTCTGTAGCTTTTGGTGATGTCATGGATGCCTGTGCTAGGGCAGAAGGCGGCCAGTGGCTGCTACTGGTGCTTCTGATGTCATAGGCCCTGAAGAGGTGGTAGATGAGAAAGAGGCCCGAGGCTTGTGCCGGTGCTTCTGACGTCACTTGTACCTGAACCATTTTTAAGGCAGGCGCTGGCTCCAGGCTTCTGCAGCCACTTGTGATGTCACAGGCACCTCAGGAGGTGCTCGGGCAGAAGCAGGCCCCTGGCTCGTGCCGCTGCTTCTGATGTCACCTGTAGCTGAGTATCCTTCAAGGCAGAAGCAGGCCCCTGACTTGTGCCGGTGCTCGTGAGGTCACGTTTCTCTGAGTCGCTTTCAAGGCAGAAGCAGTCCCCTGGCTTCTGCCGGTGCCTATGATGTCACAAGTGGCTGAAGAAGCCAAGGGCCATCTCCTGCCTTAAATCTAGTCATCTAAAAGTCACATCACAATAACCAGGACAAACCACGGGCCTGCTTCTGCCCTTTCACCTTCGTAGGCGCCTCGGACATCACCAAAAGCTATAGAAGCCAGGGGCCTTCTCTGTCTTCAAAAGCTCCTCAGCTGCAAGTGCCTTATGATTAAGGACTGGCGCAAGCCCCCTGCCTGCCTCTGCCCTAGCACCTCCTCAGGCTCCTGTGACATCACAAGCAGCTGCAGAAGCCAGGGGCCAGCTCCACCCCTAAAAGATACTCAGCTACAAGGGACATCACAAGCAGTGGCACAAGCCAGGGCCCTGCTTCTGCCCGAGCACCTACGCAGGCTCCTGTGACACCACAAGCAGCTGCAGAAGCCAGGGGTATGTACTGCCTGCAATGGGACTCAGCTACAAGTGACATCACAAGCACCGGCACAGGCCAGGGGCCGGCTTTGGCCCTATCACCTTCTCAGGGCCTATGATATCACAACCAGCTGCAGAAGCTTTGGGCTTGCTCATGCCTTCAAAGCGACTCAGCTACAAGGGACATCACGTGCACCGGCACAGTCACGGTCCTGCTTCTGCCTTCAAAGGGACTGAGATACAAGTGACATCACAAGCACCGGCACAGGCCAGGGTCCTGCTTCTGACTCAAAAGCGACTCAGCTACAAGTGACATCACAAGCAGCTGCAGATACCAGTGGCCAGCTCCTGCCTTCCAAGCGACTTTAGCTACAGGTGACATCACAAGCACCGGACAAGCCAGGGAACAGCTCCTGCCTTCAGAGCCACTCAGCTACAAGTGACATCAGAAGCGCCGGTACAAGCCAGGGGCCTGCTTCTGCCCGAGCACCTACTCAGGCGCCTGTGACATCACAATTGGCCGCAGAAGCTAGAGACCAGCTTATGCCTTCAGAGCCACTCAGCTACAAGTGACATCAGAAGCAGCTGTAGCTAGGGACCTGCTACTGCCTTAAAAGATACTAACCTACAAGTGACATCACAAGCAGCGGAACAAGCCAGGGCCCTGCTTCTGCCCTGGCACCTCCTCAGGGCCTATGACATCACAAGCACCAGCTGTAGAAGGAGCCTCTGCCTCGAAAGCGACTCAGCGACAAGTGACGTTGTCACCGACGCCGGGAACTGAACTCCTTTACCCTGGGCATGTTCAAGAGCAGGCATTCCATTATTCGGCGCCGGGTGCACGGGGGATCTTTCCTGCTACGATGCACACCTCCCTGAGCCTGAGTAGGTGCTAGGGCAGAAGCAGGCCCCTGGCTTGTGCCACTGCTTGTGATGTCACTTGTAGCTGAGTATCTTTGATGGCAGGACCTGGCCCCTGGCTTCTGCAGACGTTTGCGGTGTCATAGGGGGCTCTGTCGGTGCTAGGGCAGCAGCAGTTCCCTGGCTTGTGCCGGTGCTTGTGATGTCACTTGTAGCTGAGTCGCTTTGAAGGCAGAAGCAGGCCCCTGGCTTCTGCAGGCACTTGTGATGTCATAGGCGCCTGGACTAGGTGCTAGGGCAGAAGCAGGCCCCCGCCTTGTGTTGGTGCTTGTGATGTCACTTGTAGCTGAGTCGCTTTGAAGTCAGGAGCTGCCCCTGGTTTCTGCAGCTTTTGGTGATGCCATAGGCCCTGAGTATGTTCTATGGCTTGTGACCCTGGCTTGTGCCGGTTCTAGTGATGTCACTTGTAGGTGAGTCGCTTTAAGGCAGGAGCTGCCCCCTGGCTTCTGTAGCTTTTGGTGATGTCATGGATGCCTGTGCTAGGGCAGAAGGCGGCCAGTGGCTGCTACTGGTGCTTCTGATGTCATAGGCCCTGAAGAGGTGGTAGATGAGAAACAGGCCCGAGGCTTGTGCCGGTGCTTCTGACGTCACTTGTACCTGAACCATTTTTAAGGCAGGCGCTGGCTCCAGGCTTCTGCAGCCACTTGTGATGTCACAGGCACCTCAGGAGGTGCTCGGGCAGAAGCAGGCCCCTGGCTCGTGCCGCTGCTTCTGATGTCACCTGTAGCTGAGTATCCTTCAAGGCAGAAGCAGGCCCCTGACTTGTGCCGGTGCTCGTGAGGTCACGTTTCTCTGAGTCGCTTTCAAGGCAGAAGCAGTCCCCTGGCTTCTGCCGGTGCCTATGATGTCACAAGTGGCTGAAGAAGCCAAGGGCCATCTCCTGCCTTAAATCTAGTCATCTAAAAGTCACATCACAATAACCAGGACAAACCACGGGCCTGCTTCTGCCCTTTCACCTTCGTAGGCGCCTCGGACATCACCAAAAGCTATAGAAGCCAGGGGCCTTCTCTGTCTTCAAAAGCTCCTCAGCTGCAAGTGCCTTATGATTAAGGACTGGCGCAAGCCCCCTGCCTGCCTCTGCCCTAGCACCTCCTCAGGCTCCTGTGACATCACAAGCGGCTGCAGAAGCCAGGGGCCAGCTCCACCCCTAAAAGATACTCAGCTACAAGGGACATCACAAGCAGTGGCACAAGCCAGGGCCCTGCTTCTGCCCGAGCACCTACGCAGGCTCCTGTGACACCACAAGCAGCTGCAGAAGCCAGGGGTATGTACTGCCTGCAATGGGACTCAGCTACAAGTGACATCACAAGCACCGGCACAGGCCAGGGGCCGGCTTTGGCCCTATCACCTTCTCAGGGCCTATGATATCACAACCAGCTGCAGAAGCTTTGGGCTTGCTCATGCCTTCAAAGCGACTCAGCTACAAGGGACATCACGTGCACCGGCACAGTCACGGTCCTGCTTCTGCCTTCAAAGGGACTGAGATACAAGTGACATCACAGGCACCGGCACAGGCCAGGGTCCTGCTTCTGACTCAAAAGCGACTCAGCTACAAGTGACATCACAAGCAGCTGCAGATACCAGTGGCCAGCTCCTGCCTTCCAAGCGACTTTAGCTACAGGTGACATCACAAGCACCGGACAAGCCAGGGAACAGCTCCTGCCTTCAGAGCCACTCAGCTACAAGTGACATCAGAAGCGCCGGTACAAGCCAGGGGCCTGCTTCTGCCCGAGCACCTACTCAGGCGCCTGTGACATCACAATTGGCCGCAGAAGCTAGAGACCAGCTTATGCCTTCAGAGCCACTCAGCTACAAGTGACATCAGAAGCAGCTGTAGCTAGGGACCTGCTACTGCCTTAAAAGATACTAACCTACAAGTGACATCACAAGCAGCGGAACAAGCCAGGGCCCTGCTTCTGCCCTGGCACCTCCTCAGGGCCTATGACATCACAAGCACCAGCTGTAGAAGGAGCCTCTGCCTCGAAAGCGACTCAGCGACAAGTGACGTTGTCACCGACGCCGGGAACTAAACTCCTTTACCCTGGGCATGTTCAAGAGCAGGCATTCCATTATTCGGCGCCGGGTGCACGGGGGATCTTTCCTGCTACGATGCACACCTCCCTGAGCCTGAGTAGGTGCTAGGGCAGAAGCAGGCCCCTGGCTTGTGCCACTGCTTGTGATGTCACTTGTAGCTGAGTATCTTTGATGGCAGGACCTGGCCCCTGGCTTCTGCAGACGTTTGCGGTGTCATAGGGGGCTCTGTCGCTGCTAGGGCAGCAGCAGTTCCCTGGCTTGTGCCGGTTCTTGTGATGTCACTTGTAGCTGAGTCGCTTTGAAGGCAGAAGCAGGCCCCTGGCTTCTGCAGGCACTTGTGATGTCATAGGCGCCTGGACTAGGTGCTAGGGCAGAAGCAGGCCCCCGCCTTGTGTTGGTGCTTGTGATGTCACTTGTAGCTGAGTCGCTTTGAAGTCAGGAGCTGCCCCTGGTTTCTGCAGCTTTTGGTGATGCCATAGGCCCTGAGTATGTTCTATGGCTTGTGACCCTGGCTTGTGCCGGTTCTAGTGATGTCACTTGTAGGTGAGTCGCTTTAAGGCAGGAGCTGCCCCCTGGCTTCTGTAGCTTTTGGTGATGTCATGGATGCCTGTGCTAGGGCAGAAGGCGGCCAGTGGCTGCTACTGGTGCTTCTGATGTCATAGGCCCTGAAGAGGTGGTAGATGAGAAACAGGCCCGAGGCTTGTGCCGGTGCTTCTGACGTCACTTGTACCTGAACCATTTTTAAGGCAGGCGCTGGCTCCAGGCTTCTGCAGCCACTTGTGATGTCACAGGCACCTCAGGAGGTGCTCGGGCAGAAGCAGGCCCCTGGCTCGTGCCGCTGCTTCTGATGTCACCTGTAGCTGAGTATCCTTCAAGGCAGAAGCAGGCCCCTGACTTGTGCCGGTGCTCGTGAGGTCACGTTTCTCTGAGTCGCTTTCAAGGCAGAAGCAGTCCCCTGGCTTCTGCCGGTGCCTATGATGTCACAAGTGGCTGAAGAAGCCAAGGGCCATCTCCTGCCTTAAATCTAGTCATCTAAAAGTCACATCACAATAACCAGGACAAACCACGGGCCTGCTTCTGCCCTTTCACCTTCGTAGGCGCCTCGGACATCACCAAAAGCTATAGAAGCCAGGGGCCTTCTCCGTCTTCAAAAGCTCCTCAGCTGCAAGTGCCTTATGATTAAGGACTGGCGCAAGCCCCCTGCCTGCCTCTGCCCTAGCACCTCCTCAGGCTCCTGTGACATCACAAGCGGCTGCAGAAGCCAGGGGCCAGCTCCACCCCTAAAAGATACTCAGCTACAAGGGACATCACAAGCAGTGGCACAAGCCAGGGCCCTGCTTCTGCCCGAGCACCTACGCAGGCTCCTGTGACACCACAAGCAGCTGCAGAAGCCAGGGGTATGTACTGCCTGCAATGGGACTCAGCTACAAGTGACATCACAAGCACCGGCACAGGCCAGGGGCCGGCTTTGGCCCTATCACCTTCTCAGGGCCTATGATATCACAACCAGCTGCAGAAGCTTTGGGCTTGCTCATGCCTTCAAAGCGACTCAGCTACAAGGGACATCACGTGCACCGGCACAGTCACGGTCCTGCTTCTGCCTTCAAAGGGACTGAGATACAAGTGACATCACAAGCACCGGCACAGGCCAGGGTCCTGCTTCTGACTCAAAAGCGACTCAGCTACAAGTGACATCACAAGCAGCTGCAGATACCAGTGGCCAGCTCCTGCCTTCCAAGCGACTTTAGCTACAGGTGACATCACAAGCACCGGACAAGCCAGGGAACAGCTCCTGCCTTCAGAGCCACTCAGCTACAAGTGACATCAGAAGCGCCGGTACAAGCCAGGGGCCTGCTTCTGCCCGAGCACCTACTCAGGCGCCTGTGACATCACAATTGGCCGCAGAAGCTAGAGACCAGCTTATGCCTTCAGAGCCACTCAGCTACAAGTGACATCAGAAGCAGCTGTAGCTAGGGACCTGCTACTGCCTTAAAAGATACTAACCTACAAGTGACATCACAAGCAGCGGAACAAGCCAGGGCCCTGCTTCTGCCCTGGCACCTCCTCAGGGCCTATGACATCACAAGCACCAGCTGTAGAAGGAGCCTCTGCCTCGAAAGCGACTCAGCGACAAGTGACGTTGTCACCGACGCCGGGAACTAAACTCCTTTACCCTGGGCATGTTCAAGAGCAGGCATTCCATTATTCGGCGCCGGGTGCACGGGGGATCTTTCCTGCTACGATGCACACCTCCCTGAGCCTGAGTAGGTGCTAGGGCAGAAGCAGGCCCCTGGCTTGTGCCACTGCTTGTGATGTCACTTGTAGCTGAGTATCTTTGATGGCAGGACCTGGCCCCTGGCTTCTGCAGACGTTTGCGGTGTCATAGGGGGCTCTGTCGGTGCTAGGGCAGCAGCAGTTCCCTGGCTTGTGCCGGTGCTTGTGATGTCACTTGTAGCTGAGTCGCTTTGAAGGCAGAAGCAGGCCCCTGGCTTCTGCAGGCACTTGTGATGTCATAGGCGCCTGGACTAGGTGCTAGGGCAGAAGCAGGCCCCCGCCTTGTGTTGGTGCTTGTGATGTCACTTGTAGCTGAGTCGCTTTGAAGTCAGGAGCTGCCCCTGGTTTCTGCAGCTTTTGGTGATGCCATAGGCCCTGAGTATGTTCTATGGCTTGTGACCCTGGCTTGTGCCGGTTCTAGTGATGTCACTTGTAGGTGAGTCGCTTTAAGGCAGGAGCTGCCCCCTGGCTTCTGTAGCTTTTGGTGATGTCATGGATGCCTGTGCTAGGGCAGAAGGCGGCCAGTGGCTGCTACTGGTGCTTCTGATGTCATAGGCCCTGAAGAGGTGGTAGATGAGAAAGAGGCCCGAGGCTTGTGCCGGTGCTTCTGACGTCACTTGTACCTGAACCATTTTTAAGGCAGGCGCTGGCTCCAGGCTTCTGCAGCCACTTGTGATGTCACAGGCACCTCAGGAGGTGCTCGGGCAGAAGCAGGCCCCTGGCTCGTGCCGCTGCTTCTGATGTCACCTGTAGCTGAGTATCCTTCAAGGCAGAAGCAGGCCCCTGACTTGTGCCGGTGCTCGTGAGGTCACGTTTCTCTGAGTCGCTTTCAAGGCAGAAGCAGTCCCCTGGCTTCTGCCGGTGCCTATGATGTCACAAGTGGCTGAAGAAGCCAAGGGCCATCTCCTGCCTTAAATCTAGTCATCTAAAAGTCACATCACAATAACCAGGACAAACCACGGGCCTGCTTCTGCCCTTTCACCTTCGTAGGCGCCTCGGACATCACCAAAAGCTATAGAAGCCAGGGGCCTTCTCCGTCTTCAAAAGCTCCTCAGCTGCAAGTGCCTTATGATTAAGGACTGGCGCAAGCCCCCTGCCTGCCTCTGCCCTAGCACCTCCTCAGGCTCCTGTGACATCACAAGCGGCTGCAGAAGCCAGGGGCCAGCTCCACCCCTAAAAGATACTCAGCTACAAGGGACATCACAAGCAGTGGCACAAGCCAGGGCCCTGCTTCTGCCCGAGCACCTACGCAGGCTCCTGTGACACCACAAGCAGCTGCAGAAGCCAGGGGTATGTACTGCCTGCAATGGGACTCAGCTACAAGTGACATCACAAGCACCGGCACAGGCCAGGGGCCGGCTTTGGCCCTATCACCTTCTCAGGGCCTATGATATCACAACCAGCTGCAGAAGCTTTGGGCTTGCTCATGCCTTCAAAGCGACTCAGCTACAAGGGACATCACGTGCACCGGCACAGTCACGGTCCTGCTTCTGCCTTCAAAGGGACTGAGATACAAGTGACATCACAGGCACCGGCACAGGCCAGGGTCCTGCTTCTCACTCAAAAGCGACTCAGCTACAAGTGACATCACAAGCAGCTGCAGATACCAGTGGCCAGCTCCTGCCTTCCAAGCGACTTTAGCTACAGGTGACATCACAAGCACCGGACAAGCCAGGGAACAGCTCCTGCCTTCAGAGCCACTCAGCTACAAGTGACATCAGAAGCGCCGGTACAAGCCAGGGGCCTGCTTCTGCCCGAGCACCTACTCAGGCGCCTGTGACATCACAATTGGCCGCAGAAGCTAGAGACCAGCTTATGCCTTCAGAGCCACTCAGCTACAAGTGACATCAGAAGCAGCTGTAGCTAGGGACCTGCTACTGCCTTAAAAGATACTAACCTACAAGTGACATCACAAGCAGCGGAACAAGCCAGGGCCCTGCTTCTGCCCTGGCACCTCCTCAGGGCCTATGACATCACAAGCACCAGCTGTAGAAGGAGCCTCTGCCTCGAAAGCGACTCAGCGACAAGTGACGTTGTCACCGACGCCGGGAACTAAACTCCTTTACCCTGGGCATGTTCAAGAGCAGGCATTCCATTATTCGGCGCCGGGTGCACGGGGGATCTTTCCTGCTACGATGCACACCTCCCTGAGCCTGAGTAGGTGCTAGGGCAGAAGCAGGCCCCTGGCTTGTGCCACTGCTTGTGATGTCACTTGTAGCTGAGTATCTTTGATGGCAGGACCTGGCCCCTGGCTTCTGCAGACGTTTGCGGTGTCATAGGGGGCTCTGTCGCTGCTAGGGCAGCAGCAGTTCCCTGGCTTGTGCCGGTGCTTGTGATGTCACTTGTAGCTGAGTCGCTTTGAAGGCAGAAGCAGGCCCCTGGCTTCTGCAGGCACTTGTGATGTCATAGGCGCCTGGACTAGGTGCTAGGGCAGAAGCAGGCCCCCGCCTTGTGTTGGTGCTTGTGATGTCACTTGTAGCTGAGTCGCTTTGAAGTCAGGAGCTGCCCCTGGTTTCTGCAGCTTTTGGTGATGCCATAGGCCCTGAGTATGTTCTATGGCTTGTGACCCTGGCTTGTGCCGGTTCTAGTGATGTCACTTGTAGGTGAGTCGCTTTAAGGCAGGAGCTGCCCCCTGGCTTCTGTAGCTTTTGGTGATGTCATGGATGCCTGTGCTAGGGCAGAAGGCGGCCAGTGGCTGCTACTGGTGCTTCTGATGTCATAGGCCCTGAAGAGGTGGTAGATGAGAAAGAGGCCCGAGGCTTGTGCCGGTGCTTCTGACGTCACTTGTACCTGAACCATTTTTAAGGCAGGCGCTGGCTCCAGGCTTCTGCAGCCACTTGTGATGTCACAGGCACCTCAGGAGGTGCTCGGGCAGAAGCAGGCCCCTGGCTCGTGCCGCTGCTTCTGATGTCACCTGTAGCTGAGTATCCTTCAAGGCAGAAGCAGGCCCCTGACTTGTGCCGGTGCTCGTGAGGTCACGTTTCTCTGAGTCGCTTTCAAGGCAGAAGCAGTCCCCTGGCTTCTGCCGGTGCCTATGATGTCACAAGTGGCTGAAGAAGCCAAGGGCCATCTCCTGCCTTAAATCTAGTCATCTAAAAGTCACATCACAATAACCAGGACAAACCACGGGCCTGCTTCTGCCCTTTCACCTTCGTAGGCGCCTCGGACATCACCAAAAGCTATAGAAGCCAGGGGCCTTCTCCGTCTTCAAAAGCTCCTCAGCTGCAAGTGCCATCATCATAAGGACTGGCGCAAGCCAGGGGCCTGCCTCTGCCCGAGCACCTCCTCAGGCTCCTGTGACATCACAAGCGGCTGCAGAAGCCAGGGGCCAGCTCCACCCCTAAAAGATACTCAGCTACAAGGGACATCACAAGCAGTGGCACAAGCCAGGGCCCTGCTTCTGCCCGAGCACCTACGCAGGCTCCTGTGACACCACAAGCAGCTGCAGAAGCCAGGGGTATGTACTGCCTGCAATGGGACTCAGCTACAAGTGACATCACAAGCACCGGCACAGGCCAGGGGCCGGCTTTGGCCCTATCACCTTCTCAGGGCCTATGATATCACAACCAGCTGCAGAAGCTTTGGGCTTGCTCATGCCTTCAAAGCGACTCAGCTACAAGGGACATCACGTGCACCGGCACAGTCACGGTCCTGCTTCTGCCTTCAAAGGGACTGAGATACAAGTGACATCACAAGCACCGGCACAGGCCAGGGTCCTGCTTCTGACTCAAAAGCGACTCAGCTACAAGTGACATCACAAGCAGCTGCAGATACCAGTGGCCAGCTCCTGCCTTCCAAGCGACTTTAGCTACAGGTGACATCACAAGCACCGGACAAGCCAGGGAACAGCTCCTGCCTTCAGAGCCACTCAGCTACAAGTGACATCAGAAGCGCCGGTACAAGCCAGGGGCCTGCTTCTGCCCGAGCACCTACTCAGGCGCCTGTGACATCACAATTGGCCGCAGAAGCTAGAGACCAGCTTATGCCTTCAGAGCCACTCAGCTACAAGTGACATCAGAAGCAGCTGTAGCTAGGGACCTGCTACTGCCTTAAAAGATACTAACCTACAAGTGACATCACAAGCAGCGGAACAAGCCAGGGCCCTGCTTCTGCCCTGGCACCTCCTCAGGGCCTATGACATCACAAGCACCAGCTGTAGAAGGAGCCTCTGCCTCGAAAGCGACTCAGCGACAAGTGACGTTGTCACCGACGCCGGGAAGTAAACTCCTTTACCCTGGGCATGTTCAAGAGCAGGCATTCCATTATTCGGCGCCGGGTGCACGGGGGATCTTTCCTGCTACGATGCACACCTCCCTGAGCCTGAGTAGGTGCTAGGGCAGAAGCAGGCCCCTGGCTTGTGCCACTGCTTGTGATGTCACTTGTAGCTGAGTATCTTTGATGGCAGGACCTGGCCCCTGGCTTCTGCAGACGTTTGCGGTGTCATAGGGGGCTCTGTCGCTGCTAGGGCAGCAGCAGTTCCCTGGCTTGTGCCGGTGCTTGTGATGTCACTTGTAGCTGAGTCGCTTTGAAGGCAGAAGCAGGCCCCTGGCTTCTGCAGGCACTTGTGATGTCATAGGCGCCTGGACTAGGTGCTAGGGCAGAAGCAGGCCCCCGCCTTGTGTTGGTGCTTGTGATGTCACTTGTAGCTGAGTCGCTTTGAAGTCAGGAGCTGCCCCTGGTTTCTGCAGCTTTTGGTGATGCCATAGGCCCTGAGTATGTTCTATGGCTTGTGACCCTGGCTTGTGCCGGTTCTAGTGATGTCACTTGTAGGTGAGTCGCTTTAAGGCAGGAGCTGCCCCCTGGCTTCTGTAGCTTTTGGTGATGTCATGGATGCCTGTGCTAGGGCAGAAGGCGGCCAGTGGCTGCTACTGGTGCTTCTGATGTCATAGGCCCTGAAGAGGTGGTAGATGAGAAAGAGGCCCGAGGCTTGTGCCGGTGCTTCTGACGTCACTTGTACCTGAACCATTTTTAAGGCAGGCGCTGGCTCCAGGCTTCTGCAGCCACTTGTGATGTCACAGGCACCTCAGGAGGTGCTCGGGCAGAAGCAGGCCCCTGGCTCGTGCCGCTGCTTCTGATGTCACCTGTAGCTGAGTATCCTTCAAGGCAGAAGCAGGCCCCTGACTTGTGCCGGTGCTCGTGAGGTCACGTTTCTCTGAGTCGCTTTCAAGGCAGAAGCAGTCCCCTGGCTTCTGCCGGTGCCTATGATGTCACAAGTGGCTGAAGAAGCCAAGGGCCATCTCCTGCCTTAAATCTAGTCATCTAAAAGTCACATCACAATAACCAGGACAAACCACGGGCCTGCTTCTGCCCTTTCACCTTCGTAGGCGCCTCGCACATCACCAAAAGCTATAGAAGCCAGGGGCCTTCTCCGTCTTCAAAAGCTCCTCAGCTACAAGTGCCTTATGATTAAGGACTGGCGCAAGCCCCCTGCCTGCCTCTGCCCTAGCACCTCCTCAGGCTCCTGTGACATCACAAGCGGCTGCAGAAGCCAGGGGCCAGCTCCACCCCTAAAAGATACTCAGCTACAAGGGACATCACAAGCAGTGGCACAAGCCAGGGCCCTGCTTCTGCCCGAGCACCTACGCAGGCTCCTGTGACACCACAAGCAGCTGCAGAAGCCAGGGGTATGTACTGCCTGCAATGGGACTCAGCTACAAGTGACATCACAAGCACCGGCACAGGCCAGGGGCCGGCTTTGGCCCTATCACCTTCTCAGGGCCTATGATATCACAACCAGCTGCAGAAGCTTTGGGCTTGCTCATGCCTTCAAAGCGACTCAGCTACAAGGGACATCACGTGCACCGGCACAGTCACGGTCCTGCTTCTGCCTTCAAAGGGACTGAGATACAAGCGACATCACAAGCACCGGCACAGGCCAGGGTCCTGCTTCTGACTCAAAAGCGACTCAGCTACAAGTGACATCACAAGCAGCTGCAGATACCAGTGGCCAGCTCCTGCCTTCCAAGCGACTTTAGCTACAGGTGACATCACAAGCACCGGACAAGCCAGGGAACAGCTCCTGCCTTCAGAGCCACTCAGCTACAAGTGACATCAGAAGCGCCGGTACAAGCCAGGGGCCTGCTTCTGCCCGAGCACCTACTCAGGCGCCTGTGACATCACAATTGGCCGCAGAAGCTAGAGACCAGCTTATGCCTTCAGAGCCACTCAGCTACAAGTGACATCAGAAGCAGCTGTAGCTAGGGACCTGCTACTGCCTTAAAAGATACTAACCTACAAGTGACATCACAAGCAGCGGAACAAGCCAGGGCCCTGCTTCTGCCCTGGCACCTCCTCAGGGCCTATGACATCACAAGCAGCGGAACAAGCCAGGGCCCTGCTTCTGCCCTGGCACCTCCTCAGGGCCTATGACATCACAAGCACCAGCTGTAGAAGGAGCCTCTGCCTCGAAAGCGACTCAGCGACAAGTGACGTTGTCACCGACGCCGGGAAGTAAACTCCTTTACCCTGGGCATGTTCAAGAGCAGGCATTCCATTATTCGGCGCCGGGTGCACGGGGGATCTTTCCTGCTATGATGCACACCTCCCTGAGCCTGAGTAGGTGCTAGGGCAGAAGCAGGCCCCTGGCTTGTGCCACTGCTTGTGATGTCACTTGTAGCTGAGTATCTTTGATGGCAGGACCTGGCCCCTGGCTTCTACAGAGGTTTGTCGGTGCTAGGGCAGCAGCAGTTCACTGGCTTGTGCCGGTGCTTGTGATGTCACTTGTAGCTGAGTCGCTTTGAAGGCAGAAGCAGGCCACTGGCTTCTGCAGGCACTTGTGACGTCATAGGCACCGGCAGAAGCCAGGGGACTGCTTCTGCCTTGAAAGCGCATCAGAGAAACGTGACCTCACGAGCACCGGCACAGGTCAGGGGCCTGCTTCTGCCTTGAAGGATACTCAGCTACAGGTGACATCAGAAGCAGCGGCACGAGCCAGGGGCCTGCTTCTGCCCGAGCACCTCCTGAGGTGCCTGTGACATCACAAGTGGCTGCAGAAGCCTGGAGCCAGCGCCTGCCTTAAAAATGGTTCAGGTACAAGTGACGTCAGAAGCACCGGCACAAGCCTCGGGCCTCTTTCTCATCTACCACCTCTTCAGGGCCTATGACATCAGAAGCACCAGTAGCAGCCACTGGCCGCCTTCTGCCCTAGCACAGGCATCCATGACATCACCAAAAGCTACAGAAGCCAGGGGGCAGCTCCTGCCTTAAAGCGACTCACCTACAAGTGACATCACTAGAACCAGCACAAGCCAGGGTCACAAGCCATAGAACATACTCAGGGCCTATGGCATCACCAAAAGCTGCAGAAACCAGGGGCAGCTCCTGACTTCAAAGCGACTTAGCTACAAGTGACATCACAAGCACCAACACAAGGCGGGGGCCTGCTTCTGCCCTAGCACCTAGTCCAGGCGCCTATGACATCACAAGTGCCTGCAGAAGCCAGGGGCCTGCTTCTGCCTTCAAAGCGACTCAGCTACAAGTGACATCACAAGCACCGGCACAAGCCAGGGAACTGCTGCTGCCCTAGCAGCGACAGAGCCCCCTATGACACCGCAAACGTCTGCAGAAGCCAGGGGCCAGGTCCTGCCATCAAAGATACTCAGCTACAAGTGACATCACAAGCAGTGGCACAAGCCAGGGGCCTGCTTCTGCCCTAGCACCTACTCAGGCTCAGGGAGGTGTGCATCGTAGCAGGAAAGATCCCCCGTGCACCCGGCGCCGAATAATGGAATGCCTGCTCTTGAACATGCCCAGGGTAAAGGAGTTTAGTTCCCGGCGTCGGTGACAACGTCACTTGTCGCTGAGTCGCTTTCGAGGCAGAGGCTCCTTCTACAGCTGGTGCTTGTGATGTCATAGGCCCTGAGGAGGTGCCAGGGCAGAAGCAGGGCCCTGGCTTGTTCCGCTGCTTGTGATGTCATAGGCCCTGAGGAGGTGCCAGGGCAGAAGCAGGGCCCTGGCTTGTTCCGCTGCTTGTGATGTCACTTGTAGGTTAGTATCTTTTAAGGCAGTAGCAGGTCCCTAGCTACAGCTGCTTCTGATGTCACTTGTAGCTGAGTGGCTCTGAAGGCATAAGCTGGTCTCTAGCTTCTGCGGCCAATTGTGATGTCACAGGCGCCTGAGTAGGTGCTCGGGCAGAAGCAGGCCCCTGGCTTGTACCGGCGCTTCTGATGTCACTTGTAGCTGAGTGGCTCTGAAGGCAGGAGCTGTTCCCTGGCTTGTCCGGTGCTTGTGATGTCACCTGTAGCTAAAGTCGCTTGGAAGGCAGGAGCTGGCCACTGGTATCTGCAGCTGCTTGTGATGTCACTTGTAGCTGAGTCGCTTTTGAGTCAGAAGCAGGACCCTGGCCTGTGCCGGTGCTTGTGATGTCACTTGTATCTCAGTCCCTTTGAAGGCAGAAGCAGGACCGTGACTGTGCCGGTGCACGTGATGTCCCTTGTAGCTGAGTCGCTTTGAAGGCATGAGCAAGCCCAAAGCTTCTGCAGCTGGTTGTGATATCATAGGCCCTGAGAAGGTGATAGGGCCAAAGCCGGCCCCTGGCCTGTGCCGGTGCTTGTGATGTCACTTGTAGCTGAGTCCCATTGCAGGCAGTACATACCCCTGGCTTCTGCAGCTGCTTGTGGTGTCACAGGAGCCTGCGTAGGTGCTCGGGCAGAAGCAGGGCCCTGGCTTGTGCCACTGCTTGTGATGTCCCTTGTAGCTGAGTATCTTTTAGGGGTGGAGCTGGCCCCTGGCTTCTGCAGCCGCTTGTGATGTCACAGGAGCCTGAGGAGGTGCTAGGGCAGAGGCAGGCAGGGGGCTTGCGCCAGTCCTTAATCATAAGGCACTTGCAGCTGAGGAGCTTTTGAAGACGGAGAAGGCCCCTGGCTTCTATAGCTTTTGGTGATGTCCGAGGCGCCTACGAAGGTGAAAGGGCAGAAGCAGGCCCGTGGTTTGTCCTGGTTATTGTGATGTGACTTTTAGATGACTAGATTTAAGGCAGGAGATGGCCCTTGGCTTCTTCAGCCACTTGTGACATCATAGGCACCGGCAGAAGCCAGGGGACTGCTTCTGCCTTGAAAGCGACTCAGAGAAACGTGACCTCACGAGCACCGGCACAAGTCAGGGGCCTGCTTCTGCCTTGAAGGATACTCAGCTACAGGTGACATCAGAAGCAGCGGCACGAGCCAGGGGCCTGCTTCTGCCCGAGCACCTCCTGAGGTGCCTGTGACATCACAAGTGGCTGCAGAAGCCTGGAGCCAGCGCCTGCCTTAAAAATGGTTCAGGTACAAGTGACGTCAGAAGCACCGGCACAAGCCTCGGGCCTCTTTCTCATCTACCACCTCTTCAGGGCCTATGACATCAGAAGCACCAGTAGCAGCCACTGGCCGCCTTCTGCCCTAGCACAGGCATCCATGACATCACCAAAAGCTACAGAAGCCAGGGGGCAGCTCCTGCCTTAAAGCGACTCAGCTACAAGTGACATCACTAGAACCGGCACAAGCCAGGGTCACAAGCCATAGAACATACTCAGGGCCTATGGCATCACCAAAAGCTGCAGAAACCAGGGGCAGCTCCTGACTTCAAAGCGACTCAGCTACAAGTGACATCACAAGCACCAACACAAGGCGGGGGCCTGCTTCTGCCCTAGCACCTAGTCCAGGCGCCTATGACATCACAAGTGCCTGCAGAAGCCAGGGGCCTGCTTCTGCCTTCAAAGCGACTCAGCTACAAGTGACATCACAAGAACCGGCACAAGCCAGGGAACTGCTGCTGCCCTAGCAGCGACAGAGCCCCCTATGACACCGCAAACGTCTGCAGAAGCCAGGGGCCAGGTCCTGCCATCAAAGATACTCAGCTACAAGTGACATCACAAGCAGTGGCACAAGCCAGGGGCCTGCTTCTGCCCTAGCACCTACTCAGGCTCAGGGAGGTGTGCATCGTAGCAGGAAAGATCCCCCGTGCACCCGGCGCCGAATAATGGAATGCCTGCTCTTGAACATGCCCAGGGTAAAGGAGTTTACTTCCCGGCGTCGGTGACAACGTCACTTGTCGCTGAGTCGCTTTCGAGGCAGAGGCTCCTTCTACAGCTGGTGCTTGTGATGTCATAGGCCCTGAGGAGGTGCCAGGGCAGAAGCAGGGCCCTGGCTTGTTCCGCTGCTTGTGATGTCATAGGCCCTGAGGAGGTGCCAGGGCAGAAGCAGGGCCCTGGCTTGTTCCGCTGCTTGTGATGTCACTTGTAGGTTAGTATCTTTTAAGGCAGTAGCAGGTCCCTAGCTACAGCTGCTTCTGATGTCACTTGTAGCTGAGTGGCTCTGAAGGCATAAGCTGGTCTCTAGCTTCTGCGGCCAATTGTGATGTCACAGGCGCCTGAGTAGGTGCTCGGGCAGAAGCAGGCCCCTGGCTTGTACCGGCGCTTCTGATGTCACTTGTAGCTGAGTGGCTCTGAAGGCAGGAGCTGTTCCCTGGCTTGTCCGGTGCTTGTGATGTCACCTGTAGCTAAAGTCGCTTGGAAGGCAGGAGCTGGCCACTGGTATCTGCAGCTGCTTGTGATGTCACTTGTAGCTGAGTCGCTTTTGAGTCAGAAGCAGGACCCTGGCCTGTGCCGGTGCTTGTGATGTCACTTGTATCTCAGTCCCTTTGAAGGCAGAAGCAGGACCGTGACTGTGCCGGTGCACGTGATGTCCCTTGTAGCTGAGTCGCTTTGAAGGCATGAGCAAGCCCAAAGCTTCTGCAGCTGGTTGTGATATCATAGGCCCTGAGAAGGTGATAGGGCCAAAGCCGGCCCCTGGCCTGTGCCGGTGCTTGTGATGTCACTTGTAGCTGAGTCCCATTGCAGGCAGTACATACCCCTGGCTTCTGCAGCTGCTTGTGGTGTCACAGGAGCCTGCGTAGGTGCTCGGGCAGAAGCAGGGCCCTGGCTTGTGCCACTGCTTGTGATGTCCCTTGTAGCTGAGTATCTTTTAGGGGTGGAGCTGGCCCCTGGCTTCTGCAGCCGCTTGTGATGTCACAGGAGCCTGAGGAGGTGCTAGGGCAGAGGCAGGCAGGGGGCTTGCGCCAGTCCTTAATCATAAGGCACTTGCAGCTGAGGAGCTTTTGAAGACGGAGAAGGCCCCTGGCTTCTATAGCTTTTGGTGATGTCCGAGGCGCCTACGAAGGTGAAAGGGCAGAAGCAGGCCCGTGGTTTGTCCTGGTTATTGTGATGTGACTTTTAGATGACTAGATTTAAGGCAGGAGATGGCCCTTGGCTTCTTCAGCCACTTGTGACATCATAGGCACCGGCAGAAGCCAGGGGACTGCTTCTGCCTTGAAAGCGACTCAGAGAAACGTGACCTCACGAGCACCGGCACAAGTCAGGGGCCTGCTTCTGCCTTGAAGGATACTCAGCTACAGGTGACATCAGAAGCAGCGGCACGAGCCAGGGGCCTGCTTCTGCCCGAGCACCTCCTGAGGTGCCTGTGACATCACAAGTGGCTGCAGAAGCCTGGAGCCAGCGCCTGCCTTAAAAATGGTTCAGGTACAAGTGACGTCAGAAGCACCGGCACAAGCCTCGGGCCTCTTTCTCATCTACCACCTCTTCAGGGCCTATGACATCAGAAGCACCAGTAGCAGCCACTGGCCGCCTTCTGCCCTAGCACAGGCATCCATGGCATCACCAAAAGCTGCAGAAACCAGGGGCAGCTCCTGACTTCAAAGCGACTCAGCTACAAGTGACATCACAAGCACCAACACAAGGCGGGGGCCTGCTTCTGCCCTAGCACCTAGTCCAGGCGCCTATGACATCACAAGTGCCTGCAGAAGCCAGGGGCCTGCTTCTGCCTTCAAAGCGACTCAGCTACAAGTGACATCACAAACAGTGGCACAAGCCAGGGGCCTGCTTCTGCCCTAGCACCTACTCAGGCTCAGGGAGGTGTGCATCGTAGCAGGAAAGATCCCCCGTGCACCCGGCGCCGAATAATGGAATGCCTGCTCTTGAACATGCCCAGGGTAAAGGAGTTTACTTCCCGGCGTCGGTGACAACGTCACTTGTCGCTGAGTCGCTTTCGAGGCAGAGGCTCCTTCTACAGCTGGTGCTTGTGATGTCATAGGCCCTGAGGAGGTGCCAGGGCAGAAGCAGGGCCCTGGCTTGTTCCGCTGCTTGTGATGTCATAGGCCCTGAGGAGGTGCCAGGGCAGAAGCAGCCCCCTGGCTTGTTCCGCTGCTTGTGATGTCACTTGTAGGTTAGTATCTTTTAAGGCAGTAGCAGGTCCCTAGCTACAGCTGCTTCTGATGTCACTTGTAGCTGAGTGGCTCTGAAGGCAGGAGCTGTTCCCTGGCTTGTCCGGTGCTTGTGATGTCACCTGTAGCTAAAGTCGCTTGGAAGGCAGGAGCTGGCCACTGGTATCTGCAGCTGCTTGTGATGTCACTTGTAGCTGAGTCGCTTTTGAGTGAGAAGCAGGACCCTGGCCTGTGCCGGTGCTTGTGATGTCACTTGTATCTCAGTCCCTTTGAAGGCAGAAGCAGGACCGTGACTGTGCCGGTGCACGTGATGTCCCTTGTAGCTGAGTCGCTTTGAAGGCATGAGCAAGCCCAAAGCTTCTGCAGCTGGTTGTGATATCATAGGCCCTGAGAAGGTGATAGGGCCAAAGCCGGCCCCTGGCCTGTGCCGGTGCTTGTGATGTCACTTGTAGCTGAGTCCCATTGCAGGCAGTACATACCCCTGGCTTCTGCAGCTGCTTGTGGTGTCACAGGAGCCTGCGTAGGTGCTCGGGCAGAAGCAGGGCCCTGGCTTGTGCCACTGCTTGTGATGTCCCTTGTAGCTGAGTATCTTTTAGGGGTGGAGCTGGCCCCTGGCTTCTGCAGCCGCTTGTGATGTCACAGGAGCCTGAGGAGGTGCTAGGGCAGAGGCAGGCAGGGGGCTTGCGCCAGTCCTTATGATGATGGCACTTGTAGCTGAGGAGCTTTTGAAGACGGAGAAGGCCCCTGGCTTCTATAGCTTTTGGTGATGTCCGAGGCGCCTACGAAGGTGAAAGGGCAGAAGCAGGCCCGTGGTTTGTCCTGGTTATTGTGATGTGACTTTTAGATGACTAGATTTAAGGCAGGAGATGGCCCTTGGCTTCTTCAGCCACTTGTGACATCATAGGCACCGGCAGAAGCCAGGGGACTGCTTCTGCCTTGAAAGCGACTCAGCGAAACGTGACCTCACGAGCACCGGCACAGGTCAGGGGCCTGCTTCTGCCTTGAAGGATACTCAGCTACAGGTGACATCAGAAGCAGCGGCACGAGCCAGGGGCCTGCTTCTGCCCGAGCACCTCCTGAGGTGCCTGTGACATCACAAGTGGCTGCAGAAGCCTGGAGCCAGCGCCTGCCTTAAAAATGGTTCAGGTACAAGTGACGTCAGAAGCACCGGCACAAGCCTCGGGCCTGTTTCTCATCTACCACCTCTTCAGGGCCTATGACATCAGAAGCACCAGTAGCAGCCACTGGCCGCCTTCTGCCCTAGCACAGGCATCCATGGCATCACCAAAAGCTGCAGAAACCAGGGGCAGCTCCTGACTTCAAAGCGACTCAGCTACAAGTGACATCACAAGCACCGGCACAAGCCAGGGAACTGCTGCTGCCCTAGCAGCGACAGAGCCCCCTATGACACCGCAAACGTCTGCAGAAGCCAGGGGCCAGGTCCTGCCATCAAAGATACTCAGCTACAAGTGACATCACAAGCAGTGGCACAAGCCAGGGGCCTGCTTCTGCCCTAGCACCTACTCAGGCTCAGGGAGGTGTGCATCGTAGCAGGAAAGATCCCCCGTGCACCCGGCGCCGAATAATGGAATGCCTGCTCTTGAACATGCCCAGGGTAAAGGAGTTTACTTCCCGGCGTCGGTGACAACGTCACTTGTCGCTGAGTCGCTTTCGAGGCAGAGGCTCCTTCTACAGCTGGTGCTTGTGATGTCATAGGCCCTGAGGAGGTGCCAGGGCAGAAGCAGGGCCCTGGCTTGTTCCGCTGCTTGTGATGTCACTTGTAGGTTAGTATCTTTTAAGGCAGTAGCAGGTCCCTAGCTACAGCTGCTTCTGATGTCACTTGTAGCTGAGTGGCTCTGAAGGCATAAGCTGGTCTCTAGCTTCTGCGGCCAATTGTGATGTCACAGGCGCCTGAGTAGGTGCTCGGGCAGAAGCAGGCCCCTGGCTTGTACCGGCGCTTCTGATGTCACTTGTAGCTGAGTGGCTCTGAAGGCAGGAGCTGTTCCCTGGCTTGTCCGGTGCTTGTGATGTCACCTGTAGCTAAAGTCGCTTGGAAGGCAGGAGCTGGCCACTGGTATCTGCAGCTGCTTGTGATGTCACTTGTAGCTGAGTCGCTTTTGAGTCAGAAGCAGGACCCTGGCCTGTGCCGGTGCTTGTGATGTCACTTGTATCTCAGTCCCTTTGAAGGCAGAAGCAGGACCGTGACTGTGCCGGTGCACGTGATGTCCCTTGTAGCTGAGTCGCTTTGAAGGCATGAGCAAGCCCAAAGCTTCTGCAGCTGGTTGTGATATCATAGGCCCTGAGAAGGTGATAGGGCCAAAGCCAGCCCCTGGCCTGTGCCGGTGCTTGTGATGTCACTTGTAGCTGAGTCCCATTGCAGGCAGTACATACCCCTGGCTTCTGCAGCTGCTTGTGGTGTCACAGGAGCCTGCGTAGGTGCTCGGGCAGAAGCAGGGCCCTGGCTTGTGCCACTGCTTGTGATGTCCCTTGTAGCTGAGTATCTTTTAGGGGTGGAGCTGGCCCCTGGCTTCAGCAGCCGCTTGTGATGTCACAGGAGCCTGAGGAGGTGCTAGGGCAGAGGCAGGCCCCTGGCTTGCGCCAGTCCTTATGATGATGGCACTTGCAGCTGAGGAGCTTTTGAAGACGGAGAAGGCCCCTGGCTTCTATAGCTTTTGGTGATGTCCGAGGCGCCTACGAAGGTGAAAGGGCAGAAGCAGGCCCGTGGTTTGTCCTGGTTATTGTGATGTGACTTTTAGATGACTAGATTTAAGGCAGGAGATGGCCCTTGGCTTCTTCAGCCACTTGTGACATCATAGGCACCGGCAGAAGCCAGGGGACTGCTTCTGCCTTGAAAGCGACTCAGAGAAACGTGACCTCACGAGCACCGGCACAAGTCAGGGGCCTGCTTCTGCCTTGAAGGATACTCAGCTACAGGTGACATCAGAAGCAGCGGCACGAGCCAGGGGCCTGCTTCTGCCCGAGCACCTCCTGAGGTGCCTGTGACATCACAAGTGGCTGCAGAAGCCTGGAGCCAGCGCCTGCCTTAAAAATGGTTCAGGTACAAGTGACGTCAGAAGCACCGGCACAAGCCTCGGGCCTGTTTCTCATCTACCACCTCTTCAGGGCCTATGACATCAGAAGCACCAGTAGCAGCCACTGGCCGCCTTCTGCCCTAGCACAGGCATCCATGACATCACCAAAAGCTACAGAAGCCAGGGGGCAGCTCCTGCCTTAAAGCGACTCACCTACAAGTGACATCACTAGAACCGGCACAAGCCAGGGTCACAAGCCATAGAACATACTCAGGGCCTATGGCATCACCAAAAGCTGCAGAAACCAGGGGCAGCTCCTGACTTCAAAGCGACTCAGCTACAAGTGACATCACAAGCACCAACACAAGGCGGGGGCCTGCTTCTGCCCTAGCACCTAGTCCAGGCGCCTATGACATCACAAGTGCCTGCAGAAGCCAGGGGCCTGCTTCTGCCTTCAAAGCGACTCAGCTACAAGTGACATCACAAGCACCGGCACAAGCCAGGGAACTGCTGCTGCCCTAGCACCGACAGAGCCCCCTATGACACCGCAAACGTCTGCAGAAGCCAGGGGCCCGCTTCTGCCATTGGAGCAGGAGAACAACTGGGCTGGAGCATTCTTTGAAGCCAGGCTGCTCCGGTCCTGGCCAGGGCATGCCTGCAGCCCCAGCAGAGTCTGCCGCTCTCAGCGACCCCAAGCTGCCTGCGCATCCCCTGCGCCGCCCAAGGGCACTCTCCCCTCCAGCGACTGGCATCAAGGCGTGAGCAGCACCAGTCCTGCCAGCCGGGTACCACTGTCTGCCCAGAACTGCTCTGACCAGTAATGCTGTAACTGGGGCAGCAGCTGTCCCTGGGACTCAGCTTGAAGCACAACTGGCAGCCGAGACTCTGGACCATCTCTGTGGCTCACCAGCGCCTGCCAGGTGTGGAATCGAGTGCAGTGCAGCAAGGCTCCCATCGATCCCTTTCTGCGTGTGTTGCCTGTTGTCCACAGGTGTGTCTAAAACCTCAGCTTCCCAAGTCTTCTGGTTAGGAGTGACATATACCCACCAGGTGCTGCTTTCTCCAGGTCTTTCAGGATTTCCTTTAGGACTTCTGATGACCTCTGGGAAGATTTCCCTATTTCGGCTTTATACTTAGCTCTTTCAGGACCTTAACAGAAAGTATCCAGTTAAATTTCTCTCTGATAAAATATTGAAAAGGAGTGCTTAGCCTGTGAAGTCAGTCAGGACTGCCTGACTACTCACCCCTGGGATGCCAGGTGAGCTCCAGCGCAGGATCCAGCCGAGGAGCTGGAGCCACATCTGCAACCAAACACCCATGGCAGGTTTCCGTCATACACTGTGATATCCACAGTCATAACAGAATAGCAGAACATATGAGGGGGTCATGTAATGACATGGCACTCACACGCAGGTCTGTGTTCTCACACCCACAGGAGGTGCCTCGCTCGCATTTGGGCTTTGAGCTGGCAGCTCTCAAAGGAAGTAAAAAGCCATGACGTACCCGTAGAATCTCCCTGCGCGTCAGCCCTGGAACCCAGCCGGGAGGCTGGATCTCCATTGCCTCCAGCCACATCTGCAAACAAACAGAACAGAGCAGCTCCTGTGAAATATTTCAGTACACTTCTTCAGACACTTCTTCATTCACGGCAGTGAATGCCGTTCAAACGCGGGATTGCTCCATGGCACTCGTCTCTCCCTTCCACTCAGGAGCAGCGTGCAGACAGTTACTGGGTGCCTGGACCATGGTGATCCAAAACAAACCATGCATGGGTCTGTTGGGAGAAAGGGTTCCCTGGAGCTCACACCAGCTCTGAAGTCAACCCCAGAGAGCCCACTGGCTTTGCAGCAGGCACTGGCAGCAGCACAGGCTCGGAGAGTCTGGCAAAGACAGCTTCGCAAGGCAGAGTGCCCCAGGGCACGTCACTGAGCCCGAGCCGTGCCCTCTCTGCTCTTCTGCACGTCGGAGCATTGGCCAAGAAATTATTAAGTAAAGTTTCATACAAACAGCATATTCAAACCTAAATGCTCATTCATTCCAGTGACACAACCTGTGGGATCGCCCTGAGGCTCCCAGACAACATCTGGCTGAGAAGTCTGGTGGCCATCGCCTAGAGGCGCAGCTGTAACCAAGCACATTTCCATCAGCTGTTGTGATCCACTTCTTTCTCAGTGAGCTGCAGTGACTGGAGGGGGGTCAGGTAACGGTGTGGGACCCAGACACGGGTGGAGATTTCCAAAGCTGCAGAGGGGCCTGAGTGACCTGTTGGCTGGCACCTGGAAGCTCTCAAAATACCATTTCCCGGCCATATGCAACATGCCTCAAGCACTGGATGGACAAACATACGGCCCCTCGGGGCTTTCTTACTGGGAGATCTCTACTGTGCACAAAAGAAGCCCACGTGAAAGCACTGGAGGAAAAAAAAAAATGAACATTCGCACATCTCGTGGAGAAGAGCCTGCTGGCCAGTGGGAGGCTGCACCGCTGCTGCCCCATCGGTTCCCTTGGGCTGCGGGCAGGGGCTGTATGTCGGGGACCTGGCTTTGCCCAAAGAGAGCACTACAGGGCTAGAGCAGGAATGCTCCCGTCTTCCTGAGCGGACACCTCCCCAGGACAGACATGCCCGAGGCTGAAAGCTGGGACCAGGCTGGGGAGCGGCAGAGCCACGGCCCCGGGCACAGCTGTGACCAGCCGGGCGTAGAAGTGCTCCCGCAGGCTATTGCCTTGCCCTGCCGTGCAGCTCTGGCCCCGACGTGCAGGCTGCGGGAAGGCTGCACCGGGACTGGGCAGCACAGCGCCGGCTCTAGGGATGGTTCACCACCCTGCAGCACTGCTCCCAGCCCCACCATTCACCTGGAAAATCCCCCCGCAGTGGCCGCAGCCCCTGTGCCTCCCGCAGCGCGACTGCCTCCCACTTGCCTGCGGAGCTGGCCGTGGCTCACCTGGCTCAGCCCAGCCCTGGCGCTCTCCCAGCCTTGCTCCACCATGACCCCGGCCCCGCTACCACTCCAAGGTGTGCTGGGCGCTGCTCCACGCTGCCCAGGGCTGGGTGCCGGCCCTCACCTGCCCACCTACCTAATCCCCGCACTCACCACGGAGCAGCCCGGGCGTCCCGGGCTTGCAGGGCCACCAGGAGGAGCAGAAGGAGGAGGCGGGTGGGGGCCACAGCCCCCCGCGCCTGCACCATGCTGCTGCCGCTGCTGCCGCTGCTGCTGCTGCTGTCACTGCTGCAGTCACTGCTGCTGCTGCTGCTGCTGTCACTGCTGCTGCTGTCACTGCTGCTGCAGTCGCTGCTGCAGTCACTGCTGCTGCTGCTGTCACTGCTGCTGCTGCAGTCACTGCCGCTGCCGCTGCCGCTGCTGCCACAGCTGGCACTGCTGGATTGGTGCCCGCAGCACAGCACTGCACACCACGGTGTGGCACAGCGGGGTCTGTGACCTCACAGCACGGCCACGCCCCCATGGCCATGCCCCCGGGGCACCGCCCCTCCCCCAAGCACCACGCCAGTGCGCCCCACTCCCATACGTCACCTCGGAGGGCGGGGCTCCCGGGGGGGAGGGGGACTGAGACCGCCCCATCCTGCCCCCCGGTGGGGCCGTGTGCCGCAGAGGCCCTGCACCTCGTGGCCCTGGCTGGGCATCGTGGCCGGCTCTCTGCAGCGCTGGGGCGGCCGGCACGGCCGGGAGCAGCCCTCTCCAGTGCCGGTGCCGTGTGTCCTGGCGCAGGAAGGGGCCGAGGGGCAACGCCGAGGCCGGGCGGTGCCGGCGTGGGGAACGCTGGTCGCACACTGCAGGGCTTCTCCTGGAGCTGCCCTGGTGTGGGAGCGCCGCCGCGGCACGCTGCCCCAGGGACTGACATGCGGGGTGTGAGGAGCAGCTGTGACGCCCGCCGAGTCTGAGCGCAGCAAAATTGACCAGCCGGGGCTCTTCCTGATGCGGTTAAGTGGAAGACACTGCTTTTTGGCTTGGAAGGGATTCTGGCCTAAACACTCCCACAACAAACAGACTTCGCTATGTGCCTTTGCGAGTTGTGGATCTGTTCTGTCCAATGGGTCACAAGACAGAAAACAAAACCTTTTCAGAGAAAACCAACCCAGCTTTGCTCAGCCCGGAAGCCTTTTGCCTATGTGCACTGGGGCAGATCCCTCTTGCGCAGGGCAAAATACTTGCGAAAGCTGCGTCCCTGCCACGTACAGCCATCGCCAATGAATTACTGAGTCTGCAAACTATTGCTGTTCCTCCTTCCGCACCCGTGTGGAGGGAGCAGGAGAGGAGAAGGGCGGACCTACCTTTGGAGGCAGCGCTGCCTATGGGAGTGCGCAGGCGCCCGGGTCAGCCGCTGGGCAGACCGGGTGATACGGGGTGCTCGGCACAGGAGGGGGAGCGCTGGGAGGAGGTGCTCATAAAGCCCAGCGAGGCAGCCTGTGATGATAGGGAAAGCCTTTTCTGCCTGACTTCCGTACCCGTCAGTCGCAGCTGCAGAGCAGAGGTGTGATAAGACTGGCTTTGTGGTCTGTCCTTGGTGTCATCTGACATGCTCTGAGAAGAGCCTCGTGACTCAGACTCCATGTCGGCCTTAATGGGATCCACTGTCTTCAGCCAGAACGAGTTTAGTTGTTTCCCAAAGGTGTTCCTCCCCTTTGTTGACAGTCTGCAAAGCTTAACCGCTTTCTTTTTACATAACCGTACTGTTAACCTTGACCTTGGTTTTACTTCTTCCGCATTTATTGACCAACCGAGTCCTTTGAAAATATCATTTTCCAAGAAAGCAATGAAGTCAGTACTCTGGTATTTTAGAAAAGCAAGCAGCACATTTTGTGTTGTGTCTATAGTATATAAAAATTGTGTGAATGTATTTCAAAATACCTTTCTTTGCCTTTGAGATGAGAAGGATGCTTAGGGAGAGTTATCCTTTTTGCTTTCTGGGTTAAGAAACTGATGCGCTAATTAAGTAGCAATTAGTTTTACTGATTGATTTAAGTAAAACAAGGCCTGTCTTCTCAAGTGCTGCTTCGGGAACATACTGGTCCAAGAGACTGAAAGATTGGAGTGGATGGTGAGTCCTTGATGACCGACATTTGTCTAAGTAGAGTACGTAAAACTAAATGGTTGAAATACCAATGCATCTTTTTTGCTTTTGCTCATGAGTCAAATGTGCCACCTCTGACCTCACAGGTACACTAGTTCTCCAGAGTCCCAGGGGCCATATCTAAACGTGCCTGCAAGAGCAGTCCAGGGTCAGTTCTGCTCTCTCGTCCAGGTGGACAGCAGATATGTCAGTGTGCCGAGTGTGCTCAGAGGTGCAGGTCCCGCCATGCCCCAGCACCAGACCCTGCTCCAGTTCTCTCCTCAGACACCTCCAACATCACCAGCTCCACGGCCAGCGGGTCTGGTCCTAAGGCAGGGCTCAGCAGGCCTGTAGACTTGCCCACAGAGTTTTCCAGGGAAACCAACATTACCAAAGTTTGTAGTGTTACACAGAGTCAGAAGAAGCACTGGGAAGGGACGAGGAAGTAAAGGGTAAAAACTTCCAGCTGCTTTTTATTAACATGAAATAAAGAAAAGGGCACAACTGGAAGAACCTTGCCCATTCCTTGTAGTTCTGTTAACTGCTTAGCCGCTGACGTTGTCAGAGATAGCGACATGTTGGAAAAGTCAAAAGCAGGTCCTGGATAAAAAATAGCACGGTAGGCAGTGAAAGTCATCAAAGCATTACGAACCTGCAATTGCCTTATAAGGGGTTTTACTAATTACTTGCAAGGGGTGTATCAAAATTCAGTGATGCTCTTTAAAGTGTGGACGCTCATTCAGCAATCAGTGCTCTCCAGAGCAAGGTTTGCAGAGATGCAGGAGTGCACCACAGGCTGGCATCTACCCGTCTGGGGAGCAGCTGCGTGGAAAGGCACCTGGGGCTCCTGGCAGACAACAAGCTCGACACGAGTGCACAGTGTGCTGCGGCAGCAAAGAAAGCCAACAGGATGCTGGGTTGCATCAACGAGGGCATCCCCAGCACAGATAAAGAAGCCATGATCCCCCTCTACTCAGGGCTTGGCAGGCCGCACCTGGAATACTGTGTACAGTTTTGGTCGCCGCTATACAAAAGAGATGTGGCCAGGCTGGAGAGGGTCCAGAGAAGGGCCACAAAGATGATCCAAGGGCTGGGAAGCCTGCCATATGAGGAAAGGCTGGGAGAACTGGGTTTGTTTTGCCTTGAGAGGAGAAGGCTTAGGGGAGACCTCATCACCACATTCCAGTATCCAAAGGGTGGCTACAAGGAAGATGGAGACTCCCTTTTTACAAGGAGTCACATGGAAAAGAGAAGGAGTAATGGGTACAAGGCACTCCTGGGGAGGTTCCGACTGGACGCAAGAGGAAAATGGTCCACAATGAGAACAATCAGCCATTGCAACAGCCTCCCCAGGGAAGTGGTGGATTGCCCAACACTGGACACTTCTAAGATTCGGCTGGACAGGGTGCTGGGCCATCTTGTCTAGCCTGTGCCTTGCAGCAGGGTTTGTGAGCCTGGCTTTGCCTCATACCTCTCCTCTTTCCTTCCCCCACAGCGTTGCATCTCTGGGGACTGATACAGCATCACTTGCCATCTAGCCAGTGAGAAGTCGTCCAATTCCTGTAAGGAGCTGCAGGTTGGTACCCACCAGCATTGGTAAAGACGTGATGCAGGTAATAAGCTGCAGGACAGAGAGGAAAAAGGTGGCCAGGAAGCAGAACACAGCAACAGAAAAAGGAGAAGGCGAGGGAGCGGGAGAGAGAGGTGTAGAGAAAGAAAAACATAGCAACAGGCTATAGGACAGACAGGGAGGAGTTAGAAAATGCAGTCAGAGAGGGGCTAAAGACAGAGAGAGAAAGAGAAAGAAAAAAACAGTGATGGGTGATGGGAAGAGACCAAAAATAGCAATTCTGGGCAACTGCCCCACTTCTTGATCAATCCCCAGCAATCGCATTACCAGGAGCCTCCAGAAATGTGCTGCCTGCAAAAGCCCTGCCCTGGGCCCAATCCTGCACCCTACTATCGGTGACAAGCATCGCCTTGCAGAGTGGCCAGGACTGGGGAAAAAAGCCCAGCTGGGGGGAAAAAAATTGCCCAGCTGGTTTTTTCTTTGTTTGCTTGTTCGTTTTGCTTCTAAAAAAAAGTCTATTTAAGGTCCAGATACAAGCTGCAAGGAAAAAGGAACCAGGCGGACCAGGCTGGACACATTTAAAGGCCAAACCCCTTCAACAGCCACACAAACCACCGCTCACTCCTGCTGCGCAGACTCCACCGCCTGCCTGCAGGTACAGGCAGCCGCCCTCCTTCTCGAGTGCCCCCCAGGAGCGGCGCCACCAGGCAGCTCAAGAAACCAGACTGCCAGCAAAACCTTGAGCACAGCTCGATTCTGGGTGATTTTCGCTCTTTTTAGGCCAGCTGGTCAAAGACTCATCCACGGAGAGGTGATGTAAAGATGGATGCTGGTGCTGTCCTGGTGGCCCTGTCCCACTCCCACTTCAAAGTTGTGATGTCTGAGATCTGGAACCACCTGAAGGCTCTGGCGGAGATCTCCAGGGAGTCTGCGTTCAATTCTTTGATACCTTAGGGCTACAATGTGCTGGGGTTATGGTACACTGGGGTTACAGGGTGCTAGGGCTATGGGATGGCAGGATTACAGGATGCCAGAGTTTGGTTACTTGGCAAGCACTGGCATCAAGCGTTGAGCTTCGCAGTAGTACAGCCACTGACGTCAAAAACGAATCTGTTCTGTAACAGTAAGATTATGGTTAAGAATTAAAAGCAAAAATAAAGAGCCAGGACATGAGTTTTTTCCTCTGTCCAAGCAACAAGAACTGTCCGCTATAGGAGTAACTCGGCTTCGCAGAGGGTTTTGCATTTCCACGTTGATACGGCGAGCGAGATGGGAAGGAATGAGTTTTCACTGCTGTGTTTATCACAGGGGCGCGCAGTGGCTGATGTCAAAGGAAAAGAGAAACCTGTTGGCAAATGGCATCCCTGCCTCATTTCTGCTGGCACGGAGCTGGGGAGGCTGGTTAGGGAAAACAAAGCGCTCTTTCTTAAGGGAGTAAACAGGAGTAAACCACAAGCAGCCTTCAGTCATCAGGGTGGTACTTTTGTAGACAGAAGGCACTCCTGCACGGGAGCGAAGCTTTCTGCTTACAGCGGTGCTAGAACCCACTGCACTCCAAGCGCAGGAGGATGCTGTGGAGTGGGAGCACCCAGCAGCTACAAAAGCTGTACTGCAGGGCTAAAAGCATCGCTCCTGCTGTATAGGAGAGGTATGGCACTATAAAGCTTCTGTACACTATGAAGGTAAAGCATAAGAAGAAAGCATTCATTTTCTTTACTGAGGTGCTGGAAAGACTTTCTCATGAATAAATACCCTGTGCAAGAGTGAAGTTAGGAAGCACACGGAGATTAAAGGTCATCTCACTGTATGGTAGGTAAAGGCAGATGAGTGTTTGAACACTTGTTAAAAGCAAAGGTTTACTAAAACCATACATTTTTTAGTTCTCGTGTTAGGCATCAATTAATTAGACCTGTGACAAATTATCATTTGAGGGTTTCTCCGTAAATCTAGCTGTACTACATCAACTATTTTTCAACACTGTTTTATAGGATCCACTATGGCTCGTGCTGTAAGTTGCTCCATATACTCACAGTTTCTATTTTTGCTAATCTGAAATTAACTGAGTCGTCTAGAGTGCCTCCTGGAAGGATCTTGGAAATGAATGACACTTTGTGCTAATCCCACCTGGTACTGCTTGTTCTTCTCCCGATTGCGGGTGGCTTTGAAGAGCTCTTGGCACACAACAGGCCCCGGGCCTCTCTTTGCATCATACCTGATCAATGCTCGTGGGCTCTTCCCTGAGCCGGTCTGACCGTACGCCAGCAGAGTGGCGTTATCACCTTGCCAGCCCTTCTCCAGCACTCCCTGACCACGATCATGGAAGAGCTCTCTCCAGAGAATGACCAAGTGCCTCCTCTTCACAGATGAGCAAGCTAATAGTGGGAGATAAATGAACTGACCAGCCTACAACTGCGCATTAGCAAAAACTGCTTCTAGTTGGTTCTTTGACTAAAATCTTACCTGGCCCGCGTAACTGTTGGATCCTGTGGAGATGAGCATGTCGTTCTCCTTTAGGAAGCTACTGTGAGACCAATAGGCTAGATCAAAAGTACAGGTTTTCCCGTGCCCTGGATTCCTCGGGTCATACATGCTTGTGCTGTCGGTGTTCACAGAAATCACACACCTACTTCCTGCATCCTTCTCTCTCTGTGTATTAAAATTACAATTGTAGCATCAGATGACAAGCAATCAGGCATTCACTAATAATTCATGGTTTCACCTGGATTTAAACCAAGTTCAACAGCAAGGCACACCACACCAACGGCTGCTGTGGGATAAGCCTGCTCTTGAACCATGCCAGGTGACACACAGCCAAGGAATAAGTGACCCGAACCAACGGGCACATCAGTAACCGTCACTTGCATTTTCCCCTCTACCTCACACATTGGTCATCCACGTAGCACAGTGCATTGGACAATGCTTTTTATCTGAGGAACAGCTTTCATTCAAAAGGAACCACAGTACATTTCTCTCCAAGCATCTCAAAGAGACTCATTCTCTTGACTAATTTGGTGAAAAAAGCATTCCTGGGATGGAAACCTGGAAGTTTTGCACAGAAGACAAAAGTACCAACAAAATAAGACACAAATGCTATCTTATTACTTGAAATTCTATTATTTCATAGTATTTTCAGATTGGCCTAGACTAAGAGGTTACAAACATTGCCTAACAACTCACGAGAAACTATGGATTGGCTGCTGTGGGTAACTTGTTTCTTCCCCACCAGAAATCAACAACTAAGCTATTTATGGTTGGTGACATGGGAGGTGATGAAATTGCAGCAAATAAATTTATTGCGCTGACAACCCTGAGAGTAATCTTCCATGAGAAGAAGTTCTGATGGGGGATTAAATCACTTAGTTGTCTGCGGCCTTATTTGCACACTGGGCATGTTCTTGTAATGTGATCTGTCTACGGTCTGGGTCTTTTGTCACGTCCTGATGGGTTTATGTCTTCAAGCAGCAAAGGACTGCCACCAGGTCCTTGGCGGAAGGCCTCCTCCCCTGTGCTCTCCTCCAATATTGATCGTCTCTTTCTGCCCCGACGCCCTGTCCTTGCTGCAGTCCTGGGTGCGGTTGATTCCTCGTTTGGCTGTGCAGGTGTTTGCTCATGAGTATCCATTTTTTCTGGTTCAGCACGTGGAACTCTTCTTGTTCTCCTCTGAGGAGTATCAAGGATTTCCACTCTCCCACCTGAACGTGTATCTCCCTGAGTAGAGGGAGAGTCAGCGTTTGCCAAGAGCTTTTGTGCCCTCTTCCTAGCGCTTCTTCTAGGAGTGACAGGAAGTTTGAAGTCTCTTTGAGGAAGCAATGATTTAGACAGATCAAGGTCAGAATTTTCTGAAACTTGCGACAAACTCCTCTTTCTTCTTCTGCCTCTTTTAATTGGCACAGCTAAAAGGAGTTGGTCACTAGGCTGCACCTCTTGATCCTTGACAATATCACGCGCAAACTGTCGCTCTGTAGCATCATAGCTGTATTGAAGATTGCCTGATGGATGCAGCTCACTGAATGGTGATGTTTCAGGTGGTGCTTCCGAGGTTTGTGCCTTAAGCGCACTGATTTCAACAACCTAAAGTTAGAAAATGTCTGTTAATGCATTATTAATGACCAAACAGACTAACTTGGAACTGAGCGAGATGAAACTGAGGACAGTGAAATGTTGCTTTTCCTTTCAGATCACCACTGAATGTAAAGCTAGAAGCATACAGTGTACTCCCTACTACAGATAAAAGTTTATGCCTTTACGGGACAGAGAAGAGAGTATTCAGTGTATGCAATCACATGATCCATTTGTGGCCTTTCTGTTCATGACTAACGGTTGGCCACCACCCGTGAACAAAGTGAGCAGCTTTACAATACAAGTCGTATACACAACTGGCAGTAATCGTCACACTGCAGTACTTTCTGGACTGACTACAAATCCACACAGGGTGACCGGCTCTGCATCTAACAGGCTAAAATACAACTATGCCCGCAAAGCTTAAAGGGTTTTTTTGTACTACGACGGCTCTCAGAGGCCCAAGTCTTGACAGGTTCTATTCTGTGTTTTAGGTAGAGAAAATGCTTAGGAGAAAAACGTGTCTGCCCTTACGTAATGAGGTTTTAACTTGTGTTAACCAGCTAAAGAAACTGAGACATTTTTGTGTGCTTTCTGGTTGTCAGTAAGGCAGGACTGTCCTCAATTTGCACAGTGTTTTCTATTTTGTAGAAAATGGGAAAATAGTTTACTTACATTAATTTCCTCAGTTTTAGGAAGATTGTTAGAAACAGTTATTTCTTCCTGCAGAAAAGCAACATCTTCTTCAACTTCAGCTGCTTCTAGGTTACGTTCTTTAGGTAAATCCACACCCTTCCCCTCGAGGCCATTTTCTGAAGGAGTACTGACCACATCCTCACTCTCAGGGATGCTTATCACAGCTGGAAGAGATTTATAGAATTTTAACCTCACTGCTCTAGGATGGACACAGGTTTAAGCAACAGGAAGTAACAGAGGGAGCAGGAGCCAACAATACAGTTCTCCATCCTGCCACATGTATTGGGCTATACCGAGCACTAATGAGGTGGTTCAAAAGAATAATAATACTACTAATAAAAATAATTTAAAAAATTTATCTAGTCAAAGCACGCCATACACTAAACTTACTGTAAAAAACCTGCAGCCTACAGAAGTACCCCTAAAACATAACCAGAAGCCTAAGTTTTCGACTTGTATCCCTCTCAAAACTCCCACAAATCACTGCTGCCTCTCAGCTGCAATTGCACACAAGAAATGCCAGCCAAAAGCAGTGTACATTCATAACGTCCACGACACCTAAAAAAGGACTCAAAACACAGTGGCAATTTTAAAAGCCTCGGACAAGGACGTGCCCAGGACACTTGTGAACGCTCATCATTAACTGCTGCACTCATCAGTAATCGAACCTTCTGAAGACATTCGAAAAATTCAGAAACTTAGGTTATCATAGGATGAAACACACCAGCTTCTTGTCTTAGTTCTGATGAGTCTGGTTGCTCCATCTGGAAAGGTTTCTCTTCAACAATTTCGCTGTCTTCTCCCATCTCCAGTTCTTGGAAATCAGCAGTTTCTTCAGTGGAAGAATTAGCTGGTTTAGCAGCTATAAAGACAACATCGTCTTCAAAACCATCAGGTGATTTTGCATCATGATACTGCAAAGTAGTTTGCTCTGACCTGGCAGAGAACTTACTATTTTCTTTGCTGACATCCATTTTCTCCAAACCACCTCCAGGTATGCTTTCTGAAGACTCTTCCATTTCAGCACGGTCATCCTCAGGATTGCTCAGAGTAAACAGAGTTGGTTTAGCTCTACTGTCAGACCAAGCATCCTCCACCACTCCATCATGATGCTCAGATGAAGCTCCAGGTAGCACTTTATCATCTTCTGTTACCTTTTCCTGTTTTTAAAAAAAGAATTCACGATCAGTAACACGCATATGCTTTTTGTCGAAGCAAGTAAAAAAAATAACAAAGAGCAAAAATAACTTAGAGGAAATAAAAAAAAAACAACCCACAATGCAAATTTTACCTGTGGATTGGCATCCAGACTGCTCTCAGCTAGAGAAATAAAGTTGCATGCAAGATACAAGAGATGACACACAACATACTCTTCATTCCACAGAAAGGAGCGACACAAACAACTTTCAATAATGTAAACCCTACATGACCTTCGTCTCTGAATAATTGAATGGTGAGACTGGCTGACAGAAAAGAGATATATTTATTCCTCAGATGCAAACAAACTCTTTGAAGTGGAGTCAACAACGGTCTGTAACATTGGATTTACAACTTCACGGAGTTGCTTTGGAGTAGTGAGATATTTTGTTCAGCTTTTAGGTTCAGCTGTAACATAAGGTGTAGAGGCTTATTCCTAGTATTTCAAGGAACGGTGTGAAAAACAAAGCAGGATTTTTACTGAGTACTGTCAAAACCTGTCAGTAACACCTAACAGAAAGTTGCACACTCGACAGAACTTTTACGCTTGCCATAAGATTAACATTCATTGCCTGGTTCAACTGTAGTGCTGGGATATAGTTGGCACGCTGCAGATGGTGGACTAAAAGAATTTCATGATTCTGAACACCAGCATTGGTCTGTAAAAATGTCTCCAAACACTTCTATGAGAAATAACACATTTTAAAAAATAGATTATGATACTGCCTCTTCCCTTCTCAAAGAGGGGATTAAGATTTTTTCCTTGTCCACACTTACTTGTTCAGACTCTGTGAAGGGTAGCTTCAGGAAGTCTTCCATTAGTCCCACCTCCTGACAGATTTCATACATGTGTTTTTATAGCTCCTCCATGTTTAACTTAGTGGTGTGTTGCTGCAGCAGACCCCAAGCCTCCGCCATGCACCTGGAATTAATTTTTTGAGATGTAAAGGAATCTCAGTAGTATAACCAAAAAGATGCCCCACAATTATTGTATTCAAATTTTAAAGGAAATTGAGGGGACCGTGATTTCTGTTATTTGTTGTCCACCTTTCACAATATTGGAATGCCAAAATGGTGGGATATATTTCCTTACCTGTTGGACAACAGCACAGTGAGGAAAAGCTGCACTTCACTAGTGCTTGAGAATGATGGCTTCATCACCTGTGTGCATCTGAGGGCTCGCCTGTGCTCTCCTTGGCACATGAGGGACCGAAGGATTCTCACATATTGCCACGACACAGTTTTGATTGTAGCTGGATGAAAGAGCAGGGCCAGGGAATTCTGTAGAAGTCAGAGATCAGGTTTACTAAGATACATACACACACGCAGGCAACAAAACCATTCAAAAGTTTCTTCAGTAAGGCTGAATGTGTGTTAAATAAACTTAGACAATGACTAACTAATGAAATACTTGATACAGGGCAGGTAAATATAAATTCTTAAGTATTTGCAGAAAAAAAAAAAAATCAGTTAGCCATGCAGAACAAAGTGAGTCTTTTAACAGGAGTAATTCACACTTTTCTAGGTGAACCAAATCTCCGTGTGCAAACATCACTTTTTATAAATATAGGTTATTCTCCCAGACAAACAGGTTATATTAACATCGTGACAGGCAAAGAACAACCTTCAGCATCAGAAAGAACATGGATTAGATTGAAAAGTCACTTTTGCAGTCTTCTGTCTCAAGTCTTGCTGCTAGGGTGGTGGTTTTAATATTTAAAGTACCTAAACCACTACTTTTGAGAAAGTGCTCAACTGGTCTGCTGAAAACAGCCTAAACAGATGGCTTTGACAATTCACATATCAAGCATTGTTAAAGTTGACTTCTTCATTGACTTAATCAATTTCCTGACAAAGTAATTAAAACAAAATTGCAAATCATCATTTATTGCTGAAGATGCTGCTGAAGCAGTATTACAAAAACAGCTTCTAATGTTTTATCACCTGTTATTAGCTAAGCACCATTTTTTTCAAATCATTTTCTAGATCATAGCTTTGTACCGCAATGTATGTCTAACTGAACTGTAACATACTTACTTCATAATCATTGTGATCTAGAAGCCAAAAACCTTGAATAAGCTTAACAAGACCCCAAGGGATAGCAAAGGCAGTTGGGAAGGAGTCGACTGAAATTTCTGTTGGTTTCAGAAAGGAATGCATGATATCTAGCAGCAAGTAAATTGTCTGATATCAAGTATCTAATTAAGGCTAATAACTCTGCAAGACCAACAATCTATCACATTACTTTCAGAAAGACATAATGAGATAAGAATAGAAAAGCAGTAGGAAGCAGAAAATACTAATGTATTCGTCTTGCCATTTTATGCTGTTATAACCTGAAGATAATCAGGTCCTAACAACAAAACTGCATTCTGAATAAATAACCAGAAAGAAGGACTCTCTGATTTCTGTAAGGCATTCAAAAAGGTTACCTTTCGATATTTAAATACTTCTGCTTTAAACTCAGGCTCCCTCTTTAGTCAGTGGAGCTACCAGTTGGACATTCAAACCATGTGAACACCCAATGCTTAATTATTAAAGCAAACAAATTCTACAGTATTTTTTTCCCCCTCATTTCCAGCATATATAAACCAAAGTAAATTATGGTGTCCTTACAGTACAACTTAGCTCTGAATGATTAAAACTGGATTTAAACCAGTATGTGGATCGCTCACTGGTAGTGTCACTTTCTCTTTCTGACAGCCGTTTTTAGGGACATATGTAATAAGACAGCTCTGGGGTACAACACTTTTTAAACCCCTTGCTCTCTAGGCTCCCCTCTCGGGTCAGGCAACAAAGAACAAAGGCATTTCTGCATATTTCAGTAGCTTAAAAATTAAGTTTCTGCCCAATGACTTTTCTCTTCTCTCTGTTTATTATTCTGTGTGCCTGTACTTTTACCAGAACAAAAGCAAGCCCTGTTAGCTGTGCTGGAAAATGGAGGATTTTGGCAAAAATCAGGTACTGGTAAACCACTGTTAGAAATCCTTTTGCTCTGAAGCAGCACGTCTTAGTGCATTGTTCTAGTAAGTAGCCATTTACTACAGGTATGGGTGCTTTCAAAGATTAAAAACTGTGTTTAAATTTTGAGAAAAGCTAAGGGAGCTTTCTACCTTTAACATTGCTTAGTAAACCTGTTTCCTCATAGCAGAAAAGTCTTTGCAACAAAACATTTTAAAAAATCCTAAAAAATGCACAGTACCAAGAAATAAAACAATGCTTCTGTCTATGACTTAATTCTAAACTAAATGTTTTCACTTGCATTGCGATTGAAGCATCAATGAGAAAATGTATTAAAGACGTAGGTGACAAACGTTTCAGAACATTCATGTGCGTATAGCGAAGGTGTAATGGAAATAACTCAAAAGGATACAATTGCATGTTTGTAGCTTTCTTCAATGCTTTCCAGCAAATAGAGATCCAGCAGTGCCTGAAATGAAAAATTAAAAGTTTCTTAAAAACTCCCATCTTTGATAAATCATTGGCTTTTGGGGAGGGGTGGGCTGGGGGGTGGGAGGGGGGGGTGGTTGTTGTTGTTGTTTTCGGTGAACATAACACTCACATGTAAACTCGGAGGCGGATATTTCCCAGTTCCTCCGTCTCTCTGCCACAACTTCTCAACTTGGTCTCCTAACTGGGAAACCATTCCATCAATCATCAAGCAGTCAGAATCCCGTTTTGCTCTGGAACAAAAGGTAGCAAGGATTTAGACGGAGTAAAAAACTAATTCCAGCCCCTCAGTGTAAGAGATTTCCTCCAGTCAAAACCAAACAAAACAAAGCTCCCATGAGTCCAAGAAAGTAACACACACACAAAGGCATGATCATGACTTGAAATAGACTTGAAAGACATTTCCGAGTCAGATGAAAGCTGTCCATGAGATCATACTGAATTATTAAAGGAGTTCAAAACAGAAAGCCTAAAAGCTCTCTCATTAAGGGAAAAGATGCAATGACCTCTCAGTTTTCAGGTTTTCTTTTTTGTCCTGTTACTTGTAATGCAAAGGAAGTGTAAACAATGCTTTTTAAGTGCCAAAAATAGCCACTCTCCTACTGTCTAACAGAGGAAACGTGACACTATCAAAATGCCAGGAGTGTTCTTTAACACAAATCTATCGCCTCCAGTTGGAACGTTCCAATACACAGCGGTGAGACCACATCAAGGAAATGTCAGGGTTTGTTCTCAGCATCTCACTTTTGTTACTGAAAAAAAAAAAAGTTATCTTTGGAAAGCTGAGCCCACAGGTAAATTTTAGTATCATCTTAAGCAGCATTTATGTGCCTATACACATACCATTACAATTACGGATGGCTGACCTTTTAAAAATTACATTCTTCAAAAGTCCGTCACAGTCTCCTGCTGAGTGCGACGCTACCCTTTAATTTCCCAGTGATAAAAAGCAGAAGCAGCACACTAGAGGCTGAGTGCTTCTAAGGAGCACATGAGCCTGTATGTGACTTAATGAGAAGCAAGCTAAGTAAGATGAACTTTCAAGTCAACACCTAACATAGTGCAGCTTCCACCTTAACTCCTCTTGCAGCACCTTGTTCACAGTGCCACAGCCTAAGCTTCTTTAGGTCTTTCTTTACTTTTCAGTACAGTTGCCAAAGAAAAATCTGTTCTCATCTAATCCAAGGCATATCACCTATTTGCAAGTAAGCTAGTCCAGGAAAGAGGGTTCACCTTAGGAAGTGACTTCTACCCAATAGCCAGGAGAGCGCTTGGTGTGCCAGCCACACGTAACTCTGACTATCTCCTTAAATCGCACCGACGTACTGGTGAGTAGGAGATTTAGGCCACTACCGTTACTACCATCTATCACTAGTCAAGGAGAGAGGTGATTTTTGGTTTTGAAAACATGCTTTCTTCTGTGTCCAAGACAATTGTTCTGCAAACGCCGTGCTTTGCTGAGCTGGCCATGACTGATCCTATCCTAATCACATGACCTTTTCCAGTAGTAACAAATGATCCAGACTAGCCAATGAATTAAGTGCGCTTCAAAACAATGATGATACCAACAAACGGTACTAGGCAGAGGTATATATAAACATTTTAACACAGGGAAGTAACCTCTGTGTTCAGCAGAACACATGCATCGCTGAAGTCGAGAGTGTTGCTGGCAAAAGCATTAAGCGTAGCAAATACAACTGCTGATAGAAAAGCCACTCGCTTCCACCTCTGAATTTCCAGTGGAAGTGTTCTAGAGTTTTCCTGTAAGTCCTACCTTGATAAATGCTCAAGTTTCTGTCGATGACCAGTGTAGTAGCTCTGAATCAGAGGATAATTATAGAAAGGTCTAGACAAACGCATATCACCATCTGCAGGCAATAAAGTAAAAGCAAGTTAAGGAAGTAATACCACATTTTCGAACTACAGTTTTTGACTAAAAAGACAGAAGATCATACAAGCTAAGCATCAAGAAGCACAGGCGTGCCTCCAACTTTGAAAGAAGCCAATCTTCTTTCTGCCTTTGCTAAAAGAGACCTAAGACACAAGACTCAATTCCTTCTTGTCTCAAGTGCCATTTCAAGTTTACAGTTGATGTAGCATCCAGAACATGTAGTGTCAGCCGAAGCTCACTATAAAAATCCCCAGTTCTCAAAGGGAATGGGTTTTTAACGTGTCATGTGAGCATGCGTAAGACAATTAAGGCTGACAACAGCATTGTCACCCATCCAAATGAAGAAGTATTTCCAGGGTGTATTTTTTCCTCAAGCAATAAATAAAAGGTTCCAAACATGCGGGTAATGCTTTTACTGGAAAAACAAGCATTCCAGTGTTGGTGGTTTAATAGTTATTTGTTTAAAATCCCAAGTATTTCAAGCTGTGGACTGAGCAACTCCTTGATTCAGAGGCTTATTGCTATTTCTAAGAAACATCTCGGAAAGAAACTGCTTGCACTATTCTACACTACGTAGGGGAAAAGAACAGTAAAATCTTAGTTTCAGCAGCAGAACTTCAGCGTACGCCGTCACTGAGCCAACATGACTTGTTATTGACGAAACGTTTACAAAAACACGGCTAAGCGTGTGTTCATAGGAGCCACTTAGTGGATCGTCTCCCTGTTACAAACGCATTACAGTTCATGCTTACCTAAGCCCTCTGGCAGGAGACTGGATCGACAGAACCAGAGGACCACTCGTGCATACAAAGACATGAGGTTGATTAACACCTGCTTATTTGTCAAGTCTGCAAAACCTGAAAAAAAGCATAAGAGGATTTTTGGTATGCAATTTCTTTCATTTTTACAAAACTGCCTTCATCGCACTAAACAGAAAGTAGAAAAATAACACGGTAGATATCTTTGCCTTTGCATTTTTCACTCTGTGTCACTGCCTTATTTGACGAAAAAAGCCACAATCACCCCCAAAACAAAAAGCAACCCCTACAAAGAAGCAGATTCACTAAAGATTCAATAAAAAATGTAAAGCCTGAACTATTAAATGCACTCATGAAAAAAAGACATCTGTTTTTCACGGAGCAGAGATTTTTACTCTAGCAAAGGGATATTCTCTTTTTTCCTCAATATGCCAAGAACAACTTGTAATATGAAAAGCTGTAGAAACTCAGGCAACTTACTGTACGTGTTACTCATTTATGCTTCCTTTATATTTTTAGTAATTTGCAACACAATATTTGCATGCAAGTATACATTGCTAGCTAAGCATCACAAAGCGTCATTTTCAGCACTGCCACAGTCAGTTGCTGTAATTTCAAGCCAGTTGCTTACATAGCTTCTTGCTGAACGTAGCCTCCCCTACCCACTTGCGTGAACTCCACAACAATTTCCCTCAACTCAGTGCGTATTAAGTGGCAGTCCCAACTTCTCCAGTTTAAGCCCCTTCTCCCAGCTACATTTGACTTTCTTCCCATCACCAAAACAGCAAAAGCTCATGTTTCCACCATTACAACCCAAGCATCATGCCAATCTTAATAAAACATACCAAAGATGCAGAAATACTATGACAAACCTTTTTCAGTGAGCTCTTGTGCTTCTGTTAGAAAACAGTTTAGGACTGTGCTAAGGTTGCTCAAAAGCAACCGGCAGTGCTGAAGAGACTGTGATGTCTGTGGGTCAATGGAGTCGCAAGAGCCGTCAAACAGCGGAACACCTTTTCAAGAATAAGTATTAAATCGTTAGCCTGCAGAGCAATTTCAGAGTTCCAAAGTACACTTCAAGAACCGCGGGCAATATCATATACCAGCAGATTACTGCATAAGCTCACCTAGAAAGAATGATTCTGTGTTTGCAGAATGACTACACTAGTACTCACGTATTTGGTCAAGTTCGTCTTTTGTGTAGACCACTTTGCTCCATGTCCAGTCGAGAACAAAACGTAAATTAGCAGCAGAACTTGGCTGCTCTTTAAAAAAGAGAACAAAAAAGAAATCAATCAACAATTCCAAACTAAAAAATATGCAACATAAAAACAACATAAGAAGTATTACCTTTAGATGCCCAAAGTTTAATGCATCCAGTCAGAAGTCCTAAAGAACCTGTCTGGACAGCAGCTGACAGTATCGCATCTAACTGCTCCTCCTAAACGTAACAGACAAAACAAAAGGAGAATCCTACCTACTTTCAACATCTGAACCACCACCAGCAAATGTTTGTTTCTAACTGTACACTCACTCAGACATCACAAAGTCAATTAGTACACGTGCAACTAATTCCACATTCTTCTTCTTAATTCTAGCCACAGGCTGGACTGCTTGGTGGTCTGAGGAGCACAAGAAACATTTCCTCTGACACATCAACTTACTGAAGGCTAATTCTAATCTTGATTTGCATGCCTCTGCATTACAGTCTCAATTTACTGAGTTCCAATTAACTCTTCTCAGTCACATCCTCTGCTAATACCCGTGACGCATGTTGTGCAGAGAAGTTTGCCATCAGGAATGCATGAAGGGGACAGAACAAATAGAACTCTGCAACATTTGCGTGAAAAACAGTGAAGCCAATGTCAAGCAGCTTTCTAGACTATGAAGACATGAAGCAGTTCCGACACCCAAAACATTAAGTTGTAATTTTCTAAAATGACAGAAAAGAAGTGAAACATTTAAATTCTAATAGGTTTCAATTTTAGGCACTTCAAACACTGCATTTTAATGTAGAGGCCATCCTTCAGAAGGGCAATGCACAGGTATGCACAGGCGTGTGCTATTAAGGAGTAGCTTATTTTAGATCATGTTCTGATACTTCTTTCAGGTGATATGATCCCTCATCAAGTGTTACTGTTTTGGGGTTTTGTTCTTTGTTTGTCTGTTTCCTTGTTTTGGTTTTTTTTTTAGCACATCCAAAAGTATCTTTCCCTTCTAGGGAAAATCATCACGTTCAAAGCGATTTCTACGCATGAGGATACACAAATGAGATTTCCATCTTTCTCTGAAAACTGGATTCAGACAAGGAGACACACCAAGTATGACTTATGGTGGCAAACAAAACTTCAAACCAAGCTTCTTGACCCTAATTCTGAAATTTGACTTACTAACATCAAAAGAAATCCCTGCTCAAATGCCTAACAAGTCTCTGAACGATATAGTCACAATTCAGCAAAGGTTATGAAAAAATTTCTTGGTTTCCCAAGTTATTTCCCAACTGGAGCTGACATCAGATCATCCGATTTCAATGGAAGAGTCTACACCAGGCTTGCAAAATAAACAGCCTGTGGGCTAGGTCAACTTGCCAAGAAATCCATCTTAGCTACCACACTGTGCAGAAGTGCTGTTTGCCCTAACGCACTTCCACAAATCTGGTGAAGAATCCGGTAGACGGGAAGAGGAGGGCGTGGAAAGACTGCTCTCCCCTTCGCACTAATTGCTCCACTGCCTGATGACTAGCTAGCTGATCATTTAGCTTAGATCCTGCCTGGGTGAAGATGGGTTCTTCATCACAAAGGCTCCATCTGGCATGAAAATCCTTCCAATGAGAGAGAAAGGTTGGTGCACTGCAAATGGAAAACCTAGGAAGGAGGGGGGTGAAGTCCCTATGGTGGGATAAAGCAGAGAGAAGGTAGTGGGTGTCGTGAGATAAAGGTGATTGAGGTGCTGCAGCAACAAGAGGGCAGTCTAAGACGAGTGCATTGGGCGACTGTAGCACCAGGCAAAGGCTACACAGGTGAAGATCTGCTTTGAGAGGCTGCAGAAAAGCCTACCGAGGAAGGGGAAATGAGGGGAAGCGGCCATGAAATTGTCAGGTAGAGCTGCCAACAGTAGTTGTTTCCCACAGCCCACTGCCCTGGGAAGCAAACGATCACGTATAGTGCAGCAAGGGGATGTTTGCAATAGCTCGCATCCGAGTGAGACACCCCCATCGTCAGCTACTGCACTGAGCCTAATGCTTTGAGAAACTGACGGGGGTGAAGGTTGTTCTGAGGGAAAGATGCTTCCTTTTCTCCATTCTGTCCTCCTTTCTCAAGTTAATCGGGGATCAACATCCTAACTCAAGGCTACACAGGCAGTTGGACTGATGGGTAATAAAGAAGGAACAGCTTTCCCCGCCTTCCACAACATTTTTGTTCTTGCTCCTAGAGCAACGCTGTGTTCCTTTCTCGACATTCAATCCCTGAGCGGGCTTCCACAGGAGACAATGGTGGTTTTACAGTCCCAAGACTGGACCTAAAACATTACCACTTGCATAAAACTGGCAGGATACAATTGCAATTACGCATGTGGATGGGCAGGAGGAGCATAAAATGGTCTCTGACACTGAGAGCAGTGCAAGAGAACACTTAGGAAAGGTACATTTCTTGACATTCTCAGTAAAGATACAGGAAAAGATTACCTCCTTCCGGAAGCCGGTGCAAGTCATATGAACAACTCCAGAGCTCAGCATGCACGTGCCATCTGCAGAAACAACGAACGTTTGACAACATTCCGTACTCTCACAGTTATGTTATGACCAGTTTACATTTTTTTCATAGCAACATCTGGAAAGGCAAAACTGAGTACCCATTTTCTTCACCAGATCACTTACAACCTTTTCTAAAAAAATAATTACTGAGTGTAGAAATTTTATCTCCGGTGCTATCGAGGGGCTGTGCTTTGAGCTTCAGTTCAGAGTCAGTTCACGTGATAACCATCACCACTTCACAGGCTACGTTACAGAAGCACCAAACCCCCAGACTCAGCAGACTGTCAGATATGTGTCACAATAGTACACACTTTGTCAGTACAACGTAAGCAGAGTTGGGTTTGGGGGGCGGTTGGGTTTTTGCGTTGGGTTTGGTTTTTGCATGACAGCCAATGAACAAGAGAACCAATACATGGCATTTGACCTCAGTTGAAGCTTATCACTCTTCAAAGCAGTGAAATGCCTACCAAAATTATAGGTGCTTGGAGGAAAAAACTGCGTAGCTGGTGGATAAGAAGGAGGAACTCTCCGACTTAGGCTCTGCTCCTGTACCCCAATATCCAAAATGAGGTCTGGAGAAGTCATGCTTGTTACAGTATCCAGTGACCACAATGCAAAATAGGGGCAATCACGAAGGGATTCTTCTGGCCTGAAAGAAAACAAGTGCATAAGCTAAAGGCTGACTTTCAAATGAGTTATTTGTAGGGATGTTGAAAACCACTTAATAAAAACCTACCTTAGTGAATCTGGCATTTGAGCATGAGACCAGCAGTTAATGTCAAATACACCCAAATAAGTCGATGGTTTTCCCTGACCAGGTGTATTCACTTGCCAAACGAAGATTGATACACTGGTGTCGGGAGATATTGCTGTAAAAGACAAGACATTGTTTCTTATTGGTACAAAATACAATATATCTGATATTTTTGAAACACCACTTTCTATTTTGGCTTCATTCTGTTACACCACTCATGAAACACAGCACTTTACTAAGAATAATAAAAGGAAATTACACCACAGCAAACATCTGTGTGATAGGTTGCAGTCATACTGCGCCCTTTTCTAGTTCAAATTGTATCCGTCCTAAGCCAAATCAAACACACAGTTAGTAGCTAATCGAGTTTTCCATACAGTAATTGTGGACCAAGACGTTTAGCTAGATGAACAGTTTAGCAAAAAAAAAAAAAAAAAAAAAAAAAAAAAAAAATGCTAGGAACACATACATTGCTACTTTTAGAAAGCATGCAAATAATTGGCATATATACTCATATCACTCAGCTGGCATTATTAATTTCCAGATTTCACTCAATTACACGCTTTAAGAATAGCTCCTTTCCAGCATAGTCAGAATGAGAGAACACAAATATCACACAAAATAAATACAAAAACCCCAAACCCAACAAACAGGAGATTGGAATCAAGATTTTAACATAAAACATTGACAATGTTCTGCTCGAGTTCTCTCAAGAAGTGGGGTGGTCTGTCTTCTCTGGGGAGAACGCATTCTCTAGATGTAGGCAAAGCATGTGGTGCATCATTTACCCGAACAGAGTAAGGAACAAGAAGAGAGTTCAGTTGGCAAAATGGTTCTCTGTTCTCTGTTGAATCCATCATTACTGCTTAGGGACCCTCACACGCTTTACTGTGTTTCACTGTGAACTTCTGTGCCCTTTCAGTTCTGTTAGCCACTGAAACTGCCTTTGCAGATACCAATTATTGTCATAATTCAGAAGCCGGCTTCACCGCTAACGTCAATCCACATCCAACAGCTCATGTGTGCCTAGAACTTGAATAGTTTCTGAATACAAGCTAATTAGAAACCATCAGAAAAATTACAGGTATTTCTCCATGCTTCATACTTCATAAAAAGGAGACAGGAAGGGGCTTTTTTGTTGTTGTTTTCAGTGTTGGTTGTGGTTTTTTGGGTTGTTTTTTTTTTTGTTTGTCTGTTTGTGTTGTTTGGGGTGGGGGGTGTTGTTTGTTTGTTTTTAACAAGTTTTTAGAAGGCATTCTCCTCAGAAACATGACACAAGTGGAGAAAATCCAAAGGTGTTTTTATTAGATTTTGACACACTGCTGATAGAGGATGGCACCACAAAAGAGGTGGAAGTTGCCTCTCCAAGACTAAGTCAAAGATAACAAACAGAAATAGCCTAGAAAGGTCATGCAAGTGTCTTCTTTGTAACATCAGACATAAGTCAAGGCCACTAAGAAGCAAGGGAAGGTGAATCATGCAGTCAAAACAAAAGGCTATGAAAGTTATCACTGCAGCAGGCTCAAAGATATGCTCAGAGCATAAATGAATACGTAAACCCAGAGGTGCATATCTAATTATTGCAAGATAATGAAAGACATCCTAAGAGTTTTAACTGTGTCTATGGACAAGGAAAGCCAAAAGCTATTGCTTTAAGAACTTGTAGGTGTAGGAACCTATTAGATAGAGAGAGGAAAAAATGGACAGGCAGATCATAGACTCATAGAATCATTTAGGTTGGAAAAGACCCTTAAGATCATCGAGCCCAACCGTAAACCTAATCCTGCCAAGTCCACCACTAAACCTGTCCCTAAGTGCCACGTCTGCACGTCTTCTAAATACCTCCAGGGATGGTGACTCAACCGCTTCCCTGGGCAGCCTGTTCCAATGTTTCCTAACCCTTTCAGTGAAGAAATGTTTCCTAATATCCAAGGTAAACCTTGTTCTCCAGACCCTTCGCCAGCTTCATTGCCCTTCCCTGGACATGCTCCAGCACCTCAATGTCTTTCTCGTACTGAGGGGCCCAAAACTGAACACAATATTCGAGGTGCGGCCTCACCAGTACCGAGTGCAGGGGGGCGATCCCTTCCCTAGTTCTGCTGGCCACACTATTTCTCGTACAAGCTACGATGTTATTGGCCTTCTTGGCCAGCCGGGCACAGTGCCGGCTCATCCAGATGGTTGGGAAAGATATCAAACAGAACTGGCCCCAGTACTGAGCCCTGGGGAACACCACTTGTGACCGGCCGCCAGCTGGATGCAGATGCAGACATAGGTTTGAAGAGGGGGAAAAAAGAAAGTTCAGGTAACATTCCTAAGCAATGGAGGGAATGATGATCTTACTGTTCAAAGAAGACAGCTGGAGGAATACAACGACTGATAAGCATTATAGAGATGACCTCACCATACATCGCTATAGCAGGTCAGCAAGCATTAAAGGAAAAATAGGTTTTATTTTAACAAGTCCCACATAACCTAAGCACCCAGTTGTTCTTTTTAAATAAGCCCGACAAGCTAGTCTATACAGATATTTCAGACTTTCAGACTCTGCGTACAGAACAGTATTCATTGCTCAGATTCCAAAACCATTTAGTTTAGAATAACCGAACACGGACATCAGAACAAACCTTCATCAACGCTATCTTCTCTGTCAATGCGGTTGTGAAATTTTTCTACAGTCTGACAGCTGAGTAATTTGCTATTGCTGCTCTGCCCTCTCAAGGGAAAGACTCCACCCGCGAGATCTAAACTGTACCTTTCACGACAGTATTCCAAACCCTAGGGAAAAAAATAAGAGGAGAGAGAAAAGGTCATTTGGAGATAAAAACAGACATTATACCTAAGTATGACAGAATGCATATATCTCATATAACATGCATATTGTACTGTATATTTCCCACATGGTTATTTCTGATGGCAAAGAGAAACTACATCTGACATGCAAGAGAATTATGTGTCAAATCGTAACGGGTAAGTATGGCTGTAAAAGCTTTGCACCTGTTGGGGTTTTTGGGGGGTTTGGGAGTTGTTTGGCGGGTTGTTTTGGCAGTAGGTGTTATCAGGTCTTGGTATGAAGCTACATGTGTAAGTGGCTCCTCTGGAAGCTAGCTGAAGAAGCCGTCTTTTCTCCCCAGGGCGCCCAGCGGTTTAGTTCTCCCTTCAACTGCCTTGTAAGATTGGTTCGTGTTCCAACCTTCCACAACACTCATCACAAGGAAGCAGAAACAGCAGGGGAGTAAAATATCTCAAATCCAGAGACTGGTGCCTGTCCCCTCTTACAAGCCTGGGAATGGATTAGCAGTTGCAGAGGCTGTAGAGGCTTAAAAGTCTTCCATTAACTACACCACAGCTTTCTCAGGTCACAAGCACAACAGCATTATTTAATCACTTTGTGTCCAGTTTTTAAAGAGTGTCAGCTGGAAGTTCTAGTAGACCCATATTTAAAAGCTGCTGAAATGTTTCAGCCTTCTGAGGTGAAAACTGACCCTCCTCACATCTTATTCAGGAAAAGAAGATGACCGAGGCAAAGAATTCCCAAATAGTAAAAGGTCCCACATTGTGATGTTGAAGTATGGAGACAGAACAAAGTAGCCACGAAAGGAAGGGCTATAGACATCTGGGTTTTTTTCCCAGGAAGCCCACAGTATAAAGTATTGTCTTTGCCACTGCTGAGACTGTAGCTACAAATAGCTTTTAAAAGAGGGTAAAAGAAAGGGGAAGTTCAAAAATGAAACTGGAGAAAGATTAAAGAAACTTTCTCCTATCAACCTGCCACAGTGCTCAGAGCACTACAAGTGATGCAGAAGTGAACTGCAACGAAAGCCCTTTTAAAGCAAAAAACCCAGTCAGGGTGCTCCGTTCCTCTAGAGCGCTGTACTTTTATGCCATAAAAAACTGCACATCAACAAAGATAAAGAGAGGACATCCATATTTAGAACATGCCGAATCACGTGAAGGTACTTATACGTTGTCACCATGAGAGAGAATGCATTGTAAAGAAACACCACCTTTTCCAAGCACCTGGCCTTTATCTGTTCAAAAGCAACATTTACCAGTGAGGAAGGAGCTCTCCTAGCTATAAGGAAAAAGGTCAAAATTTAAGCTCATTCCAAAAAATCAAAATGCACAGTCCCCATAAAAACAGAGCACCACGATAGAAGAATCGCCCCTATTTCATTCCATACCTGTTGAGCGTATGCAAGAGAAAGTATCCAAATAGGAGGAAAGAATTGCTCTGAATTAAGATTACTTTCCCCTCGAAAAGATTTTGCAAGGGTTTCAAGAATGCTGCTGAATAGGATTATACGTTATACACATGCGTCTTCTATCTGTTAGATATCAGAGATGTAAGGATAGTTCATCTATATTTTAAACACAACATTTTTGGAGCCAGTTCTAAAAACGTACTTATACTTTTTTGACCAAATCATACCACTGTTTACTGTATTTAGGTATTCTGCTGGCTTCAAGAGTAGATTTCATCGGTAACCCAGCCAAAGAGTAGAAAGAGTTATCTTTAAAGCTACTGTTTCAGGATGAGCACTGAAGAGACCCTGTAGGTACATTACATTTGAAGTCCTGCTGACGGAGCTCAAAAGAAAAACAAGAACATAACCCCAAAGATCAGAACAGAATAAAGCTGTATGACCATATTTTAAGAAAGGGAGACAGAGAGATGCTTATTCAAGTCTGCAGTTTGGTTAAACAGAGCTATTCAAAGCCCTCTCTTCTCTTCCTACCTGCCATTCAGTTGGTGTTTAAATGAAGAATAATTTTATTTGTAAAAGCTGCTTCCTCTTCAGGAATTAAATTTATACGGGCTCTTTGCAGATGAGCCTGGTTGGAACACACGACACTGCAGTATAAAATTGTATGACCTGTTTTCAAAAAGTAGGGACAAAGGCCGTGCCCAAGAAGACTCAGCAAAAGATTTTTTTCTTAGTCATCTCTGAATTTTCATGGTCAATATTACCCCTGCCAACTGAAGTGATACTCACTTAGAGAGAATGACTATTTCCATCCTTTCACATACGCGCACGTCTTACCTCATACATGACTTGTCCTGATGCCAAGCGTTTTCTGCCACCAAATGCTAACTGCAACAGATGTAAACTCACAACATCACCTTCCCTGAAAAAGGTATAAATTATGGAAATTTGGTTACAAAGCTGCTTTATAGTCCTCATTATCCTTTCATTAGATCTAGACTGAAGGTTCCTTAATAGCATTGTCTCGCTGAAAAGAAAAACAGCTCTTGCCAAAACATGATCATTGGTCACATTTAGCCGCCAGAACACAAAGGAGGAAATTTGGACACTCACAGCTTCTGGGGCAAATGCTAACCATACAACTTGAAAGCTTTCATATGTTGTCTGGACTAGAAATGGTTGGGAATAGTTCTTCAGAGTGAAGAGTTCTCCCTCAGAACTGCTTTAAAGTCAAACTGAAAAAGATTGCCACTCTGTGAACAGCTGAGCTGATGCTGAAAGGGTGAGATCCTTCTCCCCTTCCCTTACCACCAAAGCTCCGCTCCCTCTCCTGAATACACGGCACCCTTCCACATCCTGATTTCATTCATGAGCCCAGCAGGAAACCATTGACTTTGCTGCTGAACAGTTTCTCTGCCAGGCGAGCTGAACCGGCTCACAAAGGCTAAAGCTGGCACAAGGTAATCGGCCATACTGTCACCTCCTCCTTTAGGGGCAGCAGGCTCTTGTGTCGGCACGTTCAGTGGTCTAGATCTGCAGCCTCCACTACCTTTAATGGTATTTTAATACCATGGTGTGAGTATGGAGCAAATCAGGAAGCAGTCATCAAGAAACAAAGGAAATCATTTCAGAATGCAAGCACAAAAATGTAGCCACTGTCGCCGTGCCTTCGTTCGGCAGCTAGGAACTAGTAGGTCCCTCTTCATCTCTTAAATCCTGTAAAAATTGCACCATCAGCTCAGCACCTTCCGTACCTGAGAGGATCTTCTGCACAGCTAAATAAACAAAAACGTGTGTCCACTGTATGTGAACAAATATTAAAAAAGGAAAATCAATGGCTTATAGTAAGTTTCTATTCACCTTTCTTGTGTAGACTGAACAGCCCACAAGTAGCAACAATTGCGAGGATCATTCTCAGGCTCTTGAAAAGTAACAGCGTAGACAGGAATCCTTCCTCCTTCAAGCTGAGAGTGGTGCCTACAGGTTTAAAAAAAAAAAAAAAAGAAAAAGAAACAAGGTGAGCCTACTGGCCCTAACTGTTTGTAGAAGGGTAGAAGCATCTTCTGAACAAAGAGCACCTTACATGCTTCTCCTCAAAGTACGGAAGGTCATACTCCCATCTCAAACAAGTGAGTCAAGGAAATGCCTACTTTTTATGCAACAGTCAAGAGGTGAGGAAATTACTGTCCGTCAAGTGCAATAACCTGGGTTTATCTCCTCCTCTGCCTGAGGAAGAGGAGGAACATCAAAGATTACTTCAGCTGCCAGGCAAAAGATTGTTCCTCCTCTTGTCGCCTGCTGCAATATTGAACTTCAAATGCAGCATCTCTTCTGAGCAAGCTGAAAACAGCGCCAAACAGAAGTAGTTTCTCGTTTCTTTACTTGGACTATGTAAAGCATTTCTCTTCCAGATTTCTGAACCTTATTTGTACCTTCACAATCTATTCTTGCCACCTAACTATTCCTCCACCCTCTATTTATGCATCCAAGAGTTTCCGGTGAGCAACTGCAGATTTGCTTAAGTGAATCCCTATCTGAATTTGGTCAAATATTTCAAGCGAGATTGCTCTTTGGCAGATTTGAAATCATCTCTCTCATTTTTCTGTTGCTTATAAATTGATTTATTGCTTGTAAATTTATAATTGCTTATAAATTGTTCTCATCTCGAAGTGCTCCAAGCAGACTTTCATTCACATGCCTCGATGCCTTGCAATGGGTCAATCCCCTCTTTTGGTCAGGGCTGAAATGTGGGAAAGAATGTATTTTCAGGCACAGATCAGCTATTGATCTTTCATGTCTTACTAGTTTCTACCTGGACACTTCTAAGAGTATTATCACCAAAATCACATCATTAACATACTTTAGCCTTTCAATGTATGTCCTAATTGCAGGAACTGGTTCTGAGAAATCATTTTTAAAATCTGTTTCATCGAGACACACACATTTCCTGCTTCACTGAATACTGCTGATAGAACAAACTCTCTTATAGAAAGCAGCTCGGTCACATCCTAACTGCTTGACATAACCCAAAGAAGCATGCTTTCTGCAATTCCTCAATCCACAGGCACAATAAAGGTAACAATCCTAGTCCACTGGGGAGAAGGCCGTCCACTTAATCCACTTAAAGTATGACTTCATAGTTATTTCAGAAGGGGATTTCTAAACATTCCAAGATTACACTCAACATTTCCGTCCCTGAAAAAGTTCTCTTTAAATTAACATACTTCCTCCTTAAGCAAAACATCGAGACCCCTGCACCTCCCGGCATGACCAAGTGCAAAGGCTTACTTACTCCCGCTTCAGAGTTTTCATATTCCAAAGTGACAGGTAGCCGTCTGAAAAACCCACAGCGAGATGATTGCTTCTGCTTATGTAGCACAGGGTTGATATTGCTGTTCCTGAAGGATTTTGTAGTTGAAAGCAGAGATGTCTCCCTTCTCCGGTCACAGCTTCTCTTCTTTGTGGAACGTCAGCGGGAATTCTAGTGGCAACTACTAGACCTACGCACACAAAACCACGCAATAAATGAATGTGTTATGCCATTTAGGTTGCATTTTAAACACTGATGTGACAACATGTATAACCTAATTCTACCATCCCAGGCAAAATACCCATTTATGCAACACTTTGCTTGCTGTTTCCATTTTCTACGTATTCAAAGAACATAAGAACTCTCTGACTGGACAGCTATTCTCAACCCTATCTCAAAACCAGGTAAAAGTGTAACTGTCATAGACAAATTCTTCTGGACTCTGCAGATCAAGAGTTTAGGCCTCATGAGGAAGCTATCTGAAGTGGCATCAACTCCTAAAGCCACTGTTGTAAGAGCCAAAACAGTGTATGCAATCGGAATACACAACTTAGAGGTTTTGTTCATCCAAATGCACGGGTTTTGGTAAGTCAGTTTTAGTTTAACAAACAAGCCTAAAATTTGCCCCAAGTCAATTAACAGAAGCAGAAGAACATTCCAAAGAAATAGGGCACGTCCGACACACCTTCCTACCAGGCAGTTGCACTGACTCAGATGGTAAGGTTCCTACACCTCGCTGGCAAGAATCATAGTGACATAGGGATCCTGGTGGGCGGGGGGTATTTGTAACATTAGAAGGAGTATTAAGCCACTCCCAGTTTTAATCCGTTCAGGACTACACGATGTCACACCGCCATCTGTAATCAGTAGTCGTAAATGTCTGCGCACCACTGTCTTCAAAGTGGGATGCATATTTTTGATTTAAAAGACACACATTTTCTTACTTTTAAATTCAAGTTTAAAAACTGCAAGCTTACCCGATGCTTCATTTTCCACCTGACTGCAAGAGAGATCATCCAAACACAGGTCAACCAGAAGTAGATGACCAACATCTGTAGCCACCGCTGACACTCCAAAGAGCCATCGCAGAGTCTGATGTAGGTGCTGAGGGCTCACACTGGCTCCTCCGGGATTACTTATGGGTTCTATAGCAGTTACCTACAAGAAAACTACAAGTTAATATTTAAGCTGTTTCACAAGCTAAATAGAAATCACTCAAAAGTGAAGCCAGAATTAGGAACATAAGACTTGAAAACAAAGCATTGTTTCCAATTATATCAAGAAAAAAGAAAAAAAAAAAAAAGCCCTGTACAAAAATCCGTTACTGCCTTCCATTTACTAGATTTCCTACAGTTATTTAACTGAGTAAACGTCAACTGCAATGGTGCATTCTATTATTACAGCTTACCAATTTCCATTTCCTACTTCGAAACCATTAACACGAAGAAAACATAGAAAATCAGTTATATGCAAGAAACTCTATCATATTGAAGGGACTTCCGTAAGAAAGACAAAACTCAATCTCGTTCTCCCACTGCTCACAGCCCACCAGCACTGGGATACAGTCTACGCCACCTTTGCCAAACAGGTATTAGGGCAAATCATGGCTCTAAGTCAGACGAGGCAGCGGTCAAGTTGCATGGTAGACACACCATTTCCATGGGAATGAAATATTTTTAGGAAGTGTGGAAGGGAGATAGCATATTTAGTATATTTACACCAGTCCCCATTTAGAATCAAAATAGCAACCAGGGAAAGCAAAAATTGCACACCAGCACTTTCATGAATAGGAACACAAATTTAAAAAGCCAGCCGAAAACAACGGCAGAAAGAACAGCAGCTTGTTCAAGAAAAAGCTAACTCCAACTGAGGAGAAGTGCACGCTGCTCTTCAACACGCGAAGCAGTCTGCATGCAACTTTATCACAAGGTCTTCATTAAGACAGACCTTCCAGCACCTGCAACACATCCCAGGACAATACTGACTGCTAGAGCAGAGATTTAGTCATTTACAGCACAACTGTGGAAGTCTGAGATACTTTAAAGACAGCATTTCTGACAGAAATGAACCATTTAGGACATGGATGTTAGAGACACTTGAAAGGGGGGGCGGGGAGGGATTCTTTTTCACTCTGGCCAAAAAAAGATCGTTTTCAAGGCCTTTTTGTGGAAGTGGAGAATTAGGTGTCTACGTGCTCTACCATAAAACCAGAGAACTTGTTTTACTACCAGGAAACTCAAAAGATAATGGTACCATTAAGCCCATGGTTTTACATCAAGGCGCTCTCGACTGCATACTCTGCACTGACAGTATGGTGACGCAATATAGAAAAAATACCTCCTGGCAAAGAGACGCTCCAAAGCTTTTCCTGAAACAGCATTATGCAGCACCTAACAACAGAAAAGCTTCGCTTCTCCCATGAAAAAGGGCCTACCCTTCCCGGAAGAACAACTGCTTTAACCACTCTTGATGTTCCAAGGTCGTCCAGGCAGAGAACACTTCCCTTTGCTTCTTCCAAGCCAACCAGCAGTCCAGTTCTCTTCTGCCAGGAGAACTCCTTTACCACGCGAATGGTGGGAGGCTGCTCATGTACTCCGCTGAAACGGCATGCAGAGAGCTGCTCTCCTGTCACAGCGTTCCCTACCTCAAGCTGAGGACCACACGCCAACCACGCCAGGCCATTTCTCCCTGGAAGAGGAGAGAAAGCTGACTAAAGCCAACTCCCAGCCAAAGATCGAAAACAACTGGAAAATCACAGGCGCTGCCCCTTTTCTTCAATAAAAGGACCTAACAGAGGAAGACAGACTCACTTAATTCTCATCACTTATTTAAAATCACCCACTGAAATCCTCAAGCAATACATCTTAAAATTAGCCACCTTATTATTTTGCATTTGTACTTGTCATTCCTGCACTGAAGAATTCTCATTGTTTGGGATAAAGATTACAATATATTGATCTATAGTCTTTGTACCATATTCGGCTTGGTTTTGCTAGAAATCAACTAAATACAGACGGGAATAAAAGCCCTAAACCATTCTTCACATATAACAAATCTAAGCCAATTCATTTCCAGTTTATTAACTTTGCTTGGCACATGCCTACTTTGGGCAGGGATTTGGACTTCAGCAAGGAATTACCCTAAAATGGGCACTGCGTGAGTGAATTTACACTTTTACACATGCCGATTACAGAGACAATTTAACACATTTTGTTTCACTGAACTACTTCCAACCCAAAGGAAGTATTAACTCAATTACTACACTGACAGTCAGGGAGACAGATTCTACGTGGTCTCAACAGAAGCCTGGACATCCAGATAGGCACCCAGCTCTACATTCAGGTCACCTACAAAGTCAACTACCTACTCTGCTTAGCCACTTTCAGCAACTCTCACTGGATACTCATCTGCGTCCTATTAAACACTTTGGAAATCTGGCTGCAGTGCTCAACAGGGCTATCTATCCTCTTCCTTCTGCTTTTATTCAGACTAGAAAAGAAAAAGCAGGGGGGGTTGCCTCTGTAACACTGTAGAAGAACTATTTCTGCATGTGATGTTATAATGGTACAAATAAATACAGCCCAAAACAACACTATTACTTTTTTGAAATCTGCCTTTTATTGAATTAGAAATTGCGGAGGGCTCACTGACTCGGCATGCGTAAGGAAATTATTTTAATAGCACAAGGTTGGTGCAGGCTGTTGTAATTTCAATGTTTAACTATACTAATGTTTCAATATTAGCATTTTTGTAGTTAAAACTTCCTTTTTGTTCTCTCGAAACCTGATGCATCTGAACAGCACCAACCAGACACAGCCGATACTGTGACCCTGTGCTTCAGGTAACCTCCAGGCAATAACAACTTTACAGCAAGACCCAATTCAAAGGAAAACGCTCACCTCTGGAAAACTTCCCACGCAGCACAGAATCGGGGGTTGTCTCATCTTCCCCAAATGCCTGAATAGTCACCGCTGGAAACTGCAGCAGACTACTCGTTACCTGAGCTGTTAGCTCTTGCATTCTTCACTGTAAATACACACAAAATGCAAAAAGAGACTCCTGTCAGCCATACATATTTTTGAGATTGACAGAAGTTTCATCAGTCTGCAGTGAATACTCTCCTATCCATCTCCTGTAGCTCTTTTCCTCAAAAAAATGGCACGCAGGACAGTTTTGGATCTCACAGCAGAGCAAAAGGAGAACCCTTTGCTTTCCCGATGCCTACGAGATCACCAATAAAAAGTGACGCGGAGGTACTGACAAGGTAAATAGGAGGAAAAAAAACCCCAATACCCTGCGTCCAAGTCTACTCATGTAGGTTAGGAAGATGCGATCTGAGAAAAACCATCTTTTAAAAAGCTTCTCAGTAACAGGTAGAAGTTTCCATTTGTCCTTTCCCTTGATTTTAGACTTTATTCCTTATTGTTCCTTGCCTTCTGCTAGATTTCACGCATCATGTATGTCTTGTTCACTTTTTGCATGTTTATTCTGAACACGAAGGAATACTAAGTTCTTAACTACCTTCATTCTCAAGCTCTTCCACAAAATGGACTCTCGATATTTTTCACCTTACAAGCAATACAGACTTTCACAGCTCATCAATTCCAGCGTAACTTTCCATACACTTATGAGGTAAACAGAACACTGCACTTTAAAACACCGATTTTTTTCTATACTTAAAGCCTCGTATTCCTTATTCCAGTCCTTTCCTTCCAATTGCCTGTCCTTACCACACCTCTGCAGTATTTCACAAACAATTCCAGGCCTTTCAGATGCTTCTGGAGGTGCTCCACAAAGACTTCACATTTCAGTACATCAAGAGAGATTTTCTGGTGGAAAAACTTAAAAGCTGAAGTGATTTACAAGATTAAATAGGCGCCTTGAGAAGAGAGAGTCCCTACACGTGGAAATACAAACGCCTCCAAGTAACTGTGTTTTGCAAGTCCTGAAATGGTTACTGAAAAAGCCTCCGCAAGACAAGACAGATTTAATCACCTTGTTCAAACAGCACTGCTTTCTCCATGGAGTCTCAAAAGGAACATACTAAATGTAGTTCACTATGCCTGGGTGTTACGCATGCTGACCAACGCAGGCATCAAACAGAGCCCTTACCCCGTGCTACAAAGCAGTACAGCCAGCCACCTAAATGTGCACACAAAGCATATTGTGTTATCTGTACCAGACATGTTCTCCTGCAACCAAAGCTTTAGGATTGCTTCTTCCAGCGTGCACTAATAACCTGTTTTCCTTACGGCATAGGAGGTTACAGCTAGTTCTGAAGGCTAGGCTCTGGGAGCAACACAAAGTTAATAAAGGGAAGTGTTTATAACTAAATACAATTTATACAAATGGTACTTGTGTGGAGAAAGACTGTGCTCTAAAGGCTGGGCGTAGGGATCTCCTGTACTTCAAGTCACGGGCACTGGAACTATTTGAGAATATGTCCCAGTATTTTCTGCCAGCATGAAAACAACGAGCGCGTGAAACACAGGACGCAGCAGTCAGGGTCCTGCACTAGGCACGAGTCAGCATTTTGAGGGAAGTACTTCATGATTACTAACAGAATATATTGTACTAGTAGCAAGATAGTTTTAAGAAAAAGAGTGAACAAGTATCTTCCAGCAGGGCAGGTAAGGGCATTCAAGAAACCTTCTCAACTGCATGCTCTCCATGAGTCGCCCTGAGTCACCCTGCCTTTGCCGCTGCCTCCCTGGACAGGCCAAGAGCACAGAACTTTGCGTGGCCAAATGGGAAGTCAAACTTCAAGGATTTAAACTAACTGGGGAGATTGGAGTTTAAAAGCAAGCCACTCACTGCCCCAAATTCCCCACCAAATCAGAAATTCTTCTTCTCTGGTGGACAGCTCACACCTTGACACGGTGTAGTCCTGCCTACAGTACCCATCAGATGTGCTTATCAGACCAGTACCACCGGTAAGAACCATCGGATAAGGAACCCTCCCACATCTGGACCGTTCATCTGACTTCAAAGTTAATCATGCTGCTGTTATTAACTGCGTATTAAAGCATGTGGAAATGCCGGCGCATCAGGTGTGCCCAGGCTCCCCCTAGTAAGCCAGCGGGCATTTTAAACATTTTTTTTCTAGGCATCTGCCTTGGCAATATGGAAGCAGGGAGATAAAATCTAGAATAAATTATGAACAACACATATACTGATCTGGTTATTCGGATGTTGTACGTGCATCACTCTGCTAAGTTAAACCAAGGATTACTGGGAAATCAAAACAGTGGGAAAATAGTTCGATAGAGGCAGGTTAAAGGCGTGAAGCCTCTCCTTTGAGAGAGATGTCCAACACTAACTGCATTTCTGCTCTCTTTGAAAACAGTGACTGCGACCACATTCCTACTTCTCTCTGTTACAAATCAGATCACTGTAAAACGCCACAGGCACACTCCATGTTCAGGAGCAAACGAGAATCCAACCTCCCGGCTGTATCCGACACCAAAGCACTCTGGGCACAAGCTGCCAAAATTACCACGCTTCTTCACCCGAGGTACTTAGGACTTTCAAACCTCATGAACTATTTCCAAAGAAAGGAACGTGCCACGAGTCAGTGACTGAGTTTTGGATTAAAAAGCTCCAGAAAATTAAAAACCCGAGAAATTGCATGTTTGAGCAGAATCACATGCAGCCAAGTCAGAGTTCTGGGATGTCAGTTTTCACTGACGGCAGTCCATGAAAGTCACTTTCAAAGGCCAACGATGCGGCAGGCTTACTGAAGAAAAAGCTAAAAATATGGTCAGTCGCAGCTGAAGACACGATTTCACAAAACAGGTTGACTTCAGTGCCACCAAAAGAGAGGCCTTGCTGCCGCCCCCCATCTCTCCCTCTGCTCCTTTGTTCTACTCCTGCATTCCTGCGGCTTCCCTTGCGCCTACCTGCACATGTATTGGAGCGCTTGATGAGCCACGCTAACTCCCTAAGCAGGCAGGAAACTAACCCAGAAAAGCAGAGAGTTCTCCACCACGTTAGAGAGTTAAACTGGCTGGCAGAGAGAACTAGCAAGCATAAACGCTGGCACAAGGAAGGAGGCAGGACAATGCATTGGGGAGAAGGAGAGGGAATTTGCCCGTCTCCATTTGGGGGCAGGAGGCCGTTCTGCTAGCTCATGCGCGTGTGAAACTACACGCTCAGTCTGCAAGGAGAGTTGCAAAAAACCCCTTTACTTTTGGAAAGGACAGCACCCAAGACACACTCAGTCAACTTTTAACTCCCTCGTGCACGGAGAGACTCGCTCTCTCACCGAGAAAGGCTGCAGCTGACAGGCGTCACTCTTTCTTTCTGTCAGCCAGGTGTGGCAGCTAAAGTGATTCCAGGGAAGTGCTACTTGGTGACCAGAGAACGGACAGCATGGTGTGACACTGCTCACATCACATTTTCTAAGGAAACAGGACAAAGAGTGGGAAGAAGCCAAAGAAGAAGACATGGAAGGAAAACTAAGTTCTTTTGAGAAAAACAGCATCCACTTTGTTGAATAGCAGGGAAAGATGACAATTACAGAACTTTTCAAATTAGCATTAATGACTGGTTCAGTGACATTTTCCCAGAAACACAGGAAGCAACTCACAAGCACTGGATGGAAAAGACACTTTCAGCACCTTAGTAGTCAGGTTCAGCGAACTCGCACGTTGCCATATTTTACTCCTGCAGAAAGAGGATTTAGTGAGTGAGTTAGCAGGTGATTTTGCGAGCACCGCTGCGCCATTTCTTTCCCACTTGCAGGCAGAAAACCTCCCCCCGATGTTTTAGCCAAAACCCCTACATTCAATCCAAAACCTAAGTTTTCGTCTAAAACGCCACAAGCGTAACAGAGACGGTCTGCAGCAGAATTCTACAGTCAGGCTTATTGCACTCAAGTGCAGCCGACAGGTTGTCTTGCAGAGCTTGTGCGGGTGCTCCACAAGCTCCCCCAGAAGCACAGATCTGCAGCAGAAGGTGAGAAGAAGAAAGAATTTCAGCTCTCCATCCCAACAGCCCCGATCCCGTATCTGATGCAGATTTGATTTCCCTTTAAATGACAAACAAACCCAAGACACCTCAGCATTTGTCACCAGAGCCAGCTTACCCAGCTACCTCCAGTGGTTATTCTCTAACACGACTCTACTTGCATTCAAGAGCTGCAGTCCCTCTCTAACTTGGCTGAGCTAGCAAAAGTTCCTGCAGTCACTTCTGAAATGATGCTCTTTTTCACATTGCTTGGCGTACCTGGACAGACAGGCGTAGGCGCTGAGCGCTCAGCACGGAGCACACCCGCAGCCTTCCTGATAGAGGGAGACCATAGTTAAGACAACATTCCCTGCGTACCCCACAGCGCTTGCCCCTCCCCGCACAAATTCCAGAATCACAGAGTCACAAGGAAGACAAAGGCCTTCCGGAATCACTGGAGGTCATCTGGTCCAACCCCCCTGCTCAGGCAGGGTCACCTAGAGCAGGCTGCCCAGGACCATGTCCAGACGGCTTCTGAACATCTAGTTCTGAAACACACTTTTCACAAACAGCTACCCAACAAGGTGAACCGCAGAAACATTTGCAACACGTGCAACAGGCCCAGGTTTTTGTTGACCCTCCTACCAATTTAAGTATTCTCTCCACCGAACAAGTAAAACAATACCACACTAGCAAAGGCTTGTCACCATTCTTTCTCCAAAACTATGTCTGACGGCTTGCTAGGTAGAAGACACAAAGTTGAGAGAAGCCTGATTAAGTTCAGTTCACTGTCTTAAAACAGCACAGACAGCAAATTTCCCGCCTCCTCCGTTTGGCAGTTACTCACACTGAAGCACAGAAATGGTTGGCGAAGAGCAACTGGGAAGGGAGCGGCGTATGGCCTTTCAGTGAAGGTGTGCCTTGAATGATTTGTTAACCAAGTCACCATCAGACCCCTTCCTTCCCAGAGCAGCCCGCCATGCACTCCTTGGCTCTTACACACCACAGCCTCCTACTGAAATGCTTCTGTCTGGCTAAATAAGTCATGTTAACGTCGGTTGCTTTCAGAAACGTGCCCAAAATTAAAAGCATTGCTATTTTTTTGGTAAAAAAGGACAAAGAACACATCTGACCTAAGTTCTAGGTCGTGTACCTCATGACTGGTTTTAAAGCGAACATCTTTGGTTCTCCCTGCCAAGGACTTTGAAACGACACAAGTCTGAGCTGCTTTGACATGGCTCGGTGCATTCACTGGCATCTTTTATTTCAGTAATAATTTCTTACAGCTACAAAACAAAAACAAGAAACTGTAATGTAGTTGGAAGCAGACAGAATATTCTGTCACCTGAACTCGTGAGAGATTTGATATTGTATCGTGGACCCTTAACCAAGGGCTACCTTATTGCCAGTTTAGCCAAGCTTAAAAGGCCCTGGAGGGTCTTGTCGGGGCATCGCTGGCAGAGAGGTGTGTGAGTGCCGAATCCTAAAGATGACAAGAAGGGGAAAACATCAGACTCAAAAGACCAGAGGCTAAGGTATCTGGCTGCAATGCCCATTACTGGGAAGCTCACCTGAGCCACGGCGGCATACTGGTGCTCCCACTCCTTCCAGGCTTCCTCCAGCCATCGCCTCCATGCTCCGGGTCTGCCGCTCGTTCTCCACCAGCAAAACTCGCACCTCTTCTGAACAGAGACACAGCTTTATCCAGGGTGTCAGCAGGAAAAATAGCAAACCCCGTGAGAGACAAGGACCAGCAGCGAGGGAGCCACACAGTGGGAGGTGGTTTGGCCTCCTGCAGAGCAAGTCCTTCCTACCTGAACCTCCTAGGGACCGTGTGGCACGTGGGGACGTAAACCCACCCTGCTGCTGAACAGCCGAGATGTTTGTTGCCACTGTCAGCATCCGGAACTGGAAATGAAAGCTGCAATCTTCCTGGTTCTCCTCTAACCAGAAGCTGATCAATAAAATGCTGTGCCAAGAGTGTGCACAGGAACCAGCCCAGGTGAATCCTCTTGAAAGGAATTTGCAAATACTTGCCAGTTGCAGACACTTGCCCCTCTTTCTTCAGCTCTGATGTTTGCCCAATCTTGTCTTCCTATAATATTCCTTACTTTTAAAGTTGAAATCTTTTTCACTCCTGCCTGCAATATCCTTCCTTACACTTGTTCTGGGCTTTTACCTTGAGCAAACCACCACCACCTGGTAAGGGAACTGACCCTGAGCAACTGGATGTGCCCATGCCAGTGCTGCAAATCAGTATAGGGACCACTTCTCAAAGGCAGAGGCCTTTTTTTTTTTTTTCTTGTTAACTTTTTAAAAGCAATGTCTCTAGGGAGAAAAAAAAACCCTTTGAAAAAAATCCCAGGTCACAGACTATTAACTACTACTCCCATACCGACAGGCAGAAACACAGCAGTGCCATTAGGCTGCCTTAATAAAGCAGAGCACGAGCTGGCCAGCAGGCAGCAAGGGGAGAGCACCCACCCGTGGGGAGTGCCCACCCGGGACAGGGCTCCTGGTGCTCTTGGCCCTCACGTGGCTCATCTCAGGGTCAGACAGAGTCCTAATCCAGACAGGGGTGGGGTGGCACAACAAGGTGTGTGCTCCTGCACGTGTGCCAGGGCTGAGCAGGGTTAAATGCAGGTCTCCTCTCTCCCTCCCAAGTATTTTGAAATACTAGAAATTGGCATACCAGGGTTAATAATTTGTAAAATGCCTCCGATAAGAGATGATACATGAGAAATGGAAATGGAAATCTCATATTCAGGTGCGTGTCACCATACCCAAACAAGATACCTACAAGGTTTAATTCAGACATTCCCCTGCAGCCCGTGCTGAAGACCATGGTGACGCAGGTGGTCCCCTGTAGCCAGGTGTCCTCCACCTGGAGGACCATGATGGAGCAGATGTCCACACTGCAGCCTGTGGAGGACCACACGCCGCAGGAGGTGGATGTCAAAGAAAGCGTACGCCCCCTTAAGGAACAAGGCTGGCAAACTGGTAACAACGGACGAGGAGAAGGCTGAGGTACTCAACCACTTTTTTGCCTCAGTCTTCACTGGCAACCTCTCTTCCCACGCCTCTCGAGTGGATGCACCACAAGACAGGGACTGGGGGAGCAAAGTCCCTCCCACTGTAAGAGAAGCTCAGGTTCATGACCACCTGAAGAACCTGAACACACATAAGTCTGTGGGACCTGATGAGATGCATCGCAGAGCCCTGGGGACCTGGCTGCTGTAGCTGCCAAGCCACTCTCCATGATATCTGAAAAGTCATGGCAGTCAGGTGAAGACCCTGGTGAGTGGAAAAAGGGAACAGATCTGAGGTGCATTCTACGTGTGCCTGCATCACTGGGTGTGTGCTGTGAGCGTGCGTGTGGGCAGAGGGGTGGGTGCACACTGCATGCATGCATGCCGGTGTGTGGGGTGGGTGCATTCCACATGCATGCATGCTGTAGGGCGTGCATGCACTACCTCTGTGTGTGTGTTTTGTGTGTGTGTGCGCACACTCTGTGCGCATCTCTGTGTGTGTGTGTGTGTGTGTGCGCGCGCACGTGCGCCCACTGGCCAGGCGTGCATATCATAGAATCATAGAACAGTTAGGGTTGGAAGGGACCTTTAAAGGTCATCTAGTCCAACCCCCCTGCAATGAGCAGGGACACCTTCAACTAGACCAGGTTGCTCAGAGCCCCGTCCAGCCTGATCTTGAATGTTTCCAGGGGTGGGGCATCTACCACCTCTCTGGGCAACCTGTTCCAGTGTTTCACCACCCTCATCGTACAACATTTCTTCCGTAGATCTAGCCTAAATCTACCCTCTTTTAGTTTAAAACCATTAGCCTCAGCACATCAAAATTCTTGGATGGAGCACCTGCTACATGCATTTGTCCTTGGGGATTCACTAAATCCAGGCCTACTGGTGAAGCCATTACTCACATCAGTCATTCCACGCCGTGGCCATCACTCCTCTCGGGAACAGACAGGAAAGCTCTGGATGACAAAGGCTGTCAGGACGCGCTCCAGAAACAGAAGGCCGTTGCAAGAAGATCCCCATCACCTAATCACATAGAAATAGTTCTAGCTCCATGAAATGACTCTTGAAAATGAAACACACAGAACAGCATCCCCAACCACAACTCTTTCAGTGGTAGGTTTAACTGCTGCAGAGCTGCAGGCTGACGACCTTACCATCACTATCACAGGATCCCAGAAGAAATAGTAACTGGCAAACAGTAACTCTACCCCTGGCCCCTACCTCTCTAGCATGTAAAGGTAGAATAGCTCAGCCTACAGCTCTGGAGGTATAGACCGGCCTATACTTATAACCTGTGTCTACCTACTCGATGATCTGTCCAGAAACTCATCACCTTTGAAAGAGGATGGAACTGGGCGGGCGAGGGGCAAGAAAGAAAGAAAGAAATTGCTAGCAAAAAGGGGAAGTGTAGGCAGGCAATTAAAAAAGAAAGGAGCCGAGTTGGGCCAGCTCAGCCCAACTCATTTTGCGGGGGTCAAGCAGCTTGGAGGAAAAGAAGCTGACTTTAGTGCTGGGATGCACACAAACATCAGAGTTCAGGTCTGAAAGAGCACAAAAACCTTGATAGGGCTCCTTTTCACTGTCCTCTTACCTGTGTGCTTGCTGTGACTTCCTCCTTTCCCTGAAGTCCTCCCAGACTAACCAGGAAGTGGCTTCTGCCCAGTCCGTGTGCCGTGAAGAGAAACACTTTTGACCACGAAGTGGGTGCGAACAACTGCATCTGCAGAAGCAAAGGGGCAGCCGCACGGCGGCTTTGGAGATGCCCGAAGCTGCCCTGAGCCCCAGGAGCCCCTGGTGCCCCAGCATGTGCTTGGCCCTGAAGGCCTGCGGGGCCTGCCAGCGCTGGGGAGCCCCAGGGACAGAGGCGAAGGACAGCGGTCAGCCCTGTGGGGAGGGGAGCATGACCGGGGCTCCGTCCTTCCTCCTGGCCACAGGAGGATGCCCTGGGCCACGCCAGGACAGGGCGTCTCTCCTCCCCACGCCCGAGGGAAGGCGAGGCCTGAGGAAGGCCTTGGGTGCTGGGCTCAGCACGGGCGGTGGGAGCGGGGGCAGAGCCCTGCCTCCTGCCGGGGGCCGGCCTGGCCGATGCCAGCGGCTCCCGTCCCGCAGCTCCTCCTGCCCAGGGCTGTGGCTGGAGCACAGACCGCCCCGCATTTTGGGAAAGACTTGCTGTGCAGGGCAAGGCCAGGGCAGCTCCAGCTCCCCTCGGGGCAGCTCCCCTCCGCTCCTGTCCCCTGCCCTCCCTCCCGGGGCAGGCCCAGCCCCCGCGAGCGGCCCGAGGGAGGGCAGAGCTGTGCACAGCCCCTGTGCTGCTGAGAGAACAGCTCCCGTGCCATGGCCCTTCCTGCAGGCCGTCTCTCCGCAGGCCCAGTGTCCCGGCGGGCTGAGGAGCGAGCTGCGGGGGGGGGCAGCGGGCGCAGGGCAGCGCTGTGAGGAGAGGCCCGGGCTGCCTGTGCCCGCCCGGCAACGGCCGCGCCATTGGCCACGGCTGAGCCAATCGGCGGGGCCGGAGGCGGCCTGTCAGGCCCGGCCGGGCTGGGGCGGGGCCTTGGCAGAGGCCGAGGGGCCTGAGGAGCAGTGGGTGAGGGGCGGGCTGGGGGCAGCGGGGGGGTGGGGGGGGCCGGGCCGGGGGAGCTGCAGGGGCAGGAGCAGGGATCTCCCGGTGCGGGGGGGCCTGTGGGGAGGCCCCCGGAGCCCTCCTCGCCCACGGGCCCTGCCATGGCCCAGGTCACCGGCCCTGGGCCCGAGTGCTCAGCCCCAGGGATAGCCCCACAGCCAGGGTCGGAGCGGGTCCTGCTGCTGCTCCCCCGAGGGTCGCCAGCCCGAGCCCGGGCAGCTGGAGGAACACAATCCTGTATTGCTACGGACTTTACCAGCCGTAGTCACGGACTCTGGGCCTGTCCTGTAGTGAGGTCAAAGCAGGTATTACAAAAATAAAAGTGTGCTTTTCCAAAATGCTTACAGGATTGAAAACGACAGAGGGCTGTGGGCAGGTGGGGATACACAGGAACGGGCAGTGTCACTCGGAATGAGGAACAGTCATGTGGGTAAATTTCTGTCAGGATCAAAAGCTAAAGGATGTTTCCGTTGAAAGAGCTGAGTCTGTTGGGAGCTCCAGTCTACCAAGTTCCAAACCCCGTGTGTTGAACAGTGACCAGCCCTGATGTTTCTTTCTGCTACTCTCTCACAGTTTCTCTGGGCTTTCTCTTTGGCTGGTGTTTAAGCTCTCGTAGGTGTACAAGCTCAGTTCCATCAGACCACTTGCAAACCTGCCACTTGCCCACCTTCTGCTGGGGGCCAAGCCAAAGGGATGAGGCTCATACCAAGCCCGAAGCAAAGTGAAAGCGCTGAGAAGTTCCCCCAGTCAGCCCTGAGCCAGAGTGCAGTTATCGAAGCTGCGATGAGAGGGAAGAGCCTGGAAAGCAATTCATCAGCAGGAAGCGATGGAAGAAGGAACAGTGTATGTGACAGCTGGGATTAAGTGACACCCTCAGTTCCGTGTCTGGATCAGCACTGTACTTGCACATGGACTAAGCCCCAGTTGAGAGCAGAAATTCTGGTTACTCATCGTGGGTGCCAGAGGGCTGTTCCTGCCCTCTCCTCCCTCGTGCCTTAATTTAATCTTTTGTGTGTATGCAGGGCCTTGATAACGCTACTGTGTAGGCACCCTGTATGTGATTGGCAGGTTTTCTCCATATCTGTGACTGATCTCTCTTGTTTCTTTTAAACAGGCAACTCTTGATATGTACTGCCCAGGAACTAAAGAAATGCAAAGAACTGATGAAGAAAGAAAGAGGTGCCAATCAAGGAGGGAGTGTAGGTTAGTTCTGGTTTTAAATTTTCTTGGCTGTGTTCTAGCCAAAAGCCTTGGCTTAAACAAGTGAAATGAGCTGAACTACTGGGCATTTTTCATCCCTACACAATTCTGTATTGCTACGGACTTTACCAGCCATAGTCATGGACTCTGGGCCTGTCCTGTAGGGAGGTCAAAGCAGGTATTACAAAAATAAAAGTGTGCTTTTCCAAAATGCTTACAGGATTGAAAACGACAGAGGGCTGTGGGCAGGTGGGGATACAGAGGAATGGGCAGTGTCACTCAGAATGAGGAACAGTGATGTGGGTACAGCCGCAGCGTGACAGTTTTCATGGCCTTGAGCAGCACAGCAGGGGTTTTCAGGCAGTAAGGCCAGCTGCCAGGGGTGTGTGAACACCTCCTCCGGAGCATGGAAGTGGCCAGGGGAGAAGACAGTGCTGTTCCTGTTGGTGTGTAGCAGGTGACAGTCGGTGGCAGCTGCTCTCAGGACATGTAATTAGGAGCTGGTGGGAAGTAACATGAGGGAGGAGGCTAAGTCATGAAATGGCATGTTAGCTGTATGTGTCAAGTGAGGGAAACAACTTCAGGGTGTTATGGAGACTGTTAGTTGTGATGAAGGCAGTGAGTGAGATGATCCTTGTAGGAGCTTTCTGAGTGGGTCAGAATGGGGCAAGACTGCACATAAGGACAGAAAAGGCTGTGGCAGTAGTTGAGCTGATCAGAAGTCAAGTAGGAGGTGATTTGGGCAATGCCTGGCGAAGTCAGCGTCTTGTGCATGTTACGCAGAGTGTGTAAGGCCTGAGTGCTGGTGAGGAAAGGAGTGGGAAAGGAGTGTTGCAGTGCCAGGGAATGGGGATGGAAGTGATCACAGACTCATTTCCCAGTTTTCTGTGGGCTGTCTGTATACCCCAGGTAAGTCATCTTGCATTCAGAACTAAGGGCCGCCCTTTTGGTGGAAAGAGAAAGAATTAAAAAAACCCTGTAATTTCTGGCAGAGCTGGAACTTGGAGTGAGATTGCCATGCTTAGTCTTTCCATTCCAGGGTATTAAAAACATTTCCTTGAAATGCTTTCCCAAAATAACAAGGCACAACTTTCCGAAATAGCTGCATCTGAGCTCAGCCAGAGGAGCGAGTCTTGCCTGCTGTTAGTCACCGAGGCTGATGACAGGTCGCCCAGCAGTTTTGGCAAGGACAGAACAAGATAGATACAAATGCTTCTCTGTGCTGGTAGTAATTTCTGGAACATGTCTTGCATAAGTTGGTCTTCAGGTTTTGCAGGTTGTAGGTTTGGCAGGATCTATTGTGTCATTAACATGATGGTAACAACAAAACCTGATGGGATAGGGTTGAGAAAGAAGAAAAAACCCAACAGAGAGAGGAAAATAAAACCCAAGAAAAAGAAGTAGCGCAAATGAAAACAATTGCTCACCACCAACTGATTTTTCAGATTTTTCCGAGTACTCTAACTTTTTGACAGTTCAGTAATTGTTACTTTTCCTAATGAAAATCTAATAATAGAAGCAATGCTAATATAAGCTAAAAGTAAACAGGATTTTAAATATCAGTGGCAAAGTGATATGATGGACTTTGTCTAAGATGCTGGGAGGGCAAAACAGATGGTTTGGGCCTCTTTTTAAAAGGGGAGAGGGGTGTGTCCCCTCTTCCATGCTTCCTATCGAGGCATGTTCTGTAAAGGCAGAATTCCCTTCAAAAAGCCTGTGCCTCAAGAATGATGCATTTCAGCTTGCCTCCTTTTAATTTGATCTGGATTTCTTGACCTGTCTTTTCTAAGAGATGTTCTTACAAGTTACTTCCATCTAAATGTGAAGCCCTGAGCAGCTGAGAAGTGTGGTTGTTGATGGATTAAGCTCCAGGAAACAGCCAGCGATGGCAGGCTCTCTTCTGTGTGCTGTCAGTCATGAGCACGAGCAGCACAGGTGAATCGTTTGTAGTTAACAGCCATGAAAGCAATGGCGCAGAGTTTTCATGCTTTAGCTAAGTGCCTTTTTTGTTGCAGGGCAAGCTAGTCAGGCTTTAGAATCTGGTTTATGCAGGTGAGATTTCGCTGTGGTTTGTTTTTCTCCAGAGTTCTACTGGTTTTGTAGCCCAACGGAAGCAAAAGCAACTTAAGCTAGATCAGGAAAGAACCTCATGCGTTAGCAGACTCTCCTGTAGTGACCTTTGAGACCACTTTGCTGTTGGCATTCAAATGATTTTACAAAAATGCAAAAGATTTTGCTGCTTGTAGTTGATTCTCAGACCTGAAGATTTCTTGAAATGTACTGTTAGTGTGTTGAGACGATAAAAGTGCTGTGTTACCTATGAAATTTTGCTTTTCTCTCTGTAAAGGGATTCTTTGAAGTGCTATGTAATGACATACTAACATACATTCTTACAAATTGACTAATGTTTTTTCTGTATTTATGTTGTTTTCAGAATACACAGATGAGAATGCCCTGATTCCAAAGAACTCATCGGTCATTGATAGAAGAATCCCTGCTGGAGGAGTTGAAGCTGCCAGCAGAACATCTGTTACGTGAGTATCCATAAAGCGTTGTATTCTTTGTTAGGGGCTTCCGTGTGTTCACTTTTTTATGGATATTAGTTTACAGAGGCATTTGCATTGTATCTTTCTCGTTAAAGCTGCTGTTAGTTTTTGTTGTCCTGGGGTAGATTTTAATGGATCTGTCCCAAAGGAGACTGACATTTTTAGGCCTGCTGGGACATGGGGTTCGAACTCCAACAACGGTAACTTCTAAGATGATTCTGTTGGGTTTGTTCTTGGGGTTGATTTTTCTGAGCGCTGAGTTGTAGATCCTGTTTGCTGCAGGTGGAGAGATTCCTTATTAGAATGTGTTTGCTTGTATTGCTTTTAGAGGAAAGACAGATACGCACTGTAGTGTAAACTTGTAATTTGTTCCCATCTCAGAAGAGTCTGATTGTCAGTGTTTGACTACTGCGTTTGGGGGAGGGGGCGGGGTATGGCAGGTGCTCTTAGGCCCCAGATCTGGGGTGTATTGATTAAAACTACAGATATTCAAATGCGATCCTGACTACAGGATTATTGCTGTCGTTGATGTTTTCATACAGTCTAGTTGTATGTCAGCTCCATTAGCATTTTTTGATGGTCGTGTTTTCCATCCTTCTCAAAGACATGCCTCTCCGCCAGAGTGAGTAGACATTATTAGCTTGTGGTTTTGCCATGTCTTTCTAATGCTGGTTCTCAATAACTAAAGTAGACCGATGAGTTACAGTGTGTCTCAGACAAACAGTACAGCAGCATCCTGGTGCCCATTAACCTTTCGCAAGCGAAAAACCCTGATTTTACGTGGCTCTGCATGTTAACTTTGGGCATATTACTGTGGTAGCTGTTGCAGTGCTTTTAGGCACCCCCGAGTAATTCTGGATGCCACAGCGTTGTGCTCCTAAACAAGGCCTTGTTTTGGGGGTTAATTGAAATAGGCATGCTTAGTGCTGTCTTGTCAATGCACCTTCCATTTCTGGTTGGGTGGCACCCTCTCCTGGTATTGTAACGCTGCCCTGAAATGAGGGGAGAGATGCTGCTAGCATCAAAGACCAGATAAATGCCTGCATGTGGGGACAAGGGGAGAATGGCACTGCTGTTCTAGCCTTGAAAATGAACCAGGCAGATGAGCTGTGTGTTCCTTCAGCTGGAATTAATGCAGAAACAACTGGTAGAGCGGTTCATGTTTGGGAATGAGGAATGTATGCTGTAATGGTGGAGAGACCTGGCACGTTTTGTATTTTGGCACTCTCATGGCTAAGCGTGGTAGATGTCTGAACACAGGGCTTGGGCTTGCACAAAGAAACACTGTTCTAAAGACGATGCTGCTGACAGTTTTGTTATTTCTTTGCCAGATGACTGATCTTTTTTCACTCAAGGAAACTTGCACTTTGAAGTGTCTAGACTATCGCTGTTCTTTCTTAGAAATTAAGTACTGTGTCTGCTACCTATTTGCAGTACTAGGGATATACAGACTGGCTAAAGGTTCCTTCATATTTTGATGGTTGATTATTTAAGAACACAAAACTCGAGTACAGGCTCCATATTTTTGATACTTCTGCAGCAGAGACAAAATACCTGAGGAGTTTCTCTTGCACTGTGGTGTTCTATATCTGTATGTGTGAGAGTAATTTGTGACAAAGTAGAAATGGGACTTTGGGGTTTTTTTTTAGTTGCACTGAATGTACCAAGAGAGAAGAGTTTATGTATACCAATAAATTTCCACATTCCCTAAACTATCAGAAAACTTACTATGTGGTGTTTGTTACTTTTCATCTTTATTTTAAGTATAACTGCTTTTTCTTCACTCGAATGGTGTGAGGCATTACTCTAACCCTGGATCATTGGACCTGATCACTTGATAAGCTGCTAGGATAACTTAACCTAGACATCTGTGAGCTCAGCGTCTGTTTTCTGTGAAGAATACAGCCTCTGATTCTCGGCAAATGGTATACAACCAACTTAAAATTGAAACCTTTTTGTATGTAGGTCTAAGTCTGACATCCGTAACTCCATCACTGATTGGTTCAAATTCCTTTTTGGACATGAATGCCTCTCACTGTGAGTTTGAGTTAGTTGAACTGGCCCGGTGACCCTAGCAGTTAATGCAATGCATTGGTGTAAACCACGTTTATAGTATTTGATCTAATTCAGATGGGTTTGTATTTCTTGAAAACAGTTAGTTTTCTCTTTGTTTTCTAGCATGTATGTAAACAGTAATCACATGTTCATCAAGAAAGTTAACATTCTTTTAGCCTCGTGTGTTCCCTGGCATGTCTGTATTACATTTCTAAGTAGCAGCTTACCATGAGCTAACACAGATATCTCAAAAAGACAAAAAAAAAAAAAAAAACAAAAACAAAAAACCAACCAAAAAAAAAGGAAAAATCCTGGAGTGGGAGGGAAGACTTAGTGTTAGAAGTAATTAAAGGAAATGAAAGACAAAACAAACCCATTCCCTTTTTGTTTGCTCTGACTGTACCTGATTCGGGTTGTGGGTAGGCATAGGGAGGGTGGAAGCCTTGCCTCTCTCTTGACAAATCCTCTCTCTCCCCCCACCCTGGAAAAGCAGTGCAGCCTCAGGTGCTTCTGGTGCTGGAGACACAATTAGCTTTGTTCTTAAAGCTAACTCAGGTCTTGGTCTAAAGTGTGGGGCTTGTGTTTTGGCTTTTGTTTTGTTTTGGTTTTTAAGACACATATTTCTGTATGTGTTTCAAAGCAGAACCTGGGTCATAGTGTGGTAGGAATAAATCACTGGAAAGCTGGCCAGTTGAACAGTAAAGCAGCAAAATCAAAATTAGTCAAGGATTTTTAAAAAAGGATGCACAAAAGCTTCTGCTTTGAGTATTTCTTCATTGTCTTACTCTCTTGTTAGCTCTCAAATTAGACTGTTGCCTGCAGGCTGTATAATAACTGATTCCTAAAAAAATACATGAGCTAATTAATAGTTTATGAACTGTTCTGTTTCAGTACTGGTCAATACTAGCCCGTTTAATGCCCGAGTCCAGTAGAGAGCTTTCCTAATTCCGTGTTTGCTTCTGGAAAACCACAAAATGAGAGTGGATGTGCCTGCCATGAGAGAACACAGGCCTGTTTTTCCACGTGCGAGAAAGAGTGGCATATGGAGCATGAAGCTTCAAAATACTTGACCAGGCTTCCTTTCTAACAGAACTAGGTACAAAATGTTCTGAAAAGAAGGGAAGCTGAATCCTCTGGTAAGACTTGCAGTGGAAAGAAGGTCTCTTTTTCCAGCTCTGGGTGTTCCTCTCCAAAGGCACATTTTCAAGAGCTCTTGAGTTAGTAGTACAGTCATGTTGTATGTGCTTTCCCAAACCTATAGAGCAGGAATGATTCACTGGAGTGAGGAATCCTCTTCTGCAAGCGGATATTTTTTTGCCCAGCATCTGCTAACACTGCTCCCTTGAGTTCTTCCACTGCATTAGGTCGTAAAGGACAAGAGCTTTTTCCAAGGAAGGGTTTTAATCTCTCTTCTGATCAATTCAGTGACCTCTTGAGGAGAGCTGTTCTGTTGACATTGTGAAATTTTGTTCTACATTTTTCAACAACTGAAGACATAATAAGCAGTGATTCACGTGTCTCTCTGATAATGTTTTCCTAGTGTAAGCTTAGCTGCGGCTTGTGGCATAATATAATCCAATAGGCTGGAAAAGGAGCAAGATGAGAGTTACCCTTTTTCCTTGTGGAAAAAGTGCACTTCAGCCTGAGTTCTCAATAAACACTGCTGAGTTTATTTCAAGAAAACTGAAAGAGAGAGCTTATATGGCAATGTTGCAAAGCCCTTCAAAATTCAAGGAACAGCTGGAATGATAAATGTAAAATTTTCTTTTTCCACGTCATAGACATTAAATATGTTCATCGATCTTTCTCTGTGAACTTGCATGCATATTTTTCTATATTTCAATGTTACTGGACATTTTTCAGTTTTTAACTCTTTTTAACGACAGCTGACAGTTTTTAGTATCTTGTATAAAACCACGATGTTTCTGTTGACCCCATCTGTTGAATAGTTGCGTGTTTTAATGACACAAGTCTCTAGTTGAGTAGCCATGCCATTTAATGTTACTCACTGAATATGTGTGCATGAGGTATGAATTCAACCTTCGTATATAGGTGGTGAATAGAAGTTTCTCCGGTGGCTGATTCAGAGCACTGAATTAAGCTCTCACTCTGAATTGCACTTTCGAGGAGGAGCGGGTTTGTGTCTCTTCTCTGAGTGGATGGTGAGCTAAGGGATATTTCACCCTTAAGGAACCTGAAGTTAAGCCAAAGAATGTCAAATGAGTTCAAAACACTGCTCAAGCCTTTGGAACATCCCGGCTATATTCACTTAGGCAAAGAAGTATTTTAGTTGAGCAACTCTGATGCTAGGTAAGAGGAGAGGATGAAAGGCTTTTGCTGCTTAAAATAATCATGGACATGTCATTTTAAGTGTGGGCCTTAAGATGAGATATATCTGCATTTCTTTTCTTAACAGGACAAGAATTTTGAGTCTGTTCCGAGAGTTAAAAAGAGCACAGGAATTCCAAGGAGTTTCATGATGGAGGTTAAAGATCCCAATGCAAAGGGTGCTATGCTGACAAGCACTGGAAAATATGCAATGCCAAGTCTTAATGGGTAAGTATGGAATTAATGGGACTGATCAAAAAGCGATCGAGAGAAACTGTGCGTAAATGTCTGAGTGGTGATGCAACCGAGCTGGCCAGCATCTGTAGCTATGGGGGAGGAAGCATTGTCATTGCATCTTAACCTTAAACTCTGTGATACTTTCTAATATTACAGTAGGGTGGTCCTCCTGTTCATGCCCCTGGAAGTTGGTTAAACTTGTGGTATGCTAAGAACCTGTATTTCTGCAAAACATTTCAGTGGTGTTTGCAGTGGAGTCGTCCTCTCTGAAAGCTCGTTTTGCTTCTGTTTGATGTTGCAAAGGCTCCTTGCAAAATTTAACAAATCGCCGTTGGACTGAGATTTCCTCCCGCTCTGACTTTTATCAAATCCCATGTGTGAAACACTCGAGTTTTCCTGTTGCTATAATCTAAGAAAATACTGCTGTGTGCTGACAAGAGTGGCTGCTTTAAAATGCACTTGGTAGCACTTCTGTTTTTCTGTCACGGATCTCCTTTTGTAGAAGCTGTAACATAGACTTCTTCCATTTCTAAAATGTAATTACTTGGAGACTAACTTGGTCCTGAGCCTGCAATTTACGTTTACCCTCTGGCAAAGGAGAGGTGGGATTAATTTCACCCGATTTCTACTTGTCAGAAAAATGATTTTTCTAGTCTGAGCTAATTTCTTAGTTGATCCAATGAATGGGAGACTTCTGCAGAAGGAAAATTGTTCCCCCCTCCCTCTTCTAGTGTTGAGGCTGTAGAAAAGTAGTTTAAACTAAAGGCCTACGTTTTAGAAAGCTAATGTGGAGTGAGAAGAATTCCATCTATTCTCTTCCTTGGACAAAATCCAAAGCTTGGAAAAGTTTTCCTTGACCCATCTTAAACTTTTTTCCTTCCCCCAACCCCCCCCAGGGAAGCTTATGCGAGAGGAAAGAAGGAAAAGCCTCCCTTTTTACCAGAGGAACCTTCTTTCTCCTCCTCCTCCTCCTCCTCCTCCTCCTCTGATGATGATGATGATCCTATTCCAGATGAGTTGCTGTGTCTCATTTGTAAAGATATAATGACCGATGCAGCTGTTACTCCCTGCTGTGGAAACAGTTATTGTGACGAATGTAAGTGTGACTCCCATGGTTGTTAATTCAAAACATCGCGTCTGATCTTCTGAAAGCAGAAACAGGAGACAACAGCATTACTTTGTCACCAGTTCTATTTAATACTTAAGCAGAGCCTGAATAGGAAAGGACTCTTCTCGTATAAAGGGGAAAAGCAGAAAAGCTTTTTTCCCTTTCCACGTATGTAGTTAAATCCTCTTTGCATGCGGAAGGACGAGTATGAGAAGAGTGCGTAACTGCGCAGGTGATTACAGTATCAGATATCGAATGCGTTTAGTTTGCCCACAGCCCTTTCTCTCATACACAATTATAGAGCCAACTCTGGTGACTTACTGTGCTCTGCAACAAGCGGGGAGTTGGGCATTTAATCCACCTTCTTCTCCACGGGAGAGTTGGTTAAAAGCTTCAGAACTCAAACCTACTAATGGTTTTTTGAGATGTGTTTTATTCATTAGCCCTGATGTTGGTGACTTCTCATTGTACTAGATAGTGGAAAAAAGACTAGTGGAAACATCAAGACATGGCCTACTCTGCATCTTCAAATGTTACAGCAGTGAAATATCAAAGCCGTAGAGTTATTTGCTGCATACGAGCAATTTTTTACACTGTTGAACATCTATAGCTTCATGCTCTCAATTCAAGACCCTATTTACCCATTAATCACATATGTGGCTTTATAATTGATCAGAACCCCCTGAATGTCCTTAGTTTGGCTAAAAACTACTTTGATGATTCTAATTGCACACAGGTATTAGAACAGCATTGCTGGAATGTGAGGAACACACCTGCCCAACGTGTCATCAAACAGATGTTTCTCCCGATGCTTTCATTGCCAACAAGCTCCTACGCCAGATAACAGGATGGCTTTTACATGAACTGTTTGTAAGAAAGGTCTATATGTAAAAAGCTGAAGGAAGAAAATATTAATTGACGTCTCCTGAAGCAAGGCTAAATTGAATAAGGCTAAATTTACTTTTCAAATGCGTTATCTGTTGTTACACAGAAGCTTACAACTCTTTAGAGACAATCTGGCAAATTCAGGTGACACTTTTGTTTAACATGTTTGCCTCCCTTTCGATTTCAGTCCTAACACTGAAGTACTTTAAATACAGATACTCGGAGTTACCGATCATTAATACCAGTGTTTAATGTCATGTGTGCTTGTGTCTGTATGTTGATTTATTTTAGGATTGATAGCATTGTGGAGGCTTTTGTTCCTATATCTCCTGAAGTTTCCTATTACCTTTTTGTTAATGCTTTTCTGCCTCTAGGCTGTGAACAACTTCAGAAATGGAACTGGCTACACAAAAAGGGCTCCGTAGGCAGATTCGGCAGCAACAGCACCAGCGGCCGCCACCGCCGCCACCACTCATGACTGTCGTGCCTCCTGCTGCTCCGGTGATGGCCGGTGAACTTTGCAAATCTTCCTCTCTGTCAATCAGCCGTTTGTTGGAAGAGAAGGTGACTTTTATTTCAACAGAGGCAGTGAGTCTTGTCTTTTCGTAGAGCTTATTTTCCAACTGTTTGCTTTTATTCACAAGGGCTGCTGGGTTCCTCTACCAAGACAAGAAGCACTACCAAGTCTTCTGGGCCCCCAGGGACAATCAATACCCACAACTAGTAAGTACCTGTAACTTTAGAATGTCTTTTAAAAAATGATCTTCAGATGAACTGAGTGGGATTTTTTTCTTTTTCCCCTCCCCACTCCAAAAGGTCATCCAATTCCAGTACAATTCCCTCAGCAGGTGGCCGACCAGGCTGGGAACTGTAAGTGTTCCACAGAAATTCAATAAATTCCTACTGGTAACCTGTTAAAGGAGGCTGTAACGCATAACTTATACAACAGCTGATCTCTAATGAAAGAAGTGTGCACAGATAGTTGCGGAGAAAACAAATGGTAATTAATTTTGAAATGGCTTAATTTGAATTGGCTTTAACAAAGGGGATCTCTGCTTGCAGTAAGATTATTTAAAATAAAACTCCGGTATGTGACTGAAGAGAGGACTCTGAAAAGTGAACACTTTTTGAGGAAACCATAATTACATGTAAAAATTAAATATAATTACAGGATCAGGTGGAAAGCCACCCTTTTGACTACTGGCTGAATGGGGCTGAAGAAACTGATTTCCCAACAGAAATCAGGCTCCAACATTCTTTTTTTAACAACTCAATTGATACTGATTGAGCAAACTGTTGCAAAAGTCAATGCTGTTATTTTATGACAGTTTTGAATTTCTTCACGTTAGTCATCTCAAATAGCCAGGCTGCTTTCTCTCGGTTGGAGTACGAGGATCTGTTTTATCTGTTAGTGCAGTGTCAAGTTAATCCTTCCTTTTGGTATATATTTGTTGTAGGTAGATTGTAAGGGTGCGTTGTGTTTATGAAATCTTAAAGACAAATCACAGCAAAACCCAGGATCCATCCCACAGATTGTCTAAAATCTCAAATTCAGTAAGCAAGAAAATAGCAATTCAGGGACAAGAACAGGCCAAATACATCATCATGAGGCAACAACATAGGAAGCGTATGTGGAAGAAGGTAAAAGCCAATTGAGAGAAGATTAGTGAATATCTGTGCAGTACTTGGAAGATCAGAAGGGGGAAGTACGAAGTGTATGAAGGAGCGGCAGCGGAGTGGTGGGCACTTGGCACGTGGGAGATGGGAGTCTCTTTTAAGCATGGGCAGCCTCCATCCACAGTGGCAAAGCTGCGTATAAGAGAGGAGCCTGAGGGAACTCTTGGTGGGGAGGATGTGGAAGGCACCTATGAGGATGAAGAAATGAGCGTAGTCTCAAATGAACAGAAAGCAGGGAGAAAGATGCTTGAGCTGATAACAAGAAGTGCTCACCACCGTGCTCCTGCTTCATTCGCTTTCCTCTTTAAAATCAGGGCAGAGTGTAACAAACAGTGACACACCTTTTGGGGTTTCTTTAGAAGGTCAAATGGAGGACACCTACACAGCAAATGTGCCAAAGGACTGAGGGCCCAACTCTACCAGCACCGACACCAGCCTCTGTGCCTGTGCCTCCACCTCCCTTGTATCCACCACCACCCCATGCGCTCCCTCTTCACCTGGTCAGCCTCCATCTGCTGGGGGCACTGTCCCCCCTCCCTGATATCCCCCAGCTGCTGCAAACATGCCATCAGCTTGGGTGCCAACAGCAGCACCAATGGCTCATTGAAATACCATCCCAGCGACACAAGCACCTCCTTGATAGAATCATAGAATCATTTAGGTTGGAAAAGACCTTTGAGATCATCAAGTCGAACTGTGAACCCAACACTGCCAAGTCCACCACTAAACCAGGTCCCTAAGTGCCACATCCATCTACAGGTCTTCTAAATGCCTCCAGGGATGGTGACTCAACCACTGCCCTGGGCAGCCTGTCCCAGTGCTTGACAACCCTTTTGGTGAAGGAATTTTTCCTTACCCCGTTGCTTGGCAGAGAGAGGCACAACTCTGTTGTCTTTCCACGGTGGACTTTGCCAGCAGCCTTGCTGCAGCCAGCAGACAAGGTCATCCAAGAGGGAGAAGACATAAGGCAGATGAGGCAGCCCGGAAGCTACCACACAACTTCAGGCGCTGATGCTCCACCTCCTGTGAGCACATCGAGATGAAGAGCGGCACCTGGAAACCAGGCCAGAGAGGTGGAAAGCTGGAGTCTTGCAAGAGGGCTGAAGAGCAGCCCCCTCCTGCTGCCCTGTTGTGGCACTGGAGGTGGTACTGAGGTTCTGGGAGTGAAACGCTGGGATGGTGCAAAGCAGCAGGCAGTGACAGCCAAGAGGCAGATCCTCTCCTCAGCTGCACGGTCACTGCTGTGTTTAGAAAAGTTGTTGGTTTCCAGTGGTGCCAGCGAACAGACTGTGGTGCCTGGCAGGAGCATCGCAGACTAGTTGGGTCTCCTTCTGTGCTCTGAACCTGCAGAGAGCTACAGAGGTGGCAAAACTTCTTGGCCAAGGAGATCCTCCTCAGGTGACCCAACATGGGTTTGAAATCCACCCACACAGTATTTATTCTTGAAGAAGAAAGACACTTCCAAAGCATCAAGCTTTGCATCGCTGCCACAGCTTCTGGAGTCAAAAAAAGATAGCAAAGTTAGAGCACTCCTGTTTTTGTTTATCTCTGTCAAAGCACTGTTAGATACCACAGTGATGGGCAATGGATCAAGTCTGAAGAGAGCTTCGCAAGTTGGCATTTCCAATGTCAGCAACGTCTAATGAGGGCAGACACTGTCTGCACAGGTCTGACCGAGCTTCCTAGAGCCTGGAAGCCCTGGCAGCTGCTTCTGGTCAGGCTACTTGTGCCTTTACTAATAACAGCAATGATATAGATATAGATAGATAGATAGATAGATATTTACTCTCCTTTTTGCCTTTTTTTTTTTATCCACCAGGCATCTTGGGAGGAATAATACTAAAAAGTCAAATAAGAAAAAACTCTGGCCAGGTCCTCTTATGGCCAAGATGCCTTCCGTAAAAGGAGCCTCTTGGGGCACAGGCGTTCCTCCGCCACGTTCATCCAAGCAAGCCCGCCTGCCGTGGCATTTTGTGAAGGGTAACAAATGCCACGCTGCCCAAGCACGAGAGCCGTAGCTAAAGTGTGTGAGTGAGGAGCGGACGCACCCTGCTCGACATGCGGCTGCCAGGATCCTCTGCTTCCCTGGGTGGCATCGGGCGCTGCCAGCTCCTGAGTGCCGACCCAGTAACGAGTCCAGCAGTGAGGTAACTTTGCCCCTGTGAATGCCAGACGGCAGCTGGAGGAGCAGTGCTAGAGGAGGCTTGGAAGCAAAGGTGACTTTGTCACGGAAGGCGAGGTTGTTGGGTGACCATTAAATACAGGGCTCGGCCGGTGGCTGGTGCCAGGGAAATGGTTCTGGAGCCCTGGTAGTCCTGCTGTGGCCGGGGCCAAAGTGGCCGCTGGGAGCGGGATGGGGGCAGGAGCAAAATGAGCAGGGCAGGGACAAACCTAAATGCTGCAAGCGGGGCAGGAGCAAAGCTAGGCGCCCCACCTTGGGCAGGGGCATAAAGGGCCACCCGAGCAGGGCAAATGCAGGTACCCTGTGTGGAGAAGGGGCAAAAGGAGCCTCCCCCTCAAGCAAGAGAGGGAAAATACCAGCCATCTTGAGAGGGGCATGATGAAAATAAGCCAGCCGAGCAAGGCTGTGGCTAAACTGGTTGCTCCAAGTGGAGGATGAAAAGAGAAAGCCTCCCCGAGCGGAGCAGGAGCCCAAGTAACTGTCCCGAGCTTGGCAGGAGTAAAACTAACTGCCCCGAGCAGGCCTGGGGAAAAGCAGATGATGCAGGCGGGGCAAGGGCCAAAGCAGCCAGCTGAAGTGGGGCAGGAATAACAACCAGCTGCGCGTCAGGGCAGAAGCAATACTGGCTGCCCTCAGAGCGGGCCAAGGTGTTAAACCAGATGCTAAAAAAGCTGCCCAGAAATGTTTTTTGGGAGCTCCAGGGTGAGAGAGCGGCTGGCTGGGGGCCTGGCAGCCAGGCAAGGGCAACCCAGCGCAGTTGCTGAGGGCGTTTCTTTGGTAGCGCTAGTTCCGAGTCAGCCTGTGGCTGTATCGTGGGGGGCAGATAAAATTCCTTGGAAATGAACCTGTAAGAGAGCGGGTGCTTTGCTACGTGAGTCTCACGGACACAGTCCTGTACCTGGGAGAAGCAGAAAAGAAACCCTTAGGAACCCGAATGTGCCGGCCAAAGCTGTGAGCAGGAACACTTACAGGCCTGGCCAGGTTTTGATTTGTCTGGCTGTGCGGCTCAGAGAAGAGGTGGGAGCTCTGCCGGGCGACGAACAGCCCTTCAGCAGCAGTGTGTGGGGAAGCCCGAGGGCTGCCAGCTGCTGCCTACGCGAGCTGCTCGGTCTGTGGCGGCCGTGTGGCCACGGTGCGTCCCCGTGGGGCCCCGTGTCACAAAGGGGCAGTGATGCGGCACCCGCCCAGCGCTTGTGAGCTCACCTGGCCAGGGCTTGGTATCCTGACGAGCAGGCCAGTGAAGGCTAGTTGGGCCGAGCTGGCCTTCGGGACAACTCGGCTCCTTCCTTTGCTACTTGCGTGGCTCCTTTTTCCCAAGCGTTTATCGCTTACTGGCCACTTCTCGCCAACTTCCATCCTCTTTCAAAGGTAATTCTGATTTGACTTGCAGGCCAGATGGTAGAGTAGGTAGATACAGGATAAAAGTAGAGGCTGTTCTATACCTTCCGAGCCCTAGGCTGAGCTATTGCACCTTTCTAGGCTGGCCAGAACTAGAGCTCTATGGGTAGAGTTCCTATTTGCTAATCCTCCTTTCTTTGCCATAAGCTAGTGCAGGTAAGTAGCGGGGTGGCAGCGTAGCCCGAGGCATTGGGTCAGCCTAGAATCACCAGAAGCCCACCCCGACTGATGCAGTCGGAAGGGTGACAGAAAAGGAGCGCGGCAACTGCAGCCGTTAAAGCAGCAGCAGCTGAAAGCCGGTTGCTCCTGCCTACAAGGTGGGAAAGTGTGGGCTAGAGAGCCAGAGGGCTCTGCTGCTAACGGTGGCAAGAGGTCAGCAGCAGGTCCTCTTCAGAGAAGGTGCCATGATTGGAGTCTTTCAAAAGGGCCTTTGAAATTGCTGTGGATTGTGGCCCTGTGACAGTGATGGTAAGGGGGTCAGCCTGCAGCTCTGCACCTGTTACAAGTACCACTGAAACAGTTTTGATGGCGGATGCTGTTCTGTGGGTTTTGTTTGAGGGTTTTTTTTAAAAAAATCATTTTGTTGAGCTACAATTCTTCTTTGCAATCAGGGGACGGGACTGGTGTGGCTCTTCTCTTTCTGGCGTGCCTCCTGACATCCTTTGTCATCCTGAGCTTTCCCCTCTGTTCCTGAGAGGAGCGATGGCCGCCATGGGGAACGACTCCTGTGAGTAACGGCTTCACCAGCAGGCTTGGGCTTTGTGAATCCCCAAAGGCAAGGGACGTGTCTGGTGTTCCTTCCCTGAATGCTGATGTGCTGACAACGTGGAGTGAATCCTGGGGCGTTTCCTGGTAGCAGCCAGACTTACCCAGGAGTTTTTTATTAGACAGCGGAAAACACGTTTTGTCACTCCTCTGCCAGTGTGCACAAGACTTTGAAAGATGCCATTGCTCCTAGAAAGCTCTGCCATCAGTAGGGTTAGCTTCTGTGCTGGGTACTTGCTTGTTTTTGTCAAGTTACAATCAGGAAAAGGGAAGGCTTGGCCTGCTAATCCAGTTCAAGACTCTAGAGGGCAAGGAAGGTAGGCCGAGGCACAGAAATGAGACTGCGGGTTTGCTGGACTTTGGCCAAAGTAAGCGGGGGAACAGGCTGTTTTCCAAAAGTGTTTCTTGACCAGCAAATTTCAATGGCAGTGTTAGGCTTCCCGCGACGTTTCTGTGTTGGAGGTTAGAGCTGGTTGTCCTGGGTGCTCCTGTACAGAACTCGGCTGCTAAAATAGGCTTTCATGCAGCAATTTCTTCTCATCTCTTTCCAAATGCCATTTCCCTGCAGTCATTGCCGAGGGAAAGGCTCCTCCACAAAGGATCCTCTTTCCCATGGAGAAGATTTGCATGGCCTGGCAGCGACGACGGGGAGCTGGAGCGGGACTCACCAACCTGGGCAATACGTGCTTCCTCAACTCCGTCCTGCAGTGCCTGACGTACACACCCCCTCTGGCCAACTACCTGCTCTCTCGGGAGCACAGCCAGTCGTGTGAGTACCTTGATGAACATCTCCTTGTCAATCTGTTGGGCACTTCCCAAGGATGCCCAGAACCTGGAATTTGATTCAGGAGGACAGCAGCCCTTCTTGCTCAACCCCCCGAGCTGGTGTTCTTTGAACACTCCAGCCTAGAAGCCACTTGTCGTATCTAGGTGTGTTCATCTTCAGAAAGGCACCTCTTTCTAGCCCGGGTCTTGGTCCCTATTCCTGCAAGTTAAACCCTCCTTGCTTACTGCACAGAAAACTTCTGTCGCTTAAGCAGCCCCCTGAAGAAAGTTTTCTACGCACTAAAATGTCCTGGGCTTGTTGGGACCTTGGCACCTTGGGAGAGGAGGAGTGGAGACTGTTCTCATAACTGCCAGATCTCCATTAGGTTTCCCATTGCTACGGGCATTTTGCTAACCTGAGAAGCTTGTTTCCTTCCCTCCCTCTCTCCCTCCCTCTTCAGGTCGTCAGCAAGGCTTCTGCATGATGTGCAGAATGGAAGGGCACGTTAACAGCGTCCTGCGTTCCTCAGCCAGCACCGTCCAGCCTTGGGCTGTCGTCAGTGCTCTCACACGTAAGTCACTTCAGGTGCTTTGACACGTTCTCTCCTGTTCTGGTAGGAAAGCACTACTAAATTCTTCTTTCTTAGGAATAGGAGAACATTTCCAGCTTGGCATGCAGGAGGACGCCCACGAGTTCTTACGCTATACTGTCGACGCCATGCAGAGCGCTTGTCTGAGTGGAAGGAGCGAGTAAGCACAAGCAAATTACCTTTCCAATGTTCCTGAGCCCTTTGGACTCCTTCATGTACTCCCGTCCAGGAAAACCTATGCCCAGGGTTTTCAGGCCAAGTAAAACTCCTGGTGGAGATAACTGTCTGCCTCACCATTTCTTTCCAGCTGGGACATCTCTTCTCAATCAACTACCGTTGTCCATCAAGTCTTTGGGGGTTGTCTGAGATCCAGAGGTACTTTTCCATAACTGTCGCTCTCCTTGGAATTGTCGGTGCCCTTCTGCCTGCCTGTGATAAATGGCTGTTTGTGTGACTGGCGTAGTAGGTACGAAGAGCGTCAACCGGCACAGCTGATTTCCCCCATCGCTGAGCATTTTGATTTGCCTTCTAGTCACGTGCTTGAGCTGCAAAGCAGTTTCCGATTCCTACGAGGCCTTCCTGGATGTTCCTTTGGATATCCAGGTGAGATGTTTTGAAACGGTAGTGCAAACTATTTCAAGGCCCCTGCAGGGGGCCTAGTTTATCTCCAGCAAACTCGGCTGACTTGAACCCGTGGGCTGTTACCACGCAAGAGCTTGGTGTTGGTTGGGAAGGGAAGCGGGCTTCCGTGCTCCTTCTGTGGAAGCCCTGTCAATGGCCTCCCTGTGCTGTGTGCTGGGTTTCAGCTGGGCAGAGAGTAAGGATGGTATCTACAGCCAAGATGACGCTGTCGTACCGCCCTGCTCTGGACTCCCTCAACAAGTGTCTGATTGCTGGACGGATGCGTCTGCTTGTGTTATTTTTGACCACGCGTACCGCAGGCAACTCTGGTACCGCCCAGGGGAGGCTGTTTGTTGGGATAACGCTGGTACCACACGGGGAGCTATTCCGTGGGATGCTGAGTTTCCAGGAGCTCAGCGCTCTCCTTTCTTTCTCACCCAGGCAGCCTCATCTGTCACCGGAGCTCTGGAAGACTTTGTCAGGCCTGAGCAGCTGGATGGGGAAAACGGCTACAAATGTAGCAAGTAAGATTATTCCTAATGACAGCTTCCCAGGAGATCCTGGCCTACGGGATTGCACGGCTGGGAGCACTAGTTATGTTTTGACTTCATTGGGAAACCCGCTCATGAGACAGCTTGGGGGTTGGGTTTTTTTTTCCTTCCCCTCAAAACTAATCCAGACGAATCCTCCGGAATTTGGAAAATTATGCATCCGTTTCTAAGACGGGTACTTTTTCTTTCCCCTTCTGCCTGAATATTTGGAAAGCTTTGGTGAGAATTTTATTCCTGGCATGGTCTGCCCTGGAGGTGGTCAGCCTTCCTAGCTATGACGCTGCCCACTGAACTAGCCCTATGGCCAGAAGGGAAAAGACACGTCCCGTACACGTTGGTGAGCCGAAGGCAGGAGGTGCTCTGGAGAGCGATTTGGCGTGATTTGGCAACAGCAGCTTCCTCAAGAAAGCAGTCGACGGTTTCATTTCCAAGGCTTTTTGGATGCTTGTGTCTCTGTCTGGGAGACCTGGGTCCTCAGAGCAGTAGCAGCCCCCGCTGGCTCTCTGAACAGTGTCATGCCTAGTTGTTGCCTTGCAAAGACTGTCGCCTGCTGCTCTCCAAAGTGAGCCACCCTAGACCGAAGCCACCTTCAGTGAGAGCGTATGGGCTTAAGGGGTCTGCAGTGCAAACATGTGCATTCGACAGTTGGGCAAAGCAAGCCTTAACTCAACCCTACATGGCTGCGGGGTGGAGCAGGGAGAAGACAGGTTGCCACAGTTGGGTCTGTGCTTGTTTTCAAGGTGTGAACAGCTGGTCACTGCGTCCAAGAGGCTTACAATACATCGTCCCTCCAACGTCCTGACAGTGTGCTTGAAGAGATTCGATGCCTTCTCTGGCAGGAAGATTAGCAAGGTATGTATACGAGTGCGCTATGACTTTGTCTGCTTGGAAGGAGACCTTTCCCAAAGCAGAATCCTTTTTTGGAAGTTGTTAGCATCTGCACAAAACGGCTATCGAGTGCAGCCACCTAAGAGAAGTCAATGCAATAGCTGTGCCTTGCTCTTTCCCTTGTGGTAAGAGGAAAGTTCCAATGTGAAGATAAGCTCCTACTGTGCTCGTAAAGAGCTGGTTTGGCCGAGAAGAGTTTTCTGCCACTTCAGTGATGAAGTGGCAACACCTGCTTTTGACGAATTGAGAAGATCTATTTCTAGACCTCTAGCCTGTGTTTGGTGACGAGGTTTTCTCTGGCTGTTTCCTAAAGGCTCTCAGGATAATTTCTGAGACTTCTTGGTGTCTCTGTAGGCTGTGGAGTATCCGGAATATTTGGACCTTGGCGCGTACACATCTGAAGCGCCTGGAGAATCACTCCTCTATTCCTTGTATGCCGTCCTGGTACACAAAGGTTTCAGCTGTCAGGCAGGACACTATTACTGCTTCGTAAAGGTAAAAGTCACCTTTGTGATTTGCGTTGGTGTATCGTGTGTCCGTCGGTGGTGTCCTGTCTGTGTTTTTCTTTTAAAACCCCTGCAGTTCATGAAAAGATAGCGTTGCCTTTCTTTGCAGAGCAGCGATGGACAGTGGTACAAGATGGATGATGACTCTGTGGGTCTTTGTGACATCGAGACGGTTCTGTGCCAGCGCGCCTATTTGCTCTTCTATGCCAGGTAATAGCAAGTGTGAAAGGGTGTTCGGAATACGCTCCCTCTCCTGTGCCTGACCTTGTTGCTCTTCGCCTCCGGTGGGTTTTGCTTTCTGTCCTAGGAGAGAATGACTGTTTGTGCAGTTGAGTTCTGTCTGTTCTGCAGTTTGCCAGGTCCTTCCTTCTCTCTTCTTGCTTGGCACCGCAACAAGCTGTTGCGCTTGTGTAAATCGCTAGCTGCCTGCTCTCTGAGACTGGCTAGCTGCGACAAGGGGCAAAATGGAGGTCCGAGAGGGTGTCAAGATGAGTTACTGCTCTGAAAGGGACAGGTGTGGCTGGAAGACCATGATCTAATTTCCAGCTTCTAGTGCTGGTTCAGGCTTCTGCGTGTCATCTCAAGTGCTGCCGGAAAATGATAGGATGAGACTGAAGCCACGAGGAGGCTGCAAGAACAAGCCTAGACTAAGATCACTGTTGTTTCTCCAGGCACCACAATTTGACCCCCGGAGCAGGCGCTGAACGGCAAGAGACAAAGAGCACTTCCGTGGCGAGGCTGGGTCGAGTGCAGAAGAGTCCCCTTTCTGGGGGCACGGTGGGATTGAGAAATCCAAAAGGTGGAGAGAATATGCAGAGGATCCAAGGGAAGGGAAGAACACAGGGCTCTGCAGGACCTCCCCCTCAGCACTGTGGCAGGAAGAGAGCGCGCTCTGACACTGAGGAGGGGGAGAAGCTGAACGGAAGCCAAGCAGAGTGGCCGCCTCCCAGGCGGAGGTGCACTTGCCACGTGCGGGAAACGCGGAAGCGCGCTCACCGTCAGCTGGCCCACGGCAGTGGGAACCTGCACAGCTCTTCCCCCGGGAAGAGAAAGAGCCCTGGTGACAGCAGAAGCTCAGGAGGGGAAGGCGTGCACGGCGTGAGCGGCCACAGAGCAGGCTCGCATCCTGCTTCAGTAGGTGACCAGCAGCCCGGGAAGTACTCACTTGGACAACGTGTGCTCCCACCAATGCCACTTCACCCAGAGGCTGCAGGCTCTTGCCAGGCACGTGAAAAACAAACCCACAGAAAGAGGAAACGCTCCTGTGCAGAGGAGGATGAAAGCGCGCCCGAAAGAAAGCAGCAAAAGACGGAAGCGAGCATTCTGGTGATCCAAAACTGGAAAAGAAATGCAAGGAAGTGAAGAAGGAAGACAAATCCAAAGAGGCTCTGGAGAGGCGGACTAAAAAGTAAGCAACGGACAGACGCATTCAGTACCCGTGCCTGAGCTTGCCGTCGCCACCTGCGATTGACCATCACAGGCCGCAGACAAACGTTCTCAAAAGATTGCTGACCATCAAACTTGACATTTACGATCGGAACAATAAAAATGTCATCGTAACTAAACGCAGTCCTAAGTGGTGCTGCTGATTTCCGTAGAGGGTTTTTGAGTGGAAAACTGTAGGAAGTTTTTGCGAGTTTTTAATGTAGAGAGCATTGATTCCCAGTGGTGCCGGTGAACAGACTGTGGTGCCTGGCAGGAGCATCGCAGACTAGTTGGGTCTCCTTCTGTGCTCTGAACCTGCAGAGAGCTACAGAGGTAGATACCATGAATTTTTCTAGTAAACCTCCCTCCCCCTTCTCTTTTAAAAGAACAGAGGCTGTGCTAACTTTTCACGTATTTCTTTCAGTCTTTCAGAGATGAGTCAGGGACCTCTGAGGTACTAAGAGCCAACAGGGAAACACCAGTGAAATACCTCAAAGGAGGTAAGGGCTGTTCCTCTAAGAAGGTGACACGGCCAACAGCCCAGCTGACGTGCCTCTACACCAATGCACGCAGCATGGGCAGCAAGGAGGAGGAGGAGGAGGAAGCCACCGTGCTGCTAGAAAGCAATGGCCCGGTTGCCATTACTGAACTTGGTGGGACGAATCCCCTGACTGGAGTGCGGCTGCTGATGGCTACAGGCTGTTCAGACGGGACAGGCGAGGAAGAAGGGGTGGAGGCGTTGCTCTCTACGTCAAGAAATGGATAGAGTGTGAAGAGCTGTCCCTGAAGAATAGCCACAGCAGGTTGAAAGCTTACGGATAAGAATCAGAGACTGAGGCAACAAAGGCCACCCAGTTGAGGGGAGCCTATTGACCAAGCCTTCTCACTCCAGCTACAGGAGGCATCGCGCTCACAGGCTCTCTCGTCCTGCTGGGGGACTTCAACTACCCCGACATCTGCTGGAAAAGAAGCATGGTGAGCTGTAGGCAATCCAGGAGGCTCATGGAGTGCATGGAGGTTAGGGATGCAAGACGGGACCTGATGGTCACCAAGTGAGCTAATCGGTGACGGCAAGATTGGAGGCAGCCTGATCAGCTGCAGCCTCCTCCTCACTAAAAGCCTGCAGAACATGGGAATAGCTTTGAACTATTGCCAAGAGTCCTGTCCCTGGATCCCAGGGAGAAGAGACCAGCACCTCCCTCTCCACGTCCCCTCCTCAGGAAGCTGCAGAGAGCAATGAGGTCACCCCTCAGCCCCCTTCTCTCCAAACGAGACAAACCCAGAGCCCCCAGCTGCTCCTCACAGGACATGCCTTCCATGTCCCCAGCTGTGCTGCCCTCCTCTGGACACATTAAAGTACCTTCACATCCTTCTCAAATGATGGGGCCCAATTTACGGGATTGCATTCCTGCACTGTGTTCCCCCCAGCATGAGAATGCCATCAGTAGAGCTATAGCTAATTGTTTCAGGATGTGCTATGTCAGCATTCATTTGCCTTGCGTGGCCCTTGGCAGAGAGGAAAGCAGGGTCTTCAAATGCACTGGCTACCAGTTCATTTTCAATCATAACTCAAAGCACAGGTTTTGGCTCATAAATCCCATGTTTGAAATCTTTGCCACTTCAAGACGGAGGGCACTCATGGCAAGGGAATTCATCTCGAGCCTTGCTCTGCCCGCTGATCGATCAGATCCATGTTTAGGCACACGCAAGGGCCTGTCTCATCACGCTCAGCTCGCATCAAAATGGTGAGATTCTTTAACTGAGCTGACATAGCCTGGTGGCTTTCTGCACTCATCGCACCAGTTTTCCAAACTAATTACCATGTCTGTGCTAGAAGATTGATTTCCAGAGTTTCTTTTATTAATTTAAAAAAAAAAAAAAAGAATTCTCTTTGTATCTGAATAACGTCATCAGTAATTTCATCACACCGACATTCTCAGGTGGTTTTAGGTGGGCGTATAACAAGCAAAATCTTCCGTCCTTCTTTGCAGCTCTCTTACAGGAATGTAGGGACTCAGAGAGAGGCAGCTGCCTTTTAGTGCCGGATGGCCGCCTGGCCAGCCACCTCCTTAGCCATAGCAGCATTATCAGCCACAGCCTTCCTCTTCACTCAGTGCCTGCAGAGCTCATTTAGAAACTCGGCGACCTTCATTCACACTGCTGGAGAGTCAAGCACTTCCCCACAGACAGGCACAGGACATAACACCACCACCCGGATGTCACCAGGGGGCGGAGCCTGTAGCTAAGGGGGGTGGAGCCAGGGTGGCCCTGCACCGCCCCCGGGGTCTTGCAAGTGGTCGGGCCTGTCCCCAAGAGGGGTGGAGCCATGAGACACGGCACCGCCCCCCAGATGGGCCTGTCGCTAAGGGAGGTGGGGCAACATGGGCCTGGCACCGCCCCCCGGGGGTGTCACTGTGGGGCGGGGCTTGTTGCTAAGGGGGGTGGGGCCAGGAGGCTGACACCACCCCTGAGATGCTGCCAGGAGGCGGGGCCTGTCCCAAGAGAGGTGGGGCCACATGGGCCTGGCACCACCCCCAGGATGTCACCGTGGGGCGGGGCCTGTCCCCAGGAGGGGTGGGGGCACAGGACCTGGCACTGCCCCCGGGGGTGTCACCAGGGGGTGGGGCCTGTCCCCAAGAGGGGTGGGGCTGCATGGGCCTGGCACCGCCCCCCAGGATGTCACTGGGGGCGGGGCTTGTTGCTAAGGGGGGTGGGGCCAGGAGGCTGGCACCGCCCCTGAGATGCTGCCAGGAGGCGGGGCCTGTCTTAAGAGGGGTGGGGCCACAGGAACTGGCACCACACCCAGGATGTCACCGTGGGGCGGGGCCTGTCCCCAAGATGTGGGGGGGCACAGGACATAGCACCGCCCCCTGGGGTGTCACCAGGGGCGGGGCCTGTCCCAAAGAGGGGTGGGGCCACAGGACGTAGCGCCACCCGCCACGGGGTGCCACTGAGCGGCGGGGCTTGTCCCCAAAAGGGGTGGGGCCACAGGACGTAGCACCGCCCCCCATGGTGTCACCAGGGGCGGGGACTGTCCGCAAGAGGGGTGGGGCCACAGGACATAGCACCGCCCCCCATGGTGTCACCAGGGGCGGGGACTGTCCCCAAGAGGGGTGGGGCCACAGGACGTAGCACCGCCCCCCATGGTGTCACCAGGGGCGGGGACTGTCCCCAAGAGGGGTGGGGCCACAGGACATAGCACCGCCCCCCATGGTGTCACCAGGGGCGGGGACTGTCCCCAAGAGGGGTGGGGCCACAGGACGTAGCACCGCCCCCCATGGTGTCACCAGGGGCGGGGCCAGTCCCCAAGAGGGGTGGGGCCACAGGACATAGCACCGCCCCCCATGGTGTCACCAGGGGCGGGGACAGTCCCCAAGAGGGGTGGGGCCACAGGACATAGCACCACCCCCGGGGTGTCACCGGGGGCAGGGCCTGCTCCTGAGGCTGGTCATTGTCAGACCGAGAACGTCTGGAGCTGTGCCCGAAGCACAGCCAGGCAAATGGCGCCTCCTCCAAGCTGTAAGAACTGCCCATGGCTGCTATCGCCATCACTTCCCCTTTTCCCACGGAAGCCACGCTGCACAGCGGGCCGTGTTCAGACAGCATACAGGGTAAGACAGTCAGGGCTCGCTGGTGTCTTTACCCTTTCTGAGAGTTATTTCCCACCTCGACTGGTGGGAAGATGTTCAGACCTTATGTAAAAGCCTGCTGGCAAATCTCGTTTTCCTTTAGGATTTAGTACTTTGAGTACTGAAAGAGCAAAGCAGGTACTATTCTTGCCATTTTGTACAGTGGTGCCAAAATCGTTCTGTGCGCTCTGAGTATGGAAATGAGGGCATTTGTACCATACACATTTGTGTGGTTACGGTGATGGCAGAGGTGAAAGACAGGGGTTCTGTTCCCTCTGCATGAACGTTGCAGAGACGTTGAGAGCACGCCTACAGCTTTTTCTGGCTCAGGGACGCCGTGAAATCCAGAATATGATGTGGACAAGGAAAGCTAGATTTCTTGAAGGATGGTTTTCTGCAACCTAAATTTCAAACACCCGACCATGAACTTCACTATTCATTCATTTGACAACAACAAAGCGTGAAGGGTGGAGCCTGAGAGAGGCTTTCACCCCTCGGTCAGCCACGCAGTCACCACCAGCAGATCCTGCCGTCTGCCGGCCGGCTGCGCAAGGGACGTGCAGTGTGGGTGGGCTCGGCACACGAAGCTGGTGGTGCCAGCCTGGTCCCTTTCCGCATGGGTGTCTGCCTCCTAGGGAAGAAAAGAACCACAGCTGGCATTAACTGAGCTTCCATTTTGGAATTTTCCTTGGAGAAAGTGCCAAATGAGGCCAGACACTGAAAAAGCTACAAGAGATGAAACACTGGTGGGTCGGTGCAATGCACGCCATGGCACTGCTCTCTGTGGGGAAGTGCTTGACTCTCCAGCAGTGTGAATGAAGGTCGCCGAGTTTCTAAATGAGCTCTGCAGGCACTGAGTGAAGAGGAAGGCTGTGGCTGATAATGCTGCTATGGCTAAGGAGGTGGCTGGCCAGGCGGCCATCCGGCACTAAAAGGCAGCTGCCTCTCTCTGAGTCCCTACATTCCTGTAAGAGAGCTGCAAAGAAGGACGGAAGATTTTGCTTGTTATACGCCCACCTAAAACCACCTGAGAATGTCGGTGTGATGAAATTACTGATGACATTATTCAGATACAAAGAGAATTCTTTTTTTTTTTTTTTAAATTAATAAAAGAAACTCTGGAAATCAATCTTCTAGCACAGACATGGTAATTAGTTTGGAAAACTGGTGCGATGAGTGCAGAAAGCCACCAGGCTATGTCAGCTCAGTTAAAGAATCTCACCATTTTGATGCGAGCTGAGCGTGATGAGACAGGCCCTTGCGTGTGCCTAAACATGGATCTGATCGATCAGCGGGCAGAGCAAGGCTCGAGATGAATTCCCTTGCCATGAGTGCCCTCCGTCTTGAAGTGGCAAAGATTTCAAACATGGGATTTATGAGCCAAAACCTGTGCTTTGAGTTATGATTGAAAATGAACTGGTAGCCAGTGCATTTGAAGACCCTGCTTTCCTCTCTGCCAAGGGCCACGCAAGGCAAATGAATGCTGACATAGCACATCCTGAAACAATTAGCTATAGCTCTACTGATGGCATTCTCATGCTGGGGGGAACACAGTGCAGGAATGCAATCCCGTAAATTGGGCCCCATCATTTGAGAAGGATGTGAAGGTACTTTAATGTGTCCAGAGGAGGGCAGCACAGCTGGGGACATGGAAGGCATGTCCTGTGAGGAGCAGCTGGGGGCTCTGGGTTTGTCTCGTTTGGAGAGAAGGGGGCTGAGGGGTGACCTCATTGCTCTCTGCAGCTTCCTGAGGAGGGGACGTGGAGAGGGAGGTGCTGGTCTCTTCTCCCTGGGATCCAGGGACAGGACTCTTGGCAATAGTTCAAAGCTATTCCCATGTTCTGCAGGCTTTTAGTGAGGAGGAGGCTGCAGCTGATCAGGCTGCCTCCAATCTTGCCGTCACCGATTAGCTCACTTGGTGACCATCAGGTCCCGTCTTGCATCCCTAACCTCCATGCACTCCATGAGCCTCCTGGATTGCCTACAGCTCACCATGCTTCTTTTCCAGCAGATGTCGGGGTAGTTGAAGTCCCCCAGCAGGACGAGAGAGCCTGTGAGCGCGATGCCTCCTGTAGCTGGAGTGAGAAGGCTTGGTCAATAGGCTCCCCTCAACTGGGTGGCCTTTGTTGCCTCAGTCTCTGATTCTTATCCGTAAGCTTTCAACCTGCTGTGGCTATTCTTCAGGGACAGCTCTTCACACTCTATCCATTTCTTGACGTAGAGAGCAACGCCTCCACCCCTTCTTCCTCGCCTGTCCCGTCTGAACAGCCTGTAGCCATCAGCAGCCGCACTCCAGTCAGGGGATTCGTCCCACCAAGTTCAGTAATGGCAACCGGGCCATTGCTTTCTAGCAGCACGGTGGCTTCCTCCTCCTCCTCCTCCTTGCTGCCCATGCTGCGTGCATTGGTGTAGAGGCACGTCAGCTGGGCTGTTGGCCGTGTCACCTTCTTAGAGGAACAGCCCTTACCTCCTTTGAGGTATTTCACTGGTGTTTCCCTGTTGGCTCTTAGTACCTCAGAGGTCCCTGACTCATCTCTGAAAGACTGAAAGAAATACGTGAAAAGTTAGCACAGCCTCTGTTCTTTTAAAAGAGAAGGGGGAGGGAGGTTTACTAGAAAAATTCATGGTATCTACCTCTGTAGCTCTCTGCAGGTTCAGAGCACAGAAGGAGACCCAACTAGTCTGCGATGCTCCTGCCAGGCACCACAGTCTGTTCACCGGCACCACTGGGAATCAATGCTCTCTACATTAAAAACTCGCAAAAACTTCCTACAGTTTTCCACTCAAAAACCCTCTACGGAAATCAGCAGCACCACTTAGGACTGCGTTTGGTTACGATGACATTTTTATTGTTCCGATCGTAAATGTCAAGTTTGATGGTCAGCAATCTTTTGAGAACGTTTGTCTGCGGCCTGTGATGGTCAATCGCAGGTGGCGACGGCAAGCTCAGGCACGGGTACTGAATGCGTCTGTCCGTTGCTTACTTTTTAGTCCGCCTCTCCAGAGCCTCTTTGGATTTGTCTTCCTTCTTCACTTCCTTGCATTTCTTTTCCAGTTTTGGATCACCAGAATGCTCGCTTCCGTCTTTTGCTGCTTTCTTTCGGGCGCGCTTTCATCCTCCTCTGCACAGGAGCGTTTCCTCTTTCTGTGGGTTTGTTTTTCACGTGCCTGGCAAGAGCCTGCAGCCTCTGGGTGAAGTGGCATTGGTGGGAGCACACGTTGTCCAAGTGAGTACTTCCCGGGCTGCTGGTCACCTACTGAAGCAGGATGCGAGCCTGCTCTGTGGCCGCTCACGCCGTGCACGCCTTCCCCTCCTGAGCTTCTGCTGTCACCAGGGCTCTTTCTCTTCCCGGGGGAAGAGCTGTGCAGGTTCCCACTGCCGTGGGCCAGCTGACGGTGAGCGCGCTTCCGCGTTTCCCGCACGTGGCAAGTGCACCTCCGCCTGGGAGGCGGCCACTCTGCTTGGCTTCCGTTCAGCTTCTCCCCCTCCTCAGTGTCAGAGCGCGCTCTCTTCCTGCCACAGTGCTGAGGGGGAGGTCCTGCAGAGCCCTGTGTTCTTCCCTTCCCTTGGATCCTCTGCATATTCTCTCCACCTTTTGGATTTCTCAATCCCACCGTGCCCCCAGAAAGGGGACTCTTCTGCACTCGACCCAGCCTCGCCACGGAAGTGCTCTTTGTCTCTTGCCGTTCAGCGCCTGCTCCGGGGGTCAAATTGTGGTGCCTGGAGAAACAACAGTGATCTTAGTCTAGGCTTGTTCTTGCAGCCTCCTCGTGGCTTCAGTCTCATCCTATCATTTTCCGGCAGCACTTGAGATGACACGCAGAAGCCTGAACCAGCACTAGAAGCTGGAAATTAGATCATGGTCTTCCAGCCACACCTGTCCCTTTCAGAGCAGTAACTCATCTTGACACCCTCTCGGACCTCCATTTTGCCCCTTGTCGCAGCTAGCCAGTCTCAGAGAGCAGGCAGCTAGCGATTTACACAAGCGCAACAGCTTGTTGCGGTGCCAAGCAAGAAGAGAGAAGGAAGGACCTGGCAAACTGCAGAACAGACAGAACTCAACTGCACAAACAGTCATTCTCTCCTAGGACAGAAAGCAAAACCCACCGGAGGCGAAGAGCAACAAGGTCAGGCACAGGAGAGGGAGCGTATTCCGAACACCCTTTCACACTTGCTATTACCTGGCATAGAAGAGCAAATAGGCGCGCTGGCACAGAACCGTCTCGATGTCACAAAGACCCACAGAGTCATCATCCATCTTGTACCACTGTCCATCGCTGCTCTGCAAAGAAAGGCAACGCTATCTTTTCATGAACTGCAGGGGTTTTAAAAGAAAAACACAGACAGGACACCACCGACGGACACACGATACACCAACGCAAATCACAAAGGTGACTTTTACCTTTACGAAGCAGTAATAGTGTCCTGCCTGACAGCTGAAACCTTTGTGTACCAGGACGGCATACAAGGAATAGAGGAGTGATTCTCCAGGCGCTTCAGATGTGTACGCGCCAAGGTCCAAATATTCCGGATACTCCACAGCCTACAGAGACACCAAGAAGTCTCAGAAATTATCCTGAGAGCCTTTAGGAAACAGCCAGAGAAAACCTCGTCACCAAACACAGGCTAGAGGTCTAGAAATAGATCTTCTCAATTCGTCAAAAGCAGGTGTTGCCACTTCATCACTGAAGTGGCAGAAAACTCTTCTCGGCCAAACCAGCTCTTTACGAGCACAGTAGGAGCTTATCTTCACATTGGAACTTTCCTCTTACCACAAGGGAAAGAGCAAGGCACAGCTATTGCATTGACTTCTCTTAGGTGGCTGCACTCGATAGCCGTTTTGTGCAGATGCTAACAACTTCCAAAAAAGGATTCTGCTTTGGGAAAGGTCTCCTTCCAAGCAGACAAAGTCATAGCGCACTCGTATACATACCTTGCTAATCTTCCTGCCAGAGAAGGCATCGAATCTCTTCAAGCACACTGTCAGGACGTTGGAGGGACGATGTATTGTAAGCCTCTTGGACGCAGTGACCAGCTGTTCACACCTTGAAAACAAGCACAGACCCAACTGTGGCAACCTGTCTTCTCCCTGCTCCACCCCGCAGCCATGTAGGGTTGAGTTAAGGCTTGCTTTGCCCAACTGTCGAATGCACGTGTTTGCACTGCAGACCCCTTAAGCCCATACGCTCTCACTGAAGGTGGCTTCGGTCTAGGGTGGCTCACTTTGGAGAGCAGCAGGCGACAGTCTTTGCAAGGCAACAACTAGGCATGACACTGTTCAGAGAGCCAGCGGGGGCTGCTACTGCTCTGAGGACCCAGGTCTCCCAGACAGAGACACAAGCATCCAAAAAGCCTTGGAAATGAAACCGTCGACTGCTTTCTTGAGGAAGCTGCTGTTGCCAAATCACGCCAAATCGCTCTCCAGAGCACCTCCTGCCTTCGGCTCACCAACGTGTACGGGACGTGTCTTTTCCCTTCTGGCCATAGGGCTAGTTCAGTGGGCAGCGTCATAGCTAGGAAGGCTGACCACCTCCAGGGCAGACCATGCCAGGAATAAAATTCTCACCAAAGCTTTCCAAATATTCAGGCAGAAGGGGAAAGAAAAAGTACCCGTCTTAGAAACGGATGCATAATTTTCCAAATTCCGGAGGATTCGTCTGGATTAGTTTTGAGGGGAAGGAAAAAAAAACCCAACCCCCAAGCTGTCTCATGAGCGGGTTTCCCAATGAAGTCAAAACATAACTAGTGCTCCCAGCCGTGCAATCCCGTAGGCCAGGATCTCCTGGGAAGCTGTCATTAGGAATAATCTTACTTGCTACATTTGTAGCCGTTTTCCCCATCCAGCTGCTCAGGCCTGACAAAGTCTTCCAGAGCTCCGGTGACAGATGAGGCTGCCTGGGTGAGAAAGAAAGGAGAGCGCTGAGCTCCTGGAAACTCAGCATCCCACGGAATAGCTCCCCGTGTGGTACCAGCGTTATCCCAACAAACAGCCTCCCCTGGGCGGTACCAGAGTTGCCTGCGGTACGCGTGGTCAAAAATAACACAAGCAGACGCATCCGTCCAGCAATCAGACACTTGTTGAGGGAGTCCAGAGCAGGGCGGTACGACAGCGTCATCTTGGCTGTAGATACCATCCTTACTCTCTGCCCAGCTGAAACCCAGCACACAGCACAGGGAGGCCATTGACAGGGCTTCCACAGAAGGAGCACGGAAGCCCGCTTCCCTTCCCAACCAACACCAAGCTCTTGCGTGGTAACAGCCCACGGGTTCAAGTCAGCCGAGTTTGCTGGAGATAAACTAGGCCCCCTGCAGGGGCCTTGAAATAGTTTGCACTACCGTTTCAAAACATCTCACCTGGATATCCAAAGGAACATCCAGGAAGGCCTCGTAGGAATCGGAAACTGCTTTGCAGCTCAAGCACGTGACTAGAAGGCAAATCAAAATGCTCAGCGATGGGGGAAATCAGCTGTGCCGGTTGACGCTCTTCGTACCTACTACGCCAGTCACACAAACAGCCATTTATCACAGGCAGGCAGAAGGGCACCGACAATTCCAAGGAGAGCGACAGTTATGGAAAAGTACCTCTGGATCTCAGACAACCCCCAAAGACTTGATGGACAACGGTAGTTGATTGAGAAGAGATGTCCCAGCTGGAAAGAAATGGTGAGGCAGACAGTTATCTCCACCAGGAGTTTTACTTGGCCTGAAAACCCTGGGCATAGGTTTTCCTGGACGGGAGTACATGAAGGAGTCCAAAGGGCTCAGGAACATTGGAAAGGTAATTTGCTTGTGCTTACTCGCTCCTTCCACTCAGACAAGCGCTCTGCATGGCGTCGACAGTATAGCGTAAGAACTCGTGGGCGTCCTCCTGCATGCCAAGCTGGAAATGTTCTCCTATTCCTAAGAAAGAAGAATTTAGTAGTGCTTTCCTACCAGAACAGGAGAGAACGTGTCAAAGCACCTGAAGTGACTTACGTGTGAGAGCACTGACGACAGCCCAAGGCTGGACGGTGCTGGCTGAGGAACGCAGGACGCTGTTAACGTGCCCTTCCATTCTGCACATCATGCAGAAGCCTTGCTGACGACCTGAAGAGGGAGGGAGAGAGGGAGGGAAGGAAACAAGCTTCTCAGGTTAGCAAAATGCCCGTAGCAATGGGAAACCTAATGGAGATCTGGCAGTTATGAGAACAGTCTCCACTCCTCCTCTCCCAAGGTGCCAAGGTCCCAACAAGCCCAGGACATTTTAGTGCGTAGAAAACTTTCTTCAGGGGGCTGCTTAAGCGACAGAAGTTTTCTGTGCAGTAAGCAAGGAGGGTTTAACTTGCAGGAATAGGGACCAAGACCCGGGCTAGAAAGAGGTGCCTTTCTGAAGATGAACACACCTAGATACGACAAGTGGCTTCTAGGCTGGAGTGTTCAAAGAACACCAGCTCGGGGGGTTGAGCAAGAAGGGCTGCTGTCCTCCTGAATCAAATTCCAGGTTCTGGGCATCCTTGGGAAGTGCCCAACAGATTGACAAGGAGATGTTCATCAAGGTACTCACACGACTGGCTGTGCTCCCGAGAGAGCAGGTAGTTGGCCAGAGGGGGTGTGTACGTCAGGCACTGCAGGACGGAGTTGAGGAAGCACGTATTGCCCAGGTTGGTGAGTCCCGCTCCAGCTCCCCGTCGTCGCTGCCAGGCCATGCAAATCTTCTCCATGGGAAAGAGGATCCTTTGTGGAGGAGCCTTTCCCTCGGCAATGACTGCAGGGAAATGGCATTTGGAAAGAGATGAGAAGAAATTGCTGCATGAAAGCCTATTTTAGCAGCCGAGTTCTGTACAGGAGCACCCAGGACAACCAGCTCTAACCTCCAACACAGAAACGTCGCGGGAAGCCTAACACTGCCATTGAAATTTGCTGGTCAAGAAACACTTTTGGAAAACAGCCTGTTCCCCCGCTTACTTTGGCCAAAGTCCAGCAAACCCGCAGTCTCATTTCTGTGCCTCGGTCTACCTTCCTTGCCCTCTAGAGTCTTGAACTGGATTAGCAGGCCAAGCCTTCCCTTTTCCTGATTGTAACTTGACAAAAACAAGCAAGTACCCAGCACAGAAGCTAACCCTACTGATGGCAGAGCTTTCTAGGAGCAATGGCATCTTTCAAAGTCTTGTGCACACTGGCAGAGGAGTGACAAAACGTGTTTTCCGCTGTCTAATAAAAAACTCCTGGGTAAGTCTGGCTGCTACCAGGAAACGCCCCAGGATTCACTCCACGTTGTCAGCACATCAGCATTCAGGGAAGGAACACCAGACACGTCCCTTGCCTTTGGGGATTCACAAAGCCCAAGCCTGCTGGTGAAGCCGTTACTCACAGGAGTCGTTCCCCATGGCGGCCATCGCTCCTCTCAGGAACAGAGGGGAAAGCTCAGGATGACAAAGGATGTCAGGAGGCACGCCAGAAAGAGAAGAGCCACACCAGTCCCGTCCCCTGATTGCAAAGAAGAATTGTAGCTCAACAAAATGATTTTTTTAAAAAAAACCCTCAAACAAAACCCACAGAACAGCATCCGCCATCAAAACTGTTTCAGTGGTACTTGTAACAGGTGCAGAGCTGCAGGCTGACCCCCTTACCATCACTGTCACAGGGCCACAATCCACAGCAATTTCAAAGGCCCTTTTGAAAGACTCCAATCATGGCACCTTCTCTGAAGAGGACCTGCTGCTGACCTCTTGCCACCGTTAGCAGCAGAGCCCTCTGGCTCTCTAGCCCACACTTTCCCACCTTGTAGGCAGGAGCAACCGGCTTTCAGCTGCTGCTGCTTTAACGGCTGCAGTTGCCGCGCTCCTTTTCTGTCACCCTTCCGACTGCATCAGTCGGGGTGGGCTTCTGGTGATTCTAGGCTGACCCAATGCCTCGGGCTACGCTGCCACCCCGCTACTTACCTGCACTAGCTTATGGCAAAGAAAGGAGGATTAGCAAATAGGAACTCTACCCATAGAGCTCTAGTTCTGGCCAGCCTAGAAAGGTGCAATAGCTCAGCCTAGGGCTCGGAAGGTATAGAACAGCCTCTACTTTTATCCTGTATCTACCTACTCTACCATCTGGCCTGCAAGTCAAATCAGAATTACCTTTGAAAGAGGATGGAAGTTGGCGAGAAGTGGCCAGTAAGCGATAAACGCTTGGAAAAAAGGAGCCACGCAAGTAGCAAAGGAAGGAGCCGAGTTGTCCCGAAGGCCAGCTCGGCCCAACTAGCCTTCACTGGCCTGCTCGTCAGGATACCAAGCCCTGGCCAGGTGAGCTCACAAGCGCTGGGCGGGTGCCGCATCACTGCCCCTTTGTGACACGGGGCCCCACGGGGACGCACCGTGGCCACACGGCCGCCACAGACCGAGCAGCTCGCGTAGGCAGCAGCTGGCAGCCCTCGGGCTTCCCCACACACTGCTGCTGAAGGGCTGTTCGTCGCCCGGCAGAGCTCCCACCTCTTCTCTGAGCCGCACAGCCAGACAAATCAAAACCTGGCCAGGCCTGTAAGTGTTCCTGCTCACAGCTTTGGCCGGCACATTCGGGTTCCTAAGGGTTTCTTTTCTGCTTCTCCCAGGTACAGGACTGTGTCCGTGAGACTCACGTAGCAAAGCACCCGCTCTCTTACAGGTTCATTTCCAAGGAATTTTATCTGCCCCCCACGATACAGCCACAGGCTGACTCGGAACTAGCGCTACCAAAGAAACGCCCTCAGCAACTGCGCTGGGTTGCCCTTGCCTGGCTGCCAGGCCCCCAGCCAGCCGCTCTCTCACCCTGGAGCTCCCAAAAAACATTTCTGGGCAGCTTTTTTAGCATCTGGTTTAACACCTTGGCCCGCTCTGAGGGCAGCCAGTATTGCTTCTGCCCTGACGCGCAGCTGGTTGTTATTCCTGCCCCACTTCAGCTGGCTGCTTTGGCCCTTGCCCCGCCTGCATCATCTGCTTTTCCCCAGGCCTGCTCGGGGCAGTTAGTTTTACTCCTGCCAAGCTCGGGACAGTTACTTGGGCTCCTGCTCTGCTCGGGGAGGCTTTCTCTTTTCATCCTCCACTTGGAGCAACCAGTTTAGCCACAGCCTTGCTCGGCTGGCTTATTTTCATCATGCCCCTCTCAAGATGGCTGGTATTTTCCCTCTCTTGCTTGAGGGGGAGGCTCCTTTTGCCCCTTCTCCACACAGGGTACCTGCATTTGCCCTGCTCGGGTGGCCCTTTATGCCCCTGCCCAAGGTGGGGTGCCTAGCTTTGCTCCTGCCCCGCTTGCAGCATTTAGGTTTGTCCCTGCCCTGCTCATTTTGCTCCTGCCCCCATCCCGCTCCCAGCGGCCACTTTGGCCCCGGCCACAGCAGGACTACCAGGGCTCCAGAACCATTTCCCTGGCACCAGCCACCGGCCGAGCCCTGTATTTAATGGTCACCCAACAACCTCGCCTTCCGTGACAAAGTCACCTTTGCTTCCAAGCCTCCTCTAGCACTGCTCCTCCAGCTGCCGTCTGGCATTCACAGGGGCAAAGTTACCTCACTGCTGGACTCGTTACTGGGTCGGCACTCAGGAGCTGGCAGCGCCCGATGCCACCCAGGGAAGCAGAGGATCCTGGCAGCCGCATGTCGAGCAGGGTGCGTCCGCTCCTCACTCACACACTTTAGCTACGGCTCTTGTGCTTGGGCAGCGTGGCATTTGTTACCCTTCACAAAATGCCACGGCAGGCGGGCTTGCTTGGATGAACGTGGCGGAGGAACGCCTGTGCCCCAAGAGGCTCCTTTTACGGAAGGCATCTTGGCCATAAGAGGACCTGGCCAGAGTTTTTTCTTATTTGACTTTTTAGTATTATTCCTCCCAAGATGCCTGGTGGATAAAAAAAAAAAGGCAAAAAGGAGAGTAAATATCTATCTATCTATCTATCTATATCTATATCATTGCTGTTATTAGTAAAGGCACAAGTAGCCTGACCAGAAGCAGCTGCCAGGGCTTCCAGGCTCTAGGAAGCTCGGTCAGACCTGTGCAGACAGTGTCTGCCCTCATTAGACGTTGCTGACATTGGAAATGCCAACTTGCGAAGCTCTCTTCAGACTTGATCCATTGCCCATCACTGTGGTATCTAACAGTGCTTTGACAGAGATAAACAAAAACAGGAGTGCTCTAACTTTGCTATCTTTTTTTGACTCCAGAAGCTGTGGCAGCGATGCAAAGCTTGATGCTTTGGAAGTGTCTTTCTTCTTCAAGAATAAATACTGTGTGGGTGGATTTCAAACCCATGTTGGGTCACCTGAGGAGGATCTCCTTGGCCAAGAAGTTTTGCCACCTCTGTAGCTCTCTGCAGGTTCAGAGCACAGAAGGAGACCCAACTAGTCTGCGATGCTCCTGCCAGGCACCACAGTCTGTTCACCGGCACCACTGGGAATCAATGCTCTCTACATTAAAAACTCGCAAAAACTTCCTACAGTTTTCCACTCAAAAACCCTCTACGGAAATCAGCAGCACCACTTAGGACTGCGTTTGGTTACGATGACATTTTTATTGTTCCGATCGTAAATGTCAAGTTTGATGGTCAGCAATCTTTTGAGAACGTTTGTCTGCGGCCTGTGATGGTCAATCGCAGGTGGCGACGGCAAGCTCAGGCACGGGTACTGAATGCGTCTGTCCGTTGCTTACTTTTTAGTCCGCCTCTCCAGAGCCTCTTTGGATTTGTCTTCCTTCTTCACTTCCTTGCATTTCTTTTCCAGTTTTGGATCACCAGAATGCTCGCTTCTGTCTTTTGCTGCTTTCTTTCGGGCGCGCTTTCATCCTCCTCTGCACAGGAGCGTTTCCTCTTTCTGTGGGTTTGTTTTTCACGTGCCTGGCAAGAGCCTGCAGCCTCTGGGTGAAGTGGCATTGGTGGGAGCACACGTTGTCCAAGTGAGTACTTCCCGGGCTGCTGGTCACCTACTGAAGCAGGATGCGAGCCTGCTCTGTGGCCGCTCACGCCGTGCACGCCTTCCCCTCCTGAGCTTCTGCTGTCACCAGGGCTCTTTCTCTTCCCGGGGGAAGAGCTGTGCAGGTTCCCACTGCCGTGGGCCAGCTGACGGTGAGCGCGCTTCCGCGTTTCCCGCACGTGGCAAGTGCACCTCCGCCTGGGAGGCGGCCACTCTGCTTGGCTTCCGTTCAGCTTCTCCCCCTCCTCAGTGTCAGAGCGCGCTCTCTTCCTGCCACAGTGCTGAGGGGGAGGTCCTGCAGAGCCCTGTGTTCTTCCCTTCCCTTGGATCCTCTGCATATTCTCTCCACCTTTTGGATTTCTCAATCCCACCGTGCCCCCAGAAAGGGGACTCTTCTGCACTCGACCCAGCCTCGCCACGGAAGTGCTCTTTGTCTCTTGCCGTTCAGCGCCTGCTCCGGGGGTCAAATTGTGGTGCCTGGAGAAACAACAGTGATCTTAGTCTAGGCTTGTTCTTGCAGCCTCCTCGTGGCTTCAGTCTCATCCTATCATTTTCCGGCAGCACTTGAGATGACACGCAGAAGCCTGAACCAGCACTAGAAGCTGGAAATTAGATCATGGTCTTCCAGCCACACCTGTCCCTTTCAGAGCAGTAACTCATCTTGACACCCTCTCGGACCTCCATTTTGCCCCTTGTCGCAGCTAGCCAGTCTCAGAGAGCAGGCAGCTAGCGATTTACACAAGCGCAACAGCTTGTTGCGGTGCCAAGCAAGAAGAGAGAAGGAAGGACCTGGCAAACTGCAGAACAGACAGAACTCAACTGCACAAACAGTCATTCTCTCCTAGGACAGAAAGCAAAACCCACCGGAGGCGAAGAGCAACAAGGTCAGGCACAGGAGAGGGAGCGTATTCCGAACACCCTTTCACACTTGCTATTACCTGGCATAGAAGAGCAAATAGGCGCGCTGGCACAGAACCGTCTCGATGTCACAAAGACCCACAGAGTCATCATCCATCTTGTACCACTGTCCATCGCTGCTCTGCAAAGAAAGGCAACGCTATCTTTTCATGAACTGCAGGGGTTTTAAAAGAAAAACACAGACAGGACACCACCGACGGACACACGATACACCAACGCAAATCACAAAGGTGACTTTTACCTTTACGAAGCAGTAATAGTGTCCTGCCTGACAGCTGAAACCTTTGTGTACCAGGACGGCATACAAGGAATAGAGGAGTGATTCTCCAGGCGCTTCAGATGTGTACGCGCCAAGGTCCAAATATTCCGGATACTCCACAGCCTACAGAGACACCAAGAAGTCTCAGAAATTATCCTGAGAGCCTTTAGGAAACAGCCAGAGAAAACCTCGTCACCAAACACAGGCTAGAGGTCTAGAAATAGATCTTCTCAATTCGTCAAAAGCAGGTGTTGCCACTTCATCACTGAAGTGGCAGAAAACTCTTCTCGGCCAAACCAGCTCTTTACGAGCACAGTAGGAGCTTATCTTCACATTGGAACTTTCCTCTTACCACAAGGGAAAGAGCAAGGCACAGCTATTGCATTGACTTCTCTTAGGTGGCTGCACTCGATAGCCGTTTTGTGCAGATGCTAACAACTTCCAAAAAAGGATTCTGCTTTGGGAAAGGTCTCCTTCCAAGCAGACAAAGTCATAGCGCACTCGTATACATACCTTGCTAATCTTCCTGCCAGAGAAGGCATCGAATCTCTTCAAGCACACTGTCAGGACGTTGGAGGGACGATGTATTGTAAGCCTCTTGGACGCAGTGACCAGCTGTTCACACCTTGAAAACAAGCACAGACCCAACTGTGGCAACCTGTCTTCTCCCTGCTCCACCCCGCAGCCATGTAGGGTTGAGTTAAGGCTTGCTTTGCCCAACTGTCGAATGCACGTGTTTGCACTGCAGACCCCTTAAGCCCATACGCTCTCACTGAAGGTGGCTTCGGTCTAGGGTGGCTCACTTTGGAGAGCAGCAGGCGACAGTCTTTGCAAGGCAACAACTAGGCATGACACTGTTCAGAGAGCCAGCGGGGGCTGCTACTGCTCTGAGGACCCAGGTCTCCCAGACAGAGACACAAGCATCCAAAAAGCCTTGGAAATGAAACCGTCGACTGCTTTCTTGAGGAAGCTGCTGTTGCCAAATCACGCCAAATCGCTCTCCAGAGCACCTCCTGCCTTCGGCTCACCAACGTGTACGGGACGTGTCTTTTCCCTTCTGGCCATAGGGCTAGTTCAGTGGGCAGCGTCATAGCTAGGAAGGCTGACCACCTCCAGGGCAGACCATGCCAGGAATAAAATTCTCACCAAAGCTTTCCAAATATTCAGGCAGAAGGGGAAAGAAAAAGTACCCGTCTTAGAAACGGATGCATAATTTTCCAAATTCCGGAGGATTCGTCTGGATTAGTTTTGAGGGGAAGGAAAAAAAAACCCAACCCCCAAGCTGTCTCATGAGCGGGTTTCCCAATGAAGTCAAAACATAACTAGTGCTCCCAGCCGTGCAATCCCGTAGGCCAGGATCTCCTGGGAAGCTGTCATTAGGAATAATCTTACTTGCTACATTTGTAGCCGTTTTCCCCATCCAGCTGCTCAGGCCTGACAAAGTCTTCCAGAGCTCCGGTGACAGATGAGGCTGCCTGGGTGAGAAAGAAAGGAGAGCGCTGAGCTCCTGGAAACTCAGCATCCCACGGAATAGCTCCCCGTGTGGTACCAGCGTTATCCCAACAAACAGCCTCCCCTGGGCGGTACCAGAGTTGCCTGCGGTACGCGTGGTCAAAAATAACACAAGCAGACGCATCCGTCCAGCAATCAGACACTTGTTGAGGGAGTCCAGAGCAGGGCGGTACGACAGCGTCATCTTGGCTGTAGATACCATCCTTACTCTCTGCCCAGCTGAAACCCAGCACACAGCACAGGGAGGCCATTGACAGGGCTTCCACAGAAGGAGCACGGAAGCCCGCTTCCCTTCCCAACCAACACCAAGCTCTTGCGTGGTAACAGCCCACGGGTTCAAGTCAGCCGAGTTTGCTGGAGATAAACTAGGCCCCCTGCAGGGGCCTTGAAATAGTTTGCACTACCGTTTCAAAACATCTCACCTGGATATCCAAAGGAACATCCAGGAAGGCCTCGTAGGAATCGGAAACTGCTTTGCAGCTCAAGCACGTGACTAGAAGGCAAATCAAAATGCTCAGCGATGGGGGAAATCAGCTGTGCCGGTTGACGCTCTTCGTACCTACTACGCCAGTCACACAAACAGCCATTTATCACAGGCAGGCAGAAGGGCACCGACAATTCCAAGGAGAGCGACAGTTATGGAAAAGTACCTCTGGATCTCAGACAACCCCCAAAGACTTGATGGACAACGGTAGTTGATTGAGAAGAGATGTCCCAGCTGGAAAGAAATGGTGAGGCAGACAGTTATCTCCACCAGGAGTTTTACTTGGCCTGAAAACCCTGGGCATAGGTTTTCCTGGACGGGAGTACATGAAGGAGTCCAAAGGGCTCAGGAACATTGGAAAGGTAATTTGCTTGTGCTTACTCGCTCCTTCCACTCAGACAAGCGCTCTGCATGGCGTCGACAGTATAGCGTAAGAACTCGTGGGCGTCCTCCTGCATGCCAAGCTGGAAATGTTCTCCTATTCCTAAGAAAGAAGAATTTAGTAGTGCTTTCCTACCAGAACAGGAGAGAACGTGTCAAAGCACCTGAAGTGACTTACGTGTGAGAGCACTGACGACAGCCCAAGGCTGGACGGTGCTGGCTGAGGAACGCAGGACGCTGTTAACGTGCCCTTCCATTCTGCACATCATGCAGAAGCCTTGCTGACGACCTGAAGAGGGAGGGAGAGAGGGAGGGAAGGAAACAAGCTTCTCAGGTTAGCAAAATGCCCGTAGCAATGGGAAACCTAATGGAGATCTGGCAGTTATGAGAACAGTCTCCACTCCTCCTCTCCCAAGGTGCCAAGGTCCCAACAAGCCCAGGACATTTTAGTGCGTAGAAAACTTTCTTCAGGGGGCTGCTTAAGCGACAGAAGTTTTCTGTGCAGTAAGCAAGGAGGGTTTAACTTGCAGGAATAGGGACCAAGACCTGGGCTAGAAAGAGGTGCCTTTCTGAAGATGAACACACCTAGATACGACAAGTGGCTTCTAGGCTGGAGTGTTCAAAGAACACCAGCTCGGGGGGTTGAGCAAGAAGGGCTGCTGTCCTCCTGAATCAAATTCCAGGTTCTGGGCATCCTTGGGAAGTGCCCAACAGATTGACAAGGAGATGTTCATCAAGGTACTCACACGACTGGCTGTGCTCCCGAGAGAGCAGGTAGTTGGCCAGAGGGGGTGTGTACGTCAGGCACTGCAGGACGGAGTTGAGGAAGCACGTATTGCCCAGGTTGGTGAGTCCCGCTCCAGCTCCCCGTCGTCGCTGCCAGGCCATGCAAATCTTCTCCATGGGAAAGAGGATCCTTTGTGGAGGAGCCTTTCCCTCGGCAATGACTGCAGGGAAATGGCATTTGGAAAGAGATGAGAAGAAATTGCTGCATGAAAGCCTATTTTAGCAGCCGAGTTCTGTACAGGAGCACCCAGGACAACCAGCTCTAACCTCCAACACAGAAACGTCGCGGGAAGCCTAACACTGCCATTGAAATTTGCTGGTCAAGAAACACTTTTGGAAAACAGCCTGTTCCCCCGCTTACTTTGGCCAAAGTCCAGCAAACCCGCAGTCTCATTTCTGTGCCTCGGCCTACCTTCCTTGCCCTCTAGAGTCTTGAACTGGATTAGCAGGCCAAGCCTTCCCTTTTCCTGATTGTAACTTGACAAAAACAAGCAAGTACCCAGCACAGAAGCTAACCCTACTGATGGCAGAGCTTTCTAGGAGCAATGGCATCTTTCAAAGTCTTGTGCACACTGGCAGAGGAGTGACAAAACGTGTTTTCCGCTGTCTAATAAAAAACTCCTGGGTAAGTCTGGCTGCTACCAGGAAACGCCCCAGGATTCACTCCACGTTGTCAGCACATCAGCATTCAGGGAAGGAACACCAGACACGTCCCTTGCCTTTGGGGATTCACAAAGCCCAAGCCTGCTGGTGAAGCCGTTACTCACAGGAGTCGTTCCCCATGGCGGCCGTCGCTCCTCTCAGGAACAGAGGGGAAAGCTCAGGATGACAAAGGATGTCAGGAGGCACGCCAGAAAGAGAAGAGCCACACCAGTCCCGTCCCCTGATTGCAAAGAAGAATTGTAGCTCAACAAAATGATTTTTTTAAAAAAAACCCTCAAACAAAACCCACAGAACAGCATCCGCCATCAAAACTGTTTCAGTGGTACTTGTAACAGGTGCAGAGCTGCAGGCTGACCCCCTTACCATCACTGTCACAGGGCCACAATCCACAGCAATTTCAAAGGCCCTTTTGAAAGACTCCAATCATGGCACCTTCTCTGAAGAGGACCTGCTGCTGACCTCTTGCCACCGTTAGCAGCAGAGCCCTCTGGCTCTCTAGCCCACACTTTCCCACCTTGTAGGCAGGAGCAACCGGCTTTCAGCTGCTGCTGCTTTAACGGCTGCAGTTGCCGCGCTCCTTTTCTGTCACCCTTCCGACTGCATCAGTCGGGGTGGGCTTCTGGTGATTCTAGGCTGACCCAATGCCTCGGGCTACGCTGCCACCCCGCTACTTACCTGCACTAGCTTATGGCAAAGAAAGGAGGATTAGCAAATAGGAACTCTACCCATAGAGCTCTAGTTCTGGCCAGCCTAGAAAGGTGCAATAGCTCAGCCTAGGGCTCGGAAGGTATAGAACAGCCTCTACTTTTATCCTGTATCTACCTACTCTACCATCTGGCCTGCAAGTCAAATCAGAATTACCTTTGAAAGAGGATGGAAGTTGGCGAGAAGTGGCCAGTAAGCGATAAACGCTTGGAAAAAAGGAGCCACGCAAGTAGCAAAGGAAGGAGCCGAGTTGTCCCGAAGGCCAGCTCGGCCCAACTAGCCTTCACTGGCCTGCTCGTCAGGATACCAAGCCCTGGCCAGGTGAGCTCACAAGCGCTGGGCGGGTGCCGCATCACTGCCCCTTTGTGACACGGGGCCCCACGGGGACGCACCGTGGCCACACGGCCGCCACAGACCGAGCAGCTCGCGTAGGCAGCAGCTGGCAGCCCTCGGGCTTCCCCACACACTGCTGCTGAAGGGCTGTTCGTCGCCCGGCAGAGCTCCCACCTCTTCTCTGAGCCGCACAGCCAGACAAATCAAAACCTGGCCAGGCCTGTAAGTGTTCCTGCTCACAGCTTTGGCCGGCACATTCGGGTTCCTAAGGGTTTCTTTTCTGCTTCTCCCAGGTACAGGACTGTGTCCGTGAGACTCACGTAGCAAAGCACCCGCTCTCTTACAGGTTCATTTCCAAGGAATTTTATCTGCCCCCCACGATACAGCCACAGGCTGACTCGGAACTAGCGCTACCAAAGAAACGCCCTCAGCAACTGCGCTGGGTTGCCCTTGCCTGGCTGCCAGGCCCCCAGCCAGCCGCTCTCTCACCCTGGAGCTCCCAAAAAACATTTCTGGGCAGCTTTTTTAGCATCTGGTTTAACACCTTGGCCCGCTCTGAGGGCAGCCAGTATTGCTTCTGCCCTGACGCGCAGCTGGTTGTTATTCCTGCCCCACTTCAGCTGGCTGCTTTGGCCCTTGCCCCGCCTGCATCATCTGCTTTTCCCCAGGCCTGCTCGGGGCAGTTAGTTTTACTCCTGCCAAGCTCGGGACAGTTACTTGGGCTCCTGCTCCGCTCGGGGAGGCTTTCTCTTTTCATCCTCCACTTGGAGCAACCAGTTTAGCCACAGCCTTGCTCGGCTGGCTTATTTTCATCATGCCCCTCTCAAGATGGCTGGTATTTTCCCTCTCTTGCTTGAGGGGGAGGCTCCTTTTGCCCCTTCTCCACACAGGGTACCTGCATTTGCCCTGCTCGGGTGGCCCTTTATGCCCCTGCCCAAGGTGGGGTGCCTAGCTTTGCTCCTGCCCCGCTTGCAGCATTTAGGTTTGTCCCTGCCCTGCTCATTTTGCTCCTGCCCCCATCCCGCTCCCAGCGGCCACTTTGGCCCCGGCCACAGCAGGACTACCAGGGCTCCAGAACCATTTCCCTGGCACCAGCCACCGGCCGAGCCCTGTATTTAATGGTCACCCAACAACCTCGCCTTCCGTGACAAAGTCACCTTTGCTTCCAAGCCTCCTCTAGCACTGCTCCTCCAGCTGCCGTCTGGCATTCACAGGGGCAAAGTTACCTCACTGCTGGACTCGTTACTGGGTCGGCACTCAGGAGCTGGCAGCGCCCGATGCCACCCAGGGAAGCAGAGGATCCTGGCAGCCGCATGTCGAGCAGGGTGCGTCCGCTCCTCACTCACACACTTTAGCTACGGCTCTCGTGCTTGGGCAGCGTGGCATTTGTTACCCTTCACAAAATGCCACGGCAGGCGGGCTTGCTTGGATGAACGTGGCGGAGGAACGCCTGTGCCCCAAGAGGCTCCTTTTACGGAAGGCATCTTGGCCATAAGAGGACCTGGCCAGAGTTTTTTCTTATTTGACTTTTTAGTATTATTCCTCCCAAGATGCCTGGTGGATAAAAAAAAAAAGGCAAAAAGGAGAGTAAATATCTATCTATCTATCTATCTATATCTATATCATTGCTGTTATTAGTAAAGGCACAAGTAGCCTGACCAGAAGCAGCTGCCAGGGCTTCCAGGCTCTAGGAAGCTCGGTCAGACCTGTGCAGACAGTGTCTGCCCTCATTAGACGTTGCTGACATTGGAAATGCCAACTTGCGAAGCTCTCTTCAGACTTGATCCATTGCCCATCACTGTGGTATCTAACAGTGCTTTGACAGAGATAAACAAAAACAGGAGTGCTCTAACTTTGCTATCTTTTTTTTGACTCCAGAAGCTGTGGCAGCGATGCAAAGCTTGATGCTTTGGAAGTGTCTTTCTTCTTCAAGAATAAATACTGTGTGGGTGGATTTCAAACCCATGTTGGGTCACCTGAGGAGGATCTCCTTGGCCAAGAAGTTTTGCCACCTCTGTAGCTCTCTGCAGGTTCAGAGCACAGAAGGAGACCCAACTAGTCTGCGATGCTCCTGCCAGGCACCACAGTCTGTTCACCGGCACCACTGGGAATCAATGCTCTCTACATTAAAAACTCGCAAAAACTTCCTACAGTTTTCCACTCAAAAACCCTCTACGGAAATCAGCAGCACCACTTAGGACTGCGTTTGGTTACGATGACATTTTTATTGTTCCGATCGTAAATGTCAAGTTTGATGGTCAGCAATCTTTTGAGAACGTTTGTCTGCGGCCTGTGATGGTCAATCGCAGGTGGCGACGGCAAGCTCAGGCACGGGTACTGAATGCGTCTGTCCGTTGCTTACTTTTTAGTCCGCCTCTCCAGAGCCTCTTTGGATTTGTCTTCCTTCTTCACTTCCTTGCATTTCTTTTCCAGTTTTGGATCACCAGAATGCTCGCTTCTGTCTTTTGCTGCTTTCTTTCGGGCGCGCTTTCATCCTCCTCTGCACAGGAGCGTTTCCTCTTTCTGTGGGTTTGTTTTTCACGTGCCTGGCAAGAGCCTGCAGCCTCTGGGTGAAGTGGCATTGGTGGGAGCACACGTTGTCCAAGTGAGTACTTCCCGGGCTGCTGGTCACCTACTGAAGCAGGATGCGAGCCTGCTCTGTGGCCGCTCACGCCGTGCACGCCTTCCCCTCCTGAGCTTCTGCTGTCACCAGGGCTCTTTCTCTTCCCGGGGGAAGAGCTGTGCAGGTTCCCACTGCCGTGGGCCAGCTGACGGTGAGCGCGCTTCCGCGTTTCCCGCACGTGGCAAGTGCACCTCCGCCTGGGAGGCGGCCACTCTGCTTGGCTTCCGTTCAGCTTCTCCCCCTCCTCAGTGTCAGAGCGCGCTCTCTTCCTGCCACAGTGCTGAGGGGGAGGTCCTGCAGAGCCCTGTGTTCTTCCCTTCCCTTGGATCCTCTGCATATTCTCTCCACCTTTTGGATTTCTCAATCCCACCGTGCCCCCAGAAAGGGGACTCTTCTGCACTCGACCCAGCCTCGCCACGGAAGTGCTCTTTGTCTCTTGCCGTTCAGCGCCTGCTCCGGGGGTCAAATTGTGGTGCCTGGAGAAACAACAGTGATCTTAGTCTAGGCTTGTTCTTGCAGCCTCCTCGTGGCTTCAGTCTCATCCTATCATTTTCCGGCAGCACTTGAGATGACACGCAGAAGCCTGAACCAGCACTAGAAGCTGGAAATTAGATCATGGTCTTCCAGCCACACCTGTCCCTTTCAGAGCAGTAACTCATCTTGACACCCTCTCGGACCTCCATTTTGCCCCTTGTCGCAGCTAGCCAGTCTCAGAGAGCAGGCAGCTAGCGATTTACACAAGCGCAACAGCTTGTTGCGGTGCCAAGCAAGAAGAGAGAAGGAAGGACCTGGCAAACTGCAGAACAGACAGAACTCAACTGCACAAACAGTCATTCTCTCCTAGGACAGAAAGCAAAACCCACCGGAGGCGAAGAGCAACAAGGTCAGGCACAGGAGAGGGAGCGTATTCCGAACACCCTTTCACACTTGCTATTACCTGGCATAGAAGAGCAAATAGGCGCGCTGGCACAGAACCGTCTCGATGTCACAAAGACCCACAGAGTCATCATCCATCTTGTACCACTGTCCATCGCTGCTCTGCAAAGAAAGGCAACGCTATCTTTTCATGAACTGCAGGGGTTTTAAAAGAAAAACACAGACAGGACACCACCGACGGACACACGATACACCAACGCAAATCACAAAGGTGACTTTTACCTTTACGAAGCAGTAATAGTGTCCTGCCTGACAGCTGAAACCTTTGTGTACCAGGACGGCATACAAGGAATAGAGGAGTGATTCTCCAGGCGCTTCAGATGTGTACGCGCCAAGGTCCAAATATTCCGGATACTCCACAGCCTACAGAGACACCAAGAAGTCTCAGAAATTATCCTGAGAGCCTTTAGGAAACAGCCAGAGAAAACCTCGTCACCAAACACAGGCTAGAGGTCTAGAAATAGATCTTCTCAATTCGTCAAAAGCAGGTGTTGCCACTTCATCACTGAAGTGGCAGAAAACTCTTCTCGGCCAAACCAGCTCTTTACGAGCACAGTAGGAGCTTATCTTCACATTGGAACTTTCCTCTTACCACAAGGGAAAGAGCAAGGCACAGCTATTGCATTGACTTCTCTTAGGTGGCTGCACTCGATAGCCGTTTTGTGCAGATGCTAACAACTTCCAAAAAAGGATTCTGCTTTGGGAAAGGTCTCCTTCCAAGCAGACAAAGTCATAGCGCACTCGTATACATACCTTGCTAATCTTCCTGCCAGAGAAGGCATCGAATCTCTTCAAGCACACTGTCAGGACGTTGGAGGGACGATGTATTGTAAGCCTCTTGGACGCAGTGACCAGCTGTTCACACCTTGAAAACAAGCACAGACCCAACTGTGGCAACCTGTCTTCTCCCTGCTCCACCCCGCAGCCATGTAGGGTTGAGTTAAGGCTTGCTTTGCCCAACTGTCGAATGCACGTGTTTGCACTGCAGACCCCTTAAGCCCATACGCTCTCACTGAAGGTGGCTTCGGTCTAGGGTGGCTCACTTTGGAGAGCAGCAGGCGACAGTCTTTGCAAGGCAACAACTAGGCATGACACTGTTCAGAGAGCCAGCGGGGGCTGCTACTGCTCTGAGGACCCAGGTCTCCCAGACAGAGACACAAGCATCCAAAAAGCCTTGGAAATGAAACCGTCGACTGCTTTCTTGAGGAAGCTGCTGTTGCCAAATCACGCCAAATCGCTCTCCAGAGCACCTCCTGCCTTCGGCTCACCAACGTGTACGGGACGTGTCTTTTCCCTTCTGGCCATAGGGCTAGTTCAGTGGGCAGCGTCATAGCTAGGAAGGCTGACCACCTCCAGGGCAGACCATGCCAGGAATAAAATTCTCACCAAAGCTTTCCAAATATTCAGGCAGAAGGGGAAAGAAAAAGTACCCGTCTTAGAAACGGATGCATAATTTTCCAAATTCCGGAGGATTCGTCTGGATTAGTTTTGAGGGGAAGGAAAAAAAAACCCAACCCCCAAGCTGTCTCATGAGCGGGTTTCCCAATGAAGTCAAAACATAACTAGTGCTCCCAGCCGTGCAATCCCGTAGGCCAGGATCTCCTGGGAAGCTGTCATTAGGAATAATCTTACTTGCTACATTTGTAGCCGTTTTCCCCATCCAGCTGCTCAGGCCTGACAAAGTCTTCCAGAGCTCCGGTGACAGATGAGGCTGCCTGGGTGAGAAAGAAAGGAGAGCGCTGAGCTCCTGGAAACTCAGCATCCCACGGAATAGCTCCCCGTGTGGTACCAGCGTTATCCCAACAAACAGCCTCCCCTGGGCGGTACCAGAGTTGCCTGCGGTACGCGTGGTCAAAAATAACACAAGCAGACGCATCCATCCAGCAATCAGACACTTGTTGAGGGAGTCCAGAGCAGGGCGGTACGACAGCGTCATCTTGGCTGTAGATACCATCCTTACTCTCTGCCCAGCTGAAACCCAGCACACAGCACAGGGAGGCCATTGACAGGGCTTCCACAGAAGGAGCACGGAAGCCCGCTTCCCTTCCCAACCAACACCAAGCTCTTGCGTGGTAACAGCCCACGGGTTCAAGTCAGCCGAGTTTGCTGGAGATAAACTAGGCCCCCTGCAGGGGCCTTGAAATAGTTTGCACTACCGTTTCAAAACATCTCACCTGGATATCCAAAGGAACATCCAGGAAGGCCTCGTAGGAATCGGAAACTGCTTTGCAGCTCAAGCACGTGACTAGAAGGCAAATCAAAATGCTCAGCGATGGGGGAAATCAGCTGTGCCGGTTGACGCTCTTCGTACCTACTACGCCAGTCACACAAACAGCCATTTATCACAGGCAGGCAGAAGGGCACCGACAATTCCAAGGAGAGCGACAGTTATGGAAAAGTACCTCTGGATCTCAGACAACCCCCAAAGACTTGATGGACAACGGTAGTTGATTGAGAAGAGATGTCCCAGCTGGAAAGAAATGGTGAGGCAGACAGTTATCTCCACCAGGAGTTTTACTTGGCCTGAAAACCCTGGGCATAGGTTTTCCTGGACGGGAGTACATGAAGGAGTCCAAAGGGCTCAGGAACATTGGAAAGGTAATTTGCTTGTGCTTACTCGCTCCTTCCACTCAGACAAGCGCTCTGCATGGCGTCGACAGTATAGCGTAAGAACTCGTGGGCGTCCTCCTGCATGCCAAGCTGGAAATGTTCTCCTATTCCTAAGAAAGAAGAATTTAGTAGTGCTTTCCTACCAGAACAGGAGAGAACGTGTCAAAGCACCTGAAGTGACTTACGTGTGAGAGCACTGACGACAGCCCAAGGCTGGACGGTGCTGGCTGAGGAACGCAGGACGCTGTTAACGTGCCCTTCCATTCTGCACATCATGCAGAAGCCTTGCTGACGACCTGAAGAGGGAGGGAGAGAGGGAGGGAAGGAAACAAGCTTCTCAGGTTAGCAAAATGCCCGTAGCAATGGGAAACCTAATGGAGATCTGGCAGTTATGAGAACAGTCTCCACTCCTCCTCTCCCAAGGTGCCAAGGTCCCAACAAGCCCAGGACATTTTAGTGCGTAGAAAACTTTCTTCAGGGGGCTGCTTAAGCGACAGAAGTTTTCTGTGCAGTAAGCAAGGAGGGTTTAACTTGCAGGAATAGGGACCAAGACCCGGGCTAGAAAGAGGTGCCTTTCTGAAGATGAACACACCTAGATACGACAAGTGGCTTCTAGGCTGGAGTGTTCAAAGAACACCAGCTCGGGGGGTTGAGCAAGAAGGGCTGCTGTCCTCCTGAATCAAATTCCAGGTTCTGGGCATCCTTGGGAAGTGCCCAACAGATTGACAAGGAGATGTTCATCAAGGTACTCACACGACTGGCTGTGCTCCCGAGAGAGCAGGTAGTTGGCCAGAGGGGGTGTGTACGTCAGGCACTGCAGGACGGAGTTGAGGAAGCACGTATTGCCCAGGTTGGTGAGTCCCGCTCCAGCTCCCCGTCGTCGCTGCCAGGCCATGCAAATCTTCTCCATGGGAAAGAGGATCCTTTGTGGAGGAGCCTTTCCCTCGGCAATGACTGCAGGGAAATGGCATTTGGAAAGAGATGAGAAGAAATTGCTGCATGAAAGCCTATTTTAGCAGCCGAGTTCTGTACAGGAGCACCCAGGACAACCAGCTCTAACCTCCAACACAGAAACGTCGCGGGAAGCCTAACACTGCCATTGAAATTTGCTGGTCAAGAAACACTTTTGGAAAACAGCCTGTTCCCCCGCTTACTTTGGCCAAAGTCCAGCAAACCCGCAGTCTCATTTCTGTGCCTCGGCCTACCTTCCTTGCCCTCTAGAGTCTTGAACTGGATTAGCAGGCCAAGCCTTCCCTTTTCCTGATTGTAACTTGACAAAAACAAGCAAGTACCCAGCACAGAAGCTAACCCTACTGATGGCAGAGCTTTCTAGGAGCAATGGCATCTTTCAAAGTCTTGTGCACACTGGCAGAGGAGTGACAAAACGTGTTTTCCGCTGTCTAATAAAAAACTCCTGGGTAAGTCTGGCTGCTACCAGGAAACGCCCCAGGATTCACTCCACGTTGTCAGCACATCAGCATTCAGGGAAGGAACACCAGACACGTCCCTTGCCTTTGGGGATTCACAAAGCCCAAGCCTGCTGGTGAAGCCGTTACTCACAGGAGTCGTTCCCCATGGCGGCCGTCGCTCCTCTCAGGAACAGAGGGGAAAGCTCAGGATGACAAAGGATGTCAGGAGGCACGCCAGAAAGAGAAGAGCCACACCAGTCCCGTCCCCTGATTGCAAAGAAGAATTGTAGCTCAACAAAATGATTTTTTTAAAAAAAACCCTCAAACAAAACCCACAGAACAGCATCCGCCATCAAAACTGTTTCAGTGGTACTTGTAACAGGTGCAGAGCTGCAGGCTGACCCCCTTACCATCACTGTCACAGGGCCACAATCCACAGCAATTTCAAAGGCCCTTTTGAAAGACTCCAATCATGGCACCTTCTCTGAAGAGGACCTGCTGCTGACCTCTTGCCACCGTTAGCAGCAGAGCCCTCTGGCTCTCTAGCCCACACTTTCCCACCTTGTAGGCAGGAGCAACCGGCTTTCAGCTGCTGCTGCTTTAACGGCTGCAGTTGCCGCGCTCCTTTTCTGTCACCCTTCCGACTGCATCAGTCGGGGTGGGCTTCTGGTGATTCTAGGCTGACCCAATGCCTCGGGCTACGCTGCCACCCCGCTACTTACCTGCACTAGCTTATGGCAAAGAAAGGAGGATTAGCAAATAGGAACTCTACCCATAGAGCTCTAGTTCTGGCCAGCCTAGAAAGGTGCAATAGCTCAGCCTAGGGCTCGGAAGGTATAGAACAGCCTCTACTTTTATCCTGTATCTACCTACTCTACCATCTGGCCTGCAAGTCAAATCAGAATTACCTTTGAAAGAGGATGGAAGTTGGCGAGAAGTGGCCAGTAAGCGATAAACGCTTGGAAAAAAGGAGCCACGCAAGTAGCAAAGGAAGGAGCCGAGTTGTCCCGAAGGCCAGCTCGGCCCAACTAGCCTTCACTGGCCTGCTCGTCAGGATACCAAGCCCTGGCCAGGTGAGCTCACAAGCGCTGGGCGGGTGCCGCATCACTGCCCCTTTGTGACACGGGGCCCCACGGGGACGCACCGTGGCCACACGGCCGCCACAGACCGAGCAGCTCGCGTAGGCAGCAGCTGGCAGCCCTCGGGCTTCCCCACACACTGCTGCTGAAGGGCTGTTCGTCGCCCGGCAGAGCTCCCACCTCTTCTCTGAGCCGCACAGCCAGACAAATCAAAACCTGGCCAGGCCTGTAAGTGTTCCTGCTCACAGCTTTGGCCGGCACATTCGGGTTCCTAAGGGTTTCTTTTCTGCTTCTCCCAGGTACAGGACTGTGTCCGTGAGACTCACGTAGCAAAGCACCCGCTCTCTTACAGGTTCATTTCCAAGGAATTTTATCTGCCCCCCACGATACAGCCACAGGCTGACTCGGAACTAGCGCTACCAAAGAAACGCCCTCAGCAACTGCGCTGGGTTGCCCTTGCCTGGCTGCCAGGCCCCCAGCCAGCCGCTCTCTCACCCTGGAGCTCCCAAAAAACATTTCTGGGCAGCTTTTTTAGCATCTGGTTTAACACCTTGGCCCGCTCTGAGGGCAGCCAGTATTGCTTCTGCCCTGACGCGCAGCTGGTTGTTATTCCTGCCCCACTTCAGCTGGCTGCTTTGGCCCTTGCCCCGCCTGCATCATCTGCTTTTCCCCAGGCCTGCTCGGGGCAGTTAGTTTTACTCCTGCCAAGCTCGGGACAGTTACTTGGGCTCCTGCTCCGCTCGGGGAGGCTTTCTCTTTTCATCCTCCACTTGGAGCAACCAGTTTAGCCACAGCCTTGCTCGGCTGGCTTATTTTCATCATGCCCCTCTCAAGATGGCTGGTATTTTCCCTCTCTTGCTTGAGGGGGAGGCTCCTTTTGCCCCTTCTCCACACAGGGTACCTGCATTTGCCCTGCTCGGGTGGCCCTTTATGCCCCTGCCCAAGGTGGGGTGCCTAGCTTTGCTCCTGCCCCGCTTGCAGCATTTAGGTTTGTCCCTGCCCTGCTCATTTTGCTCCTGCCCCCATCCCGCTCCCAGCGGCCACTTTGGCCCCGGCCACAGCAGGACTACCAGGGCTCCAGAACCATTTCCCTGGCACCAGCCACCGGCCGAGCCCTGTATTTAATGGTCACCCAACAACCTCGCCTTCCGTGACAAAGTCACCTTTGCTTCCAAGCCTCCTCTAGCACTGCTCCTCCAGCTGCCGTCTGGCATTCACAGGGGCAAAGTTACCTCACTGCTGGACTCGTTACTGGGTCGGCACTCAGGAGCTGGCAGCGCCCGATGCCACCCAGGGAAGCAGAGGATCCTGGCAGCCGCATGTCGAGCAGGGTGCGTCCGCTCCTCACTCACACACTTTAGCTACGGCTCTCGTGCTTGGGCAGCGTGGCATTTGTTACCCTTCACAAAATGCCACGGCAGGCGGGCTTGCTTGGATGAACGTGGCGGAGGAACGCCTGTGCCCCAAGAGGCTCCTTTTACGGAAGGCATCTTGGCCATAAGAGGACCTGGCCAGAGTTTTTTCTTATTTGACTTTTTAGTATTATTCCTCCCAAGATGCCTGGTGGATAAAAAAAAAAAGGCAAAAAGGAGAGTAAATATCTATCTATCTATCTATCTATATCTATATCATTGCTGTTATTAGTAAAGGCACAAGTAGCCTGACCAGAAGCAGCTGCCAGGGCTTCCAGGCTCTAGGAAGCTCGGTCAGACCTGTGCAGACAGTGTCTGCCCTCATTAGACGTTGCTGACATTGGAAATGCCAACTTGCGAAGCTCTCTTCAGACTTGATCCATTGCCCATCACTGTGGTATCTAACAGTGCTTTGACAGAGATAAACAAAAACAGGAGTGCTCTAACTTTGCTATCTTTTTTTTGACTCCAGAAGCTGTGGCAGCGATGCAAAGCTTGATGCTTTGGAAGTGTCTTTCTTCTTCAAGAATAAATACTGTGTGGGTGGATTTCAAACCCATGTTGGGTCACCTGAGGAGGATCTCCTTGGCCAAGAAGTTTTGCCACCTCTGTAGCTCTCTGCAGGTTCAGAGCACAGAAGGAGACCCAACTAGTCTGCGATGCTCCTGCCAGGCACCACAGTCTGTTCACCGGCACCACTGGGAATCAATGCTCTCTACATTAAAAACTCGCAAAAACTTCCTACAGTTTTCCACTCAAAAACCCTCTACGGAAATCAGCAGCACCACTTAGGACTGCGTTTGGTTACGATGACATTTTTATTGTTCCGATCGTAAATGTCAAGTTTGATGGTCAGCAATCTTTTGAGAACGTTTGTCTGCGGCCTGTGATGGTCAATCGCAGGTGGCGACGGCAAGCTCAGGCACGGGTACTGAATGCGTCTGTCCGTTGCTTACTTTTTAGTCCGCCTCTCCAGAGCCTCTTTGGATTTGTCTTCCTTCTTCACTTCCTTGCATTTCTTTTCCAGTTTTGGATCACCAGAATGCTCGCTTCCGTCTTTTGCTGCTTTCTTTCGGGCGCGCTTTCATCCTCCTCTGCACAGGAGCGTTTCCTCTTTCTGTGGGTTTGTTTTTCACGTGCCTGGCAAGAGCCTGCAGCCTCTGGGTGAAGTGGCATTGGTGGGAGCACACGTTGTCCAAGTGAGTACTTCCCGGGCTGCTGGTCACCTACTGAAGCAGGATGCGAGCCTGCTCTGTGGCCGCTCACGCCGTGCACGCCTTCCCCTCCTGAGCTTCTGCTGTCACCAGGGCTCTTTCTCTTCCCGGGGGAAGAGCTGTGCAGGTTCCCACTGCCGTGGGCCAGCTGACGGTGAGCGCGCTTCCGCGTTTCCCGCACGTGGCAAGTGCACCTCCGCCTGGGAGGCGGCCACTCTGCTTGGCTTCCGTTCAGCTTCTCCCCCTCCTCAGTGTCAGAGCGCGCTCTCTTCCTGCCACAGTGCTGAGGGGGAGGTCCTGCAGAGCCCTGTGTTCTTCCCTTCCCTTGGATCCTCTGCATATTCTCTCCACCTTTTGGATTTCTCAATCCCACCGTGCCCCCAGAAAGGGGACTCTTCTGCACTCGACCCAGCCTCGCCACGGAAGTGCTCTTTGTCTCTTGCCGTTCAGCGCCTGCTCCGGGGGTCAAATTGTGGTGCCTGGAGAAACAACAGTGATCTTAGTCTAGGCTTGTTCTTGCAGCCTCCTCGTGGCTTCAGTCTCATCCTATCATTTTCCGGCAGCACTTGAGATGACACGCAGAAGCCTGAACCAGCACTAGAAGCTGGAAATTAGATCATGGTCTTCCAGCCACACCTGTCCCTTTCAGAGCAGTAACTCATCTTGACACCCTCTCGGACCTCCATTTTGCCCCTTGTCGCAGCTAGCCAGTCTCAGAGAGCAGGCAGCTAGCGATTTACACAAGCGCAACAGCTTGTTGCGGTGCCAAGCAAGAAGAGAGAAGGAAGGACCTGGCAAACTGCAGAACAGACAGAACTCAACTGCACAAACAGTCATTCTCTCCTAGGACAGAAAGCAAAACCCACCGGAGGCGAAGAGCAACAAGGTCAGGCACAGGAGAGGGAGCGTATTCCGAACACCCTTTCACACTTGCTATTACCTGGCATAGAAGAGCAAATAGGCGCGCTGGCACAGAACCGTCTCGATGTCACAAAGACCCACAGAGTCATCATCCATCTTGTACCACTGTCCATCGCTGCTCTGCAAAGAAAGGCAACGCTATCTTTTCATGAACTGCAGGGGTTTTAAAAGAAAAACACAGACAGGACACCACCGACGGACACACGATACACCAACGCAAATCACAAAGGTGACTTTTACCTTTACGAAGCAGTAATAGTGTCCTGCCTGACAGCTGAAACCTTTGTGTACCAGGACGGCATACAAGGAATAGAGGAGTGATTCTCCAGGCGCTTCAGATGTGTACGCGCCAAGGTCCAAATATTCCGGATACTCCACAGCCTACAGAGACACCAAGAAGTCTCAGAAATTATCCTGAGAGCCTTTAGGAAACAGCCAGAGAAAACCTCGTCACCAAACACAGGCTAGAGGTCTAGAAATAGATCTTCTCAATTCGTCAAAAGCAGGTGTTGCCACTTCATCACTGAAGTGGCAGAAAACTCTTCTCGGCCAAACCAGCTCTTTACGAGCACAGTAGGAGCTTATCTTCACATTGGAACTTTCCTCTTACCACAAGGGAAAGAGCAAGGCACAGCTATTGCATTGACTTCTCTTAGGTGGCTGCACTCGATAGCCGTTTTGTGCAGATGCTAACAACTTCCAAAAAAGGATTCTGCTTTGGGAAAGGTCTCCTTCCAAGCAGACAAAGTCATAGCGCACTCGTATACATACCTTGCTAATCTTCCTGCCAGAGAAGGCATCGAATCTCTTCAAGCACACTGTCAGGACGTTGGAGGGACGATGTATTGTAAGCCTCTTGGACGCAGTGACCAGCTGTTCACACCTTGAAAACAAGCACAGACCCAACTGTGGCAACCTGTCTTCTCCCTGCTCCACCCCGCAGCCATGTAGGGTTGAGTTAAGGCTTGCTTTGCCCAACTGTCGAATGCACGTGTTTGCACTGCAGACCCCTTAAGCCCATACGCTCTCACTGAAGGTGGCTTCGGTCTAGGGTGGCTCACTTTGGAGAGCAGCAGGCGACAGTCTTTGCAAGGCAACAACTAGGCATGACACTGTTCAGAGAGCCAGCGGGGGCTGCTACTGCTCTGAGGACCCAGGTCTCCCAGACAGAGACACAAGCATCCAAAAAGCCTTGGAAATGAAACCGTCGACTGCTTTCTTGAGGAAGCTGCTGTTGCCAAATCACGCCAAATCGCTCTCCAGAGCACCTCCTGCCTTCGGCTCACCAACGTGTACGGGACGTGTCTTTTCCCTTCTGGCCATAGGGCTAGTTCAGTGGGCAGCGTCATAGCTAGGAAGGCTGACCACCTCCAGGGCAGACCATGCCAGGAATAAAATTCTCACCAAAGCTTTCCAAATATTCAGGCAGAAGGGGAAAGAAAAAGTACCCGTCTTAGAAACGGATGCATAATTTTCCAAATTCCGGAGGATTCGTCTGGATTAGTTTTGAGGGGAAGGAAAAAAAAACCCAACCCCCAAGCTGTCTCATGAGCGGGTTTCCCAATGAAGTCAAAACATAACTAGTGCTCCCAGCCGTGCAATCCCGTAGGCCAGGATCTCCTGGGAAGCTGTCATTAGGAATAATCTTACTTGCTACATTTGTAGCCGTTTTCCCCATCCAGCTGCTCAGGCCTGACAAAGTCTTCCAGAGCTCCGGTGACAGATGAGGCTGCCTGGGTGAGAAAGAAAGGAGAGCGCTGAGCTCCTGGAAACTCAGCATCCCACGGAATAGCTCCCCGTGTGGTACCAGCGTTATCCCAACAAACAGCCTCCCCTGGGCGGTACCAGAGTTGCCTGCGGTACGCGTGGTCAAAAATAACACAAGCAGACGCATCCGTCCAGCAATCAGACACTTGTTGAGGGAGTCCAGAGCAGGGCGGTACGACAGCGTCATCTTGGCTGTAGATACCATCCTTACTCTCTGCCCAGCTGAAACCCAGCACACAGCACAGGGAGGCCATTGACAGGGCTTCCACAGAAGGAGCACGGAAGCCCGCTTCCCTTCCCAACCAACACCAAGCTCTTGCGTGGTAACAGCCCACGGGTTCAAGTCAGCCGAGTTTGCTGGAGATAAACTAGGCCCCCTGCAGGGGCCTTGAAATAGTTTGCACTACCGTTTCAAAACATCTCACCTGGATATCCAAAGGAACATCCAGGAAGGCCTCGTAGGAATCGGGAACTGCTTTGCAGCTCAAGCACGTGACTAGAAGGCAAATCAAAATGCTCAGCGATGGGGGAAATCAGCTGTGCCGGTTGACGCTCTTCGTACCTACTACGCCAGTCACACAAACAGCCATTTATCACAGGCAGGCAGAAGGGCACCGACAATTCCAAGGAGAGCGACAGTTATGGAAAAGTACCTCTGGATCTCAGACAACCCCCAAAGACTTGATGGACAACGGTAGTTGATTGAGAAGAGATGTCCCAGCTGGAAAGAAATGGTGAGGCAGACAGTTATCTCCACCAGGAGTTTTACTTGGCCTGAAAACCCTGGGCATAGGTTTTCCTGGACGGGAGTACATGAAGGAGTCCAAAGGGCTCAGGAACATTGGAAAGGTAATTTGCTTGTGCTTACTCGCTCCTTCCACTCAGACAAGCGCTCTGCATGGCGTCGACAGTATAGCGTAAGAACTCGTGGGCGTCCTCCTGCATGCCAAGCTGGAAATGTTCTCCTATTCCTAAGAAAGAAGAATTTAGTAGTGCTTTCCTACCAGAACAGGAGAGAACGTGTCAAAGCACCTGAAGTGACTTACGTGTGAGAGCACTGACGACAGCCCAAGGCTGGACGGTGCTGGCTGAGGAACGCAGGACGCTGTTAACGTGCCCTTCCATTCTGCACATCATGCAGAAGCCTTGCTGACGACCTGAAGAGGGAGGGAGAGAGGGAGGGAAGGAAACAAGCTTCTCAGGTTAGCAAAATGCCCGTAGCAATGGGAAACCTAATGGAGATCTGGCAGTTATGAGAACAGTCTCCACTCCTCCTCTCCCAAGGTGCCAAGGTCCCAACAAGCCCAGGACATTTTAGTGCGTAGAAAACTTTCTTCAGGGGGCTGCTTAAGCGACAGAAGTTTTCTGTGCAGTAAGCAAGGAGGGTTTAACTTGCAGGAATAGGGACCAAGACCCGGGCTAGAAAGAGGTGCCTTTCTGAAGATGAACACACCTAGATACGACAAGTGGCTTCTAGGCTGGAGTGTTCAAAGAACACCAGCTCGGGGGGTTGAGCAAGAAGGGCTGCTGTCCTCCTGAATCAAATTCCAGGTTCTGGGCATCCTTGGGAAGTGCCCAACAGATTGACAAGGAGATGTTCATCAAGGTACTCACACGACTGGCTGTGCTCCCGAGAGAGCAGGTAGTTGGCCAGAGGGGGTGTGTACGTCAGGCACTGCAGGACGGAGTTGAGGAAGCACGTATTGCCCAGGTTGGTGAGTCCCGCTCCAGCTCCCCGTCGTCGCTGCCAGGCCATGCAAATCTTCTCCATGGGAAAGAGGATCCTTTGTGGAGGAGCCTTTCCCTCGGCAATGACTGCAGGGAAATGGCATTTGGAAAGAGATGAGAAGAAATTGCTGCATGAAAGCCTATTTTAGCAGCCGAGTTCTGTACAGGAGCACCCAGGACAACCAGCTCTAACCTCCAACACAGAAACGTCGCGGGAAGCCTAACACTGCCATTGAAATTTGCTGGTCAAGAAACACTTTTGGAAAACAGCCTGTTCCCCCGCTTACTTTGGCCAAAGTCCAGCAAACCCGCAGTCTCATTTCTGTGCCTCGGCCTACCTTCCTTGCCCTCTAGAGTCTTGAACTGGATTAGCAGGCCAAGCCTTCCCTTTTCCTGATTGTAACTTGACAAAAACAAGCAAGTACCCAGCACAGAAGCTAACCCTACTGATGGCAGAGCTTTCTAGGAGCAATGGCATCTTTCAAAGTCTTGTGCACACTGGCAGAGGAGTGACAAAACGTGTTTTCCGCTGTCTAATAAAAAACTCCTGGGTAAGTCTGGCTGCTACCAGGAAACGCCCCAGGATTCACTCCACGTTGTCAGCACATCAGCATTCAGGGAAGGAACACCAGACACGTCCCTTGCCTTTGGGGATTCACAAAGCCCAAGCCTGCTGGTGAAGCCGTTACTCACAGGAGTCGTTCCCCATGGCGGCCGTCGCTCCTCTCAGGAACAGAGGGGAAAGCTCAGGATGACAAAGGATGTCAGGAGGCACGCCAGAAAGAGAAGAGCCACACCAGTCCCGTCCCCTGATTGCAAAGAAGAATTGTAGCTCAACAAAATGATTTTTTTAAAAAAAAACCCTCAAACAAAACCCACAGAACAGCATCCGCCATCAAAACTGTTTCAGTGGTACTTGTAACAGGTGCAGAGCTGCAGGCTGACCCCCTTACCATCACTGTCACAGGGCCACAATCCACAGCAATTTCAAAGGCCCTTTTGAAAGACTCCAATCATGGCACCTTCTCTGAAGAGGACCTGCTGCTGACCTCTTGCCACCGTTAGCAGCAGAGCCCTCTGGCTCTCTAGCCCACACTTTCCCACCTTGTAGGCAGGAGCAACCGGCTTTCAGCTGCTGCTGCTTTAACGGCTGCAGTTGCCGCGCTCCTTTTCTGTCACCCTTCCGACTGCATCAGTCGGGGTGGGCTTCTGGTGATTCTAGGCTGACCCAATGCCTCGGGCTACGCTGCCACCCCGCTACTTACCTGCACTAGCTTATGGCAAAGAAAGGAGGATTAGCAAATAGGAACTCTACCCATAGAGCTCTAGTTCTGGCCAGCCTAGAAAGGTGCAATAGCTCAGCCTAGGGCTCGGAAGGTATAGAACAGCCTCTACTTTTATCCTGTATCTACCTACTCTACCATCTGGCCTGCAAGTCAAATCAGAATTACCTTTGAAAGAGGATGGAAGTTGGCGAGAAGTGGCCAGTAAGCGATAAACGCTTGGAAAAAAGGAGCCACGCAAGTAGCAAAGGAAGGAGCCGAGTTGTCCCGAAGGCCAGCTCGGCCCAACTAGCCTTCACTGGCCTGCTCGTCAGGATACCAAGCCCTGGCCAGGTGAGCTCACAAGCGCTGGGCGGGTGCCGCATCACTGCCCCTTTGTGACACGGGGCCCCACGGGGACGCACCGTGGCCACACGGCCGCCACAGACCGAGCAGCTCGCGTAGGCAGCAGCTGGCAGCCCTCGGGCTTCCCCACACACTGCTGCTGAAGGGCTGTTCGTCGCCCGGCAGAGCTCCCACCTCTTCTCTGAGCCGCACAGCCAGACAAATCAAAACCTGGCCAGGCCTGTAAGTGTTCCTGCTCACAGCTTTGGCCGGCACATTCGGGTTCCTAAGGGTTTCTTTTCTGCTTCTCCCAGGTACAGGACTGTGTCCGTGAGACTCACGTAGCAAAGCACCCGCTCTCTTACAGGTTCATTTCCAAGGAATTTTATCTGCCCGCCACGATACAGCCACAGGCTGACTCGGAACTAGCGCTACCAAAGAAACGCCCTCAGCAACTGCGCTGGGTTGCCCTTGCCTGGCTGCCAGGCCCCCAGCCAGCCGCTCTCTCACCCTGGAGCTCCCAAAAAACATTTCTGGGCAGCTTTTTTAGCATCTGGTTTAACACCTTGGCCCGCTCTGAGGGCAGCCAGTATTGCTTCTGCCCTGACGCGCAGCTGGTTGTTATTCCTGCCCCACTTCAGCTGGCTGCTTTGGCCCTTGCCCCGCCTGCATCATCTGCTTTTCCCCAGGCCTGCTCGGGGCAGTTAGTTTTACTCCTGCCAAGCTCGGGACAGTTACTTGGGCTCCTGCTCCGCTCGGGGAGGCTTTCTCTTTTCATCCTCCACTTGGAGCAACCAGTTTAGCCACAGCCTTGCTCGGCTGGCTTATTTTCATCATGCCCCTCTCAAGATGGCTGGTATTTTCCCTCTCTTGCTTGAGGGGGAGGCTCCTTTTGCCCCTTCTCCACACAGGGTACCTGCATTTGCCCTGCTCGGGTGGCCCTTTATGCCCCTGCCCAAGGTGGGGTGCCTAGCTTTGCTCCTGCCCCGCTTGCAGCATTTAGGTTTGTCCCTGCCCTGCTCATTTTGCTCCTGCCCCCATCCCGCTCCCAGCGGCCACTTTGGCCCCGGCCACAGCAGGACTACCAGGGCTCCAGAACCATTTCCCTGGCACCAGCCACCGGCCGAGCCCTGTATTTAATGGTCACCCAACAACCTCGCCTTCCGTGACAAAGTCACCTTTGCTTCCAAGCCTCCTCTAGCACTGCTCCTCCAGCTGCCGTCTGGCATTCACAGGGGCAAAGTTACCTCACTGCTGGACTCGTTACTGGGTCGGCACTCAGGAGCTGGCAGCGCCCGATGCCACCCAGGGAAGCAGAGGATCCTGGCAGCCGCATGTCGAGCAGGGTGCGTCCGCTCCTCACTCACACACTTTAGCTACGGCTCTCGTGCTTGGGCAGCGTGGCATTTGTTACCCTTCACAAAATGCCACGGCAGGCGGGCTTGCTTGGATGAACGTGGCGGAGGAACGCCTGTGCCCCAAGAGGCTCCTTTTACGGAAGGCATCTTGGCCATAAGAGGACCTGGCCAGAGTTTTTTCTTATTTGACTTTTTAGTATTATTCCTCCCAAGATGCCTGGTGGATAAAAAAAAAAAGGCAAAAAGGAGAGTAAATATCTATCTATCTATCTATCTATATCTATATCATTGCTGTTATTAGTAAAGGCACAAGTAGCCTGACCAGAAGCAGCTGCCAGGGCTTCCAGGCTCTAGGAAGCTCGGTCAGACCTGTGCAGACAGTGTCTGCCCTCATTAGACGTTGCTGACATTGGAAATGCCAACTTGCGAAGCTCTCTTCAGACTTGATCCATTGCCCATCACTGTGGTATCTAACAGTGCTTTGACAGAGATAAACAAAAACAGGAGTGCTCTAACTTTGCTATCTTTTTTTTGACTCCAGAAGCTGTGGCAGCGATGCAAAGCTTGATGCTTTGGAAGTGTCTTTCTTCTTCAAGAATAAATACTGTGTGGGTGGATTTCAAACCCATGTTGGGTCACCTGAGGAGGATCTCCTTGGCCAAGAAGTTTTGCCACCTCTGTAGCTCTCTGCAGGTTCAGAGCACAGAAGGAGACCCAACTAGTCTGCGATGCTCCTGCCAGGCACCACAGTCTGTTCACCGGCACCACTGGGAATCAATGCTCTCTACATTAAAAACTCGCAAAAACTTCCTACAGTTTTCCACTCAAAAACCCTCTACGGAAATCAGCAGCACCACTTAGGACTGCGTTTGGTTACGATGACATTTTTATTGTTCCGATCGTAAATGTCAAGTTTGATGGTCAGCAATCTTTTGAGAACGTTTGTCTGCGGCCTGTGATGGTCAATCGCAGGTGGCGACGGCAAGCTCAGGCACGGGTACTGAATGCGTCTGTCCGTTGCTTACTTTTTAGTCCGCCTCTCCAGAGCCTCTTTGGATTTGTCTTCCTTCTTCACTTCCTTGCATTTCTTTTCCAGTTTTGGATCACCAGAATGCTCGCTTCCGTCTTTTGCTGCTTTCTTTCGGGCGCGCTTTCATCCTCCTCTGCACAGGAGCGTTTCCTCTTTCTGTGGGTTTGTTTTTCACGTGCCTGGCAAGAGCCTGCAGCCTCTGGGTGAAGTGGCATTGGTGGGAGCACACGTTGTCCAAGTGAGTACTTCCCGGGCTGCTGGTCACCTACTGAAGCAGGATGCGAGCCTGCTCTGTGGCCGCTCACGCCGTGCACGCCTTCCCCTCCTGAGCTTCTGCTGTCACCAGGGCTCTTTCTCTTCCCGGGGGAAGAGCTGTGCAGGTTCCCACTGCCGTGGGCCAGCTGACGGTGAGCGCGCTTCCGCGTTTCCCGCACGTGGCAAGTGCACCTCCGCCTGGGAGGCGGCCACTCTGCTTGGCTTCCGTTCAGCTTCTCCCCCTCCTCAGTGTCAGAGCGCGCTCTCTTCCTGCCACAGTGCTGAGGGGGAGGTCCTGCAGAGCCCTGTGTTCTTCCCTTCCCTTGGATCCTCTGCATATTCTCTCCACCTTTTGGATTTCTCAATCCCACCGTGCCCCCAGAAAGGGGACTCTTCTGCACTCGACCCAGCCTCGCCACGGAAGTGCTCTTTGTCTCTTGCCGTTCAGCGCCTGCTCCGGGGGTCAAATTGTGGTGCCTGGAGAAACAACAGTGATCTTAGTCTAGGCTTGTTCTTGCAGCCTCCTCGTGGCTTCAGTCTCATCCTATCATTTTCCGGCAGCACTTGAGATGACACGCAGAAGCCTGAACCAGCACTAGAAGCTGGAAACTAGATCATGGTCTTCCAGCCACACCTGTCCCTTTCAGAGCAGTAACTCATCTTGACACCCTCTCGGACCTCCATTTTGCCCCTTGTCGCAGCTAGCCAGTCTCAGAGAGCAGGCAGCTAGCGATTTACACAAGCGCAACAGCTTGTTGCGGTGCCAAGCAAGAAGAGAGAAGGAAGGACCTGGCAAACTGCAGAACAGACAGAACTCAACTGCACAAACAGTCATTCTCTCCTAGGACAGAAAGCAAAACCCACCGGAGGCGAAGAGCAACAAGGTCAGGCACAGGAGAGGGAGCGTATTCCGAACACCCTTTCACACTTGCTATTACCTGGCATAGAAGAGCAAATAGGCGCGCTGGCACAGAACCGTCTCGATGTCACAAAGACCCACAGAGTCATCATCCATCTTGTACCACTGTCCATCGCTGCTCTGCAAAGAAAGGCAACGCTATCTTTTCATGAACTGCAGGGGTTTTAAAAGAAAAACACAGACAGGACACCACCGACGGACACACGATACACCAACGCAAATCACAAAGGTGACTTTTACCTTTACGAAGCAGTAATAGTGTCCTGCCTGACAGCTGAAACCTTTGTGTACCAGGACGGCATACAAGGAATAGAGGAGTGATTCTCCAGGCGCTTCAGATGTGTACGCGCCAAGGTCCAAATATTCCGGATACTCCACAGCCTACAGAGACACCAAGAAGTCTCAGAAATTATCCTGAGAGCCTTTAGGAAACAGCCAGAGAAAACCTCGTCACCAAACACAGGCTAGAGGTCTAGAAATAGATCTTCTCAATTCGTCAAAAGCAGGTGTTGCCACTTCATCACTGAAGTGGCAGAAAACTCTTCTCGGCCAAACCAGCTCTTTACGAGCACAGTAGGAGCTTATCTTCACATTGGAACTTTCCTCTTACCACAAGGGAAAGAGCAAGGCACAGCTATTGCATTGACTTCTCTTAGGTGGCTGCACTCGATAGCCGTTTTGTGCAGATGCTAACAACTTCCAAAAAAGGATTCTGCTTTGGGAAAGGTCTCCTTCCAAGCAGACAAAGTCATAGCGCACTCGTATACATACCTTGCTAATCTTCCTGCCAGAGAAGGCATCGAATCTCTTCAAGCACACTGTCAGGACGTTGGAGGGACGATGTATTGTAAGCCTCTTGGACGCAGTGACCAGCTGTTCACACCTTGAAAACAAGCACAGACCCAACTGTGGCAACCTGTCTTCTCCCTGCTCCACCCCGCAGCCATGTAGGGTTGAGTTAAGGCTTGCTTTGCCCAACTGTCGAATGCACGTGTTTGCACTGCAGACCCCTTAAGCCCATACGCTCTCACTGAAGGTGGCTTCGGTCTAGGGTGGCTCACTTTGGAGAGCAGCAGGCGACAGTCTTTGCAAGGCAACAACTAGGCATGACACTGTTCAGAGAGCCAGCGGGGGCTGCTACTGCTCTGAGGACCCAGGTCTCCCAGACAGAGACACAAGCATCCAAAAAGCCTTGGAAATGAAACCGTCGACTGCTTTCTTGAGGAAGCTGCTGTTGCCAAATCACGCCAAATCGCTCTCCAGAGCACCTCCTGCCTTCGGCTCACCAACGTGTACGGGACGTGTCTTTTCCCTTCTGGCCATAGGGCTAGTTCAGTGGGCAGCGTCATAGCTAGGAAGGCTGACCACCTCCAGGGCAGACCATGCCAGGAATAAAATTCTCACCAAAGCTTTCCAAATATTCAGGCAGAAGGGGAAAGAAAAAGTACCCGTCTTAGAAACGGATGCATAATTTTCCAAATTCCGGAGGATTCGTCTGGATTAGTTTTGAGGGGAAGGAAAAAAAAACCCAACCCCCAAGCTGTCTCATGAGCGGGTTTCCCAATGAAGTCAAAACATAACTAGTGCTCCCAGCCGTGCAATCCCGTAGGCCAGGATCTCCTGGGAAGCTGTCATTAGGAATAATCTTACTTGCTACATTTGTAGCCGTTTTCCCCATCCAGCTGCTCAGGCCTGACAAAGTCTTCCAGAGCTCCGGTGACAGATGAGGCTGCCTGGGTGAGAAAGAAAGGAGAGCGCTGAGCTCCTGGAAACTCAGCATCCCACGGAATAGCTCCCCGTGTGGTACCAGCGTTATCCCAACAAACAGCCTCCCCTGGGCGGTACCAGAGTTGCCTGCGGTACGCGTGGTCAAAAATAACACAAGCAGACGCATCCGTCCAGCAATCAGACACTTGTTGAGGGAGTCCAGAGCAGGGCGGTACGACAGCGTCATCTTGGCTGTAGATACCATCCTTACTCTCTGCCCAGCTGAAACCCAGCACACAGCACAGGGAGGCCATTGACAGGGCTTCCACAGAAGGAGCACGGAAGCCCGCTTCCCTTCCCAACCAACACTAAGCTCTTGCGTGGTAACAGCCCACGGGTTCAAGTCAGCCGAGTTTGCTGGAGATAAACTAGGCCCCCTGCAGGGGCCTTGAAATAGTTTGCACTACCGTTTCAAAACATCTCACCTGGATATCCAAAGGAACATCCAGGAAGGCCTCGTAGGAATCGGAAACTGCTTTGCAGCTCAAGCACGTGACTAGAAGGCAAATCAAAATGCTCAGCGATGGGGGAAATCAGCTGTGCCGGTTGACGCTCTTCGTACCTACTACGCCAGTCACACAAACAGCCATTTATCACAGGCAGGCAGAAGGGCACCGACAATTCCAAGGAGAGCGACAGTTATGGAAAAGTACCTCTGGATCTCAGACAACCCCCAAAGACTTGATGGACAACGGTAGTTGATTGAGAAGAGATGTCCCAGCTGGAAAGAAATGGTGAGGCAGACAGTTATCTCCACCAGGAGTTTTACTTGGCCTGAAAACCCTGGGCATAGGTTTTCCTGGACGGGAGTACATGAAGGAGTCCAAAGGGCTCAGGAACATTGGAAAGGTAATTTGCTTGTGCTTACTCGCTCCTTCCACTCAGACAAGCGCTCTGCATGGCGTCGACAGTATAGCGTAAGAACTCGTGGGCGTCCTCCTGCATGCCAAGCTGGAAATGTTCTCCTATTCCTAAGAAAGAAGAATTTAGTAGTGCTTTCCTACCAGAACAGGAGAGAACGTGTCAAAGCACCTGAAGTGACTTACGTGTGAGAGCACTGACGACAGCCCAAGGCTGGACGGTGCTGGCTGAGGAACGCAGGACGCTGTTAACGTGCCCTTCCATTCTGCACATCATGCAGAAGCCTTGCTGACGACCTGAAGAGGGAGGGAGAGAGGGAGGGAAGGAAACAAGCTTCTCAGGTTAGCAAAATGCCCGTAGCAATGGGAAACCTAATGGAGATCTGGCAGTTATGAGAACAGTCTCCACTCCTCCTCTCCCAAGGTGCCAAGGTCCCAACAAGCCCAGGACATTTTAGTGCGTAGAAAACTTTCTTCAGGGGGCTGCTTAAGCGACAGAAGTTTTCTGTGCAGTAAGCAAGGAGGGTTTAACTTGCAGGAATAGGGACCAAGACCCGGGCTAGAAAGAGGTGCCTTTCTGAAGATGAACACACCTAGATACGACAAGTGGCTTCTAGGCTGGAGTGTTCAAAGAACACCAGCTCGGGGGGTTGAGCAAGAAGGGCTGCTGTCCTCCTGAATCAAATTCCAGGTTCTGGGCATCCTTGGGAAGTGCCCAACAGATTGACAAGGAGATGTTCATCAAGGTACTCACACGACTGGCTGTGCTCCCGAGAGAGCAGGTAGTTGGCCAGAGGGGGTGTGTACGTCAGGCACTGCAGGACGGAGTTGAGGAAGCACGTATTGCCCAGGTTGGTGAGTCCCGCTCCAGCTCCCCGTCGTCGCTGCCAGGCCATGCAAATCTTCTCCATGGGAAAGAGGATCCTTTGTGGAGGAGCCTTTCCCTCGGCAATGACTGCAGGGAAATGGCATTTGGAAAGAGATGAGAAGAAATTGCTGCATGAAAGCCTATTTTAGCAGCCGAGTTCTGTACAGGAGCACCCAGGACAACCAGCTCTAACCTCCAACACAGAAACGTCGCGGGAAGCCTAACACTGCCATTGAAATTTGCTGGTCAAGAAACACTTTTGGAAAACAGCCTGTTCCCCCGCTTACTTTGGCCAAAGTCCAGCAAACCCGCAGTCTCATTTCTGTGCCTCGGCCTACCTTCCTTGCCCTCTAGAGTCTTGAACTGGATTAGCAGGCCAAGCCTTCCCTTTTCCTGATTGTAACTTGACAAAAACAAGCAAGTACCCAGCACAGAAGCTAACCCTACTGATGGCAGAGCTTTCTAGGAGCAATGGCATCTTTCAAAGTCTTGTGCACACTGGCAGAGGAGTGACAAAACGTGTTTTCCGCTGTCTAATAAAAAACTCCTGGGTAAGTCTGGCTGCTACCAGGAAACGCCCCAGGATTCACTCCACGTTGTCAGCACATCAGCATTCAGGGAAGGAACACCAGACACGTCCCTTGCCTTTGGGGATTCACAAAGCCCAAGCCTGCTGGTGAAGCCGTTACTCACAGGAGTCGTTCCCCATGGCGGCCGTCGCTCCTCTCAGGAACAGAGGGGAAAGCTCAGGATGACAAAGGATGTCAGGAGGCACGCCAGAAAGAGAAGAGCCACACCAGTCCCGTCCCCTGATTGCAAAGAAGAATTGTAGCTCAACAAAATGATTTTTTTAAAAAAAAACCCTCAAACAAAACCCACAGAACAGCATCCGCCATCAAAACTGTTTCAGTGGTACTTGTAACAGGTGCAGAGCTGCAGGCTGACCCCCTTACCATCACTGTCACAGGGCCACAATCCACAGCAATTTCAAAGGCCCTTTTGAAAGACTCCAATCATGGCACCTTCTCTGAAGAGGACCTGCTGCTGACCTCTTGCCACCGTTAGCAGCAGAGCCCTCTGGCTCTCTAGCCCACACTTTCCCACCTTGTAGGCAGGAGCAACCGGCTTTCAGCTGCTGCTGCTTTAACGGCTGCAGTTGCCGCGCTCCTTTTCTGTCACCCTTCCGACTGCATCAGTCGGGGTGGGCTTCTGGTGATTCTAGGCTGACCCAATGCCTCGGGCTACGCTGCCACCCCGCTACTTACCTGCACTAGCTTATGGCAAAGAAAGGAGGATTAGCAAATAGGAACTCTACCCATAGAGCTCTAGTTCTGGCCAGCCTAGAAAGGTGCAATAGCTCAGCCTAGGGCTCGGAAGGTATAGAACAGCCTCTACTTTTATCCTGTATCTACCTACTCTACCATCTGGCCTGCAAGTCAAATCAGAATTACCTTTGAAAGAGGATGGAAGTTGGCGAGAAGTGGCCAGTAAGCGATAAACGCTTGGAAAAAAGGAGCCACGCAAGTAGCAAAGGAAGGAGCCGAGTTGTCCCGAAGGCCAGCTCGGCCCAACTAGCCTTCACTGGCCTGCTCGTCAGGATACCAAGCCCTGGCCAGGTGAGCTCACAAGCGCTGGGCAGGTGCCGCATCACTGCCCCTTTGTGACACGGGGCCCCACGGGGACGCACCGTGGCCACACGGCCGCCACAGACCGAGCAGCTCGCGTAGGCAGCAGCTGGCAGCCCTCGGGCTTCCCCACACACTGCTGCTGAAGGGCTGTTCGTCGCCCGGCAGAGCTCCCACCTCTTCTCTGAGCCGCACAGCCAGACAAATCAAAACCTGGCCAGGCCTGTAAGTGTTCCTGCTCACAGCTTTGGCCGGCACATTCGGGTTCCTAAGGGTTTCTTTTCTGCTTCTCCCAGGTACAGGACTGTGTCCGTGAGACTCACGTAGCAAAGCACCCGCTCTCTTACAGGTTCATTTCCAAGGAATTTTATCTGCCCGCCACGATACAGCCACAGGCTGACTCGGAACTAGCGCTACCAAAGAAACGCCCTCAGCAACTGCGCTGGGTTGCCCTTGCCTGGCTGCCAGGCCCCCAGCCAGCCGCTCTCTCACCCTGGAGCTCCCAAAAAACATTTCTGGGCAGCTTTTTTAGCATCTGGTTTAACACCTTGGCCCGCTCTGAGGGCAGCCAGTATTGCTTCTGCCCTGACGCGCAGCTGGTTGTTATTCCTGCCCCACTTCAGCTGGCTGCTTTGGCCCTTGCCCCGCCTGCATCATCTGCTTTTCCCCAGGCCTGCTCGGGGCAGTTAGTTTTACTCCTGCCAAGCTTGGGACAGTTACTTGGGCTCCTGCTCCGCTCGGGGAGGCTTTCTCTTTTCATCCTCCACTTGGAGCAACCAGTTTAGCCACAGCCTTGCTCGGCTGGCTTATTTTCATCATGCCCCTCTCAAGATGGCTGGTATTTTCCCTCTCTTGCTTGAGGGGGAGGCTCCTTTTGCCCCTTCTCCACACAGGGTACCTGCATTTGCCCTGCTCGGGTGGCCCTTTATGCCCCTGCCCAAGGTGGGGCGCCTAGCTTTGCTCCTGCCCCGCTTGCAGCATTTAGGTTTGTCCCTGCCCTGCTCATTTTGCTCCTGCCCCCATCCCGCTCCCAGCGGCCACTTTGGCCCCGGCCACAGCAGGACTACCAGGGCTCCAGAACCATTTCCCTGGCACCAGCCACCGGCCGAGCCCTGTATTTAATGGTCACCCAACAACCTCGCCTTCCGTGACAAAGTCACCTTTGCTTCCAAGCCTCCTCTAGCACTGCTCCTCCAGCTGCCGTCTGGCATTCACAGGGGCAAAGTTACCTCACTGCTGGACTCATTACTGGGTCGGCACTCAGGAGCTGGCAGCGCCCGATGCCACCCAGGGAAGCAGAGGATCCTGGCAGCCGCATGTCGAGCAGGGTGCGTCCGCTCCTCACTCACACACTTTAGCTACGGCTCTCGTGCTTGGGCAGCGTGGCATTTGTTACCCTTCACAAAATGCCACGGCAGGCGGGCTTGCTTGGATGAACGTGGCGGAGGAACGCCTGTGCCCCAAGAGGCTCCTTTTACGGAAGGCATCTTGGCCATAAGAGGACCTGGCCAGAGTTTTTTCTTATTTGACTTTTTAGTATTATTCCTCCCAAGATGCCTGGTGGATAAAAAAAAAAAGGCAAAAAGGAGAGTAAATATCTATCTATCTATCTATCTATATCTATATCATTGCTGTTATTAGTAAAGGCACAAGTAGCCTGACCAGAAGCAGCTGCCAGGGCTTCCAGGCTCTAGGAAGCTCGGTCAGACCTGTGCAGACAGTGTCTGCCCTCATTAGACGTTGCTGACATTGGAAATGCCAACTTGCGAAGCTCTCTTCAGACTTGATCCATTGCCCATCACTGTGGTATCTAACAGTGCTTTGACAGAGATAAACAAAAACAGGAGTGCTCTAACTTTGCTATCTTTTTTTGACTCCAGAAGCTGTGGCAGCGATGCAAAGCTTGATGCTTTGGAAGTGTCTTTCTTCTTCAAGAATAAATACTGTGTGGGTGGATTTCAAACCCATGTTGGGTCACCTGAGGAGGATCTCCTTGGCCAAGAAGTTTTGCCACCTCTGTAGCTCTCTGCAGGTTCAGAGCACAGAAGGAGACCCAACTAGTCTGCGATGCTCCTGCCAGGCACCACAGTCTGTTCACCGGCACCACTGGGAATCAATGCTCTCTACATTAAAAACTCGCAAAAACTTCCTACAGTTTTCCACTCAAAAACCCTCTACGGAAATCAGCAGCACCACTTAGGACTGCGTTTGGTTACGATGACATTTTTATTGTTCCGATCGTAAATGTCAAGTTTGATGGTCAGCAATCTTTTGAGAACGTTTGTCTGCGGCCTGTGATGGTCAATCGCAGGTGGCGACGGCAAGCTCAGGCACGGGTACTGAATGCGTCTGTCTGTTGCTTACTTTTTAGTCCGCCTCTCCAGAGCCTCTTTGGATTTGTCTTCCTTCTTCACTTCCTTGCATTTCTTTTCCAGTTTTGGATCACCAGAATGCTCGCTTCCGTCTTTTGCTGCTTTCTTTCGGGCGCGCTTTCATCCTCCTCTGCACAGGAGCGTTTCCTCTTTCTGTGGGTTTGTTTTTCACGTGCCTGGCAAGAGCCTGCAGCCTCTGGGTGAAGTGGCATTGGTGGGAGCACACGTTGTCCAAGTGAGTACTTCCCGGGCTGCTGGTCACCTACTGAAGCAGGATGCGAGCCTGCTCTGTGGCCGCTCACGCCGTGCACACCTTCCCCTCCTGAGCTTCTGCTGTCACCAGGGCTCTTTCTCTTCCCGGGGGAAGAGCTGTGCAGGTTCCCACTGCCGTGGGCCAGCTGACGGTGAGCGCGCTTCCGCGTTTCCCGCACGTGGCAAGTGCACCTCCGCCTGGGAGGCGGCCACTCTGCTTGGCTTCCGTTCAGCTTCTCCCCCTCCTCAGTGTCAGAGCGCGCTCTCTTCCTGCCACAGTGCTGAGGGGGAGGTCCTGCAGAGCCCTGTGTTCTTCCCTTCCCTTGGATCCTCTGCATATTCTCTCCACCTTTTGGATTTCTCAATCCCACCGTGCCCCCAGAAAGGGGACTCTTCTGCACTCGACCCAGCCTCGCCACGGAAGTGCTCTTTGTCTCTTGCCGTTCAGCGCCTGCTCCGGGGGTCAAATTGTGGTGCCTGGAGAAACAACAGTGATCTTAGTCTAGGCTTGTTCTTGCAGCCTCCTCGTGGCTTCAGTCTCATCCTATCATTTTCCGGCAGCACTTGAGATGACACGCAGAAGCCTGAACCAGCACTAGAAGCTGGAAATTAGATCATGGTCTTCCAGCCACACCTGTCCCTTTCAGAGCAGTAACTCATCTTGACACCCTCTCGGACCTCCATTTTGCCCCTTGTCGCAGCTAGCCAGTCTCAGAGAGCAGGCAGCTAGCGATTTACACAAGCGCAACAGCTTGTTGCGGTGCCAAGCAAGAAGAGAGAAGGAAGGACCTGGCAAACTGCAGAACAGACAGAACTCAACTGCACAAACAGTCATTCTCTCCTAGGACAGAAAGCAAAACCCACCGGAGGCGAAGAGCAACAAGGTCAGGCACAGGAGAGGGAGCGTATTCCGAACACCCTTTCACACTTGCTATTACCTGGCATAGAAGAGCAAATAGGCGCGCTGGCACAGAACCGTCTCGATGTCACAAAGACCCACAGAGTCATCATCCATCTTGTACCACTGTCCATCGCTGCTCTGCAAAGAAAGGCAACGCTATCTTTTCATGAACTGCAGGGGTTTTAAAAGAAAAACACAGACAGGACACCACCGACGGACACACGATACACCAACGCAAATCACAAAGGTGACTTTTACCTTTACGAAGCAGTAATAGTGTCCTGCCTGACAGCTGAAACCTTTGTGTACCAGGACGGCATACAAGGAATAGAGGAGTGATTCTCCAGGCGCTTCAGATGTGTACGCGCCAAGGTCCAAATATTCCGGATACTCCACAGCCTACAGAGACACCAAGAAGTCTCAGAAATTATCCTGAGAGCCTTTAGGAAACAGCCAGAGAAAACCTCGTCACCAAACACAGGCTAGAGGTCTAGAAATAGATCTTCTCAATTCGTCAAAAGCAGGTGTTGCCACTTCATCACTGAAGTGGCAGAAAACTCTTCTCGGCCAAACCAGCTCTTTACGAGCACAGTAGGAGCTTATCTTCACATTGGAACTTTCCTCTTACCACAAGGGAAAGAGCAAGGCACAGCTATTGCATTGACTTCTCTTAGGTGGCTGCACTCGATAGCCGTTTTGTGCAGATGCTAACAACTTCCAAAAAAGGATTCTGCTTTGGGAAAGGTCTCCTTCCAAGCAGACAAAGTCATAGCGCACTCGTATACATACCTTGCTAATCTTCCTGCCAGAGAAGGCATCGAATCTCTTCAAGCACACTGTCAGGACGTTGGAGGGACGATGTATTGTAAGCCTCTTGGACGCAGTGACCAGCTGTTCACACCTTGAAAACAAGCACAGACCCAACTGTGGCAACCTGTCTTCTCCCTGCTCCACCCCGCAGCCATGTAGGGTTGAGTTAAGGCTTGCTTTGCCCAACTGTCGAATGCACGTGTTTGCACTGCAGACCCCTTAAGCCCATACGCTCTCACTGAAGGTGGCTTCGGTCTAGGGTGGCTCACTTTGGAGAGCAGCAGGCGACAGTCTTTGCAAGGCAACAACTAGGCATGACACTGTTCAGAGAGCCAGCGGGGGCTGCTACTGCTCTGAGGACCCAGGTCTCCCAGACAGAGACACAAGCATCCAAAAAGCCTTGGAAATGAAACCGTCGACTGCTTTCTTGAGGAAGCTGCTGTTGCCAAATCACGCCAAATCGCTCTCCAGAGCACCTCCTGCCTTCGGCTCACCAACGTGTACGGGACGTGTCTTTTCCCTTCTGGCCATAGGGCTAGTTCAGTGGGCAGCGTCATAGCTAGGAAGGCTGACCACCTCCAGGGCAGACCATGCCAGGAATAAAATTCTCACCAAAGCTTTCCAAATATTCAGGCAGAAGGGGAAAGAAAAAGTACCCGTCTTAGAAACGGATGCATAATTTTCCAAATTCCGGAGGATTCGTCTGGATTAGTTTTGAGGGGAAGGAAAAAAAAACCCAACCCCCAAGCTGTCTCATGAGCGGGTTTCCCAATGAAGTCAAAACATAACTAGTGCTCCCAGCCGTGCAATCCCGTAGGCCAGGATCTCCTGGGAAGCTGTCATTAGGAATAATCTTACTTGCTACATTTGTAGCCGTTTTCCCCATCCAGCTGCTCAGGCCTGACAAAGTCTTCCAGAGCTCCGGTGACAGATGAGGCTGCCTGGGTGAGAAAGAAAGGAGAGCGCTGAGCTCCTGGAAACTCAGCATCCCACGGAATAGCTCCCCGTGTGGTACCAGCGTTATCCCAACAAACAGCCTCCCCTGGGCGGTACCAGAGTTGCCTGCGGTACGCGTGGTCAAAAATAACACAAGCAGACGCATCCGTCCAGCAATCAGACACTTGTTGAGGGAGTCCAGAGCAGGGCGGTACGACAGCGTCATCTTGGCTGTAGATACCATCCTTACTCTCTGCCCAGCTGAAACCCAGCACACAGCACAGGGAGGCCATTGACAGGGCTTCCACAGAAGGAGCACGGAAGCCCGCTTCCCTTCCCAACCAACACCAAGCTCTTGCGTGGTAACAGCCCACGGGTTCAAGTCAGCCGAGTTTGCTGGAGATAAACTAGGCCCCCTGCAGGGGCCTTGAAATAGTTTGCACTACCGTTTCAAAACATCTCACCTGGATATCCAAAGGAACATCCAGGAAGGCCTCGTAGGAATCGGAAACTGCTTTGCAGCTCAAGCACGTGACTAGAAGGCAAATCAAAATGCTCAGCGATGGGGGAAATCAGCTGTGCCGGTTGACGCTCTTCGTACCTACTACGCCAGTCACACAAACAGCCATTTATCACAGGCAGGCAGAAGGGCACCGACAATTCCAAGGAGAGCGACAGTTATGGAAAAGTACCTCTGGATCTCAGACAACCCCCAAAGACTTGATGGACAACGGTAGTTGATTGAGAAGAGATGTCCCAGCTGGAAAGAAATGGTGAGGCAGACAGTTATCTCCACCAGGAGTTTTACTTGGCCTGAAAACCCTGGGCATAGGTTTTCCTGGACGGGAGTACATGAAGGAGTCCAAAGGGCTCAGGAACATTGGAAAGGTAATTTGCTTGTGCTTACTCGCTCCTTCCACTCAGACAAGCGCTCTGCATGGCGTCGACAGTATAGCGTAAGAACTCGTGGGCGTCCTCCTGCATGCCAAGCTGGAAATGTTCTCCTATTCCTAAGAAAGAAGAATTTAGTAGTGCTTTCCTACCAGAACAGGAGAGAACGTGTCAAAGCACCTGAAGTGACTTACGTGTGAGAGCACTGACGACAGCCCAAGGCTGGACGGTGCTGGCTGAGGAACGCAGGACGCTGTTAACGTGCCCTTCCATTCTGCACATCATGCAGAAGCCTTGCTGACGACCTGAAGAGGGAGGGAGAGAGGGAGGGAAGGAAACAAGCTTCTCAGGTTAGCAAAATGCCCGTAGCAATGGGAAACCTAATGGAGATCTGGCAGTTATGAGAACAGTCTCCACTCCTCCTCTCCCAAGGTGCCAAGGTCCCAACAAGCCCAGGACATTTTAGTGCGTAGAAAACTTTCTTCAGGGGGCTGCTTAAGCGACAGAAGTTTTCTGTGCAGTAAGCAAGGAGGGTTTAACTTGCAGGAATAGGGACCAAGACCCGGGCTAGAAAGAGGTGCCTTTCTGAAGATGAACACACCTAGATACGACAAGTGGCTTCTAGGCTGGAGTGTTCAAAGAACACCAGCTCGGGGGGTTGAGCAAGAAGGGCTGCTGTCCTCCTGAATCAAATTCCAGGTTCTGGGCATCCTTGGGAAGTGCCCAACAGATTGACAAGGAGATGTTCATCAAGGTACTCACACGACTGGCTGTGCTCCCGAGAGAGCAGGTAGTTGGCCAGAGGGGGTGTGTACGTCAGGCACTGCAGGACGGAGTTGAGGAAGCACGTATTGCCCAGGTTGGTGAGTCCCGCTCCAGCTCCCCGTCGTCGCTGCCAGGCCATGCAAATCTTCTCCATGGGAAAGAGGATCCTTTGTGGAGGAGCCTTTCCCTCGGCAATGACTGCAGGGAAATGGCATTTGGAAAGAGATGAGAAGAAATTGCTGCATGAAAGCCTATTTTAGCAGCCGAGTTCTGTACAGGAGCACCCAGGACAACCAGCTCTAACCTCCAACACAGAAACGTCGCGGGAAGCCTAACACTGCCATTGAAATTTGCTGGTCAAGAAACACTTTTGGAAAACAGCCTGTTCCCCCGCTTACTTTGGCCAAAGTCCAGCAAACCCGCAGTCTCATTTCTGTGCCTCGGCCTACCTTCCTTGCCCTCTAGAGTCTTGAACTGGATTAGCAGGCCAAGCCTTCCCTTTTCCTGATTGTAACTTGACAAAAACAAGCAAGTACCCAGCACAGAAGCTAACCCTACTGATGGCAGAGCTTTCTAGGAGCAATGGCATCTTTCAAAGTCTTGTGCACACTGGCAGAGGAGTGACAAAACGTGTTTTCCGCTGTCTAATAAAAAACTCCTGGGTAAGTCTGGCTGCTACCAGGAAACGCCCCAGGATTCACTCCACGTTGTCAGCACATCAGCATTCAGGGAAGGAACACCAGACACGTCCCTTGCCTTTGGGGATTCACAAAGCCCAAGCCTGCTGGTGAAGCCGTTACTCACAGGAGTCGTTCCCCATGGCGGCCGTCGCTCCTCTCAGGAACAGAGGGGAAAGCTCAGGATGACAAAGGATGTCAGGAGGCACGCCAGAAAGAGAAGAGCCACACCAGTCCCGTCCCCTGATTGCAAAGAAGAATTGTAGCTCAACAAAATGATTTTTTTAAAAAAAACCCTCAAACAAAACCCACAGAACAGCATCCGCCATCAAAACTGTTTCAGTGGTACTTGTAACAGGTGCAGAGCTGCAGGCTGACCCCCTTACCATCACTGTCACAGGGCCACAATCCACAGCAATTTCAAAGGCCCTTTTGAAAGACTCCAATCATGGCACCTTCTCTGAAGAGGACCTGCTGCTGACCTCTTGCCACCGTTAGCAGCAGAGCCCTCTGGCTCTCTAGCCCACACTTTCCCACCTTGTAGGCAGGAGCAACCGGCTTTCAGCTGCTGCTGCTTTAACGGCTGCAGTTGCCGCGCTCCTTTTCTGTCACCCTTCCGACTGCATCAGTCGGGGTGGGCTTCTGGTGATTCTAGGCTGACCCAATGCCTCGGGCTACGCTGCCACCCCGCTACTTACCTGCACTAGCTTATGGCAAAGAAAGGAGGATTAGCAAATAGGAACTCTACCCATAGAGCTCTAGTTCTGGCCAGCCTAGAAAGGTGCAATAGCTCAGCCTAGGGCTCGGAAGGTATAGAACAGCCTCTACTTTTATCCTGTATCTACCTACTCTACCATCTGGCCTGCAAGTCAAATCAGAATTACCTTTGAAAGAGGATGGAAGTTGGCGAGAAGTGGCCAGTAAGCGATAAACGCTTGGAAAAAAGGAGCCACGCAAGTAGCAAAGGAAGGAGCCGAGTTGTCCCGAAGGCCAGCTCGGCCCAACTAGCCTTCACTGGCCTGCTCGTCAGGATACCAAGCCCTGGCCAGGTGAGCTCACAAGCGCTGGGCAGGTGCCGCATCACTGCCCCTTTGTGACACGGGGCCCCACGGGGACGCACCGTGGCCACACGGCCGCCACAGACCGAGCAGCTCGCGTAGGCAGCAGCTGGCAGCCCTCGGGCTTCCCCACACACTGCTGCTGAAGGGCTGTTCGTCGCCCGGCAGAGCTCCCACCTCTTCTCTGAGCCGCACAGCCAGACAAATCAAAACCTGGCCAGGCCTGTAAGTGTTCCTGCTCACAGCTTTGGCCGGCACATTCGGGTTCCTAAGGGTTTCTTTTCTGCTTCTCCCAGGTACAGGACTGTGTCCGTGAGACTCACGTAGCAAAGCACCCGCTCTCTTACAGGTTCATTTCCAAGGAATTTTATCTGCCCCCCACGATACAGCCACAGGCTGACTCGGAACTAGCGCTACCAAAGAAACGCCCTCAGCAACTGCGCTGGGTTGCCCTTGCCTGGCTGCCAGGCCCCCAGCCAGCCGCTCTCTCACCCTGGAGCTCCCAAAAAACATTTCTGGGCAGCTTTTTTAGCATCTGGTTTAACACCTTGGCCCGCTCTGAGGGCAGCCAGTATTGCTTCTGCCCTGACGCGCAGCTGGTTGTTATTCCTGCCCCACTTCAGCTGGCTGCTTTGGCCCTTGCCCCGCCTGCATCATCTGCTTTTCCCCAGGCCTGCTCGGGGCAGTTAGTTTTACTCCTGCCAAGCTTGGGACAGTTACTTGGGCTCCTGCTCCGCTCGGGGAGGCTTTCTCTTTTCATCCTCCACTTGGAGCAACCAGTTTAGCCACAGCCTTGCTCGGCTGGCTTATTTTCATCATGCCCCTCTCAAGATGGCTGGTATTTTCCCTCTCTTGCTTGAGGGGGAGGCTCCTTTTGCCCCTTCTCCACACAGGGTACCTGCATTTGCCCTGCTCGGGTGGCCCTTTATGCCCCTGCCCAAGGTGGGGCGCCTAGCTTTGCTCCTGCCCCGCTTGCAGCATTTAGGTTTGTCCCTGCCCTGCTCATTTTGCTCCTGCCCCCATCCCGCTCCCAGCGGCCACTTTGGCCCCGGCCACAGCAGGACTACCAGGGCTCCAGAACCATTTCCCTGGCACCAGCCACCGGCCGAGCCCTGTATTTAATGGTCACCCAACAACCTCGCCTTCCGTGACAAAGTCACCTTTGCTTCCAAGCCTCCTCTAGCACTGCTCCTCCAGCTGCCGTCTGGCATTCACAGGGGCAAAGTTACCTCACTGCTGGACTCGTTACTGGGTCGGCACTCAGGAGCTGGCAGCGCCCGACGCCACCCAGGGAAGCAGAGGATCCTGGCAGCCGCATGTCGAGCAGGGTGCGTCCGCTCCTCACTCACACACTTTAGCTACGGCTCTCGTGCTTGGGCAGCGTGGCATTTGTTACCCTTCACAAAATGCCACGGCAGGCGGGCTTGCTTGGATGAACGTGGCGGAGGAACGCCTGTGCCCCAAGAGGCTCCTTTTACGGAAGGCATCTTGGCCATAAGAGGACCTGGCCAGAGTTTTTTCTTATTTGACTTTTTAGTATTATTCCTCCCAAGATGCCTGGTGGATAAAAAAAAAAAGGCAAAAAGGAGAGTAAATATCTATCTATCTATCTATCTATATCTATATCATTGCTGTTATTAGTAAAGGCACAAGTAGCCTGACCAGAAGCAGCTGCCAGGGCTTCCAGGCTCTAGGAAGCTCGGTCAGACCTGTGCAGACAGTGTCTGCCCTCATTAGACGTTGCTGACATTGGAAATGCCAACTTGCGAAGCTCTCTTCAGACTTGATACATTGCCCATCACTGTGGTATCTAACAGTGCTTTGACAGAGATAAACAAAAACAGGAGTGCTCTAACTTTGCTATCTTTTTTTGACTCCAGAAGCTGTGGCAGCGATGCAAAGCTTGATGCTTTGGAAGTGTCTTTCTTCTTCAAGAATAAATACTGTGTGGGTGGATTTCAAACCCATGTTGGGTCACCTGAGGAGGATCTCCTTGGCCAAGAAGTTTTGCCACCTCTGTAGCTCTCTGCAGGTTCAGAGCACAGAAGGAGACCCAACTAGTCTGCGATGCTCCTGCCAGGCACCACAGTCTGTTCACCGGCACCACTGGGAATCAATGCTCTCTACATTAAAAACTCGCAAAAACTTCCTACAGTTTTCCACTCAAAAACCCTCTACGGAAATCAGCAGCACCACTTAGGACTGCGTTTGGTTACGATGACATTTTTATTGTTCCGATCGTAAATGTCAAGTTTGATGGTCAGCAATCTTTTGAGAACGTTTGTCTGCGGCCTGTGATGGTCAATCGCAGGTGGCGACGGCAAGCTCAGGCACGGGTACTGAATGCGTCTGTCTGTTGCTTACTTTTTAGTCCGCCTCTCCAGAGCCTCTTTGGATTTGTCTTCCTTCTTCACTTCCTTGCATTTCTTTTCCAGTTTTGGATCACCAGAATGCTCGCTTCTGTCTTTTGCTGCTTTCTTTCGGGCGCGCTTTCATCCTCCTCTGCACAGGAGCGTTTCCTCTTTCTGTGGGTTTGTTTTTCACGTGCCTGGCAAGAGCCTGCAGCCTCTGGGTGAAGTGGCATTGGTGGGAGCACACGTTGTCCAAGTGAGTACTTCCCGGGCTGCTGGTCACCTACTGAAGCAGGATGCGAGCCTGCTCTGTGGCCGCTCACGCCGTGCACGCCTTCCCCTCCTGAGCTTCTGCTGTCACCAGGGCTCTTTCTCTTCCCGGGGGAAGAGCTGTGCAGGTTCCCACTGCCGTGGGCCAGCTGACGGTGAGCGCGCTTCCGCGTTTCCCGCACGTGGCAAGTGCACCTCCGCCTGGGAGGCGGCCACTCTGCTTGGCTTCCGTTCAGCTTCTCCCCCTCCTCAGTGTCAGAGCGCGCTCTCTTCCTGCCACAGTGCTGAGGGGGAGGTCCTGCAGAGCCCTGTGTTCTTCCCTTCCCTTGGATCCTCTGCATATTCTCTCCACCTTTTGGATTTCTCAATCCCACCGTGCCCCCAGAAAGGGGACTCTTCTGCACTCGACCCAGCCTCGCCACGGAAGTGCTCTTTGTCTCTTGCCGTTCAGCGCCTGCTCCGGGGGTCAAATTGTGGTGCCTGGAGAAACAACAGTGATCTTAGTCTAGGCTTGTTCTTGCAGCCTCCTCGTGGCTTCAGTCTCATCCTATCATTTTCCGGCAGCACTTGAGATGACACGCAGAAGCCTGAACCAGCACTAGAAGCTGGAAATTAGATCATGGTCTTCCAGCCACACCTGTCCCTTTCAGAGCAGTAACTCATCTTGACACCCTCTCGGACCTCCATTTTGCCCCTTGTCGCAGCTAGCCAGTCTCAGAGAGCAGGCAGCTAGCGATTTACACAAGCGCAACAGCTTGTTGCGGTGCCAAGCAAGAAGAGAGAAGGAAGGACCTGGCAAACTGCAGAACAGACAGAACTCAACTGCACAAACAGTCATTCTCTCCTAGGACAGAAAGCAAAACCCACCGGAGGCGAAGAGCAACAAGGTCAGGCACAGGAGAGGGAGCGTATTCCGAACACCCTTTCACACTTGCTATTACCTGGCATAGAAGAGCAAATAGGCGCGCTGGCACAGAACCGTCTCGATGTCACAAAGACCCACAGAGTCATCATCCATCTTGTACCACTGTCCATCGCTGCTCTGCAAAGAAAGGCAACGCTATCTTTTCATGAACTGCAGGGGTTTTAAAAGAAAAACACAGACAGGACACCACCGACGGACACACGATACACCAACGCAAATCACAAAGGTGACTTTTACCTTTACGAAGCAGTAATAGTGTCCTGCCTGACAGCTGAAACCTTTGTGTACCAGGACGGCATACAAGGAATAGAGGAGTGATTCTCCAGGCGCTTCAGATGTGTACGCGCCAAGGTCCAAATATTCCGGATACTCCACAGCCTACAGAGACACCAAGAAGTCTCAGAAATTATCCTGAGAGCCTTTAGGAAACAGCCAGAGAAAACCTCGTCACCAAACACAGGCTAGAGGTCTAGAAATAGATCTTCTCAATTCGTCAAAAGCAGGTGTTGCCACTTCATCACTGAAGTGGCAGAAAACTCTTCTCGGCCAAACCAGCTCTTTACGAGCACAGTAGGAGCTTATCTTCACATTGGAACTTTCCTCTTACCACAAGGGAAAGAGCAAGGCACAGCTATTGCATTGACTTCTCTTAGGTGGCTGCACTCGATAGCCGTTTTGTGCAGATGCTAACAACTTCCAAAAAAGGATTCTGCTTTGGGAAAGGTCTCCTTCCAAGCAGACAAAGTCATAGCGCACTCGTATACATACCTTGCTAATCTTCCTGCCAGAGAAGGCATCGAATCTCTTCAAGCACACTGTCAGGACGTTGGAGGGACGATGTATTGTAAGCCTCTTGGACGCAGTGACCAGCTGTTCACACCTTGAAAACAAGCACAGACCCAACTGTGGCAACCTGTCTTCTCCCTGCTCCACCCCGCAGCCATGTAGGGTTGAGTTAAGGCTTGCTTTGCCCAACTGTCGAATGCACGTGTTTGCACTGCAGACCCCTTAAGCCCATACGCTCTCACTGAAGGTGGCTTCGGTCTAGGGTGGCTCACTTTGGAGAGCAGCAGGCGACAGTCTTTGCAAGGCAACAACTAGGCATGACACTGTTCAGAGAGCCAGCGGGGGCTGCTACTGCTCTGAGGACCCAGGTCTCCCAGACAGAGACACAAGCATCCAAAAAGCCTTGGAAATGAAACCGTCGACTGCTTTCTTGAGGAAGCTGCTGTTGCCAAATCACGCCAAATCGCTCTCCAGAGCACCTCCTGCCTTCGGCTCACCAACGTGTACGGGACGTGTCTTTTCCCTTCTGGCCATAGGGCTAGTTCAGTGGGCAGCGTCATAGCTAGGAAGGCTGACCACCTCCAGGGCAGACCATGCCAGGAATAAAATTCTCACCAAAGCTTTCCAAATATTCAGGCAGAAGGGGAAAGAAAAAGTACCCGTCTTAGAAACGGATGCATAATTTTCCAAATTCCGGAGGATTCGTCTGGATTAGTTTTGAGGGGAAGGAAAAAAAAACCCAACCCCCAAGCTGTCTCATGAGCGGGTTTCCCAATGAAGTCAAAACATAACTAGTGCTCCCAGCCGTGCAATCCCGTAGGCCAGGATCTCCTGGGAAGCTGTCATTAGGAATAATCTTACTTGCTACATTTGTAGCCGTTTTCCCCATCCAGCTGCTCAGGCCTGACAAAGTCTTCCAGAGCTCCGGTGACAGATGAGGCTGCCTGGGTGAGAAAGAAAGGAGAGCGCTGAGCTCCTGGAAACTCAGCATCCCACAGAATAGCTCCCCGTGTGGTACCCGCGTTATCCCAACAAACAGCCTCCCCTGGGCGGTACCAGAGTTGCCTGCGGTACGCGTGGTCAAAAATAACACAAGCAGACGCATCCGTCCAGCAATCAGACACTTGTTGAGGGAGTCCAGAGCAGGGCGGTACGACAGCGTCATCTTGGCTGTAGATACCATCCTTACTCTCTGCCCAGCTGAAACCCAGCACACAGCACAGGGAGGCCATTGACAGGGCTTCCACAGAAGGAGCACGGAAGCCCGCTTCCCTTCCCAACCAACACCAAGCTCTTGCGTGGTAACAGCCCACGGGTTCAAGTCAGCCGAGTTTGCTGGAGATAAACTAGGCCCCCTGCAGGGGCCTTGAAATAGTTTGCACTACCGTTTCAAAACATCTCACCTGGATATCCAAAGGAACATCCAGGAAGGCCTCGTAGGAATCGGAAACTGCTTTGCAGCTCAAGCACGTGACTAGAAGGCAAATCAAAATGCTCAGCGATGGGGGAAATCAGCTGTGCCGGTTGACGCTCTTCGTACCTACTACGCCAGTCACACAAACAGCCATTTATCACAGGCAGGCAGAAGGGCACCGACAATTCCAAGGAGAGCGACAGTTATGGAAAAGTACCTCTGGATCTCAGACAACCCCCAAAGACTTGATGGACAACGGTAGTTGATTGAGAAGAGATGTCCCAGCTGGAAAGAAATGGTGAGGCAGACAGTTATCTCCACCAGGAGTTTTACTTGGCCTGAAAACCCTGGGCATAGGTTTTCCTGGACGGGAGTACATGAAGGAGTCCAAAGGGCTCAGGAACATTGGAAAGGTAATTTGCTTGTGCTTACTCGCTCCTTCCACTCAGACAAGCGCTCTGCATGGCGTCGACAGTATAGCGTAAGAACTCGTGGGCGTCCTCCTGCATGCCAAGCTGGAAATGTTCTCCTATTCCTAAGAAAGAAGAATTTAGTAGTGCTTTCCTACCAGAACAGGAGAGAACGTGTCAAAGCACCTGAAGTGACTTACGTGTGAGAGCACTAACGACAGCCCAAGGCTGGACGGTGCTGGCTGAGGAACGCAGGACGCTGTTAACGTGCCCTTCCATTCTGCACATCATGCAGAAGCCTTGCTGACGACCTGAAGAGGGAGGGAGAGAGGGAGGGAAGGAAACAAGCTTCTCAGGTTAGCAAAATGCCCGTAGCAATGGGAAACCTAATGGAGATCTGGCAGTTATGAGAACAGTCTCCACTCCTCCTCTCCCAAGGTGCCAAGGTCCCAACAAGCCCAGGACATTTTAGTGCGTAGAAAACTTTCTTCAGGGGGCTGCTTAAGCGACAGAAGTTTTCTGTGCAGTAAGCAAGGAGGGTTTAACTTGCAGGAATAGGGACCAAGACCCGGGCTAGAAAGAGGTGCCTTTCTGAAGATGAACACACCTAGATACGACAAGTGGCTTCTAGGCTGGAGTGTTCAAAGAACACCAGCTCGGGGGGTTGAGCAAGAAGGGCTGCTGTCCTCCTGAATCAAATTCCAGGTTCTGGGCATCCTTGGGAAGTGCCCAACAGATTGACAAGGAGATGTTCATCAAGGTACTCACACGACTGGCTGTGCTCCCGAGAGAGCAGGTAGTTGGCCAGAGGGGGTGTGTACGTCAGGCACTGCAGGACGGAGTTGAGGAAGCACGTATTGCCCAGGTTGGTGAGTCCCGCTCCAGCTCCCCATCGTCGCTGCCAGGCCATGCAAATCTTCTCCATGGGAAAGAGGATCCTTTGTGGAGGAGCCTTTCCCTCGGCAATGACTGCAGGGAAATGGCATTTGGAAAGAGATGAGAAGAAATTGCTGCATGAAAGCCTATTTTAGCAGCCGAGTTCTGTACAGGAGCACCCAGGACAACCAGCTCTAACCTCCAACACAGAAACGTCGCGGGAAGCCTAACACTGCCATTGAAATTTGCTGGTCAAGAAACACTTTTGGAAAACAGCCTGTTCCCCCGCTTACTTTGGCCAAAGTCCAGCAAACCCGCAGTCTCATTTCTGTGCCTCGGTCTACCTTCCTTGCCCTCTAGAGTCTTGAACTGGATTAGCAGGCCAAGCCTTCCCTTTTCCTGATTGTAACTTGACAAAAACAAGCAAGTACCCAGCACAGAAGCTAACCCTACTGATGGCAGAGCTTTCTAGGAGCAATGGCATCTTTCAAAGTCTTGTGCACACTGGCAGAGGAGTGACAAAACGTGTTTTCCGCTGTCTAATAAAAAACTCCTGGGTAAGTCTGGCTGCTACCAGGAAACGCCCCAGGATTCACTCCACGTTGTCAGCACATCAGCATTCAGGGAAGGAACACCAGACATGTCCCTTGCCTTTGGGGATTCACAAAGCCCAAGCCTGCTGGTGAAGCCGTTACTCACAGGAGTCGTTCCCCATGGCGGCCATCGCTCCTCTCAGGAACAGAGGGGAAAGCTCAGGATGACAAAGGATGTCAGGAGGCACGCCAGAAAGAGAAGAGCCACACCAGTCCCGTCCCCTGATTGCAAAGAAGAATTGTAGCTCAGCAAAATGATTTTTTTAAAAAAAACCCTCAAACAAAACCCACAGAACAGCATCCGCCATCAAAACTGTTTCAGTGGTACTTGTAACAGGTGCAGAGCTGCAGGCTGACCCCCTTACCATCACTGTCACAGGGCCACAATCCACAGCAATTTCAAAGGCCCTTTTGAAAGACTCCAATCATGGCACCTTCTCTGAAGAGGACCTGCTGCTGACCTCTTGCCACCGTTAGCAGCAGAGCCCTCTGGCTCTCTAGCCCACACTTTCCCACCTTGTAGGCAGGAGCAACCGGCTTTCAGCTGCTGCTGCTTTAACGGCTGCAGTTGCCGCGCTCCTTTTCTGTCACCCTTCCGACTGCATCAGTCGGGGTGGGCTTCTGGTGATTCTAGGCTGACCCAATGCCTCGGGCTACGCTGCCACCCCGCTACTTACCTGCACTAGCTTATGGCAAAGAAAGGAGGATTAGCAAATAGGAACTCTACCCATAGAGCTCTAGTTCTGGCCAGCCTAGAAAGGTGCAATAGCTCAGCCTAGGGCTCGGAAGGTATAGAACAGCCTCTACTTTTATCCTGTATCTACCTACTCTACCATCTGGCCTGCAAGTCAAATCAGAATTACCTTTGAAAGAGGATGGAAGTTGGCGAGAAGTGGCCAGTAAGCGATAAACGCTTGGAAAAAAGGAGCCACGCAAGTAGCAAAGGAAGGAGCCGAGTTGTCCCGAAGGCCAGCTCGGCCCAACTAGCCTTCACTGGCCTGCTCGTCAGGATACCAAGCCCTGGCCAGGTGAGCTCACAAGCGCTGGGCAGGTGCCGCATCACTGCCCCTTTGTGACACGGGGCCCCACGGGGACGCACCGTGGCCACACGGCCGCCACAGACCGAGCAGCTCGCGTAGGCAGCAGCTGGCAGCCCTCGGGCTTCCCCACACACTGCTGCTGAAGGGCTGTTCGTCGCCCGGCAGAGCTCCCACCTCTTCTCTGAGCCGCACAGCCAGACAAATCAAAACCTGGCCAGGCCTGTAAGTGTTCCTGCTCACAGCTTTGGCCGGCACATTCGGGTTCCTAAGGGTTTCTTTTCTGCTTCTCCCAGGTACAGGACTGTGTCCGTGAGACTCACGTAGCAAAGCACCCGCTCTCTTACAGGTTCATTTCCAAGGAATTTTATCTGCCCCCCACGATACAGCCACAGGCTGACTCGGAACTAGCGCTACCAAAGAAACGCCCTCAGCAACTGCGCTGGGTTGCCCTTGCCTGGCTGCCAGGCCCCCAGCCAGCCGCTCTCTCACCCTGGAGCTCCCAAAAAACATTTCTGGGCAGCTTTTTTAGCATCTGGTTTAACACCTTGGCCCGCTCTGAGGGCAGCCAGTATTGCTTCTGCCCTGACGCGCAGCTGGTTGTTATTCCTGCCCCACTTCAGCTGGCTGCTTTGGCCCTTGCCCCGCCTGCATCATCTGCTTTTCCCCAGGCCTGCTCGGGGCAGTTAGTTTTACTCCTGCCAAGCTCGGGACAGTTACTTGGGCTCCTGCTCCGCTCGGGGAGGCTTTCTCTTTTCATCCTCCACTCGGAGCAACCAGTTTAGCCACAGCCTTGCTCGGCTGGCTTATTTTCATCATGCCCCTCTCAAGATGGCTGGTATTTTCCCTCTCTTGCTTGAGGGGGAGGCTCCTTTTGCCCCTTCTCCACACAGGGTACCTGCATTTGCCCTGCTCGGGTGGCCCTTTATGCCCCTGCCCAAGGTGGGGCGCCTAGCTTTGCTCCTGCCCCGCTTGCAGCATTTAGGTTTGTCCCTGCCCTGCTCATTTTGCTCCTGCCCCCATCCCGCTCCCAGCGGCCACTTTGGCCCCGGCCACAGCAGGACTACCAGGGCTCCAGAACCATTTCCCTGGCACCAGCCACCGGCCGAGCCCTGTATTTAATGGTCACCCAACAACCTCGCCTTCCGTGACAAAGTCACCTTTGCTTCCAAGCCTCCTCTAGCACTGCTCCTCCAGCTGCCGTCTGGCATTCACAGGGGCAAAGTTACCTCACTGCTGGACTCGTTACTGGGTCGGCACTCAGGAGCTGGCAGCGCCCGATGCCACCCAGGGAAGCAGAGGATCCTGGCAGCCGCATGTCGAGCAGGGTGCGTCCGCTCCTCACTCACACACTTTAGCTACGGCTCTCGTGCTTGGGCAGCGTGGCATTTGTTACCCTTCACAAAATGCCACGGCAGGCGGGCTTGCTTGGATGAACGTGGCGGAGGAACGCCTGTGCCCCAAGAGGCTCCTTTTACGGAAGGCATCTTGGCCATAAGAGGACCTGGCCAGAGTTTTTTCTTATTTGACTTTTTAGTATTATTCCTCCCAAGATGCCTGGTGGATAAAAAAAAAAAGGCAAAAAGGAGAGTAAATATCTATCTATCTATCTATCTATATCTATATCATTGCTGTTATTAGTAAAGGCACAAGTAGCCTGACCAGAAGCAGCTGCCAGGGCTTCCAGGCTCTAGGAAGCTCGGTCAGACCTGTGCAGACAGTGTCTGCCCTCATTAGACGTTGCTGACATTGGAAATGCCAACTTGCGAAGCTCTCTTCAGACTTGATCCATTGCCCATCACTGTGGTATCTAACAGTGCTTTGACAGAGATAAACAAAAACAGGAGTGCTCTAACTTTGCTATCTTTTTTTGACTCCAGAAGCTGTGGCAGCGATGCAAAGCTTGATGCTTTGGAAGTGTCTTTCTTCTTCAAGAATAAATACTGTGTGGGTGGATTTCAAACCCATGTTGGGTCACCTGAGGAGGATCTCCTTGGCCAAGAAGTTTTGCCACCTCTGTAGCTCTCTGCAGGTTCAGAGCACAGAAGGAGACCCAACTAGTCTGCGATGCTCCTGCCAGGCACCACAGTCTGTTCACCGGCACCACTGGGAATCAATGCTCTCTACATTAAAAACTCGCAAAAACTTCCTACAGTTTTCCACTCAAAAACCCTCTACGGAAATCAGCAGCACCACTTAGGACTGCGTTTGGTTACGATGACATTTTTATTGTTCCGATCGTAAATGTCAAGTTTGATGGTCAGCAATCTTTTGAGAACGTTTGTCTGCGGCCTGTGATGGTCAATCGCAGGTGGCGACGGCAAGCTCAGGCACGGGTACTGAATGCGTCTGTCCGTTGCTTACTTTTTAGTCCGCCTCTCCAGAGCCTCTTTGGATTTGTATTCCTTCTTCACTTCCTTGCATTTCTTTTCCAGTTTTGGATCACCAGAATGCTCGCTTCTGTCTTTTGCTGCTTTCTTTCGGGCGCGCTTTCATCCTCCTCTGCACAGGAGCGTTTCCTCTTTCTGTGGGTTTGTTTTTCACGTGCCTGGCAAGAGCCTGCAGCCTCTGGGTGAAGTGGCATTGGTGGGAGCACACGTTGTCCAAGTGAGTACTTCCCGGGCTGCTGGTCACCTACTGAAGCAGGATGCGAGCCTGCTCTGTGGCCGCTCACGCCGTGCACGCCTTCCCCTCCTGAGCTTCTGCTGTCACCAGGGCTCTTTCTCTTCCCGGGGGAAGAGCTGTGCAGGTTCCCACTGCCGTGGGCCAGCTGACGGTGAGCGCGCTTCCGCGTTTCCCGCACGTGGCAAGTGCACCTCCGCCTGGGAGGCGGCCACTCTGCTTGGCTTCCGTTCAGCTTCTCCCCCTCCTCAGTGTCAGAGCGCGCTCTCTTCCTGCCACAGTGCTGAGGGGGAGGTCCTGCAGAGCCCTGTGTTCTTCCCTTCCCTTGGATCCTCTGCATATTCTCTCCACCTTTTGGATTTCTCAATCCCACCGTGCCCCCAGAAAGGGGACTCTTCTGCACTCGACCCAGCCTCGCCACGGAAGTGCTCTTTGTCTCTTGCCGTTCAGCACCTGCTCCGGGGGTCAAATTGTGGTGCCTGGAGAAACAACAGTGATCTTAGTCTAGGCTTGTTCTTGCAGCCTCCTCGTGGCTTCAGTCTCATCCTATCATTTTCCGGCAGCACTTGAGATGACACGCAGAAGCCTGAACCAGCACTAGAAGCTGGAAATTAGATCATGGTCTTCCAGCCACACCTGTCCCTTTCAGAGCAGTAACTCATCTTGACACCCTCTCGGACCTCCATTTTGCCCCTTGTCGCAGCTAGCCAGTCTCAGAGAGCAGGCAGCTAGCGATTTACACAAGCGCAACAGCTTGTTGCGGTGCCAAGCAAGAAGAGAGAAGGAAGGACCTGGCAAACTGCAGAACAGACAGAACTCAACTGCACAAACAGTCATTCTCTCCTAGGACAGAAAGCAAAACCCACCGGAGGCGAAGAGCAACAAGGTCAGGCACAGGAGAGGGAGCGTATTCCGAACACCCTTTCACACTTGCTATTACCTGGCATAGAAGAGCAAATAGGCGCGCTGGCACAGAACCGTCTCGATGTCACAAAGACCCACAGAGTCATCATCCATCTTGTACCACTGTCCATCGCTGCTCTGCAAAGAAAGGCAACGCTATCTTTTCATGAACTGCAGGGGTTTTAAAAGAAAAACACAGACAGGACACCACCGACGGACACACGATACACCAACGCAAATCACAAAGGTGACTTTTACCTTTACGAAGCAGTAATAGTGTCCTGCCTGACAGCTGAAACCTTTGTGTACCAGGACGGCATACAAGGAATAGAGGAGTGATTCTCCAGGCGCTTCAGATGTGTACGCGCCAAGGTCCAAATATTCCGGATACTCCACAGCCTACAGAGACACCAAGAAGTCTCAGAAATTATCCTGAGAGCCTTTAGGAAACAGCCAGAGAAAACCTCGTCACCAAACACAGGCTAGAGGTCTAGAAATAGATCTTCTCAATTCGTCAAAAGCAGGTGTTGCCACTTCATCACTGAAGTGGCAGAAAACTCTTCTCGGCCAAACCAGCTCTTTACGAGCACAGTAGGAGCTTATCTTCACATTGGAACTTTCCTCTTACCACAAGGGAAAGAGCAAGGCACAGCTATTGCATTGACTTCTCTTAGGTGGCTGCACTCGATAGCCGTTTTGTGCAGATGCTAACAACTTCCAAAAAAGGATTCTGCTTTGGGAAAGGTCTCCTTCCAAGCAGACAAAGTCATAGCGCACTCGTATACATACCTTGCTAATCTTCCTGCCAGAGAAGGCATCGAATCTCTTCAAGCACACTGTCAGGACGTTGGAGGGACGATGTATTGTAAGCCTCTTGGACGCAGTGACCAGCTGTTCACACCTTGAAAACAAGCACAGACCCAACTGTGGCAACCTGTCTTCTCCCTGCTCCACCCCGCAGCCATGTAGGGTTGAGTTAAGGCTTGCTTTGCCCAGCTGTCGAATGCACGTGTTTGCACTGCAGACCCCTTAAGCCCATACGCTCTCACTGAAGGTGGCTTCGGTCTAGGGTGGCTCACTTTGGAGAGCAGCAGGCGACAGTCTTTGCAAGGCAACAACTAGGCATGACACTGTTCAGAGAGCCAGCGGGGGCTGCTACTGCTCTGAGGACCCAGGTCTCCCAGACAGAGACACAAGCATCCAAAAAGCCTTGGAAATGAAACCGTCGACTGCTTTCTTGAGGAAGCTGCTGTTGCCAAATCACGCCAAATCGCTCTCCAGAGCACCTCCTGCCTTCGGCTCACCAACGTGTACGGGACGTGTCTTTTCCCTTCTGGCCATAGGGCTAGTTCAGTGGGCAGCGTCATAGCTAGGAAGGCTGACCACCTCCAGGGCAGACCATGCCAGGAATAAAATTCTCACCAAAGCTTTCCAAATATTCAGGCAGAAGGGGAAAGAAAAAGTACCCGTCTTAGAAACGGATGCATAATTTTCCAAATTCCGGAGGATTCGTCTGGATTAGTTTTGAGGGGAAGGAAAAAAAAACCCAACCCCCAAGCTGTCTCATGAGCGGGTTTCCCAATGAAGTCAAAACATAACTAGTGCTCCCAGCCGTGCAATCCCGTAGGCCAGGATCTCCTGGGAAGCTGTCATTAGGAATAATCTTACTTGCTACATTTGTAGCCGTTTTCCCCATCCAGCTGCTCAGGCCTGACAAAGTCTTCCAGAGCTCCGGTGACAGATGAGGCTGCCTGGGTGAGAAAGAAAGGAGAGCGCTGAGCTCCTGGAAACTCAGCATCCCACGGAATAGCTCCCCGTGTGGTACCCGCGTTATCCCAACAAACAGCCTCCCCTGGGCGGTACCAGAGTTGCCTGCGGTACGCGTGGTCAAAAATAACACAAGCAGACGCATCCGTCCAGCAATCAGACACTTGTTGAGGGAGTCCAGAGCAGGGCGGTACGACAGCGTCATCTTGGCTGTAGATACCATCCTTACTCTCTGCCCAGCTGAAACCCAGCACACAGCACAGGGAGGCCATTGACAGGGCTTCCACAGAAGGAGCACGGAAGCCCGCTTCCCTTCCCAACCAACACCAAGCTCTTGCGTGGTAACAGCCCACGGGTTCAAGTCAGCCGAGTTTGCTGGAGATAAACTAGGCCCCCTGCAGGGGCCTTGAAATAGTTTGCACTACCGTTTCAAAACATCTCACCTGGATATCCAAAGGAACATCCAGGAAGGCCTCGTAGGAATCGGAAACTGCTTTGCAGCTCAAGCACGTGACTAGAAGGCAAATCAAAATGCTCAGCGATGGGGGAAATCAGCTGTGCCGGTTGACGCTCTTCGTACCTACTACGCCAGTCACACAAACAGCCATTTATCACAGGCAGGCAGAAGGGCACCGACAATTCCAAGGAGAGCGACAGTTATGGAAAAGTACCTCTGGATCTCAGACAACCCCCAAAGACTTGATGGACAACGGTAGTTGATTGAGAAGAGATGTCCCAGCTGGAAAGAAATGGTGAGGCAGACAGTTATCTCCACCAGGAGTTTTACTTGGCCTGAAAACCCTGGGCATAGGTTTTCCTGGACGGGAGTACATGAAGGAGTCCAAAGGGCTCAGGAACATTGGAAAGGTAATTTGCTTGTGCTTACTCGCTCCTTCCACTCAGACAAGCGCTCTGCATGGCGTCGACAGTATAGCGTAAGAACTCGTGGGCGTCCTCCTGCATGCCAAGCTGGAAATGTTCTCCTATTCCTAAGAAAGAAGAATTTAGTAGTGCTTTCCTACCAGAACAGGAGAGAACGTGTCAAAGCACCTGAAGTGACTTACGTGTGAGAGCACTGACGACAGCCCAAGGCTGGACGGTGCTGGCTGAGGAACGCAGGACGCTGTTAACATGCCCTTCCATTCTGCACATCATGCAGAAGCCTTGCTGACGACCTGAAGAGGGAGGGAGAGAGGGAGGGAAGGAAACAAGCTTCTCAGGTTAGCAAAATGCCCGTAGCAATGGGAAACCTAATGGAGATCTGGCAGTTATGAGAACAGTCTCCACTCCTCCTCTCCCAAGGTGCCAAGGTCCCAACAAGCCCAGGACATTTTAGTGCGTAGAAAACTTTCTTCAGGGGGCTGCTTAAGCGACAGAAGTTTTCTGTGCAGTAAGCAAGGAGGGTTTAACTTGCAGGAATAGGGACCAAGACCCGGGCTAGAAAGAGGTGCCTTTCTGAAGATGAACACACCTAGATACGACAAGTGGCTTCTAGGCTGGAGTGTTCAAAGAACACCAGCTCGGGGGGTTGAGCAAGAAGGGCTGCTGTCCTCCTGAATCAAATTCCAGGTTCTGGGCATCCTTGGGAAGTGCCCAACAGATTGACAAGGAGATGTTCATCAAGGTACTCACACGACTGGCTGTGCTCCCGAGAGAGCAGGTAGTTGGCCAGAGGGGGTGTGTACGTCAGGCACTGCAGGACGGAGTTGAGGAAGCACGTATTGCCCAGGTTGGTGAGTCCCGCTCCAGCTCCCCGTCGTCGCTGCCAGGCCATGCAAATCTTCTCCATGGGAAAGAGGATCCTTTGTGGAGGAGCCTTTCCCTCGGCAATGACTGCAGGGAAATGGCATTTGGAAAGAGATGAGAAGAAATTGCTGCATGAAAGCCTATTTTAGCAGCCGAGTTCTGTACAGGAGCACCCAGGACAACCAGCTCTAACCTCCAACACAGAAACGTCGCGGGAAGCCTAACACTGCCATTGAAATTTGCTGGTCAAGAAACACTTTTGGAAAACAGCCTGTTCCCCCGCTTACTTTGGCCAAAGTCCAGCAAACCCGCAGTCTCATTTCTGTGCCTCGGCCTACCTTCCTTGCCCTCTAGAGTCTTGAACTGGATTAGCAGGCCAAGCCTTCCCTTTTCCTGATTGTAACTTGACAAAAACAAGCAAGTACCCAGCACAGAAGCTAACCCTACTGATGGCAGAGCTTTCTAGGAGCAATGGCATCTTTCAAAGTCTTGTGCACACTGGCAGAGGAGTGACAAAACGTGTTTTCCGCTGTCTAATAAAAAACTCCTGGGTAAGTCTGGCTGCTACCAGGAAACGCCCCAGGATTCACTCCACGTTGTCAGCACATCAGCATTCAGGGAAGGAACACCAGACACGTCCCTTGCCTTTGGGGATTCACAAAGCCCAAGCCTGCTGGTGAAGCCGTTACTCACAGGAGTCGTTCCCCATGGCGGCCATCGCTCCTCTCAGGAACAGAGGGGAAAGCTCAGGATGACAAAGGATGTCAGGAAGCACGCCAGAAAGAGAAGAGCCACACCAGTCCCGTCCCCTGATTGCAAAGAAGAATTGTAGCTCAACAAAATGATTTTTTTAAAAAAAACCCCTCAAACAAAACCCACAGAACAGCATCCGCCATCAAAACTGTTTCAGTGGTACTTGTAACAGGTGCAGAGCTGCAGGCTGACCCCCTTACCATCACTGTCACAGGGCCACAATCCACAGCAATTTCAAAGGCCCTTTTGAAAGACTCCAATCATGGCACCTTCTCTGAAGAGGACCTGCTGCTGACCTCTTGCCACCGTTAGCAGCAGAGCCCTCTGGCTCTCTAGCCCACACTTTCCCACCTTGTAGGCAGGAGCAACCGGCTTTCAGCTGCTGCTGCTTTAACGGCTGCAGTTGCCGCGCTCCTTTTCTGTCACCCTTCCGACTGCATCAGTCGGGGTGGGCTTCTGGTGATTCTAGGCTGACCCAATGCCTCGGGCTACGCTGCCACCCCGCTACTTACCTGCACTAGCTTATGGCAAAGAAAGGAGGATTAGCAAATAGGAACTCTACCCATAGAGCTCTAGTTCTGGCCAGCCTAGAAAGGTGCAATAGCTCAGCCTAGGGCTCGGAAGGTATAGAACAGCCTCTACTTTTATCCTGTATCTACCTACTCTACCATCTGGCCTGCAAGTCAAATCAGAATTACCTTTGAAAGAGGATGGAAGTTGGCGAGAAGTGGCCAGTAAGCGATAAACGCTTGGGAAAAAGGAGCCACGCAAGTAGCAAAGGAAGGAGCCGAGTTGTCCCGAAGGCCAGCTCGGCCCAACTAGCCTTCACTGGCCTGCTCGTCAGGATACCAAGCCCTGGCCAGGTGAGCTCACAAGCGCTGGGCGGGTGCCGCATCACTGCCCCTTTGTGACACGGGGCCCCACGGGGACGCACCGTGGCCACACGGCCGCCACAGACCGAGCAGCTCGCGTAGGCAGCAGCTGGCAGCCCTCGGGCTTCCCCACACACTGCTGCTGAAGGGCTGTTCGTCGCCCGGCAGAGCTCCCACCTCTTCTCTGAGCCGCACAGCCAGACAAATCAAAACCTGGCCAGGCCTGTAAGTGTTCCTGCTCACAGCTTTGGCCGGCACATTCAGGTTCCTAAGGGTTTCTTTTCTGCTTCTCCCAGGTACAGGACTGTGTCCGTGAGACTCACGTAGCAAAGCACCCGCTCTCTTACAGGTTCATTTCCAAGGAATTTTATCTGCCCCCCACGATACAGCCACAGGCTGACTCGGAACTAGCGCTACCAAAGAAACGCCCTCAGCAACTGCGCTGGGTTGCCCTTGCCTGGCTGCCAGGCCCCCAGCCAGCCGCTCTCTCACCCTGGAGCTCCCAAAAAACATTTCTGGGCAGCTTTTTTAGCATCTGGTTTAACACCTTGGCCCGCTCTGAGGGCAGCCAGTATTGCTTCTGCCCTGACGCGCAGCTGGTTGTTATTCCTGCCCCACTTCAGCTGGCTGCTTTGGCCCTTGCCCCGCCTGCATCATCTGCTTTTCCCCAGGCCTGCTCGGGGCAGTTAGTTTTACTCCTGCCAAGCTCGGGACAGTTACTTGGGCTCCTGCTCCGCTCGGGGAGGCTTTCTCTTTTCATCCTCCACTTGGAGCAACCAGTTTAGCCACAGCCTTGCTCGGCTGGCTTATTTTCATCATGCCCCTCTCAAGATGGCTGGTATTTTCCCTCTCTTGCTTGAGGGGGAGGCTCCTTTTGCCCCTTCTCCACACAGGGTACCTGCATTTGCCCTGCTCGGGTGGCCCTTTATGCCCCTGCCCAAGGTGGGGTGCCTAGCTTTGCTCCTGCCCCGCTTGCAGCATTTAGGTTTGTCCCTGCCCTGCTCATTTTGCTCCTGCCCCCATCCCGCTCCCAGCGGCCACTTTGGCCCCGGCCACAGCAGGACTACCAGGGCTCCAGAACCATTTCCCTGGCACCAGCCACCGGCCGAGCCCTGTATTTAATGGTCACCCAACAACCTCGCCTTCCGTGACAAAGTCACCTTTGCTTCCAAGCCTCCTCTAGCACTGCTCCTCCAGCTGCCGTCTGGCATTCACAGGGGCAAAGTTACCTCACTGCTGGACTCGTTACTGGGTCGGCACTCAGGAGCTGGCAGCGCCCGATGCCACCCAGGGAAGCAGAGGATCCTGGCAGCCGCATGTCGAGCAGGGTGCGTCCGCTCCTCACTCACACACTTTAGCTACGGCTCTCGTGCTTGGGCAGCGTGGCATTTGTTACCCTTCACAAAATGCCACGGCAGGCGGGCTTGCTTGGATGAACGTGGCGGAGGAACGCCTGTGCCCCAAGAGGCTCCTTTTACGGAAGGCATCTTGGCCATAAGAGGACCTGGCCAGAGTTTTTTCTTATTTGACTTTTTAGTATTATTCCTCCCAAGATGCCTGGTGGATAAAAAAAAAAAGGCAAAAAGGAGAGTAAATATCTATCTATCTATCTATCTATATCTATATCATTGCTGTTATTAGTAAAGGCACAAGTAGCCTGACCAGAAGCAGCTGCCAGGGCTTCCAGGCTCTAGGAAGCTCGGTCAGACCTGTGCAGACAGTGTCTGCCCTCATTAGACGTTGCTGACATTGGAAATGCCAACTTGCGAAGCTCTCTTCAGACTTGATCCATTGCCCATCACTGTGGTATCTAACAGTGCTTTGACAGAGATAAACAAAAACAGGAGTGCTCTAACTTTGCTACCTTTTTTTGACTCCAGAAGCTGTGGCAGCGATGCAAAGCTTGATGCTTTGGAAGTGTCTTTCTTCTTCAAGAATAAATACTGTGTGGGTGGATTTCAAACCCATGTTGGGTCACCTGAGGAGGATCTCCTTGGCCAAGAAGTTTTGCCACCTCTGTAGCTCTCTGCAGGTTCAGAGCACAGAAGGAGACCCAACTAGTCTGCGATGCTCCTGCCAGGCACCACAGTCTGTTCACCGGCACCACTGGGAATCAATGCTCTCTACATTAAAAACTCGCAAAAACTTCCTACAGTTTTCCACTCAAAAACCCTCTACGGAAATCAGCAGCACCACTTAGGACTGCGTTTGGTTACGATGACATTTTTATTGTTCCGATCGTAAATGTCAAGTTTGATGGTCAGCAATCTTTTGAGAACGTTTGTCTGCGGCCTGTGATGGTCAATCGCAGGTGGCGACGGCAAGCTCAGGCACGGGTACTGAATGCGTCTGTCCGTTGCTTACTTTTTAGTCCGCCTCTCCAGAGCCTCTTTGGATTTGTCTTCCTTCTTCACTTCCTTGCATTTCTTTTCCAGTTTTGGATCACCAGAATGCTTGCTTCTGTCTTTTGCTGCTTTCTTTCGGGCGCGCTTTCATCCTCCTCTGCACAGGAGCGTTTCCTCTTTCTGTGGGTTTGTTTTTCACGTGCCTGGCAAGAGCCTGCAGCCTCTGGGTGAAGTGGCATTGGTGGGAGCACACGTTGTCCAAGTGAGTACTTCCCGGGCTGCTGGTCACCTACTGAAGCAGGATGCGAGCCTGCTCTGTGGCCGCTCACGCCGTGCACGCCTTCCCCTCCTGAGCTTCTGCTGTCACCAGGGCTCTTTCTCTTCCCGGGGGAAGAGCTGTGCAGGTTCCCACTGCCGTGGGCCAGCTGACGGTGAGCGCGCTTCCGCGTTTCCCGCACGTGGCAAGTGCACCTCCGCCTGGGAGGCGGCCACTCTGCTTGGCTTCCGTTCAGCTTCTCCCCCTCCTCAGTGTCAGAGCGCGCTCTCTTCCTGCCACAGTGCTGAGGGGGAGGTCCTGCAGAGCCCTGTGTTCTTCCCTTCCCTTGGATCCTCTGCATATTCTCTCCACCTTTTGGATTTCTCAATCCCACCGTGCCCCCAGAAAGGGGACTCTTCTGCACTCGACCCAGCCTCGCCACGGAAGTGCTCTTTGTCTCTTGCCGTTCAGCGCCTGCTCCGGGGGTCAAATTGTGGTGCCTGGAGAAACAACAGTGATCTTAGTCTAGGCTTGTTCTTGCAGCCTCCTCGTGGCTTCAGTCTCATCCTATCATTTTCCGGCAGCACTTGAGATGACACGCAGAAGCCTGAACCAGCACTAGAAGCTGGAAACTAGATCATGGTCTTCCAGCCACACCTGTCCCTTTCAGAGCAGTAACTCATCTTGACACCCTCTCGGACCTCCATTTTGCCCCTTGTCGCAGCTAGCCAGTCTCAGAGAGCAGGCAGCTAGCGATTTACACAAGCGCAACAGCTTGTTGCGGTGCCAAGCAAGAAGAGAGAAGGAAGGACCTGGCAAACTGCAGAACAGACAGAACTCAACTGCACAAACAGTCATTCTCTCCTAGGACAGAAAGCAAAACCCACCGGAGGCGAAGAGCAACAAGGTCAGGCACAGGAGAGGGAGCGTATTCCGAACACCCTTTCACACTTGCTATTACCTGGCATAGAAGAGCAAATAGGCGCGCTGGCACAGAACCGTCTCGATGTCACAAAGACCCACAGAGTCATCATCCATCTTGTACCACTGTCCATCGCTGCTCTGCAAAGAAAGGCAACGCTATCTTTTCATGAACTGCAGGGGTTTTAAAAGAAAAACACAGACAGGACACCACCGACGGACACACGATACACCAACGCAAATCACAAAGGTGACTTTTACCTTTACGAAGCAGTAATAGTGTCCTGCCTGACAGCTGAAACCTTTGTGTACCAGGACGGCATACAAGGAATAGAGGAGTGATTCTCCAGGCGCTTCAGATGTGTACGCGCCAAGGTCCAAATATTCCGGATACTCCACAGCCTACAGAGACACCAAGAAGTCTCAGAAATTATCCTGAGAGCCTTTAGGAAACAGCCAGAGAAAACCTCGTCACCAAACACAGGCTAGAGGTCTAGAAATAGATCTTCTCAATTCGTCAAAAGCAGGTGTTGCCACTTCATCACTGAAGTGGCAGAAAACTCTTCTCGGCCAAACCAGCTCTTTACGAGCACAGTAGGAGCTTATCTTCACATTGGAACTTTCCTCTTACCACAAGGGAAAGAGCAAGGCACAGCTATTGCATTGACTTCTCTTAGGTGGCTGCACTCGATAGCCGTTTTGTGCAGATGCTAACAACTTCCAAAAAAGGATTCTGCTTTGGGAAAGGTCTCCTTCCAAGCAGACAAAGTCATAGCGCACTCGTATACATACCTTGCTAATCTTCCTGCCAGAGAAGGCATCGAATCTCTTCAAGCACACTGTCAGGACGTTGGAGGGACGATGTATTGTAAGCCTCTTGGACGCAGTGACCAGCTGTTCACACCTTGAAAACAAGCACAGACCCAACTGTGGCAACCTGTCTTCTCCCTGCTCCACCCCGCAGCCATGTAGGGTTGAGTTAAGGCTTGCTTTGCCCAACTGTCGAATGCACGTGTTTGCACTGCAGACCCCTTAAGCCCATACGCTCTCACTGAAGGTGGCTTCGGTCTAGGGTGGCTCACTTTGGAGAGCAGCAGGCGACAGTCTTTGCAAGGCAACAACTAGGCATGACACTGTTCAGAGAGCCAGCGGGGGCTGCTACTGCTCTGAGGACCCAGGTCTCCCAGACAGAGACACAAGCATCCAAAAAGCCTTGGAAATGAAACCGTCGACTGCTTTCTTGAGGAAGCTGCTGTTGCCAAATCACGCCAAATCGCTCTCCAGAGCACCTCCTGCCTTCGGCTCACCAACGTGTACGGGACGTGTCTTTTCCCTTCTGGCCATAGGGCTAGTTCAGTGGGCAGCGTCATAGCTAGGAAGGCTGACCACCTCCAGGGCAGACCATGCCAGGAATAAAATTCTCACCAAAGCTTTCCAAATATTCAGGCAGAAGGGGAAAGAAAAAGTACCCGTCTTAGAAACGGATGCATAATTTTCCAAATTCCGGAGGATTCGTCTGGATTAGTTTTGAGGGGAAGGAAAAAAAAACCCAACCCCCAAGCTGTCTCATGAGCGGGTTTCCCAATGAAGTCAAAACATAACTAGTGCTCCCAGCCGTGCAATCCCGTAGGCCAGGATCTCCTGGGAAGCTGTCATTAGGAATAATCTTACTTGCTACATTTGTAGCCGTTTTCCCCATCCAGCTGCTCAGGCCTGACAAAGTCTTCCAGAGCTCCGGTGACAGATGAGGCTGCCTGGGTGAGAAAGAAAGGAGAGCGCTGAGCTCCTGGAAACTCAGCATCCCACGGAATAGCTCCCCGTGTGGTACCCGCGTTATCCCAACAAACAGCCTCCCCTGGGCGGTACCAGAGTTGCCTGCGGTACGCGTGGTCAAAAATAACACAAGCAGACGCATCCGTCCAGCAATCAGACACTTGTTGAGGGAGTCCAGAGCAGGGCGGTACGACAGCGTCATCTTGGCTGTAGATACCATCCTTACTCTCTGCCCAGCTGAAACCCAGCACACAGCACAGGGAGGCCATTGACAGGGCTTCCACAGAAGGAGCACGGAAGCCCGCTTCCCTTCCCAACCAACACCAAGCTCTTGCGTGGTAACAGCCCACGGGTTCAAGTCAGCCGAGTTTGCTGGAGATAAACTAGGCCCCCTGCAGGGGCCTTGAAATAGTTTGCACTACCGTTTCAAAACATCTCACCTGGATATCCAAAGGAACATCCAGGAAGGCCTCGTAGGAATCGGGAACTGCTTTGCAGCTCAAGCACGTGACTAGAAGGCAAATCAAAATGCTCAGCGATGGGGGAAATCAGCTGTGCCGGTTGACGCTCTTCGTACCTACTACGCCAGTCACACAAACAGCCATTTATCACAGGCAGGCAGAAGGGCACCGACAATTCCAAGGAGAGCGACAGTTATGGAAAAGTACCTCTGGATCTCAGACAACCCCCAAAGACTTGATGGACAACGGTAGTTGATTGAGAAGAGATGTCCCAGCTGGAAAGAAATGGTGAGGCAGACAGTTATCTCCACCAGGAGTTTTACTTGGCCTGAAAACCCTGGGCATAGGTTTTCCTGGACGGGAGTACATGAAGGAGTCCAAAGGGCTCAGGAACATTGGAAAGGTAATTTGCTTGTGCTTACTCGCTCCTTCCACTCAGACAAGCGCTCTGCATGGCGTCGACAGTATAGCGTAAGAACTCGTGGGCGTCCTCCTGCATGCCAAGCTGGAAATGTTCTCCTATTCCTAAGAAAGAAGAATTTAGTAGTGCTTTCCTACCAGAACAGGAGAGAACGTGTCAAAGCACCTGAAGTGACTTACGTGTGAGAGCACTGACGACAGCCCAAGGCTGGACGGTGCTGGCTGAGGAACGCAGGACGCTGTTAACGTGCCCTTCCATTCTGCACATCATGCAGAAGCCTTGCTGACGACCTGAAGAGGGAGGGAGAGAGGGAGGGAAGGAAACAAGCTTCTCAGGTTAGCAAAATGCCCGTAGCAATGGGAAACCTAATGGAGATCTGGCAGTTATGAGAACAGTCTCCACTCCTCCTCTCCCAAGGTGCCAAGGTCCCAACAAGCCCAGGACATTTTAGTGCGTAGAAAACTTTCTTCAGGGGGCTGCTTAAGCGACAGAAGTTTTCTGTGCAGTAAGCAAGGAGGGTTTAACTTGCAGGAATAGGGACCAAGACCCGGGCTAGAAAGAGGTGCCTTTCTGAAGATGAACACACCTAGATACGACAAGTGGCTTCTAGGCTGGAGTGTTCAAAGAACACCAGCTCGGGGGGTTGAGCAAGAAGGGCTGCTGTCCTCCTGAATCAAATTCCAGGTTCTGGGCATCCTTGGGAAGTGCCCAACAGATTGACAAGGAGATGTTCATCAAGGTACTCACACGACTGGCTGTGCTCCCGAGAGAGCAGGTAGTTGGCCAGAGGGGGTGTGTACGTCAGGCACTGCAGGACGGAGTTGAGGAAGCACGTATTGCCCAGGTTGGTGAGTCCCGCTCCAGCTCCCCATCGTCGCTGCCAGGCCATGCAAATCTTCTCCATGGGAAAGAGGATCCTTTGTGGAGGAGCCTTTCCCTCGGCAATGACTGCAGGGAAATGGCATTTGGAAAGAGATGAGAAGAAATTGCTGCATGAAAGCCTATTTTAGCAGCCGAGTTCTGTACAGGAGCACCCAGGACAACCAGCTCTAACCTCCAACACAGAAACGTCGCGGGAAGCCTAACACTGCCATTGAAATTTGCTGGTCAAGAAACACTTTTGGAAAACAGCCTGTTCCCCCGCTTACTTTGGCCAAAGTCCAGCAAACCCGCAGTCTCATTTCTGTGCCTCGGCCTACCTTCCTTGCCCTCTAGAGTCTTGAACTGGATTAGCAGGCCAAGCCTTCCCTTTTCCTGATTGTAACTTGACAAAAACAAGCAAGTACCCAGCACAGAAGCTAACCCTACTGATGGCAGAGCTTTCTAGGAGCAATGGCATCTTTCAAAGTCTTGTGCACACTGGCAGAGGAGTGACAAAACGTGTTTTCCGCTGTCTAATAAAAAACTCCTGGGTAAGTCTGGCTGCTACCAGGAAACGCCCCAGGATTCACTCCACGTTGTCAGCACATCAGCATTCAGGGAAGGAACACCAGACACGTCCCTTGCCTTTGGGGATTCACAAAGCCCAAGCCTGCTGGTGAAGCCGTTACTCACAGGAGTCGTTCCCCATGGCGGCCATCGCTCCTCTCAGGAACAGAGGGGAAAGCTCAGGATGACAAAGGATGTCAGGAGGCACGCCAGAAAGAGAAGAGCCACACCAGTCCCGTCCCCTGATTGCAAAGAAGAATTGTAGCTCAACAAAATGATTTTTTTAAAAAAAAACCCTCAAACAAAACCCACAGAACAGCATCCGCCATCAAAACTGTTTCAGTGGTACTTGTAACAGGTGCAGAGCTGCAGGCTGACCCCCTTACCATCACTGTCACAGGGCCACAATCCACAGCAATTTCAAAGGCCCTTTTGAAAGACTCCAATCATGGCACCTTCTCTGAAGAGGACCTGCTGCTGACCTCTTGCCACCGTTAGCAGCAGAGCCCTCTGGCTCTCTAGCCCACACTTTCCCACCTTGTAGGCAGGAGCAACCGGCTTTCAGCTGCTGCTGCTTTAACGGCTGCAGTTGCCGCGCTCCTTTTCTGTCACCCTTCCGACTGCATCAGTCGGGGTGGGCTTCTGGTGATTCTAGGCTGACCCAATGCCTCGGGCTACGCTGCCACCCCGCTACTTACCTGCACTAGCTTATGGCAAAGAAAGGAGGATTAGCAAATAGGAACTCTACCCATAGAGCTCTAGTTCTGGCCAGCCTAGAAAGGTGCAATAGCTCAGCCTAGGGCTCGGAAGGTATAGAACAGCCTCTACTTTTATCCTGTATCTACCTACTCTACCATCTGGCCTGCAAGTCAAATCAGAATTACCTTTGAAAGAGGATGGAAGTTGGCGAGAAGTGGCCAGTAAGCGATAAACGCTTGGAAAAAAGGAGCCACGCAAGTAGCAAAGGAAGGAGCCGAGTTGTCCCGAAGGCCAGCTCGGCCCAACTAGCCTTCACTGGCCTGCTCGTCAGGATACCAAGCCCTGGCCAGGTGAGCTCACAAGCGCTGGGCGGGTGCCGCATCACTGCCCCTTTGTGACACGGGGCCCCACGGGGACGCACCGTGGCCACACGGCCGCCACAGACCGAGCAGCTCGCGTAGGCAGCAGCTGGCAGCCCTCGGGCTTCCCCACACACTGCTGCTGAAGGGCTGTTCGTCGCCCGGCAGAGCTCCCACCTCTTCTCTGAGCCGCACAGCCAGACAAATCAAAACCTGGCCAGGCCTGTAAGTGTTCCTGCTCACAGCTTTGGCCGGCACATTCGGGTTCCTAAGGGTTTCTTTTCTGCTTCTCCCAGGTACAGGACTGTGTCCGTGAGACTCACGTAGCAAAGCACCCGCTCTCTTACAGGTTCATTTCCAAGGAATTTTATCTGCCCGCCACGATACAGCCACAGGCTGACTCGGAACTAGCGCTACCAAAGAAACGCCCTCAGCAACTGCGCTGGGTTGCCCTTGCCTGGCTGCCAGGCCCCCAGCCAGCCGCTCTCTCACCCTGGAGCTCCCAAAAAACATTTCTGGGCAGCTTTTTTAGCATCTGGTTTAACACCTTGGCCCGCTCTGAGGGCAGCCAGTATTGCTTCTGCCCTGACGCGCAGCTGGTTGTTATTCCTGCCCCACTTCAGCTGGCTGCTTTGGCCCTTGCCCCGCCTGCATCATCTGCTTTTCCCCAGGCCTGCTCGGGGCAGTTAGTTTTACTCCTGCCAAGCTCGGGACAGTTACTTGGGCTCCTGCTCCGCTCGGGGAGGCTTTCTCTTTTCATCCTCCACTTGGAGCAACCAGTTTAGCCACAGCCTTGCTCGGCTGGCTTATTTTCATCATGCCCCTCTCAAGATGGCTGGTATTTTCCCTCTCTTGCTTGAGGGGGAGGCTCCTTTTGCCCCTTCTCCACACAGGGTACCTGCATTTGCCCTGCTCGGGTGGCCCTTTATGCCCCTGCCCAAGGTGGGGTGCCTAGCTTTGCTCCTGCCCCGCTTGCAGCATTTAGGTTTGTCCCTGCCCTGCTCATTTTGCTCCTGCCCCCATCCCGCTCCCAGCGGCCACTTTGGCCCCGGCCACAGCAGGACTACCAGGGCTCCAGAACCATTTCCCTGGCACCAGCCACCGGCCGAGCCCTGTATTTAATGGTCACCCAACAACCTCGCCTTCCGTGACAAAGTCACCTTTGCTTCCAAGCCTCCTCTAGCACTGCTCCTCCAGCTGCCGTCTGGCATTCACAGGGGCAAAGTTACCTCACTGCTGGACTCGTTACTGGGTCGGCACTCAGGAGCTGGCAGCGCCCGATGCCACCCAGGGAAGCAGAGGATCCTGGCAGCCGCATGTCGAGCAGGGTGCGTCCGCTCCTCACTCACACACTTTAGCTACGGCTCTCGTGCTTGGGCAGCGTGGCATTTGTTACCCTTCACAAAATGCCACGGCAGGCGGGCTTGCTTGGATGAACGTGGCGGAGGAACGCCTGTGCCCCAAGAGGCTCCTTTTACGGAAGGCATCTTGGCCATAAGAGGACCTGGCCAGAGTTTTTTCTTATTTGACTTTTTAGTATTATTCCTCCCAAGATGCCTGGTGGATAAAAAAAAAAAGGCAAAAAGGAGAGTAAATATCTATCTATCTATCTATCTATATCTATATCATTGCTGTTATTAGTAAAGGCACAAGTAGCCTGACCAGAAGCAGCTGCCAGGGCTTCCAGGCTCTAGGAAGCTCGGTCAGACCTGTGCAGACAGTGTCTGCCCTCATTAGACGTTGCTGACATTGGAAATGCCAACTTGCGAAGCTCTCTTCAGACTTGATCCATTGCCCATCACTGTGGTATCTAACAGTGCTTTGACAGAGATAAACAAAAACAGGAGTGCTCTAACTTTGCTATCTTTTTTTGACTCCAGAAGCTGTGGCAGCGATGCAAAGCTTGATGCTTTGGAAGTGTCTTTCTTCTTCAAGAATAAATACTGTGTGGGTGGATTTCAAACCCATGTTGGGTCACCTGAGGAGGATCTCCTTGGCCAAGAAGTTTTGCCACCTCTGTAGCTCTCTGCAGGTTCAGAGCACAGAAGGAGACCCAACTAGTCTGCGATGCTCCTGCCAGGCACCACAGTCTGTTCGCTGGCACCACTGGAAACCAACAACTTTTCTAAACACAGCAGTGACCGTGCAGCTGAGGAGAGGATCTGCCTCTTGGCTGTCACTGCCTGCTGCTTTGCACCATCCCAGCGTTTCACTCCCAGAACCTCAGTACCACCTCCAGTGCCACAACAGGGCAGCAGGAGGGGGCTGCTCTTCAGCCCTCTTGCAAGACTCCAGCTTTCCACCTCTCTGGCCTGGTTTCCAGGTGCCGCTCTTCATCTCGATGTGCTCACAGGAGGTGGAGCATCAGCGCCTGAAGTTGTGTGGTAGCTTCCGGGCTGCCTCATCTGCCTTATGTCTTCTCCCTCTTGGATGACCTTGTCTGCTGGCTGCAGCAAGGCTGCTGGCAAAGTCCACCGTGGAAAGACAACAGAGTTGTGCCTCTCTCTGCCAAGCAACGGGGTAAGGAAAAATTCCTTCACCAAAAGGGTTGTCAAGCACTGGGACAGGCTGCCCAGGGCAGTGGTTGAGTCACCATCCCTGGAGGCATTTAGAAGACCTGTAGATGGATGTGGCACTTAGGGACCTGGTTTAGTGGTGGACTTGGCAGTGTTGGGTTCACAGTTCGACTTGATGATCTCAAAGGTCTTTTCCAACCTAAATGATTCTATGATTCTATCAAGGAGGTGCTTGTGTCGCTGGGATGGTATTTCAATGAGCCATTGGTGCTGCTGTTGGCACCCAAGCTGATGGCATGTTTGCAGCAGCTGGGGGATATCAGGGAGGGGGGACAGTGCCCCCAGCAGATGGAGGCTGACCAGGTGAAGAGGGAGCGCATGGGGTGGTGGTGGATACAAGGGAGGTGGAGGCACAGGCACAGAGGCTGGTGTCGATGCTGGTAGAGTTGGGCCCTCAGTCCTTTGGCACATTTGCTGTGTAGGTGTCCTCCATTTGACCTTCTAAAGAAACCCCAAAAGGTGTGTCACTGTTTGTTACACTCTGCCCTGATTTTAAAGAGGAAAGCGAATGAAGCGGGAGCACGGTGGTGAGCACTTCTTGTTATCAGCTCAAGCATCTTTCTCCCTGCTTTCTGTTCATTTGAGACTACGCTCATTTCTTCATCCTCATAGGTGCCTTCCACATCCTCCCCGCCAAGAGTTCCCTCAGGCTCCTCTCTTATACGCAGCTTTGCCACTGTGGATGGAGGCTGCCCATGCTTAAAAGAGACTCCCATCTCCCACGTGCCAAGTGCCCACCACTCCGCTGCCGCTCCTTCATACACTTCGTACTTCCCCCTTCTGATCTTCCAAGTACTGCACAGATATTCACTAATCTTCTCTCAATCGGCTTTTACCTTCTTCCACATACGCTTCCTATGTTGTTGCCTCATGATGATGTATTTGGCCTGTTCTTGTCCCTGAATTGCTATTTTCTTGCTTACTGAATTTGAGATTTTAGACAATCTGTGGGATGGATCCTGGGTTTTGCTGTGATTTGTCTTTAAGATTTCATAAACACAACACACCCTTACAATCTACCTACAACAAATATATACCAAAAGGAAGGATTAACTTGACACTGCACTAACAGATAAAACAGATCCTCGTACTCCAACCGAGAGAAAGCAGCCTGGCTATTTGAGATGACTAACGTGAAGAAATTCAAAACTGTCATAAAATAACAGCATTGACTTTTGCAACAATTTGCTCAATCAGTATCAATTGAGTTGTTAAAAAAAGAATGTTGGAGCCTGATTTCTGTTGGGAAATCAGTTTCTTCAGCCCCATTCAGCCAGTAGTCAAAAGGGTGGCTTTCCACCTGATCCTGTAATTATATTTAATTTTTACATGTAATTATGGTTTCCTCAAAAAGTGTTCACTTTTCAGAGTCCTCTCTTCAGTCACATACCGGAGTTTTATTTTAAATAATCTTACTGCAAGCAGAGATCCCCTTTGTTAAAGCCAATTCAAATTAAGCCATTTCAAAATTAATTACCATTTGTTTTCTCCGCAACTATCTGTGCACACTTCTTTCATTAGAGATCAGCTGTTGTATAAGTTATGCGTTACAGCCTCCTTTAACAGGTTACCAGTAGGAATTTATTGAATTTCTGTGGAACACTTACAGTTCCCAGCCTGGTCGGCCACCTGCTGAGGGAATTGTACTGGAATTGGATGACCTTTTGGAGTGGGGAGGGGAAAAAGAAAAAAATCCCACTCAGTTCATCTGAAGATCATTTTTTAAAAGACATTCTAAAGTTACAGGTACTTACTAGTTGTGGGTATTGATTGTCCCTGGGGGCCCAGAAGACTTGGTAGTGCTTCTTGTCTTGGTAGAGGAACCCAGCAGCCCTTGTGAATAAAAGCAAACAGTTGGAAAATAAGCTCTACGAAAAGACAAGACTCACTGCCTCTGTTGAAATAAAAGTCACCTTCTCTTCCAACAAACGGCTGATTGACAGAGAGGAAGATTTGCAAAGTTCACCGGCCATCACCGGAGCAGCAGGAGGCACGACAGTCATGAGTGGTGGCGGCGGTGGCGGCCGCTGGTGCTGTTGCTGCCGAATCTGCCTACGGAGCCCTTTTTGTGTAGCCAGTTCCATTTCTGAAGTTGTTCACAGCCTAGAGGCAGAAAAGCATTAACAAAAAGGTAATAGGAAACTTCAGGAGATATAGGAACAAAAGCCTCCACAATGCTATCAATCCTAAAATAAATCAACATACAGACACAAGCACACATGACATTAAACACTGGTATTAATGATCGGTAACTCCGAGTATCTGTATTTAAAGTACTTCAGTGTTAGGACTGAAATCGAAAGGGAGGCAAACATGTTAAACAAAAGTGTCACCTGAATTTGCCAGATTGTCTCTAAAGAGTTGTAAGCTTCTGTGTAACAACAGATAACGCATTTGAAAAGTAAATTTAGCCTTATTCAATTTAGCCTTGCTTCAGGAGACGTCAATTAATATTTTCTTCCTTCAGCTTTTTACATATAGACCTTTCTTACAAACAGTTCATGTAAAAGCCATCCTGTTATCTGGCGTAGGAGCTTGTTGGCAATGAAAGCATCGGGAGAAACATCTGTTTGATGACACGTTGGGCAGGTGTGTTCCTCACATTCCAGCAATGCTGTTCTAATACCTGTGTGCAATTAGAATCATCAAAGTAGTTTTTAGCCAAACTAAGGACATTCAGGGGGTTCTGATCAATTATAAAGCCACATATGTGATTAATGGGTAAATAGGGTCTTGAATCGAGAGCATGAAGCTATAGATGTTCAACAGTGTAAAAAATTGCTCGTATGCAGCAAATAACTCTACGGCTTTGATATTTCACTGCTGTAACATTTGAAGATGCAGAGTAGGCCATGTCTTGATGTTTCCACTAGTCTTTTTTCCACTATCTAGTACAATGAGAAGTCACCAACATCAGGGCTAATGAATAAAACACATCTCAAAAAACCATTAGTAGGTTTGAGTTCTGAAGCTTTTAACCAACTCTCCCGTGGAGAAGAAGGTGGATTAAATGCCCAACTCCCCGCTTGTTGCAGAGCACAGTAAGTCACCAGAGTTGGCTCTATAATTGTGTATGAGAGAAAGGGCTGTGGGCAAACTAAACGCATTCGATATCTGATACCGTAATCACCTGCGCAGTTACGCACTCTTCTCATACTCGTCCTTCCGCATGTAAAGAGGATTTAACTACATACGTGGAAAGGGAAAAAAGCTTTTCTGCTTTTCCCCTTTATACGAGAAGAGTCCTTTCCTATTCAGGCTCTGCTTAAGTATTAAATAGAACTGGTGACAAAGTAATGCTGTTGTCTCCTGTTTCTGCTTTCAGAAGATCAGACGCGATGTTTTGAATTAACAACCATGGGAGTCACACTTACATTCGTCACAATAACTGTTTCCACAGCAGGGAGTAACAGCTGCATCGGTCATTATATCTTTACAAATGAGACACAGCAACTCATCTGGAATAGGATCATCATCATCATCATCAGAGGAGGAGGAGGAGGAGGAAGAGGAGAAAGAAGGTTCCTCTGGTAAAAAGGGAGGCTTTTCCTTCTTTCCTCTCGCATAAGCTTCCCTGGAGGGGGTTGGGGGAAGGAAAAAAGTTTAAGATGGGTCAAGGAAAACTTTTCCAAGCTTTGGATTTTGTCCAAGGAAGAGAATAGATGGAATTCTTCTCACTCCACATTAGCTTTCTAAAACGTAGGCCTTTAGTTTAAACTACTTTTCTACAGCCTCAACACTAGAAGAGGGAGGGGGGAACAATTTTCCTTCTGCAGAACTCTCCCACTCATTGGATCAACTAAGAAATTAGCTCAGACTAGAAAAATCATTTTTCTGACAAGTAGAAATCGGGTGAAATGAATCCCACCTCTCCTTTGCCAGAGGGTAAATGTAAATTGCAGGCTCAGGACCGAGTTAGTCTCCAAGTAATTACATTTTAGAAATGGAAGAAGTCTATGTTACAGCTTCTACAAAAGGAGATCCGTGACAGAAAAACAGAAGTGCTACCAAGTGCATTTTAAAGCAGCCACTCTTGTCAGCACACAGCAGTATTTTCTTAGATTATAGCAACAGGAAAACTCGAGTGTTTCACACATGGGATTTGATAAAAGTCAGAGCGGGAGGAAATCTCAGTCCAACGGCGATTTGTTAAATTTTGCAAGGAGCCTTTGCAACATCAAACAGAAGCAAAACGAGCTTTCAGAGAGGACGACTCCACTGCAAACACCACTGAAATGTTTTGCAGAAATACAGGTTCTTAGCATACCACAAGTTTAACCAACTTCCAGGGGCATGAACAGGAGGACCACCCTACTGTAATATTAGAAAGTATCACAGAGTTTAAGGTTAAGATGCAATGACAGTGCTTCCTCCCCCATAGCTACAGATGCTGGCCAGCTCGGTTGCATCGCCACTCAGACATTTACGCACGGTTTCTCTCGATCGCTTTTTGATCAGTCCCATTAATTCCATACTTACCCATTAAGACTTGGCATTGCATATTTTCCAGTGCTTGTCAGCATAGCACCCTTTGCATTGGGATCTTTAACCTCCATCATGAAACTCCTTGGGATTCCTGTGCTCTTTTTAACTCTCGGAACAGACTCAAAATTCTTGTCCTGTTAAGAAAAGAAATGCAGATATATCTCATCTTAAGACCCACACTTAAAATGACATGTCCATGATTATTTTAAGCAGCAAAAGCCTTTCATCCTCTCCTCTTACCTAGCATCAGAGTTGCTCAACTAAAATACTTCTTTGCCTAAGTGAATATAGCCGGGATGTTCCAAAGGCTTGAGCAGTGTTTTGAACTCATTTGACATTCTTTGGCTTAACTTCAGGTTCCTTAAGGGTGAAATATCCCTTAGCTCACCATCCACTCAGAGAAGAGACACAAACCCGCTCCTCCTCGAAAGTGCAATTCAGAGTGAGAGCTTAATTCAGTGCTCTGAATCAGCCACCGGAGAAACTTCTATTCACCACCTATATACGAAGGTTGAATTCATACCTCATGCACACATATTCAGTGAGTAACATTAAATGGCATGGCTACTCAACTAGAGACTTGTGTCATTAAAACACGCAACTATTCAACAGATGGGGTCAACAGAAACATCGTGGTTTTATACAAGATACTAAAAACTGTCAGCTGTCGTTAAAAAGAGTTAAAAACTGAAAAATGTCCAGTAACATTGAAATATAGAAAAATATGCATGCAAGTTCACAGAGAAAGATCGATGAACATATTTAATGTCTATGACGTGGAAAAAGAAAATTTTACATTTATCATTCCAGCTGTTCCTTGAATTTTGAAGGGCTTTGCAACATTGCCATATAAGCTCTCTCTTTCAGTTTTCTTGAAATAAACTCAGCAGTGTTTATTGAGAACTCAGGCTGAAGTGCACTTTTTCCACAAGGAAAAAGGGTAACTCTCATCTTGCTCCTTTTCCAGCCTATTGGATTATATTATGCCACAAGCCGCAGCTAAGCTTACACTAGGAAAACATTATCAGAGAGACACGTGAATCACTGCTTATTATGTCTTCAGTTGTTGAAAAATGTAGAACAAAATTTCACAATGTCAACAGAACAGCTCTCCTCAAGAGGTCACTAAATTGATCAGAAGAGAGATTAAAACCCTTCCTTGGAAAAAGCTCTTGTCCTTTACGACCTAATGCAGTGGAAGAACTCAAGGGAGCAGTGTTAGCAGATGCTGGGCAAAAACATATCCGCTTGCAGAAGAGGATTCCTCACTCCAGTGAATCATTCCTGCTCTATAGGTTTGGGAAAGCACATACAACATGACTGTACTACTAACTCAAGAGCTCTTGAAAATGTGCCTTTGGAGAGGAACACCCAGAGCTGGAAAAAGAGACCTTCTTTCCACTGCAAGTCTTACCAGAGGATTCAACTTCCCTTCTTTTCAGAACATTTTGTACCTAGTTCTGTTAGAAAGGAAGCCTGGTCAAGTATTTTGAAGCTTCATGCTCCATATGCCACTCTTTCTCGCACGTGGAAAAACAGGCCTGTGTTCTCTCATGGCAGGCACATCCACTCTCATTTTGTGGTTTTCCAGAAGCAAACACGGAATTAGGAAAGCTCTCTACTGGACTCGGGCATTAAACGGGCTAGTATTGACCAGTACTGAAACAGAACAGTTCATAAACTATTAATTAGCTCATGTATTTTTTTAGGAATCAGTTATTATACAGCCTGCAGGCAACAGTCTAATTTGAGAGCTAACAAGAGAGTAAGACAATGAAGAAATACTCAAAGCAGAAGCTTTTGTGCATCCTTTTTTAAAAATCCTTGACTAATTTTGATTTTGCTGCTTTACTGTTCAACTGGCCAGCTTTCCAGTGATTTATTCCTACCACACTATGACCCAGGTTCTGCTTTGAAACACATACAGAAATATGTGTCTTAAAAACCAAAACAAAACAAAAGCCAAAACACAAGCCCCACACTTTAGACCAAGACCTGAGTTAGCTTTAAGAACAAAGCTAATTGTGTCTCCAGCACCAGAAGCACCTGAGGCTGCACTGCTTTTCCAGGGTGGGGGGAGAGAGAGGATTTGTCAAGAGAGAGGCAAGGCTTCCACCCTTCCTATGCCTACCCACAACCCGAATCAGGTACAGTCAGAGCAAACAAGAAGGGAATGGGTTTGTTTTGTCTTTCATTTCCTTTAATTACTTCTAACACTAAGTCTTCCCTCCCACTCCAGGATTTTTCCTTTTTTTTTTGTTGTTTTTTTTTTGTTTTTGTTTTTTTTTTTTTTTTTGTCTTTTTGAGATATCTGTGTTAGCTCATGGTAAGCTGCTACTTAGAAATGTAATACAGACATGCCAGGGAACACACGAGGCTAAAAGAATGTTAACTTTCTTGATGAACATGTGATTACTGTTTATATACATGCTAGAAAACAAAGAGAAAACTGACTGTTTTCAAGAAATACAAACCCATCTGAATTAGATCAAATACTATAAACGTGGTTTACACCAATGCATTGCATTAACTGCTAGGGTCACCGGGCCAGTTCAACTAACTCAAACTCACAGTGAGAGGCATTCATGTCCAAAAAGGAATTTGAACCAATCAGTGATGGAGTTACGGATGTCAGACTTAGACCTACATACAAAAAGGTTTCAATTTTAAGTTGGTTGTATACCATTTGCCGAGAATCAGAGGCTGTGTTCTTCACAGAACACAGATGCCGAGCTCACAGATGTCTAGGTTAAGTTATCCTAGCAGCTTATCAAGTGATCAGGTCCAATGATCCAGGGTTAGAGTAATGCCTTACACCATTCGAGTGAAGAAAAAGCAGTTATACTTAAAATAAAGATGAAAAGTAACAAACACCACATAGTAAGTTTTCTGATAGTTTAGGGAATGTGGAAATTTATTGGTATACATAAACTCTTCTCTCTTGGTACATTCAGTGCAACTAAAAAAAAACCCCAAAGTCCCATTTCGACTTTGTCACAAATTACTCTCAGACATACAGATATAGAACACCACAGTGCAAGAGAAACTCCTCAGGTATTTTGTCTCTGCTGCGGAAGTATCAAAAATATGGAGCCTGTACTCGAGTTTTGTGTTCTTAAATAATCAACCATCAAAATATGAAGGAACCTTTAGCCAGTCTGTATATCCCTAGTACTGCAAATAGGTAGCAGACACAGTACTTAATTTCTAAGAAAGAACAGCGATAGTCTAGACACTTCAAAGTGCAAGTTTCCTTGAGTGAAAAAAGATCAGTCATCTGGCAAAGAAATAACAAAACTGTCAGCAGCATCGTCTTTAGAACAGTGTTTCTTTGTGCAAGCCCAAGCCCTGTGTTCAGACATCTACCACACTTAGCCATGAGAGTGCCAAAATACAAAACGTGCCGGGTCTCTCCGCCATTACAGCATACATTCCTCATTCCCAAACATGAACCGCTCTACCAGTTGTTTCTGCATTAATTCCAGCTGAAGGAACACACAGCTCATCTGCCTGGTTCATTTTCAAGGCTAGAACAGCAGTGCCATTCTCCCCTTGTCCCCACATACAGGCATTTACCTGGTCTTTGATGCTAGCAGCATCTCTCCCCTCATTTCAGGGCAGCGTTACAATACCAGGAGAGGGTGCCACCCAACCAGAAACGGAGGGTGCATTGACAAGACAGCACTAAGCATGCCTATTTCAATTAACCCCCAAAACAAGGCCTTGTTTAAGAGCACAACGCTGTGGCATCCAGAATTACTCGGGGGTGCCTAAAAGCACTGCAACAGCTACCGCAGTAACATGCCCAAATTTAACATGCAGAGCCACATAAAATCAGGGTTTTTCGCTTGCAAAAGCTTAATGGGCACCAGGATGCTGCTGTACTGTTTCTCTGAGACACACTGTAACTCATCGGTCTACTTTAGTTATTGAGAACCAGCATGAGAAAGACACGGCAAAACCACAAGCTAATAATGTCTACTCACTCTGGCGGAGAGGCATGTCTTTGAGAAGGATGGAAAACACGACCATCAAAAAATGCTAATGGAGCTGACATACAACTGGACTGTATGAAAACATCAACGACAGCAATAATCCTGTAGTCAGGATCGCATTTGAATATCTGTAGTTTTAATCAATACACCCCAGATCTGGGGCCTAAGAGCACCTGCCATACCCCGCCCCCTCCCCCAAACGCAGTAGTCAAACACTGACAATCAGACTCTTCTGAGATGGGAACAAATTACAAGTTTACACTACAGTGCGTATCTGTCTTTCCTCTAAAAGCAATACAAGCAAACACATTCTAATAAGGAATCTCTCCACCTGCAGCAAACAGGATCTACAACTCAGCGCTCAGAAAAATCAACCCCAAGAACAAACCCAACAGAATCATCTTAGAAGTTACCGTTGTTGGAGTTCGAACCCCATGTCCCAGCAGGCCTAAAAATGTCAGTCTCCTTTGGGACAGATCCATTAAAATCTACCCCAGGACAACAAAAACTAACAGCAGCTTTAACGAGAAAGATACAATGCAAATGCCTCTGTAAACTAATATCCATAAAAAAGTGAACACACGGAAGCCCCTAACAAAGAATACAACGCTTTATGGATACTCACGTAACAGATGTTCTGCTGGCAGCTTCAACTCCTCCAGCAGGGATTCTTCTATCAATGACCGATGAGTTCTTTGGAATCAGGGCATTCTCATCTGTGTATTCTGAAAACAACATAAATACAGAAAAAACATTAGTCAATTTGTAAGAATGTATGTTAGTATGTCATTACATAGCACTTCAAAGAATCCCTTTACAGAGAGAAAAGCAAGTTTTCATAGGTAACACAGCGCTTTTATCGTCTCAACACACTAACAGTACATTTCAAGAAATCTTCAGGTCTGAGAATCAACTACAAGCAGCAAAATCTTTTGCATTTTTGTAAAATCATTTGAATGCCAACAGCAAAGTGGTCTCAAAGGTCACTACAGGAGAGTCTGCTAACGCATGAGGTTCTTCCCTGATCTAGCTTAAGTTGCTTTTGCTTCCGTTGGGCTACAAAACCAGTAGAACTCTGGAGAAAAACAAACCACAGCGAAATCTCACCTGCATAAACCAGATTCTAAAGCCTGACTAGCTTGCCCTGCAACAAAAAAGGCACTTAGCTAAAGCATGAAAACTCTGCGCCATTGCTTTCATGGCTGTTAACTACAAACGATTCACCTGTGCTGCTCGTGCTCATGACTGACAGCACACAGAAGAGAGCCTGCCATCGCTGGCTGTTTCCTGGAGCTTAATCCATCAACAACCACACTTCTCAGCTGCTCAGGGCTTCACATTTAGATGGAAGTAACTTGTAAGAACATCTCTTAGAAAAGACAGGTCAAGAAATCCAGATCAAATTAAAAGGAGGCAAGCTGAAATGCATCATTCTTGAGGCACAGGCTTTTTGAAGGGAATTCTGCCTTTACAGAACATGCCTCGATAGGAAGCATGGAAGAGGGGACACACCCCTCTCCCCTTTTAAAAAGAGGCCCAAACCATCTGTTTTGCCCTCCCAGCATCTTAGACAAAGTCCATCATATCACTTTGCCACTGATATTTAAAATCCTGTTTACTTTTAGCTTATATTAGCATTGCTTCTATTATTAGATTTTCATTAGGAAAAGTAACAATTACTGAACTGTCAAAAAGTTAGAGTACTCGGAAAAATCTGAAAAATCAGTTGGTGGTGAGCAATTGTTTTCATTTGCGCTACTTCTTTTTCTTGGGTTTTATTTTCCTCTCTCTGTTGGGTTTTTTCTTCTTTCTCAACCCTATCCCACCAGGTTTTGTTGTTACCATCATGTTAATGACACAATAGATCCTGCCAAACCTACAACCTGCAAAACCTGAAGACCAACTTATGCAAGACATGTTCCAGAAATTACTACCAGCACAGAGAAGCATTTGTATCTATCTTGTTCTGTCCTTGCCAAAACTGCTGGGCGACCTGTCATCAGCCTCGGTGACTAACAGCAGGCAAGACTCGCTCCTCTGGCTGAGCTCAGATGCAGCTATTTCGGAAAGTTGTGCCTTGTTATTTTGGGAAAGCATTTCAAGGAAATGTTTTTAATACCCTGGAATGGAAAGACTAAGCATGGCAATCTCACTCCAAGTTCCAGCTCTGCCAGAAATTACAGGGTTTTTTTAATTCTTTCTCTTTCCACCAAAAGGGCGGCCCTTAGTTCTGAATGCAAGATGACTTACCTGGGGTATACAGACAGCCCACAGAAAACTGGGAAATGAGTCTGTGATCACTTCCATCCCCATTCCCTGGCACTGCAACACTCCTTTCCCACTCCTTTCCTCACCAGCACTCAGGCCTTACACACTCTGCGTAACATGCACAAGACGCTGACTTCGCCAGGCATTGCCCAAATCACCTCCTACTTGACTTCTGATCAGCTCAACTACTGCCACAGCCTTTTCTGTCCTTATGTGCAGTCTTGCCCCATTCTGACCCACTCAGAAAGCTCCTACAAGGATCATCTCACTCACTGCCTTCATCACAACTAACAGTCTCCATAACACCCTGAAGTTGTTTCCCTCACTTGACACATACAGCTAACATGCCATTTCATGACTTAGCCTCCTCCCTCATGTTACTTCCCACCAGCTCCTAATTACATGTCCTGAGAGCAGCTGCCACCGACTGTCACCTGCTACACACCAACAGGAACAGCACTGTCTTCTCCCCTGGCCACTTCCATGCTCTGGAGGAGGTGTTCACACACCCCTGGCAGCTGGCCTTACTGCCTGAAAACCCCTGCTGTGCTGCTCAAGGCCATGAAAACTGTCACGCTGCGGCTGTACCCACATCACTGTTCCTCATTCTGAGTGACACTGCCCATTCCTCTGTATCCCCACCTGCCCACAGCCCTCTGTCGTTTTCAATCCTGTAAGCATTTTGGAAAAGCACACTTTTATTTTTGTAATACCTGCTTTGACCTCCCTACAGGACAGGCCCAGAGTCCATGACTATGGCTGGTAAAGTCCGTAGCAATACAGAATTGTGTAGGGATGAAAAATGCCCAGTAGTTCAGCTCATTTCACTTGTTTAAGCCAAGGCTTTTGGCTAGAACACAGCCAAGAAAATTTAAAACCAGAACTAACCTACACTCCCTCCTTGATTGGCACCTCTTTCTTTCTTCATCAGTTCTTTGCATTTCTTTAGTTCCTGGGCAGTACATATCAAGAGTTGCCTGTTTAAAAGAAACAAGAGAGATCAGTCACAGATATGGAGAAAACCTGCCAATCACATACAGGGTGCCTACACAGTAGCGTTATCAAGGCCCTGCATACACACAAAAGATTAAATTAAGGCACGAGGGAGGAGAGGGCAGGAACAGCCCTCTGGCACCCACGATGAGTAACCAGAATTTCTGCTCTCAACTGGGGCTTAGTCCATGTGCAAGTACAGTGCTGATCCAGACACGGAACTGAGGGTGTCACTTAATCCCAGCTGTCACATACACTGTTCCTTCTTCCATCGCTTCCTGCTGATGAATTGCTTTCCAGGCTCTTCCCTCTCATCGCAGCTTCGATAACTGCACTCTGGCTCAGGGCTGACTGGGGGAACTTCTCAGCGCTTTCACTTTGCTTCGGGCTTGGTATGAGCCTCATCCCTTTGGCTTGGCCCCCAGCAGAAGGTGGGCAAGTGGCAGGTTTGCAAGTGGTCTGATGGAACTGAGCTTGTACACCTACGAGAGCTTAAACACCAGCCAAAGAGAAAGCCCAGAGAAACTGTGAGAGAGTAGCAGAAAGAAACATCAGGGCTGGTCACTGTTCAACACACGGGGTTTGGAACTTGGTAGACTGGAGCTCCCAACAGACTCAGCTCTTTCAACGGAAACATCCTTTAGCTTTTGATCCTGACAGAAATTTACCCACATCACTGTTCCTCATTCCGAGTGACACTGCCCGTTCCTGTGTATCCCCACCTGCCCACAGCCCTCTGTCGTTTTCAATCCTGTAAGCATTTTGGAAAAGCACACTTTTATTTTTGTAATACCTGCTTTGACCTCACTACAGGACAGGCCCAGAGTCCGTGACTACGGCTGGTAAAGTCCGTAGCAATACAGGATTGTGTTCCTCCAGCTGCCCGGGCTCGGGCTGGCGACCCTCGGGGGAGCAGCAGCAGGACCCGCTCCGACCCTGGCTGTGGGGCTATCCCTGGGGCTGAGCACTCGGGCCCAGGGCCGGTGACCTGGGCCATGGCAGGGCCCGTGGGCGAGGAGGGCTCCGGGGGCCTCCCCACAGGCCCCCCCGCACCGGGAGATCCCTGCTCCTGCCCCTGCAGCTCCCCCGGCCCGGCCCCCCCCACCCCCCCACTGCCCCCAGCCCGCCCCTCACCCACTGCTCCTCAGGCCCCTCGGCCTCTGCCAAGGCCCCGCCCCAGCCCGGCCGGGCCTGACAGGCCGCCTCCGGCCCCGCCGATTGGCTCAGCCGTGGCCAATGGCGCGGCCGTTGCCGGGCGGGCACAGGCAGCCCGGGCCTCTCCTCACAGCGCTGCCCTGCGCCCGCTGCCCCCCCCGCAGCTCGCTCCTCAGCCCGCCGGGACACTGGGCCTGCGGAGAGACGGCCTGCAGGAAGGGCCATGGCACGGGAGCTGTTCTCTCAGCAGCGCAGGGGCTGTGCACAGCTCTGCCCTCCCTCGGGCCGCTCGCGGGGGCTGGGCCTGCCCCGGGAGGGAGGGCAGGGGACAGGAGCGGAGGGGAGCTGCCCCGAGGGGAGCTGGAGCTGCCCTGGCCTTGCTCTGCACAGCAAGTCTTTCCCAAAATGCGGGGCGGTCTGTGCTCCAGCCACAGCCCTGGGCAGGAGGAGCTGCGGGACGGGAGCCGCTGGCATCGGCCAGGCCGGCCCCCGGCAGGAGGCAGGGCTCTGCCCCCGCTCCCACCGCCCGTGCTGAGCCCAGCACCCAAGGCCTTCCTCAGGCCTCACCTTCCCTCGGGCGTGGGGAGGAGAGACGCCCTGTCCTGGCATGGCCCAGGGCATCCTCCTGTGGCCAGGAGGAAGGATGGAGCCCCGGTCATGCTCCCCTCCCCACAGGGCTGACCGCTGTCCTTCGCCTCTGTCCCCGGGGCTCCCCAGCGCTGGCAGGCCCCGCAGGCCTTCAGGGCCAAGCACATGCTGGGGCACCAGGGGCTCCTGGGGCTCAGGGCAGCTTCGGGCATCTCCAAAGCCGCCGTGCGGCTGCCCCTTTGCTTCTGCAGATGCAGTTGTTCGCACCCACTTCGTGGTCAAATGTGTTTCTCTTCACGGCACACGGACTGGGCAGAAGCCACTTCCTGGTTAGTCTGGGAGGACTTCAGGGAAAGGAGGAAGTCACAGCAAGCACACAGGTAAGAGGACAGTGAAAAGGAGCCCTATCAAGGTTTTTTGTGCTCTTTCAGACCTGAACTCTGATGTTTGTGTGCATCCCAGCACTAAAGTCAGCTTCTTTTCCTCCAAGCTGCTTGACCCCCGCAAAATGAGTTGGGCTGAGCTGGCCCAACTCGGCTCCTTTCTTTTTTAATTGCCTGCCTACACTTCCCCTTTTTGCTAGCAATTTCTTTCTTTCTTTCTCGCCCCTCGCCCGCCCAGTTCCATCCTCTTTCAAAGGTGATGAGTTTCTGGACAGATCATCGAGTAGGTAGACACAGGTTATAAGTATAGGCCGGTCTATACCTCCAGAGCTGTAGGCTGAGCTATTCTACCTTTACATGCTAGAGAGGTAGGGGCCAGGGGTAGAGTTACTGTTTGCCAGTTATTATTTCTTCTGGGATCCTGTGATAGTGATGGTAAGGTCGTCAGCCTGCAGCTCTGCAGCAGTTAAACCTACCACTGAAAGAGTTGTGGTTGGGGATGCTGTTCTGTGTGTTTCATTTTCAAGAGTCATTTCATGGAGCTAGAACTATTTCTATGTGATTAGGTGATGGGGATCTTCTTGCAACGGCCTTCTGTTTCTGGAGCGCGTCCTGACAGCCTTTGTCATCCAGAGCTTTCCTGTCTGTTCCCGAGAGGAGTGATGGCCACGGCGTGGAATGACTGATGTGAGTAATGGCTTCACCAGTAGGCCTGGATTTAGTGAATCCCCAAGGACAAATGCATGTAGCAGGTGCTCCATCCAAGAATTTTGATGTGCTGAGGCTAATGGTTTTAAACTAAAAGAGGGTAGATTTAGGCTAGATCTACGGAAGAAATGTTGTACGATGAGGGTGGTGAAACACTGGAACAGGTTGCCCAGAGAGGTGGTAGATGCCCCACCCCTGGAAACATTCAAGATCAGGCTGGACGGGGCTCTGAGCAACCTGGTCTAGTTGAAGGTGTCCCTGCTCATTGCAGGGGGGTTGGACTAGATGACCTTTAAAGGTCCCTTCCAACCCTAACTGTTCTATGATTCTATGATATGCACGCCTGGCCAGTGGGCGCACGTGCGCGCGCGCGCACACACACACACACACACAGAGACGCGCACAGAGTGTGCGCACACACACACAAAACACACACACAGAGGTAGTGCATGCACGCCCTACAGCATGCATGCATGTGGAATGCACCCACCCCACACACCGGCATGCATGCATGCAGTGTGCACCCACCCCTCTGCCCACACGCACGCTCACAGCACACACCCAGTGATGCAGGCACACGTAGAATGCACCTCAGATCTGTTCCCTTTTTCCACTCACCAGGGTCTTCACCTGACTGCCATGACTTTTCAGATATCATGGAGAGTGGCTTGGCAGCTACAGCAGCCAGGTCCCCAGGGCTCTGCGATGCATCTCATCAGGTCCCACAGACTTATGTGTGTTCAGGTTCTTCAGGTGGTCATGAACCTGAGCTTCTCTTACAGTGGGAGGGACTTTGCTCCCCCAGTCCCTGTCTTGTGGTGCATCCACTCGAGAGGCGTGGGAAGAGAGGTTGCCAGTGAAGACTGAGGCAAAAAAGTGGTTGAGTACCTCAGCCTTCTCCTCGTCCGTTGTTACCAGTTTGCCAGCCTTGTTCCTTAAGGGGGCGTACGCTTTCTTTGACATCCACCTCCTGCGGCGTGTGGTCCTCCACAGGCTGCAGTGTGGACATCTGCTCCATCATGGTCCTCCAGGTGGAGGACATCTGGCTACAGGGGACCACCTGCGTCACCATGGTCTTCAGCACGGGCTGCAGGGGAATGTCTGAATTAAACCTTGTAGGTATCTTGTTTGGGTATGGTGACACGCACCTGAATATGAGATTTCCATTTCCATTTCTCATGTATCATCTCTTATCGGAGGCATTTTACAAATTATTAACCCTGGTATGCCAATTTCTAGTATTTCAAAATACTTGGGAGGGAGAGAGGAGACCTGCATTTAACCCTGCTCAGCCCTGGCACACGTGCAGGAGCACACACCTTGTTGTGCCACCCCACCCCTGTCTGGATTAGGACTCTGTCTGACCCTGAGATGAGCCACGTGAGGGCCAAGAGCACCAGGAGCCCTGTCCCGGGTGGGCACTCCCCACGGGTGGGTGCTCTCCCCTTGCTGCCTGCTGGCCAGCTCGTGCTCTGCTTTATTAAGGCAGCCTAATGGCACTGCTGTGTTTCTGCCTGTCGGTATGGGAGTAGTAGTTAATAGTCTGTGACCTGGGATTTTTTTCAAAGGGTTTTTTTTTCTCCCTAGAGACATTGCTTTTAAAAAGTTAACAAGAAAAAAAAAAAAAAGGCCTCTGCCTTTGAGAAGTGGTCCCTATACTGATTTGCAGCACTGGCATGGGCACATCCAGTTGCTCAGGGTCAGTTCCCTTACCAGGTGGTGGTGGTTTGCTCAAGGTAAAAGCCCAGAACAAGTGTAAGGAAGGATATTGCAGGCAGGAGTGAAAAAGATTTCAACTTTAAAAGTAAGGAATATTATAGGAAGACAAGATTGGGCAAACATCAGAGCTGAAGAAAGAGGGGCAAGTGTCTGCAACTGGCAAGTATTTGCAAATTCCTTTCAAGAGGATTCACCTGGGCTGGTTCCTGTGCACACTCTTGGCACAGCATTTTATTGATCAGCTTCTGGTTAGAGGAGAACCAGGAAGATTGCAGCTTTCATTTCCAGTTCCGGATGCTGACAGTGGCAACAAACATCTCGGCTGTTCAGCAGCAGGGTGGGTTTACGTCCCCACGTGCCACACGGTCCCTAGGAGGTTCAGGTAGGAAGGACTTGCTCTGCAGGAGGCCAAACCACCTCCCACTGTGTGGCTCCCTCGCTGCTGGTCCTTGTCTCTCACGGGGTTTGCTATTTTTCCTGTTGACACGCTGGATAAAGCTGTGTCTCTGTTCAGAAGAGGTGCGAGTTTTGCTGGTGGAGAACGAGCGGCAGACCCGGAGCATGGAGGCGATGGCTGGAGGAAGCCTGGAAGGAGTGGGAGCACCAGTATGCCGCCGTGGCTCAGGTGAGCTTCCCAGTAATGGGCATTGCAGCCAGATACCTTAGCCTCTGGTCTTTTGAGTCTGATGTTTTCCCCTTCTTGTCATCTTTAGGATTCGGCACTCACACACCTCTCTGCCAGCGATGCCCCGACAAGACCCTCCAGGGCCTTTTAAGCTTGGCTAAACTGGCAATAAGGTAGCCCTTGGTTAAGGGTCCACGATACAATATCAAATCTCTCACGAGTTCAGGTGACAGAATATTCTGTCTGCTTCCAACTACATTACAGTTTCTTGTTTTTGTTTTGTAGCTGTAAGAAATTATTACTGAAATAAAAGATGCCAGTGAATGCACCGAGCCATGTCAAAGCAGCTCAGACTTGTGTCGTTTCAAAGTCCTTGGCAGGGAGAACCAAAGATGTTCGCTTTAAAACCAGTCATGAGGTACACGACCTAGAACTTAGGTCAGATGTGTTCTTTGTCCTTTTTTACCAAAAAAATAGCAATGCTTTTAATTTTGGGCACGTTTCTGAAAGCAACCGACGTTAACATGACTTATTTAGCCAGACAGAAGCATTTCAGTAGGAGGCTGTGGTGTGTAAGAGCCAAGGAGTGCATGGCGGGCTGCTCTGGGAAGGAAGGGGTCTGATGGTGACTTGGTTAACAAATCATTCAAGGCACACCTTCACTGAAAGGCCATACGCCGCTCCCTTCCCAGTTGCTCTTCGCCAACCATTTCTGTGCTTCAGTGTGAGTAACTGCCAAACGGAGGAGGCGGGAAATTTGCTGTCTGTGCTGTTTTAAGACAGTGAACTGAACTTAATCAGGCTTCTCTCAACTTTGTGTCTTCTACCTAGCAAGCCGTCAGACATAGTTTTGGAGAAAGAATGGTGACAAGCCTTTGCTAGTGTGGTATTGTTTTACTTGTTCGGTGGAGAGAATACTTAAATTGGTAGGAGGGTCACCAAAAACCTGGGCCTGTTGCACGTGTTGCAAATGTTTCTGCAGTTCACCTTGTTGGGTAGCTGTTTGTGAAAAGTGTGTTTCAGAACTAGATGTTCAGAAGCCGTCTGGACATGGTCCTGGGCAGCCTGCTCTAGGTGACCCTGCCTGAGCAGGGGGGTTGGACCAGATGACCTCCAGTGATTCCGGAAGGCCTTTGTCTTCCTTGTGACTCTGTGATTCTGGAATTTGTGCGGGGAGGGGCAAGCGCTGTGGGGTACGCAGGGAATGTTGTCTTAACTATGGTCTCCCTCTATCAGGAAGGCTGCGGGTGTGCTCCGTGCTGAGCGCTCAGCGCCTACGCCTGTCTGTCCAGGTACGCCAAGCAATGTGAAAAAGAGCATCATTTCAGAAGTGACTGCAGGAACTTTTGCTAGCTCAGCCAAGTTAGAGAGGGACTGCAGCTCTTGAATGCAAGTAGAGTCGTGTTAGAGAATAACCACTGGAGGTAGCTGGGTAAGCTGGCTCTGGTGACAAATGCTGAGGTGTCTTGGGTTTGTTTGTCATTTAAAGGGAAATCAAATCTGCATCAGATACGGGATCGGGGCTGTTGGGATGGAGAGCTGAAATTCTTTCTTCTTCTCACCTTCTGCTGCAGATCTGTGCTTCTGGGGGAGCTTGTGGAGCACCCGCACAAGCTCTGCAAGACAACCTGTCGGCTGCACTTGAGTGCAATAAGCCTGACTGTAGAATTCTGCTGCAGACCGTCTCTGTTACGCTTGTGGCGTTTTAGACGAAAACTTAGGTTTTGGATTGAATGTAGGGGTTTTGGCTAAAACATCGGGGGGAGGTTTTCTGCCTGCAAGTGGGAAAGAAATGGCGCAGCGGTGCTCGCAAAATCACCTGCTAACTCACTCACTAAATCCTCTTTCTGCAGGAGTAAAATATGGCAACGTGCGAGTTCGCTGAACCTGACTACTAAGGTGCTGAAAGTGTCTTTTCCATCCAGTGCTTGTGAGTTGCTTCCTGTGTTTCTGGGAAAATGTCACTGAACCAGTCATTAATGCTAATTTGAAAAGTTCTGTAATTGTCATCTTTCCCTGCTATTCAACAAAGTGGATGCTGTTTTTCTCAAAAGAACTTAGTTTTCCTTCCATGTCTTCTTCTTTGGCTTCTTCCCACTCTTTGTCCTGTTTCCTTAGAAAATGTGATGTGAGCAGTGTCACACCATGCTGTCCGTTCTCTGGTCACCAAGTAGCACTTCCCTGGAATCACTTTAGCTGCCACACCTGGCTGACAGAAAGAAAGAGTGACGCCTGTCAGCTGCAGCCTTTCTCGGTGAGAGAGCGAGTCTCTCCATGCACGAGGGAGTTAAAAGTTGACTGAGTGTGTCTTGGGTGCTGTCCTTTCCAAAAGTAAAGGGGTTTTTTGCAACTCTCCTTGCAGACTGAGCGTGTAGTTTCACACGCGCATGAGCTAGCAGAACGGCCTCCTGCCCCCAAATGGAGACGGGCAAATTCCCTCTCCTTCTCCCCAATGCATTGTCCTGCCTCCTTCCTTGTGCCAGCGTTTATGCTTGCTAGTTCTCTCTGCCAGCCAGTTTAACTCTCTAACGTGGTGGAGAACTCTCTGCTTTTCTGGGTTAGTTTCCTGCCTGCTTAGGGAGTTAGCGTGGCTCATCAAGCGCTCTAATACATGTGCAGGTAGGCGCAAGGGAAGCCGCAGGAATGCAGGAGTAGAACAAAGGAGCAGAGGGAGAGATGGGGGGCGGCAGCAAGGCCTCTCTTTTGGTGGCACTGAAGTCAACCTGTTTTGTGAAATCGTGTCTTCAGCTGCGACTGACCATATTTTTAGCTTTTTCTTCAGTAAGCCTGCCGCATCGTTGGCCTTTGAAAGTGACTTTCATGGACTGCCGTCAGTGAAAACTGACATCCCAGAACTCTGACTTGGCTGCATGTGATTCTGCTCAAACATGCAATTTCTCGGGTTTTTAATATTCTGGAGCTTTTTAATCCAAAACTCAGTCACTGACTCGTGGCACGTTCCTTTCTTTGGAAATAGTTCATGAGGTTTGAAAGTCCTAAGTACCTCGGGTGAAGAAGCGTGGTAATTTTGGCAGCTTGTGCCCAGAGTGCTTTGGTGTCGGATACAGCCGGGAGGTTGGATTCTCGTTTGCTCCTGAACATGGAGTGTGCCTGTGGCGTTTTACAGTGATCTGATTTGTAACAGAGAGAAGTAGGAATGTGGTCGCAGTCACTGTTTTCAAAGAGAGAAGAAATGCAGTTAGTGTTGGACATCTCTCTCAAAGGAGAGGCTTCACGCCTTTAACCTGCCTCTATCGAACTATTTTCCCACTGTTTTGATTTCCCAGTAATCCTTGGTTTAACTTAGCAGAGTGATGCACGTACAACATCCGAATAACCAGATCAGTATATGTGTTGTTCATAATTTATTCTAGATTTTATCTCCCTGCTTCCATATTGCCAAGGCAGATGCCTAGAAAAAAAATGTTTAAAATGCCCGCTGGCTTACTAGGGGGAGCCTGGGCACACCTGATGCGCCGGCATTTCCACATGCTTTAATACGCAGTTAATAACAGCAGCATGATTAACTTTGAAGTCAGATGAACGGTCCAGATGTGGGAGGGTTCCTTATCCGATGGTTCTTACCGGTGGTACTGGTCTGATAAGCACATCTGATGGGTACTGTAGGCAGGACTACACCGTGTCAAGGTGTGAGCTGTCCACCAGAGAAGAAGAATTTCTGATTTGGTGGGGAATTTGGGGCAGTGAGTGGCTTGCTTTTAAACTCCAATCTCCCCAGTTAGTTTAAATCCTTGAAGTTTGACTTCCCATTTGGCCACGCAAAGTTCTGTGCTCTTGGCCTGTCCAGGGAGGCAGCGGCAAAGGCAGGGTGACTCAGGGCGACTCACGGAGAGCATGCAGTTGAGAAGGTTTCTTGAATGCCCTTACCTGCCCTGCTGGAAGATACTTGTTCACTCTTTTTCTTAAAACTATCTTGCTACTAGTACAATATATTCTGTTAGTAATCATGAAGTACTTCCCTCAAAATGCTGACTCGTGCCTAGTGCAGGACCCTGACTGCTGCGTCCTGTGTTTCACGCGCTCGTTGTTTTCATGCTGGCAGAAAATACTGGGACATATTCTCAAATAGTTCCAGTGCCCGTGACTTGAAGTACAGGAGATCCCTACGCCCAGCCTTTAGAGCACAGTCTTTCTCCACACAAGTACCATTTGTATAAATTGTATTTAGTTATAAACACTTCCCTTTATTAACTTTGTGTTGCTCCCAGAGCCTAGCCTTCAGAACTAGCTGTAACCTCCTATGCCGTAAGGAAAACAGGTTATTAGTGCACGCTGGAAGAAGCAATCCTAAAGCTTTGGTTGCAGGAGAACATGTCTGGTACAGATAACACAATATGCTTTGTGTGCACATTTAGGTGGCTGGCTGTACTGCTTTGTAGCACGCGGTAAGGGCTCTGTTTGATGCCTGCGTTGGTCAGCATGCGTAACACCCAGGCATAGTGAACTACATTTAGTATGTTCCTTTTGAGACTCCATGGAGAAAGCAGTGCTGTTTGAACAAGGTGATTAAATCTGTCTTGTCTTGCGGAGGCTTTTTCAGTAACCATTTCAGGACTTGCAAAACACAGTTACTTGGAGGCGTTTGTATTTCCACGTGTAGGGACTCTCTCTTCTCAAGGCGCCTATTTAATCTTGTAAATCACTTCAGCTTTTAAGTTTTTCCACCAGAAAATCTCTCTTGATGTACTGAAATGTGAAGTCTTTGTGGAGCACCTCCAGAAGCATCTGAAAGGCCTGGAATTGTTTGTGAAATACTGCAGAGGTGTGGTAAGGACAGGCAATTGGAAGGAAAGGACTGGAATAAGGAATACGAGGCTTTAAGTATAGAAAAAAATCGGTGTTTTAAAGTGCAGTGTTCTGTTTACCTCATAAGTGTATGGAAAATTACGCTGGAATTGATGAGCTGTGAAAGTCTGTATTGCTTGTAAGGTGAAAAATATCGAGAGTCCATTTTGTGGAAGAGCTTGAGAATGAAGGTAGTTAAGAACTTAGTATTCCTTCGTGTTCAGAATAAACATGCAAAAAGTGAACAAGACATACATGATGCGTGAAATCTAGCAGAAGGCAAGGAACAATAAGGAATAAAGTCTAAAATCAAGGGAAAGGACAAATGGAAACTTCTACCTGTTACTGAGAAGCTTTTTAAAAGATGGTTTTTCTCAGATCGCATCTTCCTAACCTACGTGAGTAGACTTGGACGCAGGGTATTGGGTTTTTTTTTCCTCCTATTTACCTTGTCAGTACCTCCGCGTCACTTTTTATTGGTGATCTCGTAGGCATCGGGAAAGCAAAGGGTTCTCCTTTTGCTCTGCTGTGAGATCCAAAACTGTCCTGCGTGCCATTTTTTTGAGGAAAAGAGCTACAGGAGATGGATAGGAGAGTATTCACTGCAGACTGATGAAACTTCTGTCAATCTCTGTGGAAGGGTGGCTAGCTGACAGAGGCCACGACATCTATATGAGCAACCCAAGCTATGCTGTGAGGGGTTAAGTGCCTGCTGTCAGTGAAGTAGCCTTGAGAGATTCAAGGTGGAAGTTGAGCAATTGAGCAAGCGGAAGAGGAGGAGCAGAGTGGTGGTGTTTACCATTCCGAAGTCGGACCTAGGCAGCCCCTTCCGCATCGTGACTAACCAAGGCAGACGAATCGGGCATGGACTAGGGGCGCGTGAACGGGAACTAATAACCAATCCTATGCATTGTTTAAGCACGTGTATATTTAGAACACTATATAACCCGCCATGTAGTTTTAATAAACGAGGCTGATGCTTGTACTCATATTGAGATTGTCGTCAGTAACTCCGGACCGCCGCCCCGACTCCGACATCTGGTAGCAGAGGATGGTTAATTCCCGAACCTCGAGACTGCGGTAAGAGCAGCAAGAGAGGGGGAGTCGGGAGAAAGGCGACTGGGAGTGTACTGCCAAAAATAGTATAGGGCAGATACGGAGCGTCTGGCCAGCACCTCCCAGGGGGACGGCTGCTATCATGGAAGGGGAAGCAGCCGCTACGTTGCTCGCAAGCATACTCTCTAAGAGAGGGATCGAGACAACGGTGAAACAGCTGACCAAGTTAATAAAGTTGGGACAGCGGTTGGGACATTTTAAGGACACTCACACGTTGTTTTCCGTGCTTGAATGGCGAGAGTTGGGCGATACGATGTGGCGAAAGACTATTGAAGGCGATGAGAAGGTTGAAAAGGAAGTAAAATCGGTGCGTGAGCTCTGGAAAGATGTTTTAGAGACGCTAAAAGTTATGAAAGCGGAGAGAGAGGTTGCGTGCGCAGCTGCGCAGATGCTCACGCCTACGCCGGAAAAAACAAAGAGTGCGGGACCGAAGCATGGGTTAGTTGCTCGGTTGTTTGGACCCCCTTCTCTCGCTTGTCGAGGGGTGGTGGTGACCCCCTGTAAAGATGCCATCGAACTGAGGGAAAGAGTGGAAGGAGAGACATTTTCAAGGGAAGCTGGCGGGGTCTCTCCCCCGAATATTCCAGCTCCAGCTCCCTTGCAGGGAGGGGCAGAAGGGGAAAAGGCGGAAGTTGCTAAGACAGAAGCGAGTCGGACAAGTGAGGGAAACGAGGAAGTGCAACAGGTCCAAGTGCAAGCAGAGGAGTGGCCACCGCCCTCTGCGCCGCCTCTCTACCCTCCCCTACCGCCATCCGACACCTCCTCTGCGTCGTCAACACCCCCAGCTGGAGAGGCAGAAAAGAGATCTACCGGAGAGACGAAAAAACTCCTCAAGGAGGTGGTTCGAGAGCTAAAGAATTTGACGACGACGCTTCAGCAAGAGACTCCAGTTAACAAGCGAGCTGGGACGGAGGACTGTACCCGCCCCTGTCTTTCTGGGCCTCCAGCGGTAACTCGACCTGGCCGTTGGAGTGGTATTGTTAGAGACGCCCTCTTAGATGGGCAGTGGGAGGTGGCCTCGGGTCTTGGTCCGTTGGCTTGCCCCGTTGTACCAACACAGGGAGGGCGAAAATGGGAACCCCATGATTGGAAAATTTTACAGCAGGCAAAAAATACTGTTTCTCAGTATGGGGTAAAATCCGAAGCCGCACGGCAAATTGTAATTTGGCTTTTCGATGCAGACGTACTCTGTCCTTATGACTGCCAAGCGTTAATGCGATTATTGTTAACTCCTACCCAATTTTTGTTGTGGGGATCCTCTTGGTCTCAACGAGCGGCTGCCGCCGTTGCCCGACACCAACAATTGGGAGACCCTCTCTATGGGATAACGGTTGAGATGTTGGTGGGAGGAGGTCAATTTGCTGATCACCATGTTCAAACGACCTTTCCAACCAATATATTGCAGCTCTCTGCAAAAATTGCTTTAGAAGCCTTTTTAAGCCTGCCAGGGTCGTCAGCCCCTTCTTTTAGCACTCTAACTCAAGGAGCAACAGAAAAATACAATCATTTTGTTGATAGGCTTTGGGATGCAGTAATGAACCACCCAGATCTGGGTGATGAAAATAAACAGCAGATGTTTTGGATTTTGGCCTTTGATAATGCCAATAAGGCCACTAAAAGTATCTTGGCAAGCTTACCTAAGGGTGCGGGGGTGGATGAAATGCTTTCTCGGGTGGAAAGGGCGGGAGCACAGCGTCAAAATGAGGCTATCGCAGCCGCAGTACAGGGCGCAGTAAAAGAGGTAATACAGCCCTTGGCTGCTGCAGCACAACAAGTTAAACCCCCTGCATTAGCTCAGCCATTCAAAGGAAACTGCTACCGCTGCGGTGAACCAGGGCATAGCCGGCGTAATTGTCGAGCTCCTGTATGGTGTGAACGATGTCAAAGTGATACTCACTCCTCAAAGGCCTGTTTGGGAAACTCCAAAGCGAGCGCGAGGAAGGGCCGCGCGCAGACAAAAATGGCCCCCCCCGCCCACCCCAGCGGTCAACAACAGGGTTTTTCGAACACGCTACTCGCGCAACAGCCGGGAGCCTGGGATTTGACTTGGAGACCGCAATAGAAGTAACATTGCTCTGTTCACAGGTTCAAAAAATTCCAAGCACGGCCTTTGGGCCATTAGTAAAGGGATCAAAAAGAATTGGGGGGTTACTCATGGGCCGATCCTCATCAGGGATTAAGGGATTAATTGTAATTCCGGGGGTAATCGATGCCGATTTTACCGGGCAGATATGTATAATGGCATATACCCTTAATCCCCCATTATATATTCCAAAAGGTAGCAGGATTGCCCAACTGCTGGCTTTTGATAACATTCTAGGGGACTCACCCAGCGCGCCCTGTATAAGAGGCAATCAAGGTTTTGGGTCTACTGGTCCCGCTGTCTGTTTTACACTAAGCATGGATCAGAGACCTTTAGAATGGGTAATAGTTACCCAGGATGGGCATTCTATCTCATTAACAGCTATGCTAGATTCAGGTGCCGACGTGACCATAATCAGTAATACCAGGTGGCCCCGTGAATGGGCTTGTGAAGCTATCAAAACCACAATTGCCGGAGTTGGAGGCAGCTCTATTCCCCATATTAGCAAGCAGCCGGTAATTTTCCAATTTCCAGAGGGCCAACAAGTAGCCCTCAGGCCTCACGTGATGGCGTTGCCTGGTGGGCTACAAGCTCTCATAGGTCGCGACATTCTGGGACAGTTAGGAGTGGTAATGACTACAACACCTTTTCGAGACAGGGCCCTGGAGGGCAGCCGCCCAACCCTCCATTGACCTGGATATCAAACGATCCGGTCTGGGTTGACCAGTGGCCCATGACTGAGGAGCGGTTGCAAATTGCGCGCCAGCTGGTGGCGGAACAGTTAGAAGCGGGGCATATTCGACCTTCTGTTAGCCCCTGGAACACCCCTATTTTTGTTATTCCTAAGAAAAGTGGGAAATGGAGATTGTTGCATGACTTAAGGAAAATTAATGAAACTATGCAACCCATGGGAGCTCTGCAACCAGGTATCCCATCACCAAATATGATACCACAGGAGTGGCATATCCTTATAGTAGATTTAAAAGATTGTTTTTTCACCATCCCTTTACATGAGCAAGATTGCTGCCGATTTGCATTTTCAGTGCCCACTATCAATAAGGCGGAGCCAGCAAAGAGATATGAATGGGTTGTCTTGCCGCAAGGCATGAAAAACTCTCCTACTTTGTGCCAGTTGTTTGTTGCCTGGGCGCTACAGCCAATAAGATTGGCGTGGCCAAAAACGATAATTTATCATTACATGGATGATATCCTCTGTGCACAGCAAGCCCCATGGTCCGAGGCCCATATCGAAAAATTGTCTAAGGCACTGGGCATTAAAGGTTTACAAATTGCCCCTGAAAAAATTCAAAGGGCCGCACCTTGGAAATATCTTGGGTGGATTATTGATCAAGCAAAAATTCGGCCCCAAAAGATACAACTAACTACTGAGCTGGCGAATCTGAAAGATTTGCAGACCCTTCTTGGAGAGATTCAATGGATTAGAAATTGCGTTGGAATTACAAATACGGACCTTCAACCGTTGGTACGTAGTTTACGGGGTACCCACCCCGCAAACCGCGTCGATATAGGACCGGAGCAGCTCCAAGCCATCTCTAAGATATGCGACAAGCTAACAAGGGCTTGGACTAGCCGACGTATATTAGAAATGCCAGTATCATTACTGATTTGCAATGCCACTGATTCCCCTTTCGCTGTGATTTGTCAATGGCAAAAAGAAGTGGGGGAAGATTCCCCTTCCTTATCTAGCAATGCCACTGACAAACACAGCAAAGAGGAAAGCAGGGAACAGAAAAATAAAAGGGCAACAAATAAGGCACCAGAGTTTGTCATATTAGAATGGGTTTTTTCAAAAATACAGCCACGAAAAAGCGTACTAACACGACCAGAAGCAGTGGCTGAGTTAATTCAAAAGGGGAGAACGAGAATAGTGGAGATAACGGGACATGAACCGCATGACATAAGCATACCTGTCACTGCAGCGGACCTGGAATGGTGGTTGCGTCATGTCATAGCATTACAGGAAGCATTGCTAGGTTATGAAGGGACGGTGCATTCCAGGAAACCAGCAGGCCGATTACTGCAGGTACTGAAAAACAACACCTGGATGGAACGGCCTAAAGTGGTAGAAAAGCCTATTGTGAACGGAATAACAGTCTTTACAGATGCGGGAAAGAAAAATAAGCGTGCGGTGTGTGTCTGGCAGGAGGGAACGTGCTGGAACAAGCATTTTGTACAATTCGAAACAGGGGACAGTCTGCAGACACTAGAACTAAAGGCCGTGGCTTGGGCGTTGTTAAATTGGCTGACGACACCACTGAATGTGGTCACGGACTCTCTGTATGTGGTTGGGTTGGTGCCAAGGCTGCAAGAAGCATTGGTGAAGGACGTACAAAACCCACAGTTGGGGCAGCTGTTTTTAACAATTCGGGGTCTGTTGACACAACGCACGGAACCGTGCTGTGTCATTCATATAAGGAGTCACCAGCTCAAAGTAGGGTTAGGAGAAGGAAATCAGTTAGCTGATTCCCTGGTGAGCGCTGCCTGTCCTATGCCTCCATTGGATAAATTCGCCCAGGCTCGGCAGGGACATGAGACGTTCCATACGAATGCTAGGAGTTTAAGGTGCCAATATGGAATCTCTGAGGCCGAAGCGCGCTCTATTGTAAAAGCATGTCCAAAGTGTGGAGGACAAGGGCCTGGAATCGGTATGGGGGTGAATCCTCGGGGCCTTAAGGCCCTGGAAGTATGGCAAATGGATGTTACACATGTGTCGGAATTTGGAAAGCTTAAATATGTCCACGTGTCAATCGATACCTTCTCTAAGTGCCTGTGGGCCACAGCGTTGCCTGGAGAAAAGGCCCAACATGTATGTAAGCATCTATTAGCCTGTTTTGCCGTTATGGGTGTGCCCGAACAAATTAAAACAGACAACAGTCCTGCCTATACTAGTGAGAAAGTACGGAAGTTTATGCAAATGTGGGGTATCAAGCATGTAACTGGAATCCCGTATTCCCCTACGGGACAGGGAGTTATAGAAAGAGCCCATCAGGTGATAAAAGACTATTTATTAAAGCAGAAGGATGAGGAAAAAGATCCCCAGATGAGATTGTTGAAGGTCCTGTTCACCCTTAATTATCTCAGTATTATGGGAGACAGAGGAGAACCTGCAATAGTTATTCACAACCGCCAAATTATGTTGAGTGATCAAACAGCTCTGCCAAGGCTGAGAGTAAATTATCGAGACCCTCGTACAGGGGACTGGAAGGGACCTGTCTCAGTCATATTTAATGGGAGAGGATATATGTGTGTCTCCACAGGTGAGGGACCAATTTGGGTGCCTAGTCGCGCAGTAAGACCAGCGCTGGAAGGTTGATGACAGAACGAGGGAATGTGTTGTTTTAACCTCTCCGATCACTCCAGTTCCATACACGAAAAATTAAAACAGTTACAAGACAACTTCCATAAAATCACCATAAACGAATCAGGGCTTGATGCATGGTTGAAAGAGCTGGGCATAACGGGATGGCTAATGGATATTGTAAAAACTCTTTTTATGTTATCATTTGTAGGAATATTATTATTATTTGTATTAAGTTGCGCTCTTAGATGCATAAAATCGCTTGTAAACCGCCTTTTAACCCACGCTTGGCTTGCTCAAGAAGAAGAGAAGGGAATTGTGGAAGGGTGGCTAGCTGACAGAGGCCACGACATCTATATGAGCAACCCAAGCTATGCTGTGAGGGGTTAAGTGCCTGCTGTCAGTGAAGTAGCCTTGAGAGATTCAAGGTGGAAGTTGAGCAATTGAGCAAGCGGAAGAGGAGGAGCAGAGTGGTGGTGTTTACCATTCCAAAGTCGGACCTAGGCAGCCCCTTCCGCATCGTGACTAACCAAGGCAGACGAATCGGGCATGGACTAGGGGCGCGTGAACGGGAACTAATAACCAATCCTATGCATTGTTTAAGCACGTGTATATTTAGAACACTATATAACCCGCCATGTAGTTTTAATAAACGAGGCTGATGCTTGTACTCATATTGAGATTGTCGTCAGTAACTCCGGACCGCCGCCCCGACTCCGACAAATCTCAAAAATATGTATGGCTGACAGGAGTCTCTTTTTTGCATTTTGTCTGTATTTACAGTGAAGAATGCAAGAGCTAACAGCTCAGGTAACGAGTAGTCTGCTGCAGTTTCCAGCGGTGACTATTCAGGCATTTGGGGAAGATGAGACAACCCCCGATTCTGTGCTGCGTGGGAAGTTTTCCAGAGGTGAGCGTTTTCCTTTGAATTGGGTCTTGCTGTAAAGTTGTTATTGCCTGGAGGTTACCTGAAGCACAGGGTCACAGTATCAGCTGTGTCTGGTTGGTGCTGTTCAGATGCATCAGGTTTCGAGAGAACAAAAAGGAAGTTTTAACTACAAAAATGCTAATATTGAAACATTAGTATAGTTAAACATTGAAATTACAACAGCCTGCACCAACCTTGTGCTATTAAAATAATTTCCTTACGCATGCCGAGTCAGTGAGCCCTCCGCAATTTCTAATTCAATAAAAGGCAGATTTCAAAAAAGTAATAGTGTTGTTTTGGGCTGTATTTATTTGTACCATTATAACATCACATGCAGAAATAGTTCTTCTACAGTGTTACAGAGGCAGCCCCCCCTGCTTTTTCTTTTCTAGTCTGAATAAAAGCAGAAGGAAGAGGATAGATAGCCCTGTTGAGCACTGCAGCCAGATTTCCAAAGTGTTTAATAGGACGCAGATGAGTATCCAGTGAGAGTTGCTGAAAGTGGCTAAGCAGAGTAGGTAGTTGACTTTGTAGGTGACCTGAATGTAGAGCTGGGTGCCTATCTGGATGTCCAGGCTTCTGTTGAGACCACGTAGAATCTGTCTCCCTGACTGTCAGTGTAGTAATTGAGTTAATACTTCCTTTGGGTTGGAAGTAGTTCAGTGAAACAAAATGTGTTAAATTGTCTCTGTAATCGGCATGTGTAAAAGTGTAAATTCACTCACGCAGTGCCCATTTTAGGGTAATTCCTTGCTGAAGTCCAAATCCCTGCCCAAAGTAGGCATGTGCCAAGCAAAGTTAATAAACTGGAAATGAATTGGCTTAGATTTGTTATATGTGAAGAATGGTTTAGGGCTTTTATTCCCGTCTGTATTTAGTTGATTTCTAGCAAAACCAAGCCGAATATGGTACAAAGACTATAGATCAATATATTGTAATCTTTATCCCAAACAATGAGAATTCTTCAGTGCAGGAATGACAAGTACAAATGCAAAATAATAAGGTGGCTAATTTTAAGATGTATTGCTTGAGGATTTCAGTGGGTGATTTTAAATAAGTGATGAGAATTAAGTGAGTCTGTCTTCCTCTGTTAGGTCCTTTTATTGAAGAAAAGGGGCAGCGCCTGTGATTTTCCAGTTGTTTTCGATCTTTGGCTGGGAGTTGGCTTTAGTCAGCTTTCTCTCCTCTTCCAGGGAGAAATGGCCTGGCGTGGTTGGCGTGTGGTCCTCAGCTTGAGGTAGGGAACGCTGTGACAGGAGAGCAGCTCTCTGCATGCCGTTTCAGCGGAGTACATGAGCAGCCTCCCACCATTCGCGTGGTAAAGGAGTTCTCCTGGCAGAAGAGAACTGGACTGCTGGTTGGCTTGGAAGAAGCAAAGGGAAGTGTTCTCTGCCTGGACGACCTTGGAACATCAAGAGTGGTTAAAGCAGTTGTTCTTCCGGGAAGGGTAGGCCCTTTTTCATGGGAGAAGCGAAGCTTTTCTGTTGTTAGGTGCTGCGTAATGCTGTTTCAGGAAAAGCTTTGGAGCGTCTCTTTGCCAGGAGGTATTTTTTCTATATTGCGTCACCATACTGTCAGTGCAGAGTATGCAGTCGAGAGCGCCTTGATGTAAAACCATGGGCTTAATGGTACCATTATCTTTTGAGTTTCCTGGTAGTAAAACAAGTTCTCTGGTTTTATGGTAGAGCACGTAGACACCTAATTCTCCACTTCCACAAAAAGGCCTTGAAAACGATCTTTTTTTGGCCAGAGTGAAAAAGAATCCCTCCCCGCCCCCCCTTTCAAGTGTCTCTAACATCCATGTCCTAAATGGTTCATTTCTGTCAGAAATGCTGTCTTTAAAGTATCTCAGACTTCCACAGTTGTGCTGTAAATGACTAAATCTCTGCTCTAGCAGTCAGTATTGTCCTGGGATGTGTTGCAGGTGCTGGAAGGTCTGTCTTAATGAAGACCTTGTGATAAAGTTGCATGCAGACTGCTTCGCGTGTTGAAGAGCAGCGTGCACTTCTCCTCAGTTGGAGTTAGCTTTTTCTTGAACAAGCTGCTGTTCTTTCTGCCGTTGTTTTCGGCTGGCTTTTTAAATTTGTGTTCCTATTCATGAAAGTGCTGGTGTGCAATTTTTGCTTTCCCTGGTTGCTATTTTGATTCTAAATGGGGACTGGTGTAAATATACTAAATATGCTATCTCCCTTCCACACTTCCTAAAAATATTTCATTCCCATGGAAATGGTGTGTCTACCATGCAACTTGACCGCTGCCTCGTCTGACTTAGAGCCATGATTTGCCCTAATACCTGTTTGGCAAAGGTGGCGTAGACTGTATCCCAGTGCTGGTGGGCTGTGAGCAGTGGGAGAACGAGATTGAGTTTTGTCTTTCTTACGGAAGTCCCTTCAATATGATAGAGTTTCTTGCATATAACTGATTTTCTATGTTTTCTTCGTGTTAATGGTTTCGAAGTAGGAAATGGAAATTGGTAAGCTGTAATAATAGAATGCACCATTGCAGTTGACGTTTACTCAGTTAAATAACTGTAGGAAATCTAGTAAATGGAAGGCAGTAACGGATTTTTGTACAGGGCTTTTTTTTTTTTTTTCTTTTTTCTTGATATAATTGGAAACAATGCTTTGTTTTCAAGTCTTATGTTCCTAATTCTGGCTTCACTTTTGAGTGATTTCTATTTAGCTTGTGAAACAGCTTAAATATTAACTTGTAGTTTTCTTGTAGGTAACTGCTATAGAACCCATAAGTAATCCCGGAGGAGCCAGTGTGAGCCCTCAGCACCTACATCAGACTCTGCGATGGCTCTTTGGAGTGTCAGCGGTGGCTACAGATGTTGGTCATCTACTTCTGGTTGACCTGTGTTTGGATGATCTCTCTTGCAGTCAGGTGGAAAATGAAGCATCGGGTAAGCTTGCAGTTTTTAAACTTGAATTTAAAAGTAAGAAAATGTGTGTCTTTTAAATCAAAAATATGCATCCCACTTTGAAGACAGTGGTGCGCAGACATTTACGACTACTGATTACAGATGGCGGTGTGACATCGTGTAGTCCTGAACGGATTAAAACTGGGAGTGGCTTAATACTTCTTCTAATGTTACAAATACCCCCCGCCCACCAGGATCCCTATGTCACTATGATTCTTGCCAGCAAGGTGTAGGAACCTTACCATCTGAGTCAGTGCAACTGCCTGGTAGGAAGGTGTGTCGGACGTGCCCTATTTCTTTGGAATGTTCTTCTGCTTCTGTTAATTGACTTGGGGCAAATTTTAGGCTTGTTTGTTAAACTAAAACTGACTTACCAAAACCCGTGCATTTGGATGAACAAAACCTCTAAGTTGTGTATTCCGATTGCATACACTGTTTTGGCTCTTACAACAGTGGCTTTAGGAGTTGATGCCACTTCAGATAGCTTCCTCATGAGGCCTAAACTCTTGATCTGCAGAGTCCAGAAGAATTTGTCTATGACAGTTACACTTTTACCTGGTTTTGAGATAGGGTTGAGAATAGCTGTCCAGTCAGAGAGTTCTTATGTTCTTTGAATACGTAGAAAATGGAAACAGCAAGCAAAGTGTTGCATAAATGGGTATTTTGCCTGGGATGGTAGAATTAGGTTATACATGTTGTCACATCAGTGTTTAAAATGCAACCTAAATGGCATAACACATTCATTTATTGCGTGGTTTTGTGTGCGTAGGTCTAGTAGTTGCCACTAGAATTCCCGCTGACGTTCCACAAAGAAGAGAAGCTGTGACCGGAGAAGGGAGACATCTCTGCTTTCAACTACAAAATCCTTCAGGAACAGCAATATCAACCCTGTGCTACATAAGCAGAAGCAATCATCTCGCTGTGGGTTTTTCAGACGGCTACCTGTCACTTTGGAATATGAAAACTCTGAAGCGGGAGTAAGTAAGCCTTTGCACTTGGTCATGCCGGGAGGTGCAGGGGTCTCGATGTTTTGCTTAAGGAGGAAGTATGTTAATTTAAAGAGAACTTTTTCAGGGACGGAAATGTTGAGTGTAATCTTGGAATGTTTAGAAATCCCCTTCTGAAATAACTATGAAGTCATACTTTAAGTGGATTAAGTGGACGGCCTTCTCCCCAGTGGACTAGGATTGTTACCTTTATTGTGCCTGTGGATTGAGGAATTGCAGAAAGCATGCTTCTTTGGGTTATGTCAAGCAGTTAGGATGTGACCGAGCTGCTTTCTATAAGAGAGTTTGTTCTATCAGCAGTATTCAGTGAAGCAGGAAATGTGTGTGTCTCGATGAAACAGATTTTAAAAATGATTTCTCAGAACCAGTTCCTGCAATTAGGACATACATTGAAAGGCTAAAGTATGTTAATGATGTGATTTTGGTGATAATACTCTTAGAAGTGTCCAGGTAGAAACTAGTAAGACATGAAAGATCAATAGCTGATCTGTGCCTGAAAATACATTCTTTCCCACATTTCAGCCCTGACCAAAAGAGGGGATTGACCCATTGCAAGGCATCGAGGCATGTGAATGAAAGTCTGCTTGGAGCACTTCGAGATGAGAACAATTTATAAGCAATTATAAATTTACAAGCAATAAGTCAATTTATAAGCAACAGAAAAATGAGAGAGATGATTTCAAATCTGCCAAAGAGCAATCTCGCTTGAAATATTTGACCAAATTCAGATAGGGATTCACTTAAGCAAATCTGCAGTTGCTCACCGGAAACTCTTGGATGCATAAATAGAGGGTGGAGGAATAGTTAGGTGGCAAGAATAGATTGTGAAGGTACAAATAAGGTTCAGAAATCTGGAAGAGAAATGCTTTACATAGTCCAAGTAAAGAAACGAGAAACTACTTCTGTTTGGCGCTGTTTTCAGCTTGCTCAGAAGAGATGCTGCATTTGAAGTTCAATATTGCAGCAGGCGACAAGAGGAGGAACAATCTTTTGCCTGGCAGCTGAAGTAATCTTTGATGTTCCTCCTCTTCCTCAGGCAGAGGAGGAGATAAACCCAGGTTATTGCACTTGATGGACAGTAATTTCCTCACCTCTTGACTGTTGCATAAAAAGTAGGCATTTCCTTGACTCACTTGTTTGAGATGGGAGTATGACCTTCCGTACTTTGAGGAGAAGCATGTAAGGTGCTCTTTGTTCAGAAGATGCTTCTACCCTTCTACAAACAGTTAGGGCCAGTAGGCTCACCTTGTTTCTTTTTCTTTTTTTTTTTTTTTTAAACCTGTAGGCACCACTCTCAGCTTGAAGGAGGAAGGATTCCTGTCTACGCTGTTACTTTTCAAGAGCCTGAGAATGATCCTCGCAATTGTTGCTACTTGTGGGCTGTTCAGTCTACACAAGAAAGGTGAATAGAAACTTACTATAAGCCATTGATTTTCCTTTTTTAATATTTGTTCACATACAGTGGACACACGTTTTTGTTTATTTAGCTGTGCAGAAGATCCTCTCAGGTACGGAAGGTGCTGAGCTGATGGTGCAATTTTTACAGGATTTAAGAGATGAAGAGGGACCTACTAGTTCCTAGCTGCCGAACGAAGGCACGGCGACAGTGGCTACATTTTTGTGCTTGCATTCTGAAATGATTTCCTTTGTTTCTTGATGACTGCTTCCTGATTTGCTCCATACTCACACCATGGTATTAAAATACCATTAAAGGTAGTGGAGGCTGCAGATCTAGACCACTGAACGTGCCGACACAAGAGCCTGCTGCCCCTAAAGGAGGAGGTGACAGTATGGCCGATTACCTTGTGCCAGCTTTAGCCTTTGTGAGCCGGTTCAGCTCGCCTGGCAGAGAAACTGTTCAGCAGCAAAGTCAATGGTTTCCTGCTGGGCTCATGAATGAAATCAGGATGTGGAAGGGTGCCGTGTATTCAGGAGAGGGAGCGGAGCTTTGGTGGTAAGGGAAGGGGAGAAGGATCTCACCCTTTCAGCATCAGCTCAGCTGTTCACAGAGTGGCAATCTTTTTCAGTTTGACTTTAAAGCAGTTCTGAGGGAGAACTCTTCACTCTGAAGAACTATTCCCAACCATTTCTAGTCCAGACAACATATGAAAGCTTTCAAGTTGTATGGTTAGCATTTGCCCCAGAAGCTGTGAGTGTCCAAATTTCCTCCTTTGTGTTCTGGCGGCTAAATGTGACCAATGATCATGTTTTGGCAAGAGCTGTTTTTCTTTTCAGCGAGACAATGCTATTAAGGAACCTTCAGTCTAGATCTAATGAAAGGATAATGAGGACTATAAAGCAGCTTTGTAACCAAATTTCCATAATTTATACCTTTTTCAGGGAAGGTGATGTTGTGAGTTTACATCTGTTGCAGTTAGCATTTGGTGGCAGAAAACGCTTGGCATCAGGACAAGTCATGTATGAGGTAAGACGTGCGCGTATGTGAAAGGATGGAAATAGTCATTCTCTCTAAGTGAGTATCACTTCAGTTGGCAGGGGTAATATTGACCATGAAAATTCAGAGATGACTAAGAAAAAAATCTTTTGCTGAGTCTTCTTGGGCACGGCCTTTGTCCCTACTTTTTGAAAACAGGTCATACAATTTTATACTGCAGTGTCGTGTGTTCCAACCAGGCTCATCTGCAAAGAGCCCGTATAAATTTAATTCCTGAAGAGGAAGCAGCTTTTACAAATAAAATTATTCTTCATTTAAACACCAACTGAATGGCAGGTAGGAAGAGAAGAGAGGGCTTTGAATAGCTCTGTTTAACCAAACTGCAGACTTGAATAAGCATCTCTCTGTCTCCCTTTCTTAAAATATGGTCATACAGCTTTATTCTGTTCTGATCTTTGGGGTTATGTTCTTGTTTTTCTTTTGAGCTCCGTCAGCAGGACTTCAAATGTAATGTACCTACAGGGTCTCTTCAGTGCTCATCCTGAAACAGTAGCTTTAAAGATAACTCTTTCTACTCTTTGGCTGGGTTACCGATGAAATCTACTCTTGAAGCCAGCAGAATACCTAAATACAGTAAACAGTGGTATGATTTGGTCAAAAAAGTATAAGTACGTTTTTAGAACTGGCTCCAAAAATGTTGTGTTTAAAATATAGATGAACTATCCTTACATCTCTGATATCTAACAGATAGAAGACGCATGTGTATAACGTATAATCCTATTCAGCAGCATTCTTGAAACCCTTGCAAAATCTTTTCGAGGGGAAAGTAATCTTAATTCAGAGCAATTCTTTCCTCCTATTTGGATACTTTCTCTTGCATACGCTCAACAGGTATGGAATGAAATAGGGGCGATTCTTCTATCGTGGTGCTCTGTTTTTATGGGGACTGTGCATTTTGATTTTTTGGAATGAGCTTAAATTTTGACCTTTTTCCTTATAGCTAGGAGAGCTCCTTCCTCACTGGTAAATGTTGCTTTTGAACAGATAAAGGCCAGGTGCTTGGAAAAGGTGGTGTTTCTTTACAATGCATTCTCTCTCATGGTGACAACGTATAAGTACCTTCACGTGATTCGGCATGTTCTAAATATGGATGTCCTCTCTTTATCTTTGTTGATGTGCAGTTTTTTATGGCATAAAAGTACAGCGCTCTAGAGGAACGGAGCACCCTGACTGGGTTTTTTGCTTTAAAAGGGCTTTCGTTGCAGTTCACTTCTGCATCACTTGTAGTGCTCTGAGCACTGTGGCAGGTTGATAGGAGAAAGTTTCTTTAATCTTTCTCCAGTTTCATTTTTGAACTTCCCCTTTCTTTTACCCTCTTTTAAAAGCTATTTGTAGCTACAGTCTCAGCAGTGGCAAAGACAATACTTTATACTGTGGGCTTCCTGGGAAAAAAACCCAGATGTCTATAGCCCTTCCTTTCGTGGCTACTTTGTTCTGTCTCCATACTTCAACATCACAATGTGGGACCTTTTACTATTTGGGAATTCTTTGCCTCGGTCATCTTCTTTTCCTGAATAAGATGTGAGGAGGGTCAGTTTTCACCTCAGAAGGCTGAAACATTTCAGCAGCTTTTAAATATGGGTCTACTAGAACTTCCAGCTGACACTCTTTAAAAACTGGACACAAAGTGATTAAATAATGCTGTTGTGCTTGTGACCTGAGAAAGCTGTGGTGTAGTTAATGGAAGACTTTTAAGCCTCTACAGCCTCTGCAACTGCTAATCCATTCCCAGGCTTGTAAGAGGGGACAGGCACCAGTCTCTGGATTTGAGATATTTTACTCCCCTGCTGTTTCTGCTTCCTTGTGATGAGTGTTGTGGAAGGTTGGAACACGAACCAATCTTACAAGGCAGTTGAAGGGAGAACTAAACCGCTGGGCGCCCTGGGGAGAAAAGACGGCTTCTTCAGCTAGCTTCCAGAGGAGCCACTTACACATGTAGCTTCATACCAAGACCTGATAACACCTACTGCCAAAACAACCCGCCAAACAACTCCCAAACCCCCCAAAAACCCCAACAGGTGCAAAGCTTTTACAGCCATACTTACCCGTTACGATTTGACACATAATTCTCTTGCATGTCAGATGTAGTTTCTCTTTGCCATCAGAAATAACCATGTGGGAAATATACAGTACAATATGCATGTTATATGAGATATATGCATTCTGTCATACTTAGGTATAATGTCTGTTTTTATCTCCAAATGACCTTTTCTCTCTCCTCTTATTTTTTTCCCTAGGGTTTGGAATACTGTCGTGAAAGGTACAGTTTAGATCTCGCGGGTGGAGTCTTTCCCTTGAGAGGGCAGAGCAGCAATAGCAAATTACTCAGCTGTCAGACTGTAGAAAAATTTCACAACCGCATTGACAGAGAAGATAGCGTTGATGAAGGTTTGTTCTGATGTCTGTGTTTGGTTATTCTAAACTAAATGGTTTTGGAATCTGAGCAATGAATGCTGTTCTGTACGCAGAGTCTGAAAGTCTGAAATATCTGTATAGACTAGCTTGTCGGGCTTATTTAAAAAGAACAACTGGGTGCTTAGGTTATGTGGGACTTGTTAAAATAAAACCTATTTTTCCTTTAATGCTTGCTGACCTGCTATAGCGATGTATGGTGAGGTCATCTCTATAATGCTTATCAGTCGTTGTATTCCTCCAGCTGTCTTCTTTGAACAGTAAGATCATCATTCCCTCCATTGCTTAGGAATGTTACCTGAACTTTCTTTTTTCCCCCTCTTCAAACCTATGTCTGCATCTGCATCCAGCTGGCGGCCGGTCACAAGTGGTGTTCCCCAGGGCTCAGTATTGGGGCCAGTTCTGTTTGATATCTTTCCCAACCATCTGGATGAGCCGGCACTGTGCCCGGCTGGCCAAGAAGGACAATAACATCGTAGCTTGTACGAGAAATAGTGTGGCCAGCAGAACTAGGGAAGGGATCGCCCCCCTGTACTCGGTACTGGTGAGGCCGCACCTCAAATATTGTGTTCAGTTTTGGGCCCCTCAGTACGAGAAAGACATTGAGGTGCTGGAGCATGTCCAGGGAAGGGCAATGAAGCTGGCAAAGGGTCTGGAGAACAAGGTTTACCTTGGATATTAGGAAACATTTCTTCACTGAAAGGGTTAGGAAGCATTGGAACAGGCTGCCCAGGGAAGCGGTTGAGTCACCATCCCTGGAGGTATTTAGAAGACGTGCAGACGTGGCACTTAGGGACAGGTTTAGTGGTGGACTTGGCAGGATTAGGTTTACGGTTGGGCTCGATGATCTTAAGGGTCTCTTCCAACCTAAATGATTCTATGAGTCTATGATCTGCCTGTCCATTTTTTCCTCTCTCTATCTAATAGGTTCCTACACCTACAAGTTCTTAAAGCAATAGCTTTTGGCTTTCCTTGTCCATAGACACAGTTAAAACTCTTAGGATGTCTTTCATTATCTTGCAATAATTAGATATGCACCTCTGGGTTTACGTATTCATTTATGCTCTGAGCATATCTTTGAGCCTGCTGCAGTGATAACTTTCATAGCCTTTTGTTTTGACTGCGTGATTCACCTTCCCTTGCTTCTTAGTGGCCTTGACTTATGTCTGATGTTACAAAGAAGACACTTGCATGACCTTTCTAGGCTATTTCTGTTTGTTATCTTTGACTTAGTCTTGGAGAGGCAACTTCCACCTCTTTTGTGGTGCCATCCTCTATCAGCAGTGTGTCAAAATCTAATAAAAACACCTTTGGATTTTCTCCACTTGTGTCATGTTTCTGAGGAGAATGCCTTCTAAAAACTTGTTAAAAACAAACAAACAACACCCCCCACCCCAAACAACACAAACAGACAAACAAAAAAAAAAACAACCCAAAAAACCACAACCAACACCGAAAACAACAACAAAAAAGCCCCTTCCTGTCTCCTTTTTATGAAGTATGAAGCATGGAGAAATACCTGTAATTTTTCTGATGGTTTCTAATTAGCTTGTATTCAGAAACTATTCAAGTTCTAGGCACACATGAGCTGTTGGATGTGGATTGACGTTAGCGGTGAAGCCGGCTTCTGAATTATGACAATAATTGGTATCTGCAAAGGCAGTTTCAGTGGCTAACAGAACTGAAAGGGCACAGAAGTTCACAGTGAAACACAGTAAAGCGTGTGAGGGTCCCTAAGCAGTAATGATGGATTCAACAGAGAACAGAGAACCATTTTGCCAACTGAACTCTCTTCTTGTTCCTTACTCTGTTCGGGTAAATGATGCACCACATGCTTTGCCTACATCTAGAGAATGCGTTCTCCCCAGAGAAGACAGACCACCCCACTTCTTGAGAGAACTCGAGCAGAACATTGTCAATGTTTTATGTTAAAATCTTGATTCCAATCTCCTGTTTGTTGGGTTTGGGGTTTTTGTATTTATTTTGTGTGATATTTGTGTTCTTTCATTCTGACTATGCTGGAAAGGAGCTATTCTTAAAGCGTGTAATTGAGTGAAATCTGGAAATTAATAATGCCAGCTGAGTGATATGAGTATATATGCCAATTATTTGCATGCTTTCTAAAAGTAGCAATGTATGTGTTCCTAGCATTTTTTTTTTTTTTTTTTTTTTTTTTTTTGCTAAACTGTTCATCTAGCTAAACGTCTTGGTCCACAATTACTGTATGGAAAACTCGATTAGCTACTAACTGTGTGTTTGATTTGGCTTAGGACGGATACAATTTGAACTAGAAAAGGGCGCAGTATGACTGCAACCTATCACACAGATGTTTGCTGTGGTGTAATTTCCTTTTATTATTCTTAGTAAAGTGCTGTGTTTCATGAGTGGTGTAACAGAATGAAGCCAAAATAGAAAGTGGTGTTTCAAAAATATCAGATATATTGTATTTTGTACCAATAAGAAACAATGTCTTGTCTTTTACAGCAATATCTCCCGACACCAGTGTATCAATCTTCGTTTGGCAAGTGAATACACCTGGTCAGGGAAAACCATCGACTTATTTGGGTGTATTTGACATTAACTGCTGGTCTCATGCTCAAATGCCAGATTCACTAAGGTAGGTTTTTATTAAGTGGTTTTCAACATCCCTACAAATAACTCATTTGAAAGTCAGCCTTTAGCTTATGCACTTGTTTTCTTTCAGGCCAGAAGAATCCCTTCGTGATTGCCCCTATTTTGCATTGTGGTCACTGGATACTGTAACAAGCATGACTTCTCCAGACCTCATTTTGGATATTGGGGTACAGGAGCAGAGCCTAAGTCGGAGAGTTCCTCCTTCTTATCCACCAGCTACGCAGTTTTTTCCTCCAAGCACCTATAATTTTGGTAGGCATTTCACTGCTTTGAAGAGTGATAAGCTTCAACTGAGGTCAAATGCCATGTATTGGTTCTCTTGTTCATTGGCTGTCATGCAAAAACCAAACCCAACGCAAAAACCCAACCGCCCCCCAAACCCAACTCTGCTTACGTTGTACTGACAAAGTGTGTACTATTGTGACACATATCTGACAGTCTGCTGAGTCTGGGGGTTTGGTGCTTCTGTAACGTAGCCTGTGAAGTGGTGATGGTTATCACGTGAACTGACTCTGAACTGAAGCTCAAAGCACAGCCCCTCGATAGCACCGGAGATAAAATTTCTACACTCAGTAATTATTTTTTTAGAAAAGGTTGTAAGTGATCTGGTGAAGAAAATGGGTACTCAGTTTTGCCTTTCCAGATGTTGCTATGAAAAAAATGTAAACTGGTCATAACATAACTGTGAGAGTACGGAATGTTGTCAAACGTTCGTTGTTTCTGCAGATGGCACGTGCATGCTGAGCTCTGGAGTTGTTCATATGACTTGCACCGGCTTCCGGAAGGAGGTAATCTTTTCCTGTATCTTTACTGAGAATGTCAAGAAATGTACCTTTCCTAAGTGTTCTCTTGCACTGCTCTCAGTGTCAGAGACCATTTTATGCTCCTCCTGCCCATCCACATGCGTAATTGCAATTGTATCCTGCCAGTTTTATGCAAGTGGTAATGTTTTAGGTCCAGTCTTGGGACTGTAAAACCACCATTGTCTCCTGTGGAAGCCCGCTCAGGGATTGAATGTCGAGAAAGGAACACAGCGTTGCTCTAGGAGCAAGAACAAAAATGTTGTGGAAGGCGGGGAAAGCTGTTCCTTCTTTATTACCCATCAGTCCAACTGCCTGTGTAGCCTTGAGTTAGGATGTTGATCCCCGATTAACTTGAGAAAGGAGGACAGAATGGAGAAAAGGAAGCATCTTTCCCTCAGAACAACCTTCACCCCCGTCAGTTTCTCAAAGCATTAGGCTCAGTGCAGTAGCTGACGATGGGGGTGTCTCACTCGGATGCGAGCTATTGCAAACATCCCCTTGCTGCACTATACGTGATCGTTTGCTTCCCAGGGCAGTGGGCTGTGGGAAACAACTACTGTTGGCAGCTCTACCTGACAATTTCATGGCCGCTTCCCCTCATTTCCCCTTCCTCGGTAGGCTTTTCTGCAGCCTCTCAAAGCAGATCTTCACCTGTGTAGCCTTTGCCTGGTGCTACAGTCGCCCAATGCACTCGTCTTAGACTGCCCTCTTGTTGCTGCAGCACCTCAATCACCTTTATCTCACGACACCCACTACCTTCTCTCTGCTTTATCCCACCATAGGGACTTCACCCCCCTCCTTCCTAGGTTTTCCATTTGCAGTGCACCAACCTTTCTCTCTCATTGGAAGGATTTTCATGCCAGATGGAGCCTTTGTGATGAAGAACCCATCTTCACCCAGGCAGGATCTAAGCTAAATGATCAGCTAGCTAGTCATCAGGCAGTGGAGCAATTAGTGCGAAGGGGAGAGCAGTCTTTCCACGCCCTCCTCTTCCTGTCTACCGGATTCTTCACCAGATTTGTGGAAGTGCGTTAGGGCAAACAGCACTTCTGCACAGTGTGGTAGCTAAGATGGATTTCTTGGCAAGTTGACCTAGCCCACAGGCTGTTTATTTTGCAAGCCTGGTGTAGACTCTTCCATTGAAATCGGATGATCTGATGTCAGCTCCAGTTGGGAAATAACTTGGGAAACCAAGAAATTTTTTCATAACCTTTGCTGAATTGTGACTATATCGTTCAGAGACTTGTTAGGCATTTGAGCAGGGATTTCTTTTGATGTTAGTAAGTCAAATTTCAGAATTAGGGTCAAGAAGCTTGGTTTGAAGTTTTGTTTGCCACCATAAGTCATACTTGGTGTGTCTCCTTGTCTGAATCCAGTTTTCAGAGAAAGATGGAAATCTCATTTGTGTATCCTCATGCGTAGAAATCGCTTTGAACGTGATGATTTTCCCTAGAAGGGAAAGATACTTTTGGATGTGCTAAAAAAAAAACCAAAACAAGGAAACAGACAAACAAAGAACAAAACCCCAAAACAGTAACACTTGATGAGGGATCATATCACCTGAAAGAAGTATCAGAACATGATCTAAAATAAGCTACTCCTTAATAGCACACGCCTGTGCATACCTGTGCATTGCCCTTCTGAAGGATGGCCTCTACATTAAAATGCAGTGTTTGAAGTGCCTAAAATTGAAACCTATTAGAATTTAAATGTTTCACTTCTTTTCTGTCATTTTAGAAAATTACAACTTAATGTTTTGGGTGTCGGAACTGCTTCATGTCTTCATAGTCTAGAAAGCTGCTTGACATTGGCTTCACTGTTTTTCACGCAAATGTTGCAGAGTTCTATTTGTTCTGTCCCCTTCATGCATTCCTGATGGCAAACTTCTCTGCACAACATGCGTCACGGGTATTAGCAGAGGATGTGACTGAGAAGAGTTAATTGGAACTCAGTAAATTGAGACTGTAATGCAGAGGCATGCAAATCAAGATTAGAATTAGCCTTCAGTAAGTTGATGTGTCAGAGGAAATGTTTCTTGTGCTCCTCAGACCACCAAGCAGTCCAGCCTGTGGCTAGAATTAAGAAGAAGAATGTGGAATTAGTTGCACGTGTACTAATTGACTTTGTGATGTCTGAGTGAGTGTACAGTTAGAAACAAACATTTGCTGGTGGTGGTTCAGATGTTGAAAGTAGGTAGGATTCTCCTTTTGTTTTGTCTGTTACGTTTAGGAGGAGCAGTTAGATGCGATACTGTCAGCTGCTGTCCAGACAGGTTCTTTAGGACTTCTGACTGGATGCATTAAACTTTGGGCATCTAAAGGTAATACTTCTTATGTTGTTTTTATGTTGCATATTTTTTAGTTTGGAATTGTTGATTGATTTCTTTTTTGTTCTCTTTTTTAAAGAGCAGCCAAGTTCTGCTGCTAATTTACGTTTTGTTCTCGACTGGACATGGAGCAAAGTGGTCTACACAAAAGACGAACTTGACCAAATACGTGAGTACTAGTGTAGTCATTCTGCAAACACAGAATCATTCTTTCTAGGTGAGCTTATGCAGTAATCTGCTGGTATATGATATTGCCCGCGGTTCTTGAAGTGTACTTTGGAACTCTGAAATTGCTCTGCAGGCTAACGATTTAATACTTATTCTTGAAAAGGTGTTCCGCTGTTTGACGGCTCTTGCGACTCCATTGACCCACAGACATCACAGTCTCTTCAGCACTGCCGGTTGCTTTTGAGCAACCTTAGCACAGTCCTAAACTGTTTTCTAACAGAAGCACAAGAGCTCACTGAAAAAGGTTTGTCATAGTATTTCTGCATCTTTGGTATGTTTTATTAAGATTGGCATGATGCTTGGGTTGTAATGGTGGAAACATGAGCTTTTGCTGTTTTGGTGATGGGAAGAAAGTCAAATGTAGCTGGGAGAAGGGGCTTAAACTGGAGAAGTTGGGACTGCCACTTAATACGCACTGAGTTGAGGGAAATTGTTGTGGAGTTCACGCAAGTGGGTAGGGGAGGCTACGTTCAGCAAGAAGCTATGTAAGCAACTGGCTTGAAATTACAGCAACTGACTGTGGCAGTGCTGAAAATGACGCTTTGTGATGCTTAGCTAGCAATGTATACTTGCATGCAAATATTGTGTTGCAAATTACTAAAAATATAAAGGAAGCATAAATGAGTAACACGTACAGTAAGTTGCCTGAGTTTCTACAGCTTTTCATATTACAAGTTGTTCTTGGCATATTGAGGAAAAAAGAGAATATCCCTTTGCTAGAGTAAAAATCTCTGCTCCGTGAAAAACAGATGTCTTTTTTTCATGAGTGCATTTAATAGTTCAGGCTTTACATTTTTTATTGAATCTTTAGTGAATCTGCTTCTTTGTAGGGGTTGCTTTTTGTTTTGGGGGTGATTGTGGCTTTTTTCGTCAAATAAGGCAGTGACACAGAGTGAAAAATGCAAAGGCAAAGATATCTACCGTGTTATTTTTCTACTTTCTGTTTAGTGCGATGAAGGCAGTTTTGTAAAAATGAAAGAAATTGCATACCAAAAATCCTCTTATGCTTTTTTTCAGGTTTTGCAGACTTGACAAATAAGCAGGTGTTAATCAACCTCATGTCTTTGTATGCACGAGTGGTCCTCTGGTTCTGTCGATCCAGTCTCCTGCCAGAGGGCTTAGGTAAGCATGAACTGTAATGCGTTTGTAACAGGGAGACGATCCACTAAGTGGCTCCTATGAACACACGCTTAGCCGTGTTTTTGTAAACGTTTCGTCAATAACAAGTCATGTTGGCTCAGTGACGGCGTACGCTGAAGTTCTGCTGCTGAAACTAAGATTTTACTGTTCTTTTCCCCTACGTAGTGTAGAATAATGCAAGCAGTTTCTTTCCGGGATGTTTCTTAGAAATAGCAATAAGCCTCTGAATCAAGGAGTTGCTCAGTCCACAGCTTGAAATACTTGGGATTTTAAACAAATAACTATTAAACCACCAACACTGGAATGCTTGTTTTTCCAGTAAAAGCATTACCCGCATGTTTGGAACCTTTTATTTATTGCTTGAGGAAAAAATACACCCTGGAAATACTTCTTCATTTGGATGGGTGACAATGCTGTTGTCAGCCTTAATTGTCTTACGCATGCTCACATGACACGTTAAAAACCCATTCCCTTTGAGAACTGGGGATTTTTATAGTGAGCTTCGGCTGACACTACATGTTCTGGATGCTACATCAACTGTAAACTTGAAATGGCACTTGAGACAAGAAGGAATTGAGTCTTGTGTCTTAGGTCTCTTTTAGCAAAGGCAGAAAGAAGATTGGCTTCTTTCAAAGTTGGAGGCACGCCTGTGCTTCTTGATGCTTAGCTTGTATGATCTTCTGTCTTTTTAGTCAAAAACTGTAGTTCGAAAATGTGGTATTACTTCCTTAACTTGCTTTTACTTTATTGCCTGCAGATGGTGATATGCGTTTGTCTAGACCTTTCTATAATTATCCTCTGATTCAGAGCTACTACACTGGTCATCGACAGAAACTTGAGCATTTATCAAGGTAGGACTTACAGGAAAACTCTAGAACACTTCCACTGGAAATTCAGAGGTGGAAGCGAGTGGCTTTTCTATCAGCAGTTGTATTTGCTACGCTTAATGCTTTTGCCAGCAACACTCTCGACTTCAGCGATGCATGTGTTCTGCTGAACACAGAGGTTACTTCCCTGTGTTAAAATGTTTATATATACCTCTGCCTAGTACCGTTTGTTGGTATCATCATTGTTTTGAAGCGCACTTAATTCATTGGCTAGTCTGGATCATTTGTTACTACTGGAAAAGGTCATGTGATTAGGATAGGATCAGTCATGGCCAGCTCAGCAAAGCACGGCGTTTGCAGAACAATTGTCTTGGACACAGAAGAAAGCATGTTTTCAAAACCAAAAATCACCTCTCTCCTTGACTAGTGATAGATGGTAGTAACGGTAGTGGCCTAAATCTCCTACTCACCAGTACGTCGGTGCGATTTAAGGAGATAGTCAGAGTTACGTGTGGCTGGCACACCAAGCGCTCTCCTGGCTATTGGGTAGAAGTCACTTCCTAAGGTGAACCCTCTTTCCTGGACTAGCTTACTTGCAAATAGGTGATATGCCTTGGATTAGATGAGAACAGATTTTTCTTTGGCAACTGTACTGAAAAGTAAAGAAAGACCTAAAGAAGCTTAGGCTGTGGCACTGTGAACAAGGTGCTGCAAGAGGAGTTAAGGTGGAAGCTGCACTATGTTAGGTGTTGACTTGAAAGTTCATCTTACTTAGCTTGCTTCTCATTAAGTCACATACAGGCTCATGTGCTCCTTAGAAGCACTCAGCCTCTAGTGTGCTGCTTCTGCTTTTTATCACTGGGAAATTAAAGGGTAGCGTCGCACTCAGCAGGAGACTGTGACGGACTTTTGAAGAATGTAATTTTTAAAAGGTCAGCCATCCGTAATTGTAATGGTATGTGTATAGGCACATAAATGCTGCTTAAGATGATACTAAAATTTACCTGTGGGCTCAGCTTTCCAAAGATAACTTTTTTTTTTTTCAGTAACAAAAGTGAGATGCTGAGAACAAACCCTGACATTTCCTTGATGTGGTCTCACCGCTGTGTATTGGAACGTTCCAACTGGAGGCGATAGATTTGTGTTAAAGAACACTCCTGGCATTTTGATAGTGTCACGTTTCCTCTGTTAGACAGTAGGAGAGTGGCTATTTTTGGCACTTAAAAAGCATTGTTTACACTTCCTTTGCATTACAAGTAACAGGACAAAAAAGAAAACCTGAAAACTGAGAGGTCATTGCATCTTTTCCCTTAATGAGAGAGCTTTTAGGCTTTCTGTTTTGAACTCCTTTAATAATTCAGTATGATCTCATGGACAGCTTTCATCTGACTCGGAAATGTCTTTCAAGTCTATTTCAAGTCATGATCATGCCTTTGTGTGTGTGTTACTTTCTTGGACTCATGGGAGCTTTGTTTTGTTTGGTTTTGACTGGAGGAAATCTCTTACACTGAGGGGCTGGAATTAGTTTTTTACTCCGTCTAAATCCTTGCTACCTTTTGTTCCAGAGCAAAACGGGATTCTGACTGCTTGATGATTGATGGAATGGTTTCCCAGTTAGGAGACCAAGTTGAGAAGTTGTGGCAGAGAGACGGAGGAACTGGGAAATATCCGCCTCCGAGTTTACATGTGAGTGTTATGTTCACCGAAAACAACAACAACAACCACCCCCCCCTCCCACCCCCCAGCCCACCCCTCCCCAAAAGCCAATGATTTATCAAAGATGGGAGTTTTTAAGAAACTTTTAATTTTTCATTTCAGGCACTGCTGGATCTCTATTTGCTGGAAAGCATTGAAGAAAGCTACAAACATGCAATTGTATCCTTTTGAGTTATTTCCATTACACCTTCGCTATACGCACATGAATGTTCTGAAACGTTTGTCACCTACGTCTTTAATACATTTTCTCATTGATGCTTCAATCGCAATGCAAGTGAAAACATTTAGTTTAGAATTAAGTCATAGACAGAAGCATTGTTTTATTTCTTGGTACTGTGCATTTTTTAGGATTTTTTAAAATGTTTTGTTGCAAAGACTTTTCTGCTATGAGGAAACAGGTTTACTAAGCAATGTTAAAGGTAGAAAGCTCCCTTAGCTTTTCTCAAAATTTAAACACAGTTTTTAATCTTTGAAAGCACCCATACCTGTAGTAAATGGCTACTTACTAGAACAATGCACTAAGACGTGCTGCTTCAGAGCAAAAGGATTTCTAACAGTGGTTTACCAGTACCTGATTTTTGCCAAAATCCTCCATTTTCCAGCACAGCTAACAGGGCTTGCTTTTGTTCTGGTAAAAGTACAGGCACACAGAATAATAAACAGAGAGAAGAGAAAAGTCATTGGGCAGAAACTTAATTTTTAAGCTACTGAAATATGCAGAAATGCCTTTGTTCTTTGTTGCCTGACCCGAGAGGGGAGCCTAGAGAGCAAGGGGTTTAAAAAGTGTTGTACCCCAGAGCTGTCTTATTACATATGTCCCTAAAAACGGCTGTCAGAAAGAGAAAGTGACACTACCAGTGAGCGATCCACATACTGGTTTAAATCCAGTTTTAATCATTCAGAGCTAAGTTGTACTGTAAGGACACCATAATTTACTTTGGTTTATATATGCTGGAAATGAGGGGGAAAAAAATACTGTAGAATTTGTTTGCTTTAATAATTAAGCATTGGGTGTTCACATGGTTTGAATGTCCAACTGGTAGCTCCACTGACTAAAGAGGGAGCCTGAGTTTAAAGCAGAAGTATTTAAATATCGAAAGGTAACCTTTTTGAATGCCTTACAGAAATCAGAGAGTCCTTCTTTCTGGTTATTTATTCAGAATGCAGTTTTGTTGTTAGGACCTGATTATCTTCAGGTTATAACAGCATAAAATGGCAAGACGAATACATTAGTATTTTCTGCTTCCTACTGCTTTTCTATTCTTATCTCATTATGTCTTTCTGAAAGTAATGTGATAAATTGTTGGTCTTGCAGAGTTATTAGCCTTAATTAGATACTTGATATCAGACAATTTACTTGCTGCTAGATATCATGCATTCCTTTCTGAAACCAACAGAAATTTCAGTCGACTCCTTCCCAACTGCCTTTGCTATCCCTTGGGGTCTTGTTAAGCTTATTCAAGGTTTTTGGCTTCTAGATCACAATGATTATGAAGTAAGTATGTTACAGTTCAGTTAGACATACATTGCGGTACAAAGCTATGATCTAGAAAATGATTTGAAAAAAATGGTGCTTAGCTAATAACAGGTGATAAAACATTAGAAGCTGTTTTTGTAATACTGCTTCAGCAGCATCTTCAGCAATAAATGATGATTTGCAATTTTGTTTTAATTACTTTGTCAGGAAATTGATTAAGTCAATGAAGAAGTCAACTTTAACAATGCTTGATATGTGAATTGTCAAAGCCATCTGTTTAGGCTGTTTTCAGCAGACCAGTTGAGCACTTTCTCAAAAGTAGTGGTTTAGGTACTTTAAATATTAAAACCACCACCCTAGCAGCAAGACTTGAGACAGAAGACTGCAAAAGTGACTTTTCAATCTAATCCATGTTCTTTCTGATGCTGAAGGTTGTTCTTTGCCTGTCACGATGTTAATATAACCTGTTTGTCTGGGAGAATAACCTATATTTATAAAAAGTGATGTTTGCACACGGAGATTTGGTTCACCTAGAAAAGTGTGAATTACTCCTGTTAAAAGACTCACTTTGTTCTGCATGGCTAACTGATTTTTTTTTTTTTCTGCAAATACTTAAGAATTTATATTTACCTGCCCTGTATCAAGTATTTCATTAGTTAGTCATTGTCTAAGTTTATTTAACACACATTCAGCCTTACTGAAGAAACTTTTGAATGGTTTTGTTGCCTGCGTGTGTGTATGTATCTTAGTAAACCTGATCTCTGACTTCTACAGAATTCCCTGGCCCTGCTCTTTCATCCAGCTACAATCAAAACTGTGTCGTGGCAATATGTGAGAATCCTTCGGTCCCTCATGTGCCAAGGAGAGCACAGGCGAGCCCTCAGATGCACACAGGTGATGAAGCCATCATTCTCAAGCACTAGTGAAGTGCAGCTTTTCCTCACTGTGCTGTTGTCCAACAGGTAAGGAAATATATCCCACCATTTTGGCATTCCAATATTGTGAAAGGTGGACAACAAATAACAGAAATCACGGTCCCCTCAATTTCCTTTAAAATTTGAATACAATAATTGTGGGGCATCTTTTTGGTTATACTACTGAGATTCCTTTACATCTCAAAAAATTAATTCCAGGTGCATGGCGGAGGCTTGGGGTCTGCTGCAGCAACACACCACTAAGTTAAACATGGAAGAGCTATAAAAACACATGTATGAAATCTGTCAGGAGGTGGGACTAATGGAAGACTTCCTGAAGCTACCCTTCACAGAGTCTGAACAAGTAAGTGTGGACAAGGAAAAAATCTTAATCCCCTCTTTGAGAAGGGAAGAGGCAGTATCATAATCTATTTTTTAAAATGTGTTATTTCTCATAGAAGTGTTTGGAGACATTTTTACAGACCAATGCTGGTGTTCAGAATCATGAAATTCTTTTAGTCCACCATCTGCAGCGTGCCAACTATATCCCAGCACTACAGTTGAACCAGGCAATGAATGTTAATCTTATGGCAAGCGTAAAAGTTCTGTCGAGTGTGCAACTTTCTGTTAGGTGTTACTGACAGGTTTTGACAGTACTCAGTAAAAATCCTGCTTTGTTTTTCACACCGTTCCTTGAAATACTAGGAATAAGCCTCTACACCTTATGTTACAGCTGAACCTAAAAGCTGAACAAAATATCTCACTACTCCAAAGCAACTCCGTGAAGTTGTAAATCCAATGTTACAGACCGTTGTTGACTCCACTTCAAAGAGTTTGTTTGCATCTGAGGAATAAATATATCTCTTTTCTGTCAGCCAGTCTCACCATTCAATTATTCAGAGACGAAGGTCATGTAGGGTTTACATTATTGAAAGTTGTTTGTGTCGCTCCTTTCTGTGGAATGAAGAGTATGTTGTGTGTCATCTCTTGTATCTTGCATGCAACTTTATTTCTCTAGCTGAGAGCAGTCTGGATGCCAATCCACAGGTAAAATTTGCATTGTGGGTTGTTTTTTTTTTATTTCCTCTAAGTTATTTTTGCTCTTTGTTATTTTTTTTACTTGCTTCGACAAAAAGCATATGCGTGTTACTGATCGTGAATTCTTTTTTTAAAAACAGGAAAAGGTAACAGAAGATGATAAAGTGCTACCTGGAGCTTCATCTGAGCATCATGATGGAGTGGTGGAGGATGCTTGGTCTGACAGTAGAGCTAAACCAACTCTGTTTACTCTGAGCAATCCTGAGGATGACCGTGCTGAAATGGAAGAGTCTTCAGAAAGCATACCTGGAGGTGGTTTGGAGAAAATGGATGTCAGCAAAGAAAATAGTAAGTTCTCTGCCAGGTCAGAGCAAACTACTTTGCAGTATCATGATGCAAAATCACCTGATGGTTTTGAAGACGATGTTGTCTTTATAGCTGCTAAACCAGCTAATTCTTCCACTGAAGAAACTGCTGATTTCCAAGAACTGGAGATGGGAGAAGACAGCGAAATTGTTGAAGAGAAACCTTTCCAGATGGAGCAACCAGACTCATCAGAACTAAGACAAGAAGCTGGTGTGTTTCATCCTATGATAACCTAAGTTTCTGAATTTTTCGAATGTCTTCAGAAGGTTCGATTACTGATGAGTGCAGCAGTTAATGATGAGCGTTCACAAGTGTCCTGGGCACGTCCTTGTCCGAGGCTTTTAAAATTGCCACTGTGTTTTGAGTCCTTTTTTAGGTGTCGTGGACGTTATGAATGTACACTGCTTTTGGCTGGCATTTCTTGTGTGCAATTGCAGCTGAGAGGCAGCAGTGATTTGTGGGAGTTTTGAGAGGGATACAAGTCGAAAACTTAGGCTTCTGGTTATGTTTTAGGGGTACTTCTGTAGGCTGCAGGTTTTTTACAGTAAGTTTAGTGTATGGCGTGCTTTGACTAGATAAATTTTTTAAATTATTTTTATTAGTAGTATTATTATTCTTTTGAACCACCTCATTAGTGCTCGGTATAGCCCAATACATGTGGCAGGATGGAGAACTGTATTGTTGGCTCCTGCTCCCTCTGTTACTTCCTGTTGCTTAAACCTGTGTCCATCCTAGAGCAGTGAGGTTAAAATTCTATAAATCTCTTCCAGCTGTGATAAGCATCCCTGAGAGTGAGGATGTGGTCAGTACTCCTTCAGAAAATGGCCTCGAGGGGAAGGGTGTGGATTTACCTAAAGAACGTAACCTAGAAGCAGCTGAAGTTGAAGAAGATGTTGCTTTTCTGCAGGAAGAAATAACTGTTTCTAACAATCTTCCTAAAACTGAGGAAATTAATGTAAGTAAACTATTTTCCCATTTTCTACAAAATAGAAAACACTGTGCAAATTGAGGACAGTCCTGCCTTACTGACAACCAGAAAGCACACAAAAATGTCTCAGTTTCTTTAGCTGGTTAACACAAGTTAAAACCTCATTACGTAAGGGCAGACACGTTTTTCTCCTAAGCATTTTCTCTACCTAAAACACAGAATAGAACCTGTCAAGACTTGGGCCTCTGAGAGCCGTCGTAGTACAAAAAAACCCTTTAAGCTTTGCGGGCATAGTTGTATTTTAGCCTGTTAGATGCAGAGCCGGTCACCCTGTGTGGATTTGTAGTCAGTCCAGAAAGTACTGCAGTGTGACGATTACTGCCAGTTGTGTATACGACTTGTATTGTAAAGCTGCTCACTTTGTTCACGGGTGGTGGCCAACCGTTAGTCATGAACAGAAAGGCCACAAATGGATCATGTGATTGCATACACTGAATACTCTCTTCTCTGTCCCGTAAAGGCATAAACTTTTATCTGTAGTAGGGAGTACACTGTATGCTTCTAGCTTTACATTCAGTGGTGATCTGAAAGGAAAAGCAACATTTCACTGTCCTCAGTTTCATCTCGCTCAGTTCCAAGTTAGTCTGTTTGGTCATTAATAATGCATTAACAGACATTTTCTAACTTTAGGTTGTTGAAATCAGTGCGCTTAAGGCACAAACCTCGGAAGCACCACCTGAAACATCACCATTCAGTGAGCTGCATCCATCAGGCAATCTTCAATACAGCTATGATGCTACAGAGCGACAGTTTGCGCGTGATATTGTCAAGGATCAAGAGGTGCAGCCTAGTGACCAACTCCTTTTAGCTGTGCCAATTAAAAGAGGCAGAAGAAGAAAGAGGAGTTTGTCGCAAGTTTCAGAAAATTCTGACCTTGATCTGTCTAAATCATTGCTTCCTCAAAGAGACTTCAAACTTCCTGTCACTCCTAGAAGAAGCGCTAGGAAGAGGGCACAAAAGCTCTTGGCAAACGCTGACTCTCCCTCTACTCAGGGAGATACACGTTCAGGTGGGAGAGTGGAAATCCTTGATACTCCTCAGAGGAGAACAAGAAGAGTTCCACGTGCTGAACCAGAAAAAATGGATACTCATGAGCAAACACCTGCACAGCCAAACGAGGAATCAACCGCACCCAGGACTGCAGCAAGGACAGGGCGTCGGGGCAGAAAGAGACGATCAATATTGGAGGAGAGCACAGGGGAGGAGGCCTTCCGCCAAGGACCTGGTGGCAGTCCTTTGCTGCTTGAAGACATAAACCCATCAGGACGTGACAAAAGACCCAGACCGTAGACAGATCACATTACAAGAACATGCCCAGTGTGCAAATAAGGCCGCAGACAACTAAGTGATTTAATCCCCCATCAGAACTTCTTCTCATGGAAGATTACTCTCAGGGTTGTCAGCGCAATAAATTTATTTGCTGCAATTTCATCACCTCCCATGTCACCAACCATAAATAGCTTAGTTGTTGATTTCTGGTGGGGAAGAAACAAGTTACCCACAGCAGCCAATCCATAGTTTCTCGTGAGTTGTTAGGCAATGTTTGTAACCTCTTAGTCTAGGCCAATCTGAAAATACTATGAAATAATAGAATTTCAAGTAATAAGATAGCATTTGTGTCTTATTTTGTTGGTACTTTTGTCTTCTGTGCAAAACTTCCAGGTTTCCATCCCAGGAATGCTTTTTTCACCAAATTAGTCAAGAGAATGAGTCTCTTTGAGATGCTTGGAGAGAAATGTACTGTGGTTCCTTTTGAATGAAAGCTGTTCCTCAGATAAAAAGCATTGTCCAATGCACTGTGCTACGTGGATGACCAATGTGTGAGGTAGAGGGGAAAATGCAAGTGACGGTTACTGATGTGCCCGTTGGTTCGGGTCACTTATTCCTTGGCTGTGTGTCACCTGGCATGGTTCAAGAGCAGGCTTATCCCACAGCAGCCGTTGGTGTGGTGTGCCTTGCTGTTGAACTTGGTTTAAATCCAGGTGAAACCATGAATTATTAGTGAATGCCTGATTGCTTGTCATCTGATGCTACAATTGTAATTTTAATACACAGAGAGAGAAGGATGCAGGAAGTAGGTGTGTGATTTCTGTGAACACCGACAGCACAAGCATGTATGACCCGAGGAATCCAGGGCATGGGAAAACCTGTACTTTTGATCTAGCCTATTGGTCTCACAGTAGCTTCCTAAAGGAGAACGACATGCTCATCTCCACAGGATCCAACAGTTACGCGGGCCAGGTAAGATTTTAGTCAAAGAACCAACTAGAAGCAGTTTTTGCTAATGCGCAGTTGTAGGCTGGTCAGTTCATTTATCTCCCACTATTAGCTTGCTCATCTGTGAAGAGGAGGCACTTGGTCATTCTCTGGAGAGAGCTCTTCCATGATCGTGGTCAGGGAGTGCTGGAGAAGGGCTGGCAAGGTGATAACGCCACTCTGCTGGCGTACGGTCAGACCGGCTCAGGGAAGAGCCCACGAGCATTGATCAGGTATGATGCAAAGAGAGGCCCGGGGCCTGTTGTGTGCCAAGAGCTCTTCAAAGCCACCCGCAATCGGGAGAAGAACAAGCAGTACCAGGTGGGATTAGCACAAAGTGTCATTCATTTCCAAGATCCTTCCAGGAGGCACTCTAGACGACTCAGTTAATTTCAGATTAGCAAAAATAGAAACTGTGAGTATATGGAGCAACTTACAGCACGAGCCATAGTGGATCCTATAAAACAGTGTTGAAAAATAGTTGATGTAGTACAGCTAGATTTACGGAGAAACCCTCAAATGATAATTTGTCACAGGTCTAATTAATTGATGCCTAACACGAGAACTAAAAAATGTATGGTTTTAGTAAACCTTTGCTTTTAACAAGTGTTCAAACACTCATCTGCCTTTACCTACCATACAGTGAGATGACCTTTAATCTCCGTGTGCTTCCTAACTTCACTCTTGCACAGGGTATTTATTCATGAGAAAGTCTTTCCAGCACCTCAGTAAAGAAAATGAATGCTTTCTTCTTATGCTTTACCTTCATAGTGTACAGAAGCTTTATAGTGCCATACCTCTCCTATACAGCAGGAGCGATGCTTTTAGCCCTGCAGTACAGCTTTTGTAGCTGCTGGGTGCTCCCACTCCACAGCATCCTCCTGCGCTTGGAGTGCAGTGGGTTCTAGCACCGCTGTAAGCAGAAAGCTTCGCTCCCGTGCAGGAGTGCCTTCTGTCTACAAAAGTACCACCCTGATGACTGAAGGCTGCTTGTGGTTTACTCCTGTTTACTCCCTTAAGAAAGAGCGCTTTGTTTTCCCTAACCAGCCTCCCCAGCTCCGTGCCAGCAGAAATGAGGCAGGGATGCCATTTGCCAACAGGTTTCTCTTTTCCTTTGACATCAGCCACTGCGCGCCCCTGTGATAAACACAGCAGTGAAAACTCATTCCTTCCCATCTCGCTCGCCGTATCAACGTGGAAATGCAAAACCCTCTGCGAAGCCGAGTTACTCCTATAGCGGACAGTTCTTGTTGCTTGGACAGAGGAAAAAACTCATGTCCTGGCTCTTTATTTTTGCTTTTAATTCTTAACCATAATCTTACTGTTACAGAACAGATTCGTTTTTGACGTCAGTGGCTGTACTACTGCGAAGCTCAACGCTTGATGCCAGTGCTTGCCAAGTAACCAAACTCTGGCATCCTGTAATCCTGCCATCCCATAGCCCTAGCACCCTGTAACCCCAGTGTACCATAACCCCAGCACATTGTAGCCCTAAGGTATCAAAGAATTGAACGCAGACTCCCTGGAGATCTCCGCCAGAGCCTTCAGGTGGTTCCAGATCTCAGACATCACAACTTTGAAGTGGGAGTGGGACAGGGCCACCAGGACAGCACCAGCATCCATCTTTACATCACCTCTCCGTGGATGAGTCTTTGACCAGCTGGCCTAAAAAGAGCGAAAATCACCCAGAATCGAGCTGTGCTCAAGGTTTTGCTGGCAGTCTGGTTTCTTGAGCTGCCTGGTGGCGCCGCTCCTGGGGGGCACTCGAGAAGGAGGGCGGCTGCCTGTACCTGCAGGCAGGCGGTGGAGTCTGCGCAGCAGGAGTGAGCGGTGGTTTGTGTGGCTGTTGAAGGGGTTTGGCCTTTAAATGTGTCCAGCCTGGTCCGCCTGGTTCCTTTTTCCTTGCAGCTTGTATCTGGACCTTAAATAGACTTTTTTTTAGAAGCAAAACGAACAAGCAAACAAAGAAAAAACCAGCTGGGCAATTTTTTTCCCCCCAGCTGGGCTTTTTTCCCCAGTCCTGGCCACTCTGCAAGGCGATGCTTGTCACCGATAGTAGGGTGCAGGATTGGGCCCAGGGCAGGGCTTTTGCAGGCAGCACATTTCTGGAGGCTCCTGGTAATGCGATTGCTGGGGATTGATCAAGAAGTGGGGCAGTTGCCCAGAATTGCTATTTTTGGTCTCTTCCCATCACCCATCACTGTTTTTTTCTTTCTCTTTCTCTCTCTGTCTTTAGCCCCTCTCTGACTGCATTTTCTAACTCCTCCCTGTCTGTCCTATAGCCTGTTGCTATGTTTTTCTTTCTCTACACCTCTCTCTCCCGCTCCCTCGCCTTCTCCTTTTTCTGTTGCTGTGTTCTGCTTCCTGGCCACCTTTTTCCTCTCTGTCCTGCAGCTTATTACCTGCATCACGTCTTTACCAATGCTGGTGGGTACCAACCTGCAGCTCCTTACAGGAATTGGACGACTTCTCACTGGCTAGATGGCAAGTGATGCTGTATCAGTCCCCAGAGATGCAACGCTGTGGGGGAAGGAAAGAGGAGAGGTATGAGGCAAAGCCAGGCTCACAAACCCTGCTGCAAGGCACAGGCTAGACAAGATGGCCCAGCACCCTGTCCAGCCGAATCTTAGAAGTGTCCAGTGTTGGGCAATCCACCACTTCCCTGGGGAGGCTGTTGCAATGGCTGATTGTTCTCACTGTGGACAATTTTCCTCTTGCGTCCAGTCGGAACCTCCCCAGGAGTGCCTTGTACCCATTACTCCTTCTCTTTTCCATGTGACTCCTTGTAAAAAGGGAGTCTCCATCTTCCTTGTAGCCACCCTTTGGATACTGGAATGTGGTGATGAGGTCTCCCCTAAGCCTTCTCCTCTCAAGGCAAAACAAACCCAGTTCTCCCAGCCTTTCCTCATATGGCAGGCTTCCCAGCCCTTGGATCATCTTTGTGGCCCTTCTCTGGACCCTCTCCAGCCTGGCCACATCTCTTTTGTATAGCGGCGACCAAAACTGTACACAGTATTCCAGGTGCGGCCTGCCAAGCCCTGAGTAGAGGGGGATCATGGCTTCTTTATCTGTGCTGGGGATGCCCTCGTTGATGCAACCCAGCATCCTGTTGGCTTTCTTTGCTGCCGCAGCACACTGTGCACTCGTGTCGAGCTTGTTGTCTGCCAGGAGCCCCAGGTGCCTTTCCACGCAGCTGCTCCCCAGACGGGTAGATGCCAGCCTGTGGTGCACTCCTGCATCTCTGCAAACCTTGCTCTGGAGAGCACTGATTGCTGAATGAGCGTCCACACTTTAAAGAGCATCACTGAATTTTGATACACCCCTTGCAAGTAATTAGTAAAACCCCTTATAAGGCAATTGCAGGTTCGTAATGCTTTGATGACTTTCACTGCCTACCGTGCTATTTTTTATCCAGGACCTGCTTTTGACTTTTCCAACATGTCGCTATCTCTGACAACGTCAGCGGCTAAGCAGTTAACAGAACTACAAGGAATGGGCAAGGTTCTTCCAGTTGTGCCCTTTTCTTTATTTCATGTTAATAAAAAGCAGCTGGAAGTTTTTACCCTTTACTTCCTCGTCCCTTCCCAGTGCTTCTTCTGACTCTGTGTAACACTACAAACTTTGGTAATGTTGGTTTCCCTGGAAAACTCTGTGGGCAAGTCTACAGGCCTGCTGAGCCCTGCCTTAGGACCAGACCCGCTGGCCGTGGAGCTGGTGATGTTGGAGGTGTCTGAGGAGAGAACTGGAGCAGGGTCTGGTGCTGGGGCATGGCGGGACCTGCACCTCTGAGCACACTCGGCACACTGACATATCTGCTGTCCACCTGGACGAGAGAGCAGAACTGACCCTGGACTGCTCTTGCAGGCACGTTTAGATATGGCCCCTGGGACTCTGGAGAACTAGTGTGCCTGTGAGGTCAGAGGTGGCACATTTGACTCATGAGCAAAAGCAAAAAAGATGCATTGGTATTTCAACCATTTAGTTTTACGTACTCTACTTAGACAAATGTCGGTCATCAAGGACTCACCATCCACTCCAATCTTTCAGTCTCTTGGACCAGTATGTTCCCGAAGCAGCACTTGAGAAGACAGGCCTTGTTTTACTTAAATCAATCAGTAAAACTAATTGCTACTTAATTAGCGCATCAGTTTCTTAACCCAGAAAGCAAAAAGGATAACTCTCCCTAAGCATCCTTCTCATCTCAAAGGCAAAGAAAGGTATTGTGAAATACATTCACACAATTTTTATATACTATAGACACAACACAAAATGTGCTGCTTGCTTTTCTAAAATACCAGAGTACTGACTTCATTGCTTTCTTGGAAAATGATATTTTCAAAGGACTCGGTTGGTCAATAAATGCGGAAGAAGTAAAACCAAGGTCAAGGTTAACAGTACGGTTATGTAAAAAGAAAGCGGTTAAGCTTTGCAGACTGTCAACAAAGGGGAGGAACACCTTTGGGAAACAACTAAACTCGTTCTGGCTGAAGACAGTGGATCCCATTAAGGCCGACATGGAGTCTGAGTCACGAGGCTCTTCTCAGAGCATGTCAGATGACACCAAGGACAGACCACAAAGCCAGTCTTATCACACCTCTGCTCTGCAGCTGCGACTGACGGGTACGGAAGTCAGGCAGAAAAGGCTTTCCCTATCATCACAGGCTGCCTCGCTGGGCTTTATGAGCACCTCCTCCCAGCGCTCCCCCTCCTGTGCCGAGCACCCCGTATCACCCGGTCTGCCCAGCGGCTGACCCGGGCGCCTGCGCACTCCCATAGGCAGCGCTGCCTCCAAAGGTAGGTCCGCCCTTCTCCTCTCCTGCTCCCTCCACACGGGTGCGGAAGGAGGAACAGCAATAGTTTGCAGACTCAGTAATTCATTGGCGATGGCTGTACGTGGCAGGGACGCAGCTTTCGCAAGTATTTTGCCCTGCGCAAGAGGGATCTGCCCCAGTGCACATAGGCAAAAGGCTTCCGGGCTGAGCAAAGCTGGGTTGGTTTTCTCTGAAAAGGTTTTGTTTTCTGTCTTGTGACCCATTGGACAGAACAGATCCACAACTCGCAAAGGCACATAGCGAAGTCTGTTTGTTGTGGGAGTGTTTAGGCCAGAATCCCTTCCAAGCCAAAAAGCAGTGTCTTCCACTTAACCGCATCAGGAAGAGCCCCGGCTGGTCAATTTTGCTGCGCTCAGACTCGGCGGGCGTCACAGCTGCTCCTCACACCCCGCATGTCAGTCCCTGGGGCAGCGTGCCGCGGCGGCGCTCCCACACCAGGGCAGCTCCAGGAGAAGCCCTGCAGTGTGCGACCAGCGTTCCCCACGCCGGCACCGCCCGGCCTCGGCGTTGCCCCTCGGCCCCTTCCTGCGCCAGGACACACGGCACCGGCACTGGAGAGGGCTGCTCCCGGCCGTGCCGGCCGCCCCAGCGCTGCAGAGAGCCGGCCACGATGCCCAGCCAGGGCCACGAGGTGCAGGGCCTCTGCGGCACACGGCCCCACCGGGGGGCAGGATGGGGCGGTCTCAGTCCCCCTCCCCCCCGGGAGCCCCGCCCTCCGAGGTGACGTATGGGAGTGGGGCGCACTGGCGTGGTGCTTGGGGGAGGGGCGGTGCCCCGGGGGCATGGCCATGGGGGCGTGGCCGTGCTGTGAGGTCACAGACCCCGCTGTGCCACACCGTGGTGTGCAGTGCTGTGCTGCGGGCACCAATCCAGCAGTGCCAGCTGTGGCAGCAGCGGCAGCGGCAGCGGCAGTGACTGCAGCAGCAGCAGTGACAGCAGCAGCAGCAGTGACTGCAGCAGCGACTGCAGCAGCAGTGACAGCAGCAGCAGTGACAGCAGCAGCAGCAGTGACTGCAGCAGCGACTGCAGCAGCAGTGACAGCAGCAGCAGTGACAGCAGCAGCAGCAGCAGCAGTGACTGCAGCAGTGACAGCAGCAGCAGCAGCGGCAGCAGCGGCAGCAGCATGGTGCAGGCGCGGGGGGCTGTGGCCCCCACCCGCCTCCTCCTTCTGCTCCTCCTGGTGGCCCTGCAAGCCCGGGACGCCCGGGCTGCTCCGTGGTGAGTGCGGGGATTAGGTAGGTGGGCAGGTGAGGGCCGGCACCCAGCCCTGGGCAGCGTGGAGCAGCGCCCAGCACACCTTGGAGTGGTAGCGGGGCCGGGGTCATGGTGGAGCAAGGCTGGGAGAGCAGCAGGGCTGGGCTGAGCCAGGTGAGCCACGGCCAGCTCCGCAGGCAAGTGGGAGGCAGTCGCGCTGCGGGAGGCACAGGGGCTGCGGCCACTGCGGGGGGATTTTCCAGGTGAATGGTGGGGCTGGGAGCAGTGCTGCAGGGTGGTGAACCATCCCTAGAGCCGGCGCTGTGCTGCCCAGTCCCGGTGCAGCCTTCCCGCAGCCTGCACGTCGGGGCCAGAGCTGCACGGCAGGGCAAGGCAATAGCCTGCGGGAGCACTTCTACGCCCGGCTGGTCACAGCTGTGCCCGGGGCCGTGGCTCTGCCGCTCCCCAGCCTGGTCCCAGCTTTCAGCCTCGGGCATGTCTGTCCTGGGGAGGTGTCCGCTCAGGAAGACGGGAGCATTCCTGCTCTAGCCCTGTAGTGCTCTCTTTGGGCAAAGCCAGGTCCCCGACATACAGCCCCTGCCCGCAGCCCAAGGGAACCGATGGGGCAGCAGCGGTGCAGCCTCCCACTGGCCAGCAGGCTCTTCTCCACGAGATGTGCGAATGTTCATTTTTTTTTTTCCTCCAGTGCTTTCACGTGGGCTTCTTTTGTGCACAGTAGAGATCTCCCAGTAAGAAAGCCCCGAGGGGCCGTATGTTTGTCCATCCAGTGCTTGAGGCATGTTGCATATGGCCGGGAAATGGTATTTTGAGAGCTTCCAGGTGCCAGCCAACAGGTCACTCAGGCCCCTCTGCAGCTTTGGAAATCTCCACCCGTGTCTGGGTCCCACACCATTACCTGACCCCCCTCCAGTCACTGCAGCACACTGAGAAAGAAGTAGATCACAACAGCTGATGGAAATGTGCTTGGTTACAGCTGCGCCTCTAGGCGATGGCCACCAGACTTCTCAGCCAGATGTTGTCTGGGAGCCTCAGGGCGATCCCACAGGTTGTGTCACTGGAATGAATGAGCATTTAGGTTTGAATATGCTGTTTGTATGAAACTTTACTTAATAATTTCTTGGCCAATGCTCCGACGTGCAGAAGAGCAGAGAGGGCACGGCTCGGGCTCAGTGACGTGCCCTGGGGCACTCTGCCTTGCGAAGCTGTCTTTGCCAGACTCTCCGAGCCTGTGCTGCTGCCAGTGCCTGCTGCAAAGCCAGTGGGCTCTCTGGGGTTGACTTCAGAGCTGGTGTGAGCTCCAGGGAACCCTTTCTCCCAACAGACCCATGCATGGTTTGTTTTGGATCACCATGGTCCAGGCACCCAGTAACTGTCTGCACGCTGCTCCTGAGTGGAAGGGAGAGACGAGTGCCATGGAGCAATCCCGCGTTTGAACGGCATTCACTGCCGTGAATGAAGAAGTGTCTGAAGAAGTGTACTGAAATATTTCACAGGAGCTGCTCTGTTCTGTTTGTTTGCAGATGTGGCTGGAGGCAATGGAGATCCAGCCTCCCGGCTGGGTTCCAGGGCTGACGCGCAGGGAGATTCTACGGGTACGTCATGGCTTTTTACTTCCTTTGAGAGCTGCCAGCTCAAAGCCCAAATGCGAGCGAGGCACCTCCTGTGGGTGTGAGAACACAGACCTGCGTGTGAGTGCCATGTCATTACATGACCCCCTCATATGTTCTGCTATTCTGTTATGACTGTGGATATCACAGTGTATGACGGAAACCTGCCATGGGTGTTTGGTTGCAGATGTGGCTCCAGCTCCTCGGCTGGATCCTGCGCTGGAGCTCACCTGGCATCCCAGGGGTGAGTAGTCAGGCAGTCCTGACTGACTTCACAGGCTAAGCACTCCTTTTCAATATTTTATCAGAGAGAAATTTAACTGGATACTTTCTGTTAAGGTCCTGAAAGAGCTAAGTATAAAGCCGAAATAGGGAAATCTTCCCAGAGGTCATCAGAAGTCCTAAAGGAAATCCTGAAAGACCTGGAGAAAGCAGCACCTGGTGGGTATATGTCACTCCTAACCAGAAGACTTGGGAAGCTGAGGTTTTAGACACACCTGTGGACAACAGGCAACACACGCAGAAAGGGATCGATGGGAGCCTTGCTGCACTGCACTCGATTCCACACCTGGCAGGCGCTGGTGAGCCACAGAGATGGTCCAGAGTCTCGGCTGCCAGTTGTGCTTCAAGCTGAGTCCCAGGGACAGCTGCTGCCCCAGTTACAGCATTACTGGTCAGAGCAGTTCTGGGCAGACAGTGGTACCCGGCTGGCAGGACTGGTGCTGCTCACGCCTTGATGCCAGTCGCTGGAGGGGAGAGTGCCCTTGGGCGGCGCAGGGGATGCGCAGGCAGCTTGGGGTCGCTGAGAGCGGCAGACTCTGCTGGGGCTGCAGGCATGCCCTGGCCAGGACCGGAGCAGCCTGGCTTCAAAGAATGCTCCAGCCCAGTTGTTCTCCTGCTCCAATGGCAGAAGCGGGCCCCTGGCTTCTGCAGACGTTTGCGGTGTCATAGGGGGCTCTGTCGGTGCTAGGGCAGCAGCAGTTCCCTGGCTTGTGCCGGTGCTTGTGATGTCACTTGTAGCTGAGTCGCTTTGAAGGCAGAAGCAGGCCCCTGGCTTCTGCAGGCACTTGTGATGTCATAGGCGCCTGGACTAGGTGCTAGGGCAGAAGCAGGCCCCCGCCTTGTGTTGGTGCTTGTGATGTCACTTGTAGCTGAGTCGCTTTGAAGTCAGGAGCTGCCCCTGGTTTCTGCAGCTTTTGGTGATGCCATAGGCCCTGAGTATGTTCTATGGCTTGTGACCCTGGCTTGTGCCGGTTCTAGTGATGTCACTTGTAGGTGAGTCGCTTTAAGGCAGGAGCTGCCCCCTGGCTTCTGTAGCTTTTGGTGATGTCATGGATGCCTGTGCTAGGGCAGAAGGCGGCCAGTGGCTGCTACTGGTGCTTCTGATGTCATAGGCCCTGAAGAGGTGGTAGATGAGAAACAGGCCCGAGGCTTGTGCCGGTGCTTCTGACGTCACTTGTACCTGAACCATTTTTAAGGCAGGCGCTGGCTCCAGGCTTCTGCAGCCACTTGTGATGTCACAGGCACCTCAGGAGGTGCTCGGGCAGAAGCAGGCCCCTGGCTCGTGCCGCTGCTTCTGATGTCACCTGTAGCTGAGTATCCTTCAAGGCAGAAGCAGGCCCCTGACTTGTGCCGGTGCTCGTGAGGTCACGTTTCTCTGAGTCGCTTTCAAGGCAGAAGCAGTCCCCTGGCTTCTGCCGGTGCCTATGATGTCACAAGTGGCTGAAGAAGCCAAGGGCCATCTCCTGCCTTAAATCTAGTCATCTAAAAGTCACATCACAATAACCAGGACAAACCACGGGCCTGCTTCTGCCCTTTCACCTTCGTAGGCGCCTCGGACATCACCAAAAGCTATAGAAGCCAGGGGCCTTCTCCGTCTTCAAAAGCTCCTCAGCTGCAAGTGCCATCATCATAAGGACTGGCGCAAGCCAGGGGCCTGCCTCTGCCCTAGCACCTCCTCAGGCTCCTGTGACATCACAAGCGGCTGCTGAAGCCAGGGGCCAGCTCCACCCCTAAAAGATACTCAGCTACAAGGGACATCACAAGCAGTGGCACAAGCCAGGGCCCTGCTTCTGCCCGAGCACCTACGCAGGCTCCTGTGACACCACAAGCAGCTGCAGAAGCCAGGGGTATGTACTGCCTGCAATGGGACTCAGCTACAAGTGACATCACAAGCACCGGCACAGGCCAGGGGCTGGCTTTGGCCCTATCACCTTCTCAGGGCCTATGATATCACAACCAGCTGCAGAAGCTTTGGGCTTGCTCATGCCTTCAAAGCGACTCAGCTACAAGGGACATCACGTGCACCGGCACAGTCACGGTCCTGCTTCTGACTCAAAAGCGACTCAGCTACAAGTGACATCACAAGCAGCTGCAGATACCAGTGGCCAGCTCCTGCCTTCCAAGCGACTTTAGCTACAGGTGACATCACAAGCACCGGACAAGCCAGGGAACAGCTCCTGCCTTCAGAGCCACTCAGCTACAAGTGACATCAGAAGCGCCGGTACAAGCCAGGGGCCTGCTTCTGCCCGAGCACCTACTCAGGCGCCTGTGACATCACAATTGGCCGCAGAAGCTAGAGACCAGCTTATGCCTTCAGAGCCACTCAGCTACAAGTGACATCAGAAGCAGCTGTAGCTAGGGACCTGCTACTGCCTTAAAAGATACTAACCTACAAGTGACATCACAAGCAGCGGAACAAGCCAGGGCCCTGCTTCTGCCCTGGCACCTCCTCAGGGCCTATGACATCACAAGCACCAGCTGTAGAAGGAGCCTCTGCCTCGAAAGCGACTCAGCGACAAGTGACGTTGTCACCGACGCCGGGAACTAAACTCCTTTACCCTGGGCATGTTCAAGAGCAGGCATTCCATTATTCGGCGCCGGGTGCACGGGGGATCTTTCCTGCTACGATGCACACCTCCCTGAGCCTGAGTAGGTGCTAGGGCAGAAGCAGGCCCCTGGCTTGTGCCACTGCTTGTGATGTCACTTGTAGCTGAGTATCTTTGATGGCAGGACCTGGCCCCTGGCTTCTGCAGACGTTTGCGGTGTCATAGGGGGCTCTGTCGGTGCTAGGGCAGCAGCAGTTCCCTGGCTTGTGCCGGTGCTTGTGATGTCACTTGTAGCTGAGTCGCTTTGAAGGCAGAAGCAGGCCCCTGGCTTCTGCAGGCACTTGTGATGTCATAGGCGCCTGGACTAGGTGCTAGGGCAGAAGCAGGCCCCCGCCTTGTGTTGGTGCTTGTGATGTCACTTGTAGCTGAGTCGCTTTGAAGTCAGGAGCTGCCCCTGGTTTCTGCAGCTTTTGGTGATGCCATAGGCCCTGAGTATGTTCTATGGCTTGTGACCCTGGCTTGTGCCGGTTCTAGTGATGTCACTTGTAGGTGAGTCGCTTTAAGGCAGGAGCTGCCCCCTGGCTTCTGTAGCTTTTGGTGATGTCATGGATGCCTGTGCTAGGGCAGAAGGCGGCCAGTGGCTGCTACTGGTGCTTCTGATGTCATAGGCCCTGAAGAGGTGGTAGATGAGAAACAGGCCCGAGGCTTGTGCCGGTGCTTCTGACGTCACTTGTACCTGAACCATTTTTAAGGCAGGCGCTGGCTCCAGGCTTCTGCAGCCACTTGTGATGTCACAGGCACCTCAGGAGGTGCTCGGGCAGAAGCAGGCCCCTGGCTCGTGCCGCTGCTTCTGATGTCACCTGTAGCTGAGTATCCTTCAAGGCAGAAGCAGGCCCCTGACTTGTGCCGGTGCTCGTGAGGTCACGTTTCTCTGAGTCGCTTTCAAGGCAGAAGCAGTCCCCTGGCTTCTGCCGGTGCCTATGATGTCACAAGTGGCTGAAGAAGCCAAGGGCCATCTCCTGCCTTAAATCTAGTCATCTAAAAGTCACATCACAATAACCAGGACAAACCACGGGCCTGCTTCTGCCCTTTCACCTTCGTAGGCGCCTCGGACATCACCAAAAGCTATAGAAGCCAGGGGCCTTCTCCGTCTTCAAAAGCTCCTCAGCTGCAAGTGCCATCATCATAAGGACTGGCGCAAGCCAGGGGCCTGCCTCTGCCCTAGCACCTCCTCAGGCTCCTGTGACATCACAAGCGGCTGCTGAAGCCAGGGGCCAGCTCCACCCCTAAAAGATACTCAGCTACAAGGGACATCACAAGCAGTGGCACAAGCCAGGGCCCTGCTTCTGCCCGAGCACCTACGCAGGCTCCTGTGACACCACAAGCAGCTGCAGAAGCCAGGGGTATGTACTGCCTGCAATGGGACTCAGCTACAAGTGACATCACAAGCACCGGCACAGGCCAGGGGCTGGCTTTGGCCCTATCACCTTCTCAGGGCCTATGATATCACAACCAGCTGCAGAAGCTTTGGGCTTGCTCATGCCTTCAAAGCGACTCAGCTACAAGGGACATCACGTGCACCGGCACAGTCACGGTCCTGCTTCTGCCTTCAAAGGGACTGAGATACAAGTGACATCACAAGCACCGGCACAGGCCAGGGTCCTGCTTCTGACTCAAAAGCGACTCAGCTACAAGTGACATCACAAGCAGCTGCAGATACCAGTGGCCAGCTCCTGCCTTCCAAGCGACTTTAGCTACAGGTGACATCACAAGCACCGGACAAGCCAGGGAACAGCTCCTGCCTTCAGAGCCACTCAGCTACAAGTGACATCAGAAGCGCCGGTACAAGCCAGGGGCCTGCTTCTGCCCGAGCACCTACTCAGGCGCCTGTGACATCACAATTGGCCGCAGAAGCTAGAGACCAGCTTATGCCTTCAGAGCCACTCAGCTACAAGTGACATCAGAAGCAGCTGTAGCTAGGGACCTGCTACTGCCTTAAAAGATACTAACCTACAAGTGACATCACAAGCAGCGGAACAAGCCAGGGCCCTGCTTCTGCCCTGGCACCTCCTCAGGGCCTATGACATCACAAGCACCAGCTGTAGAAGGAGCCTCTGCCTCGAAAGCGACTCAGCGACAAGTGACGTTGTCACCGACGCCGGGAACTGAACTCCTTTACCCTGGGCATGTTCAAGAGCAGGCATTCCATTATTCGGCGCCGGGTGCACGGGGGATCTTTCCTGCTACGATGCACACCTCCCTGAGCCTGAGTAGGTGCTAGGGCAGAAGCAGGCCCCTGGCTTGTGCCACTGCTTGTGATGTCACTTGTAGCTGAGTATCTTTGATGGCAGGACCTGGCCCCTGGCTTCTGCAGACGTTTGCGGTGTCATAGGGGGCTCTGTCGGTGCTAGGGCAGCAGCAGTTCCCTGGCTTGTGCCGGTGCTTGTGATGTCACTTGTAGCTGAGTCGCTTTGAAGGCAGAAGCAGGCCCCTGGCTTCTGCAGGCACTTGTGATGTCATAGGCGCCTGGACTAGGTGCTAGGGCAGAAGCAGGCCCCCGCCTTGTGTTGGTGCTTGTGATGTCACTTGTAGCTGAGTCGCTTTGAAGTCAGGAGCTGCCCCTGGTTTCTGCAGCTTTTGGTGATGCCATAGGCCCTGAGTATGTTCTATGGCTTGTGACCCTGGCTTGTGCCGGTTCTAGTGATGTCACTTGTAGGTGAGTCGCTTTAAGGCAGGAGCTGCCCCCTGGCTTCTGTAGCTTTTGGTGATGTCATGGATGCCTGTGCTAGGGCAGAAGGCGGCCAGTGGCTGCTACTGGTGCTTCTGATGTCATAGGCCCTGAAGAGGTGGTAGATGAGAAACAGGCCCGAGGCTTGTGCCGGTGCTTCTGACGTCACTTGTACCTGAACCATTTTTAAGGCAGGCGCTGGCTCCAGGCTTCTGCAGCCACTTGTGATGTCACAGGCACCTCAGGAGGTGCTCGGGCAGAAGCAGGCCCCTGGCTCGTGCCGCTGCTTCTGATGTCACCTGTAGCTGAGTATCCTTCAAGGCAGAAGCAGGCCCCTGACTTGTGCCGGTGCTCGTGAGGTCACGTTTCTCTGAGTCGCTTTCAAGGCAGAAGCAGTCCCCTGGCTTCTGCCGGTGCCTATGATGTCACAAGTGGCTGAAGAAGCCAAGGGCCATCTCCTGCCTTAAATCTAGTCATCTAAAAGTCACATCACAATAACCAGGACAAACCACGGGCCTGCTTCTGCCCTTTCACCTTCGTAGGCGCCTCGGACATCACCAAAAGCTATAGAAGCCAGGGGCCTTCTCTGTCTTCAAAAGCTCCTCAGCTGCAAGTGCCTTATGATTAAGGACTGGCGCAAGCCCCCTGCCTGCCTCTGCCCTAGCACCTCCTCAGGCTCCTGTGACATCACAAGCAGCTGCAGAAGCCAGGGGCCAGCTCCACCCCTAAAAGATACTCAGCTACAAGGGACATCACAAGCAGTGGCACAAGCCAGGGCCCTGCTTCTGCCCGAGCACCTACGCAGGCTCCTGTGACACCACAAGCAGCTGCAGAAGCCAGGGGTATGTACTGCCTGCAATGGGACTCAGCTACAAGTGACATCACAAGCACCGGCACAGGCCAGGGGCCGGCTTTGGCCCTATCACCTTCTCAGGGCCTATGATATCACAACCAGCTGCAGAAGCTTTGGGCTTGCTCATGCCTTCAAAGCGACTCAGCTACAAGGGACATCACGTGCACCGGCACAGTCACGGTCCTGCTTCTGCCTTCAAAGGGACTGAGATACAAGTGACATCACAAGCACCGGCACAGGCCAGGGTCCTGCTTCTGACTCAAAAGCGACTCAGCTACAAGTGACATCACAAGCAGCTGCAGATACCAGTGGCCAGCTCCTGCCTTCCAAGCGACTTTAGCTACAGGTGACATCACAAGCACCGGACAAGCCAGGGAACAGCTCCTGCCTTCAGAGCCACTCAGCTACAAGTGACATCAGAAGCGCCGGTACAAGCCAGGGGCCTGCTTCTGCCCGAGCACCTACTCAGGCGCCTGTGACATCACAATTGGCCGCAGAAGCTAGAGACCAGCTTATGCCTTCAGAGCCACTCAGCTACAAGTGACATCAGAAGCAGCTGTAGCTAGGGACCTGCTACTGCCTTAAAAGATACTAACCTACAAGTGACATCACAAGCAGCGGAACAAGCCAGGGCCCTGCTTCTGCCCTGGCACCTCCTCAGGGCCTATGACATCACAAGCACCAGCTGTAGAAGGAGCCTCTGCCTCGAAAGCGACTCAGCGACAAGTGACGTTGTCACCGACGCCGGGAACTGAACTCCTTTACCCTGGGCATGTTCAAGAGCAGGCATTCCATTATTCGGCGCCGGGTGCACGGGGGATCTTTCCTGCTACGATGCACACCTCCCTGAGCCTGAGTAGGTGCTAGGGCAGAAGCAGGCCCCTGGCTTGTGCCACTGCTTGTGATGTCACTTGTAGCTGAGTATCTTTGATGGCAGGACCTGGCCCCTGGCTTCTGCAGACGTTTGCGGTGTCATAGGGGGCTCTGTCGGTGCTAGGGCAGCAGCAGTTCCCTGGCTTGTGCCGGTGCTTGTGATGTCACTTGTAGCTGAGTCGCTTTGAAGGCAGAAGCAGGCCCCTGGCTTCTGCAGGCACTTGTGATGTCATAGGCGCCTGGACTAGGTGCTAGGGCAGAAGCAGGCCCCCGCCTTGTGTTGGTGCTTGTGATGTCACTTGTAGCTGAGTCGCTTTGAAGTCAGGAGCTGCCCCTGGTTTCTGCAGCTTTTGGTGATGCCATAGGCCCTGAGTATGTTCTATGGCTTGTGACCCTGGCTTGTGCCGGTTCTAGTGATGTCACTTGTAGGTGAGTCGCTTTAAGGCAGGAGCTGCCCCCTGGCTTCTGTAGCTTTTGGTGATGTCATGGATGCCTGTGCTAGGGCAGAAGGCGGCCAGTGGCTGCTACTGGTGCTTCTGATGTCATAGGCCCTGAAGAGGTGGTAGATGAGAAACAGGCCCGAGGCTTGTGCCGGTGCTTCTGACGTCACTTGTACCTGAACCATTTTTAAGGCAGGCGCTGGCTCCAGGCTTCTGCAGCCACTTGTGATGTCACAGGCACCTCAGGAGGTGCTCGGGCAGAAGCAGGCCCCTGGCTCGTGCCGCTGCTTCTGATGTCACCTGTAGCTGAGTATCCTTCAAGGCAGAAGCAGGCCCCTGACTTGTGCCGGTGCTCGTGAGGTCACGTTTCTCTGAGTCGCTTTCAAGGCAGAAGCAGTCCCCTGGCTTCTGCCGGTGCCTATGATGTCACAAGTGGCTGAAGAAGCCAAGGGCCATCTCCTGCCTTAAATCTAGTCATCTAAAAGTCACATCACAATAACCAGGACAAACCACGGGCCTGCTTCTGCCCTTTCACCTTCGTAGGCGCCTCGGACATCACCAAAAGCTATAGAAGCCAGGGGCCTTCTCCGTCTTCAAAAGCTCCTCAGCTGCAAGTGCCATCATCATAAGGACTGGCGCAAGCCAGGGGCCTGCCTCTGCCCTAGCACCTCCTCAGGCTCCTGTGACATCACAAGCGGCTGCTGAAGCCAGGGGCCAGCTCCACCCCTAAAAGATACTCAGCTACAAGGGACATCACAAGCAGTGGCACAAGCCAGGGCCCTGCTTCTGCCCGAGCACCTACGCAGGCTCCTGTGACACCACAAGCAGCTGCAGAAGCCAGGGGTATGTACTGCCTGCAATGGGACTCAGCTACAAGTGACATCACAAGCACCGGCACAGGCCAGGGGCTGGCTTTGGCCCTATCACCTTCTCAGGGCCTATGATATCACAACCAGCTGCAGAAGCTTTGGGCTTGCTCATGCCTTCAAAGCGACTCAGCTACAAGGGACATCACGTGCACCGGCACAGTCACGGTCCTGCTTCTGCCTTCAAAGGGACTGAGATACAAGTGACATCACAAGCACCGGCACAGGCCAGGGTCCTGCTTCTGACTCAAAAGCGACTCAGCTACAAGTGACATCACAAGCAGCTGCAGATACCAGTGGCCAGCTCCTGCCTTCCAAGCGACTTTAGCTACAGGTGACATCACAAGCACCGGACAAGCCAGGGAACAGCTCCTGCCTTCAGAGCCACTCAGCTACAAGTGACATCAGAAGCGCCGGTACAAGCCAGGGGCCTGCTTCTGCCCGAGCACCTACTCAGGCGCCTGTGACATCACAATTGGCCGCAGAAGCTAGAGACCAGCTTATGCCTTCAGAGCCACTCAGCTACAAGTGACATCAGAAGCAGCTGTAGCTAGGGACCTGCTACTGCCTTAAAAGATACTAACCTACAAGTGACATCACAAGCAGCGGAACAAGCCAGGGCCCTGCTTCTGCCCTGGCACCTCCTCAGGGCCTATGACATCACAAGCACCAGCTGTAGAAGGAGCCTCTGCCTCGAAAGCGACTCAGCGACAAGTGACGTTGTCACCGACGCCGGGAACTGAACTCCTTTACCCTGGGCATGTTCAAGAGCAGGCATTCCATTATTCGGCGCCGGGTGCACGGGGGATCTTTCCTGCTACGATGCACACCTCCCTGAGCCTGAGTAGGTGCTAGGGCAGAAGCAGGCCCCTGGCTTGTGCCACTGCTTGTGATGTCACTTGTAGCTGAGTATCTTTGATGGCAGGACCTGGCCCCTGGCTTCTGCAGACGTTTGCGGTGTCATAGGGGGCTCTGTCGGTGCTAGGGCAGCAGCAGTTCCCTGGCTTGTGCCGGTTCTTGTGATGTCACTTGTAGCTGAGTCGCTTTGAAGGCAGAAGCAGGCCCCTGGCTTCTGCAGGCACTTGTGATGTCATAGGCGCCTGGACTAGGTGCTAGGGCAGAAGCAGGCCCCCGCCTTGTGTTGGTGCTTGTGATGTCACTTGTAGCTGAGTCGCTTTGAAGTCAGGAGCTGCCCCTGGTTTCTGCAGCTTTTGGTGATGCCATAGGCCCTGAGTATGTTCTATGGCTTGTGACCCTGGCTTGTGCCGGTTCTAGTGATGTCACTTGTAGGTGAGTCGCTTTAAGGCAGGAGCTGCCCCCTGGCTTCTGTAGCTTTTGGTGATGTCATGGATGCCTGTGCTAGGGCAGAAGGCGGCCAGTGGCTGCTACTGGTGCTTCTGATGTCATAGGCCCTGAAGAGGTGGTAGATGAGAAACAGGCCCGAGGCTTGTGCCGGTGCTTCTGACGTCACTTGTACCTGAACCATTTTTAAGGCAGGCGCTGGCTCCAGGCTTCTGCAGCCACTTGTGATGTCACAGGCACCTCAGGAGGTGCTCGGGCAGAAGCAGGCCCCTGGCTCGTGCCGCTGCTTCTGATGTCACCTGTAGCTGAGTATCCTTCAAGGCAGAAGCAGGCCCCTGACTTGTGCCGGTGCTCGTGAGGTCACGTTTCTCTGAGTCGCTTTCAAGGCAGAAGCAGTCCCCTGGCTTCTGCCGGTGCCTATGATGTCACAAGTGGCTGAAGAAGCCAAGGGCCATCTCCTGCCTTAAATCTAGTCATCTAAAAGTCACATCACAATAACCAGGACAAACCACGGGCCTGCTTCTGCCCTTTCACCTTCGTAGGCGCCTCGGACATCACCAAAAGCTATAGAAGCCAGGGGCCTTCTCTGTCTTCAAAAGCTCCTCAGCTGCAAGTGCCTTATGATTAAGGACTGGCGCAAGCCCCCTGCCTGCCTCTGCCCTAGCACCTCCTCAGGCTCCTGTGACATCACAAGCAGCTGCAGAAGCCAGGGGCCAGCTCCACCCCTAAAAGATACTCAGCTACAAGGGACATCACAAGCAGTGGCACAAGCCAGGGCCCTGCTTCTGCCCGAGCACCTACGCAGGCTCCTGTGACACCACAAGCAGCTGCAGAAGCCAGGGGTATGTACTGCCTGCAATGGGACTCAGCTACAAGTGACATCACAAGCACCGGCACAGGCCAGGGGCCGGCTTTGGCCCTATCACCTTCTCAGGGCCTATGATATCACAACCAGCTGCAGAAGCTTTGGGCTTGCTCATGCCTTCAAAGCGACTCAGCTACAAGGGACATCACGTGCACCGGCACAGTCACGGTCCTGCTTCTGCCTTCAAAGGGACTGAGATACAAGTGACATCACAAGCACCGGCACAGGCCAGGGTCCTGCTTCTGACTCAAAAGCGACTCAGCTACAAGTGACATCACAAGCAGCTGCAGATACCAGTGGCCAGCTCCTGCCTTCCAAGCGACTTTAGCTACAGGTGACATCACAAGCACCGGACAAGCCAGGGAACAGCTCCTGCCTTCAGAGCCACTCAGCTACAAGTGACATCAGAAGCGCCGGTACAAGCCAGGGGCCTGCTTCTGCCCGAGCACCTACTCAGGCGCCTGTGACATCACAATTGGCCGCAGAAGCTAGAGACCAGCTTATGCCTTCAGAGCCACTCAGCTACAAGTGACATCAGAAGCAGCTGTAGCTAGGGACCTGCTACTGCCTTAAAAGATACTAACCTACAAGTGACATCACAAGCAGCGGAACAAGCCAGGGCCCTGCTTCTGCCCTGGCACCTCCTCAGGGCCTATGACATCACAAGCACCAGCTGTAGAAGGAGCCTCTGCCTCGAAAGCGACTCAGCGACAAGTGACGTTGTCACCGACGCCGGGAACTGAACTCCTTTACCCTGGGCATGTTCAAGAGCAGGCATTCCATTATTCGGCGCCGGGTGCACGGGGGATCTTTCCTGCTACGATGCACACCTCCCTGAGCCTGAGTAGGTGCTAGGGCAGAAGCAGGCCCCTGGCTTGTGCCACTGCTTGTGATGTCACTTGTAGCTGAGTATCTTTGATGGCAGGACCTGGCCCCTGGCTTCTGCAGACGTTTGCGGTGTCATAGGGGGCTCTGTCGGTGCTAGGGCAGCAGCAGTTCCCTGGCTTGTGCCGGTGCTTGTGATGTCACTTGTAGCTGAGTCGCTTTGAAGGCAGAAGCAGGCCCCTGGCTTCTGCAGGCACTTGTGATGTCATAGGCGCCTGGACTAGGTGCTAGGGCAGAAGCAGGCCCCCGCCTTGTGTTGGTGCTTGTGATGTCACTTGTAGCTGAGTCGCTTTGAAGTCAGGAGCTGCCCCTGGTTTCTGCAGCTTTTGGTGATGCCATAGGCCCTGAGTATGTTCTATGGCTTGTGACCCTGGCTTGTGCCGGTTCTAGTGATGTCACTTGTAGGTGAGTCGCTTTAAGGCAGGAGCTGCCCCCTGGCTTCTGTAGCTTTTGGTGATGTCATGGATGCCTGTGCTAGGGCAGAAGGCGGCCAGTGGCTGCTACTGGTGCTTCTGATGTCATAGGCCCTGAAGAGGTGGTAGATGAGAAACAGGCCCGAGGCTTGTGCCGGTGCTTCTGACGTCACTTGTACCTGAACCATTTTTAAGGCAGGCGCTGGCTCCAGGCTTCTGCAGCCACTTGTGATGTCACAGGCACCTCAGGAGGTGCTCGGGCAGAAGCAGGCCCCTGGCTCGTGCCGCTGCTTCTGATGTCACCTGTAGCTGAGTATCCTTCAAGGCAGAAGCAGGCCCCTGACTTGTGCCGGTGCTCGTGAGGTCACGTTTCTCTGAGTCGCTTTCAAGGCAGAAGCAGTCCCCTGGCTTCTGCCGGTGCCTATGATGTCACAAGTGGCTGAAGAAGCCAAGGGCCATCTCCTGCCTTAAATCTAGTCATCTAAAAGTCACATCACAATAACCAGGACAAACCACGGGCCTGCTTCTGCCCTTTCACCTTCGTAGGCGCCTCGGACATCACCAAAAGCTATAGAAGCCAGGGGCCTTCTCTGTCTTCAAAAGCTCCTCAGCTGCAAGTGCCTTATGATTAAGGACTGGCGCAAGCCCCCTGCCTGCCTCTGCCCTAGCACCTCCTCAGGCTCCTGTGACATCACAAGCAGCTGCAGAAGCCAGGGGCCAGCTCCACCCCTAAAAGATACTCAGCTACAAGGGACATCACAAGCAGTGGCACAAGCCAGGGCCCTGCTTCTGCCCGAGCACCTACGCAGGCTCCTGTGACACCACAAGCAGCTGCAGAAGCCAGGGGTATGTACTGCCTGCAATGGGACTCAGCTACAAGTGACATCACAAGCACCGGCACAGGCCAGGGGCCGGCTTTGGCCCTATCACCTTCTCAGGGCCTATGATATCACAACCAGCTGCAGAAGCTTTGGGCTTGCTCATGCCTTCAAAGCGACTCAGCTACAAGGGACATCACGTGCACCGGCACAGTCACGGTCCTGCTTCTGCCTTCAAAGGGACTGAGATACAAGTGACATCACAAGCACCGGCACAGGCCAGGGTCCTGCTTCTGACTCAAAAGCGACTCAGCTACAAGTGACATCACAAGCAGCTGCAGATACCAGTGGCCAGCTCCTGCCTTCCAAGCGACTTTAGCTACAGGTGACATCACAAGCACCGGACAAGCCAGGGAACAGCTCCTGCCTTCAGAGCCACTCAGCTACAAGTGACATCAGAAGCGCCGGTACAAGCCAGGGGCCTGCTTCTGCCCGAGCACCTACTCAGGCGCCTGTGACATCACAATTGGCCGCAGAAGCTAGAGACCAGCTTATGCCTTCAGAGCCACTCAGCTACAAGTGACATCAGAAGCAGCTGTAGCTAGGGACCTGCTACTGCCTTAAAAGATACTAACCTACAAGTGACATCACAAGCAGCGGAACAAGCCAGGGCCCTGCTTCTGCCCTGGCACCTCCTCAGGGCCTATGACATCACAAGCACCAGCTGTAGAAGGAGCCTCTGCCTCGAAAGCGACTCAGCGACAAGTGACGTTGTCACCGACGCCGGGAACTGAACTCCTTTACCCTGGGCATGTTCAAGAGCAGGCATTCCATTATTCGGCGCCGGGTGCACGGGGGATCTTTCCTGCTACGATGCACACCTCCCTGAGCCTGAGTAGGTGCTAGGGCAGAAGCAGGCCCCTGGCTTGTGCCACTGCTTGTGATGTCACTTGTAGCTGAGTATCTTTGATGGCAGGACCTGGCCCCTGGCTTCTGCAGACGTTTGCGGTGTCATAGGGGGCTCTGTCGGTGCTAGGGCAGCAGCAGTTCCCTGGCTTGTGCCGGTGCTTGTGATGTCACTTGTAGCTGAGTCGCTTTGAAGGCAGAAGCAGGCCCCTGGCTTCTGCAGGCACTTGTGATGTCATAGGCGCCTGGACTAGGTGCTAGGGCAGAAGCAGGCCCCCGCCTTGTGTTGGTGCTTGTGATGTCACTTGTAGCTGAGTCGCTTTGAAGTCAGGAGCTGCCCCTGGTTTCTGCAGCTTTTGGTGATGCCATAGGCCCTGAGTATGTTCTATGGCTTGTGACCCTGGCTTGTGCCGGTTCTAGTGATGTCACTTGTAGGTGAGTCGCTTTAAGGCAGGAGCTGCCCCCTGGCTTCTGTAGCTTTTGGTGATGTCATGGATGCCTGTGCTAGGGCAGAAGGCGGCCAGTGGCTGCTACTGGTGCTTCTGATGTCATAGGCCCTGAAGAGGTGGTAGATGAGAAACAGGCCCGAGGCTTGTGCCGGTGCTTCTGACGTCACTTGTACCTGAACCATTTTTAAGGCAGGCGCTGGCTCCAGGCTTCTGCAGCCACTTGTGATGTCACAGGCACCTCAGGAGGTGCTCGGGCAGAAGCAGGCCCCTGGCTCGTGCCGCTGCTTCTGATGTCACCTGTAGCTGAGTATCCTTCAAGGCAGAAGCAGGCCCCTGACTTGTGCCGGTGCTCGTGAGGTCACGTTTCTCTGAGTCGCTTTCAAGGCAGAAGCAGTCCCCTGGCTTCTGCCGGTGCCTATGATGTCACAAGTGGCTGAAGAAGCCAAGGGCCATCTCCTGCCTTAAATCTAGTCATCTAAAAGTCACATCACAATAACCAGGACAAACCACGGGCCTGCTTCTGCCCTTTCACCTTCGTAGGCGCCTCGGACATCACCAAAAGCTATAGAAGCCAGGGGCCTTCTCTGTCTTCAAAAGCTCCTCAGCTGCAAGTGCCATCATCATAAGGACTGGCGCAAGCCAGGGGCCTGCCTCTGCCCGAGCACCTCCTCAGGCTCCTGTGACATCACAAGCGGCTGCAGAAGCCAGGGGCCAGCTCCACCCCTAAAAGATACTCAGCTACAAGGGACATCACAAGCAGTGGCACAAGCCAGGGCCCTGCTTCTGCCCGAGCACCTACGCAGGCTCCTGTGACACCACAAGCAGCTGCAGAAGCCAGGGGTATGTACTGCCTGCAATGGGACTCAGCTACAAGTGACATCACAAGCACCGGCACAGGCCAGGGGCCGGCTTTGGCCCTATCACCTTCTCAGGGCCTATGATATCACAACCAGCTGCAGAAGCTTTGGGCTTGCTCATGCCTTCAAAGCGACTCAGCTACAAGGGACATCACGTGCACCGGCACAGTCACGGTCCTGCTTCTGCCTTCAAAGGGACTGAGATACAAGTGACATCACAAGCACCGGCACAGGCCAGGGTCCTGCTTCTGACTCAAAAGCGACTCAGCTACAAGTGACATCACAAGCAGCTGCAGATACCAGTGGCCAGCTCCTGCCTTCCAAGCGACTTTAGCTACAGGTGACATCACAAGCACCGGACAAGCCAGGGAACAGCTCCTGCCTTCAGAGCCACTCAGCTACAAGTGACATCAGAAGCGCCGGTACAAGCCAGGGGCCTGCTTCTGCCCGAGCACCTACTCAGGCGCCTGTGACATCACAATTGGCCGCAGAAGCTAGAGACCAGCTTATGCCTTCAGAGCCACTCAGCTACAAGTGACATCAGAAGCAGCTGTAGCTAGGGACCTGCTACTGCCTTAAAAGATACTAACCTACAAGTGACATCACAAGCAGCGGAACAAGCCAGGGCCCTGCTTCTGCCCTGGCACCTCCTCAGGGCCTATGACATCACAAGCACCAGCTGTAGAAGGAGCCTCTGCCTCGAAAGCGACTCAGCGACAAGTGACGTTGTCACCGACGCCGGGAACTAAACTCCTTTACCCTGGGCATGTTCAAGAGCAGGCATTCCATTATTCGGCGCCGGGTGCACGGGGGATCTTTCCTGCTACGATGCACACCTCCCTGAGCCTGAGTAGGTGCTAGGGCAGAAGCAGGCCCCTGGCTTGTGCCACTGCTTGTGATGTCACTTGTAGCTGAGTATCTTTGATGGCAGGACCTGGCCCCTGGCTTCTGCAGACGTTTGCGGTGTCATAGGGGGCTCTGTCGCTGCTAGGGCAGCAGCAGTTCCCTGGCTTGTGCCGGTTCTTGTGATGTCACTTGTAGCTGAGTCGCTTTGAAGGCAGAAGCAGGCCCCTGGCTTCTGCAGGCACTTGTGATGTCATAGGCGCCTGGACTAGGTGCTAGGGCAGAAGCAGGCCCCCGCCTTGTGTTGGTGCTTGTGATGTCACTTGTAGCTGAGTCGCTTTGAAGTCAGGAGCTGCCCCTGGTTTCTGCAGCTTTTGGTGATGCCATAGGCCCTGAGTATGTTCTATGGCTTGTGACCCTGGCTTGTGCCGGTTCTAGTGATGTCACTTGTAGGTGAGTCGCTTTAAGGCAGGAGCTGCCCCCTGGCTTCTGTAGCTTTTGGTGATGTCATGGATGCCTGTGCTAGGGCAGAAGGCGGCCAGTGGCTGCTACTGGTGCTTCTGATGTCATAGGCCCTGAAGAGGTGGTAGATGAGAAACAGGCCCGAGGCTTGTGCCGGTGCTTCTGACGTCACTTGTACCTGAACCATTTTTAAGGCAGGCGCTGGCTCCAGGCTTCTGCAGCCACTTGTGATGTCACAGGCACCTCAGGAGGTGCTCGGGCAGAAGCAGGCCCCTGGCTCGTGCCGCTGCTTCTGATGTCACCTGTAGCTGAGTATCCTTCAAGGCAGAAGCAGGCCCCTGACTTGTGCCGGTGCTCGTGAGGTCACGTTTCTCTGAGTCGCTTTCAAGGCAGAAGCAGTCCCCTGGCTTCTGCCGGTGCCTATGATGTCACAAGTGGCTGAAGAAGCCAAGGGCCATCTCCTGCCTTAAATCTAGTCATCTAAAAGTCACATCACAATAACCAGGACAAACCACGGGCCTGCTTCTGCCCTTTCACCTTCGTAGGCGCCTCGGACATCACCAAAAGCTATAGAAGCCAGGGGCCTTCTCCGTCTTCAAAAGCTCCTCAGCTGCAAGTGCCTTATGATTAAGGACTGGCGCAAGCCCCCTGCCTGCCTCTGCCCTAGCACCTCCTCAGGCTCCTGTGACATCACAAGCGGCTGCAGAAGCCAGGGGCCAGCTCCACCCCTAAAAGATACTCAGCTACAAGGGACATCACAAGCAGTGGCACAAGCCAGGGCCCTGCTTCTGCCCGAGCACCTACGCAGGCTCCTGTGACACCACAAGCAGCTGCAGAAGCCAGGGGTATGTACTGCCTGCAATGGGACTCAGCTACAAGTGACATCACAAGCACCGGCACAGGCCAGGGGCCGGCTTTGGCCCTATCACCTTCTCAGGGCCTATGATATCACAACCAGCTGCAGAAGCTTTGGGCTTGCTCATGCCTTCAAAGCGACTCAGCTACAAGGGACATCACGTGCACCGGCACAGTCACGGTCCTGCTTCTGCCTTCAAAGGGACTGAGATACAAGTGACATCACAAGCACCGGCACAGGCCAGGGTCCTGCTTCTGACTCAAAAGCGACTCAGCTACAAGTGACATCACAAGCAGCTGCAGATACCAGTGGCCAGCTCCTGCCTTCCAAGCGACTTTAGCTACAGGTGACATCACAAGCACCGGACAAGCCAGGGAACAGCTCCTGCCTTCAGAGCCACTCAGCTACAAGTGACATCAGAAGCGCCGGTACAAGCCAGGGGCCTGCTTCTGCCCGAGCACCTACTCAGGCGCCTGTGACATCACAATTGGCCGCAGAAGCTAGAGACCAGCTTATGCCTTCAGAGCCACTCAGCTACAAGTGACATCAGAAGCAGCTGTAGCTAGGGACCTGCTACTGCCTTAAAAGATACTAACCTACAAGTGACATCACAAGCAGCGGAACAAGCCAGGGCCCTGCTTCTGCCCTGGCACCTCCTCAGGGCCTATGACATCACAAGCACCAGCTGTAGAAGGAGCCTCTGCCTCGAAAGCGACTCAGCGACAAGTGACGTTGTCACCGACGCCGGGAACTAAACTCCTTTACCCTGGGCATGTTCAAGAGCAGGCATTCCATTATTCGGCGCCGGGTGCACGGGGGATCTTTCCTGCTACGATGCACACCTCCCTGAGCCTGAGTAGGTGCTAGGGCAGAAGCAGGCCCCTGGCTTGTGCCACTGCTTGTGATGTCACTTGTAGCTGAGTATCTTTGATGGCAGGACCTGGCCCCTGGCTTCTGCAGACGTTTGCGGTGTCATAGGGGGCTCTGTCGCTGCTAGGGCAGCAGCAGTTCCCTGGCTTGTGCCGGTGCTTGTGATGTCACTTGTAGCTGAGTCGCTTTGAAGGCAGAAGCAGGCCCCTGGCTTCTGCAGGCACTTGTGATGTCATAGGCGCCTGGACTAGGTGCTAGGGCAGAAGCAGGCCCCCGCCTTGTGTTGGTGCTTGTGATGTCACTTGTAGCTGAGTCGCTTTGAAGTCAGGAGCTGCCCCTGGTTTCTGCAGCTTTTGGTGATGCCATAGGCCCTGAGTATGTTCTATGGCTTGTGACCCTGGCTTGTGCCGGTTCTAGTGATGTCACTTGTAGGTGAGTCGCTTTAAGGCAGGAGCTGCCCCCTGGCTTCTGTAGCTTTTGGTGATGTCATGGATGCCTGTGCTAGGGCAGAAGGCGGCCAGTGGCTGCTACTGGTGCTTCTGATGTCATAGGCCCTGAAGAGGTGGTAGATGAGAAACAGGCCCGAGGCTTGTGCCGGTGCTTCTGACGTCACTTGTACCTGAACCATTTTTAAGGCAGGCGCTGGCTCCAGGCTTCTGCAGCCACTTGTGATGTCACAGGCACCTCAGGAGGTGCTCGGGCAGAAGCAGGCCCCTGGCTCGTGCCGCTGCTTCTGATGTCACCTGTAGCTGAGTATCCTTCAAGGCAGAAGCAGGCCCCTGACTTGTGCCGGTGCTCGTGAGGTCACGTTTCTCTGAGTCGCTTTCAAGGCAGAAGCAGTCCCCTGGCTTCTGCCGGTGCCTATGATGTCACAAGTGGCTGAAGAAGCCAAGGGCCATCTCCTGCCTTAAATCTAGTCATCTAAAAGTCACATCACAATAACCAGGACAAACCACGGGCCTGCTTCTGCCCTTTCACCTTCGTAGGCGCCTCGGACATCACCAAAAGCTATAGAAGCCAGGGGCCTTCTCCGTCTTCAAAAGCTCCTCAGCTGCAAGTGCCTTATGATTAAGGACTGGCGCAAGCCCCCTGCCTGCCTCTGCCCTAGCACCTCCTCAGGCTCCTGTGACATCACAAGCGGCTGCAGAAGCCAGGGGCCAGCTCCACCCCTAAAAGATACTCAGCTACAAGGGACATCACAAGCAGTGGCACAAGCCAGGGCCCTGCTTCTGCCCGAGCACCTACGCAGGCTCCTGTGACACCACAAGCAGCTGCAGAAGCCAGGGGTATGTACTGCCTGCAATGGGACTCAGCTACAAGTGACATCACAAGCACCGGCACAGGCCAGGGGCCGGCTTTGGCCCTATCACCTTCTCAGGGCCTATGATATCACAACCAGCTGCAGAAGCTTTGGGCTTGCTCATGCCTTCAAAGCGACTCAGCTACAAGGGACATCACGTGCACCGGCACAGTCACGGTCCTGCTTCTGCCTTCAAAGGGACTGAGATACAAGTGACATCACAAGCACCGGCACAGGCCAGGGTCCTGCTTCTGACTCAAAAGCGACTCAGCTACAAGTGACATCACAAGCAGCTGCAGATACCAGTGGCCAGCTCCTGCCTTCCAAGCGACTTTAGCTACAGGTGACATCACAAGCACCGGACAAGCCAGGGAACAGCTCCTGCCTTCAGAGCCACTCAGCTACAAGTGACATCAGAAGCGCCGGTACAAGCCAGGGGCCTGCTTCTGCCCGAGCACCTACTCAGGCGCCTGTGACATCACAATTGGCCGCAGAAGCTAGAGACCAGCTTATGCCTTCAGAGCCACTCAGCTACAAGTGACATCAGAAGCAGCTGTAGCTAGGGACCTGCTACTGCCTTAAAAGATACTAACCTACAAGTGACATCACAAGCAGCGGAACAAGCCAGGGCCCTGCTTCTGCCCTGGCACCTCCTCAGGGCCTATGACATCACAAGCACCAGCTGTAGAAGGAGCCTCTGCCTCGAAAGCGACTCAGCGACAAGTGACGTTGTCACCGACGCCGGGAACTAAACTCCTTTACCCTGGGCATGTTCAAGAGCAGGCATTCCATTATTCGGCGCCGGGTGCACGGGGGATCTTTCCTGCTACGATGCACACCTCCCTGAGCCTGAGTAGGTGCTAGGGCAGAAGCAGGCCCCTGGCTTGTGCCACTGCTTGTGATGTCACTTGTAGCTGAGTATCTTTGATGGCAGGACCTGGCCCCTGGCTTCTGCAGACGTTTGCGGTGTCATAGGGGGCTCTGTCGCTGCTAGGGCAGCAGCAGTTCCCTGGCTTGTGCCGGTGCTTGTGATGTCACTTGTAGCTGAGTCGCTTTGAAGGCAGAAGCAGGCCCCTGGCTTCTGCAGGCACTTGTGATGTCATAGGCGCCTGGACTAGGTGCTAGGGCAGAAGCAGGCCCCCGCCTTGTGTTGGTGCTTGTGATGTCACTTGTAGCTGAGTCGCTTTGAAGTCAGGAGCTGCCCCTGGTTTCTGCAGCTTTTGGTGATGCCATAGGCCCTGAGTATGTTCTATGGCTTGTGACCCTGGCTTGTGCCGGTTCTAGTGATGTCACTTGTAGGTGAGTCGCTTTAAGGCAGGAGCTGCCCCCTGGCTTCTGTAGCTTTTGGTGATGTCATGGATGCCTGTGCTAGGGCAGAAGGCGGCCAGTGGCTGCTACTGGTGCTTCTGATGTCATAGGCCCTGAAGAGGTGGTAGATGAGAAACAGGCCCGAGGCTTGTGCCGGTGCTTCTGACGTCACTTGTACCTGAACCATTTTTAAGGCAGGCGCTGGCTCCAGGCTTCTGCAGCCACTTGTGATGTCACAGGCACCTCAGGAGGTGCTCGGGCAGAAGCAGGCCCCTGGCTCGTGCCGCTGCTTCTGATGTCACCTGTAGCTGAGTATCCTTCAAGGCAGAAGCAGGCCCCTGACCTGTGCCGGTGCTCGTGAGGTCACGTTTCTCTGAGTCGCTTTCAAGGCAGAAGCAGTCCCCTGGCTTCTGCCGGTGCCTATGATGTCACAAGTGGCTGAAGAAGCCAAGGGCCATCTCCTGCCTTAAATCTAGTCATCTAAAAGTCACATCACAATAACCAGGACAAACCACGGGCCTGCTTCTGCCCTTTCACCTTCGTAGGCGCCTCGCACATCACCAAAAGCTATAGAAGCCAGGGGCCTTCTCCGTCTTCAAAAGCTCCTCAGCTACAAGTGCCATCATCATAAGGACTGGCGCAAGCCCCCTGCCTGCCTCTGCCCTAGCACCTCCTCAGGCTCCTGTGACATCACAAGCGGCTGCAGAAGCCAGGGGCCAGCTCCACCCCTAAAAGATACTCAGCTACAAGTGACATCACAAGCAGTGGCACAAGCCAGGGCCCTGCTTCTGCCCTAGCACCTACTCAGGCTCAGGGAGGTGTGCATCGTAGCAGGAAAGATCCCCCGTGCACCCGGCGCCGAATAATGGAATGCCTGCTCTTGAACATGCCCAGGGTAAAGGAGTTCAGTTCCCGGCGTCGGTGACAACGTCACTTGTCGCTGAGTCGCTTTCGAGGCAGAGGCTCCTTCTACAGCTGGTGCTTGTGATGTCATAGGCCCTGAGGAGGTGCCAGGGCAGAAGCAGGGCCCTGGCTTGTTCCGCTGCTTGTGATGTCACTTGTAGGTTAGTATCTTTTAAGGCAGTAGCAGGTCCCTAGCTACAGCTGCTTCTGATGTCACTTGTAGCTGAGTGGCTCTGAAGGCATAAGCTGGTCTCTAGCTTCTGCGGCCAATTGTGATGTCACAGGCGCCTGAGTAGGTGCTCGGGCAGAAGCAGGCCCCTGGCTTGTACCGGCGCTTCTGATGTCACTTGTAGCTGAGTGGCTCTGAAGGCAGGAGCTGTTCCCTGGCTTGTCCGGTGCTTGTGATGTCACCTGTAGCTAAAGTCGCTTGGAAGGCAGGAGCTGGCCACTGGTATCTGCAGCTGCTTGTGATGTCACTTGTAGCTGAGTCGCTTTTGAGTCAGAAGCAGGACCCTGGCCTGTGCCGGTGCTTGTGATGTCACTTGTATCTCAGTCCCTTTGAAGGCAGAAGCAGGACCGTGACTGTGCCGGTGCACGTGATGTCCCTTGTAGCTGAGTCGCTTTGAAGGCATGAGCAAGCCCAAAGCTTCTGCAGCTGGTTGTGATATCATAGGCCCTGAGAAGGTGATAGGGCCAAAGCCGGCCCCTGGCCTGTGCCGGTGCTTGTGATGTCACTTGTAGCTGAGTCCCATTGCAGGCAGTACATACCCCTGGCTTCTGCAGCTGCTTGTGGTGTCACAGGAGCCTGCGTAGGTGCTCGGGCAGAAGCAGGGCCCTGGCTTGTGCCACTGCTTGTGATGTCCCTTGTAGCTGAGTATCTTTTAGGGGTGGAGCTGGCCCCTGGCTTCTGCAGCTGCTTGTGATGTCACAGGAGCCTGAGGAGGTGCTAGGGCAGAGGCAGGCAGGGGGCTTGCGCCAGTCCTTAATCATAAGGCACTTGCAGCTGAGGAGCTTTTGAAGACAGAGAAGGCCCCTGGCTTCTATAGCTTTTGGTGATGTCCGAGGCGCCTACGAAGGTGAAAGGGCAGAAGCAGGCCCGTGGTTTGTCCTGGTTATTGTGATGTGACTTTTAGATGACTAGATTTAAGGCAGGAGATGGCCCTTGGCTTCTTCAGCCACTTGTGACATCATAGGCACCGGCAGAAGCCAGGGGACTGCTTCTGCCTTGAAAGCGACTCAGAGAAACGTGACCTCACGAGCACCGGCACAAGTCAGGGGCCTGCTTCTGCCTTGAAGGATACTCAGCTACAGGTGACATCAGAAGCAGCGGCACGAGCCAGGGGCCTGCTTCTGCCCGAGCACCTCCTGAGGTGCCTGTGACATCACAAGTGGCTGCAGAAGCCTGGAGCCAGCGCCTGCCTTAAAAATGGTTCAGGTACAAGTGACGTCAGAAGCACCGGCACAAGCCTCGGGCCTGTTTCTCATCTACCACCTCTTCAGGGCCTATGACATCAGAAGCACCAGTAGCAGCCACTGGCCGCCTTCTGCCCTAGCACAGGCATCCATGACATCACCAAAAGCTACAGAAGCCAGGGGGCAGCTCCTGCCTTAAAGCGACTCACCTACAAGTGACATCACTAGAACCGGCACAAGCCAGGGTCACAAGCCATAGAACATACTCAGGGCCTATGGCATCACCAAAAGCTGCAGAAACCAGGGGCAGCTCCTGACTTCAAAGCGACTCAGCTACAAGTGACATCACAAGCACCAACACAAGGCGGGGGCCTGCTTCTGCCCTAGCACCTAGTCCAGGCGCCTATGACATCACAAGTGCCTGCAGAAGCCAGGGGCCTGCTTCTGCCTTCAAAGCGACTCAGCTACAAGTGACATCACAAGCACCGGCACAAGCCAGGGAACTGCTGCTGCCCTAGCACCGACAGAGCCCCCTATGACACCGCAAACGTCTGCAGAAGCCAGGGGCCAGGTCCTGCCATCAAAGATACTCAGCTACAAGTGACATCACAAGCAGTGGCACAAGCCAGGGGCCTGCTTCTGCCCTAGCACCTACTCAGGCTCAGGGAGGTGTGCATCGTAGCAGGAAAGATCCCCCGTGCACCCGGCGCCGAATAATGGAATGCCTGCTCTTGAACATGCCCAGGGTAAAGGAGTTCAGTTCCCGGCGTCGGTGACAACGTCACTTGTCGCTGAGTCGCTTTCGAGGCAGAGGCTCCTTCTACAGCTGGTGCTTGTGATGTCATAGGCCCTGAGGAGGTGCCAGGGCAGAAGCAGGGCCCTGGCTTGTTCCGCTGCTTGTGATGTCACTTGTAGGTTAGTATCTTTTAAGGCAGTAGCAGGTCCCTAGCTACAGCTGCTTCTGATGTCACTTGTAGCTGAGTGGCTCTGAAGGCATAAGCTGGTCTCTAGCTTCTGCGGCCAATTGTGATGTCACAGGCGCCTGAGTAGGTGCTCGGGCAGAAGCAGGCCCCTGGCTTGTACCGGCGCTTCTGATGTCACTTGTAGCTGAGTGGCTCTGAAGGCAGGAGCTGTTCCCTGGCTTGTCCGGTGCTTGTGATGTCACCTGTAGCTAAAGTCGCTTGGAAGGCAGGAGCTGGCCACTGGTATCTGCAGCTGCTTGTGATGTCACTTGTAGCTGAGTCGCTTTTGAGTCAGAAGCAGGACCCTGGCCTGTGCCGGTGCTTGTGATGTCACTTGTATCTCAGTCCCTTTGAAGGCAGAAGCAGGACCGTGACTGTGCCGGTGCACGTGATGTCCCTTGTAGCTGAGTCGCTTTGAAGGCATGAGCAAGCCCAAAGCTTCTGCAGCTGGTTGTGATATCATAGGCCCTGAGAAGGTGATAGGGCCAAAGCCAGCCCCTGGCCTGTGCCGGTGCTTGTGATGTCACTTGTAGCTGAGTCCCATTGCAGGCAGTACATACCCCTGGCTTCTGCAGCTGCTTGTGGTGTCACAGGAGCCTGCGTAGGTGCTCGGGCAGAAGCAGGGCCCTGGCTTGTGCCACTGCTTGTGATGTCCCTTGTAGCTGAGTATCTTTTAGGGGTGGAGCTGGCCCCTGGCTTCAGCAGCCGCTTGTGATGTCACAGGAGCCTGAGGAGGTGCTAGGGCAGAGGCAGGCCCCTGGCTTGCGCCAGTCCTTATGATGATGGCACTTGCAGCTGAGGAGCTTTTGAAGACGGAGAAGGCCCCTGGCTTCTATAGCTTTTGGTGATGTCCGAGGCGCCTACGAAGGTGAAAGGGCAGAAGCAGGCCCGTGGTTTGTCCTGGTTATTGTGATGTGACTTTTAGATGACTAGATTTAAGGCAGGAGATGGCCCTTGGCTTCTTCAGCCACTTGTGACATCATAGGCACCGGCAGAAGCCAGGGGACTGCTTCTGCCTTGAAAGCGACTCAGAGAAACGTGACCTCACGAGCACCGGCACAAGTCAGGGGCCTGCTTCTGCCTTGAAGGATACTCAGCTACAGGTGACATCAGAAGCAGCGGCACGAGCCAGGGGCCTGCTTCTGCCCGAGCACCTCCTGAGGTGCCTGTGACATCACAAGTGGCTGCAGAAGCCTGGAGCCAGCGCCTGCCTTAAAAATGGTTCAGGTACAAGTGACGTCAGAAGCACCGGCACAAGCCTCGGGCCTGTTTCTCATCTACCACCTCTTCAGGGCCTATGACATCAGAAGCACCAGTAGCAGCCACTGGCCGCCTTCTGCCCTAGCACAGGCATCCATGACATCACCAAAAGCTACAGAAGCCAGGGGGCAGCTCCTGCCTTAAAGCGACTCACCTACAAGTGACATCACTAGAACCGGCACAAGCCAGGGTCACAAGCCATAGAACATACTCAGGGCCTATGGCATCACCAAAAGCTGCAGAAACCAGGGGCAGCTCCTGACTTCAAAGCGACTCAGCTACAAGTGACATCACAAGCACCAACACAAGGCGGGGGCCTGCTTCTGCCCTAGCACCTAGTCCAGGCGCCTATGACATCACAAGTGCCTGCAGAAGCCAGGGGCCTGCTTCTGCCTTCAAAGCGACTCAGCTACAAGTGACATCACAAGCACCGGCACAAGCCAGGGAACTGCTGCTGCCCTAGCACCGACAGAGCCCCCTATGACACCGCAAACGTCTGCAGAAGCCAGGGGCCAGGTCCTGCCATCAAAGATACTCAGCTACAAGTGACATCACAAGCAGTGGCACAAGCCAGGGGCCTGCTTCTGCCCTAGCACCTACTCAGGCTCAGGGAGGTGTGCATCGTAGCAGGAAAGATCCCCCGTGCACCCGGCGCCGAATAATGGAATGCCTGCTCTTGAACATGCCCAGGGTAAAGGAGTTTAGTTCCCGGCGTCGGTGACAACGTCACTTGTCGCTGAGTCGCTTTCGAGGCAGAGGCTCCTTCTACAGCTGGTGCTTGTGATGTCATAGGCCCTGAGGAGGTGCCAGGGCAGAAGCAGGGCCCTGGCTTGTTCCGCTGCTTGTGATGTCACTTGTAGGTTAGTATCTTTTAAGGCAGTAGCAGGTCCCTAGCTACAGCTGCTTCTGATGTCACTTGTAGCTGAGTGGCTCTGAAGGCATAAGCTGGTCTCTAGCTTCTGCGGCCAATTGTGATGTCACAGGCGCCTGAGTAGGTGCTCGGGCAGAAGCAGGCCCCTGGCTTGTACCGGCGCTTCTGATGTCACTTGTAGCTGAGTGGCTCTGAAGGCAGGAGCTGTTCCCTGGCTTGTCCGGTGCTTGTGATGTCACCTGTAGCTAAAGTCGCTTGGAAGGCAGGAGCTGGCCACTGGTATCTGCAGCTGCTTGTGATGTCACTTGTAGCTGAGTCGCTTTTGAGTCAGAAGCAGGACCGTGACTGTGCCGGTGCACGTGATGTCCCTTGTAGCTGAGTCGCTTTGAAGGCATGAGCAAGCCCAAAGCTTCTGCAGCTGGTTGTGATATCATAGGCCCTGAGAAGGTGATAGGGCCAAAGCCAGCCCCTGGCCTGTGCCGGTGCTTGTGATGTCACTTGTAGCTGAGTCCCATTGCAGGCAGTACATACCCCTGGCTTCTGCAGCTGCTTGTGGTGTCACAGGAGCCTGCGTAGGTGCTCGGGCAGAAGCAGGGCCCTGGCTTGTGCCACTGCTTGTGATGTCACTTGTAGCTGAGTATCTTTTAGGGGTGGAGCTGGCCCCTGGCTTCAGCAGCCGCTTGTGATGTCACAGGAGCCTGAGGAGGTGCTAGGGCAGAGGCAGGCCCCTGGCTTGCGCCAGTCCTTATGATGATGGCACTTGCAGCTGAGGAGCTTTTGAAGACGGAGAAGGCCCCTGGCTTCTATAGCTTTTGGTGATGTCCGAGGCGCCTACGAAGGTGAAAGGGCAGAAGCAGGCCCGTGGTTTGTCCTGGTTATTGTGATGTGACTTTTAGATGACTAGATTTAAGGCAGGAGATGGCCCTTGGCTTCTTCAGCCACTTGTGACATCATAGGCACCGGCAGAAGCCAGGGGACTGCTTCTGCCTTGAAAGCGACTCAGAGAAACGTGACCTCACGAGCACCGGCACAAGTCAGGGGCCTGCTTCTGCCTTGAAGGATACTCAGCTACAGGTGACATCAGAAGCAGCGGCACGAGCCAGGGGCCTGCTTCTGCCCGAGCACCTCCTGAGGTGCCTGTGACATCACAAGTGGCTGCAGAAGCCTGGAGCCAGCGCCTGCCTTAAAAATGGTTCAGGTACAAGTGACGTCAGAAGCACCGGCACAAGCCTCGGGCCTGTTTCTCATCTACCACCTCTTCAGGGCCTATGACATCAGAAGCACCAGTAGCAGCCACTGGCCGCCTTCTGCCCTAGCACAGGCATCCATGACATCACCAAAAGCTACAGAAGCCAGGGGGCAGCTCCTGCCTTAAAGCGACTCACCTACAAGTGACATCACTAGAACCGGCACAAGCCAGGGTCACAAGCCATAGAACATACTCAGGGCCTATGGCATCACCAAAAGCTGCAGAAACCAGGGGCAGCTCCTGACTTCAAAGCGACTCAGCTACAAGTGACATCACAAGCACCAACACAAGGCGGGGGCCTGCTTCTGCCCTAGCACCTAGTCCAGGCGCCTATGACATCACAAGTGCCTGCAGAAGCCAGGGGCCTGCTTCTGCCTTCAAAGCGACTCAGCTACAAGTGACATCACAAGCACCGGCACAAGCCAGGGAACTGCTGCTGCCCTAGCACCGACAGAGCCCCCTATGACACCGCAAACGTCTGCAGAAGCCAGGGGCCCGCTTCTGCCATTGGAGCAGGAGAACAACTGGGCTGGAGCATTCTTTGAAGCCAGGCTGCTCCGGTCCTGGCCAGGGCATGCCTGCAGCCCCAGCAGAGTCTGCCGCTCTCAGCGACCCCAAGCTGCCTGCGCATCCCCTGCGCCGCCCAAGGGCACTCTCCCCTCCAGCGACTGGCATCAAGGCGTGAGCAGCACCAGTCCTGCCAGCCGGGTACCACTGTCTGCCCAGAACTGCTCTGACCAGTAATGCTGTAACTGGGGCAGCAGCTGTCCCTGGGACTCAGCTTGAAGCACAACTGGCAGCCGAGACTCTGGACCATCTCTGTGGCTCACCAGCGCCTGCCAGGTGTGGAATCGAGTGCAGTGCAGCAAGGCTCCCATCGATCCCTTTCTGCGTGTGTTGCCTGTTGTCCACAGGTGTGTCTAAAACCTCAGCTTCCCAAGTCTTCTGGTTAGGAGTGACATATACCCACCAGGTGCTGCTTTCTCCAGGTCTTTCAGGATTTCCTTTAGGACTTCTGATGACCTCTGGGAAGATTTCCCTATTTCGGCTTTATACTTAGCTCTTTCAGGACCTTAACAGAAAGTATCCAGTTAAATTTCTCTCTGATAAAATATTGAAAAGGAGTGCTTAGCCTGTGAAGTCAGTCAGGACTGCCTGACTACTCACCCCTGGGATGCCAGGTGAGCTCCAGCGCAGGATCCAGCCGAGGAGCTGGAGCCACATCTGCAACCAAACACCCATGGCAGGTTTCCGTCATACACTGTGATATCCACAGTCATAACAGAATAGCAGAACATATGAGGGGGTCATGTAATGACATGGCACTCACACGCAGGTCTGTGTTCTCACACCCACAGGAGGTGCCTCGCTCGCATTTGGGCTTTGAGCTGGCAGCTCTCAAAGGAAGTAAAAAGCCATGACGTACCCGTAGAATCTCCCTGCGCGTCAGCCCTGGAACCCAGCCGGGAGGCTGGATCTCCATTGCCTCCAGCCACATCTGCAAACAAACAGAACAGAGCAGCTCCTGTGAAATATTTCAGTACACTTCTTCAGACACTTCTTCATTCACGGCAGTGAATGCCGTTCAAACGCGGGATTGCTCCATGGCACTCGTCTCTCCCTTCCACTCAGGAGCAGCGTGCAGACAGTTACTGGGTGCCTGGACCATGGTGATCCAAAACAAACCATGCATGGGTCTGTTGGGAGAAAGGGTTCCCTGGAGCTCACACCAGCTCTGAAGTCAACCCCAGAGAGCCCACTGGCTTTGCAGCAGGCACTGGCAGCAGCACAGGCTCGGAGAGTCTGGCAAAGACAGCTTCGCAAGGCAGAGTGCCCCAGGGCACGTCACTGAGCCCGAGCCGTGCCCTCTCTGCTCTTCTGCACGTCGGAGCATTGGCCAAGAAATTATTAAGTAAAGTTTCATACAAACAGCATATTCAAACCTAAATGCTCATTCATTCCAGTGACACAACCTGTGGGATCGCCCTGAGGCTCCCAGACAACATCTGGCTGAGAAGTCTGGTGGCCATCGCCTAGAGGCGCAGCTGTAACCAAGCACATTTCCATCAGCTGTTGTGATCCACTTCTTTCTCAGTGAGCTGCAGTGACTGGAGGGGGGTCAGGTAATGGTGTGGGACCCAGACACGGGTGGAGATTTCCAAAGCTGCAGAGGGGCCTGAGTGACCTGTTGGCTGGCACCTGGAAGCTCTCAAAATACCATTTCCCGGCCATATGCAACATGCCTCAAGCACTGGATGGACAAACATACGGCCCCTCGGGGCTTTCTTACTGGGAGATCTCTACTGTGCACAAAAGAAGCCCACGTGAAAGCACTGGAGGAAAAAAAAAAATGAACATTCGCACATCTCGTGGAGAAGAGCCTGCTGGCCAGTGGGAGGCTGCACCGCTGCTGCCCCATCGGTTCCCTTGGGCTGCGGGCAGGGGCTGTATGTCGGGGACCTGGCTTTGCCCAAAGAGAGCACTACAGGGCTAGAGCAGGAATGCTCCCGTCTTCCTGAGCGGACACCTCCCCAGGACAGACATGCCCGAGGCTGAAAGCTGGGACCAGGCTGGGGAGCGGCAGAGCCACGGCCCCGGGCACAGCTGTGACCAGCCGGGCGTAGAAGTGCTCCCGCAGGCTATTGCCTTGCCCTGCCGTGCAGCTCTGGCCCCGACGTGCAGGCTGCGGGAAGGCTGCACCGGGACTGGGCAGCACAGCGCCGGCTCTAGGGATGGTTCACCACCCTGCAGCACTGCTCCCAGCCCCACCATTCACCTGGAAAATCCCCCCGCAGTGGCCGCAGCCCCTGTGCCTCCCGCAGCGCGACTGCCTCCCACTTGCCTGCGGAGCTGGCCGTGGCTCACCTGGCTCAGCCCAGCCCTGCTGCTCTCCCAGCCTTGCTCCACCATGACCCCGGCCCCGCTACCACTCCAAGGTGTGCTGGGCGCTGCTCCACGCTGCCCAGGGCTGGGTGCCGGCCCTCACCTGCCCACCTACCTAATCCCCGCACTCACCACGGAGCAGCCCGGGCGTCCCGGGCTTGCAGGGCCACCAGGAGGAGCAGAAGGAGGAGGCGGGTGGGGGCCACAGCCCCCCGCGCCTGCACCATGCTGCTGCCGCTGCTGCCGCTGCTGCTGCTGCTGTCACTGCTGCAGTCACTGCTGCTGCTGCTGCTGCTGTCACTGCTGCTGCTGTCACTGCTGCTGCAGTCGCTGCTGCAGTCACTGCTGCTGCTGCTGTCACTGCTGCTGCTGTCACTGCTGCTGCAGTCGCTGCTGCAGTCACTGCTGCTGCTGCTGTCACTGCTGCTGCTGCAGTCACTGCCGCTGCCGCTGCCGCTGCTGCCACAGCTGGCACTGCTGGATTGGTGCCCGCAGCACAGCACTGCACACCACGGTGTGGCACAGCGGGGTCTGTGACCTCACAGCACGGCCACGCCCCCATGGCCATGCCCCCGGGGCACCGCCCCTCCCCCAAGCACCACGCCAGTGCGCCCCACTCCCATACGTCACCTCGGAGGGCGGGGCTCCCGGGGGGGAGGGGGACTGAGACCGCCCCATCCTGCCCCCCGGTGGGGCCGTGTGCCGCAGAGGCCCTGCACCTCGTGGCCCTGGCTGGGCATCGTGGCCGGCTCTCTGCAGCGCTGGGGCGGCCGGCACGGCCGGGAGCAGCCCTCTCCAGTGCCGGTGCCGTGTGTCCTGGCGCAGGAAGGGGCCGAGGGGCAACGCCGAGGCCGGGCGGTGCCGGCGTGGGGAACGCTGGTCGCACACTGCAGGGCTTCTCCTGGAGCTGCCCTGGTGTGGGAGCGCCGCCGCGGCACGCTGCCCCAGGGACTGACATGCGGGGTGTGAGGAGCAGCTGTGACGCCCGCCGAGTCTGAGCGCAGCAAAATTGACCAGCCGGGGCTCTTCCTGATGCGGTTAAGTGGAAGACACTGCTTTTTGGCTTGGAAGGGATTCTGGCCTAAACACTCCCACAACAAACAGACTTCGCTATGTGCCTTTGCGAGTTGTGGATCTGTTCTGTCCAATGGGTCACAAGACAGAAAACAAAACCTTTTCAGAGAAAACCAACCCAGCTTTGCTCAGCCCGGAAGCCTTTTGCCTATGTGCACTGGGGCAGATCCCTCTTGCGCAGGGCAAAATACTTGCGAAAGCTGCGTCCCTGCCACGTACAGCCATCGCCAATGAATTACTGAGTCTGCAAACTATTGCTGTTCCTCCTTCCGCACCCGTGTGGAGGGAGCAGGAGAGGAGAAGGGCGGACCTACCTTTGGAGGCAGCGCTGCCTATGGGAGTGCGCAGGCGCCCGGGTCAGCCGCTGGGCAGACCGGGTGATACGGGGTGCTCGGCACAGGAGGGGGAGCGCTGGGAGGAGGTGCTCATAAAGCCCAGCGAGGCAGCCTGTGATGATAGGGAAAGCCTTTTCTGCCTGACTTCCGTACCCGTCAGTCGCAGCTGCAGAGCAGAGGTGTGATAAGACTGGCTTTGTGGTCTGTCCTTGGTGTCATCTGACATGCTCTGAGAAGAGCCTCGTGACTCAGACTCCATGTCGGCCTTAATGGGATCCACTGTCTTCAGCCAGAACGAGTTTAGTTGTTTCCCAAAGGTGTTCCTCCCCTTTGTTGACAGTCTGCAAAGCTTAACCGCTTTCTTTTTACATAACCGTACTGTTAACCTTGACCTTGGTTTTACTTCTTCCGCATTTATTGACCAACCGAGTCCTTTGAAAATATCATTTTCCAAGAAAGCAATGAAGTCAGTACTCTGGTATTTTAGAAAAGCAAGCAGCACATTTTGTGTTGTGTCTATAGTATATAAAAATTGTGTGAATGTATTTCACAATACCTTTCTTTGCCTTTGAGATGAGAAGGATGCTTAGGGAGAGTTATCCTTTTTGCTTTCTGGGTTAAGAAACTGATGCGCTAATTAAGTAGCAATTAGTTTTACTGATTGATTTAAGTAAAACAAGGCCTGTCTTCTCAAGTGCTGCTTCGGGAACATACTGGTCCAAGAGACTGAAAGATTGGAGTGGATGGTGAGTCCTTGATGACCGACATTTGTCTAAGTAGAGTACGTAAAACTAAATGGTTGAAATACCAATGCATCTTTTTTGCTTTTGCTCATGAGTCAAATGTGCCACCTCTGACCTCACAGGCACACTAGTTCTCCAGAGTCCCAGGGGCCATATCTAAACGTGCCTGCAAGAGCAGTCCAGGGTCAGTTCTGCTCTCTCGTCCAGGTGGACAGCAGATATGTCAGTGTGCCGAGTGTGCTCAGAGGTGCAGGTCCCGCCATGCCCCAGCACCAGACCCTGCTCCAGTTCTCTCCTCAGACACCTCCAACATCACCAGCTCCACGGCCAGCGGGTCTGGTCCTAAGGCAGGGCTCAGCAGGCCTGTAGACTTGCCCACAGAGTTTTCCAGGGAAACCAACATTACCAAAGTTTGTAGTGTTACACAGAGTCAGAAGAAGCACTGGGAAGGGACGAGGAAGTAAAGGGTAAAAACTTCCAGCTGCTTTTTATTAACATGAAATAAAGAAAAGGGCACAACTGGAAGAACCTTGCCCATTCCTTGTAGTTCTGTTAACTGCTTAGCCGCTGACGTTGTCAGAGATAGCGACATGTTGGAAAAGTCAAAAGCAGGTCCTGGATAAAAAATAGCACGGTAGGCAGTGAAAGTCATCAAAGCATTACGAACCTGCAATTGCCTTATAAGGGGTTTTACTAATTACTTGCAAGGGGTGTATCAAAATTCAGTGATGCTCTTTAAAGTGTGGACGCTCATTCAGCAATCAGTGCTCTCCAGAGCAAGGTTTGCAGAGATGCAGGAGTGCACCACAGGCTGGCATCTACCCGTCTGGGGAGCAGCTGCGTGGAAAGGCACCTGGGGCTCCTGGCAGACAACAAGCTCGACACGAGTGCACAGTGTGCTGCGGCAGCAAAGAAAGCCAACAGGATGCTGGGTTGCATCAACGAGGGCATCCCCAGCACAGATAAAGAAGCCATGATCCCCCTCTACTCAGGGCTTGGCAGGCCGCACCTGGAATACTGTGTACAGTTTTGGTCGCCGCTATACAAAAGAGATGTGGCCAGGCTGGAGAGGGTCCAGAGAAGGGCCACAAAGATGATCCAAGGGCTGGGAAGCCTGCCATATGAGGAAAGGCTGGGAGAACTGGGTTTGTTTTGCCTTGAGAGGAGAAGGCTTAGGGGAGACCTCATCACCACATTCCAGTATCCAAAGGGTGGCTACAAGGAAGATGGAGACTCCCTTTTTACAAGGAGTCACATGGAAAAGAGAAGGAGTAATGGGTACAAGGCACTCCTGGGGAGGTTCCGACTGGACGCAAGAGAAAAATGGTCCACAATGAGAACAATCAGCCATTGCAACAGCCTCCCCAGGGAAGTGGTGGATTGCCCAACACTGGACACTTCTAAGATTCGGCTGGACAGGGTGCTGGGCCATCTTGTCTAGCCTGTGCCTTGCAGCAGGGTTTGTGAGCCTGGCTTTGCCTCATACCTCTCCTCTTTCCTTCCCCCACAGCGTTGCATCTCTGGGGACTGATACAGCATCACTTGCCATCTAGCCAGTGAGAAGTCGTCCAATTCCTGTAAGGAGCTGCAGGTTGGTACCCACCAGCATTGGTAAAGACGTGATGCAGGTAATAAGCTGCAGGACAGAGAGGAAAAAGGTGGCCAGGAAGCAGAACACAGCAACAGAAAAAGGAGAAGGCGAGGGAGCGGGAGAGAGAGGTGTAGAGAAAGAAAAACATAGCAACAGGCTATAGGACAGACAGGGAGGAGTTAGAAAATGCAGTCAGAGAGGGGCTAAAGACAGAGAGAGAAAGAGAAAGAAAAAAACAGTGATGGGTGATGGGAAGAGACCAAAAATAGCAATTCTGGGCAACTGCCCCACTTCTTGATCAATCCCCAGCAATCGCATTACCAGGAGCCTCCAGAAATGTGCTGCCTGCAAAAGCCCTGCCCTGGGCCCAATCCTGCACCCTACTATCGGTGACAAGCATCGCCTTGCAGAGTGGCCAGGACTGGGGAAAAAAGCCCAGCTGGGGGGAAAAAAATTGCCCAGCTGGTTTTTTCTTTGTTTGCTTGTTCGTTTTGCTTCTAAAAAAAAGTCTATTTAAGGTCCAGATACAAGCTGCAAGGAAAAAGGAACCAGGCGGACCAGGCTGGACACATTTAAAGGCCAAACCCCTTCAACAGCCACACAAACCACCGCTCACTCCTGCTGCGCAGACTCCACCGCCTGCCTGCAGGTACAGGCAGCCGCCCTCCTTCTCGAGTGCCCCCCAGGAGCGGCGCCACCAGGCAGCTCAAGAAACCAGACTGCCAGCAAAACCTTGAGCACAGCTCGATTCTGGGTGATTTTCGCTCTTTTTAGGCCAGCTGGTCAAAGACTCATCCACGGAGAGGTGATGTAAAGATGGATGCTGGTGCTGTCCTGGTGGCCCTGTCCCACTCCCACTTCAAAGTTGTGATGTCTGAGATCTGGAACCACCTGAAGGCTCTGGCGGAGATCTCCAGGGAGTCTGCGTTCAATTCTTTGATACCTTAGGGCTACAATGTGCTGGGGTTATGGTACACTGGGGTTACAGGGTGCTAGGGCTATGGGATGGCAGGATTACAGGATGCCAGAGTTTGGTTACTTGGCAAGCACTGGCATCAAGCGTTGAGCTTCGCAGTAGTACAGCCACTGACGTCAAAAACGAATCTGTTCTGTAACAGTAAGATTATGGTTAAGAATTAAAAGCAAAAATAAAGAGCCAGGACATGAGTTTTTTCCTCTGTCCAAGCAACAAGAACTGTCCGCTATAGGAGTAACTCGGCTTCGCAGAGGGTTTTGCATTTCCACGTTGATACGGCGAGCGAGATGGGAAGGAATGAGTTTTCACTGCTGTGTTTATCACAGGGGCGCGCAGTGGCTGATGTCAAAGGAAAAGAGAAACCTGTTGGCAAATGGCATCCCTGCCTCATTTCTGCTGGCACGGAGCTGGGGAGGCTGGTTAGGGAAAACAAAGCGCTCTTTCTTAAGGGAGTAAACAGGAGTAAACCACAAGCAGCCTTCAGTCATCAGGGTGGTACTTTTGTAGACAGAAGGCACTCCTGCACGGGAGCGAAGCTTTCTGCTTACAGCGGTGCTAGAACCCACTGCACTCCAAGCGCAGGAGGATGCTGTGGAGTGGGAGCACCCAGCAGCTACAAAAGCTGTACTGCAGGGCTAAAAGCATCGCTCCTGCTGTATAGGAGAGGTATGGCACTATAAAGCTTCTGTACACTATGAAGGTAAAGCATAAGAAGAAAGCATTCATTTTCTTTACTGAGGTGCTGGAAAGACTTTCTCATGAATAAATACCCTGTGCAAGAGTGAAGTTAGGAAGCACACGGAGATTAAAGGTCATCTCACTGTATGGTAGGTAAAGGCAGATGAGTGTTTGAACACTTGTTAAAAGCAAAGGTTTACTAAAACCATACATTTTTTAGTTCTCGTGTTAGGCATCAATTAATTAGACCTGTGACAAATTATCATTTGAGGGTTTCTCCGTAAATCTAGCTGTACTACATCAACTATTTTTCAACACTGTTTTATAGGATCCACTATGGCTCGTGCTGTAAGTTGCTCCATATACTCACAGTTTCTATTTTTGCTAATCTGAAATTAACTGAGTCGTCTAGAGTGCCTCCTGGAAGGATCTTGGAAATGAATGACACTTTGTGCTAATCCCACCTGGTACTGCTTGTTCTTCTCCCGATTGCGGGTGGCTTTGAAGAGCTCTTGGCACACAACAGGCCCCGGGCCTCTCTTTGCATCATACCTGATCAATGCTCGTGGGCTCTTCCCTGAGCCGGTCTGACCGTACGCCAGCAGAGTGGCGTTATCACCTTGCCAGCCCTTCTCCAGCACTCCCTGACCACGATCATGGAAGAGCTCTCTCCAGAGAATGACCAAGTGCCTCCTCTTCACAGATGAGCAAGCTAATAGTGGGAGATAAATGAACTGACCAGCCTACAACTGCGCATTAGCAAAAACTGCTTCTAGTTGGTTCTTTGACTAAAATCTTACCTGGCCCGCGTAACTGTTGGATCCTGTGGAGATGAGCATGTCGTTCTCCTTTAGGAAGCTACTGTGAGACCAATAGGCTAGATCAAAAGTACAGGTTTTCCCGTGCCCTGGATTCCTCGGGTCATACATGCTTGTGCTGTCGGTGTTCACAGAAATCACACACCTACTTCCTGCATCCTTCTCTCTCTGTGTATTAAAATTACAATTGTAGCATCAGATGACAAGCAATCAGGCATTCACTAATAATTCATGGTTTCACCTGGATTTAAACCAAGTTCAACAGCAAGGCACACCACACCAACGGCTGCTGTGGGATAAGCCTGCTCTTGAACCATGCCAGGTGACACACAGCCAAGGAATAAGTGACCCGAACCAACGGGCACATCAGTAACCGTCACTTGCATTTTCCCCTCTACCTCACACATTGGTCATCCACGTAGCACAGTGCATTGGACAATGCTTTTTATCTGAGGAACAGCTTTCATTCAAAAGGAACCACAGTACATTTCTCTCCAAGCATCTCAAAGAGACTCATTCTCTTGACTAATTTGGTGAAAAAAGCATTCCTGGGATGGAAACCTGGAAGTTTTGCACAGAAGACAAAAGTACCAACAAAATAAGACACAAATGCTATCTTATTACTTGAAATTCTATTATTTCATAGTATTTTCAGATTGGCCTAGACTAAGAGGTTACAAACATTGCCTAACAACTCACGAGAAACTATGGATTGGCTGCTGTGGGTAACTTGTTTCTTCCCCACCAGAAATCAACAACTAAGCTATTTATGGTTGGTGACATGGGAGGTGATGAAATTGCAGCAAATAAATTTATTGCGCTGACAACCCTGAGAGTAATCTTCCATGAGAAGAAGTTCTGATGGGGGATTAAATCACTTAGTTGTCTGCGGCCTTATTTGCACACTGGGCATGTTCTTGTAATGTGATCTGTCTACGGTCTGGGTCTTTTGTCACGTCCTGATGGGTTTATGTCTTCAAGCAGCAAAGGACTGCCACCAGGTCCTTGGCGGAAGGCCTCCTCCCCTGTGCTCTCCTCCAATATTGATCGTCTCTTTCTGCCCCGACGCCCTGTCCTTGCTGCAGTCCTGGGTGCGGTTGATTCCTCGTTTGGCTGTGCAGGTGTTTGCTCATGAGTATCCATTTTTTCTGGTTCAGCACGTGGAACTCTTCTTGTTCTCCTCTGAGGAGTATCAAGGATTTCCACTCTCCCACCTGAACGTGTATCTCCCTGAGTAGAGGGAGAGTCAGCGTTTGCCAAGAGCTTTTGTGCCCTCTTCCTAGCGCTTCTTCTAGGAGTGACAGGAAGTTTGAAGTCTCTTTGAGGAAGCAATGATTTAGACAGATCAAGGTCAGAATTTTCTGAAACTTGCGACAAACTCCTCTTTCTTCTTCTGCCTCTTTTAATTGGCACAGCTAAAAGGAGTTGGTCACTAGGCTGCACCTCTTGATCCTTGACAATATCACGCGCAAACTGTCGCTCTGTAGCATCATAGCTGTATTGAAGATTGCCTGATGGATGCAGCTCACTGAATGGTGATGTTTCAGGTGGTGCTTCCGAGGTTTGTGCCTTAAGCGCACTGATTTCAACAACCTAAAGTTAGAAAATGTCTGTTAATGCATTATTAATGACCAAACAGACTAACTTGGAACTGAGCGAGATGAAACTGAGGACAGTGAAATGTTGCTTTTCCTTTCAGATCACCACTGAATGTAAAGCTAGAAGCATACAGTGTACTCCCTACTACAGATAAAAGTTTATGCCTTTACGGGACAGAGAAGAGAGTATTCAGTGTATGCAATCACATGATCCATTTGTGGCCTTTCTGTTCATGACTAACGGTTGGCCACCACCCGTGAACAAAGTGAGCAGCTTTACAATACAAGTCGTATACACAACTGGCAGTAATCGTCACACTGCAGTACTTTCTGGACTGACTACAAATCCACACAGGGTGACCGGCTCTGCATCTAACAGGCTAAAATACAACTATGCCCGCAAAGCTTAAAGGGTTTTTTTGTACTACGACGGCTCTCAGAGGCCCAAGTCTTGACAGGTTCTATTCTGTGTTTTAGGTAGAGAAAATGCTTAGGAGAAAAACGTGTCTGCCCTTACGTAATGAGGTTTTAACTTGTGTTAACCAGCTAAAGAAACTGAGACATTTTTGTGTGCTTTCTGGTTGTCAGTAAGGCAGGACTGTCCTCAATTTGCACAGTGTTTTCTATTTTGTAGAAAATGGGAAAATAGTTTACTTACATTAATTTCCTCAGTTTTAGGAAGATTGTTAGAAACAGTTATTTCTTCCTGCAGAAAAGCAACATCTTCTTCAACTTCAGCTGCTTCTAGGTTACGTTCTTTAGGTAAATCCACACCCTTCCCCTCGAGGCCATTTTCTGAAGGAGTACTGACCACATCCTCACTCTCAGGGATGCTTATCACAGCTGGAAGAGATTTATAGAATTTTAACCTCACTGCTCTAGGATGGACACAGGTTTAAGCAACAGGAAGTAACAGAGGGAGCAGGAGCCAACAATACAGTTCTCCATCCTGCCACATGTATTGGGCTATACCGAGCACTAATGAGGTGGTTCAAAAGAATAATAATACTACTAATAAAAATAATTTAAAAAATTTATCTAGTCAAAGCACGCCATACACTAAACTTACTGTAAAAAACCTGCAGCCTACAGAAGTACCCCTAAAACATAACCAGAAGCCTAAGTTTTCGACTTGTATCCCTCTCAAAACTCCCACAAATCACTGCTGCCTCTCAGCTGCAATTGCACACAAGAAATGCCAGCCAAAAGCAGTGTACATTCATAACGTCCACGACACCTAAAAAAGGACTCAAAACACAGTGGCAATTTTAAAAGCCTCGGACAAGGACGTGCCCAGGACACTTGTGAACGCTCATCATTAACTGCTGCACTCATCAGTAATCGAACCTTCTGAAGACATTCGAAAAATTCAGAAACTTAGGTTATCATAGGATGAAACACACCAGCTTCTTGTCTTAGTTCTGATGAGTCTGGTTGCTCCATCTGGAAAGGTTTCTCTTCAACAATTTCGCTGTCTTCTCCCATCTCCAGTTCTTGGAAATCAGCAGTTTCTTCAGTGGAAGAATTAGCTGGTTTAGCAGCTATAAAGACAACATCGTCTTCAAAACCATCAGGTGATTTTGCATCATGATACTGCAAAGTAGTTTGCTCTGACCTGGCAGAGAACTTACTATTTTCTTTGCTGACATCCATTTTCTCCAAACCACCTCCAGGTATGCTTTCTGAAGACTCTTCCATTTCAGCACGGTCATCCTCAGGATTGCTCAGAGTAAACAGAGTTGGTTTAGCTCTACTGTCAGACCAAGCATCCTCCACCACTCCATCATGATGCTCAGATGAAGCTCCAGGTAGCACTTTATCATCTTCTGTTACCTTTTCCTGTTTTTAAAAAAAGAATTCACGATCAGTAACACGCATATGCTTTTTGTCGAAGCAAGTAAAAAAAATAACAAAGAGCAAAAATAACTTAGAGGAAATAAAAAAAAAACAACCCACAATGCAAATTTTACCTGTGGATTGGCATCCAGACTGCTCTCAGCTAGAGAAATAAAGTTGCATGCAAGATACAAGAGATGACACACAACATACTCTTCATTCCACAGAAAGGAGCGACACAAACAACTTTCAATAATGTAAACCCTACATGACCTTCGTCTCTGAATAATTGAATGGTGAGACTGGCTGACAGAAAAGAGATATATTTATTCCTCAGATGCAAACAAACTCTTTGAAGTGGAGTCAACAACGGTCTGTAACATTGGATTTACAACTTCACGGAGTTGCTTTGGAGTAGTGAGATATTTTGTTCAGCTTTTAGGTTCAGCTGTAACATAAGGTGTAGAGGCTTATTCCTAGTATTTCAAGGAACGGTGTGAAAAACAAAGCAGGATTTTTACTGAGTACTGTCAAAACCTGTCAGTAACACCTAACAGAAAGTTGCACACTCGACAGAACTTTTACGCTTGCCATAAGATTAACATTCATTGCCTGGTTCAACTGTAGTGCTGGGATATAGTTGGCACGCTGCAGATGGTGGACTAAAAGAATTTCATGATTCTGAACACCAGCATTGGTCTGTAAAAATGTCTCCAAACACTTCTATGAGAAATAACACATTTTAAAAAATAGATTATGATACTGCCTCTTCCCTTCTCAAAGAGGGGATTAAGATTTTTTCCTTGTCCACACTTACTTGTTCAGACTCTGTGAAGGGTAGCTTCAGGAAGTCTTCCATTAGTCCCACCTCCTGACAGATTTCATACATGTGTTTTTATAGCTCCTCCATGTTTAACTTAGTGGTGTGTTGCTGCAGCAGACCCCAAGCCTCCGCCATGCACCTGGAATTAATTTTTTGAGATGTAAAGGAATCTCAGTAGTATAACCAAAAAGATGCCCCACAATTATTGTATTCAAATTTTAAAGGAAATTGAGGGGACCGTGATTTCTGTTATTTGTTGTCCACCTTTCACAATATTGGAATGCCAAAATGGTGGGATATATTTCCTTACCTGTTGGACAACAGCACAGTGAGGAAAAGCTGCACTTCACTAGTGCTTGAGAATGATGGCTTCATCACCTGTGTGCATCTGAGGGCTCGCCTGTGCTCTCCTTGGCACATGAGGGACCGAAGGATTCTCACATATTGCCACGACACAGTTTTGATTGTAGCTGGATGAAAGAGCAGGGCCAGGGAATTCTGTAGAAGTCAGAGATCAGGTTTACTAAGATACATACACACACGCAGGCAACAAAACCATTCAAAAGTTTCTTCAGTAAGGCTGAATGTGTGTTAAATAAACTTAGACAATGACTAACTAATGAAATACTTGATACAGGGCAGGTAAATATAAATTCTTAAGTATTTGCAGAAAAAAAAAAAAATCAGTTAGCCATGCAGAACAAAGTGAGTCTTTTAACAGGAGTAATTCACACTTTTCTAGGTGAACCAAATCTCCGTGTGCAAACATCACTTTTTATAAATATAGGTTATTCTCCCAGACAAACAGGTTATATTAACATCGTGACAGGCAAAGAACAACCTTCAGCATCAGAAAGAACATGGATTAGATTGAAAAGTCACTTTTGCAGTCTTCTGTCTCAAGTCTTGCTGCTAGGGTGGTGGTTTTAATATTTAAAGTACCTAAACCACTACTTTTGAGAAAGTGCTCAACTGGTCTGCTGAAAACAGCCTAAACAGATGGCTTTGACAATTCACATATCAAGCATTGTTAAAGTTGACTTCTTCATTGACTTAATCAATTTCCTGACAAAGTAATTAAAACAAAATTGCAAATCATCATTTATTGCTGAAGATGCTGCTGAAGCAGTATTACAAAAACAGCTTCTAATGTTTTATCACCTGTTATTAGCTAAGCACCATTTTTTTCAAATCATTTTCTAGATCATAGCTTTGTACCGCAATGTATGTCTAACTGAACTGTAACATACTTACTTCATAATCATTGTGATCTAGAAGCCAAAAACCTTGAATAAGCTTAACAAGACCCCAAGGGATAGCAAAGGCAGTTGGGAAGGAGTCGACTGAAATTTCTGTTGGTTTCAGAAAGGAATGCATGATATCTAGCAGCAAGTAAATTGTCTGATATCAAGTATCTAATTAAGGCTAATAACTCTGCAAGACCAACAATCTATCACATTACTTTCAGAAAGACATAATGAGATAAGAATAGAAAAGCAGTAGGAAGCAGAAAATACTAATGTATTCGTCTTGCCATTTTATGCTGTTATAACCTGAAGATAATCAGGTCCTAACAACAAAACTGCATTCTGAATAAATAACCAGAAAGAAGGACTCTCTGATTTCTGTAAGGCATTCAAAAAGGTTACCTTTCGATATTTAAATACTTCTGCTTTAAACTCAGGCTCCCTCTTTAGTCAGTGGAGCTACCAGTTGGACATTCAAACCATGTGAACACCCAATGCTTAATTATTAAAGCAAACAAATTCTACAGTATTTTTTTCCCCCTCATTTCCAGCATATATAAACCAAAGTAAATTATGGTGTCCTTACAGTACAACTTAGCTCTGAATGATTAAAACTGGATTTAAACCAGTATGTGGATCGCTCACTGGTAGTGTCACTTTCTCTTTCTGACAGCCGTTTTTAGGGACATATGTAATAAGACAGCTCTGGGGTACAACACTTTTTAAACCCCTTGCTCTCTAGGCTCCCCTCTCGGGTCAGGCAACAAAGAACAAAGGCATTTCTGCATATTTCAGTAGCTTAAAAATTAAGTTTCTGCCCAATGACTTTTCTCTTCTCTCTGTTTATTATTCTGTGTGCCTGTACTTTTACCAGAACAAAAGCAAGCCCTGTTAGCTGTGCTGGAAAATGGAGGATTTTGGCAAAAATCAGGTACTGGTAAACCACTGTTAGAAATCCTTTTGCTCTGAAGCAGCACGTCTTAGTGCATTGTTCTAGTAAGTAGCCATTTACTACAGGTATGGGTGCTTTCAAAGATTAAAAACTGTGTTTAAATTTTGAGAAAAGCTAAGGGAGCTTTCTACCTTTAACATTGCTTAGTAAACCTGTTTCCTCATAGCAGAAAAGTCTTTGCAACAAAACATTTTAAAAAATCCTAAAAAATGCACAGTACCAAGAAATAAAACAATGCTTCTGTCTATGACTTAATTCTAAACTAAATGTTTTCACTTGCATTGCGATTGAAGCATCAATGAGAAAATGTATTAAAGACGTAGGTGACAAACGTTTCAGAACATTCATGTGCGTATAGCGAAGGTGTAATGGAAATAACTCAAAAGGATACAATTGCATGTTTGTAGCTTTCTTCAATGCTTTCCAGCAAATAGAGATCCAGCAGTGCCTGAAATGAAAAATTAAAAGTTTCTTAAAAACTCCCATCTTTGATAAATCATTGGCTTTTGGGGAGGGGTGGGCTGGGGGGTGGGAGGGGGGGGTGGTTGTTGTTGTTGTTTTCGGTGAACATAACACTCACATGTAAACTCGGAGGCGGATATTTCCCAGTTCCTCCGTCTCTCTGCCACAACTTCTCAACTTGGTCTCCTAACTGGGAAACCATTCCATCAATCATCAAGCAGTCAGAATCCCGTTTTGCTCTGGAACAAAAGGTAGCAAGGATTTAGACGGAGTAAAAAACTAATTCCAGCCCCTCAGTGTAAGAGATTTCCTCCAGTCAAAACCAAACAAAACAAAGCTCCCATGAGTCCAAGAAAGTAACACACACACAAAGGCATGATCATGACTTGAAATAGACTTGAAAGACATTTCCGAGTCAGATGAAAGCTGTCCATGAGATCATACTGAATTATTAAAGGAGTTCAAAACAGAAAGCCTAAAAGCTCTCTCATTAAGGGAAAAGATGCAATGACCTCTCAGTTTTCAGGTTTTCTTTTTTGTCCTGTTACTTGTAATGCAAAGGAAGTGTAAACAATGCTTTTTAAGTGCCAAAAATAGCCACTCTCCTACTGTCTAACAGAGGAAACGTGACACTATCAAAATGCCAGGAGTGTTCTTTAACACAAATCTATCGCCTCCAGTTGGAACGTTCCAATACACAGCGGTGAGACCACATCAAGGAAATGTCAGGGTTTGTTCTCAGCATCTCACTTTTGTTACTGAAAAAAAAAAAAGTTATCTTTGGAAAGCTGAGCCCACAGGTAAATTTTAGTATCATCTTAAGCAGCATTTATGTGCCTATACACATACCATTACAATTACGGATGGCTGACCTTTTAAAAATTACATTCTTCAAAAGTCCGTCACAGTCTCCTGCTGAGTGCGACGCTACCCTTTAATTTCCCAGTGATAAAAAGCAGAAGCAGCACACTAGAGGCTGAGTGCTTCTAAGGAGCACATGAGCCTGTATGTGACTTAATGAGAAGCAAGCTAAGTAAGATGAACTTTCAAGTCAACACCTAACATAGTGCAGCTTCCACCTTAACTCCTCTTGCAGCACCTTGTTCACAGTGCCACAGCCTAAGCTTCTTTAGGTCTTTCTTTACTTTTCAGTACAGTTGCCAAAGAAAAATCTGTTCTCATCTAATCCAAGGCATATCACCTATTTGCAAGTAAGCTAGTCCAGGAAAGAGGGTTCACCTTAGGAAGTGACTTCTACCCAATAGCCAGGAGAGCGCTTGGTGTGCCAGCCACACGTAACTCTGACTATCTCCTTAAATCGCACCGACGTACTGGTGAGTAGGAGATTTAGGCCACTACCGTTACTACCATCTATCACTAGTCAAGGAGAGAGGTGATTTTTGGTTTTGAAAACATGCTTTCTTCTGTGTCCAAGACAATTGTTCTGCAAACGCCGTGCTTTGCTGAGCTGGCCATGACTGATCCTATCCTAATCACATGACCTTTTCCAGTAGTAACAAATGATCCAGACTAGCCAATGAATTAAGTGCGCTTCAAAACAATGATGATACCAACAAACGGTACTAGGCAGAGGTATATATAAACATTTTAACACAGGGAAGTAACCTCTGTGTTCAGCAGAACACATGCATCGCTGAAGTCGAGAGTGTTGCTGGCAAAAGCATTAAGCGTAGCAAATACAACTGCTGATAGAAAAGCCACTCGCTTCCACCTCTGAATTTCCAGTGGAAGTGTTCTAGAGTTTTCCTGTAAGTCCTACCTTGATAAATGCTCAAGTTTCTGTCGATGACCAGTGTAGTAGCTCTGAATCAGAGGATAATTATAGAAAGGTCTAGACAAACGCATATCACCATCTGCAGGCAATAAAGTAAAAGCAAGTTAAGGAAGTAATACCACATTTTCGAACTACAGTTTTTGACTAAAAAGACAGAAGATCATACAAGCTAAGCATCAAGAAGCACAGGCGTGCCTCCAACTTTGAAAGAAGCCAATCTTCTTTCTGCCTTTGCTAAAAGAGACCTAAGACACAAGACTCAATTCCTTCTTGTCTCAAGTGCCATTTCAAGTTTACAGTTGATGTAGCATCCAGAACATGTAGTGTCAGCCGAAGCTCACTATAAAAATCCCCAGTTCTCAAAGGGAATGGGTTTTTAACGTGTCATGTGAGCATGCGTAAGACAATTAAGGCTGACAACAGCATTGTCACCCATCCAAATGAAGAAGTATTTCCAGGGTGTATTTTTTCCTCAAGCAATAAATAAAAGGTTCCAAACATGCGGGTAATGCTTTTACTGGAAAAACAAGCATTCCAGTGTTGGTGGTTTAATAGTTATTTGTTTAAAATCCCAAGTATTTCAAGCTGTGGACTGAGCAACTCCTTGATTCAGAGGCTTATTGCTATTTCTAAGAAACATCTCGGAAAGAAACTGCTTGCACTATTCTACACTACGTAGGGGAAAAGAACAGTAAAATCTTAGTTTCAGCAGCAGAACTTCAGCGTACGCCGTCACTGAGCCAACATGACTTGTTATTGACGAAACGTTTACAAAAACACGGCTAAGCGTGTGTTCATAGGAGCCACTTAGTGGATCGTCTCCCTGTTACAAACGCATTACAGTTCATGCTTACCTAAGCCCTCTGGCAGGAGACTGGATCGACAGAACCAGAGGACCACTCGTGCATACAAAGACATGAGGTTGATTAACACCTGCTTATTTGTCAAGTCTGCAAAACCTGAAAAAAAGCATAAGAGGATTTTTGGTATGCAATTTCTTTCATTTTTACAAAACTGCCTTCATCGCACTAAACAGAAAGTAGAAAAATAACACGGTAGATATCTTTGCCTTTGCATTTTTCACTCTGTGTCACTTCCTTATTTGACGAAAAAAGCCACAATCACCCCCAAAACAAAAAGCAACCCCTACAAAGAAGCAGATTCACTAAAGATTCAATAAAAAATGTAAAGCCTGAACTATTAAATGCACTCATGAAAAAAAGACATCTGTTTTTCACGGAGCAGAGATTTTTACTCTAGCAAAGGGATATTCTCTTTTTTCCTCAATATGCCAAGAACAACTTGTAATATGAAAAGCTGTAGAAACTCAGGCAACTTACTGTACGTGTTACTCATTTATGCTTCCTTTATATTTTTAGTAATTTGCAACACAATATTTGCATGCAAGTATACATTGCTAGCTAAGCATCACAAAGCGTCATTTTCAGCACTGCCACAGTCAGTTGCTGTAATTTCAAGCCAGTTGCTTACATAGCTTCTTGCTGAACGTAGCCTCCCCTACCCACTTGCGTGAACTCCACAACAATTTCCCTCAACTCAGTGCGTATTAAGTGGCAGTCCCAACTTCTCCAGTTTAAGCCCCTTCTCCCAGCTACATTTGACTTTCTTCCCATCACCAAAACAGCAAAAGCTCATGTTTCCACCATTACAACCCAAGCATCATGCCAATCTTAATAAAACATACCAAAGATGTAGAAATACTATGACAAACCTTTTTCAGTGAGCTCTTGTGCTTCTGTTAGAAAACAGTTTAGGACTGTGCTAAGGTTGCTCAAAAGCAACCGGCAGTGCTGAAGAGACTGTGATGTCTGTGGGTCAATGGAGTCGCAAGAGCCGTCAAACAGCGGAACACCTTTTCAAGAATAAGTATTAAATCGTTAGCCTGCAGAGCAATTTCAGAGTTCCAAAGTACACTTCAAGAACCGCGGGCAATATCATATACCAGCAGATTACTGCATAAGCTCACCTAGAAAGAATGATTCTGTGTTTGCAGAATGACTACACTAGTACTCACGTATTTGGTCAAGTTCGTCTTTTGTGTAGACCACTTTGCTCCATGTCCAGTCGAGAACAAAACGTAAATTAGCAGCAGAACTTGGCTGCTCTTTAAAAAAGAGAACAAAAAAGAAATCAATCAACAATTCCAAACTAAAAAATATGCAACATAAAAACAACATAAGAAGTATTACCTTTAGATGCCCAAAGTTTAATGCATCCAGTCAGAAGTCCTAAAGAACCTGTCTGGACAGCAGCTGACAGTATCGCATCTAACTGCTCCTCCTAAACGTAACAGACAAAACAAAAGGAGAATCCTACCTACTTTCAACATCTGAACCACCACCAGCAAATGTTTGTTTCTAACTGTACACTCACTCAGACATCACAAAGTCAATTAGTACACGTGCAACTAATTCCACATTCTTCTTCTTAATTCTAGCCACAGGCTGGACTGCTTGGTGGTCTGAGGAGCACAAGAAACATTTCCTCTGACACATCAACTTACTGAAGGCTAATTCTAATCTTGATTTGCATGCCTCTGCATTACAGTCTCAATTTACTGAGTTCCAATTAACTCTTCTCAGTCACATCCTCTGCTAATACCCGTGACGCATGTTGTGCAGAGAAGTTTGCCATCAGGAATGCATGAAGGGGACAGAACAAATAGAACTCTGCAACATTTGCGTGAAAAACAGTGAAGCCAATGTCAAGCAGCTTTCTAGACTATGAAGACATGAAGCAGTTCCGACACCCAAAACATTAAGTTGTAATTTTCTAAAATGACAGAAAAGAAGTGAAACATTTAAATTCTAATAGGTTTCAATTTTAGGCACTTCAAACACTGCATTTTAATGTAGAGGCCATCCTTCAGAAGGGCAATGCACAGGTATGCACAGGCGTGTGCTATTAAGGAGTAGCTTATTTTAGATCATGTTCTGATACTTCTTTCAGGTGATATGATCCCTCATCAAGTGTTACTGTTTTGGGGTTTTGTTCTTTGTTTGTCTGTTTCCTTGTTTTGGTTTTTTTTTTAGCACATCCAAAAGTATCTTTCCCTTCTAGGGAAAATCATCACGTTCAAAGCGATTTCTACGCATGAGGATACACAAATGAGATTTCCATCTTTCTCTGAAAACTGGATTCAGACAAGGAGACACACCAAGTATGACTTATGGTGGCAAACAAAACTTCAAACCAAGCTTCTTGACCCTAATTCTGAAATTTGACTTACTAACATCAAAAGAAATCCCTGCTCAAATGCCTAACAAGTCTCTGAACGATATAGTCACAATTCAGCAAAGGTTATGAAAAAATTTCTTGGTTTCCCAAGTTATTTCCCAACTGGAGCTGACATCAGATCATCCGATTTCAATGGAAGAGTCTACACCAGGCTTGCAAAATAAACAGCCTGTGGGCTAGGTCAACTTGCCAAGAAATCCATCTTAGCTACCACACTGTGCAGAAGTGCTGTTTGCCCTAACGCACTTCCACAAATCTGGTGAAGAATCCGGTAGACAGGAAGAGGAGGGCGTGGAAAGACTGCTCTCCCCTTCGCACTAATTGCTCCACTGCCTGATGACTAGCTAGCTGATCATTTAGCTTAGATCCTGCCTGGGTGAAGATGGGTTCTTCATCACAAAGGCTCCATCTGGCATGAAAATCCTTCCAATGAGAGAGAAAGGTTGGTGCACTGCAAATGGAAAACCTAGGAAGGAGGGGGGTGAAGTCCCTATGGTGGGATAAAGCAGAGAGAAGGTAGTGGGTGTCGTGAGATAAAGGTGATTGAGGTGCTGCAGCAACAAGAGGGCAGTCTAAGACGAGTGCATTGGGCGACTGTAGCACCAGGCAAAGGCTACACAGGTGAAGATCTGCTTTGAGAGGCTGCAGAAAAGCCTACCGAGGAAGGGGAAATGAGGGGAAGCGGCCATGAAATTGTCAGGTAGAGCTGCCAACAGTAGTTGTTTCCCACAGCCCACTGCCCTGGGAAGCAAACGATCACGTATAGTGCAGCAAGGGGATGTTTGCAATAGCTCGCATCCGAGTGAGACACCCCCATCGTCAGCTACTGCACTGAGCCTAATGCTTTGAGAAACTGACGGGGGTGAAGGTTGTTCTGAGGGAAAGATGCTTCCTTTTCTCCATTCTGTCCTCCTTTCTCAAGTTAATCGGGGATCAACATCCTAACTCAAGGCTACACAGGCAGTTGGACTGATGGGTAATAAAGAAGGAACAGCTTTCCCCGCCTTCCACAACATTTTTGTTCTTGCTCCTAGAGCAACGCTGTGTTCCTTTCTCGACATTCAATCCCTGAGCGGGCTTCCACAGGAGACAATGGTGGTTTTACAGTCCCAAGACTGGACCTAAAACATTACCACTTGCATAAAACTGGCAGGATACAATTGCAATTACGCATGTGGATGGGCAGGAGGAGCATAAAATGGTCTCTGACACTGAGAGCAGTGCAAGAGAACACTTAGGAAAGGTACATTTCTTGACATTCTCAGTAAAGATACAGGAAAAGATTACCTCCTTCCGGAAGCCGGTGCAAGTCATATGAACAACTCCAGAGCTCAGCATGCACGTGCCATCTGCAGAAACAACGAACGTTTGACAACATTCCGTACTCTCACAGTTATGTTATGACCAGTTTACATTTTTTTCATAGCAACATCTGGAAAGGCAAAACTGAGTACCCATTTTCTTCACCAGATCACTTACAACCTTTTCTAAAAAAATAATTACTGAGTGTAGAAATTTTATCTCCGGTGCTATCGAGGGGCTGTGCTTTGAGCTTCAGTTCAGAGTCAGTTCACGTGATAACCATCACCACTTCACAGGCTACGTTACAGAAGCACCAAACCCCCAGACTCAGCAGACTGTCAGATATGTGTCACAATAGTACACACTTTGTCAGTACAACGTAAGCAGAGTTGGGTTTGGGGGGCGGTTGGGTTTTTGCGTTGGGTTTGGTTTTTGCATGACAGCCAATGAACAAGAGAACCAATACATGGCATTTGACCTCAGTTGAAGCTTATCACTCTTCAAAGCAGTGAAATGCCTACCAAAATTATAGGTGCTTGGAGGAAAAAACTGCGTAGCTGGTGGATAAGAAGGAGGAACTCTCCGACTTAGGCTCTGCTCCTGTACCCCAATATCCAAAATGAGGTCTGGAGAAGTCATGCTTGTTACAGTATCCAGTGACCACAATGCAAAATAGGGGCAATCACGAAGGGATTCTTCTGGCCTGAAAGAAAACAAGTGCATAAGCTAAAGGCTGACTTTCAAATGAGTTATTTGTAGGGATGTTGAAAACCACTTAATAAAAACCTACCTTAGTGAATCTGGCATTTGAGCATGAGACCAGCAGTTAATGTCAAATACACCCAAATAAGTCGATGGTTTTCCCTGACCAGGTGTATTCACTTGCCAAACGAAGATTGATACACTGGTGTCGGGAGATATTGCTGTAAAAGACAAGACATTGTTTCTTATTGGTACAAAATACAATATATCTGATATTTTTGAAACACCACTTTCTATTTTGGCTTCATTCTGTTACACCACTCATGAAACACAGCACTTTACTAAGAATAATAAAAGGAAATTACACCACAGCAAACATCTGTGTGATAGGTTGCAGTCATACTGCGCCCTTTTCTAGTTCAAATTGTATCCGTCCTAAGCCAAATCAAACACACAGTTAGTAGCTAATCGAGTTTTCCATACAGTAATTGTGGACCAAGACGTTTAGCTAGATGAACAGTTTAGCAAAAAAAAAAAAAAAAAAAAAAAAAAAAATGCTAGGAACACATACATTGCTACTTTTAGAAAGCATGCAAATAATTGGCATATATACTCATATCACTCAGCTGGCATTATTAATTTCCAGATTTCACTCAATTACACGCTTTAAGAATAGCTCCTTTCCAGCATAGTCAGAATGAAAGAACACAAATATCACACAAAATAAATACAAAAACCCCAAACCCAACAAACAGGAGATTGGAATCAAGATTTTAACATAAAACATTGACAATGTTCTGCTCGAGTTCTCTCAAGAAGTGGGGTGGTCTGTCTTCTCTGGGGAGAACGCATTCTCTAGATGTAGGCAAAGCATGTGGTGCATCATTTACCCGAACAGAGTAAGGAACAAGAAGAGAGTTCAGTTGGCAAAATGGTTCTCTGTTCTCTGTTGAATCCATCATTACTGCTTAGGGACCCTCACACGCTTTACTGTGTTTCACTGTGAACTTCTGTGCCCTTTCAGTTCTGTTAGCCACTGAAACTGCCTTTGCAGATACCAATTATTGTCATAATTCAGAAGCCGGCTTCACCGCTAACGTCAATCCACATCCAACAGCTCATGTGTGCCTAGAACTTGAATAGTTTCTGAATACAAGCTAATTAGAAACCATCAGAAAAATTACAGGTATTTCTCCATGCTTCATACTTCATAAAAAGGAGACAGGAAGGGGCTTTTTTGTTGTTGTTTTCGGTGTTGGTTGTGGTTTTTTGGGTTGTTTTTTTTTTTGTTTGTCTGTTTGTGTTGTTTGGGGTGGGGGGTGTTGTTTGTTTGTTTTTAACAAGTTTTTAGAAGGCATTCTCCTCAGAAACATGACACAAGTGGAGAAAATCCAAAGGTGTTTTTATTAGATTTTGACACACTGCTGATAGAGGATGGCACCACAAAAGAGGTGGAAGTTGCCTCTCCAAGACTAAGTCAAAGATAACAAACAGAAATAGCCTAGAAAGGTCATGCAAGTGTCTTCTTTGTAACATCAGACATAAGTCAAGGCCACTAAGAAGCAAGGGAAGGTGAATCACGCAGTCAAAACAAAAGGCTATGAAAGTTATCACTGCAGCAGGCTCAAAGATATGCTCAGAGCATAAATGAATACGTAAACCCAGAGGTGCATATCTAATTATTGCAAGATAATGAAAGACATCCTAAGAGTTTTAACTGTGTCTATGGACAAGGAAAGCCAAAAGCTATTGCTTTAAGAACTTGTAGGTGTAGGAACCTATTAGATAGAGAGAGGAAAAAATGGACAGGCAGATCATAGACTCATAGAATCATTTAGGTTGGAAGAGACCCTTAAGATCATCGAGCCCAACCGTAAACCTAATCCTGCCAAGTCCACCACTAAACCTGTCCCTAAGTGCCACGTCTGCACGTCTTCTAAATACCTCCAGGGATGGTGACTCAACCGCTTCCCTGGGCAGCCTGTTCCAATGCTTCCTAACCCTTTCAGTGAAGAAATGTTTCCTAATATCCAAGGTAAACCTTGTTCTCCAGACCCTTTGCCAGCTTCATTGCCCTTCCCTGGACATGCTCCAGCACCTCAATGTCTTTCTCGTACTGAGGGGCCCAAAACTGAACACAATATTTGAGGTGCGGCCTCACCAGTACCGAGTACAGGGGGGCGATCCCTTCCCTAGTTCTGCTGGCCACACTATTTCTCGTACAAGCTACGATGTTATTGTCCTTCTTGGCCAGCCGGGCACAGTGCCGGCTCATCCAGATGGTTGGGAAAGATATCAAACAGAACTGGCCCCAATACTGAGCCCTGGGGAACACCACTTGTGACCGGCCGCCAGCTGGATGCAGATGCAGACATAGGTTTGAAGAGGGGGAAAAAAGAAAGTTCAGGTAACATTCCTAAGCAATGGAGGGAATGATGATCTTACTGTTCAAAGAAGACAGCTGGAGGAATACAACGACTGATAAGCATTATAGAGATGACCTCACCATACATCGCTATAGCAGGTCAGCAAGCATTAAAGGAAAAATAGGTTTTATTTTAACAAGTCCCACATAACCTAAGCACCCAGTTGTTCTTTTTAAATAAGCCCGACAAGCTAGTCTATACAGATATTTCAGACTTTCAGACTCTGCGTACAGAACAGCATTCATTGCTCAGATTCCAAAACCATTTAGTTTAGAATAACCGAACACGGACATCAGAACAAACCTTCATCAACGCTATCTTCTCTGTCAATGCGGTTGTGAAATTTTTCTACAGTCTGACAGCTGAGTAATTTGCTATTGCTGCTCTGCCCTCTCAAGGGAAAGACTCCACCCGCGAGATCTAAACTGTACCTTTCACGACAGTATTCCAAACCCTAGGGAAAAAAATAAGAGGAGAGAGAAAAGGTCATTTGGAGATAAAAACAGACATTATACCTAAGTATGACAGAATGCATATATCTCATATAACATGCATATTGTACTGTATATTTCCCACATGGTTATTTCTGATGGCAAAGAGAAACTACATCTGACATGCAAGAGAATTATGTGTCAAATCGTAACGGGTAAGTATGGCTGTAAAAGCTTTGCACCTGTTGGGGTTTTTGGGGGGTTTGGGAGTTGTTTGGCGGGTTGTTTTGGCAGTAGGTGTTATCAGGTCTTGGTATGAAGCTACATGTGTAAGTGGCTCCTCTGGAAGCTAGCTGAAGAAGCCGTCTTTTCTCCCCAGGGCGCCCAGCGGTTTAGTTCTCCCTTCAACTGCCTTGTAAGATTGGTTCGTGTTCCAACCTTCCACAACACTCATCACAAGGAAGCAGAAACAGCAGGGGAGTAAAATATCTCAAATCCAGAGACTGGTGCCTGTCCCCTCTTACAAGCCTGGGAATGGATTAGCAGTTGCAGAGGCTGTAGAGGCTTAAAAGTCTTCCATTAACTACACCACAGCTTTCTCAGGTCACAAGCACAACAGCATTATTTAATCACTTTGTGTCCAGTTTTTAAAGAGTGTCAGCTGGAAGTTCTAGTAGACCCATATTTAAAAGCTGCTGAAATGTTTCAGCCTTCTGAGGTGAAAACTGACCCTCCTCACATCTTATTCAGGAAAAGAAGATGACCGAGGCAAAGAATTCCCAAATAGTAAAAGGTCCCACATTGTGATGTTGAAGTATGGAGACAGAACAAAGTAGCCACGAAAGGAAGGGCTATAGACATCTGGGTTTTTTTCCCAGGAAGCCCACAGTATAAAGTATTGTCTTTGCCACTGCTGAGACTGTAGCTACAAATAGCTTTTAAAAGAGGGTAAAAGAAAGGGGAAGTTCAAAAATGAAACTGGAGAAAGATTAAAGAAACTTTCTCCTATCAACCTGCCACAGTGCTCAGAGCACTACAAGTGATGCAGAAGTGAACTGCAACGAAAGCCCTTTTAAAGCAAAAAACCCAGTCAGGGTGCTCCGTTCCTCTAGAGCGCTGCACTTTTATGCCATAAAAAACTGCACATCAACAAAGATAAAGAGAGGACATCCATATTTAGAACATGCCGAATCACGTGAAGGTACTTATACGTTGTCACCATGAGAGAGAATGCATTGTAAAGAAACACCACCTTTTCCAAGCACCTGGCCTTTATCTGTTCAAAAGCAACATTTACCAGTGAGGAAGGAGCTCTCCTAGCTATAAGGAAAAAGGTCAAAATTTAAGCTCATTCCAAAAAATCAAAATGCACAGTCCCCATAAAAACAGAGCACCACGATAGAAGAATCGCCCCTATTTCATTCCATACCTGTTGAGCGTATGCAAGAGAAAGTATCCAAATAGGAGGAAAGAATTGCACTGAATTAAGATTACTTTCCCCTCGAAAAGATTTTGCAAGGGTTTCAAGAATGCTGCTGAATAGGATTATACGTCATACACATGCGTCTTCTATCTGTTAGATATCAGAGATGTAAGGATAGTTCATCTATATTTTAAACACAACATTTTTGGAGCCAGTTCTAAAAACGTACGTATACTTTTTTGACCAAATCATACCACTGTTTACTGTATTTAGGTATTCTGCTGGCTTCAAGAGTAGATTTCATCGGTAACCCAGCCAAAGAGTAGAAAGAGTTATCTTTAAAGCTACTGTTTCAGGATGAGCACTGAAGAGACCCTGTAGGTACATTACATTTGAAGTCCTGCTGACGGAGCTCAAAAGAAAAACAAGAACATAACCCCAAAGATCAGAACAGAATAAAGCTGTATGACCATATTTTAAGAAAGGGAGACAGAGAGATGCTTATTCAAGTCTGCAGTTTGGTTAAACAGAGCTATTCAAAGCCCTCTCTTCTCTTCCTACCTGCCATTCAGTTGGTGTTTAAATGAAGAATAATTTTATTTGTAAAAGCTGCTTCCTCTTCAGGAATTAAATTTATACGGGCTCTTTGCAGATGAGCCTGGTTGGAACACACAACACTGCAGTATAAAATTGTATGACCTGTTTTCAAAAAGTAGGGACAAAGGCCGTGCCCAAGAAGACTCAGCAAAAGATCTTTTTCTTAGTCATCTCTGAATTTTCATGGTCAATATTACCCCTGCCAACTGAAGTGATACTCACTTAGAGAGAATGACTATTTCCATCCTTTCACATACGCGCACGTCTTACCTCATACATGACTTGTCCTGATGCCAAGCGTTTTCTGCCACCAAATGCTAACTGCAACAGATGTAAACTCACAACATCACCTTCCCTGAAAAAGGTATAAATTATGGAAATTTGGTTACAAAGCTGCTTTATAGTCCTCATTATCCTTTCATTAGATCTAGACTGAAGGTTCCTTAATAGCATTGTCTCGCTGAAAAGAAAAACAGCTCTTGCCAAAACATGATCATTGGTCACATTTAGCCGCCAGAACACAAAGGAGGAAATTTGGACACTCACAGCTTCTGGGGCAAATGCTAACCATACAACTTGAAAGCTTTCATATGTTGTCTGGACTAGAAATGGTTGGGAATAGTTCTTCAGAGTGAAGAGTTCTCCCTCAGAACTGCTTTAAAGTCAAACTGAAAAAGATTGCCACTCTGTGAACAGCTGAGCTGATGCTGAAAGGGTGAGATCCTTCTCCCCTTCCCTTACCACCAAAGCTCCGCTCCCTCTCCTGAATACACGGCACCCTTCCACATCCTGATTTCATTCATGAGCCCAGCAGGAAACCATTGACTTTGCTGCTGAACAGTTTCTCTGCCAGGCGAGCTGAACCGGCTCACAAAGGCTAAAGCTGGCACAAGGTAATCGGCCATACTGTCACCTCCTCCTTTAGGGGCAGCAGGCTCTTGTGTCGGCACGTTCAGTGGTCTAGATCTGCAGCCTCCACTACCTTTAATGGTATTTTAATACCATGGTGTGAGTATGGAGCAAATCAGGAAGCAGTCATCAAGAAACAAAGGAAATCATTTCAGAATGCAAGCACAAAAATGTAGCCACTGTCGCCTTGCCTTCGTTCGGCAGCTAGGAACTAGTAGGTCCCTCTTCATCTCTTAAATCCTGTAAAAATTGCACCATCAGCTCAGCACCTTCTGTACCTGAGAGGATCTTCTGCACAGCTAAATAAACAAAAACGTGTGTCCACTGTATGTGAACAAATATTTAAAAAGGAAAATCAACGGCTTATAGTAAGTTTTTATTCACCTTTCTTGTGTAGACTGAACAGCCCACAAGTAGCAACAATTGCGAGGATCATTCTCAGGCTCTTGAAAAGTAACGGCGTAGACAGCAATCCTTCCTCCTTCAAGCTGAGAGTGGTGCCTACAGGTTTAAAAAAAAAAAAAAAGAAAAAGAAACAAGGTGAGCCTACTGGCCCTAACTGTTTGTAGAAGGGTAGAAGCATCTTCTGAACAAAGAGCACCTTACATGCTTCTCCTCAAAGTACGGAAGGTCATACTCCCATCTCAAACAAGTGAGTCAAGGAAATGCCTACTTTTTATGCAACAGTCAAGAGGTGAGGAAATTACTGTCCGTCAAGTGCAATAACCTGGGTTTATCTCCTCCTCTGCCTGAGGAAGAGGAGGAACATCAAAGATTACTTCAGCTGCCAGGCAAAAGATTGTTCCTCCTCTTGTCGCCTGCTGCAATATTGAACTTCAAATGCAGCATCTCTTCTGAGCAAGCTGAAAACAGCGCCAAACAGAAGTAGTTTCTCGTTTCTTTACTTGGACTATGTAAAGCATTTCTCTTCCAGATTTCTGAACCTTATTTGTACCTTCACAATCTATTCCTGCCACCTAACTATTCCTCCACCCTCTATTTATGCATCCAAGAGTTTCCGGTGAGCAACTGCAGATTTGCTTAAGTGAATCCCTATCTGAATTTGGTCAAATATTTCAAGCGAGATTGCTCTTTGGCAGATTTGAAATCATCTCTCTCATTTTTCTGTTGCTTATAAATTGACTTATTGCTTGTAAATTTATAATTGCTTATAAATTGTTCTCATCTCGAAGTGCTCCAAGCAGACTTTCATTCACATGCCTCGATGCCTTGCAATGGGTCAATCCCCTCTTTTGGTCAGGGCTGAAATGTGGGAAAGAATGTATTTTCAGGCACAGATCAGCTATTGATCTTTCATGTCTTACTAGTTTCTACCTGGACACTTCTAAGAGTATTATCACCAAAATCACATCATTAACATACTTTAGCCTTTCAATGTATGTCCTAATTGCAGGAACTGGTTCTGAGAAATCATTTTTAAAATCTGTTTCATCGAGACACACACATTTCCTGCTTCACTGAATACTGCTGATAGAACAAACTCTCTTATAGAAAGCAGCTCGGTCACATCCTAACTGCTTGACATAACCCAAAGAAGCATGCTTTCTGCAATTCCTCAATCCACAGGCACAATAAAGGTAACAATCCTAGTCCACTGGGGAGAAGGCCGTCCACTTAATCCACTTAAAGTATGACTTCATAGTTATTTCAGAAGGGGATTTCTAAACATTCCAAGATTACACTCAACATTTCCGTCCCTGAAAAAGTTCTCTTTAAATTAACATACTTCCTCCTTAAGCAAAACATCGAGACCCCTGCACCTCCCGGCATGACCAAGTGCAAAGGCTTACTTACTCCCGCTTCAGAGTTTTCATATTCCAAAGTGACAGGTAGCCGTCTGAAAAACCCACAGCGAGATGATTGCTTCTGCTTATGTAGCACAGGGTTGATATTGCTGTTCCTGAAGGATTTTGTAGTTGAAAGCAGAGATGTCTCCCTTCTCCGGTCACAGCTTCTCTTCTTTGTGGAACGTCAGCGGGAATTCTAGTGGCAACTACTAGACCTACGCACACAAAACCACGCAATAAATGAATGTGTTATGCCATTTAGGTTGCATTTTAAACACTGATGTGACAACATGTATAACCTAATTCTACCATCCCAGGCAAAATACCCATTTATGCAACACTTTGCTTGCTGTTTCCATTTTCTACGTATTCAAAGAACATAAGAACTCTCTGACTGGACAGCTATTCTCAACCCTATCTCAAAACCAGGTAAAAGTGTAACTGTCATAGACAAATTCTTCTGGACTCTGCAGATCAAGAGTTTAGGCCTCATGAGGAAGCTATCTGAAGTGGCATCAACTCCTAAAGCCACTGTTGTAAGAGCCAAAACAGTGTATGCAATCGGAATACACAACTTAGAGGTTTTGTTCATCCAAATGCACGGGTTTTGGTAAGTCAGTTTTAGTTTAACAAACAAGCCTAAAATTTGCCCCAAGTCAATTAACAGAAGCAGAAGAACATTCCAAAGAAATAGGGCACGTCCGACACACCTTCCTACCAGGCAGTTGCACTGACTCAGATGGTAAGGTTCCTACACCTCGCTGGCAAGAATCATAGTGACATAGGGATCCTGGTGGGCGGGGGGTATTTGTAACATTAGAAGGAGTATTAAGCCACTCCCAGTTTTAATCCGTTCAGGACTACACGATGTCACACCGCCATCTGTAATCAGTAGTCGTAAATGTCTGCGCACCACTGTCTTCAAAGTGGGATGCATATTTTTGATTTAAAAGACACACATTTTCTTACTTTTAAATTCAAGTTTAAAAACTGCAAGCTTACCCGATGCTTCATTTTCCACCTGACTGCAAGAGAGATCATCCAAACACAGGTCAACCAGAAGTAGATGACCAACATCTGTAGCCACCGCTGACACTCCAAAGAGCCATCGCAGAGTCTGATGTAGGTGCTGAGGGCTCACACTGGCTCCTCCGGGATTACTTATGGGTTCTATAGCAGTTACCTACAAGAAAACTACAAGTTAATATTTAAGCTGTTTCACAAGCTAAATAGAAATCACTCAAAAGTGAAGCCAGAATTAGGAACATAAGACTTGAAAACAAAGCATTGTTTCCAATTATATCAAGAAAAAAGAAAAAAAAAAAAAAGCCCTGTACAAAAATCCGTTACTGCCTTCCATTTACTAGATTTCCTACAGTTATTTAACTGAGTAAACGTCAACTGCAATGGTGCATTCTATTATTACAGCTTACCAATTTCCATTTCCTACTTCGAAACCATTAACACGAAGAAAACATAGAAAATCAGTTATATGCAAGAAACTCTATCATATTGAAGGGACTTCCGTAAGAAAGACAAAACTCAATCTCGTTCTCCCACTGCTCACAGCCCACCAGCACTGGGATACAGTCTACGCCACCTTTGCCAAACAGGTATTAGGGCAAATCATGGCTCTAAGTCAGACGAGGCAGCGGTCAAGTTGCATGGTAGACACACCATTTCCATGGGAATGAAATATTTTTAGGAAGTGTGGAAGGGAGATAGCATATTTAGTATATTTACACCAGTCCCCATTTAGAATCAAAATAGCAACCAGGGAAAGCAAAAATTGCACACCAGCACTTTCATGAATAGGAACACAAATTTAAAAAGCCAGCCGAAAACAACGGCAGAAAGAACAGCAGCTTGTTCAAGAAAAAGCTAACTCCAACTGAGGAGAAGTGCACGCTGCTCTTCAACACGCGAAGCAGTCTGCATGCAACTTTATCACAAGGTCTTCATTAAGACAGACCTTCCAGCACCTGCAACACATCCCAGGACAATACTGACTGCTAGAGCAGAGATTTAGTCATTTACAGCACAACTGTGGAAGTCTGAGATACTTTAAAGACAGCATTTCTGACAGAAATGAACCATTTAGGACATGGATGTTAGAGACACTTGAAAGGGGGGGCGGGGAGGGATTCTTTTTCACTCTGGCCAAAAAAAGATCGTTTTCAAGGCCTTTTTGTGGAAGTGGAGAATTAGGTGTCTACGTGCTCTACCATAAAACCAGAGAACTTGTTTTACTACCAGGAAACTCAAAAGATAATGGTACCATTAAGCCCATGGTTTTACATCAAGGCGCTCTCGACTGCATACTCTGCACTGACAGTATGGTGACGCAATATAGAAAAAATACCTCCTGGCAAAGAGACGCTCCAAAGCTTTTCCTGAAACAGCATTATGCAGCACCTAACAACAGAAAAGCTTCGCTTCTCCCATGAAAAAGGGCCTACCCTTCCCGGAAGAACAACTGCTTTAACCACTCTTGATGTTCCAAGGTCGTCCAGGCAGAGAACACTTCCCTTTGCTTCTTCCAAGCCAACCAGCAGTCCAGTTCTCTTCTGCCAGGAGAACTCCTTTACCACGCGAATGGTGGGAGGCTGCTCATGTACTCCGCTGAAACGGCATGCAGAGAGCTGCTCTCCTGTCACAGCGTTCCCTACCTCAAGCTGAGGACCACACGCCAACCACGCCAGGCCATTTCTCCCTGGAAGAGGAGAGAAAGCTGACTAAAGCCAACTCCCAGCCAAAGATCGAAAACAACTGGAAAATCACAGGCGCTGCCCCTTTTCTTCAATAAAAGGACCTAACAGAGGAAGACAGACTCACTTAATTCTCATCACTTATTTAAAATCACCCACTGAAATCCTCAAGCAATACATCTTAAAATTAGCCACCTTATTATTTTGCATTTGTACTTGTCATTCCTGCACTGAAGAATTCTCATTGTTTGGGATAAAGATTACAATATATTGATCTATAGTCTTTGTACCATATTCGGCTTGGTTTTGCTAGAAATCAACTAAATACAGACGGGAATAAAAGCCCTAAACCATTCTTCACATATAACAAATCTAAGCCAATTCATTTCCAGTTTATTAACTTTGCTTGGCACATGCCTACTTTGGGCAGGGATTTGGACTTCAGCAAGGAATTACCCTAAAATGGGCACTGCGTGAGTGAATTTACACTTTTACACATGCCGATTACAGAGACAATTTAACACATTTTGTTTCACTGAACTACTTCCAACCCAAAGGAAGTATTAACTCAATTACTACACTGACAGTCAGGGAGACAGATTCTACGTGGTCTCAACAGAAGCCTGGACATCCAGATAGGCACCCAGCTCTACATTCAGGTCACCTACAAAGTCAACTACCTACTCTGCTTAGCCACTTTCAGCAACTCTCACTGGATACTCATCTGCGTCCTATTAAACACTTTGGAAATCTGGCTGCAGTGCTCAACAGGGCTATCTATCCTCTTCCTTCTGCTTTTATTCAGACTAGAAAAGAAAAAGCAGGGGGGGTTGCCTCTGTAACACTGTAGAAGAACTATTTCTGCATGTGATGTTATAATGGTACAAATAAATACAGCCCAAAACAACACTATTACTTTTTTGAAATCTGCCTTTTATTGAATTAGAAATTGCGGAGGGCTCACTGACTCGGCATGCGTAAGGAAATTATTTTAATAGCACAAGGTTGGTGCAGGCTGTTGTAATTTCAATGTTTAACTATACTAATGTTTCAATATTAGCATTTTTGTAGTTAAAACTTCCTTTTTGTTCTCTCGAAACCTGATGCATCTGAACAGCACCAACCAGACACAGCCGATACTGTGACCCTGTGCTTCAGGTAACCTCCAGGCAATAACAACTTTACAGCAAGACCCAATTCAAAGGAAAACGCTCACCTCTGGAAAACTTCCCACGCAGCACAGAATCGGGGGTTGTCTCATCTTCCCCAAATGCCTGAATAGTCACCGCTGGAAACTGCAGCAGACTACTCGTTACCTGAGCTGTTAGCTCTTGCATTCTTCACTGTAAATACACACAAAATGCAAAAAGAGACTCCTGTCAGCCATACATATTTTTGAGATTGACAGAAGTTTCATCAGTCTGCAGTGAATACTCTCCTATCCATCTCCTGTAGCTCTTTTCCTCAAAAAAATGGCACGCAGGACAGTTTTGGATCTCACAGCAGAGCAAAAGGAGAACCCTTTGCTTTCCCGATGCCTACGAGATCACCAATAAAAAGTGACGCGGAGGTACTGACAAGGTAAATAGGAGGAAAAAAAACCCCAATACCCTGCGTCCAAGTCTACTCACGTAGGTTAGGAAGATGCGATCTGAGAAAAACCATCTTTTAAAAAGCTTCTCAGTAACAGGTAGAAGTTTCCATTTGTCCTTTCCCTTGATTTTAGACTTTATTCCTTATTGTTCCTTGCCTTCTGCTAGATTTCACGCATCATGTATGTCTTGTTCACTTTTTGCATGTTTATTCTGAACACGAAGGAATACTAAGTTCTTAACTACCTTCATTCTCAAGCTCTTCCACAAAATGGACTCTCGATATTTTTCACCTTACAAGCAATACAGACTTTCACAGCTCATCAATTCCAGCGTAACTTTCCATACACTTATGAGGTAAACAGAACACTGCACTTTAAAACACCGATTTTTTTCTATACTTAAAGCCTCGTATTCCTTATTCCAGTCCTTTCCTTCCAATTGCCTGTCCTTACCACACCTCTGCAGTATTTCACAAACAATTCCAGGCCTTTCAGATGCTTCTGGAGGTGCTCCACAAAGACTTCACATTTCAGTACATCAAGAGAGATTTTCTGGTGGAAAAACTTAAAAGCTGAAGTGATTTACAAGATTAAATAGGCGCCTTGAGAAGAGAGAGTCCCTACACGTGGAAATACAAACGCCTCCAAGTAACTGTGTTTTGCAAGTCCTGAAATGGTTACTGAAAAAGCCTCCGCAAGACAAGACAGATTTAATCACCTTGTTCAAACAGCACTGCTTTCTCCATGGAGTCTCAAAAGGAACATACTAAATGTAGTTCACTATGCCTGGGTGTTACGCATGCTGACCAACGCAGGCATCAAACAGAGCCCTTACCGCGTGCTACAAAGCAGTACAGCCAGCCACCTAAATGTGCACACAAAGCATATTGTGTTATCTGTACCAGACATGTTCTCCTGCAACCAAAGCTTTAGGATTGCTTCTTCCAGCGTGCACTAATAACCTGTTTTCCTTACGGCATAGGAGGTTACAGCTAGTTCTGAAGGCTAGGCTCTGGGAGCAACACAAAGTTAATAAAGGGAAGTGTTTATAACTAAATACAATTTATACAAATGGTACTTGTGTGGAGAAAGACTGTGCTCTAAAGGCTGGGCGTAGGGATCTCCTGTACTTCAAGTCACGGGCACTGGAACTATTTGAGAATATGTCCCAGTATTTTCTGCCAGCATGAAAACAACGAGCGCGTGAAACACAGGACGCAGCAGTCAGGGTCCTGCACTAGGCACGAGTCAGCATTTTGAGGGAAGTACTTCATGATTACTAACAGAATATATTGTACTAGTAGCAAGATAGTTTTAAGAAAAAGAGTGAACAAGTATCTTCCAGCAGGGCAGGTAAGGGCATTCAAGAAACCTTCTCAACTGCATGCTCTCCATGAGTCGCCCTGAGTCACCCTGCCTTTGCCGCTGCCTCCCTGGACAGGCCAAGAGCACAGAACTTTGCGTGGCCAAATGGGAAGTCAAACTTCAAGGATTTAAACTAACTGGGGAGATTGGAGTTTAAAAGCAAGCCACTCACTGCCCCAAATTCCCCACCAAATCAGAAATTCTTCTTCTCTGGTGGACAGCTCACACCTTGACACGGTGTAGTCCTGCCTACAGTACCCATCAGATGTGCTTATCAGACCAGTACCACCGGTAAGAACCATCGGATAAGGAACCCTCCCACATCTGGACCGTTCATCTGACTTCAAAGTTAATCATGCTGCTGTTATTAACTGCGTATTAAAGCATGTGGAAATGCCGGCGCATCAGGTGTGCCCAGGCTCCCCCTAGTAAGCCAGCGGGCATTTTAAACATTTTTTTTCTAGGCATCTGCCTTGGCAATATGGAAGCAGGGAGATAAAATCTAGAATAAATTATGAACAACACATATACTGATCTGGTTATTCGGATGTTGTACGTGCATCACTCTGCTAAGTTAAACCAAGGATTACTGGGAAATCAAAACAGTGGGAAAATAGTTCGATAGAGGCAGGTTAAAGGCGTGAAGCCTCTCCTTTGAGAGAGATGTCCAACACTAACTGCATTTCTGCTCTCTTTGAAAACAGTGACTGCGACCACATTCCTACTTCTCTCTGTTACAAATCAGATCACTGTAAAACGCCACAGGCACACTCCATGTTCAGGAGCAAACGAGAATCCAACCTCCCGGCTGTATCCGACACCAAAGCACTCTGGGCACAAGCTGCCAAAATTACCACGCTTCTTCACCCGAGGTACTTAGGACTTTCAAACCTCATGAACTATTTCCAAAGAAAGGAACGTGCCACGAGTCAGTGACTGAGTTTTGGATTAAAAAGCTCCAGAAAATTAAAAACCCGAGAAATTGCATGTTTGAGCAGAATCACATGCAGCCAAGTCAGAGTTCTGGGATGTCAGTTTTCACTGACGGCAGTCCATGAAAGTCACTTTCAAAGGCCAACGATGCGGCAGGCTTACTGAAGAAAAAGCTAAAAATATGGTCAGTCGCAGCTGAAGACACGATTTCACAAAACAGGTTGACTTCAGTGCCACCAAAAGAGAGGCCTTGCTGCCGCCCCCCATCTCTCCCTCTGCTCCTTTGTTCTACTCCTGCATTCCTGCGGCTTCCCTTGCGCCTACCTGCACATGTATTAGAGCGCTTGATGAGCCACGCTAACTCCCTAAGCAGGCAGGAAACTAACCCAGAAAAGCAGAGAGTTCTCCACCACGTTAGAGAGTTAAACTGGCTGGCAGAGAGAACTAGCAAGCATAAATGCTGGCACAAGGAAGGAGGCAGGACAATGCATTGGGGAGAAGGAGAGGGAATTTGCCCGTCTCCATTTGGGGGCAGGAGGCCGTTCTGCTAGCTCATGCGCGTGTGAAACTACACGCTCAGTCTGCAAGGAGAGTTGCAAAAAACCCCTTTACTTTTGGAAAGGACAGCACCCAAGACACACTCAGTCAACTTTTAACTCCCTCGTGCACGGAGAGACTCGCTCTCTCACCGAGAAAGGCTGCAGCTGACAGGCGTCACTCTTTCTTTCTGTCAGCCAGGTGTGGCAGCTAAAGTGATTCCAGGGAAGTGCTACTTGGTGACCAGAGAACGGACAGCATGGTGTGACACTGCTCACATCACATTTTCTAAGGAAACAGGACAAAGAGTGGGAAGAAGCCAAAGAAGAAGACATGGAAGGAAAACTAAGTTCTTTTGAGAAAAACAGCATCCACTTTGTTGAATAGCAGGGAAAGATGACAATTACAGAACTTTTCAAATTAGCATTAATGACTGGTTCAGTGACATTTTCCCAGAAACACAGGAAGCAACTCACAAGCACTGGATGGAAAAGACACTTTCAGCACCTTAGTAGTCAGGTTCAGCGAACTCGCACGTTGCCATATTTTACTCCTGCAGAAAGAGGATTTAGTGAGTGAGTTAGCAGGTGATTTTGCGAGCACCGCTGCGCCATTTCTTTCCCACTTGCAGGCAGAAAACCTCCCCCCGATGTTTTAGCCAAAACCCCTACATTCAATCCAAAACCTAAGTTTTCGTCTAAAACGCCACAAGCGTAACAGAGACGGTCTGCAGCAGAATTCTACAGTCAGGCTTATTGCACTCAAGTGCAGCCGACAGGTTGTCTTGCAGAGCTTGTGCGGGTGCTCCACAAGCTCCCCCAGAAGCACAGATCTGCAGCAGAAGGTGAGAAGAAGAAAGAATTTCAGCTCTCCATCCCAACAGCCCCGATCCCGTATCTGATGCAGATTTGATTTCCCTTTAAATGACAAACAAACCCAAGACACCTCAGCATTTGTCACCAGAGCCAGCTTACCCAGCTACCTCCAGTGGTTATTCTCTAACACGACTCTACTTGCATTCAAGAGCTGCAGTCCCTCTCTAACTTGGCTGAGCTAGCAAAAGTTCCTGCAGTCACTTCTGAAATGATGCTCTTTTTCACATTGCTTGGCGTACCTGGACAGACAGGCGTAGGCGCTGAGCGCTCAGCACGGAGCACACCCGCAGCCTTCCTGATAGAGGGAGACCATAGTTAAGACAACATTCCCTGCGTACCCCACAGCGCTTGCCCCTCCCCGCACAAATTCCAGAATCACAGAGTCACAAGGAAGACAAAGGCCTTCCGGAATCACTGGAGGTCATCTGGTCCAACCCCCCTGCTCAGGCAGGGTCACCTAGAGCAGGCTGCCCAGGACCATGTCCAGACGGCTTCTGAACATCTAGTTCTGAAACACACTTTTCACAAACAGCTACCCAACAAGGTGAACCGCAGAAACATTTGCAACACGTGCAACAGGCCCAGGTTTTTGTTGACCCTCCTACCAATTTAAGTATTCTCTCCACCGAACAAGTAAAACAATACCACACTAGCAAAGGCTTGTCACCATTCTTTCTCCAAAACTATGTCTGACGGCTTGCTAGGTAGAAGACACAAAGTTGAGAGAAGCCTGATTAAGTTCAGTTCACTGTCTTAAAACAGCACAGACAGCAAATTTCCCGCCTCCTCCGTTTGGCAGTTACTCACACTGAAGCACAGAAATGGTTGGCGAAGAGCAACTGGGAAGGGAGCGGCGTATGGCCTTTCAGTGAAGGTGTGCCTTGAATGATTTGTTAACCAAGTCACCATCAGACCCCTTCCTTCCCAGAGCAGCCCGCCATGCACTCCTTGGCTCTTACACACCACAGCCTCCTACTGAAATGCTTCTGTCTGGCTAAATAAGTCATGTTAACGTCGGTTGCTTTCAGAAACGTGCCCAAAATTAAAAGCATTGCTATTTTTTTGGTAAAAAAGGACAAAGAACACATCTGACCTAAGTTCTAGGTCGTGTACCTCATGACTGGTTTTAAAGCGAACATCTTTGGTTCTCCCTGCCAAGGACTTTGAAACGACACAAGTCTGAGCTGCTTTGACATGGCTCGGTGCATTCACTGGCATCTTTTATTTCAGTAATAATTTCTTACAGCTACAAAACAAAAACAAGAAACTGTAATGTAGTTGGAAGCAGACAGAATATTCTGTCACCTGAACTCGTGAGAGATTTGATATTGTATCGTGGACCCTTAACCAAGGGCTACCTTATTGCCAGTTTAGCCAAGCTTAAAAGGCCCTGGAGGGTCTTGTCGGGGCATCGCTGGCAGAGAGGTGTGTGAGTGCCGAATCCTAAAGATGACAAGAAGGGGAAAACATCAGACTCAAAAGACCAGAGGCTAAGGTATCTGGCTGCAATGCCCATTACTGGGAAGCTCACCTGAGCCACGGCGGCATACTGGTGCTCCCACTCCTTCCAGGCTTCCTCCAGCCATCGCCTCCATGCTCCGGGTCTGCCGCTCGTTCTCCACCAGCAAAACTCGCACCTCTTCTGAACAGAGACACAGCTTTATCCAGGGTGTCAGCAGGAAAAATAGCAAACCCCGTGAGAGACAAGGACCAGCAGCGAGGGAGCCACACAGTGGGAGGTGGTTTGGCCTCCTGCAGAGCAAGTCCTTCCTACCTGAACCTCCTAGGGACCGTGTGGCACGTGGGGACGTAAACCCACCCTGCTGCTGAACAGCCGAGATGTTTGTTGCCACTGTCAGCATCCGGAACTGGAAATGAAAGCTGCAATCTTCCTGGTTCTCCTCTAACCAGAAGCTGATCAATAAAATGCTGTGCCAAGAGTGTGCACAGGAACCAGCCCAGGTGAATCCTCTTGAAAGGAATTTGCAAATACTTGCCAGTTGCAGACACTTGCCCCTCTTTCTTCAGCTCTGATGTTTGCCCAATCTTGTCTTCCTATAATATTCCTTACTTTTAAAGTTGAAATCTTTTTCACTCCTGCCTGCAATATCCTTCCTTACACTTGTTCTGGGCTTTTACCTTGAGCAAACCACCACCACCTGGTAAGGGAACTGACCCTGAGCAACTGGATGTGCCCATGCCAGTGCTGCAAATCAGTATAGGGACCACTTCTCAAAGGCAGAGGCCTTTTTTTTTTTTTTCTTGTTAACTTTTTAAAAGCAATGTCTCTAGGGAGAAAAAAAAACCCTTTGAAAAAAATCCCAGGTCACAGACTATTAACTACTACTCCCATACCGACAGGCAGAAACACAGCAGTGCCATTAGGCTGCCTTAATAAAGCAGAGCACGAGCTGGCCAGCAGGCAGCAAGGGGAGAGCACCCACCCGTGGGGAGTGCCCACCCGGGACAGGGCTCCTGGTGCTCTTGGCCCTCACGTGGCTCATCTCAGGGTCAGACAGAGTCCTAATCCAGACAGGGGTGGGGTGGCACAACAAGGTGTGTGCTCCTGCACGTGTGCCAGGGCTGAGCAGGGTTAAATGCAGGTCTCCTCTCTCCCTCCCAAGTATTTTGAAATACTAGAAATTGGCATACCAGGGTTAATAATTTGTAAAATGCCTCCGATAAGAGATGATACATGAGAAATGGAAATGGAAATCTCATATTCAGGTGCGTGTCACCATACCCAAACAAGATACCTACAAGGTTTAATTCAGACATTCCCCTGCAGCCCGTGCTGAAGACCATGGTGACGCAGGTGGTCCCCTGTAGCCAGGTGTCCTCCACCTGGAGGACCATGATGGAGCAGATGTCCACACTGCAGCCTGTGGAGGACCACACGCCGCAGGAGGTGGATGTCAAAGAAAGCGTACGCCCCCTTAAGGAACAAGGCTGGCAAACTGGTAACAACGGACGAGGAGAAGGCTGAGGTACTCAACCACTTTTTTGCCTCAGTCTTCACTGGCAACCTCTCTTCCCACGCCTCTCGAGTGGATGCACCACAAGACAGGGACTGGGGGAGCAAAGTCCCTCCCACTGTAAGAGAAGCTCAGGTTCATGACCACCTGAAGAACCTGAACACACATAAGTCTGTGGGACCTGATGAGATGCATCGCAGAGCCCTGGGGACCTGGCTGCTGTAGCTGCCAAGCCACTCTCCATGATATCTGAAAAGTCATGGCAGTCAGGTGAAGACCCTGGTGAGTGGAAAAAGGGAACAGATCTGAGGTGCATTCTACGTGTGCCTGCATCACTGGGTGTGTGCTGTGAGCGTGCGTGTGGGCAGAGGGGTGGGTGCACACTGCATGCATGCATGCCGGTGTGTGGGGTGGGTGCATTCCACATGCATGCATGCTGTAGGGCGTGCATGCACTACCTCTGTGTGTGTGTTTTGTGTGTGTGTGCGCACACTCTGTGCGCGTCTCTGTGTGTGTGTGTGTGTGTGCGCGCGCGCGCACGTGCGCCCACTGGCCAGGCGTGCATATCATAGAATCATAGAACAGTTAGGGTTGGAAGGGACCTTTAAAGGTCATCTAGTCCAACCCCCCTGCAATGAGCAGGGACACCTTCAACTAGACCAGGTTGCTCAGAGCCCCGTCCAGCCTGATCTTGAATGTTTCCAGGGGTGGGGCATCTACCACCTCTCTGGGCAACCTGTTCCAGTGTTTCACCACCCTCATCGTACAACATTTCTTCCGTAGATCTAGCCTAAATCTACCCTCTTTTAGTTTAAAACCATTAGCCTCAGCACATCAAAATTCTTGGATGGAGCACCTGCTACATGCATTTGTCCTTGGGGATTCACTAAATCCAGGCCTACTGGTGAAGCCATTACTCACATCAGTCATTCCACGCCGTGGCCATCACTCCTCTCAGGAACAGACAGGAAAGCTCTGGATGACAAAGGCTGTCAGGACGCGCTCCAGAAACAGAAGGCCGTTGCAAGAAGATCCCCATCACCTAATCACATAGAAATAGTTCTAGCTCCATGAAATGACTCTTGAAAATGAAACACACAGAACAGCATCCCCAACCACAACTCTTTCAGTGGTAGGTTTAACTGCTGCAGAGCTGCAGGCTGACGACCTTACCATCACTATCACAGGATCCCAGAAGAAATAATAACTGGCAAACAGTAACTCTACCCCTGGCCCCTACCTCTCTAGCATGTAAAGGTAGAATAGCTCAGCCTACAGCTCTGGAGGTATAGACCGGCCTATACTTATAACCTGTGTCTACCTACTCGATGATCTGTCCAGAAACTCATCACCTTTGAAAGAGGATGGAACTGGGCGGGCGAGGGGCGAGAAAGAAAGAAAGAAATTGCTAGCAAAAAGGGGAAGTGTAGGCAGGCAATTAAAAAAGAAAGGAGCCGAGTTGGGCCAGCTCAGCCCAACTCATTTTGCGGGGGTCAAGCAGCTTGGAGGAAAAGAAGCTGACTTTAGTGCTGGGATGCACACAAACATCAGAGTTCAGGTCTGAAAGAGCACAAAAAACCTTGATAGGGCTCCTTTTCACTGTCCTCTTACCTGTGTGCTTGCTGTGACTTCCTCCTTTCCCTGAAGTCCTCCCAGACTAACCAGGAAGTGGCTTCTGCCCAGTCCGTGTGCCGTGAAGAGAAACACATTTGACCACGAAGTGGGTGCGAACAACTGCATCTGCAGAAGCAAAGGGGCAGCCGCACGGCGGCTTTGGAGATGCCCGAAGCTGCCCTGAGCCCCAGGAGCCCCTGGTGCCCCAGCATGTGCTTGGCCCTGAAGGCCTGCGGGGCCTGCCAGCGCTGGGGAGCCCCGGGGACAGAGGCGAAGGACAGCGGTCAGCCCTGTGGGGAGGGGAGCATGACCGGGGCTCCATCCTTCCTCCTGGCCACAGGAGGATGCCCTGGGCCACGCCAGGACAGGGCGTCTCTCCTCCCCACGCCCGAGGGAAGGTGAGGCCTGAGGAAGGCCTTGGGTGCTGGGCTCAGCACGGGCGGTGGGAGCGGGGGCAGAGCCCTGCCTCCTGCCGGGGGCCGGCCTGGCCGATGCCAGCGGCTCCCGTCCCGCAGCTCCTCCTGCCCAGGGCTGTGGCTGGAGCACAGACCGCCCCGCATTTTGGGAAAGACTTGCTGTGCAGAGCAAGGCCAGGGCAGCTCCAGCTCCCCTCGGGGCAGCTCCCCTCCGCTCCTGTCCCCTGCCCTCCCTCCCGGGGCAGGCCCAGCCCCCGCGAGCGGCCCGAGGGAGGGCAGAGCTGTGCACAGCCCCTGCGCTGCTGAGAGAACAGCTCCCGTGCCATGGCCCTTCCTGCAGGCCGTCTCTCCGCAGGCCCAGTGTCCCGGCGGGCTGAGGAGCGAGCTGCGGGGGGGGCAGCGGGCGCAGGGCAGCGCTGTGAGGAGAGGCCCCGGGCTGCCTGTGCCCGCCCGGCAACGGCCGCGCCATTGGCCACGGCTGAGCCAATCGGCGGGGCCGGAGGCGGCCTGTCAGGCCCGGCCGGGCTGGGGCGGGGCCTTGGCAGAGGCCGAGGGGCCTGAGGAGCAGTGGGTGAGGGGCGGGCTGGGGGCAGTGGGGGGGTGGGGGGGGCCGGGCCGGGGGAGCTGCAGGGGCAGGAGCAGGGATCTCCCGGTGCGGGGGGGCCTGTGGGGAGGCCCCCGGAGCCCTCCTCGCCCACGGGCCCTGCCATGGCCCAGGTCACCGGCCCTGGGCCCGAGTGCTCAGCCCCAGGGATAGCCCCACAGCCAGGGTCGGAGCGGGTCCTGCTGCTGCTCCCCCGAGGGTCGCCAGCCCGAGCCCGGGCAGCTGGAGGAACACAATCCTGTATTGCTACGGACTTTACCAGCCGTAGTCACGGACTCTGGGCCTGTCCTGTAGTGAGGTCAAAGCAGGTATTACAAAAATAAAAGTGTGCTTTTCCAAAATGCTTACAGGATTGAAAACGACAGAGGGCTGTGGGCAGGTGGGGATACACAGGAACGGGCAGTGTCACTCGGAATGAGGAACAGTGATGTGGGTAAATTTCTGTCAGGATCAAAAGCTAAAGGATGTTTCCGTTGAAAGAGCTGAGTCTGTTGGGAGCTCCAGTCTACCAAGTTCCAAACCCCGTGTGTTGAACAGTGACCAGCCCTGATGTTTCTTTCTGCTACTCTCTCACAGTTTCTCTGGGCTTTCTCTTTGGCTGGTGTTTAAGCTCTCGTAGGTGTACAAGCTCAGTTCCATCAGACCACTTGCAAACCTGCCACTTGCCCACCTTCTGCTGGGGGCCAAGCCAAAGGGATGAGGCTCATACCAAGCCCGAAGCAAAGTGAAAGCGCTGAGAAGTTCCCCCAGTCAGCCCTGAGCCAGAGTGCAGTTATCGAAGCTGCGATGAGAGGGAAGAGCCTGGAAAGCAATTCATCAGCAGGAAGCGATGGAAGAAGGAACAGTGTATGTGACAGCTGGGATTAAGTGACACCCTCAGTTCCGTGTCTGGATCAGCACTGTACTTGCACATGGACTAAGCCCCAGTTGAGAGCAGAAATTCTGGTTACTCATCGTGGGTGCCAGAGGGCTGTTCCTGCCCTCTCCTCCCTCGTGCCTTAATTTAATCTTTTGTGTGTATGCAGGGCCTTGATAACGCTACTGTGTAGGCACCCTGTATGTGATTGGCAGGTTTTCTCCATATCTGTGACTGATCTCTCTTGTTTCTTTTAAACAGGCAACTCTTGATATGTACTGCCCAGGAACTAAAGAAATGCAAAGAACTGATGAAGAAAGAAAGAGGTGCCAATCAAGGAGGGAGTGTAGGTTAGTTCTGGTTTTAAATTTTCTTGGCTGTGTTCTAGCCAAAAGCCTTGGCTTAAACAAGTGAAATGAGCTGAACTACTGGGCATTTTTCATCCCTACACAATTCTGTATTGCTACGGACTTTACCAGCCATAGTCATGGACTCTGGGCCTGTCCTGTAGGGAGGTCAAAGCAGGTATTACAAAAATAAAAGTGTGCTTTTCCAAAATGCTTACAGGATTGAAAACGACAGAGGGCTGTGGGCAGGTGGGGATACAGAGGAATGGGCAGTGTCACTCAGAATGAGGAACAGTGATGTGGGTACAGCCGCAGCGTGACAGTTTTCATGGCCTTGAGCAGCACAGCAGGGGTTTTCAGGCAGTAAGGCCAGCTGCCAGGGGTGTGTGAACACCTCCTCCAGAGCATGGAAGTGGCCAGGGGAGAAGACAGTGCTGTTCCTGTTGGTGTGTAGCAGGTGACAGTCGGTGGCAGCTGCTCTCAGGACATGTAATTAGGAGCTGGTGGGAAGTAACATGAGGGAGGAGGCTAAGTCATGAAATGGCATGTTAGCTGTATGTGTCAAGTGAGGGAAACAACTTCAGGGTGTTATGGAGACTGTTAGTTGTGATGAAGGCAGTGAGTGAGATGATCCTTGTAGGAGCTTTCTGAGTGGGTCAGAATGGGGCAAGACTGCACATAAGGACAGAAAAGGCTGTGGCAGTAGTTGAGCTGATCAGAAGTCAAGTAGGAGGTGATTTGGGCAATGCCTGGCGAAGTCAGCGTCTTGTGCATGTTACGCAGAGTGTGTAAGGCCTGAGTGCTGGTGAGGAAAGGAGTGGGAAAGGAGTGTTGCAGTGCCAGGGAATGGGGATGGAAGTGATCACAGACTCATTTCCCAGTTTTCTGTGGGCTGTCTGTATACCCCAGGTAAGTCATCTTGCATTCAGAACTAAGGGCCGCCCTTTTGGTGGAAAGAGAAAGAATTAAAAAAACCCTGTAATTTCTGGCAGAGCTGGAACTTGGAGTGAGATTGCCATGCTTAGTCTTTCCATTCCAGGGTATTAAAAACATTTCCTTGAAATGCTTTCCCAAAATAACAAGGCACAACTTTCCGAAATAGCTGCATCTGAGCTCAGCCAGAGGAGCGAGTCTTGCCTGCTGTTAGTCACCGAGGCTGATGACAGGTCGCCCAGCAGTTTTGGCAAGGACAGAACAAGATAGATACAAATGCTTCTCTGTGCTGGTAGTAATTTCTGGAACATGTCTTGCATAAGTTGGTCTTCAGGTTTTGCAGGTTGTAGGTTTGGCAGGATCTATTGTGTCATTAACATGATGGTAACAACAAAACCTGGTGGGATAGGGTTGAGAAAGAAGAAAAAACCCAACAGAGAGAGGAAAATAAAACCCAAGAAAAAGAAGTAGCGCAAATGAAAACAATTGCTCACCACCAACTGATTTTTCAGATTTTTCCGAGTACTCTAACTTTTTGACAGTTCAGTAATTGTTACTTTTCCTAATGAAAATCTAATAATAGAAGCAATGCTAATATAAGCTAAAAGTAAACAGGATTTTAAATATCAGTGGCAAAGTGATATGATGGACTTTGTCTAAGATGCTGGGAGGGCAAAACAGATGGTTTGGGCCTCTTTTTAAAAGGGGAGAGGGGTGTGTCCCCTCTTCCATGCTTCCTATCGAGGCATGTTCTGTAAAGGCAGAATTCCCTTCAAAAAGCCTGTGCCTCAAGAATGATGCATTTCAGCTTGCCTCCTTTTAATTTGATCTGGATTTCTTGACCTGTCTTTTCTAAGAGATGTTCTTACAAGTTACTTCCATCTAAATGTGAAGCCCTGAGCAGCTGAGAAGTGTGGTTGTTGATGGATTAAGCTCCAGGAAACAGCCAGCGATGGCAGGCTCTCTTCTGTGTGCTGTCAGTCATGAGCACGAGCAGCACAGGTGAATCGTTTGTAGTTAACAGCCATGAAAGCAATGGCGCAGAGTTTTCATGCTTTAGCTAAGTGCCTTTTTTGTTGCAGGGCAAGCTAGTCAGGCTTTAGAATCTGGTTTATGCAGGTGAGATTTCGCTGTGGTTTGTTTTTCTCCAGAGTTCTACTGGTTTTGTAGCCCAACGGAAGCAAAAGCAACTTAAGCTAGATCAGGGAAGAACCTCATGCGTTAGCAGACTCTCCTGTAGTGACCTTTGAGACCACTTTGCTGTTGGCATTCAAATGATTTTACAAAAATGCAAAAGATTTTGCTGCTTGTAGTTGATTCTCAGACCTGAAGATTTCTTGAAATGTACTGTTAGTGTGTTGAGACGATAAAAGCGCTGTGTTACCTATGAAAACTTGCTTTTCTCTCTGTAAAGGGATTCTTTGAAGTGCTATGTAATGACATACTAACATACATTCTTACAAATTGACTAATGTTTTTTCTGTATTTATGTTGTTTTCAGAATACACAGATGAGAATGCCCTGATTCCAAAGAACTCATCGGTCATTGATAGAAGAATCCCTGCTGGAGGAGTTGAAGCTGCCAGCAGAACATCTGTTACGTGAGTATCCATAAAGCGTTGTATTCTTTGTTAGGGGCTTCCGTGTGTTCACTTTTTTATGGATATTAGTTTACAGAGGCATTTGCATTGTATCTTTCTCGTTAAAGCTGCTGTTAGTTTTTGTTGTCCTGGGGTAGATTTTAATGGATCTGTCCCAAAGGAGACTGACATTTTTAGGCCTGCTGGGACATGGGGTTCGAACTCCAACAACGGTAACTTCTAAGATGATTCTGTTGGGTTTGTTCTTGGGGTTGATTTTTCTGAGCGCTGAGTTGTAGATCCTGTTTGCTGCAGGTGGAGAGATTCCTTATTAGAATGTGTTTGCTTGTATTGCTTTTAGAGGAAAGACAGATACGCACTGTAGTGTAAACTTGTAATTTGTTCCCATCTCAGAAGAGTCTGATTGTCAGTGTTTGACTACTGCGTTTGGGGGAGGGGGCGGGGTATGGCAGGTGCTCTTAGGCCCCAGATCTGGGGTGTATTGATTAAAACTACAGATATTCAAATGCGATCCTGACTACAGGATTATTGCTGTCGTTGATGTTTTCATACAGTCCAGTTGTATGTCAGCTCCATTAGCATTTTTTGATGGTCGTGTTTTCCATCCTTCTCAAAGACATGCCTCTCCGCCAGAGTGAGTAGACATTATTAGCTTGTGGTTTTGCCGTGTCTTTCTCATGCTGGTTCTCAATAACTAAAGTAGACCGATGAGTTACAGTGTGTCTCAGAGAAACAGTACAGCAGCATCCTGGTGCCCATTAAGCTTTTGCAAGCGAAAAACCCTGATTTTATGTGGCTCTGCATGTTAAATTTGGGCATGTTACTGCGGTAGCTGTTGCAGTGCTTTTAGGCACCCCCGAGTAATTCTGGATGCCACAGCGTTGTGCTCTTAAACAAGGCCTTGTTTTGGGGGTTAATTGAAATAGGCATGCTTAGTGCTGTCTTGTCAATGCACCCTCCGTTTCTGGTTGGGTGGCACCCTCTCCTGGTATTGTAACGCTGCCCTGAAATGAGGGGAGAGATGCTGCTAGCATCAAAGACCAGATAAATGCCTGTATGTGGGGACAAGGGGAGAATGGCACTGCTGTTCTAGCCTTGAAAATGAACCAGGCAGATGAGCTGTGTGTTCCTTCAGCTGGAATTAATGCAGAAACAACTGGTAGAGCGGTTCATGTTTGGGAATGAGGAATGTATGCTGTAATGGCGGAGAGACCCGGCACGTTTTGTATTTTGGCACTCTCATGGCTAAGTGTGGTAGATGTCTGAACACAGGGCTTGGGCTTGCACAAAGAAACACTGTTCTAAAGACGATGCTGCTGACAGTTTTGTTATTTCTTTGCCAGATGACTGATCTTTTTTCACTCAAGGAAACTTGCACTTTGAAGTGTCTAGACTATCGCTGTTCTTTCTTAGAAATTAAGTACTGTGTCTGCTACCTATTTGCAGTACTAGGGATATACAGACTGGCTAAAGGTTCCTTCATATTTTGATGGTTGATTATTTAAGAACACAAAACTCGAGTACAGGCTCCATATTTTTGATACTTCCGCAGCAGAGACAAAATACCTGAGGAGTTTCTCTTGCACTGTGGTGTTCTATATCTGTATGTCTGAGAGTAATTTGTGACAAAGTCGAAATGGGACTTTGGGGTTTTTTTTTAGTTGCACTGAATGTACCAAGAGAGAAGAGTTTATGTATACCAATAAATTTCCACATTCCCTAAACTATCAGAAAACTTACTATGTGGTGTTTGTTACTTTTCATCTTTATTTTAAGTATAACTGCTTTTTCTTCACTCGAATGGTGTAAGGCATTACTCTAACCCTGGATCATTGGACCTGATCACTTGATAAGCTGCTAGGATAACTTAACCTAGACATCTGTGAGCTCGGCATCTGTGTTCTGTGAAGAACACAGCCTCTGATTCTCGGCAAATGGTATACAACCAACTTAAAATTGAAACCTTTTTGTATGTAGGTCTAAGTCTGACATCCGTAACTCCATCACTGATTGGTTCAAATTCCTTTTTGGACATGAATGCCTCTCACTGTGAGTTTGAGTTAGTTGAACTGGCCCGGTGACCCTAGCAGTTAATGCAATGCATTGGTGTAAACCACGTTTATAGTATTTGATCTAATTCAGATGGGTTTGTATTTCTTGAAAACAGTCAGTTTTCTCTTTGTTTTCTAGCATGTATATAAACAGTAATCACATGTTCATCAAGAAAGTTAACATTCTTTTAGCCTCGTGTGTTCCCTGGCATGTCTGTATTACATTTCTAAGTAGCAGCTTACCATGAGCTAACACAGATATCTCAAAAAGACAAAAAAAAAAAAAAAACAAAAACAAAAAAAAACAACAAAAAAAAAAGGAAAAATCCTGGAGTGGGAGGGAAGACTTAGTGTTAGAAGTAATTAAAGGAAATGAAAGACAAAACAAACCCATTCCCTTCTTGTTTGCTCTGACTGTACCTGATTCGGGTTGTGGGTAGGCATAGGGAGGGTGGAAGCCTTGCCTCTCTCTTGACAAATCCTCTCTCTCCCCCCACCCTGGAAAAGCAGTGCAGCCTCAGGTGCTTCTGGTGCTGGAGACACAATTAGCTTTGTTCTTAAAGCTAACTCAGGTCTTGGTCTAAAGTGTGGGGCTTGTGTTTTGGCTTTTGTTTTGTTTTGGTTTTTAAGACACATATTTCTGTATGTGTTTCAAAGCAGAACCTGGGTCATAGTGTGGTAGGAATAAATCACTGGAAAGCTGGCCAGTTGAACAGTAAAGCAGCAAAATCAAAATTAGTCAAGGATTTTTAAAAAAGGATGCACAAAAGCTTCTGCTTTGAGTATTTCTTCATTGTCTTACTCTCTTGTTAGCTCTCAAATTAGACTGTTGCCTGCAGGCTGTATAATAACTGATTCCTAAAAAAATACATGAGCTAATTAATAGTTTATGAACTGTTCTGTTTCAGTACTGGTCAATACTAGCCCGTTTAATGCCCGAGTCCAGTAGAGAGCTTTCCTAATTCCGTGTTTGCTTCTGGAAAACCACAAAATGAGAGTGGATGTGCCTGCCATGAGAGAACACAGGCCTGTTTTTCCACGTGCGAGAAAGAGTGGCATATGGAGCATGAAGCTTCAAAATACTTGACCAGGCTTCCTTTCTAACAGAACTAGGTACAAAATGTTCTGAAAAGAAGGGAAGTTGAATCCTCTGGTAAGACTTGCAGTGGAAAGAAGGTCTCTTTTTCCAGCTCTGGGTGTTCCTCTCCAAAGGCACATTTTCAAGAGCTCTTGAGTTAGTAGTACAGTCATGTTGTATGTGCTTTCCCAAACCTATAGAGCAGGAATGATTCACTGGAGTGAGGAATCCTCTTCTGCAAGCGGATATTTTTTTGCCCAGCATCTGCTAACACTGCTCCCTTGAGTTCTTCCACTGCATTAGGTCGTAAAGGACAAGAGCTTTTTCCAAGGAAGGGTTTTAATCTCTCTTCTGATCAATTTAGTGACCTCTTGAGGAGAGCTGTTCTGTTGACATTGTGAAATTTTGTTCTACATTTTTCAACAACTGAAGACATAATAAGCAGTGATTCACGTGTCTCTCTGATAATGTTTTCCTAGTGTAAGCTTAGCTGCGGCTTGTGGCATAATATAATCCAATAGGCTGGAAAAGGAGCAAGATGAGAGTTACCCTTTTTCCTTGTGGAAAAAGTGCACTTCAGCCTGAGTTCTCAATAAACACTGCTGAGTTTATTTCAAGAAAACTGAAAGAGAGAGCTTATATGGCAATGTTGCAAAGCCCTTCAAAATTCAAGGAACAGCTGGAATGATAAATGTAAAATTTTCTTTTTCCACGTCATAGACATTAAATATGTTCATCGATCTTTCTCTGTGAACTTGCATGCATATTTTTCTATATTTCAATGTTACTGGACATTTTTCAGTTTTTAACTCTTTTTAACGACAGCTGACAGTTTTTAGTATCTTGTATAAAACCACGATGTTTCTGTTGACCCCATCTGTTGAATAGTTGCGTGTTTTAATGACACAAGTCTCTAGTTGAGTAGCCATGCCATTTAATGTTACTCACTGAATATGTGTGCATGAGGTATGAATTCAACCTTCGTATATAGGTGGTGAATAGAAGTTTCTCCGGTGGCTGATTCAGAGCACTGAATTAAGCTCTCACTCTGAATTGCACTTTCGAGGAGGAGCGGGTTTGTGTCTCTTCTCTGAGTGGATGGTGAGCTAAGGGATATTTCACCCTTAAGGAACCTGAAGTTAAGCCAAAGAATGTCAAATGAGTTCAAAACACTGCTCAAGCCTTTGGAACATCCCGGCTATATTCACTTAGGCAAAGAAGTATTTTAGTTGAGCAACTCTGATGCTAGGTAAGAGGAGAGGATGAAAGGCTTTTGCTGCTTAAAATAATCATGGACATGTCATTTTAAGTGTGGGTCTTAAGATGAGATATATCTGCATTTCTTTTCTTAACAGGACAAGAATTTTGAGTCTGTTCCGAGAGTTAAAAAGAGCACAGGAATTCCAAGGAGTTTCATGATGGAGGTTAAAGATCCCAATGCAAAGGGTGCTATGCTGACAAGCACTGGAAAATATGCAATGCCAAGTCTTAATGGGTAAGTATGGAATTAATGGGACTGATCAAAAAGCGATCGAGAGAAACCGTGCGTAAATGTCTGAGTGGCGATGCAACCGAGCTGGCCAGCATCTGTAGCTATGGGGGAGGAAGCACTGTCATTGCATCTTAACCTTAAACTCTGTGATACTTTCTAATATTACAGTAGGGTGGTCCTCCTGTTCATGCCCCTGGAAGTTGGTTAAACTTGTGGTATGCTAAGAACCTGTATTTCTGCAAAACATTTCAGTGGTGTTTGCAGTGGAGTCGTCCTCTCTGAAAGCTCGTTTTGCTTCTGTTTGATGTTGCAAAGGCTCCTTGCAAAATTTAACAAATCGCCGTTGGACTGAGATTTCCTCCCGCTCTGACTTTTATCAAATCCCATGTGTGAAACACTCGAGTTTTCCTGTTGCTATAATCTAAGAAAATACTGCTGTGTGCTGACAAGAGTGGCTGCTTTAAAATGCACTTGGTAGCACTTCTGTTTTTCTGTCACGGATCTCCTTTTGTAGAAGCTGTAACATAGACTTCTTCCATTTCTAAAATGTAATTACTTGGAGACTAACTCGGTCCTGAGCCTGCAATTTACATTTACCCTCTGGCAAAGGAGAGGTGGGATTCATTTCACCCGATTTCTACTTGTCAGAAAAATGATTTTTCTAGTCTGAGCTAATTTCTTAGTTGATCCAATGAGTGGGAGAGTTCTGCAGAAGGAAAATTGTTCCCCCCTCCCTCTTCTAGTGTTGAGGCTGTAGAAAAGTAGTTTAAACTAAAGGCCTACGTTTTAGAAAGCTAATGTGGAGTGAGAAGAATTCCATCTATTCTCTTCCTTGGACAAAATCCAAAGCTTGGAAAAGTTTTCCTTGACCCATCTTAAACTTTTTTCCTTCCCCCAACCCCCTCCAGGGAAGCTTATGCGAGAGGAAAGAAGGAAAAGCCTCCCTTTTTACCAGAGGAACCTTCTTTCTCCTCTTCCTCCTCCTCCTCCTCCTCTGATGATGATGATGATGATCCTATTCCAGATGAGTTGCTGTGTCTCATTTGTAAAGATATAATGACCGATGCAGCTGTTACTCCCTACTGTGGAAACAGTTATTGTGACGAATGTAAGTGTGACTCCCATGGTTGTTAATTCAAAACATCGCGTCTGATCTTCTGAAAGCAGAAACAGGAGACAACAGCATTACTTTGTCACCAGTTCTATTTAATACTTAAGCAGAGCCTGAATAGGAAAGGACTCTTCTCGTATAAAGGGGAAAAGCAGAAAAGCTTTTTTCCCTTTCCACGTATGTAGTTAAATCCTCTTTACATGCGGAAGGACGAGTATGAGAAGAGTGCGTAACTGCGCAGGTGATTACGGTATCAGATATCGAATGCGTTTAGTTTGCCCACAGCCCTTTCTCTCATACACAATTATAGAGCCAACTCTGGTGACTTACTGTGCTCTGCAACAAGCGGGGAGTTGGGCATTTAATCCACCTTCTTCTCCACGGGAGAGTTGGTTAAAAGCTTCAGAACTCAAACCTACTAATGGTTTTTTGAGATGTGTTTTATTCATTAGCCCTGATGTTGGTGACTTCTCATTGTACTAGATAGTGGAAAAAAGACTAGTGGAAACATCAAGACATGGCCTACTCTGCATCTTCAAATGTTACAGCAGTGAAATATCAAAGCCGTACAGTTATTTGCTGCATACGAGCAATTTTTTACACTGTTGAACATCTATAGCTTCATGCTCTCGATTCAAGACCCTATTTACCCATTAATCACATATGTGGCTTTATAATTGATCAGAACCCCCTGAATGTCCTTAGTTTGGCTAAAAACTACTTTGATGATTCTAATTGCACACAGGTATTAGAACAGCATTGCTGGAATGTGAGGAACACACCTGCCCAACGTGTCATCAAACAGATGTTTCTCCCGATGCTTTCATTGCCAACAAGCTCCTACGCCAGATAACAGGATGGCTTTTACATGAACTGTTTGTAAGAAAGGTCTATATGTAAAAAGCTGAAGGAAGAAAATATTAATTGACGTCTCCTGAAGCAAGGCTAAATTGAATAAGGCTAAATTTACTTTTCAAATGCGTTATCTGTTGTTACACAGAAGCTTACAACTCTTTAGAGACAATCTGGCAAATTCAGGTGACACTTTTGTTTAACATGTTTGCCTCCCTTTCGATTTCAGTCTTAACACTGAAGTACTTTAAATACAGATACTCGGAGTTACCGATCATTAATACCAGTGTTTAATGTCATGTGTGCTTGTGTCTGTATGTTGATTTATTTTAGGATTGATAGCATTGTGGAGGCTTTTGTTCCTATATCTCCTGAAGTTTCCTATTACCTTTTTGTTAATGCTTTTCTGCCTCTAGGCTGTGAACAACTTCAGAAATGGAACTGGCTACACAAAAAGGGCTCCGTAGGCAGATTCGGCAGCAACAGCACCAGCGGCCGCCACCGCCGCCACCACTCATGACTGTCGTGCCTCCTGCTGCTCCGGTGATGGCCGGTGAACTTTGCAAATCTTCCTCTCTGTCAATCAGCCGTTTGTTGGAAGAGAAGGTGACTTTTATTTCAACAGAGGCAGTGAGTCTTGTCTTTTCGTAGAGCTTATTTTCCAACTGTTTGCTTTTATTCACAAGGGCTGCTGGGTTCCTCTACCAAGACAAGAAGCACTACCAAGTCTTCTGGGCCCCCAGGGACAATCAATACCCACAACTAGTAAGTACCTGTAACTTTAGAATGTCTTTTAAAAAATGATCTTCAGATGAACTGAGTGGGATTTTTTTCTTTTTCCCCTCCCCACTCCAAAAGGTCATCCAATTCCAGTACAATTCCCTCAGCAGGTGGCCGACCAGGCTGGGAACTGTAAGTGTTCCACAGAAATTCAATAAATTCCTACTGGTAACCTGTTAAAGGAGGCTGTAACGCATAACTTATACAACAGCTGATCTCTAATGAAAGAAGTGTGCACAGATAGTTGCGGAGAAAACAAATGGTAATTAATTTTGAAATGGCTTAATTTGAATTGGCTTTAACAAAGGGGATCTCTGCTTGCAGTAAGATTATTTAAAATAAAACTCCGGTATGTGACTGAAGAGAGGACTCTGAAAAGTGAACACTTTTTGAGGAAACCATAATTACATGTAAAAATTAAATATAATTACAGGATCAGGTGGAAAGCCACCCTTTTGACTACTGGCTGAATGGGGCTGAAGAAACTGATTTCCCAACAGAAATCAGGCTCCAACATTCTTTTTTTAACAACTCAATTGATACTGATTGAGCAAATTGTTGCAAAAGTCAATGCTGTTATTTTATGACAGTTTTGAATTTCTTCACGTTAGTCATCTCAAATAGCCAGGCTGCTTTCTCTCGGTTGGAGTACGAGGATCTGTTTTATCTGTTAGTGCAGTGTCAAGTTAATCCTTCCTTTTGGTATATATTTGTTGTAGGTAGATTGTAAGGGTGCGTTGTGTTTATGAAATCTTAAAGACAAATCACAGCAAAACCCAGGATCCATCCCACAGATTGTCTAAAATCTCAAATTCAGTAAGCAAGAAAATAGCAATTCAGGGACAAGAACAGGCCAAATACATCATCATGAGGCAACAACATAGGAAGCGTATGTGGAAGAAGGTAAAAGCCGATTGAGAGAAGATTAGTGAATATCTGTGCAGTACTTGGAAGATCAGAAGGGGGAAGTACGAAGTGTATGAAGGAGCGGCAGCGGAGTGGTGGGCACTTGGCACGTGGGAGATGGGAGTCTCTTTTAAGCATGGGCAGCCTCCATCCACAGTGGCAAAGCTGCGTATAAGAGAGGAGCCTGAGGGAACTCTTGGTGGGGAGGATGTGGAAGGCACCTATGAGGATGAAGAAATGAGCGTAGTCTCAAATGAACAGAAAGCAGGGAGAAAGATGCTTGAGCTGATAACAAGAAGTGCTCACCACCGTGCTCCCGCTTCATTCGCTTTCCTCTTTAAAATCAGGGCAGAGTGTAACAAACAGTGACACACCTTTTGGGGTTTCTTTAGAAGGTCAAATGGAGGACACCTACACAGCAAATGTGCCAAAGGACTGAGGGCCCAACTCTACCAGCATCGACACCAGCCTCTGTGCCTGTGCCTCCACCTCCCTTGTATCCACCACCACCCCATGCGCTCCCTCTTCACCTGGTCAGCCTCCATCTGCTGGGGGCACTGTCCCCCCTCCCTGATATCCCCCAGCTGCTGCAAACATGCCATCAGCTTGGGTGCCAACAGCAGCACCAATGGCTCATTGAAATACCATCCCAGCGACACAAGCACCTCCTTGATAGAATCATAGAATCATTTAGGTTGGAAAAGACCTTTGAGATCATCAAGTCGAACTGTGAACCCAACACTGCCAAGTCCACCACTAAACCAGGTCCCTAAGTGCCACATCCATCTACAGGTCTTCTAAATGCCTCCAGGGATGGTGACTCAACCACTGCCCTGGGCAGCCTGTCCCAGTGCTTGACAACCCTTTTGGTGAAGGAATTTTTCCTTACCCCGTTGCTTGGCAGAGAGAGGCACAACTCTGTTGTCTTTCCACGGTGGACTTTGCCAGCAGCCTTGCTGCAGCCAGCAGACAAGGTCATCCAAGAGGGAGAAGACATAAGGCAGATGAGGCAGCCCGGAAGCTACCACACAACTTCAGGCGCTGATGCTCCACCTCCTGTGAGCACATCGAGATGAAGAGCGGCACCTGGAAACCAGGCCAGAGAGGTGGAAAGCTGGAGTCTTGCAAGAGGGCTGAAGAGCAGCCCCCTCCTGCTGCCCTGTTGTGGCACTGGAGGTGGTACTGAGGTTCTGGGAGTGAAACGCTGGGATGGTGCAAAGCAGCAGGCAGTGACAGCCAAGAGGCAGATCCTCTCCTCAGCTGCACGGTCACTGCTGTGTTTAGAAAAGTTGTTGGTTTCCAGTGGTGCCAGCGAACAGACTGTGGTGCCTGGCAGGAGCATCGCAGACTAGTTGGGTCTCCTTCTGTGCTCTGAACCTGCAGAGAGCTACAGAGGTGGCAAAACTTCTTGGCCAAGGAGATCCTCCTCAGGTGACCCAACATGGGTTTGAAATCCACCCACACAGTATTTATTCTTGAAGAAGAAAGACACTTCCAAAGCATCAAGCTTTGCATCGCTGCCACAGCTTCTGGAGTCAAAAAAAGATAGCAAAGTTAGAGCACTCCTGTTTTTGTTTATCTCTGTCAAAGCACTGTTAGATACCACAGTGATGGGCAATGGATCAAGTCTGAAGAGAGCTTCGCAAGTTGGCATTTCCAATGTCAGCAACGTCTAATGAGGGCAGACACTGTCTGCACAGGTCTGACCGAGCTTCCTAGAGCCTGGAAGCCCTGGCAGCTGCTTCTGGTCAGGCTACTTGTGCCTTTACTAATAACAGCAATGATATAGATATAGATAGATAGATAGATAGATATTTACTCTCCTTTTTGCCTTTTTTTTTTTATCCACCAGGCATCTTGGGAGGAATAATACTAAAAAGTCAAATAAGAAAAAACTCTGGCCAGGTCCTCTTATGGCCAAGATGCCTTCCGTAAAAGGAGCCTCTTGGGGCACAGGCGTTCCTCCGCCACGTTCATCCAAGCAAGCCCGCCTGCCGTGGCATTTTGTGAAGGGTAACAAATGCCACGCTGCCCAAGCACGAGAGCCGTAGCTAAAGTGTGTGAGTGAGGAGCGGACGCACCCTGCTCGACATGCGGCTGCCAGGATCCTCTGCTTCCCTGGGTGGCATCGGGCGCTGCCAGCTCCTGAGCGCCGACCCAGTAACGAGTCCAGCAGTGAGGTAACTTTGCCCCTGTGAATGCCAGACGGCAGCTGGAGGAGCAGTGCTAGAGGAGGCTTGGAAGCAAAGGTGACTTTGTCACGGAAGGCGAGGTTGTTGGGTGACCATTAAATACAGGGCTCGGCCGGTGGCTGGTGCCAGGGAAATGGTTCTGGAGCCCTGGTAGTCCTGCTGTGGCCGGGGCCAAAGTGGCCGCTGGGAGCGGGATGGGGGCAGGAGCAAAATGAGCAGGGCAGGGACAAACCTAAATGCTGCAAGCGGGGCAGGAGCAAAGCTAGGCGCCCCACCTTGGGCAGGGGCATAAAGGGCCACCCGAGCAGGGCAAATGCAGGTACCCTGTGTGGAGAAGGGGCAAAAGGAGCCTCCCCCTCAAGCAAGAGAGGGAAAATACCAGCCATCTTGAGAGGGGCATGATGAAAATAAGCCAGCCGAGCAAGGCTGTGGCTAAACTGGTTGCTCCAAGTGGAGGATGAAAAGAGAAAGCCTCCCCGAGCGGAGCAGGAGCCCAAGTAACTGTCCCGAGCTTGGCAGGAGTAAAACTAACTGCCCCGAGCAGGCCTGGGGAAAAGCAGATGATGCAGGCGGGGCAAGGGCCAAAGCAGCCAGCTGAAGTGGGGCAGGAATAACAACCAGCTGCGCGTCAGGGCAGAAGCAATACTGGCTGCCCTCAGAGCGGGCCAAGGTGTTAAACCAGATGCTAAAAAAGCTGCCCAGAAATGTTTTTTGGGAGCTCCAGGGTGAGAGAGCGGCTGGCTGGGGGCCTGGCAGCCAGGCAAGGGCAACCCAGCGCAGTTGCTGAGGGCGTTTCTTTGGTAGCGCTAGTTCCGAGTCAGCCTGTGGCTGTATCGTGGGGGGCAGATAAAATTCCTTGGAAATGAACCTGTAAGAGAGCGGGTGCTTTGCTACGTGAGTCTCACGGACACAGTCCTGTACCTGGGAGAAGCAGAAAAGAAACCCTTAGGAACCCGAATGTGCCGGCCAAAGCTGTGAGCAGGAACACTTACAGGCCTGGCCAGGTTTTGATTTGTCTGGCTGTGCGGCTCAGAGAAGAGGTGGGAGCTCTGCCGGGCGACGAACAGCCCTTCAGCAGCAGTGTGTGGGGAAGCCCGAGGGCTGCCAGCTGCTGCCTACGCGAGCTGCTCGGTCTGTGGCGGCCGTGTGGCCACGGTGCGTCCCCGTGGGGCCCCGTGTCACAAAGGGGCAGTGATGCGGCACCCGCCCAGCGCTTGTGAGCTCACCTGGCCAGGGCTTGGTATCCTGACGAGCAGGCCAGTGAAGGCTAGTTGGGCCGAGCTGGCCTTCGGGACAACTCGGCTCCTTCCTTTGCTACTTGCGTGGCTCCTTTTTCCCAAGCGTTTATCGCTTACTGGCCACTTCTCGCCAACTTCCATCCTCTTTCAAAGGTAATTCTGATTTGACTTGCAGGCCAGATGGTAGAGTAGGTAGATACAGGATAAAAGTAGAGGCTGTTCTATACCTTCCGAGCCCTAGGCTGAGCTATTGCACCTTTCTAGGCTGGCCAGAACTAGAGCTCTATGGGTAGAGTTCCTATTTGCTAATCCTCCTTTCTTTGCCATAAGCTAGTGCAGGTAAGTAGCGGGGTGGCAGCGTAGCCCGAGGCATTGGGTCAGCCTAGAATCACCAGAAGCCCACCCCGACTGATGCAGTCGGAAGGGTGACAGAAAAGGAGCGCGGCAACTGCAGCCGTTAAAGCAGCAGCAGCTGAAAGCCGGTTGCTCCTGCCTACAAGGTGGGAAAGTGTGGGCTAGAGAGCCAGAGGGCTCTGCTGCTAACGGTGGCAAGAGGTCAGCAGCAGGTCCTCTTCAGAGAAGGTGCCATGATTGGAGTCTTTCAAAAGGGCCTTTGAAATTGCTGTGGATTGTGGCCCTGTGACAGTGATGGTAAGGGGGTCAGCCTGCAGCTCTGCACCTGTTACAAGTACCACTGAAACAGTTTTGATGGCGGATGCTGTTCTGTGGGTTTTGTTTGAGGGTTTTTTTTTAAAAAAATCATTTTGTTGAGCTACAATTCTTCTTTGCAATCAGGGGACGGGACTGGTGTGGCTCTTCTCTTTCTGGCGTGCCTCCTGACATCCTTTGTCATCCTGAGCTTTCCCCTCTGTTCCTGAGAGGAGCGATGGCCGCCATGGGGAACGACTCCTGTGAGTAACGGCTTCACCAGCAGGCTTGGGCTTTGTGAATCCCCAAAGGCAAGGGACGTGTCTGGTGTTCCTTCCCTGAATGCTGATGTGCTGACAACGTGGAGTGAATCCTGGGGCGTTTCCTGGTAGCAGCCAGACTTACCCAGGAGTTTTTTATTAGACAGCGGAAAACACGTTTTGTCACTCCTCTGCCAGTGTGCACAAGACTTTGAAAGATGCCATTGCTCCTAGAAAGCTCTGCCATCAGTAGGGTTAGCTTCTGTGCTGGGTACTTGCTTGTTTTTGTCAAGTTACAATCAGGAAAAGGGAAGGCTTGGCCTGCTAATCCAGTTCAAGACTCTAGAGGGCAAGGAAGGTAGGCCGAGGCACAGAAATGAGACTGCGGGTTTGCTGGACTTTGGCCAAAGTAAGCGGGGGAACAGGCTGTTTTCCAAAAGTGTTTCTTGACCAGCAAATTTCAATGGCAGTGTTAGGCTTCCCGCGACGTTTCTGTGTTGGAGGTTAGAGCTGGTTGTCCTGGGTGCTCCTGTACAGAACTCGGCTGCTAAAATAGGCTTTCATGCAGCAATTTCTTCTCATCTCTTTCCAAATGCCATTTCCCTGCAGTCATTGCCGAGGGAAAGGCTCCTCCACAAAGGATCCTCTTTCCCATGGAGAAGATTTGCATGGCCTGGCAGCGACGATGGGGAGCTGGAGCGGGACTCACCAACCTGGGCAATACGTGCTTCCTCAACTCCGTCCTGCAGTGCCTGACGTACACACCCCCTCTGGCCAACTACCTGCTCTCTCGGGAGCACAGCCAGTCGTGTGAGTACCTTGATGAACATCTCCTTGTCAATCTGTTGGGCACTTCCCAAGGATGCCCAGAACCTGGAATTTGATTCAGGAGGACAGCAGCCCTTCTTGCTCAACCCCCCGAGCTGGTGTTCTTTGAACACTCCAGCCTAGAAGCCACTTGTCGTATCTAGGTGTGTTCATCTTCAGAAAGGCACCTCTTTCTAGCCCGGGTCTTGGTCCCTATTCCTGCAAGTTAAACCCTCCTTGCTTACTGCACAGAAAACTTCTGTCGCTTAAGCAGCCCCCTGAAGAAAGTTTTCTACGCACTAAAATGTCCTGGGCTTGTTGGGACCTTGGCACCTTGGGAGAGGAGGAGTGGAGACTGTTCTCATAACTGCCAGATCTCCATTAGGTTTCCCATTGCTACGGGCATTTTGCTAACCTGAGAAGCTTGTTTCCTTCCCTCCCTCTCTCCCTCCCTCTTCAGGTCGTCAGCAAGGCTTCTGCATGATGTGCAGAATGGAAGGGCACGTTAACAGCGTCCTGCGTTCCTCAGCCAGCACCGTCCAGCCTTGGGCTGTCGTCAGTGCTCTCACACGTAAGTCACTTCAGGTGCTTTGACACGTTCTCTCCTGTTCTGGTAGGAAAGCACTACTAAATTCTTCTTTCTTAGGAATAGGAGAACATTTCCAGCTTGGCATGCAGGAGGACGCCCACGAGTTCTTACGCTATACTGTCGACGCCATGCAGAGCGCTTGTCTGAGTGGAAGGAGCGAGTAAGCACAAGCAAATTACCTTTCCAATGTTCCTGAGCCCTTTGGACTCCTTCATGTACTCCCGTCCAGGAAAACCTATGCCCAGGGTTTTCAGGCCAAGTAAAACTCCTGGTGGAGATAACTGTCTGCCTCACCATTTCTTTCCAGCTGGGACATCTCTTCTCAATCAACTACCGTTGTCCATCAAGTCTTTGGGGGTTGTCTGAGATCCAGAGGTACTTTTCCATAACTGTCGCTCTCCTTGGAATTGTCGGTGCCCTTCTGCCTGCCTGTGATAAATGGCTGTTTGTGTGACTGGCGTAGTAGGTACGAAGAGCGTCAACCGGCACAGCTGATTTCCCCCATCGCTGAGCATTTTGATTTGCCTTCTAGTCACGTGCTTGAGCTGCAAAGCAGTTCCCGATTCCTACGAGGCCTTCCTGGATGTTCCTTTGGATATCCAGGTGAGATGTTTTGAAACGGTAGTGCAAACTATTTCAAGGCCCCTGCAGGGGGCCTAGTTTATCTCCAGCAAACTCGGCTGACTTGAACCCGTGGGCTGTTACCACGCAAGAGCTTGGTGTTGGTTGGGAAGGGAAGCGGGCTTCCGTGCTCCTTCTGTGGAAGCCCTGTCAATGGCCTCCCTGTGCTGTGTGCTGGGTTTCAGCTGGGCAGAGAGTAAGGATGGTATCTACAGCCAAGATGACGCTGTCGTACCGCCCTGCTCTGGACTCCCTCAACAAGTGTCTGATTGCTGGACGGATGCGTCTGCTTGTGTTATTTTTGACCACGCGTACCGCAGGCAACTCTGGTACCGCCCAGGGGAGGCTGTTTGTTGGGATAACGCGGGTACCACACGGGGAGCTATTCCGTGGGATGCTGAGTTTCCAGGAGCTCAGCGCTCTCCTTTCTTTCTCACCCAGGCAGCCTCATCTGTCACCGGAGCTCTGGAAGACTTTGTCAGGCCTGAGCAGCTGGATGGGGAAAACGGCTACAAATGTAGCAAGTAAGATTATTCCTAATGACAGCTTCCCAGGAGATCCTGGCCTACGGGATTGCACGGCTGGGAGCACTAGTTATGTTTTGACTTCATTGGGAAACCCGCTCATGAGACAGCTTGGGGGTTGGGTTTTTTTTTCCTTCCCCTCAAAACTAATCCAGACGAATCCTCCGGAATTTGGAAAATTATGCATCCGTTTCTAAGACGGGTACTTTTTCTTTCCCCTTCTGCCTGAATATTTGGAAAGCTTTGGTGAGAATTTTATTCCTGGCATGGTCTGCCCTGGAGGTGGTCAGCCTTCCTAGCTATGACGCTGCCCACTGAACTAGCCCTATGGCCAGAAGGGAAAAGACACGTCCCGTACACGTTGGTGAGCCGAAGGCAGGAGGTGCTCTGGAGAGCGATTTGGCGTGATTTGGCAACAGCAGCTTCCTCAAGAAAGCAGTCGACGGTTTCATTTCCAAGGCTTTTTGGATGCTTGTGTCTCTGTCTGGGAGACCTGGGTCCTCAGAGCAGTAGCAGCCCCCGCTGGCTCTCTGAACAGTGTCATGCCTAGTTGTTGCCTTGCAAAGACTGTCGCCTGCTGCTCTCCAAAGTGAGCCACCCTAGACCGAAGCCACCTTCAGTGAGAGCGTATGGGCTTAAGGGGTCTGCAGTGCAAACACGTGCATTCGACAGTTGGGCAAAGCAAGCCTTAACTCAACCCTACATGGCTGCGGGGTGGAGCAGGGAGAAGACAGGTTGCCACAGTTGGGTCTGTGCTTGTTTTCAAGGTGTGAACAGCTGGTCACTGCGTCCAAGAGGCTTACAATACATCGTCCCTCCAACGTCCTGACAGTGTGCTTGAAGAGATTCGATGCCTTCTCTGGCAGGAAGATTAGCAAGGTATGTATACGAGTGCGCTATGACTTTGTCTGCTTGGAAGGAGACCTTTCCCAAAGCAGAATCCTTTTTTGGAAGTTGTTAGCATCTGCACAAAACGGCTATCGAGTGCAGCCACCTAAGAGAAGTCAATGCAATAGCTGTGCCTTGCTCTTTCCCTTGTGGTAAGAGGAAAGTTCCAATGTGAAGATAAGCTCCTACTGTGCTCGTAAAGAGCTGGTTTGGCCGAGAAGAGTTTTCTGCCACTTCAGTGATGAAGTGGCAACACCTGCTTTTGACGAATTGAGAAGATCTATTTCTAGACCTCTAGCCTGTGTTTGGTGACGAGGTTTTCTCTGGCTGTTTCCTAAAGGCTCTCAGGATAATTTCTGAGACTTCTTGGTGTCTCTGTAGGCTGTGGAGTATCCGGAATATTTGGACCTTGGCGCGTACACATCTGAAGCGCCTGGAGAATCACTCCTCTATTCCTTGTATGCCGTCCTGGTACACAAAGGTTTCAGCTGTCAGGCAGGACACTATTACTGCTTCGTAAAGGTAAAAGTCACCTTTGTGATTTGCGTTGGTGTATCGTGTGTCCGTCGGTGGTGTCCTGTCTGTGTTTTTCTTTTAAAACCCCTGCAGTTCATGAAAAGATAGCGTTGCCTTTCTTTGCAGAGCAGCGATGGACAGTGGTACAAGATGGATGATGACTCTGTGGGTCTTTGTGACATCGAGACGGTTCTGTGCCAGCGCGCCTATTTGCTCTTCTATGCCAGGTAATAGCAAGTGTGAAAGGGTGTTCGGAATACGCTCCCTCTCCTGTGCCTGACCTTGTTGCTCTTCGCCTCCGGTGGGTTTTGCTTTCTGTCCTAGGAGAGAATGACTGTTTGTGCAGTTGAGTTCTGTCTGTTCTGCAGTTTGCCAGGTCCTTCCTTCTCTCTTCTTGCTTGGCACCGCAACAAGCTGTTGCGCTTGTGTAAATCGCTAGCTGCCTGCTCTCTGAGACTGGCTAGCTGCGACAAGGGGCAAAATGGAGGTCCGAGAGGGTGTCAAGATGAGTTACTGCTCTGAAAGGGACAGGTGTGGCTGGAAGACCATGATCTAATTTCCAGCTTCTAGTGCTGGTTCAGGCTTCTGCGTGTCATCTCAAGTGCTGCCGGAAAATGATAGGATGAGACTGAAGCCACGAGGAGGCTGCAAGAACAAGCCTAGACTAAGATCACTGTTGTTTCTCCAGGCACCACAATTTGACCCCCGGAGCAGGCGCTGAACGGCAAGAGACAAAGAGCACTTCCGTGGCGAGGCTGGGTCGAGTGCAGAAGAGTCCCCTTTCTGGGGGCACGGTGGGATTGAGAAATCCAAAAGGTGGAGAGAATATGCAGAGGATCCAAGGGAAGGGAAGAACACAGGGCTCTGCAGGACCTCCCCCTCAGCACTGTGGCAGGAAGAGAGCGCGCTCTGACACTGAGGAGGGGGAGAAGCTGAACGGAAGCCAAGCAGAGTGGCCGCCTCCCAGGCGGAGGTGCACTTGCCACGTGCGGGAAACGCGGAAGCGCGCTCACCGTCAGCTGGCCCACGGCAGTGGGAACCTGCACAGCTCTTCCCCCGGGAAGAGAAAGAGCCCTGGTGACAGCAGAAGCTCAGGAGGGGAAGGCGTGCACGGCGTGAGCGGCCACAGAGCAGGCTCGCATCCTGCTTCAGTAGGTGACCAGCAGCCCGGGAAGTACTCACTTGGACAACGTGTGCTCCCACCAATGCCACTTCACCCAGAGGCTGCAGGCTCTTGCCAGGCACGTGAAAAACAAACCCACAGAAAGAGGAAACGCTCCTGTGCAGAGGAGGATGAAAGCGCGCCCGAAAGAAAGCAGCAAAAGACAGAAGCGAGCATTCTGGTGATCCAAAACTGGAAAAGAAATGCAAGGAAGTGAAGAAGGAAGACAAATCCAAAGAGGCTCTGGAGAGGCGGACTAAAAAGTAAGCAACGGACAGACGCATTCAGTACCCGTGCCTGAGCTTGCCGTCGCCACCTGCGATTGACCATCACAGGCCGCAGACAAACGTTCTCAAAAGATTGCTGACCATCAAACTTGACATTTACGATCGGAACAATAAAAATGTCATCGTAACCAAACGCAGTCCTAAGTGGTGCTGCTGATTTCCGTAGAGGGTTTTTGAGTGGAAAACTGTAGGAAGTTTTTGCGAGTTTTTAATGTAGAGAGCATTGATTCCCAGTGGTGCCGGTGAACAGACTGTGGTGCCTGGCAGGAGCATCGCAGACTAGTTGGGTCTCCTTCTGTGCTCTGAACCTGCAGAGAGCTACAGAGGTGGCAAAACTTCTTGGCCAAGGAGATCCTCCTCAGGTGACCCAACATGGGTTTGAAATCCACCCACACAGTATTTATTCTTGAAGAAGAAAGACACTTCCAAAGCATCAAGCTTTGCATCGCTGCCACAGCTTCTGGAGTCAAAAAAAGATAGCAAAGTTAGAGCACTCCTGTTTTTGTTTATCTCTGTCAAAGCACTGTTAGATACCACAGTGATGGGCAATGGATCAAGTCTGAAGAGAGCTTCGCAAGTTGGCATTTCCAATGTCAGCAACGTCTAATGAGGGCAGACACTGTCTGCACAGGTCTGACCGAGCTTCCTAGAGCCTGGAAGCCCTGGCAGCTGCTTCTGGTCAGGCTACTTGTGCCTTTACTAATAACAGCAATGATATAGATATAGATAGATAGATAGATAGATATTTACTCTCCTTTTTGCCTTTTTTTTTTTATCCACCAGGCATCTTGGGAGGAATAATACTAAAAAGTCAAATAAGAAAAAACTCTGGCCAGGTCCTCTTATGGCCAAGATGCCTTCCGTAAAAGGAGCCTCTTGGGGCACAGGCGTTCCTCCGCCACGTTCATCCAAGCAAGCCCGCCTGCCGTGGCATTTTGTGAAGGGTAACAAATGCCACGCTGCCCAAGCACGAGAGCCGTAGCTAAAGTGTGTGAGTGAGGAGCGGACGCACCCTGCTCGACATGCGGCTGCCAGGATCCTCTGCTTCCCTGGGTGGCATCGGGCGCTGCCAGCTCCTGAGTGCCGACCCAGTAACGAGTCCAGCAGTGAGGTAACTTTGCCCCTGTGAATGCCAGACGGCAGCTGGAGGAGCAGTGCTAGAGGAGGCTTGGAAGCAAAGGTGACTTTGTCACGGAAGGCGAGGTTGTTGGGTGACCATTAAATACAGGGCTCGGCCGGTGGCTGGTGCCAGGGAAATGGTTCTGGAGCCCTGGTAGTCCTGCTGTGGCCGGGGCCAAAGTGGCCGCTGGGAGCGGGATGGGGGCAGGAGCAAAATGAGCAGGGCAGGGACAAACCTAAATGCTGCAAGCGGGGCAGGAGCAAAGCTAGGCACCCCACCTTGGGCAGGGGCATAAAGGGCCACCCGAGCAGGGCAAATGCAGGTACCCTGTGTGGAGAAGGGGCAAAAGGAGCCTCCCCCTCAAGCAAGAGAGGGAAAATACCAGCCATCTTGAGAGGGGCATGATGAAAATAAGCCAGCCGAGCAAGGCTGTGGCTAAACTGGTTGCTCCAAGTGGAGGATGAAAAGAGAAAGCCTCCCCGAGCGGAGCAGGAGCCCAAGTAACTGTCCCGAGCTTGGCAGGAGTAAAACTAACTGCCCCGAGCAGGCCTGGGGAAAAGCAGATGATGCAGGCGGGGCAAGGGCCAAAGCAGCCAGCTGAAGTGGGGCAGGAATAACAACCAGCTGCGCGTCAGGGCAGAAGCAATACTGGCTGCCCTCAGAGCGGGCCAAGGTGTTAAACCAGATGCTAAAAAAGCTGCCCAGAAATGTTTTTTGGGAGCTCCAGGGTGAGAGAGCGGCTGGCTGGGGGCCTGGCAGCCAGGCAAGGGCAACCCAGCGCAGTTGCTGAGGGCGTTTCTTTGGTAGCGCTAGTTCCGAGTCAGCCTGTGGCTGTATCGTGGGGGGCAGATAAAATTCCTTGGAAATGAACCTGTAAGAGAGCGGGTGCTTTGCTACGTGAGTCTCACGGACACAGTCCTGTACCTGGGAGAAGCAGAAAAGAAACCCTTAGGAACCTGAATGTGCCGGCCAAAGCTGTGAGCAGGAACACTTACAGGCCTGGCCAGGTTTTGATTTGTCTGGCTGTGCGGCTCAGAGAAGAGGTGGGAGCTCTGCCGGGCGACGAACAGCCCTTCAGCAGCAGTGTGTGGGGAAGCCCGAGGGCTGCCAGCTGCTGCCTACGCGAGCTGCTCGGTCTGTGGCGGCCGTGTGGCCACGGTGCGTCCCCGTGGGGCCCCGTGTCACAAAGGGGCAGTGATGCGGCACCCGCCCAGCGCTTGTGAGCTCACCTGGCCAGGGCTTGGTATCCTGACGAGCAGGCCAGTGAAGGCTAGTTGGGCCGAGCTGGCCTTCGGGACAACTCGGCTCCTTCCTTTGCTACTTGCGTGGCTCCTTTTTCCCAAGCGTTTATCGCTTACTGGCCACTTCTCGCCAACTTCCATCCTCTTTCAAAGGTAATTCTGATTTGACTTGCAGGCCAGATGGTAGAGTAGGTAGATACAGGATAAAAGTAGAGGCTGTTCTATACCTTCCGAGCCCTAGGCTGAGCTATTGCACCTTTCTAGGCTGGCCAGAACTAGAGCTCTATGGGTAGAGTTCCTATTTGCTAATCCTCCTTTCTTTGCCATAAGCTAGTGCAGGTAAGTAGCGGGGTGGCAGCGTAGCCCGAGGCATTGGGTCAGCCTAGAATCACCAGAAGCCCACCCCGACTGATGCAGTCGGAAGGGTGACAGAAAAGGAGCGCGGCAACTGCAGCCGTTAAAGCAGCAGCAGCTGAAAGCCGGTTGCTCCTGCCTACAAGGTGGGAAAGTGTGGGCTAGAGAGCCAGAGGGCTCTGCTGCTAACGGTGGCAAGAGGTCAGCAGCAGGTCCTCTTCAGAGAAGGTGCCATGATTGGAGTCTTTCAAAAGGGCCTTTGAAATTGCTGTGGATTGTGGCCCTGTGACAGTGATGGTAAGGGGGTCAGCCTGCAGCTCTGCACCTGTTACAAGTACCACTGAAACAGTTTTGATGGCGGATGCTGTTCTGTGGGTTTTGTTTGAGGGTTTTTTTTTAAAAAAATCATTTTGTTGAGCTACAATTCTTCTTTGCAATCAGGGGACGGGACTGGTGTGGCTCTTCTCTTTCTGGCGTGCCTCCTGACATCCTTTGTCATCCTGAGCTTTCCCCTCTGTTCCTGAGAGGAGCGATGGCCGCCATGGGGAACGACTCCTGTGAGTAACGGCTTCACCAGCAGGCTTGGGCTTTGTGAATCCCCAAAGGCAAGGGACGTGTCTGGTGTTCCTTCCCTGAATGCTGATGTGCTGACAACGTGGAGTGAATCCTGGGGCGTTTCCTGGTAGCAGCCAGACTTACCCAGGAGTTTTTTATTAGACAGCGGAAAACACGTTTTGTCACTCCTCTGCCAGTGTGCACAAGACTTTGAAAGATGCCATTGCTCCTAGAAAGCTCTGCCATCAGTAGGGTTAGCTTCTGTGCTGGGTACTTGCTTGTTTTTGTCAAGTTACAATCAGGAAAAGGGAAGGCTTGGCCTGCTAATCCAGTTCAAGACTCTAGAGGGCAAGGAAGGTAGGCCGAGGCACAGAAATGAGACTGCGGGTTTGCTGGACTTTGGCCAAAGTAAGCGGGGGAACAGGCTGTTTTCCAAAAGTGTTTCTTGACCAGCAAATTTCAATGGCAGTGTTAGGCTTCCCGCGACGTTTCTGTGTTGGAGGTTAGAGCTGGTTGTCCTGGGTGCTCCTGTACAGAACTCGGCTGCTAAAATAGGCTTTCATGCAGCAATTTCTTCTCATCTCTTTCCAAATGCCATTTCCCTGCAGTCATTGCCGAGGGAAAGGCTCCTCCACAAAGGATCCTCTTTCCCATGGAGAAGATTTGCATGGCCTGGCAGCGACGACGGGGAGCTGGAGCGGGACTCACCAACCTGGGCAATACGTGCTTCCTCAACTCCGTCCTGCAGTGCCTGACGTACACACCCCCTCTGGCCAACTACCTGCTCTCTCGGGAGCACAGCCAGTCGTGTGAGTACCTTGATGAACATCTCCTTGTCAATCTGTTGGGCACTTCCCAAGGATGCCCAGAACCTGGAATTTGATTCAGGAGGACAGCAGCCCTTCTTGCTCAACCCCCCGAGCTGGTGTTCTTTGAACACTCCAGCCTAGAAGCCACTTGTCGTATCTAGGTGTGTTCATCTTCAGAAAGGCACCTCTTTCTAGCCCGGGTCTTGGTCCCTATTCCTGCAAGTTAAACCCTCCTTGCTTACTGCACAGAAAACTTCTGTCGCTTAAGCAGCCCCCTGAAGAAAGTTTTCTACGCACTAAAATGTCCTGGGCTTGTTGGGACCTTGGCACCTTGGGAGAGGAGGAGTGGAGACTGTTCTCATAACTGCCAGATCTCCATTAGGTTTCCCATTGCTACGGGCATTTTGCTAACCTGAGAAGCTTGTTTCCTTCCCTCCCTCTCTCCCTCCCTCTTCAGGTCGTCAGCAAGGCTTCTGCATGATGTGCAGAATGGAAGGGCACGTTAACAGCGTCCTGCGTTCCTCAGCCAGCACCGTCCAGCCTTGGGCTGTCGTCAGTGCTCTCACACGTAAGTCACTTCAGGTGCTTTGACACGTTCTCTCCTGTTCTGGTAGGAAAGCACTACTAAATTCTTCTTTCTTAGGAATAGGAGAACATTTCCAGCTTGGCATGCAGGAGGACGCCCACGAGTTCTTACGCTATACTGTCGACGCCATGCAGAGCGCTTGTCTGAGTGGAAGGAGCGAGTAAGCACAAGCAAATTACCTTTCCAATGTTCCTGAGCCCTTTGGACTCCTTCATGTACTCCCGTCCAGGAAAACCTATGCCCAGGGTTTTCAGGCCAAGTAAAACTCCTGGTGGAGATAACTGTCTGCCTCACCATTTCTTTCCAGCTGGGACATCTCTTCTCAATCAACTACCGTTGTCCATCAAGTCTTTGGGGGTTGTCTGAGATCCAGAGGTACTTTTCCATAACTGTCGCTCTCCTTGGAATTGTCGGTGCCCTTCTGCCTGCCTGTGATAAATGGCTGTTTGTGTGACTGGCGTAGTAGGTACGAAGAGCGTCAACCGGCACAGCTGATTTCCCCCATCGCTGAGCATTTTGATTTGCCTTCTAGTCACGTGCTTGAGCTGCAAAGCAGTTCCCGATTCCTACGAGGCCTTCCTGGATGTTCCTTTGGATATCCAGGTGAGATGTTTTGAAACGGTAGTGCAAACTATTTCAAGGCCCCTGCAGGGGGCCTAGTTTATCTCCAGCAAACTCGGCTGACTTGAACCCGTGGGCTGTTACCACGCAAGAGCTTGGTGTTGGTTGGGAAGGGAAGCGGGCTTCCGTGCTCCTTCTGTGGAAGCCCTGTCAATGGCCTCCCTGTGCTGTGTGCTGGGTTTCAGCTGGGCAGAGAGTAAGGATGGTATCTACAGCCAAGATGACGCTGTCGTACCGCCCTGCTCTGGACTCCCTCAACAAGTGTCTGATTGCTGGACGGATGCGTCTGCTTGTGTTATTTTTGACCACGCGTACCGCAGGCAACTCTGGTACCGCCCAGGGGAGGCTGTTTGTTGGGATAACGCGGGTACCACACGGGGAGCTATTCCGTGGGATGCTGAGTTTCCAGGAGCTCAGCGCTCTCCTTTCTTTCTCACCCAGGCAGCCTCATCTGTCACCGGAGCTCTGGAAGACTTTGTCAGGCCTGAGCAGCTGGATGGGGAAAACGGCTACAAATGTAGCAAGTAAGATTATTCCTAATGACAGCTTCCCAGGAGATCCTGGCCTACGGGATTGCACGGCTGGGAGCACTAGTTATGTTTTGACTTCATTGGGAAACCCGCTCATGAGACAGCTTGGGGGTTGGGTTTTTTTTTCCTTCCCCTCAAAACTAATCCAGACGAATCCTCCGGAATTTGGAAAATTATGCATCCGTTTCTAAGACGGGTACTTTTTCTTTCCCCTTCTGCCTGAATATTTGGAAAGCTTTGGTGAGAATTTTATTCCTGGCATGGTCTGCCCTGGAGGTGGTCAGCCTTCCTAGCTATGACGCTGCCCACTGAACTAGCCCTATGGCCAGAAGGGAAAAGACACGTCCCGTACACGTTGGTGAGCCGAAGGCAGGAGGTGCTCTGGAGAGCGATTTGGCGTGATTTGGCAACAGCAGCTTCCTCAAGAAAGCAGTCGACGGTTTCATTTCCAAGGCTTTTTGGATGCTTGTGTCTCTGTCTGGGAGACCTGGGTCCTCAGAGCAGTAGCAGCCCCCGCTGGCTCTCTGAACAGTGTCATGCCTAGTTGTTGCCTTGCAAAGACTGTCGCCTGCTGCTCTCCAAAGTGAGCCACCCTAGACCGAAGCCACCTTCAGTGAGAGCGTATGGGCTTAAGGGGTCTGCAGTGCAAACACGTGCATTCGACAGTTGGGCAAAGCAAGCCTTAACTCAACCCTACATGGCTGCGGGGTGGAGCAGGGAGAAGACAGGTTGCCACAGTTGGGTCTGTGCTTGTTTTCAAGGTGTGAACAGCTGGTCACTGCGTCCAAGAGGCTTACAATACATCGTCCCTCCAACGTCCTGACAGTGTGCTTGAAGAGATTCGATGCCTTCTCTGGCAGGAAGATTAGCAAGGTATGTATACGAGTGCGCTATGACTTTGTCTGCTTGGAAGGAGACCTTTCCCAAAGCAGAATCCTTTTTTGGAAGTTGTTAGCATCTGCACAAAACGGCTATCGAGTGCAGCCACCTAAGAGAAGTCAATGCAATAGCTGTGCCTTGCTCTTTCCCTTGTGGTAAGAGGAAAGTTCCAATGTGAAGATAAGCTCCTACTGTGCTCGTAAAGAGCTGGTTTGGCCGAGAAGAGTTTTCTGCCACTTCAGTGATGAAGTGGCAACACCTGCTTTTGACGAATTGAGAAGATCTATTTCTAGACCTCTAGCCTGTGTTTGGTGACGAGGTTTTCTCTGGCTGTTTCCTAAAGGCTCTCAGGATAATTTCTGAGACTTCTTGGTGTCTCTGTAGGCTGTGGAGTATCCGGAATATTTGGACCTTGGCGCGTACACATCTGAAGCGCCTGGAGAATCACTCCTCTATTCCTTGTATGCCGTCCTGGTACACAAAGGTTTCAGCTGTCAGGCAGGACACTATTACTGCTTCGTAAAGGTAAAAGTCACCTTTGTGATTTGCGTTGGTGTATCGTGTGTCCGTCGGTGGTGTCCTGTCTGTGTTTTTCTTTTAAAACCCCTGCAGTTCATGAAAAGATAGCGTTGCCTTTCTTTGCAGAGCAGTGATGGACAGTGGTACAAGATGGATGATGACTCTGTGGGTCTTTGTGACATCGAGACGGTTCTGTGCCAGCGCGCCTATTTGCTCTTCTATGCCAGGTAATAGCAAGTGTGAAAGGGTGTTCGGAATACGCTCCCTCTCCTGTGCCTGACCTTGTTGCTCTTCGCCTCCGGTGGGTTTTGCTTTCTGTCCTAGGAGAGAATGACTGTTTGTGCAGTTGAGTTCTGTCTGTTCTGCAGTTTGCCAGGTCCTTCCTTCTCTCTTCTTGCTTGGCACCGCAACAAGCTGTTGCGCTTGTGTAAATCGCTAGCTGCCTGCTCTCTGAGACTGGCTAGCTGCGACAAGGGGCAAAATGGAGGTCCGAGAGGGTGTCAAGATGAGTTACTGCTCTGAAAGGGACAGGTGTGGCTGGAAGACCATGATCTAATTTCCAGCTTCTAGTGCTGGTTCAGGCTTCTGCGTGTCATCTCAAGTGCTGCCGGAAAATGATAGGATGAGACTGAAGCCACGAGGAGGCTGCAAGAACAAGCCTAGACTAAGATCACTGTTGTTTCTCCAGGCACCACAATTTGACCCCCGGAGCAGGCGCTGAACGGCAAGAGACAAAGAGCACTTCCGTGGCGAGGCTGGGTCGAGTGCAGAAGAGTCCCCTTTCTGGGGGCACGGTGGGATTGAGAAATCCAAAAGGTGGAGAGAATATGCAGAGGATCCAAGGGAAGGGAAGAACACAGGGCTCTGCAGGACCTCCCCCTCAGCACTGTGGCAGGAAGAGAGCGCGCTCTGACACTGAGGAGGGGGAGAAGCTGAACGGAAGCCAAGCAGAGTGGCCGCCTCCCAGGCGGAGGTGCACTTGCCACGTGCGGGAAACGCGGAAGCGCGCTCACCGTCAGCTGGCCCACGGCAGTGGGAACCTGCACAGCTCTTCCCCTGGGAAGAGAAAGAGCCCTGGTGACAGCAGAAGCTCAGGAGGGGAAGGCGTGCACGGCGTGAGCGGCCACAGAGCAGGCTCGCATCCTGCTTCAGTAGGTGACCAGCAGCCCGGGAAGTACTCACTTGGACAACGTGTGCTCCCACCAATGCCACTTCACCCAGAGGCTGCAGGCTCTTGCCAGGCACGTGAAAAACAAACCCACAGAAAGAGGAAACGCTCCTGTGCAGAGGAGGATGAAAGCGCGCCCGAAAGAAAGCAGCAAAAGACAGAAGCGAGCATTCTGGTGATCCAAAACTGGAAAAGAAATGCAAGGAAGTGAAGAAGGAAGACAAATCCAAAGAGGCTCTGGAGAGGCGGACTAAAAAGTAAGCAACGGACAGACGCATTCAGTACCCGTGCCTGAGCTTGCCGTCGCCACCTGCGATTGACCATCACAGGCCGCAGACAAACGTTCTCAAAAGATTGCTGACCATCAAACTTGACATTTACGATCGGAACAATAAAAATGTCATCGTAACCAAACGCAGTCCTAAGTGGTGCTGCTGATTTCCGTAGAGGGTTTTTGAGTGGAAAACTGTAGGAAGTTTTTGCGAGTTTTTAATGTAGAGAGCATTGATTCCCAGTGGTGCCGGTGAACAGACTGTGGTGCCTGGCAGGAGCATCGCAGACTAGTTGGGTCTCCTTCTGTGCTCTGAACCTGCAGAGAGCTACAGAGGTGGCAAAACTTCTTGGCCAAGGAGATCCTCCTCAGGTGACCCAACATGGGTTTGAAATCCACCCACACAGTATTTATTCTTGAAGAAGAAAGACACTTCCAAAGCATCAAGCTTTGCATCGCTGCCACAGCTTCTGGAGTCAAAAAAAGATAGCAAAGTTAGAGCACTCCTGTTTTTGTTTATCTCTGTCAAAGCACTGTTAGATACCACAGTGATGGGCAATGGATCAAGTCTGAAGAGAGCTTCGCAAGTTGGCATTTCCAATGTCAGCAACGTCTAATGAGGGCAGACACTGTCTGCACAGGTCTGACCGAGCTTCCTAGAGCCTGGAAGCCCTGGCAGCTGCTTCTGGTCAGGCTACTTGTGCCTTTACTAATAACAGCAATGATATAGATATAGATAGATAGATAGATAGATATTTACTCTCCTTTTTGCCTTTTTTTTTTTATCCACCAGGCATCTTGGGAGGAATAATACTAAAAAGTCAAATAAGAAAAAACTCTGGCCAGGTCCTCTTATGGCCAAGATGCCTTCCGTAAAAGGAGCCTCTTGGGGCACAGGCGTTCCTCCGCCACGTTCATCCAAGCAAGCCCGCCTGCCGTGGCATTTTGTGAAGGGTAACAAATGCCACGCTGCCCAAGCACGAGAGCCGTAGCTAAAGTGTGTGAGTGAGGAGCGGACGCACCCTGCTCGACATGCGGCTGCCAGGATCCTCTGCTTCCCTGGGTGGCATCGGGCGCTGCCAGCTCCTGAGTGCCGACCCAGTAACGAGTCCAGCAGTGAGGTAACTTTGCCCCTGTGAATGCCAGACGGCAGCTGGAGGAGCAGTGCTAGAGGAGGCTTGGAAGCAAAGGTGACTTTGTCACGGAAGGCGAGGTTGTTGGGTGACCATTAAATACAGGGCTCGGCCGGTGGCTGGTGCCAGGGAAATGGTTCTGGAGCCCTGGTAGTCCTGCTGTGGCCGGGGCCAAAGTGGCCGCTGGGAGCGGGATGGGGGCAGGAGCAAAATGAGCAGGGCAGGGACAAACCTAAATGCTGCAAGCGGGGCAGGAGCAAAGCTAGGCGCCCCACCTTGGGCAGGGGCATAAAGGGCCACCCGAGCAGGGCAAATGCAGGTACCCTGTGTGGAGAAGGGGCAAAAGGAGCCTCCCCCTCAAGCAAGAGAGGGAAAATACCAGCCATCTTGAGAGGGGCATGATGAAAATAAGCCAGCCGAGCAAGGCTGTGGCTAAACTGGTTGCTCCGAGTGGAGGATGAAAAGAGAAAGCCTCCCCGAGCGGAGCAGGAGCCCAAGTAACTGTCCCGAGCTTGGCAGGAGTAAAACTAACTGCCCCGAGCAGGCCTGGGGAAAAGCAGATGATGCAGGCGGGGCAAGGGCCAAAGCAGCCAGCTGAAGTGGGGCAGGAATAACAACCAGCTGCGCGTCAGGGCAGAAGCAATACTGGCTGCCCTCAGAGCGGGCCAAGGTGTTAAACCAGATGCTAAAAAAGCTGCCCAGAAATGTTTTTTGGGAGCTCCAGGGTGAGAGAGCGGCTGGCTGGGGGCCTGGCAGCCAGGCAAGGGCAACCCAGCGCAGTTGCTGAGGGCGTTTCTTTGGTAGCGCTAGTTCCGAGTCAGCCTGTGGCTGTATCGTGGGGGGCAGATAAAATTCCTTGGAAATGAACCTGTAAGAGAGCGGGTGCTTTGCTACGTGAGTCTCACGGACACAGTCCTGTACCTGGGAGAAGCAGAAAAGAAACCCTTAGGAACCCGAATGTGCCGGCCAAAGCTGTGAGCAGGAACACTTACAGGCCTGGCCAGGTTTTGATTTGTCTGGCTGTGCGGCTCAGAGAAGAGGTGGGAGCTCTGCCGGGCGACGAACAGCCCTTCAGCAGCAGTGTGTGGGGAAGCCCGAGGGCTGCCAGCTGCTGCCTACGCGAGCTGCTCGGTCTGTGGCGGCCGTGTGGCCACGGTGCGTCCCCGTGGGGCCCCGTGTCACAAAGGGGCAGTGATGCGGCACCCGCCCAGCGCTTGTGAGCTCACCTGGCCAGGGCTTGGTATCCTGACGAGCAGGCCAGTGAAGGCTAGTTGGGCCGAGCTGGCCTTCGGGACAACTCGGCTCCTTCCTTTGCTACTTGCGTGGCTCCTTTTTTCCAAGCGTTTATCGCTTACTGGCCACTTCTCGCCAACTTCCATCCTCTTTCAAAGGTAATTCTGATTTGACTTGCAGGCCAGATGGTAGAGTAGGTAGATACAGGATAAAAGTAGAGGCTGTTCTATACCTTCCGAGCCCTAGGCTGAGCTATTGCACCTTTCTAGGCTGGCCAGAACTAGAGCTCTATGGGTAGAGTTCCTATTTGCTAATCCTCCTTTCTTTGCCATAAGCTAGTGCAGGTAAGTAGCGGGGTGGCAGCGTAGCCCGAGGCATTGGGTCAGCCTAGAATCACCAGAAGCCCACCCCGACTGATGCAGTCGGAAGGGTGACAGAAAAGGAGCGCGGCAACTGCAGCCGTTAAAGCAGCAGCAGCTGAAAGCCGGTTGCTCCTGCCTACAAGGTGGGAAAGTGTGGGCTAGAGAGCCAGAGGGCTCTGCTGCTAACGGTGGCAAGAGGTCAGCAGCAGGTCCTCTTCAGAGAAGGTGCCATGATTGGAGTCTTTCAAAAGGGCCTTTGAAATTGCTGTGGATTGTGGCCCTGTGACAGTGATGGTAAGGGGGTCAGCCTGCAGCTCTGCACCTGTTACAAGTACCACTGAAACAGTTTTGATGGCGGATGCTGTTCTGTGGGTTTTGTTTGAGGGTTTTTTTTAAAAAAATCATTTTGTTGAGCTACAATTCTTCTTTGCAATCAGGGGACGGGACTGGTGTGGCTCTTCTCTTTCTGGCGTGCCTCCTGACATCCTTTGTCATCCTGAGCTTTCCCCTCTGTTCCTGAGAGGAGCGACGGCCGCCATGGGGAACGACTCCTGTGAGTAACGGCTTCACCAGCAGGCTTGGGCTTTGTGAATCCCCAAAGGCAAGGGACGTGTCTGGTGTTCCTTCCCTGAATGCTGATGTGCTGACAACGTGGAGTGAATCCTGGGGCGTTTCCTGGTAGCAGCCAGACTTACCCAGGAGTTTTTTATTAGACAGCGGAAAACACGTTTTGTCACTCCTCTGCCAGTGTGCACAAGACTTTGAAAGATGCCATTGCTCCTAGAAAGCTCTGCCATCAGTAGGGTTAGCTTCTGTGCTGGGTACTTGCTTGTTTTTGTCAAGTTACAATCAGGAAAAGGGAAGGCTTGGCCTGCTAATCCAGTTCAAGACTCTAGAGGGCAAGGAAGGTAGGCCGAGGCACAGAAATGAGACTGCGGGTTTGCTGGACTTTGGCCAAAGTAAGCGGGGGAACAGGCTGTTTTCCAAAAGTGTTTCTTGACCAGCAAATTTCAATGGCAGTGTTAGGCTTCCCGCGACGTTTCTGTGTTGGAGGTTAGAGCTGGTTGTCCTGGGTGCTCCTGTACAGAACTCGGCTGCTAAAATAGGCTTTCATGCAGCAATTTCTTCTCATCTCTTTCCAAATGCCATTTCCCTGCAGTCATTGCCGAGGGAAAGGCTCCTCCACAAAGGATCCTCTTTCCCATGGAGAAGATTTGCATGGCCTGGCAGCGACGACGGGGAGCTGGAGCGGGACTCACCAACCTGGGCAATACGTGCTTCCTCAACTCCGTCCTGCAGTGCCTGACGTACACACCCCCTCTGGCCAACTACCTGCTCTCTCGGGAGCACAGCCAGTCGTGTGAGTACCTTGATGAACATCTCCTTGTCAATCTGTTGGGCACTTCCCAAGGATGCCCAGAACCTGGAATTTGATTCAGGAGGACAGCAGCCCTTCTTGCTCAACCCCCCGAGCTGGTGTTCTTTGAACACTCCAGCCTAGAAGCCACTTGTCGTATCTAGGTGTGTTCATCTTCAGAAAGGCACCTCTTTCTAGCCCGGGTCTTGGTCCCTATTCCTGCAAGTTAAACCCTCCTTGCTTACTGCACAGAAAACTTCTGTCGCTTAAGCAGCCCCCTGAAGAAAGTTTTCTACGCACTAAAATGTCCTGGGCTTGTTGGGACCTTGGCACCTTGGGAGAGGAGGAGTGGAGACTGTTCTCATAACTGCCAGATCTCCATTAGGTTTCCCATTGCTACGGGCATTTTGCTAACCTGAGAAGCTTGTTTCCTTCCCTCCCTCTCTCCCTCCCTCTTCAGGTCGTCAGCAAGGCTTCTGCATGATGTGCAGAATGGAAGGGCACGTTAACAGCGTCCTGCGTTCCTCAGCCAGCACCGTCCAGCCTTGGGCTGTCGTCAGTGCTCTCACACGTAAGTCACTTCAGGTGCTTTGACACGTTCTCTCCTGTTCTGGTAGGAAAGCACTACTAAATTCTTCTTTCTTAGGAATAGGAGAACATTTCCAGCTTGGCATGCAGGAGGACGCCCACGAGTTCTTACGCTATACTGTCGACGCCATGCAGAGCGCTTGTCTGAGTGGAAGGAGCGAGTAAGCACAAGCAAATTACCTTTCCAATGTTCCTGAGCCCTTTGGACTCCTTCATGTACTCCCGTCCAGGAAAACCTATGCCCAGGGTTTTCAGGCCAAGTAAAACTCCTGGTGGAGATAACTGTCTGCCTCACCATTTCTTTCCAGCTGGGACATCTCTTCTCAATCAACTACCGTTGTCCATCAAGTCTTTGGGGGTTGTCTGAGATCCAGAGGTACTTTTCCATAACTGTCGCTCTCCTTGGAATTGTCGGTGCCCTTCTGCCTGCCTGTGATAAATGGCTGTTTGTGTGACTGGCGTAGTAGGTACGAAGAGCGTCAACCGGCACAGCTGATTTCCCCCATCGCTGAGCATTTTGATTTGCCTTCTAGTCACGTGCTTGAGCTGCAAAGCAGTTTCCGATTCCTACGAGGCCTTCCTGGATGTTCCTTTGGATATCCAGGTGAGATGTTTTGAAACGGTAGTGCAAACTATTTCAAGGCCCCTGCAGGGGGCCTAGTTTATCTCCAGCAAACTCGGCTGACTTGAACCCGTGGGCTGTTACCACGCAAGAGCTTGGTGTTGGTTGGGAAGGGAAGCGGGCTTCCGTGCTCCTTCTGTGGAAGCCCTGTCAATGGCCTCCCTGTGCTGTGTGCTGGGTTTCAGCTGGGCAGAGAGTAAGGATGGTATCTACAGCCAAGATGACGCTGTCGTACCGCCCTGCTCTGGACTCCCTCAACAAGTGTCTGATTGCTGGACGGATGCGTCTGCTTGTGTTATTTTTGACCACGCGTACCGCAGGCAACTCTGGTACCGCCCAGGGGAGGCTGTTTGTTGGGATAACGCGGGTACCACACGGGGAGCTATTCCGTGGGATGCTGAGTTTCCAGGAGCTCAGCGCTCTCCTTTCTTTCTCACCCAGGCAGCCTCATCTGTCACCGGAGCTCTGGAAGACTTTGTCAGGCCTGAGCAGCTGGATGGGGAAAACGGCTACAAATGTAGCAAGTAAGATTATTCCTAATGACAGCTTCCCAGGAGATCCTGGCCTACGGGATTGCACGGCTGGGAGCACTAGTTATGTTTTGACTTCATTGGGAAACCCGCTCATGAGACAGCTTGGGGGTTGGGTTTTTTTTTCCTTCCCCTCAAAACTAATCCAGACGAATCCTCCGGAATTTGGAAAATTATGCATCCGTTTCTAAGACGGGTACTTTTTCTTTCCCCTTCTGCCTGAATATTTGGAAAGCTTTGGTGAGAATTTTATTCCTGGCATGGTCTGCCCTGGAGGTGGTCAGCCTTCCTAGCTATGACGCTGCCCACTGAACTAGCCCTATGGCCAGAAGGGAAAAGACACGTCCCGTACACGTTGGTGAGCCGAAGGCAGGAGGTGCTCTGGAGAGCGATTTGGCGTGATTTGGCAACAGCAGCTTCCTCAAGAAAGCAGTCGACGGTTTCATTTCCAAGGCTTTTTGGATGCTTGTGTCTCTGTCTGGGAGACCTGGGTCCTCAGAGCAGTAGCAGCCCCCGCTGGCTCTCTGAACAGTGTCATGCCTAGTTGTTGCCTTGCAAAGACTGTCGCCTGCTGCTCTCCAAAGTGAGCCACCCTAGACCGAAGCCACCTTCAGTGAGAGCGTATGGGCTTAAGGGGTCTGCAGTGCAAACACGTGCATTCGACAGTTGGGCAAAGCAAGCCTTAACTCAACCCTACATGGCTGCGGGGTGGAGCAGGGAGAAGACAGGTTGCCACAGTTGGGTCTGTGCTTGTTTTCAAGGTGTGAACAGCTGGTCACTGCGTCCAAGAGGCTTACAATACATCGTCCCTCCAACGTCCTGACAGTGTGCTTGAAGAGATTCGATGCCTTCTCTGGCAGGAAGATTAGCAAGGTATGTATACGAGTGCGCTATGACTTTGTCTGCTTGGAAGGAGACCTTTCCCAAAGCAGAATCCTTTTTTGGAAGTTGTTAGCATCTGCACAAAACGGCTATCGAGTGCAGCCACCTAAGAGAAGTCAATGCAATAGCTGTGCCTTGCTCTTTCCCTTGTGGTAAGAGGAAAGTTCCAATGTGAAGATAAGCTCCTACTGTGCTCGTAAAGAGCTGGTTTGGCCGAGAAGAGTTTTCTGCCACTTCAGTGATGAAGTGGCAACACCTGCTTTTGACGAATTGAGAAGATCTATTTCTAGACCTCTAGCCTGTGTTTGGTGACGAGGTTTTCTCTGGCTGTTTCCTAAAGGCTCTCAGGATAATTTCTGAGACTTCTTGGTGTCTCTGTAGGCTGTGGAGTATCCGGAATATTTGGACCTTGGCGCGTACACATCTGAAGCGCCTGGAGAATCACTCCTCTATTCCTTGTATGCCGTCCTGGTACACAAAGGTTTCAGCTGTCAGGCAGGACACTATTACTGCTTCGTAAAGGTAAAAGTCACCTTTGTGATTTGCGTTGGTGTATCGTGTGTCCGTCGGTGGTGTCCTGTCTGTGTTTTTCTTTTAAAACCCCTGCAGTTCATGAAAAGATAGCGTTGCCTTTCTTTGCAGAGCAGCGATGGACAGTGGTACAAGATGGATGATGACTCTGTGGGTCTTTGTGACATCGAGACGGTTCTGTGCCAGCGCGCCTATTTGCTCTTCTATGCCAGGTAATAGCAAGTGTGAAAGGGTGTTCGGAATACGCTCCCTCTCCTGTGCCTGACCTTGTTGCTCTTCGCCTCCGGTGGGTTTTGCTTTCTGTCCTAGGAGAGAATGACTGTTTGTGCAGTTGAGTTCTGTCTGTTCTGCAGTTTGCCAGGTCCTTCCTTCTCTCTTCTTGCTTGGCACCGCAACAAGCTGTTGCGCTTGTGTAAATCGCTAGCTGCCTGCTCTCTGAGACTGGCTAGCTGCGACAAGGGGCAAAATGGAGGTCCGAGAGGGTGTCAAGATGAGTTACTGCTCTGAAAGGGACAGGTGTGGCTGGAAGACCATGATCTAATTTCCAGCTTCTAGTGCTGGTTCAGGCTTCTGCGTGTCATCTCAAGTGCTGCCGGAAAATGATAGGATGAGACTGAAGCCACGAGGAGGCTGCAAGAACAAGCCTAGACTAAGATCACTGTTGTTTCTCCAGGCACCACAATTTGACCCCCGGAGCAGGCGCTGAACGGCAAGAGACAAAGAGCACTTCCGTGGCGAGGCTGGGTCGAGTGCAGAAGAGTCCCCTTTCTGGGGGCACGGTGGGATTGAGAAATCCAAAAGGTGGAGAGAATATGCAGAGGATCCAAGGGAAGGGAAGAACACAGGGCTCTGCAGGACCTCCCCCTCAGCACTGTGGCAGGAAGAGAGCACGCTCTGACACTGAGGAGGGGGAGAAGCTGAACGGAAGCCAAGCAGAGTGGCCGCCTCCCAGGCGGAGGTGCACTTGCCACGTGCGGGAAACGCGGAAGCGCGCTCACCGTCAGCTGGCCCACGGCAGTGGGAACCTGCACAGCTCTTCCCCCGGGAAGAGAAAGAGCCCTGGTGACAGCAGAAGCTCAGGAGGGGAAGGCGTGCACGGCGTGAGCGGCCACAGAGCAGGCTCGCATCCTGCTTCAGTAGGTGACCAGCAGCCCGGGAAGTACTCACTTGGACAACGTGTGCTCCCACCAATGCCACTTCACCCAGAGGCTGCAGGCTCTTGCCAGGCACGTGAAAAACAAACCCACAGAAAGAGGAAACGCTCCTGTGCAGAGGAGGATGAAAGCGCGCCCGAAAGAAAGCAGCAAAAGACAGAAGCGAGCATTCTGGTGATCCAAAACTGGAAAAGAAATGCAAGGAAGTGAAGAAGGAAGACAAATCCAAAGAGGCTCTGGAGAGGCGGACTAAAAAGTAAGCAACAGACAGACGCATTCAGTACCCGTGCCTGAGCTTGCCGTCGCCACCTGCGATTGACCATCACAGGCCGCAGACAAACGTTCTCAAAAGATTGCTGACCATCAAACTTGACATTTACGATCGGAACAATAAAAATGTCATCGTAACCAAACGCAGTCCTAAGTGGTGCTGCTGATTTCCGTAGAGGGTTTTTGAGTGGAAAACTGTAGGAAGTTTTTGCGAGTTTTTAATGTAGAGAGCATTGATTCCCAGTGGTGCCGGTGAACAGACTGTGGTGCCTGGCAGGAGCATCGCAGACTAGTTGGGTCTCCTTCTGTGCTCTGAACCTGCAGAGAGCTACAGAGGTGGCAAAACTTCTTGGCCAAGGAGATCCTCCTCAGGTGACCCAACATGGGTTTGAAATCCACCCACACAGTATTTATTCTTGAAGAAGAAAGACACTTCCAAAGCATCAAGCTTTGCATCGCTGCCACAGCTTCTGGAGTCAAAAAAAGATAGCAAAGTTAGAGCACTCCTGTTTTTGTTTATCTCTGTCAAAGCACTGTTAGATACCACAGTGATGGGCAATGGATCAAGTCTGAAGAGAGCTTCGCAAGTTGGCATTTCCAATGTCAGCAACGTCTAATGAGGGCAGACACTGTCTGCACAGGTCTGACCGAGCTTCCTAGAGCCTGGAAGCCCTGGCAGCTGCTTCTGGTCAGGCTACTTGTGCCTTTACTAATAACAGCAATGATATAGATATAGATAGATAGATAGATAGATATTTACTCTCCTTTTTGCCTTTTTTTTTTTATCCACCAGGCATCTTGGGAGGAATAATACTAAAAAGTCAAATAAGAAAAAACTCTGGCCAGGTCCTCTTATGGCCAAGATGCCTTCCGTAAAAGGAGCCTCTTGGGGCACAGGCGTTCCTCCGCCACGTTCATCCAAGCAAGCCCGCCTGCCGTGGCATTTTGTGAAGGGTAACAAATGCCACGCTGCCCAAGCACGAGAGCCGTAGCTAAAGTGTGTGAGTGAGGAGCGGACGCACCCTGCTCGACATGCGGCTGCCAGGATCCTCTGCTTCCCTGGGTGGCATCGGGCGCTGCCAGCTCCTGAGTGCCGACCCAGTAACGAGTCCAGCAGTGAGGTAACTTTGCCCCTGTGAATGCCAGACGGCAGCTGGAGGAGCAGTGCTAGAGGAGGCTTGGAAGCAAAGGTGACTTTGTCACGGAAGGCGAGGTTGTTGGGTGACCATTAAATACAGGGCTCGGCCGGTGGCTGGTGCCAGGGAAATGGTTCTGGAGCCCTGGTAGTCCTGCTGTGGCCGGGGCCAAAGTGGCCGCTGGGAGCGGGATGGGGGCAGGAGCAAAATGAGCAGGGCAGGGACAAACCTAAATGCTGCAAGCGGGGCAGGAGCAAAGCTAGGCGCCCCACCTTGGGCAGGGGCATAAAGGGCCACCCGAGCAGGGCAAATGCAGGTACCCTGTGTGGAGAAGGGGCAAAAGGAGCCTCCCCCTCAAGCAAGAGAGGGAAAATACCAGCCATCTTGAGAGGGGCATGATGAAAATAAGCCAGCCGAGCAAGGCTGTGGCTAAACTGGTTGCTCCAAGTGGAGGATGAAAAGAGAAAGCCTCCCCGAGCGGAGCAGGAGCCCAAGTAACTGTCCCAAGCTTGGCAGGAGTAAAACTAACTGCCCCGAGCAGGCCTGGGGAAAAGCAGATGATGCAGGCGGGGCAAGGGCCAAAGCAGCCAGCTGAAGTGGGGCAGGAATAACAACCAGCTGCGCGTCAGGGCAGAAGCAATACTGGCTGCCCTCAGAGCGGGCCAAGGTGTTAAACCAGATGCTAAAAAAGCTGCCCAGAAATGTTTTTTGGGAGCTCCAGGGTGAGAGAGCGGCTGGCTGGGGGCCTGGCAGCCAGGCAAGGGCAACCCAGCGCAGTTGCTGAGGGCGTTTCTTTGGTAGCGCTAGTTCCGAGTCAGCCTGTGGCTGTATCGTGGGGGGCAGATAAAATTCCTTGGAAATGAACCTGTAAGAGAGCGGGTGCTTTGCTACGTGAGTCTCACGGACACAGTCCTGTACCTGGGAGAAGCAGAAAAGAAACCCTTAGGAACCCGAATGTGCCGGCCAAAGCTGTGAGCAGGAACACTTACAGGCCTGGCCAGGTTTTGATTTGTCTGGCTGTGCGGCTCAGAGAAGAGGTGGGAGCTCTGCCGGGCGACGAACAGCCCTTCAGCAGCAGTGTGTGGGGAAGCCCGAGGGCTGCCAGCTGCTGCCTACGCGAGCTGCTCGGTCTGTGGCGGCCGTGTGGCCACGGTGCGTCCCCGTGGGGCCCCGTGTCACAAAGGGGCAGTGATGCGGCACCTGCCCAGCGCTTGTGAGCTCACCTGGCCAGGGCTTGGTATCCTGACGAGCAGGCCAGTGAAGGCTAGTTGGGCCGAGCTGGCCTTCGGGACAACTCGGCTCCTTCCTTTGCTACTTGCGTGGCTCCTTTTTTCCAAGCGTTTATCGCTTACTGGCCACTTCTCGCCAACTTCCATCCTCTTTCAAAGGTAATTCTGATTTGACTTGCAGGCCAGATGGTAGAGTAGGTAGATACAGGATAAAAGTAGAGGCTGTTCTATACCTTCCGAGCCCTAGGCTGAGCTATTGCACCTTTCTAGGCTGGCCAGAACTAGAGCTCTATGGGTAGAGTTCCTATTTGCTAATCCTCCTTTCTTTGCCATAAGCTAGTGCAGGTAAGTAGCGGGGTGGCAGCGTAGCCCGAGGCATTGGGTCAGCCTAGAATCACCAGAAGCCCACCCCGACTGATGCAGTCGGAAGGGTGACAGAAAAGGAGCGCGGCAACTGCAGCCGTTAAAGCAGCAGCAGCTGAAAGCCGGTTGCTCCTGCCTACAAGGTGGGAAAGTGTGGGCTAGAGAGCCAGAGGGCTCTGCTGCTAACGGTGGCAAGAGGTCAGCAGCAGGTCCTCTTCAGAGAAGGTGCCATGATTGGAGTCTTTCAAAAGGGCCTTTGAAATTGCTGTGGATTGTGGCCCTGTGACAGTGATGGTAAGGGGGTCAGCCTGCAGCTCTGCACCTGTTACAAGTACCACTGAAACAGTTTTGATGGCGGATGCTGTTCTGTGGGTTTTGTTTGAGGGTTTTTTTTAAAAAAATCATTTTGTTGAGCTACAATTCTTCTTTGCAATCAGGGGACGGGACTGGTGTGGCTCTTCTCTTTCTGGCGTGCCTCCTGACATCCTTTGTCATCCTGAGCTTTCCCCTCTGTTCCTGAGAGGAGCGACGGCCGCCATGGGGAACGACTCCTGTGAGTAACGGCTTCACCAGCAGGCTTGGGCTTTGTGAATCCCCAAAGGCAAGGGACGTGTCTGGTGTTCCTTCCCTGAATGCTGATGTGCTGACAACGTGGAGTGAATCCTGGGGCGTTTCCTGGTAGCAGCCAGACTTACCCAGGAGTTTTTTATTAGACAGCGGAAAACACGTTTTGTCACTCCTCTGCCAGTGTGCACAAGACTTTGAAAGATGCCATTGCTCCTAGAAAGCTCTGCCATCAGTAGGGTTAGCTTCTGTGCTGGGTACTTGCTTGTTTTTGTCAAGTTACAATCAGGAAAAGGGAAGGCTTGGCCTGCTAATCCAGTTCAAGACTCTAGAGGGCAAGGAAGGTAGGCCGAGGCACAGAAATGAGACTGCGGGTTTGCTGGACTTTGGCCAAAGTAAGCGGGGGAACAGGCTGTTTTCCAAAAGTGTTTCTTGACCAGCAAATTTCAATGGCAGTGTTAGGCTTCCCGCGACGTTTCTGTGTTGGAGGTTAGAGCTGGTTGTCCTGGGTGCTCCTGTACAGAACTCGGCTGCTAAAATAGGCTTTCATGCAGCAATTTCTTCTCATCTCTTTCCAAATGCCATTTCCCTGCAGTCATTGCCGAGGGAAAGGCTCCTCCACAAAGGATCCTCTTTCCCATGGAGAAGATTTGCATGGCCTGGCAGCGACGACGGGGAGCTGGAGCGGGACTCACCAACCTGGGCAATACGTGCTTCCTCAACTCCGTCCTGCAGTGCCTGACGTACACACCCCCTCTGGCCAACTACCTGCTCTCTCGGGAGCACAGCCAGTCGTGTGAGTACCTTGATGAACATCTCCTTGTCAATCTGTTGGGCACTTCCCAAGGATGCCCAGAACCTGGAATTTGATTCAGGAGGACAGCAGCCCTTCTTGCTCAACCCCCCGAGCTGGTGTTCTTTGAACACTCCAGCCTAGAAGCCACTTGTCGTATCTAGGTGTGTTCATCTTCAGAAAGGCACCTCTTTCTAGCCCGGGTCTTGGTCCCTATTCCTGCAAGTTAAACCCTCCTTGCTTACTGCACAGAAAACTTCTGTCGCTTAAGCAGCCCCCTGAAGAAAGTTTTCTACGCACTAAAATGTCCTGGGCTTGTTGGGACCTTGGCACCTTGGGAGAGGAGGAGTGGAGACTGTTCTCATAACTGCCAGATCTCCATTAGGTTTCCCATTGCTACGGGCATTTTGCTAACCTGAGAAGCTTGTTTCCTTCCCTCCCTCTCTCCCTCCCTCTTCAGGTCGTCAGCAAGGCTTCTGCATGATGTGCAGAATGGAAGGGCACGTTAACAGCGTCCTGCGTTCCTCAGCCAGCACCGTCCAGCCTTGGGCTGTCGTCAGTGCTCTCACACGTAAGTCACTTCAGGTGCTTTGACACGTTCTCTCCTGTTCTGGTAGGAAAGCACTACTAAATTCTTCTTTCTTAGGAATAGGAGAACATTTCCAGCTTGGCATGCAGGAGGACGCCCACGAGTTCTTACGCTATACTGTCGACGCCATGCAGAGCGCTTGTCTGAGTGGAAGGAGCGAGTAAGCACAAGCAAATTACCTTTCCAATGTTCCTGAGCCCTTTGGACTCCTTCATGTACTCCCGTCCAGGAAAACCTATGCCCAGGGTTTTCAGGCCAAGTAAAACTCCTGGTGGAGATAACTGTCTGCCTCACCATTTCTTTCCAGCTGGGACATCTCTTCTCAATCAACTACCGTTGTCCATCAAGTCTTTGGGGGTTGTCTGAGATCCAGAGGTACTTTTCCATAACTGTCGCTCTCCTTGGAATTGTCGGTGCCCTTCTGCCTGCCTGTGATAAATGGCTGTTTGTGTGACTGGCGTAGTAGGTACGAAGAGCGTCAACCGGCACAGCTGATTTCCCCCATCGCTGAGCATTTTGATTTGCCTTCTAGTCACGTGCTTGAGCTGCAAAGCAGTTTCCGATTCCTACGAGGCCTTCCTGGATGTTCCTTTGGATATCCAGGTGAGATGTTTTGAAACGGTAGTGCAAACTATTTCAAGGCCCCTGCAGGGGGCCTAGTTTATCTCCAGCAAACTCGGCTGACTTGAACCCGTGGGCTGTTACCACGCAAGAGCTTGGTGTTGGTTGGGAAGGGAAGCGGGCTTCCGTGCTCCTTCTGTGGAAGCCCTGTCAATGGCCTCCCTGTGCTGTGTGCTGGGTTTCAGCTGGGCAGAGAGTAAGGATGGTATCTACAGCCAAGATGACGCTGTCGTACCGCCCTGCTCTGGACTCCCTCAACAAGTGTCTGATTGCTGGACGGATGCGTCTGCTTGTGTTATTTTTGACCACGCGTACCGCAGGCAACTCTGGTACCGCCCAGGGGAGGCTGTTTGTTGGGATAACGCGGGTACCACACGGGGAGCTATTCCGTGGGATGCTGAGTTTCCAGGAGCTCAGCGCTCTCCTTTCTTTCTCACCCAGGCAGCCTCATCTGTCACCGGAGCTCTGGAAGACTTTGTCAGGCCTGAGCAGCTGGATGGGGAAAACGGCTACAAATGTAGCAAGTAAGATTATTCCTAATGACAGCTTCCCAGGAGATCCTGGCCTACGGGATTGCACGGCTGGGAGCACTAGTTATGTTTTGACTTCATTGGGAAACCCGCTCATGAGACAGCTTGGGGGTTGGGTTTTTTTTTCCTTCCCCTCAAAACTAATCCAGACGAATCCTCCGGAATTTGGAAAATTATGCATCCGTTTCTAAGACGGGTACTTTTTCTTTCCCCTTCTGCCTGAATATTTGGAAAGCTTTGGTGAGAATTTTATTCCTGGCATGGTCTGCCCTGGAGGTGGTCAGCCTTCCTAGCTATGACGCTGCCCACTGAACTAGCCCTATGGCCAGAAGGGAAAAGACACGTCCCGTACACGTTGGTGAGCCGAAGGCAGGAGGTGCTCTGGAGAGCGATTTGGCGTGATTTGGCAACAGCAGCTTCCTCAAGAAAGCAGTCGACGGTTTCATTTCCAAGGCTTTTTGGATGCTTGTGTCTCTGTCTGGGAGACCTGGGTCCTCAGAGCAGTAGCAGCCCCCGCTGGCTCTCTGAACAGTGTCATGCCTAGTTGTTGCCTTGCAAAGACTGTCGCCTGCTGCTCTCCAAAGTGAGCCACCCTAGACCGAAGCCACCTTCAGTGAGAGCGTATGGGCTTAAGGGGTCTGCAGTGCAAACACGTGCATTCGACAGTTGGGCAAAGCAAGCCTTAACTCAACCCTACATGGCTGCGGGGTGGAGCAGGGAGAAGACAGGTTGCCACAGTTGGGTCTGTGCTTGTTTTCAAGGTGTGAACAGCTGGTCACTGCGTCCAAGAGGCTTACAATACATCGTCCCTCCAACGTCCTGACAGTGTGCTTGAAGAGATTCGATGCCTTCTCTGGCAGGAAGATTAGCAAGGTATGTATACGAGTGCGCTATGACTTTGTCTGCTTGGAAGGAGACCTTTCCCAAAGCAGAATCCTTTTTTGGAAGTTGTTAGCATCTGCACAAAACGGCTATCGAGTGCAGCCACCTAAGAGAAGTCAATGCAATAGCTGTGCCTTGCTCTTTCCCTTGTGGTAAGAGGAAAGTTCCAATGTGAAGATAAGCTCCTACTGTGCTCGTAAAGAGCTGGTTTGGCCGAGAAGAGTTTTCTGCCACTTCAGTGATGAAGTGGCAACACCTGCTTTTGACGAATTGAGAAGATCTATTTCTAGACCTCTAGCCTGTGTTTGGTGACGAGGTTTTCTCTGGCTGTTTCCTAAAGGCTCTCAGGATAATTTCTGAGACTTCTTGGTGTCTCTGTAGGCTGTGGAGTATCCGGAATATTTGGACCTTGGCGCGTACACATCTGAAGCGCCTGGAGAATCACTCCTCTATTCCTTGTATGCCGTCCTGGTACACAAAGGTTTCAGCTGTCAGGCAGGACACTATTACTGCTTCGTAAAGGTAAAAGTCACCTTTGTGATTTGCGTTGGTGTATCGTGTGTCCGTCGGTGGTGTCCTGTCTGTGTTTTTCTTTTAAAACCCCTGCAGTTCATGAAAAGATAGCGTTGCCTTTCTTTGCAGAGCAGCGATGGACAGTGGTACAAGATGGATGATGACTCTGTGGGTCTTTGTGACATCGAGACGGTTCTGTGCCAGCGCGCCTATTTGCTCTTCTATGCCAGGTAATAGCAAGTGTGAAAGGGTGTTCGGAATACGCTCCCTCTCCTGTGCCTGACCTTGTTGCTCTTCGCCTCCGGTGGGTTTTGCTTTCTGTCCTAGGAGAGAATGACTGTTTGTGCAGTTGAGTTCTGTCTGTTCTGCAGTTTGCCAGGTCCTTCCTTCTCTCTTCTTGCTTGGCACCGCAACAAGCTGTTGCGCTTGTGTAAATCGCTAGCTGCCTGCTCTCTGAGACTGGCTAGCTGCGACAAGGGGCAAAATGGAGGTCCGAGAGGGTGTCAAGATGAGTTACTGCTCTGAAAGGGACAGGTGTGGCTGGAAGACCATGATCTAATTTCCAGCTTCTAGTGCTGGTTCAGGCTTCTGCGTGTCATCTCAAGTGCTGCCGGAAAATGATAGGATGAGACTGAAGCCACGAGGAGGCTGCAAGAACAAGCCTAGACTAAGATCACTGTTGTTTCTCCAGGCACCACAATTTGACCCCCGGAGCAGGCGCTGAACGGCAAGAGACAAAGAGCACTTCTGTGGCGAGGCTGGGTCGAGTGCAGAAGAGTCCCCTTTCTGGGGGCACGGTGGGATTGAGAAATCCAAAAGGTGGAGAGAATATGCAGAGGATCCAAGGGAAGGGAAGAACACAGGGCTCTGCAGGACCTCCCCCTCAGCACTGTGGCAGGAAGAGAGCGCGCTCTGACACTGAGGAGGGGGAGAAGCTGAACGGAAGCCAAGCAGAGTGGCCGCCTCCCAGGCGGAGGTGCACTTGCCACGTGCGGGAAACGCGGAAGCGCGCTCACCGTCAGCTGGCCCACGGCAGTGGGAACCTGCACAGCTCTTCCCCCGGGAAGAGAAAGAGCCCTGGTGACAGCAGAAGCTCAGGAGGGGAAGGCGTGCACGGCGTGAGCGGCCACAGAGCAGGCTCGCATCCTGCTTCAGTAGGTGACCAGCAGCCCGGGAAGTACTCACTTGGACAACGTGTGCTCCCACCAATGCCACTTCACCCAGAGGCTGCAGGCTCTTGCCAGGCACGTGAAAAACAAACCCACAGAAAGAGGAAACGCTCCTGTGCAGAGGAGGATGAAAGCGCGCCCGAAAGAAAGCAGCAAAAGACAGAAGCGAGCATTCTGGTGATCCAAAACTGGAAAAGAAATGCAAGGAAGTGAAGAAGGAAGACAAATCCAAAGAGGCTCTGGAGAGGCGGACTAAAAAGTAAGCAACAGACAGACGCATTCAGTACCCGTGCCTGAGCTTGCCGTCGCCACCTGCGATTGACCATCACAGGCCGCAGACAAACGTTCTCAAAAGATTGCTGACCATCAAACTTGACATTTACGATCGGAACAATAAAAATGTCATCGTAACCAAACGCAGTCCTAAGTGGTGCTGCTGATTTCCGTAGAGGGTTTTTGAGTGGAAAACTGTAGGAAGTTTTTGCGAGTTTTTAATGTAGAGAGCATTGATTCCCAGTGGTGCCGGTGAACAGACTGTGGTGCCTGGCAGGAGCATCGCAGACTAGTTGGGTCTCCTTCTGTGCTCTGAACCTGCAGAGAGCTACAGAGGTGGCAAAACTTCTTGGCCAAGGAGATCCTCCTCAGGTGACCCAACATGGGTTTGAAATCCACCCACACAGTATTTATTCTTGAAGAAGAAAGACACTTCCAAAGCATCAAGCTTTGCATCGCTGCCACAGCTTCTGGAGTCAAAAAAAGATAGCAAAGTTAGAGCACTCCTGTTTTTGTTTATCTCTGTCAAAGCACTGTTAGATACCACAGTGATGGGCAATGGATCAAGTCTGAAGAGAGCTTCGCAAGTTGGCATTTCCAATGTCAGCAACGTCTAATGAGGGCAGACACTGTCTGCACAGGTCTGACCGAGCTTCCTAGAGCCTGGAAGCCCTGGCAGCTGCTTCTGGTCAGGCTACTTGTGCCTTTACTAATAACAGCAATGATATAGATATAGATAGATAGATAGATAGATATTTACTCTCCTTTTTGCCTTTTTTTTTTTATCCACCAGGCATCTTGGGAGGAATAATACTAAAAAGTCAAATAAGAAAAAACTCTGGCCAGGTCCTCTTATGGCCAAGATGCCTTCCGTAAAAGGAGCCTCTTGGGGCACAGGCGTTCCTCCGCCACGTTCATCCAAGCAAGCCCGCCTGCCGTGGCATTTTGTGAAGGGTAACAAATGCCACGCTGCCCAAGCACGAGAGCCGTAGCTAAAGTGTGTGAGTGAGGAGCGGACGCACCCTGCTCGACATGCGGCTGCCAGGATCCTCTGCTTCCCTGGGTGGCATCGGGCGCTGCCAGCTCCTGAGTGCCGACCCAGTAACGAGTCCAGCAGTGAGGTAACTTTGCCCCTGTGAATGCCAGACGGCAGCTGGAGGAGCAGTGCTAGAGGAGGCTTGGAAGCAAAGGTGACTTTGTCACGGAAGGCGAGGTTGTTGGGTGACCATTAAATACAGGGCTCGGCCGGTGGCTGGTGCCAGGGAAATGGTTCTGGAGCCCTGGTAGTCCTGCTGTGGCCGGGGCCAAAGTGGCCGCTGGGAGCGGGATGGGGGCAGGAGCAAAATGAGCAGGGCAGGGACAAACCTAAATGCTGCAAGCGGGGCAGGAGCAAAGCTAGGCACCCCACCTTGGGCAGGGGCATAAAGGGCCACCCGAGCAGGGCAAATGCAGGTACCCTGTGTGGAGAAGGGGCAAAAGGAGCCTCCCCCTCAAGCAAGAGAGGGAAAATACCAGCCATCTTGAGAGGGGCATGATGAAAATAAGCCAGCCGAGCAAGGCTGTGGCTAAACTGGTTGCTCCAAGTGGAGGATGAAAAGAGAAAGCCTCCCCGAGCGGAGCAGGAGCCCAAGTAACTGTCCCGAGCTTGGCAGGAGTAAAACTAACTGCCCCGAGCAGGCCTGGGGAAAAGCAGATGATGCAGGCGGGGCAAGGGCCAAAGCAGCCAGCTGAAGTGGGGCAGGAATAACAACCAGCTGCGCGTCAGGGCAGAAGCAATACTGGCTGCCCTCAGAGCGGGCCAAGGTGTTAAACCAGATGCTAAAAAAGCTGCCCAGAAATGTTTTTTGGGAGCTCCAGGGTGAGAGAGCGGCTGGCTGGGGGCCTGGCAGCCAGGCAAGGGCAACCCAGCGCAGTTGCTGAGGGCGTTTCTTTGGTAGCGCTAGTTCCGAGTCAGCCTGTGGCTGTATCGTGGGGGGCAGATAAAATTCCTTGGAAATGAACCTGTAAGAGAGCGGGTGCTTTGCTACGTGAGTCTCACGGACACAGTCCTGTACCTGGGAGAAGCAGAAAAGAAACCCTTAGGAACCCGAATGTGCCGGCCAAAGCTGTGAGCAGGAACACTTACAGGCCTGGCCAGGTTTTGATTTGTCTGGCTGTGCGGCTCAGAGAAGAGGTGGGAGCTCTGCCGGGCGACGAACAGCCCTTCAGCAGCAGTGTGTGGGGAAGCCCGAGGGCTGCCAGCTGCTGCCTACGCGAGCTGCTCGGTCTGTGGCGGCCGTGTGGCCACGGTGCGTCCCCATGGGGCCCCGTGTCACAAAGGGGCAGTGATGCGGCACCCGCCCAGCGCTTGTGAGCTCACCTGGCCAGGGCTTGGTATCCTGACGAGCAGGCCAGTGAAGGCTAGTTGGGCCGAGCTGGCCTTCGGGACAACTCGGCTCCTTCCTTTGCTACTTGCGTGGCTCCTTTTTCCCAAGCGTTTATCGCTTACTGGCCACTTCTCGCCAACTTCCATCCTCTTTCAAAGGTAATTCTGATTTGACTTGCAGGCCAGATGGTAGAGTAGGTAGATACAGGATAAAAGTAGAGGCTGTTCTATACCTTCCGAGCCCTAGGCTGAGCTATTGCACCTTTCTAGGCTGGCCAGAACTAGAGCTCTATGGGTAGAGTTCCTATTTGCTAATCCTCCTTTCTTTGCCATAAGCTAGTGCAGGTAAGTAGCGGGGTGGCAGCGTAGCCCGAGGCATTGGGTCAGCCTAGAATCACCAGAAGCCCACCCCAACTGATGCAGTCGGAAGGGTGACAGAAAAGGAGCGCGGCAACTGCAGCCGTTAAAGCAGCAGCAGCTGAAAGCCAGTTGCTCCTGCCTACAAGGTGGGAAAGTGTGGGCTAGAGAGCCAGAGGGCTCTGCTGCTAACGGTGGCAAGAGGTCAGCAGCAGGTCCTCTTCAGAGAAGGTGCCATGATTGGAGTCTTTCAAAAGGGCCTTTGAAATTGCTGTGGATTGTGGCCCTGTGACAGTGATGGTAAGGGGGTCAGCCTGCAGCTCTGCACCTGTTACAAGTACCACTGAAACAGTTTTGATGGCGGATGCTGTTCTGTGGGTTTTGTTTGAGGGTTTTTTTTTAAAAAAATCATTTTGTTGAGCTACAATTCTTCTTTGCAATCAGGGGACGGGACTGGTGTGGCTCTTCTCTTTCTGGCGTGCCTCCTGACATCCTTTGTCATCCTGAGCTTTCCCCTCTGTTCCTGAGAGGAGCGATGGCCGCCATGGGGAACGACTCCTGTGAGTAACGGCTTCACCAGCAGGCTTGGGCTTTGTGAATCCCCAAAGGCAAGGGACGTGTCTGGTGTTCCTTCCCTGAATGCTGATGTGCTGACAACGTGGAGTGAATCCTGGGGCGTTTCCTGGTAGCAGCCAGACTTACCCAGGAGTTTTTTATTAGACAGCGGAAAACACGTTTTGTCACTCCTCTGCCAGTGTGCACAAGACTTTGAAAGATGCCATTGCTCCTAGAAAGCTCTGCCATCAGTAGGGTTAGCTTCTGTGCTGGGTACTTGCTTGTTTTTGTCAAGTTACAATCAGGAAAAGGGAAGGCTTGGCCTGCTAATCCAGTTCAAGACTCTAGAGGGCAAGGAAGGTAGGCCGAGGCACAGAAATGAGACTGCGGGTTTGCTGGACTTTGGCCAAAGTAAGCGGGGGAACAGGCTGTTTTCCAAAAGTGTTTCTTGACCAGCAAATTTCAATGGCAGTGTTAGGCTTCCCGCGACGTTTCTGTGTTGGAGGTTAGAGCTGGTTGTCCTGGGTGCTCCTGTACAGAACTCGGCTGCTAAAATAGGCTTTCATGCAGCAATTTCTTCTCATCTCTTTCCAAATGCCATTTCCCTGCAGTCATTGCCGAGGGAAAGGCTCCTCCACAAAGGATCCTCTTTCCCATGGAGAAGATTTGCATGGCCTGGCAGCGACGACGGGGAGCTGGAGCGGGACTCACCAACCTGGGCAATACGTGCTTCCTCAACTCCGTCCTGCAGTGCCTGACGTACACACCCCCTCTGGCCAACTACCTGCTCTCTCGGGAGCACAGCCAGTCGTGTGAGTACCTTGATGAACATCTCCTTGTCAATCTGTTGGGCACTTCCCAAGGATGCCCAGAACCTGGAATTTGATTCAGGAGGACAGCAGCCCTTCTTGCTCAACCCCCCGAGCTGGTGTTCTTTGAACACTCCAGCCTAGAAGCCACTTGTCGTATCTAGGTGTGTTCATCTTCAGAAAGGCACCTCTTTCTAGCCCGGGTCTTGGTCCCTATTCCTGCAAGTTAAACCCTCCTTGCTTACTGCACAGAAAACTTCTGTCGCTTAAGCAGCCCCCTGAAGAAAGTTTTCTACGCACTAAAATGTCCTGGGCTTGTTGGGACCTTGGCACCTTGGGAGAGGAGGAGTGGAGACTGTTCTCATAACTGCCAGATCTCCATTAGGTTTCCCATTGCTACGGGCATTTTGCTAACCTGAGAAGCTTGTTTCCTTCCCTCCCTCTCTCCCTCCCTCTTCAGGTCGTCAGCAAGGCTTCTGCATGATGTGCAGAATGGAAGGGCACGTTAACAGCGTCCTGCGTTCCTCAGCCAGCACCGTCCAGCCTTGGGCTGTCGTCAGTGCTCTCACACGTAAGTCACTTCAGGTGCTTTGACACGTTCTCTCCTGTTCTGGTAGGAAAGCACTACTAAATTCTTCTTTCTTAGGAATAGGAGAACATTTCCAGCTTGGCATGCAGGAGGACGCCCACGAGTTCTTACGCTATACTGTCGACGCCATGCAGAGCGCTTGTCTGAGTGGAAGGAGCGAGTAAGCACAAGCAAATTACCTTTCCAATGTTCCTGAGCCCTTTGGACTCCTTCATGTACTCCCGTCCAGGAAAACCTATGCCCAGGGTTTTCAGGCCAAGTAAAACTCCTGGTGGAGATAACTGTCTGCCTCACCATTTCTTTCCAGCTGGGACATCTCTTCTCAATCAACTACCGTTGTCCATCAAGTCTTTGGGGGTTGTCTGAGATCCAGAGGTACTTTTCCATAACTGTCGCTCTCCTTGGAATTGTCGGTGCCCTTCTGCCTGCCTGTGATAAATGGCTGTTTGTGTGACTGGCGTAGTAGGTACGAAGAGCGTCAACCGGCACAGCTGATTTCCCCCATCGCTGAGCATTTTGATTTGCCTTCTAGTCACGTGCTTGAGCTGCAAAGCAGTTTCCGATTCCTACGAGGCCTTCCTGGATGTTCCTTTGGATATCCAGGTGAGATGTTTTGAAACGGTAGTGCAAACTATTTCAAGGCCCCTGCAGGGGGCCTAGTTTATCTCCAGCAAACTCGGCTGACTTGAACCCGTGGGCTGTTACCACGCAAGAGCTTGGTGTTGGTTGGGAAGGGAAGCGGGCTTCCGTGCTCCTTCTGTGGAAGCCCTGTCAATGGCCTCCCTGTGCTGTGTGCTGGGTTTCAGCTGGGCAGAGAGTAAGGATGGTATCTACAGCCAAGATGACGCTGTCGTACCGCCCTGCTCTGGACTCCCTCAACAAGTGTCTGATTGCTGGACGGATGCGTCTGCTTGTGTTATTTTTGACCACGCGTACCGCAGGCAACTCTGGTACCGCCCAGGGGAGGCTGTTTGTTGGGATAACGCTGGTACCACACGGGGAGCTATTCCGTGGGATGCTGAGTTTCCAGGAGCTCAGCGCTCTCCTTTCTTTCTCACCCAGGCAGCCTCATCTGTCACCGGAGCTCTGGAAGACTTTGTCAGGCCTGAGCAGCTGGATGGGGAAAACGGCTACAAATGTAGCAAGTAAGATTATTCCTAATGACAGCTTCCCAGGAGATCCTGGCCTACGGGATTGCACGGCTGGGAGCACTAGTTATGTTTTGACTTCATTGGGAAACCCGCTCATGAGACAGCTTGGGGGTTGGGTTTTTTTTTCCTTCCCCTCAAAACTAATCCAGACGAATCCTCCGGAATTTGGAAAATTATGCATCCGTTTCTAAGACGGGTACTTTTTCTTTCCCCTTCTGCCTGAATATTTGGAAAGCTTTGGTGAGAATTTTATTCCTGGCATGGTCTGCCCTGGAGGTGGTCAGCCTTCCTAGCTATGACGCTGCCCACTGAACTAGCCCTATGGCCAGAAGGGAAAAGACACGTCCCGTACACGTTGGTGAGCCGAAGGCAGGAGGTGCTCTGGAGAGCGATTTGGCGTGATTTGGCAACAGCAGCTTCCTCAAGAAAGCAGTCGACGGTTTCATTTCCAAGGCTTTTTGGATGCTTGTGTCTCTGTCTGGGAGACCTGGGTCCTCAGAGCAGTAGCAGCCCCCGCTGGCTCTCTGAACAGTGTCATGCCTAGTTGTTGCCTTGCAAAGACTGTCGCCTGCTGCTCTCCAAAGTGAGCCACCCTAGACCGAAGCCACCTTCAGTGAGAGCGTATGGGCTTAAGGGGTCTGCAGTGCAAACACGTGCATTCGACAGTTGGGCAAAGCAAGCCTTAACTCAACCCTACATGGCTGCGGGGTGGAGCAGGGAGAAGACAGGTTGCCACAGTTGGGTCTGTGCTTGTTTTCAAGGTGTGAACAGCTGGTCACTGCGTCCAAGAGGCTTACAATACATCGTCCCTCCAACGTCCTGACAGTGTGCTTGAAGAGATTCGATGCCTTCTCTGGCAGGAAGATTAGCAAGGTATGTATACGAGTGCGCTATGACTTTGTCTGCTTGGAAGGAGACCTTTCCCAAAGCAGAATCCTTTTTTGGAAGTTGTTAGCATCTGCACAAAACGGCTATCGAGTGCAGCCACCTAAGAGAAGTCAATGCAATAGCTGTGCCTTGCTCTTTCCCTTGTGGTAAGAGGAAAGTTCCAATGTGAAGATAAGCTCCTACTGTGCTCGTAAAGAGCTGGTTTGGCCGAGAAGAGTTTTCTGCCACTTCAGTGATGAAGTGGCAACACCTGCTTTTGACGAATTGAGAAGATCTATTTCTAGACCTCTAGCCTGTGTTTGGTGACGAGGTTTTCTCTGGCTGTTTCCTAAAGGCTCTCAGGATAATTTCTGAGACTTCTTGGTGTCTCTGTAGGCTGTGGAGTATCCGGAATATTTGGACCTTGGCGCGTACACATCTGAAGCGCCTGGAGAATCACTCCTCTATTCCTTGTATGCCGTCCTGGTACACAAAGGTTTCAGCTGTCAGGCAGGACACTATTACTGCTTCGTAAAGGTAAAAGTCACCTTTGTGATTTGCGTTGGTGTATCGTGTGTCCGTCGGTGGTGTCCTGTCTGTGTTTTTCTTTTAAAACCCCTGCAGTTCATGAAAAGATAGCGTTGCCTTTCTTTGCAGAGCAGCGATGGACAGTGGTACAAGATGGATGATGACTCTGTGGGTCTTTGTGACATCGAGACGGTTCTGTGCCAGCGCGCCTATTTGCTCTTCTATGCCAGGTAATAGCAAGTGTGAAAGGGTGTTCGGAATACGCTCCCTCTCCTGTGCCTGACCTTGTTGCTCTTCGCCTCCGGTGGGTTTTGCTTTCTGTCCTAGGAGAGAATGACTGTTTGTGCAGTTGAGTTCTGTCTGTTCTGCAGTTTGCCAGGTCCTTCCTTCTCTCTTCTTGCTTGGCACCGCAACAAGCTGTTGCGCTTGTGTAAATCGCTAGCTGCCTGCTCTCTGAGACTGGCTAGCTGCGACAAGGGGCAAAATGGAGGTCCGAGAGGGTGTCAAGATGAGTTACTGCTCTGAAAGGGACAGGTGTGGCTGGAAGACCATGATCTTATTTCCAGCTTCTAGTGCTGGTTCAGGCTTCTGCGTGTCATCTCAAGTGCTGCCGGAAAATGATAGGATGAGACTGAAGCCACGAGGAGGCTGCAAGAACAAGCCTAGACTAAGATCACTGTTGTTTCTCCAGGCACCACAATTTGACCCCCGGAGCAGGCGCTGAACGGCAAGAGACAAAGAGCACTTCCGTGGCGAGGCTGGGTCGAGTGCAGAAGAGTCCCCTTTCTGGGGGCACGGTGGGATTGAGAAATCCAAAAGGTGGAGAGAATATGCAGAGGATCCAAGGGAAGGGAAGAACACAGGGCTCTGCAGGACCTCCCCCTCAGCACTGTGGCAGGAAGAGAGCGCGCTCTGACACTGAGGAGGGGGAGAAGCTGAACGGAAGCCAAGCAGAGTGGCCGCCTCCCAGGCGGAGGTGCACTTGCCACGTGCGGGAAACGCGGAAGCGCGCTCACCGTCAGCTGGCCCACGGCAGTGGGAACCTGCACAGCTCTTCCCCCGGGAAGAGAAAGAGCCCTGGTGACAGCAGAAGCTCAGGAGGGGAAGGCGTGCACGGCGTGAGCGGCCACAGAGCAGGCTCGCATCCTGCTTCAGTAGGTGACCAGCAGCCCGGGAAGTACTCACTTGGACAACGTGTGCTCCCACCAATGCCACTTCACCCAGAGGCTGCAGGCTCTTGCCAGGCACGTGAAAAACAAACCCACAGAAAGAGGAAACGCTCCTGTGCAGAGGAGGATGAAAGCGCGCCCGAAAGAAAGCAGCAAAAGACGGAAGCGAGCATTCTGGTGATCCAAAACTGGAAAAGAAATGCAAGGAAGTGAAGAAGGAAGACAAATCCAAAGAGGCTCTGGAGAGGCGGACTAAAAAGTAAGCAACGGACAGACGCATTCAGTACCCGTGCCTGAGCTTGCCGTCGCCACCTGCGATTGACCATCACAGGCCGCAGACAAACGTTCTCAAAAGATTGCTGACCATCAAACTTGACATTTACGATCGGAACAATAAAAATGTCATCGTAACCAAACGCAGTCCTAAGTGGTGCTGCTGATTTCCGTAGAGGGTTTTTGAGTGGAAAACTGTAGGAAGTTTTTGCGAGTTTTTAATGTAGAGAGCATTGATTCCCAGTGGTGCCGGTGAACAGACTGTGGTGCCTGGCAGGAGCATCGCAGACTAGTTGGGTCTCCTTCTGTGCTCTGAACCTGCAGAGAGCTACAGAGGTGGCAAAACTTCTTGGCCAAGGAGATCCTCCTCAGGTGACCCAACATGGGTTTGAAATCCACCCACACAGTATTTATTCTTGAAGAAGAAAGACACTTCCAAAGCATCAAGCTTTGCATCGCTGCCACAGCTTCTGGAGTCAAAAAAAAGATAGCAAAGTTAGAGCACTCCTGTTTTTGTTTATCTCTGTCAAAGCACTGTTAGATACCACAGTGATGGGCAATGTATCAAGTCTGAAGAGAGCTTCGCAAGTTGGCATTTCCAATGTCAGCAACGTCTAATGAGGGCAGACACTGTCTGCACAGGTCTGACCGAGCTTCCTAGAGCCTGGAAGCCCTGGCAGCTGCTTCTGGTCAGGCTACTTGTGCCTTTACTAATAACAGCAATGATATAGATATAGATAGATAGATAGATAGATATTTACTCTCCTTTTTGCCTTTTTTTTTTTTATCCACCAGGCATCTTGGGAGGAATAATACTAAAAAGTCAAATAAGAAAAAACTCTGGCCAGGTCCTCTTATGGCCAAGATGCCTTCCGTAAAAGGAGCCTCTTGGGGCACAGGCGTTCCTCCGCCACGTTCATCCAAGCAAGCCCGCCTGCCGTGGCATTTTGTGAAGGGTAACAAATGCCACGCTGCCCAAGCACGAGAGCCGTAGCTAAAGTGTGTGAGTGAGGAGCGGACGCACCCTGCTCGACATGCGGCTGCCAGGATCCTCTGCTTCCCTGGGTGGCATCGGGCGCTGCCAGCTCCTGAGTGCCGACCCAGTAACGAGTCCAGCAGTGAGGTAACTTTGCCCCTGTGAATGCCAGACGGCAGCTGGAGGAGCAGTGCTAGAGGAGGCTTGGAAGCAAAGGTGACTTTGTCACGGAAGGCGAGGTTGTTGGGTGACCATTAAATACAGGGCTCGGCCGGTGGCTGGTGCCAGGGAAATGGTTCTGGAGCCCTGGTAGTCCTGCTGTGGCCGGGGCCAAAGTGGCCGCTGGGAGCGGGATGGGGGCAGGAGCAAAATGAGCAGGGCAGGGACAAACCTAAATGCTGCAAGCGGGGCAGGAGCAAAGCTAGGCACCCCACCTTGGGCAGGGGCATAAAGGGCCACCCGAGCAGGGCAAATGCAGGTACCCTGTGTGGAGAAGGGGCAAAAGGAGCCTCCCCCTCAAGCAAGAGAGGGAAAATACCAGCCATCTTGAGAGGGGCATGATGAAAATAAGCCAGCCGAGCAAGGCTGTGGCTAAACTGGTTGCTCCAAGTGGAGGATGAAAAGAGAAAGCCTCCCCGAGCGGAGCAGGAGCCCAAGTAACTGTCCCGAGCTTGGCAGGAGTAAAACTAACTGCCCCGAGCAGGCCTGGGGAAAAGCAGATGATGCAGGCGGGGCAAGGGCCAAAGCAGCCAGCTGAAGTGGGGCAGGAATAACAACCAGCTGCGCGTCAGGGCAGAAGCAATACTGGCTGCCCTCAGAGCGGGCCAAGGTGTTAAACCAGATGCTAAAAAAGCTGCCCAGAAATGTTTTTTGGGAGCTCCAGGGTGAGAGAGCGGCTGGCTGGGGGCCTGGCAGCCAGGCAAGGGCAACCCAGCGCAGTTGCTGAGGGCGTTTCTTTGGTAGCGCTAGTTCCGAGTCAGCCTGTGGCTGTATCGTGGGGGGCAGATAAAATTCCTTGGAAATGAACCTGTAAGAGAGCGGGTGCTTTGCTACGTGAGTCTCACGGACACAGTCCTGTACCTGGGAGAAGCAGAAAAGAAACCCTTAGGAACCCGAATGTGCCGGCCAAAGCTGTGAGCAGGAACACTTACAGGCCTGGCCAGGTTTTGATTTGTCTGGCTGTGCGGCTCAGAGAAGAGGTGGGAGCTCTGCCGGGCGACGAACAGCCCTTCAGCAGCAGTGTGTGGGGAAGCCCGAGGGCTGCCAGCTGCTGCCTACGCGAGCTGCTCGGTCTGTGGCGGCCGTGTGGCCACGGTGCGTCCCCGTGGGGCCCCGTGTCACAAAGGGGCAGTGATGCGGCACCCGCCCAGCGCTTGTGAGCTCACCTGGCCAGGGCTTGGTATCCTGACGAGCAGGCCAGTGAAGGCTAGTTGGGCCGAGCTGGCCTTCGGGACAACTCGGCTCCTTCCTTTGCTACTTGCGTGGCTCCTTTTTTCCAAGCGTTTATCGCTTACTGGCCACTTCTCGCCAACTTCCATCCTCTTTCAAAGGTAATTCTGATTTGACTTGCAGGCCAGATGGTAGAGTAGGTAGATACAGGATAAAAGTAGAGGCTGTTCTATACCTTCCGAGCCCTAGGCTGAGCTATTGCACCTTTCTAGGCTGGCCAGAACTAGAGCTCTATGGGTAGAGTTCCTATTTGCTAATCCTCCTTTCTTTGCCATAAGCTAGTGCAGGTAAGTAGCGGGGTGGCAGCGTAGCCCGAGGCATTGGGTCAGCCTAGAATCACCAGAAGCCCACCCCGACTGATGCAGTCGGAAGGGTGACAGAAAAGGAGCGCGGCAACTGCAGCCGTTAAAGCAGCAGCAGCTGAAAGCCGGTTGCTCCTGCCTACAAGGTGGGAAAGTGTGGGCTAGAGAGCCAGAGGGCTCTGCTGCTAACGGTGGCAAGAGGTCAGCAGCAGGTCCTCTTCAGAGAAGGTGCCATGATTGGAGTCTTTCAAAAGGGCCTTTGAAATTGCTGTGGATTGTGGCCCTGTGACAGTGATGGTAAGGGGGTCAGCCTGCAGCTCTGCACCTGTTACAAGTACCACTGAAACAGTTTTGATGGCGGATGCTGTTCTGTGGGTTTTGTTTGAGGGTTTTTTTTAAAAAAATCATTTTGTTGAGCTACAATTCTTCTTTGCAATCAGGGGACGGGACTGGTGTGGCTCTTCTCTTTCTGGCGTGCCTCCTGACATCCTTTGTCATCCTGAGCTTTCCCCTCTGTTCCTGAGAGGAGCGACGGCCGCCATGGGGAACGACTCCTGTGAGTAACGGCTTCACCAGCAGGCTTGGGCTTTGTGAATCCCCAAAGGCAAGGGACGTGTCTGGTGTTCCTTCCCTGAATGCTGATGTGCTGACAACGTGGAGTGAATCCTGGGGCGTTTCCTGGTAGCAGCCAGACTTACCCAGGAGTTTTTTATTAGACAGCGGAAAACACGTTTTGTCACTCCTCTGCCAGTGTGCACAAGACTTTGAAAGATGCCATTGCTCCTAGAAAGCTCTGCCATCAGTAGGGTTAGCTTCTGTGCTGGGTACTTGCTTGTTTTTGTCAAGTTACAATCAGGAAAAGGGAAGGCTTGGCCTGCTAATCCAGTTCAAGACTCTAGAGGGCAAGGAAGGTAGGCCGAGGCACAGAAATGAGACTGCGGGTTTGCTGGACTTTGGCCAAAGTAAGCGGGGGAACAGGCTGTTTTCCAAAAGTGTTTCTTGACCAGCAAATTTCAATGGCAGTGTTAGGCTTCCCGCGACGTTTCTGTGTTGGAGGTTAGAGCTGGTTGTCCTGGGTGCTCCTGTACAGAACTCGGCTGCTAAAATAGGCTTTCATGCAGCAATTTCTTCTCATCTCTTTCCAAATGCCATTTCCCTGCAGTCATTGCCGAGGGAAAGGCTCCTCCACAAAGGATCCTCTTTCCCATGGAGAAGATTTGCATGGCCTGGCAGCGACGACGGGGAGCTGGAGCGGGACTCACCAACCTGGGCAATACGTGCTTCCTCAACTCCGTCCTGCAGTGCCTGACGTACACACCCCCTCTGGCCAACTACCTGCTCTCTCGGGAGCACAGCCAGTCGTGTGAGTACCTTGATGAACATCTCCTTGTCAATCTGTTGGGCACTTCCCAAGGATGCCCAGAACCTGGAATTTGATTCAGGAGGACAGCAGCCCTTCTTGCTCAACCCCCCGAGCTGGTGTTCTTTGAACACTCCAGCCTAGAAGCCACTTGTCGTATCTAGGTGTGTTCATCTTCAGAAAGGCACCTCTTTCTAGCCCGGGTCTTGGTCCCTATTCCTGCAAGTTAAACCCTCCTTGCTTACTGCACAGAAAACTTCTGTCGCTTAAGCAGCCCCCTGAAGAAAGTTTTCTACGCACTAAAATGTCCTGGGCTTGTTGGGACCTTGGCACCTTGGGAGAGGAGGAGTGGAGACTGTTCTCATAACTGCCAGATCTCCATTAGGTTTCCCATTGCTACGGGCATTTTGCTAACCTGAGAAGCTTGTTTCCTTCCCTCCCTCTCTCCCTCCCTCTTCAGGTCGTCAGCAAGGCTTCTGCATGATGTGCAGAATGGAAGGGCACGTTAACAGCGTCCTGCGTTCCTCAGCCAGCACCGTCCAGCCTTGGGCTGTCGTCAGTGCTCTCACACGTAAGTCACTTCAGGTGCTTTGACACGTTCTCTCCTGTTCTGGTAGGAAAGCACTACTAAATTCTTCTTTCTTAGGAATAGGAGAACATTTCCAGCTTGGCATGCAGGAGGACGCCCACGAGTTCTTACGCTATACTGTCGACGCCATGCAGAGCGCTTGTCTGAGTGGAAGGAGCGAGTAAGCACAAGCAAATTACCTTTCCAATGTTCCTGAGCCCTTTGGACTCCTTCATGTACTCCCGTCCAGGAAAACCTATGCCCAGGGTTTTCAGGCCAAGTAAAACTCCTGGTGGAGATAACTGTCTGCCTCACCATTTCTTTCCAGCTGGGACATCTCTTCTCAATCAACTACCGTTGTCCATCAAGTCTTTGGGGGTTGTCTGAGATCCAGAGGTACTTTTCCATAACTGTCGCTCTCCTTGGAATTGTCGGTGCCCTTCTGCCTGCCTGTGATAAATGGCTGTTTGTGTGACTGGCGTAGTAGGTACGAAGAGCGTCAACCGGCACAGCTGATTTCCCCCATCGCTGAGCATTTTGATTTGCCTTCTAGTCACGTGCTTGAGCTGCAAAGCAGTTTCCGATTCCTACGAGGCCTTCCTGGATGTTCCTTTGGATATCCAGGTGAGATGTTTTGAAACGGTAGTGCAAACTATTTCAAGGCCCCTGCAGGGGGCCTAGTTTATCTCCAGCAAACTCGGCTGACTTGAACCCGTGGGCTGTTACCACGCAAGAGCTTGGTGTTGGTTGGGAAGGGAAGCGGGCTTCCGTGCTCCTTCTGTGGAAGCCCTGTCAATGGCCTCCCTGTGCTGTGTGCTGGGTTTCAGCTGGGCAGAGAGTAAGGATGGTATCTACAGCCAAGATGACGCTGTCGTACCGCCCTGCTCTGGACTCCCTCAACAAGTGTCTGATTGCTGGACAGATGCGTCTGCTTGTGTTATTTTTGACCACGCGTACCGCAGGCAACTCTGGTACCGCCCAGGGGAGGCTGTTTGTTGGGATAACGCTGGTACCACACGGGGAGCTATTCCGTGGGATGCTGAGTTTCCAGGAGCTCAGCGCTCTCCTTTCTTTCTCACCCAGGCAGCCTCATCTGTCACCGGAGCTCTGGAAGACTTTGTCAGGCCTGAGCAGCTGGATGGGGAAAACGGCTACAAATGTAGCAAGTAAGATTATTCCTAATGACAGCTTCCCAGGAGATCCTGGCCTACGGGATTGCACGGCTGGGAGCACTAGTTATGTTTTGACTTCATTGGGAAACCCGCTCATGAGACAGCTTGGGGGTTGGGTTTTTTTTTCCTTCCCCTCAAAACTAATCCAGACGAATCCTCCGGAATTTGGAAAATTATGCATCCGTTTCTAAGACGGGTACTTTTTCTTTCCCCTTCTGCCTGAATATTTGGAAAGCTTTGGTGAGAATTTTATTCCTGGCATGGTCTGCCCTGGAGGTGGTCAGCCTTCCTAGCTATGACGCTGCCCACTGAACTAGCCCTATGGCCAGAAGGGAAAAGACACGTCCCGTACACGTTGGTGAGCCGAAGGCAGGAGGTGCTCTGGAGAGCGATTTGGCGTGATTTGGCAACAGCAGCTTCCTCAAGAAAGCAGTCGACGGTTTCATTTCCAAGGCTTTTTGGATGCTTGTGTCTCTGTCTGGGAGACCTGGGTCCTCAGAGCAGTAGCAGCCCCCGCTGGCTCTCTGAACAGTGTCATGCCTAGTTGTTGCCTTGCAAAGACTGTCGCCTGCTGCTCTCCAAAGTGAGCCACCCTAGACCGAAGCCACCTTCAGTGAGAGCGTATGGGCTTAAGGGGTCTGCAGTGCAAACACGTGCATTCGACAGTTGGGCAAAGCAAGCCTTAACTCAACCCTACATGGCTGCGGGGTGGAGCAGGGAGAAGACAGGTTGCCACAGTTGGGTCTGTGCTTGTTTTCAAGGTGTGAACAGCTGGTCACTGCGTCCAAGAGGCTTACAATACATCGTCCCTCCAACGTCCTGACAGTGTGCTTGAAGAGATTCGATGCCTTCTCTGGCAGGAAGATTAGCAAGGTATGTATACGAGTGCGCTATGACTTTGTCTGCTTGGAAGGAGACCTTTCCCAAAGCAGAATCCTTTTTTGGAAGTTGTTAGCATCTGCACAAAACGGCTATCGAGTGCAGCCACCTAAGAGAAGTCAATGCAATAGCTGTGCCTTGCTCTTTCCCTTGTGGTAAGAGGAAAGTTCCAATGTGAAGATAAGCTCCTACTGTGCTCGTAAAGAGCTGGTTTGGCCGAGAAGAGTTTTCTGCCACTTCAGTGATGAAGTGGCAACACCTGCTTTTGACGAATTGAGAAGATCTATTTCTAGACCTCTAGCCTGTGTTTGGTGACGAGGTTTTCTCTGGCTGTTTCCTAAAGGCTCTCAGGATAATTTCTGAGACTTCTTGGTGTCTCTGTAGGCTGTGGAGTATCCGGAATATTTGGACCTTGGCGCGTACACATCTGAAGCGCCTGGAGAATCACTCCTCTATTCCTTGTATGCCGTCCTGGTACACAAAGGTTTCAGCTGTCAGGCAGGACACTATTACTGCTTCGTAAAGGTAAAAGTCACCTTTGTGATTTGCGTTGGTGTATCGTGTGTCCGTCGGTGGTGTCCTGTCTGTGTTTTTCTTTTAAAACCCCTGCAGTTCATGAAAAGATAGCGTTGCCTTTCTTTGCAGAGCAGCGATGGACAGTGGTACAAGATGGATGATGACTCTGTGGGTCTTTGTGACATCGAGACGGTTCTGTGCCAGCGCGCCTATTTGCTCTTCTATGCCAGGTAATAGCAAGTGTGAAAGGGTGTTCGGAATACGCTCCCTCTCCTGTGCCTGACCTTGTTGCTCTTCGCCTCCGGTGGGTTTTGCTTTCTGTCCTAGGAGAGAATGACTGTTTGTGCAGTTGAGTTCTGTCTGTTCTGCAGTTTGCCAGGTCCTTCCTTCTCTCTTCTTGCTTGGCACCGCAACAAGCTGTTGCGCTTGTGTAAATCGCTAGCTGCCTGCTCTCTGAGACTGGCTAGCAAAATGGAGGTCCGAGAGGGTGTCAAGATGAGTTACTGCTCTGAAAGGGACAGGTGTGGCTGGAAGACCATGATCTAATTTCCAGCTTCTAGTGCTGGTTCAGGCTTCTGCGTGTCATCTCAAGTGCTGCCGGAAAATGATAGGATGAGACTGAAGCCACGAGGAGGCTGCAAGAACAAGCCTAGACTAAGATCACTGTTGTTTCTCCAGGCACCACAATTTGACCCCCGGAGCAGGCGCTGAACGGCAAGAGACAAAGAGCACTTCCGTGGCGAGGCTGGGTCGAGTGCAGAAGAGTCCCCTTTCTGGGGGCACGGTGGGATTGAGAAATCCAAAAGGTGGAGAGAATATGCAGAGGATCCAAGGGAAGGGAAGAACACAGGGCTCTGCAGGACCTCCCCCTCAGCACTGTGGCAGGAAGAGAGCGCGCTCTGACACTGAGGAGGGGGAGAAGCTGAACGGAAGCCAAGCAGAGTGGCCGCCTCCCAGGCGGAGGTGCACTTGCCACGTGCGGGAAACGCGGAAGCGCGCTCACCGTCAGCTGGCCCACGGCAGTGGGAACCTGCACAGCTCTTCCCCCGGGAAGAGAAAGAGCCCTGGTGACAGCAGAAGCTCAGGAGGGGAAGGCGTGCACGGCGTGAGCGGCCACAGAGCAGGCTCGCATCCTGCTTCAGTAGGTGACCAGCAGCCCGGGAAGTACTCACTTGGACAACGTGTGCTCCCACCAATGCCACTTCACCCAGAGGCTGCAGGCTCTTGCCAGGCACGTGAAAAACAAACCCACAGAAAGAGGAAACGCTCCTGTGCAGAGGAGGATGAAAGCGCGCCCGAAAGAAAGCAGCAAAAGACAGAAGCGAGCATTCTGGTGATCCAAAACTGGAAAAGAAATGCAAGGAAGTGAAGAAGGAAGACAAATCCAAAGAGGCTCTGGAGAGGCGGACTAAAAAGTAAGCAACGGACAGACGCATTCAGTACCCGTGCCTGAGCTTGCCGTCGCCACCTGCGATTGACCATCACAGGCCGCAGACAAACGTTCTCAAAAGATTGCTGACCATCAAACTTGACATTTACGATCGGAACAATAAAAATGTCATCGTAACCAAACGCAGTCCTAAGTGGTGCTGCTGATTTCCGTAGAGGGTTTTTGAGTGGAAAACTGTAGGAAGTTTTTGCGAGTTTTTAATGTAGAGAGCATTGATTCCCAGTGGTGCCGGTGAACAGACTGTGGTGCCTGGCAGGAGCATCGCAGACTAGTTGGGTCTCCTTCTGTGCTCTGAACCTGCAGAGAGCTACAGAGGTGGCAAAACTTCTTGGCCAAGGAGATCCTCCTCAGGTGACCCAACATGGGTTTGAAATCCACCCACACAGTATTTATTCTTGAAGAAGAAAGACACTTCCAAAGCATCAAGCTTTGCATCGCTGCCACAGCTTCTGGAGTCAAAAAAAGATAGCAAAGTTAGAGCACTCCTGTTTTTGTTTATCTCTGTCAAAGCACTGTTAGATACCACAGTGATGGGCAATGGATCAAGTCTGAAGAGAGCTTCGCAAGTTGGCATTTCCAATGTCAGCAACGTCTAATGAGGGCAGACACTGTCTGCACAGGTCTGACCGAGCTTCCTAGAGCCTGGAAGCCCTGGCAGCTGCTTCTGGTCAGGCTACTTGTGCCTTTACTAATAACAGCAATGATATAGATATAGATAGATAGATAGATAGATATTTACTCTCCTTTTTGCCTTTTTTTTTTTATCCACCAGGCATCTTGGGAGGAATAATACTAAAAAGTCAAATAAGAAAAAACTCTGGCCAGGTCCTCTTATGGCCAAGATGCCTTCCGTAAAAGGAGCCTCTTGGGGCACAGGCGTTCCTCCGCCACGTTCATCCAAGCAAGCCCGCCTGCCGTGGCATTTTGTGAAGGGTAACAAATGCCACGCTGCCCAAGCACGAGAGCCGTAGCTAAAGTGTGTGAGTGAGGAGCGGACGCACCCTGCTCGACATGCGGCTGCCAGGATCCTCTGCTTCCCTGGGTGGCATCGGGCGCTGCCAGCTCCTGAGTGCCGACCCAGTAACGAGTCCAGCAGTGAGGTAACTTTGCCCCTGTGAATGCCAGACGGCAGCTGGAGGAGCAGTGCTAGAGGAGGCTTGGAAGCAAAGGTGACTTTGTCACGGAAGGCGAGGTTGTTGGGTGACCATTAAATACAGGGCTCGGCCGGTGGCTGGTGCCAGGGAAATGGTTCTGGAGCCCTGGTAGTCCTGCTGTGGCCGGGGCCAAAGTGGCCGCTGGGAGCGGGATGGGGGCAGGAGCAAAATGAGCAGGGCAGGGACAAACCTAAATGCTGCAAGCGGGGCAGGAGCAAAGCTAGGCACCCCACCTTGGGCAGGGGCATAAAGGGCCACCCGAGCAGGGCAAATGCAGGTACCCTGTGTGGAGAAGGGGCAAAAGGAGCCTCCCCCTCAAGCAAGAGAGGGAAAATACCAGCCATCTTGAGAGGGGCATGATGAAAATAAGCCAGCCGAGCAAGGCTGTGGCTAAACTGGTTGCTCCAAGTGGAGGATGAAAAGAGAAAGCCTCCCCGAGCGGAGCAGGAGCCCAAGTAACTGTCCCGAGCTTGGCAGGAGTAAAACTAACTGCCCCGAGCAGGCCTGGGGAAAAGCAGATGATGCAGGCGGGGCAAGGGCCAAAGCAGCCAGCTGAAGTGGGGCAGGAATAACAACCAGCTGCGCGTCAGGGCAGAAGCAATACTGGCTGCCCTCAGAGCGGGCCAAGGTGTTAAACCAGATGCTAAAAAAGCTGCCCAGAAATGTTTTTTGGGAGCTCCAGGGTGAGAGAGCGGCTGGCTGGGGGCCTGGCAGCCAGGCAAGGGCAACCCAGCGCAGTTGCTGAGGGCGTTTCTTTGGTAGCGCTAGTTCCGAGTCAGCCTGTGGCTGTATCGTGGGGGGCAGATAAAATTCCTTGGAAATGAACCTGTAAGAGAGCGGGTGCTTTGCTACGTGAGTCTCACGGACACAGTCCTGTACCTGGGAGAAGCAGAAAAGAAACCCTTAGGAACCCGAATGTGCCGGCCAAAGCTGTGAGCAGGAACACTTACAGGCCTGGCCAGGTTTTGATTTGTCTGGCTGTGCGGCTCAGAGAAGAGGTGGGAGCTCTGCCGGGCGACGAACAGCCCTTCAGCAGCAGTGTGTGGGGAAGCCCGAGGGCTGCCAGCTGCTGCCTACGCGAGCTGCTCGGTCTGTGGCGGCCGTGTGGCCACGGTGCGTCCCCGTGGGGCCCCGTGTCACAAAGGGGCAGTGATGCGGCACCCGCCCAGCGCTTGTGAGCTCACCTGGCCAGGGCTTGGTATCCTGACGAGCAGGCCAGTGAAGGCTAGTTGGGCCGAGCTGGCCTTCGGGACAACTCGGCTCCTTCCTTTGCTACTTGCGTGGCTCCTTTTTTCTAAGCGTTTATCGCTTACTGGCCACTTCTCGCCAACTTCCATCCTCTTTCAAAGGTAATTCTGATTTGACTTGCAGGCCAGATGGTAGAGTAGGTAGATACAGGATAAAAGTAGAGGCTGTTCTATACCTTCCGAGCCCTAGGCTGAGCTATTGCACCTTTCTAGGCTGGCCAGAACTAGAGCTCTATGGGTAGAGTTCCTATTTGCTAATCCTCCTTTCTTTGCCATAAGCTAGTGCAGGTAAGTAGCGGGGTGGCAGCGTAGCCCGAGGCATTGGGTCAGCCTAGAATCACCAGAAGCCCACCCCGACTGATGCAGTCGGAAGGGTGACAGAAAAGGAGCGCGGCAACTGCAGCCGTTAAAGCAGCAGCAGCTGAAAGCCGGTTGCTCCTGCCTACAAGGTGGGAAAGTGTGGGCTAGAGAGCCAGAGGGCTCTGCTGCTAACGGTGGCAAGAGGTCAGCAGCAGGTCCTCTTCAGAGAAGGTGCCATGATTGGAGTCTTTCAAAAGGGCCTTTGAAATTGCTGTGGATTGTGGCCCTGTGACAGTGATGGTAAGGGGGTCAGCCTGCAGCTCTGCACCTGTTACAAGTACCACTGAAACAGTTTTGATGGCGGATGCTGTTCTGTGGGTTTTGTTTGAGGGTTTTTTTTAAAAAAATCATTTTGTTGAGCTACAATTCTTCTTTGCAATCAGGGGACGGGACTGGTGTGGCTCTTCTCTTTCTGGCGTGCCTCCTGACATCCTTTGTCATCCTGAGCTTTCCCCTCTGTTCCTGAGAGGAGCGACGGCCGCCATGGGGAACGACTCCTGTGAGTAACGGCTTCACCAGCAGGCTTGGGCTTTGTGAATCCCCAAAGGCAAGGGACGTGTCTGGTGTTCCTTCCCTGAATGCTGATGTGCTGACAACGTGGAGTGAATCCTGGGGCGTTTCCTGGTAGCAGCCAGACTTACCCAGGAGTTTTTTATTAGACAGCGGAAAACACGTTTTGTCACTCCTCTGCCAGTGTGCACAAGACTTTGAAAGATGCCATTGCTCCTAGAAAGCTCTGCCATCAGTAGGGTTAGCTTCTGTGCTGGGTACTTGCTTGTTTTTGTCAAGTTACAATCAGGAAAAGGGAAGGCTTGGCCTGCTAATCCAGTTCAAGACTCTAGAGGGCAAGGAAGGTAGGCCGAGGCACAGAAATGAGACTGCGGGTTTGCTGGACTTTGGCCAAAGTAAGCGGGGGAACAGGCTGTTTTCCAAAAGTGTTTCTTGACCAGCAAATTTCAATGGCAGTGTTAGGCTTCCCGCGACGTTTCTGTGTTGGAGGTTAGAGCTGGTTGTCCTGGGTGCTCCTGTACAGAACTCGGCTGCTAAAATAGGCTTTCATGCAGCAATTTCTTCTCATCTCTTTCCAAATGCCATTTCCCTGCAGTCATTGCCGAGGGAAAGGCTCCTCCACAAAGGATCCTCTTTCCCATGGAGAAGATTTGCATGGCCTGGCAGCGACGACGGGGAGCTGGAGCGGGACTCACCAACCTGGGCAATACGTGCTTCCTCAACTCCGTCCTGCAGTGCCTGACGTACACACCCCCTCTGGCCAACTACCTGCTCTCTCGGGAGCACAGCCAGTCGTGTGAGTACCTTGATGAACATCTCCTTGTCAATCTGTTGGGCACTTCCCAAGGATGCCCAGAACCTGGAATTTGATTCAGGAGGACAGCAGCCCTTCTTGCTCAACCCCCCGAGCTGGTGTTCTTTGAACACTCCAGCCTAGAAGCCACTTGTCGTATCTAGGTGTGTTCATCTTCAGAAAGGCACCTCTTTCTAGCCCAGGTCTTGGTCCCTATTCCTGCAAGTTAAACCCTCCTTGCTTACTGCACAGAAAACTTCTGTCGCTTAAGCAGCCCCCTGAAGAAAGTTTTCTACGCACTAAAATGTCCTGGGCTTGTTGGGACCTTGGCACCTTGGGAGAGGAGGAGTGGAGACTGTTCTCATAACTGCCAGATCTCCATTAGGTTTCCCATTGCTACGGGCATTTTGCTAACCTGAGAAGCTTGTTTCCTTCCCTCCCTCTCTCCCTCCCTCTTCAGGTCGTCAGCAAGGCTTCTGCATGATGTGCAGAATGGAAGGGCACGTTAACAGCGTCCTGCGTTCCTCAGCCAGCACCGTCCAGCCTTGGGCTGTCGTCAGTGCTCTCACACGTAAGTCACTTCAGGTGCTTTGACACGTTCTCTCCTGTTCTGGTAGGAAAGCACTACTAAATTCTTCTTTCTTAGGAATAGGAGAACATTTCCAGCTTGGCATGCAGGAGGACGCCCACGAGTTCTTACGCTATACTGTCGACGCCATGCAGAGCGCTTGTCTGAGTGGAAGGAGCGAGTAAGCACAAGCAAATTACCTTTCCAATGTTCCTGAGCCCTTTGGACTCCTTCATGTACTCCCGTCCAGGAAAACCTATGCCCAGGGTTTTCAGGCCAAGTAAAACTCCTGGTGGAGATAACTGTCTGCCTCACCATTTCTTTCCAGCTGGGACATCTCTTCTCAATCAACTACCGTTGTCCATCAAGTCTTTGGGGGTTGTCTGAGATCCAGAGGTACTTTTCCATAACTGTCGCTCTCCTTGGAATTGTCGGTGCCCTTCTGCCTGCCTGTGATAAATGGCTGTTTGTGTGACTGGCGTAGTAGGTACGAAGAGCGTCAACCGGCACAGCTGATTTCCCCCATCGCTGAGCATTTTGATTTGCCTTCTAGTCACGTGCTTGAGCTGCAAAGCAGTTTCCGATTCCTACGAGGCCTTCCTGGATGTTCCTTTGGATATCCAGGTGAGATGTTTTGAAACGGTAGTGCAAACTATTTCAAGGCCCCTGCAGGGGGCCTAGTTTATCTCCAGCAAACTCGGCTGACTTGAACCCGTGGGCTGTTACCACGCAAGAGCTTGGTGTTGGTTGGGAAGGGAAGCGGGCTTCCGTGCTCCTTCTGTGGAAGCCCTGTCAATGGCCTCCCTGTGCTGTGTGCTGGGTTTCAGCTGGGCAGAGAGTAAGGATGGTATCTACAGCCAAGATGACGCTGTCGTACCGCCCTGCTCTGGACTCCCTCAACAAGTGTCTGATTGCTGGACGGATGCGTCTGCTTGTGTTATTTTTGACCACGCGTACCGCAGGCAACTCTGGTACCGCCCAGGGGAGGCTGTTTGTTGGGATAACGCTGGTACCACACGGGGAGCTATTCCGTGGGATGCTGAGTTTCCAGGAGCTCAGCGCTCTCCTTTCTTTCTCACCCAGGCAGCCTCATCTGTCACCGGAGCTCTGGAAGACTTTGTCAGGCCTGAGCAGCTGGATGGGGAAAACGGCTACAAATGTAGCAAGTAAGATTATTCCTAATGACAGCTTCCCAGGAGATCCTGGCCTACGGGATTGCACGGCTGGGAGCACTAGTTATGTTTTGACTTCATTGGGAAACCCGCTCATGAGACAGCTTGGGGGTTGGGTTTTTTTTTCCTTCCCCTCAAAACTAATCCAGACGAATCCTCCGGAATTTGGAAAATTATGCATCCGTTTCTAAGACGGGTACTTTTTCTTTCCCCTTCTGCCTGAATATTTGGAAAGCTTTGGTGAGAATTTTATTCCTGGCATGGTCTGCCCTGGAGGTGGTCAGCCTTCCTAGCTATGACGCTGCCCACTGAACTAGCCCTATGGCCAGAAGGGAAAAGACACGTCCCGTACACGTTGGTGAGCCGAAGGCAGGAGGTGCTCTGGAGAGCGATTTGGCGTGATTTGGCAACAGCAGCTTCCTCAAGAAAGCAGTCGACGGTTTCATTTCCAAGGCTTTTTGGATGCTTGTGTCTCTGTCTGGGAGACCTGGGTCCTCAGAGCAGTAGCAGCCCCCGCTGGCTCTCTGAACAGTGTCATGCCTAGTTGTTGCCTTGCAAAGACTGTCGCCTGCTGCTCTCCAAAGTGAGCCACCCTAGACCGAAGCCACCTTCAGTGAGAGCATATGGGCTTAAGGGGTCTGCAGTGCAAACACGTGCATTCGACAGTTGGGCAAAGCAAGCCTTAACTCAACCCTACATGGCTGCGGGGTGGAGCAGGGAGAAGACAGGTTGCCACAGTTGGGTCTGTGCTTGTTTTCAAGGTGTGAACAGCTGGTCACTGCGTCCAAGAGGCTTACAATACATCGTCCCTCCAACGTCCTGACAGTGTGCTTGAAGAGATTCGATGCCTTCTCTGGCAGGAAGATTAGCAAGGTATGTATACGAGTGCGCTATGACTTTGTCTGCTTGGAAGGAGACCTTTCCCAAAGCAGAATCCTTTTTTGGAAGTTGTTAGCATCTGCACAAAACGGCTATCGAGTGCAGCCACCTAAGAGAAGTCAATGCAATAGCTGTGCCTTGCTCTTTCCCTTGTGGTAAGAGGAAAGTTCCAATGTGAAGATAAGCTCCTACTGTGCTCGTAAAGAGCTGGTTTGGCCGAGAAGAGTTTTCTGCCACTTCAGTGATGAAGTGGCAACACCTGCTTTTGACGAATTGAGAAGATCTATTTCTAGACCTCTAGCCTGTGTTTGGTGACGAGGTTTTCTCTGGCTGTTTCCTAAAGGCTCTCAGGATAATTTCTGAGACTTCTTGGTGTCTCTGTAGGCTGTGGAGTATCCGGAATATTTGGACCTTGGCGCGTACACATCTGAAGCGCCTGGAGAATCACTCCTCTATTCCTTGTATGCCGTCCTGGTACACAAAGGTTTCAGCTGTCAGGCAGGACACTATTACTGCTTCGTAAAGGTAAAAGTCACCTTTGTGATTTGCGTTGGTGTATCGTGTGTCCGTCGGTGGTGTCCTGTCTGTGTTTTTCTTTTAAAACCCCTGCAGTTCATGAAAAGATAGCGTTGCCTTTCTTTGCAGAGCAGCGATGGACAGTGGTACAAGATGGATGATGACTCTGTGGGTCTTTGTGACATCGAGACGGTTCTGTGCCAGCGCGCCTATTTGCTCTTCTATGCCAGGTAATAGCAAGTGTGAAAGGGTGTTCGGAATACGCTCCCTCTCCTGTGCCTGACCTTGTTGCTCTTCGCCTCCGGTGGGTTTTGCTTTCTGTCCTAGGAGAGAATGACTGTTTGTGCAGTTGAGTTCTGTCTGTTCTGCAGTTTGCCAGGTCCTTCCTTCTCTCTTCTTGCTTGGCACCGCAACAAGCTGTTGCGCTTGTGTAAATCGCTAGCTGCCTGCTCTCTGAGACTGGCTAGCTGCGACAAGGGGCAAAATGGAGGTCCGAGAGGGTGTCAAGATGAGTTACTGCTCTGAAAGGGACAGGTGTGGCTGGAAGACCATGATCTAATTTCCAGCTTCTAGTGCTGGTTCAGGCTTCTGCGTGTCATCTCAAGTGCTGCCGGAAAATGATAGGATGAGACTGAAGCCACGAGGAGGCTGCAAGAACAAGCCTAGACTAAGATCACTGTTGTTTCTCCAGGCACCACAATTTGACCCCCGGAGCAGGCGCTGAACGGCAAGAGACAAAGAGCACTTCCGTGGCGAGGCTGGGTCGAGTGCAGAAGAGTCCCCTTTCTGGGGGCACGGTGGGATTGAGAAATCCAAAAGGTGGAGAGAATATGCAGAGGATCCAAGGGAAGGGAAGAACACAGGGCTCTGCAGGACCTCCCCCTCAGCACTGTGGCAGGAAGAGAGCGCGCTCTGACACTGAGGAGGGGGAGAAGCTGAACGGAAGCCAAGCAGAGTGGCCGCCTCCCAGGCGGAGGTGCACTTGCCACGTGCGGGAAACGCGGAAGCGCGCTCACCGTCAGCTGGCCCACGGCAGTGGGAACCTGCACAGCTCTTCCCCCGGGAAGAGAAAGAGCCCTGGTGACAGCAGAAGCTCAGGAGGGGAAGGCGTGCACGGCGTGAGCGGCCACAGAGCAGGCTCGCATCCTGCTTCAGTAGGTGACCAGCAGCCCGGGAAGTACTCACTTGGACAACGTGTGCTCCCACCAATGCCACTTCACCCAGAGGCTGCAGGCTCTTGCCAGGCACGTGAAAAACAAACCCACAGAAAGAGGAAACGCTCCTGTGCAGAGGAGGATGAAAGCGCGCCCGGAAGAAAGCAGCAAAAGACAGAAGCGAGCATTCTGGTGATCCAAAACTGGAAAAGAAATGCAAGGAAGTGAAGAAGGAAGACAAATCCAAAGAGGCTCTGGAGAGGCGGACTAAAAAGTAAGCAACGGACAGACGCATTCAGTACCCGTGCCTGAGCTTGCCGTCGCCACCTGCGATTGACCATCACAGGCCGCAGACAAACGTTCTCAAAAGATTGCTGACCATCAAACTTGACATTTACGATCGGAACAATAAAAATGTCATCGTAACCAAACGCAGTCCTAAGTGGTGCTGCTGATTTCCGTAGAGGGTTTTTGAGTGGAAAACTGTAGGAAGTTTTTGCGAGTTTTTAATGTAGAGAGCATTGATTCCCAGTGGTGCCGGTGAACAGACTGTGGTGCCTGGCAGGAGCATCGCAGACTAGTTGGGTCTCCTTCTGTGCTCTGAACCTGCAGAGAGCTACAGAGGTGGCAAAACTTCTTGGCCAAGGAGATCCTCCTCAGGTGACCCAACATGGGTTTGAAATCCACCCACACAGTATTTATTCTTGAAGAAGAAAGACACTTCCAAAGCATCAAGCTTTGCATCGCTGCCACAGCTTCTGGAGTCAAAAAAAGATAGCAAAGTTAGAGCACTCCTGTTTTTGTTTATCTCTGTCAAAGCACTGTTAGATACCACAGTGATGGGCAATGGATCAAGTCTGAAGAGAGCTTCGCAAGTTGGCATTTCCAATGTCAGCAACGTCTAATGAGGGCAGACACTGTCTGCACAGGTCTGACCGAGCTTCCTAGAGCCTGGAAGCCCTGGCAGCTGCTTCTGGTCAGGCTACTTGTGCCTTTACTAATAACAGCAATGATATAGATATAGATAGATAGATAGATAGATATTTACTCTCCTTTTTGCCTTTTTTTTTTTATCCACCAGGCATCTTGGGAGGAATAATACTAAAAAGTCAAATAAGAAAAAACTCTGGCCAGGTCCTCTTATGGCCAAGATGCCTTCCGTAAAAGGAGCCTCTTGGGGCACAGGCGTTCCTCCGCCACGTTCATCCAAGCAAGCCCGCCTGCCGTGGCATTTTGTGAAGGGTAACAAATGCCACGCTGCCCAAGCACGAGAGCCGTAGCTAAAGTGTGTGAGTGAGGAGCGGACGCACCCTGCTCGACATGCGGCTGCCAGGATCCTCTGCTTCCCTGGGTGGCATCGGGCGCTGCCAGCTCCTGAGTGCCGACCCAGTAACGAGTCCAGCAGTGAGGTAACTTTGCCCCTGTGAATGCCAGACGGCAGCTGGAGGAGCAGTGCTAGAGGAGGCTTGGAAGCAAAGGTGACTTTGTCACGGAAGGCGAGGTTGTTGGGTGACCATTAAATACAGGGCTCGGCCGGTGGCTGGTGCCAGGGAAATGGTTCTGGAGCCCTGGTAGTCCTGCTGTGGCCGGGGCCAAAGTGGCCGCTGGGAGCGGGATGGGGGCAGGAGCAAAATGAGCAGGGCAGGGACAAACCTAAATGCTGCAAGCGGGGCAGGAGCAAAGCTAGGCACCCCACCTTGGGCAGGGGCATAAAGGGCCACCCGAGCAGGGCAAATGCAGGTACCCTGTGTGGAGAAGGGGCAAAAGGAGCCTCCCCCTCAAGCAAGAGAGGGAAAATACCAGCCATCTTGAGAGGGGCATGATGAAAATAAGCCAGCCGAGCAAGGCTGTGGCTAAACTGGTTGCTCCAAGTGGAGGATGAAAAGAGAAAGCCTCCCCGAGCGGAGCAGGAGCCCAAGTAACTGTCCCGAGCTTGGCAGGAGTAAAACTAACTGCCCCGAGCAGGCCTGGGGAAAAGCAGATGATGCAGGCGGGGCAAGGGCCAAAGCAGCCAGCTGAAGTGGGGCAGGAATAACAACCAGCTGCGCGTCAGGGCAGAAGCAATACTGGCTGCCCTCAGAGCGGGCCAAGGTGTTAAACCAGATGCTAAAAAAGCTGCCCAGAAATGTTTTTTGGGAGCTCCAGGGTGAGAGAGCGGCTGGCTGGGGGCCTGGCAGCCAGGCAAGGGCAACCCAGCGCAGTTGCTGAGGGCGTTTCTTTGGTAGCGCTAGTTCCGAGTCAGCCTGTGGCTGTATCGTGGGGGGCAGATAAAATTCCTTGGAAATGAACCTGTAAGAGAGCGGGTGCTTTGCTACGTGAGTCTCACGGACACAGTCCTGTACCTGGGAGAAGCAGAAAAGAAACCCTTAGGAACCCGAATGTGCCGGCCAAAGCTGTGAGCAGGAACACTTACAGGCCTGGCCAGGTTTTGATTTGTCTGGCTGTGCGGCTCAGAGAAGAGGTGGGAGCTCTGCCGGGCGACGAACAGCCCTTCAGCAGCAGTGTGTGGGGAAGCCCGAGGGCTGCCAGCTGCTGCCTACGCGAGCTGCTCGGTCTGTGGCGGCCGTGTGGCCACGGTGCGTCCCCGTGGGGCCCCGTGTCACAAAGGGGCAGTGATGCGGCACCCGCCCAGCGCTTGTGAGCTCACCTGGCCAGGGCTTGGTATCCTGACGAGCAGGCCAGTGAAGGCTAGTTGGGCCGAGCTGGCCTTCGGGACAACTCGGCTCCTTCCTTTGCTACTTGCGTGGCTCCTTTTTTCCAAGCGTTTATCGCTTACTGGCCACTTCTCGCCAACTTCCATCCTCTTTCAAAGGTAATTCTGATTTGACTTGCAGGCCAGATGGTAGAGTAGGTAGATACAGGATAAAAGTAGAGGCTGTTCTATACCTTCCGAGCCCTAGGCTGAGCTATTGCACCTTTCTAGGCTGGCCAGAACTAGAGCTCTATGGGTAGAGTTCCTATTTGCTAATCCTCCTTTCTTTGCCATAAGCTAGTGCAGGTAAGTAGCGGGGTGGCAGCGTAGCCCGAGGCATTGGGTCAGCCTAGAATCACCAGAAGCCCACCCCGACTGATGCAGTCGGAAGGGTGACAGAAAAGGAGCGCGGCAACTGCAGCCGTTAAAGCAGCAGCAGCTGAAAGCCGGTTGCTCCTGCCTACAAGGTGGGAAAGTGTGGGCTAGAGAGCCAGAGGGCTCTGCTGCTAACGGTGGCAAGAGGTCAGCAGCAGGTCCTCTTCAGAGAAGGTGCCATGATTGGAGTCTTTCAAAAGGGCCTTTGAAATTGCTGTGGATTGTGGCCCTGTGACAGTGATGGTAAGGGGGTCAGCCTGCAGCTCTGCACCTGTTACAAGTACCACTGAAACAGTTTTGATGGCGGATGCTGTTCTGTGGGTTTTGTTTGAGGGTTTTTTTTAAAAAAATCATTTTGTTGAGCTACAATTCTTCTTTGCAATCAGGGGACGGGACTGGTGTGGCTCTTCTCTTTCTGGCGTGCCTCCTGACATCCTTTGTCATCCTGAGCTTTCCCCTCTGTTCCTGAGAGGAGCGACGGCCGCCATGGGGAACGACTCCTGTGAGTAACGGCTTCACCAGCAGGCTTGGGCTTTGTGAATCCCCAAAGGCAAGGGACGTGTCTGGTGTTCCTTCCCTGAATGCTGATGTGCTGACAACGTGGAGTGAATCCTGGGGCGTTTCCTGGTAGCAGCCAGACTTACCCAGGAGTTTTTTATTAGACAGCGGAAAACACGTTTTGTCACTCCTCTGCCAGTGTGCACAAGACTTTGAAAGATGCCATTGCTCCTAGAAAGCTCTGCCATCAGTAGGGTTAGCTTCTGTGCTGGGTACTTGCTTGTTTTTGTCAAGTTACAATCAGGAAAAGGGAAGGCTTGGCCTGCTAATCCAGTTCAAGACTCTAGAGGGCAAGGAAGGTAGGCCGAGGCACAGAAATGAGACTGCGGGTTTGCTGGACTTTGGCCAAAGTAAGCGGGGGAACAGGCTGTTTTCCAAAAGTGTTTCTTGACCAGCAAATTTCAATGGCAGTGTTAGGCTTCCCGCGACGTTTCTGTGTTGGAGGTTAGAGCTGGTTGTCCTGGGTGCTCCTGTACAGAACTCGGCTGCTAAAATAGGCTTTCATGCAGCAATTTCTTCTCATCTCTTTCCAAATGCCATTTCCCTGCAGTCATTGCCGAGGGAAAGGCTCCTCCACAAAGGATCCTCTTTCCCATGGAGAAGATTTGCATGGCCTGGCAGCGACGACGGGGAGCTGGAGCGGGACTCACCAACCTGGGCAATACGTGCTTCCTCAACTCCGTCCTGCAGTGCCTGACGTACACACCCCCTCTGGCCAACTACCTGCTCTCTCGGGAGCACAGCCAGTCGTGTGAGTACCTTGATGAACATCTCCTTGTCAATCTGTTGGGCACTTCCCAAGGATGCCCAGAACCTGGAATTTGATTCAGGAGGACAGCAGCCCTTCTTGCTCAACCCCCCGAGCTGGTGTTCTTTGAACACTCCAGCCTAGAAGCCACTTGTCGTATCTAGGTGTGTTCATCTTCAGAAAGGCACCTCTTTCTAGCCCGGGTCTTGGTCCCTATTCCTGCAAGTTAAACCCTCCTTGCTTACTGCACAGAAAACTTCTGTCGCTTAAGCAGCCCCCTGAAGAAAGTTTTCTACGCACTAAAATGTCCTGGGCTTGTTGGGACCTTGGCACCTTGGGAGAGGAGGAGTGGAGACTGTTCTCATAACTGCCAGATCTCCATTAGGTTTCCCATTGCTACGGGCATTTTGCTAACCTGAGAAGCTTGTTTCCTTCCCTCCCTCTCTCCCTCCCTCTTCAGGTCGTCAGCAAGGCTTCTGCATGATGTGCAGAATGGAAGGGCACGTTAACAGCGTCCTGCGTTCCTCAGCCAGCACCGTCCAGCCTTGGGCTGTCGTCAGTGCTCTCACACGTAAGTCACTTCAGGTGCTTTGACACGTTCTCTCCTGTTCTGGTAGGAAAGCACTACTAAATTCTTCTTTCTTAGGAATAGGAGAACATTTCCAGCTTGGCATGCAGGAGGACGCCCACGAGTTCTTACGCTATACTGTCGACGCCATGCAGAGCGCTTGTCTGAGTGGAAGGAGCGAGTAAGCACAAGCAAATTACCTTTCCAATGTTCCTGAGCCCTTTGGACTCCTTCATGTACTCCCGTCCAGGAAAACCTATGCCCAGGGTTTTCAGGCCAAGTAAAACTCCTGGTGGAGATAACTGTCTGCCTCACCATTTCTTTCCAGCTGGGACATCTCTTCTCAATCAACTACCGTTGTCCATCAAGTCTTTGGGGGTTGTCTGAGATCCAGAGGTACTTTTCCATAACTGTCGCTCTCCTTGGAATTGTCGGTGCCCTTCTGCCTGCCTGTGATAAATGGCTGTTTGTGTGACTGGCGTAGTAGGTACGAAGAGCGTCAACCGGCACAGCTGATTTCCCCCATCGCTGAGCATTTTGATTTGCCTTCTAGTCACGTGCTTGAGCTGCAAAGCAGTTTCCGATTCCTACGAGGCCTTCCTGGATGTTCCTTTGGATATCCAGGTGAGATGTTTTGAAACGGTAGTGCAAACTATTTCAAGGCCCCTGCAGGGGGCCTAGTTTATCTCCAGCAAACTCGGCTGACTTGAACCCGTGGGCTGTTACCACGCAAGAGCTTGGTGTTGGTTGGGAAGGGAAGCGGGCTTCCGTGCTCCTTCTGTGGAAGCCCTGTCAATGGCCTCCCTGTGCTGTGTGCTGGGTTTCAGCTGGGCAGAGAGTAAGGATGGTATCTACAGCCAAGATGACGCTGTCGTACCGCCCTGCTCTGGACTCCCTCAACAAGTGTCTGATTGCTGGACGGATGCGTCTGCTTGTGTTATTTTTGACCACGCGTACCGCAGGCAACTCTGGTACCGCCCAGGGGAGGCTGTTTGTTGGGATAACGCTGGTACCACACGGGGAGCTATTCCGTGGGATGCTGAGTTTCCAGGAGCTCAGCGCTCTCCTTTCTTTCTCACCCAGGCAGCCTCATCTGTCACCGGAGCTCTGGAAGACTTTGTCAGGCCTGAGCAGCTGGATGGGGAAAACGGCTACAAATGTAGCAAGTAAGATTATTCCTAATGACAGCTTCCCAGGAGATCCTGGCCTACGGGATTGCACGGCTGGGAGCACTAGTTATGTTTTGACTTCATTGGGAAACCCGCTCATGAGACAGCTTGGGGGTTGGGTTTTTTTTTCCTTCCCCTCAAAACTAATCCAGACGAATCCTCCGGAATTTGGAAAATTATGCATCCGTTTCTAAGACGGGTACTTTTTCTTTCCCCTTCTGCCTGAATATTTGGAAAGCTTTGGTGAGAATTTTATTCCTGGCATGGTCTGCCCTGGAGGTGGTCAGCCTTCCTAGCTATGACGCTGCCCACTGAACTAGCCCTATGGCCAGAAGGGAAAAGACACGTCCCGTACACGTTGGTGAGCCGAAGGCAGGAGGTGCTCTGGAGAGCGATTTGGCGTGATTTGGCAACAGCAGCTTCCTCAAGAAAGCAGTCGACGGTTTCATTTCCAAGGCTTTTTGGATGCTTGTGTCTCTGTCTGGGAGACCTGGGTCCTCAGAGCAGTAGCAGCCCCCGCTGGCTCTCTGAACAGTGTCATGCCTAGTTGTTGCCTTGCAAAGACTGTCGCCTGCTGCTCTCCAAAGTGAGCCACCCTAGACCGAAGCCACCTTCAGTGAGAGCGTATGGGCTTAAGGGGTCTGCAGTGCAAACACGTGCATTCGACAGTTGGGCAAAGCAAGCCTTAACTCAACCCTACATGGCTGCGGGGTGGAGCAGGGAGAAGACAGGTTGCCACAGTTGGGTCTGTGCTTGTTTTCAGGGTGTGAACAGCTGGTCACTGCGTCCAAGAGGCTTACAATACATCGTCCCTCCAACGTCCTGACAGTGTGCTTGAAGAGATTCGATGCCTTCTCTGGCAGGAAGATTAGCAAGGTATGTATACGAGTGCGCTATGACTTTGTCTGCTTGGAAGGAGACCTTTCCCAAAGCAGAATCCTTTTTTGGAAGTTGTTAGCATCTGCACAAAACGGCTATCGAGTGCAGCCACCTAAGAGAAGTCAATGCAATAGCTGTGCCTTGCTCTTTCCCTTGTGGTAAGAGGAAAGTTCCAATGTGAAGATAAGCTCCTACTGTGCTCGTAAAGAGCTGGTTTGGCCGAGAAGAGTTTTCTGCCACTTCAGTGATGAAGTGGCAACACCTGCTTTTGACGAATTGAGAAGATCTATTTCTAGACCTCTAGCCTGTGTTTGGTGACGAGGTTTTCTCTGGCTGTTTCCTAAAGGCTCTCAGGATAATTTCTGAGACTTCTTGGTGTCTCTGTAGGCTGTGGAGTATCCGGAATATTTGGACCTTGGCGCGTACACATCTGAAGCGCCTGGAGAATCACTCCTCTATTCCTTGTATGCCGTCCTGGTACACAAAGGTTTCAGCTGTCAGGCAGGACACTATTACTGCTTCGTAAAGGTAAAAGTCACCTTTGTGATTTGCGTTGGTGTATCGTGTGTCCGTCGGTGGTGTCCTGTCTGTGTTTTTCTTTTAAAACCCCTGCAGTTCATGAAAAGATAGCGTTGCCTTTCTTTGCAGAGCAGTGATGGACAGTGGTACAAGATGGATGATGACTCTGTGGGTCTTTGTGACATCGAGACGGTTCTGTGCCAGCGCGCCTATTTGCTCTTCTATGCCAGGTAATAGCAAGTGTGAAAGGGTGTTCGGAATACGCTCCCTCTCCTGTGCCTGACCTTGTTGCTCTTCGCCTCCGGTGGGTTTTGCTTTCTGTCCTAGGAGAGAATGACTGTTTGTGCAGTTGAGTTCTGTCTGTTCTGCAGTTTGCCAGGTCCTTCCTTCTCTCTTCTTGCTTGGCACCGCAACAAGCTGTTGCGCTTGTGTAAATCGCTAGCTGCCTGCTCTCTGAGACTGGCTAGCTGCGACAAGGGGCAAAATGGAGGTCCGAGAGGGTGTCAAGATGAGTTACTGCTCTGAAAGGGACAGGTGTGGCTGGAAGACCATGATCTAATTTCCAGCTTCTAGTGCTGGTTCAGGCTTCTGCGTGTCATCTCAAGTGCTGCCGGAAAATGATAGGATGAGACTGAAGCCACGAGGAGGCTGCAAGAACAAGCCTAGACTAAGATCACTGTTGTTTCTCCAGGCACCACAATTTGACCCCCGGAGCAGGCGCTGAACGGCAAGAGACAAAGAGCACTTCCGTGGCGAGGCTGGGTCGAGTGCAGAAGAGTCCCCTTTCTGGGGGCACGGTGGGATTGAGAAATCCAAAAGGTGGAGAGAATATGCAGAGGATCCAAGGGAAGGGAAGAACACAGGGCTCTGCAGGACCTCCCCCTCAGCACTGTGGCAGGAAGAGAGCGCGCTCTGACACTGAGGAGGGGGAGAAGCTGAACGGAAGCCAAGCAGAGTGGCCGCCTCCCAGGCGGAGGTGCACTTGCCACGTGCGGGAAACGCGGAAGCGCGCTCACCGTCAGCTGGCCCACGGCAGTGGGAACCTGCACAGCTCTTCCCCCGGGAAGAGAAAGAGCCCTGGTGACAGCAGAAGCTCAGGAGGGGAAGGTGTGCACGGCGTGAGCGGCCACAGAGCAGGCTCGCATCCTGCTTCAGTAGGTGACCAGCAGCCCGGGAAGTACTCACTTGGACAACGTGTGCTCCCACCAATGCCACTTCACCCAGAGGCTGCAGGCTCTTGCCAGGCACGTGAAAAACAAACCCACAGAAAGAGGAAACGCTCCTGTGCAGAGGAGGATGAAAGCGCGCCCGAAAGAAAGCAGCAAAAGACGGAAGCGAGCATTCTGGTGATCCAAAACTGGAAAAGAAATGCAAGGAAGTGAAGAAGGAAGACAAATCCAAAGAGGCTCTGGAGAGGCGGACTAAAAAGTAAGCAACGGACAGACGCATTCAGTACCCGTGCCTGAGCTTGCCGTCGCCACCTGCGATTGACCATCACAGGCCGCAGACAAACGTTCTCAAAAGATTGCTGACCATCAAACTTGACATTTACGATCGGAACAATAAAAATGTCATCGTAACCAAACGCAGTCCTAAGTGGTGCTGCTGATTTCCGTAGAGGGTTTTTGAGTGGAAAACTGTAGGAAGTTTTTGCGAGTTTTTAATGTAGAGAGCATTGATTCCCAGTGGTGCCGGTGAACAGACTGTGGTGCCTGGCAGGAGCATCGCAGACTAGTTGGGTCTCCTTCTGTGCTCTGAACCTGCAGAGAGCTACAGAGGTAGATACCATGAATTTTTCTAGTAAACCTCCCTCCCCCTTCTCTTTTAAAAGAACAGAGGCTGTGCTAACTTTTCACGTATTTCTTTCAGTCTTTCAGAGATGAGTCAGGGACCTCTGAGGTACTAAGAGCCAACAGGGAAACACCAGTGAAATACCTCAAAGGAGGTAAGGGCTGTTCCTCTAAGAAGGTGACACGGCCAACAGCCCAGCTGACGTGCCTCTACACCAATGCACGCAGCATGGGCAGCAAGGAGGAGGAGGAGGAGGAAGCCACCGTGCTGCTAGAAAGCAATGGCCCGGTTGCCATTACTGAACTTGGTGGGACGAATCCCCTGACTGGAGTGCGGCTGCTGATGGCTACAGGCTGTTCAGACGGGACAGGCGAGGAAGAAGGGGTGGAGGCGTTGCTCTCTACGTCAAGAAATGGATAGAGTGTGAAGAGCTGTCCCTGAAGAATAGCCACAGCAGGTTGAAAGCTTACGGATAAGAATCAGAGACTGAGGCAACAAAGGCCACCCAGTTGAGGGGAGCCTATTGACCAAGCCTTCTCACTCCAGCTACAGGAGGCATCGCGCTCACAGTCTCTCATGTCCTGCTGGGGGACTTCAACTACCCCGACATCTGCTGGAAAAGAAGCATGGTGAGCTGTAGGCAATCCAGGAGGCTCATGGAGTGCATGGAGGTTAGGGATGCAAGACGGGACCTGATGGTCACCAAGTGAGCTAATCGGTGACGGCAAGATTGGAGGCAGCCTGATCAGCTGCAGCCTCCTCCTCACTAAAAGCCTGCAGAACATGGGAATAGCTTTGAACTATTGCCAAGAGTCCTGTCCCTGGATCCCAGGGAGAAGAGACCAGCACCTCCCTCTCCACGTCCCCTCCTCAGGAAGCTGCAGAGAGCAATGAGGTCACCCCTCAGCCCCCTTCTCTCCAAACGAGACAAACCCAGAGCCCCCAGCTGCTCCTCACAGGACATGCCTTCCATGTCCCCAGCTGTGCTGCCCTCCTCTGGACACATTAAAGTACCTTCACATCCTTCTCAAATGATGGGGCCCAATTTACGGGATTGCATTCCTGCACTGTGTTCCCCCCAGCATGAGAATGCCATCAGTAGAGCTATAGCTAATTGTTTCAGGATGTGCTATGTCAGCATTCATTTGCCTTGCGTGGCCCTTGGCAGAGAGGAAAGCAGGGTCTTCAAATGCACTGGCTACCAGTTCATTTTCAATCATAACTCAAAGCACAGGTTTTGGCTCATAAATCCCATGTTTGAAATCTTTGCCACTTCAAGACGGAGGGCACTCATGGCAAGGGAATTCATCTCGAGCCTTGCTCTGCCCGCTGATCGATCAGATCCATGTTTAGGCACACGCAAGGGCCTGTCTCATCACGCTCAGCTCGCATCAAAATGGTGAGATTCTTTAACTGAGCTGACATAGCCTGGTGGCTTTCTGCACTCATCGCACCAGTTTTCCAAACTAATTACCATGTCTGTGCTAGAAGATTGATTTCCAGAGTTTCTTTTATTAATTTAAAAAAAAAAAAAAAGAATTCTCTTTGTATCTGAATAACGTCATCAGTAATTTCATCACACCGACATTCTCAGGTGGTTTTAGGTGGGCGTATAACAAGCAAAATCTTCCGTCCTTCTTTGCAGCTCTCTTACAGGAATGTAGGGACTCAGAGAGAGGCAGCTGCCTTTTAGTGCCGGATGGCCGCCTGGCCAGCCACCTCCTTAGCCATAGCAGCATTATCAGCCACAGCCTTCCTCTTCACTCAGTGCCTGCAGAGCTCATTTAGAAACTCGGCGACCTTCATTCACACTGCTGGAGAGTCAAGCACTTCCCCACAGAGAGCAGTGCCATGGCGTGCATTGCACCGACCCACCAGTGTTTCATCTCTTGTAGCTTTTTCAGTGTCTGGCCTCATTTGGCACTTTCTCCAAGGAAAATTCCAAAATGGAAGCTCAGTTAATGCCAGCTGTGGTTCTTTTCTTCCCTAGGAGGCAGACACCCATGCGGAAAGGGACCAGGCTGGCACCACCAGCTTCGTGTGCCGAGCCCACCCACACTGCACGTCCCTTGCGCAGCCGGCCGGCAGACGGCAGGATCTGCTGGTGGTGACTGCGTGGCTGACCGAGGGGTGAAAGCCTCTCTCAGGCTCCACCCTTCACGCTTTGTTGTTGTCAAATGAATGAATAGTGAAGTTCATGGTCGGGTGTTTGAAATTTAGGTTGCAGAAAACCATCCTTCAAGAAATCTAGCTTTCCTTGTCCACATCATATTCTGGATTTCACGGCGTCCCTGAGCCAGAAAAAGCTGTAGGCGTGCTCTCAACGTCTCTGCAACGTTCATGCAGAGGGAACAGAACCCCTGTCTTTCACCTCTGCCATCACCGTAACCACACAAATGTGTATGGTACAAATGCCCTCATTTCCATACTCAGAGCGCACAGAACGATTTTGGCACCACTGTACAAAATGGCAAGAATAGTACCTGCTTTGCTCTTTCAGTACTCAAAGTACTAAATCCTAAAGGAAAACGAGATTTGCCAGCAGGCTTTTACATAAGGTCTGAACATCTTCCCACCAGTCGAGGTGGGAAATAACTCTCAGAAAGGGTAAAGACACCAGCGAGCCCTGACTGTCTTACCCTGTATGCTGCCTGAACACGGCCCGCTGTGCAGCGTGGCTTCCGTGGGAAAAGGGGAAGTGATGGCGATAGCAGCCATGGGCAGTTCTTACAGCTTGGAGGAGGCGCCATTTGCCTGGCTGTGCTTCGGGCACAGCTCCAGACGTTCTCGGTCTGACAATGACCAGCCTCAGGAGCAGGCCCTGCCCCCGGTGACACCCCGGGGGTGGTGCTATGTCCTGTGGCCCCACCCCTCTTGGGGACTGGCCCCGCCCCTGGTGACACCATGGGGGGCGGTGCTACGTCCTGTGGCCCCACCCCTCTTGGGGACAGTCCCCGCCCCTGGTGACACCATGGGGGGCGGTGCTATGTCCTGTGGCCCCACCCCTCTTGGGGACAGTCCCCGCCCCTGGTGACACCATGGGGGGCGGTGCTACGTCCTGTGGCCCCACCCCTCTTGGGGACAGTCCCCGCCCCTGGTGACACCATGGGGGGCGGTGCTATGTCCTGTGGCCCCACCCCTCTTGCGGACAGTCCCCGCCCCTGGTGACACCATGGGGGGCGGTGCTACGTCCTGTGGCCCCACCCCTTTTGGGGACAAGCCCCGCCGCTCAGTGGCACCCCGTGGCGGGTGGCGCTACGTCCTGTGGCCCCACCCCTCTTTGGGACAGGCCCCGCCCCTGGTGACACCCCAGGGGGCGGTGCTATGTCCTGTGCCCCCCCACATCTTGGGGACAGGCCCCGCCCCACGGTGACATCCTGGGTGTGGTGCCAGTTCCTGTGGCCCCACCCCTCTTAAGACAGGCCCCGCCTCCTGGCAGCATCTCAGGGGCGGTGCCAGCCTCCTGGCCCCACCCCCCTTAGCAACAAGCCCCGCCCCCAGTGACATCCTGGGGGGCGGTGCCAGGCCCATGCAGCCCCACCCCTCTTGGGGACAGGCCCCACCCCCTGGTGACACCCCCGGGGACAGTGCCAGGTCCTGTGCCCCCACCCCTCCTGGGGACAGGCCCCGCCCCACGGTGACATCCTGGGGGTGGTGCCAGGCCCATGTGGCCCCACCTCTCTTGGGACAGGCCCCGCCTCCTGGCAGCATCTCAGGGGTGGTGTCAGCCTCCTGGCCCCACCCCCCTTAGCAACAAGCCCCGCCCCACAGTGACACCCCCGGGGGGCGGTGCCAGGCCCATGTTGCCCCACCTCCCTTAGCGACAGGCCCATCTGGGGGGCGGTGCCGTGTCTCATGGCTCCACCCCTCTTGGGGACAGGCCCGACCACTTGCAAGACCCCGGGGGCGGTGCAGGGCCACCCTGGCTCCACCCCCCTTAGCTACAGGCTCCGCCCCCTGGTGACATCCGGGTGGTGGTGTTATGTCCTGTGCCTGTCTGTGGGGAAGTGCTTGACTCTCCAGCAGTGTGAATGAAGGTCGCCGAGTTTCTAAATGAGCTCTGCAGGCACTGAGTGAAGAGGAAGGCTGTGGCTGATAATGCTGCTATGGCTAAGGAGGTGGCTGGCCAGGCGGCCATCCGGCACTAAAAGGCAGCTGCCTCTCTCTGAGTCCCTACATTCCTGTAAGAGAGCTGCAAAGAAGGACGGAAGATTTTGCTTGTTATACGCCCACCTAAAACCACCTGAGAATGTCGGTGTGATGAAATTACTGATGACGTTATTCAGATACAAAGAGAATTCTTTTTTTTTTTTTTTAAATTAATAAAAGAAACTCTGGAAATCAATCTTCTAGCACAGACATGGTAATTAGTTTGGAAAACTGGTGCGATGAGTGCAGAAAGCCACCAGGCTATGTCAGCTCAGTTAAAGAATCTCACCATTTTGATGCGAGCTGAGCGTGATGAGACAGGCCCTTGCGTGTGCCTAAACATGGATCTGATCGATCAGCGGGCAGAGCAAGGCTCGAGATGAATTCCCTTGCCATGAGTGCCCTCCGTCTTGAAGTGGCAAAGATTTCAAACATGGGATTTATGAGCCAAAACCTGTGCTTTGAGTTATGATTGAAAATGAACTGGTAGCCAGTGCATTTGAAGACCCTGCTTTCCTCTCTGCCAAGGGCCACGCAAGGCAAATGAATGCTGACATAGCACATCCTGAAACAATTAGCTATAGCTCTACTGATGGCATTCTCATGCTGGGGGGAACACAGTGCAGGAATGCAATCCCGTAAATTGGGCCCCATCATTTGAGAAGGATGTGAAGGTACTTTAATGTGTCCAGAGGAGGGCAGCACAGCTGGGGACATGGAAGGCATGTCCTGTGAGGAGCAGCTGGGGGCTCTGGGTTTGTCTCGTTTGGAGAGAAGGGGGCTGAGGGGTGACCTCATTGCTCTCTGCAGCTTCCTGAGGAGGGGACGTGGAGAGGGAGGTGCTGGTCTCTTCTCCCTGGGATCCAGGGACAGGACTCTTGGCAATAGTTCAAAGCTATTCCCATGTTCTGCAGGCTTTTAGTGAGGAGGAGGCTGCAGCTGATCAGGCTGCCTCCAATCTTGCCGTCACCGATTAGCTCACTTGGTGACCATCAGGTCCCGTCTTGCATCCCTAACCTCCATGCACTCCATGAGCCTCCTGGATTGCCTACAGCTCACCATGCTTCTTTTCCAGCAGATGTCGGGGTAGTTGAAGTCCCCCAGCAGGACATGAGAGACTGTGAGCGCGATGCCTCCTGTAGCTGGAGTGAGAAGGCTTGGTCAATAGGCTCCCCTCAACTGGGTGGCCTTTGTTGCCTCAGTCTCTGATTCTTATCCGTAAGCTTTCAACCTGCTGTGGCTATTCTTCAGGGACAGCTCTTCACACTCTATCCATTTCTTGACGTAGAGAGCAACGCCTCCACCCCTTCTTCCTCGCCTGTCCCGTCTGAACAGCCTGTAGCCATCAGCAGCCGCACTCCAGTCAGGGGATTCGTCCCACCAAGTTCAGTAATGGCAACCGGGCCATTGCTTTCTAGCAGCACGGTGGCTTCCTCCTCCTCCTCCTCCTTGCTGCCCATGCTGCGTGCATTGGTGTAGAGGCACGTCAGCTGGGCTGTTGGCCGTGTCACCTTCTTAGAGGAACAGCCCTTACCTCCTTTGAGGTATTTCACTGGTGTTTCCCTGTTGGCTCTTAGTACCTCAGAGGTCCCTGACTCATCTCTGAAAGACTGAAAGAAATACGTGAAAAGTTAGCACAGCCTCTGTTCTTTTAAAAGAGAAGGGGGAGGGAGGTTTACTAGAAAAATTCATGGTATCTACCTCTGTAGCTCTCTGCAGGTTCAGAGCACAGAAGGAGACCCAACTAGTCTGCGATGCTCCTGCCAGGCACCACAGTCTGTTCACCGGCACCACTGGGAATCAATGCTCTCTACATTAAAAACTCGCAAAAACTTCCTACAGTTTTCCACTCAAAAACCCTCTACGGAAATCAGCAGCACCACTTAGGACTGCGTTTGGTTACGATGACATTTTTATTGTTCCGATCGTAAATGTCAAGTTTGATGGTCAGCAATCTTTTGAGAACGTTTGTCTGCGGCCTGTGATGGTCAATCGCAGGTGGCGACGGCAAGCTCAGGCACGGGTACTGAATGCGTCTGTCCGTTGCTTACTTTTTAGTCCGCCTCTCCAGAGCCTCTTTGGATTTGTCTTCCTTCTTCACTTCCTTGCATTTCTTTTCCAGTTTTGGATCACCAGAATGCTCGCTTCCGTCTTTTGCTGCTTTCTTTCGGGCGCGCTTTCATCCTCCTCTGCACAGGAGCGTTTCCTCTTTCTGTGGGTTTGTTTTTCACGTGCCTGGCAAGAGCCTGCAGCCTCTGGGTGAAGTGGCATTGGTGGGAGCACACGTTGTCCAAGTGAGTACTTCCCGGGCTGCTGGTCACCTACTGAAGCAGGATGCGAGCCTGCTCTGTGGCCGCTCACGCCGTGCACGCCTTCCCCTCCTGAGCTTCTGCTGTCACCAGGGCTCTTTCTCTTCCCGGGGGAAGAGCTGTGCAGGTTCCCACTGCCGTGGGCCAGCTGACGGTGAGCGCGCTTCCGCGTTTCCCGCACGTGGCAAGTGCACCTCCGCCTGGGAGGCGGCCACTCTGCTTGGCTTCCGTTCAGCTTCTCCCCCTCCTCAGTGTCAGAGCGCGCTCTCTTCCTGCCACAGTGCTGAGGGGGAGGTCCTGCAGAGCCCTGTGTTCTTCCCTTCCCTTGGATCCTCTGCATATTCTCTCCACCTTTTGGATTTCTCAATCCCACCGTGCCCCCAGAAAGGGGACTCTTCTGCACTCGACCCAGCCTCGCCACGGAAGTGCTCTTTGTCTCTTGCCGTTCAGCGCCTGCTCCGGGGGTCAAATTGTGGTGCCTGGAGAAACAACAGTGATCTTAGTCTAGGCTTGTTCTTGCAGCCTCCTCGTGGCTTCAGTCTCATCCTATCATTTTCCGGCAGCACTTGAGATGACACGCAGAAGCCTGAACCAGCACTAGAAGCTGGAAATTAGATCATGGTCTTCCAGCCACACCTGTCCCTTTCAGAGCAGTAACTCATCTTGACACCCTCTCGGACCTCCATTTTGCCCCTTGTCGCAGCTAGCCAGTCTCAGAGAGCAGGCAGCTAGCGATTTACACAAGCGCAACAGCTTGTTGCGGTGCCAAGCAAGAAGAGAGAAGGAAGGACCTGGCAAACTGCAGAACAGACAGAACTCAACTGCACAAACAGTCATTCTCTCCTAGGACAGAAAGCAAAACCCACCGGAGGCGAAGAGCAACAAGGTCAGGCACAGGAGAGGGAGCGTATTCCGAACACCCTTTCACACTTGCTATTACCTGGCATAGAAGAGCAAATAGGCGCGCTGGCACAGAACCGTCTCGATGTCACAAAGACCCACAGAGTCATCATCCATCTTGTACCACTGTCCATCACTGCTCTGCAAAGAAAGGCAACGCTATCTTTTCATGAACTGCAGGGGTTTTAAAAGAAAAACACAGACAGGACACCACCGACGGACACACGATACACCAACGCAAATCACAAAGGTGACTTTTACCTTTACGAAGCAGTAATAGTGTCCTGCCTGACAGCTGAAACCTTTGTGTACCAGGACGGCATACAAGGAATAGAGGAGTGATTCTCCAGGCGCTTCAGATGTGTACGCGCCAAGGTCCAAATATTCCGGATACTCCACAGCCTACAGAGACACCAAGAAGTCTCAGAAATTATCCTGAGAGCCTTTAGGAAACAGCCAGAGAAAACCTCGTCACCAAACACAGGCTAGAGGTCTAGAAATAGATCTTCTCAATTCGTCAAAAGCAGGTGTTGCCACTTCATCACTGAAGTGGCAGAAAACTCTTCTCGGCCAAACCAGCTCTTTACGAGCACAGTAGGAGCTTATCTTCACATTGGAACTTTCCTCTTACCACAAGGGAAAGAGCAAGGCACAGCTATTGCATTGACTTCTCTTAGGTGGCTGCACTCGATAGCCGTTTTGTGCAGATGCTAACAACTTCCAAAAAAGGATTCTGCTTTGGGAAAGGTCTCCTTCCAAGCAGACAAAGTCATAGCGCACTCGTATACATACCTTGCTAATCTTCCTGCCAGAGAAGGCATCGAATCTCTTCAAGCACACTGTCAGGACGTTGGAGGGACGATGTATTGTAAGCCTCTTGGACGCAGTGACCAGCTGTTCACACCCTGAAAACAAGCACAGACCCAACTGTGGCAACCTGTCTTCTCCCTGCTCCACCCCGCAGCCATGTAGGGTTGAGTTAAGGCTTGCTTTGCCCAACTGTCGAATGCACGTGTTTGCACTGCAGACCCCTTAAGCCCATACGCTCTCACTGAAGGTGGCTTCGGTCTAGGGTGGCTCACTTTGGAGAGCAGCAGGCGACAGTCTTTGCAAGGCAACAACTAGGCATGACACTGTTCAGAGAGCCAGCGGGGGCTGCTACTGCTCTGAGGACCCAGGTCTCCCAGACAGAGACACAAGCATCCAAAAAGCCTTGGAAATGAAACCGTCGACTGCTTTCTTGAGGAAGCTGCTGTTGCCAAATCACGCCAAATCGCTCTCCAGAGCACCTCCTGCCTTCGGCTCACCAACGTGTACGGGACGTGTCTTTTCCCTTCTGGCCATAGGGCTAGTTCAGTGGGCAGCGTCATAGCTAGGAAGGCTGACCACCTCCAGGGCAGACCATGCCAGGAATAAAATTCTCACCAAAGCTTTCCAAATATTCAGGCAGAAGGGGAAAGAAAAAGTACCCGTCTTAGAAACGGATGCATAATTTTCCAAATTCCGGAGGATTCGTCTGGATTAGTTTTGAGGGGAAGGAAAAAAAAACCCAACCCCCAAGCTGTCTCATGAGCGGGTTTCCCAATGAAGTCAAAACATAACTAGTGCTCCCAGCCGTGCAATCCCGTAGGCCAGGATCTCCTGGGAAGCTGTCATTAGGAATAATCTTACTTGCTACATTTGTAGCCGTTTTCCCCATCCAGCTGCTCAGGCCTGACAAAGTCTTCCAGAGCTCCGGTGACAGATGAGGCTGCCTGGGTGAGAAAGAAAGGAGAGCGCTGAGCTCCTGGAAACTCAGCATCCCACGGAATAGCTCCCCGTGTGGTACCAGCGTTATCCCAACAAACAGCCTCCCCTGGGCGGTACCAGAGTTGCCTGCGGTACGCGTGGTCAAAAATAACACAAGCAGACGCATCCGTCCAGCAATCAGACACTTGTTGAGGGAGTCCAGAGCAGGGCGGTACGACAGCGTCATCTTGGCTGTAGATACCATCCTTACTCTCTGCCCAGCTGAAACCCAGCACACAGCACAGGGAGGCCATTGACAGGGCTTCCACAGAAGGAGCACGGAAGCCCGCTTCCCTTCCCAACCAACACCAAGCTCTTGCGTGGTAACAGCCCACGGGTTCAAGTCAGCCGAGTTTGCTGGAGATAAACTAGGCCCCCTGCAGGGGCCTTGAAATAGTTTGCACTACCGTTTCAAAACATCTCACCTGGATATCCAAAGGAACATCCAGGAAGGCCTCGTAGGAATCGGAAACTGCTTTGCAGCTCAAGCACGTGACTAGAAGGCAAATCAAAATGCTCAGCGATGGGGGAAATCAGCTGTGCCGGTTGACGCTCTTCGTACCTACTACGCCAGTCACACAAACAGCCATTTATCACAGGCAGGCAGAAGGGCACCGACAATTCCAAGGAGAGCGACAGTTATGGAAAAGTACCTCTGGATCTCAGACAACCCCCAAAGACTTGATGGACAACGGTAGTTGATTGAGAAGAGATGTCCCAGCTGGAAAGAAATGGTGAGGCAGACAGTTATCTCCACCAGGAGTTTTACTTGGCCTGAAAACCCTGGGCATAGGTTTTCCTGGACGGGAGTACATGAAGGAGTCCAAAGGGCTCAGGAACATTGGAAAGGTAATTTGCTTGTGCTTACTCGCTCCTTCCACTCAGACAAGCGCTCTGCATGGCGTCGACAGTATAGCGTAAGAACTCGTGGGCGTCCTCCTGCATGCCAAGCTGGAAATGTTCTCCTATTCCTAAGAAAGAAGAATTTAGTAGTGCTTTCCTACCAGAACAGGAGAGAACGTGTCAAAGCACCTGAAGTGACTTACGTGTGAGAGCACTGACGACAGCCCAAGGCTGGACGGTGCTGGCTGAGGAACGCAGGACGCTGTTAACGTGCCCTTCCATTCTGCACATCATGCAGAAGCCTTGCTGACGACCTGAAGAGGGAGGGAGAGAGGGAGGGAAGGAAACAAGCTTCTCAGGTTAGCAAAATGCCCGTAGCAATGGGAAACCTAATGGAGATCTGGCAGTTATGAGAACAGTCTCCACTCCTCCTCTCCCAAGGTGCCAAGGTCCCAACAAGCCCAGGACATTTTAGTGCGTAGAAAACTTTCTTCAGGGGGCTGCTTAAGCGACAGAAGTTTTCTGTGCAGTAAGCAAGGAGGGTTTAACTTGCAGGAATAGGGACCAAGACCCGGGCTAGAAAGAGGTGCCTTTCTGAAGATGAACACACCTAGATACGACAAGTGGCTTCTAGGCTGGAGTGTTCAAAGAACACCAGCTCGGGGGGTTGAGCAAGAAGGGCTGCTGTCCTCCTGAATCAAATTCCAGGTTCTGGGCATCCTTGGGAAGTGCCCAACAGATTGACAAGGAGATGTTAATCAAGGTACTCACACGACTGGCTGTGCTCCCGAGAGAGCAGGTAGTTGGCCAGAGGGGGTGTGTACGTCAGGCACTGCAGGACGGAGTTGAGGAAGCACGTATTGCCCAGGTTGGTGAGTCCCGCTCCAGCTCCCCGTCGTCGCTGCCAGGCCATGCAAATCTTCTCCATGGGAAAGAGGATCCTTTGTGGAGGAGCCTTTCCCTCGGCAATGACTGCAGGGAAATGGCATTTGGAAAGAGATGAGAAGAAATTGCTGCATGAAAGCCTATTTTAGCAGCCGAGTTCTGTACAGGAGCACCCAGGACAACCAGCTCTAACCTCCAACACAGAAACGTCGCGGGAAGCCTAACACTGCCATTGAAATTTGCTGGTCAAGAAACACTTTTGGAAAACAGCCTGTTCCCCCGCTTACTTTGGCCAAAGTCCAGCAAACCCGCAGTCTCATTTCTGTGCCTCGGCCTACCTTCCTTGCCCTCTAGAGTCTTGAACTGGATTAGCAGGCCAAGCCTTCCCTTTTCCTGATTGTAACTTGACAAAAACAAGCAAGTACCCAGCACAGAAGCTAACCCTACTGATGGCAGAGCTTTCTAGGAGCAATGGCATCTTTCAAAGTCTTGTGCACACTGGCAGAGGAGTGACAAAACGTGTTTTCCGCTGTCTAATAAAAAACTCCTGGGTAAGTCTGGCTGCTACCAGGAAACGCCCCAGGATTCACTCCACGTTGTCAGCACATCAGCATTCAGGGAAGGAACACCAGACACGTCCCTTGCCTTTGGGGATTCACAAAGCCCAAGCCTGCTGGTGAAGCCGTTACTCACAGGAGTCGTTCCCCATGGCGGCCATCGCTCCTCTCAGGAACAGAGGGGAAAGCTCAGGATGACAAAGGATGTCAGGAGGCACGCCAGAAAGAGAAGAGCCACACCAGTCCCGTCCCCTGATTGCAAAGAAGAATTGTAGCTCAACAAAATGATTTTTTTAAAAAAAACCCTCAAACAAAACCCACAGAACAGCATCCGCCATCAAAACTGTTTCAGTGGTACTTGTAACAGGTGCAGAGCTGCAGGCTGACCCCCTTACCATCACTGTCACAGGGCCACAATCCACAGCAATTTCAAAGGCCCTTTTGAAAGACTCCAATCATGGCACCTTCTCTGAAGAGGACCTGCTGCTGACCTCTTGCCACCGTTAGCAGCAGAGCCCTCTGGCTCTCTAGCCCACACTTTCCCACCTTGTAGGCAGGAGCAACCGGCTTTCAGCTGCTGCTGCTTTAACGGCTGCAGTTGCCGCGCTCCTTTTCTGTCACCCTTCCGACTGCATCAGTCGGGGTGGGCTTCTGGTGATTCTAGGCTGACCCAATGCCTCGGGCTACGCTGCCACCCCGCTACTTACCTGCACTAGCTTATGGCAAAGAAAGGAGGATTAGCAAATAGGAACTCTACCCATAGAGCTCTAGTTCTGGCCAGCCTAGAAAGGTGCAATAGCTCAGCCTAGGGCTCGGAAGGTATAGAACAGCCTCTACTTTTATCCTGTATCTACCTACTCTACCATCTGGCCTGCAAGTCAAATCAGAATTACCTTTGAAAGAGGATGGAAGTTGGCGAGAAGTGGCCAGTAAGCGATAAACGCTTGGAAAAAAGGAGCCACACAAGTAGCAAAGGAAGGAGCCGAGTTGTCCCGAAGGCCAGCTCAGCCCAACTAGCCTTCACTGGCCTGCTCGTCAGGATACCAAGCCCTGGCCAGGTGAGCTCACAAGCGCTGGGCGGGTGCCGCATCACTGCCCCTTTGTGACACGGGGCCCCACGGGGACGCACCGTGGCCACACGGCCGCCACAGACCGAGCAGCTCGCGTAGGCAGCAGCTGGCAGCCCTCGGGCTTCCCCACACACTGCTGCTGAAGGGCTGTTCGTCGCCCGGCAGAGCTCCCACCTCTTCTCTGAGCCGCACAGCCAGACAAATCAAAACCTGGCCAGGCCTGTAAGTGTTCCTGCTCACAGCTTTGGCCGGCACATTCGGGTTCCTAAGGGTTTCTTTTCTGCTTCTCCCAGGTACAGGACTGTGTCCGTGAGACTCACGTAGCAAAGCACCCGCTCTCTTACAGGTTCATTTCCAAGGAATTTTATCTGCCCCCCACGATACAGCCACAGGCTGACTCGGAACTAGCGCTACCAAAGAAACGCCCTCAGCAACTGCGCTGGGTTGCCCTTGCCTGGCTGCCAGGCCCCCAGCCAGCCGCTCTCTCACCCTGGAGCTCCCAAAAAACATTTCTGGGCAGCTTTTTTAGCATCTGGTTTAACACCTTGGCCCGCTCTGAGGGCAGCCAGTATTGCTTCTGCCCTGACGCGCAGCTGGTTGTTATTCCTGCCCCACTTCAGCTGGCTGCTTTGGCCCTTGCCCCGCCTGCATCATCTGCTTTTCCCCAGGCCTGCTCGGGGCAGTTAGTTTTACTCCTGCCAAGCTCGGGACAGTTACTTGGGCTCCTGCTCCGCTCGGGGAGGCTTTCTCTTTTCATCCTCCACTTGGAGCAACCAGTTTAGCCACAGCCTTGCTCGGCTGGCTTATTTTCATCATGCCCCTCTCAAGATGGCTGGTATTTTCCCTCTCTTGCTTGAGGGGGAGGCTCCTTTTGCCCCTTCTCCACACAGGGTACCTGCATTTGCCCTGCTCGGGTGGCCCTTTATGCCCCTGCCCAAGGTGGGGTGCCTAGCTTTGCTCCTGCCCCGCTTGCAGCATTTAGGTTTGTCCCTGCCCTGCTCATTTTGCTCCTGCCCCCATCCCGCTCCCAGCGGCCACTTTGGCCCCGGCCACAGCAGGACTACCAGGGCTCCAGAACCATTTCCCTGGCACCAGCCACCGGCCGAGCCCTGTATTTAATGGTCACCCAACAACCTCGCCTTCCGTGACAAAGTCACCTTTGCTTCCAAGCCTCCTCTAGCACTGCTCCTCCAGCTGCCGTCTGGCATTCACAGGGGCAAAGTTACCTCACTGCTGGACTCGTTACTGGGTCGGCACTCAGGAGCTGGCAGCGCCCGATGCCACCCAGGGAAGCAGAGGATCCTGGCAGCCGCATGTCGAGCAGGGTGCGTCCGCTCCTCACTCACACACTTTAGCTACGGCTCTCGTGCTTGGGCAGCGTGGCATTTGTTACCCTTCACAAAATGCCACGGCAGGCGGGCTTGCTTGGATGAACGTGGCGGAGGAACGCCTGTGCCCCAAGAGGCTCCTTTTACGGAAGGCATCTTGGCCATAAGAGGACCTGGCCAGAGTTTTTTCTTATTTGACTTTTTAGTATTATTCCTCCCAAGATGCCTGGTGGATAAAAAAAAAAAGGCAAAAAGGAGAGTAAATATCTATCTATCTATCTATCTATATCTATATCATTGCTGTTATTAGTAAAGGCACAAGTAGCCTGACCAGAAGCAGCTGCCAGGGCTTCCAGGCTCTAGGAAGCTCGGTCAGACCTGTGCAGACAGTGTCTGCCCTCATTAGACGTTGCTGACATTGGAAATGCCAACTTGCGAAGCTCTCTTCAGACTTGATACATTGCCCATCACTGTGGTATCTAACAGTGCTTTGACAGAGATAAACAAAAACAGGAGTGCTCTAACTTTGCTATCTTTTTTTGACTCCAGAAGCTGTGGCAGCGATGCAAAGCTTGATGCTTTGGAAGTGTCTTTCTTCTTCAAGAATAAATACTGTGTGGGTGGATTTCAAACCCATGTTGGGTCACCTGAGGAGGATCTCCTTGGCCAAGAAGTTTTGCCACCTCTGTAGCTCTCTGCAGGTTCAGAGCACAGAAGGAGACCCAACTAGTCTGCGATGCTCCTGCCAGGCACCACAGTCTGTTCGCTGGCACCACTGGAAACCAACAACTTTTCTAAACACAGCAGTGACCGTGCAGCTGAGGAGAGGATCTGCCTCTTGGCTGTCACTGCCTGCTGCTTTGCACCATCCCAGCGTTTCACTCCCAGAACCTCAGTACCACCTCCAGTGCCACAACAGGGCAGCAGGAGGGGGCTGCTCTTCAGCCCTCTTGCAAGACTCCAGCTTTCCACCTCTCTGGCCTGGTTTCCAGGTGCCGCTCTTCATCTCGATGTGCTCACAGGAGGTGGAGCATCAGCGCCTGAAGTTGTGTGGTAGCTTCCGGGCTGCCTCATCTGCCTTATGTCTTCTCCCTCTTGGATGACCTTGTCTGCTGGCTGCAGCAAGGCTGCTGGCAAAGTCCACCGTGGAAAGACAACAGAGTTGTGCCTCTCTCTGCCAAGCAACGGGGTAAGGAAAAATTCCTTCACCAAAAGGGTTGTCAAGCACTGGGACAGGCTGCCCAGGGCAGTGGTTGAGTCACCATCCCTGGAGGCATTTAGAAGACCTGTAGATGGATGTGGCACTTAGGGACCTGGTTTAGTGGTGGACTTGGCAGTGTTGGGTTCACAGTTCGACTTGATGATCTCAAAGGTCTTTTCCAACCTAAATGATTCTATGATTCTATCAAGGAGGTGCTTGTGTCGCTGGGATGGTATTTCAATGAGCCATTGGTGCTGCTGTTGGCACCCAAGCTGATGGCATGTTTGCAGCAGCTGGGGGATATCAGGGAGGGGGGACAGTGCCCCCAGCAGATGGAGGCTGACCAGGTGAAGAGGGAGCGCATGGGGTGGTGGTGGATACAAGGGAGGTGGAGGCACAGGCACAGAGGCTGGTGTCGGTGCTGGTAGAGTTGGGCCCTCAGTCCTTTGGCACATTTGCTGTGTAGGTGTCCTCCATTTGACCTTCTAAAGAAACCCCAAAAGGTGTGTCACTGTTTGTTACACTCTGCCCTGATTTTAAAGAGGAAAGCGAATGAAGCAGGAGCACGGTGGTGAGCACTTCTTGTTATCAGCTCAAGCATCTTTCTCCCTGCTTTCTGTTCATTTGAGACTACGCTCATTTCTTCATCCTCATAGGTGCCTTCCACATCCTCCCCACCAAGAGTTCCCTCAGGCTCCTCTCTTATACGCAGCTTTGCCACTGTGGATGGAGGCTGCCCATGCTTAAAAGAGACTCCCATCTCCCACGTGCCAAGTGCCCACCACTCCGCTGCCGCTCCTTCATACACTTCGTACTTCCCCCTTCTGATCTTCCAAGTACTGCACAGATATTCACTAATCTTCTCTCAATTGGCTTTTACCTTCTTCCACATACGCTTCCTATGTTGTTGCCTCATGATGATGTATTTGGCCTGTTCTTGTCCCTGAATTGCTATTTTCTTGCTTACTGAATTTGAGATTTTAGACAATCTGTGGGATGGATCCTGGGTTTTGCTGTGATTTGTCTTTAAGATTTCATAAACACAACGCACCCTTACAATCTACCTACAACAAATATATACCAAAAGGAAGGATTAACTTGACACTGCACTAACAGATAAAACAGATCCTCGTACTCCAACCGAGAGAAAGCAGCCTGGCTATTTGAGATGACTAACGTGAAGAAATTCAAAACTGTCATAAAATAACAGCATTGACTTTTGCAACAATTTGCTCAATCAGTATCAATTGAGTTGTTAAAAAAAGAATGTTGGAGCCTGATTTCTGTTGGGAAATCAGTTTCTTCAGCCCCATTCAGCCAGTAGTCAAAAGGGTGGCTTTCCACCTGATCCTGTAATTATATTTAATTTTTACATGTAATTATGGTTTCCTCAAAAAGTGTTCACTTTTCAGAGTCCTCTCTTCAGTCACATACCGGAGTTTTATTTTAAATAATCTTACTGCAAGCAGAGATCCCCTTTGTTAAAGCCAATTCAAATTAAGCCATTTCAAAATTAATTACCATTTGTTTTCTCCGCAACTATCTGTGCACACTTCTTTCATTAGAGATCAGCTGTTGTATAAGTTATGCGTTACAGCCTCCTTTAACAGGTTACCAGTAGGAATTTATTGAATTTCTGTGGAACACTTACAGTTCCCAGCCTGGTCGGCCACCTGCTGAGGGAATTGTACTGGAATTGGATGACCTTTTGGAGTGGGGAGGGGAAAAAGAAAAAAATCCCACTCAGTTCATCTGAAGATCATTTTTTAAAAGACATTCTAAAGTTACAGGTACTTACTAGTTGTGGGTATTGATTGTCCCTGGGGGCCCAGAAGACTTGGTAGTGCTTCTTGTCTTGGTAGAGGAACCCAGCAGCCCTTGTGAATAAAAGCAAACAGTTGGAAAATAAGCTCTACGAAAAGACAAGACTCACTGCCTCTGTTGAAATAAAAGTCACCTTCTCTTCCAACAAACGGCTGATTGACAGAGAGGAAGATTTGCAAAGTTCACCGGCCATCACCGGAGCAGCAGGAGGCACGACAGTCATGAGTGGTGGCGGCGGTGGCGGCCGCTGGTGCTGTTGCTGCCGAATCTGCCTACGGAGCCCTTTTTGTGTAGCCAGTTCCATTTCTGAAGTTGTTCACAGCCTAGAGGCAGAAAAGCATTAACAAAAAGGTAATAGGAAACTTCAGGAGATATAGGAACAAAAGCCTCCACAATGCTATCAATCCTAAAATAAATCAACATACAGACACAAGCACACATGACATTAAACACTGGTATTAATGATCGGTAACTCCGAGTATCTGTATTTAAAGTACTTCAGTGTTAAGACTGAAATCGAAAGGGAGGCAAACATGTTAAACAAAAGTGTCACCTGAATTTGCCAGATTGTCTCTAAAGAGTTGTAAGCTTCTGTGTAACAACAGATAACGCATTTGAAAAGTAAATTTAGCCTTATTCAATTTAGCCTTGCTTCAGGAGACGTCAATTAATATTTTCTTCCTTCAGCTTTTTACATATAGACCTTTCTTACAAACAGTTCATGTAAAAGCCATCCTGTTATCTGGCGTAGGAGCTTGTTGGCAATGAAAGCATCGGGAGAAACATCTGTTTGATGACACGTTGGGCAGGTGTGTTCCTCACATTCCAGCAATGCTGTTCTAATACCTGTGTGCAATTAGAATCATCAAAGTAGTTTTTAGCCAAACTAAGGACATTCAGGGGGTTCTGATCAATTATAAAGCCACATATGTGATTAATGGGTAAATAGGGTCTTGAATTGAGAGCATGAAGCTATAGATGTTCAACAGTGTAAAAAATTGCTCGTATGCAGCAAATAACTGTACGGCTTTGATATTTCACTGCTGTAACATTTGAAGATGCAGAGTAGGCCATGTCTTGATGTTTCCACTAGTCTTTTTTCCACTATCTAGTACAATGAGAAGTCACCAACATCAGGGCTAATGAATAAAACACATCTCAAAAAACCATTAGTAGGTTTGAGTTCTGAAGCTTTTAACCAACTCTCCCGTGGAGAAGAAGGTGGATTAAATGCCCAACTCCCCGCTTGTTGCAGAGCACAGTAAGTCACCAGAGTTGGCTCTATAATTGTGTATGAGAGAAAGGGCTGTGGGCAAACTAAACGCATTCGATATCTGATACTGTAATCACCTGCGCAGTTACGCACTCTTCTCATACTCGTCCTTCCGCATGCAAAGAGGATTTAACTACATACGTGGAAAGGGAAAAAAGCTTTTCTGCTTTTCCCCTTTATACGAGAAGAGTCCTTTCCTATTCAGGCTCTGCTTAAGTATTAAATAGAACTGGTGACAAAGTAATGCTGTTGTCTCCTGTTTCTGCTTTCAGAAGATCAGACGCGATGTTTTGAATTAACAACCATGGGAGTCACACTTACATTCGTCACAATAACTGTTTCCACAGCAGGGAGTAACAGCTGCATCGGTCATTATATCTTTACAAATGAGACACAGCAACTCATCTGGAATAGGATCATCATCATCATCAGAGGAGGAGGAGGAGGAGGAGGAGGAGGAGAAAGAAGGTTCCTCTGGTAAAAAGGGAGGCTTTTCCTTCTTTCCTCTCGCATAAGCTTCCCTGGGGGGGGTTGGGGGAAGGAAAAAAGTTTAAGATGGGTCAAGGAAAACTTTTCCAAGCTTTGGATTTTGTCCAAGGAAGAGAATAGATGGAATTCTTCTCACTCCACATTAGCTTTCTAAAACGTAGGCCTTTAGTTTAAACTACTTTTCTACAGCCTCAACACTAGAAGAGGGAGGGGGGAACAATTTTCCTTCTGCAGAACTCTCCCATTCATTGGATCAACTAAGAAATTAGCTCAGACTAGAAAAATCATTTTTCTGACAAGTAGAAATCGGGTGAAATTAATCCCACCTCTCCTTTGCCAGAGGGTAAATGTAAATTGCAGGCTCAGGACCAAGTTAGTCTCCAAGTAATTACATTTTAGAAATGGAAGAAGTCTATGTTACAGCTTCTACAAAAGGAGATCCGTGACAGAAAAACAGAAGTGCTACCAAGTGCATTTTAAAGCAGCCACTCTTGTCAGCACACAGCAGTATTTTCTTAGATTATAGCAACAGGAAAACTCGAGTGTTTCACACATGGGATTTGATAAAAGTCAGAGCGGGAGGAAATCTCAGTCCAACGGCGATTTGTTAAATTTTGCAAGGAGCCTTTGCAACATCAAACAGAAGCAAAACGAGCTTTCAGAGAGGACGACTCCACTGCAAACACCACTGAAATGTTTTGCAGAAATACAGGTTCTTAGCATACCACAAGTTTAACCAACTTCCAGGGGCATGAACAGGAGGACCACCCTACTGTAATATTAGAAAGTATCACAGAGTTTAAGGTTAAGATGCAATGACAATGCTTCCTCCCCCATAGCTACAGATGCTGGCCAGCTCGGTTGCATCACCACTCAGACATTTACGCACAGTTTCTCTCGATCGCTTTTTGATCAGTCCCATTAATTCCATACTTACCCATTAAGACTTGGCATTGCATATTTTCCAGTGCTTGTCAGCATAGCACCCTTTGCATTGGGATCTTTAACCTCCATCATGAAACTCCTTGGAATTCCTGTGCTCTTTTTAACTCTCGGAACAGACTCAAAATTCTTGTCCTGTTAAGAAAAGAAATGCAGATATATCTCATCTTAAGGCCCACACTTAAAATGACATGTCCATGATTATTTTAAGCAGCAAAAGCCTTTCATCCTCTCCTCTTACCTAGCATCAGAGTTGCTCAACTAAAATACTTCTTTGCCTAAGTGAATATAGCCGGGATGTTCCAAAGGCTTGAGCAGTGTTTTGAACTCATTTGACATTCTTTGGCTTAACTTCAGGTTCCTTAAGGGTGAAATATCCCTTAGCTCACCATCCACTCAGAGAAGAGACACAAACCCGCTCCTCCTCGAAAGTGCAATTCAGAGTGAGAGCTTAATTCAGTGCTCTGAATCAGCCACCGGAGAAACTTCTATTCACCACCTATATACGAAGGTTGAATTCATACCTCATGCACACATATTCAGTGAGTAACATTAAATGGCATGGCTACTCAACTAGAGACTTGTGTCATTAAAACACGCAACTATTCAACAGATGGGGTCAACAGAAACATCGTGGTTTTATACAAGATACTAAAAACTGTCAGCTGTTGTTAAAAAGAGTTAAAAACTGAAAAATGTCCAGTAACATTGAAATATAGAAAAATATGCATGCAAGTTCACAGAGAAAGATCGATGAACATATTTAATGTCTATGACGTGGAAAAAGAAAATTTTACATTTATCATTCCAGCTGTTCCTTGAATTTTGAAGGGCTTTGCAACATTGCCATATAAGCTCTCTCTTTCAGTTTTCTTGAAATAAACTCAGCAGTGTTTATTGAGAACTCAGGCTGAAGTGCACTTTTTCCACAAGGAAAAAGGGTAACTCTCATCTTGCTCCTTTTCCAGCCTATTGGATTATATTATGCCACAAGCCGCAGCTAAGCTTACACTAGGAAAACATTATCAGAGAGACACGTGAATCACTGCTTATTATGTCTTCAGTTGTTGAAAAATGTAGAACAAAATTTCACAATGTCAACAGAACAGCTCTCCTCAAGAGGTCACTGAATTGATCAGAAGAGAGATTAAAACCCTTCCTTGGAAAAAGCTCTTGTCCTTTACGACCTAATGCAGTGGAAGAACTCAAGGGAGCAGTGTTAGCAGATGCTGGGCAAAAAAATATCCGCTTGCAGAAGAGGATTCCTCACTCCAGTGAATCATTCCTGCTCTATAGGTTTGGGAAAGCACATACAACATGACTGTACTACTAACTCAAGAGCTCTTGAAAATGTGCCTTTGGAGAGGAACACCCAGAGCTGGAAAAAGAGACCTTCTTTCCACTGCAAGTCTTACCAGAGGATTCAGCTTCCCTTCTTTTCAGAACATTTTGTACCTAGTTCTGTTAGAAAGGAAGCCTGGTCAAGTATTTTGAAGCTTCATGCTCCATATGCCACTCTTTCTCGCACGTGGAAAAACAGGCCTGTGTTCTCTCATGGCAGGCACATCCACTCTCATTTTGTGGTTTTCCAGAAGCAAACACGGAATTAGGAAAGCTCTCTACTGGACTCGGGCATTAAACGGGCTAGTATTGACCAGTACTGAAACAGAACAGTTCATAAACTATTAATTAGCTCATGTATTTTTTTAGGAATCAGTTATTATACAGCCTGCAGGCAACAGTCTAATTTGAGAGCTAACAAGAGAGTAAGACAATGAAGAAATACTCAAAGCAGAAGCTTTTGTGCATCCTTTTTTAAAAATCCTTGACTAATTTTGATTTTGCTGCTTTACTGTTCAACTGGCCAGCTTTCCAGTGATTTATTCCTACCACACTATGACCCAGGTTCTGCTTTGAAACACATACAGAAATATGTGTCTTAAAAACCAAAACAAAACAAAAGCCAAAACACAAGCCCCACACTTTAGACCAAGACCTGAGTTAGCTTTAAGAACAAAGCTAATTGTGTCTCCAGCACCAGAAGCACCTGAGGCTGCACTGCTTTTCCAGGGTGGGGGGAGAGAGAGGATTTGTCAAGAGAGAGGCAAGGCTTCCACCCTCCCTATGCCTACCCACAACCCGAATCAGGTACAGTCAGAGCAAACAAAAAGGGAATGGGTTTGTTTTGTCTTTCATTTCCTTTAATTACTTCTAACACTAAGTCTTCCCTCCCACTCCAGGATTTTTCCTTTTTTTTTGGTTGGTTTTTTGTTTTTGTTTTTTTTTTTTTTTTTGTCTTTTTGAGATATCTGTGTTAGCTCATGGTAAGCTGCTACTTAGAAATGTAATACAGACATGCCAGGGAACACACGAGGCTAAAAGAATGTTAACTCTCTTGATGAACATGTGATTACTGTTTACATACATGCTAGAAAACAAAGAGAAAACTAACTGTTTTCAAGAAATACAAACCCATCTGAATTAGATCAAATACTATAAACGTGGTTTACACCAATGCATTGCATTAACTGCTAGGGTCACCGGGCCAGTTCAACTAACTCAAACTCACAGTGAGAGGCATTCATGTCCAAAAAGGAATTTGAACCAATCAGTGATGGAGTTACGGATGTCAGACTTAGACCTACATACAAAAAGGTTTCAATTTTAAGTTGGTTGTATACCATTTGCCGAGAATCAGAGGCTGTATTCTTCACAGAAAACAGACGCTGAGCTCACAGATGTCTAGGTTAAGTTATCCTAGCAGCTTATCAAGTGATCAGGTCCAATGATCCAGGGTTAGAGTAATGCCTCACACCATTTGAGTGAAGAAAAAGCAGTTATACTTAAAATAAAGATGAAAAGTAACAAACACCACATAGTAAGTTTTCTGATAGTTTAGGGAATGTGGAAATTTATTGGTATACATAAACTCTTCTCTCTTGGTACATTCAGTGCAACTAAAAAAAAACCCCAAAGTCCCATTTCTACTTTGTCACAAATTACTCTCACACATACAGATATAGAACACCACAGTGCAAGAGAAACTCCTCAGGTATTTTGTCTCTGCTGCAGAAGTATCAAAAATATGGAGCCTGTACTCGAGTTTTGTGTTCTTAAATAATCAACCATCAAAATATGAAGGAACCTTTAGCCAGTCTGTATATCCCTAGTACTGCAAATAGGTAGCAGACACAGTACTTAATTTCTAAGAAAGAACAGCGATAGTCTAGACACTTCAAAGTGCAAGTTTCCTTGAGTGAAAAAAGATCAGTCATCTGGCAAAGAAATAACAAAACTGTCAGCAGCATCGTCTTTAGAACAGTGTTTCTTTGTGCAAGCCCAAGCCCTGTGTTCAGACATCTACCACGCTTAGCCATGAGAGTGCCAAAATACAAAACGTGCCAGGTCTCTCCACCATTACAGCATACATTCCTCATTCCCAAACATGAACCGCTCTACCAGTTGTTTCTGCATTAATTCCAGCTGAAGGAACACACAGCTCATCTGCCTGGTTCATTTTCAAGGCTAGAACAGCAGTGCCATTCTCCCCTTGTCCCCACATGCAGGCATTTATCTGGTCTTTGATGCTAGCAGCATCTCTCCCCTCATTTCAGGGCAGCGTTACAATACCAGGAGAGGGTGCCACCCAACCAGAAATGGAAGGTGCATTGACAAGACAGCACTAAGCATGCCTATTTCAATTAACCCCCAAAACAAGGCCTTGTTTAGGAGCACAACGCTGTGGCATCCAGAATTACTCGGGGGTGCCTAAAAGCACTGCAACAGCTACCACAGTAATATGCCCAAAGTTAACATGCAGAGCCACGTAAAATCAGGGTTTTTCGCTTGCGAAAGGTTAATGGGCACCAGGATGCTGCTGTACTGTTTGTCTGAGACACACTGTAACTCATCGGTCTACTTTAGTTATTGAGAACCAGCATTAGAAAGACATGGCAAAACCACAAGCTAATAATGTCTACTCACTCTGGCGGAGAGGCATGTCTTTGAGAAGGATGGAAAACACGACCATCAAAAAATGCTAATGGAGCTGACATACAACTAGACTGTATGAAAACATCAACGACAGCAATAATCCTGTAGTCAGGATCGCATTTGAATATCTGTAGTTTTAATCAATACACCCCAGATCTGGGGCCTAAGAGCACCTGCCATACCCCGCCCCCTCCCCCAAACGCAGTAGTCAAACACTGACAATCAGACTCTTCTGAGATGGGAACAAATTACAAGTTTACACTACAGTGCGTATCTGTCTTTCCTCTAAAAGCAATACAAGCAAACACATTCTAATAAGGAATCTCTCCACCTGCAGCAAACAGGATCTACAACTCAGCGCTCAGAAAAATCAACCCCAAGAACAAACCCAACAGAATCATCTTAGAAGTTACCGTTGTTGGAGTTCGAACCCCATGTCCCAGCAGGCCTAAAAATGTCAGTCTCCTTTGGGACAGATCCATTAAAATCTACCCCAGGACAACAAAAACTAACAGCAGCTTTAACGAGAAAGATACAATGCAAATGCCTCTGTAAACTAATATCCATAAAAAAGTGAACACACGGAAGCCCCTAACAAAGAATACAACGCTTTATGGATACTCACGTAACAGATGTTCTGCTGGCAGCTTCAACTCCTCCAGCAGGGATTCTTCTATCAATGACCGATGAGTTCTTTGGAATCAGGGCATTCTCATCTGTGTATTCTGAAAACAACATAAATACAGAAAAAACATTAGTCAATTTGTAAGAATGTATGTTAGTATGTCATTACATAGCACTTCAAAGAATCCCTTTACAGAGAGAAAAGCAAAATTTCATAGGTAACACAGCACTTTTATCGTCTCAACACACTAACAGTACATTTCAAGAAATCTTCAGGTCTGAGAATCAACTACAAGCAGCAAAATCTTTTGCATTTTTGTAAAATCATTTGAATGCCAACAGCAAAGTGGTCTCAAAGGTCACTACAGGAGAGTCTGCTAACGCATGAGGTTCTTTCCTGATCTAGCTTAAGTTGCTTTTGCTTCCGTTGGGCTACAAAACCAGTAGAACTCTGGAGAAAAACAAACCACAGCGAAATCTCACCTGCATAAACCAGATTCTAAAGCCTGACTAGCTTGCCCTGCAACAAAAAAGGCACTTAGCTAAAGCATGAAAACTCTGCGCCATTGCTTTCATGGCTGTTAACTACAAACGATTCACCTGTGCTGCTCGTGCTCATGACTGACAGCACACAGAAGAGAGCCTGCCATCGCTGGCTGTTTCCTGGAGCTTAATCCATCAACAACCACACTTCTCAGCTGCTCAGGGCTTCACATTTAGATGGAAGTAACTTGTAAGAACATCTCTTAGAAAAGACAGGTCAAGAAATCCAGATCAAATTAAAAGGAGGCAAGCTGAAATGCATCATTCTTGAGGCACAGGCTTTTTGAAGGGAATTCTGCCTTTACAGAACATGCCTCGATAGGAAGCATGGAAGAGGGGACACACCCCTCTCCCCTTTTAAAAAGAGGCCCAAACCATCTGTTTTGCCCTCCCAGCATCTTAGACAAAGTCCATCATATCACTTTGCCACTGATATTTAAAATCCTGTTTACTTTTAGCTTATATTAGCATTGCTTCTATTATTAGATTTTCATTAGGAAAAGTAACAATTACTGAACTGTCAAAAAGTTAGAGTACTCGGAAAAATCTGAAAAATCAGTTGGTGGTGAGCAATTGTTTTCAGTTGCGCTACTTCTTTTTCTTGGGTTTTATTTTCCTCTCTCTGTTGGGTTTTTTCTTCTTTCTCAACCCTATCCCACCAGGTTTTGTTGTTACCATCATGTTAATGACACAATAGATCCTGCCAAACCTACAACCTGCAAAACCTGAAGACCAACTTATGCAAGACATGTTCCAGAAATTACTACCAGCACAGAGAAGCATTTGTATCTATCTTGTTCTGTCCTTGCCAAAACTGCTGGGCGACCTGTCATCAGCCTCGGTGACTAACAGCAGGCAAGACTCGCTCCTCTGGCTGAGCTCAGATGCAGCTATTTCGGAAAGTTGTGCCTTGTTATTTTGGGAAAGCATTTCAAGGAAATGTTTTTAATACCCTGGAATGGAAAGACTAAGCATGGCAATCTCACTCCAAGTTCCAGCTCTGCCAGAAATTACAGGGTTTTTTTAATTCTTTCTCTTTCCACCAAAAGGGCGGCCCTTAGTTCTGAATGCAAGATGACTTACCTGGGGTATACAGACAGCCCACAGAAAACTGGGAAATGAGTCTGTGATCACTTCCATCCCCATTCCCTGGCACTGCAACACTCCTTTCCCACTCCTTTCCTCACCAGCACTCAGGCCTTACACACTCTGCGTAACATGCACAAGACGCTGACTTCGCCAGGCATTGCCCAAATCACCTCCTACTTGACTTCTGATCAGCTCAACTACTGCCACAGCCTTTTCTGTCCTTATGTGCAGTCTTGCCCCATTCTGACCCACTCAGAAAGCTCCTACAAGGATCATCTCACTCACTGCCTTCATCACAACTAACAGTCTCCATAACACCCTGAAGTTGTTTCCCTCACTTGACACATACAGCTAACATGCCATTTCATGACTTAGCCTCCTCCCTCATGTTACTTCCCACCAGCTCCTAATTACATGTCCTGAGAGCAGCTGCCACCGACTGTCACCTGCTACACACCAACAGGAACAGCACTGTCTTCTCCCCTGGCCACTTCCATGCTCTGGAGGTGTTCACACACCCCTGGCAGCTGGCCTTACTGCCTGAAAACCCCTGCTGTGCTGCTCAAGGCCATGAAAACTGTCACGCTGCGGCTGTACCCACATCACTGTTCCTCATTCTGAGTGACACTGCCCATTCCTCTGTATCCCCACCTGCCCACAGCCCTCTGTCGTTTTCAATCCTGTAAGCATTTTGGAAAAGCACACTTTTATTTTTGTAATACCTGCTTTGACCTCCCTACAGGACAGGCCCAGAGTCCATGACTATGGCTGGTAAAGTCCGTAGCAATACAGAATTGTGTAGGGATGAAAAATGCCCAGTAGTTCAGCTCATTTCACTTGTTTAAGCCAAGGCTTTTGGCTAGAACACAGCCAAGAAAATTTAAAACCAGAACTAACCTACACTCCCTCCTTGATTGGCACCTCTTTCTTTCTTCATCAGTTCTTTGCATTTCTTTAGTTCCTGGGCAGTACATATCAAGAGTTGCCTGTTTAAAAGAAACAAGAGAGATCAGTCACAGATATGGAGAAAACCTGCCAATCACATACAGGGTGCCTACACAGTAGCGTTATCAAGGCCCTGCATACACACAAAAGATTAAATTAAGGCACGAGGGAGGAGAGGGCAGGAACAGCCCTCTGGCACCCACGATGAGTAACCAGAATTTCTGCTCTCAACTGGGGCTTAGTCCATGTGCAAGTACAGTGCTGATCCAGACACGGAACTGAGGGTGTCACTTAATCCCAGCTGTCACATACACTGTTCCTTCTTCCATCGCTTCCTGCTGATGAATTGCTTTCCAGGCTCTTCCCTCTCATCGCAGCTTCGATAACTGCACTCTGGCTCAGGGCTGACTGGGGGAACTTCTCAGCGCTTTCACTTTGCTTCGGGCTTGGTATGAGCCTCATCCCTTTGGCTTGGCCCCCAGCAGAAGGTGGGCAAGTGGCAGGTTTGCAAGTGGTCTGATGGAACTGAGCTTGTACACCTACGAGAGCTTAAACACCAGCCAAAGAGAAAGCCCAGAGAAACTGTGAGAGAGTAGCAGAAAGAAACATCAGGGCTGGTCACTGTTCAACACACGGGGTTTGGAACTTGGTAGACTGGAGCTCCCAACAGACTCAGCTCTTTCAACGGAAACATCCTTTAGCTTTTGATCCTGACAGAAATTTACCCACATCACTGTTCCTCATTCCGAGTGACACTGCCCGTTCCTGTGTATCCCCACCTGCCCACAGCCCTCTGTCGTTTTCAATCCTGTAAGCATTTTGGAAAAGCACACTTTTATTTTTGTAATACCTGCTTTGACCTCACTACAGGACAGGCCCAGAGTCCGTGACTACGGCTGGTAAAGTCCGTAGCAATACAGGATTGTGTTCCTCCAGCTGCCCGGGCTCGGGCTGGCGACCCTCGGGGGAGCAGCAGCAGGACCCGCTCCGACCCTGGCTGTGGGGCTATCCCTGGGGCTGAGCACTCGGGCCCAGGGCCGGTGACCTGGGCCATGGCAGGGCCCGTGGGCGAGGAGGGCTCCGGGGGCCTCCCCACAGGCCCCCCCGCACCGGGAGATCCCTGCTCCTGCCCCTGCAGCTCCCCCGGCCCGGCCCCCCCCACCCCCCCACTGCCCCCAGCCCGCCCCTCACCCACTGCTCCTCAGGCCCCTCGGCCTCTGCCAAGGCCCCGCCCCAGCCCGGCCGGGCCTGACAGGCCGCCTCCGGCCCCGCCGATTGGCTCAGCCGTGGCCAATGGCGCGGCCGTTGCCGGGCGGGCACAGGCAGCCCGGGCCTCTCCTCACAGCGCTGCCCTGCGCCCGCTGCCCCCCCCGCAGCTCGCTCCTCAGCCCGCCGGGACACTGGGCCTGCGGAGAGACGGCCTGCAGGAAGGGCCATGGCACGGGAGCTGTTCTCTCAGCAGCGCAGGGGCTGTGCACAGCTCTGCCCTCCCTCGGGCCGCTCGCGGGGGCTGGGCCTGCCCCGGGAGGGAGGGCAGGGGACAGGAGCGGAGGGGAGCTGCCCCGAGGGGAGCTGGAGCTGCCCTGGCCTTGCTCTGCACAGCAAGTCTTTCCCAAAATGCGGGGCGGTCTGTGCTCCAGCCACAGCCCTGGGCAGGAGGAGCTGCGGGACGGGAGCCGCTGGCATCGGCCAGGCCGGCCCCCGGCAGGAGGCAGGGCTCTGCCCCCGCTCCCACCGCCCGTGCTGAGCCCAGCACCCAAGGCCTTCCTCAGGCCTCGCCTTCCCTCGGGCGTGGGGAGGAGAGACGCCCTGTCCTGGCGTGGCCCAGGGCATCCTCCTGTGGCCAGGAGGAAGGATGGAGCCCCGGTCATGCTCCCCTCCCCACAGGGCTGACCGCTGTCCTTCGCCTCTGTCCCCGGGGCTCCCCAGCGCTGGCAGGCCCCGCAGGCCTTCAGGGCCAAGCACATGCTGGGGCACCAGGGGCTCCTGGGGCTCAGGGCAGCTTCGGGCATCTCCAAAGCCGCCGTGCGGCTGCCCCTTTGCTTCTGCAGATGCAGTTGTTCGCACCCACTTCGTGGTCAAATGTGTTTCTCTTCACGGCACACGGACTGGGCAGAAGCCACTTCCTGGTTAGTCTGGGAGGACTTCAGGGAAAGGAGGAAGTCACAGCAAGCACACAGGTAAGAGGACAGTGAAAAGGAGCCCTATCAAGGTTTTTTGTGCTCTTTCAGACCTGAACTCTGATGTTTGTGTGCATCCCAGCACTAAAGTCAGCTTCTTTTCCTCCAAGCTGCTTGACCCCCGCAAAATGAGTTGGGCTGAGCTGGCCCAACTCGGCTCCTTTCTTTTTTAATTGCCTGCCTACACTTCCCCTTTTTGCTAGCAATTTCTTTCTTTCTTTCTTGCCCCTCGCCCGCCCAGTTCCATCCTCTTTCAAAGGTGATGAGTTTCTGGACAGATCATCGAATAGGTAGACACAGGTTATAAGTATAGGCCGGTCTATACCTCCAGAGCTGTAGGCTGAGCTATTCTACCTTTACATGCTAGAGAGGTAGGGGCCAGGGGTAGAGTTACTGTTTGCCAGTTACTATTTCTTCTGGGATCCTGTGATAGTGATGGTAAGGTCGTCAGCCTGCAGCTCTGCAGCAGTTAAACCTACCACTGAAAGAGTTGTGGTTGGGGATGCTGTTCTGTGTGTTTCATTTTCAAGAGTCATTTCATGGAGCTAGAACTATTTCTATGTGATTAGGTGATGGGGATCTTCTTGCAACGGCCTTCTGTTTCTGGAGCGCGTCCTGACAGCCTTTGTCATCCAGAGCTTTCCTGTCTGTTCCCGAGAGGAGTGATGGCCACGGCGTGGAATGACTGATGTGAGTAATGGCTTCACCAGTAGGCCTGGATTTAGTGAATCCCCAAGGACAAATGCATGTAGCAGGTGCTCCATCCAAGAATTTTGATGTGCTGAGGCTAATGGTTTTAAACTAAAAGAGGGTAGATTTAGGCTAGATCTACGGAAGAAATGTTGTACGATGAGGGTGGTGAAACACTGGAACAGGTTGCCCAGAGAGGTGGTAGATGCCCCACCCCTGGAAACATTCAAGATCAGGCTGGACGGGGCTCTGAGCAACCTGGTCTAGTTGAAGGTGTCCCTGCTCATTGCAGGGGGGTTGGACTAGATGACCTTTAAAGGTCCCTTCCAACCCTAACTGTTCTATGATTCTATGATATGCACGCCTGGCCAGTGGGCGCACGTGCGCGCGCACACACACACACACACACACAGAGATGCGCACAGAGTGTGCGCACACACACACAAAACACACACACAGAGGTAGTGCATGCACGCCCTACAGCATGCATGCATGTGGAATGCACCCACCCCACACACCGGCATGCATGCATGCAGTGTGCACCCACCCCTCTGCCCACACGCACGCTCACAGCACACACCCAGTGATGCAGGCACACGTAGAATGCACCTCAGATCTGTTCCCTTTTTCCACTCACCAGGGTCTTCACCTGACTGCCATGACTTTTCAGATATCATGGAGAGTGGCTTGGCAGCTACAGCAGCCAGGTCCCCAGGGCTCTGCGATGCATCTCATCAGGTCCCACAGACTTATGTGTGTTCAGGTTCTTCAGGTGGTCATGAACCTGAGCTTCTCTTACAGTGGGAGGGACTTTGCTCCCCCAGTCCCTGTCTTGTGGTGCATCCACTCGAGAGGCGTGGGAAGAGAGGTTGCCAGTGAAGACTGAGGCAAAAAAGTGGTTGAGTACCTCAGCCTTCTCCTCGTCCGTTGTTACCAGTTTGCCAGCCTTGTTCCTTAAGGGGGCGTACGCTTTCTTTGACATCCACCTCCTGCGGCGTGTGGTCCTCCACAGGCTGCAGTGTGGACATCTGCTCCATCATGGTCCTCCAGGTGGAGGACACCTGGCTACAGGGGACCACCTGCGTCACCATGGTCTTCAGCACGGGCTGCAGGGGAATGTCTGAATTAAACCTTGTAGGTATCTTGTTTGGGTATGGTGACACGCACCTGAATATGAGATTTCCATTTCCATTTCTCATGTATCATCTCTTATCGGAGGCATTTTACAAATTATTAACCCTGGTATGCCAATTTCTAGTATTTCAAAATACTTGGGAGGGAGAGAGGAGACCTGCATTTAACCCTGCTCAGCCCTGGCACACGTGCAGGAGCACACACCTTGTTGTGCCACCCCACCCCTGTCTGGATTAGGACTCTGTCTGACCCTGAGATGAGCCACGTGAGGGCCAAGAGCACCAGGAGCCCTGTCCCGGGTGGGCACTCCCCACGGGTGGGTGCTCTCCCCTTGCTGCCTGCTGGCCAGCTCGTGCTCTGCTTTATTAAGGCAGCCTAATGGCACTGCTGTGTTTCTGCCTGTCGGTATGGGAGTAGTAGTTAATAGTCTGTGACCTGGGATTTTTTTCAAAGGGTTTTTTTTTCTCCCTAGAGACATTGCTTTTAAAAAGTTAACAAGAAAAAAAAAAAAAAGGCCTCTGCCTTTGAGAAGTGGTCCCTATACTGATTTGCAGCACTGGCATGGGCACATCCAGTTGCTCAGGGTCAGTTCCCTTACCAGGTGGTGGTGGTTTGCTCAAGGTAAAAGCCCAGAACAAGTGTAAGGAAGGATATTGCAGGCAGGAGTGAAAAAGATTTCAACTTTAAAAGTAAGGAATATTATAGGAAGACAAGATTGGGCAAACATCAGAGCTGAAGAAAGAGGGGCAAGTGTCTGCAACTGGCAAGTATTTGCAAATTCCTTTCAAGAGGATTCACCTGGGCTGGTTCCTGTGCACACTCTTGGCACAGCATTTTATTGATCAGCTTCTGGTTAGAGGAGAACCAGGAAGATTGCAGCTTTCATTTCCAGTTCCGGATGCTGACAGTGGCAACAAACATCTCGGCTGTTCAGCAGCAGGGTGGGTTTACGTCCCCACGTGCCACACGGTCCCTAGGAGGTTCAGGTAGGAAGGACTTGCTCTGCAGGAGGCCAAACCACCTCCCACTGTGTGGCTCCCTCGCTGCTGGTCCTTGTCTCTCACGGGGTTTGCTATTTTTCCTGCTGACACCCTGGATAAAGCTGTGTCTCTGTTCAGAAGAGGTGCGAGTTTTGCTGGTGGAGAACGAGCGGCAGACCCGGAGCATGGAGGCGATGGCTGGAGGAAGCCTGGAAGGAGTGGGAGCACCAGTATGCCGCCGTGGCTCAGGTGAGCTTCCCAGTAATGGGCATTGCAGCCAGATACCTTAGCCTCTGGTCTTTTGAGTCTGATGTTTTCCCCTTCTTGTCATCTTTAGGATTCGGCACTCACACACCTCTCTGCCAGCGATGCCCCGACAAGACCCTCCAGGGCCTTTTAAGCTTGGCTAAACTGGCAATAAGGTAGCCCTTGGTTAAGGGTCCACGATACAATATCAAATCTCTCACGAGTTCAGGTGACAGAATATTCTGTCTGCTTCCAACTACATTACAGTTTCTTGTTTTTGTTTTGTAGCTGTAAGAAATTATTACTGAAATAAAAGATGCCAGTGAATGCACCGAGCCATGTCAAAGCAGCTCAGACTTGTGTCGTTTCAAAGTCCTTGGCAGGGAGAACCAAAGATGTTCGCTTTAAAACCAGTCATGAGGTACACGACCTAGAACTTAGGTCAGATGTGTTCTTTGTCCTTTTTTACCAAAAAAATAGCAATGCTTTTAATTTTGGGCACGTTTCTGAAAGCAACCGACGTTAACATGACTTATTTAGCCAGACAGAAGCATTTCAGTAGGAGGCTGTGGTGTGTAAGAGCCAAGGAGTGCATGGCGGGCTGCTCTGGGAAGGAAGGGGTCTGATGGTGACTTGGTTAACAAATCATTCAAGGCACACCTTCACTGAAAGGCCATACGCCGCTCCCTTCCCAGTTGCTCTTCGCCAACCATTTCTGTGCTTCAGTGTGAGTAACTGCCAAACGGAGGAGGCGGGAAATTTGCTGTCTGTGCTGTTTTAAGACAGTGAACTGAACTTAATCAGGCTTCTCTCAACTTTGTGTCTTCTACCTAGCAAGCCGTCAGACATAGTTTTGGAGAAAGAATGGTGACAAGCCTTTGCTAGTGTGGTATTGTTTTACTTGTTCGGTGGAGAGAATACTTAAATTGGTAGGAGGGTCAACAAAAACCTGGGCCTGTTGCACGTGTTGCAAATGTTTCTGCGGTTCACCTTGTTGGGTAGCTGTTTGTGAAAAGTGTGTTTCAGAACTAGATGTTCAGAAGCCGTCTGGACATGGTCCTGGGCAGCCTGCTCTAGGTGACCCTGCCTGAGCAGGGGGGTTGGACCAGATGACCTCCAGTGATTCCGGAAGGCCTTTGTCTTCCTTGTGACTCTGTGATTCTGGAATTTGTGCGGGGAGGGGCAAGCGCTGTGGGGTACGCAGGGAATGTTGTCTTAACTATGGTCTCCCTCTATCAGGAAGGCTGCGGGTGTGCTCCGTGCTGAGCGCTCAGCGCCTACGCCTGTCTGTCCAGGTACGCCAAGCAATGTGAAAAAGAGCATCATTTCAGAAGTGACTGCAGGAACTTTTGCTAGCTCAGCCAAGTTAGAGAGGGACTGCAGCTCTTGAATGCAAGTAGAGTCGTGTTAGAGAATAACCACTGGAGGTAGCTGGGTAAGCTGGCTCTGGTGACAAATGCTGAGGTGTCTTGGGTTTGTTTGTCATTTAAAGGGAAATCAAATCTGCATCAGATACGGGATCGGGGCTGTTGGGATGGAGAGCTGAAATTCTTTCTTCTTCTCACCTTCTGCTGCAGATCTGTGCTTCTGGGGGAGCTTGTGGAGCACCCGCACAAGCTCTGCAAGACAACCTGTCGGCTGCACTTGAGTGCAATAAGCCTGACTGTAGAATTCTGCTGCAGACCGTCTCTGTTACGCTTGTGGCGTTTTAGACGAAAACTTAGGTTTTGGATTGAATGTAGGGGTTTTGGCTAAAACATCGGGGGGAGGTTTTCTGCCTGCAAGTGGGAAAGAAATGGCGCAGCGGTGCTCGCAAAATCACCTGCTAACTCACTCACTAAATCCTCTTTCTGCAGGAGTAAAATATGGCAACGTGCGAGTTCGCTGAACCTGACTACTAAGGTGCTGAAAGTGTCTTTTCCATCCAGTGCTTGTGAGTTGCTTCCTGTGTTTCTGGGAAAATGTCACTGAACCAGTCATTAATGCTAATTTGAAAAGTTCTGTAATTGTCATCTTTCCCTGCTATTCAACAAAGTGGATGCTGTTTTTCTCAAAAGAACTTAGTTTTCCTTCCATGTCTTCTTCTTTGGCTTCTTCCCACTCTTTGTCCTGTTTCCTTAGAAAATGTGATGTGAGCAGTGTCACACCATGCTGTCCGTTCTCTGGTCACCAAGTAGCACTTCCCTGGAATCACTTTAGCTGCCACACCTGGCTGACAGAAAGAAAGAGTGACGCCTGTCAGCTGCAGCCTTTCTCGGTGAGAGAGCGAGTCTCTCCGTGCACGAGGGAGTTAAAAGTTGACTGAGTGTGTCTTGGGTGCTGTCCTTTCCAAAAGTAAAGGGGTTTTTTGCAACTCTCCTTGCAGACTGAGCGTGTAGTTTCACACGCGCATGAGCTAGCAGAACGGCCTCCTGCCCCCAAATGGAGACGGGCAAATTCCCTCTCCTTCTCCCCAATGCATTGTCCTGCCTCCTTCCTTGTGCCAGCGTTTATGCTTGCTAGTTCTCTCTGCCAGCCAGTTTAACTCTCTAACGTGGTGGAGAACTCTCTGCTTTTCTGGGTTAGTTTCCTGCCTGCTTAGGGAGTTAGCGTGGCTCATCAAGCGCTCTAATACATGTGCAGGTAGGCGCAAGGGAAGCCGCAGGAATGCAGGAGTAGAACAAAGGAGCAGAGGGAGAGATGGGGGGCGGCAGCAAGGCCTCTCTTTTGGTGGCACTGAAGTCAACCTGTTTTGTGAAATCGTGTCTTCAGCTGCGACTGACCATATTTTTAGCTTTTTCTTCAGTAAGCCTGCCGCATCGTTGGCCTTTGAAAGTGACTTTCATGGACTGCCGTCAGTGAAAACTGACATCCCAGAACTCTGACTTGGCTGCATGTGATTCTGCTCAAACATGCAATTTCTCGGGTTTTTAATTTTCTGGAGCTTTTTAATCCAAAACTCAGTCACTGACTCGTGGCACGTTCCTTTCTTTGGAAATAGTTCATGAGGTTTGAAAGTCCTAAGTACCTCGGGTGAAGAAGCGTGGTAATTTTGGCAGCTTGTGCCCAGAGTGCTTTGGTGTCGGATACAGCCGGGAGGTTGGATTCTCGTTTGCTCCTGAACATGGAGTGTGCCTGTGGCGTTTTACAGTGATCTGATTTGTAACAGAGAGAAGTAGGAATGTGGTCGCAGTCACTGTTTTCAAAGAGAGCAGAAATGCAGTTAGTGTTGGACATCTCTCTCAAAGGAGAGGCTTCACGCCTTTAACCTGCCTCTATCGAACTATTTTCCCACTGTTTTGATTTCCCAGTAATCCCTGGTTTAACTTAGCAGAGTGATGCACGTACAACATCCGAATAACCAGATCAGTATATGTGTTGTTCATAATTTATTCTAGATTTTATCTCCCTGCTTCCATATTGCCAAGGCAGATGCCTAGAAAAAAAATGTTTAAAATGCCCGCTGGCTTACTAGGGGGAGCCTGGGCACACCTGATGCGCCGGCATTTCCACATGCTTTAATACGCAGTTAATAACAGCAGCATGATTAACTTTGAAGTCAGATGAACGGTCCAGATGTGGGAGGGTTCCTTATCCGATGGTTCTTACCGGTGGTACTGGTCTGATAAGCACATCTGATGGGTACTGTAGGCAGGACTACACCGTGTCAAGGTGTGAGCTGTCCACCAGAGAAGAAGAATTTCTGATTTGGTGGGGAATTTGGGGCAGTGAGTGGCTTGCTTTTAAACTCCAATCTCCCCAGTTAGTTTAAATCCTTGAAGTTTGACTTCCCATTTGGCCACGCAAAGTTCTGTGCTCTTGGCCTGTCCAGGGAGGCAGCGGCAAAGGCAGGGTGACTCAGGGCGACTCATGGAGAGCATGCAGTTGAGAAGGTTTCTTGAATGCCCTTACCTGCCCTGCTGGAAGATACTTGTTCACTCTTTTTCTTAAAACTATCTTGCTACTAGTACAATATATTCTGTTAGTAATCATGAAGTACTTCCCTCAAAATGCTGACTCGTGCCTAGTGCAGGACCCTGACTGCTGCGTCCTGTGTTTCACGCGCTCGTTGTTTTCATGCTGGCAGAAAATACTGGGACATATTCTCAAATAGTTCCAGTGCCCGTGACTTGAAGTACAGGAGATCCCTACGCCCAGCCTTTAGAGCACAGTCTTTCTCCACACAAGTACCATTTGTATAAATTGTATTTAGTTATAAACACTTCCCTTTATTAACTTTGTGTTGCTCCCAGAGCCTAGCCTTCAGAACTAGCTGTAACCTCCTATGCCGTAAGGAAAACAGGTTATTAGTGCACGCTGGAAGAAGCAATCCTAAAGCTTTGGTTGCAGGAGAACATGTCTGGTACAGATAACACAATATGCTTTGTGTGCACATTTAGGTGGCTGGCTGTACTGCTTTGTAGCACGCGGTAAGGGCTCTGTTTGATGCCTGCGTTGGTCAGCATGCGTAACACCCAGGCATAGTGAACTACATTTAGTATGTTCCTTTTGAGACTCCATGGAGAAAGCAGTGCTGTTTGAACAAGGTGATTAAATCTGTCTTGTCTTGCAGAGGCTTTTTCAGTAACCATTTCAGGACTTGCAAAACACAGTTACTTGGAGGCGTTTGTATTTCCACGTGTAGGGACTCTCTCTTCTCAAGGCGCCTATTTAATCTTGTAAATCACTTCAGCTTTTAAGTTTTTCCACCAGAAAATCTCTCTTGATGTACTGAAATGTGAAGTCTTTGTGGAGCACCTCCAGAAGCATCTGAAAGGCCTGGAATTGTTTGTGAAATACTGCAGAGGTGTGGTAAGGACAGGCAATTGGAAGGAAAGGACTGGAATAAGGAATACGAGGCTTTAAGTATAGAAAAAAATCGGTGTTTTAAAGTGCAGTGTTCTGTTTACCTCATAAGTGTATGGAAAGTTACGCTGGAATTGATGAGCTGTGAAAGTCTGTATTGCTTGTAAGGTGAAAAATATCGAGAGTCCATTTTGTGGAAGAGCTTGAGAATGAAGGTAGTTAAGAACTTAGTATTCCTTCGTGTTCAGAATAAACATGCAAAAAGTGAACAAGACATACATGATGCGTGAAATCTAGCAGAAGGCAAGGAACAATAAGGAATAAAGTCTAAAATCAAGGGAAAGGACAAATGGAAACTTCTACCTGTTACTGAGAAGCTTTTTAAAAGATGGTTTTTCTCAGATCGCATCTTCCTAACCTACGTGAGTAGACTTGGACGCAGGGTATTGGGGTTTTTTTTCCTCCTATTTACCTTGTCAGTACCTCCCCGTCACTTTTTATTGGTGATCTCGTAGGCATCGGGAAAGCAAAGGGTTCTCCTTTTGCTCTGCTGTGAGATCCAAAACTGTCCTGCGTGCCATTTTTTTGAGGAAAAGAGCTACAGGAGATGGATAGGAGAGTATTCACTGCAGACTGATGAAACTTCTGTCAATCTCAAAAATATGTATGGCTGACAGGAGTCTCTTTTTGCATTTTGTGTGTATTTACAGTGAAGAATGCAAGAGCTAACAGCTCAGGTAACGAGTAGTCTGCTGCAGTTTCCAGCGGTGACTATTCAGGCATTTGGGGAAGATGAGACAACCCCCGATTCTGTGCTGCGTGGGAAGTTTTCCAGAGGTGAGCGTTTTCCTTTGAATTGGGTCTTGCTGTAAAGTTGTTATTGCCTGGAGGTTACCTGAAGCACAGGGTCACAGTATCGGCTGTGTCTGGTTGGTGCTGTTCAGATGCATCAGGTTTTAAGAGAAGAAAAAGGAAGTTTTAACTACAAAAATGCTAATATTGAAACATTAGTATAGTTAAACATTGAAATTACAACAGCCTGCACCAACCTTGTGCTATTAAAATAATTTCCTTACGCATGCCGAGTCAGTGAGCCCTCCGCAATTTCTAATTCAATAAAAGGCAGATTTCAAAAAAGTAATAGTGTTGTTTTGGGCTGTATTTATTTGTACCATTATAACATCACATGCAGAAATAGTTCTTCTACAGTGTTACAGAGGCAACCCCCCCTGCTTTTTCTTTTCTAGTCTGAATAAAAGCAGAAGGAAGAGGATAGATAGCCCTGTTGAGCACTGCAGCCAGATTTCCAAAGTGTTTAATAGGACGCAGATGAGTATCCAGTGAGAGTTGCTGAAAGTGGCTAAGCAGAGTAGGTAGTTGACTTTGTAGGTGACCTGAATGTAGAGCTGGGTGCCTATCTGGATGTCCAGGCTTCTGTTGAGACCACGTAGAATCTGTCTCCCTGACTGTCAGTGTAGTAATTGAGTTAATACTTCCTTTGGGTTGGAAGTAGTTCAGTGAAACAAAATGTGTTAAATTGTCTCTGTAATCGGCATGTGTAAAAGTGTAAATTCACTCACGCAGTGCCCATTTTAGGGTAATTCCTTGCTGAAGTCCAAATCCCTGCCCAAAGTAGGCATGTGCCAAGCAAAGTTAATAAACTAGAAATGAATTGGCTTAGATTTGTTATATGTGAAGAATGGTTTAGGGCTTTTATTCCCGTCTGTATTTAGTTGATTTCTAGCAAAACCAAGCCGAATATGGTACAAAGACTATAGATCAATATATTGTAATCTTTATCCCAAACAATGAGAATTCTTCAGTGCAGGAATGACAAGTACAAATGCAAAATAATAAGGTGGCTAATTTTAAGATGTATTGCTTGAGGATTTCAGTGGGTGATTTTAAATAAGTGATGAGAATTAAGTGAGTCTGTCTTCCTCTGTTAGGTCCTTTTACTGAAGAAAAGGGGCAGCGCCTGTGATTTTCCAGTTGTTTTCGATCTTTGGCTGGGAGTTGGCTTTAGTCAGCTTTCTCTCCTCTTCCAGGGAGAAATGGCCTGGCGTGGCTGGCGTGTGGTCCTCAGCTTGAGGTAGGGAACGCTGTGACAGGAGAGCAGCTCTCTGCATGCCGTTTCAGCGGAGTACATGAGCAGCCTCCCACCATTCGCGTGGTAAAGGAGTTCTCCTGGCAGAAGAGAACTGGACTGCTGGTTGGCTTGGAAGAAGCAAAGGGAAGTGTTCTCTGCCTGGACGACCTTGGAACATCAAGAGTGGTTAAAGCAGTTGTTCTTCCGGGAAGGGTAGGCCCTTTTTCATGGGAGAAGCGAAGCTTTTCTGTTGTTAGGTGCTGCATAATGCTGTTTCAGGAAAAGCTTTGGAGCGTCTCTTTGCCAGGAGGTATTTTTTCTATATTGCGTCACCATACTGTCAGTGCAGAGTATGCAGTCGAGAGCGCCTTGATGTAAAACCATGGGCTTAATGGTACCATTATCTTTTGAGTTTCCTGGTAGTAAAACAAGTTCTCTGGTTTTATGGTAGAGCACGTAGACACCTAATTCTCCACTTCCACAAAAAGGCCTTGAAAACGATCTTTTTTTGGCCAGAGTGAAAAAGAATCCCTCCCCGCCCCCCCTTTCAAGTGTCTCTAACATCCATGTCCTAAATGGTTCATTTCTGTCAGAAATGCTGTCTTTAAAGTATCTCAGACTTCCACAGTTGTGCTGTAAATGACTAAATCTCTGCTCTAGCAGTCAGTATTGTCCTGGGATGTGTTGCAGGTGCTGGAAGGTCTGTCTTAATGAAGACCTTGTGATAAAGTTGCATGCAGACTGCTTCGCGTGTTGAAGAGCAGCGTGCACTTCTCCTCAGTTGGAGTTAGCTTTTTCTTGAACAAGCTGCTGTTCTTTCTGCCGTTGTTTTCGGCTGGCTTTTTAAATTTGTGTTCCTATTCATGAAAGTGCTGGTGTGCAATTTTTGCTTTCCCTGGTTGCTATTTTGATTCTAAATGGGGACTGGTGTAAATATACTAAATATGCTATCTCCCTTCCACACTTCCTAAAAATATTTCATTCCCATGGAAATGGTGTGTCTACCATGCAACTTGACCGCTGCCTCGTCTGACTTAGAGCCATGATTTGCCCTAATACCTGTTTGGCAAAGGTGGCGTAGACTGTATCCCAGTGCTGGTGGGCTGTGAGCAGTGGGAGAACGAGATTGAGTTTTGTCTTTCTTACGGAAGTCCCTTCAATATGATAGAGTTTCTTGCATATAACTGATTTTCTATGTTTTCTTCGTGTTAATGGTTTCGAAGTAGGAAATGGAAATTGGTAAGCTGTAATAATAGAATGCACCATTGCAGTTGACGTTTACTCAGTTAAATAACTGTAGGAAATCTAGTAAATGGAAGGCAGTAACGGATTTTTGTACAGGGCTTTTTTTTTTTTTTCTTTTTTCTTGATATAATTGGAAACAATGCTTTGTTTTCAAGTCTTATGTTCCTAATTCTGGCTTCACTTTTGAGTGATTTCTATTTAGCTTGTGAAACAGCTTAAATATTAACTTGTAGTTTTCTTGTAGGTAACTGCTATAGAACCCATAAGTAATCCCGGAGGAGCCAGTGTGAGCCCTCAGCACCTACATCAGACTCTGCGATGGCTCTTTGGAGTGTCAGCGGTGGCTACAGATGTTGGTCATCTACTTCTGGTTGACCTGTGTTTGGATGATCTCTCTTGCAGTCAGGTGGAAAATGAAGCATCGGGTAAGCTTGCAGTTTTTAAACTTGAATTTAAAAGTAAGAAAATGTGTGTCTTTTAAATCAAAAATATGCATCCCACTTTGAAGACAGTGGTGCGCAGACATTTACGACTACTGATTACAGATGGCGGTGTGACATCGTGTAGTCCTGAACGGATTAAAACTGGGAGTGGCTTAATACTCCTTCTAATGTTACAAATACCCCCCGCCCACCAGGATCCCTATGTCACTATGATTCTTGCCAGCGAGGTGTAGGAACCTTACCATCTGAGTCAGTGCAACTGCCTGGTAGGAAGGTGTGTCGGACGTGCCCTATTTCTTTGGAATGTTCTTCTGCTTCTGTTAATTGACTTGGGGCAAATTTTAGGCTTGTTTGTTAAACTAAAACTGACTTACCAAAACCCGTGCATTTGGATGAACAAAACCTCTAAGTTGTGTATTCCGATTGCATACACTGTTTTGGCTCTTACAACAGTGGCTTTAGGAGTTGATGCCACTTCAGATAGCTTCCTCATGAGGCCTAAACTCTTGATCTGCAGAGTCCAGAAGAATTTGTCTATGACAGTTACACTTTTACCTGGTTTTGAGATAGGGTTGAGAATAGCTGTCCAGTCAGAGAGTTCTTATGTTCTTTGAATACGTAGAAAATGGAAACAGCAAGCAAAGTGTTGCATAAATGGGTATTTTGCCTGGGATGGTAGAATTAGGTTATACATGTTGTCACATCAGTGTTTAAAATGCAACCTAAATGGCATAACACATTCATTTATTGCGTGGTTTTGTGTGCGTAGGTCTAGTAGTTGCCACTAGAATTCCCGCTGACGTTCCACAAAGAAGAGAAGCTGTGACCGGAGAAGGGAGACATCTCTGCTTTCAACTACAAAATCCTTCAGGAACAGCAATATCAACCCTGTGCTACATAAGCAGAAGCAATCATCTCGCTGTGGGTTTTTCAGACGGCTACCTGTCACTTTGGAATATGAAAACTCTGAAGCGGGAGTAAGTAAGCCTTTGCACTTGGTCATGCCGGGAGGTGCAGGGGTCTCGATGTTTTGCTTAAGGAGGAAGTATGTTAATTTAAAGAGAACTTTTTCAGGGACGGAAATGTTGAGTGTAATCTTGGAATGTTTAGAAATCCCCTTCTGAAATAACTATGAAGTCATACTTTAAGTGGATTAAGTGGACGGCCTTCTCCCCAGTGGACTAGGATTGTTACCTTTATTGTGCCTGTGGATTGAGGAATTGCAGAAAGCATGCTTCTTTGGGTTATGTCAAGCAGTTAGGATGTGACCGAGCTGCTTTCTATAAGAGAGTTTGTTCTATCAGCAGTATTCAGTGAAGCAGGAAATGTGTGTGTCTCGATGAAACAGATTTTAAAAATGATTTCTCAGAACCAGTTCCTGCAATTAGGACATACATTGAAAGGCTAAAGTATGTTAATGATGTGATTTTGGTGATAATACTCTTAGAAGTGTCCAGGTAGAAACTAGTAAGACATGAAAGATCAATAGCTGATCTGTGCCTGAAAATACATTCTTTCCCACATTTCAGCCCTGACCAAAAGAGGGGATTGACCCATTGCAAGGCATCGAGGCATGTGAATGAAAGTCTGCTTGGAGCACTTCGAGATGAGAACAATTTATAAGCAATTATAAATTTACAAGCAATAAGTCAATTTATAAGCAACAGAAAAATGAGAGAGATGATTTCAAATCTGCCAAAGAGCAATCTCGCTTGAAATATTTGACCAAATTCAGATAGGGATTCACTTAAGCAAATCTGCAGTTGCTCACCGGAAACTCTTGGATGCATAAATAGAGGGTGGAGGAATAGTTAGGTGGCAGGAATAGATTGTGAAGGTACAAATAAGGTTCAGAAATCTGGAAGAGAAATGCTTTACATAGTCCAAGTAAAGAAACGAGAAACTACTTCTGTTTGGCGCTGTTTTCAGCTTGCTCAGAAGAGATGCTGCATTTGAAGTTCAATATTGCAGCAGGCGACAAGAGGAGGAACAATCTTTTGCCTGGCAGCTGAAGTAATCTTTGATGTTCCTCCTCTTCCTCAGGCAGAGGAGGAGATAAACCCAGGTTATTGCACTTGACGGACAGTAATTTCCTCACCTCTTGACTGTTGCATAAAAAGTAGGCATTTCCTTGACTCACTTGTTTGAGATGGGAGTATGACCTTCCGTACTTTGAGGAGAAGCATGTAAGGTGCTCTTTGTTCAGAAGATGCTTCTACCCTTCTACAAACAGTTAGGGCCAGTAGGCTCACCTTGTTTCTTTTTCTTTTTTTTTTTTTTTTAAACCTGTAGGCACCACTCTCAGCTTGAAGGAGGAAGGATTCCTGTCTACGCTGTTACTTTTCAAGAGCCTGAGAATGATCCTCGCAATTGTTGCTACTTGTGGGCTGTTCAGTCTACACAAGAAAGGTGAATAGAAACTTACTATAAGCCATTGATTTTCCTTTTTTAATATTTGTTCACATACAGTGGACACACGTTTTTGTTTATTTAGCTGTGCAGAAGATCCTCTCAGGTACGGAAGGTGCTGAGCTGATGGTGCAATTTTTACAGGATTTAAGAGATGAAGAGGGACCTACTAGTTCCTAGCTGCCGAACGAAGGCACGGCGACAGTGGCTACATTTTTGTGCTTGCATTCTGAAATGATTTCCTTTGTTTCTTGATGACTGCTTCCTGATTTGCTCCATACTCACACCATGGTATTAAAATACCATTAAAGGTAGTGGAGGCTGCAGATCTAGACCACTGAACGTGCCGACACAAGAGCCTGCTGCCCCTAAAGGAGGAGGTGACAGTATGGCCGATTACCTTGTGCCAGCTTTAGCCTTTGTGAGCCGGTTCAGCTCGCCTGGCAGAGAAACTGTTCAGCAGCAAAGTCAATGGTTTCCTGCTGGGCTCATGAATGAAATCAGGATGTGGAAGGGTGCCGTGTATTCAGGAGAGGGAGCGGAGCTTTGGTGGTAAGGGAAGGGGAGAAGGATCTCACCCTTTCAGCATCAGCTCAGCTGTTCACAGAGTGGCAATCTTTTTCAGTTTGACTTTAAAGCAGTTCTGAGGGAGAACTCTTCACTCTGAAGAACTATTCCCAACCATTTCTAGTCCAGACAACATATGAAAGCTTTCAAGTTGTATGGTTAGCATTTGCCCCAGAAGCTGTGAGTGTCCAAATTTCCTCCTTTGTGTTCTGGCGGCTAAATGTGACCAATGATCATGTTTTGGCAAGAGCTGTTTTTCTTTTCAGCGAGACAATGCTATTAAGGAACCTTCAGTCTAGATCTAATGAAAGGATAATGAGGACTATAAAGCAGCTTTGTAACCAAATTTCCATAATTTATACCTTTTTCAGGGAAGGTGATGTTGTGAGTTTACATCTGTTGCAGTTAGCATTTGGTGGCAGAAAACGCTTGGCATCAGGACAAGTCATGTATGAGGTAAGACGTGCGCGTATGTGAAAGGATGGAAATAGTCATTCTCTCTAAGTGAGTATCACTTCAGTTGGCAGGGGTAATATTGACCATGAAAATTCAGAGATGACTAAGAAAAAGATCTTTTGCTGAGTCTTCTTGGGCACGGCCTTTGTCCCTACTTTTTGAAAACAGGTCATACAATTTTATACTGCAGTGTCGTGTGTTCCAACCAGGCTCATCTGCAAAGAGCCCGTATAAATTTAATTCCTGAAGAGGAAGCAGCTTTTACAAATAAAATTATTCTTCATTTAAACACCAACTGAATGGCAGGTAGGAAGAGAAGAGAGGGCTTTGAATAGCTCTGTTTAACCAAACTGCAGACTTGAATAAGCATCTCTCTGTCTCCCTTTCTTAAAATATGGTCATACAGCTTTATTCTGTTCTGATCTTTGGGGTTATGTTCTTGTTTTTCTTTTGAGCTCCGTCAGCAGGACTTCAAATGTAATGTACCTACAGGGTCTCTTCAGTGCTCATCCTGAAACAGTAGCTTTAAAGATAACTCTTTCTACTCTTTGGCTGGGTTACCGATGAAATCTACTCTTGAAGCCAGCAGAATACCTAAATACAGTAAACAGTGGTATGATTTGGTCAAAAAAGTATAAGTACGTTTTTAGAACTGGCTCCAAAAATGTTGTGTTTAAAATATAGATGAACTATCCTTACATCTCTGATATCTAACAGATAGAAGACGCATGTGTATAACGTATAATCCTATTCAGCAGCATTCTTGAAACCCTTGCAAAATCTTTTCGAGGGGAAAGTAATCTTAATTCAGAGCAATTCTTTCCTCCTATTTGGATACTTTCTCTTGCATACGCTCAACAGGTATGGAATGAAATAGGGGCGATTCTTCTATCGTGGTGCTCTGTTTTTATGGGGACTGTGCATTTTGATTTTTTGGAATGAGCTTAAATTTTGACCTTTTTCCTTATAGCTAGGAGAGCTCCTTCCTCACTGGTAAATGTTGCTTTTGAACAGATAAAGGCCAGGTGCTTGGAAAAGGTGGTGTTTCTTTACAATGCATTCTCTCTCATGGTGACAACGTATAAGTACCTTCACGTGATTCGGCATGTTCTAAATATGGATGTCCTCTCTTTATCTTTGTTGATGTGCAGTTTTTTATGGCATAAAAGTACAGCGCTCTAGAGGAACGGAGCACCCTGACTGGGTTTTTTGCTTTAAAAGGGCTTTCGTTGCAGTTCACTTCTGCATCACTTGTAGTGCTCTGAGCACTGTGGCAGGTTGATAGGAGAAAGTTTCTTTAATCTTTCTCCAGTTTCATTTTTGAACTTCCCCTTTCTTTTACCCTCTTTTAAAAGCTATTTGTAGCTACAGTCTCAGCAGTGGCAAAGACAATACTTTATACTGTGGGCTTCCTGGGAAAAAAACCCAGATGTCTATAGCCCTTCCTTTCGTGGCTACTTTGTTCTGTCTCCATACTTCAACATCACAATGTGGGACCTTTTACTATTTGGGAATTCTTTGCCTCGGTCATCTTCTTTTCCTGAATAAGATGTGAGGAGGGTCAGTTTTCACCTCAGAAGGCTGAAACATTTCAGCAGCTTTTAAATATGGGTCTACTAGAACTTCCAGCTGACACTCTTTAAAAACTGGACACAAAGTGATTAAATAATGCTGTTGTGCTTGTGACCTGAGAAAGCTGTGGTGTAGTTAATGGAAGACGTTTAACCCTCTACAGCCTCTGCAACTGCTAATCCATTCCCAGGCTTGTAAGAGGGGACAGGCACCAGTCTCTGGATTTGAGATATTTTACTCCCCTGCTGTTTCTGCTTCCTTGTGATGAGTGTTGTGGAAGGTTGGAACACGAACCAATCTTACAAGGCAGTTGAAGGGAGAACTAAACCGCTGGGCGCCCTGGGGAGAAAAGACGGCTTCTTCAGCTAGCTTCCAGAGGAGCCACTTACACATGTAGCTTCATACCAAGACCTGATAACACCTACTGCCAAAACAACCCGCCAAACAACTCCCAAACCCCCCAAAAACCCCAACAGGTGCAAAGCTTTTACAGCCATACTTACCCGTTACGATTTGACACATAATTCTCTTGCATGTCAGATTTAGTTTCTCTTTGCCATCAGAAATAACCATGCGGGAAATATACAGTACAATATGCATGTTATATGAGATATATGCATTCTGTCATACTTAGGTATAATGTCTGTTTTTATCTCCAAATGACCTTTTCTCTCTCCTCTTATTTTTTTCCCTAGGGTTTGGAATACTGTCGTGAAAGGTACAGTTTAGATCTCGCGGGTGGAGTCTTTCCCTTGAGAGGGCAGACCAGCAATAGCAAATTACTCAGCTGTCAGACTGTAGAAAAATTTCACAACCGCATTGACAGAGAAGATAGCGTTGATGAAGGTTTGTTCTGATGTCTGTGTTTGGTTATTCTAAACTAAATGGTTTTGGAATCTGAGCAATGAATGCTGTTCTGTACGCAGAGTCTGAAAGTCTGAAATATCTGTATAGACTAGCTTGTCGGGCTTATTTAAAAAGAACAACTGGGTGCTTAGGTTATGTGGGACTTGTTAAAATAAAACCTATTTTTCCTTTAATGCTTGCTGACCTGCTATAGCGATGTATGGTGAGGTCATCTCTATAATGCTTATCAGTCGTTGTATTCCTCCAGCTGTCTTCTTTGAACAGTAAGATCATCATTCCCTCCATTGCTTAGGAATGTTACCTGAACTTTCTTTTTTCCCCCTCTTCAAACCTATGTCTGCATCTGCATCCAGCTGGCGGCCGGTCACAAGTGGTGTTCCCCAGGGCTCAGTATTGGGGCCAGTTCTGTTTGATATCTTTCCCAACCATCTGGATGAGCCGGCACTGTGCCCGGCTGGCCAAGAAGGACAATAACATCGTAGCTTGTACGAGAAATAGTGTGGCCAGCAGAACTAGGGAAGGGATCGCCCCCCTGTACTCGGTACTGGTGAGGCCGCACCTCAAATATTGTGTTCAGTTTTGGGCCCCTCAGTACGAGAAAGACATTGAGGTGCTGGAGCATGTCCAGGGAAGGGCAATGAAGCTGGCAAAGGGTCTGGAGAACAAGGTTTACCTTGGATATTAGGAAACATTTCTTCACTGAAAGGGTTAGGAAGCATTGGAACAGGCTGCCCAGGGAAGCGGTTGAGTCACCATCCCTGGAGGTATTTAGAAGACGTGCAGACGTGGCACTTAGGGACAGGTTTAGTGGTGGACTTGGCAGGATTAGGTTTACGGTTGGGCTCGATGATCTTAAGGGTCTCTTCCAACCTAAATGATTCTATGAGTCTATGATCTGCCTGTCCATTTTTTCCTCTCTCTATCTAATAGGTTCCTACACCTACAAGTTCTTAAAGCAATAGCTTTTGGCTTTCCTTGTCCATAGACACAGTTAAAACTCTTAGGATGTCTTTCATTATCTTGCAATAATTAGATATGCACCTCTGGGTTTACGTATTCATTTATGCTCTGAGCATATCTTTGAGCCTGCTGCAGTGATAACTTTCATAGCCTTTTGTTTTGACTGCGTGATTCACCTTCCCTCGCTTCTTAGTGGCCTTGACTTATGTCTGATGTTACAAAGAAGACACTTGCATGACCTTTCTAGGCTATTTCTGTTTGTTATCTTTGACTTAGTCTTAGAGAGGCAACTTCCACCTCTTTTGTGGTGCCATCCTCTATCAGCAGTGTGTCAAAATCTAATAAAAACACCTTTGGATTTTCTCCACTTGTGTCATGTTTCTGAGGAGAATGCCTTCTAAAAACTTGTTAAAAACAAACAAACAACACCCCCCACCCCAAACAACACAAACAGACAAACAAAAAAAAAAACCCAAAAAACCACAACCAACACCGAAAACAACAACAAAAAAGCCCCTTCCTGTCTCCTTTTTATGAAGTATGAAGCATGGAGAAATACCTGTAATTTTTCTGATGGTTTCTAATTAGCTTGTATTCAGAAACTATTCAAGTTCTAGGCACACATGAGCTGTTGGATGTGGATTGACGTTAGCGGTGAAGCCGGCTTCTGAATTATGACAATAATTGGTATCTGCAAAGGCAGTTTCAGTGGCTAACAGAACTGAAAGGGCACAGAAGTTCACAGTGAAACACAGTAAAGCGTGTGAGGGTCCCTAAGCAGTAATGATGGATTCAACAGAGAACAGAGAACCATTTTGCCAACTGAACTCTCTTCTTGTTCCTTACTCTGTTCGGGTAAATGATGCACCACATGCTTTGCCTACATCTAGAGAATGCGTTCTCCCCAGAGAAGACAGACCACCCCACTTCTTGAGAGAACTCGAGCAGAACATTGTCAATGTTTTATGTTAAAATCTTGATTCCAATCTCCTGTTTGTTGGGTTTGGGGTTTTTGTATTTATTTTGTGTGATATTTGTGTTCTTTCATTCTGACTATGCTGGATAGGAGTATATATGCCAATTATTTGCATGCTTTCTAAAAGTAGCAATGTATGTGTTCCTAGCATTTTTTTTTTTTTTTTTTTTTTTTGCTAAACTGTTCATCTAGCTAAACGTCTTGGTCCACAATTACTGTATGGAAAACTTGATTAGCTACTAACTGTGTGTTTGATTTGGCTTAGGACGGATACAATTTGAACTAGAAAAGGGCGCAGTATGACTGCAACCTATCACAGAGATGTTTGCTGTGGTGTAATTTCCTTTTATTATTCTTAGTAAAGTGCTGTGTTTCATGAGTGATGTAACAGAATGAAGCCAAAATAGAAAGTGGTGTTTCAAAAATATCAGATATATTGTATTTTGTACCAGTAAGAAACAATGTCTTGTCTTTTACAGTAATATCTCCCGACACCAGTGTATCAATCTTCGTTTGGCAAGTGAATACACCTGGTCAGGGAAAACCATCGACTTATTTGGGTGTATTTGACATTAACTGCTGGTCTCATGCTCAAATGCCAGATTCACTAAGGTAGGTTTTTATTAAGTGGTTTTCAACATCCCTACAAATAACTCATTTGGAAGTCAGCCTTTAGCTTATGCACTTGTTTTCTTTCAGGCCAGAAGAATCCCTTCGTGATTGCCCCTATTTTGCATTGTGGTCACTGGATACTGTAACAAGCATGACTTCTCCAGACCTCATTTTGGATATTGGGGTACAGGAGCAGAGCCTAAGTCGGAGAGTTCCTCCTTCTTATCCACCAGCTACGCAGTTTTTTCCTCCAAGCACCTATAATTTTGGTAGGCATTTCACTGCTTTGAAGAGTGATAAGCTTCAACTGAGGTCAAATGCCATGTATTGGTTCTCTTGTTCATTGGCTGTCATGCAAAAACCAAACCCAATGCAAAAACCCAACCGCCCCCCAAACCCAACTCTGCTTACGTTGTACTGACAAAGTGTGTACTATTGTGACACATATCTGACAGTCTGCTGAGTCTGGGGGTTTGGTGCTTCTGTAACGTAGCCTGTGAAGTGGTGATGGTTATCACGTGAACTGACTCTGAACTGAAGCTCAAAGCACAGCCCCTCGATAGCACCGGAGATAAAATTTCTACACTCAGTAATTATTTTTTTAGAAAAGGTTGTAAGTGATCTGGTGAAGAAAATGGGTACTCAGTTTTGCCTTTCCAGATGTTGCTATGAAAAAAATGTAAACTGGTCATAACATAACTGTGAGAGTACGGAATGTTGTCAAACGTTCGTTGTTTCTGCAGATGGCACGTGCATGCTGAGCTCTGGAGTTCATATGACTTGCACCGGCTTCCGGAAGGAGGTGATCTTTTCCTGTATCTTTACTGAGAATGTCAAGAGATGTACCTTTCCTAAGTGTTCTCTTGCACTGCTCTCAGTGTCAGAGACCATTTTATGCTCCTCCTGCCCATCCACATGCGTAATTGCAATTGTATCCTGCCAGTTTTATGCAAGTGGTAATGTTTTAGGTCCAGTCTTGGGACTGTAAAACCACCATTGTCTCCTGTGGAAGCCCGCTCAGGGATTGAATGTCGAGAAAGGAACACAGCGTTGCTCTAGGAGCAAGAACAAAAATGTTGTGGAAGGCGGGGAAAGCTGTTCCTTCTTTATTACCCATCAGTCCAACTGCCTGTGTAGCCTTGAGTTAGGATGTTGATCCCCGATTAACTTGAGAAAGGAGGACAGAATGGAGAAAAGGAAGCATCTTTCCCTCAGAACAACCTTCACCCCCGTCAGTTTCTCAAAGCATTAGGTTCAGTGCAGTAGCTGACGATGGGGGTGTCTCACTCGGATGCGAGCTATTGCAAACATCCCCTTGCTGCACTATACGTGATCGTTTGCTTCCCAGGGCAGTGGGCTGTGGGAAACAACTACTGTTGGCAGCTCTACCTGACAATTTCATGGCCGCTTCCCCTCATTTCCCCTTCCTCGGTAGGCTTTTCTGCAGCCTCTCAAAGCAGATCTTCACCTGTGTAGCCTTTGCCTGGTGCTACAGTCGCCCAATGCACTCGTCTTAGACTGCCCTCTTGTTGCTGCAGCACCTCAATCACCTTTATCTCACGACACCCACTACCTTCTCTCTGCTTTATCCCACCATAGGGACTTCACCCCCCTCCTTCCTAGGTTTTCCATTTGCAGTGCACCAACCTTTCTCTCTCATTGGAAGGATTTTCATGCCAGATGGAGCCTTTGTGATGAAGAACCCATCTTCACCCAGGCAGGATCTAAGCTAAATGATCAGCTAGCTAGTCATCAGGCAGTGGAGCAATTAGTGCGAAGGGGAGAGCAGTCTTTCCACGCCCTCCTCTTCCTGTCTACCGGATTCTTCACCAGATTTGTGGAAGTGCGTCAAGGCAAACAGCACTTCTGCACAGTGTGGTAGCTAAGATGGATTTCTTGGCAAGTTGACCTAGCCCACAGGCTGTTTATTTTGCAAGCCTGGTGTAGACTCTTCCATTCAAATCAGATGATCTGATGTCAGCTCCAGTTGGGAAATAACTTGGGAAACCAAGAAATTTTTTCATAACCTTTGCTGAATTGTGACTATATTGTTCAGAGACTTGTTAGGCATTTGAGCAGGGATTTCTTTTGAATGTTAGTAAGTCAAATTTCAGAATTAGGGTCAAGAAGCTTGGTTTGAAGTTTTGTTTGCCACCATAAGTCATACTTGGTGTGTCTCCTTGTCTGAATCCAGTTTTCAGAGAAAGATGGAAATCTCATTTGTGTATCCTCATGTGTAGAAATCGCTTTGAATGTGATGATTTTCCCTAGAAGGGAAAGATACTTTTGGATGTGCTAAAAAAAAAAAACCACAAGGAAACAGACAAACATTTGATGAGGGATCATATCACCTGAAAGAAGTATCAGAACATGATCTGAAATAAGCTACTCCTTAATAGCACACGCCTGTGCATACCTGTGCATTGCCCTTCTGAAGGATGGCCACTACATTAAAATGCAGTGTTTGAAGTGCCTAAAATTGAAACCTATTAGAATTTAAATGTTTCACTTCTTTTCTCTCAATTTAGGAAATTACAACTTAATGTTTTGGGTGTCGGAACTGCTTCATGTCTTCATAGTCTAGAAAGCTGCTTGACATTGGCTTCACTGTTTTTCACGCAAACATTGCAGAGTTCTATTTGTTCTGTCCCCTTCATGCATTCCTGATGGCAAACTTCTCTGCACAACATGCGCCATGGGTATTAGCAGAGGATGTGACTGAGAAGAGTTAATTGGAACTCAGTAAATTGAGACTGTAATGCAGAGGCATGCAAATCAAGATTAGAATTAGCCTTCAGTAAGTTGATGTGTCAGAGGAAATGTTTCATGTGCTCCTCAGACCACCAAGCAGTCCAGCCTGTGGCTAGAATTAAGAAGAAGAATGTGGAATTAGTTGCACGTGTACTAATTGACTTTGTGATGCCTGAGTGAGCGTACAGTTAGAAACAAACATTGGCTGTTGGTGGTTCAGATGTTGAAAGTAGGTAGGATTCTCCTTTTGTTTTGTCTGTTACGTTTAGGAGGAGCAGTTAGATGCGATACTGTCAGCTGCTGTCCAGACAGGTTCTTTAGGACTTCTGACTGGATGCATTAAACTTTGGGCATCTAAAGGTAATACTTCTTATGTTGTTTTTATGTTGCATATTTTTTAGTTTGGAATTGTTGATTGATTTCTTTTTTGTTCTCTTTTTTAAAGAGCAGCCAAGTTCTGCTGCTAATTTACGTTTTGTTCTCGACTGGACATGGAGCAAAGTGGTCTACACAAAAGACGAACTTGACCAAATACGTGAGTACTAGTGTAGTCATTCTGCAAACACAGAATCATTCTTTCTAGGTGAGCTTATGCAGTAATCTGCTGGTATATGATATTGCCCGCGGTTCTTGAAGTGTACTTTGGAACTCTGAAATTGCTCTGCAGGCTAACGATTTAATACTTATTCTTGAAAAGGTGTTCCGCTGTTTGACGGCTCTTGCGACTCCATTGACCCACAGACATCACAGTCTCTTCAGCACTGCCGGTTGCTTTTGAGCAACCTTAGCACAGTCCTAAACTGTTTTCTAACAGAAGCACAAGAGCTCACTGAAAAAGGTTTGTCATAGTATTTCTACATCTTTGGTATGTTTTATTAAGATTGGCATGATGCTTGGGTTGTAATGGTGGAAACATGAGCTTTTGCTGTTTTGGTGATGGGAAGAAAGTCAAATGTAGCTGGGAGAAGGGGCTTAAACTGGAGAAGTTGGGACTGCCACTTAATACGCACTGAGTTGAGGGAAATTGTTGTGGAGTTCGTGCAGGTGGGTAGGGGAGGCTACGTTCAGCAAGAAGCTATGTAAGCAACTGGCTTGAAATTACAGCAACTGACTGTGGCAGTGCTGAAAATGACGCTTTGTGATGCTTAGCTAGCAATGTATACTTGCATACAAATATTGTGTTGCAAATTACTAAAAATATAAAGGAAGCATAAATGAGTAACACGTACAGTAAGTTGCCTGAGTTTCTATAGCTTTTTATATTACAAGTTGTTCTTGGCATATTGAGGAAAAAAGAGAATATCCCTTTGCTAGAGTAAAAATCTCTGCTCCGTGAAAAACAGATGTCTTTTTTTCATGAGTGCATTTAATAGTTCAGGCTTTACTTTTTTTTCCTGAACCTTTAGTGAATCTGCTTCTTTGTAGGGGTTGCTTTTTGTTTTGGGGGTGATTGTGGCTTTTTTCGTCAAATAAGGAAGTGACACAGAGTGAAAAATGCAAAGGCAAAGATATCTACCGTGTTATTTTTCTACTTTCTGTTTAGTGCGATAAGGCAGTTTTGTAAAAATGAAAGAAACTGCATACCAAAAATCCTCTTATGCTCTTTTTCAGGTTTTGCAGACTTGACAAATAAGCAGGTGTTAATCAACCTCATGTCTTTGTATGCACGAGTGGTCCTCTGGTTCTGTCGATCCAGTCTCCTGCCAGAGGGCTTAGGTAAGCATGAACTGTAATGCGTTTGTAACAGGGAGACGATCCACTAAGTGGCTCCTATGAACACACGCTTAGCCGTGTTTTTGTAAACGTTTCGTCACTAACGAGTCATGTTGGCTCAGTGACAGTGTATGCTGAAGTTCTGCTGCTGAAACTGAGATTTTACTGTTCTTTTCCCCTACGTAGTGTAGAAGAGTGCAAGCAGTTTCTTTCCGAGATGTTTCTTAGAAATAGCAATAAGCCTCTGAATCAAGGAGTTGCTCAGTCCACAGCTTGAAATACTTGGGATTTTAAACAAATAACTATTAAACCACCAACACTGGAATGCTTGTTTTTCCAGTAAAAGCATTACCCGCATGTTTGGAACCTTTTATTTATTGCTTGAGGAAAAAATACACCCTGGAAATACTTCTTCATTTGGATGGGTGACAATGCTGTTGTCAGCCTTAATTGTCTTACGCATGCTCACATGACACGTTAAAAACCCATTCCCTTTGAGAACTGGGGATTTTTATAGTGAGCTTTGGCTGAACTACATGTTCTGGATGCTACATCAACTGTAAACTTGAAATGGCACTTGAGACAAGAAGGAATTGAGTCTTGTGCCTTAGGTCTCTTTTAGCAAAGGCAGAAAGAAGATTGGCTTCTTTCAAAGTTGGAGGCACGCCTGTGCTTCTTGATGCTTAGCTTGTATGATCTTCTGTCTTTTTAGTCAAAAACTGTAGTTCGAAAATGTGGTATTACTTCCTTAACTTGCTTTTACTTTATTGCCTGCAGATGGTGATATGCGTTTGTCTAGACCTTTCTACAATTATCCTCTGATTCAGAGCTACTACGCTGGTCCCCGACAGAAACTTGAGCGTTTATCAAGGTAAGACTTACAGGAAAACTCTAGAACACTTCCACTGGAAATTCAGAGGTGGAAGCGAGTGGCTTTTCTATCAGCAGTTGTATTTGCTATGCTTAATGCATTTGCCAGCAACACTCTCGACTTCAGCCACACCGTCCCTTGCTTGTTCCTGTCGAGTTGCTCCACACCAGGAGAGGCCGGAGAGCTTCTACAAGTAGTGCCCCCAGCTCCCTTGGAATCTGCTTAAAAATCACTGCTTTGCTTTTGCACTCTACGCTAGAAATGGTTGTCAGAGGCTACAGGAAATTCAGCTGCCTGTTGCACGTGGGGGAAGGCTGTGCAAAGTTAGGCAGATAAAGCAGCTGACGTGTTTTCAGTGTGGAGAACAGGAATGAGTAAGCTAAATGTAAACTTTGCACTGCAACCAAAGTAGAATCATCGTTTTGAAACTGGCTGGAAGGTGGTTCTTTGTTTTGGTTTCTTTCTTTCTTTTATTGTTTTCCTTTTTCCAGGTCTTTCCCATGCTTTGACGCATGGAGTCATTCTTTCTTCATTTGTAGGATGGCTGAGCTTTGCTGGACCTTTCTAACTGCAGAGGCAATGCAGAGGTGCCTGAGAGGACAGAGGTGATGATGCTGGTATGAACATGCTAGCTGCATGTTCAAGTCCTAATGCCTCTTTCCTATCTTGCTGACGTGCAAGGACTTGGTAGTGGCAGCTTTTGCAGTTTTTCTGATATCAGCATGCAGTTTATCTCTAGTTACTTAGCTTATTTTATCCATGGAGAGTAAGGAACATATGGCAGAAGGTTTAAGGTAGACTGGCGTCTGATGGGTTTATCCTCTTCCAAGTTCCCGGTCCCAAAAGTCCCGTGGCAGATCCGTGGTGGTCACTGTCCCTTTGGAAACTGTGTATCTGCAGGTCCATAACCCTGGTGTAGTTCCCCGGCCTGAACGAGGTTATTGTCTTGTGACCTGTATTTGAGGGCAGCGTGCTCCAGAGTTCCCTCTTTGCCTGGGCAAAATGGAAACGGGCACTTTTGCAGGCTAAGCCTTCAGACTCATCTGTATAGGGACCTCAGCATCAGCGCTCACAGCCTTCTTGCCTAAGCACGTTCATCTGTTCTGATAGTACTTCAACTCAGAGTTATTTCCTCAGAGATGACAGATAGCTAAACACAGTTTTTGTCAAAAGACTTTTTAGAAACAATTGCTAATCAGTTCCTGTAGCATGAGAAAAGTGACAAAATATTAAATGCCTTCAACATTTGAAATACTTTACAAAATTCTTTCATCCGCTTGCCTTATCTTTCCAGTTTAGCCATTTGCTTCTACTGAATTTCACTTATTGAGTGTGTTTTTTCATCCTGATAGGGTTGGTAAGAGTTAGTTACTCTTGCTGTGCTGGCGGCTTGCTGGTGTCACGGTTTTAGCTGGGATAGTTGATTTTCTTCACTGTAGCTAGCATAGTGCTGTGTTTTAGACTTGGTATGTAAATAATGTTGATAACACACTGGTGTTTTAGTTGTTGCTGGGTAGTGTTTACACTAGTCAAGGACTTTCTAGCTTCCCATGCTCTGCCAGGTGCACAAGAAGCCGGGAGGGGATACAACCAGGAGAGCTGATTCGAATTGGCCAAAGGGTATTCCATACCGTGTGACGTCATGCCCAGTATATTAACTGGGGGCAGTTGGCCGGGGGAGGCAGCGATTGCGGCTCAGGGACTGGCAGCGTCGGTCGGCGGGTGGTGAGCGGTTGCGGCACTTGTTGTTTAGTTTTGGTTTTTTTTTTCTTTTTTTCCTCTTCTTCCAGTGTTTCATCTCTCTCTCGCTCATTATTTTCCTTTTCATTATATTAGTATTATTGCTGTTTTATTTTAATTATTAAACTGTTCTTATCTCAACCCACGAGTTTTCTTACTTTGGCCCTTCCAATTCTCTCCCCCATCCCACAAGGGTCGGGGAGTGAGCGAGCGGCTGTGTGGTGCTTAGTTGCTGACCGGGGCTAAACCACAGCAGGGCTAAAGGTCCTTATGCAACCCCCGTCCCCTGAGCTATCCTCCTTGCGCACCGATTGTCGGGCAGTTTCCTCAGACCCCCCCGAACTCGTGGCAATGGCAGAGACGAACTTCCACGCTGGGCGGTATAAATGCGTCAGCTCACCCAAAAAGCTTTTGAAGCGGCTCCAACAGCAGCCGGACTGCTGAGGCTTTTGTGCATCCCGGTGGGATCCAGGGGATGCCCGCACCGTGACGGAGGAGGAAGGACGAGCACTCTCACCTCCCTGGTAGGTAACCCTTTTGCTCGCAGGCTGTTGTGGTTTAACCCTGGCTCAACACCACACAGCCGCTCACTCGATGGCTGGCTGGCTGGCTGGCTGGCTCAATCCTCCGCACTGGGATACAGGGAGAGAATCGGAAGGGTAAAAGGGAGAAACCTTGTAGGTTCAGGTCAAGACAGTTTTATAATTATCAAAAAAAAAAAAAAGAGAAATAAAGAAAAAGAAAAAGAAAACCAGCCAAGAAGAAGGAGAGGGGACGATAAAGACCAAGAAAACCAAGTGATGCAGAAGAAAGCAATTGCTCACCAGCAACCGACCGATGCCCAGCCAGGCCCCAATCAAGGGCAGCCCCCACCAAACCTCCACCCCCCCGGCTTCTTGCTGAGCCCAGCATCGTACGGTGTGGGATACGCCTTTGGTCGGCTGGGGTCAGACGCCCCTGCTGTGGCCCCTCCCAGCATCTTGTGCACTCCCAGGCTGCTCGCTGGCGGGGCCGTCTGAGGAGCAGAAAAGCCCTTGGTGCTGTGCAAGGTCTGCTCGGCAATAGCTAACACATCCCTGGGTTGCCAAGGCTGTTTTCAGCACAGGTGCGAAATCGAGGCCCGTACAAGCTACTGTGAAGAAATGTAACGAGGAAGCTCGTCGTACGGTCCCATTTTTTGGGACTTATTGGGCTCCACCTTAAAACTCTCCTGGCCTTCAGTAGGCTGCGGCAGCGCTTGAGGCTGGCCTAGGTTCTGCCAATCCTCCCGGGTCCCAGCAAGACCAGCCCTCAGGCATCCCAGGCCCTGGAGAGCTGGAGGAAAGGCTGGGGCAAAGAAGAGGTACCCTTAGTGCAAGAGGCTGCGGCAGGATGCGGTGGAAGAGGCTGAGATGAGAGAAGACTTAAGCAAAGTGGAGAGGCACAAGTCCCTGCTGGGCCCTGCTGGGGTGCAGCCTCAAGTGCTGAGGGAGCAGGCAGATGGGCTTGTGGGGCCACTGCAGAAGGGAGGTGTGCCTGAGGACTGGAAGAGCGCAACCGCCGCGGGGGCTGATGAGCAGCGCAGTGGACGGAAAACTGGCCGAGCGGCCGGGCCCAGAGGGTGCTGACCAGTGGCACCACGTCGAGTTGGAGGCCAGGAACCAGCGGTGAACCCCGAGGCAAGGGGCACTGCCAGCAGGTGGAGGGAGGTGGTCCTTCCCCTCTGCTCTGCCCTGCTCCGGGCTCCCCAGTGCAAGAGAGACATGGCCATACTGGAGAGAACCCCCGGGCCAGTGCCCCCCACCACCGCCCTCCCCACTCCCGCCCCCCCAGTTTCCGTTGGGGTCGGAACGTTGGTGTCCGTTGGAGGCAGCAGCCACCAGAGGCAGCAGGACGGAGCTGTGCTGGCACGGGGCAGCGCTGGGAGGAAGCAGGGTCTGGCCGAGCAGCACTGCCCTGGCACCGGCACCTGCGGCAGCACCAGCAGCCCGCTTCCAGTCTTCCCTGTTGCCGGCTGGGCCGCGTCCTCGGTGCACGGCGAGGGCCCTCCTGTCCCGGGCGGGATGGGCCAGGCCAACTGCTGCTGCGGCTCCAGGTGGGCTCTCCCTGTGGCTCGGGGACACGCGGGCACAGCCGGGCCCCGCAGCAGCAGCAGCAGCAGCAGCAGCAGCAGCAGCAGCCTTTCTCATGCCCGCCGCTCTCCGCTCTGCAGGGAGGCTCTCACCGATGCCGAGCTGGTGCTGAGCGCGGACGTGCAGCTGACCCGGGGCCGCAAGAGGAGCGAGAGGCGCCTTCTCCTCCTCCAGGAGGAATTGGTCGTCGCCAAGTTGCGGTAAGACCCTCAGAGCCCAGCTGCCTTTGCCCCATGCCTGGCCCTGGGCCCAGGGCAGGGCCACCCTGGCACCAGCCCCAGGCCCCGGGCCCTTGGTGCTGGATGCACCAAGGCCATGCCAAGGGCAGGCGGGGGACAGGGCTCTGCCCGGGGGGATGCCGAGGAGGCCCCCTCCAGCTCAGCGCCTGCCTCTCCTCTCTGCAGGCATGGCACCACCGTGCGCCCACAGCTCCGCCTGGCCCTGGACCAGCTGTGGGTGCTGAGCGGCAGGAAGGAGGCGGCGGGGGAGGAAGAAGAAGAGGCGGAAGGCAGCGATGAGGACAGGACCTCCCTCGTCTTCATCTATCCCACCGTCTCCTTCACTGCCAGTTTTGGGTGAGTCGTGGTGCCACGTGCCGTGGCCGGGCAGGAGAGGTTCCCGAGCACGCCCACGTCATGCTGTGAACGGCCTCTGGCCTCCGTGCAGAGCCTGGGCAGGGAGCAGGCAGCACGGCAGCAAGGAGGGATGGGGGCACTTCCATGTCCTGCATCCCTTGGTCACCCTTTGCTCCCCAAAAGGGAAGAAGGGCAAAAGCAGCGGCTCCAGCAGGGCAGAGGGAGCCAGGGCTTGGGCAGCGCCTCTGTCCTGCCCCACGGGGCTTCCTCCCGCCCCTGTGTCCTTCCGCACGCGGCAGGGCTGTGCAGGCGCCCGCCTCTGCCCACGGGCTGGGGGCGCAGCGGGGCCTGACGCTCTTTCTGCTCTCTTTCTGCAGCTCCCGGGAGCTGAAGGAGCTGTGGGTGGGCACACTGCTGGGGTAAGCCGGGGGAGATGCTCCAGGCACAGCCGGACGGGGGAACACAGCTCCCTAGCTGGGGAGAGGTGCCCCCGCGGCTGTGGGCAGCTCTCGGGCAGAGCTGCCTGACAAGAGAGAAGAGGTGGCTTGGGGCTCACCCAGCTCCCTCCCTGTCCCTTCCCCGGGCACAGGACACCAGAAGGAGCCAAGAGAGCCCGAGTGACCCAAGTGCCCTCGACCAAATTCCTCGAGGAGGAGCTGAGCCGCCGCCGTGCCGTGAGTGTCTCCCTGGTCTGGGCTCTGTCCCCGAGCACTGCTCCTCCAGCCGAGCAGCGGAGGCGTCGCTGCTCACCTTCTCCCGCTTCTTCTTCTCTCTTGCCCAGTGGAGGCCGTTCAGCACCAGGAGCCTGGAGAGGCTGATGGAGCACCAGGCAAAGGTGAGAATGGCTGCCTTTCAGCCAGCTCTGGCTGTGCTGGGGCGCCAGGGATGTGCGGCGAGTGGGCTGAGCTTGTGCGGGAGGCAGGCCGGCAGGCAGGGAGGGTCTGGCGGTGCCGCTCGGGGAGCGGAGAGGGTTGGGGAGGCACCAGGAACGCTGGCACGTCCTCGCTGGCGGCGCTGGGAGGAAACCTGCCATGCGGGGCAGAGAGCCCGGGAGGGCAGAGGGTCCCAGCTCTGCCACGCTCAGGCTGCCGGTGCCGGGTGGCAGCTCGCCGGCGGCCCTTTCTGCTGCGGGCCTGCTCTCTAAGCGCAGCCCGGTTCTTGCAGGCTGATCCCAAGCAAGGGCCTCCGCCGGCCCCATCGGCAGATGGAGGGGGACTTTGCCGCTCGCCAGGTGAGCTTTGGAGAGAAAGGCAGCCTCCTGCAAGCGGTTGATCGGTGCTCACTGTCCCTCGAGTGTCGCCATGCAGGTGTGGCAGCCCAAGGGCGGACGCGACCTGGAGGAGCAAGGACACCCGCTGGGCAGCGGCCGCTGGACGTGGTTCTGCGGGGACACGCGGGCTCTGCTGCTGCCCCCAGCTTGGAGGAGGGCAGGGCGAGGGCTGGGCCAGGCTGTCGCTCCCGGTGGCACGCTGGCTCTCAGGAACCGCCGAGCCAGAGCCGCTGAGCCAGAGCCCCGGTTCCAGCTGCTGGCTCCCTGCCCGTCCTGCCGCACCGCTCAGCTCCGCACTGCAGGCAGGGCAGGGCAGGGCAGGCTCCGGGAGCGCTGGCCTGGCGGTCTCCATTGAGGGGCTCTCGCTCCGTTTTCCTTTGCAGCAGGAGGGAGCAGCAGCAGCAGGCGGAGGAGGAGGAGGAGGAGGAGGGGGCTGCCCTGGCCCTTTGCTCTGCGGCGGAGCCCGGCCGCTGCCCAGGCACCAGGGCAGGCGGGCTCCGGCTAAAGCGGGGCGCTCTTTGGGCAGCCCCTGGCAGCCGTCTGCGGGGAGGACGGCACGCTGCCCCAGCCCATCCAGGTAAGGCAGCCTGGAGAGAGGGTCCCCAGCCCTCCGGATGCTCCCTAGAGGCGGTGGGTGTCCCCAGCAGCTCCGGGGACAGGGGGTGGCACGCTTTGCGCCCCCAGCAAGGAGCCAGGTCTGGGGCAGAGCTCTGGCCACCGCTGTTGGAAGGCAGCTCCGCAGCCAAGCAACTGTCCTCCTGCCTCTCCTGCAGGAGCTGCTGGCTGTCCTGCAGCGGGAAGGGCTGTCGGCAGAGGGGATATTCCGCCGAGCTGCCAGCGGGAGAGAGCTTTGGGAGCTGCGGGAGGCCCTGGACCGTGGCGCAGACGTCGACCTGGCAAGCCAGGGAGCGCTGCTGCTGGCCGTCCTCTTGAAGGTGAGCGCTTCTGACCTGCAGCTGGAGGAGCTCCTGCCTGGCCTGGAGTGCTCAAAGGCTCAGCTGGAGCCCTTGGCCTTGCAGGACTTCCTCCGAAGCATCCCCTCCAAGCTCCTGGGGAACCACCTCTACGAGGACTGGATGGCAGCGATGGAGAAGACCAGCGAGGAGGAGAAGCTCTCGGAGCTGAAAGCGTAAGTGTGGGCAGCAGCCTGCCTGTTGAGCGGGAGCCCTGACCGCTGGCTGAGAGCCCCTGCAAAGCTGCGCAACATAGCCGCTGGCTCCCACCTGCCTTGGGCAAGGCTGTGGGCAAGAGCTGCTTCATCAACCTTGCGCTCCTGTTCCCTCAGGGTGGCCGACAAGTTGCCTGCAGCCAACCTCCTCCTCCTGAAGCAGCTGCTGTCCCTCCTCCAGCACATTGGCCGCAACGCAGCCACCAGCAGGATGAGCCGCAGCAACCTGGCCATCTGCGTTGGGCCGAACCTGCTGAGCCCGCCCAACGAGGAGCTGCTCACGCTGGAGGACATGCTGGAGGCCACGGAGAAGGTGCGCTGTCTTGAGCAGCCGGCTGCAGCCTTCCCGGCCCGTCAGAGCTTGGCTGCTCCCAGGTCTCGGGATGCCTCCTCCCTTGAGCAAAGGCCGGTGGGGTGGCTGCCTGGAAGAGCAGCCCCACAGGCGCAGCCTTCTGCGCAGAGGCAAGGCGCAGGAGTGGGAAAGGCTGCTTGGTGCGCTTCCCGGCAGCTGGCTTGAGAGCAAGGGCTTGATGTGTGCAGGTGAAGGCGCTGGTGGAGTTTCTGGTGGAGAACGGCAGGGAACTCTTTGGGGAGGAGACAAGTAAGCTGCCCTGTCCACCAGCCGAGGCGTCGCCAGCCCCCGCGGAGAGATGCAGAGGTAAGAGGAGGGACTGAGGGTTGTCACGGGCTGGGGCTTGGGACGCCAGAAGCCTCAGCGTCGGTTCTGGCGGGGCTGGGCATGGAGCGTTGTCCTCGCAGCGCCGCTTGTCCCGTGGCCTCTGTTTGGCCGCTGCCTCTCGGGGCATGAGCCGTTTGCTCGGCAAGACGAGCTGAAGCCTGCAGGCAGGGCATCAGGGGGCTGAAAACAGAGGTGGTGTAGAGCTTTGGGTGGGTTTTGCTTGAGCTCTTCCTTCCTCCCTTCCTTCCTTCCTTCCTTCCTTCCAAGAGGCCGCTTTGCTGCACGTGCTTTTTCTTTCCAGATGTGCCTTTGGAAGAGCCAAGCGTCCCCGCAGTCGCAGCAGACACCGCGCATCAGGCAGAAGCCTTGCCGCACGCCCCGCGCTCCCTGCTCGGTGCCCTCAAAGAAGCTGGGGCAGATACGGTGCGGGAGGCTGAAAGGGGAGAGCTGTGTCAGGTCCCCAAACCCTGTGACAGCGCGCCTGGTGTGGGAGGGGAGTTTCTGGCGAGGCCAAGCGGCTGCTGTGCCTCTGCCTGGCAGTAGAGCTGCTGCGTGCCTGGGGTATTCCTCCACCGGGACGGGACGATACATAGTGGAGGAAAACTGGCAACGTGGTTGCTCAAATGCACTAGGCCTGTGCTTAGTGCAACGTAATGGCCGCAAGATAGCCACAAAAACAAAGAGAGAGGGCAGGAGCTGGCGGCTTCGGGAGGGTTTTGCTCAGGCCCTACTCCGTCAGCGCTTCATCAAGGCTTTTGGGGGTGGGGGGGAAGGGGGCACTATGCGAAATGCGGCTCATGCAAACCAGCCAGAGGGATCTCCTCTGGAGAGCTCAGGTAGCAATTTGGCAAGCGGTCGCCTATCGCTCCAGGTCGCCTCTTGCCACCTGCCAACCCCAACGTTTCTGTTGTAGGCACCTCCAGCTTTGCCTCCCACCACCCCCGAGAGCGCGGCAGACTCCCTGGGGCGCCCAGGAGAACTGGCGAGCCTTTTGGAGGCAAGAAGGTAAAATGGGCTTGCTTTGGTTAAAAGGAGAACTGACTCCAGTGGGTCGTGGCTTTCCCTAACAAATAGCACTGTGCGATGGAAAGGTTTGCAGGCTCTCCCCGGGACAGGGGAAGCAGAAGAAAGCGGAAGAGGAAAGAGGCCTGGGGAGAGGAGAGTGAAAGCCACGTGGAACGGAAGAGGAGGAAGAGAGAACACGTACTGGGCGATGGAGCCATGAAAAGATGCCGGAAGGTGCAGAAGGTCCGGAAGGCCAGGTGCGTACCAGGCCCTGCCGCCCATCTTTGCCAACTCTCAACACTGCTCTAAGTCAGCCCAACTCGCGGGCAAGGGACGGCGAGGGACGGTGCTGCGCGGGGTTTGGAAAGGACTCCATGGCAGCTCCGCAGGGGCTCCCGACCGAGCCCTGCTGCGTGGCCCAGGGGCACTGTGCATCTCTGCACGCGCGCGGGTCTCGAAGGGCAGTAGCCACAAGGGTAGGGCTAAGGCGGCAGAGCCGTTGCATAGCCAATGCCAGCACTAGCTCTCCCTTCTGGGCTGGGAACAATTCCTCGCAAACGGTGTTCCCCAAAGAGAGGGCAACAAAATCCTGCCTCTTCCTGCCTTGGTGGATTTATCAGAGCTTTCCGACCGTGTCGTTGCAGGTGCCGATCCGCTCTCACCGGCTGGCCCGCTGTGCCCCGTGGGCCCCCGCACTTGATGTCCGCAATAAAATGATCCTTTCCCTCTTGTGACTGTGTCTGCCATGGGCTCTTGTGGAGTTTTGTGGTGAATCCTCGGGGAGGAGTTTGGGATCGTCCCTTGTCCAGCGGGCATCAGGGCTGAGCTGAGGTGCTTTAGGAGTGAAAGCACAGAGTCACACAGGAGGGTGGGGGCTGGAAGGCACCTGTGGAGGTCATCTGGTCCAACACCTGCTCTAGCAGGCTCACTGTTGTGGTTTATCCCCGGTCAGCAACTAAGCACCACACAGCCGCTCGCTCACTCCCCGACCCTTGTGGGATGGGGGAGAGAATCGGAAGGGCCAAAGTAAGAAAACTCGTGGGTTGAGATAAGAACAGTTTAATAATTAGAATAAAACAGCAATAATGCTAATATAATGAAAAGAAAAATAATGAGCGAGAGAGAGATGAAACACTGGAAGAAGAGAGGAAAAAAACAAAACTAAACAACACGTGTTGCAACCGCTCACCACCTGCCAACTGACGCTGCCGGTCCCCGAGCCATGATCGCTGCCTCCCCCGGCCAACTGCCCCCAGTTAATATACTGGGCATGACGTCACACGGTATGGAATACCCTTTGGCCAATTCGAATCAGCTCTCCTGGTTGTATCCCCTCCCCTCCCGGCTTCTTGTGCACCTGGCAGAGCATGGGAAGCTAGAAAGTCCTTGACTAGTGTAAACACTACCCAGCAACAACTAAAACACCAGGGTGTTATCAACATTATTTGCATACCAAGTCTAAAACACAGCACTATGCTAGCTACAGTGAAGAAAATCAACTATCCCAGGTAAAACCATGACAGTATCCACCTCTTATTCCATACCATTTACGTCATGCTCAGGTCTCATACTATCCAATATGACCTCAATAACCACCACCCGCCTCCCCATCCTTTGATGACATATGCAGATATCATTTATCATTCCCGTAGTCTATGGACCATCCCTGTAGAACATCTGTAGAGGGTCCACACATGTCCATTGAGTTCATTCAGTCCATAACTTTGGGCTCCATCTACCATAATAGTCTTTCAAGGCCGGAGAGATGGTCTGTGTGCTGTTGGATTGTTGCATGCTGAAGTCAGTCTTTGTTCCACCACCGCTACACGTTGTTTGGTTCAATCAAAGTTCATTCTTCATTAATTTTGGAAATTCTTACTATGATACCATTGATACGGCATATAGCAACCATAGGAGTGATGACATACAATATCATATAGCAATTAACAGCATACCATTCAGTTCATTGGCTATTCTCACCCAAAATCAAATCCCCTTGAGGCACACATCGAACTCCTCCATCCTCCCGCATTACCCACCAAGTGCACCCAGGTCCTCGAGCAAAAGCAATCCCACGAATGGGTTTGCCTTTGCCTGAGACAGGAATAACCCAGACGGTTTTCCCCAGCATATTTTTTACATGCACTACAGGGACTTTACCCCCTTCCACAGTACGTAAGAGTTCTGACTGGGCAGGGCCAGCTCGATTGGCAGATCCCCTAGTGTTGACTAACCAGGTGGCTTTTGCTAAATGTGTATCCCAGTGTTTGAATGTCCCACCCCGCATTGCTCTCAGTGTAGTCTTTAACAGTCCATTGTATCGTTCAATTTTCCCAGAGGCTGGTGCATGATAGGGGATGTGATACACCCACTCAATGCCATGCTCTTTGGCCCAGGTGTCTATGAGGTTATTTCGGAAATGAGTCCCGTTGTCTGACTCAATTCTTTCTGGGGTGCCATGTCACCATAAAACTTGTTTTTCAAGGCCCAGGATAGTGTTCCGGGCGGTTCATTGGCGCACGGGATATGTTTCCAGCCATCCGGTGGTTGCTTCCACCATTGTAAGCACATGGCGTTTGCCTTGGCAGGTTTGTGGCAGTGTGATATAATCAATCTGCCAGGCCTCCCCTTATTTATACTTCAGCCATCGTCCTCCATACCACAGAGGTTTTATCCGCTTGGCTTGCTTGATTGCAGCGCATGTTTCACATTCATGGATGACCTGTGCAATAGTGTCCATGGTCAAGTCCACCCCTCGGTCACGAGCCCATCTGTATGTTGCATCTCTTCCTTGATGGCCTGAGGTGTCGTGGGCCCACCGAGCTATAAATAGTTCACCTTTATGTTGCCAGTCTAGATCTACTTGAGCCACTTCAATCTTAGCAGCCTGATCCACCTGTTGGTTGTTCTGATGTTCTTCAGTGGCCTGACTCTTGGGGACATGAGCATCCACATGATGTACCTTCACAACCAGGTTCTCCACCCGGGCAGCAATATCTTGCCACAATGCAGCAGCCCAGATGGGTTTGCCTCTGTGCTGCCAGTTGTTCTGCTTCCACTGCTGTAACCACCCCCACAGGGCATTTGCCACCATCCATGAGTCAGTATAAAGATAGAGCACTGGCCATTTTTCTCGTTCAGCAATGTCTAAAGCCAGCTGGATGGCCTTTACTTCTGCAAACTGACTTGATTCACCTTCTCCTTCAGCAGTTTCTGCGACTTGCCGTATAGGACTCCATACAGCAGCCTTCCATCTCCGATGCTTTCCCACCAGACGACAGGACCCATCAGTGAACAGGGCATATTGCTTCTCATTTTCTGGCAGTTTGTTATACAGTGGGGCCTCTTCAGCACGTGTCACCTCCTCCTCTGGTGATATTCCAAAATCTTTGCCTTCTGGCCAGTCCATGATCAATTCCAAGATTCCTGGGCAACTGGGGTTTCCTATTCGAGCCCGTTGGGTGATCAGTGCGACCCACTTACTCCATGTAGCATCAGTTGCGTGATGTGTAGAGGGGACCCTCCCTTTGAACATCCAGCCCAGCACCGGCAGTCGAGGTGCCAGGAGGAGCTGTGCTTCAGTACCGATCACTTCTGAAGCAGCTCGAACCCCTTCATATGCTGCCAATATCTCTTTTTCAGTTGGAGTGTAGCGCGCTTCGGACCCTCTGTATCCCCGACTCCAGAACCCTAGGGGCCGACCTCGGGTCTCCCCTGGTGCTTTCTGCCAGAGGCTCCAGGTAGGGCCATTCTCCCCGGCTGCAGTGTAGAGCACGTTTTTTACGTCTTGTCCTGCTTGGACTGGCCCAAGGGCTACTGCATGAACTATCTCCTGCTTTACCTATTCAAAGGCTTGTTGTTGCTCAGGGCCCCATTTGAAATCATTCGCCTTCCGGGTCACTTGATAGAGAGGGCTTACAATCAGACTGTAATTTGGAATATGCATTCTCCAAAAACCCACAATGCCTAAAAAAGCTTGTTTCCTTTTTGCTAGTTGGTGGAGACATGGCTGCTATTTTGTTGATCACATCCATTGGGATCTGCCGACGTCCATCTTGCCATTTTATTCCCAAAAACTGAATCTCCTGTGCAGGTCCCTTCACTTTACTTTGTTTTATGGCAAAACCAGCCTTCAGAAGGATTTGGACTATTTTCTTCCCTTTCTCAAAAACATCTTCTGCTGTGTTGCCCCACACGATGATGTCATCAATGTACTGAAGGTGTTCCGGAGCTCCACCCTGTTCCAGTGCAGTATGGATCAGTCCATGGCAAATGGTAGGGCTGTGTTTCCTCCCCTGGGGCAGTCGATTCCAGGTGTACTGGACACCCCTCCAAGTGAAAGCAAACTGTGGCCTGCACTCTGCTGCCAAAGGGATTGAGAAGAATGCGTTAGCAACATCAGTAGTGGCATAGCACTTGGCTGCCTTTGACTCCAGTTCGTATTGAAGTTCTAGCATGTCCGGCACAGCAGCACTCAGTGGCGGAGTGACTTCATTCAGGCCACGATAGTCTACTGTTAGTCTCCACTCTCCATTAGACTTCTGCACCGGCCACATGGGACTGTTAAATGGTGAGCGGGTCTTACTGATCACTCCTTGGCTCTCCAGTCGCCGAATGAGCTCATGGATGGGAATCAGGGAGTCTCGGTTGGTGCGGTATTGCTGCCGGTGCACTGTTGTGGTGGCAATTGGCACCTGTTGTTCTTTGACCCTCAGCAACCCCACAACAGAAGGGTCCTTCGAAAGACCGGGCAAAGTAGACAGCTGTTTAATTTCCTCCGTCTCCAAGGCAGCTATACCGAAAGCCCACCTGTACCCTTTTGGGTCCTTGAAATACCCTCTCCTGAGGTAGTCTATGCCAAGGATGCACGGAGCCTCTGGGCCAGTCACAATGGGGTGCTTTTGCCACTCATTCCCAGTTAGGCTCACTTCAGCCTCCAATATAGTTAGCTCTTGGGATCCCCCTGTCACTCCAGCAATACAAATGGGTTCTGCCCCTACACAGTTAGATGGCATTAGGGTGCACTGTGCACTGGTGTCCACTAGAGCCTTATACTCCTGTGGGTCAGATGTGCCAGGCCATCAGATCCACACAGTCCAGTAAACCCGGTTGTCCCTTTCCTCCACCTGGCTGGAGGCAGGGCCCCTCTAATTCCAATTGCAGAATTCGCAACCCACTTCTTGTGAATGGGAATCAGAAGTCTCCCTATTAAGATCACGGATAGAATCAGCGCTTCTACTCCTCTGTCTGGGCAACTGCCTACTGGAAACTGGAGCAGCAACTCTCCTGGAGGTCCCCCCTTGAGTGGTTGTTTTTCCTTGCAACTCATGTACCCGTGCCTCTACAGTCAAGGTAGGTTTTCCATCCCACTTCCTCATGTCCTCTCCATGGTCACGCAGGTAAAACCATAGGGTGCCCCGTGGTGTGTATCCTCTCTCTTGAGCAGAAGGACGCTTACTCCTAATGGCCGAGATACTGGTCCGTACAGGTAGGGAGTAGGACATATCCTCTTCAAGTTGCTGAACCTCCAGGGACAGTTTCTCCACAGCTGAGACGAGGGAGGAAGAGACATGTGCTTCATAATCCCAGAGTTTATCAATCACATCCCCTACCGTTGGTGCCTCTTCATCCTTCCAGGACATTACTGCCAGGGAGTTTACATGGGATGATGGTGCGCTCCGTACAAACTTCCGCCACATGGGTCGTGTGCACTGCGCTTCATCTGGATCTTTGGATGACTGTTCACTACCCAGGTCACCATAAATCACCTCAAGCACAGCTAATTCTCTCAGGTACTGGATACCTTTCTCCATGGTGGTCCATTTTCCAGGGCGATATATAACATCTTCCTTGAAGGGATACCTTTCTTTCACAGCAGACAGGAGTCGCCTCCAGAGGCTGGGGGCTTGTGTCCCTTTTCCAATTGCTTTGTCAATGCCCCCATCCCTAGAAAGGGATCCCAGTTGTTTGGCTTCCTTACCCTCTAATTCCAGGCTACTGGCCCCGTTATCCCAGCATCGGAGCAGCCAGGTGACAGCATGCTCACCTACGTGACGGCCGAAATCTTTTTGTATATCTCGCAGCTCACTTAAGGATAGGGATCGGGTAGTTTCCGTCTCTTGTACGAGTTCTTCCTCTTCCTTCTCCTCTCTTAGTAACGGCACTAATTCTCCATCATCCCTTTCTAAACGAGTTGACTTTCTCTTTCAAGATTTCTTCTTTTGTATAGGGGCAACTGATACTGGCATGGGTTGATTCTCTGATTCAGCTTCAGTGTCTGTCGTGGGTGTTTGAGTGGTCACAGTGCCTGTCGTCGGGTTGGAGCAGCCGCAGCACCTGTTGTGGGGGTTTGAGTGATCACAGTGCCTGTCGTCGGGCTTGGAGCATCCACAGCGCCTGTTGTGGGGGTTTCAGGGGCCACAGTGCTTGTCGTTTTCCCTTTCTTTGTCTTCTTAGATCCAGAGGCCTTCTCTTCCCCTTGGGGGTACTGAATACTGTTGAACAGGGCTCGATAGGCATGGGCCAGACCCCAACACATTGCAGTGATTTGTATCTCTCTGGAATTGCTAGGGTGACAGCATACTTCCTCCAAATAGTCTACTAATATTTCAGGATTCTGCACTTGTTCAGGGGTGAAGTCCCAAAACACTGGAGGTGCCCACCGTCTCAGGCATTTGCCCATACTATCCCACATACCCTGCCACCCATAAGTATCGAGCCTTGGAGCAGATCTCTGGATGATATTCTTGAATTGCTTATTAACCTTAGACAAAGCTGAAACAATTTTCCATAGGAATATCAACAGATGTATCTTAACTACCCAAGGATGTTCAAGATACTGAAAAGTTGTTGTAATGAAGGAGGAGACATTACAGAAGATGGTAGCTAAGGTGCCATTCTGTATTTCCTCCATAAAAAAACTCTCAGAGGAGGAGGTATAATTGCTAATTGTCTCCATGAGGTGGTACCTGAAGTACAGTAACGGCTTCCATGCCAGACCCAAATAACCGATAAAACTCAAGGCCAGTGTTTTAATAACAAATCTCCTAGGCAAAACATCTCTAACCACTGCAGAGCACAGCAAACTACAAAACCCAATGCCAATCTTTAACATGTACTTCAAAATCAGCATGGTGTAGGTCTGACTAACTAATATCGAGAACAGATGAATCAATGCTGTGACCAGCAACTGTTATTATCTCAAACCCTTCGTGCCCCACGTTGGGCGCCAAAAAAGACTGTTGTGGTTTAGCCCCGGTCAGCAACTAAGCACCACACAGCCGCTCGCTCACTCCCCCACCCTTGTGGGATGGGGGAGAGAATCGGAAGGGCCAAAGTAAGAAAACTCGTGGGTTGAGATAAGAACAGTTTAATAATTAGAATAAAACAGCAATAATGCTAATATAATGAAAAGAAAAATAATGAGCGAGAGAGAGATGAAACACTGGAAGAAGAGAGGAAAAAAACAAAACTAAACAACACGTGCTGCAACCGCTCACCACCTGCCAACTGACGCTGCCGGTCCCCGAGCCACGATCGCTGCCTCCCCCGGCCAACTGCCCCCAGTTAATATACTGGGCATGACGTCACACGATATGGAATACCCTTTGGCCAATTCGAATCAGCTCTCCTGGTTGTATCCCCTCCCCTCCCGGCTTCTTGTGCACCTGGCAGAGCATGGGAAGCTGGAAAAGTCCTTGACTAGTGTAAGCACTACCTAGCAACAACTAACACATTAGTGTGTTATCAACATTATTTACATACTAAGTCTAAAACACAGCAGTATACAAGCTACAGTGAAGAAAATTAACTATCCCAGCTAAAACCATGACAGATGCGTAATTTCCGTGAAAAGTTCCAAAGGCAATTTAAACCACACTTGAAAATGACCACACCTAATAGTTTGAGTCCATTGTTAGATAGTGTAATTCAGTTGTCTGAGGAAGCGCTAGTAGCTTTAAAACCTTTATGCTATACATTAGTTTGGAATGGTGCTATATTCTTATGCGATCCGCGTATTGCTCATATACAAAAACATGATTGATTGCCTTTGTTTAATCAGGGTGGAAATATATTCCAAATGGAGTATGACAGCAGGGAGTTTTGTAAACTCTTCAGTGTCGTGTTGATGGCTATATAACGTACAGTGACAGCTCAGGATGAAACCCGTAGCGACTTGTGCAGCCAGCTGCAAGAAACAGCCACGTTTGCCTGCCTACTCTCATGTTATGTTTACAGCACAGCAGTCTGGGCTGTCATCAGAGAAGCTTGGATGGAAACGTATTGGTGAAATGATGGAACTGTTAATGTGGTGAGAATTATCTTGGTAGTTTTATTTCTCGTAAACTCGTGTCCTTTCGTCCAATTGCTTGATGACGTATTTCTAACTGTATTTTACAATTTTAAATTAATTACAAAAGAATGGCTGAAGTAGGAAGGCCGCCTTTTTTCCATCCTCCAAATGAACCAAGAAAAACTGTAATCGGGACCTTGCCTCTGCCCGGGACTCCTTGAAAATCACAGGGCAGTGAATTGCAGTGATGTGACTGCTGTTCTTTGCCGGTAGGTTTGGATGCACAGCAAGGTTTTTGGGAAGGTGGTTACTGTTCTTGCCTCCTGAGCCCATGGGCTGAGTTGTATTGCTGGTGTTAACGTAATTCCTGTGCTGCTGGCTGAAGATCCGCCCCTGCTGTGAAGGGGTGGGTGCCTGGAGCCTCCTTGATGTCAGCTGGCACTTGAGGGTGCATAGCGCTTTACAGGGCGGCACATATGCAGTCTGGTGTTGCAGGGTGTTCCTGCCCAGAGGCTCACTTTAGCTGATCAGAAGGGATGCGACTTTCTTTTTTTTCCCCAGCACTTCCCTTTGCTAGCAAAGAGCTACCAAGCACTTGCTGGGTTATGTGCCGTAAAGTGTACCTCTTGTAATCAACCTGTTGCTGAACTGCTTTTTCGAATTACTGTGGTTTGCTCTTCCACGGGCCTCTTTGTTCAAGAGGAGCTTCTTGACTATTTGCCTATTCTCTTTCTGAGCCATGTCTTTATGCTGCCCTGGTTTGACAGCGTTGCTGACTTTCATGGACGTGAATCCAGTGAAAGAGTCGCTGATTTTAGCAGCACAAACCCTCCCCGTTGTTTCTGTGGTACATTGTGCAGGGGTGGGACTTGGGCCAGCAGTGGCATCACTGGGTGGAAGAGAAGGTGTTCCAGGCGTCAATTATGCATACTGGAAGAGATTATTATTGTCACTGGCTCCCTAAATACTCGGGCAACAAACCGACTCCAAGTGTACAGAAGTACAGTTTTGGGGACAGTATGCTGTTTGGATAAATGAATACATGAAAAATGTTACTGATGATTGATCCTCTTCTTAAATTGTGAATGACCTTGCAGGTTTGTTTTTTTTTTTAAACACGTAATAAAACCAACTTCATCTTCTCTTTTTAGTTGATGTCCATCAGCGTATTAGGTGTTTCTGCTCGGATGAGAGACTGCCTGAATAATGTTCTCACTTTAACCGCAGAAACAAGGTAAAGCTTTCCTTAAACCTGTTGATCTGTGTGGGTGATGGATTGCGGTATATGTCGTTCATTGTGTATGGCAAGTTTCCTAATTGGGATTTCTAGACTTAAGAAGCCTTCAGTTGAGCTAATCGTTGTTTTGTTGAAAGGTGTATTTCTGCCACCATTTCTGGCATCCGTTGAAATTAGAGAAGGGGGAAAGATGTGAATTCAATCTTGTTTTCTTCCCATGCCTTTCTCTTCCGACAGGGATCAGTTTTTTGGCCCTTTGCCAACATGTAACTATACTATATTACTGTTTTAGTTTTGAGTACTTTATTCAGTCCAGAGACTTAGGAATGCTGTTAGTTTTATTACCGCAGCGCTTATGAGCCCTAGCGGTGGAACAGGGCCTCATTGCGCTACGTACCGTGCAAGTGTGGGACAGGAAGATGGCCTTCACTCCAAAGAGATTTCAGATGATGCATTACTTCCTGGTAGCTGACTGCAGCATTTGACTTTAAAAACACATAGAAGAAGTTTCTGTGAAACGTTTAAGGTGCTGGGAAAAAATGCATCTGCTAATGCACCGTTTTAATTTTAACGGCTATATTACGTTTCTCTTCTGTACCATTTTTGTGTGATTATGCTTTTCTTTGATTACTGTTCTGATTGGTTTTAGGGTGGAGGAGGCCGTCGCTTTGACTCGCTTTCCTGTGGTGCACCTGGTCACGATTGCAGTCTGCTGTTTCCTCATCATAGCTGGAATGCTGGGCTACCGTGGGACAGTGAAAAGAAATGTGTTGCTCCTTGTCTGGGTACGTTTCGTGACCTCTAAAACCAGCTAACTTCTGCTTCGCTTCAACAGTGTAAGAAAAGTTTTAATCCACAGGCACTGGGTAAATACTGAGTATTTTTTATCACCGTGTTGAGAGACGATATTGGTGAGGAATTGTAACTGCAAGGCACCCAGTGGGAAATAATTTATTGCCGCAACTGCATTATGCTGTGACTGAAAGACAGGCAGTTTCTTGTGTTCAAAAATCCACTTCATTTTGTTGAGGAGTTGCTGAAGGGAAAAATAAGTCAAAGTCGTTTAAGTGTTAATAATCATAGGAATGTGAGTGTGAGTGCTCTGAAATAAACCCCTACAGCTACCCTTTTGACTCTTGGCTGCGCGGTAGCTAAATAACGTAGACTTTGCTTTATCCCCACCGTTGATTGTGTGTGTAAAGTAATAGCATTTGTAGCTGACGAAAGTTGATTCTGAATGTATTCAGAAGCTTTGCCTTCTCTTACGTGGATGTGGAATTTTGCAGTTGCATTTGGTTGTGAGCAAGTTTAGAAACAAATTCCCCGTACCCAGGTTTTTCCTTTTGTTTGGAGCCTATGTAACTGAGCCAAGAGCAGCTGAAAAGCAGTCGTCTCTCCTGCACAAGGCTCTAGGTACGATTTAACTGTGATGAGGCTTCGCCTGTCAAGGGAGCCAAATGCCTTTTTCTTCCTCTGGAAGTCGGTGAGTTTGAGGACAATAAAAACAAACAAACAAACAAAACTAACAAAAAACCTCAGAAAAAAACCCTCAAAAAAAACCCCAAACCAAACAAAAAAAAAACCCGACCCCAAAAAACACCCCCCAAAAAACGCCAAACCAAAAAAGCTCATGAAACTTGCACAGATTTTAAAGGTTTAGCATTTAAAAATATTTAGACCATTGGCAACACTGAGATCACAAAGTGCCGTGTACCCGTATGCTGCTTAGAAGTCTATCTGGCAGCCCTTTGCGGATTTGGGCTTTGTCTTTTAATGTGAGGATGAGCAGGATTCCAAGCAGCCTGTTAGCCTGAGAGGGTGGGAGCAATGGGTGTATCAGACTTGACCACCGTAACTGCAGTAGGAGAGAGTGGAGGGGTAAAGTCCTTCAGCTCTTGAGAATATCCAGGAGTCTTACACAAGTGGAGTCGGGCTCCTGCTGTTTTTTCCCTGCAGTGTGTGTTGGGTTCTCCCTAAGTGCATAAGGTTGCATTTTTTCTTGTGGATCTGTGCCAGCTTGAGTAGGTGATACCGGGACCTCACAAATTTTGCAAAAAATGACCAAACCCCAAAAAACCCAGTAAGAAGTTGGCTGAGATTTAGGCAACCTTTGCTTTTACCTGATAGGAAATATTCTAATGGCAGCTAAAAGAGCTGGGAAAGGCTACTGGGGTTTTATATTAAAGCATCTCTCTTACATGGGAGGCTTGGAGTAAGCTCTGTTTGAGATTCCCAGCTGAAGGTCTGCAGCAGCAATGTTCCTCAGCTGCAAGAGGGCAAATGCTATTTCTCCTTTTGGGTGTTTGTTAAGCCCATGTACAATATGAGGATTGTTGTTTCAAAGCTATACAGTTAGGAAAAACTCTCATTTAAATCTGAATACTCTATAGTAATATAATAGTCATGCATTTGTTACTTCTAGATCTTAACCTTGTGATGTTAAAGTCAATGGGACCAAGTTCTGAGACAGATGTTACTTAGTTATGAGCACTTGCATAAAAATAATGGAGTCGTGTAATTTCATACCATATAATTATTTATCTAGTAATCTTTCTTACATACTTTAAAGGGCTTTGTACATATTTTTGTTTTATATAAGTAGTGAAAGTGTTAAGAGATGATAAGCTTATTAAGCCCTTAGTTTTTATGATAAGGTGATAAGATTATTTTCATAAAGTGTTTTATGGTGCTGGTAGTTTTTAATGTGAATGAAAATGAATTAAAAGTCAAAAGCCACTCTGTGAGGTAGACCGATGCTACATAGTGTCTGGGGAAAAAAGAAAAGTTACCAGTTTTGGTATAAGCCTTGGAAAAAAAATCCTAGCTAATTAAAAAGAAAAGGAAGTTAAAACTGGTTTTGGCCTTCAGTTTATTTAAACTGCCAGTGAAAAGAAGAAATCATTTATGGCTTTTGAATCTGGCCATCTGGAAATCAATCATTTAAAGTGTGTTTAGGCAGTCGAATTACACTAAATCAAAAGAAGACATTTCTATAATTTTCTGTTGCACTCTTTCATTTTCAGGAGCCTGAGAATTTGCTCTTGCTAAGCAAACTGATAAGCAGAACTAAAAGATATCTTCCTAAGTATGTCATTGTCTTAATTAATTGTTAAATGAATGCAATCATGATATACCACAGAAGTATGCAGATGGAAGTCAATGCTTCATTCATCAGAATAATCGGAGAAGTGATGGATCAACAAGATGAGCTTTTGCACAACCAGATGAGCTAAAAGAAAAGAACCTTCATGTAAAACATTAACAACCTCTTGAATCATGCTTTTAGTCTTCTTTGTGAAGGACGTGAGCAACCATAATGGTGGCATGCAGAGATATTTGGATACAAACCTTGATGCTCCTGGCAGTATGCTAATTGCTAGTGCTAATGTTGTTAATTGAATTGGATTTTTGGAAAATCTAATAGAGCATAAGGACCATAAAAAAAATATATCTATATAAAAAATGGTGTTAGATATTTTAATACATCTGAATACATAATTATTTTCATTTGTTCTTGGGGGGGGGGGGGGGAACCAACACAAAAAAAAACAAAACACCCCCCCAAAAAAATCCCCAAACCCAAACAAAACCCAAACAAACAAAAAAACCCAACCACCTCAAAAAACCTCCCAACCCCCCTGCCGCCACATGCATATATTCTTTAAGAATAGTAACATTAAGGGTGTGTGATTTTTTATTTTTTTTTAATTTTAGGGTTTTTTTAAGTTCTTGTTTTATTAAGATGACATGAGTAAACTTTGTTGTTTGACAAGAACAGCTTCATGAAAATCCCACTGGAAACTATTTTCCAGGCTGGAGTTTTCATTGCAAATTCTGGTGATTATGAGTTTTCTGTAATTACAGCATTCAAACAGCACGGGATTCAAATTTGCCTGCATATGTTTTCACAAAGGGAAGAACTGTTAGAAACATTTGATGGTCAATAGGGCAAATCATTTTACTGATTTTTTATCATAAAGTTGGCAGAGAAATAAATATTCCTGGGAGCTAAACGTTGTTAGTCCCTGTTGGTGTGTGGCCAAACAGCTTGTTAATTCAGTTATGGCAGAACCTGGTTATAAATTGGGACTCAGCAGACTAAATTGTCTGGTTGTGTTTCAACTCAATTAATAGACAAACCATCATTAATCTAAACTGATCTTTTCTTTAAAAGCAGGCAAATATTTCATAAAGAGACAAAATGAAACGATACTATTTTCACTGAAAAGGTAAACTGGAGACGTGACAAACCTACTGTGAATGTGGCTGTTTTATGTCCGTAGTTCTGAGCCAGCTAAATGCAGCATTGGGGAAAGTGGTTTCTGTGAAGTCCATCTGAAGAATGACAGGGAACCACAGACTGTATTGCCACTTGGGGCAGATTCTTCTATACCCATACACCCATTCAGTCCGTGGGTCTGGATGCAGAGTTGATAGGGATGATTAAATTTGGACGTCTGCTATGTTGCAGGATATCAGTAACTGCTAACGTCTTCCTAGAAGGGCCTCTTACTATGTGTGAAACGTTAGCTGCTCTACAGTACCACAGCACACCAGCTGTTGTGCAGGACTTGTGGCTACAGTTAGCGTGAATTAGTATGAGAGTTTAGTGATAATTAATTTTTTTCCTTTGTGGTAGTGTGTATTTCTGCAATAGTACATAATATTGGTTATTTTTTCTGTAATAATAGAGGATATTTTTTCTGACCCATGTGTAGTCTTACCATAGTGACAGATGCTCCAATACCCTGTACTAACGTTTGGCACTGGAATTGTTATTTATCAACCAGAAGTATTTCCTCATTATTAAATTATCAAGTACTGAAGGGGAAGAAATAACTGACAAACATACTTGGTGTAAACCTGTGCAGATTAGAATTAGACAGGTTGGAGACTGGAGTTCATCATTTTCATATCTTGTGCCTTTTATCAGTAGCTCATTTATGAATGTGGTGTGAATAGGAGAAAAACAGCAATTCACCAGGTAGGTTAGCCTGCCTTTTGAAAGACTGATTTAGGTGGGTTCACAATGCTGTAGTACAGATTTGGTGAGAAGCCAGTACTGGGCTAAAACTCCAAGTCAGATAGTGGGTAAGTAAGGGGCTGGACATTTAAGCTTGCATTTTGAAGTGTTGCTTGTTTGATGTTCCACTTGTAGGAGAAAATACACTTGAAGTTCACCAATTGTTACTATGCCCCAGTAGTTTCAGATATGAGCAACTTTCTCAAGAAAATAAATAGAGGATTAACTTTGGTTTTGTGCTTCCTGAGTTTCTAACTTTCAGTCCAAATGTGAACTCTGTGAGGAAGTGCCTGAACTAATCAACATTAGACATCTTTTTGGCTTGAAATAGGATAGGGGGTAAGCTTCTTTCCTGTTCAGATCAGCGTTTTTAAGGTTCAAACAAATTGGGGTGGACCATGTTGGTCCTGCGGTCCAGTGCCAACCTCTCTGATTGCCTGCCTAACCATGAGGTGCATTTTGTTGATCTCGTACAATGTAAATGTACAGCGCTGTGTTTGTACTTACAAGACTTTTTCAAAGCAAGTGCTTTGAAAGGTTACCTAATTTTCTTAGCTGGGAGAGGAGCACGATAGGAATTGAGCTGGTGGGAGTGTCCAGGTCTTCTTGTGAGTGCTTGGCTTAAATCCAAATGTTTGCTGCGCTTATGGTGATGATCTGCTTCCATCACCCTGGCGCTTAGCAGCTACCTTGAGCACGCAGCCATGTTGTAGCAGGGCAGAGGCAGCGCGGTACTATTTGGCGCGGTTATCTGGCAGCTCAAAGTGACAAGAACTGTCCAGCCCCTTGAGGGCTGTTCAGGGAAATGGATTTGGATAGTACAGTTACGATACCGTCAAATAAAATGGGTTTGGTTTTTTGTAGGTTTTTTTTTTTTTGCATACTTCTGCAGTAGTGAAGAGCCATTTGTTCATCCTTTTGAAAAAGGTACAGTGCTAAATTAAAAGGTAAATATCTGTTGATGGTAGCCATTTTATGTTTTCAGCATGTTTTCAGCATGAAACGTGCTGCCTGGACTTCTGTGACACACTTTTCACTGCATGCTATACTTTTAGGCTCACCTAATGGGGCTGACTACTTTGCCTGCTCTTGGGGATGTATGTCCTGAGTATTGGTTTTACTAGGTGTCACCGTGTCTGGCCTCATGATCCAAAACTTTTGGGGCAAGGCTTATTCCTTTTACTTTCCTTGTTCCCGTTTTCCCCCATTCCCACTTTTTAAGCCATTAATATTGCTTTCTCCCCCCAAGACGCCCAGGGCAGTAGAAGAAACTGAAATGGCACCAGAGCTGGAAAGGGCTCTGGAGTGATACTCCCTGGTGAACAAAGGAGGGAAGATAGTGATAGAAAGGTTGGTGAAGTGGAATGATGGAAGTGGGTACCAGGAAGCCATTGAAAAAGACAGGGACTGATATGACAGGAGGTTCAAGGGACCTGGGTTGCTGAGGCGACAGAGCTGGGAGAGATACCAGGGTGGGAACTAGGGATGCTGCACCTTGAGTGAGAAAAGATGGGCAGCTGCTGAGATGATACATGCTCTTGCTGCCATAGTGCTTTTTGTCCCCCACTCTGTCCTTCCCAGCTCCTCTTTTCTCTTTGCTGGTTTGCCCAGCTTTTTTTCCTCCGCTGAAAGGAGTAGGGAATGGGAGAGTCCCTGAGAGCAAGGAAGGAGTGAATGAGTAAACAAATCCACAAAGCCCAGCCAAACCTCCATGCCTTGTCTGAAATGCAGCCCAGCTTCACTGGTGGGGCATGCCTTGACACTGTGGTTCTACCGCATTCTTGTTGCCACAAACTGAGTATGGAGTGGGTGTCCTGTCAGGTAAATTAATCTCTCTTTCTTGCCTAATCTTGCCCTTTTGACTAATCAACCACAGAGACACTTTGCTGTGTGCACAGGGGCTGCGATATGGGCTTTATATCTAAGAGCACTTCTTCACTCAAAATGGTAAATGTTTGAAGTGTTTTGGGGCATGCCGAGGCAGAGTTATTGCGTGTATCAGCACCAAATCGGTCTGTTTCACAAGGAAGAAGGATTTTCTTGGCCAAAGAAGCATTTTCATAGTGTTTGATTTCCTTGGTAGAAAATAAAGAGGGGTCAGAGAGATGAAGGACGCTGTGTTTCAAAATAAGGGGGGAAAAGGGGGGAAGGGAATATTGTAAGCCCTGAGGAAATCATGGTCTAACATCTATCTTTACCTATGTCCTGTTCAGTACTTTACCGTGACCCTCCAGTGACCCTTATTCCTTGGAGTTCACTGACTTGAGGTACTTGAGTCTTGGGCAAATAAATCCTAATAATTGTCTGGAGTGTGTGTTTGGTTATTTCCAAAGTAACACCTGTTTCCTTATATAAGCAAAGATTAACTGTTAAAGTAAAAATTTAAAACAAATCATTAATACCCCATAGAAGAATCGAGGTTGTGAACAAAGATCTAACTCTTCATAAATAATTTTGTTTAGTTTTTAAAAAAACGAGTGGGTCAATCAAAAGAATTTGGACACATACCATCGAAAATTAAAATGTTCATTGCCATAAAAAAAGTCTTTTGATTAAGAAATTCAGTTATAAAGGTTTTGGAAAAAGTGCTAATTATTTATGTAAAACTTGGACTTTGCAAAGGTCACACGCTTTAAGACACTTTGTACAGATTGACAAAATTTTGTGATCTGGGAAACCAAAATCTAAAATAATAGATATATTTGATCATTTTCCTGTGGAGCGTATGTATTCTGAAGACCTGGATGGCACTAGGTAGCTATTGTTGTAAGTTGGTGGTTTCAGCCCATTTCCTTGTTGACTTGTGACTGCGTCTCTCACAAATTTCTGCGCTGTGAAGCAAGTAAATCAAATTTTAAATCAGAATGACAAATGGACTGTTAATCCCTTCAGGGCAGGGCTGAGGGAGCTGGGGAGGGAGGAAGGTGGGCCAGGGGAAAGTGTGCGCTGCCAGAGTGGATAAGCAGAGGATTTTGGTTTTCCGTGCAGCTTGTCTGACTCCATTTAATGAGTGTTTGCTCCGTTTTTAGAAAGTATAGCTGGATTAATTGTTAAAATAACCTTGTTTTTAAACTCTAGCAAAACTGAAGGGAACCATAGCTTGTAACTTACTGAGGGAGGAAGGACTTTTTATTTTGCTTTACACAGGAGGAGTCTGGTTCCCGTTGGTCATCCAGCGTTGTGGTGGTGGTCATCTTACATTTCTCAGGGTGCAGACAGATGTCTGGATGGCTTGCGTCTCAGTAAAACACGGCTGTTAGCCAATGGGAAATGCTATACATAACACTCTTAAAACCTTCTGGCATCTGTTTTATATACCATATACTCTGGTCTTTTAGAGATTCCCATAAGGTTTCATTCTGCAGCTGCCTTACCCTTGGAATCTCCTTCAGCCCCTGCCCTTCCCTCCCAGAGCTTTCCTTGCCTCTCTTGCCGTATGGACCACGTTGCCCAACGAGGTGGTGTTGTGAGTACCAGACAGCAAGTCTGAGGAGGCTGGACTTGCTGATCAGCTACTCTTCATTTGCTCTGACATGAGGGTTGTGGTTTTTCTTGAGTTGGGGGGGGGGCGAAGAACTGTTTTATATCTTCTGGGAGAAAAGAAAAGCGCTTGGGAGGAGAGTGGTAAAGCTTGAAAACAGATGTTTATTAAATGAAATACAGAGCACGTGAACGATGATTCATTAATAAGTACACTGATGCTTTAAAGAAAGGCACGTTTGCTCAGAAGTGGAAGGATTTTTACAGTCTTGTAGACCAGATTCTCCAAAAGCTGCAACACCCTCCATGCTCTCACTTTTCTTCACTGTGTTGCAACTTCTGACTGCAGTCGTTAGCCCCTGCCTGCCATTGCCATTTGCTTTCATATACAGAATACTCTCTTGGTTTCTCACTGTCTGGAAGTGGGCTTAAGAAGAAGTCAATATTTTGAGTGATGGGATATATTTGTTCTCTAGGGATAAATTTAGTAGATTGAAGTCTCCTCAGGTTTTCTGGGATGGCGGTAGTTAGCTAGGAAGCTGTCAGAACAGATGAAATAGGGTCCTAATCCCAGTAACAGGAGCATCATGCAACATGCAGACCAAAGGTTTGAGGGAGGAAAAGGATGAAATACGCCACTCTTGTGCCTTTCTAGTTCTGATGAAATTTGGGTTGCCGCAGAACCCTGTCTTAGTTTGTGTTTTTGTGGGTTGCCTAGGCTCTTGCTTCCAAATCACACTTCCAGATTGCAAACAAGATGACCATACCACATTTGGTCTGAGCAGGATCAAGAGAGCGAGACTGGGGATGTGTCCAGATCTTTGATTCTCCCTGTGTGTGGGCTAACAGCCCACTGATTTTACAGGTTAGAGTGAGTAGCTGGATGCTGATGAGGCATTCCAGAGGTCCAGGGAAGTAGCTGAGTCACTCTGTAGGCGTGGTGCTTAGGGACATGGTTTAGTGGTGGACTTAGCAGCGTTACGTTTACAGCTGGGACTCGATGGTCTTAAAGTTCGTTTCCAACCTAAACAATTCTAAGATTCTGTAGGTCATTGGCAAAAAATTACCAGACCCAGCTGTGGCAGAGCAAAAAAAACTCATGTAGTACCACTTCAGGCACGTAGTTGGGTATGCGTGGCTTTGTAGTGTGGCTACGCTTACCTGCCTGGGCTGCTTGGCACCAGAGGGCCATAGTGACTCATTGGTCACTAAGTACCCAAAGTCATCACATTTCTATGAGGGCTCCTGCTCTTAGCTTTGTTTCTGGCATAATGCTCGCACTAGAGTTTGGAAGGGCATCCTTGGAGGACTGTCATGTGTTTTCTGTGTCTGTGCCAGTAGGGTTATCGCGATGGCTGGTAATAGGGCACTGGGTATTCAGTGCGACAGCCAAGGCAACGTGAAGGAGACTATTGCAGGACACTAGAGTTTTAACTCTTGTTATGCATTGTTAAATGTAATTAGAATTTAATATTTCCACTGTCAAAAAAAATCTCTGAAAAATTCTGTGTTCTTTGAAATACTTTGGAGAAGGGCATTTAAAATGGGGACTGGGGTGGGAGGAGGAGCAAAATTTTTTACAAACTCCCTCTGTGTGCTGTGTTTTCTGAAATCCCAGTTTTTTCCGTTGTCCTGTTGCCACATAACAGAAATGGAAGGTTATTTTTCACCAGTTCTTTTCACCTGTTGCCTGAAAAGCATAGGCAAAGTATATTAAGTGATTAATTGCAGACATTAATTGCAGGCATATTCATATGTGTGGCATATTCAAGACAAACAAAAAATCTCTAGAACTGCACTAAGAGTTTTGTATTACATGTCTGCAAAAAACATGAAACATTGTGCTTCATGCCTTATATCCTTCCCTGCAGCTGCCCACGATTGCAACAAAAAAGCCTGTACTCTGCGGGATAGAAAGCCACAAGGGAGAGATTTTATGTTGAGAGGCACTCGATGTGTGTGCCATTCACTGTTACTCTCTGAACTGAACAGGAATTGTTGGAACGAAGACCTTTTAAATGGATGCAAAATATCTTAGATGCAGTAATAGTGATTTTGTGCTTCTATTGCTATTTTTATTTGTGTTTGTATCTAAATGGTTGCGATGATCAGGAAAGAAGAAATGTGTTCCTGCAACGTATTCTGTGGTGGCGGTCGTTCACTTAGTTTGGCAGAGAAAATAGAACAGCGGAACCCCTGCCACAATTTAATTAGGATAAATGAATTTTGTAGTTCAGTTGCTAGTCTTAGATAGAGAGATAGGAAGACATTTTGGGCATATGCCAGAACATATATGCTCCATGTAGGGAGCGCTGGCAGAGATGGAGCTTGTATCCTCTTACGGCATGCCACTGCTGCATGCAGGAATTTTATTCAGACTAAAAGATGTCATCCTGTTTAGACAGTCCATACAGATCCTTCTAAAAACACTTTTAAATTACTTTAATTTTTTTCATGCATAGATGAAAATACCATGTGCCTTTCTAGTGCTTTATCAGGTTCTAATACTCTTTATGCAGGTAGCAACCTGAAAAGAGCAATATGAAGTAGCAAAAAATCTATTAGTTCAATGCTAGTTCCCATTTTTTTGTTTCTTTTTTTCTGTCCTTGACTAGTTACTTGATGGTTGGGAGGCTAGGCAAGGCCAGAGGCCCAGTGTTGTTGCGGCTGTGAAAGGGTTGCCACGGGATGGTGAGGTCCAGCAATAGCTTTTAGTGCTGGCACATTTTCTGTGGGAGCAACCCCTGGATGTTTTCAATTTTGGAGCTGGGCCCTAGCAAAAATGAGAGAGAGAGTGAGTGGGAGAGATTGTTTCTGTTGGATGGTAGACAAGGCCAGAGGCCCAGTGTTGTTGTGGCTGTGAAGAGGTTGCCAAGGGACAGTAAGGAGCAGCAATAGCTTTTAGTGCTGGCACCTTTTGTGTAGGAGCAATCCCTGGACATTTTCAATTTCAGAGCTGGGCTCGGATGAAAATGAGAGAGAGAGAGAGAGGGAGAGCGTGTTGGGAGGGTTGTGAGGCTAGGCAAGGCCAGAGGCCCAGTGTTGGTGTGGCTGTGAAAGGGCTGCCAAGGGAAGGCGAGGGACTAGAACAGTTTTTAGTCCCGGCCACTTATTTTGGGAAGTCTCATGTGGAGAATTTCTGTTTTGTTTTTGCGCTCTGCAGAATGTCGCTGTTAGAGCAGAGGAAGCACAGATCCTCAGTCTTAGGGGGCTGTGAAGGGGTTGCCAAGTCAAGATGTGTATCAGTTGCAGATTACAGTCCTTGCCATTTATTTGTAGGCGATTCATGTTGTGGAGTTGTCTTTCTTTCCTGCGCTCCAGCGAGATTGAGCGTTTGGTTGTAAAGCAAGAGAAGAGCCCCGGTGTTTTTGCACCTGTGAAATGGGCATCCAAGGGATGGTGAGGGCTGCCAAGCGGTTTCAGTTCTTGCCATTTCTTGGTTGGAGCCCTAGCAGGTGAATGTCCGTTTCGTTGTTGGGATCTGGCAAGGGTGATAGGTACGCAGCAAAGCAGGTGCAGCGCCCCAGTGCTGGTGCGGCTGTCAAAGTGCTGCCAAGGGAAGGTGTCGTGGTTTAGCCCCAGTCAGCAACTAAGCACCACACGGCCGCTCGCTCACTCCCCCCACCCCTGTGGGATGGGGGAGAGAATCGGAAGGGCCAAAGTAAGAAAACTCATGGGTTGAGATAAGAACAGTTTAATAATTAAAATAAAACAGTAATAGTACTAATAACAGTAATAACAATAATAATATGATGAAAATGAAAATAATGAGAGAGAGAGAGAGAGATATGAAACCTCGTGACGGGGGGATGGGACCAAACAATAAGTGATGCAACCGCTTACCACCTGCCGACCAATGCCACCGGTCTCCGAGCCACGATCACTGCTTCCCCCGGCCAACTCCCCCAGTTAATATACTGGGCATGATGTCATATGATATGGAATATCCCTTTGGTCAGTTTGGATCAGCTATCTTGGCTGTGCCCCCTCTCCTCCCAGCTTCTTGTGCACCCAGCAGAGCATGAGAGGCTGGAAAAGTCCTTGACTAGTATAAGCACTACTTAGCAACAACTAAAACGTCAGTGTGTTATCAATATTATTCTCATACTAAGTCCAAAACACAGCACAGCTACAGTGAAGAAAATTAACTCTGTCCCAGCTTAAAACCATGACAGAAGGTGAGGACCAGCAATAGGTTTTAGTCCTGGCACCTTTCATGTGGGAGCAATCGCTGGAAGGTTTTAATTTCAAAGCTGGGCTCTGGCGACAGTCAGAGAGAGTGTTGGGTCCTTTGGGAGAGATAGGCAAGCGCAGAGCCCCAGTGTTTGTGTGCTGTGAAAGAGCTGCCAAGAGAAGGGGAGGACAGCAATAGCTTTTAGTCTTGGCATGTTTAGTGTGGGAGCAATCCCTGGACGGTTTTAATTTTGGAGCTGGGCTTTCACAAGAGTGAGAGAGAGTGTTGGGACTGCTAGGAGGCTAGACAAGGCCAGAGGCCCAGTGTTGGTGTGGCTGTGAAAGGGCTGCCAGGGAAAGGGAGTATCAGCGTTAGCTTTTAGTCCTGGCACCTTCTGAGTGAGAGCATTCCCTGGGTATTTTCAGTTCCGGATAGCAATCACTGGGTATGTTCAATTTCAGAGCTGGGCTCTGGCTAAACTGAGAGATTGTGTTGGGAGCATTTCAATTGTTTGAAATAGCTAATAGATATCTTACCAGCTTGTGTTCTGCTGGCAGTGTTCATATATGTCTATATGTAACAGCACTGCTTGCCCCTGCCCCACCCTGCCCTCCCCGGGGGGGTGGGGGTGGTGGTGGAAATCCACCCCACACTGAAACTGTAGTCCAGTTCTGGACCCCTTGTATGCTTTTTAACGATGAGTCATTTTCCTTCAGGCAAAGTGGATCCAGATACCTATCATGTGTCACTTAAATGTTCAGTACCCAGATTTCTTGTAAATCTCAGCTACTCAGGTCACATTCTTTGTCAGTGATGGAATAAGAATTTCAAGTAAGATGGATGGATATCTGCCTGCTGGTGGGATTTTATCTGGGAGATCACAGATGACCTTCAGCTTTGAGGATCAAATTTAATGATGATTCTAAATGCGAACTAGAAATAGTTTCTTTTCTTTTTCCCCGCCTGACGAGCTTCAAGGTTTTTAAATGAATTGGCCTCTATACTCCTTATACCTCTCTTGTCATAGCTAGCTCAAGAGGACTACCCACAGGTGTAAGTTTAGGCATGTGTGAGAGACTTTGCAGGATTGAAGGGAGGTTGAAGAATAGAAAGGTGAGATTTTTCCCTCCTAAAAGAATAAGCTTGTGGCATTGACTCAGCTCAGAATACAGTGATTGATGTTCATGTCTGTCTGTCAGTCCTGAAAAGTGTCACACATCTCTAATGCTGGACCAAGTTCTTTCTGGGGAGGATGGCGTGGTAGGCTGGCCCTCTGTCCCTGAGAATGACTCTCAGGGGTGGTCTGGTTTTCTAGAGCTCATGTATTCTTCTGCAGAATTCCATCCCTGCATGATTTAATCATGCCTGTAATCAGAGGGATGCCTGGGTCTTTGCTGGCGGGGTATGTGGGTGGTGAGGGCTCAGCTGTGCCCTGGATGGCGGCTGCTGCTGTGGTTCCTGGATTCACACATGATGAAACCTGAGCACAGTTTCTGTTAACAGCTGTTGTCAATTCATAGGAAAATCAAATGCTGAGACTGAACTACTTAACCTGAAACTTCTTTTGCTTTCAGGGAAAATGCTGCATGAGATTAAAAGCCTTGTCATTAAGGAGCCAAAGTATTGGCTGGATGTTATCTCTATTTGGAGAAATGTTCATGGACGTGAGGGGGAAAAAGACAATGTCTCTCAAGAAAACCGATTGCTTCTGTAGAGAAAATCAGAAGAGACAAATATTGCAACTAAAAGGCAGAAAAGAGAACAAGTGAGGGAGACTGTCTGAGGAATGTCAAGTGGAAGCTGGAGAGAGGTGTGTGATACCAGAGAGAAAGAGCTATTACGTCTGCTGGACTGAAAGCAAGACTTCCTTAGAAGTGCCTTCCAAAAGTAGTGGAGAGAAACCCATTGTGGCAGACAGTGTAAAAGAAGGTGCAAAACCAGAACTTGCAGCTTCAGTGGGCTCTGGTTGGGCATTGGGGAGAACTTGTTCCCCAGGAGGGTGGTGCACCCCTGGGAGGTGTCCTGGGAGGTGGATCTTGGTCCTTGGGAGAGACTGGTGGTGTAGAGACGTCCAGGGGCCCCTTCCATCCAGCAGTCTTCTCATCTATAATATCTTTCTACTGTGAAGAAAATAAAAAAATAAAAAAACAAGCCCTGTGTAGCTGCAATTTATGTAGATTTCTCTTATCTGAAGATAACAGTAGTTTAACTAGATTGGTTTTTTTCCTGCTAAAGCCAGTACCTTGGGAAAGTGGGACACATAAGCCTGCCAACAAGAATGTTTGCTTAAATTTGTGCTGTGTGTTTGAACTCTCATACTCTGAAGCCAGTCAGAGCTTTCTAGATGCCATAAAAGCATTAAAATTGTGAGTTGCAGCTGTGCATTCACAGGTTTTCTCTTAAGTAATCTAGTTTACAACTGTCAGAAATATTTTGTGCATGTGAGATGTAATTCTAAAATGATGACAACTTCTGTTGTAACTTGGGCAGGACTTGAACTTCAGCCTCCCGCACTCCAGCTGAGTGATAGCCGTTTTGTCCTGCAGTGTGTTTGCTTACTTACTGTGCCCTATTGTACCTCTTTGGTTTTGTATAAATTGTTCTCCTAGGGATAAAGAGAGACTCTTTCTTTTCCCAGTTATTTCTAAGGATTGTGCAGTCAAGGTTGTGATCTGTAGTTTTCTTAATTTTGTTATTTTTACTGCCTGTGACTGTTCGTCGTCCCCCTTGCAGGAGATCGGAAGAGACATCAGCATAGCGCTCATGAAGCAGTGTGGCTGGCGGGCTGATCTGCAGGACCCTGATCTAGAGGTAGTGGTGCTTGTCTGCCAGATGGCCTGTTGCTGCTTCCACAACTGTCCCTGATATCTTTTGTTTTGTCCTCCACTCCCTTTGCACTCAGGACCATGACCTCTCCCTGTTTGTCTTTCTGCTGCTGAATTTAATCAGAAATCATCTGGTAGCCCTGAGCAAAGCTTTTTGGTAGCAGCTGTGTGCATGCCTTCCAAAGCACTTAAATACCAGTATAGCCAGCATGGGCCTGTACGTGAGGGGAAGGATCCATACAGGCGATGTCTCAGGATCCAGCACGCTTACAAACTGCTGGACTCTGACTCTGTTGAAAATGGAGAACACCTGAGCCAAGGGGCAGCTAGTTTAGGCTCTGTAGGGGAAGAGAGTGAGCAGCAAAGTTGTGTTCTTGAGGAACGCAACTTGAGAATGTCATTTATGGAAGAGCCTCCTCCTAGACCCTGTCCCTGAGAAGCAGCTTGCTTAAGACACCCTCCATGGTGCAAGCTGTCTGGAGACCTTGGAGAGGATTCATTGCTCTCAACAAGCTGTTTCTCCATCCCTGTGTTTGGTGTATGGAAGCTGCTCTCAGCACTGATGCTGGGAGGTCTGGGGCCTTTCATAAAAGCTTTGAGTTCATCTACTGGCTCTGGTTTTCCCAGGCCGTGCATGAAATGTGGCTGCTTTGAGCCTCAAGTGAGCTCTTGATCTTGTCCAGGTTTTTGCTCTGAAACCATTCAAACGTTGAGGACCGGGATATTTCAAAAGCATCCTGTTTCTTTTTGGGCTTCCTGGGGACAGATTGCAGTCATGCAAGACTTGTTGGGGAGCTCAGTCGTCTTTTGGGATGCTCTCTATGGGACAGGAGGACAATTTGAGCTGCCTATATTTCTGGAAGGATTACCCATGTCTGCCTTCCATCTGAAATACTGCTTAGTGGCACTCATTTTTTGTTGGTTTTTGTTGTTGGTTTTCTTTTTTTAAAAGGCTGCGTGTGTGAATACCTGAGTGCCAGTAGCTAAAATACAGTGAATAATCTTCTGGTCAGATTAATTGGTCTTATAATTAAAAATACCCATTCAGTGTTACAACAGTTGGTTCCCTTAAAGATTCAAGTGCTTGCTGATGGATTCCTGGCTGGTCCTTTCCCAGCTTGCTTAAATATTAAATCCTCTTTAAAGTGGCATGCAGATTACCTAGTGTGATTTCTTCCAATTAATCATAACTATCTAAAGCATGCATTTTTGTTCTTAAAAACTAGGATCAGAAATTTGTAGAGGCATCTTCTGTGTCTGGTTTAAATGAGTTAAAGCTATTGTTGTGTCAGGTTGACAGTTTCTAATGTTGTTTTTTCCCCTTGCAGATCTTTGTCCATCTTAATGACATTCGCTCTGTGGTGAGGATTCCTCTTTTCTGGTAGGCATTCTCCTCACTGGATTTGTGTTGGCTGCATCAGAACAGGCATAATTTCTCAATAGTCTTGCTCTCCACTGTGAGTATTTATCTTCTGGTTTAATATTCACTGGACTGTCACATTAGTCTCGTGGTCTGTCTGGAGCTTATCTGAGCACGTACGCCACTCTTTGCAGTGAGTTATGGATAAAAGCAGACCATAATTTCTGTCTGTCTGCAGATCTGTCCAGTTCATTTGTTCTTTCATATTACATTGGCTTTTCTGGGTGGTTGTACCAGTATCTTATGTTGATTTTTTGCTGCCATTAGTGAACAGTATATTAAAACAGTAGGACTGCAGTCAGCAGTTGTGTGGGGTATGGCATCTCTGGCTGAAATCAGTGTAAGTGAATGTTCATGGCAAAGACGTACAGTCGCAAATGAAGGGAAGGTTGCTGCCTGTCAGAGCTGGAGCTGGAAGCTTTGAAGAAGTGTGGTGATTTTAATGCCCCATCCTCTAATGCATGTGGACAGGGTTTGCTTTATCTGTTATGAGAGTGCACTGTCACCTGCTGTTGAACCAGATATCTGCTGTAATCCCAGGTCCTTCTCAGCAGAGGTGTAATACCTTGTATGGATATATGTCTAAATGGCAAGATTTTTTTCACTGTCTAGGCTTCAAACCTTCTTTGGGGTTGTTCTCCCAAGGGAAAACAGAAGCAACTGTGATGTTTTCCGCAGATTAATTTGGTACCAATATCCATCTGCAGTCCAGTCATAATTTGTTTCCCTAAATGTCACTTCAAGGCTAGATGCATTAATGCGTTGTCTTTAATGAAACTATTAATGCTTTTTACTATACTCTCTTACAGGCAGGTTTGGCCTGATAAACCCCTGATTGTTGTTACCTATACTGAATTCAGTGGGAGTATGTTAGGTAATCTGTACACCCCTGAGTAAGCTTTGTCCTGTCTGTCTTGCTTGGGATGCAATAAGCCCTTTATTTTTGTAGGCATGAGCCTTTGTGCTGGGTACCATGTGTGGGCTAGGAACAATACTGCTGGAAGCTGCCAAAGAGTAGCCCATAAGTATCACAGTCACAATAGGCAGGACCTTTGTAAGATGGCTTGTAGTTGCAACAAGCCAAATCTGTACTACAGTTATACCAAAGTTCATTACTGGAAAGCTGGAACCAAACTGATCTTTCTAGGTCATTGTTAAGTGTTTAGTACAAATGTTCCTCTACAGGAATGTAAAACAAATTCCTACATACTTATGCAGGTGGCTGCTGGGGGCCCTCTATTTATGCTGCAGGGTTTTTGTGAGGCAACTGTGGACTTTTAAAACTGCTTGGCCTTATGCTGGGAACGGAGGTGTCAATGGGACAGCATCTCAGTTGTCAGTATTAGAGGCAGTGTAGCTGTCTAGCTAGCTGGGGTCTTCCTGTTAGGACATAGCCTCAATATTTCTGTAAATTACAAGTGTCTTGAGCAGACCAGAAGATGAAAGGAGTGAAGGTAGCATGTACTTCCCCCATTCCTCTGTCCTCTGGGTCTGTATATTGTTCTATGTAATGGTATGAGATCTCGCAGCAAGGGGTTTGTCTTGGAAGAGCTGTGCAATGAGGCAGTTCTGAGAAGGGTTTATAAAACACCTGGGTGTCAACAAAATGACTTTTCTCTTTTTCTCTGAACAGGAAGCCTGTTACTGGGGTGCTGGTATAAGTGATTCACAGTTAGAGGGTGCAGACGTGAATATTAGGACTGCAGGCTTGATGGATAAGATGGAGTTACCTAAAGCTTCTGTGAAAGATATGTCTGTAGGCTTTCCAAGTGAGACATGTTTGAAGTGGTTTTTGTAGTTCTGGTGTTATACAGGTAGTGTAGGTTCTCTTGAGGTGATGTGTAGTAGAGCTAACTCTCAACAAATAGCTGAGTAGTGACTCTGTAGTGCTAGTGAATGGATAATTATTTGTTCTTCCCTCCCCGCCCCTGGGAACTTTGGCAAGAACAAACTCAGCAGAAGAAAATGAAAATAATAATTGTCAGACATGGGCAGTAGTAGTCTGTCTTAATGGTAAACTTGTGAATACCGCAAAGAGTACTTATCATGTGAGAGTTTTTTGTGTCTAATGGGAACATACAGCAAGGACAAATCCAGATAAAAAGTAGATTTGTAACTTAAATGTACCAAATGAGTAACAGTGGGGGCTCATTAAGCTCAGTGTTGAATTGTTGATGTTTTGTAGTAGGAGTATTTTAAATGATGATGCCTTTCTCCTGGAAGAGGGAATTTGTTTGCTCTCAGTTCATGAGCTAGTCTGGGGAGAAGGTAATAATTTTATGACCTTATTTTGGACCTCAAAGCCTGAGTCTAAATTAGTCCTATACAAAATTTATGACAAATAAAAGCTGGGTGTTTTTCCCTGTGCATAGGTGATGAAGTATGCATATTTTTTTCCCCTCACAATATTTATTTCTTACCAGAATGTTAAGAAATATTATTATTTCTTTTTTTATAAGAATATATATAGCTTTATTTCCTTCTTCAGAGCTGTGATTGGGCTTGGCTTCTAGGGTAATGGAAGGTACTTTGATGTCAGGCTTTTCTAATACTGAACAAGTAATTGGTGTCTTTGTCACTGGTCAGAAGCTGTTATTTCTGCATGTTTTGAGAAGGACTCTAGGTAACTTGTCCTTCCATTTGTAGATAAAAGTGTTGTGCTGCAACTGTTGATCCAGGATGGTCCAAGAAACATCTCCAGCTACTTCTGGAAAGGCTGGTGTAGAATCACAGGAGGGTTTAGGTGGGAAGGGACCGCTGGAGGTCTTTAATCCTGTCATCTGCTTGGAGCAGGGCTTACCCCAAAGCTGGGTCAGGTTGTTCAGGGCCTTGTCCAGTCATGTTTTGAGCACCCAGAGGGATGGAGAACCCATAATCTTATCCTTTCACATGCTGGCTACGCTCTGGCCAGCACAGCCTGGCATGTGGCCGGTCTTCATCACCACAAGGGTGCACTGCTGCCTCATGTCAAGAAAACTGACTGTTCCCAGGATGTAGAAACTCTGAAGAGATACTTCAAAGACATCAGCTCCGACAGAATCCTAGTGATTGTGGCTGTAACCGGATTCTTCAGGGAAGAAAAAGGGGATGAAGAGAAATTTAACATGTGGCTCTTTGCCATTCATACGTGTGTATCTGAACATCTGTGCTAAGTAAAGTGCTTGCAAGCTTAGCTCTTCTTTTGCATTTTGCTTGTAAAGATGTACTGTGTGTTGAGAAGCAGCAATCAGTTCGGAACTATGCAGTCCCCTGTTAGGAGAGTCGTACTCTCATACCACCAGTAACAAACACATCACCAGTAACAGGGAATCTACAAGCTAAACCACACTCTCATGCATTTTTCACTTCCCAGGCTGCATTGGGCTGGTGGCTTCGTAGTGCCATTTGTGAGGATAAGTACAGAAGGAGCTATTAATCTAGTGCATAACGTGCAAAAGAGCTGGCAGACAGTTTTGTAAGGTGAATGGGGGCATAGCTGCTGTTCATTTTTCAGATAGGCAGATGTAAAGACATGCCTTTATTCTGCTGCATTGCTGTTGCCTTCAGAAAGCTTTGATGCTGTGATTTCAGATATTCCATTTGGGAAGAAGTTCAAGATCAGAAAAGACATACAGCTCCTACCAGATATTCTCCAGGAAACTGGGAGGTACGTGTGGCCTTTGACATGCTTGGAGTTTGGTGTAAATGTCATGATTGTTTGCGATCCTAAGTGTTCACTCAGCTTCAGGTTTGCTTTATTCTACTCTCCAGCTCTGTAGTCTGATCCTGTGCAGGCTGTGAAAGTCTGAGTCCTTTACTTGTCCCTTAAAGGCTGTTGTGGCTTGTCTTGCAAGCTGTGGAATTGCTGACGGCAGCGCAAGCTGACAAGGAATGAGTTTGTTGTGTGAGCCACACTCACAAATATTTTTTAAAATGCATGATGGTGACAGAAAGGAGAAAGAGGAGAGGATGACCTAGACAAACAAAGCATGGATGGGCAAATAAAGCAATAATCCTTTCTCGGTTGAGGTCTGTTTGTATAAAATCATAGGCTTTCCTTTTGGGTTCACAATGAAGCTTTTACCAGCCTGCGTTGGCAGGAAGGATCTCAGACCAGAAAACGGTGGTATGCATTTTCCCTTCTAATAGCGTATACTGGAATATCCAGCTAGCTACCTGGTCTGCTTTTAGATGCCTCCTTTCATCTCTCACCCTGTCATTTTGCAGCAGAGTTGAGCCAAGCTAATAGTGGTCTGCTTCTAACAGGCAGTTCAAAACATCTGCCCCTTTATTTCATTTCTTGGCTGAAAACAAGCCCTTTCTGTATGATTGGTCTTTAATGGGTTTTCTTCTTTCTCACCCAATGCAGGAATGTGATGGAAAGATGGTGAGGAAGGTGAGGTAGCTCCACAGAAAGGCAGGGCAATCTTATATCAGCTTACACTGACCATCCCTCCCTCTGTCTGTCCTTGTCTTCTGGTCTCACTTGCTCTGTTGGGCCATCGTAAGCAAAATATTTCCTTGGGAAGGTGGAGGTGAGGAAGGAACCGTTACTATGAGAGCTCTACCAGTAACACTGTTCAGTCCACTTGTAGCAAACAGAGCCAGGATAGTCCTAAGGCCAAGTGTAATATTTGCTTATGTACTAAGAAAAATGGATTGCAAACAATGGTTCATTTTCCTCTTTTTTATGAGTTTGAAAGCCATTAAAGATCAATGGAGCATGGAAAGGACAGACCTTTTAAAGTTTCCAAAGGGAAAGGCCAGCTTCAGAATTGCCTTACCAACCTGAGAAGCTTTTGCTGCCCTGGGAAGCTGTTCCTTTGCAGACTGGTGGGGGCTCATGCAACCCAAAAACAGGGTTTGAAGGTGATACAGCCCTCAATCCTTGGAAGAATACAAAGAGTGAAAAAACTGGGTCCATATTGCTTAATCCAATGGAAACAACTCCCGAGGTCAGAAATGTTTGGGAGTCAGGATAGGGCCCAGTTGTCCCATTTAGGAAGAGTTATGAAGATAGGGAATTTAAATTCCATTTGGAGACATAGCTTACTGAGTTGAGGCATCACCCTTAACATGCTTACGTGTTTTATCGAATGCAGCTGGCATCTGAAGTGTCAGCAGTGTTGAGTTCTGCACAGATGAAAGAATGCCAGACAGGATGAACACCTAACCTTTATTTTTTCTGCAATTGCCGGAGTATTTTGTGTTGGAGACACTATTGTATTGCTGCTCCATAAGTGTGTGGTTTAGCCCCAGCCAGCAACCAAGCACCACACAGCAGCTTGCTCACTCCCCCCCAGTGGGATGCGGGAGAGAGTCAGAAGAGTAAAAGTGAGAAAACTCATGGGTTGAGATGAAGACAGTTTAATAGGTAAAGCAAAAGCTGTGCGCACAAGTAAAGCAAAACAAGGAATTTATTTACTACTTCCCATCGGCAGGCAGGTGTTCGGCCATCTCCAGGAAAGCAGGGCTCCATCACGTGTAACAGTTACTTGGGAAAAGAAACGTCATCACTCTGAATGTTCCCCCCTTCCTTCTTCTTCCCCCAGCTTTATATACTGTGCATGATGTCATATGGTATGGAATATCCCTTTGGTCAGTTGGGGTCAGCTGTCCTGGCTGTGTCCCCTCCCAACTTCTTGAGCACCTGGAAGAGCATGGGGAGCTGAAAAAGTCCTTTGACTAATGTAAGCACTACTTAGCAACAACTAAAACAGCTCCACATTATCAACACTGTTTTTAGCACAAACCCAAAACATAGCCCCATACTAGCTACTATGAAGAAAAGTAACTATCCCAGCTGAAACCGGGACAATGGCATTACCAAGTGTGCTGAAAATGAGTCTCCTAATGCCATTTCTGATGGCACAAGTGAAACCACCACTGCAAAAGCCCTGAATATTGATGGGAATTCTTCCTCCTTGGTGAATGGTGTTGAAGAATCCTTTCTCAGCAGCAGACAGACGCCTTTTGTGTCTCTGGTGCCAAATGACATCTATGGAGTTAGTCTTGAAAAGACAGATGTTTTCATATACTAATACAGGAAGATCTCTACTGCTGGGAATCAATAGCTTTCTTGCACTGTGCCTAAGTGAACTTTGAATCCTGATACACCTGAAAAGGAGCATGGCAGTGATCTGGTGGAACCCTGCTGATGCGGACAAACCCTGTGCCATTTGTTAGCTTACCTCACTTTCTTTGGATGTCCTAAGGCATTGCTTTTTCTCCAGTTTTTAGGAAAGGTGGGAGATGCCTACTAGTGTTTCAGATGTTGTTACTGTAAAATATTGTAAGGAGACAAGAGTCCTCAAATCCTTGTTTAGGCAAAGCCTCTCAGTATCAGGAGGAGTTTCTTTGTGAGAGAAAGTCTTTGTTTGCAGAACTGCAAAATTAAATGTGGTAATATTAAATGTGAATGGATTTTCACCTTTAGCAATATTTTTAGGAAGTACATCTTGTCTGAAGAAGTCTCTAGCTCTTTTTAAGGCCTGAATATATGCTTTACCATGTGCCTTCAGTATTACTTTGAAGCTTGTTTCTGATGAGTTTGAAACGTCGCTATTGAGATCTCTTAGAGTGGAAAATAAACTATTTAAGTATTTAATAAACTATTAATTCTTTGCAGCGTTTGCATGTATCTAATGGATATGCTTTAGCTTTTTAGGGTAAAGAGACTAATTTCTATCAAAAATAATGCTTTTCCTCACTTGATAACATTACTCCAAGGGCACAATGTAGAATATAGAAAAAGTTGCCAAGTAGATGAACAATTAAAAGTTACTTCTACCTGCAAAGAAGCACATGGAAAAATTCTGAAAAGAAGGAGGTCTTAGCAGTTCTTTTAGTCTATGCAAAAGGTATTTGGAGGGGGAGGATAGTCTAATTCAAGGCTTTCCCATGACTACTAAGCTGACAGTGAAGTATTTTTATAGAGAATTACTGCAGATTGCTTTCAGATGCTATTTTGGACAAGCATGTGCAACTTGGCAAGCTGTGATGGACTTGTGCTTTGTATTCCTCTGCTGTGATTAGTATGGAGATATGATTAGTAGTGTGTCTGGGGTTTGGTGGTAGGTTTTTGGTTTGTGAGGGTTTTTGGGGGTTTTTTTTGCTTTCTTTTGGTTCTTTTTCTTTATTCTGACAAGGTGCTTTGGCTGGGTAGAGGAAGAGACTTTAATCTTAAGCCTAATTGTATTTCAAGAGGCTAAAACTTACTGTTGTTGAAAACTGCTTTTGGAAAACACCCCCCCCCCCCCCAGTTTTATGCAATGCTGAGGTATCTTTTCACTACAGTTGTCATGCCTGTGGGAAGGGGCCTCTGGTGGCCTCCAACCTCCCTGTTGAAGCAGGCCTATTGCCAATGCTAGATCACATCAGCTGGGGCTTTGTCTAGCCAAGTCTTAAACCTCCAAGGATGGAGATCCCTGCCTCTCTGGGTACATATCCCAGGGGACACCACCCTCCTGGGGAAGAAGCTTTCCTTACATGTGAACCTGCCAAGCTGCAATCTGTGGCTGTTGTCCCTTGCTGCATTGTCTGATGCTGCAGGAGTTTGGTGCTCTCACGTGTGTAACTGACTTTCAAGCACTCACAGGCTCCTGGTAGGTGCTCCCTCTGCCTCCTTTTCACCAGACTACACAAGCCCAGCTCCTTCCCCTCACAGGCACTGTGGTTCAGGCCCCTGACCATTTTCGCAGCCTCTGCTGGCCCCCCTTCTTTTTTCCCACATCCCTACTGAACTGGAGGACCTAACACTGGACGTGAATCCTGGTGAGGCCTCACCATCCCTGAACAGAGTCGATAAAAATTGTTCTTCTGGCTCTGCTACCCATGTGGCTCCTAGTGTAGCCTGTCGTTTTTACCTGCAATGGGAACATACTTCTGGCTAATGGTCAGCCCTTTGTCTGCTTTAACCCCAAGCCCTTCTCAGTAGGGCTTCCACCCAGCTTGCATCTCCCAGCCTTGTTGAATGCACAAGGCTGTGTCACCCCACATGGAGAGCTCTACTCATCTCCTTCTTGAACGCCACAAGGTGCTACTTCTCAAGTTGACTGAGGGCCCCCTGGGCAGAAGTTCTGCCATTCATTATGATAGCCTGCCCACCCCCACCCCACCCCCTCCAGTTTAGTGTCGTCCATGGCTATTTGTGCTCTTCATCTAAAGTGGAACCAAGTTAAACCTTCTTGGTGTTATATTAGATGTATAAACCATCTGGAGAGAGTATTTCTGCCTTGATCTGTGTATTGACAAGACAACCACATAAACTGGCTCCAGTTTATGTATAAGCTGACTCCAGCAGGACCTAACTGTTTGCTGAGAAACACTGCTCTGTGCTCAGTGATGAAGCCAAGCACAGAAATTCAGGGAAGGCTGGCCCCAAACCTATGCTTAGTGCTGTTGCTGGTTTCTTCTGCCATTGCTTCCTGGCATCTTCATTGCTACCAGATCAATGAATCGATCTCTTGGGTTTTAGTCTACTTTGTGTAATTGTGTTTCTTAGTGTAATTTGGCAGTGACTTTTTCTGCTGTCGTTTATTTGATGGTTATTGCATTAAGGCAATACTCCTCTGTTCCACCACCCTTGCCTCACACCTCCCCTTCCTTCTTCTTCCACCCCTTTGCCCTTCAACCAACCTTTCTCTCACATCTCCCTTCTCTTCCAAGCCCTATGCTCACAATAGTCTGTATCTGATCATTTCCCCCTCACCATTCCCTTTTGTGTTCATCTTGTACCATCCACCCTTACGGCAGAATTGCCTTCTCTGATCACTCTGCTCCATCAGCAGTGTTTGCTCCGTTCCTGACAGAGCCCGTGCCCTCTGCAAGGCAGCCTGGGGGACCTTCCAGGGGCCTGGCCAACCCTTTCCCTGTGCCCAGCAGGTGTGAAACACTGCTCTGGCAATGGATGCAATGCATAAAGGGCTACACTGGCTTTTAGGAGATGGCAGAGGATTGTAGCTTTGGATGACTTGTGACAGATGCATCAACGTAGCACTGAAGTCTCTTAATTGTGGGGACTGGCTCTGTCAGTTTGAGGGCTGACAGGACAGCGTGGCGCTGTCATCTGTTAACTCGCATGTCCCTGTCATTAAGCACTGGAAAATGCAAAGCCACTCCCCTTCTAGCATCTCCCTATCCCTCTGTTGCCACGGGTGGCTTCTTGGCCCAAGCAGGAGAGGATCTCTGGGGCTCTAACTCTAGTATGCTGCGCTGCTCTATAGGGATGCTTGGTGCAAGCACTGTCCAGGCTACAACCCTCCTGGTTTATGAACTTTCTCTGCCATGCAGACAGAGACACCATTTCCAAGCCATGAAATTGCAGTTGACCCAAATGCTTTTGACAGAGGCAGGTATTTTACTACAGATACTGTAGCTTGACAAATGCCTCATAACCAAGAGAACATCCAGGAATGGACAGGGATAATTTAATCCTTCTCACAGTGCAGCTTGGGTGCTCAGAATGGAAATCTTGGTTATTTACAAATTACACAGTAACTTCATGTACAAGGGATTCACAAAGAGACACAAGTACACGCTGATTTAAAAGAAAAAGGTCTGTTTGGGCATTTTGGGAGGAGAGGGGCACCAAAGCCTTCCTTTAGGGTCAAGTGCAGAAGGTGCTGAATTAAAACATTACAGATGGTGCCCTAAGGAAGGGGATCTAATTCTGACTAGGATTTGTTTGGCAACAGTGACTTTTCCTTAATTTCTTTATGTACAGATCCTTGAAAAATAGAAATAGCCCTAAATTCTGCAGCAACTTTCCTCCCCCTTTTACTTCCAGTGCAAATATCTTCCTGTGCATGGACTTGGCATGCTGAACTGAAGCATCTGATCCTGAGCCATCTCCATCCTCTGAGAGCTGTCTCCTTTTCAAATCTCTCTGCTGGGCAGCATGGGAGAACAGCTTGCTGAACTGGTAAAGCACAACAGTCAGATTTTGAAGAATCAGGCTTTTGTGCTTGGAATCCTAAGTTTAGTTTTCCCTTCACTTCTGCTTCTTCAAGTAAGTCCTGAAAAATACTGTTTAGCCATCCCTGAAGAGTGTTGGTGGCAGGTGGGCAGTCATACAGAGGAGTCTCTGGTGGACTTCAGCTGCATAATGTTGCCCCTGCTAACAAACAGGTAAGCTGTGCAAAGATACCCACCTGCTACTGTAAATCCCAGACTGAACCAAGCACAAAATACAGACTAGCTGCATCCATGTTCTATATCATCAGGAAGATTATTGATGAATGTGGGGAGGCTGCATAAGGGCACAGCTATATAGTGCAAAATATTTCTGTAAATGAAATAATCGTGTTATTTTGAGGTTTAGCATCGTGTGAATAACAAAATAAATGTTAGGCCTTACTAATCAAATAACTTGCACCCAGCTTTGTTGGTATAAGTTATCTTGGGTAGCATACAGGTGATAATTACCGTCATTCATAAAGTTTTCATGTATTACCCAATTATGCAAGGCTAAGCCCTAACTCTGTGGTTGTAAATTGTATCCAGCAAACTTCTTGGGGCAACGAAGCTGGTGAAGGGTCTGGAGAACAAGTCTCATAAGGGGCAGCTGAAGGAGCTGGGTTTGTTTAGTTTGGAGAAGAGGAGGCTGAGGGGAGACCTTATAACCCTCTACAACTACCTGAAAGGAGGTTGTAGTGAGGTGGTGTTGGTCTCTTCTCCCAAGTTACTAGTGACAGGACAAGAGGAAATGGCCTCAAGCTGTGTCAGGGGAGGTTTAGATTGGATATGAGGAAAAATTTCTTTACTGAAAGAGTGGTCAGGCACTGGAACAGGCTGCCCAGAGAGGTGGTGGAGTCAGCATCCCTGAAGGTGTTCAAAAACCGTGTAGACGTGGCACTTCAGGGCATGGTTTAGGAGGCACGGGGGTGTTGGGTTGACGGTTGGACTTGATGGATCCTAGAGGTCTTTTCCAACCTTAATGATTCTATGATTCTTGGTTGCTACTTTAAGAATGAGTGTCTCCTCTGTAACTTCAGTCATGCTTGCCCTTCAAACAGAGCAAGGTAGCCAAAGCCTCCATCTGTGATCAGATCTGAACCATGGGTCGCAAATCACGTTGCACAAGCTGGCATTGTGATTGCAAATCCCCTCTGCGGGAGCAGAGCCTGCTGCATGTTTCAGAGCAGACAGGGGAAATTGTTCTCTGTGTGCTGTGTGTAATCTGATCTAGAGGTTACTGAGCAGGTAATCTACCTCCACAGGCGGCCCTCCACATATCTCTGCAGAGGAACTGTTCAGGCTAAATTGCTCCCCACCTCTTTGCCAACACTCTTCTCTCAGCCTGGGGCTTCTGTTGGGTCACTTTTCCTTAAGCATTTTCCATCAGGCTATGTTTTTCATTAAGCAGCTGAATTAGCCATGCACAATGAACCTTTCCTCAGGCCTGTGTTTTCCAAATGTATTTAAAAAATATAGCTGTACTGTGTATTACAGCTGCTCAAATCAAAATATTTCCTCTAGCACAAGAGAAGGCTTTGTGCTTAGCCTTGTGAATTTGTATGATTCAAACCCATGCTGGCTTTGTGTTTGCAGATTTTACCTTTTACCCTCTGAGCAACCTCTAATTTTATGACTAAGACTTTTTTTTTTTTAAAAAAGTATTCCCCTTTCCTACTTCAGTGTTAAAAGAAATATTTAGTCCGCCATCAAGGACTGCAAACTGCAACCAGGGACCATTCTATTCTGGAGAAGAGAGAGAGTACTTCATACGTAAAGAAGAGGGAGCGGTTGTTTTAGCCCCGTGGTCCTTTCCTGCTGTTGCATGAGGCCTAGAGCATTTTTCACATGTTTTTTGTTTCTAATTATTGGTTATTCCACTTGTATAAGTAAGTGACTCACTTCATACAAGGCACAATAACTGGTAACTGGACATCAGAAGGAAAGGCATGCTCCACTTACTGGCAGTGCGTGCTGCCTACCCAAGGGAAACATGGTGAAGCCTTCATCCATAATTAGCATGCTAGAATGACGTATTACCTGTCGTCAGACCTGCAGCGTGCTAGGTGAGGCTTTCCTCCCAGAAGAAAATGACTGCTGCCACGATGCAGCCGCAGAGAACAACAGCTGCAGCCATGCCCAGGAATCTGGCCATGATCCTTCTCAAGTCTGTTTCCACCAAACCCAAGAAATTAAGAGCGGGTGTTACCATAGATAAGCCTTCCACTGCAGGAGGAAGTGGAGAGAGACCTAGAAATAGCCGTGAGTGCAGCTGGCGCATGCCAGGCAGAACCACAGTAGGAGTAATCTCAGACCTATGATTGAGTACCTGTAAGTAGAAAGTGATCCTGTAGCAAGGCTGCTACAAACTAGCGGTTTTGCACTAGTGCTAGAAACTTCCCATTATCATATGAACCACATAATCATAGGGCTTCAGCCATATGACCTTCAGGATGTGGGTGCAGCATGGTTTTATGCAGACACACCAAGATACACCCTTTGCTCTCTGTTTTCTTCTAGAGTTTAAATTTAAAGTAACTTGGATGGACAGAAATGCTCTGGTTTCTAAATGCCAGAGTTTCCATGCAGACAAGGTTCTGCCATAATTGTTTAGCATGTGGCTTCTGTCGTCAGCTTCTGCCATGTCCCCTGCTTGACCTTTTCCAGTGACATCGGAATGCAGGTTTTCAAGCTGGTGTCTGTAGACCCCTAGAGTAGTGAGGGGAGAGGTTATCTGCCTGTGAAAGGTGGCTAAGAGCAGGTTACATTCAACAAGCTTAAAAACCCTTGCGTGCAGTGTTCATACTTTCCTGGACCAACTGTAGTGGCCTGCAAATAAAAATGAGGGTGAAAACTGCTGATATCTGCCTCCTCAGCCCCCTCCTGTGCAAACTAGTGTCTCACTGCTGCTTTTTTCATGTGAAAGGGAGAGCACGAGCCGCAGGCCTTGCCAGGGAGGAGTGGGACATACTGAACACTTAATGGAGCAGATGCCATTTGTCCTGGTGTCACCAAAATCAGGAATTAAACTCCTTAACACCAATGTAGCATTAAGAAGCAGGCATTCTTTATTACGGCGCCGGATGCACGGGGGATAATTCCTCCTAATGTGCGTACCACAGGTCGCGATAGGCAGAGCTTATATTGCTCAGTTATATACATATGCATTAGATTTCCCGGAATAGTTATATATATATTCATTCTATTTCTTGGAACTAATTATAATACTTGCATCTTAATTATCCATGCATTTTAAGTCCCTTAGGAGCCCCTGAAGAGGTATCAGGTGGTCTCCAGTGGTCCCTAGTGGTTTGTTGAAGGGGTGTTTTTGTGTCCATTCTGTGAACTCTGAGTCCATCTTCCAGGTATGGTCGTGAGTTGGCCCGTTAGGTAATCTTGTCACAGTGTATTGCAAGGTGTGTTGGTTTCAACTGGTGTTCTGGCCCTTATCTAGACGGAGGTGTCCTTAGTTCCTTTTGTCTTGGTTTCAACTGGCGCCTGCTGCTAGGTTGTTTGCATCCCTCCAGGATGTCCCCCATCACGCTTTGGAAGATTATGTCCTTGAGTACATTCTTGCCTGAGGCCCCTTGCAACACTGGTGGATCATTTTTGTCAAGTTGAAGGGGATGTTCCACAAGCATACTGGCTGGGAAAAGTGGTACTTGATAGCAGTGCATCTCTGAGCAATGCTTGCCAGAGAGGAAGACAAGGTGTTCCCATACCAGGTAATCAAAAACAGCACCTGTCTCCTCTTCCAGCACTGGGAATTACCGCCATTTGTCATAGCTACTCTTTGTCACCTGTCCTCCTCCTCCCCATCCTTTTACCATCTGCTTGGCTCCTGCCCACTCCTTCTCCCCTAAGTAAGCAACTCTGCCCAATTTCTCCCAATACCAGCACCCGTGTCCTGGATCCTCCAGAGACCACTGATAGCCAGCAGCGGCTGTAAAACATTATCTATTACATGGGAGCCTGACTTCTTCCCTCCCCCTTGCCCGTTCCAAAAGGATACTGCTTCTCTCTGAAAGAGACAGATGACTATTTCCACACAGATATGTAGAAACATGGGGAAATGCTTACTACTGGGCTGCCAAGCAAAGGCAATCAGTGTTTTTCCTTTCATGCTAAACTCGTGCCTCTCCTGGCAAAGACAAAACCTCCCCAGAAAAGGCCTGCACTGCCGCAGGAGAAACAATGCTCTCACTAATGCAAAATCGTGGGCAGGAACCCTGCCTGCTGGGAACTGGCTGTCACTAACTTCTCCCAAGCAGCCCATGCTGGCTGGTGGCAGCACTGGCTGTGCCACAGAACTTGCAGGGAAGAGGGAGGAGGGGGAAGATAGGCTGGATCTCACACAGGCTTTGTTTTTTGCAAGAGGGGAGGGGAAAAAAGAAAAAAAGGAAAAAGCGGTGCAGGGGATTGGCTGGATTCCAGTTGCCACACACTGCACCACCAATAGGTATCCCCAACGGGCCACCATCTGGCAAATGCCATGGAGATGTGCCCCACCTCACCCCTGCAGCCATCGCTGCCCTGGGGCACCCTTTCCCTAAAAAAAGGCATTTTTGTCTTCTGCGTTCTTCATTCGCAGAGCAAATGCCAGCATAAGCTGTCACTGGCACCTTGCTCCTTGGTGTGACACCACAGAGGTGGCTGCTTTAAAAGGCAGTCTCGGGCCGTGCAGCCACTTACAGATAAAATAGGTATGCAGTGCAAAGGGTCTCATTCTGCTTGGGTGCCTCTCCTTGAGCCAGGGTGCTGGGTGTTTGGGAGGGTGGAGCTGGGCTTGCTCAGCTGAATGGGGAGCAAACCAAAAAAGGCATCCCAGAACTAGACTGGAGTTGATGTGGGATGCCACAAGAAAGTGGTACCCAAGTGATGCTGGCTGCGGTCAGGAGGGGCTGGGGGACAGACAGGTGCCCTGGGGAGGCATTAAAGAGGAAGGGAGCATGGAAGAAGCCAAGTCCTCAGACTGTTGATATCATGCTGGAAAGATTTATTTTCTTTTTTTCTGTGAAGCACAATGTAAAAGCCTCATGTTTGAGGAGAGGGGTAAAATGTCCAGGCTGCATTGCTGCTTTTTCACACTCTTAGAGTCATCCCTAAAAGTTTGAGGTTTAGCTCTTCTCCCTGGACATCAGGAATGACTGCAACAGGAGTATACCAGTATGGGACTTGTGTACATGGGCCTCCCACATCTGGAGCCAACTGGCCCCTCTAAATTTAAACTTTCCTTCAAATGCTTTCTTTTGGGCACAGCTTACGACCACAACCAACCTGCCCTGAGACTGATACAAACCGCAGCTTTTTCCCTGACCAAGGCAGCCTTCAGCATTCCAGAAGACACTTGCCTGCCTCAATGTCTGATCCCACCAGGCTGAAGCAGGTGCTCTGTGGCCCCTGTAAAGACAGCCTCCCTCTCACAGCGGCTCTAGTCCCATAAGTGAAAGGGACAGGCTGGCCCCAGGCCACACCTTCCCAACGCAGCACCGGCAGATGTAGCACCGTGGAAAGATGGAAAGATGCCGGAGGAGTGGGAAAAGGTCTCCAACCATGGCAGATAGCATTGGCGCACCCGGCTGGGGCCAGCTGGAGCCTGCCAACACATGCTGGCTGAGGAGCCAGCACTCCCGCTTCAAGCAGTGGCCAAGATTTCGGGCTGTAGAGCACGCAGTGGCATTTTGGATCTAAGCAGCAGGATGGATGCATTGTGAAGCTCAGCTGGAAATAACAAGGCATCCAGCCTCAGCAAGGTACTTTCTGTGGCTGTGGTGTACCACTGACCAGATGGGGCTCATGATCCCTGGAGGCACAGCAGTCAAATGTCACAGCGAATCCCCCACCATCACCAGAACTCTTAAAGCAAGAGCATTGGCTGAACTCTCACAAAAATGTTTAACACCCAAATGCAGTTTTATTGAATTCATTTGACGTTTCTGAGCAGTGCTGAAGAGGAGCCCCGCCTGCCTCCCTGCAGCATATGGCTTGACTGTCCAACCATAGCCATGTCTAAGGAATAGGAAGAAAAAGAGAAAGCAGGAGAAGTCGCCCCAAAGCTTGGGGAAGCAAATGATGCCCAGTACTCATTTGATCTGATCTGTTTCTGAGGGCAGCGGAGGGCACATCTGCCTCTCCTACCAAGGAGAAGGGACACAGACATTCCTGCGGGAACCCGTGGGTGTTTTTACAAGAACAGAGGAAGCACAGGCAGCTGCCGTGGATAGAAAGCAGGATTTAAGGGGGAAAATAATCCTGCTTGCTTCATTCATAACCATTTCTACCCAAGCAGAACTTGGCAAGGACATAACATGGGAACGACTATAACCTATTTTCCCTCTGATGAGATAAAAATGAAGACTGAGAGGCAAGAGCAGGCAGGTGACAAGGTTAACAGTGCTCCCCAGCAGGATGCCCACTAGCCTTTCCGGACAGAGCTCAAACTCCCTGGCATTTCCTTCAGTAACTTGTTCAGGGCTGCTGCTACTCCCAAACTTATCACAGAGCCCAGTTCCCTTGGATCGGCTCTCCGAGCATCTGTGGCAGCCCCGTCCAGCTCATCTATGCCCGCTGCCTGTCCCAGCTCTTCCACAGCAGAAAGCATCACAGCACACCCCAAAAACCTTAGTCACATGCCAGGAAAAATCACAGCAGCCTAAATCCGATTCAGGCAGGTTTGAGACTGTTTTACTTGTGAGAGGAAAAGTCATAAAATGAAGCCAAGGACAGGGGTGTGTGGCCCAGGGTGGCTGGAGGGACAAATGCACCAACAGACACTATGTAATTTCACAGCCATCACTGCTACACCTGCCAGAGCTCAACCCCCTCAGCTCCTTCTCTGCTTTGATAATCACACATTGAAATGGGGCCATGCCCAGCTCCCCATCCCCATGCATCTTCTCAGCGGAGAGGAGGGTCCCCTGTGACAATGTCCTTGGCAAAGCAGGCAGGGGCAAGAAGCAGATGGTGCACCTTTGTGCCCAAAGTCCTCCCTTGTCCCACTCTTTTTATTTCACTCATCAGTCACTGGCAGCAGAAGCGTGGTGGGAAAAGCCATGCCTCGTTCACTGGCACAGAGCTCAAGAGGTGTGCTAGGATCACACGCCACATCTGGGAAGAAGGGTTCCCACGGCTGTCTGGCACTTGTTCCTCAAACAGGGTAGGGGGTACAGCCAGGGTTGGAGGCAAGCACCCACATGCCTCCTCCACACTGGAAACATGTAAGATGGGAGCAGAAGTAGGACTGGCAGTGCTGGTATAAGAGGAGAGGGGGTGCACACTTTATTGCATGGGGGCATGCACAACACTCCAAAAGTCACAAAATAAGGGGAAGCGGTCCTGCAGATGAGGGGGAGACCAATGTTGCCCAGCCAGGGTGCGCTGGATAGGTGTGCACAGATGCTGCGCCAGTGGTGCAGGGGACTGGCATGTGCACAGCATGGTGCAGATGTGGAGACATCCATAACATGTAGCTCCCATGCCTCACTGGGGAAGGACAGATACCCCACGGGAGCCAGCAAGGGCCCCAGGAGCTCCTGTGGGAGCTGGCACCAGAGGCTGTAGGCAACTGGGCCATGCTGGGATCCCAGTGGGTTCCCGGTTTTGTGCATTAGGGCAGGGAGGGCCGGGTTCCCACGCATCGAGGTGTGGGGAAGTGCCTGTCCCAAGCTAGAGACCAAGGGCGGGGCACCAGGGGAGAGGGGAGGAAGTGCCCCGGTGCACGGGGACAGCATGGGGGCAGAGAGGGTGTCCTCGGGTTCCGGGTGCTGCAGGGGCCCCCAGCTGCACGCACCGAGGGGCTGCCTCTGAGGAGGGGTCCCCAGCTGCGTGCACAGGGGCTGGTGAATTTGCGGGTCCTCAGCCGCACACGTGGGCTCCAGGGATGGATCGCAGTTCCCGTACCAAGGGGCTGGCTCTGGGGGGTGCCGGCTGCATGCTCGGGTGCTGTCTTTTGGGGGGGGGGGGGGGCGGATTCCGATGAACGGGCACGGGGCTGGCTTTTTGGGTCCCCGGCTGCACGCTCACGGGCCGAACCCGGGGGGTCCGAGCCGACGGCGCCGCTCACCACTGCGGACGAGGCTGTCGAGGCGGGCAGCAACAGGTCCGCCACAGCCCGGCGTGCCTGGCGAAGAGTGGCCGGGCACAGCCCGGAGGCGGCGGCGGGGGCGGCCGCCCGGCGCCCTCGCAAGCGCTGCCGGTGCCGCCGCGGGTCGGTCTCGTAGCAGCGGTCGGTGCCGGCCGCGGCCGCCAGCAGCCCCAGCGTGCTCAGGCTCAGGCGCAGGCTCAAGCTCAAGCTCAGGCTCAGGCTCAGGCTCAGGCTCAGGCTCAGGCACAGCCCCGGGGCGCCGCCCGTCACGGCGGAGAGAGGTGCCGAGCGCAGCGCGCTCCTCCCCCGGCCACCCGGGGCCGGGCGCTGCGGGGGGGCCGGGGCGGGGCAGCGTGCCGGGGGGGCGGGGCAGCGTGCCGGGGGGGCGGGGCAGCGTGCCGGGGGGGCGGGGCCCACCGCCCCCGCCCCGCCGGACCGCGCGTGGAAGGGAGCGGGGCGCTACAGCGCAGCGGGCGCATGCGCAGGGCAGCCCGCCTCGCCTGGTGCCGGCCCGCGCAGGCGCGAGGGGCGCCGCGGAGGATCGGGGAGGGGCGGTGCCCCTCGCGCCTGCGCGGTGCGGAGGCGCGGCGCCATGTTGCCGGAGCGGGCCGGGGGGAGGTGGTGAGCGCTCCAGCGTCGAGTTCCCTCCTTCTCCCCTCCCCTCCCCTCCCCTCCCCTGGTCCGGGGGGCCGCGGCCGAGCGGAGCCTCCTCCGGCACCATGAGCGGCGGCGGGGGTGGCGGGCGGGTGTGCGACCTGTCCCGGCGCAACCCCCAGGAAGATTTCGAGCTCATCCAGCGCATCGGCAGCGGCACGTATGGCGACGTCTACAAGGTAGGCGCAGCGCCGCGCTCCGGGGGTGTCGTCTCTTCCCCCCGCGGTGGTGGGGTCCGTTGCCAAGCAACCGGGTCGGCCCCGCTTCCAAAATCTGAGGGGGGCTTCCGTTGCCAAGCGACGCCCCTGTACCCTCCCCCCCCCCCGGCCCTGAGGAGTCTCCCGCCGTTATGGGCAGCGAGGTTGTCCCCCGTCCCCGGCTCCGGGGGGTCTGCCCCGTCGCACCGGCCCCAGCCCTTGTGGGGTCGGGTGGGCGCCCGGCCCGGCCTGGCCCGGCCGCCCCCGGCTCCCCTCTGCAGGGGCCCTGTCCCCGCGCCTCTCCCCGCCGCGGCCTGGCCGCGCCTCCGGCTTGGCTGGCCCGTGCGAGGGGGCGACCCCCGGGGCTCGCCTCGGCGCTGGGGGGTGGCCGGGCCCTGCTGGCGGTGCGGGACCGCGGCGCTCTCCTGGCTTCCTGCGGCAGCGGAGCCGCCGTGACAGCCGAGTCTCTCCGTTGCTGGGTGCCGGCTCGGGTGTCTCTTTCCCGGGCGGAGCCTGGGGGTCGGCTCCCCACCGGACCGAGCCGGGGGCTGTGGGAGCGATCGCTCGTTTCCAGCCCGGATGTCACTTTACATCGTGTGCCTGAAGGCGAGCCGGGCTGTTCATCCCGGCTACTGCTCCCATCGCTGTCTTGAGTGGAGACACCGGTGTTTTGTACTTGAGCCTCTGGAAAACGTGGGGCTGACCAGTCGGACGGCAAACTAGGGAGTCAGGAAAGGTGACGTTCGGATGAGAGTCTTTCATGATCCTGTCCTAACTTCAGAAACGTAGGAAAAATTAAGCTAAAGCAACAGCAGCCGAGCACAAGTTTGGCTTTTTGGACTCTATAGCATACTTTGACATTTTTCTCTGCTCTGCAGCATATGTTGTTATTTGTGTATCCAGCTGAACTCTTGCCTGATGGGATGCGGCAGCCTGTCCCTCAGGTAGGATGACACTGGTTGTTACCTGCTCCTGTCTGGAAGGGAGAATTGAAGTCTGTGATGTGCAGCCTGTTGGGAGCATCACTTTAACTGTGTGCTTTCCAAGTTTCTTCTGGTCTGTTTTTATCATTACAGGGTGGGTGGGTGTGTTTAAGAAAAATTGTATTGGTAGGCAGGACTGTAGGGAAATAGTTAGAGCCGTTTCACAATTTGAGGTGCACAGAACTGGCGCTGATGCCGCATTTGACTCTTAAGTGAATGTACCTAGAATGAAGTCTTGTTTGGGTTGAGGTGATATTGGTTTAATCTCACCTCACTTAAATGTTATGAAAGTTTCAGGACCTAAGTCCTCTTCTTAGTGTGCTCTTAGTGTGCTAACTCCCTGCTTTATTGTGTAATTGAAAGGGGTTTTTGTGTTGTTTTCCCCACCTTGCCAGCTTCTTTGAGAATTTGTGTACTATGCCAGTGTTTTAATTTTCCAAATTGACTTGTGTTATGCTCTGTTTTTTTGGTTTTCTGCAAACTGTTATCTTGATGTGCTCAGCTTTATTTCTCTTTCAGTTTTTAACTGGTATATTGACTCTGTGATAGCTTGTCAATCAGATTTTTTTTCAGTGCTCTGTACATGATTTTGATGGATGTGAATTAGCCAAGTCATCCCCGTTTATGGTTAATTTTAAGGATGTTACCTCCAACCATAGAATGAATATTTACATTTGCAATACCACTATGCATCTGAAACCTAAGTTTCATTGGATTTGTCAATGTTTTCTTGATGATTATCGTAATTCCATTGCAGTAGCCTTCAGTTTGGTGCTCTGTGAGTGGCCACTGTTTGTCACTGCTTGTGACTTTTTTTTGTTTGAGGCACAGAATTTTTCTCCTCCCTCAGAGTGGATTTGTTTACCTTTACAATCTGCCTGTGACAGCTGAGATAGAAGGTGTTATGTCAGGACCAGGATACACTAGGCTGATATTATAATTATATTTTTTTTTCTAGATGAGAGAGAGGTGATAAGTGCTTTCTGATTATGTTGTAGACAGTGTAGGGAAAATGAGATGGGCTTTTCTCCTGGATGGATTATTGCCTGCTTCATTTTGAGGCAAGGTCTTGCCTAAGGCATCTTCAAAGTGGAGCATGAAAGCAGCCCAAAAATAATAATGGAAGCTGGTTACTTTTAATGTGACAAAGAGGAAGTAATGTAGTCCTTTGTGTCATCCACATGTGAGCTTACTAGGGCTTTATCTTAAATTTGTGAGGGGTTTAATAGAGCCTCTTTCATTTGCTTCATCCTGTCATTTGTAGGAGAACTTTGTGGTTGATGAAGTAATTGTGTGAAGTTGAGATTAACCGTGTGATGATGGTGCTCATCAGTTGTGGGATTTCAGCAGAGTGGATCCGAGCACTGGATGTACTCGGGCAGCTTCAAACTATTTGTAAACTGTGGTTTTCTCCCCCTTAGCAGGGAGAGCCATACAGGGAGCTGTTTCTGCTGTTAGTAGGTAGGGATTATTGCCTTAATAAGATGACAATCTTGTTATGTTGACATTCTTGCTAAATGCTGACCTTTCTGTGACCTGCTTTCCTGGCAAAGTGTTGAGGAGCTGAAAGCAGAGCAGACTGGCATGTACTTCCTTGCTCCATTTTAGTTGAACTAAGCTACAGCAGGGCTTGGGTTAAACATTTGATTTATTTAAAAAAAAAATTCTGTATTAAAAAAAAAAAAAGAGGCAGAGTCTCTACTCTGAAGATTTTTGAATTTGAAGTACGAGCCTGTGGTGTGGACTGAGCTACGGAGACTTGAAGGGAATGAAGATATGGGTCAGATTGGTATGATCCTGCTGCTATGAGTCCTGCTGTTTAGCTGGTACCTGGAAAGGTGCTAGTGCACTGCAAGTACGGATTTTTGGCTTGAACCAATATTTTATAATTATCTGCCCTCTCACCCAAGTTCAGCTTTCAAAGAGGCCTTGGAGAAGACGATAATGAATTCATCACAGGAAAGGTAATGGGTAAACTTGTTCATGCCATTAGCTCTTTATCAAATATGCACAGTCAGCAATAATTTGTGTCTTCTGACTAGTGCCAGTGCAAGTTTGTTGCAGGAGATGAAGCTTCATTTGAGTTGCATATCCCAGGGACATAAACACTGGATGTAACACTGTTTTCAGTGAGGGTCTGAAAGAGCAATGGCGTTTGGATTTTTAAAATTTCTTTCAATGAAGCTGTGTTGCCAGGATAGATAGCTAAAATGTTAATATTGTAAAGTTCTTATTAGAAGTTTAAGGACTTAATATCTGTTTCCTTGTCCCGAGATGTCTCCTGTCCAGAGATGTCTCCTCTCAAGACTGCTAAAGTTAGTGGTGAAATTGTGTTACTACTGTGTCAGATGTACCTGTAACAAGACAGACAGATAATCAGCTAACAGTGGGTTTTTTTGGAGTTGAATATTCTTGAGTGTTGCATATCACATTTCATTTGTATGTTTTTGTTTTCTATGTCTTAGTAAAGTCACTTGTCAAGTAATTCAGCTTTATCTAAAGTCTAGTTTAGAGACTGATAGCAAAATTGCTTTTCTGATTGCAGTTACATGTCAGGAAAATTCTTGAATATCACCTTCTGTTTCTGTCAAATATTGCCGTCCAAAATGACATCCGCTAGAAAGGCTGAAAATTAGTTACGCTGTTGTACAAGTAATTTCTGTCTTTTGTGTTTCTGTATTTCACTGTTGCAGAGAATATAATTGTGTAGGGTGGTCAGCAAAGTGCAAAAGAGGAGTTATGGTTTTTTGATTGTGAAAAAAAGACACTGTCCTGTCCTGCTCGGTCTTAGGAAATATTCCTGGAGTTAAGTGAGGTGGTTGCTTAATTTAGTTTGCTTTGTGTTTATTCCATGTCTCATTTAGAAAGATTTTTCTAGTCTCTGGGTATGAAATTGCCATTCTAATTGTCCCTAGTCCCAGGCCCTCTGCAATCTATGCCATTCTTTTAGGGTTTGGATTACAAGTGCTGCACACGGTGTTCTGACAGAGACCATATCCATAATAATGCTATAATTTTCCTGTTTGCCCTCATCCTAATACCTTTGGTTTTGGTAGTAACTGCACATAGATTTGAAGTATATTCTGAGGTGATTGTAGGTCCATTTCCTTTGTTCATGTGATTAATTTATATCACAGCATATCTTTTAAAAAAGTCATTGGTTTAATAAAGGTTGAACTTTATGTGCTGTCTCACAGGTCATTTAATCTAGTGTGGGTGGACCCTTCCAAAGATTTTCAGCATTTTACTGAAAGAAAGGTCCTTCTTTTACTTTCCCCTTTACTGAAATTCAAATAGTTGTGATAATTAGTGAGATTATTGTTCCTGCAAAGGTATCTGTTATACCATGTCTGCCTTATTTCAGTTCTTTTTGTCATTTGTGGCTTCAGCCAGTTAACAAATGAAGACACAGAACTCAGTAGGGTGTGCTTTGCTTGATGTCTCATTTTAAAAAAGAAAAAGCCTGATTTTCTGCTCGCTAGCCCTTTGGCATGGGTGTTGGTTTTGGTGAGGGAATTCATGTATCTACCAGCTCAACAGCTTCATGCTGAAACTCTCAGATTCTGTAGGTGTCTCTGGGGAACACCTGATGACTGTTACTGCTTTCTGCTGTCAGCTGTGTTTTAGAGTGTCTAGCTTCTGATAGTGCTCCTGTGTGTTTCTGGGAGAAAATGTGTCCAGAACAGATGAACCTGAATTTTTATGAACTCCCATTTTGCAGAGTTGTACGTACAAATATCTCTTCTCCATGTCCGTGCCCTTACTCCTCTTTCCTGGTATGAACCAGTAGGGCATTAGTTCTTCTACAGCTTTCCTGCTTCTGAAATATTGAAGCTGTGCCTGCTAGTTGTGTGCTTTTTGATAGGCATTTTAATCTTCCTTTCTTCTTGATTGACCTTACAGCTGTTGAAGCTCCTTTTGACTTTGCTAGGAATAAATGTCTATGTTTTGAAGGTTCTCTATTTCAGCTTTAATTGTCTTTTGAAGCTTGTCAGTCAGGCAGAGAGGGTGGATGTTTTGCCATCCTGTTTTTACTGCACTGAGTAAGTACTACAGGGCTTAGTTTCTGTGACTGTAGTTTCCTTAACCAATAATCCATGCCTTGCTTAGGGATTTTTGTTTGTCTTAGTTTCAGATATTTTTGTTTAACATCACCTTTATCAAAGCATTGCTTTCTAAAGTTGTAGCTGTCATGTTATGGTATCACACCTCCTGCTGGCATGTGGAACCTAATCATTTTGAGCATGATTCTTAATAGTTCAATTCCTGTTAATTACAGCTGTGACTTCATAGGATGGGCTGAACGGATGTAATAGCTCACTGTTGCCTGGGAGGGGCAATTCCCTACCCTGCTCCTGGCTGCCTTGCTGCTTACCTTGCATTAGCTCTGGAGCTCAGCATGGTGCCTAGGCCAGCGCAGTTAGCTAACCTGGCAGAAAACTAACCGAAAAAAAGGGAGGCAGGTGGGTTTCTGCTGGCTTGGAGACTTGAATCGGCTCCTGGGGGAGCCGTGTGGGTTTGAGAGGCTGAAGGGGTGAACTGTAGGGCTGGAAGCAAGGGGGTTGGGAAGCCGGTCGGGTGCATCTTCCTGAAGAGCGGACCTAATCTGTGTCAGGAAGCCTGCCTGTGCACTGGGACCAGTTATCCCGTGAAGCAGCAACTTGTTTAGATATCGCTTGTCTGCATTTTGTTCAACAATTCTCATAGGAAGTAGCAAAAAACAAAAGCGCCCTGTTGTTACTGTCTTGGACTTTGCTTTTTGGCCTAGTTTTTGTTGCAGCTTTATACACTTCATAGTACCAGCTTCCATTTGAAGGACAAATATAAACCTGGCAAGAGATTTACCTCCTTGGACCTTGGATTTTGTCTATACTGACTCAGCTGCACAGACCTCTCCTTCTCATGAATCTGCAGTTGTAGCATATATTAGGGAGCAGCGCTAAATACTAGTCTTCCTCCTCCTTTTTTTCTTTTACCTCCTTTTCTTTTCACATACACACCATGCACATCTTTTGCTTGGCTGATGTTTCCCAAATAGAACCCGTCTGAGTTTTGCCCCACTCCATTGCTCTTTCCTTCTCTGTTTCAGAGTAACAAGATCTTTCCAGTTTTGAGGCATTTTGGTTAATAAATTTTTGTATAATGCAATAACAACAAAACCTGGATTTTTCTAGCTTTTATTTCGAGTGGGTGGCAGTTTTTTATATAGCATTTTGATCTGATATCCTACTGTTGTTCACAGAGACAGTAGCAATTATTTCCTGTTTAATTAGGTAGTGCTTCTCCAGCTTGACTTAGCGGTTGGTCAGTTTTTTAAACTTCTCCTCAGATATGGCAATCTAGATCCCTGGAAGAGTATCGCTCTTTTAGCTGCTGGTAGAATGAGGATCCTTATATGGCCTTCCAGAGTAGATATTGTATAAATGCTGTATACTTTTAGTAAAGTGACTGAGTGTAGTTGCAGGCATTGTAGGCCAATCTTTGTTTCTGGAAAACCTGTGTAATGCATTCCCATTGACATGGTGAAATCTGCATTTGAAGGAATTAGTTGCAGGCTCCTGCTCGTGGAAACAGGGTTGGGAGGAAAAACTCTTGGCTATTGCTGTTAATCTCATCATCAGAAAGGCTGGGAGAGCACTTAAGATGCAGGTGGAAACAAAAGATGACAGTGTGCTTTCTTATATGAGCCTCTTTGAAATTTTTGGTTGCATTTGCCAACTCAAAAATACTTGTTTGAAATTGTTCTTCAGCCACCTACTTCTTACTGATGCTCCAATCTCAAAACCCATGAGTAATCGGCAACTTTAGTGTGATTATGCTAAATGAAAGCATAAGGCAGTGTCCTCAACGTACTGAGCTACTATATAGTATGTATGCAAGCACCCTCAAAGTAAAGAGTCAGAGCCAGCTCCAACCCCTGTTGGAAAGCATATGGTACTTCGGTCTTAACTCAATCTCTCATTCATGTGAGCTTAGGCAAAGAATTGTTTTGTAACTGATGATTTCAAAGGTATTTTTGATGGGATCTGGTAAAACCCATCAGGGGTAACTAATCCTTATCCTTTACAAGGAATCCTTGTGTCACTACAATCAGAATAATCTCTTCTATATACTCAAATTAACAAAGGCAATTCATATTCTTACTTGTGATACCACCTTCAGTGCTAATAACCCAGATGAAATAGGATGCAAAGTGATAACTTATTCAGATTGTCAACTTCAAGTCATGTTTTCTTAAGTAACAGTTTATGCCCTTAAGGAGTTGGTAGTCTGCTGTTCCTGAAGGCATTGGTGGCCTGCATTAAATCAGATTTTGTTCTTCCTTTCTGGCTTTCATGAGCCTAGGCAGATACTGGTCCAGAGACTGGCTAGCTGGCCAAAGAGTTCCACAACTGCTGCTGTCGAAGAAAGGAAGCAATGCCTAAGCTGAAGGTGAAAAGACACAGTGTTTGTTTTTTCCTGCCCGCGATTTTCAACACTTCTCCAATGTCCTGTTCTCAAAAGAAGAAATCCCTTTGCGATGGGAGGGGGCCATATCAGCCATGAGGTGTGGGGAGTGCAGGTTTGGCAAGGCTGCCTGCTGCTTGGACTCTATTCCTTTGGCTGAGACTTTGCATGTCCTGCTCCAGACGCATCTATAGATTTGTCTGTCTACTATTGATAGGTTTTTGGCATCACCACCACATAGGACTTTGTGATCAGTATCCTCATATGTTTTAATCAGATTTTTTCCGCAGTTGTTACTAGCTTCTCTCTTGGCTTTAGATGTGCCTTTTTAGGCACTCTGCAGAGCATAGTGGCCTATGGAGCCATAGTCAGAGAAACAAATTCCTGACAGCTGGACACAGTATTGTTAAAAACAGATAAAATAAAAATATTACCAAACTTTTTTTGCTAGACTAGCAATGTCCCTGAAGCCTGTGACATTCTTCCAGCTGGGCTTGCACATCCCAGCTGCATGCAGGATGCATAACTTGAGGATCTCCTCACTTGTATCTACTACAGTTGTGTCTCATTTATTACCTTACTAGTACAAGTTTCCTCAAAACAGGTCTTTAAGTATTAACAAGACTCCCTGATGATCTCAGGTCTTTGTTAAAGCTTAAGTAATTTTTCTTGTTAGTCTTGGAGGTTAAAACATGCTGACCTTTGATTCATTAACATCTTGCCTCTGTGTTTGTTTCTCGCTATGAAAAGAATAGGTTAGGAAGAGAAAAAAGTAATAAAAATCCTAGCTTGTGCTTCATTGGTGCCACTTTCTTGTGTGTTGCTTCATTCTCTGGTACAGATAAAAGGAACTCCTGTTTTTGCTGTTAATGATTTCAGCGTCTTTGTTCCACCATACAGCGATGAGTGGAGACCCTGCTGCCATCGGTGGGGTGGGCAAATAATGACTTATAGGGAAGTCTGCCAGAGAAAATTTCTTTAACTATTTTTTCCCACAGTCTATCAAATTTGGACTACTCTTTGACTTTTATAGGATTCCCACTGGTTTCTGGATCTATCCATAACCATCTGCCTGCAAATTATTTGCAAATGCCAGTACTCCCAGCATTGCAGAAGAGCATTGCCACACCAAGAACAGTGAGAATTTTGAGATCAGCTGTGCTAGGAACAACCTGGGTGGATCTCTAGACACAGGGATACACACAGCATTTATTTCCAGACCTTATTGCTGGCTATTTTTCATAGTCTTAGGGTTCTTCTTCCCCTCCACTTCTGGTTACACAACCAGCTCTCAAGCTGCCACGTTAAGAATCAATACGTTACAGTATTTGGTGAGTCTCATGGCCAGTCAATAAAAGGTGTGAGCCCTTGAGCTCCTAAAGTGACTTAAATGAGACCATTAGCCACTGTAAAGGTGGGCATCTGCCTCTTTAAGTTCTGTAATTCTGGCCTTTTTTAATTTGAAAGTGGATGAGGGAAAAAGCAGAAGGACTGGCCTCGCCTTCTGTGCCCTGTGTAGGGGGTAGAGCAGGCACAGCATTCAGTGCAGTGGTGGTTCAGCACAGTGCAGCTCCGGGTACCAAGACTACCCTGGGGAGAGGAGAGGCTGTAGCTCAGCATCCTTCAGGAGCTGCTGCTTAGGTGCTGGGGTGCAGCTTTGCTGCCCTCTCCCCACAGCTGGGTGCAGTGGCATGGAAGTCTCCTGAAAGCATGGGGCAAATAGCTCCTCGGTTTTCAGTTGGTAGTCAAATGCAACAGTTCTAGAATAGACATCGTTATTATCATAATTTATGTTGCTCCTTAATGGCTCTTTAAAAATTTAGCTTCCTTGGTTGCTCAGTAGAACATAGGCTTTAGCATGACAGAGCCCCATACAAAATGCAGTTAACTTGCTGAAGTTGGCCACAGAGCTGCTGAGTATACAAGGGGAATGCTTTCAAACTCCGTTGTTTGCTGGCTTGTTTTCTTTGCACCGTTGCGGAAAGGGGAGGATGCTGTCGCTGGCAGAGAGGGGCATGTAGTGAAATGAGCAGGAAGCGTTGCATCACTCTTGTGGGAGTCTTGGAAGCATTTACATACGCTGCAGGGTGCAGCACTTGATGCTCCCTGTGCCCTGCTTGTCTGCTGTGAGATCTGTGTATGTTATAACTGCTTTGCAGTCAGTATCTCAATGGTTGGTTTGTTTATGGATTTTAATATGGAAGTACAGCATGGTTGAGGATTTACATAATTGAGGACTGTTGTGTGGCAGCGTAGAGTTTCCTGAGCATACCTAAAGCCTCAGATCTTGGTACAAATTAACTGTCTAGTGGGGGTTTTTTGAGATAGCTCGCTTTGTTGTTAGAAAATAAATCCGGGATGAGAAGTTTTGTTGGAAGAGTGCTTCCTACAAATGTGTGCTGGAGAAGAGCATGCTAGCTACAGAATTCTTACTGTTTGGTTCACTGTCATTAAGCATAGGCGTGGATTATTTTAAATAAGTGTTTTGGATACAACAGAAGTCAATAAGTATGCTTATTAAATGAAAATATCTGCTGTAAGCCCAATAAAAAATAAATACATGATGTATTTGGAAGAAAAATTCTAACCTTGCATGCAACATAAATACATAAGTTGTTTTAATTTATTGGTTCCTCCTGAGGTTTTTGCTTAAAAAAAAAAAACAAAACCAAAAACAAAACCAAAAAAAAAAAAAAAAAAAAGAACCCCCACCAAACCCCAACACGTGGTTTCACTGTTTTAGACCCTTGTGTATCTCAGTTGCTCTTGGACTCTGTATTGTCAGAGAATGTCGAGCTGAGAATGCAGAGCTGATTGCTGTGTTCTGCTCTCTAAATATTCTTTTTTTTTTTCTGCTCTCTAAATATTCTTTTTTTTTTTTCTGTAGGCTCGAAATGTCAACACTGGTGAGCTAGCAGCAATTAAAGTAATAAAACTAGAACCAGGTAAGTGTTTTTTAACTGAAATAGGCCACGGAAACGAAATATTTTCATGCTTAAGATACAGTTGTACAAAATCAATTGAGTTTACTTATTGAAAGAAGGGATAGTTGTTGCCTTTTAGTGTAGGACAAAATACATTGTTCTAAAAAATGACAAGCATGATAAGTGAGGTGAGAGAGGAAGAAATGTAATTGGAGAACAGTTAAAGGAAAGCTGATTAAAATTTCAGTGAGATGGGTATTTTGTCTTAAGTACTATGTTTTCAACCCGTGTGATACAAAAACCTGTATAGAACAAAAGAAATGAGGAAGCCAAGAAGGCAGAAAAGAACTCACCTGGAGAGAGCATAGAGGGAGAAATAAAAAGAAGGAAGGGTGAAATAGTAGGTAAGCATTAGTATCTGGGAATTGAGTACGTTTCCTGAAATTCTCCTGGAGACTCTGATGAGGACTTTGTTGTATGCTAGATTTATGTTTGAGCTGTGCTTATGTTGTGATTTCAAAAAGTACGTATGCCCTACAGACCAGTTATCAGCCTGCAAGTATTGTTCTATTAATATGGCTAGACTTGTTGAACAAGAGTACAGTTACAGTAATCTGGAAAGTAAAATGTCCAGACTCTTTAACTTGTAACTGTTGGTGTTCCAGATATAACGTTGGGGATGGAAATGTTTTAACTTCTGCCTGGTTTGATCCTTAAGGTCTATGCAGGCAAGAAGGGAAAGAAGTTACTACTTTCTTCCTTTTTTTTCTCTTAAACACATTGCTAATCAATTCCATAATTTTATATAATGCATGCACATTTAAAAATTCCAAGACAGGATGGTATGTTACTATGTAGTTCTAAAAGTGTATGTTCATCACACTTTTATTCATATTGAAAGTTGTGGTCTCAGATCACCTTGTCTAGTTCTGCTCCTCTGGCTTTTTATGTCAGTTCACATTGTTGGAGTGCTTGGCTGTGCATGATGTTGGTTACCAGTCCAGCTAAGATGAACAGCCGTGCTGTGTCTCCCTATGGAACTGTAAAGATAAAACAGGGAAGGAGGCTTTTGTAGTGGGGAAAGAACGATAGGATTCACCAGACTCAGATGATGTCAGCTTTTAAAATAACGCAACTTTTTACTTAGCTGACTACTTCCATTCTCAAAAATATGAAGTGACTTGGTTGAAAAGAGTGCTGTATGGGTTGTGCTGAGTAGGATTCAGAGAATTGTGCTGTGTGTGTTATCTGAGCTGTGGACAGAGCCTGGGGATGTGCTACAGCTGGGGTAACTTGCCCTTATGCTGATGGTGATAATAACTGGCATCTTGCAGCGGAATCAGGTATTTTTGGCAGCCTTTGGATACCTTGTGGTGCACAGAGAATGCGCTTTAGCTACTCTCTGTTTGCTCAGCAAGCTCAGTTTCTCTCTGTAGCTGTTGCTTCCGGTTGTGGTAGAAGCTTGACTCACAGCTTCCGATGGGCAGTGCCCACATTCTGGAACCATGGCACTGGCTTTCTTTGCAAGTTTTGCAGTTTAAGGGATCGTGTAAAGACTAAGGGTTAATAATGTTTAGGCACTTACTCTAAAGCTTAGGCTACTTTAATATTTTGGATGCAATGAAAACACTAGTCAAATCCTGGAGGAATTGTGTCCTTTCACAGAGACACCTGTCTGTATGTGAAAATAATTGCTCTTCAGCATTTGCATGTTTAAAGGTCTAGCCAGGATACAGCAAACCATCAGCAATACACAATGGATAGTAAACAGTCCGTTGTGTCGTTGTCTTGCAGCTTATGGTTTGAAATTTGCTATCAGTTGGATAAAATACACATGAATATCAGATTTCTGGTTTAAAAAGTACCAAATGGATAGGTAACCAGTATGTTGATCTATTGGGAGAAATTTAAAACATATTTTCTTAGGTAATAGCTTGGCCAGTTCTTGTGGAATTTGTTGTGTTACATTTGAAATTTTTTAACAGCCATATCTGAGAAGTGATTTTGGGTTGCAACAACTGATAAATATGAGCTTAGTGTCTATATTCAACTTTTTAGACAATAGCTTTGGCTTCTGGTTTAAAAGCTCTTTTGAGTTATGCTGAAGTGTGCTACAGTGGTACACTAAAAGGAGAATTTTGACATTGAATTTTCCTGTTTTTTCAATTTGCTTATAGAGTCTCTTAAGATATTCATGAAGTTAAATGGTTATTTTAGGCCTTACAGTTCTTTTACCTCTGAATTCCTTGAAGTCAGTAAGAATGAGTTGGTTTTTGTGAACTGTGTACGTCTAGTAACTAAACAAATTTCAGAAGAACTTCTTTGGAAATAGCATACCAGACTAGCTATAATTTGCCCGTATGACTTAAGACATTTCAGAGGTGCCCCAGTGTAAGACACTGAACTGCAAAGGAGCATTTGACATGTATTTCTTCAAAAAAAAAAAAAAAAAAAAAAATAAAAAGGCTGTCAAATATCTGTTAGTATCATTCTCTTACACCTTGATGTCCTTCTCGCCTTCTCTCTAATTTACCTACAAAACCCCTGCACAACATCCCCAAAACAAAAACATCTCTGGGAAACATGTTGGGTTTTCAATTTCATACATGATTTTCTCAGTGTACACATCTGGTATAAACCTTTACAGAAAGACAGGGACAATCAAGGTACAAAATAGTAAGACTCAGATAAATGTCACATCTCTGTCAGTGTTTTATCGGGACATAAGTTATGCCCAGTCCATGCGCTTCCCGAGTTTACTGAAAAGTTGCAGCAGCAGCGTACTATTGAATGTTCTTTGCTCAGGAAGATGATCTAATGGGTGTTGGACATGTGGCCAAAAATAGCAAAGTGTTGTCATGTTTTTAAGAACCTAAGCTATTGGCAGGGCATGTGCAGATGGACACAGCGGGGTCTTGGGGAAATAAAGACTTTAGAAAGAGCTATGGTGAATATCGTAAGAGGTATCAGATAGCATATGTGAGGTCCATCTGGCCCAGAATCAAACTTCTTAAGAATATAGTTACTTATTGCTAAGCCTTTGCTAATAAATACTGATTTACAGCTGCTTTATATGTCTGTGAAACTGGCAGATAATTACTCAGAATGTTTTATTTTATAAACATGTACTGAAAGTCTAGTTGAGATGTGAGAATGAATATTCATTCTTCTGCTTTTCAGGAGAAGATTTTGCTGTTGTGCAGCAAGAAATCATTATGATGAAAGACTGTAAACATCCAAACATTGTTGCTTATTTTGGCAGCTATCTCAGGTACAGTTTGTTTCTTTTGCTCACTTAAAAATGCCTCTCTATCTCCTTGTAAAGGACAGGTTTATAAGGTGACTTAGGCAAGACATAATTTACCAAATAAGTATTACCCACTTGTATGTTTTTTTTCATTTACCTTAATCTGTTCTATTTACTACAGCATCTCTCTGTAAATAATGTTTCTCTTAGCAAAATCTTTCAGTGACCATGTAGTCACTTTTCCTTGGAAGTGAGTTGTTTTTAAAAAGCTTTGAATTTAATGCACTAATGGAAAATTAAGCAGAAGTATGACAAGTATGAAGACAGTGTTTGTGTATATAGTATCTTTTTAAATCTGGTTCAGTAAAATGTCTCTTAAATTTGCAAAACTTTGGGAAGTATGAATATTGCATAATACAGATAGAGTTCTCAGAAATGTTCTGACTTAATTTTACATGCCAATACCAGTTGTCTGAACTCAAAATTGAATGTTATGGGGAAATAGGGAGGAAAAGAATTGGTTTGGTTTTTTTCCTTGTTTAAGTATAGTAGTGCTGTGTTAAGTTTTAAGGACAATTTCATACTCAAGTGCCTAAGAGTGTAAACTGTGCAGCCTTTAAAAAGCCCACTGGTGATCTGTGCTTCAGATTTGTTTTGAAATCTAAAAATTATTAATATTTTAGATCTTCTGTTGTTGCTTTTCTCTCTTGAGCTGCAGAGTTCTTTAGGACACTTAATGTAGTATATGTAAATTGTTCTGTCTCGTTATTCTTTTGTGTAATTCCTTTTGTAAGATATTATGCTTACTTTTTACAAGTACAGTAAACTTGTACTCCGTACAAAGTCTCAGTATTGAGAAAATTGATGGCTAGCTTCTAATAACCTTTGCTATTATAATTCTTTTTAATGCACCCTGACAAATGTTTTATCCTAGATATAGCAATTGCTTGATATTCAAGGACTGGACCTTTTGATGCTGGATTTTGTGAACCTAATGTTGTCATAATCTTAGGCATATCATGCCATGTAATAAAAAGCATTTATAAGGCTCTGAAAAGTCATGATGCTCTTTACGGCAGAGGCTTCTTGGTCCTTTCAGGTATTCTGACATATCTTCTGCCTGCATGGGGACAGTAGAGATGGGACATGGTAACTCTGTGAAGGTTGCTAGGCCCTATTCATAATGGGAAGATGCCAAGCTGAGTTACTCATGTACTAGACTTCAGCAGCTCCAGCTGAAATTCTCCATGATGGCTATCTGCTGCAGCCAAAAGCCTTTCAGCAATATCAGCAAAGTGCTTTTGGATTGGGGGTGGGAAGATAGAGGTGGTATTTTCATGTGAAAAATCTTGGTACATGAAAGCCTTTCAACAAACAATTACCATCTTTGAAGCAGGAATATATGACAGAATTTGGCTGTTGTATTTGGAGTGCATCTTTTCCTTTTAAAAATTTTTTCAAATTCGACCAAGTTATCTTCTGAAATACTGCATTTCTTTTACTTGAATTCTAGATCAGCTAGAGCTTGGGAAATCCCAGTTACTGTTTCTTTTCTAGCCAGCAGTGTCTGGTTTGCTGCATGTTGGCAGTGCTACAGAAGAGCTAACACATGCTCCCTGACTTGCTTGGCTGTTGTTGAGTGTTCCTTGTTTTGCTCTGGAGTGAGCTGGAACAGGATGTTGAAATGGCAGGTGTGGAGCGCTTTGTGGTGCTCTTAGTGACCTTGATGCTGCATGTCTGCGTAGTTGGAGCAAACTGAAATTGGACAAGTTGAGTGTGCTGGAACTTGGAGGCAGTGTTGGGGAAGAGAGAGAGTCCTGGCACTAAATCCTAAAGGAGAAGGAGAGGTCTCATGCAGAAGCTCAGCTGACTAATGCTGTCCTGAGGAGTTCCTTCTCCCTGCCTCTTGTATTCAGTGTCCTGAATAGCCCTGGATGCTCACTGAAACTGTGTTTTATCACTGGTGGAGTTCATTGCATCTTTCTCAGTATGAGTATCTTGTTAGCTTTTGTCTGATGAGTGAAAGTATTGCATGCTGACAGATGCGATTCAATAGAATCTGTGTTTTGAATTATGTTTGCTTTTCAAAGGGCTGTGGTAGAAAAGCTGGTCATATTAGTACTTCACAGACATAGTTTAGTCTGGAGCATGAAGGAAGTTTCCAAGAGCAAATATACTTCCAGAATAAGATTAAGTGGAAATGCACTGAAAGTATGAGAATGAAGAGGAAAGTAAGCCGTTGACTAGCCCATTAGATGAACACCATCTGCACACTACATTGAGTGAGGCTAGGAGTGTGTGATTGTGTGCTGCTTGCATTATCATGTATAGATGTGCAGGAAGGGGTCAAAGTCTGAAGATAAAATCAACAAGCCATGCTGTTCTGGCATACTGTATCTTAAAGGGTGCTTGTCTTGGCAGCCTGAATGCTTTTTTAATGCCAGGCTGGTATGTGAGCTGCATTATGCACAAGTTTGTGTGGGTGTGCATACAGATAGAGTGTGTGTACATGTAGGGACTTGGTATCCCAAACTAGGAGTGTCTGCACTTCAGTTTTGAATGTTTAAGGTTAATTTGAAGGTTTACCTAAATTGTGTGTTATTTCTGTTCTGTGCAGTACTGGCAGGCTTTTTCTTATGCATGAACAGTCAATTCCTAATGCTACTACATACCTCAAAGTCATGTTAAATTTTTTTTGAAAATTTGTGGAGTTACTAGTCTGTTTGACGGCAGTTTACAGATTGTCAGGTGGTAAAGTTGGCAAGGGATCTTGTGATCTCCTAAAGGCAGTATTTGGAAGCCCCATGTTATGGTGACTAAGCTTCTTAATTGGATGTTTTGTGGCCCACCCTCCTGTCGCACCTCCTTAATCACAGAATCACAGAATGGTAGGGGTTGGAAGGGACCTCTGTAGAGATCATCTCGTCCAACCCCCCTGCTTGAGCAGGTACACCTAGAGCAGGGCGCACAGGACCGTGTCCAGGCGGGTTTTGATTATATCCAGAAAAGGAGACTCCACAGCCTCTCTGAGCAGCCTGTTCCACTGCTCTGTCACCCTCACAGCAAAGAACTTTTTTGTCATGTTTAAGTGGAACTTCCTGTGTTCCAACTTGTGCCCGTTGCCCCCTGTCCTGTCGTTGGGCACCGCTGAAAAGAGTCTGGCCCCATCCTCTTGACACCCACCCTTCAGGTATTTATAAGCATTGATAAGATCCCCCTCAGTCTTCTCTTCTTCAAACTAGACAAACCCAGGTCCCTCAGCCTTTGCTCATAAGAGAGATGCTCTGGTCCCCTGATCATCTTGGTTGCTCTCTACTGGACTCTCTCCAGTAGTTCCCTGTCTTTCTTGAACTGGGGAGCCCAGAACTGGACACCGTGCTCCAGATGTGGCCTCACTAGGGCAGGGTAGAGGGGGAGGATAACTTCCCTCGACCTGCTGGCCACACTCCTTTTTATGCACCCCGGGATACCGTTGGCCACCTTGGCCACAAGGGCACAGTGCTGGCTCATGGTCAACATGCTGTCCACCAGCACTGCCAGGTCCTTCTCAGCAGAGCTGCTTTCCAGCAGGTCAACCCCCAACCTGTACTGGTGCATGGGGTTGTTCCTCCCCAGGGGCAGGACCTTACGCTTGCTCTTGTTGAATTTCATTAGGTTCCCCTCGGCCCAGCTCTCCAGCCTGTCCAGGTCTCGTTGGATGGCAGCACAGCCTTCTGGCGTATGAGCCACTCCTCCCAGTTTGATATCATCAGCAAACTTGCTGAGGGTACACTCTATCCCTTCGTCCAGGTCATTGATGAGTACGTTTAACAGGACTGGACCCAGCACAGACCCCTGGGGAACACCGCTAGTTACAGGCCTCCAGCCAGACTCTGCCCTGTTGATCATGACCCTCTGAGCTCTGTTGTTCAGCCAGTTCTCAATCCACCTCACTGTTCTCTCATCTAACCCACACTTCCTTAGCTTGTCTGTGAGGATGCTATGGGAGACAGTGTTGAACGCCTTGCTGAAGTCGAGGTAAACGACATCCACTGCTCTCCCTGCATCGACCCAACCTCAAAGCCTACCTTTGTTTGGGGAGAGAGCACTTTTTTGTAGGTTAAGATGTCCTCCACTGCCATGATTACTTTTATTTGTACCTGTCTGCCATACTGGGAAGGAAATTGTGTCAACATTTTTCTTGATGTGTGACATTGTCTGGTGTGCTCCACAAAACTGAAAGTCATTGTTATAAACCTTTTCAGAAGACAATTTTAGAAGAAAGAAGTAAGTGAGGGATGGTGGAGGGGAGGTCTGGGGCTCTGCAGTGCTGTTGAAGTTACTCAAGCTGTTTTTCTAACATATGAACTTCTGACCAGAATGTGACAGTTCCATTTGTATTTGTTTCTGGAGGTGAGATTATTTGCATTGTAGAAGCACTGACAAATGTATCCAGTTGCCTTACCAGCTGCTTTTGTAATTAGTCATAGTGGGAACATATTGCTTTGTATAACTAATAAAAAGCTGTTTCTGATGACTTCTTAAGATTTCTTGTGAAAACAGACTGTGAACAAATATTGTTGCATTCAGCTTTCTTTAAAATTTTTAGATTGAAATAGTGCCTCTTCTCATGATGCTGTATTCAGGCTGGGGATGCTTTTTTCTTTAAAAAGCAGTTTTCCTCTTGTCTCAGGGTATCAAAATATACTTTTGTAGACCCAGAATTAAATTTTGGCGAATATAGTATAGATTTTGGCACTCTTGTGCTCTTGCTTTGTCTCCTCTCCTTTCTTTGATGCAGTGCTTCTCTTTCATCTGGGCAGTCAAATGCCTGTCTTTGAGGCCTCTCATTGTCTGACCTTTTGTTTTCCAAGTATCTTTTAATGCTAAGAACAATAAGAAAAATACCATCATCCTATGCTTGGCACTTACACATATTGTTCCCCACGCTTTTCTTCTGTTTACGTATGGATTTTTCAGACAGTCAAATTTCTGCCTTGCTGTTAGCCTAGGTGTTATGTTGCAGGCACTAAATGGTACTGTTGATCCTGTCTCTGTTTTGTTTGCTACACTTGTCATATGCTCTGCAGACACAGACAACTGTGTACACTGTTACTGTTGATTACATGGATCTTCACCTGTCTTAAAGCACTTAGGCACAGTAATAAAAGGCTAGGTAGGGAATTAGAAATGCAATCTCCTCATTTGATCCTCTTAAGTTTTTTCCCCTTTTCTGTAGGGGTTTTCCACACTGGAAAGTTAATGCCCATTAAGCAAAGGTGTGACTTTACAGCGCTTACCTACTTCATGTCTCTTACTTTGTGGGTACTCTGCTGCTGTCCCAAGGCTGCTGGGGTTGTCCTGGTTTTTCTCACTTCTACGCTGCTGCTGTTGACATCAAACAGCATGCAGCCACATGGGAACAAGTGGCTTTCGTGAGTCCAGTGCCCCCAAAAGTGTCCCTCTCTGAGTCCTACATCACTGTGGGGAATAAACAAGGGACTTGATGTCTGTCTCTTCAGTGCGTCTTTCTCACTCGTTCCCTTGCTGCCATTGCTGATTCAATTTTCTTTCACAGGTAGTCACATTGCTTCTGTGTCTGACTTTGATCAGTTATTTCAGTAGAAAGCCTTCATATTATTTCAAGTGGTGCTTTAATTAACCCTAGAAATGTATGGAGTTAATAGCCAGGGAGTTCCGTTGCTTAAAACCTCTGTAATGCCTGAACAATACCTTTCCCGCCACTAGAGGAAGCAACCAGGGCATAGCTTTGAGGACCATGTAGACTATGGACATAAAAGGGGAGGAGATCCAAGACAGAGAGTTCTTCCTTGGAACAGCAGCTATTCTAGCTGTTACCTGCTGGTGAGAAATACTTGCAATTTGCAGGTCAGGGGATAACCTTACGCCATTGGCTTGCAAAACACTTCCACAAACGTTGGCATTGCCCACAGGAGTGTCTCAGCTATTCTAACAGAGCCTTATGAATGCAAGAAACCCAAGACCAGGGGTCATGGGCAAGCTGCAGAACAATCATTGGTCTTTCCATTCATTGGTTGTCTGCCCTAAGGTTGTATGTGATTTTTCTTTCCTGCATGTTTTGATGGCCAGGAATGACTAGGCAAGTCCCAGATTTTCTGCTCTCCAAAATGCCTTTCTGCAGCTACACGTGGTACATCTGTCTTACCAGTGAAAATTACTAGGTAAAAATAGAATCTTGTATTATGGACAGTAAATACCTTTGAATCCTTCAGCCCATTGTCTATTCTTGGAAAGCACTTTTTATAGAGGTATAATGAGTCAAACTGAATTGATTCCCTTAGTAAGAGGAATCTAAAGAAATTCCCTCTGACCCCTGCCACCAAAAATATCCATAGGTATTTTTGAGGGAATAGACTTCATCTGGGAAGGCACTTACCCACAGCATGGCCTCCATTCTGCCTAACTTTGACTAAAGCACTGAAGTTTCACTCCATTTGTTGTGACAGAAATTAAGTTGAGAGATATCCCTAGGGCTTTTTATTTTGGGTTTGTTTGTTTATGTTAATTCCTCTACTCCAAAAAAAAGTGGAAGAAAAGTGAAAATGAGGAAGAAATAAGAACCCACATCTGTTTTATCTCTACTTTCAGTAAAAATATATTTCATTTTCATAGTAGGTCTTGAACAAATATCAGTGTGCACGTTTCACTGATACTGTTTCTATTACTCCAGTAAACCCTGGAATATTTTGGGTTTTTCATTAGTTACTATTTTGACAGTGAAGTATCACATAAAGATTAAATAATATTCATTATTTGACTTATACTTTTCATAATATAGAGCTTGTTATGTTGTGCTTTGTAATGTTTGAGTCTTCTGACATCTTTTATAGGTGCTGTTTTCAAATCTGAGAGCTAATGAGTGGCTTTATTCATTTTTTTAGACGAGACAAGCTATGGATTTGCATGGAGTTTTGTGGAGGTGGCTCTCTACAGGATATTTATCATGGTACGTCAAGACTGTAATTCCTTAAAATCTAAGTAAAGCTTATTCTCAGAAATAGAAATGATTACAATGTTTTGGAATCAGAGAGGAGGAATCCTAAATTTAGCATCCATAATATACCATTGAAGGTCAATTTTAGCTTATATATTTCTATAATTGTGGTTGGGTTTGTTTTTTTTATTTTTTTAAACAAAATTAGCTACAGTGGGTTTTTTTGAGTAGCAGAAGTTATTTCCTTCCTTCAGTAGTTCATATGCCCATCTCTACTACTTCTCAAAGACTGTAAAATTGGACAATATTGTATTGTAAAAATAAATTTATGTTGTGATGTGCTGTCTTACTTCATAGCCATCTTGTTTCTGAGCTTTTGAATTTTGGTCTCATATAATCTATACCACTGCCTACAGATACCTAGATAAGTGGATTGATTAGCATGGATGCTCTTGTCCTTTGTAAACAGTGATCTTTTGTATGTTTATATAGCAGTATTGCCACGAGGGTGTCTCTCTCTTTTTTTCTTTTTTTTTTTTTAATGCTGGATGTGTGACGTGAAACAAGGTGGCCTATATATTTGCTTTAGGCTCAGGTGCAATGAGTGGTCAAAGAAACAAGGGGCATGTGTGAATCTCTTGCATAAAGAGAGGATCAGTTCAGTCAATTTGACTGCTAGTTTTCAAGAGACAAAATCAGTTCTGATGGATTTTATTGCCCTGGAATTAAGACTTAGCAAAGGAGTATGCCATAAGTGAGTAATGGCTCTGTGGTTCTCAGGTGATGTTTTCAGAGAAGAAACCCATCCATATTCTAAATTGTGAAGATTTTACACGTTAGAATCTTCACATCCTTCTCTTGTGCATAAACAGCTTGTATTTTTGTGTTTTACATCGTTAACTTGGGTGCAATTAAATCAAGGCATCAATTTACAAGTTCACACCATGCTTGTGCCATAGTCATTTGAGCATGGCCTTGCTGGTCCTTTACATCTTTGCTAGGGTTGATAAAAGCAGTGTGTCTAATAGGCTTTGTTATGTGGAACACCTGTGGAGTAGGAAATGAGCTCATGCCACATAAATGCCTGAACAGATGTCGTACAGGAGCGGTTTCCTGTTGCAGCTGATTTTTGGCTTCTCTGCCCATAGTTAGAGTGGAAGGTTCTTTTCTGATCTTAATAATGTTCCAAAGGGTCTTATTCCAATTGAACTGTAGGCCTCTGTAATCTTAAGTCTTATAAGTTAATCAGAATTAAATTTCTCGAACATACATGCCTAGAAATATGTACTCTAGGTGCTAATCTATTTATTTTTATGTGGGTTTGGAGCTTTTCTTTCAGAAAAGGGAAAATGGATCTAGACCTGTTTTGAAGATACATATTGCATGATACTAATTTATATTATGGTTGTGGGTTTTGTAGAAGCTAGGCACCTAAGAGCTTAAATCTTGTTTCATTTTTACTCCCCACTCCTTCAGTTTCCTTTGAGAAACCCCATCCAAATTTTCTGTTTGTTTTCTCTGCAAAACCTGAGAAGCTTTAATTTCAGGGTCAAAGTCCAGTGATTGTGGGGTACAAGTCACAGGCCATGCTTTCCTTTGCTATTCAGTGTTTGTTTTACATATTTGTTCAGAATTTAATTGTTTTGCTTTAAGAGATTCAAGTGAAGTGGGACCCTAGAGGGAGAGGAAGACTCCTTCTTCCCTTGTGACGCTGCTGAGCCTGCTCAGAAGGAAAATTTGAGAAGGTGCATGGTGTGGCAGGCCCAGGAGCAACACTGCTAGTAGCTCATGCACAAAAGGGTTGAGAAGCTGCAGAGAGCAGGTCACATGGCTGCAGGGAATAGAGAGCAGATTGTGTGGCAGTGGGAAGGACGGAAGGAGAGAGCAGGTTGCAAAGGGTAGAAGGAACTTCCTAGGGCTCAAAGGGGACTGAGTGGGGTTTGCTGCAGCTTTGAGTTACTGAGTTGGAAGTCCAGCCCTGCCTAGAAGGATTCAACAGGTTTGAGCAGGGGAGAGTTGTGCTTAAATCACTGCTTCTGTTTCTTTTTCCTGTTAATTACTTTGAGATTTATATATGTAGGGAGTTAGTAGGTTCCATTCCAATGGGAGTAGGCATTTTGTAGTTTAAAAAAATGTTTGGTGGTCTTTGGGATGCTCAATCTGGGGGAAAGTCTAAGCACAATTTCTTCGGGACTTCTAGTGTAAGATCCTACCAGTGTGAAAGGAAGTGATTGAGGTATGGGTTTGTAATGGGCAGTATCTTACCTGATTTTGAGAATTTATTTTTTCCCTTCCATTTCAGTGACTGGACCACTTTCAGAACAGCAGATTGCCTATGTTAGCAGAGAAACACTACAGGTAGGGTGTTCTCATGTTCTTGTGGTTGACTTCTAATATAAAAGTATTAAAAGCTAAAAATAAAACTTACAAAACTGTGTGATGCCATGGAAGTACAGTGTTTGGATGGCTTAGCATTTTTCTCAGACTTTTGAGGAGGTCCTGTATTATAGCCTAGAACTGAATTGTATAATTGCATAACCTCGAATTATCCTGGATCATTTGAAGAAAGCTGTCATCATCTTTCTGCTGTTAATTTTTTTTTAAAGGGGGGAAGCAGTGTATTTATTAATCCATATTTGTGGTACAAATTAGTTATCGCAAGTTTGAAGGAAATTTTAAAGACTCAGTTTTGCATATCCAATAGTTGATCTGTGCTGATAAGAAAAGAAAATTGTCTGTGTACTTGAGATGTTCAAATTAAGGTCACCAGGCTCTCCTCATGGGTATGCTAGCTTTCATTTTTCTTTCCTAAATTAAAGGTTCAGTTTGCCAGTAAAACTTAATCAGAACCAGCTTTTTGGTGGATTTCTTGTTTCCATCTGAGAGCAGTAGTTCTTGGCTTCTAGTGAATGCATATCTGTTGAATGCCATCAGTTGAGAGCTGCTGCCTCTCTCAAACACTCTCTCAAGATAGCTCTGTCCCTGAGCCAGCTCCCTTGCATGCCACTTATCATCTCCCTGTGCTATGCCACAGATATTGCTGACTTCTGACTTACAGGACATGGCTTTTTATTTTTTTCCTTACAGTCAAGTCTTATGTGACATCTGGGAGTGTTTTGGTTTTTGAATCTTTAAACACTTCTGTTCTTATAGAATCACAGAATGGTTTGGGTTGCAAGGGACCTTTAAAGGTCATCTAGTCCAACCTCCCTGCAATGAACAGGGACATCTTCAACTAGATCAGCTTGCTCAGAGCCCTCTTCAGCCTGACCTTGAACGTTTCTAGGGATGGGGCATCTACCACCTCTCTGGACAACCTGTTCCAGTCTTTCACCACCCTCACTGTAAATATTTCTTCCTTATATCTAGTCTGAATCTACCCTCTTTTACTTTAAAACCATTACCCCTTGTCCTATCGCAACAGGCCCTACTAAAATGTCTGTCCCCATTTCTTATAAGCCGCCTTTAAGTACTGAAAGGCTGCAATAAGGTCTCCCCAGAGCCTTCTCTTCTCCAGGCTAAACAATCCCAACTCTTTCAGCCTTTCTTCATAGGAGAGGTGTTCCATCCCTCTGATGCTTTTTGTGGCTCTCCTCTGGACCCGCTCCAACAGTTCCGCGTCCTCCTTGTGCTGAGGGCTCCAGAGCTGGAAGCAGTAGTCCAGGTGGGGTCTCACCAGAGCAGAGTAGAGGGGCAGAATCACCTCCCTCGACCCGCTGGCCACGCTTCTTTTGATGCGGCCCAGGATACAGTTGGCTTTCTGGGCTGTGAGTGCACATTGCCGGCTCCTGTCCAGCTTTTCATCCACCAATACCTCCAGGTCCTTTTCCACAGGGCTCCTCTCAATCTCTTCATCCCGTAGCCTGTATTGATACTGAGGGTTGCCCTGACCCTCATGAGGTTCATGCAGGCCCACTTCTCAAGCTTGTCCAGGTCACTCTGGATGGCATCCTGTCACTCAGGTGTGTCAACCACACCACTTAGGTTGGTGTCATCTGCAAATTTGCTGAGGGTGTACTTGATCCCACTTTCTCTATCATTGATGAAGATATTAAACAGGTCCCAATATGGACCCCTGAGGGACACCACTTGTCACTGATCTCCATACTTTGACCACTACTCTCTGGTTACGACCATCCAGCCTATTCCGTATCCACTGAATAGTCCATCCATCAAATCCATAACCTTCTAGGAGTATGGAGGAGTGTTTCAATAGTCTAGAATGGAATTTATGGAATAATCATTTTTCACGTGGGGAGATTTCATAGAATCATAGAATATCCTGAGTTGGAAGGGACCCACGAGGATCATCGAGTCCAACTCCTGTCCCTGCACAAGACAACCCCAAAATTCACACTATGTGTCTGAGGTCGTTGTCCAAGTGCTTCTTGAATATTGTCAGGCTTGGTGCCATGACTACCTCCCTGGGGAGCCTGTTCCAGTGCTCCACCACCCTCTGGGTGAAGAACCTTTTCCTAATATCCAACCTAAACCTCCCCTGGCACATCTTCCTGCCATTCCCTTGGGTTCTATCATTGGTCACCAGAGAGAAGAGATCAACACCTGCCCCTCCTCCTCCCCTTGTGAGGAAGCTGTAGACCACGATGAGGTCTCTCCCCTCAGTCTCCTCTTCTTCAGGCTGAACAAACCAAGTGACTTTAGCTGCTCCTCATATGGTTTCTCCTCTAAACCCTTCACCAACTTCACGGCCCTCCTCTGGACACTCTCTAATAGCTTTATATCCTTAACATACTGTGGTGCCCAAAACTGTACTCAGTGCTTGAGGTGAGGCTCCACCAGTGCAAAGTAGAGCAGGACAATCACATCTCTCGACTGGCTAGCAATGCAGTGCTTGATGCGCCCCAGGACACGGTTGGCCCACTTGGCTGCCAAGGCACACTGTTGTCTCATGTTCAGCTTGCTATCGACCAGAACCCCCAGATGTCCCTCTCTGCGGAGCTGCTCTCCAGCCTCTCGTTCCCCACTCTGTATGTACATCCAGGGTAACCGTGCCCCAGCTGTAAAATCCGGCACTTGCCGTTGTTAAAATTCATATGGTTGGTGATTGTCCAGTCTGTCCAGATGTCTCTGCAGGGCCTCTCTGCCCTCGAGAGTGCCAACAGCTCCTCCCAATTTTGTGTCATCAGCAAACTTAATTAGTATTCCTTCAAGTCCTGCATCCAAGTCATTTACGAAGAGATTAAAGAGTACCGGCTCCAAGATGGATCCCTGCGAAACCCTGCTAGTTACTGACCGCCAGCCTGATGTAACCTCAGTTACTATGACCCTTTGAGCCCGACCCATCAGCCAATTGCTCACCCATTGCATTATGTGTTTATCCAGCTGTATGCTAGACAACTTGTCCAGGAGGATACTGTGAGAGACAGTATTGAAAGCTTTACTGAAATCCAAAAAGATTACATTGACTGACTTCCCTTGGTCAACTAGGTGGGTAACCTTGTCATAGAAGGAAATCAAGTTTGTTAGGCAGGACTTTCCCCTCGTGAACTTGTGCTGACTAGGACCAACGACAGCGTTGTCTTTCAGGTGTTTTTCAATAACTCCCAGAATAATCTTCTCCATAAATTTGCCAGGCACAGAAGTGAGACTATAGTTACCGGGGTCATCCCTGTTGCCCTTTTTGAAGACTGGGACAATGTTTGCCGCCTTCCAGTCAACTGGGACCTCTCCAGATTCCCAAGAGCATTGAAAAATCATTGAGAGATTCTAGCCCAGGGCTCTGGGGGTCACAGAGCCCACCATTGGTGTTGAAGACTGAGGCGAAGAAAGCATTAAATGTCTCTGCCTTCTCTGTGTCCCTGTTTGTGAGGTGACCATTCTCATGAAGCAATAGGCCAATATTATTTCTGGCCTTTTGTCATTAATGTATTTTAAAAAGCCCTTTTTATTGTCCCTCACGGTACTGGCCAGCTTCAACTCTAATTGAGCTTTGGCTGCATATATTTCCTCCCTGCAGTGGCGACCAGCATCCCTATAGTCCTCCCATGTCGCCTGACTTTGCTTTCACTGGCCATATACTTTCTTTTTTCTCCTTATTTCTAGAAGAATACCCCTGGTCAGCCAAGCAGGCCTTTTGCCTCACCTGCTTCACTTCCTACACTTCAGAATTGCCTGCTCCTGTGCTTTTAGGAGGTGGTACTTAAAAAGTGACCAGCACTGATGGACCCCAGCACCTTCAAAAGCTTTTTCCTAGGGGACCTTACTAAGCAGTTCCCTGAGCAACTTGAAGTCTGCTCTCCTCATGTCCAGAGTTTAGGTCTGCTGGCAGTTTTCCTCCTGTCACCATAGATTTTAAACTTGACTGCTTCATGGTCGCTGAGGCCAAGGTGGCCACCAATCTCCACTTGACCCACGAGGCCCTGTCTGTTAATAAGCAACAAGTCGAGGAACACACATTTCCTGGTTGATTCCTTGAGTACCTGTACCAAGAAGTTGTTGTCCAGGTGGTTTAGGAACCTTCTGGACCTGTTTTTCCCAGCTGCGTGGTACTCCTAGTTGACATCTGGCAAGTTGAAGTCCCCCACAAGGACAATGGCAGATGACTTAGAGGCATTCCTTAGTTCCTTAAAGAATAACTCATCAGTGTCATCCTCCTGGCTGGGTGGCCTATAGTAGACTCCCACGACAACATCCACTTTATTCGTCTGTCCCTTAATCCTTACCCAGAGGTTCTCAACTGTGCCATTGCCAACCACAAGCTCTGTGCATTCCAGCTCCTCCACTACATACAATGCCACCGTCTGCTTTGCCTGCCCTGCCTATCCCTCCTGAAGAGCTTGTAACCATCCATCATGGCACACCAGTCACAGGACTCGTCCCACCAGGTTTCACTTATGCCAATGATGTCATACCACTGGGACTGGGCCAGGGCTTCCAGCTCCTCTTGCTTGTTCCTCATGCTGCATGCTTTTGTGTAAAAACAATTCAAGTGTGGCTCATTGTGCCCATCGGCATGTGTAGCAGTCTGAAGAGCCTCACTAGCACGCAGCTCCTCCAATTTTGGTGTGCCTACCTGTTGCCTGTTGCTGACTAGCTTGGTACTACCCCTTTCCCCCTTCCAATCTAGTTTAAAGCCCCGTCAATCAGCCCTGCTAGCTCCTGAGCAAAAACCCTTTTCCCCTTCTGAGCAAGTTGCATCCCATCAGATGTCAGGAGACCTGGTGTTGAATAGACCATCCCATGACCGAAAAAGCCAAAATTCCGCTGATGGCACCAGCCTCGGAGCCACGTGTTGATCACCTGGACCTGCCTGTTCCATTCAGTATTCTTCCCTGATATTGAGAGGATTGAGGAAAATACTACCTGAGCACCTGATCCTTCAACCATCCACCCCAAGGCTCTGAAATCCCTTTTGATAGCCTTTGGACTTCTCCTTGCTACCTCTTCTCCACCAACATGGAGAACCAATAGCGGATAATAGTCTGAGGAGCTTAACAAACTAGGGAGTTAGTTTCCTAGTGATGTCTCTTACCCTGGCCCCAGGGAGGCAGCAGGCTTCCCTGTGGGTTGGGTCTGGTCGGCATATCAGACCCTTCGTTCCCTTCAGAAGGGAGTCACCTATGACAACTACTCTTCTTTTTTTCCTTAACATGAGTGGTTGTGATGTGGGGGGTAGGCTGCTTAGATGACCATTCCATCCCAGAAGGACCTTTGTCCACATCATCAGTTGTCTGCCCTTCCAATTCCAGGGCCTCATACCTGTTGTGTATGGGCACCTGGGAAGGTGAGGCAGGCTGAGAGTGGATTTGCCTGCTGCCCTGAGCAGTAACCTGCTTCAGTTCTCTCCCATCTCCTGGATTACCTCCTTCTGTCTGGTGGTGAGGGGGTAGGGGGTCCTTTGTTGCTTGTGCCGTGGTTGGCTGCTGCTGGTCCCTCTGAGAGAGGGATGGTAGAGTACTATTCCACTAGTCAATCTCCTTCTCTGACTCCCTGATACTTCTCAGCCTGGACACCTCCTCCCGAAGCTCTGTCACTAGGCTGAGCAGCTCTTTAACCTGAGTGCATCTCCCACAGGTGAGGTGACTGCTGCCGTCAGATACTGGCCTGAAACTCAGGCATGCCCCGCAGCCTGGGACCTGGACAGCTGCATGTTGCCTTGAAGGCTCTGTTTGGGTGGCTGTGTCAGTTCTTGCAGCTGGAGGGGTGTGAGGGACACGGAAGGCACAGCTCTTTGCCGGGTGGATACCATGGCTCCTGCTGTTCCTAGCACCTTGCAAGTGGGTCACAGCTTCCACTTGAATTGGCAGGGCTGTCCCTGCACAAACTGCCGCACCATGCCCTGGCTGCAGCGTCATGCCCTGGCTGCCCATCCTGTTCATTGCATTCCCTAGGGGCCGTTTAAATTCCCCACGGTTGCTCCTGGCCAGGCCCCCACCATGTCAGCCCCACTCGCGGGATCTGCAAGCTCCCGTGGGGTCTCTGTGCACATCCACTGGTTCTCCTGGCCCCAGGAACCCTCCTTTTCCTTCTTGACATGTATTCAGCCACGGCACTTAACTGTTACCGTCACTGTGTCCCTCACTGATGTTTCTTGGTTAATATGTGTAAATTGCTTGTGAGAAGGGAACTTGCTACTTTGTATATATTTTTTTAAGTGTCATCCATGGACCTATTTTTGTATATTTTAAAGTTATCTGTAAATACATGCTTATAACACTCTGACCAAATATAATGTATGTAGTTTATGATACCTTGTTGTAGCTTATAATGCAGCAGTCACTTTTCCTAGTAAAAAGTCTAAGACTAGAGGTCATCTGTTCATCCATAGAATTTGTCCAATGTTAGTTTTGCCATCAGTTTCCATGTATCCAGAGTTTCACTTGAATGCCTAAAGTTAGCATTCAATCTCCATATTTAGAAGCCCATTAAATGGTCTGTTTTCAAAAAACACTTCCGGTCAGTTCTGGTTGGAATCAGTGAGACTGATTCTGAAAATGTAGGCCCTTTAAATACGGCCTTTAAAGTACCTGTCTCTAGGCATTCAGCTTTGAAAATGGTGACCTCAAATTCTTCCAGGGCAATGGTAATAATGAGTGACTTGTTAGGCTCTCTGTGCTAGTAGCACCCAGAGACTTAAATGTGAGGAGTGTACATGGGACTCTTCTAGCTAATGCCAGTGGTTGTAATGGTCAGGTAGGTGCTTTGATTAATTACACTTTGTACCAAAAGCAAATTGAGACTAATTTTTTGGGTCTGCATGCATGCCTGCAGTGAGGACTCTGAAAAACCATTGGACCAACTGGGGATTGTTAGTAATTTCCCCCAGAGAAACAGGTTAAAATATCTGTGAGTGGGGTTTTTTTTTCTTTTTTCATTTATTTGAGGAGTTTAATTCAATAACTGATGAGCATTTCAGCTACATTGCATTCAGGTTTTCATGAATTGACAAAAAGTACCCCAAAACTGTTGGTACTGTTGCCTATGTGTACAATGTTGTGCACTTGAAAATCTCAAGTACCAAGTCATGTAAGTAAGTGTTTCCTCATTTTTCCTGTTGGTATATTTAGGACCATCCATGAAAATGCTGATAATTGAAAACAATCCTAATATATTTTTGCAGTCAACTCCATGATGTCTTGCATGAGCTGGCAAAAAAAAATTCTGTGTTGACACAGGTATCTCCCATGAAAATGTAGTCTTTTATGGAGGTTTGTGACTGGAGAGTGAGGAAGATGTTTATGTGTTGTTTTACCCCTGGAAGAGAATTTTAGAGATAAGCCTGAAGTGTCAAAAGTGGTGTGCTCTGTGTGATTTATCATGCAGGGATTCAGTTTCATAGAATTTTTCCAGAACTTAAACTTAAAATTTCTAACTTGCGTTGAGTCCTGAAATGCTTTGGTACTGTCATGGAGACCAAGAAAGACAGCCTAATGCTTCTGCAGAAATCCATGAATTACAGTTGAACTCTTGTGTTAGACCTGAAGTGCTGCCTGGAGGCATGCTTCTAAACTTAATTGAAATGTGTAATTATATAGGAGATAAATGCACTAGGTATTCAGTGATCTAACTGCTGAATAGAAGACTGTGAGGCAATTTAAAAATAATTAACTTCATCTAAAAAGGTGACAGTTACCATGTCCAGAGGAAAACTTGGTTGGGAATGCTTTTCTTACAATAGACATGGTGACTGGTATTCTTTCCATCTATCCTGTGTTTTAGATATTATGCTACTACATATCTTGAATTTGCAAATGCAGTTTGGATACACAAATATAAGGATGTTCTTCAGTCAGTGGGTCATTTAGATGACTGAATTGGATCCTAAATATGTCTGGTAATTAAATAAGAAATTTATGTCAATGAAGAATATTGCACTAAATTATTATCTAAATATTTTATGCAGGGACTATATTATCTTCACAGTAAAGGAAAAATGCACCGAGATATAAAGGTAAGTAAAAACTGAAGGGAATTCTGATGTTTCTAAAATAAGCTACATCACTTCTGGTGGATCTTTACTGTTATTTGTTTGTGGGATATTTTTAAATATGTAAGGTTTTCCTATCTACTACAGTAAAATAAAATTTTCTGCCCAAGGGAAGAAAAAAATCGTTCTTTAAAATGCATGCATGGAAACAGTTTGTTTCCATTTAAAATTAAAATTAAATTTAAAATTTAAAGTATTTTAATTGGAGCCAAACGTACTATTTATTTAGACCAGTGCTGTAAAGTTTAGGCATCAGCTAGCGTCCAGAGCAACATGTGTTCAGATAGCTGTAAGGGTGTGCTCTGTGCAAAAGGAAAGGTTTGGTCTTTCCCACAACTTTCCATGAAGCTCAACGTACCCTTATTTTTGAACCAGCTGGTGAGCAGAGCTGTTGCTCTGGCTTCTTGCTTCTTTTCTTGCTGAGCAGATTGCAGGGCAGTGACTGCTGTTCTGCGTGGTTCTTGGAAACTACTTCTGTCCCCTCCCTCCCTCGCATGCTAAAATTAGAGAGTGTACCACAAATCAGGCTCTTAACACTGACTTAGTTAAACCTTCATCTCAACAAAGCTGTGTCAAAGGTGGCTTGTTCAGACTCTTACACTCTCTGTTATAATTTCCTTCTGGTGCTTCCTGTTGACTTTTTGTCCCTGGAGTTTTACTACCTACTTCTTGCCTTTCCAAACTCTTTGTCGCTCAGACTGCAGCTTAAACTTGGCAGGCTTCTTCCCGGAAATCTGACAGTAAATTATCATATTCCTTTGTGTTGTGTGGTGGGTTGGTTTTGTTTGGTTGGTTGGTTTTTTTTCAGACTAGGGATGCAGTGTACAGAGTAGCAGCTTCAACTGTAGATGCCTTAATGCAGCCTGATTCCAAGTTGTTCTCACTGACTGAAGAAGGATATTTGGGTTTTAAGCAATCATAAAAAAAAATTCTGAATGAAAATTTACTTTGGACACAAAAATTAAACATTTTTCATTATAATTTATAGAATGCAAAATTATGCTTGTAAGGATACAGTGCATAGATACTTGTTTCTAAACAGAATTGTGCTGATAGAAAATGCTTACAGTGCTTACATTGAGAATTTTTTTTTTTAAAAAGCTGTTCTTGTGAGCATGGAAAAATACTGTCTTCATCTGCTGATCTCCTGACTGTTGAATTGTGTTTGCTTCCCTCAGTAGCTAAGTTATGTATTTAGAGTATCTGCCCTGTTTGTCTTGAAAGGTGAACAAGGTCAAAAGCATCTTAACTGGACTGTCACACTATTTACCAAGCTCCATTTATAAGGCTCATTAACTATACTTGTGTGACATTTGCCAAAGTAAGCTGCATTTTACTGCAGGCCTGACTTTTCCTTTTCTGTGAAAAGCCTTAACCTGTAAAACCATAGTTTTCTGGAGGCCCATCTGTGCTGCTGCCTTTCCATCTAGTTTACGGGCAGTGCTGACGTTTGAAGCTGTGTTTAGCCAGCTTGAGCCTTCACTCAACTCAGCCTGTACCTGGTTTCAGTCCACAGATCAGGTTGGTTCTCAGTCCTTTTATGCCATAATTTTATGGTACTAACTACCGCTTCAGGTTAGTTTTGATTATTGAACTGAAGTGAGTGGTACATATCGCCACAGAACAGCAAACTCTTCAAATGTAGAGCTAACAGAATCTATGTTTCATAAGGATGGAAATAGTTTTGCTGAACACTTGAATATCAAGGCAGATCCTTAAGGCTATACTTATAATTATTATGGCTCTAAAACAAGACAAAACCAGCTCCTACATATGAAAAGAAAATCAAATTACTTCTGCTTTGACCTTTAGAGTTCCTGTTTCCTTTCAGTCAGTGTAAATAGATAAAAAGTAAGAGTTCATCAGCATAGGCAAATCATCATATTCTGCTTTTTGAGAGGGTTTTGTGTACAATGGAAACTCTGTGGTACCGTAGGCTAAAGACCACTAAACTAAAAATTAATGAGAAACCCTGTATATCAGAGTTTCTTTATATAACAGAATGGCAACTTGCTAATTTCATAAACATTGCCTTGGTGAGGCTGCAGATTTCTTGAACACACAGTCCTTGGTTTGTCTTTGGCCCCTAGTTTGCCATAAAATCTCACATAATTATTTTTTTTAATATGGTATCAGAGGAATCTGCGTATTTTAATTCAAGTATGCTTACTTTTTTTAAGGGAGCAAACATTCTTTTAACGGATAATGGACATGTGAAATTAGGTGAGTTAATACAATTTGGTGTTATTAACAGATTTTTATGTGCTCTAAGAAGCAGTCTTCTTTATTTTGTTTAATGATGTAATGGTTCATGTAAGAAATTAGTGAATATCAGAATTCTTTTTCTCTTGCTGGCAATATCTAACTGCACGATCCAATTAGTGTCTGAGGAGTAATTGGAGTAGTTTTGGAACACTGAGGTAAAAGACTTCCTAATGTTGTAAGGGTGAGGTAAAAATCAAGTCACAGGTTTTTGTAAATTTTTAATAAAGTATACCATCCAGAGTGCTTAAGTGTGAAATGTACCTTGAAATGTTATCTGAAAGAATCTCTTGGATAATACTAAATGATGTATTTTATCATATTAAAACACTGCATGTAACTGTTAGGACTGCTCTTGTGTTGATGAGGGGCGTGCTTGTGTGCAGCCTGCATATTTGGCAGGCAACTGGGAGGAGCTGACTGATGGTATCTGAGATATACACCAAGTTTCCATTATTTGCTTTTGTTATTTGTTTTTTTGTTAAATATTTCCAGTATACTTAAACTCTTACAGTGGGGAAACCAAACTTGTGTTCATTAACAATTAATTACATCAAATCAGTTATTAACTGTTGTTTTGTTTTTGCCTTTTTTTAATAGCTGATTTTGGAGTATCTGCACAAATAACAGCTACAATTGCCAAAAGGAAATCATTCATTGGCACCCCATATTGGTAACTGTGTTTTACTTGGCCATTAACATAATAGTAACATATATAATAGTGTTGAAAAATTGTGATAAAAGCATGCTACGTCACTTTCTGGGTAGATTAATCAATAAAGGCTGTGTCAGACTTTCTAGTGATCATATCTGTATTACTTATGCTAAATCCTGAATTGGCTGAGTATCAGAGAAAATGCTCTAAGGCTCTGAAAAATTGAAAGGCTGTCTGTGTGTTGCTATCACTGTTGACTAATGTATCTCAATTTAGTCAAACTTAAAAACTATCAACAGTTTTGGTTATTTTTAAGTCTGATCTTAATTTTTTTTTGTTGTTGTTTTCCCTAATTTTCCATTTTGGTGCTTTTTGTTTCTTCCCCTCCACCCTAGATATGTCTTTTTGGCAACTCCTCAGTTGATAAAGTTTCATTTGTTTCTCCACAGATTCTTTTGCCACTTGTGAAATGTTTCCTCTAAGCCATTTTCTTCCCCCTTGCCTCAACTGATTGAATTCAGACATAAATTTCTATTCTGTCTGTACTGCATCTTTATTCTTCCCTCAGTAAACTGTCTTTTCAGAAGTTCAACATTTTATTTTCTCCTCGTTGTACTGGAAGTGGTTGTTACCTTTCGCCTTGAAGTAAATGACACACATTCTTCACTGTAAAATAGCACTTTTGTTGTATGTTTGCCAGAAAGATATTCAAAATTCTGTTGTCTGATAGCATAGTAGGTACAAGGTAAAAAAATATGTAATGAAAAAAACCCTACATTCAAGTACTCAGTCTTGAAGTAGTCAAGCACAGCATTTTTAGCATTCTTTTGAAGTGTAAGTCATGCCAAGGCATGTATTCACTTCCCTTTCAGAATAACACAAATACCCATCAGTCATGATTGTATAATTGATTTGTCTCTCTTTCCTAAGATGTCTGGGTGACTTTAGTCCTGGCCTGTATCACTGTGTAACTTTCAAATTGTGCCAGGCTTCTCAAATGACATGTCATAACCTTAAACAATAACTTTGAAAGCATTACATAGGTTAAATGCTGATGAAAACCATCAGTTTTTCTTTGCAAAGCTTCTCCAATTTGAGAGGAGAAGCAAGGAAGCGAAATTGCTGAGATCGTAGAGAAGAAAATTTAGTTGGAAAGAAGCAGTGTGAAGGTTTCAGTGATCATTAGAGGTGTCTGGGCAGGTAAGACTATGGTGCTTGGATGGGAGAGAAATTAAGAGCAAAACTGCTATGCAGTGTCTTTAGTTCTAATAACCCTGCTATATACCCTTGTGCTCCTCCTCCACGTCTTTCTAAAGCTAACGCATGCTCTCCCTCTACCTTGGTAACTCCCTCATTTTTGATCTAGAGGGATTGGGGTTTTTTATGAACTCTCGAAGAAATTTATGTAAATATGGTTTAACTATGCAAACTTGAAAATAAGTTGTACCACCAAACCTGATGATGTTTTCAGATCTACAGATAAGGATGTCTGTGTTTAAATAACGTATCATTTGAGATGCTGCCTGCTGCTTTACTGGAGCGCTCATTAAGTGACATTCATCTGTCTTACCTATATTGAGTTCCACTGCTACTTTTCAAGTGATCTGAACTAATAAAGTTCAGAGCTAAAAAATATTAACGTTTGCCATCTGATATGACTATGTAGAACAATCAAAGCCATAATTCACTTTGGCCTTTCAAATCATGTAACAATACCTAGTGAATAATTTTCTTTAGGTATTCCTATTTATGTGTCAGTTATGTTTGTTAATTTGCCACCTGAGGATGTGAAACTACTTTGTTAACTTAAATGAGGTCTTCTGACATTACAGTGAGGCAGGCTTTACAAACAAGGAGTGCGCTGTGCAGAGGTGACAATGAGTCTTCAGGGCTCATGCTTTCAGGATACAAGAAACCTGACATTTTGTTACCTTTTTTTGTTAGAATTCTCTTAGAAGTCAGTTGATCACTTTCTGGGCCAATGTGTGAATTTAGATATTATTTTGATTTTATTGTAGTTGAATAATTATAGCTTAGGCTCTTTGGTTGTTGAGTGGTAGTGCATTGTGTGCTTGCAAAAAAGTCTGAGACAGGTTGATTTCATCTACTTACTGCTAAACAGCTGTTTTGGGAACTGCCTATTAGTTACTAGAAGGTGATTGAGGAAAACTTCATGTATACATTAGGTAACTTTTTACATACACACACATATATATATCCACATGTATAAATGTATATGCTATGAGCTTATAGACTGATAGGGAAAAGAGTAGTAAACTGCTGTGTACAAAAGCGTTTGATTTGTGGTGAGAAGTTTATCTAAAAATGTCTTTTACCCTCTAGGATGGCGCCAGAAGTTGCTGCAGTAGAAAGAAAAGGTGGCTATAACCAGCTCTGTGATCTGTGGGCAGTTGGAATAACTGCTATAGAGCTTGCTGAACTTCAGCCTCCGATGTTTGACCTACATCCAATGAGGTTAGTAAGGGGTTAAAGCTTCGTGGGCAAATACAGCTTTGTAAATTATCCATTTGGAGTAGTGGCTGTGTGTGCTTGTGGTGTTTGGGGGGTACTGCAAGGGTACTGGGTTGTAAGCTTTCTGAATGTACATGATAGAAATTGTAACAACTCTTTTTGGTGCATAAGTGTGTCATGTTGTTCTGGCAGCATCTCTTAAACTGATAGATTTCTTCCTGCAAACCAAATAATGTATTTAATAATTTATCTCATATATGTATTGCAATGTAAACCACAGAAATACTGTTGGTTTTTTTCAGAGCACTTTTTCTAATGACGAAAAGCAACTTCCAGCCTCCTAAATTAAAGGACAAAATGAAATGGTAAGTGCTTTTCTGTTTCGGTAGATAATGATCATGTATTTCACTGGGCAGTTGATTCTAAAGTTTATCACTTCATTTTATAGGTCAAATAGTTTCCATCATTTTGTGAAAATGGCACTTACAAAAAATCCTAAAAAAAGACCTACAGCTGAAAAGTTACTACAGGTATCAATTTCTGTATGGGATTTTTTTAAGTTACAGAATTAAAATATGCTTAGTATGAGCGTTCGAATTTTAATATGTGTTTTTCCTTCTGTCTTTCAGCATCCGTTTGTTACCCAACCATTAAATCGAAGTCTTGCTATTGAACTTCTGGATAAAATGAATAATCCTGATCATTCTACTTACCATGATTTTGATGATGATGATCCTGAGGTAGGAATATGTTTTAATCATAGAATCAGATTAGGTTTTCATTTGCTGACAAAACTAAATGATTATGATTTATTGAGCCACAGAACGCTTTGTGATCTGGGAGTAGTCTCAATACTTTTGATTGTGCTGCTCTGTCACACATACAGTCACTTCCCAAAATTCGCTATATTTGGGGGAGAAAAGCTCAAAGAGATGTAAACACTTTAATTTTGTTTATTGTTGACCTTCAATTTTGCAACAGTAAATGTGGCCTACTTCTCCAGTCCCGAGTTCTGTCATGCATTCTGCTTTCTGTTTCTTTGTGGAATTATGTTTCCATTCACATGCGAAGAAAGCATTCATAAAAGTCATTTTATACCTTTGTAGAACTTGTTCTTTTGTTCCTAATTTACTTTCTTATGAGAAGAAGAGAATGATCCTGTAGTTGTTTTTGTCAAATGGTTTGCTATGTGTTTCTTGCAGACTATATTTTCTATCTTGGAATACTCTGAAACTTGATTTCACTTAAGGTTTTGCCAAAGGCAAAGATTCTGATTTTTCTGCTTTAATAGCTGGGAAAAAAATAGCATGCTTATGTAAGATGATAAACAAAGCAAGACTGGAGCGTTTCATAAATAAGAGAAAACAGATATTCTTTTACTGTATCCTGTCTTCATACTTAACTGTATGTTAGTGAATATTTTCCAAATGTTTACAGTTCCCTAACTGATGATCTCTTCGTGGGGGGGAGGGGAATTAATCCTTTCAACACAGATGCCACAGTTGCATACTTGTGTTTTACTTCTTTTTATGGATAAACTAGTCTAAAAATGCCTTCAAAGGAAAATAAGCTTAAAAGAAGCAACTGCTTTAAGATACTGATTTTCAGATTTTACAAGTTAAATGAGCTTTTACCATCTGGAACAGCAAAGACAAGGACACATGCATCAAGTCTGTCTTCCTTAGAAGTTGAAATATATAAATGTGGAAAGAAGCCAAAGTGAAATAGATCTTTTTTGTATTGTAGAGTGCAATGTTTACATGTGTCCTAAATGGGAAGGAAGGAGAGGAAGGCATAAGGATTGAATAGTCAGTACTTTTAAAAGCAATTGCAAATAGTGGAGTACACTTAGCAAATTTTTCTGTTAAAAAATATTTAGGGAAGTTAAACACACAAGAAAACCCTTAATGCGGTTGACTTTTACCTCAGTGTTAAGAGGAAGGTGATGTCTCCTGATGGAGACAGCACTGAGGAACTCGAATCTTCTCACCATAATCTCTAAGAATCTGGTGTCCTTTAGTTCTCTGTTCAGTGATGATACAGAGCTCTGAGGCGTGTTAAAGTGATATTTCTGTAGAAACCAGAAAAAGCAAACCTTTCATGAGCTGTCATAAGAAGAAAGGTAGCTGTTCCTGTGAGTGAGCTGCTCAGATCAGAGTAACTTGCCCTGGGAGTCTTCCCTGTTCTCCTGGAAATTGTACTGAAACTCTGATATGCCTTTCTCCTGTGTCACTTGTGTATCTTTTCGGTAAGAATCTTTACCTTCATTTTGGGCCACTCAGGTGGAGAATCTCTTTTCTCTTCCTGTATGGAGTCACTTCAGTATGCATTTTATTGACAGTTACTTGTAACTTTCAAAACAGTGTTCGCTCTTTTATGTCCCTTCTGACTTAGCATTAAGAAGGCTCTTCTGTTGTCTAGTGTATTACTTATCAGTTATCCCATAATGAAGTGTGGTATCAGGGGAAAAAGCTATGCCTTGTCTGGGGAGAAAATGAAGAGAAAACAGCCTCACAGCAGACGTTGATCAGAGAAAATGCATATTTTCATCATATATACAGGAGCTAGACCGGCTGACGGTATGGAGGACAAACAAGCTGCTTGCATGTCTTTTGAAATGCATTTTTTCCAGATGTTAGTTCATTTGTTTTTTATCTTATGTTGCTGAGGGTTTCCTGCTACATTCGTGGGCTTCTGTGCATAATCATACTTCTCCATCATTCTTCATCACATGACCTTGAGCTCTCCAGTGAGCTTCAAACACTGTTGCCTGTGGTGCTGGATCATTTTCATTGGATAGGCAACTTAGATGTCTTTTCTCATTTCTCCCCTAACCATGTTGCCAGATAATTTTCCATTAGGGCATTTAATCCACCTGCAAAGAGAGATTGACAGTGACACTTGGGAAAACATTTTATTTTGTAATAAGCAAGCCTAGAATCCACCTCTATGAATAAAGCAGGTGATAATTCATTATCTGATGCATCTTGAACAAGGTCTGTATTTCAGATGAAAAATCTGCCACAGGCAAAGCAGTTGTTGGCGTTGTGGTCTTTCCTATAATAAACCAAAGGGAATAAAAAGTGTACATGCGCCTTTTATACACAGTTGAACTTGCTCCAATACCTGCCTGCTCACAGAGGTAGCTGGAGATGTTAATCGGAACTCAGGGATAGACCACTCCTGTACTTGCGGCAGTCACCTGCATGCATCCATCAAAAATTGAAAGAAGAAACATAACATGGTACAAACAATACTGGTGAGAATCTTGAGCTTCAGACTTACTCCCCAGTTTGTTTGGAGTTTTGGTTGTTGGGGGGTGTGCTGTTTGTGTTTTGGTGGGGTTTTTTGTTTGGTGTTTTTGTTTGTTTGTTTGTTTGTTTTTGGGGGGGTTTTTTTGGAAGCTAGAGTGCTTTTCTGGCTATCGGTGGTCTTTGAAGGCAAGTCTACTGCCCACTGTGATGACAGGTCTTAACCTGGCCTTCATCTGCTGCTTTTATGGGGATGCTATCTGTTACTGCTTGGATAGTCTGCAGAGTTGTGTGGGTGAGGTAGAGATTCAGATGTGAATTTGCCACCTCTTTGAGGAGTGCTGTACTACATCTTTAAATCATTCTGAATTCAGGAAAAGGTGAAACGTTTAATGTGTAAAACCAAAACTAAAAACACGCAATCAGGTTATTTGGGTGTAATCAGAAATCTCTCTCCTTGATACAGCCATTATTCAGTTGGCAGCAGTATATGTAACTGATATTTTGAGTATTTTTCTCTCATGGAGGACCTCCATTTGGTTTCCCATTCAGTCAAAGACAGAAACCCTGCCTTTGGGACTGGAAATTTGGAAATCCTGTCCCATTTGGGACTCTGCTTTCACTCCCTTAAGCATAAACGTTTGGAGATGTTGGCAACTGCTTGTTAACCACATTTCTGTGACAGTGACTCTCATGATAGATGTGATATTAGCTGAAAAGCTCACAAAGAGGAAAGTGCTGATGTTTTATCCTTAGCACACTCTAAGTTTTGGGAATAAGATAGCTCTTGATATCTGTACCGTGATTAAAATCGTGCCCAAATGGCATTTGTATTGGGAGGTTAACCCTTTGTCCTCTTGCACAGCTCAGATGTCAGCTCTGTTTCTGTTTGTTGTCAGCATAGGTCTTTCAAGGTGACTTGAGGACTTTGTCCTCATGACTGAGAGATGAGGATTTGACTCCTTCCAGTAATTCTGTGGTCATGGAGAAGGAGGTGTGAGGGCAGGCTCTGCCTGTTGTGCAGTACAAACATCTGTGGCAGGATGCAAGGCACTAGCACAACAGAGCTGCAAAGGCAAAAATACCTCCCACCCTCACTACAGTCAGGCTCTTGGTGCTGGCATTACAGATGTGCATGCAGCATGTGCAAGCAGGCAGTGCCTCTTAAAAGATTATAAATAAGCAACCTTTTAGCACTTAGATTGTTTGAAATGCTGAAGTAGAAAACCAGATCAAACCTTGAAACACATCCTGAGCTATTGTAAACCGTTTTTAAAGCTCAAAATAATTACAAGTTACAAGAAACAAAAAACTGCGTGTGAGATACATGGGCAAAAATACATTCCCACAATCTGTAAGTCTCTCCAGTTTCAAAAAAGACCAAAGTGAGCATAAATGGGAGGTGAAACACTACGTACATATGTGCTGGATCCTAATATAGAGCAAGGAAGTAGTGTGGAATGAAAACAGGAGAAGGGAAATAATGCTTTCAGGTAATATTTCAGGGATAAACAGAGTTGCTGAGCTACTCGTGACTCTTTGTGATAGTGTCACCAAAATCAGGAATTAAACTCCTTAACACCAATGTAGCATTAAGAAGCAGGCATTCTGTATTATGGCACCGGATGCATGGGGGATAATTCCTCCTAATGTGTGTACCACAGGTCGTGATAGGCAGAGCTTATATTGCTCAGTTATATACATATGCATTAGATTTCCCGGAATAGTTATATATATATTCATTCTATTTCTTGGAACTAATTATAATACTTACATCTTAATTATCCATGCATTTTAAGTCCCTTAGGAGCCCCTGAAGAGGTATCAGGTGGTCTCCAGTGGTCCCTAGTGGTTTGTTGAAGGGGTGTTTTTGTGTCCATTCTGTGAACTCTGAGTCCATCTTCCAGGTATGGTCGTGAGTTGGCCCGTTGGGTAATCTTGTCACAGTGTATTGCAAGGTGTGTTGGTTTCAACTGGTGTTCTGGCCCTTATCTAGACGGAGGTGTCCTTAGTTCCTTTTGTCTTGGTTTCAACTGGCGCCTGCTGCTAGGTTGTTTGCATCCCTCCAGGATGTCCCCCATCACGCTTTGGAAGATTATGTCCTTGAGTACATTCTTGCCTGAGGCCCCTTACAACAGTAGTACAGCAGTTGAAGTTCTCCAACTCTGTCATCACTTCGTAGTCAAAAGTTGCCAAGTGAAGATTATATTGGTTATATACAAAAGCAAAGCTAATGTACCAGCACATCAAACTTCTGACACTCTTGTGTCAGAATGCTTTAATTAAAAATTGTTTTGCTGCCACATATTCAACACAGAAATGTAGTGAACATTTGCTTTTCAGAGATTATTTGGGCTAACATCATGGAGAATGAACTTTTTTTTCCTAAAAAGTAAGATTTCATTGCAGAGGACATACTGAGAGCACACTGTTAGGATTTATATTGCTAATTTTGGGGCTTGATTGTATATAGCGGTCAGCTGGTCTTGTACCCTTGTTATACCTTATAACCTTAAGTTATAGTTTCTAAGAGAACCTGAAGTAGTAGATGTACAAAGAAGACAGAAAATCCAGCAGGGACAATGAAAAGAAAGCCAACTCTTAGAGTTCATGTCAATTCATCCTGTAGAGAAGTAAATGGAGATCTAGGGAAAAGATAGAAATGGAAAATAAATATGAAGGTGAATTTGTAGAAATGATGGCATCGCTCTTGCCGCACAACATGAGTACCAGGAATACTCCCTTCTGTTCAGCTCTGAAAACCTCAGGCTAACTTCTCAACTACTTAAAGAAATTTAACTGATGACTCTTTAGGAATCAGTTTAGGTTAGAAGCTGGGAAAATGATTGGGTTATCTAAACGAAGGAAATGCTGCCAGTAAGTCAGATTTAGTCTTACTGCTTGTTTTGGAAACTACCCTTAAACTGAAAGGTGCAATAAGGAAATGATACCTGAGCTAAGACAAATGCTGGTCTTTAAAACACTGGATTTGAGCAAATAAAAACCCTTATCTTGAAGTTGAGGACACTTTACAGATAAAATGTCTCCAGATAATTCTAACGTTAATGTACAAAACCATACATGCAATCTTTATTTTTAGCTTCTGCTTGATTTCTTTCTTTTTTGATGATATGCTAAAGAAACCTGCTGAAAACTAGGTACACAATATTGGGTTTCAAGTGAGTATATTTTGGTACTGAAGTATTTTATTTTTCTCTTCTAGCCTCTTGTAGTGCCTCACAGAATTCATTCGACAAGTAGAAATGTGAGAGAAGAAAAGACACGTTCTGAAATAAACTGTAAGCATGTGTTAATATGACAACATGAAATAGTCTTAAATATTGGTATTCACTTATTTCAACTGGGTATCTGACATATATAGAAATATTTTTTAGTGACATATAGGAAAATAAAAACTTACGGTGTTTCACTTAAGGATATAGGTTCTAGATGACCATGCAAAAGAAATATTAGTGTAAAATATTTGAATACACCCTTTGTCAGCACTTCAGCAAATCTCACTGTTGCTTTATCTTAATTGAATAGGACACAACCTGAGCTCTTTTGAGAGCTGATTGGTATAGCTTCATATGCCATTCCAGCAAGGATATTCAGAGTGATGCCAGATTCTGCTGGGTAACAGAAAGGCAGAGAAAGATTTTTCTTCCTTAATTTAGCATCTTGTAGTTTTTGCTTTCGAATTGAAACAGTCCCATAGAAATCAGGAAAGGAGGAGGTTGATCACTGGCCATTAAAAGCAGACTCCATCCCCCAAATTGTATTCATTCTTTTGCTTGAATTAAATCAAAGCAATACTTGGAGCTTTAGTTGTCTTTTCTTAAGCTAAAATTGAGGGGAGGAGTGTTAAAGAGTATCTGCCAAAGAGCTGTCCTAGAAGATGTGATTAGCTCTCTCCAAACTTCTTTCAAGGCCCTCTAGTGCTAGTGAATCTTCCAGAAGAATAGGTCTAAAAGTGAATTCACACAATGGATGTGTTTTTTTCTATACGTTACAGCTGTATTGCTCCTCTAAAGAGGGCACTTCACTGCCCTATTTGCTGAATTGTTTTCCTGGTCCTTTTAAGAGTACATGGGGCAAATTGTGATTGTTCTGCCTTTGTGATAGAAGAATACTCTCTCTGCCCATTAGTTTCTAGCAGGCACAAGTTACCTATGTGCATGTGTCAGAAGTTTCCATCAGGGGGGATATGATACACTTGTTAAACTGTTTTTTTTCTTTTTTGTTAGCCTTTGGAGCTAAATTTTGTCTAATTACAGTCTAACTTAAATTCTTGTTTTCCTTTTCTCCCCTTTAGTTGGTCAAGTAAAATTTGATCCACCCTTGAGGAAAGAGACAGAGCCACATCATGAATTTGTGAGTAACGAGCAGCATGGGCTATGCTTTGCACATTATTCCCTGCAAATATCTGTGGGGGAAAAGAAATCTAAGATGTGTAGCATACTTCTTTAGCGCTACTAAACTGGGTAGCAATTTTTCTGATAAGTCGTAACATATTGGTTCTGAATTTTTTGGTACCATTACACTATATGCACCAAGACCCCTTATTTGTGGGCTCTGCCAGGTGTGATGTATGTGCTAAGCAACAGCCCTTTGTCTTGTGGGTTTCCTCTATCCTTTACACCTCATTGCCAAGTACATAATTCCCTTTATTTATAGAGTTATTTTTTTAATTGTAGAATTACTGTGCATACTCAAATGTTTCTCTCCCTTGTGCTTGTATTGACAATGATTGATAATGTAAATAATAAAATTGAGAGCCTGGGAAGGAGGTAAGATGCATTTTAAAAAATTGGGGTTTTGTGGGGTTTTTATTTTCCCAGGCAAACAATCTTTCTGTGGCCCTGCATCACACCTGAGCCATGCTGAGACTGGCAGTTGATGTATTCTGTAAAGGTGTATTGCCAATTTTTTTTTCCTATGGACCCATCAGTACAAGGGGTATGAGAACTGAAGCAGTGAGGGAAAAAGGCATCTGTGCTGTCTCACACACACAATTGCAGTAGCTTCCTCCTTTTTATGGAGACTATTGCTTTCCACATTTGTGCCCTTGGGCAGTTTCTTCACATTTCTGGATAAAAAAGACACTCCTTTGCTTCCTTACTGCAGACTTCTGTGTTCTCTTTATTTTTCTAAGGCAGGTGTTAAGGTGAAAAAGTTGGCTTAGTGCATAGGTGGGAGGGACATTGGCTTTGCTCTGAGCTGGTTTTGGGAAGGGTGCATACCTAGGAATGTAATTCCTCTTCTATAGTCTACAAACCGTATGTGAGTGGGATTTCTGATGCAGATTTCCTTGTATTGCTCTGTAGTTGTACTAAAAGCTCCTTCCTGGTGCCTTGCCCTTTGGTAGTGGGTCAGCTGGGGCTCTGGGTGTACAAGGCTATATACAATTTTGCTCTTCCTCAGTGACTGGCTGGTCAGGTAGTCTGCAGTTTCTGGTGCCTGTTTGAAACGGAGGAGAATTGCTTACCAAAGCACACATAGGACTTAGGCAATTATTTCAGATATGTTATTTAGACCTTGAAATAACTGCATAACAACATCATTTAGGAGTCCTGGTTATACAAGTGTTTATTAAATACGGTAATGAAGTCAGTGTTTCTACCATAAACTCATCAGTTAACTCAAAATTATTTTTGAGCTGATTCCAAGTTATCCTGACTTTGCTTCCCTGTTGCATTGTCTGGATTATAAAGAAAATACAATTGCTAGCATCGTATAATTCAAATTATAATGCTTTTGCTCCTTAAGAACTTTATTTATACACACACAGAATCATAATTGCAAAAAGGTGTTAATGGAGAAGCTGAAGTTTTAATACTTTCTCCATTTCTTTCTTGTTTTATCAGTCATTGACTATACAAACCAGTTAGTGGACAACTTCATGGGGCAGAGAGGTGTTTCCTTTGCACCTTAGGAACCTGAGTTGCTAAACTGGGGAGAGAAACTTTCTGCAGGGATTAAAGCACAACTTCTGAGAGCACTTCTTTGGCAGGTGTTGTCAGAAGGGAGGAATTGAGCCTTGTCCTACCTTGTGCATTAGCAATCAGTACCTTTGTACTTTGGAATCAAGCTCTTGCTGCTCCAAGAAGTGACTTGAATGATCCAGATTAATTCTGCTGATAAGGAAATCTCTTAGTATTGTCTATTCCTGTCAGAGTTTGCATATTTGAAACCCATCCAAAGAACTTGCCTCAAGATCTGTAACTGCTTGTTTGGACCCTTCTGAAGAGAGAAAGTAACTGTTCCACTGCTCATATCAGAATGAAGCATGCAGACCTAATCTGTCCTTTCCAGATAAAACAGAACTATGATTTTGAAAATGATGATGTTGGGTCTAGAGACCAAAGAAAAAACATATTTTGTCATTAGATATAGAACCAATGGAAAATTTAAATTGGCATGTCAAATGCAAACAAGAGATCTATTTCAAAGAATGGATGCTCTAGCAAAGAGCCTTAGCACAAAGCAGGCTGAGGGAGAAGTTTGTAACAATCTACACACTCTGGGAGAGAATGGAAGCAGGAGTAAGAGATGCCCGTCTCTTCCTCCAGCAATAACAGTGTGAACCCCTTTTCATTAAAGCAGTTCGTCTGACCCTTTTGCTTCTGTCTCACTAAAGCATGCTTAAACTTTGTGCTTATTTACCTATGGGTATGAGTGCACAAGCCAAAGGACTGGACCACTGCATCATGATGAGTTATTGTTGATGGTGTGCCGAGATGTTGAACTGGTACATACTTGCCTGTTACTGAGGCAGTTTATCACTCATTACCACAGCTCAGGTGATGAACAAAAATTCATTGTTTTGGTGTGATTCGGTCATGTTTGGTAATCTGACCATACCCTTAGCTGTGTTTTACCCCCATTCCCAGAACTATCTGAACATTGTTTGAGTTCTAACTAACAACTACTTTTTTTAGCAAGAAAATTCCCCTTTATGTATACCTGGCTTTCAGTCACAATGTAAATAACTTGAATTTCTTGATCTCTATCTAATAAACAGCCTGACAATAGCGATATTTTGGACAATTCAGAAGAAATATACTACACTGCGAGATCTAACCTGGTATTTTTCATCTTATGCCTTTCTTTGTCGGTGTTAGTTTTGTCTTTGTTTTCCTTTTTCAGGGGTTATGTTTTGTCCTATTGTTGTACTGGTGTTTTCATCTGTGTAAAAGCCATTCAATATTAGGATTAGTCTATATGTGTATTTCTGTAATGTGGGAAGGAATTGTTAGTATTTGCAGTGTTGAAAGTATTTAATCCGTATTTATGTTTACCTGAATCACTTTTATAGAAGGGGCTCAGTAATTACACACTCATTCTAATTTCTTTATTTAACTGCCTTACAATGCATAACTTGTTAATATTTTGGAAGGTGATAAAAAATAGAAGAGGCATTCTCTTTGTATTTTTGTCTGGTGGTTCCTTTACATAGTGCTATGAAAGATTATAAAATTATATAAATGTAAATCTCTGAATTCTCCTGATGGTAATTATGTTACATAATGAATGTACACTTAATAAAAATAAGAGAAAGTGGGGTCATAAGTGTTTTCAATGGCATTTGGCATTGTTTGTAGTCTGATACATTTTCCAAATTTTCTCTTACTGCACTGCTAAAAAAATTTGGTTGTTTGTAATACAGTGTAGAAATTACCCTAGAAAATGAGTTTTCTTATTTCTCTGCTCTTTAGGTACTATGTAGTTAGAAAAGTAATGCTTTTAAATCCTGGCCATCTTCATATACTGTTGAAAAAAAAATGAAGAAACATTCTGAAGAATGAAGAGCATTATTCTGCTAACTTTCTTTGATTTGTGAGATGTTTAATATAAGTGCACTGAGGGGAAAATGGAAAACAGGTGTTTGGGAATGTCTTGTTTTGCTTTTTATGTGATGTTTTTTGTTTGGGGTTGGTTGGTTTGTTTGTTTTTGGCATCAGTTGGCTTGGTGTGACTTGAATCTCTCAATACCATAGTTACTGAGAGCTTAGACTGTCTTCCCCATTCTTGGAAGGAATTTCCTGTATTGCTTGATTATAAAAATGTTTCACGAATTGTTTTGAGATCAGTAGTGTAGATTTCTCTGTATGCAGTGGGAACACCACCATCCTGTGCAGCTGCTCTGGTTTTGGGAGTGGGATTTTGGTTGTTCAGTTTGGTTTGCTTTTGGTTTTGTCTGTTCATTTTAACACTACTTAAAATCTGTCTTTTTCAGGTTACTTTCAGTGTTGTTGCGTATCTTGCTAGCCTAGTGTCTGTGGGTCTAAAAAACAAATGAGAACAAGTTTCCTAACTGGGCTGTCCTTTCCCATCCTTCTTTTGCCCCATGCTGTTTTGTACACTCTTCAAAACTTATTACTATGGTAAAGTTTATAAAGTACTATTGTCACAATCATGAGAGGGTTTTTAAAGTCAATCCTCAGCACTTCCTGTGTTTCACTGCTTTCTCCACAACCTCCTGTGCTCATTGTGAATCAAAGAGGAGAATTCTGATTTGGTGTTAATGCTTCACCCATTTGTGAAATTTTTCCACTAAGACCTAATCCTTCTGGAAATTACAAGAAATATTTAGTAGTTGGTTCATTTTTCTCTTGTGGATAGGACATACTAATCAGACTTTCTCTCTTTCCCCCACTCCCCCCTCCTGCTCTGACAGTATGGGCTTCAACTATGTTCAGTGAGAATATTCACTTCCAGAGCTCCTTGTGGGTCTCTGCGCTCCCCTGGAGTTTCCCCGGCTCAGGATGACGGCACGCCGCCACCCCCTCCCCCCCCATATGCTGCGATCCCCTGCTCCACCATGGAACACGCCTGCACCGGAGCTGATTGCCTCTGCAAGTGACCCTGGTTACACTGTGCTTAAATCTGCTGCCATTCCTCCTGGCCGCACCCACACCTCGACAGCCACTTTTGTGAGAGCTGTGGGCTCCTGGTGGGCCTCAGCACTCCCCTGGGGTTTCCGTGGCTCAGGAAACCCCCTTGTAAGCTGCAATCCCATGCTCCGCTGTGGAACGTGCCTGCACCAGAGCTAATCACCTCTGCAAGTGACTGTTGGTGGCGGTTACACCACGTTTGGCGGTGTTGAATGCTTTGATAACTTCCTTCTCCAAGTGATAGAGGAGTTGACGAGGAGAGGTGCTATGCTGGACCTTGTTCTCACCAACAAGGAGGGGCTGGTGTGGAACGTGAAGCTCAAGGGCAGCCTTGGCTGCAGTGGCTATGAAATGGTGGAGTTCAAGATCCTTAGGGCACCAAGGAGGGCAAGCCAGCAAGCTCACTACCCTGGACTTCAGGGGAGCAGACTTTGGCTTCTTCAGGGGTCTGCTTGGTAGAGTAGCATGGAATAAAGCCCTGGAAGGAAGAGGGGCCCAAGCAAGCTGGTTAATATTCAAGGATCACCTCCTGCAAGCTCAGGAGCGATGCATCCCAACAAAGAGGAAGTCAGGCAAAAACACCAGGAGGCCTGCATGGATGAACAAGGAGCTCCAGGACAAACTCAAGCACAAAAAGGAGACCTACAGAGGGTAGAAACAAGGATGGGTAGCCGGGGAGGAATACAGAGAAATTGTCTGGGTAGCCAGGGATCAGGTTAGGATAGAATTAAATCTGGCCAGGGATGTCAAGGGCAACAAGAAAAGCTTCTATAGGTGCGTCAGTGGTAAAAGGAACACTAGGGAAATTGTGGGCTCTCTCCGGAGGGAAACAGGAGACCTGGTTACCTGGGATATGGAGGAGCCTGAGGTATCCAGTGACTTTTTTGCCTCAGTCTTCACTGCCCAAGTTCCAGAAGGCAATGGCAGGGACTGGGAGGATGAAGAACCGCCCACTGTAGGAGATCAGGTTCAAGACCATCTAAGGAACCTGAAGGTGCACAAGTCCATGGGACCTGATGAGATGCATCTGTGGGTCCTGAGGGAACAGGCAGATGAAGTTTCTAAGCCACTATCCATCATACTTGAGAAGTCATGGCAGTCTGGTGAAGTTCCCACTGACTGGAAGAGGGGAAGCACAACCTCCATTTTGAAAAAGGAAAAAAGGAAGACCTGGGGAACTACAGGCCAGTCACTCTCACATCTGTGCCAGGCAAGATCATGGACCAGATCCTCCTGGAAACTGTGCTAAGGCACATGGAAAATAAGGAGGTGATTGGTGACAGTCAACATGGCTCCACTAAGGACAAATTGTGCCTGACAAATTTGGTGGCCGTCTACGATGGGATTACAGCACTGGTGGATAAGGGAAGAGCAACTGACGTCATCTACCTGGACTTGTGCAGAACATTTGAGACTGTCCCGCATAACATCCTTGTCTCTAAATTGCAGAAAAATGGGTTTGACAGATGGACTACTTGGTGGATAAGGAATTGGCTGAACGGTTGCGCTCAGAGAGTTGCAGTCAACAGCTTAATGTCCAAGTGGAGACAAGTGATGAGTGGTGTTCCTCAGGGGTCAGCATTGGAACTGGCGCTGTTTAACATCTTTGTCAAGCAACATGGACAGTGGGATTGAGTGCACCTTCAGCAAGTTTGCTGATGACATCAAGCTATGTGGTACGGTTAACACACTGGAGGGAATGGAAGCCATCCAGAGAGACCATGACAGGCTTGAGAGGTGGGCCTCTGCAAACCTCATTAAGTTCAACAGGCCAAGTGCAAGATCCTGCACATGGGTTGGGGCAATCCCAAGCACAAATACAGGCTGGGTGGAGAAGGAGTTGAGAGCAGCCCTGAGTAGAAGGACTTGGGGGTGTTGGATGATGAGAAGCTCAATATGACCTGGCGATGTGCGCTTGCAGTCCAGAAAGCCAACCATATCCTGGACTGCATCCAAAGAAGCGTGGCCAGCAGGTCGAGGGAGGTGATTCTGCCCCTCTACTCCGCTCTTGGGAGACCCCACCTGGAGTACAGAATTCAGCTCTGGGGCCCCGAACATGAGAAGGACATGGACCTGTTGCAGGGCCACGAAGATGATCAGAGGGCTGGAGCACCTCTCCTATGAAGACAGGCTGAGAGAGTTGGGGTTGTTCAGCCTGGAGAAGAGAAGGCTCCAGGGACACCTTATAGCAGCCTTCCAGTACCTCAAGGGAGCCTACAAGAAAGCTGGAGAGGGACTTTTTACAAGGGCATGTAGTGATAGGACAAGGGGTAATGGCTTTAAACTGAAAGGTAGGTAGGTTTAGATTCAATATAAAGAAGAAATTCTTCACTATGGGGGTGGTGAGGCACTGGAACAGGTTGCCCAGAGAAGTTACAGCGTTGGTGGATGCCCCATCCCTGGAAGTGTTCAAGGCCAGGTTGAATGGGGCTTTGAGCAACCTGGTCTAGAGGAAGGTGTCCCTGCCCATGGCAGGGGGGTTGGAACTAGATGATCTTTAAGGTCTCTTGCAACCGAAACCATTCTATGATTCTATATGTGGCTTTTTCAGACATCAGCAAGAGGAAAAGATTATACTTTTTCACAAGCATAATATATTACCTACTACTGTTGGGCTCTTCCCATGCTGTTCTACTGGTTTTATAAAATACCTTATGAGCAACAACTCTTCTTGCAGACCTATGTGTTTCTAAGATCCTACCAAAAAAAATTATCAGAACATTTTGGGCAGCATGAGTCATGAAAGGTATACAGTCGAGGTTGAAAACATATTTGGGGAGTGAGTGAGAGTATTTACCTATCACCTAGCATTTTGCACAGCTAGGTGGATCATATGGCAGCTTATGCAGTCACCATGCACATTACCTTTTAAAAATTTGACACCTGTGATGTGGTTACCCTTAAAAAATCATTCCTCTCCTTTTCCTCTTTTCCATCCCCCCCCACCTCTGTGCTCCTGAAACAGTTATCTGGATCTGCCAGACAAATGGAGAAATTCAGTACAGGTCTTGTTTGCAGAGAAAATCCAGTGTCCAAACAGCAGTATCCCTTCATGCAAATGGCAGAAAGACAATGACAAGATAGTACTTCTCTTTGATCTTCTACAAGTATACCCCTTTGATTCATATGTAAATAAATAACAGAATATTTTGTTCTAGGTACAGGACTCTTCTCTTTTTCAGCATAGATATTTTTTACTTTTTCTGCAATTAAACAAGTTTCTCAGGAACCTACTTGGGTACCTTCCATCATTTGAGATTTTCTTGCACGTGTTCCTTTCTGTCATTTAGAGTTCCTCATGTTCCTATTCTGGTCATTGCGCTGTGTTTTGGCAGCTGTTTTCTGTCAGTCTCCTTTGCCTCAGAAGCAGCAGAGGTATGCTGGACTCTTTTTTCTTTTTTAAGTCTTGTGTGCACACTAGGCTTTACATAGGGTAGACCTCAAACAAATGCTTCTCCCATATTTTTCACTGTCTTTCTGTGTACTTTAAAAGCAGTTGTTTGGATACAGACTCAACTGAGCATTGCATTTGCAGTGAGCTCGGTAAATGGTTTAAATCAAAGTAATTTCTCTAGAAATATGTACACCTTTGTTCTAGAACAATTTTTAAGTTTTATGCTATTGATCCTGGGAGAAGCACCTGAAAATCCAGTGGCTAACTAAATGTATGATTGTTCATCTTGTATTGCGGCAGCCACCACAATGACAGTCTTGGGAATCTACATGAGTTGGCATAGTAGGACCAGATTTCTGTTAGTTGAAATGTTTTGCTATAATTAAGCACATGTTCAGAAGTAGTCTCAAGTATATGATATCCTAAGAAAAATGTGGAACTTCTTTCAGGTTATTTTTTCCACCAGATCAGTTCCCCTTTCAGGTTCCCTGTGTGGTATTGCAAATGGCTGTGTCAGTGTGGTGGAGGGAGGTGTACAGGGCAGAGAGAAGGCAGGAGTAAGGGCTGTTTAAACCTAGCTTCTGCAGAGCTGTCGCTGTATGTGTAACTGTGTCCAGCTCTCAGAGGTGATGTGTTGTACTTATGAGTGGTGGGATCTGTCAAGGGGAATCTGTATGAGAATTTGACTTAGAGACCCAGCAGCCCCATTTCTGAGAAACAGAACTTACTGTTGTTCTGATTCTAAACAAAAGGTCATGTTGAGCAAATAAAAATATTTTCATTCAGGTTATCCTCATCTGCAATGATAGTGGCAAAAAAACCCAACAAAACAACCTTTCTTCCCTTTCATAGTGAGCTGTAAAATAATTCCAGTTCATATACGGTAGACTGAACTGCATACCTTGTTAAGTTATAAATACCATCAGAGAATTCCCCCAAAAAAAGATGAGGTGGGAAGGAACCCCTAGAGATCTCTAACCTACTCCTGCTTAAAACAGGGGCAACCTCCAAGCTAGATCCAGAGGTTACTCTGGGCTTGTCCAGGTGAAGTTTGAATCTATCTCAGGATGGAGACAACTGAGCATCTCTAGGCCCTGTCCCAGGCCTGCACTGCTCCCATGGGGAGGAGTATGTTCCTTATGGCCAAAGTTTGCATTGCCGGCACTTGTGCCTGTTGTTTCCTGTCCTTTCACTGTGCATCTGAGGAGAGTCTAGTTCTGTCTTCCCTATAATGCCCTGTGGGATAGCTGAAGACAGCAGTTACTTTACCCAGGCTACAAAAGCTTTGATCTTTCAGGCTCTCCTATTGTGCCTTTTGCTCTGTCACTTGAACAATTTTGGTGGCCTTCTGATGGCTTCCCTCCAATCTGTCAATGTCTTTGTCCTGGGAAGCCCAGAACTGGACACCACATGCAGATGTGGCCTTCCAAGTGCCAAATAGAGGGGGTTAAACCCCTTCAGCCTCACTAGGGTTAACCACCTATACTACAAGTGTGTGCTGCTGATGCGTAGTCTCCTCCTTGTCTGCTGGGACCTCCAAACCTTCCCACCCCCAGCCAGCTTGTCCTCATCCTCTTCTTGTGTATATGGCTGGTCTGTCCTAGCTGCAGGACTTTACAGTTGGCTACGTTAAACCCCATGGAGTTTTGTTGCCTACTCCTCCAGCTTGTTAGGGTTCTTCTGACTACCAGCCCAGCCTTTTTTTTGTTAGATGTTACAGTTGTCTCATGATAATGCTGGCCAGCTACCTCAGCACCTTGGATGCATTCCACCTGGTCCTAGTCTGCATCATACTAACTGATTTGTAACACTATAGCTAGTGATTTTTTTTCCTTTGTATTAGGGGAAAAATTAAATGTTTCTGCATTGGGCTTTGTTTAATTTAGCCTGGAGTATTCAACACACAGTGAAAAGTGTTGAATTCTATCATTTTAGAAAGTGACAGAGGAGTTGAACAGAGCTTGGATTTGATATCTTAGGTTCCAACCTACAGTTGTTTTCAGTTGTTATGAACTTAGCATTCATTTTATACTTTGTTAGCAAAGAATTCAATAAGAGGTTTGCAGTCACCATGCAATCTGCACCGTTGTATTTGCCAGATGCATTTATAAATTTGGTCTTACTTAAATAATTTGGTCATGGTTGTTTTTTGTTTTGTTTTGGCTTATAAATATATTGTGTTTAATAATTTCTAACAGTTTTTGGAAACACTTCATTTTAGGAATGTAATGTTTCAGCATAGCTATTCCATCTTAGTTAATTATTTGTGGCAAAAACCCTAAAATATTAGTAGGAAAAGACTGAATTAAGGAGATCGATATAGATAATAGAGAACTTTGCGCAGAAGCCTTTTTCTTTAAGTCATTTTTCTTGTCACTACACATGCATACATATGCTTTTCCTTTGTTACAAGCCATGAAGACACGTATGCTGCTTAGTTCCAGTATGTTTTTAGAGTTATGTTAGCTATCAACGCTGAATTTAACAGAGTCTTCATACTTTGTTCAGCTCTGGGTAACGAAATGATGCGTGATCCTTATGATCAGAAGAAAATAAGTGAAAATGGTGGGAAAAGTGCCTAAGGGTTTGGGATGTGGTTTTTGCCCTTTCTTTTCCTTCCCTGTATGTTTTGGGTGTTTTCTGCCTTGGTAAAAGTAATTGGGAAAATAAGGTGTTCAATTTTATTGCTAGGAGGCAGTTTAAAAATGCTGTGTACAATTGCCTATTGCATTGAGGCCTTAGTGTAGCTAGTTAGGGTAGCGATGTTCCATTATATATGGGTATGAAATAGTGCTATTTGTGCCAAGTGGACATTCATAGACAAAACGCATAGAAAACTGAAATACAAGGGAAGAGGGCAACAGTGGTTGTGTAGCAGTAATGCACAGTAAAACCATAGTCACCATGGAAGAATTATATTTAGCATGTTTAAAAAAAATACATATAACTTGCTATTTCTGATGTGTTAAGCTATCCAAAGAAATTAAAGAATGCACTTTTTAATGAAATAAAGGCATTAAAAGTATAACATATGCATTAGGTAATATTAGGCTCTTTTTCAAATTAATATCCTCTTTTGTGAAGCAGCATGATAGGAATTGCTTAATCATTTTACTGAGAAATAGAGATGTCTGTGTGCATTCTTGTTTGATATGTTAGTAGTCCAAAGCTGATCTATATTCCTTGAAATTCAGAGTTACTTCCCCAGGACTTTGTGGATTTAAAATCTTAATTTTGTCATTTCAGATGATCTTATTTCTCACTAGATTTCAGGAACAGCAAATGTAGGAAGTAACTGTGAATTGCTGGATCACTGTATACATTCAATTTTGTTTTTTGAAGGACTGAACACCTAAAAATAGATTTCCAGTACAGCACAGCCCTACAGAACAAGTTAGGAACATAAGACTGTCAAAGTTACAGGAACAATTAATTGATCATGAAAGTCTGCAGAAAATAAATAGCAGTTTTTAAAGTTTAAACTGCAGAAGGTATTGTAGATTTGATCATTCCTGGGAAATTTGTTTAATAGCATGGCCTTACCACCAAATTTGTCTTTGCTTTGAGGAAATCTTTATTCTGTTTTTAGTCATTTAAAGATTTACTTTGCAGATGTGGTTTATCTGAAGGTGTGATTTGCCTTCCTGCATGACTTCTTAATTTAATATTACCCAGGCTGTTGAGAAGAACTGGTAATTATTCCCTGTATTACCTTTTTTCCAAAGCAATCATTGCCAGCAAATGGCACTCTGTCTTGTATACAGTTGTGTTGGTTCAGGAGTGGGTCATTGGTAACCTGAGGCTGAATGCAGAATAATCTAGGGTTGCATCTTTGATGTAACACCAAGGTTATTGACCTCTTCTCATTCCTACTGGCTGTAGATCTTGAGACTCTCTTGGAAAATGTCTAGTCACTCAGATTTATTCTGTGTGAATGCTGTCTGATCTAAAAAGAATTCTAATTAACCAATCTGCATTGCATGTATGTTTATGAATCCACATTAATATTTTCATTTAAGTTGTTGGGTTACTTTAGGGAAGCAGGAGAGGTAACAGCTTTTATTAAGCCAATTGTTGTACCACTTAGTAATTAATGCTAATCTGTTCTTCCCCGTGGGAATCTATAACTGTTAAGATTTTTGTTTTGTTGAAAAATGTTCTGAAAGTATAACAGCCCGCTGGAGGCATTGAAGGATACATGCAGTATTTACCAATGTTTTTGTATCAAATATGTACCTAGAATGTTTATCAAATTATAACTTCTGGATATATTTGGAATAGAGGGTACAAGAAAAAGTATGTTGCATTTCTTAAGAGCTCTCTAGCTCCCAGTATTTATTTGTTAAGAATGGAAAAGGCATTTCCCTAGAAATGGATTACTTACCCCACATTTGGAGTGAAAACCAGCAATATTTAAAGGGCTTAGAATAACACTAACAAGATAGTTAAGGCAAAAAATGTACATGTCCAATTAGAATCATAGTCAAATAAATACTAATAGGCAGCACAATAGTAAACTGAATCAAAACAAAGCTTTTGTCCTTCTAAAGCATTTAAACCTAAGTAGTTCCGGCAGATGTCATTTTTCATAAAGGAAATTCTAGTAGGGCTTAAAAAGTCGGATGACAGATCACAGAATGGTAGGGGTTGGGAGGGACCTCTAGAGATCATCTCGTCCAACCCCCCTGCTTGACCAGGTACACCTAGAGCAGGGCGCACAGGACCACGTCCAGGCGGGTTTTGATTATATCCAGAAAAGGAGACTCCACAGCCTCTCTGAGCAGCCTGTTCCACTGCTCTGTCACCCTCACAGCAAAGAACTTTTTTGTCATGTTTAAGTGGAACTTCCTGTGTTCCAACTTGTGCCCGTTGCCCCCTGTCCTGTCGTTGGGCACCGCTGAAAAGAGTCTGGCCCCATCCTCTTGACACCCACCCTTCAGGTATTTATAAGCATTGATAAGATCCCCCTCAGTCTTCTCTTCTTCAAACTAGACAAACCCAGGTCCCTCAGCCTTTGCTCATAAGAGAGATGCTCTGGTCCCCTGATCATCTTGGTTGCTTTCCACTGGACTCTCTCCAGTAGTTCCCTGTCTTTCTTGAACTGGGGAGCCCAGAACTGGACACTGTGCTCCAGATGTGGCCTCACTAGGGCAGAGTAGAGGGGGAGGATAACTTCCCTCGACCTGCTGGCCACACTCCTTTTTATGCACCCCGGGATACCGTTGGCCACCTTGGCCACAAGGGCACAGTGCTGGCTCATGGTCAACATGCTGTCCACCAGCACTGCCAGGTCCTTCTCAGCAGAGCTGCTTTCCAGCAGGTCAACCCCCAACCTGTACTGGTGCATGGGGTTGTTCCTCCCCAGGGGCAGGACCTTACGCTTGCTCTTGTTGAATTTCATTAGGTTCCCCTCGGCCCAGCTCTCCAGCCTGTCCAGGTCTCGTTGGATGGCAGCACAGCCTTCTGGCGTACGAGCCACTCCTCCCAGTTTGGTATCATCAGCAAACTTGCTGAGGGTACGCTCTATCCCTTCGTCCAGGTCATTGATGAGTACGTTTAACAGGACTGGACCCAGCACAGACCCCTGGGGAACACCGCTAGTTACAGGCCTCCAGCCAGACTCTGCCCTGTTGATCATGACCCTCTGAGCTCTGTTGTTCAGCCAGTTCTCAATCCACCTCACTGTTCTCTCATCTAACCCACACTTCCTTAGCTTGTCTGTGAGGATGCTATGGGAGACAGTGTTGAACGCCTTGCTGAAGTCGAGGTAAACGACATCCACTGCTCTTCCTTCATTGACCCAGCCAGTCATGCCATCATAGAAGGCTGTCAGGTTGGTCAAGCATGATCTCCCCTTGGTGGATCCATGTAGACTACTTCTTATGACCTTCTTTTCATCTACATGCCTGGAGATGACCTCCAGAATGAACTGTGCCATAACCTTTCCAGGGATGGAGGTGAGGCTGACTGGCCTATGGTTTCCCGGGTCCTACTTCTTGTCCTTTTTGAAGACTGGAGTGACATTGGCTACCCTCCAGTCCTCGGGCACCTCTCCTGTCCTCCGTGACCTTTTGAAGATGATGGAGAGTGAGTGGCTTAGCGACAGCATCTGCGAGCTCCCTCAGCACTTGTGGGTGCATCCCATCGGGGCCCATGGATTTGTGAGGATCCAGTTTGCCTAAATGATCTCTAACCCAGTCCTCCTCGACCAAGGGGAAGTCTTCCTTTCTCCACAGTTTCTCTTTCATCTCTGGGGGCTGAGATGCCTGAGAGCCAGCCTTAGCAGTAAAGACTGAAGCAAAGAAGGCATTCAGTAACTGCCTTCTCTGCATCCTTTGTCGCCAGAGCACCCACCTCATTCAGCAGCGGGCCCACAGTTTCCCTAGTCTTTCTTTTACTACTGATGTATTTGAAGAAGCCCTTCTTGTTATCCTTGACATCCCTTGCCAGATTTAGTTCCAAGTAGGCCTTGGCCTTCCTCATTGCATCTCTGCATACCCTGACGACGTTCCTATATTCCTCCCAAGTGGCCAGTCCCTTTTTCCACATACTGTAAACCTCCTTTTTTCATTTTAGTTTTTCTAGAAGCTCTTTGCTCATCCATGCGGATCTCCTGGTTCCTCTGCTTGACTTCTTCCTCACAGGGATGCACCAATCTTGAGCCTGGAGGGAAGTGGTACTTGAATATTGACCAGCTCTCTTGGACCATTCTGCCTTCTAGAGCCCTAACCCATGGGATTCCTCCAAGCGGGTCTTTGAAGAGGCCAAAGTTAGCTCTCCTGAAATCCAGGGCTGTGATCCTACTTGTCACCCTGCTTCTGCCACACAGGATCCTGAACTCCACCATCTCATGGTCACTGCAGCCAAGGCTACCCCCAACCCTCACATCCTTAACCAGACCTTCTTTGTTAGTATAAGGTCCAGCAGCACATCTCACCTCGTTGGCTCCTCCACCACCTGTGTCAAAAAGTTATCCTTTATGCTCTGCAGGAGCCTCCTGGATTGTGCACGCCTTGCTGTGTTGCTTTTCCAGCAAATATCAGGGTGGTTGAAGTCCCTCATGAGAACCAGGGCCTGCGATTGTGAGGCTACTTCCAGCTGTCCGTAGAAGGCCTCATCGACTTCCTCTTCATGATCAGGTGGCCTGTAGCAGATGCCCACAACGGTGTCAGCCATATTTGCCTGCCCCTTAAGTTTCATCCATAAGCTCTTGACTCTTTCTTCCTCAACCCCTAGGCAGAGCTCGATACATTCCAGTTGCTCCTTTACATAAAGAGCAGCTTCCTCCCGTCGCCTTGCTGGCCTTTTTTTCCTAAAATGTATGAGGCCATCCATGACATCATTCCGGTCATGTGAGCTATCCCACCATGTCTCTATAATTGCAATGAGATCGTGGCCCTGCAACTGCACACAGAACTCTAGTTCACCCTGTTTATTCCCCATGCTGCATGCGTTGGCGTACAGGCATTTCAGAGAGGTAATTGAGCATGCAGGTTCCCCTGGAGGGGTGCATGAGGATCCACTATAGCCATGCACACCCTTGATGTGGTTGGTCTTCTGATTGTCATCTCATGAGGCAGCTAAGGCACCTTTGTTGCTGCTCTGGTTGGCCTGGCTTATTCTGGTTATCTGGTTGGATGTGATGGCATTAGCATTGCCACTTTGGACCCCACCCTCCGAGTCCTTCAATTTAAAGCCTGCTTCACCAAGATGGCCAGCCCGCTGCCAAAGATTCCCTTTCCCCTTCTAGACGGGTGGATTCCATCCCTCCCTAACAGGTTATGGTTCCTGGGGAATGTCCCATTGTCATAAAAGCCAAAACCCTTATGATGGTACCAGCCATGTAGCCAAGATTTTCTTTGCATTAATTGTCTGTTATTGGCTGCCCGTTTTTCTCCAACTGGTAAAATAGAGGAGAAGATGACTTGGGCACTAATATTTTTTATTTGCTCCCCCAGGGCTTTATAGTCTTCCTTTGGTTCTGCCCAGGCTCTGGATTATAGCATCATTTATGCCCACATGGAAGAGTGACAGCAGTTAGAGTAATCTGTGCTCTTGACAAGTTGTGGCACCTTCTCAGCCATGTCTCAGATCGTGGCTCCTGGAAGGGAGCAAACCTCTTGTGACTCCCTGTCAGGTTGGCAGATGGGTGCCTCAGTGCCTTTTAACAGAGAGTCACCCACTACAAGCACTCGTCTCTTCTTTTTATGACAGCCACTCTGAGCTGCTGGTACAGTTGCACCTTGCAGACCTTGCTTGTGAGTGTCTATAGCTGTTAAAACTTCATATCTGTTGTTGGTAGAGATGCTGGAGGGTGGAGACTGAAGTGGAGCCCTGGTTTTGTGGGTCACCACGGTCCAAGGTGCCTCATTCTCCATGGTGTCTGCTACAGGAATGTGGTTCTGAAACCACCTATATATCTCCACCTTGGTTCCATTAATACTGTGCAGTCTTTTAACTGTTTCTTGCAACTCAGCTACCTGATGCAACAGACCATCAACACGTGCACACTTTGTCAAGTACTTACCTTTACACTAGGAGAAAGGTCTGGGCACCTGCTGCAACCTACTGCCTGTACTGAAGCCTCCTTCCTTACCAGTTCCATCTGGGTGGATGCATCAGACATCTCCGGGGCTTTCTCCATAGCAACACTGGTTTTAGCTCTGAGGCAAGTGCCCACCATTTTGGCAGAGACCTAGAGCACTTCCCTGGCCTGTGGACCTATGAGCAGGGTGCAGTGCCCTTCTGCGCAAACTGCTGTGCCGCGCCCTGTTAGCAGCCTTCCTGGTCGCTCGCGCTCTCTTGGGCTGTTTAAATCTCCTGTGGTTGCTTCTGGTAATGCCCAAGCCGCGTCAGCCTTGCTCACAAGAGCTGCTGGGACCTAGTGGGCCTCTCTGCTCTTCCTTGGGTTTCCCTGGCTCCAGGAACCTACTCGTCCACCCCAATCTAGGGCCCAGCCATGGGACTTACTGTTGCCGCTGCTGCATTCCCGCCGAGATGAAGGCTCCTTATGTTTTATGGGGGTTTGTTTATTTTCTCTTCTTAATTTTCCTGTCATTGCTGTAAAATATATATAGCCATACATTGCACAGTGTGTAAACTAAAATCAACAGACTTTTTGGCTCTGCCCGGCATAAGATCTTCCCAAAAGTTTCCCACTTTTGATTAATGTGATTTTGCAACATGTAGACAAAATGCTTGTCATTTCAAGATGAAAATCTCGGATTTCATTATACTGATCTGGGGTTATTTTTCTCAACAGCTTCCTAGTCTTTGTCCTAGCATCGTCTTACATAGACTCACACAACCTGTTTAAACTCCTTGTTTGTGAGTCTGGTGTCATCTTATGTTTCCAGTCTTGTTACTTTCTGCTCCAGAGCCTGAATCCTCAAGATACCTGTGCTTACATGTGGAAGTTTTTGAGATTGCATAGAAGTAATATAAGTACTCACAGTAAAGAAAGTCAAATCTGTGTTTCTTTGTGGTGGATTGGAGTACATCAACTGGTGGTGAGGACCATCCAAAAGGAATTGCCTGGACAAGGTGACATATATTGGGAGCGATGAAGAGACAAATTGTGGAGGGCCTAGGATGGCCTTCCTTCAGGGAAGGAGAATTGCTGAGCTTGTTTGGAGCAAGGAGCAGGAGGAGTTGAGATTGGGGCATAGGAGGAGAATGAAACTGTGAAGAAGGAAGATAAGGATAGCAGAAGGGATCAAAGATACCTACAACTGAGGCCTGACCCCTTCCTCCTGCAGACCCCAGGACAAGTTCCTGGAGAGGAGCAAGCCTTTCCTCCCCACTGGCATGGTCACTTGTGAGCCCTTCTTTGCTGTCACCTAACTTTCTAGCTCCACTGACAGATGTCTAGGGGGAAAGTGGGGTGGCCCTTGTGAGTCAGATCCATTGAAGTGGATGGAGTTTGGTGGTTTTGGGGTTTCTTTGTTTAATTCTAGAAAAAAGATGTATAATAAAGTTGGTACGAAGATAGAAAAGTCAGTCTCTCCATGGTTCAGGAAATGCCACCATCAGGCTTGCCTTTGCAAATTTTATTAAACCCTGTGATCTATGCATTCTTTTACATCAAGTAATTATCAGTTACATATTGTTTTTTTCACAATATCTCACTTGTCTTGGGAAAATATGGAAAGTCACTGAAGCAATCAAATACTATGGACAGCTGTGGTAGAAACACCTATGTGGAAACTACGACTTAGCTTTACAGAGCAGAGTTGAGGGTGCAGTAAACTACCTGGAACTCCTTGCTGAGTAGAAAACAATATGCATAGCTTTGTATTAAAGTGATTGCCCTTCAGTCTGGAGCTGAGAGCTGTGGCTTCTGCTGCATCAGCTTGGAGCACTGGCAAATGTAGTGTGAGACTTTTCCTCTGATTTTGAAAAATGCCCTTTTGAGAGATCAGCCCCATGAGTTTTCATTGTCTAATCCAAACTTATTGCTCTTATAGCTTGGATATTTGGGCATCTTTGTGAAGGATGTTGTACTTTTGATACAGGCTGCAGCTGAAAGAGGCCTGTTCAACAGATGATGTTGGGAGACCTTTAAAATATTTCTTGGAAAGGAGCGATGTAGCTCCATTTATCACTGACTTAGGTGATTGTCCTGGTTTTGGCTGGGATGGAGTTAATTTTCTTCCTAGTAGCTGACATAGTGCTGTGTTTTGGATTTAGGATGAGAATAATGTTAATAACACACTGATGTTTTAGTTGTTGCTAAGTAGTGCTTGCACTAGTCAAAGGTCTCTTCAGCTTGTTGTGCTCTGCTAGTGAGGAGGTGCACGAGAAGCTGCGAGGGAGTGTAGCTGGGACAGCTGACCCAAACTGGCTAAAGGGATATTCCATACCATATGATGTCATGCTCAGTATATAAGCTGGGGGGAGTTGCCTGGGGAGCAGTGATCACTGCTCAGGGATGGGCTGGGTGTTGGTCAGCGGGTGGTGAGCAGTTGCATCGCTTGTTTTTCCTGGGGTTTGTTCCTCTATCTTTTTTTGTTGTTTTCCATTATTGTTGTTGTTGTTATTTTTATTATTGTTATCATTATCGTTATTTCAATTATTAAACTGTTCTTATCTCAACCCACGAGTTTTCTTACTTTTGCCCTTCTAATCCTCTCACCCATCCCACTAGGTGGGGGGGCAGGGAGGGTGAGCTAGCGGCTGTGTAGTGCTTGGTTGCTGACTAGGGTTAAACCATGACACTGATCAGTAACTCCTTTCTCCTGGTGAATACAGTCAGTATTTTGGGAGCAAATTTATGCTCAGATTTTTCCTGTTGTTATCCACCTGAAGAAAAACATACCCTCTAATTATAGCAATATCCTCTGGTGGATGCGGACTTGATGGTGCTTCAGTATGGTCCCTGTATTCCCATTAATGCATTAAATTTGGATGCCATATGGCATCTACTGAACAATAGTGTTGGAGGCCTACTGCCATTTCTTTTTCTGAGTAGTCCATGCTCTGTGATTGCTTGAGTGCTTGACTTTGCTGTTAATATTGCATTTTTCTTTTTGATACAAAAGGTGATCTTAAAGTATACATAAGAACATATATAGTTATCCTTAAAATATACATTGCTATAACCAGAGCTATGAAAACACTTCTACTGTCCTCTCTGCTTATTTCTTTAATGTCTCCATGTGCTAAAGGCATGCCAGAACTACTCCCCATCTGAAACAAATACTATAATGTGCCAGTGAGGGATGGCTGGGTTCTCTATAGGGTGTGACAGATCACAGTCCCTTTCTTTTTCTTCTTTTTTTTTCTTTAATTTTTGTTGTTGTTTAGTTTCCTTTCCTGCAGTCAACTTTATTTGAGCAAAGGATCTGTGTGTCCAAGGAAGGGGCTACGGTCAGAGTTTTAAAAGGAATTAGAGATGCAGCAAACTGGCAGAGAGGAGGTTTTTGGGTGCAGTGGGCCTGAGAGTGGTGTTAGGGCCCAGGGAGGCCAGAAAAATGAGCTCATTTGGTAGCTCAGGTCTGGCAGAGGGGATAACAGCAGCATGACTGGGGGTGTGTTTGATGCTCACCTGTTCATCTTAAAGATTCGTTCTTGTATTTGTAGGATCTCCAGCTAGAATATGGTCATGGTCCTCAGTGTGGCTACTTCTTGGGTGCAAATAAGTGAGTAAGCAACAGCATCTTCTGTCTTTAATTCATTCAAGACTGTTTTAATATAAAAATCACAAATGTGTTAAACACATTAGCCGAAATGGATCTAGTAAAATATGTCAAGCTTGTTTATATCAGCTACAATTCCAGAACCACTATTTCTAAAATAATAGTAATTCCAGTGATATAGAATTACAGCACTTCCCAGTATTTGAGGCTGTGTTGACCACATTGTCTCTATGGTGCTGTAAGCTTCATTTTAAGAGCCATTATTTTGGTGTGCTTGTTAATAAAATGTTCTGCATGGTAGGTCCCGCAGAGCACAATTTTACCCCATCTAGAAACTACCTGTGCTGCCCTTTTATGTTGCTTTATGCCCTTCTTCATGTTGTAGGGCACTAGGAATAGTCAGTGTTTAAAAAATAAAACTTACCTGTCTCAGCAAAATCCTTTAACTTCATGTTCATACATTTAATAATTTTGTTGTATTAATCATATGAAATAGTTTTCCATATAATTCTTCCTTTGCACTCAATTTCTTAATTTACATTTATGCATGCCAGAATTAGGATGCCTAGTTTTGCTTTGTTTTGCTAAATTAAATCATATTACTAAGTGCAGAAAACCTAAGCATAGAACATTATATTTTTATGCAATCTTTTAGTTGGGGTAAATAGGAATACTGATATCTTCTGAAATCCTGTTGTTTCTCATCCCTGTATTTTGCCTGCTATTCCTCCCTGTCTGTGTTTTCAGACAAAGATGCAAAAATGAAGTTCAATGTGTTATAAAAATTAACTAGGGAAGAATGAATTTGTTCTAATAGTAGTTTAATCCTCTTGTCAGTCTCTTTTTTTTATTATGATTTTCTTTGATAGTGTGGATTTGTTTTAAATTGGATCAAGCTAAGACAGTCCTTGTTTTACAGTACAAGGAACAAGGACCACTGCACTTAATAGCAATACGTTAATAAATGCATATGAAAATGTGTTGTGTAAAAAATAAATTTAAAAAAATGCAGCTATGTTCATTTGTATGTGGATGTTTGATATATGTTCTGAAAGCCAGCTGAAATAACATGCTTTGGATTATTTACTTATAGAATCATAGGAGCATTTGCCCTGGCTTTTGATAATTAAGTTTGTGTGCCACAATTAAACTGTGTTCTTATTCTTATTTAATGCTGAAGGAGTCTCTTAAAATCAGTTGAAGAAGAACTGCATCAGCGGTAATTCTATTCTTTTTTTTTTTTCCCCCTCTTCTGTGTTTCAGCATCATTTGTGTGTTGGTTTCTTATGTCTGTCACAACCAGTTCTTGTTTGTCCCTGTACTTGCTGAGAGGATATGGGAGAGGCTTGCAGCTGTGTCTGGATTGCAGCTGTGTTTTAAAGAATAATAATGATAAAAAGTTAAAACAGTAAAATTCTGTAAAAGAGGTAGTAGCCCTTGAGCTCAGAATTTTTCACAGTAGCCAAGGTAATTTTAATACAACTCACTCAGCCATAGTACCTTGTTCATTTTCTTAGGGGACATGTGGCACATTTAGAAGATGATGATGATGCAGATGATGATGCTAAACAGTAAGTCCTTTCTTCTTGTAAAAATAAATATATATAAAAGCTGATTCTTGAATAGATGAAAATAAAAAAAAAATCAAATCATGTTATATCCCTAATAGCGGAGGATTCTTTTTCTGCTATAGCATTTTTAAAGATAGGCATTTAATGTTGTTCCTAGATTATATCACCATAAGTTTTCTTACTCTGCTGATAAACTTGTGATAAATTATGGGGAAAAAAATCTTGTTCCTCGCTTGATACACTTGTCCTTTTATCTTCTATTATTGAACAAAATCTTGACGTAGTTACATTGAGCCAGTAATTTGTCTAACTCCCGTCCTGGTGTCTTCTTTAGAACTGATGACTGTATATTAAAATAAAGCTCATTAAAAAATATACATAACTGTCTTCTCTAGATGATTGAGTTTGTTCTGTCCACATTCTCAGCTAGGAGGATGCTTGTATGGGTGCTTGATTTTGGAACAGAGCTGGCTCCCTTACCACAGAGAGAACAAGGTTATGTGACTGCAAAGGCAGTATCAATAGGCATGTGTTAAATTAATTATGCTCATATTAAATTCCACTGGTGTAAGTATTGTTGGGCTCTTTTTGATTGACAGATGAGAGCTGAAACAATTTAAAATGCACAGCCAGTATGTGGAAATTTACATTCCTAAATAAATCTTATGTAAAGACCAAAAAGAAAGATGCCATTGAGGTAGAATTCTTGTTTACTTTCTGTTAATGGATGATTTTGAAAGCTGTTGCTTCATACCAGAAACCTGTAAAACATGCATTATCTATTGCTGGCATCTGTCTCTTACAGAGAACCAAATCTCTCCCCCCTCCCCCGAGTTATTTTACTGCTGTTGTTTTATAACAAAGGCAGTGGTTTTTATCACTACTGAGCGTGAGGGACAGCCTCTTCAAGCAGGGTAAAGCTACTGATAGTGTCTGTCAGCTAGGTGACAAGTACATTAAACTTGCATTATTTAATGATCAACTTCTCAAAACACAAGTATATTTGCTGTTTGGCAGAAGTGATATTTAGAGGAAAAAAAATTACATTTTAGTCAGTTTTTAGCAGGTTTTATTCCCTTGCTAATTCCTAAGAAATTCTTCATATTTCATAGAATCATTAAGGTTGGAAAAGACCTCTAGGATCCATCAAGTCCAACCGTCAACCCAACACCACTATGCCTCCTAAACCATGCCTTGAAGTGCCATGTCTACACAGTTTTTGAACACCTTCAGGGATGCTGACTCCACCACCTCTCTGGGCAGCCTGTTCCAGTGCCTGACCACTCTTTCAGTAAAGAAATTTTTCCTCATATCCAATCTAAACCTCCCCTGACACAGCTTGAGGCCATTTCCTCTTGTCCTGTCACTAGTAACTTGGGAGAAGAGACCGACACCCACCTCACTACAACCTCCTTTCAGGTAGTTGTAGAGGGTTATAAGGTCTCCCCTCAGCCTCCTCTTCTCCAAACTAAACAAACCCAGCTCCCTCAGCTGCTCCTCATAAGACTTGTTCTCCAGACCCTTCACCAGCTTCGTTGCCCTTCTCTGGACACGCTCCAGCAACTCAATGTCCTTCTTGTGCTGAGGGGCCCAAAACTGAGCACAGTATTCGAGGTGCGGCATCACCAGTGCCCAGTACAGGGGCACGATCACTTCCTTAGTCCTGCTGCCCACATTATTTCTGATACAAGGCAGGCTGCTGTTGGCCTTCTTGGCCACCTGGGTACACTGCTGGCTCATATTCAAAGGCTGCCAACGACCACCCTCAGGTACTTCTCCACGGGGTAGCCCTCCAGCCACTCTTCCCCAAGCCTGTAGCATTGCCTGTCGTTGTTGTGACCGAAGTGCAGGACCCAGCATCTTGCCTTGTTAAACTTCATACAGTTGACCTCGGCCCATTGATCCAGCCTGTCCAGATCTCTCTGTAGAGCCTTGCTACCCTCGAGCAGATCGACACTCCCGCCCAATTTGGTGTCATCTGCAAACTTACTGAGGGTGCACTCAGTCCCCTCATCCAGATCATCAATAAAGATATTAAACAAGACTGGCCCCAAAACTGAGCCCTGGGGGACACTGCTCGTGGCCGGCTGCCAACTGGACTTAGCTACGTTCACCACAACTCTCTGGGCTTGGCCATCCAGCCAGTTTTTTACCCAGCGAAGAGCACACCTATCTAAGCCATGAGCCGCTAGCTTAAGCCATGAGCCGCCAGCTAAATTTCATTTATAAGCTACTCATTTCGTTATTAACTGTTTGTTTAAAGGCATGATTGATTACGCAGTTGGTCAATAATATGAAGCTCCCGTGTCCTGTCTTAGAGAGAAAGAGGTTGATAAGGCTACTCATTGATAATGCTACTCCCTGCATTTGGACCAAGCTGAGAACCCAGTTTGCTCATAGCTGGATAGACCTTCGTAATGATAACTCAGGCTTTCTGCACTGTAGGAATAATGGTCCCCTATAGCTCCATACTGCCAGCTCCACTCTGATGGCCTTCAGTGAAGATTCTCTGGATATCTATGCTGCTGCAAGCCAGATCAGCTTGGTTCCTACATCTGTACAAATCTCTGGATGTTTTTTGTGTACAGCTCTGTGTCTGTTCATTTTTGCTTAATTTTTCTTCCCCATCCCTCTTCTTGCTCTGTTTGCAGCCAGTATCATCAACCTCAGAAATGTTCCAGGGCCTGGAACCTCTTGATCCTTGCTATCTTAAAGTACTTGCACTGATTTCTTTGTCCAGTGCTTTGAGATCCTTATCCTTGCACAAGCTCCATCAGAACTTGCAAACAGCATTGGCTTTAGCCACTTCTGTTGCTATCGTGTTTCTGTGGATTTTCTTTTTTGGGTTAAGCAAGAAAGAACCTGATACCTTCCGGCAAGGTTCCAATTTGTCTGACCCTAAGGACAGCCACCAATGGCCCTCCAAAAAAGTCCTGGTGTTTTTTACTTCTTTCCGTATTTCATCCTAGGTACTCTTGCCCTACAGAGAGAGCCTGATAATTTCCTGTAAGCACAGTGGTAAGCCTTGAATGCTTTAGCCTTGGATCAGACAGATTTTGCATCTGTGCCTTTCCCCTTGGTATCTGCTTGAGCCCAGAGCTCTGCTGCAATATGTTGGTTCATCAGCTTGGTCTTGGATATCTTTCTCTGGAGCCCACTGAAGAGTCAAGGCTTTTGTTTGATTTATATTCTGTGAGATGGAGCTGTAATTGAAGAGCACGTGTCATTGGTCACTTCTCCCATCAGAGCCAGATCAAGCAGCTGTCCATGACTCTGAAGTTGGGTGATTCACAGCAGCAAAGAATCCACGCACTTCAGGGAACAATATAAAATTATTTCTCTTCATTTAATAATTTTGATTGGTTTTGATATTTCTTTTTCTCTCATGTGCAGCAAAGCTGATGATGCTTGAACTTCCTGGTTATGGAGGCTGGAGAGCATAAATTATTGGGGCACCGCCCTACATGATCAGTGGTGACAAACTGCACATAAACCTTGCTGTGGAAACCAGGGCATACAGTCCTTTGTACAAACATCAGTCACATTTATGCCAAATCATTGGCTTTTTTGATTTTTACATTTGGCTGCCCAATAACACTGTGGTGGCTCTCTGAGATGCAGGGAAGAATATGAAAGACAATACAAATGGAGCTTGGACACCCGTGACTGAGGACTTAAGCTTGGTCCTGTGTAATGAAGAGAAGATAATTTCCACCACCATAGCAGCTGAAATGCGCAACACAGGGTAACCCATTCTCAGAAGTCCCCTTCCAGCTTCTCTGAAATAAAAACAACGGATAAGATGCCAGCACAGAAACTCCTGAAAAGAATGAAGTGGACAAGTTGTTGATCTGTAAACAAGCAAACAGATATCTTACTACTTGGTTATTTTCCCAAAACCTTGGAACATAATTTAAAAATAAGGAAAATATTTTGGAAGAATGTCAAGTTTTTACAGCTGTATTCCTAATTTATTTAATGGAAATAATTTTCTCTTCCAAAAGATTAGGAAACAGGACAGTATAAGAGTTTTTAAAAGCATAAAAAATTTAGGAATTTAGGGGTTTTGTGTTTTTTTTTTTTTTTTAAATGCAGCATATTCTTTAAAACACAGAACCAGCAGAGGAAGAATGCTCCTGATGCTTCAGCTTTCTTGTTTCCTGCTGATATCTTGTACTGTTGAGCCAAGCTTTTGAACTGTTCTTGCGTTAAAGAGTTGTCTTTCCCTAGATTTCTGTGAAAAAAGAAGCTCATGGAAGAAAAAAAAAACACAAACAACCCAGACAGTAGGCTAGCTGTCCATTGCAGATGGATTTTGCTTTCATGTGTAATGCTGTTCTGAAGAAGTTAGTGGTAGATTTTTCAAGGAATGGTATTCATCAGTTTTCTTCTAACTCCCCTTTGCCCTATATACCTACAGATGGCCCTTTAGAAAAGCTCACTGATATCCTTAATCTTTCTCCTCTCAACGGAGTAAATATCAGGCCTGCTCTGCATTTCCCTACTTTTTTCTGCACAAGTATGTGCGTCTTCAACAAATCAGTTCATGTCACTTTGTGCTCTCTAGGAATGGTCTGTGATACTTGAGTTTTTGGATAGTATCTGTGGTGTGCGCAGCAATAACAAAATGTTTGAAAGTATTCATGATGCAGTTATTTGGATATAATAGTGCTGTTGACAAGTTAATGGTGTTTATTTGTATGGCTTTCATAAAATCCTGTATCCTCTTGAACACTGAAATACGAGGTTCAAAGAGCTATACTGGATAACAGTCTTTTGTTTCTTTTCTTAATAGTGCTACTATGAAACCTAAAGTGCCACCTCCTTTACCACCAAAGGTCAGTGAGGGGGATTTTGTTGCCCAAAATAAAAGGACATTTTAAATAAATAAACAAATGCAGAAATGTTTAAATGACTATACTGATGGTTCTCTAACTTGAACTATAACTTGAAGACTTTCAATTAAGACTTTCAATTTCAGAATTTCAATTAAGTTTTAAGTCAAGGGTATATCTAGAGGGTGACCTATATGTTCATAGCCTTTAGCTGCAAATCTGCATGAAGACTTGCACTGTAGGGTATTTGTCAGTGTGCAAGTGCTGTTTCTGATTAATTGCACTTTTGATACTTTGGAAGGAATAAATTGAGAAGTTAAAAAATTTAGTGCCACAAGTAATTTTTAATAAAGAGCTGCCAAATAAAGCATCTGCTTGCTAACTTTTGGTGTCTGAATGGTGACCTTCAGAGGCATGCCTGGATCAGATTAGATTTTGCATGCTGCCACTTGAAGAGTAAGTGAATCTTTTCACACTGAAGTTATCTTAATATAAGCAAAAATAAGAATTAAAAAAAACCTCTTTTTTTTTTTGTCTGGCTGTGTGTTCCCCAGGCAAAAACTGCAGGTTCGATTACTTACCCTACTGCGCTAACTATCTTTGAATAACTGAGAACGATTTTCTAAGCAGCAGTAGTGCAGCCAGTGTTTAAACAATATTGCTTTTTGTGGTTATATCCCCTACTTGGGATTCTTCACACAAAGTTCTGGCCGTATCATTGAATGTTCCCTAGTTTCTACTTAAATATCTGGTTTGGTTATCTGTAGTCATAAACAGTGACGTTTCCACATGCCCAATAATTGTTTTATGCATGACTTGAATATAATGATTTTGAAGTCATCCTTTGTTGATAACAAGGTTTTCCTTATTGCTATGCATTTCCTTCTAGTTTGTTTTTTGAAAGAAATTTGCATGGCAGAACGTGTTGCTTTATTAATTTACATGTGAAAATTCCAGGATCCGAATATTGCACATGGTTTCTTTTCTCGTTGAGAAGCAGTATGGATGCTTTGAATCTTTTTTCATTATGTTTTTATTATTACTGTGTCTTTTTCAGCCTAAATCCATCTTTATCCCCCAAGAAACTCATTCTTCTGAAAATGATAATCAAGGGACAATCAAGAGATGCCCAACATCAGAGAGTCCAGCAAAATCTGCATCTCAGGTTCCACCCAGACCACCACCTCCTCGGTTACCTCCACAGAAATCTAATGCTTTAGGTAATAAGAATGATACCAAGAAGTATACAAATATTTCTTAAATAATCTACTGTAATTTTATTTCTACATCCTCACCTATGCACACACTAAAACATACTGTGGTGATTTTTCCGTGGTAGGCAAGTAACAGAAAGTGCATGAAAGCCAAAATGCACAAAGCAAGCATGTGTAAACTCTTAAGAGGGTCAAATGTACCTTCTAGAAAAGTCACTGATATGATTCCTGCTGATGCCATTGGTGATACAATTGCTTTTCTAAGCAACAGGCTTATAATGTAGTGTATCAGGATTGTCAAAGGGAAAAAAATGTTTTCCAGTATGTAGGTTTGAAATTCTGGCCCTGTGTGTCAACTGTTGTTGTCATTTGATCTGTCAAGAATAGTTTTGCTTTCAAAGTTTGCTTTTATATGTAAAATGAACTGGGTTGGGTAGTATAGCAGGTAGTTGTGTTTGTTTACTGTTTGCTTAGGCTGTTCCTTTTATGCTTTTGTTAAAGTCTGATGCTTTGAGAGCTGTCCTGGACTGGCTTGTTTTAAGCAAGCTTAATGTCTAACTTTTCATTGATAGTCTTGCTAGCTCTTCCTTCCTACATATTTAGTACTGCACTTGATGTGTTACAGATTTGACTGTAATGCTTAAGCATCCAGTTCTAAGAAATGCCTCAAGGCTATTTATAAAGAATCGATAATTGAAGCATTAGCTATAGCCTAGTTTTTCTTTAGCGATGTTAAATACATTTTTTCCTCATGACCGTGACTGCATTCCTTTCTATGCACACAATAGATTTGTTATATTAATTACTAGAAGCCATGGACTGAGATTGAATGTGGCTCTATAGATGGTTGTATGTGCACATGTAGGAACATGTATGCTTTAGAAATAAATTAGGGTATTGGAACATGTTCTGACGTAAGTGGAAATTTTGGCCCTTCAAAATTGTTTTTAGCCTAGACTACTCTTTGAGTTGAAGGTAGAAGAATACATTTTTAAATATGAATCTTCCTAGGTAATGGAGTCACTTCTGCACAATTAAATGGTGAAAGAGAGGGGTCACCACATCAACAGAACGAAGTTAGAGACAGTAATTTTTCAAGGAAAGAAAAGAAGGAAATACTGGTACGTATTGAAGCTTCTAGGTGTTATTTTAAAGTTGTCTCAACTGTCTTACACGCACAGTGAAAAGGAGCGGGCACACTCTTTAGTACAGAAATTATGTTGGATGACATCTTGTTTACTTTGAATCAAAGCACATTTTTGCTAGATTGTCTAGTTGTGATACAGTCTTAAGCTGAAGTTTGAGTTGGTATTTAATTTTCATTAGAAACTAACGTAATCATGGATATACAAGACTTACTTGCTTGTATTCACGTATTTGAGAGACATGTAATGAGAGCGAGATCCTGCAAGAGAGGTGTAATGTGTTGTACTGAGCAATGACTATTTAAGCAAATGAGGAAATTAAGGGATATGCTGCCACCTGATGGCTTGCTGGAGGATTTGGCTGGCCCTGGGAAAGGAGCCAAATCAGGGCTGTTGCCAAATGAGTCCTTCTATCCCAGGTGTAGGCATGCAGGCTTTTTGGTGTTCAGGGGAAAAAGATGGAGAAATGTAGATTGAGGATCCAGATATGCAAGCTGTTTGCCTGCTTGCCTCTGGAGCTCCAGATTTCAGGGTTTAGCAGCTTGGGTTTAGTGTCAGACTTGAGCTACATATACTTAAGTGAAGTGGAGAGAATGCAGTTTTATACCATGTGTAATCTGTGAGCTGAGGAAAGGGAGTATTCCTGCATCCCTTTCTTCTCTTCCAAGTGAGTTTTTCCATCAAAGCAGCAAATGGCTTCCAGGGTGCTCACTATTATTATGATGCAAAAACAAAGTGGGAATGTGAGATAGGAGAGAGTGGGACATCTGTAGTTAGATCAGATTAAATGTAACATGAAACTGCATTCTTTGGGGGCTTCTTCTAAGCATGAGGTTGGAAATGTCGCTCTTTTAAGAGAAGTGAAAAGGAAATAGAGCAGAAATATTATGTGCGGTTTTGTTTTGTTTTAAGGAAGGACCAGTAATACTGGCAGTACTTTGGAAAGAATGATTTCCTGAACTGCTTTGAACTTGGCATTTGAAATTGTGTGTTTGAAGTTTCCTGTGTTACCTGTAAAATACATTTCTCCAGAAGCATGTTTTCAATAGGAGAAATTGATACTGATAAAAGGAAAGTGGGTCTAGTACTGATTGATAGAGTTTAATGCTGCTTGTTATACTGAACAATTAAACAATTGCTGCAATATTGCTTAAACTTTGTATTGCTGGATATGGCATTCTGTCAGACATCATTGTAATGTGAAAATGTTGCACAATAGACTATGCAGACATTCAATGAGGAGGTATTAGGGAATCATAGTAGAGGTTTTAATGAAAGAAAATGATCCTGGTAGTTTGTGGTGTGTGGCCACTAGAGACACGTGGTTAGCAAACTCATACAGAGTTATGGAAGTGTCGGTTGGAAGGGAGGTCTCTAGCCTAACCTCATGCTTAAAAATGGGACTGTAGCCAAAGCTCTGCCATGGCTTTCAGATCTAGTACACGTGGCACTAGACACATTGGGGTGTCCCAGTAGGTGCCTAGTGCCTTCCATTTAGCGTAGTGGAGAAATATACAATACAACTCTATTGTCTTAAAAAATCTGCAGGGAGGGTTTTATATTTATTTCTTATGTAGATATAAGTATTGGCTTTTTATTTTCTCCTAACATAATTATGCTCAATTATTTATCAAGTGCTTTTAACAACATTGTAAAAAAATTTTTTTAGACTTGTATTTTGGTCATGCTGTAGTGTGGGGAGAGAATATGCATGTTCATGCATATGTGCGCATGTGAGTGTAAACACACTTTTAACTTTTATTTTCTAGAAACCAATTAGTAATGGCCTTCCTCCCACACCTAAAGTGCATGTGAGTATTACTGAGTCATACAAATGCATGTTGGAAGCAGGACATATTTTCTTACTAAAGCTGAGAGTGTACATTTTTTGAATGTTTGAATGTTTTAAAATTTTTAAAAAAATCATAAAAGCCAGTATCTTTTAGAAATGTTAAGCCACAAGTATGGTATTTCAGAAATCATCCTTGATTTTGTGTGCTTGAAGTAAATTTTGGAAAGTGTTTTGTTTGCTTACTCATTAAGAAGTGAATGAGAGTTCTGTGATTAATGTCACAGAAGTACTTTCAGCATACTGAGGAGCTGATGCCTCTCAGGAATTGCAGATAGCTCCAAGTTTATACTGTGCAGCTCTAGGTTTCAAAACTTCTGAAGATAGGTTTCATAGATACCTTAGGGCTGAAAATAACTGTTAACAGACATCTATGTGCACCTTCATAACATAAAGCAAACTGGAACTTCATTGTAATATCTGCATGGACTTGTCACTGTGCTTTTAGCCAGTGCTGTGATCAGAAGACCTAGTCTTTCCTTCTTGACCATTTGTTTCTGCCCTCACCACTCTCCTCCTTGTGTGCTGGAGCACACATTCATGTGGTTGTGGTGTGCACTAAATGGGGGATTCATCTGATTTTAAACTAAACCTTTTGCTACATTACTCCTAAGCCAGATAAGTTTCTCATCTTAGGTAAGAAAATAAAATTGCTACAAGGATGTGTAAGTGCAAATGATACTATTTTTTGCTTCCTACCCAATTTAGAGAAGCAGGACAGGTTAAGGTAGATGTCATGCTTCTGTTCCTTAAAACTGTAATCTCTTGAATAAATGCACAGGATTGTTCCAGAGCTCTGAATTCTTGATATGTTTAACGTTGTTTGTTGAGGTCAATCCTGTTTTAATATACAAAATGTTAAACTAAATGTATGGCCTAAGAGCATCTACGTTAAACTACTGGATGACAGAAATTTGGAAGCACTCCTAGCATTGAAAAGAACCAAATCATCATGGGGAGGGGGAAATAAGCTAGATTCAGTGACTGGAATGAGGAAAAGGGTAGAAAGTAGAATAGCTCAAAATGAAGTCATACATGTTGAACTTTTGCCACAAACTTCAGGGACAGGCCATCAGAGAATGACTGTGAGTTGCTAATATAATGAAGCTGTAGAAAGAGACTGACTAAAATAGGAAAAATTCTGAAGCTGATCAAATGAGTCTTTGGGTATTGGACTGCTGTCTGCATATTCATGCATCTTCATAGTGCACTAATTCTTTGGTTCTGCTGGTCCTCAGGTTAGAAGCTCTTTCCCCTCTCTTCCTCTTCCCTCATCACAGCCCACCTTTGTGCATAACAAACTTTCTAACCTTCCTGTTAAGTGTTCAAGTCTGATTTGGCACTTACATGTTCCTCTCTGCCTGCTGTCACCATCAGTTGCCAAATAATAAAAATTTGAGTAAGGACAGGGGTTTTCTCCCAGGTCACTAGGGTTGCTGGACTTTTTAATTTCTCTATTATGGAGAATGTTTTGCATCCTAACCACCTGGGAGTCTTATTTAACAAATACCCTGCTACTGCAAGTAGAACTTTGACAATATTTCAGTCTCTTCTGTTCTTTTTCTGTGGTACATCATTGTTCTGAGTCTTGTTTGTCTGGGTTTTTTTTGAATTGTCGTTCTTAAGTATGTTGCTGAGTGATAAGAATTGTTTTGCATTCTCACTGTCCTCTAAAATAGTTAGATGTTTTGGGGCTCCGTTAAAATGGTATCTATGCATGGTTGCCTGTGACTCCAGAGATTTTGTTCAACTTGCTTAATAACCCACTCTGGTAATGTGTTTTTCCCTGGTATTTTAGGTGGCTTGCAGCACAGGGAGACCTGTTAGATCCTACCAGTGAGGGAATACCCTGCCTGCCGAAATTCCCCTGAGAATTAAATGCCTCTAGGGCAGCAGTCAGATAAAGCAGCCTTGCTTCAACCTTTTATTTCATGTTTGTGGGGTTTCTTCCCCACTAGCAACTCAGTTTAATAATTTGTCTGATTCTCAGCTGTTTCCTTAAGATTTGTTTGGTATTTAGAGATGATGCGCTCAGGCTCCGTTTACCCTTCTGAGACATTTGCAGCAGCATCTTGGCTCTGCAGGCTTCCTGGAGATCAGGGCTGAGAATGGCTAGAGGAAAAAGATCAGTCTTTTCTGATTTCCATTGCCTCCTCCTTTCTTATCCACTTAGCCCTGCAGAATTCAACTAGGTTTTAGCAGTGAGCACAGCTTCTCTCTACTGTGCAGCATCTCTCTTCAGTGCTTGGGAAGGGTCAAGGAGAATTGTGTAGCTGGTTACAGGAGCAGCAGAAACACTTATTAGTGTTCTAGGAGATCAGTGTTTCGAGTGTCATCTGGTATATTTTCTGCTGAGTGCCTTTCAGTGCCCTGGGCACTTGGGAAGAGGTTTCTATAAAACCGTCAAAAAAAAAAATCCCATTATTGTTTTTCTTGCTATCATTCCTCCCTCAAACTCCTTGCTGCCAAGGGATTTGAGAACATTGAAGCTCTCAGTACCTTGAGGTCACTCTGTGTCAGTATCTTCTCATATTCATGCCTCATGTGTATCTTTTCTCCTACTTCAGGTTCTTATGCCTGCAGAAAGATTGTCTCATTGTCTAGCAAGCAGTCAGCTCCCTGCCTTGGTCCTCAGACTTCTGCAGTAATACTAGCAAGTGCTGAAGTCTTTCCCTTTGTCTTTGTGCAATGGGGTCATTTCACGTTTTGGTGATGACCTTAATGAATTTGATTCTTCCTTCACATAAGTATATATGGACAAACTCAGAGATTTCATTATAGTAATGCTAGAATAAAATATGTCCGAAGAACAAAGGGTCTCATTTCTGCTGCTTTTCATTTTAAAGCGTTAATTATGGAGTTCTTTTTCTTTTCTTGTTAAACTAAACTATGTTCAGAAGTGACTGAAATGTGTGCAAACTTTCTTTATTCAGCAACAGGTTAACAAAAAAAAATTGTCCAAATGTTAACATGAGAGCTATTTGGTTAATTCAGTTTATAGATCGATAATAATTCACAAATTATTAATATAAAGTGAAAACACTGCCATTCCGTAGCTGTATTACAGCGTATGTAGCTTGGCGTAGAGGTGATACCTGCTTATACTCAGGATGGCAACCCTAACCTATGACTGGTTATGTTTTACCATCATTTGATAAATGATAACATTTCACTTTACTAATTGTTGTTTACTACTGCATCGTTCCTTTTCATCTGCAGTACTGTCATCAGCTCTGTTTCTTAACAAAACAGGATGGATAATTGTTATGTTGATGTTTGAGGGGGAAGGAGGAAGCCCTGGGTTTTGCTTTTCTCTCATCTTGAAGCAAATTTACTAAGTATTATAAATGCCTACAAATGCTTGCATTTCACTAGGGGGAAGGTAGAGAGATTGATGATATTATACTATGCAAGACACTTACTTAATAGGCAAACTGACTATTAGGGTTATACTGAACAAGGAGTGGATTCTTCTACGAGAGGTTACCCTTTGGGAAGCAATCAATATTGAAAATAAGTTAATTTGAAACATCCAATAGAGAATCTGAGACTTAAGATTTTGATTGTTGCATGACCTAGAGTTTTATTTGAGATGTGTGAAATATGGCAAGAATAAAGTTTCTCTGTTGAGACTTTCTAAAGTCACAAAACCCAGGAACCTTTTTCAGGTTTGTCACCTCTGTAGTAAGTATCTGCTTAGACTGTTAATTTAAGAGCTAATTCCAAAATGCTAATTCTGGTGTGTTTGTTCAGAAAGGTCTTGCACACAAAAGAAAAATCACTTTTAAAGAAAAAATCTCTTTGTCAACTTGTTGTCTGGATAAGGTTATTTTCCACATGGCAGATGAAGCTACTCTTAACCTTTTATTACTACTTCAAGTGAAAATAATCCTATGGAAATGTTACATTTTAATTTTTCATATGTATATTTTAAATTGTTTTTGCTTCTACAGATGGGTGCTTGCTTTTCAAAGGTTTTCAATGGCTGTCCGTTAAAAATTCATTGTGCAACATCATGGATAAATCCAGATACAAGAGGTAGTATATTACATATATTTTACCCATTTTGTCCTCTCCTTGGACTTCAAGAGTGCTTAGATAAGCAAGACTATTCCTTTTAAAATAGACATATTGTAAAATAGGGGTTTTTATATAAGCAGAAGTTCTTTAATTATGCCACTGCTGTCTCAAGTTCAATGCTGGTTTTTAATTATGTTAAGATATGGGGAGCAGTTTTCAGCTTTGATTAAAAAGAATAAATTACATATCAAAGGTAAAAAAACCATATTTTTTTTGTTTTGAGACTCTTCTCAACATTTTAGTCCAAAAGATGCCAATCCTAATTTAATTTTTAAAAAAATCTGACTTCTGGAGGTCCTAGTTGAGAATGATTTCTTTATCATTCGATTATTTGGTTTTTTCCTAAATCTTTCTGGTCCTACAGGTTTCTGCAACTGTCTTTATTTTTGCATACATTTTAGTGCTTTATTAAATAGCATGATGAAAGGGATAACTGGTAGCATTGTTCTCGCATTGCCTGCAATTTCACCTTTTGATAATAGGCTGTATAGGCATGCTACTGAGCCAGTAAGCAAGAAAATACTTAGTTTTTTTAGAAACTGACATTACAGAAGTCAATCTTTTGCAGTTGACATCTTCTCAATATGAGATGTCTGTCTTGTTTGCATGCCTAAATGAAATCCAGGGTATTAATTATGTTCAGGAAGTGGGGCACCCCCAAAGTACTGAGAAAACATTCCAGTCAATTCTGCTGTTGAAATACTTCAAAAGAAGGTTATGAATATGTCACAAAATATTTGGAAATGTCTAAGTAGGGTAATCTATACATGAGGAAATTATTCACATGAATTCTTGCTTATGGTTGTATCACTGCTGGGTTTTATTCCTATTGTTAGTCATAAAAAAAAAAACAACTGATCTTTCCTAATGTCTTAAAACAGCCCCATCCACAAATTTAAGTTTCCTTAGCAAGATTAATTTTCCATGCTTTCAAACATCATAACTATTATAGGTTGGTTTGTTTCAATGTGTGTAATTGTTTTAAGTCCTTTTTTTGGTAAAGAGCTGCATACTGTTATAAAACACATCTTCCTTAAATCAAGATTTCTAGATTTTTTTTTTGTTTGTTTGTGTTTGCAGATCAGTACTTGATATTTGGTGCAGAAGAAGGTATTTACACACTGAACCTCAATGAACTTCATGAAACATCAATGGAGCAGGTATATTTCTCTTTTGATACTTTGGAAAAAAAAATATGTCTTTTCACTTTTTTTAGCCACTCAGATTAATGTTGTATAATCCTTGTAAAAATTGTCTTTACTACAGTTTCATAGGCACTAGCTACACTGAGAATTACCTTAAATGTTTACTACTGAGGATACCTTTCAGTCATGTTTAAGTTTTTTGTAGGCTGAACCACGTTTAAGTAGCAGATCTGCATATATCAATGTGTTGAACTTCATTGTAGCGCACTGTCCTGCAGATAAATGATTTGTTAAATAGTATGGAATTTCCCTGGTGTATTTTGGATGAAAGTTTCTATTTTCTTTAAAGTTTTGTTACAAGATAGAATATTAGCAACAAATCTGTTTTAGCTACAGGGAAGGAAGGAGATCCTTTATACACTAGATTCCATTCCTTTGGTCTTAAAAGCAACTTTGCTGATGAGACTCATCTCACTGAATCCCAATTAAAACTCTGTCTTTGCAGAATCTTATAAACAGTCATTTTTTTTGAGGGGATAATGGGGAGGGGGAAATGCCAATTGCAGGCTTCTCTGTATGGTGTCTTCTCCAGCTCTTCTGTTAATCTCTAAGAGACTTGTTTTCTTTCCTGCCTTCTCCCTAACTTAGGGAGCTATGCATCTGCCATCAAGATGGAGGAATTTGCAAGGACAGCCTTCACACTGTAAGCTGGAGGCACTGGTGTTTGTTCATCTTCCAGGGTCCAGACGTTGTAGATATGTCTGTTGTGTTGAGAAAAAGGCCTAGCTAGTTTGCACTAAGCTCCATGTAGCCCATAATGATACTGGTGCTTGGGTTAGCTAGTTCCAACTTAGCTCAGGTACCTCTCTGCTGCTACACTGCAGTTGTAAAACCTACCTTGAGAAATATCACCAACAGAATAATTCCTGTAGGCCAGGTAGACCAAGGAAAGTTTTGTTTGGTTTTTTTTTTCTTTTGGGTTTTTTTGTTTGTTTGTTTTTGGGGTTTTTTTGTTGTTGTTGTTGTTTTTTAAATTGGCAGGGAGAATAAGTGTAATAAAACTCACGCTCTCATATCCATCCTTGTTTTCTCTAAGCATCATGTTCTGTAGTGCATTGCCTAGTGAGCTTTTAGAGAAATGTTTTAATAAGCACTTTGAGATGAGAAGAGAAGCTCGTAAAAACAGCCAGTCGTGTGTGGAACAGGAGTGAGTGAGTGACAGGTCAATCAATCTGCAAATCTGAAGTATTCCTGTTCTTCTCTAATCCTCCAATCCAAACCTACTAAGCCACAATACACTTAGGCAGCTACAGAAGATCAATCAAACTTGCACATTAAATTTGGATACAGCCGGGCTGGTAGATTATTACCATAAGTTTTTCTTACAGCATGTTTAGGTTGTGAGAAGACTTCAGTAATAGAAGCGCACCCTCTGTGCTAACCATTTATTACATCATTATTTATGATAACAGGCAATAGGGATTTAACAGCATTTTCAAGTTCTGTGTTTCACTTCATTGTTTACTCTCTAGGTCTGATACAATTCAGTGTAAAAGCAAAGGAAGTATCCTTGGTTATTTTTCACTACATTCCACTTCACTAATGGACAAAGCAGAAATAACATACATTTCCAGGAGTTAGCACAGCTTCAAGATGAATCTCTTGCTCTTTGGCAGAAAAATCTTTCAATTAATTTACAGATGTCTTCAAATCTTTCTAATAAACCATTGGAGGGGTGGGTTGTTGTTGTTTGGTGGGGGGGGGTTGTTTGGTGGGGGGGTTGTTTGGGTTTTTTGTTTGGTTGTGTTTTGGTTTGGTTTGGGGTTTTTTTGGGGTTTTTTTTTGTTGTTTTTTTGTGGGTTTTTTGTTTGGTTTTTTTTTTTTAAAGAGGAAAAGAAACGTCCTCCTGAGTGGTTTGTCTAGCCCAATAGTCTATTTCCTAAAGTGGCAGTAGGAAATGCCCATAAGCTTGGCCACTGTCTGCTGTCTGTTCTCAGACTCCACTACAGTCATTGAAATGGGGATGTTGGAGGATCCCTGCCTATTTGCTTTTTATGTCCATTTACGGACCTGTTGGGCATGGGTATGTCTAATCCCTCGTTTGTGCTATTGATACTTTCCACCTCCATGACCTCTTGTGGCAACCAACTCCAGAAGTTATATGATAGAAAAAAGTACCATTTTTTTTCTAAGTGTTCTTTCTTTTTTTTAAAGGATGTCTTTTTGGTTTCAGCCTCATCTTTCTAGTAATTGTGGGATTTGACAAATAACAACTCTGCCTTGACCATTTGTTGCATTCCTTGATCACTGAAGTGAAATGTATAATCACATGCAGATGGAGAGTCCCTTTAAGTGCCAGTTTTAATTGTTTCAAGAGATTTGGACTATCATAGCCTTCAGAATGGCCATGGTTTGTTGACCATGCTTTGTTTACTGAAGTTTATGTTGTTAAGCTTTTCTCCTTTGAAGGAGAAAGTTCGGTGGTTTTTAAAATTTTTGAAAAAGGAGGGGTTGATCTGTATAATGATGTCTTGTGGGCTAATTATAGTATACTTGAAGACATGAATAAAAAATGTGCTAATTGTCTAAATGTTAATGTGTATGTTAAATATAGTGTGTGTGCCTAAGATTTACTATGAATTAACTCTGGAATCCGGGTAAACATTACTTGGCTTAAGCTGATTTCTGCTACAAAAAACAAGTCAATATTAGTTTTGTCCTGTTGTCTATGCAGATATTTAGTTGATCAACTTAATGTGCTCACATCTTGTGTATATCAAATTGAATGCTTTTCTTTCTTTGTTTTTCCTTCCCTTTAACAGCTATTTCCTCGAAGGTGTACATGGTTATATGTCATGAACAATTGCTTGTTATCAATATCTGGTAAGTTACTGTGCTATCTGTGAGTGGTAGTGCTGGTAAACATTTGGTTTCGTATTTGAAGTGTGGTTTTGTTTTCTAATTTCCAGGTAAAGCTTCTCAGCTTTATTCCCATAATCTACCAGGACTTTTTGATTATGCAAGGCAAATGCAAAAGTTACCCGTTGCTATTCCAGCTCATAAACTCCCTGACCGAATACTGCCCAGGTAAACAGACGTCATCAGATATCTCAGAATATCTTAATTCTGGCAGTCCAGGATATGCTTGTGAAACTCTGGGAATACTAAATAATGTGGAGCTCTGTTCACAGATTGCCACAAATAACACATACGGGCATTAATCAGAGGTTAGACCCCTAAATTTACAAGAAACAAGATGTGAATGTACTCTTACTATAGAAATGGGTTTTGGTACATCTAACCTTCTTGTCATGAAGCATCTTGTTTCTGGGCATAGCTCTTTCCAGGTATGGTCTAGTATGGTAAATCCTGGTTGTACGTCATGCTAAACAAAATCTAGGTATCGTACCTGTGATATTTAAGGCAACTAGAAATCATGATCTTACGTTAGTTACTCTGGACACTATCTTTGCATTCTATTAAAAAAAAAAAAAGTGGAGATGTGTAATTGCTTACTGCAGAGGGAGTGGGCTCATGGGTTATTTTGAAAGCTGGGAAGAGTAGAACTGGAGTACAGATCTGACATTCATTACTGGCTAGTCATTTTTTGCAGGCCAGTGTATAAAGTACTTTTGTCCTCAGATGCCTACAGCACATTGTGCGTGCAGTCCCTCCAACTTTATTTACTAAGAAGCACATACAAAATCCCAGAGACTGGGTACGGTGCTGGCTGCCAAACAAGCCTTAGGAGCCCATTCAGATCCAAGAGGAGGAGGTAGTAACACTAATCTAGTTTGCTGATAAACCTTTGATTCTTAAAGTGCATAGTGAATCACTGGTTATTCTCATATAATAGGCTTTCTGATAGGAAGTTGTATTATAGAAGACCTGATTCTCTGCTACCTTTTGGTTCTGTTAACAGTCCATTAACATTTAATTCTTGGATTCAGGAAAGGCTTCTTGTTTAGTCATTTGCAAACATAATGGTGCAACACTTGTCTGAAAATTGTATTCTTCCTAGAGGCTAAATTCTAATTACCTAAGAGATAATTTGTGCTTTGAGTTGTTGTCTTCTGTGTGCCTGCACCTCTATTCTACTCCTCTCTCTTCCAAACTAACTTTGGCTGGGTGACTTTGGCTTGAGGACTGCATCAGCAGTGGACTAATAACCATAATTATCATAAGGATCATGTGAGGAAAACCTTCAGACTACATTCAGCCTGGAATGACACCTTACTTAAGTTGCAGAGGGCTTAGAAAATTTATTGTCCAGTCATGTCTCTTCCCAAGAAGAATGCAGCACAACCTGAATGTGCAAGTGCCAAGCCAGTCATTCAAAGGCAGGAGAGATTAATTTAGATAATCCATTTTGCTGTTTTATCCCTTGCTGTAAAGCATCAGGGCAGTAGCATTTAGCCAGGCAGAAGTAGTACATTTGAATTACGTAGAACAGCATAATTTTTTTTTCCTACCAGACCACAAAGTGTATTCTTCAGCAAGTTACTGGATACCACAATGATGAGTGCTACATGAAAAATGCAGATATGTTAAAAGCAAAGTTTTTGGTAGAGAAGATGCAGAGCAAAAAAGAATTCCAAGTAATTTGTGACGTTCCTGTATTCATCTGCAAAATGGTCTAAGCTCAATTTATGATACTTGGTAGGCAAACATTCAGTAGCAGAAAATGTTTGTGATAAGTCTCCTTTCCAGCATCTTTCCCTTGAGTGTCTGTCCTGCTTTCAGTTGGGATAGTTCATTTTCTTCCTAGTAGCTGGCATAGTGCTGTGTTTTGGATTTAGTATGAGAATAATATTGATAACACACTGACGTTTTAGTTGTTGCTAAGTAGTGCTTATACTAGTCAAGGACTTTTCCAGCCTCCCAAGGTCTGTCAGGTGCACAAGAAGCCGGGAGGGGAGGGGGCACAGCCAAGACAGCTGACCCAAACTGGCCAAAGGGATATTTCATACCATATGACGTCATGCTCAGTATATTAACTGCGGGGAGTTGGCCAGGGGGGCTGCAATCATGGCGTGGGGACTAGCGGGGCGTTGGTTGGTGGGTGGTGAGTGGTTGCATCACTTTCCCCCCCGCCCCGGGTTTCACTCCTCTCGCTCTCTTGTTGTTTTCCTTTTCATATCATCATCATCATCGTCGTTGTTGTTGTCGTTATTATTATTAAACTGTTCTTATCTCAACCCATGAGTTTTCTTACTTTGGCCCTTCCGATTCTCTCCCCCATCCCCTGGGGTTGGGGAGTGAGCGAGCGGCTGTGTGGTGCTTAGTTGCTGGCTAGGGTTAGACCACACAGTGTCCTTCAGCAGTTCCTTTCAAGCCTTCCATGACTTCTTCAAACCAAAATTTGTGGCCATTACTCAGTTTTCATGCTGCTCAGTCCTGCTGCATTATCAGTCACTTCTGGACAGCTTCATTTGAAATGCTATGCAAGTATTTTCCCAATTAATAGCTTTGACTGCAGCCATCTATCCATCACTCCGCTTATTCCAATCTTTTCTACAGCATCAAATTAGTTATTTTTACTGTCAAGGCTACTGTGGCCCATCTCCATACTGTATGTCGTATGTCTTCTAGTCTGTATAGAAACACTGATTCCCACTACCAGAAAATACCATCATCTTCCCTGGCTTATCTGATAAATTTTCAAGTAATTGTTTTCATTATTTCTCAGGGAGTGTCCCCTGCACGTGAGAAAAGATCTTGCAAAGCTGCCTTCCAGTCCTCCTTCAGATGTCCTCTTGAAATGCATGCTGTGCTGCCTATGAAAAGTTTTGCAAAATTTAAGCTGTTAGTTTGCAAGGACTGTGGCCCAGCAAGCTATCCAGTACGGCATCATTTCCTACACCCCTTGGGTCCACGTGTCTTGTCTTCAAACTATAATGTCCTTGAGACAAGAGTGGACTTTGTGTAGTATCCAGCACAAGATGCAATAAGTTACAGCATTACAAAGAAGAATGATCATAGCAGTACCAATTAGACTATCCAGGCTTAAATACATATGATTTAATAGCAAGAGATGATGGTAAATGATGCTTGAAGGTACTGAGGTACCTATTTCTCTTCATTCCTGACTTTTAACTGCATTCATAAGGCTGCATAACTGAGCAGCATCTCAGTGCTAACAGAGGGATCACTGTGTATATTCTAGGCCTATCATTTTGAGAAGAAATACACAAATAAATATAGTTTCTTCTGGGGGACAAATATAATTTTCCCACCAACAACTCTCTAAAAATCAAATTCATTCAATTGTTTTAGTTGATCAATAATTCTGTATTTATATCTTGTAGGAAGTTTGCAGTGTCTACAAAAATTCCTGACACTAAATGGTGTCAGAAGTGTTGTGTTGGTAAGTAAAGATCTGCAGAATAAATGCTGAGAAGCAGTACAAATGGTGGCAGTATTAAGGTTACTGAGTCAGGTTTAGGAGGTAAAGGGAGAAGAGACTTTTGTCGTTAGGAAACTATGCATTTAGAGACAGTGAGCTCGTTCAGCATAGTCCTTGTGTTTAAGCAGTGAAAACTTTCCCATTTTGCTCTTTCTGTTTAAAGACAATTCTCAAGAAAGGCAGAGAAGCAGAATGCATGTCAAATTTAAACCAGTCCTCAGGAACAACCTAGTCTCCATGGATGGGAGTGATTTGAAGTTACCATCAGGCTTAAGTAGCCTGACTTCTTAGCACAAGTTCCAGTTATCAATATTGGATGATAAAAAGCAAGGAGTATTTTCAGTTTTTTGAGGACACTGTTTTCTCTGAAGCCTTTATAGTGTGTTCAAAGTGCCAGCTACTGAAGTGTCAAAGCTGCGCTGTGTTAAGACATGTTTTAAAAGGGGGGTGGGGGCAGATAGATTAAAAAAAAAAAAAAAAAAACAAAAAAAAAAAACAAAAAAAAAAAAAAAAACCACCCAAAACCAAAAAAACAACCCAAGAACAAAACACCCCGAAAACAAAACAAAAAAGATATCTTGGGGTTGAGCTCTTGTCCCTGCAAATGTTTCACCTGGTGTTCCATAATCAAGTGTTTGGTGTGAGGAGTTGTATTATACAGGAGATTTTCAGAGATTCAGTGGTAGGAGAGCATCTGTCACTCATCCTGACAAAAATCTCCATAATATTGCTAAAACATCTGATGTTTGTTATCACTTCTTTGTCCAGCTCACCTGTTAAAACTTGACTTTTTCTGGGATACAAATCCTCTAGGGTGTGGTAGGGTGTTAATGATATGTACTGTGTATGTCCAGGCCCTGCCCTAATTGAGACATCTGGTCAAGCTGTGTATGTTAATGGATGCTGAAGGGAACACCCAAAGGGGTGGAGTGACAGGGATCAGAGTGGATATGAATGCCGGCTTTCTGACATGAAAATTAATTTGGAAGTCCATATGTTTTCAGGTCTCTGTTTATGAAATAAGAAACCTGGTGATGTGCTCTTCTGTAATCTTATGGTTTCTGTACTAACAGGCACAGAATTTAACAAGAGTGCTGTGGGACTTGGCATTATGGGGGGGTCTGATGTCCTGGCATTCAGAGGTAGCTTAGCCTAATAACCCTGGAGTCCTTCTTGCATGATAGGCGTAAGTGATAATTTGTGATGGCAACAAGGGCAGCTGCAAAAGGCAGGTCCCAGGGGAGAAATGATAGATTCCCCTTTCCTGCCCTACTTATTACGTGCAGCCTGAGCCTCCATTCCTGCTGGCAGCATAAGTATCCCTTTGGCCTGGGGGAAGCAGCAGTGCCACAGGAGGCAGAAAAAGATGAGAACTTCTGGTCTTGTTTCTCCACCTTACAGGTACTGGTAATTGCACGTTTTGTGGTTTCTGCTGCTGAGTTCAGCCTTACTAAGGGTCATGCCAAGTGTTATTTGCTGCAGTTTGCAGTCAGTTTGGCTGATGTTGAGTGAGAACTTGGATTAATGAAATTAAGCTTTGAAGTTTAAGGTGCCAAGGGATTGCTAGTGGACTTCCTTGGCAGCAAGGTAGCATAAGCGTATTTCACTTATGTAGACAGTACTGGATTATAGAAGCTCATTATCTGAACTGTGCTGTTAATTGCCTGATGGCCCATGGTCACTTTACTGCACTTTAAAATCTTGTCTTTAGATGTAATTATACAAAGTGCGAAGTAACACTTGTTCGTCTTAATGGATATGCTGGCAGTGCTTAAGGAGTGAAATTTTTTCAATACTGTAGAATTGAAGTTGTGAAACCTCAGATTTCACAAGGCCTGATTTTGCAACTTTATTGTTCTCTTCCAATTTTTAACTGAGTTCTGACAAACCATAGAAGAGGAGGAGTTGAGTGGAAATAGATGATGTCACTTAAAAAAAACCAACCAAACAAACAAAAACAAAAAAAAACAAAAACAAACAAACAAAAACAAAAACAAAAAAAAAAAAACCAACCCCATAAGAAAAAAAAAAACCAGCAGAATTTCCTGCTGATCTAGACGTGTTCGTCAGAAATATAGAGCTCCTGGATTTCAGACTCACTGTGACAGTTCTTGGAAGGCAGCTGAGCAGTTCTCAAGTGACAGTGATTGTTCAGTGCCTGCTGGATAACTGTCTCTGTATTACAGAAAAAGCCATTCTTTAACAGCTTCTCATGATGATTTGGAGATAGCTTAGGCAAACAAACATGGTGGAGCAAGATACTTCAAATATGTATGCAGACAACTTTTTTTTTAAGACTATATAAAATGGTAAATCTCACCTACCAGTCTAAAAAAAAACAACAGTAAACTTTATTTTGAGTTGGAGCAGCACTCTTATGCGAGTTGTGTTTATTATGGCGTATTGGGCACCAGCTACTAGCTGTTCATGCCTAATGTAAGGGCAGCCCCTGCTTCAGTATGCTCACGGTCACCATTTTCATAGTGCGCATGTTGACTTTTCAGCAGCTTCCTTATACAAAAGATTAGAGTGCTGGTGGGTATTTTCCAAAAGTGTATGGACTGTTAGTTAATTGGAAATTGTTTATAATTTGTATTTGCTTAGTACGCTGATGTACTCTACCTCTCCTTTTTTGGCAGTGAGGAATCCCTACACGGGCCACAAGTACCTTTGTGGAGCACTACAGTCTAGCATTGTTTTGCTAGAATGGGTTGAACCAATGCAAAAGTTTATGTTAATCAAGGTAATATTACAATAAGGTGAAATACTTTCATGTTCGGTTCTATTTACCTTGTAATGACTTGTTAAGAAATAAGTATTAGCCATTTCTTGAGTTATTAGACTTTTCTCTTGGCCTCTTTTAAATTGCATTGAAAATAGCTATTTAAATGTGTAATATGTATTAACTGACTCAAAACATTTATAGGAATGTTCTTTGTTTTGTGGTGTACTTCAGTTAAAGAACAAAGCTCTTCTCTCCATGAACACTGCCTTTTAGTTGCACAGTAAAAATACTCTGGCTGACAGACTGAGACATGGTGGAGTGGACTGATAACATGGGTTAACAGCAGGCTTGCTCCAATACCAGAGTAAAGGTGCCCACTTATTCTATGCTATTTGACACTGGAGGTGCCCAGAAATGCTTGTTATCTCCCCATCTGACACCAACTGAAGAGATGGAGCCAGGGTGGACTTATGATTGTATAGAGCTGCTATAACTTGGCCAGCCTTGGAAACGAGGCTTAGAGACTCCATAGCTGGGGAGAGCAATTATGGGTATAGCACTCTTGTCATCTGTGGGCAGCTGCACAGGATACACATGATGAAAGACATCCTATCTTATTTTAACTGAATCAGCATAAAGACTGTCCAAACTTCTTAACTCAGGCTTTTTGCATCTATCAATTACTGTTATCTGAAGAAGTAAATTTAATGTTACAAAATGTATGGCATAAAACTTATCATACAGTTTAAATAGCTAACAGCAACTCAGACTAAACTTGTTTCCCTTCTAATATCTATTTTTGTTTCTTAATCTAGCACATAGATTTTCCTGTACCTTGTCCACTGAGATTGTTTGAAATGCTGGTAGTCCCTGAGCAGGAATTCCCTTTAGTTTGCGTCGGTGTCAGTAGAGGAAGAGACTTCAACCAGGTGGTGAAGTTTGAGACTGTCAACCCAAATTCTACCTCTTCGTGGTTTACAGAAACAGGTTTGTGTGCTGTTGTAATTGCATTCAGAAATGTTCCTTGCTCTTCTATTATAGCTGAAGCACTAGAAAGGTAGTTTCCTCTGAGGAAACTAATGGTTAAATCATTAAGACCAAATGATCATTTTAAGTTCTCCGTTTAAAGGGGTATGTGGTTGTACCTGCTTGCACATGCACTTTTTTTGGGGGGATGTTTCTACTTGTTGAACTGATTGGATTTCTTGAGATTTTGAGTATAGCAGAGGATGGAGTTGTGGTTTCTTGCATTTCCATAAATCAGGCTGTACCTGACTATTACCCACTGTGCTGTTCTGCGCTGTACCCTGGCACCATGACTTCTGTTTATTTAATAGATTTTAATAGAATTGCACTCTGAGCAATTTCTTTCAACATCACTGTAGGTATGGTTTGGCTCTCCTGCAATAGGCCAGTGTGGTTAGAAATGGTGTCATCAGCCTCCTGCTGAGAGAGAGCATATTTCTATTCTTCTGATGTTTATGGAAAGCGAAAGGTATTAGGACCACTGGTGGCAGGAAACCAAATACCAGTCCGTCACTAGTCTGGGTGCTATGAATGAGGAGGCCATCATCTGAGGAACAGTAGAAAAAGGAAGTGTACTAAGAATTACTTTTCTAGAGTTACAAGATTCCCCCCTAAAGCTACATACAGTAGTGAGCTGACCCCAAGTCACTGCTTGCAGCTTTAGAAGCAGTAAATAGCTTTGTTACTACCAGGCATAGAGCCCTTGTTGATCCATGATGAATTTATATATAGCACTGTGCTGGCATATACATGTGTATGAGTCCAGCTGATTGTGTACCATGGAATTCACTGAGAACTACAGTTTCCACTAGGAAGATGCCTGCTGACTTTCTTGCTGCTGAAAAGTGCATCGGATTTTGACACAGTTTAAAGCATAGTTATAAAAAACACAGTGATCAGTGGATGGCCAGCTAATGCACTTAACTACTTCAGAGTTAGTACATTTTATTTTCAAACTTATACATCTATTTATGTAACTGTGTGACTTCAGTAGAGTCCATAAAAGTAGCATGCTGAGAGAAATTCTTTGACCCATAATGTCCTGTTGTCATTCCTCTCTCAGTATTGTCTGCATCAGTGTGTAAATACAAGAATAGTAATCCCTTCCCAGTTCCTTTTTTTTTTGTGTGTGTGACATTTAACATTGTATTAAGCCTTCCAAAAATATTTCTTTAGCTTCCTAGAAACATTTGTGTGTTCTCATGTTGTGCCTATGTTGTTATTTTCTCTTATCTGTTTGACTCTAATTTCAACCCTCGTGTTGGTTTATTCCTGTCCCCTGCTGGCAGGAGAGCGATAATGCAAAGAAACAGATTTTTCAGTGTGTTTTAAATTAGGAAAGCGTGTACCATATGGTCACAAATAGCTTCCATCAAACAGTAGTTTTTGTTTGACATTTGACATTTTTGTGTAAATGTCTGATAAAGACATTTTTAAAAAATTAACTGACAGAGACTTACTGCAGGGGGTTTCTCCCCTTGCCATTCTTCTCCTGTCAGCTTCAGCCAGTGCAGTGCATGTTTTCACATCGCATAATGTGGTTGCACAATGTATATCTTCCAGTCCTTCTGTTGCATGCTTCCATCATGGCTATATCCACCTTTGGTTAAGATTGTGCATTAGACATTGGTTAAGATCAGAAATGTATACTTTCCAAGACAAACAGCAAAAAAGAGATGGAGGGACCATCTCAAGGAGCACATTTCTGCCATCATCCTTGAGGAGTTTTTTTGCTTCTCAACAGGACCATGGATTTTATTATTTAACTGAAAACTGCTTTTTGTATTTTAGGTAACATGCTCTAACTTCTCATCTCTAACAAACAGATTTAACGAAGTTTCATCTCTAACAAATTTAATGAGTTTCATCTCTAACAGATTTAATGAGAGTTTCTCTTTTCTGTATGAAAGAATGCTTACAGAATCGCTGGCAGTAATGCTGAATTAGTAAGAGCTGCTTTTTGTGTAATTTTAATGTTAACAAACAAATGGACCAAAACTACACTTCTCTTTTGAGTTGACGTGTCCACTAATCACTTCTGGGTCAAATTCCCTGTTTGCTGTGATGGTGACTGCTGCAGCTGTAACCCAGAAGAGAGGAAGGTAACCCTTCTTTTAAGAGTTTGGAGAAGGAAATAATCCCCTATTTTTGGAAGATCTGGAGATGGAAAGTCTGAAAATAGCAGCAAGAATTAAGTACTAATATTAAAGTCCCTAGCAAGATTCAGAAATAAAGGCAGAAGAAAAATGGAATTGAAATAGCATTTAGGTTTAGTGTGGACAGTCTCATATATCTGCCTTTTTTTGCAACAGCAATATTAAATGACAGCAACAGAGAATAAAGGAAGGATAATGTACACCTGAGTTTGCTTTTGTGACATGGCTCAGAAAAGGCTGGATTAAGTCCATACTTTAATATTACAGCTTCAGTTTTCCTGTCACAGTCAACATGTTGGATAAGTGGACACGCCTCTCTAAGAGAAGAGGAATGTCACTGGTAAGATGATTATTTTAAGTAGATAAAAACACACTAACCCATTAAATTGTCTCAATCTCTAGAACTTCCATTTCAAATTTCATGGTAATTTATGTTATGAACTAACACTGTCATTTTTTTATAGACACTACAGAGACAAGTGTTGTACATGTAACACAGCTGGAGAGAGATACCATTTTGGTGTGTTTGGATTGTAAGTTTTAGTATCAACTAAATATATACGTATGCATGTACATGCATACTGTCTGTCTTCAAATTAGGTCATATATTGAAGATTAATTTTTGGTTGACATATCCTATTTATTGTCTAGGCTGCATAAAAATAGTGAATCTGCAAGGCAGGTTAAAATCCAGCCGCAAACTGTCATCAGAGCTCACATTTGACTTTCAGATTGAATCAATAGGTAAGTTGGATTTCATTATTAATATTGAATATCTGGATAGACTAGGGAGCTGGGCAATCACCAACCATATGAAATTTAACAAGAGCAAGTGCTGGATTCTGCACCTGGGACAAGGTAATCCTGGTTATACATACAAATTGGGGGACGAGAGGCTGGAGACCAGCCCCACGGAATTAACCCAGTCTTGGGGTTTGGGTTAATGGCAAGCTGAAGGTGAGTCAACAGTGTTCCCTGGCAGCCAAAAGGGTCAACTGTGTCCTGGGGTGCATCAAGCACAGCATAGTTAGCCGTTTGAGGGAGGTGATTGTCCCATTCTTTACTGCACTGGTGTGGCCCCACCTTGAGTACTGTGTGCAGTTTTGGGTGCCTCAATATAAGAAAGACATCAAACTTTAGATATCAGATTTATTAGAACAAATATTGGAGTGTGCCCAGAGTAGGGTGACCAAGATGGTAAAAGGTCTCAAGGGCAAGACTTAGGAGAAGCAGCTGAGGTCACTTGGTTTGTTCAGCTTGGAGAAGAGAAGGCTGCGGGGTGACCTCATTGCAGCCCACAACTTCCTCAAGGTGGGCAGCAAATGGGGAGGTGCTGATCTCCTCTCTCTGGTGACCAGTGATAGGACACGTGGAAATGGTATGAAGTTGCATCAGGGAAAGTTCAGATTGGACATTAGGAAAAGGCTCTTCACTCAGAGGATGCTTAGTCACTGGAACAGGCTCCCCACAGAAGTGATCATGGCACCAAGCCTGTCAGAGTTCAAGGAGCATCTGGACAACACTCTTAGTCATGTGGTTTAGTTTTAGGTAGTCCTGTGAGGAGCAGGGAGTTGGACTTGATGATCCTTATGTATCCCTTCCAACTCAAGATATTCTATGATTAACTTGTTTACTGTTACAGTACAGAATTAGAGATGCTAACTGTCAAGTCTTTGGCATTTGAAACACTATCTCACGTATTTCACTTTGTGTGAGAAGGCTCAGTGAAAGGTTTAGCATGCTATGTAACATGCTTCCCTAGGAGCAATTGGAATGGAGTAATAACCCTGGAGTCTTCCCTGATTAGGCTAAATGTCTTGGGAATATGATGGAGACCTTCAGCCTCTAAAGGAATACCTTAACACAACCTACATAAACTCTGCGAATCACTCATGGCTAACTCATTCTGCATGTGTGTTCACGCAGTCCATTTGTATAAAGCAGCTCAAAGACTAAATTATACGGTATGTCACACTTTAGGTAAATTCTGTTTTCTTGTGAAGAATCTGAATGAATTAGATCTGTGAAACAGAAAGACAGAATACATTTATTTTGACAATTCTCTGGTGGTTACGTACCTGGATTGCATCACATGCTTTTGAAAGAGGGATGAGGAAGGATGTGTGTGCAGATGGAGGGTAGCACCAGAAGAGGAGGAACAGTGGGAACAAAAATAATGAGGAGTTGGAGGGCATTTGCTTCCAAGGAAAAGTTTTAAAGTTTCAGGCCCTTCAAACATAATGTCCCACAGAGAAGAGGACAAAAAAACATTGTTATGGGAAACATTACTTTTATGGCTCCTTTTGGTTAGGAACGGGGGGAAGGAAGGAGTACATGTACTTGAAGCTGCTCACTGTGGGACCTCTGCACATGCTGTAGTCCTCTTTCTGCTTGTCACAAACAAGCTACTAGTGTCCTGTTCTGGCCTGATAGTGTCTCCAAAGAGCTCTGCTCTCTTTCCTCCATACCTGCCCAGAGGCAGGATGCTGGATGCAGGCGGGACAAATTCTTCCTGGGGACCTACACACTTGCCCTCTCTTTGAGGAAGGTGCTAGACCCATTTCCTTTCACAGCGTTCAAATGCAGGTGTCTGTCACCATGTTTCTGACAAGGGGAAGGACTGGGAAGCAGAGGGCTCTCTAAAGTTTGTGTTGCTATTGCAGAAGGAGCATATAAGCCAATAGGTGCTGGGAAAGTGAAAAATGTCACTGCAGTATTTCTGTAATTGTATTCCTGTACTGAACTTTCTGCTAAAATTCAGTATTTATTTTCTGCTCGTATTAGAATGAGGAGGGGTTTCCTGGTCAAAGGAAAGGACCTGTTTAAGACTAGACAGCCAGTTTTAGAACTTTTGCTGTTGGGTAGGTGGGAATATTTTTAAACCCTGCTCATTAAACAAACAAATAAATATATAAATGCAGCTACTTTTGAGGCAGGTTCAGCGATTCCTGTGAGACATTTTGCAGTCTGTGTGGGTGAATGTGATACAATAAAACATATATGCACAGGTTTCAAAATTGCAGTCATATGCTTTTGGCCTTAAAAGCACAAGTTGACGTTATGCCTCAAAACTGATTCCAGTGTTCTTTGTTACCAGTCTGTCTACAAGATAGTGTGTTAGCATTCTGGAAACACGGCATGCAGGGGAGGAGTTTTAGATCAAATGAGGTGAGTACTGCATTTTGCTTCAAATTCTAGTTTCTAATATAAGCCAAGTAGAGGATAAATGCATAATGCTGTGGTCTGAAAAAGAGTAAAAAATTTCAGTAACTTCCTAGGTTAGACCTGGAAGCTGGAGTCTCATTCCAAGCATGTCTCATAAGCTACAAACTAATTAGTGAAGCTATACAAGAGCCCCTGTCAAGTCTAACATACAAAGCAGAAAGAGACCGGGCCATGATGGCATAGAAAATATCCAAGCCTAACTCTTGGTAACATTAATCTTCTTCACTTTAAATTGCTTTGAAGACCAGTGTCAGTCCCTTAGCCTGTCACACATGGATACCAAAATTTGGGCTTTGCCAGTGGTTGCACACTCCACTGCTGAGCTTTTAGCTTTTTGTCACAATGTTGAATGAGTTGCCCGTTGTTATTAGTCTCTTCCATGTTCCCTTGGTTTACGAGTACTTTGAAGATTTTAGTGCCCAGCTTTCACAAGAAGTATTTTCCATTCTAAGGAGAAAAATGTTAGATTGACCTAAACATTTTTTTTCTAAAATTTCTGAGAGTTCCTTTTTTTAGCCAGTTTGATATGATTTTTAGACATTGTTAAACCATTTTAAGTACCTTCCCAACTCCTTTTTTCTTGCTGCAAACCTTGTGCATCTATGCGTTAGTGGAAACGCTGTGCTTTGTAGGATTTTAATTAGTCTTTTATTTTGGTTATTAAAGAATGTTTACAAACTTCACCAGTTGTTTCTTCAGTGTCACATTGGCTGAGAAATTGAGCTCATTATGACTAATTGTATTTTAAGGTATACATACAGTCACACCGTGCCAAGCTTAGATACTCCACGTTGATACACAACTACATTTATTTGCACAAAGCCACAGCTGGCCTAATCCATTCTGACAGTAAACCTGCTCTTTGTGGGAAGTTGGACCAAAGACTAGGGTCAGACTACTTCTTATTTCTAAGTCTGCAATTGGTTCTTGTGGCATTTGTGCATGTTTGATCCTCAGGCATGATTGTCCTTCTCTGAAGAACTCGTAGTGGTGAACTGCAGCACCCTGCTGTTAGCACAGGCCATGAGGAGGAGATGGTGCTGCTAGGCACTTCTCCAGACTCCTGCTAGCAGCATTCTTCAAGGCTCAGTGGATTACTCCACCCATTGACCCTCAGTAGCTCGATCTAGTTGTTAGAGGACGTGCCCCAGAGTGCTGCAGCACAAGTGGATGCTTTATATTGTTTATGTAAAGCATAAGGAACACTGTCTTCTTGCTTTGTTATTGTCAAGCCAAAGCCACCACCTAAATGAAGAACAGAAGGCAGAACTGAGCTGTTGTCAGAAAGCAAGCCACCCAAAACTTTTTCTCTGTATAACATATCTAGGGTAAGCTCTTGGGCCTTTTAAATTCCTCATCTGTCCTGGCTGTCCTACTAGCCACAAGAAAAAAAGAGAAGTTTTTTTTTTTTTAAAAGAAAAAAAATTTTAAAAGTTTATTTTTTAAGAAAAAAAAATAAACTCATTTTCATGTGTAATACGAAAAGCTTACATTACCAGGCTCAGATCTTGACCATATTTGTTACTTTTGGGGAATTTTATGCTATGTAGGATGTAGGAAGCAGTTACACAGGACAAAAACCTGACAAACCTAACTTTGCAGCACGTTTGTGTTTAAGGAATCTGAACTAATAATGTCTTCAATCTAATATCAGTTGGTCTAATTGGGGATGATTTGAGCTGCTCACAAAGTTATTTTCTTCTACAACCATGACCTTCCACAGCGGTTGGTTTGAGTGGGAAGAATGAAATGGGGAACTCGGTGAATTCTGAGACAAGACACTCAAAACTTGGGCCAAGATTGTGCAGACTCAGCCCCACAACAAGCAGGAAGTAATTTTCTTAACAAAGTGGGGAACTTCATTGTTGTGAATTAAAATTCTCTTGCAAGTTCTCTGTGCCAGAAGTGATTTCACTAAGTCAGCTAACACTACTAGGATCTGGGAAAGAGAGAAGAATTTCTTCTTTCCTCAATGTGAAATGTGGCTACGCAGAAAAGGAGCTTTGTAAACAGTGCTGCCCGTGCATGTTGTGACTTGATATCCTTTGGAGTAGGTACTGGGCTTTGATTGACTTTATTGATTAACATGATGTTTTCTTTGGTGCTTTGGTATTCATGTGATCATAAAGATGTATCACACAAGCACAATTCACCCATAGTAAACAAAGCTCTGTTGCACTAGTCTGAAATGTCAAAATGCTATGTTTTCTTTTCACAGTGGGCATAAGTACCACAAAATAGATTATGTTTCTCTGTTAAAGTTTTCAGAATATGAACTTACTGCATCATTACTATGATTCAGAATTTCAACTAAATGCATTTTATGTGTGATTTACCTGACCCATTTTGGATGTCTACTCTAGAGTGAGACAAGTTACACCCTACAGCTACCTATTTCAGTCATGGCTGTAAAGAGAATTGCACTGGCAGCTCGGATGCTGTGCAGTGCTGAGCCCTGCTGTTGTGCTTGGAGTTGCTACCAGAGGAATTCACATAATGTGGCAGGAATTACAGAAAACTTTTAGATCTCATTTAAAAGTGACAGCTGCATTAAATTCTTTAGCTGATTTAAATCAGCAGTAAATTGGTAACATCAGTCATAGTCAATTCTTCTCTCTAGGTTGATTTTAAAAACAAAATAAAAACACTTGTGCACTTAACATGTAAACACTTGTCTTATTTTATTGTCTAGATCACACAAGAAATTTCTGATAATACAAGGATATTCAGGCTTCTGGGATCTGACAGGTATGAAGAGAAGTAACATGGCATGCTAAAATAGAAGAATAATGTGTGTTCCTCCTACCTTGTAAAAGTTCTTTTGCTTGTTTCTTGTGATTCCTTTTTTTAGCCATTTTACTCATTCCTTTGTGTACATGTCTACCTTTCAGCCCTTCAAATTTACTTCTCTTTCTCAAAAAAAAAAAAACCAAAAAAAATCTTCTGAAAATGTTTGTGGGCTTCCAGTAGTACTCAGCTATGCTAGCAAGCTCCTATTTGGCTGCACTCACAGTCTCCAGGAGTGTCTTCCTTTTCATGCTGTAATTCTTTTGTTTAACTTGGTGAAATCTTTAATTTCAGATGCTCTGCTTCAGTAGCTCATCAAGATCTACTTCTTGAGACAAATGCAAAAAATACTTAAAAATTTAAATATCTCACTTTCACCCCCAGAAAGGAACTCTACCGGTTTTCCTCCCAAGATGACAGCTCAGGTCTTGTAAGAGTTCTTGGTGATTCCCAGCGTAGCTGTTCTTTGGTGTCTGCTTTGCAGGACACTAACACCATGTCTGTCTGACTCATCAGATACCAGTTTGCCAAGTCAGTAACAGCTATTTTAGGAGTATAACTGACTTCCTCAACTTTCTCTGCCCTGCTGTCGAACTTTGTACTTCTCTAACAGTCACGAAAACAGCAGATCTTTTGTCTTCTGGGGAGTGCATGCTGATGTGATGGTTTCACCAGTAACGTATTCATATGAAGTGCAAAGATAGGCTTTAATTTTCTGTTAAGAATTGCCTCTGTCTTAGGCCACTTGCAGTAAACACACTCTTGTGGCATCTTAGAACTACCAAAAAAACTTCACGTCAGCCAAAGGCTTTCCCCATATTCTGCTTCTCCAAGCTTGATGCACAGTCCTGTAATTAGCTGTAACATCAACAGCGGTCAATGGTGCTGTGGCTTTATTGGCTAGCTACCAGCAATTTTTGCTGGCTGGGGGTTGAGGATTCTGCCTTATGTGCAATACCTGACAACTTTTTGGTAATGGGTAGTTGTAAGTAATACTCATCTCTGACCTGAGGCTTTTACTCTTTCTGCTCCGGTGAGGTGTGCATGGAGCTCAGCTTTATTATGTAATTTCTCTTAGTTGTTCAGAGACAGCACAGCTCAATTTAAAAATAAAGTCTGATTTCACAGTGGAGCATGACATTGCAAATCATTGCATGGAAAAATAATGTCTTCTTCCCCAAATATGGTTCCATCTATTTCTGGCTTGCAGTAATAGTCTCCCAAGTCTGAGACAATGTTTGAAGACTTTGCACTGCAGTAAACGTTAATTCCACTTTCTTCAGATACCATTTTGCTTGCAGCTCTGTCATATTTTATGCTTGAGCTGTGACACCTTTTTCCAGTAACACGTCATTTCCTAGGCAGTGGAAACTGGAGTTCTGAGAAGCCAAAAAACTAGTATCAGTCTGATAAGAGCTTGTGTGTTGCTTTCTCCTGGTGAGCAGGGAATGCCTTATGGCATGAGGTGTCATTCCCTTTGTGGAGCACATTGAGCAGAGGGTAGGTTTTCTGAGTGATAGATTTGAAGCAAGCAACTTCTCCTTGGGTGAATACACAATAGATAGATTTGAATTTCCTACAGTCTACCTTCACTTCAGGGTGTTTGTGGAAGAAAATTCAAATCAATCAACATCCTGGTCCATTTAGCAGTTTTAGCAGTTCTTGCCTGATTAAAAAATCTTAAATAGTTTGTGAAAGAGAATTGTGACTGCTAATTTGTGTACTTTGAAGAGAAAGGTCTGATCTAGGACATCCCTTATGGTCTTTGCAGCTGTAGTGTAGGTCCAGCTAGCCCAGACTCCTGTCTCCAATGCTGCCCAAAAGTGGGTGGCAAGAAAAGAGTAAGAGACAAGATTCTGCACATAGCAGTCCTTCGCTTGAGAGCCTGCAAGTCTTTGCCTCTGGGACTTTCAGAGCTGGAGGAAGTTTCTGTGGATTTAGGTTGTATGGGCTCAGGGAAAGACTGGAAATGCTCACAGAAGAGTCAGCTTTGGTCATCTGTCACGTCCAATGGCAGAGGGCTGACTAATGACTTCCAGAACTGGCACCTGATTAATGGGTTAGCTTTGCAAAGCTCTGGGGAAGCATAAGCCCAGGCAGTAGGGGAGTGATGGACCTCTTCAGAAGCCCCCTCTGGAAGGATGAGAGGCAACAGGCATACATTGCAGCAAGGGAAATTCCAGCGAGATAAAAGAGGGGAAAACATGGTGGGGTGGTTGAACACTGCAGTAGGAGCCCAGAGAGGCTGTTGGGAGATCCTTGGAGACCTTGCCTGGACAAGACCCTGAGCTAGCTTTGAGGTTGGCCTTGCTTTTGCCAGTGGCTTTTGGACTACAGGCATCCAGTCACTACCGCTGATCAGATGGATCCTGGGAAACAATATTTACAGTTATATCCAGGGATGTTTTTAAATGAAGGCTTACTTGACGTTGTGGCTTTCTTATTTTCATTTTAGGGTCGTGGTGCTGGAGAGTAGGCCGACAGATAACCCAACAGCCAACAGCAATTTATATATCCTGGCAGGGCATGAGAACAGTTACTGAGAACAGCAGATGGCAGGCAGCTCACCGTGACAAGAGGACACTCCTGCTGCAGAAGCATTCATGGCTGGCTGAAATTGCACAAAAGCTGCAGTAACCTGACTTCAGTTGCTTTATAATTTATTGTGGCGTGAGAGGAAGATGAGAATTGTTTGTGGTATGGACACATAAGCATTATTATACCACAGAAGTGCTTAATTTACTGTTATGTAATCTTTGTACATACGCAGTATTTTTCAGTGAAACTTCTTGCTGAAGACCTACACTGACTTTCTGTAGATAGCAGTCCTCCTGTTAAGTACAAGTGTCTTACCTGTACAGATGTAAAAGTCACCGAGGATGCAAAAATGAAACCGGGGTACTATTTTAAGGACTTATGTGTTTATTATAAAGTGGGATGCTAGCAACAAATATAGTACATTTAACAACACTATTGTATTTTATTATATATAATTTACTAATACAAATAAATCTTAACGTTTAGAAACTGTAACCAAGGCTGTAATCAGATTACAATCTTGTTTTAATTTTGATGCAACACACTGGTGTTCATGTTTGCACAAAGTATTGAGATGTGATGTATTTAGTCACAAAGGTAAGCTGTGACTTTGTGAATATGACTTGGGCTTCAAAGTTCCTTTTTTTAGTTTACTTGGGTAGTTTTCTTTGTGAAACAAACCAGTTAAACACCTGTATTTTTATATTTAATTAAAACTCTCCTTATGATTACTTGTCTATGCTTGAAAACAATACTTTCTGGATGGGTGTCAGTCCTGGACTAGTGGTACCTGGCTGTAACACTGCAATAGGTGTTTGAATTATTAGTGTATACAATGATAAAAATTAGTTTTACTGTTTGTCTTACTAAATAGTTTCATATCATAATGAAAAGGAGCAACATTCCACATTGTGGAAATGGCTTAAGATGTTGCCATTTTGACTTTTTTTGGCCTTATAACCATTTTCACACTTTTCTTGATTTAGGATGTTAACACATGGCCAAAATAATTTAGTTACTACCTCATTCAAACAATACAATGGTTACTACGCATCACAGGAACTTAGTTTTGATCAGAAGTATTTTGATTGCTATTTTCCAATGGAGTATGTAAATGCCAAGTTTTAGCAAAATGCACACATTTGACTCCTTTTTTTGTATATGTTCTTTATATTTTATTGTGATAATATACACTAAAACCAAACTAAATTTAAAGTGATTTATGGCCTGCATTATTGTTGTGATTGGTAATGCTTTAAAATATGTTCCCTAATGTATATAATGTAAAATAAACTTTTTTTAACATGTTGTTGTACAATTAGATTACCACCCGCACTAATTTTCCACATAAGACTAAAATGGAACATACAGAGTTTTGAATTCTGCTATTAAATGTTTGTGCCAAACACACAAGCTGGGCTTTTCTGAATGTATGAATGGTCAGGCTGCTGGAGCTCAACTCAATTTAGGCAAGACCTTGAGTGAGGGTAGGCATTATTACCCTTTTGACCGTTAGGCAATGGATTTTGGTAAGTCTTTCCAAATGCCAGCTTGCTTGATTTCTTCCCTCCCTCACCTGCTCTTCCACCTCTGTTGATTGCAAAACTGATTTTTTTTTCTGCAGGGCTTTTTCTCTGCCTATGGGACTCAAGCTCGCTGCCTCTGCTGGCCCCATCTCTTCTGTTCCCTTGCACTGAACCTCAGATCCGCCCTGTGGGATAGGTGGTAATGCAAGCCCCACTGCTGAGAAGCTGAATTCTCAGAAAAGGCAAGAACTTGTGTGTGTTTCACAGCACATTTGTGCTGCTGCCCAAGGGGGATTTCCATCCTGCCTCCCGTGGACTATTCCTCACTTTGACATGCAAGAAGTAGCTAAATTTTAACCAAGTACAGTATAGCTGATGTGCTATAAACATGCTTCCTCCTGTGGGTTTTCTGCAGCAGCTCTGGCCAAGTGTCTTGCTGTTTGGGGCTGTTGGGCCATTGTTGAATTACAGGCACCAGGAACTAAGGGATATTGGGTTTTATTCTGGTTGAGCACTTTTGGTACAAGGATGGATGCAGCTGGAAGAGCTAAAAATAAAGAGGACAGGGTAATGGCATGTGGGAAGAAGAGGAGCAGTGTGCTAGGGCAGGCTTGTCTCAAATCTATTGGTATAGCCAGGAGACCTTTGCTTTCCACATGCTGCTCTCCAGCCTGAAAGATGAGGGAGAAGCAAAGGGTTCCTGCTTTCTGAAGAATTGTCCTGTTGCAGGATTTGGGGTCTGTGCTGCAAAACTGCCTCTCCCCTATCCTGAGCTGCTTGGCTCCTCAGCTGGCAGCTGCCCTCAGCTGAGCCCAGGACCCAGGATGTCTGGTAGAGCAAAAGGTCTCCTTTGCTAGACCTGCAGTTGCCATGAACTGAAAGTTTCCTTGAGCCACACTTGGTGGGAGCTTCCACCATCCCCCATCCTGACGTAAGATTGGGATCAGCGTGTGGCTGACTGACAGGAGCACAGTCACAGCCAGGAAACCAAATCACAGGCATGATGAGGTTAGAGCAAGGCTTCAGCCTACAGCTAGTCGATATGGCTTCTGTAACAACCTGTGCAGCTTCTCCTTTTCTCTCCTCACAGCCCCCTCCACTCTGGCCGCTATTGCAGGCTTCTAGCTAGCAGTCCTAGCCACTAACGGGTGGAAGTGTGTTGTCATGTGGCCGCCCGATGGGGAATTCACCACCTGGCAGCAAAGTTTGATCAGTGTAGGGGCTGAGCTTGGGTCTCAGTCCAAACTGAACTTTCCTAAAGAGAACAAAGAAGTGGGATTGTTTGGGTCTGTTGCAGAAGTGTCCCTGGAAGCTGGAAGGACAGGGGAATGAATACTGCTTTTATCCGTTTCTTGCACATCTCTCCATGCAGTGCTGTGAGAAACAGGATCTGGTGACCTGGAAAAGTGGGTTCAGATACAAGTTCTGCATCCCACTGCCCTTGGCTGAAACCAAGAGCTGTGCAAGGCGAAGCACGTGTTGCTGGCTGCTGCCTGTTCCTTGTAGCTTTGTCACTGGGACCTTGCGATAGGGCTGGAGAAACCCAGCAATGCTGCGAGCAGTGATGGGGATGGATGCGTTCCCCCAGGCGGGGGGGTTACACACCACAGGGTTCAGCTTTAACAACATGCCAAAATCTCCTGCTTCCCTTCAAGGAAACACTCCAGGTGATCTAAAATATGGGCTACAGGGAGTTATGTTCCAGGCCTGTGTCATCTATTGAGGGATGTAGAAGGAGACGGGGGAATGTGTCTGGGGAGAGGGACATGGACCCTGGTGGGCTCTCAGGTCCTCATCGTGGGCAGCAATGCTGGGTTCACTGCTCAGTATCATCCTTTACAATACAGCTGTATTACTGTTGCTAGAGTTCTTCCCTCCTTGGGCAGCACCTCCTTAGGTGCAGGTTTTCCTTTTAGAGCTAGATTAAATCTGACACATTCAAATTCTGGTTTCTCTTGCGTTGCTCTGACAGGCAGCTACTCCTAGCAGTGTCTTGTAGGCTAAATACAGGAGTACCTCATCAGCTCCTGGCAGTCCGTCCTGGTGGCATCTCCTCGCATTCCCCATGGCAGCTGCTAGGGGTAAAGGGGTGCTGTCACTCTTTGTAAGTCCCCGTTGGTCGGCTAGCCCTCAGGACAGTATGTCAAAGGGCTGCCATGACCCTCTACCTTGTCCTCCTCTCCCTCCTCCAGCAGCAATGGGGGATCCTGAGTGTCTCCATGCCACCCACAGACATTGTACACCCCCATAAAGCCACCACTGCACTGGCTGTGGCCTTTGGTTTCTGCTCCTTCTGACAGCAACAGCAGCGAGTCTCATCTTTGCTTATTGACATTAGGGCAGGTCATCTCACTGCCTGACTCCCTGCACCTCCCTATGCCACTGAGCTTCCTCTGTACCTTCATGATTCAACTCCTCTGTCACTACGTCCCTACAAAAGCAGCCCCTAGCTTTCAAATCTGTGCTCTTCCCTGCAACAAACCTGCACTGTAACGAGCACCCAGATGGCTGCAGTCCTTCTGCCAAGTCCTTAGACCCCCCTCACCTTGGCGATGTGCACATCCATACATGGTAACCACTAACCCCTGTGCCTGACTGTGCTTCACCTGCCTGTGCTCTCTGCCACAGACGGGGCACAAAGCCAGTGGCCTGGGACACCAACTGCTGGGTGAACAGCGTCCTATTGCTCTCAGTTGTGCTCAGCCCTGCAGTGGACCCATGGGACTTTTCCCATCCTGCCATACGGGCTGGTTTATTTGCCATGAGCATTGAAGCAACAGCTCCTCAGACAGCCCTGGAGATAGTTACATCTTCTGCAGTTACTTTCCAAGCAAAGCTGCGCCCTCCCATGCAGCACACAAAGTGAGCGAGTGTGATCAGGCAGAGGCCAGAGAGGAACTCTGACTGCCCATCAGCACCAATAAACCCAGGATGCCCCCGCACAGGGAGCACTGAAAAAGCACTGAAAGCCAGGAGAGGAAAGCTATCAGCCGGTCCTGGCAGCTCTGCATGGAGGGAGTTCAGGCCTGGACTATCCTGTGGCCTTACTGAATGTTTGAACTGACTGAACACAGTGCCTGCAATCTCACGTTACCCAATGCTGTTTTGTTTGAAGGAAAGCGATGTTGTAGACTATTCACTGTTATTTAGGAGTCCTGGCACCTTCATCTTCGAATGGAGGGTCTGGAGAACAGAGCACTAGTGCAGTTTTACACCCAGTGTTGCGTATACTTGGGAACAGCTGAAGATTTAAACTTCAACAGACTCATTTTCCATCATAAGGCAGCGAGTGCAACAGCTCTGCAGTCCAACAGAGGCTGTGATGGTGTCCCTGAATGCACAGGCAGGCTGCTAGACCAAGCAAATAGCTCTGAGACATGAATATTTCCACCTTTCATTGTTGTTCCAGCATGCTCACAGCAGAATTCTGACTCTTTCAGACAGCAGTATCTGTCTGGACGAAAAATGCCTGAGGAGAAGCTGTGGGGTGAAGACAGCTCTTTCTGAGAGGCTCCATCCATTGCCTGCTAAAGTACTGCTCAGTGTTTCAAGAACATCTGTCCTCAGAGCACTTCACAAACACTAGTTAAGTGAGCCTCCCAACATGCATACCATTCCTGACAGGTGTCTGCACAACCAGCTCTGGAGATGAAGGGACACTCAGCAGCCTCTGTCCAAGCAACTTGTGTGGGTACTTCGCTCTCCTCCCAGCTAGGAAGCTGGTCCTAAGCCTTCCTTCCAGTGACCAGCGAAGGTTTTCATACATCTATCTCCCTCCCTATGCTCCCCAACAGCAGCTCACCATCTCCTTTTCTGGTCCTTGGGCTCTCCCTGACCCCTTGCCTTGCAAAGCAGAGCACAATGATTTGCTTTTCATCTCCAGCATCATCCTCTTCCCTCTGCCCTGCCAGGCCCCGCAGACCACCATGGACTTTGTTCTGTTTAAACCACTGGGCTTTACTTGCATTGTGGCTTTGCTTTTTCTGGCCTTTTTTCCAAGACCCAAGCTTATTTTTCACCCTTGAGGCTGTTCTTGTGCTGCTTGAACGGGGTCTTTATTTATCTCTGATCTTGGTCCCCATGGGAGATGACGGCATCTTTCAAACAGGGAGTGACAGAGCTCTCCAGGGAAGAGTAACGCCACCCCACCACCTCCAGCTCTGAGCAGACGGTTGGCACAGGCAGGCGCCATCTCCTTGTGCTCCAGGTCACTCTGGCAAGGGAGGCTGGTGAGAAGCCAGCAGTGACATCAGCCATGGTCTACAGGGAGCTAAGCCTTGTGGGCATTATTATCAGCATGCCCGCAGAGGCACTAGCCAGGAGAGGGTTGAGAGGCCTTGCCTGCCCCAGCACAGCTCCATTAGGGTCTCACATGGACCCAAAGCCCTCTCTCTTCCCCACACCTCCCCAGGGACGTGTGGGGCCACCACTCCTCCGCTGCCGGACCCTCCCTCGGTGGGCGCAGCCCGCAGCCTGGCCTGTGGGGCTGAGGGGTCCCAATGGCTCCCCAGCGCCCCATCCCCTCCCCAGGCCCCACCCAAGGGCCCTAGCTGGGCCCCTCACCGCCCGGCGGCCGCCGACGGCAGGCAGAGCCGGGGCTGCACGGCGGGCCTGGCGTGCCGCGGCCGTTCCCACACCGCTGCCGGGGCCGGGGCCAGCCGCGGCGGGGCGGCTCGGCGGCGCCCGGGTGGCGGGCGGGGGGGGGGAACTCCCAGGCCCCCACGGCGCCGGCCCCTCCGTGCGGCCCGGCCCGGCCCCGGTGCGCCGGGGCCCCGCCCACCCCGCGGAACGGCGCGGCACCGCCCACCGACAGGGGGCGCGCGGAGGGTGTGGCCGCCCCGTGAAGTCACTTCCGCCGGAGGGGAGGGGGGAGGAAGGTGCTGACCACGCGTCGCCGGGGCGCAGGCGCGGCCGGCCTGGGGCGCCGGCGCACCGCGCATGCGCCGCGGCCGACCGTGCCGGCGAGGACGGGAGCTTGGAGAGTGGGGAGGCGGCGGCGCTCGCGCTCCGGGCGCCCGACCCCGCCCCTGGCGGCCCGCGCGCCGCGTGACCCCGCTCCCGCCGCCCCCTCCCTCCCGCCGCCGCCGCCGCCGCCCCCCAGGGCGACCACCGAGAGCCGGGGGCGGGGAATGCGGCAGCCGCCGCCTTCCCCCGCCGCTGCGGGCCTGCCGCCGCCGCCGGCGGCGGGGGGCTGCCGGGCCTCCTGCTGAGGGGCGCTGAGCCCTCCCGCGGCGGCCTCCTCGCGGCGCCGGGCCCTGCCCGGCCCGCCCCGCCCGCCGCCCCGCGCGGGCCGGGCCCGGCGGCACCATGCAGGCGCAGCCGCTGCTCTACGAGTTCTTCAGCGAGGAGAACGCGCCCAAATGGCGGGGGCTCCTGGTGCCCGCCCTCAAGAAGGTGAGGGGGAGCGGGGCCCCCCGCCCCGGTGGGCAGGGCCGCGGGAGCAGGGGCCCGGCCTCGGCGCGGGGTGGGCCGCGGCCGGCGCGGCGCGGTGCTTCGGCAGAGCCGGGGCAGCGGGGCCGCCCGGCGCTCCGGAAACGGCTTTAGGGCTCGGCGGGGGTCGGTCGGTGCCGCCCTGCCGGGCGGGCGCCCGCTGCGGCGGGGGCCACGGAGAGGGCCCGGCCTCCCCGCGCAGGGCCCGGCGGCCGCGGGAGCCGCGCTGGGGCGATGCTTTGACAGACGGAGCCGTGTAGATAAAAACCGGTTAACGGGCACGCGGGTCCTGGCCCCCCCTTCGCCGGGAAGGAAGCAAGTGGTGCTGCTGCGGGTTTCTGCTAGGCTCCCTTAGTGCCCAGAAGTGACACGGCTGGCAGGGGATCTTTATGAGGAACTGCTGGGAGAATTTTGGTTAATTAGTGTTCGGGCCTAATGACTTTCAGCTAAGCTTCTCTTAGCTTAAATGCCTTTTTGCTGAGAAGGCTTCATTAGGACAAACTAGCAAATCTTGCTCCCTCGGAATGGTGCAGCTTGTGCCTGTGGTGTGGACAAAATTTATTTGGAAGAGAGAAAAAATGGTGAGGGCTCCTGTTTCACTTCTGCAGCCAGAGCCCAGAAAGTAGAAGGCTTAAGAAACAAGAGTTTTCTGACACTGTTGCTTGACCTGGCTTCAGATTGCAGAACTTGATGCTTTTTAGTCGTACACAGCAATGCTTTAGGAGTCTGTTAGTTACAGTGATTAACTGCAACATTTCCATAGAAGACTTGCTCCTAGGGCTAGCTGAATTATTGCATCCTCCGGTATGGATTGGAAGTCTCAAGTGTTGCGGTTGTACTGGTTCAGTATTTCTTCCCAATTTTCTCTTGCAATGTATTGCCTCGCTTTTCTGGGCATGCTCTTTGAGGTCTCCAACACTGCGCGGTTTCATCCAGTTCTTGGAAGTCTTGCTTGTCTCATCTGTAGCATGTGCTGTTAACGTCCTATCCCTGATCGGTAGTCACTTCTTTGAAACTATACTTTTGCACTAACCATACAACTTGCTGCTTCTTGTGGTGCTTGTAAGCACTTGGACAGCCATCCGACTGAAGCCTGCTCGGAAACTGGAGCTACCCAAGGTCTCAACCAGCGAGAGCTCATTCCTTTGGAGGATGGTTTATTCCGTGGTGTAGCAGAGGCTTGTCAAATTTGGAATGAGGTGCTCCTGGAGGACATAGAGTGAGGATTCGAGGCAAGTATGAGCTAAGACTTTGGAATTACTTGCTACATCTGAAGCGCAAGATTTCTTCCTAATGGACAAGGCATTCGTGGAGTCACCCTGAATTAAAGATGCTTGCTGAAGGAGTTGGATAAATTCCTTGGGGGTAAAAGGAATTCTGGAGTCTGAAGTCAACAGAGAAGGCCAAGGATGACAAGCTGCCAAGGATGACAAACTGGCCCTGCAAGGTATAGTTGTCTTGGTTTTGCTGTGCTGTGCTTTATTTCTTACTGTGGGTAGAGGGGTGGCAGGAGTGAGGTGGAGTTAGTTCTGAAGGCTTCGTACTCAAACTTGCAACTGTCTGGCAGGTGTTAACTCTTTTAACCTCACTTCTTCATGGGATCGCCACCTGTTTCGTATCTTCTCTCAGGCTATTGCGCCCTGTGCTCCAGAAGCATAGTTCTGCTACTTACTATTGCTGTCTCTATAAAGGTAGAAATGAAGAATCTGTCCATATTGTCACCTGCTTTACTGAACAGCCGAATACTTGGGTTACAGGAAAACTAAATGGTAGATGAAAACATTAGATTATTATCTTAATGGTTTCTTCATTAGTGGAGAAACCAAATTGGCTACTTTACTTATATAGGTACAAGTAGTGTTGGCTAGGGTGTTTAGCCCGTATAAAGGCCCCATAAAGTAACGAACCTGTCATAGGTGGCAGGTGAAACCACGAACATTGCAGCATACTTGCTTTGACAATCGTTCACAAGACAGGTGCAGTACTGCAGCTTTGCAGCTGGTGGGTTTGAGGCACTGAACCCTTACTCTGCTAGCCAAAGACCTGAGCTGTTCCTGGAGGCCAGCACGTGGGACTAGTAAAGTAGAGAATGTGGCAGCATATGCCAGTGAGGTCGAAGGGCAGAACTGTCCTGGAGGGAAACTAGTGCCTTGTGGCTTTGTCTTCTGAATTGCCAGAGCATGGTATCTCAGTAGGAGTTAGATTATTTGAAGCTCGTGTATGTCCTGTCATTACTAGAGGACAACCTTTCCTTCGTTTCCCTTGTTAGCTGACCAGATGCTGACACTCATTCTCAGGTAGTGACAGCAAGCTGTTTTCTGAACTCCAGCTTGAAACCAGGTGGATGCACAAACAGGATTGTGATGATTTCTTGCATAGCTGGATATGAGACTTAATAGTTTAGGAGGACCTATGTTGAATTAATATCTCCCATGAGAAGAGTGGCATTTAATTTGACATTGCTAAAGTATATATACCAGGATGGAGTGTTCGCAGCTATTGGTGAAAGCTGCCACACGTGGACTGAATCATTAAAATGCCATTGTCCTTTTGTAACTGTGAGTTGGCTTGTAATGTGGAGTTCGAACTACAGCCTTGGAATTGCTTTCTTGAAAAATAGGTATTGTTGAATCACTGCAAATAGTTTTCTTTTTCCCAATGAGTCATTTTGAGTCTGTATTTTGTTTATCAAGCAACAAAACCAAGAATATGTAGTAAGAATAAATCTTTTCCTACATCAACAAATTCTTAGGAGGGCATGCCTTGTATTTCATCAGACATGAACCTTAACAATAGAACTGTATTTGTGTTGAACAGCTGCATTTGCAAAAAGCAGCTCTTGTACCTTTCAGTTCATAATGTAATCCCTTTTCTTCTGATTCTCCTTCAGGTGCCGTCAAGACAGACTCCAGCGCACTCAATTAAGATGAAAATGATGTGTACTGAGATGCTTTTCTGCCTGGTCACTGTTATTTTGAAGCAGCAAAAGAGGAGTGTTGCAGAGATCCTTGGTTGCTGATGCAAGACAGTATTCTTGATGAGGTACAAGAAAAGGAAATAAGAATAACAGCTGGTGTCTGAAATTGTAGTTGCAGAGATGGACAGAAGGTGAGATGCTGGGGCTGAAGACGGAGGATTCAAGACACATGAAACACCAGAGCTCTTGGGTGGCTGGAGGTGGAGATACGTGGCTTTTAATACACCTTGGAAAACGGACTCAGAAGGAACACCTGCAAAGTGATGTCTCTTCCAACATTGGTGTTCCTTTGCTAGTGAATTTATACACTTTATTCTGGTCATAACCTTTTGAATAGTTTTTCCTTAATATCTTTCCTTGTGGCTTTATCTTGCTTGTATAACTCTTGTTTATGCAGTCAGAATTTCCCTGCGTGCCTATGACTTGCTTCTTCCCTGATATGTTGTTTTTTACAGTAGAAAGCGTGTCGTCCTTACTGATACCTTAAGCAATTCAGTGATTGAGAAAAACAAAAGAACTTCTTTAACGTACAGATACTCTGCTGTTTGCATACCTTAAGTTGTTTTGAATCAGTTGAGCTGATTCATTTGATTGAATCAAGGGGTGCTGTTGGAATTTGTTGTGGTCAAAATGGTTGGACTGGTGTGGCTCGACAGCTGAGGGGGATTTGCTTCCTCAGTTAAGAAAACTGTATCAGACAGTGTGCTTCCAGGTACTCCATGTATTGTATAGTCAGTCTTCTGTACCTTTCATGGAGCAAAAGAGATGAGAAAAGCTGCTTCAGTGACTACAAAGTGCTCAGGAAGCTGTGGCTGACAAAGCTATTTCCACCTGACTTTTCATTACCTAGTTCTTCAAATTGATGACAGTCCAGTTGCCACGTGCTACTCAGAATGGCACTTCTTATTCTTGGCACTGCTTCACTGCAGATGTAGAACATCCTTAATCTGGGTTCTCTGTTCTTCTGATGGCTATGGAGGATAAAGTTAAGATCCTACAGTTCAAGTCTTTAAGTTTTTTTCGTGTACTCACTGCTGCAGTGTAATACTGCTGCCTTGAGACATGAAGAGAAATGTTAGCAAAAATCTGGGTCTTGTGGCCTCAGTTGCTGAAGTGTGGATCCAAGACATCTGTATTTGGTTTAATTTACTGGATTTTTAATTGATCACGATAACAGAACATGGGCAGGGTTGCCAAATATCAGCAGAGATGTACAAGAAGAGAAGAAAAAAACCTTTTTATGGAGTGCTTGCACTATGAGAACACTCATCCATGCAAGCTGTACATAAAATATTTCACTGGAGTGTTTTAGTGATAAGCAGTTGTTTGTCAGTAATTTTGTAGCCACTGAGGGAAGATTAACGAAAGATCTGTTGAATAAAAATAAGGGTTATAGTATTAGTGAAGACTTTCAAAGTTACTGAAGTGAAGAAAAATTCTTCTCTCCCCCGCAGAAAAACCTGTTCTGTGGCCAAGTCATTTGTACTAATAATCTGTTAAATAAACTGTGTCTGCAAAGGTTCAGAAAATTTTAGGTTTAGAAAAGCTTTAGAAAAATGTTTATAATCAGTTTCACCCTCTCTGATAGTGCTTTGGAAGACAGCTTGGCCTGTCATCTCGTTACAGCTTCTTCGATTTTATTATCAAAACGCTGTGGTAAATGTGATGGCTTTTTTCCTTTAGACACTTCCTTACAAGCACTTCAGCCACCACCAAGAAGGCTGGCGGTGCAGCAGTACCTGTATTCGGCAGTGAAGCACAGTTGTTCTTTAGCAGGCATTGGTTTTTTGATTCATATTGTGACTTCTTGCCAGAATCCTAGTAGATGGGCAGTCTTGTCCAGATATGAAAAAAATTAACCAACAGTAGGTGCTTTGTTTGTATTTCAGTTTATGTAGCATTAGAATGATTTCCTTCTGTTATGCACTTTTCTGAAGCTGCTGGAACTTCTATTGCTTCTGATGGGACTCAGTTCTGTATTTTCTCTCCGTGGTCTTTCACACATAGCGTTTTTCTGGTGTATTCTGTATTTAGTAGAACAACTGAGAACCACGAGCCTGATTGTGTTGATTGTTAATGATGATTTAGGAGCTTTATGCTGATGTTTGTGTAACACATGAAGTTGCTTTAAGACATCTTTGGAGAGGTTTTTTCATCGTAAGTTGAAATTTTTCAGCTTTACAATTGACATAATTAGGCTTTTCCTCACGGCCACATGAGGAAGAGGTAACGGAAAACTGTTCCTAAGGAAGCATGATTTAGTATCAATCAGATTAAATTCACTGTGCGAGTATTCCTTCCTTGCATGTTCTCAAACACCTCTTTCTAGTGCAGAATGAGCTGCTGAGTGGCAGTCTAGACTCAGGTTTGGGTCATGTTGTTACCAGCTTAGGAGTTGTTGTGTTGGACCAGTTGGAGACCAAGCCTTTGTGTAAGCTGAAGCTGTTTGACCTGCAGTCCTCTAACTGAAACTTGTTTCTGGGTTTGGTCTAAGTCCCTACTACTTCCCATGAGGCTTGTGGGAGTGTTTATATTCTAATTTATTATGTAGAGTTTGAAAGGAATGGTTTGAGAAAGCTTTATATAAAATAAGTTGCTAAGGGTTATAAAGATAAGAAGGATATATTTATCTTTGTATTATTCATTAAGCACTTTCTTTTTAGTTGGTGTCATTGACTTTTTCTGGCAGTTTAGGTTTATGTTTGCCTAATTTTTAAGCTGTTGCCATTCCTGATAGAAATTCCTTGGTTTTGTTGATTTTAAGGGAAGTAAAGAAAAAAAAAGGCAAGTGGTCATATCATAGGATTTTCCTGAAGTGCTACAAATTTTCTTAAGCAGATACTGCTTGTCTCTGCTCGTGTTCTTAAACAGAGCATGAAAAGCTGTTCAAGAAATGCTGGCTCTGCTTATCTTCAAATAAAGAGAATCCTGCTTGTTTCCCTTCTGAGAATTAAAAAAGGTTGAGGAGACTGAACATTCAAAAAAGTGATCAGATGAGCTGAATGAAAACAGAGCCATGGGCAGGGATTTGTTGCTGATGTAGATTGTCTTTACCCATTAGAATTTGTTGGGGTATTTCGAAGAATTGAAGCTTTTGTGAAAAGATCTTAAGCTGCTATTTTAGTAATTTCTCTTATCATAAGATAGACAATTTGGGGGGTGTGTGTAGGAGGGAAGGGATGGGTTCTGTCATTATTTAAGGGAGGGGTTAAACATTTAGATAAGAATCTTATCTAAGCATCACTACACTTCAGAAGTTGTTAGTCTGTTTTTATCGTGTATTCCTAACATAGGACTGTGAAGGATCTGGTGGGATTCAAGCCGTACTCCTCCTTTTCAAGGGTGATAAGGCAGGGTGGCCTGGTTTTTTTTTAAAGCTAAAATCTGAGCTGACTTTATGAGAAAGATGGAAACCCCCAGTAACTCGATCTTCTTTTTTGAAACTGGTCATGTGATGGTGTATACGAACAGATGTTCTCATTTCTTGTCTTCTCTTACTAAATCTTGCATCTTACCCAGTCTTGCATCATGTCTTAGATAATGAACTTCTTGGGACTTGCTTTGAGTACCCTCAAATAACACTCTTTCATTCTCGTTATGAGCCTTAGGTACTACAGTAGTGCAGATACTAAAATTACATGTTTCTATGATAATTGTACACCAAGCTATCCTGTAATTTTCCTTGTTAGTCTAGTAGTTTTCTTGCTTTTGCTCGTATGACTTTGAAGGCTAAATGATACTAAATCTCATTTAAGTAGCAGTGAAGCTTATTTACTACCTACCTGATACAGATAAACTACACTGGCACGCCAATGGCACCTCATGGTGTTTTCCTCTGCTGAGGTGGATATTCTACCAAAGTAGAGCTTGATAGTGCCAGGAGATGATGGCCTTTGAGAATAATGATGTCGTTGTCCCCCAAACATAAATGCTTAGGAAAAATGTTTGGAACTTTATCTCCCAAACTAGGAGTAGGTTATCGTTGTTGACTCTATTTCAGCTGACTATGGATAATGTTTCAGGTCATGGCCTGATGTGGTATTTTTGTTTGTTCTTATTCCTATAGACTCTGTGTTACAGACCGAAAGAGTTGTGATGAGGCTATTTAAGTCTACAATCTGTTTTCTAAGCAAAGGAGAAAATAGAGCTGCTCTTCATCACTCCGGTTTATCATGCTCTGTATTTTTACTGTTGGATTGACTTGGTAATTTAACACTTCTCAAAATTCAAAGTGCTAGAGTGTACTGTAGGGAGAATGTAATATAAATTTGTTCAGTTCTGCTTTAAAAAAAAAAAAATAAATCATTAAAGGCAACATCTTCCAGGCAGCTCAGATCAGCTCTGATCTTTAAGAGAATACTTCTGCAAGTCTGTAATTTCTGGTGTTAAGATGTTCCAAGCTGGTACAGCATTTCAGATGTCAGTGTTTGAATTGTAAATAATGCTTGGGACTGCTGGGCATGTTACTCGGGTACCTCCACAAACATACTCTGTAGCTGTGCACAGTGAAGTTCTTGGGGAAAAATGAAACTGTTGGCATAATCAAAATAGTTGCGTTAGCTAGTCAAATGGAGAGAAGTTCACCTGTTCTATTTTTGCCAGAGTACTTTTAAGTTAAAAAAGCAATAACCTCTGGAGATGTTTAAGACTTGCTGGATAAGGGTATGCAATCTGCAAGAAGCTAAACTCATGCTCTAGCATATTTAAATCTCAACAGCAGTTAAATGAGCACCAGGACTATGCCCAGACATGAAGTTCTCAAACTAATGAGTGCCTTAGCAGGCAAGTGGATTTTCTATTTGAGGCTGTTGTGTGTTTGAACTTCATAACATTTAATTCTTGCTATAACTGCAAACAGGAATGAAAACTCAGGTGTGAAATTAAATCATTATGGCACCATTATTTGAATATAGACGTGGGTTTAATATTTGGATGAGACAGATTGTTGGGTTTTCGTTTAAGGTGGGTAAGGTCTCCTGTTAGTGATTGAGAGAACTGGGGGCATTTTGAGTTGTGTGCAGTGGAATGGTAAAATGATGAAACTGGGGCTTGAAAGATGTGTTGCGAAAGTTAGCAGTTTGCTCTGGCATAATATTTGCCATCGGTGTAGGATTGAGATTAAACTGCCTGTCTCTTTAAGCTTTGAAGCACTGAGCTTTGTGTACCTGAAATATAAACTGACTAAAACTGTGCTATCCTGTGAACTACAGAAGTGCAAAGGAAAGCTATACTGGAGGCTTGTTTAGAAGTTAAATGATTGTCTGGAAAAATAATGGGAGGAGCAAGGAGGATTGTGCCTCCATGGATTTACACCAGTGAGAATTTAGACACTTATGATATACAAGTATGGGGACCAAACTTTCAAAACCTCTGAACTGCCACTTAATGCCAGGACAACACTGTGGCCTTTCTTTGAAGGGTTTTTTACTCTAGAGGCTGACATCTTCTTAAAAAATCAGTATGGAAACAAACTTCTAAACCAATCTTATTTTAGTGAGAGCTAATTGAGACTGGATTAAATAATTTGAAGGCTAAATAATGCTGAAATCATTGCTGTTTCTGTAGCGTTCTCTCTGTGAAAAAAGTTCTGTATTTCATTATTATAGATTGAGTGACGAACAATGAGTTGTAGAAGGGAGAAAACCCCATGACTAAAATATCTTGTACAAACAGTGGTTTAAGAGCTAGGGGAAAAAGATAAATAGATGCAGGGGCTTTAAACAGTTTTCCTAATTGCACTGCTAAGCACCGTTATTAATTAGCTGTTTTCTTGACATTGAACAACACAGCGATTTGAGTACATTTAACATTTGAGGTTTGTATTTCTATCAGGTGTAGATGAGTGTTCCATTCATGTTTGTCTGGTGTGCCTTAACAGAGCTGTGTTTTGTGTTGGATTTTTCTGAGCTGTTTGGCTCATTCTTTTGTCATCTTTTTTTGCAAGTAAAGCATGTGTTTTGGGGAATAGCAAAACTAAAAGCTTGAATTCTATTTCTTATAGGTTCAGGTGCAAGTCCATCCTAAACTTTCCTCTACTGAAGATGCATTACAGTATGTGGAGGAGTTAATTCTCCAATTGTTAAATATGTTGTGTCAAGCCCAACCAAGAAGTTTTCTGGATGTAGAGGTATAGAGAATAATTTTTACAAATCTGTAATAATTTGAACTGTTACATGAAAAGTTAATATATTAATCATTTCACAATGTAAAAAGTGAAACAGTGATTATGTATCTTTATGTAGCAGAACCTTCCTCATAAAGCCTTCTGAGTTACCTAATAGCTGATTTACCTATCAATTGAATTTGTTGTTCAATGCACAGTAAAACTATCTCTGAACTGTAGTACTGTATAAGAGATGGTGAGTGTAACTTGTGTACATAAAGCTGACTGTTTCCTTTCAAAATATCTTTTTTTCCCCACTGATATTGCATGCAAACTATAGCTGCTTAGTCTGAGGCTCTGTGCTGCTTTCTCAGCGTGGTGATTTAGGCTGTTATACCCCCTGCTGTCCCGGAAATTTGAACTTTCTCAGAATGAGTTGAGGAACACTTTCCTCTATATAGAAACCTCTTCTCTTACAGTTGCCTTTTCAAAGATCTACAAACTCTGTTGCTCAGAAAAGCAGCTTAATGTTTGAGAAGAGGGCTTGATCTGAGAAGAGTTTCCCTGTCTGAGAAATGAGAAACAAATTAGATAAGCTAAATGAGTTAAGCTTCTAAGCCCATTAATATCTTGGTAGCCCTTTGTGCTTAACCATGATTTGAAGACCTCAGTGCCAGGCTACAGAGTCTGTGTGCAGTGTGCCTGTTGGTTTCCAGTACTTGGGGGCTGTGCCTGTGCCGGGTTAGGTAACAAAACAAGATGCAACTTCCTCATGTTCTGAAGAAAGTGGACTAATGGGGGGGGGGGGGGGGGGGGAACAAAAAACAAAAAAAACCAAACAAACAAAAAAAACCCCTCCAAACACTCAAAAAAACCACCAACCCAAAACAAAACCCAAAAAAACCCCACAAAACCAACCAACAAACAAACAAAAAATGAAAACCCCTTTAAAAAAAAATGTAGCTGTCTCTGAACTCAAGATTAATGGATTTCATCCTTCCTCTTCTCTTTTTAACACTGACACCTCTAATGGTGTTCCAGTGTCCCCTTTAATGGCTGGCCTGTTTTGCAACATCATTCTGGTCTGGCAGCTCAAGAGACAAGAGGTTTGTGGAAGATTTAATACTGTGTTTTAAACAATGCTAACAGAAAACTTGACACACAGTGTTGTATTATGAGTCTTATGGCTGTGAAGTCAGGATGAGAAATGCAAGAATTAGTGATGATCAAGCAACCTCAATTTACCCCCTTTGTGTCTAAGCATAATGATGCTGTCTTTAATTATATGGTCATACACATTTATTTTTCCCCCAGGGCACCTTCAGTGTTCAATCAGCAGGCTGTGGACTATGTTAGGGGAGTGAACTGGTATTAGACAGTGAATTAGACTTTTTTTTTTGGTAGGACCTCTGCTTTCCTTTTGCAGAAGTGTTACGATGAGGGGAGAAAAAGAAAAGCCTGTACTTTGGAAAGTTGGGTGCCACCTTTATAGAATTGTATTCTGTCCCAGTTTTTTGTCAGAAAGTTTGTTTGTGTACTTTGTCCTGTACCAGCTCTTTGTAAGTGGTCATTAACTTCGTCTTCCTCATTTCATGGTTGCTTAAACGGTGGTCATATTTACGTAAGTGAGCACTTGCAACCGAAACAGTCAGTGGGAACTGTGGTCTGAAAAAATAAAACGTGAAGTTATCTGAGAAATTAGATTTCTGGCATCTCCGAACACCAGGGCTAGCAAAAACGGTGAAACTTTTGAACCTCCAGAGACCTGCGTGTGAGTTCCAGAAGGAGAGTTGTTCAATGCATGGGAGAGTGTAGGTGTCCTCAGGCACCCTGACTGCTGGAAGGAGTAAATAAACTGGGCCATATAGGGTCCAACTGTAGACTATGAAACTGTTTTAAAATATGTGGGTGCTGTTGGACATTCTCTTTTCCTACTATGTTCATTGCCATCATTAGAGCAGTTTGCACATATGCAATCTGGACCATGTGCTGATCAGTAAAGGTGAAACAGAAAACTCATATCACCTCGTTCAGTGACCCTTCTGTACAGGGAATAAAGTACTAGTATAAAACATAGTCATGTATATAAATGTTGAATTACCAGGCATGTGCACAAGGGGAGAAAATTGTGCCTGCAACAGCAGCTTAATTCTGGCATTTCTCAAATTTTGAGCACTAGATTATTCTATGATAATCTGATGCAGCCTTATGAATGTCATGAGCAGTATGTACCAAAATGGTATTTATGCGTGTTGTGCAAGCTTTTGTAGGTGAAATACTAACATGAGCAAACATTGCTTGTTAAGTAATGGAAAGCGATTTGATAATGTGGTAATATTGCTAAGCTCATTCAGATTGTGCATTTACCCTATTGTCCTCGTTTGTTTTTTTAAGGATCGTGTTCAAAAAAGTTTTCCCCATCCTATTGATAAGTGGGCAATAGCTGATGCCCAGTCTGCTATTGAGAAGAGGAAACGAAGAAATCCGTTATCTCTCCCAGTAGAAAAAATCCATCCCTTACTAAAGGTAAGCAGTGATGTAATCTTGCTTTTACAATGCAATTAGAAGTTGACACTTCTAATGTAATGTCTGTATGCTGCCTGAAATGTAAACAAAAAGGAATAAGAATATCTGTGTGTTTGTTACATAGTTTTAAGTGTTCCAGTTTAATTAATTGCACATATTTCTTTTTCACTTTAAAGTTAGTTAATTCTCTGTTGGACAAACAAAGCCACGAACTCCTTTGCTATGAATTTGATTGTTCTTGTTTCATTTTGCATGACTAAGAAAACACTCAAGAAACTTCTGGAAATAGCCCTAAATGTTTAAGTGAGGGTTTTGGGACAGTTATTTGGCTGTTGTTACTTCCACAGCTAATAGAGCAGCATCTACAGTGATACTGTTTCTTCTGTAGGCCTACAGACTACTGTGTTTCTATTACTAAAATAGAGTGTGGGTATGTGATGAATGTTTATTGAGTAGGGTCTTAAACTTACACACCATAAGTTACAACTAAAACCAGTATTTCATCAACAGTTTAACACTGGAAAGTTTGTTTTGTTGTTTTGTTGGTTTTTTGTGTTTTTCCTTTCAGGAAGTTCTAGGCTACAAAATTGACCACCAGGTGTCTGTATACATAGTGGCAGTATTAGAATACATTTCTGCAGACATCTTAAAATTGGTTGGGAATTATGTGCGGAATATAAGACATTATGAGATTACAAAACAAGATATTAAAGTGGCAATGTGTGCTGATAAGGTAAGCCTAACTCTTGTTTCTCATTTTAACAGAAGTTTTAGTTAAGGAATAGACATTGTTCTGTCAAAACTTATTGAGTACGTGGAGTGTTGTACCTTTGAAAGGAGAAATTACTGCAATAAAATATGGTTCCAGTCTGGTAGCTTTGCTATATTACAGCTAACTGAGCTTACAGAGCTGTTGCTTGTGCTTATTAACAGTTAAGTCTCTCTTCCTTTTGATATCAGTTGCCTAATCTCAGCAATGTGTGAATGCTTTAAAAATTATTTTGATGCAGCACTAACTAACTTAGAACTATAACGTTCCTAAATTGTTATAGTGGAGCCTGATTTTGTAGCTTGAAAAAAGAAGGCTGAAATTAAGCTTGGGTGTTCTCCCACAATAGATAAGACTGTATTGCATGTAAAAAGTAGTGTTTCAATGGTCCAGCATTTTAAAACAAAAAACCCACCTGCATTAGCATCTCAGCCTAATCCTCCTTAGTGGTCTGTGTTTTTATCTGCAGTTAGTAGCTTCAGAAGATTGATTAGGTTCAGACAGGAATCACCTTTCTTCTTAGCAGTGATAGAGGAAGGTCTCCTGTCTGTCTTTCAGGTGCCTTTGCACTCTAGCTTCTGTGGCCACCTCATTAGCATCTCAAGTTTTCCATTGTTTAACTGCAAGCTTTGTTTTTTAATCCTTTAAGGAATGGGACTTAATCTCTAATCTTGCTGAAATCTAGGGATTTTCAGATTTATCAGCTCTTCTCAGTATTTTGTCAGGGCCTATGTTAAACAATATTGCTGGTTGGGATTGTCTCTGTGTTTCAATGAATGTCTTTGTCTCATTTCTGCTTGCCTTTTTTTCCATCCTACTTTCTTCACCTTTGTTTACTCTCTCATAAGATATCTTGTGAGGTCTTGAAGAGTCAAGTACTTCTCAGTCAGGACAGTAGTCTTAGTCACTTTTGCTTTTGGGCATATCTGCCTGGGTCATTAGGGCAGGGTTTGAAGGTGTATGTTTGAATACTTATCATAGAATAATAACAGGAACAAGTGCTGTTGCTGGATGCTTCTTTATCCTAGGAAAGGTGGTGAACAGAAGACATGATGAAGCTGATTTAGGAGCTTCCATTACATTACATTGGAGGAACTCTTTGTGTACACAGAAGAAGCTTTTGAAAGGCTCTAAAGCAGGCCTGATGGCTTACTGCCTCAGCAGAACAAGCCATTGAAAGGTGCTCCCAAGGCATTTTCTTCCCAGTTGCATCAAGAAATTTCATAATATATTATGTTCATACCCATAACGTGTTCTGCTTGATTTTATTTTTTGAAACAAAACAACCGGAACAGTTTCTTTGCCCTGTGTGCCATTTTTTTCTCAAGCACTTTCACACTTGTTTTTGTACCATACATCCATCTGGAAAATTTTGCCTTGTCTGCAAAAAACAAACTCCATTAAAATGCAAGCTGTTTTTCTTCTGCTATGTGCTCGTGCTTCTGATTGCTCTTAATTCAACATCTGGAGTACAGTTACTTTAATTTGTTTCTTTAGATTTCATGGTAGTGAGATACGCACCTCATGAATACATCCTGGAATCTTTTAGCTCAAGTATGTGCTAGAACTGCATTTGTGAAGGAAACTTACAAATGTTGGGGCCTTCTTGAATACCTGCATTATTCCATGTGATTTCCTACAGTAGTGACCCTATAATGTCCCATTCCCCAGAACTAGTTAGGATTCTCCTTTAAAACCTGAGTTCCATGTACCTTCAGCTGGCTTTGAAAGACAAATCACCTTCTGTTCTTAGAGCTTCAGAAGTCAGTCTTAATGCAAAATGTCCATTGTTCTGCTTTCAGAGAAGTTTAAGACCAGGGTGTGTAGCAGGGACTTTTGACTCACTAGGAGAAAGACCCTGCTGTGTGCCCATTTCCCTCCTTACTAGACCTGTATATTTTTAAGGAGTGTTAGGATAAGACTTGGGTGAAGAATGACTGCTCTAGGTAGGTGTGTTTCTTCCAATATGCAAGTCTGATGAACCTACCAGACCATCTCTTGAACTTAGAGATCCCCAGGTGTATTCTCTTGCAGGATAGTTGATTTGTCTAATATCAGTAGTCAACACCTTGGTTAACTGACATGTCTTCTGGAGAAGTGCATGTAACATGCTTTAAAGAAAGAAAACTTTTACTGTAAATACCAGGGTAAATGTCATGTTTGTTGTGGCTTGTTCAGAAGTTTAATTCTTGATCTCCAGTTTTATAATTATTTTGAAAAATACTTTCTCATTCTGTTTTTTGCCACTTGAAAAACTCTAGTTTGTTTAATGTGTTAGCCTTCCCTCCTCTGGTTCTCAGAGGAGTATTTACAGCTTTGATCCTGCAGTCTTTTCAGTGATTGACAGCAGTCATGTCAGTCTCTGCAGTACCAGGCCTAGGTTGCCATGGCTTCACCTCCGTCTGTTTGGAAGGGAGGCTGGCAAGCAGCACTTAAGTTCTCATTTATTTTGAAGTTCACATGTATTGTTTGATACACTTCATGACTTCCTGGGAGGGGTGTAGGTCTAGGCAGCATATTTGTTTATAAATACTCTCTCATCTGTCTATCCCAGGACAAAGTCATCTTGTATGTTGAACTGTGTCTTACACTGGCTTGTTGTAAAGATTTGTTACATCACTGTAGATTGTTTGTGGACCCTGTTTACATTCTTGTTCTGCTGAAGATACTTCAAATTAGGATGCCTTTTACTAATTTGCAGTCAGCTTATTTAGTTTACCTTAAAGATGTTCTTTGAGTATCATGGGAACAACCCAAAGTGTGATTTCTGTTTGCCACTTGCTAAGTCGTTGTAATGATTCCTGGCTCAGATACCATGTTTGGAAGAAGTGTTCAGTGATCCACTTTTCTTTAAGTTCAAATTATTAATTACTTGTGTTTGGTAAGCCTTGCTCAGGTGTGAATTGGGACCTCTGGTAGTCAAAGTTTTTAGAGGTCCTGTTGTCTATATAGTTCTGCAATGTGACTGCCACCTTTTCTGAAGCTGGTGCCCTTCCTCGAGGGTCTGTTTTAACAAGAGAACGCAGGAGTTAAGGACAGAAACCAGGCCATGTACACTGTATGGGCAGGCCAGTATTCATCACAGAGAGATTACACATCATTTGTGACTTCCTGTGAAAGCTAAAGCTGAAAAGCCAAAATGCACATACTTTTTGACTGCAGATAATATAGTATCTTCATAAATTTAGATTATGCATGGCTAATTCAGAGTAACAAAATACAGCTAAATGCTAAATGTGTCTGTATACTTCATAGACATCTTAAAATTGTAATTGATTCTAGGACTGCATTCTTGGAGAGATGCCTGGATTGGTATAAATGACTGGGAATTCTTCAGAAATTGCCACTGCGAGTAATGACTTGCAAATTCATGGCAATGAAAATTGCTTTTGTAATGCTCAGCCAGTTGCAGAATGATAATACATAAATCTTACTGCTGATCAGTCTGATTTCTTGGGAATAATAGATTTCCTTTACTGGTAACTTACTGGTAGATCTTGAAAAGAAATTGTTCTCAGTTTGTGGATTTCCCCCTTTTTGCTGCCTAGGTATTAATGGATATGTTCCATCAAGATGTAGAAGATTTAAGTGCACTAACTTTATCTGATGAGGAACCCTCCACCTCAGGGGAGCAAACCTATTATGACCTAGTGAAGTCATTTATGGCAGAAGTTCGACAATATATAAGGGAACTAAATCTCATTATCAGAGTTTTTAGAGAGCCATATGCCTCCAATTCCAAACTATTTTCATCTCATGTAAGTATTGTACAAACCACAAACAAAAAAAACCCCTACTATAATATCTATAAATCTAGATGAACACTTTTAGAACTTAATCATTGTCCAGTTTAACATATCAATAGTAGAGGAATCACTTGTCTCGAGTTCTGAAATGGAAATAGTAAAGGAGCGAGGAGCACTTGTGGGGAAACACTGGTTTTGTAGAACTGTGGAAGAAACCACCCAATTTACTGTATTCACTTGCAGGCCTGTGATTTAAGATTCGTCACTGTTGTTCTTTGCCATGTTGAATCATAGTAAATTTTAATATATTTGTACCTATATAGTCATTATTTTTAAAATAAATTTTATGGTCCTTTATAAATTATACAGAAAGTATATAATAAAATATATTATGAAATCATGTTCTATTTGAGGAAGTGCTTGACTTTCATATCATAACAGAGTAGCTTTGCACATAACATTCTTCCTCTTAAAAATTGTGTCCAATTCCTTGTTGAATTTTGTCTGGTTCTATTGCTTTTTGCAGGATGTGGAAAATATATTTAGTCGTATATCGGACATTCATGAACTTAGTGTGAAGTTATTGGGTCATATAGAAGACACTGTTGAAATGACAGATGAAGGTAGTCCTCATCCACTAGTAGGCAGCTGTTTTGAAGACATGGCAGAGGTAAGAAAATACTTGGGGGTTTTTTTGCTAGTCATACATATTTTAATGACTTGCACGTAGATGCTAAGTGCATCTCTGTTCTAGCTGCCTTTGTTTAGGTTGAGATCTCTTCTTCCAGCCTCACCGTGATGAACAGACTACCCATTTTTGAGAGTGCTTTTACCTTTTTAGTCTCTAAACCTCAGTTTTCATAGGGCTGTTTAAACTTTAGAGAGCACGGGGGGGGAAAAAACCCCACCTGTGACTAGACTTCAGCAGAAATGGAGGTGTCCTGTAAATTGGCTGTAGATCAGGATTGCTGTGGAAAGACAAAGTGGAACATGGGCTTCTTTGCCAACAGGCTTGCTAAGCTGGTGAGGAAGGCTTTTGAACTTGGCTTGTTAGTGGATGGAGACCAAAGCTTGCAGATGTCATTGAAGAGTTGACAGGAGAAGGGGACAGGCATAATGGAAAGCATGACAACAAAGGGTCTTGCACCTTCCTACTGAGAAGGTGGGATGACCAAAGGCTCATCTGAAGTGTCTTGTTTTTCCCCAGGGTGCTCATGTACAGATAAGATGATCTGGGAGTCTGTGCACAGTTGCAGAGCTGTCATGTGACTGGAATTAGCGACATGGCAGGAAGGGTTGCATGATGGAGGGCTGTATGAATGAATACAGTCACTCAGGAAGGACATCCTGAGGCCAGGATGCTTAACAAAGATGAGCTCAAATACATGGAGCTCTGTTACGGAATGAATGATGAGCTGGTTGCATGCTTAAGGATCAGGATCACCTGAGGAGGCCACCAAAGAGCGTGTTGTGGTCAAGCTTCTACTGCAAAGACTGTACGATTGACAAGTGGTCAAAACCTATAAACAAGTAGGAGTCATCTCCTTATCACAGGCCCTGGTTCTCTTGGGATATCTGCTGGTTGGACAGCTACTGTGGCTCAAGTAATCCACAGAATTTCTGGAGGGCACTGGGGACAGTTTTTTGTGGCACATGCTGATGGGCCAACTGAGAAAGGTGCTGCACTTGACCTCTTTCTCATGAACAAGGAAGAACTGGCAGGAGCATCATAGCTAATGGCAGGCTTGGCCACAGGTGGTAGAGATGGTAGACTTTACGGTTCTGACAAAAGTGTGGGAGATAAGCAGACTGAAGACCCTGGGCTTTGGGAGAATAGACTTAGCTTGTTCAGAGAATTGGGAGGCAGGATCACATTGGTAGCTGCCTTGAGGGTAGAAAGGGCTTAGAGCTGGTTTATTTTCAAGGGCAGTGTGTTCAAAGCACAAGGAACATGCATTCCCAGTCCCTAAGAAAAAGGCAGGGACAAGTGCAGTCTGGAGTTTCCTGTTTAACCAAACTCAGGCCCCTCACTACGAGAAAGACACTGAGGTGCTGGAGCAAGTCCAAAGAGCAATGAATCTGGTGAAGGGTCTAGAGAATAAGTCCTGTGAGGAGCAGCTGAGGGAACTGGGGTTGTTTAGTCTGGAGAAAAGGAGGCTGAGGGGACACCTTATTCCTCTCTACTACTGCCTGAAAGGAGGTTGTAACAAGGTTGGTGTTGGCCTCTTTTCCCAAGTAACAAGTGATAGGATGAGAGGAAACAGCCTCAAGTTGTGCCAGGGGAGGTTTAAATTGGATATTAGGAAAATTTTTTTCACCGAAAGGGTTATCAAGCACTGGAACAGGCTGCCCAGGGAAGTGGTTGAGTCACCATCCTTGGATGTATTTAAAAAAGATGTAGACGTGGTGCTTGGGGGCATGGTTTAGTGATGGACATGGTAGTTTATGGTTGGACTTGATGATCTTAAGGGTCTCTTCCCACCTGAATGATTCTGTTTCAAAAAGAAACACAGGCTTCACAGGAGGAATGTAGAAGCATTGTCTAGACAGGTGGAAATGGTATTAAGAGGGCTGCAGCTCAGCTGGAGTTAAACTTGGTGAGGAATGTGAAGTAAAGCAAGAAGGGTTTGTATAGGTAAAATAGCATGAAAAAGAAGATGGTAGAAAACACAGTATCTTTCTCATGGGCTGAGAGACCCTGTGCTGGAGATCATGGAATAGACTGAAGTACTCAGGTCTCCTTTGCTTGGTCTTTACTGGCAAGATGTGCTTCTAGGTTTCCCAGTTAGGCCTGCTACCAAAGATTGAGGGAGAGGGGTGAAAGTCGAAGATCAAGGTAGGGGCTATTGATCTAAGATGGATATATGCAAGTCTATGGGGCAGGACAGGATGCTGAGGCAGCTGGCTAATGTCATTGCAAGGCCACTGTCTAGATTTCTTGAAATTTAGTCGTGAGTTTTGGGGGTCTCCAGTGACTGGAGATGAAGTGTTATGCCCAATCTCAAAAAGGCTGATGAGGAGGTTCCTGGAAACTGGAAGCTGGTCAGCCTCTCCTCAGTCCCTGAGAAGATTAGCAAATCTTTCTGGAATTCACATCCAGCCATGTGAAGGACTAGAAGGTGATTGGCAACAGCCAGTGGAGATTTCCAAAGGACAAACCGTACCTGACCAACTTGACTGCTTTCTAAGAGGAGATGGCTGGCCCCATGGGCAATGGGAAGACCAGTTAATATCCCATATCTGAACTTAAGCGAGGCCTTCAGCACAGTCTCTCATACTGTCATTATAGTTGGCTTGTTGAGATATAGGCTAGTCAGTTGAATTATAGAGTGAGTGGGAAATTGGCTAGGCTGGCAGGCTTGAAGGACTGTCATCAGCAATACAAAGTCCATCTGGTGGTCAATGATTAGTGGCATTCCTTAGGGTTTGATACTGGGTCTGATACTATTTAATGTCTGCATTAGTGTTGTGGGAGGAGGTCTGCCTCATCAGGTTGGTAGATGATGCCAGATTGTCAGGGAACACGCAGGAGGACAGGGCTACTTCTCGGGGGACCTGACAGGCTGGAGAAATGGACCTACAGGAACCTCATGGAGCTGAGTAAAGGCAGACACGAAGTTCTGCACCTGGGACCAAACAATGCCATGCAGTGGTCCAGCTGCCTGGCTGAGGAGCAGTACTGCTCAGCAGGGCTTGGAGATCCTTAGGAATTGGCAGTGAAGGCTAACTGCCTACTGAGTTATATTAGGAAAAGTATAGCCGGCAGGTTGAGGGATCACTTCTGTGTAGCACTTGAGACCACATCTGGCATACCATGTCCAGATTTGGTTTTCCTAGTACAAGATATGCTTATACATGAGGGTTGCCATCATGATTCAGGAGTTGAGGCCCATGATGTACAGAGAAGGTTAAGAGCGCTTGGTTTATTTAGTCTTAAAAAGAGAAGTCTGAGGAAGGAGAAATTATTACTCTCTTCAGTTACCTGAAGGGAAAGTGTAGAAAAGACTGAGACAGCCTTTTATTGGGGGCTCACAGTAGAGAACTGTGAGGTGAGATGAGAGAGTGCATGTGAATTGTAAAAAGAGTAGTCCTGGTTAGATATTTGGGGGAAAAATCAGTAACAAGAACAACTGAACGTTGGAATAGGCTGCCCAGAGAGGGTTTGGTGCCTCCCTTCTTGTACTCAGAACTCAACTGGATAAGACCCTGAGCAACCTCAGCTAGATTTGACACTGGATCTGGCTTTGGCCCTGAGGTAGGCCCTGCTTTGAACAGGGAATTGGACCTGCTGACTTGCAGAGATCTCTTTGACTTGCAGAGAACTACTCCATGAGTCTGTGCATGTAAAAGTATTGATTCTTTTCTATAGGTGTTTTGGAAAAAGTGTGCAGAAAAGTCTCTCCTATGTACTGTATGTATTTTCTTTAAGAAATATGAAGTGTAGCTATTAAATCAGTTTCATAAAATTATTCTGTATTTCTTCTTAGGAACTAGCATTTGATCCATATGAATCATATGCACAAGATATTTTGCGGCCTGGTTTTCATGATCATTTTCTAAGTCAATTATCAAAGCCAGGAGCAGCATTTTATTTACAGGTAACTTTCCTTTAAGTAAACCATATTATTGATATTACTATTTTAATTACACTATATTGTTGCTTCAATACATTTATTGTTTTAAGACTGAAACTTATTTTGTTTTTAGTCAATAGGTGAAGGCTTTAAAGAAGCTGTTCAGTATGTTCTACCCCGGCTGCTCCTTGCCCCTGTTTACCACTGTCTTCATTATTTTGAACTGCTAAAAGTAAGACCGTTGTGCCAATCTGATGGTTTTTTCATAATTCTCAGTGTTGGATATCAGAGCTTTGTGTGCTCAGTTAGGCATAAAACCTTTTACTAGAATGTGAATAATAAAACTGCTATGATGAAAAAAGCAGGTTATATGCTTTGGTGTGTGCTATAACTAACTGAATATGAGCTTGTATTTTCATGGAAGTTTTACAGCAGCTAATGATTTCTGTTGAATAATCAAGTTACTATTAATTTAGAGAGCAGTAGAGATCTAGGTACTCATATTCTGTGAATGATTATTTCAACAGTGGTAAGAGATAATGGCAAATGGCTGTATTACAGAAAATGTCCAAGGCTTTCTCAAGTTGTTTGTAAATTTAAAATCACAGCAAGATTTCCCTTCAGACTTCATTTTATTTTCATAAAAGCTGCAGTGTTATTGCAGTGCATATCCCATGGCTGTAAAGGTGACATCCTTCAAAGGGAAGGCTTGGTTGATATATACACTTCTTGCACTTTTTGTAATGAGACCTCACATGGGTAGGGTAACAGTAAAGACTATGTAACATACACATGTAAAGAAAATAGCAACAATGTTTTTTCTGGGGCATTTATCAGTTAGCATTGAATAATAATCTTTAAGGGGTGTAGAGCATTTTGAGGAAAACTTTGAAGTAGAATCTTCACTTGGACTTAATGGAAACTCATAAGGGATACAGTATTCCAAATTTCATTACTTGGGGAAATTTTGATCAGAAATAAAAAAAAAAAAATAAATCTCTGCCCTTTTGAAGAAATCTGGGTGTGTTTTTCTTGAATGTTTGTTTGGTTGTCTTGGGATAACCAAGTAGTTGGGTCATCTTCGAGTCTAAGTGTCTACAGTTTTAACACCATTTTTACTGATTTAGATCTACACATACAGCTTTGGCACATAGCTCATCTTGTATAACATGCTTTTTTGAATTTTGGAACATATGCTTGATCTGTTTGTCTAGCTTATGGGTTTGATCTGACTTTTCAGACATCTTTAACATTAAGCATTTCCTTTCTTGACAGTCCCTTGGAAGGGAGGTGTGATACAGCTTGTATGCATTTTGTATGATAAAGACCTGCACAGACATAAGGTTTCCCTTCTCATGTTTTTATCATGCAGTACCTAGTGGCTTTGCATACTTCCATGTGAACATGGTATTGACTTACGTGATAGACAAAGCATGAAGGATTAACGTGGTCTGACACACAGGCATCCTGTGTTGCTTCTTGCCGTTGGTAATTTTAGTGGGGAAAGAGGGCATGTGTGCTTACAGAAATAAGGAGCGGCTCATGTTCGCCTTTTGTAGGGCGAACTGGAGTCTAAGCTAAGCCCACCTCCAGAAGGTTATCAGTCTTTTTGCAACTCTTGACCTATACTTTGTGTGAAATTTTTGTCTTTTTTTCATTTGTGTTCTACACACATGCACCCTCCACCCTGTGTAAATCTGATACTGGATTTTGTTCTATATATGATAACCTTCCAGGTTTTCTTTCCACTGTGTTGCTCATCTCACATTTTAGTGAGACACCTGTTGCTGTGATCTGTCAAATGTGATACGTGTAATAGGCAGTGATGGATAATAGGAGCACATAAGAGAGAGATATTAGCTCTCATGGCAATAGCTTCATCTGTCAGTTAGTACATATGTGTGCATACAGCATATGAATCCCTCCCTCAAGTAGTCTCTGCTGGCAATAACATTTTCTTTCTTAAAGCTGGAATCTGTATGAAGATTCCAGATAGGTTATACTTAAAAATGGCCTGAAGGAAGGGTATTTGCTATGGAAGGGTATTAGTGGAATTATTTATATTATAATTATATTTATAATTATAATCCTGACAATTTCAATGATGCAAGGTTGTATTGAATTCTTTCGTATGGTAAGAGACCTGATTTTGTGCTTGCTGGCATATCTATGAATAATCTAGTTGAAAATGCTACGGAAATGGATCTCTTAGTATGAAGAGTCAAAAAGTTGGCAAAGTAGTATGTGGAGAAACCATTTTATTTCTGTTGAATATAGATATACTTAAGGATAAAGTGGTTAGCATTTTTCTTTGAGCTGTGTTGTATAATCTTGCATATACTTAGAAGTTACCATTTTAAAATGCATCTCAAAATTACCTTCTAACTATGCGGACTACAAAAGAAGTCAATTTCTATCTACTGATGGTTATCCTATTTAGAAACTAAAGCCCTCCTGAAGTTTGGCAGGGCACCAGGACTGCACAAATACATATCCTATTTTTAGCTGAAGCTCCTTGCTGTAACTTTGTTGGAAAATTAGCATATGACTAAGGGCTGTGTTTTCCTTCGACCAACCTGAAAGTCCCCCGAGCTTTTATATAAGAAACTAACTATATAAAATAGAAGGTTCATATGAGATGGTGCTTTTCTGCAAATTTGCAGATAACATGAATGGGCTTTTCTAAATGTTGACTCTTAAGTGAAAGGTAGGGTGATACAAATAGTGCAGTTATATATGACCTGCAGTTATTGAAGAAAGAAATTTACAAGACTTTTAAATTCAATTGGGCACTGTTTCAGATGCTGTAAATTTGTGTGTATGTGTGATACTCTTCCCTTTCTTTGGGTAAATAGATTACTTTCAATTTCCTTTTTTTTTTCCAAGTAGGAGTGGCTCAAAGCATTATTAACTTCACTTAGATAAAATAATACATTCTGGAAAACAGGAGAGCTAGACAGTTTGGGGGTTTTTTTTAATTTTTTTTTAAACCAAGTGCAGACTTGGCTCCCATGACTTACAGAAACTTCTTGTCTCTTATTTGCAAATATTTTTTAGTTGGAATTCTACCTATAATGATCTTAAATTCTCAGGTTACTTTCATTTCATAACAGAATCTAGTGTGTTGTATTTATTTTTTCAACCTTTGTTCTTAGATGATAAGTAACTTGGCAGTCTTTACTGACTGGCAATTCAGCTCAAGTAGAAATACTCCTCAATTAAACTTTTTTGTCTTCCTCTTTCATTATGCTAATGTAACTTCAGAAAAAATATCTGGTTTGTCAAGGTGTTCCAAGATAAGAAACCACTCTTATACCAACCTGATGGTATTAAATTTGTTACATGTTCTTGGAGAAGGCACAGGGTGGTGAAATGCTAGTAGTTTAGGACTAAAGTATGTTTAGGTTGATCACGTAAATCTCTTGCTGTGTGTTGTGCTGGGCAACACATCCCAAACTATTTTGGGCTTTGACTTCACTTTGGTTCTCAGCCTTGTTTCAGCCAGGGTCATGATCCAGAGTGTAACAAATTTGATGAAGTTGGTTTGTGATTCCATCTGTAACTGGTGTAACCCAGCCCAGGGTGGAGAATCACTGAGTCTTAATTAGTTCAACTTCGGCAGTTTGCAAAGTTTACATCTGCAATTATAGATCATTGTCTCAAAACATTGTGTTGCTTGTATTCTGTACAGGCACTGTAATTAACAGGTTGTCTTGCTTTACTCGATTCTTAAAGTCTCTTTCAATTAATATTAAAAACAGAAAAATCACAGATTCAGACAAGCTGTGAATTATTTTAAAGTATTTACTTAATGTGAACAAAGGATTTTACTTTCCGAAATCACTTTGTCTGTTGTGCTTCTTTCCAAACACAGTAACTTGTATGTACCATACAGTTTTGAAATAAAAGTAAAAGCAGAAGTATTACTGTTTTACATGTATTTGTATATGTAACTGCAGATGAGGATGACTTTTTAATCTGATGGAGATAATGTGCAATTTTATGTCTCTGTGACAGATGAAAGCCTATCTGCTGGAGGAAATGTAGCTTGACCAAACTGTTGCTAGTGTGTGATAAGGACTGCAAAGCCTATTTGAGTGTTTCTTAGGAGAAAAAGCTGGGGTGCTGTAAAAATTGGTCTCAAGTCTAAGAAATTTCCTAGAATGTGACAGTAGGTGGAAAATTTAAGCAACTTCTTCATATGGTTAAGCTATGAAGACTTATATTACAACTGCGGTGTTGTAAAGGTACAGAATTGTGCCTTATGGTAGAAGTTGGAGGTGATACAGCCACATAAATGAGGTTCCATATTTCTTTCTTGCTTGTGTGGTTTCATTGACAACATTTCTCTTGCTTTTCTCCTTTAAATGCTAGTGGGTTTATGCTTTAAGTCAGCTGTGTGTTTGGCAGCCAAAGGGAAGATGATAGGGGAAAATAAAAATTTGTCACGTGTGTGTGTGCACTTTTTCCACAGACTTGGTTATTAATCTGATTAGGCTCTCTGAGGTTACTCGTTAATGGAAAAGGTTACTCAGAATCCATTTAAATTTTTCATTCTAGCTGCGGTACTCGTTGATGGATTTCCTGTGTGTTTGTATCAGATACATATATGCACATGTGCATCACTTAATTTGTCAGACTTATGTCATCTGTCATGGAGTTGAGATGGGGCTGTATGTTCTGTTGTATAGGTTATTATCTTTTTACACAGGGTGTATCTGGGCTTTTGAGAACCAGATGTCTCTTTCCAGGGAATTTTCTAATGAGAAGTAATTACCTTGGAGAATTTTTTTCCATCATCCCACTAAAATGTTTTGTTTTTCTGCAAAAGCTGGAAAAAATCTAACAAAACTGAAAGTAAAAATTTTCCTCTTCCACTTTGCTTACAGACAGACCTCAGTGACACTTGAGCTGGGTTATTGTCAATCTGCTGCCAGAGCAACAAACGCTGTACTTTGATCCCTTGAAGCAGGGAGTAGGATGGCACAGGGCCAGACTCTTCTTACCTAGATGATGCCCTCTTTGGGATAGTCAAATGAAGCACTAACTGAACTCTGACTTTTGAGTTCACTTCTGTGTTTAACTGTTGGGTTCCAGAGTCCTGTTTTCTGATGCATTTTCTAGGAATACCTGCAGCGTAAATTCTACCTGGTACTGTGGGAATTAGGAGAGCTGTACTGGGGCAGACTGTTCTGTGGGGCTGGTGATCTGTTCCTGGTTTTCAGTGACTGCTGCTAATGATGGTAGATAGCTCTTTAGTGTACATGGCAGCAGTTTATGCTGAACACCCAAGGCCAAGCTCTCATGAAAATAGAGTTAGAGCAACTTGGGCAAATTTTGAACTTTTTTCCTCTAAATAAAAGTTTTGGCACAAGTAATCCATCCAAGATTGAATGTTAAGAAGCTTATTGTAGCTGAGATTTTCAACTTCTGTTGGATGACGTTAGTTTTTGTCACTGTGGCAGTCATGATATAGTCCCTGATACACCTGTATTGCTGTATAGTCTTAATAGCAGTAGTACATTTCCCTGTCCTTTTGTTCTGCCCCTGTTCTTGTCACCTGCTGTACAAAAGGGAGATCCTCGGAGAGAAGTAGCGCTGTGGTTGAGACCTTCATATACTTGACTTGTTCAGTGGAAAAGTTTTTGGATGTGGAGCTCTGGATTTAGTCCCACTACCTGCATGCTTTCTCTGTTTGCTCTTGTAGCAGTGGAGGTCTATGTTTTGTGTCAATACTTTGATATCTTCAGTGGAAACCAATGGAAAGATGTAGGAAATAACAAACACAAATAAAACAACAAGCTGCATTCATTGTTTCTGTAGACCAAGTCTACAGAGGGGATTCTGCTTGTCATCCCTTGTTTCCTCTGCTGTTTTTTCCTTTATCAGCAGGGTTCTTAAAATCAACAGGGTTTGCTTCCCAGGATGATCTCTGAAATTGCAAATTCATCTTATGTAGTGTTCAAAAATTCATACATTTCTATCCAAACATAGAGGTGCCATCCAGTTGAGCTTACAGCCTGCAAACTTGGCTGGCAAAGATCAGACTTGAATTTTGTTGAAGCAGTGGAAGTGGATTTTAGTCCACTTTGGAATTACAAAAGAGAAAGGGAAGAAGTTTTCAAATTGCATTGTCTTTACTGTGATGGAAAATTTGGGGGAAGAAAATGGAAGACTTCAATTACAAGTGTGGAAGCACATAGGTAAATATTTTGTGATATTTCAAATACTGATCTAACTAACTGTTATCAACTTAATTATGAATTTTAAATTTCTAATGTATTCTGCAGGTCTGCTAATAATGATGAGACAAACCAAAGTGACAGTAAGAAAGAAGAGAATTTCAGAGCATGAAGGCTCTGGAAGGATCTGTGTGAACTTGTACGTTTGTTGCAGAAAGGTAATGAATCTGCTGTGGAAGAGACATCAGCATATGCAAAAAAAATAAACCCAAACAAACATATTTTTGAAGAATGCAGAGCAAATGGGTTTTCCATGCTCTGAGAAGACAAGGCTTCCTGCAAACAAAGTAGACGTTTCCCTAGTAATGGAATCTGGGTATATAAAATGCATATATGGCAGCTAGTAGCCTACAAAAAGCCTGAATGTTTAGGAAATGGTTTTATGAGAACATCAGGGAACTTATTTGAAAACAAGGCTTTGTTTTTGTATCTGTTCCTTGATGAAGGAAATGTTGATTGTGTAAGCTCAATTAGAATTGCTCACATACATGAATCCTTTCCCAGTTGCAGAAACTGAGAGCAAAAATACGCTTTCCTGCTGAGCAGACACCAGTTGAAATACCTAGCAATCTCTAGTAGCGCTTGAGCAGACCTAATCTGAAATATGGTCTCCTGACAGGTTATACCCATTCGTGGGAATGCTAGTGGCAAATTGGCCACATAAGAAACCTGTTACAGAAAATTTTGAACTGTTGAATTGGTGAAATGTCAACTGACAGGCTTCTGTGCAGTATCTGTTTCTGAATAGCTCTTCCTGACTCTTCTTCAGTGTCCATCCTGATTTGAAAAATGGCACTTAATTCATAGTAGTGTAATTTATTTCTGAAGCAGATTTAACTTAATTTCATTCCCCCCTCCGCAAATAAGAGCATCCACATCAAGTAATCAAAGTAGCAATTCCTTAAATTTGCATGGTTTTTTTGGGCTCAGGTGAAGTTTGATGTACTTAAATTTTCCACGTATCTTTCAGATCTATTTTAGGTTACATAGCCAAGCTGTGAAAGAACTGGGAAGCTTGTACTAAAACTTGTAATGCTTCTTATTTTCCTCTGTTTTAATGCTTTATTTTTACAGTATGCTTCCCAATGGGCTGACCGTATTTTATACTGTGTGAGTTAAAACTTAATTTGAAATAAAAGATGAGGGCTTTTTAGCTTCTGTCTCTTTGAAAGTGTACTTCCAAGAGAATGCTGGAGGCTTTTTTTAACTAATTATCTGATATCTGAGGTTTGATATTTGACATATTTATGTAAGATTATGTGCTCTAATGTAACTCTTTAACTATGCCTTCTCAATTTAATTTTAAACTTTGAGTGGAGAAAAAGTTTTTGCCATTACTTCAGTAATAAGTTCTGTTCCACTCTTAATGCAAATAACACTCCTGCTGTAATGTAAATCTAAATAAACAATTATATAAGTGTATGCATATTTCTACTGCACTGTGCTCAAGACTGAGTTTATATGAAAACAAAATGACTTTTGAAATTCCAGTGCATTAAAGGTGTGTATGTATGTCCAGGAATAATATGGCACATGGAGTTTCCTTTAAGCTTCAAGTGTGAAGTGCCTTTTAGACTGCTAGCATTTCCCAGAAGTGTATAGTGTTCCCTGCAGTCATCTCCATTTGCTGTTCCAGATGATTTCCTGATGCTTTCTAAAAATTGAAATTTCTGGATATGAGAGCACTTTTTTCCCAGCATACTGCTGCTTTGGGCTGGGTTGTTTGTTATTTGGAGGAATTGCAAAAAGTCAGAAAGAGCTCTTGGGCAGCTCAGTGCTATGGAGCCAGCTTCCAGGATTGTTTTATGGAAAAGGGCCAGCAGACTTGCCTGCCTGCATTTGCTAGGGGAAAAAAACTGTTCATTTTTATTCCTGATCATAAAACAGCCTGTCTCAGGATTGCCTTTTGGTAGGTACCCCATTCTCAGAAATATGTTGAAGAAAATGGTGAGGCATTAGAACAGAAGCTGGAGTAACCGGTGTCAGTTCCTGTGAATGTTGCTTACTTTTGTAGCATTTCCCTACAGAGCAGATAGCTAGGTCACACTATAAATTAGGCTTGCTTTGCCAGCTATCCAAGTGTTTTGTTGCCTTGCTGCGGGCTTCAGGATGTCTGAAGAAATTACATAGTGGGTTTTGAAGAGGTTTCTCTGAAGCAGCACTAGTTCAGGCTCGTTGTTCTGAGTACCGCGGTGTGCAGCTTCCACTTGTAACGTGGGACCACTTATGCACTAAACTTCTTGGATGAATGTCTTTAGGTGCTAATGATACTTACTGCCCCTCCAATCAAGTGATCTTGAGTTAAGCTTAAGTTAAGTGAATTCAATGTTGATTTTCCTGCCTCACATATGCTGTTGTGACTTTTGTGTATAGAAGCTGGTTTGTGATCTCTCCTCCCAGATGAATTGGGGAACCTGCAGTTCACAAATTTTAGTGGTTAGGTTTAGAATAATCTTCTAGGAAGACAGAAGTCTAGATTGTGATGTAAGCCCTGAAGTACAAGATTTTATATCCATCGTGATGCCTACTAGTATTGTTATATCTGCATAGTCTCATCATAAGTATAAATGTATTTTCTGTCATTGTCTTTCTAGATAGATGCTTCCCTGACAGTTTAAGAGAAGGACTACCATAGTGTAATTTTGCACTGCATGAGGAGGATTTCTTTTGTATCTGTTTGGAATTTCTTGGTTTTATAAATATCTAATCCTTGTGTTATGCAACAGGTAGAACAAAATACCTTGTCTTCCACTTCTTGATATCTCTTCGGAACTCGCAGCCTAGACTATAGAGTACTATTTTTTTTTTTATTAGAAAATGCCCTTAGCAGTTTATTTTCCTTGAATGGCCAGGATACTGCACCTATAGTACTGTAAATCATTACAAACCAATATTTTCTCAAAAGGTTATTAAAACCCCCAATGACTGAAAATCAGAAATTGGCACCTCCTTCCCATAATAATATGGTATTCTTCACAGGACACTTATCTTAAAGGAAAAAAAAAGCAGTACACTTTTATTTAGCATTTACCCTATTATTTCATTAGGGGGCACTGCAGAGCTGTAGAATAATTAGTGGGATTTGCAGAGAAACTTGGATGTGTTTCCAGTGATGCCATTTCACTTTCCATAACCTCCTTTTCCAGACTGGGGGCATTGTAAGATCAAAGTCATTGCCGTAATTTAATCTCAATTCTGACTAAAACTGGTTTTGATAGCAGTTTATGGTAATTACACAATGCTAGAATATAAACTTTCAAAATCCTTTTCTGTGTGCAGAGAAGTGTCTTCACTGTAGTTCATGGCACTGTCTTGTTTACCATTTGTGTTGGTCTTACACTTAAGACGATGCATACTTCTACACACTAGCTTTTAAATGTTAAACCTGGAGCATAATTACACTCACTGGACTTTGATTTAGTTTGTATATACAGTTGGAAATATGGGTTACTTCCAGTGGATCCTGATGGGGAAATGTTAGTCTTAAACAATTGCTTTCTCTCTAGCACTGCATATACGACATGTATTTTGCCTTTGGACATGGACTTTCCTGTGATGAATATCAGAATTTTTGCAACCAGGGAGAAATTGCTGTAAAAGCATTTTAGAAACTCAGCACGGGAGCAGAATGCTTTGCAATAATGAACATTAATCTGTACCAGTATGTTTCTGAAGAGAATGTACAGGGAGCAATTTTTTTCCAGGTATTTGAGTTGATAAGGTGCTACATTGAGAAAATGCCTCATTACTTTCTAGGGGTTTATTTTTCTGTTTGTTTGGTTTAGCTCTCCCCTTATACACATTAGCCTACATTAGCACAGGTTTCTTCTGGGATTTTTTCCCAGATTTCAAAAACTTTCTTCTTTTGGGATATGGGCCATTTTTGTTCTGCCTTATGCTAGGCAGCATGCATCTGTGTTAATTTGACTGGAGCATTTAGGTTATATAGACAACATTAAAAATAAGGAAAAAATTTCATAAGCTTTGTTGCATGTTGAGCCTAATCTTCATCGATTTTTGTCCTGTCTTACGTGCCCTTTGCTCTTTATCCTGTCTCCTGTGGTGCCCTTAGAAGCAAATGGCAGAATATTGCAGTATGTAATAAGGCTTGTTTTCAATGAGACTGGGCTAAAACAATTTTGTCCATTGTTGAAGGGTAGCTACCCAGAGATGATAGGAAATCTAGCCAAACTCTTTTGATGGAAGTTGGCAAAGAGGCAGTGTGCAAGGCAAAGAGCCTCCTTTGAACTCTTGTGCAGGAAAGATGCAAAATCTTAGAGGTAGTTACACATTTTTCTCAGCTTTCTTTCAGGACTTCTGTCAGTAGTGCTACATCTGCCTTATTTATCTGAAGTCTTCTCTAAACCTAGATGATCTGCAGAACTGAAGCAAAGGGAAGATGATACCTCTGTGTTAAATCTAGAGGCAGAGGAATATGACAAGGGTAGTCTGTTCCTTCTTGGAGTGATGTGTTCTCCCTGAGACATTTTGGGAAGTAATGACTTCTGTGGTGCATTTTAAGCCCTATTTCAGTGATTGTTGCGTGGGTAGGCATTTATGTCTAATGCCACTTAGGTCAAGAGTATGACAGATCATGCTACATGAACCAAAGCTGCATAGAATAAACCTTGTGGTCATCCTTATGGTTGAAAACAGAAATAAAGTAGTCTTTCGCGTTGACAGCTATTGCACTGAATGATTAACGCTGCTCAGGGGGAAAAAAATTAATGCTATTCTATGACCCATTCAAATGTCAAACAAGAATATGTTGTATTCAGTTGGATTTTGGAGGACAGTATTTAAGTTTCACACTGGAAGCAAACAGCATGATTGTACTGTTTCCAAGGGTGTCTGTTATTCTGGTGCATGCCAGCCTGTCACTTCACTTTTACCACCTCTGTCAAAATAAATTTTTCAATTGTGTAGAGTCAGTTTTTGGCGTGTAATAGTCTGAAACGCTTGTCTCTTAATAGTCCTGTAAGTAATTATCTCAGTGTTATGTCTAAGCCACAGCTGTAGTCAACAATTTTTTTCACTAACTATGATGTGAAACATTTTAATGCTTCAATGAAGATTTAAGGCGAAAATCTTAAAACATCTTAGGATAAAAACATGGCAGGTCTTGTTTTATAAAACTTATCTGTCACAGTGATAGTTAGGCACAAAATACTAGTATTAACCCTTTTCGTCCAGTTTTAGTTTAACTTTTGTTATATGTTTTTGTCGTTTAAGAAAAGTTGAGTTGGTATATGAAGGCATTAATGTAGCTGTGTACTCAGATAGGGACTTATATACCCTGGTTTTACAAGCTGACCATGGTTAGAAGTCTCCATGTTTTCTGACAAACAGCAAAGCAACGCCCCCATGGTGGAAGAACATTTACTTCTTCCTGCTGTCTCTCTGGTTACTGTTTTTCCCCTTTGTTTCTTTGCATGAAAAAAAAAATCGCAGTCCTGGTGGATAATAAGCTGAACACAAGCCAGCAGAACACCCTCACAGCAACGAAGGCCTGTATTGCTGTATCAGCAAGTGTGTAGCCATCAGGTTGAGGGAAGTGGCAGTGCCTGCCTGTTCAGTACTGACAAGACTGCATTGGGAGAACTGCGTCCAGCCTGGGCTTCCTGTTGACATTGGTGTACTGAAACAAGCCCACTGGAAGGGCTTGTCAGGATGAGATGAGGAATGGAGCATATGATGAATGAGAAGCTGGGGGAGTGGGGTTATTCATTCTGGAGAAAAGAAGGCTAAGGAGGAAGGGAAACCTTCCTACTGTCTGTGTGTGATGGGCTGGGGAAGACAGAGGAATACTTCTCACAGCTGCGTAGTGCTTCCACATATTCTGCTATGAAAAGTCAATAAGGGAAATCCTGAGAAGCTATTAGGAAAAAAAAAATTTACCATGAGGAATTTCAGATGTTGGAACAGATTGTTTAGAAAGGTTGTGGCCTCTCCATTCTGAGAGCAATTCAAAACTCAGTATGGTTCCAGGCAGCCTCATCTGTGTTGGCTCTGCAGTTGAGCTGGAAGTTGGATAAGATCATCTCCAAAGTCCCTTCCAGCCTGAATTATTGATTAGACAGTTGTTAGTGAGGTGAGAGCCCTTGTAATCTTCTATTTATAAATGCAATAAAGGAGTTTTGCTTAGCTTTCAATTTTGCCTGTTCTAGGAGGGTTTATATATCTTACAAACATACAGACATTCCACAGATTTGATCTTGTGCTGTAGAGTAGCATGTATGGAGATCTCCTTCCTCACTTGTTCTTAAGATTTAACACCTCTAATGGGTTCTTTTTTTGGAGATGTGAGGTAAATCAAACTAGTTTTGAGGTAAATAACCTGTGCCTGAGTGAGTCTGTATGTGGGGGACTAGTGACTGCTGCTCTCGTTTTGCTGAGATTAAGCTCTTAGCAGACAGTTGTCTCTCTTGCCTGTGTCAGTAATGCACCTGGTTATTTCATTAACTTTAATAACAAGCAGGAGCATGCAAAATCAGCAGGTGGTTGGATTTCTTCTTCCTAGGTCAAACTTCTGGATTTGCACATACCAAAATGCTCGTAATGCTTTTTGTATTTGACTTTAAATGTTCACAGCAATTGGAAGAAAAAAGTGAGGATGAAGAGGATAAAGAGTGCTTAAAGCAAGCAATAACTGCCCTACTAAATCTTCAAAGCAGCATGGAACGGATATGCTCCAAAAGTCTTGCAAAACGAAGGCTTAGGTAAACATGTTTCCATTTTTCCTGCTTTCTGCTCTTAATGCTTTGCTATAAATCCAGGGCTCCCAGTTTCCTCTTTTAGTAAACAATGAACAAAATAGTTTATGACAAGCCTGCTTTTTCAGAGGAAGTGACATCAAAGCCAAGATAATTTGTTATTGTTTTAAAACCGTTCTAATTTCTATGTGTCCTTGCATACTGGTAGTTGAGACATTTTGAGAATTCACTGGTAAGTAGAAAGTTACGGCATTTGTGGGTTAATTATGCTCAGATAATAAATATCCACCTAAAAATATTGTAGAAGTACATTTCTGTGTGATTAGAAGTGAATGTTCTTGAATTTGAAGCTACTTAATCTGAAGAGTTTCTTGTGCAATGGCCAGTTAAAATTGCTACTGGATAAAAGAAATAGATGCATAGATAACTAGTACTCAGTTACCCTGTTGTAGCAAATTCTTGGATTATACTATCGGCTGTTTGATTTAATGCTAATGTTTGTGCAGTTATTTAAACATGTTAAAACTGCTTTTGCTCTTAAAATTGTTTCAATATTTTCTTTGTCAAACAAGTTCTGTGCTGCAAAGTGTAAACTTTAGGCTAAGACATAAACGCATTTAACAGCTTATTTTCTGTGAATGTGCTTCTTTCAAATTAATGCAGCTCACATTTGTTTGTCAGCTATGGAAATGAGGGGTTTGTTAGGCTAAGAAGTACTAATGGTTTGCTTACTTCTGGTTGCCTGTGTTTAGGAAAAACATTTATTGCACAGAAAATAAGTAGAAAATTTATCAGATGAGGTACTTAAGGGAAACATTAGTCAAGGCTTGCAGTGGTGCTGATAGTGCTGAAATTGCATTCTCAGTGGAATTCTCACCACTCAAAAAGATGATCTTGTGCTTTTGCTGTTAGTGGTGGTTGTGGTTTTTAAATACGCATATACTAATAGGTTGCCTTTCTCCCATCCTTTACTGAAGTGAATCTGCATGCCGATTCTATACTCAGCAGATGAAGGGGAAACAGCTAGCAATTAAGAAAATGAATGAAATCCAGAAAAATATTGATGGTTGGGAGGGTAAGGACATTGGACAATGTTGTAACGAGTTCATCATGGAAGGAACACTCACACGTGTAGGAGCAAAGCACGAGAGACACATATTTCTATTTGATGGCTTGATGATTTGCTGTAAGTCAAATCACGGCCAGCCAAGACTTCCTGGTGCTAGCAATGCAGAATATCGTCTAAAAGAAAAGTTCTTCATGCGAAAGGTACAAATCAACGATAAAGATGACACTAATGAGTACAGACATGCATTTGAAATCATCTTAAAAGATGAGAACAGTGTTATTTTTGCTGCTAAATCAGCTGAAGAGAAAAACAACTGGATGGCAGCGTTGATATCTTTGCAATATAGAAGCACCCTGGAAAGGATGTTGGATGTAACAATGTTGCAGGAAGAAAAAGAGGAGCAGATGAGATTTCCAAATCCTGAGCTTTATAGATTTGCAGAACCCGACTCTGAAGAGAATATTGTGTTTGAAGAAAACATGCAGCCCAAATCTGGAATCCCCATCATCAAGGCAGGAACTGTTGTTAAGCTCATCGAGAGGCTGACTTACCACATGTATGCAGGTGAGGTACTTCATTTATATAGCCAAAACTCAAAGTAGAGACTAGTTTATGTTTCTCTTTCTGTGTTAAATATATGCAGCAAAATATATAAAGTGTATAGAAAGCGAATATGCTTTGCAGTGCATTCTGACATGCTTTTTGAATTAAGGTTTTGAGATCTAAATATGCACCTCTAGCTGTAGCAGTTAAAAATATGAATCCTGTTTGGCTGAATGTAGTGGGATATGCATGTGCATAAGGTTATTCTCATGCAAGGGATGGGGAGGCAGGGTCCTGCAGGAATTGAGCTCTAGACAATACTTTTTCCTGTATGCCCCAGGCTACAAGAACTGCCTTCTCTTGAGACTTGCAAAGCTGGGTGGCACATGAAGCACCAGCATTGCGGGAAGAATTATGGGCCCAGTCAGTGTTTTCAGTTAAGGGTTGTACTCTATCAACTATTACCTGTGACCATGCTGATGTGTAATGGAAAGACCAAATATTAGCTTGCTAGAAGCAGTCACTTGCATAATTTGGCCTCAGAACTTTGCTTTAATGAGAATTTCAGAGAGGATTTGATTTAAGGACTTTTGACTTCAGGTTTCTGTTTGTGTTGAAGATACATCGAAGGCATTTATGTGATCGTCCAGTCCAACCTCAGTGTGTGGAGATTTTCTTGATAATTTCCCAGGATTATCATAAGCTGTGCTGAAAACCATGGGCTTGGGTTTTGGGTTTGGATTTTTTTTGTTATTTTTGTGATTCTACCTTGTATGTCAGTTATTCTAAAATTTCATGCATCTTGGTATTAGTGCTTCTCATATTCAACTGTAGAGTCTTCTTTTTCCTCTTTCTTTTTACTCTTTACACTCTGATTATCCTAAATTGTTCTTCTGCAGCTCAGTCCTGGATACCCTGCATAGACAACGAATATTTGTTTGGAAGAAGCGGGGAGTAAGCAGAATATAATTAGCATAGTTTAGTACTTTTGTTTATTCTTAAAATGCTCGTAAATACATTTGTTTACTCCATTACTTTTATTGCTCTTCTCCACATTTCCTTCAGTTGAACTTTCCTAACATTTATTAGAAACCCAAATGCAATATCGTGCTGGCAGTTTTTACCAGAGCAGTTTTGTGCCTGTGTTCATTTTCTTGTGACTTTATCAACTTTTAGCTCTTGGCTTTGAATTTTGCAAGCATGATTTATGACATAATTTTATGTTTTTGGAAGTTAAAATAAAACAATTCAGACTTAGAGAAAGGAAGACACTTTTTTTAAAAAAAAAAGCTAGCATTGTATTTGGCAGAGAATTAGCAAAAATAGTACTTCATTAGTGCCCTTGTGAACATTTGCTTTGGCTAACTTGCACACCATTGAAAATTGCCCTTTCTGTATGCAGTGGGACTTCGGTGCCGTAGCCTTGGCGTTGCTCCAGGTGCTAGCAGTGTTCTCCACACATTGTCTCTGCCCAGGGAGCCACAAACTACATTTTCCAGTTCCATAAAATAAAGGCCTGTTTTTAAGAAACTTGTCGCTTGTTGAAGTATGTCTCTTGTACTTTTTTTGCATCTGCATGTCTTTTTGGCCTTTCTAACACATAGGACATCAAGGAAGAATTCAGATCTATTGATTAGATGCACCCTTGTCCACAGTCATTTAATTCCCTGCTTGTAACAGCTCCTATTTAATAAAGCTTTAAGTAGGTTGCTTGAAGCCTAACACTGTAGGTATGTGTGACACTGACTGGGCTATTGGATGACAAAACTGAGAACATGCGTACTGTGAGATAGGCTGAAAGACTTTGACCAAAAGAATAAAAATGGTTGTCTTGTGATGTATTTAGCCTGTCTTTGTAGCCTTAAAGATCTTAGTGCAATATACATGGACCTGATGCTGAATTGCTAGGTTGCGCATCATTTCTCAACATCCTATCTTTCATTCTGTACCTTCTGTCTGTTTTATAATTGGTTTTCTATGAGGAAAAATGTCATCATTCTAACCATTCTGTGCTGTCTTTTCCAGGGGAACAAAGAAACAGAGATACAGTGACTCAGCCAAAAATGCTCTGTTGTACAGGAAACAAGGTCCACTTACTATGTAAATCATTCAGTGTTTTGTTGCAGTTTGAGATGCAGTGAGTAGGGCAACAGCTTTCCATAGTAACCCTTTAGCTCTTTTGTACACGTATCAGCTGAGTTCAAGGCTTCTGTTTTGCTTGGAGACATGGGAAGATGAGTACTCTGGTGATATCTAGCCAAACAGCTACAGACAGTGAAAATGCTTTCCTTGCCCCACGTAGGATTGTGTATCATAGAATCATAGAATGTCCTGAGTTGGAAGGGACCCGCAAGGATCATCAAGTCCAACTCCTGTCACAAACTCCTGTATGCGTGATTGTAATCTTAAAAGAATTTATTGACTTTATATCCATATGCTAGAATACTAAGCCCTTACTTTTCTGAGACAACTTTTCTCAAATACGGTGTAACTGGTTATGGCAGCCCTTGATCTGACAGTCTAAAGACAGTGTTTACCATAGCTCTGACTCTTCTGTAGGTTTTTGTCTTTGTAGGTCAAATACTATAAGGAACAATTTCACATATAATTGCAGGGATGGTACCAATTTGTTGCAAATAGCTGAAGAGCAGTTTAGTTAGTTGCATACTGAGGAGTATATGGGCTGTGTTCAGACAGTATTCAAATCAGGTCTCAACTTTTTTGTCATGTGTGAAGATCCACACAGTCCATCTCATTTGTAGATATGGGTGTTGGACCTTTTGTTTTTCTTCCCTCGCCTCCCTGACAATGCACAAACCAGCTTATCAGCTGAAATATTTCTCTGTTTCACTATGGAACAGGGACAGCTCAGTAGCCTAGCTCTAACGAAGCAGTGCTGCCAGGATTAGGAGGCATCCAGCCACTGCAAGTGCTAGGACAGGGAGACAGCCCTGATGGCCACCTGGCCAGAAGGTGCAGCAGACTGTCCAAACCATCCTGCCATGGAGCAGCAAAATAGGGAGAAATCTCCTATGCAAAAGCAGCTTTCCGTATATTTTTGCATGAGAGAAACTGCCCTTTGATTAAAAATTCAGATTCTGACCCTATTTGTATATATTGGTGGGTTTTACTTGTTTTAATGTGTTTCTGCGTTCATTATCTCTCCTTTGCCTGATTCTTGTTTAAGAGCAGCTGGCTTAGGTGGTACCAAGATTTGAAAGTTGTGGCAATTTTTTTTTATCTATAGGGCAGTGCTCTTCTATTTTTAAAGCTTTGATATGTTAAGAGTGCTTGTGCGTCATCATAGTGTCCATTTCCTTTCTTAAGGAATTCAAGGGTGATTATTTATAAATCCTTGTAGAACAAGTTATTGTTCTTTTTTAGCTTTCAAATTGGCCGTATTGAAGAGAGAATTATCACATGAGCAGACATCCTGACTAACTAGTGGTGTCTGTGTTTTTTTAACGCTTGCTCGTATATTGTACACTATTTTGAGTTACAGATTTTGCTAGTAAGATGACAAGGTTAGATTTAATTTTCTGATCTGCTTCATTTGAAATTCAATATGTATTGTGGATTTAAACACTGACCCTACCTGTAAATAACCATAGTTATGACTCAGAGCTTGTAGTGATCTGAAAATGTTAATTGCTATGGAGGCTTTCTTTTTCATGTAGACGAAATCTATTTAGGGTGGATGCTGTGTACAGAATAGAAGCTGTGAAAACATGAGTTACTGTGCTTAATTCTATACTTGTTTTTTAGGACAACAAAAATTGTTGCTTTTCATGATGAGGATGATGGGGACAGGGATGACATTCTTTGTGCAAAAGGACTTGGATTTTTGCCTTTGAAAAGGATTTTAGACTGTACAGTTTCAAGGAGAGGTGGGAGAGGCATTACAATAAGAAAAAATGGAGTAATGAAGGACGCAGAAATGGTAAAGCAGAATAGCCAATTGTTTAAGAAATGGGAATTAGCGTACAACAGAAATGCAAGGAAATGCTGTGTTACACAATACATGGTTAATCTGTGCGACACATTACAGTAAACTGTTGCCCAAATGAAGAGCTTAGGAGGACCTAAGAAAGGCAGAATGTTCATTCAAATGGACAAAAATGCTGGTAAATAGTTAAGGAGGTTTTTTAAAAAGCTTTTAAAATCCTATATTCCAGGAAACAAGTCTAATGGCTTAATATAGCGTCAGGTCAAATAACGCAGGTGTGTTTTTCTTCACTACAGCCTATAGGAACTCCTGCTTCAAGTCCTGCGTGCTGCTCTTCAGCCGCTCTGTGTTAGAAAAATTACCAGTTGGGGTTTGTTTTTAAAATCTGTATGTGGATTTCATATGCAAAGCCATTGCAATCAGCTCATTAATTTTGTTCAGTGATGACAATGTTAACCTTGTTTCTAGTCAGCTCTCTGCAGTGCCAGCGTGCTGTCACTGCGTTTCCTCATACTTGAAAACAAACAGTTTTGCTTTTGAAATTAAGGGAGACACTTTGGTTTTCTGTTTTGAGTACTTGCTTGTTTTTGAAACACATTTGAATATTTTAAATGAACTGATATGTAATTAGGCAATTTAAATGAAATATGTTTGTTTTCTTGAAGTGAAATAAATATAACCTCAAAGTGTAGCTGTCAATTAGCTGAAAAAATATCTAGCCTGCCTTAACCATGACTGGTTATCAGTTGTACCAGTTTAGGGAAAACACTCTCCTCTTGAAGAGGCCATTTCTGTCCAACGCAAAGTTACTTGCTGTGTCTTTTGAGTTATCTTATCCTGATCATTGTCAAAACCAAAGTTGTTTACCAGATGGCTCATAAATAAAATAACCTATTTATTATTTTCAAAGTTGTTGAAAGAATCCAGTTTTTCAATACTTGAAGGGCAAGAAAAAGTCACTGTTTTAAATTTTCAAGAGAATAAAAATTGGTTTTAAATTCTGCTTTGTATTCTTATTTTAAGAGGTTCTGACTTGTTACCAAAGCAATTTTGGTTTACATCATCTTCTCTGTAAGTTGATAGGCCGCATCCTTAATTTTAAAGGATACTTAATTATTTTAAAGTATAAAAAAAAAAATTAGGTGATTGCTGACATAAGCATAAAATTATTCTTTGTCTTAGATCCCAACTTTGTTCGGACTTTTCTCACAACATATAGATCCTTCTGTAAACCTCAAGAGTTGCTGAGTCTGCTAATAGAAAGGTATGCCGCTGTTAAAAATATTGTTCGTACAAAGTGCAGGTTTTTTTTACATTTTTAATTGGAGTAGAGTTTGTAAGATTCTTGTTTTCCATTTGGTTTTGATTCACTCCAAACACTTTTTAAAAAGTTGTCAGATTCAAGGATTGCAAGTAAAATGTGCAAGTTATATCCAGAAGCTTTAGGATTGTTCAGGTAGCTCCAGTAACTTCCAGCATCCAACAGTTTTGTCTTTGAAATCTGTATTATTATTGAATTTAGCAAATCTTCCTACATGCTTACCAAGACATAAGATTCTGACATATGGAAACGTTCTGAATTTCAAGCTATCTTTAATCAACATTTTATTCATGCATGCTGTGAGCAAGATTAGTGTAATAGGAGCCTAGTGCTTATACCCACCTTCTGTGCTAGATTTGAAATTCCAGAGCCTGAGCCAACAGAAGCTGATCGTATTGCTATGGAGAATGGAGACCAGCCTCTCAGTGCAGAGTTAAAAAGATTTAGAAAAGAGTACATTCAGCCTGTGCAGCTACGGTGAGTATTGCATCGATGTGAGCCAAGCTGACTTCCTTTAAGTCTTTTGAAGTACCATCTTTTGGATGCAGTGGCTCTTTGTGATACCAGCAGCCTTTCATGTAGATGCTTTGATAGAGACCATGCATGGGCAGTCAGCCATTTTGACCTTGCTACTTGAAAACCTGGTGGGAATTTGAATGTGTGGCATGAAAAGCCTTGGAAAAGGCTTGTGCTGAGTTCTAGAGTGTGCAAGCTAGTGTTTTACACTCACCTTTTTTAATTCATGTTTCTGTAAGGCTATACAGCATAAGTGTGCCACAAAGATGTAGGCAGAGAACATTTAGATAATGTTCTTTTTATGAACAATAGCATTACTCTGACTTCTTAAAACTTAAAGTAGAAAAATGTTTATAGCTGGTTGCTGGTGAAATGCAGACAGTAGAATAACTGCATTTGGTCTGCTGATTCTGATATTCCTGTGAGCCCTTGCCAGCTAAAAGCTTTGAAATGCTAGACATGAAGATAGTTTTGTAGAGTGCTTACTTATCATTTACTTCTGCAGAGTATTAAATGTATGTCGTCACTGGGTAGAACACCACTTCTATGACTTTGAAAGAGATGCTGATCTTCTGCAGCGTTTGGAGGAATTCATTGGAACAGTAAGAGGTACTTACAGTTTCTTAAGTGCTGGCATTTATCATAAAGCATCCCTTTTCAAAGGTATGGAATGGGATCACTTTTTCTTTCACTGAGCAGATAAAAACAGGACTGACTGCTTATTAAATATTTCACAAAGAGCATTAAAAAAAACCTTTAAAAAAAAAAAAGAAAACCACTATTATTCAAGGTCTGGCCCCTGTTCGGAAGAAAGACTGTTATTTACATCCTGATAAATAAGTATTGGTTTTGTTACAAAGGGACTGAAATAATGCAAAATAATAATAACTAGGTAATGATCAAGACAATAATTGCTTTGATTGTTCTCTTAAACTATACACAGGGATAATTTTTGTAAAAGTTTGATGGTGGAAACCACTATTTCTTTGAAGCAAGGGTTTTCCAGCTATTTCACAGTGCATATTAGACCTCTAGGACACCTTCCAGTTGTGACTGTACAGATCTTTCCTGTTCCCTTGTAAGAAAAACTGAGACCGCTACATAAGCGGTTTATAGGAAAATATTATGTTAGAGAAGTATTTAATGGTTATTTAACAATTTAAAAGGGGGAGAGTGAGCCAGCTAGTTTAATATGGATTACTGCTAAATTTTCAATGGACTTGCCACCTCATGTATGAAATTCTTATGGCGTAGAGCTAAACAGGCATGTGGCCTTTGGGTTTTATTCTGAGCTTCGATGCTAAATGCAGTAGAGGGAGAAGCTTCTCTCTGTTTGTTATTTTGCCCTTCTATGTTTTCTGAGGTAGGCATGTACTCATACCCGAAGTATAAAGTTTAGGGTGTTTACAGAAGTGCATTTTGGGCAGAAGAAGGTTAGTTCACACAAATTAATTGTAAAGTCAGAAAAAGGAAAACACCTGATTCAGAGCAGGAGTCCAATTTGTGTGTTCTCAGTTGTGCTTGGACAAACTTGGTGTGCTCAGTATTGGCTGTTGAGGAATTCTTCTTTTTATGTTCGAATGCTTTGAGACTTCTGTGAGAACACCACTTACACACTTCTGAAGAATATATGATTGCTTCAATTGAGTAGGTTTTGGGTTTAAATCCAAAAATTTCTAAATTATACTGACCTCTTTAGAAAAGCAGTATTAAGAGTAACTAAATAGTAATTTTTTCTCTGTGTGCCAGGCAAAGCGATGAAGAAATGGGTTGAATCAATCACAAAGATAATCAACCGGAAAAAGCAGGCACAAGCCATTGGGCCAAGTCACAACATTACTTTTGAGAGCCCACCTCCGGCGATTGAATGGCACATAAGCAAACCAGGACACACAGAGACTTTTGACTTGCTCACTTTGCATCCAATAGAAATTGCTCGGCAGCTCACTTTACTTGAGTCAGATTTTTACAGGTAACTTTCCTCCATTGAAAAACACATGACACAAACCAAAATATTCTCCAGCATGAAATTGTTTCTGCGGGCCCCTGCTGTGAAGCCCCACGGTAGGTCAAGGGACTTTACCAATTGTGTATATTAATTGCTATTTTTTCAGAAAAAAAATTCTAAAAAACAGTATTTGTTGTATCCTCCCCAAGTTAATGTGCAGTACATGTGACTGATGCATGCTGTTAATTGCATTGTGCTGCAGGTTTCCCTTGTATTTTCCGAGTAGATCAACCTTTGAGAAGTATGAACATTAATGAAACCAGTTTTCTTCATATCCTAGTTTGTGAAGCAAATTATGGACCATGTGAGATCTCACCAGCTGTCTGTGAGAGGTTGTTCAGGCATTGGAAGCTCACATTTTATTATGGTGAATGAGATGTAGACTTCATTCTTCATTCAGATGAACAGAGGTGGTTAATAGTCAAATAAATTAAGAAATATTTACACACTAAAAAAGAAGCATAGCAATACCAGTTACTTAGTCATGTGGGGAGCCTAACATTATAGAAGAGAAGTGATACCTTAAGAATTTATTTCCAAATATTAATTCCAAATTCACTGGAAATAAAGTTGCTTTGGGAAAATAATATCTTCTTTCCTGCTTTTAATTACATTTTTTGATATATGTATCTACTTTTCTAGAGCTGTGCAGCCATCTGAACTAGTTGGAAGTGTGTGGACAAAGGAAGATAAAGAAATTAATTCTCCCAACCTTCTCAAAATGATAAGGCATACAACTAACCTCACCTTGTGGTTTGAAAAGTAAGTGACTTTCCTGAATCTGTACCTACTCCATTTCTGGACATTTACAGTCCATTCAGAAGTATACTGTGAAAAATTCTGTTCTGGGAAAATTCCAGTTTTAAATAATCTTTAGATGCTACAGCTGGTCCCTGCAAAAATTTTACCATAATGGTCTCAGCTTTTTATTCTTTTCCAATGTTTATTCTCTAAACGTTTTCAAAACTGTGTCAAATAATTTGATACACTTTTCGTATTCGTTTGTGTTAATATTTGATTTTGTAAAACTCATCAATGATTTAATACAAAATGAAATGTTCTTGTGTATTTAGATGCATTGTAGAAACAGAAAACCTAGAGGAAAGAGTAATTGTAGTGAGCCGGATAATTGAGATCCTGCAAGTGTTTCAAGAGCTAAACAACTTTAATGGTGTCCTTGAGATTGTCAGTGCTATGAACTCCGCAGCAGTGTATAGGTTGGATCACACATTTGAGGTACAGTGAAATGTTTTCCATTTTTAGTATAGAATTTTAATGCAGTGCACCTTAGCTACACTTAAAAGCCTGTCTTTTCAGTACAGCAAGACCTTCAAAGAAGGAGCAAGGAAGGTAAATCCCGCAACAAATGAATCAATCAGGGTGTAGTAGAGAGGGTTTTTTCCTTGGTTTCAGAAGCAAGAAATCAATCCTCACTTAAAGGCAGAAAAAGGTAGTGAGATCCTGAGATGGTGGGTCACTGTCCTCATAGTCACTGACTTAAGTATCAGTGGGAGACCATTAGTCTCAGTATTGTTGCTGGGCTACACCTCTACCCTGTTTCATCTCTCTTTTTAGCAAATTCCAAGTCGCCAGAAGAAGATTTTAGAAGAAGCTTATGAGCTGAGTGAGGATCATTATAAGAAATACTTGGCAAAACTCAGGTCCATTAATCCTCCTTGTGTGCCTTTTTTTGGTAAGTACGTTTGGTTTGAATGAGCTGTATCATGCATAAACATTCGGAAAGTATTGAGCTAGGGCACTAAACAGAGCATGAACAATAGTGAGAAGTCAGTTTTAACAGAACAGTTGGGTTTCAGTTTCAGGTGCCCAGACATTAATTGCATATATGTGAAAGAAAAATGAAAGTGACTATTAATTGCAGATGTTATTTGCAGCAAAAATAAGTATATTTGGGATATCTTACTTACATATTTACTCACTTGTGGTTTGAACTGTGTTGTGACCATAAATGACTTAAATGGAAGGGGGTCACATTAGAAAGATTATTCCCATTGACTAGTAGAGAAAGAAGGATCTCTTCCCCATCAAGAATTCCAAGCAATAAAGCTAGAGTTTTATTTTTTATAGTTTCTTATAACTAGAGCCTTATTTGTCTAAAAACAGGGTGTAGGAAGAAAGCCACTTTATCATCAGACTTAACAGTTCTTCTTTCAAGTAAATTGCTTGAAATTTCTGACATTTAGCAAACTGAAGTTAAGCACATGGCATTCCTGTTCTTTAGCAAGCTACTTGGGTGTTTTCTGCAGATCAGTTCCAACTCTGGACATTACACTTGTCCAGCATAGGCTTCAGGCCAAAACTGAAAAAAAAAAATGGTGTTGATGGCTTTTTTTGGCCTTTTACAGATTGGGGAAAGATATACTCCAGAGTTCTGCAAAGAAAGATAATGTCAACTAAGAAACCTTCTGTCCTGCTTCAGAGATGGGTAGAGGTTAGCAGGATCACACATGAATAGCTTCAGTTATTTATCTCAAGTTACACTTAAAGTCATAATGACAATTCCAGATATATTATCTGTGCACTTGAGAGCACTCCTTTCTAATCTTCTAATGTTTTGATGCAATTATGAAGCCAGGAGTGGAGAGTGGAACAGAAAAATACAACCTGAAAATCATTTTTTGGAGCTTAGCTGGGCTCTCTAATGGAGTAGAGTTGAATTGAGAAAGAACAATTGAGAGAAAGCACTCGAGTTCAGTGTACTCTTGTCTTGCAAAATGCTAGTAGTGTTCAGTTGTGTGAGCTTCCTAACAATAAAGATGCATAGACTTTGAGATTTTGATGCCAAAAAGGTAGCTTTATGGAAAAGGCATATTAAAATATTTAAATTGTTGCCCTTATTTGAAAATAAGGTGCGATTCTCTTATTGACCTTCACAGAGCATTTTTCTAAATAATTAGAATGCGCAAATTAAATTCTTTAAGAATTCTTTGTATTCCAGTCCTGTGACTTCCTCCTTGTTTTGTACTCTGTGTTGAGAACCTCTTCTGTGTGCTTTTTAGGGATTTACTTAACTAACATTTTGAAAACAGAAGAAGGCAACCCTGAATTTCTAAAGCGACATGGGAAAGAACTTATAAACTTCAGCAAGAGAAGAAAGGTAGCTGAAATAACAGGAGAGATACAGCAGTACCAGAACCAGCCATATTGTTTAAGAGTGGAATTTGACATCAGGGTAAGTGGCATTGTTTCCTTGAGTCCATGCACTGAGCTGCTTTTGTGGTGACTCTGTTAGCTGATAGACCATAAGGATAGACTAAACTCACATAGATTCAATCAGACTGAATCCAGAGACAAGCAGAAGGCCTGTCAAAAAATCTCTGTCAGGTCTCACTGTAAGAAAGGGCAGAAAGCTCAGTGCTTGCAGTTTGGTGTGTTTTGGTTTTTTTTTTTTTCCCCAGCTATATTGGGGTTTTGGTAGATAGATCTTCTTACTGATCAGTGTTAAACAGGAACAGAAACTACCAGATTCTCACTGTCCTTTAATCAGTTGTGTTTATTTCTATAGTGAGCCCAGTTGTCTTTTTCTCCTTTGTTACACTGCCTTTATGTTTCCAAGTTTACCTGACAGCACTGCATTTACATCATGTGTTGGTGGTGATGATGCTCACACTTTTCTTTCTCCTGGCGTTTGTTCTCCTTGGTCTGTGGTGTTCTCTAAGCAGTCCTCTCTTTCCCCTTCCTCTTTCCCCTTTCCTTCTATATACTTTGAGAGTCAAAGGACAGGTTGTTAGGAGATTCCACAAGATTTTCTTTTGTTAATTGTTCTCCTCAGGGTTTGACAGAAAGCATTGTGAAAGCAGTCTTCTCTGCATCAGTGTAAAGATGGACTACATACAGCTTCTTCTGAAGGTGTTTGAGCTAACCTGGTCTGATTTTTGCACTGCAGAAATTTAGTGTACTTGCACAGTTGGTTTTCAGGCCAAGTGTAGCAGTAGCAATGCCCAGCAAAGGGCTGGCAACAAACAGATTTAATAACTTAAAAATCTATCATTACTTCTGACTCCAGCATTTTCTCTCTTCTCTGGAACAGTTGGGATCATCTGTGCAGTAGAAACAAACAGTACTAAGCTACTAGGATGTGGCTTAGCTGACAAGTTTTTACCTTCTTGTATTTCAGAGATTTTTTGAAAACCTGAATCCAATGGGAAACAGCATGGAGACAGAATTTACAGATTATCTGTTCAACAAGTCACTAGAGATAGAGCCACGAAATGTCAAGCCTCCACCAAGATTTGTTAGTATTCACTTTTTATTTTTTCAAAAAATGCTTACATTTGTCTTTCACAGATAGCAGAAGTCATTTGAGATCTCTAACTTCATAAATACAAAGCTACATTTAGGTGATCTTATGGCCTTTTGATTTTGTTTGATATTATCCTTTTTGTCATTTCAGCCCAAAAAATACAGCTATTCTCTCAAGTCCCCAGGTGTTCGTCCCTCTAATCCAAGGCCAGGTACCATGAGACATCCTACACCCCTGCAACAGGAGCCAAGGAAAATTAGTTACAGCCGCATCCCAGAGAGCGAGACTGAAACTACAGCATCTGCACCAAACTCTCCCCGAACACCTTTGACCCCTCCCCCTGCTTCTGCTACTTCAAGTACTACAGATGCCTGCAGTGTGTTTGATTCAGATCCTTCAAGTCCCTTTCATGCAAGTAGGTGCTGATAATGTGCATAGAATCTTGCATATGCAAGAATGTGCATATTAGATTTTGTGGTGTTAAACAGGTGAAGTCATGTTTAGTATTTGTGGGAGCAAAAACTTTCGGTGTGTTTTATTCCTTTTTTTAATAAGATTTTATTGTAAAGGGAGAAACTGAACAGCATTAGATGTGTTACATAGAGAGTATTACCTGTTTTTGGAGAAACTGTCAAAACAGAAAGTAGATGTATATCTCTAGTGCCCATATATGTCCTAAACAAACGTTTGTGGGATTTGCTGCCATAGATATCTGTTTGATGGTGAGCAATAAGAATAAAAATGAATGTTTTCTGGGTGCCTTATTCTGCTGTCTGCCACTCCAAACTGGTTTCAGTGCACATGGATGGTTTTCCTGCAGAACTTAAAATCAGTATCTCCCTGCTGTAAATCCATCAGGACCCATCCACACCTATTTTTTTTCTATCTTCAGCAACATACAAGGAAGCTTATATTTTATGGTGTGCTTTCACTAATTTATAGTGGACCTCCTTTCATGTATGAGATCTTCCAAAGGAAGTACAAGGTTAGTCCTGTGTTCAGCTGGTGGCTACAAGGAGGTGAAGTGACTTGTTAAAAGCAGAAGTTGCTTAGCAGAGCAGTGACATTGCTGAGTGTCCAAGCCAGGTCTCTGGAATACCTCTTCAGAAGAAGGTATTTCTTCATTGTTGGGTTGGCCCATCAACTGCAGGTTCAGGATATTGTTTTAGTGCTGTTGTAATACAAGATCAACTTTGTGGTGTGGTTTTGGTCTTGAGGATTACTTAAGAATGTGAAGGAACTGATAGCCATAGAGATGATTGCAGCTCAGAAAAGCAGTTTGTCTGGAAGCTGCAAGTTAGAGGGTTGTTTCATTGTCTCTCTAACACCTTGATTCATGCTGCTTTTTATGAGCAATTACTTTATTATTTATGACACCTTTATGGGCAGCAATAAAGGAAATATACTGAATTGAACAAAAGTTCATCATTATCAGGATTCTTTTTTTCTGTCTGCTAGGATCTGCTTCTGTGTCATCCATAAACTTTACCAAAAATTCAGATGAAGCTCATGTCCCCCCTCCAGTTCCTCCACGACGACGACCAGAGTCTGCCCCAGCTGAATCCTCCCCATCAAAAGTAAGTGAAGAGAAAAAAGGGCATTTTTTTCTGGGAGCAGAGGGCAGGGTATGATAGAAAAGTAACTCTTAAAATGTATTTTTGAAGAACTTTATGTGAAAGAGTAAGCAGCCATGTATTTCAAGCCTTCACAGTTCTCCCTCATTATGTCCTGATCCCAAACGGATGAAAATTAAGATGGGACCTAAATTTAGGGTTAGAAATGTCTCTTGTCTACCGCTCTGCTATGCTTAGGCCCTCACATTGCCTGTGAGAACTTGAGGCTTCAGGCAGATGTTTCCATCTGCTACAATTGTCCCAGAGTATCACCTTGGGGTGTATGAGTAGGGGTAAAGAACTGAAGAACAGTAGTGATGGAAAGTGATGTACACACCTCAGTTCTCTGAAAAGGTTCATTAGAATATTTGACCCTGACACTGTGGTGCTCAGTGCTTTCTTTCCCTTCTTGATTACCTGTCCTGTCTGCATGCCTGCTTGAGCCGTTGCTACATTTTCCTTTTGCATTTGTCTGGCATTTGGGATATTATCCAGCCTTTGTTGCAGACATTGTTGAATGTCTCTTGATTTCAGTGGGAGCTAGTTTGTGACTTCAGAGAATTGGGTGGATTTGAAAATCCCACTCAATTATTTCAGAGCATGTATGTCTTTGAAGAGGGCTTGTATATCGCTCTTCAGAAAGTTGTTGTTTTCAGACTACAGGTGACTGTTGTCAGCCAGCAGAGTTTAACAGATCACATTCCTACCAAAATGTAATTGAAAAACATCGTATACATGATAGGGTGTTGGAGACCAATTACCCTGTCGCTGTGGTCTGCAGCTTGGGAACGGTTCACTTCATAATTCTGACTACTTAATTCCATCTTCTGAGTGTAGTTTATTTTTTTCCCCTGTTCAGCATCATCTGCCTCTCCCTTTTCCTCATTGTCTTGGAGAAATATCTGGTGTTATTGCCCACCCCAAGTGCTTGTTACTGGGGAGGTAGTGGAAGATATCCACGACCTACCTAGCAAGCAGACCTGGAACTACCATGGAAATTGTTGCTTTGACCATTCTTTGCCTTGCCTTTGTCCCTCTCTGTACATCTTCATTCTTTCCATCCTTGGCTGTTAACTCATGTATTGATATAACCCTGCTCTCCCCTTGCACAATCAGTCTCTGCCTCTTCTGTCCGCATCACTCTGAGAAATGTGTTTTTCAGGCATCGCCACTCCCTTTTGCTTCCTTACTCCCCATCTTCTTTCTGTACCTGCTTGCTCTGCGCCTCCTCTTTAACTGGGTAAGAGCAATCTGCGGGGGAGGAGCTCTGCTTCCATTTCACACAGGGTTCTGTTCTTTACTGCCACTCTAAAATTTTATTGAATGAAGTGTTTGTGTACCTCAGATTACTTCTGCACACCTGGACAGCCCACCAGCAATCCCTCCTAGGCAACCAACCTCTAAAGTGTATTCACCGAGGTACTCGGTGCCTGACCGGACCTGCATCTCTGACCCCCCTGAAAGCCCTCCTGTGTTACCACCACGAGAACCTGTGCGAACTCCAGATGTTTTCTCTAGCTCACCACTACACCTCCAACCTCCACCACTGGGGAGAAAAAGCGAACTTGGTAACACCTTTTTCCCAAACAGTCCATCTCCATTTACTCCACCTCCCCCTCAGACACCTTCTCCACATGTAGCACGGAGGCATCTTCCATCACCACCTTTGATACCGCAAGATGTGGACCTCCATTCTGTTGCTGGACCACCTGTTCCTCCACGACAAAGCACTTCTCAACATATCCCAAAGCTTCCTCCAAAAACTTACAAAAGGGAGCACACACACCCATCGATGCATCGAGACGGACCACCATTGCTGGAGAATGCCCACTCCTCCTGAACTATCCCTTGCGCTGGGAGTTGCATTTTCCTGGTGCTACGTCTGTTGCTGGCAATGGATGCACTGAACCTGGTGGTGCCCAGGAGTTGGGATGTGTATGCAAACACTAAAAACTCTCCAATAGATTGGAAATGCAGTGTACAGAAACGGAATTGCAAAAACAGATATTGTAGTGGAAAAACCGGTTAACTTGCTGTTCTTGTTTTAGTATGCAGGACATTGTTCTAAAGTAATTGGACAACTGATTGTACCAGAAAAAAACAGACTTAAGAGACTTCTTTGGCCAATGAGCAAGGACTGTGTTTGTGTAATGATCAATAATGTCCAGTACAGGAAGGAAAACAGTCTTGTATCCATCAGTTCCATACAGTGGCACAGTTTCTGGAATGAAAACATTATGCACTTTTTTTAAATCTCAAACAGGGAACTTTATATCCTTCTTAATTTTCCTTTGCTTTACTCCCTGCTTTAAAATACCTTCCTAAAATTATGAGGAGGACTGTGAGGAAGATCTGTGGTACCTAACCAATTAAGGCAAAGCACTGTATTGCGGTCCTGTTTACAAGTTGTTACAATGAGTAGTAGGGGGTACCTAGGCTTCACCAAAGAGGTACTTTATTATTATTTTCTGAAATACTATGGTGCCAGTTCAAAAATAAATTTTTGCCAGGAAGCATAATGTCTAGTTATTGCTTTCTTTAGATAGAGCAGATGAAAGTCTTACATCATTAAGATGACAGCGTATTTTTTTTAAAAAGCAGCACTATCATCCGAAGTAAACTAGTAGTTTATACTAGTATAAACTAGTATACTACTACATTTAGAAGACTGTTAATCTCTGCTAGGTTATGTCACATTCTTTTTAAGGTTTACTGATAATCCATTTCATGGCTAGTAGCAATTGTTTTTCAGTTATGCCATGAAAACAGTCACTTGTGAAAAGGAGCACTTACTGGTCAACTTCCATAGCTATTGTCATGTTTTACTAACAATAGATTAATCAGCATACATAGAATTGCCTTGCAGTTGCATAAATCATGTATATAGTGAACATTGCATAAATATACTTGCAGATTGTTTTTAATTTAATTGAAATAAAGATACAGATATGTTTGGCTGACATACGTTAAATTATTACATGGACAAACGTACAACTCAGTTTTTAAGTTAAGCACTGAAGGGGATAAAAGCACATGTTGTGGTACATATTTTTCCTAGTTCAGTGTATGTATTTTAGTAATAAGAGTCTAAAGAGAAGTCAGTTTTGGCATGTGTTACAAAGTAATAATTTAGTAATATTTGAGAAGCTGGGTTACTCCCAAAGTGAATTATTATATATTATAAAACTTCTCACACCACCTGTATGACACTTGCTGGAAAAATTAATATTTACAACAGCTTTCTATGTCCAAAAATACACATGATGGAACATATACTGGTATAAGTATCATGACATGGATTATCCATAAACCTGTGTACTGCTCTTCAACTCTAGACAATACTGTGACAGTAATGCATGGCAGTTATTGAAGAAAAGAAGCTCTGTAATCTCCACTGCAGTATGTAGGTGAAGTGTGAAGTATCTCATCTCCAGTTAATATGGCTCATGGGTCAAAGTAATTTTCTATCACGTTTCGTTTTTGGAAGAAGAATACATTTCAGTGTGTCGGAAAGCTATGTCATTAGAGATGGTGTTAGTCGAATTATGATGGAAATCACCTTTTTTCCATGCTTTCTGCAATGCCATTGATCAGTGCCCCTTGATCTTTTAGTGTGGTCATTACGTTTTAGAAAGTGTTCTGATTTCATCAACAAGAACGGCAGTTTTCATCATAGTCAAATGTTGAAATTTGTCTACTGTATTCCTTCTTTGATGTCTTTAACAACATTGTTTTGAAACATTTTGCTGGCAAAAGAAGTGAAGATCTCTAAACCTTGGCTTCAGGGGAGAACATTATATGGGACCTCTGTAAAAACCTTCAAGCTACAGGAGGCGTAGTTTAGGTTATCAGTTCTTTGGATATAAACACCATGATGGGCATACTGTTGGCAAAGTCATCTAAATTATTAGCTTATCAGTGGATTACCAGGGAAAACTCCTTAAATTTAGACTTTCTGATCTGTATCTCTTCTTCTGTACACTCTTGTCTGTGCTATTTTGCAGCCAAGGCAGACCAGGTGAAAGGAATGATCCAGCGGTTAGGTTGCTCAGCTAGGAGGAAAGAGACCTCACATGGATCGTGCTAATCAACAGATCTCTTGAACGTCAGTAGGTCTCTGTTTCCCTTTTTGAAATGGGGAATGCTGTTTCGCATCTTTGTGGCTGAGGATAAAACTCCTTTACTGGTGAGGTACTCAGACAATGGTGATAATGGTCACCATGCAAAAACCTGACTTAAGTATGCTTTGGAGCCTAGCAGAATGGGTCAGTCATACAGTGCACAAATCATGGTATTAACTCAGCTGCAAACAGGAAAGACAGGGTGAGAATCAAACCCGCTGCATTTAGAATAGGAGTTTTGAGTACAACTGGTAAGCCACTGGTTTGTCTAATGACAGCTTTATTTGCATTTGTAATTATTTAATCTGGAATGACTTCTTATTTGGACAACGTTTGCATTAGTGACAATACTTTTCACATAGAAAATGAAATAATTTTAATGATGCTCTCTGTCTCCTTGGTAAAATGACCCTGGATGGTCTGGTGTGTCCTGGGATGATGATGTGGCCTGGACAATGAAACATGCTTGTGTGGAGGCTAGGTGAGTTGCTGTATTACTCCAGAGTGCTGATGTATGGCTAAAAGTCAGCCTAAACAACTGCAAACGGTGTAGTTTACTGGTTTAGAGGTCAGCAGAACTTTATAGGTGTGGTACTTAGCAATTTGCGCTGTTTCACCTCAAGGTTTCTACTTTATATATAGTCTAGTGCAGCAGTGGAGCATAACCTGGGCTTGTTCATTTTTTTCCAGAGTGTCATGGTTGTGTGTTAGCTCAGAAAAGCCTTCTGGGAATTTGGAAGTGCTAGGATTCCAAGTGCAAGGCCCTGCACCTGGATCAGGGGAACCCCTGATATCGATACAGGCTACGGGATGAAGAGATTGAGAGGAGCCCTGTGGAAAAGGACCTGGAGGTATTGGTGGATGAAAAGCTGGACAGGAGCCGGCAATGTGCACTCACAGCCCAGAAAGCCAACTGTATCCTGGGCCGCATCAAAAGAAGCGTGGCCAGCGGGTCGAGGGAGGTGATTCTGCCCCTCTACTCTGCTCTGGTGAGACCCCACCTGGACTACTGCTTCCAGCTCTGGAGCCCTCAGCACAAGGAGGACGCGGAACTGTTGGAGCGGGTCCAGAGGAGAGCCACAAAAAGCATCAGAGGGATGGAACACCTCTCCTATGAAGAAAGGCTGAAAGAGTTGGGATTGTTTAGCCTGGAGAAGAGAAGGCTCTGGGGAGACCTTATTGCAGCCTTTCAGTACTTAAAGGTGGCTTATAAGAAATGAGGACAGACATTTTAGTAGGGCCTGTTGCAATAGGACAAGGGGTAATGGTTTTAAAGTAAAAGAGGGTAGATTCAGACTAGATATAAGGAAGAAATATTTACAGTGAGGATGGTGAAAGACTGGAACAGGTTGTCCAGAGAGGTTGTCCAGATGCCCCATCCCTAGAAACATTCAAGGTCAGGCTGAAGAGGGCTCTGAGCAAGCTGATCTAGTTGAAGATGTCCCTGTTCATTGCAGGGGGCATTGGACTAGATGACCTTTAAAGGTCCATCCCAACCCAAACTATTCTATGATTCTGTGATTTTCTAAGTGCCATGCATTTACTTCTGTTCAGCATGCTGTATGGAAACTCAGCTGTTGTGCTGCCTGGTGACCCCAAGGTACATGCTGTTGTCATGACATTCAGTAGCCCAGACAAAGTTTGTCTATAACTGTCTGCTAACGGAGAACATTATCCTGCTTCAGTTTCAATATCATGGAAGCATTTGAGTGCTCCATCCTCAAGAAGCCATCTCCAGTGTGTGCTAACTTGTTTTTCTAATATGACCCTCTTTTATATCAGGGAGGGAGAGGTCTGTCTCAGAATGTTTATGCTAATGCACTGGATTTAGATCCTTCAGGATTTAGATTGACATCGTGGGATGTTTTATTATTTTTCTTTCGCGTGTATCTTAAATTAGACTTTCTGTTGAATTAGGTCTGATTCAAGCTTGGTGATTTCACTGGAGGTACCAATATTACAGTTAGTAGATTATTGTGTTTCAGGGAGAAGGTTTTATTTTGTTACATACAAGGAAGTTTCTTTTCAGCCTGAAGAGGTGCTGGAACAAATTTGCATCACAGCAGGCTGTGTGGTGACACCAGTGCATTTTAAGAAGCATTAGTTCCCTTCTTTGTGGCTGTTATCTCAACCTCGTGTGGCATTTTAGAGGCAGCCTCTACTACTGGTATTTCTAGCATTGCTGCAATTTAAGCTCAACTAGAAGGAGCCCTTCATTTATTGATGTTTGTCTTACAAATTATATGAAAGTCAAACAAAATGTTTCTTAATGCTTTACTGCTGTGAGCAGTGCAATTAGCTGCAGTATGTTAAATCCCTCCTTGACTTTATCCTTGCTGCTTTTTCCAGACAGCAAGGAGGAACCTGTTCAAAAAGACTGTTTTAAGATGACATTAAAGTTTTCAAATTCTTATGGGTTGTCTCCCCACCTCAAAACACCCTTTTTTAGTTGTTGAATTGTCATTTCAAAACCTAGATGAGGCATGGGCTGAAGCCTTTTTAGCTCTTATTCATTAGAGAGAGAAACTTGTGGCCCAATATAGTTGTAAAAACAAAAGTGCTTTTAACTTTGTAAATTCCATGCCTTATTTTCCATTAAAAAAAAAAAAACCACCCTTAAGTGCATTTTTCTGTCAACTGTGAGAAAATTTCCCTTTTGCCTTCAGTGGAAAATAGTGCATTAAGTAGCCAACTGCTGCAGCATTATAAGGCAAACAAAGTAAAGAGTAAGCCTTTTTTTTTTTACTTTCTAGCCAGCGAATGTGAAAACCTGTACCAGGTGGCTGGAAAGTTGAAAGAGAAAAATAAAAAACTATATGCCAGATGCATGACAATTTTAGTAGCTGCCAAATGTGCCTTTTATCAAAACATCTGTAATATTTTTAAAAAGAAGGGTAGATGAAGGTAGACAATCAGGTGTGCATGTTGCTGGAATTGCTTTGGACAAATTTGTTCAAATCTACTTCAGAATAAGCCTTTTTTTGTTTGTGAAAAGAAAAAATTTTAGGTTCAATAAGTTTGTTCCAGTATGTGTGTACATTTGCCTTTGGCATGGTTACTTGCCAGAATGAGTAAATGTTAAAAGTTATGTCAGTCCAGTTGTAAAAACGAGAGAAGAGAAGAAAAAAAAAAAAAGAGAAAGAGAAGTGGTAAACTTTAGCTGGCACATCTGATGACGTGTGTACGTAACTGTCTGTAGGTGATCTTTGTGTGCTGTGTCTGCAGTGGTATTCAGATTGCATTTAAGTGAAAATTTAACAGTGGCTGTTACCTTTTGGCATTAAAAGATATGTTCTAAAAATAAAAAAGAAATCTTACGTATCCCAGAAGTGTACGCTTTTGAATATGTAAAATACACTGAAAATCCTTGTAGTCTCAGACTGGCTTTCTTAAGCTTAAATACTGTGTGCTTTACATTAAGGACAATCATGAGTCTGCTACAGATGTAGGTTTTGCTCAGGATAGTAAAATACTAAAAGGCCCAGTAGCTTGTGAGCAGAGGAACCATATGGAGTAGAAGACAAGTAAGCAAAGTGTATGTACAGTAGGGGACACAAAATAACATCTTTAACCTGTGGTGTTCTCTGCCACAGGGTTATTCATTGTAGGTATTAGTCCAGCTCTGTGCCTTTCTCTTACAGCTTACTGCATCAAAGGATCTGCAGTCTATGGGTAAATACTGTCTCTTGAATTTTGCTGTATGAATTTTTTAGGTAGGTAATTTCATATAAGAGCCTAGATCTCGTCTCCTTGTTGAATCAGATCACAGTAAATAAAGGGACATTATGTTTAATATTTTGTATCTGGCAATAGGCAAAACATCTGCTTTCAAAGAACAGAGTGAATAAATGAAAACCACTCACAAGTAGAAACTGCTTAATATTCACAGTAGCCTTCTCTGTCTAATGCACCCCACAAAACCAAACAGTGGCCAAAGACAGTACTATGCATGCCCCAGCTCCTCTCCTATTTAGGCATGAGCAAGGGGCCCTAACACCTTTGTGTAGAGTTTGGAAAAAGCAACTGGATTCCTTGGAACCTGTTCCAAGTGGTTTTTGCCTTTACTGAGGAATATTTGTACTTCTACATGTACCTGACTTGTACTGAGGTGAAAATACTCTAAGAACTTGTACAGGAAGCCAGGATACATTGCAACTCTAGGGAAAAAAAGTAGAAGTTACTTAAGTTATATAAACTTAGAAGTAGCCTCAGTTATGCTGGCTTAGAGTAATGAAGTGGTGAGAGGATACATTTGACCAGCACTGAAAGTCAAACTTACCCATAATCTGAGGAGAGTCTAGAGTGGCTGACTTAAGCAGGGAGTGTAGCCATGGAGAGGTGATCTGGAAGAGTCACAGCCATGATGGGAGCATGTCTGTTGTGGGTTGGCAGTTCCCCAGCAGCTAGCTCACAGGAATGTTCTGCATCCATGTGATTGAAAGGGATTTGAGGAGGAAACACCCCAGTAGATTTGCACAGGAGTAAAACTATTTGGGCTGTTGATTCAAAATTCTGCTGGCATACTCTAATCTCTGAGACCGCTGTCCTCAAGTGACACAATGCTGCAGGGAGCTGCAGAGCAGTAGGAGGAATGCTACACTCACTTGCAGATGCTGTGTGGCATGGGGAGGTGTGAGCACTGCGGGCTGAGTTGTCCCTGTTTGTGGTGTCATTGTTTTGGACCTGCTGAGAATGTGGCAAAGGTAAGATAGTGTTGATAGTCAGAACTGAAATTAAGTTTTTAAAAAAACTTTGTGACGGATGTTTGTGATATACAGGAAGATATTAAGATCTTCTGTAGAGTTGGATAGTTGAAATTATAGTGGTGTGTATGTCAGTGGAGGAGGCTCATGGGATTTTTTTTGTGAAAGCTCATGTGTCTGTAACAGAAGCAGCAGAAGGAGTAAAGGAGATGGAGGAAGGAGCTGAAGAAATGTCACAGTGAACTGCACCAACAACAGGATCTTGACCAGAAGCCTAGAGAGTGAGTCAGCTGAGTGCTGGGTTGGAGTCTTGGAACCAGGTGTACGGAAACAGTCTTCTCACATGGCTGTGTGTGCAAGGGGAACAGGATTTTGTAAGTAATGTTGCCTCAGAAAGGAACCTGAGAAACATATTTCTTCTTTTAATAGATGCAACCTTTTGGCTGATTCAGTGCAAAAGAGACAACAGCGTTATTTAAAAGCAACATTTATTTGGCATAGGAAGAAAAATAATCCAGAGCACACATGTATACTAAAGGTGAAGTTGGATCGGATCCTGCAAGAGGTTGTGTGTTTCTGTGGTGCTGAGCATCGTTCATTCATTTTATTTACATTTCCAGATTCTGAGCGGGTACAAGGACATCTCAGATAGGTATAGGCCTGGAAGTAAGAACTCATACAGAATCAGAAAGAAATAACCATCAATTCTGACCATGCCTTAAATCACTAAAACAGAAGCTAAAATCCATGTGCATTTTACAAGCAAGGGTCTGCCACTTTGGAAGGATTTCTTCACCCAGAAGATGTCAGCAGGTTGGTTTTCCCCTTTGTCCTGTTCCTGTCCTGGCATCTGCCTGGCAAGTGTGAGGAGCAAGTTTCTTCTATAAAGAAATGTCATTATATATAAGACCAAAGACTCAAGCATCAGAGCCCTTGACAGCATTAGTACATTACCGTGGAAACTTGTCCATACTAATATAACTCTGGTTCCGTGGACAAACAAGTAGGTCTGTCTATGGCTGATTCCTTTGCAGAACAATTGGGCTTTGCTGATGCTTCAGTTACAAGTATCTGGCTCTTCTTACATATTTTTATCCTGGCCCTGTACTGTCTGACTGAAAGCTGCAAAGTCCTAGGAAGTATCTTTGTGATGCAGTTGCTGGTCAGCATGGAGCAGTCCTGACTGGGAAGGGCAAGGGAATTTGTAATTTAATGAGGGTGTGAGGGAGAGGGAAAGAGATGAAAGGGTTTTTTTGTCATTAAAAACCCTAAATTTAAAAAAAAATCTTCCCAGAATAGTTTCCAAAAGTTTTCGGGGGGGCAGGGAGGATGATACTTTTCTCCTCTTTGTAAAGGGGAGAAGTGGATTTTTGGGAACTATTTTGGGTCCAGTAAAATCTACGGGACAGGCATCAGCTAAAACATTTTAATCTCTGGGGTTTTGCTTGGTCACTTTCTTGAAATGTTGGGAAAACTTTGACTGAGATAAAGGATGGATTTTTTTCTCTCTTAGGTGGATAACCCTTTTCACACACACCTCTTCACCTCCATCAGAGGAGGAAAATCAGATGGTAGATGCAGGTCAGTTGACACTATGGGAGAGCTATAGGCCCTGTATCTGCAGTGGGTGTTAGCTACCGCAGCCTGGGCCCACCTGCTCTGGGCCCTCCACGTACCGTTGCTGCTGCCAGGAGAGCCATGCAGCATGATGGTTGCTCTTCTCTTGGCACCAGATTCAGTCACCCTTGTGCTGGTGTTGGCGTCCCAAGCCCCTAAAGTAGCCTTGCATATTTCCCCCGAGATGTTGCTGTTGGCCACACGGAGACAGTTCACACCTCTTCAGGTGAAGCTGTTCTTTATGACAGACCAGTGTCCCAACCCTGCCAAAATAAGGTGATAAAACCATATTTCCTCTTGAAACTGCCCTCAGAATGCCGCAACTTCAACTAACACCACAGCCCTATACCAACGGTGCTCTTGCTGCTGGAGTGTGGCATGGATATCGCACCAGAGGGCTGTGTTTCTCTCCATACTTTCTTTTTAACAAAAGCTGTAGTATTCTGCAGAGAACAGCATTACTGAGGGTTTGTCATGTCGAGATGCGAGGAGCGTGGCGTGTGTGAGGCCTTGTTGTGGGAGGAAGAGTATCCTCGCACAAGAAGGAGGGCCTGTGACTTTGAACGTGGGGCACCATCAACTTTCCTGCCCTAGTGCCTCAATTTTAGCTAGAACTGCTCCAAAGCATGGTGCTGCACATGATGGGGCTTGTAAGGTGGTGTCAGGCGAAAGAGTTAGCAAAGAGTATTTCAGGTGTATTGCAGACCAGGAGCCAGGACACTGGTTTACTGTGTCAGTGTCTGCATCGATCCACGGTGGGGATAAGGTAGAGAAAAGTCTTTGTCTCTTGCAGCAGGCCCTGGGCTCAGCCTGCGTCACCTGCCTGGAGACACAGACAATTCCGAGAGCAGGAGAAGATTTATACAGCAGGAGGCAAGTCAAGAAACAGCACGCCGCATGAAAGGTGAAGGAGGATTTTGGGGAGTGATCGAAGTCCAAAAGAAAGGATGCTGCTGATTAAGCAGTACAAAGCCCAGGTGCTTCAGCTGATGCTTATTAGGCCTTCTCAAGCCAGGAGGGTAATCAAGCTGGCCTCCTGGAAGACATCTTTGATGGTGGTTTTTCTTTGGGAAGTGGAGGAAAGAGGGGAATTTCAGACTTCTGGCCAGGATGCCAAGGCAAACCCTCTGTTGTGGGTGAGCCCAAATTAGACCTGGCTTGAATTTGGAAGAGCAAAGATGTATGGCAAATCAAGCAGCATTGGGGGATGAGGGGGAGAAGATAGTGGGATTCAGCCAAAGTTTTCCAAAACTCCGAGGAAAGTTAAGTCAGGCAGGTGTGAAAGCTAGCAAGTTCCTGTGCTTATTGGACCTGCTGGCTGAGCTCCACTTCAACCCATAGCCTGGCTCTGCCCTGTGCTAGGAAGAGCAGGATGCAATTGTAAGGCAGTTGTGACAGTCTCCTCTCCCCCACCCCTCCACCTACTATATTAGTCGGGGGGATCTTGGGGCCTTGCTGTCTGTCTCCACCCTCAGGGACCTGGGGAAGCACTGTCGCGCTTAGGCTGTTGCCTGCCTTTCTTGGGGCTGCTTATTTCTTTTTGAAGAGCTTGCGGAAGGAGCTCCGGAAACCCCCCTTGGGCTCGTGCCGCGGGTTGTGGTCGCTGAAGGATGTTTGCTCATTGTCATCCTTCTGGCAGAACCTGGTGTTGTCTTCTGCATGGAGCTCCTAAAAGGGAAAAGACAATTTAACCAGCATTTGCAACCTCACATCCTTGTCCCCTTCTCTCTCTCTGTTTCTGTGCTAGGAGGGACCTGGTGGGTGAGGAGGTGCTGGCAAGGCTGGGAGACACAGGTCACTCTGGCCTCGGCAGCACTGGTACCTCTGCAGAGAGCTTGTTGTTGGCTCTGAGGCTGAGGCAGTGGCAGAGGAGTGGAAGCATAAGCATTGTTAGAGGGAACTGGAGCCTTCCTTGCTAAGCTTTTTGTCTAGGGGGAGCTTACTAGCCCCTTTTGTCAATGAGGGAGCAAGCCAGCATGGGGAGTTGAAGGAACTTCCCACCCTCTCCTTGCTCGTGAGCTTTGTTTACCCTAGGGCAGGGAGGCTTCAGGCTTCTTGAGCTGATACGGTGTGAAAGACTCTTCTGTTGGCTCTGCTGCTGCCTGGTTTTTATATCTGTGGGGCAGAAGGCTTTATTAGCACACACACCTTGCGGTAAATGTGCTACTAAAAGATCTCTCCCCCTTTCAGGAGAGTGCCGAGTTCTTCTCAGCAAGGTTCTGGACAAGTCCCTTTTCTTCAGTTCTGCCCACCACTGCCACAGTGGTCTCCTTTGCTCTGTGGGAGAGAACATGTCCTGCAGTTCTGGACTAGCTCCCCATCTGCACCCAGCTCTGTGCAGGTGTGTGCCAAAGAGCTCACAGGCTCCTGTTTCTGGGGGGGCTGTGTCCCCATAGCTCTTCTCCCTCTGCTTCATCTCCCCTGCTCAGCTGTCCACCACCTCCTTCACTCACTAGGCTTTTTTCTCTTTCCTTTTGAGGTTTCCTTGCTGCCTTTTCAGTCAGGCTGTTGGAACCTTCCTCCCATCATCATCTGCATCTACATCATCATCTGCATCTTGCTTCACTTTAACAGGAGGGTGTTTCTCCAGGCAGCACTGAGAGAACTAGCTAAGCACCTCACAGAACCCTTGGCTTCTTCCCCAGGCAGTGTGAAGGGCATCTTCCCCCTGACTGTGACAGCTCAAAGCTGACTCTGAACAGGTACTGAAGACTGCAGAAACATTGTTCCTGCAAGACTTGGTGTCCCTGAAGGGCTAGAGTGTTCCACCTGCCATGAGTGGTTGTCTGTGGGATGTGGTTGTTGGGCTCTGTTTTCACAGAGACTTTGCATGGATTGTAGACCCATGCTAACAAACACAGATGAAACAAAACTGATGGACCAGATCCTTGCTGGTATAAATGGGCTGAGTTCAGCTTGAGTCATGCTGGTTTACACGGGCTGAGGATCTGATACTAAATCCATTGGTTTTCTTAACCCAGTACTCCTCACAGCAGGAAAGGCACCTTTTTAACTGGGTGCCACCCTATAGCACTAATTTCAAACAGCTTTGTGCATACTCAGTGACCCTGATCAGATACAACATTTACGTGTAGGGGAAGCTCAGTGACAGCTAGAGATGCATGAGAGGCTAGCTTGTCTCAAGGGTGTTCTAGCTGCCACTCAGCCAGCTGTGTGCCTCAAGCCCATGCTTGTGCCCAGTGAAGATGTATGTGAAAAGGAGCTGTCTTGTCCCTCCCTTGGGTATGTACATGCAGATGAGGACTTTGAATGTGTGGGCTTGGAAGCTATTTTGGCTTGTTCTGCCCTAACTGTATCTCAGATCTTTCTCCTGCTGCTGTTTCTGCACCATCATGTGCCTTTTTTTTTTTCCTCCTCCTATTTAAGCCTCCTTACTTCCAAAAAGCTCTGTTTTTCACCCGCTCCTCTCTGTGGGGGGAAGTAGCTCCTTTGGGAGCTTCGAGATGAGGCTGAGATCATGTGAGGCTGGACATTCCTCTCCTGCTTCTGCTGCAGCCGGCTCCCACTGCTGCTCCGTGTGCTGTAGAGTCTTGTGCTCACACCCTCAGCGCTCCTTGGCAGCTCCTTCAGAGACCTGCTCAGCTGCTTGCCTTTGCTGTGGAACATCTCACGCTTGTAAGTACTACTGCTTACAGGAGTGCAGCTCTTAGGCAATGGCTGTAAGGCATGATCTGTCCTCTCTGGTTCTGATGTGAAGTTAACAGGCCTAAGGAAGCAAATGTCTAAGCTGGACTCAGAAGAGGCCGGGGAGCAATTCTCAAAGAGAGTGAGGTTTTGGAAGGCATCATCTTCATAGGGGCCTGGCAGGGTGAAAACCTCCCCAGGGTAGTCGAATTCTTCGTAGCTTGGCGCAAAGTTCCTTGCATCCTGCAGCAGCTCCACAGAGGTCCTAATAGCTCTCTCGGTGTTTCCCACTGCATCAGCCGGTGGTGCTTCATACTCCATTTCAGGGATGGATTGTAAGGGGGCTGTCAGAGCCTTCAGTTCCTGCTCTGTGAGCTGAGAGGATGCAAGGATGTTCTCTGGCCTCTCATGTTTTCTACTTTCCATTTCCCAGTCAGGGGGCTTTACAGCCTGGATGTTCTCCATCACGGTTGGCTGGGGCTTCTTCATCTGGGGCATCAAATGCCTTAAAAATAAGAGAGAGAGAAAAAAAAAAAAAAAAAAAAAAACCAGAAGGAGATGGAATACAAAAGGATGACCAAGAGACAGCATGGCAAGCCCCCCTCACTCCCCAAGCCCCAGTCTCTTCCTTTTAAGGCCAAAAGGTATTTTCATATATTGGAGAACAGTAACAGAGCTGCCACTAATAGAAATTGCCTGGCTGGATTAGCAAGAGCAAACTTGCAGGGGTAGAAGTGCTTATCCAGTAGCTTTGACTGATTTTTGTACTCTACACCATGAAATGAAAAGAAATTGAGATGAGAAGCCAACTACTCCATCTCTCTCCTGTTCATCTGCATTTTGGATTTTTACTTTACTTCTCTTTCTGTAATGTAGGAGCTGTGTCTTACCTTCCTGTGGACTGATTGTCTTTTCAGGTGGACAAGGTTCCTCTCTTGGGTAGAGAGACTCTGTCCCCAGAAGTGTGTCAGTAGTACTTTGAGGCCTCCTACCATCATGTGTTCCAGGTAAATCAGCAGAGAGTACTGCACTGGATCAGGTATTAGGTGCAGGGTGGGAACCTCCGTGGCCCGTAATGAACACTACTTAGGAAAGTCCCACTGCCTCTTCTGGGGACATAATGAATGGAGTGGGGGAACAGAAACCTTGTGATGTTCAAGATGTGCAGAGCTCTGCATCTGGGGCAAAATAACCCCATGCATCACACCAGGCTGGGAGATTTGGGTTGAGCAGCAGCCCTGGTATGAACTTGGGGTTATAGCCAATGCCAGGGTAAAGATGAACTGACAGCATGCTCTCATGGCAGACAAGGCAAACCCTGACCTGAGCTGTATTAGGAGCTGCATGGCCAGCCAAGCCTGGGGAGTTATTTTCCCCTCTTCTGTTCAGTGCTGATGAGGCCCCACCTGGACCCATGTTGGGTCCTCAGTTCAGGATGAATGTGGGGAAACTGGGCAGGCACCAGCTGAGGCTGCCAAGATGGGGGCCTGGAGGGCATCGCATCTGTGAGGGGAGGGAGATTGGCTTGAGTAGTCTAATAAGAAGGAGGCTAGGGATTGATATAACAACACTACCACTTGAGGGGGACTCAGAATGATGAAGCCAAACTCTTCTTGTTAGTGTCAAATTATGTAAGGAAGCACAACAGCTACAAATTGCTGACATAAGAAAAAAGGCAAGTCTAGTGTGCTTCTCTGATCATCATCTCAGTTGGCACCTATCAGTAGGCTAGAAATGGCCAAAAATTGTCAGGTGCTACAAGTAGCCCTGTCTTTCTTGAATTAGTCTTGTGTCTTTTTGAACCCATTTGTACTTGCATCTTGTGATAGTGAGTCCCATCATTCAATGACATGCTCTGTGGAAAAGTATTCTTTTTGCTAGTCTAAGACCTTGGTCGTGTTTCCTAACTCTTGTAATGTTGACAGTGAATAATGTGGAGTATTACTGCGCACACTGCCAGGCCTACACAATTACATGTCCTCCCTGGTACACTGTTAAGACAGCTAGCAAAAGAATTGACAGCCCTGGGTAGAGCTCTGAAATGTTTCCTGCTATAAGCCACGTGGTATTGGATAGAGAGATGAAGGGCTGGCTCCTTCCTGCTATGTATACACAGGGAGTAGTCTTGGAAATGGCAGTCTGTAACTGCATAGCGTCACTGGCATAGTATGGGTGATGAAGGAGTTTTCAGCCTACTTTGAAAGCCTTCTACTAGGACAATAGGCTTACGGGGTTGTCGTGCCAGAGGAAGGTGCTGGTGGGAACGACTGTATTGTCTCTTCAGAGTGGATCCCGCTGTCCCGGATAGATGTCGCACTGGGTGTTGGAGAAACCTCTTGGCTCGTACACTGGGAGGTGAGACCTTTGTACAGCTTCACGAGGGATGACCTGAGGGAGGAGAAATCCATCGTCGTGCTAAGAAATAAGGCAGGGAATGAGCACGAGCTTGTAGAATCACAGAAAACAGGGCTGGGAGGGACCTTAATATTCCTGTTCACCTCTTCCCACCCCAAGGAAGCACCTATTCCACCTAGTCTGTCCCAGTCAGCAGGGTGTCCTGCTTTCTGTCCTGTTTCTTAATGCCTCTCCTGATAGCAGTCCCTCCTGAGCATTCTGCTCCAGCCCTTTACCACCCTCCATATTTGGAAGCTTCACTTGAAGTTTAATCTTGTCCTACTCCCCCAGTGAATCATCATAAGGAACAAAGGCAACCAGATTTTGATTTTAGTAAAGTCTTGATTTCAAGGAACTCTTCGGAACCACAACTTGAGAATCTATGTTCAGGGTCATTTCTATCACAGCTCATCTCAAACTGGTTATGGGAGGCTTTTGTTTCTCCCACCCCACTCCCCCAGTAAAAAAAGATAACACTACTCTTTCTCAATCTTAGCCTATGAGGGCTTCAGGCAACAGTCTTGGCATTCACCAGGGCCCTGAGCTGACTGAAGCATCTAAGTCCCCAAGTATTCTCCCACTGGGGAGTGACTTTGCCATCAGCTTAAGGAATCAAATGTTCCCATGAAGCATGTGGCTGCTGTGTTTAGAAGGATTAAACTGATTTTCCTTTCACTCTCAGAGTTATACAGAGGGGCCTGGCCCAAATCTGACCTCAGAAGGCCCTCAGTAGTGGGTCTTCTCCAGCATTCATATACAGAGGGCTTAGTTTTATTTCAACAGAGCAATGTGTCTGTTGATCTTGCCTGGATCTACATCCCCTGTTTCCAGGCTTCCCCCACACCTCCCTTTCCCTGGTGATAGAGAGAATGAGCTGATGTTGTGCTTACTTCTTCAGCTTTTTCCTCTTCTGTATAAGCAGGTCTTCATTGCATTGGAAGAGGAGGCTATAGTGTGAGATGAAGACCCGGAGGCGTTGCACACACACCAGCAGCAGGTAATAGTCAGGATGCTCTTGCTCCGTGAACTTCAGGACATTCTGGGGCACAGAGGAGAGCAGGCTGTTGGAGGGTGTCCTGACCCTTTCTGGGGAGAAGGTGCTATTGGGACCATGGATTAGTGCTCTGGAGTGCCCATGGCACTGCCGTGTGGGAGCACAGTTGGAGCTCTTCTAGGAAGCACCAGTTTCTGAGGGACTTGGACAGGGCCTGCCTCCTACTACTCCCAGTGCAAACACACAAGTAACCACGGTAGTTGTAATCATGGGATGTGTGGGTGATGCACTGGTTGAGTTTAGAACTGGATAAATAAACCAATCCCTTCTTTTTATAGGGCTTGCTTTCTGTGTCATTTGCCTTGTCTGAAATGTTTTAGTACAATTCAGATAACCCTCCTGTGAACCAGAACTCTTATCAGCAAGCTCTGTGTAGGAAAGGTTGTTGGGCCCTAGGAGCCTCTAGCCCTCTCAGTCTCTCAGCTAACAGGCACATGGACCACTCAGCAAAGAGGCTCGCTCTGTTAGAGGAGTTAGGTCGGAGGTCACAGTAGGTGTGCCCTACCTCTGTCCTCCTGTTCTCCCAGAGTAGCAGGCAGCAGAGCTTTCAGCTTCCCAGGGGACAAAAGTTGTTTCTGGCAGGCCAAATGGACAAACTGGCAAGTAGAAGCAAGCTTCAGGTGAAAATGATGAAAACTAAGCCATTGTCAGCTGGCTTCCCCTTCCAAAGTTGTTTTTTTCAGAGAGCCCACTGGGTTAGCCAGAAGCCCTGTGCCTGTACAGGCCTGAATACCAGCTCTGAGTTAAAAGTCACATGTTGTGATAAGAGTTCAACAAGACCGTTTCCATCCTGGGGCCCTACCTGTAGGTGAATAAGGTATTCAGGGATTCGCTGGACTATATGGAAGAACAGAATGTAGAGATCAGACTTGATTTCTTCTTCTACCTGAAACAGAGAAAGCAACTTCAGAGTCTCTCCCACCTGTAAAACATGCCTGCTTACAAATGGTTCTGGGGTTTAATAAGTAGTTTTGTTGTAAGTAGTTATAACAGTTCACGGGAGCACCCCAGTCAAGTAGTAGTTGTGCATAACAACACACCAGTCTTCATCTTCCTTCTGGAAGGGATATTTGCAACTCCTTCCACCAGCAATACTAGTCCTAAGGATGAAATTCCTTAGGTTGGGGATTATCTACGAGGGACACTCAGCCTAATTAAGTAGGGGTATATGTTTAAAGTACACTAGTTAAGTTTCATTGAAACCCCAGGTAGATGCTGTTGTTCAGAAGTTCTTAGTTTAGGCCCAAATGAATTGAACAAAGTGAGATTGACTTCTAAATTAAGATGTCTTGGAAGCAAGCTAGTGTGGTTTAGTTATTGCACTTTAAAACTACCTTTATATTTAACTTTTTCCTAGCGTAAACCAAGAATCAAGGGTGTGAGACCAAATACCTGAAGCTGAACAGTAGAGACTGTTCTCTCTAAAGCACTTACAGCCTCACTCTTGGTCCCCCTGTTTGGATGAGTCCTCCATTTTCCATTTGCCTGGGACAGGTCTGGATAGCATGTGCATAGGCAAGTTTTCTGGGAGGTTTGATCTGACACGTTATTTCATGTCACAGCAGAAATACAGCTTTGGTTGCACACAGTGATGCATGCCTTTTGTGGGTACATGTCAGCCATGGCAACATTCAGGAAACTGGCATTTGGTAACAGAACAAGTGGATTGGCAGAAGAGTCCTATCATGGGCAGGCATAACAGGAAGAGATCCAAGCTTGCGTGTTGCCATTATGTGTCTGTGAAGCAGGCAGGAAGTTTACCTCCTTCAGGATCACCACGTGGATCAGAGAGATGCATTCTGGCAGGTCCCTCAGGTAAGCAACATAGTAGTCCAGAAAATTATTCTTAAAAAGGAGAAAAAAAAAAAAAAAGAACAAAAACTTGAGAGATTTTTGGTCATAGAGCCTGCCAGAATGAGAAACTGTTGATTCCCCACCATCGCTCCTGGGAGCTCATCAGTGCAACAGAGCTGCTAACTGTGTGAAGCTTGGGACTTCTCAAGAAAGGCTGTTTAGTAAAATGTGTTCAGCTGTTGAGCATGGTATATAAAGCTTTATAGCAGATGGGGAGGCGTAGAGAGGATGGGGATAAAGAAGCTTTTCTTATTTAAGACTCATAAAATTTTTAAAGTATCAGATGAGTTTTCACACATCCTTCCAGGAGAGGTCCCACTGCTCACCTGGGGTTAGGCAGACCTTCACCCTGAGAAGGAGGTGCTGTTTAACTTGGGACTACAAACCATATAGGATAAGGGGCCTGCCCACCCACTTGTCATAACTCTGAGCAAAGTGTATTGGGGAAGGGGGGCATAAGAAATACACTCTTTTCACACCCTCACTGTGAATACATCCAAGCTGTCAAGGCTCGTGTGTGGCTCTTGCAACCAAGTCTAGGTCTCATGCATTTATTATAGGGCTGTGCTATGTGGCTGCATGCCCCCAGGTGGGTCTGGCACGGTGGGTGGGCTCCCTGACCACCCAAGTACTATGACAAAGGGGCTACCATGCACTGGGACTCTGCTCAAAGGAGGCTGGCTGAAAGGTCTTACCCTAGCCACAGTTTCACAGCACAGCCCCTCTGCTGCAAGGTATCTTGGCCCACCTGTAGGCCATCAGCACAACATCATGAATCATAGCAGAAGAGTCCAGAGAGGTCTGTAACTTACCTCATCATTTGTTAATTTTAGGAAGATGTCTCCTAGGATCCCTTGTCGTGGCCAGCTCAGGACTCGCTCCTGTAGAGCGTGAAGTAAATCGACATGCTGCTGGACCAGGTACCGCAAAGAGTTGGGGAAGAAACTGAGGGGAGACGATATCAGACTGGTTACACAAAGGAGAAGCTCAGCCTTAAGCATGTACTGCTGAAGCATGGATTCATTGGGTGGTCAGCACAGGCTTGCGTTAAACACAGGTATTATTAACTACTTTTATTGGAGTCCCAGCTGTATCAGGAGGTCCTGTTTTGTCTGTTATGTACATGCAGGTACCCTCTCCAGTAGGCTACTATTACAAAGTTTTGAAGGTTTCTTAGGCTGACTCTCCAGTGCATTGTGTAGCTGACCAGAATTTGAAGAACTAAAAAGCCTAAGGCAATGCTGCTGTGGCTAATAAAGCAGGACCATGATCCTGAGCCATCCCATAGAGTGCTTGGAGGAGAGCTCCCCTGCTTTGTATGTTGTTTCATTTGTCAGGCCCTTTAACAAGCCAGCCCTTTGATGCAGAGCTGGTCATAATGTGCTACTGCCTTTCTGTCATTTCATGCTGATTTCATCCAGAATCAGAATGAAGATGTCAAATATTTAAATATTTTGCCAGATGGAAAGGTCCCAGGGAAAAAGAGTAAAAATAAAAACTGACTTTGGACTATCAGGCTTCAGTTTGAACTGTGTGTGTCATGCAACTGCTTAAAAGAGTCCACCTCAATCCATGTACCACATGTCCCACAGTGGACTTCTGTCAATTGACTGCTTGGATGTGGGACTCGTAGGGACAGTGGAAAGAGCCAAAAAAGAGAGAGCTAGCAAGGACTGGACTTCCCAAATGTGCTTAGGGGCTGGGAACTCCCAGGCCAAAACTGTGTGAATGGGGAGGGCTGTAGGAGCTATCCCATCTTAGGAACTAAGACAGCTGCCACAAGGGATGGCCTTTGCAAAGAGCTGGGTTTAACTGCTAAGCTGGGTCAGTCCCACTGGTTTTGTGTCTGTGTAAATACATGTGTACGTCTGTATATATTGATACCTGATGGATGGCAGCCACTAGCCAGGGGCTTATGCCCACAGCAGCTTCTAGAGCTGGAGCTGTGGTCTGGAAGAAGCAGGCAGTGAATGCACAAAGCTTTGTTCCCACCCACACGGAGGAGGCATGTGAAAGAAGAATAGGAGACTGATGGGACTCAGGAGACTGAAATGAAGTAGTAGTGAAATGGTTTGGGGTGCACGGTGGACAAGATGCAAGGACAGGCAGGAAAGTCTTTAATCACTGCAAAAACCTTCCCATGCCTCCAATTTGCAACTAGAAATAAGGTCTAAGTGTTCAAAGACTTCTGTGCAGATAAGGAAAAGTGGGAGAGAGGATGATGCAGAAAGAATATTGACTGAAGAAAATTCCCCAAAAGAGGGAGCACACTAAATCAAATACCTTCTCTCCTTGGTGCTCCTTTTCACATCTGGCCCTTGCAAAGTGGCCTTGATCTTCAGAATTAAGGAAAGGTTGATGACATATTTCCTTTCTGACTCCAGCAGCTCCAAAGCGATGTTCTGCCTTTTGGCTTCCAGAAGATAATGGTTAAGTTTAAAAATAAGGAAATGCTGACCTCGGTGACAGCCTCATGTTAGACTGGTGGTCTGACATTAAATCATGAAAGGAGAAACTGTCGGAAAGTGACACCAGTGTCTTGTCTTTGTGTGTCTACTGTCCCAAAACATAAAATGCTAGCCTGATGCTACAACATTCCCCAGATGTGACTGGAGCCACAGTTTGCTAAGAAGGCTCCAAAGCAAATGTGTTTTCCCCTATGAATACCATTTTTTTCTAAGTGTCACAAAACAAGCAAGCAAAGGCAAAACAACTGATACCAGGAATTCACATCCAGTTTCCTGCAGAATGAGAAGTTGTATTTTTCACCTGCTTAAGCAACTATGTCACAATCCCATCAGTACTCTGAACCTGCCAGGTCTTGGAAAGGAGAATGGGTGTCCTGGGTGCAGAGCAATTCTGTCAATGGCACCGGCCAGGAAATACAAAGGCCAGAAATCTTGGACACCAACGCCCTGAGACGTTCCCCCCTAGCAGGAGAAACTGGCTTGTGTGTGTGTCTGTAGAAGCTGATTACTGACCAGCTCACACCCGATGTGAATGCAGCTTTGAGCCTCTCTAACTAGAGTTTTCAACTCTATCCTTACCAGCCAAAGAGGGTTCACATATAATGTTGTCTGCTGAGCTGTATCTGCTTTGGCCCATGTCTTTCCCTCTCTCCGGCTGCTCTTTGGAAATGTATTCATCTCCCCAGTCCTTGGTGTCCTTGGGCTGCTTCCACACTGTTGTTGGCAGATGCACTTTCGACTGCCCCTCTGTTGTCAAGGAAGGCTTGAGGCTGTCATCTGTCTCTATGGTTGCTCCTGCAATGACAAACAGCTGTATGGATCTTGACATCTCAGCTGACAGATTATGCTACAGCAGGCAGCTAACCTGCATTATCATCCATTTGAAGTACTGGAAGGAGAGTTTGAAGCATTCTTTGTGCTTCACAAGGGCTGTAGCCTTGTAGCATTAGTTTACAAAAGAAGTGCAGTTGGTGAGCACTTTGGCAGGACAAGGTTTGCACTCTTCCAGCATTTATTTTCAGGCCAAATAAGGTCCAAAATTAGATACCTGTTAGAAAAGAAAAAACATATATTCCAAGTATGCTTTCACTTCAGGGTTTTGGGACACTTCAGGACTTGGTAATATGACACATTGGCAGGTATTGTAGAAGCAGAAAGTATTGTTATAATTTGGATTTAAATGCCATTCTCAATGGATGTAAACTGCCATGGCTCTTAAAATTTTTATGAGTGTGATGTGATTACACAGCAGCAGCAAGACTGATAGTCTGAGGCTATTAAATCACAGAGAAGGGAGGGGAGGGTGCAGGTGCATTAGAGCCATTGGGCTGGAATTGCTTTAATGCAAATCTTTGAATTTGGTTTGCAATGGACCATTTTCCATAGCTTTTGTTCTCTTTTTTTCAAGTGGATTCAAGTAAAAGAGCCATACAAAACAGTGAGTGCTTCTAGTGACCAGTGCAAACATCTAATGGTTGCTCTCATGCATCCTTTTGCTGGCCAGGATTCTTAGTGTCCCCTTACTATACCCTTCTCTTCTGACAAATTTTTATTTTTGCCAGAAAAACTACTCTGTTACTATTCAGACATGTCTACAAGGAATCTGGAAGCTGGTGGGTGAATAAACAGCTCACCAGTTCTACTGGTGTGTAGTCATTGCAAAGACCATCTCTTCCCAAGTGGCAAAATGGCGTGCTCATTATTCTTTGCTGTATCAGTAAGCCTCAATTCTTCCTTTCTGCAAAGGCACTTAGAACCTGTGAAAGCAGCAGCAGAAAGGCATTCCCTGCCAAATATCGATCCCCTGCATTGTCAGTTATTTGGCGCTTCAGGGACGCAGGTTTGCCTTCATATCACAACTGCAAGTATGAAAATGGAGGTACACAGCAAAGTGAAAGACATTCCTGTGAAATGTGTTCCCTGAAATCATTTCTTCAGTGCAGTAAAGCAAGCAGTCTAATTGAATCATTGTCCTACTGTGTTTTGACAGTTTGATATTTTCCTACCTGGACCTGCTACAACTTTCACCCTTCCTTCTCCCATTGGCATGATCCTGGTGTCAGACACTGTTGAAGTACAAAGGAGAACTTTACAAGAGAAGACAGCTATAGAGCAGACTTCCTTCTGCCAAGCCCAGTCAGTATGGTTAGATCCTCCAGTCTTTCACATTTTTGCTATGGAAACACCCCTGTTAGATCCTCCACTAAGGAGGATCTTTACTGTTGCGGCTCTTGTTCCGGTCTTTGTTTCACTAGCACATGCAGGCAGGCTAATGTGGGGGTCCCTGTTGTGCTTGGTGCTGTACGACTGCAGAGCAGTCTTGGCTTGTCCTTGCTCAGTAGGTGCACGTTGGGTAGAAGGCACCCAGCAGGCAGAACAAGAGGATGGAAGCCTGACACACAGGCAGGGCTGCCATTTTGGATAGAAAGGAGCTTACTGAAGAGTAGAGGGGTGAGAAAGAAAGGGGCAGTGGGAGAAGTGGGTGAGAGAGGTAGATGCGCAAAAGGGTTGTGAGGGCAGAGTGGGGTATGACTGGCCAGATTCTGAGCGGAACAGAGTAGAAAACAGCACATGGTTTTCATCCAATATCTGCCTTTGTTGATATTTTAAATGTATATGTTTTTAGTGTCTTCCTATCTGAACAGCAAGAGAGTGATAAACCAGTTTAGACCCCCAAAGTTAATTATAGAAAAAAAAGGCTCTGGTCCATCACCTTTTCTGTGATTCCAACCTTCACAAGTGTTTGGCAGTTAACAGTGTTTTCCTGGTCAAGGTGTAACCCTAACACCATGGTTAGCAATTTCCAAAACTAACAAGGGACAGTGATTCTCCTAGCAGCGTCCTTGTATATGCAAGGAGCAGTGACACCAGTAGCCTAGTGTGTATATGTGCCAGCTCCCGTGTCCCCTTGTCAGATCAACCACTGGTCTATGCCACTAGCATTACAGGGAAGAAGATCCAGCCAGCTTCCCTTTCCTTGGAGGAGGTAAGCAATGGCTTTTGGGACAGTGTTCACAGAGCAGCATCTTCTGAATCCAGGCCAGCACCGAGGTTGCTATCCTGAGACACAGTGCTGAGGTGCATGCACAGCCCCAGGAGCAGTGCTGCCAAGGGCAGCACCCCTGTTCTCTTTCTGTGCTGCTGGCACCTGAGGAAAACTTGGTGTCCTCTTACCCTAGTGGCCTTTTTCTGGATTTTTTTTTTCCCCAAAAAAGGCACTGCATTTGCCTACTCTATTTCCTACCTTTTTCGTAAGTCACGTTGTGTAAAAGACTTGTTAAATCTTCATTGATCAGCACAGGTTCTGGGAGGTTAATGGATCGAAATGGGCTGCCCTGGAGAGGGGTAGGCACCGTCTGTGACCCATGATCATCCTTCTGTGCTCTTCTGTACAAATACAAAGAATGAGACAGTTGGAAAGTATGAATGCTACAGTGAAGCTCCTATACTACAGTTGTGGCAGACACCAGTATAAGTACAAGCAGAGTCAGAAGTAGGACAACTCCAGCAGAGACCAGGAAAGGAGTTGGCTTTGATGGAGTTGGCTTTGATGCAGTTCATGAACAATGTTCTGGAAGTAACGTCAACTGGCTACAGAAGGTTATTTCAGATCTGTTATTTTGCAGACCATATTTCATCTAATTAAATGGCTTAATTAGCTAAAGGGCTAGCCTAGATTTGCAAAGTGTTTGCATCAAGGCAGTTGTACACCCATCATCAAAACTCTGTTTTCTGAAGGAGGCTAATCAGGGCCAAGGTGGATGAGCAGTCTGCTTCATCGCAGCAACAGTGTGGCCCAGGAGCGTGCAAACATGCTCCTGCATGACACTGCTCAGAGAAGAAAAGGCTAGTGATAGGAAAGCAGAGCATGACTGCACCATCAGGAGCATGCCGAGTCCTGCACACTTGGAAGGGGAAACTGCAGTGGTATTGTCTGGATGGAGGTGGCTTAGCAATAGCCTGTAATGGTGAAGGCTCCTGACTTTCAACAGTATTCCTGCCCCAACATGGCTCTAGCAGGTCTGTGTGTTTCACACAGACCCTGGTTTCCCTGAGAGCTGCTAGGGCTATTTTGCTGTTGGAATCCCAGTGAGGTGTTGGTGTTTTTCTGCTGTGTTTGCTCTGTGGGGTATGTGTCTGAAAGCCTGGGGTGAACTGAAGGCTAGAGCTTCCAGTAATAATCAGGGCTGACACACACGTCCAGCCATGAAAAGATTAAGAAATTAAGCTATAATGAGATGAACAAAATGGACACCACTGCTAATTAGCGCTTCTGGAGCCCTTGAGTTTGGGCCCTTACTTAGCTTTCACTTTCCGTGATTCCCGACGCTTCTCTTGCTGCAGCTGCTCAATTTTCTGTTGCATTTCCTCCTGCTTGGCACTGATTTCTTCAATCATTGACTTTGCATCGCTGAGCTCCTCCTGAGAAACAGGCAAAAGCACAGCATTCCCAGGGTGCCCATCAGCCTTACATAGCACAGCTTTGAATGCTGGCTGGTGTGCACTAGAGATGCTTCAGGGTGCTGCAGAGAGTGGCTCTGTGATTAGACACTCTTCAAGTCCAGTGTGTGTAATACATGCCATGCACAGCCTGGCAATCCTTAATTCAACTACAGTCAACTCACTCAAGCCAGCCTGATGTCACATGGTTAAGGCACTGGTGGGAGATGGAGAAATAGGGCTTCATCCACCACCAGTTGAAAGCACTGGGAGAACTCCTGCCCTTAATGGCATTTGGAGGTGGGCCTGAGGAAGCATGTTTCCCTCTGCAGTTCTCCGGCATGTGTATTCACATGTTGCACTTGGTTCAGATCCCAGTGTGATCATTCACATATATAAGCTTTTGCCAGTCAGGCCTTGGAGCTGCCTTTTTAGCCTCATTTCCTAAGGAAATGAGGCCCTCCATAACCTCCTTGTCAGCACATCCTCCCTCAGGCAGTTTCAACCAAGCCTTACTCAGATGTAGAACTCTGATGCATGAAGTTCCTGCAGGTTTCATCAATGTGAGCAGCAGGATGGAGGAGAGAGACTCAAGAGTTTCTTGTAAATCGAAGGAGAGGGATTTTCCCCAAGCAAGGAGGTGGCTTCACTGGGAGTTCAGTGTTTGGATGGTCAACATAGGCATGAGGCAGAGGGAGAGCAGTCTTTGCCCTTCCTGTTGCTTGCATAATTCCTTGTACCTGGACTTTAAAACCCCTTTTTCCCCCATAACGATGTCCTGGATAATCCTGCCTCTGGTTGCTTTGAGACCTCTGCCATGTACCCTTACACTTCTTGTTGTCTCCTCTTGCTCACCTGGGACCACAGGGCTCCTTTTGCCTGGTGCCATCCTTCTTTCCCTGTCACAGGGTCAGTAATGGGCTTTTCCAGTAAGCAGCCCTCTTTAACTTCACAAGGTATTATTGACTCAGCAAAACCCCATGGGGAAAATTTACCATAAGAACAATAAAACAGTTCCTCTGCCTGCCTCCTCACAGGCAGTCATCCAGTTTCTGCATGGAGACACTGGCTGGTTTAAAGTGTACATCAAGCCTTCTTGCTAGGCTCTCTCTCTAGTCCTTTGTCTTTATCCTCTTGGGCCAGATCAAACCAGGCGGCACTTCCTCCCAGCTGTGTGGGAATGCAACTTCAAAAACTTTAGGGTTTTGTGTTAATTCCCTGCTCCCCAGCAGCTTTGGTTCCTGCAGGAAATGCAGGAGACCTGACCCAGGGAGAAGTATGGCACAGTGGCCCAGCGGCAGCCTGTGAACAGACCATATGCACGTTGCATGCGCAGCCCAGACCAAGGGTTGCTTGTGCCCAGGGTAGCTGGCAGCACTGCGTCATGGCCCATCAAGAAGGCTAAACAGGCCAGGGCATAGGTTACGTTTGGGTTGAAGTAGTTGAGGGAGACACAAAGCCAAAGGAAGAGCACCAGATACATCTGAAACAATTGCCAGCTCATTTTCTCTACAAGCAGGAAGGATTGATGGAGGTAAGGGAATGCTGCCCCATGCCACCCAAGCTAATGTGGGAGGTATGCAGCCCCACCCCCCCGCAGGTCACACTCCTACCTTGAACGTGTTGAGGGAATTCTTCATCTCGGCCACTTTCTCTTCCATGGCACAGCGGCAGCTCTTGACCTTCTCCTCGAGGGCGTACTCGCCATGCTGGATTCGCGACAGTTCCTGCATTGCTTCTGTGAAACCCGCCTTCAACTCAGAGGCTAATGCCTGCAACTAGAGGAACCACAAACACGGTGGGTTCAGTTCCTTCTCCCAGATGCAGATGGCTGTGTCCCCGAGGGTCACCCATGGTTCAGAGTGGCATGAAGGCTGGGTGTAACCCATCCTGTAAGGTGCTGTCCTCTTTCACCTCCTCCTGTCATGGCTGGGAGACATGAGGGGAGATTCAGCCCCTGCTGCAGCCTCAGTACAGGGTAGGAGGTTTTTGTCTTGGGCAGTCAATGTGCCCCTTTTTAGACTTGAGTTTTACCAAGCTCCCTGGCAGTTTGCAGCCTGTCAGTCTGTAGGAGAGGACAGCCTGAAACATGCCAAGAAGGTTTGCAATAACAGCAGCCAGATTATCAATCCCCAAAGCAGCTGAGCAATCAAGAACATGTACATTTTTGAGCAAGTTCTCCTCCCCAACATGCTTGTGGGGCTGGTGCTTTCCCCAGACAGGTCTAACACCTCCTTGCTCTCTAAGGGCTGTGGAGAAGCTCTGTCCTTGATCAGCGGGCCCTTTCCAGGGAAGGAGGCAGCTCTTTAACTCGTGATGGGGAGGGAGTGGGAGGTTGCCCCCTGGCATACAGCAACACTGTGCCCACTCTCCCTGTTTTCTGTCCCTAGAGGCCCTAGTGCTGCTGAAAGAGCTCACAACCTAAGCTGGAGGCAGCCGGTTGATAGCCGGGTGAAGCAGGAGACAGACTGGGGCGAGCCAGGCTGGCAGAGCAAGCAGACAAGCCAGGTGTGGAGGTGGGCAGTGAGGGGAAGTAGGCAGCTTGCGGAGGGCTAAGCGGGGACACCCTCTTCGGGGGCAGCTCGGGCTGGCGATCCTGGACTCTGCCCCACTGCAGTGAGCAAGATGCTCATTCTGCCTGCACAAAGCCCACGGCGAGGTCGCGGCCCAAGGCGCTTCGGTACCAGTGGTTTTTACCTTTACAACAGAAATTCGGCCTAACATCTGGTTATAAACTGAGTCCAAAACTGGAGCACTGATGGTAAGAGGACAGCCACCCCGGGGAACTCAGGCGCTTGAGTCCTGTAAATGGAGCAGAGATGGCTTCCGATACCTCGGGGCAATGGCATGCACCATCCTCCTCTGATCAAGACTGGCAGCGTCTTTACAGAGGACGTCTGCCTGACATCCCCACTCCTACCCCAGTGCTTACCCCACAGTCCCCAGTCTGGTCTGGCTGGACATGCGTTCCCAGAGCTGCCTGGGTAGGAGGAGTGGGACTGACAGGAGCTGGGATAGGGCAGAGGGGAGCAGGAGGCTGAGGACATCTTCCCTCCTCAGGCAGTCAACCCTGGCTCCCCAAACCAGCTGGAGCTCCAGACCCCTTGATTTAACCCCTTCACCCACCCTTCCTGGCCACAGTGGACACCTTCCTGTGACACTTCTGTGTCACTGGAATTGTCACCCTGTGCCCTGTGGCTGTAGCCTGAAGGGTTAGAGGGGCTGCTTGGGGCCATGGCTGCTTAGGGAGGCAATGACCATACTGGTTTTGATATCTCAGCCTAGCAGGGAGAGTCAGATGGTCTTAGCATCGTCAGACATCCTAACATACATGCCTGGAGAAATGGGGGGATATAAAGTACTGCAACTGTGCAAAATGTTAATATTCCCATCCCTGTTCATAGGTGCTCGCCACACTTCCATACTGAGCTGACATTGCCAAGGCAGAGTCTGCCTGCTAGCTTGAATCAGTGCTAGGCATCGCAGACTTTCCTCCAAGTGGAGAAAGGTGATTCATCAGATCTATCCCTTCCAACTGAAATATGCTATTGTATTCTATCCTATGCTATCTTACGCTATCCATTTTAGAGATCTCCTTCAGGATGGAGGTGTCACAGCCTCAAGTCTTGCTATCAGTGGAGTAGTCTGGAAGCTGGCCCTGGACATAACAATGTCTGGGGAGAATAAGCCCAAAATGAAATGTTTCTGCCCACAGGCCTGGCCATATCCTCCTCGGATGCTTCCAGAAAGGGGGCAAACTAGACAGATCCTTTGTGAAGGGTACAGTGATGGGAGTAGTTGCTGATGTAGAGGTTTCAAAATCAAAAACCGCTAGACATCATCAAAAGTCAGCAAAAAGGGACCACTGCAGAGACTTTGGTGTCCATTTGCACTGAAATGCTCTGTGAAAGCAGAGTTCAGGCGGCCAAAAGAAAGGTTAGGACTAGAGGCTGGATTAAAATATCCTCTGCATCTAAGAGCAGACAGTCACTTGTTATTTTGGGGTTCACTGTGGCCAATCTCTGCTTTTGCAGTCACAGTACTAGCTTGGTTTCTTTGTGTATCATTCCTGGGGCTCCAGACTCCAGCCTGGCTCTGTCCTGCCCGGTACATCCTTCCTCAGCCCCATGCAGCTTGCAGTGGCTATTTCAGGCACTGAAATGCATCTTACACTCGCATTTCCCTTTGTTGCTGCTTGATGGATGAAAGCAGCCAGCAACACCAATCAGCCACATCTGCTAGGGCTTGTATGGCTGGACATGAAGTGCTGAAACCCTGAGAACTCTCTCCTGTGCTGCTCAGAGCATAGAAAGGAAACACAAACAGCCTTGTGGCGCTAGATGCATGTTTGATCCAAAACTGAGTGGAGTGGTACAGGAACAACACATTATCTTTGAACTGCTGCCAAGCGCAGTGTAGTGTTTGAGCTGTGGATTTTAGTTTGAGCTCATTTCTAACAAGCTGTAGAAAAACCATCCTTTAAATCCCATGGGCTGTTACAACAAGTGGAAGCCGTTGAAGCATCAGCTCATGCTTATGTCTTGCCCAAGTGATTATGCCTATAGGACTGGAGAGACATTTCACACGTTTGTGAACCCCTGGAAAGTCAAGCCAATCCAGTGTTTCTAAAGTTTCTAAAGTGCAACACATACCAAAAAAGATAGATTTTATACTACCACGGAAACTTGGCAACAGTTTAACTGTAATGTGTTGCCCTGGCTTACCTATTCATGGGAATAAATACACACCTCAACAACTTAAGTTGAACTACCCAATGCTTAGAGGATAAATGAATCTGCATGGTCACAGGGAGTCCTTAGAACCTGTCCAAGGACTGTTCAAAAAAAGCATTGAGGCATCTAAATAACTTAGTATGAGATACACACACTCCACTGGCCTTTGGAGTGTGGCCCTCAAACCTGACAAAGCAATGCAGTGAGGGATCCAGCACCATGCATCTGTAGCAGATTGTTTTTCGTGGGGGCCATGACTCCCATTTTACCTGCTGCCATGATGTTTTTCAGCTCTGTGTGGAAAAATCATGCAAGTAAAATCTTTAGCGAGACCAAGTAACTGCACTGTGCTCTGTGGGTAGCTGCCCATGGGGAAATGAAGGATTCTCCTCCCCTCTTTGGATGACTCTGATTAATAGGACACTGAGAAGCAGTCACTTGTGACTCTTACTTGTCTTCCAGCCCAATGAGAATATGAACTCTCTGGCGAAGTCTGCCTGGAGAGGGGAGCAAGTGTTTGCCGACATGGAGGGGGGAACCATGACATGGAGGAAGTAATGGTGGCTAGAGGGAAGGAGAAGGGTGAAGTCGAAAGACATACAAGGAGCATTTCTCAGCCTAGTTTTGACTTTACTTTGCAAGAGTGGACATATTTGTATATATATAAAATGGCTGTGAAATCTCCTTTGCTGAGCCTCTACTCTCCTCACCTGCTGTATTGTCCCCAGAGGGTGGACAGGACTGATGACACTTCCAGGACCAGAGGCAGCAAAACTGCAGAGCCTCCCCATCCTCCCTCAGTGGGTGCCAGCAATCTGAGCCATTTGCAAAAGATGGTGACTGTCCCTGCAGCCTAAAGCTTTGTTCAGACTTTGAGGCAGCCCAGGAGACTAAGAGGAGATCTCATTGTGGTCTACAGCTTCCTCACAAGGGGAGGAGGAGGGGCAGGCGCGGATCTCTTCTCACTGGTGACCAGTGATAGGACCGGAGGGAATGGCAGGAAGATGTGCCAGGGGAGGTTTAGGTTGGATATTAGGAAAAGGTTCTTCACCCAGAGGGTGGTGGAGCACTGGAACAGGCTCCCCAGGGAGGTAGTCATGGCACCAAGCCTGACAATATTCAAGAAGCACTTGGACAACGCCCTCAGACACATAGTGTGAATTTTGGGGTTGTCTTGTGCAGGGACAGGAGTTGGACTCGATGATCCTCGTGGGTCCCTTCCAACCCAGGACATTCTAAGATGGTTGTGGCCAGGAGACAGGGATGACTTATGGAAGGAAGGGCTGGGATGGAAAGCAGAGGGCAGAGCCTTGGTGAGCTGGGTTTACTGCCCTGACTGCCACTCAGAGGATCAGAGGGCACCTTTGCTTCCATGAGTAGCTGTGTGCCCACATATCTCCCCCAGCACCAGCCAGGCTGTCCAGGGCTCTGTGTCTCCAAAGGGATGGCTGTTTGCATCTGCCACCCTTGGCAGCTGCCTAGGGTCCTTATAGTAGAACAGGGCCTGCTCTCAGGGACCTTGAGCTGAAGCCTGTCAAAATCAGTAGAAAACAGGCTTGTGATAAAGAAATATTGCACAGGAATAATTCTGCTGTTATATCATAGAAAAGAGCAAAACCTTCTGTGGCCATGAAGGAGCACTGTCTGTGTTACTTCCCCCAGCTTATCTACTGTCCATCACTTTGCACATCTTATGTGGCTGATCTGAAGAAGTAAGTAAACAATGTGTCACCCAAAAGAGGGCTGCCTGAGGACATGGCCTGAAACTAATCTGGCATAAAGTCCAACACTTGCCACAAAGCCTGGATCTGATTTTTCTGAGCTGCACGATGTATGCTTTTACCAGGGAACAACTAATTTCTAGCACAGCTACTAACTCCTATGTGTAAGGGTAGCACTTCTACAGCCAAGCATTAGGAAGGCTTGCAATGCCTCATAGCAGGAAAGCAGCTGATTTACAGTGGTAGAGAACCTGGCCCTAGGAGTATATCCAGTATTTATATTCATAGGCAAGGATGGTAGGAATAAAGGCAGAGCAGCAGGGTAAGGACAGAAGAGAAGGATGGGGATAAAGGGGGCTGCAAGCACTTATCAGCTCTTGTTTCACATCTGTGCAGACTTTTTTAGTAAGTGCAGTGTCCATAGGGCTCTCACTGAAGCAGAAGAGGACAACCAGCTGGTAACTTTCATTTAAAGGATGCATCAGGGTATCCACATCTCAGCTGGGTTTTTCTGGAAAGCAACACGTGTGTGAGGTGTTCCCAGCACACAGTCCCACCAGTGTTCTAGCTTTCCGTGCATGCTGGATCCACTGTGCTGGGCCCTTCAGCAACCCAGTCACAGCTCCTGCTTGGAGCTGTCTGGATGGGAAAAGAGTATGAGACAAGAGAAGTGCTGACTAGTTAATAGAAAGCAGTATCTTTTCCACTTGCCGTGGTGCGCTTACAAGCAATTACAGGCATTAGTGTTGCAAAGGTGACAAGGGAGGTCTCAAATAGTCAGGGTTTCCAGTTCAGGAATATGTTTCTTTTTCAGAGTACAGTTCCATACTGAATGAGACCAAGGTTTAAAGTGTTTAAAACTCTGTTGTGTTTCCTGCAGACTGGAAATGCATAGGAAGCATCACTGTGGAAACACTGAAACTGCATCTTACAGGAAGGGTGCTCCCTGGGCTGTGGTATAGACAATCTTGTTGCATCCATGGTGGCTAATTGCAGCAAGAATGTAAACTTGAAGAGCAACCGCAGACCTCTGGGAGTCCTAATCGCCTTGAGCCAATGTAGGCTCAAAGATAGGGTTTCCAAGCCCCTGGCTGGGCAGCCAGACAGAGACATGCAGCAAGACTCAAGAGTCTGGCCAGCCTGACTGCTCTGGATTATCAGGCAAGAAGAGCACCCCATGGTCCAAGGAGCTGTGAGGCTGCCAGGATAGCCCAGAGACCCCCAGGAGACTTGGCCTGCTGCTGGGGAAGACACTCCCACTCCACATCAATCAACACATCCTTGCTCCTGGGACAGTTCATCGGGTTTGGTGAAAGCTCATCAGAACTCAGCCATGAAATCTCCCTCTGGCCCAGTGAATTGACATTCTCTAATTGGTGCTAATGATGCCATCTAGTTAATTAGCTGAGCTCACAAATCACCTGTCTAAACACAACTGGTTGTGAGCAGAGAAATTTTACTGAAGTGTCTTTTAAGATGAGGCCCAAGATGTGATATGTATGACATTTATTCACGCAGTGTGCACATTTTAGTTGCCAGGTTCCTTGTAAGTGCCTACATTTTTCCTTCCACTTAATTTAGCTTTTTAACTACTGTTTATCTATTACTAACTCTTTAAACTCTTGGAGTGAGTTAGGGCATTTTGCTCATCTTTACCTGGGAAATCTGTGTTGCTGGGGTACTCACAGGCACACTTTCAGTCTCTCCTGTGGGAATAAAGAACTTCAGTCAATTAAAATGACTTATTATGGTTGCTATAAATAACTGGAACAGAGGGTTTGAAGTCCCTCTTGAGGTACAAATCAGTTTTAAAGGACTCAAATCTCACTTTAGGAGTTGTGAACACTGTATCATTTGTAAAATAAACTGCAGTTATAAAACAGGAATGGTTCATCTAAATCAGACATTAAATTCACCTCATTTGCTGTCCTCTGTCTGTCCAGAGCTGATCCATGCAAAGAGGTGAGAAACCTTGTATGTGCAATTAGGACTAAATTGCTCCCTGTAAAGTTCAGTTCTGTGTACCAGCCTTAAGTAACAGGTTTTTTCCTCTAAAGCATTACTGATTCATCTCTCTTCTGAAATTGTGAATGTTATTCTCTACTACATTTGTACGTATTATCTCCACAAAAGTCTGATCTGATCGGTATATTTTAAGCCCTAAGTTATATTTTATCACAACGCAGTAATCATGTTTTTGTAACACCAAAAAAAAAAAACCCAAAACTATCTTTACATCAGTTTCATCATTCCTAGGTTTTTGTGGCATTGTGATCCCACTTGATCTTGTACAATGGAGCTAGACTTAACATTTCTGAAACAGACTTAGCTCATGGAGGAGCTTATATCTATTTTGCAGAAGTGTTTCGTAGTCCATAGAGACATTATCTCTAGGCATTAATGGGTTCTTGATTGAAAGCAAAAAGTCTATATTTATTATTTTGTCTTCTAACATTGGTCTCTTTGTGCAGAAACCTTCAATTATCCAACAGAAAGTATCGCTGGTTGTGCCACCATTGCACTTTGAGGGAATTGCAGTCCGATGGCCATTGGTCCCCATATTATTCCCTATGTCAGGCTCCCGGGCTGGCCTTCACTCCCAGAAAACACCGTGCCACCCAGTTCCTCATCTGGATCACCTTCCTTTGGCAATGTCACTTCACAAGGTGGGTTTTCTCTTGCCTCAAAGAATTTGCTTCATCCATCTCTGCTGTGAGTCACAGACATGACGGGTGACCCCATGCCCAGTTCCAGGGGCAGCCAAGCTCCCTCTTTCCATGCTGGCTGCAGTTGCTCAGTGCCTTACCCACCTGGGTGTTTACGACCATAGAAATTCAGTCCTGCAGAACAGGACGCAGTCAGCAAGTGCATGAAGTGGAAAGCTGAAGCCTGGGAGTCAGAGCTTTACAAGGCACAGCTATGTTCTGATTTCTTTACCCCTGAGGGGGAATATGGGTTACCGCCAAGGGCACCTATGAATTGGCCCTGTTCTGATCTCTAGGATTTGTCCTGATTCAGAGGAATGTGAGCAAATTCCCCAGCGACTCACAGAAGTAAGAGGCAGAGGAGGAGAGGCTCTGTGCCCCTCACTGCCATGTGCCACTTTCTCCCTGTGGTGGCTGGTCTTGCAGCCATGGGGTTGGGTAGCAGGTTCAGACACTGACCCTCCAGGGAATATCCTCCGAGGTCCCTCCTGGGAAAAACAAGGGGCAGCAGGCTGATTGGGAGAAGTTTGGGACAACAAATTGCCAGCTGTTTGGGGTCAAAACTCAGCAGCCAGCCTGCACCAAGTCCCAAGTTTCATCTTTTAAATGACAGGTTGTTTTCATTTTCAGCTTTGGCGCTTGTGGGTCTTTTTTTCAGATTTTGTCTGCAACCCCATGAACTAGAAACTGACTTTTGGCCTGAAGTGAATGATGAAGCTTTCTCATGATGCCTGGAGTTGAGGCTTGAGAAGGCAGCTGGTGTCTACTGTGATCCTCCTGAATCGAGAAAACTGAGGTACATGTCTCTTCTGATGTAAATGTTACTGCTGGACTCTTAGTGTGGGATGGTAATGACTGACCAAAAAGAGGAAGAGGACATGTTTCTTAATAGCACAATACAAACCAGATGCTTGGAGGAGAGGAAGATGCTGTTTTTGCAAAGTGGTGGACCTATTGAATGCTGAGCTTTGTGAAGGGCTAGAGGTGTCAGGTAGAAGTGTGGCACAGCAAGGAAGAGCCATGGTCTCTCTTCACATTTTCTTTGGGTATTTTTCAATCTCATATATAACATAGAGGGCTCAACCCAAGCCCTACAGAAGTATGTAGGGATCTTTCATTTGGGTTTGGATATGGATCAGTCTGTAATGTCCTTGGACACAGTCAAAGTGAGGAACTGCTCCTGAGCAAGACCAGAAGAGGGGAGAGGATCAGAGAGGATCCCTGCTACGGTGATTTTACCTCCCACTTTTGCCAGGGGCATGAGCATAAGCACTCGCTGCATGTATCCTGTCAAAACCCAGATCATTTCCATAAAGGCACTGCTAAGAGCTGGAGCAGAGGAGGCTCCTCACAGTTGTACTGTGGGAAGCAAGAGGCTTTGTGGTTATCTCCCAATTTCTGCAGTGAACGTCTGCTGCCCATGGGGTCATACCAATTAATTGGAAAGAAATCCCTGAGTTAATTTCCTTTTCAGCCTGCTGTAGTGCAGGGGCCTAGGTGTGTAGACCTAATTTAGTCAAATTAGAATAATAATAATAGAGAAGTTAACTCTTCCGTTACCTGTGCTATGAATGAATGTTGGTACCACCAAGCATCTTTTAAGAGAAAGAGATGGTCCAGGCTTTCTCCTGAGCTGACAGTTATGGGCACTCCTAAAGCTGCTCTCCCTACTCCTAATAGTTTCAAGAGTTCTTCAACATATGGACATAGTCACCTCTGAAGTGGCAAGGCAGAGCACAGTGCTGCAAGGGGTTTGGCGTGGAAAGCAAGTACCATCAGCCTCACATTCCTCTGCAAGAACATCTAAAGCCAATAACCACTAAAACCCTGGACCTGAAACCCCTGAGCTTTGCAAACTTTCTAGAAGTGCTGCTGACTGTAGCAGGACTGGTTGCATGCAAGCGGTGTGGCCTGGATACATATTGGTGCTTGCAAGATCGGGACTGGTGCAGAAGTCTGGGTTGCAACAAAGCATGTGGGGGAGAGAAGCAGATCCTCATCACAGTGCCCTTGTGTAAGACGTAGCTTTTGACAGAAGTCTCTGTACAGCCCAAGGTAGAGGTGGGTCCGAGGCAAGAGAGGGGAATGACTTCCCACGTTGGACATTACATATGCCATAGGATTTTTTTCCAGAGGGGAGAGGGAAGTGTTTCTAAAATAAGAGCTAAAAAATTCAAACCCCAGATATTTCTATGAAACTAAAAGAAGGGAGCATTTGCCCAGAGCTGCCATGGCTAAGAGGTGCTCTTGGGGGGCTGGCTGGTGGCTGCTAACAGACAGGTCATATGAGAGCAGGTTTATTCCTCGCTGTCTTTCATACTATCAAGAAGTGAAATAAGAGGATGCTTTACCTTCTTGTTTGTTTGAGTCCATGGCTGCTATAGGGTGTGCGTCCTCGCAGGGACTCCTGTCCTCACTCTGGAGGGTTCTGGCTGGTCACTGGGAACATCCCATGGCTTAGAGCTGCCCACGTGTGAGCCCTGTGATGGGTCAGCTGGTCTGAACCCTGAGTGCAGAAAGATGCAGAAAGGGTTTATTGAGCAGAGATGCTCAAAGTTCAGAAAACAGTGGGAGGAGGAGAGATTTGAGAGGGAATGAGGTGTCCTAAAGGTTTGTTTGGGTTCACAGTGCCTCCACAAGCAGACTGGGTGCCAGTACAAATGCTTCCCTCCCAGCCCAAGGCTATTTGTGTTTACACGGATGGGTGATTTAGACTGTGTAACCCCACAGAGACTATTTGCTCAGCAAGATGCTTCTTGTATGAACGCAGAAGCAAAATGAGATGTATTTTGAAAGGCACTTGAACATCTTGCACAGGTGCTCTGCATCAGAGAACCAGCTTTTTGCTATGCAACTAATCACCCAAAATATCCTCCAAACTTGTGTTTGGGCCACACAGATATTGCCTTCACAATGCTGCTGCATAATTCTGCTGGCACTTTTGAAGGCACTTGTACTGCCATGTCTGCTTTCTCTGTCAGTTGTCTCCCTGACTTTTGGAGGCACAGGAGTGCTGCAAGGCACCTCAATGTGTAGAGCTGCAGCCTCTCTGGAAAGCAGGGCCAACAGAGCATGATGCTGTGCCCAAGTCACTCCCTTGGTAAAAAAATCTCATCAGTCCGGTAATGGGGTTAGGACCTTGGGAACAGTCTTAAGATAATGCCTGACTAATGATGCATACAGAGCCCCAGAAAAATGGATTGCACCAGCTCATACTTATCTAACCAGCATGAGCACTGCCCCACATCCACGCCGCCTCTCCCCAGGGTTTAATTCGTCTGCTTTTGTCCAGTCTTACTGGGATACTAGATGTGATTTAGGAGCCTAGAATAACCTCCCACCTCCGGTCCTGTTTGACATAGATATGCCCAAAGCTGATGTGAGTTATTGTTAGCTTTGGTAATGGGATTGGAGGGGCCAGTGTAATTACAGCACAGAGCTCTGCTGACACAGCTCTGCCAGGAGGGCTGTGGTGGTTCGGATAAGCCTGGGGTGACATATTCAGGGAAGCAGGCACAGAGAAAGGCACATAGCATTAAGTAGATGGGAGAGATGCAAAAGATGCAAGTGCCTTGGGTGGCTTTAGGAAATCGCTGCAGAAACAGTTGCTTCTGGTGCAGTCAGCAGTGTAGCTTGGAGGCCACACACTTTCGACCTGACAGCTTTCCATTGTGGAACTCCGAAGGGAGGAGGGTGGTGGCACCATCCCTGAGATGGGGCGATGCTGAGCATTGGTGAGCTGTGGCGAGGGACACCTCTTGTGGTCAGGCTGGGAGTGGCACAGCCATAAGCATACCCAGCCGGCCTCTTGCTGAGGGTATGATGTGGACTGAAAGGCTTCCAGCACAGTGCTGGAGGGACCTGGGGTTTAACATCTTCTTGAGATTGAGGATTAATGAAAGGATAAACTTCTTATTTGTAAGAGAGCTGCTCGTGAGATCTCTTCCTAAGAAGATCCGCTGTCTTCTCAGGACAGAGGATCCTTTGGTGACGCAAGTGGAAAACCTGAGCAAAGGTGGAGGGACTTTGGACGTGGGCTTTGTACAAACAGGCTGGGAAAGCTTCTAGGTGGACACCTGGTTACAGTGAGATAAATGTAATAGTTTATTAAATCTGTTTTCTATCAGCTGACAGTGTAAAAGTTATTTTTTTGTTCTGAAGACTCTTAGGCTCATGGCAGAGTTTAGATGGGCAGGAACCTCTGGAGTTATCTGACTCAAAGCAGGGCTAACCCCAAAGCTAGATCAGATTGCTCAGGGCCACATCTAGTCAAGGTCTGAGTATCTCCCAGGCTGGAGACTTCTCAACCTTTCTGGGCCTGTCCCAGGGCTGTACTGCTCCCACGGGGAAGAATTTTTTCCTTATGGCCAGTCAAGGTTTCTCTTGTTGCAGCTTGTGCCCATGGCAATTTATCTTTTCATTGTGTCTGTGAGAAAGACCTGACTGTCTGGTCTATAACCCCTGTTAGGTAGTTTCAGATGGCTGTAGGACCCCTCCAGCTTTCCCTTCCCCAAGCTGAACAAACCCAACTCCCTCAGCCTCTCCTCCTATGCTGTGTGCTCCAGCCCACTTCAGCAGGGGACAAAAAAAAATTCTTTTTCTGATAAGTATTCCAAAGAATGGCAAGAATGCTATTGGCTTCCAAAACACATAAATATGCAGTTGTTTTTAAAGTAGCTAAACCTCCCCCCTAGTAGTTTTAAGGAGAAGGTACTTAAGTTTGGGTCTCTGAGCAAAACAGACTTTTATCTTCAACTTCAGTAGCAGCTTCTTTAGTTAAGTTGTTAAGTTGTAAAGTTGTTAAACTTTGCTCCTGGTTTAGACTAGTCAATGCCATGGCAAATTTCTGAGGCTTTTGTTATTGGGCCATTGAACTGGGACCAGCTTGTTTAACACTGAGAACTGGTTTCAAAATTCAGAATCATTTTTGCAGTGTTGGGGGAAAAGGAACAAATAGGAAAGGCAAAATAGATGTGAAAGAAACATAAACCTCCTCTGTGATAAACATTTCTACTGAAAACAATGAAAACAGCTTTTTGCTGGAAATTAATTAAATTTTTTCTTTTTAACAAAAACACCTACATATTTTTACCCATTCTGCTTTTATTAGTGTTTTACCATGCCAATTAGAGCAATATAACAGTATAAAACTGTTAACTATTAATAATAATTAACAAACATCAATTAGCATGGAATTAGTTATACTAGTATACTGTTAAATATATACTAACTGCATAGCATGTCTTAAAGATTTTATAATTTTACTATCCACTTGCTAAATTATCCTGGGGATCCCTAAATCTCCAGTGACAATGAGACATTCATACCTCTGGCCTTTGCAAGGCGGGGTGACCATACCCTGCCGGTACCAAGAACATTTATTGTGGGGGCACACAAAAATGAGAATCTCTAACCCATACTGCTGCACAGCTTTAAATGGGGCGGGGGGGTGGGGTGTCAAGGAACTTTAAGGCATGAGGAAACAATGTATAAACAGGTTGCAATGACAGGCATCCAAGGTGAGGAAAAGCCAGGATTAAAGCATAATTCAGTTCCACCAAGTGCTCTCTACTTCCACTCTTAGACCAGCTCCTCCCAGGCATCTCGGACCTCAAAATGCTTGTGTGTCGGTATAGGTCCCACTTTGGCAGGTCCCCCTGCCCAGCACATCACCAGGGCTATGCCATTAGTCTCACAGATGGTGATTCAGAGTGAAGAATGCAACACAAAGAGCATCTGTGGCTACCCTCCACTAACACATGGAAACCCACAGTTGTCTTGAAGGGTGATGCACCTAAGAGGAGAAGCTCACAGGAGGGCATTTCTGCCTCTGCTATGCTACAGGTGATGACATGAAATGTCTTGGGTCCAGTACAAAGAAAGAGGTTTGTCTGATACGGAGAAAAATAACCTACATGAGGCTTTAATGAGAGAGAAGTAATACTTGTAGAAGAAGGGCTCGTATGAGGATGTGTTATTGCCCCATTAGCTATATTCTGTTCTCATGTGCTTTCAACTCAGGGTCACACAGGGCTGGAGGGGAGCTCTTTGGCATTGTATCTTATCTCTCAGGTTGTAAAAATGCTGTGGGGTCCTGGTATCAGAAGTAACTTTTCCTTATAGAGGGAACTCAAAACAATACCTGTACAGCATGGAGATTTAACTGAGGAGCTTCCACATCACACTCATGCAGACAAAGACAGTGTTTGAGCACAGTCTCTGTCCTCTGTAGAGCTCAGGAGTGAGGCTTTGAAACTGGGACACCAGGGATGCCGCCATCCCCTCCTGCTCCAGGCACCACCAGGAGCTCTGCTATATGACCGCACTGCAAAGTAGGTCGACCTTGGTTAAGTGGGTCCAGACTATCTTCCCTGTTTTACCAGAGTAACTGTCTTTTGTGTGTCCTCTAGCTGCAGCCTGCAATTTCTCCGAGTCACCTCTTCGTTCTTTGTTACATTGGCTACTTTCCAGCATTTAGGGCTCACTGCTGGACTCCGTGAACATATAACATTGCTTGCCTGTCTCTGGTTCTTCTGAATTGCCGAATATACAGAGCAAAAACTACTCAGTCCTTCCTCATCACTAAAACAAAAAAAAAGCAGTGCACCTCACCATGGTTTGGAGCAAATGCTGGTCCTCTGTTCCCCCTGACTGCCAGGTGGGGAAGCTGTTAACACTGTCCTCACCAGGGACAAGGGCTTCAGTCAGCCTGAGTTGGCTGAACTGTCTGGCTTGTTCCTAAAGGGTGCAAAAAGGGGTTGGAAAATAGGACTGACATTTGGCCCTAAGACCCTAGATGTGGGCTGCTCCGTCAAACCCTACCTCTGCTGGCAGCGAACAAGTCATAAGCTCACAGCAGAGTCTAGGTGAGTAGGAACCCTTGTATGTCTCCTGTCCAACTTCCTGCTCAAATCAAGGCTAACTCCAAACTAGACAAGGTTCTTCAGGACTGTGTCTGGCTCAAGTCTGACTATTTTCCACAGTGGAGTCTTCGCAGCCTCTCTGGGCCTTCCAGTAACCTGGGGAAGAATATTTTTCCCTATGAGCAGTCGGGCTTTCCCTTTGCTGCAGCTTGTGCCCGTTGCCTTTCACTGTGCACCTCTGGGATGAATCTGGACTCTATCTGCTTTATAGTCCCCTTGAGGCAGTTAAAAACTGCAAGAGGATCCCCCCCTCACCTTTTTTTCTCAGTACTGAGCAAACCCCACACCCTTAACCCCTTCCCATATGCACATAGATGAATGCATGTGCACATTAGCTGCGAGAGCAAGCCCTCCATGAAGCTGCTTTCCTAAACCACTGTCAGGCCTCCACCCACAGCAAAGCCAAGGTTTGCCTGATTATGCCAGCCCACCACACGGTAGTTTCCTCATCAACAAGGAGATGTTGTTGTTCCTCTGCAAGCTCCCCACTAGACAGGCTCAACACCCCATCACATGAAGCTATCAGCAGACGGTCTTGGCCTGCAACCCAATCCCATGGCCCCTCTACTTTAGGGGCAAGAAACAGCAAAGATGTGCTTGTTTCTTCAGAGCTGAGCATTAAAACTTATTTACCCTCCTGCAGCTCTCATCAAGCTAGAATGACGTCTCCAGAGCAAAGCCCAGAGAATAGTTTCAGGGCAAAAGGGAGTATTTTCCGCTTTTGTCTCTATCTTCTCTCCAGCAGCTAAATCTGCCAAGCCCAAGAACCAAAGCTGAGTGCCACCTCTGCCATTAGTGATCACCATGATTCTGGCCACTGGTGTCCAGCAAAGAATACTGCCCTGGTGCCTTGCACAAGTAGCTGGTGCTGCAGCCTCCCCCAGAGCAGAACAGGCAGCATGTGAAAGTTAACAGAGCCTGAGGCAGCTCCTGCTTCCCACAAGATCACCAAGGGAGAAGGTGTGGATGGACCGGAGGTCCCAGTGGGTTGTCTTCTTTAGCTATGCCCCAGGCATAGGGTCGAAGACCGGAGCAAGGTGCCACCGAGGCAGCACAGGGGTGGGATTCCCGCATGCAACTGTGCGTGGGAGAGGGAGGGGAGGCATGTCCCACAGCCTGTGCTGCGTTTGTGTGACGATGCTCCCCCTTCCAGTGCTCCCCCACATGGGATGGCACAACTGTGCAGAGGATCACTTGTTAAAAAGACCAACCAAATACCCTGAGCATCAGCATGCAAACAGTAAAGCATTTACAGCCTAGCCTTGATGGACAACAGTTACTATTTGTTTGGCTTTCTGTCCCATTCTGCTTCTGAAATCATGACATGGGTAACAGTACAGGGGAATCCATATGCACTTTTGCTGCTTCAGTTGTTAAACATCCACAATTTTCCTAAATAAATGCTTGGGATCTTCCTGGTGACTGTCTCAATCCTGCCAGCTGAGATTGCTGGCTGTTTTAAATATCCCACTTGGAGAACAACCCCCAGTCCTCTAAAGAGAGCAAAAAATCAGTGATTTACTCTCGCACTTTGTCTCCAGCTAACTCTAAGGCAGTTGTCATTCAAATACTTCAATTCAGCATGATACCTCAATTTAGCTCTTAAATGGTAAAAGCAAAAAAGGTCTTTTTAACCTGGTATTTTAAAGACCTTACTATAAAATGCAGCCGCACAAGATTCTCCACACTAAGAAGCTAGATCTCCATGCAGTCTTAGAAGAAATCAGCTGGAAATAACTGTGGGCACTGAAGATGCAAAAATACTTTAAATACCATTTTTTGTGCTGCACATGCAATATTAAATAGCTACAGCTCTAGCTTTTTCCAATAATACGAAAAATGGTATTATTAATCCCACTCTTCATCCCATGCCAAGTACATTTTAAACTTACCCCAGGCTAGTTGAAGATCCTTGAGCACTGGCAGTTGCCAGAGTTGGGAATTAGCACTGTGCAGGAAAGGAGAGAGAGAAGAGAGCAATGGTGGCTTGACGTTTCCCAGGATGGGACTGTCACATGCTAATCGCTGATTTGAAACGCAAGCATAACAAATGCCTTCTAATTATGTAATCTTCAGGTCACATCCTTGCATCCCCGTGCAAAAACCAGGACTGTGCGCTTGGAAGAAGATGATACTGACTTTTTTCCTTTTTAATTATAATTGCACACTGCTGTGAAGGGAGGCTGAGAAGCCTTGTGAAGTGACAGGCAGAGGGGGCCATGTGGTTAGAGCCGGGTGCTGAAGTGGCCTCTGCTACTTCACCGAGCTCAGAGGCTCTTAAGTAACTCCTGTGGCACCCAAGTGAGGCAGCCCACAGCTGGGGACAGGGAGACGGGACCAGCCCCTCACTGCTTTCTCGGACACCCTCAGTCTCCTGCCGTGCATGGCCTCACTACGGGTGCCAGGGCCAAGAGGGCTCCCTTTCTTTCATTCAGGGGCCAAGAGCAAGGCTGCCAAAGTAGCCAGGGCAGGGGAGCAGCAACCACCAGCACTTGTGTATTTTCTGTTGCTTGTTAGATCTTGAAAAATTTCCTTTGAGTAAAAATAAATAAGGACTTGGAGGGAGGTGGGAGAGTGGGAGGCAGCAGCCCTTCACTCCTGCTCCATTTCTTCACTAAGGACCTGCAGGGCTTTTTACTCCGAAGGGCATCAAGAAAGCATGGGGAGAATGCAGGTAACCCAAGGCCAGGGGTATCAGGAAAAGGTTTGAGCCAGTCCAGTGGGTTACTCTGAAGCATAAAGGAGGAGGAACAGTAACAAAAGGCAGACAAATTTCTCCCTGAAAGACAAAGGTCTGCTTCAAGGATACCCTTCAGGCAGAAAACCTGAAATGTAAAACCACACAGCCTAAATCAGTATAATTGCTGCACAGCACAGATAAATGTGGTGATGTGGAGTCCTCACAAAGGAGCTGAAAGGACAGGCTCGTACATTAACAGAAGCTCTGTGGAAGATGCTGCTACCTCTGAAGTCAAGGACAAGGGATGGAGGACACTGTATTTCTTTTTTTTGAACTGGCTATTTCAGGAGAAAAACACAACAAAATTGAACAAAATAAAATTATAATTCTGAAGGAATTTGCTGAAAAGTGCATTTTTGGTGGGTCAAAGTTACCTGTGAATTCAACAAACAGCTTAAGCTAGGAAAGATTTTTTTTAATAAATAAAAAGAAAAACATTTAGCTTCATGAATCTATGAACAAAACATTTCAAATAGAGATTTTCCTAGAGGCAACTTTAAGAAAAAAGGCTGAAAGGCATTATATTGCCAAATGATCCATGAGCTGCTTTGTTTCAGGTGGCCCAGTATGTTTCAGTCTGCTGATAACATGCTGGTTTTTCATCTTGCTAAGAAACCACAGGGCCCACGATTTTTCTGAATCCTAGCAAAATGAGCTGAGTATTGGAAGGCACATCTGAAGGAATGGCATTTGTAGATTTTGTCTGCAAATGGAGGCAAGGACAGGTATTTACTAAAACTCCATTAAATATCTGGCAAGCAAAGACTCAACACATTTTTTCCTGACAGCACCACTATGTTGTGGTTTTTTTGTTGGTTTTTTTTTTTTTTTTTGTTTGGTTGTTTTTTTTTTTTTTAAACCAGAAAGCAGCTTTTCTGCTTTGTGAAGCAAAGTATTTAGATTCTTAGTGCAGAGACCTTTGATGATGAAACACAGACAAAAATAGAAAGATTTTTTTCATTGCATTAGACTTTCTGATGGGGCAGTGGCAACGATCAGTCTCCCCTGCATGCTCTCCCGTCTACTTCCCTTCCCAGAGAAAAGCAGCTCTGGTGCATGGCAGAGGTCTGTCCTTGAGCAACCTGGTACCAGAGCCTGGGGTTTATAAGCTTCACCTGGGAGGAGTAACTACCATGTTACAGCTGCACTTGTTCTCTGCCCTGACACCACTATGCAACACCTGGCTTAGGTTAAACATGATCATATGAGCACTGTGTTTGGAAAAGCTTCTGTGGGAGGTGAGGTTTGTTTTCTGCGGAAAGTTACAAAAGCTGAGCATAAATTAGGCTTCATTTGTTGATGACAGGTTTTTCTGAAACTTAGGGAGAAAAACATTCCTAGGGCAAGTTAAAATTTAAAAATTATAAATTCACCCTATCCAACTTCATTTCTTTAAGGTTTTCACTTAGGAGACTTCAGCTGATCAGTCTGAAAAGAAAAAAATAACTTAATTTCGTTTACTATTCACGTGCGTCCTCAGGGGTTATTTTTAATGAATACATGAAGAAAATCAATGCCTGTTGAAAACTGGTCCCAGCTGTTGAGCCCAGAATGCAACCAGAGCACTGCCTTTAACCCCTGCTGCTGTCTATGCCAAATAGATACATTTTCAACTTCTGCTTCAGTCCCACTGCTGCTGAGCCATGACATGTGCCAATCCATTTTCATCTATAAGGTCTCTTAAGCTTCAGTCCTGTAATGACATAAATCCAGCCTGTTGAGAATGCAGTCAGTTTGTGGCAGCACGGTGATGTGGGTGTTACCCAGCTAAGCAAACTGCCAGGAATCAGAACCTTCCCAGTGTAGTGCAAGTGCCTGCCTTAACTTTCTCCCACATTGTAGCCTGTAAAAGTTTTGACCTACAAAGCACACAGGTTAGACAGCCAAAGAACATATTCCTTTCTTTGCAAAACTGTATTTATACTAACATCCTCCTAGCATGTAGCCTCTACAGGAAAAACTTCATGGTCCCTGTCATGATTTGAAGTTACCAGGGATTAAGTCCTATGACTGTCATTAGGGGCATCTTAAAGATGTGTAAGTGTAAGCAGCTGATTACTGTGTGATCTTCTTGCTGTAAAAATCCATCCTCTCTTACACTTTCCCCATCCTGCTACGTGCTGTTATGACAAAGTGCAAGGATTTACAGCCTCCTGCAGGAAAAAAAAGTAACTGCCGTGTGAATTCAGTCCTCATAAACCACATATTTTTGCTGATCTTTGAAAGCTGTGATCAAGCTCATCATTATACCTGAAAACTGCTATAAAGAAGAAATGCCTATGCATCAGCATCCCTTGCAAATGAGGGGAAAATAACTTTTAAAATCAATTACTAGAGATTTTTTTCCCTTGAAAAATGAAGCCACCTAGCAGTGACAACAAGTTGCTATGGTGCTGCCTATTTATGTTCTCTCATGAAAGCCGCAGTGATCTGGTGTACTGACACCTATTTCATATGAGTAGGTGGAAACTAGCGATCCTGAAACTTGGCAAAATAGCCTGCATTGGGCTGTCAGGGAGTGGCACATATTAACAGTCACAAACCAGTATCAAAAAGGAGAAGTCTTCATTCCCCGGTGGAAGCAGCAGTGGCTGGCAAAGGTTGGATCTCTGCTGCTAAGGGTGTATCTACATCAGCATTTTAGTTAGTTGAAATCACAAGTTCAAATCAGAACCAGCTGGTTTTCTCCACAGATCAGCTACTAGTGACAAGGACTGTGCTGCCCCCTTTGCGATGGGCTATATTTTCACAAGAGAGTAGAGGCATCACCCTAAGAATTTTTGAGAGAAAATGCCTGTAAAGCTACATATGTGATCAACTGTTGAATGCCTTCACTGAAGTGATGAGTGCTCACAGGTTTAGACTTCATGCAGAATTCATGTCTGTCATTTCATATGACAGGAAGACAGAAGCTCTGTAGCAGATTTTAACGTGCCACTGTAATAGAGGCGTAACTTAACTCAATCTGTTCTAAAGCACTGAAATAAATGTCTTTAATTTTTCCGTAAACATGTGAGTTTGTCATACAGGTTCCCATATTTTATCCAGGTACATTCTGTATCATGTATTTCATTTGGTGTTTGATCATTTAAAAATAGAATTAGTCATCATTCTAGTACTATTGTTGCTATTATTTTTAGTTGGCAGGGCAAGACAGAACATTTTTTCTGATGAGAGACCATATATTAACTAACATACATTTTAGATTTATTTCAGATACTGGACTGGGGAGGTACTTAAAGAAAAATTAAACCTAAATCAAACCTAGCAAATTTGACAGAGAAGTCATTTAAGGAGAATAAACATGAATGTTCTCATGTCATTTTTTATGGTTAATATTCTTATTAAATCTGCTTTGTGGATTACGAAGTGAGTATCAACTTCTTATTTTAGGAGAAGATGGTATCTTAGCAATTGAAAACACACACCCTTATTCAAAAGAAATTAACTCAGCTGATGTTTATATGAGTGGCACTAAAATATTTTATTCCAAGTGATGAAAATAAACCCCCACATTTTCCCATCTCTCTGAAATTTGTACTTTACCTCAAAAAAATAAGTAAACAGCGCTGTATTCCTGCATGCATCTGTAGGCAGACAGCTTGAAACAACAGCTCTGAAAGGGGTCTGAACTCTGCCTGAGCCCAGAGACCTGTTAACAAAAAGTGGGTGGGTGAAATAACCTTCTTGAAAACTTCTGACTGGGAATGAATCACAGACTTCTGACTGATCTCATGAAAAGGATACAACTGGGATCAGCAATCTCAGATACCCAGTGCAAGTTTCACTGGTAGCAAAAGAAACCTACTCTCATGCTGGGTGAATTTTATTTGGACTTAACATCTTATGAAATCAAAACTAACAGAAAAGACTACATGACTCTTCCACTTCAAACATACTTGTTTTCATTGAATGGTCCAACGTACTTTCCTCCATTCGGAAATGTGTAGGTTCCAGCCCCATGAAACATGTTGTCTTTGAACTCGCCTTCATAAACTGCCCCAGAAGGATGTTCTATCCTTCCAGTACCATTCATCTGCATTTAATGAGAGATGAAAGGTAAAGAAAATGGGTAATATTTATGCTTATAGTATTATTTCCTTTCATTACAATATCCTTTCAGATTGCTGCCTTTGAGTCTGCTATCATATTCAGATATGATAATGGAGAGGAAAGTGACTATTATTTCAGATTTAGATGGGTTCTTGCTTCTACAAGGATTTCAGGTAAGAGCTTAGAAGTTATTGGCCAGCCACAGTGTCCAAAAACACCCTCCTCTGCTGGTAGTCTCACAGGCTCTTAGCAATCTATGCAGCACGGAACTGTTGTCCCCAGCCCTGCAAATAACTCATCTACCCTGAAAGCCTGAGGGTTTACTAAATTTTCCAGAATTTCTTTCTGTGGATCAAGGCAGAGCAAGTCTTTCCTTTGTTCAGCCTAGGCCACTAAGCCATGCCTGGGGATTTAAATTTGTGCTGTAAAGCACTTCTGTGCCATAATCTTAATTCTTATCATTGCACCAATATTTTTATAAGAGGCTGAAAAAAAGGCCAGACTGCATCTAATAAAGCCACAAGATGCTGTTCCCTAATTGCAGACCCTTATTTGTCTCATTTCAAGGACTGGCTCCTCTCCAGCATCAACAAAATAAGCAATTTTCCTATACTTACTGATTCATTCCTGGGGAACTCAGTAACCAAGGGCAGCCAAACAATGGTGTATCTGTTGATGGTCTGAGCTCCCCTGTTTCATTGTGGGTTGTGTGTGTGGTGTATATACACATGCAGGAGGACCATGGGTACCCCACTGTGTGTGCACAGCCCATTCATGCAGAGCTTTCACGGTGGCTGTGCTGTGCAGGGCACCACTGGCGCCGTGCTGCCCAGGAGTTTCACCAGGGCCTGCCTGCCAGCAACGACTGGTGTGTTTGCAGGAACTTTGGGATGCAGCAGGACATCTGAAGACCCCAACTGCCTCAAGTCTTCAGACTGGGCTGTGACATGATTCTCAGGTGGAAGAAGAGCCTGTGGCATTGGTCTGATCCTTCTCAGGTTATGACTTTCCTTTCTGTGTCTTTTTAAGGGTGGATATAGTGAGACATGCTCCATTCCAAACCCAGAGAAGTTTAAAATGAAGGAATACTTAAAATTACCTTGTCATTTTTCCAGCTGCTGATGTACATAGTTCCGTTGGTGCCCGTGTGGACTCCATAACCGTTCCTCTTGAGCACACCCTCAGGCGTCCTCTTGCTTGCACTCTTCCTCTAGAAAACGAGACTGGTGGAAGACAAGTATTTTCATTTCAAGACAGAGAGCATCTGAGAGGCAAAAACTGATGAGGTCGTGCAATCCATTTCTTGTGTCGCACAGAGCCATTTCTCCCAGAGCTGACTTCATCTCCTGTGGACAGAACTCCCAGAGATGGGTCCTTGGAGCACGCGAGCCCTGCTAGAGCAGGCGTCTTTGGGTGCCATACAGAGTGCAAGCCAGCAGCAGTCCTGTTACCCGTCCTTCCACCACCGAGCCCCACTGTGGGGGTGGTGGGGAGCTGGCGTGGGGCAGAGCAGAGCCCCAGGGACCATCAGGGCGGTGGCTGCGGCTGTCTGCAGGAGGACCCCGAGGAAACACCCCCATGGTAGCTTCTGTGTGTCTGTGGGAGGTTCTCACACAGCCAAAGCAGTGTGTTACTTGGGTAATGGTCCAGTTTTGCTGGTAAAATTTTTTGCTTTAAACTCCAACCTAGCACAGGTTGCCTGGAGGGGTTGTGGAGTCTCCGTCCGTGGAGATATTCAAGACCTGACGGGATGCAGTCCAGGGCAGCCCTTGTGGGTGACCCTCGGTGTGCAGGGGACCGGGGATCTCCAGAGGGGCTTCCCCACCTCAGCTGTCTGGCTTCAGGGTCGCTTGTCACGTGTGTAACCTCCACCCTGAAACCGGTACAGATTTCCTCTGTTTTAATCCCATGCACTCAGTCTTGCAAAAAGAATTAGCACCTACCAAGATTTTCTCACCATACTTGTCTTTATTTGGGAATGTGAAAGACGCTTTAAAAACCGCGGCATCTGTTGAGAAAGGAACAGCCGGTATCACTGGTAAAACTGTTGGCCGAAATTCAAATACATATGCAAAACATATATTCAAATACACAACAGCTTGAAACCGCACATAATTATCAGCGTGCTGCTTAAGTGTGCGATTGTTTACAGGGGAGCCCTCAGCCTTGCCCGCGGGGCACCGTGTGAGGGGAGCGGGGCGGGGGCGGGGGCGGGGAGCGAGGAGTACCGGCCGGGGTTGCCAGGCGGAAGTGTCCGCCATTGCTAGGGAGGCCGGCGGCCCGGAAGGGGAAGGCGGGCGCTTCCGGGTTGGGGAGGCTGTGCTTGGGCGGTGCGGAGCGGAGAGGTGGGAGCCGGGGGGCGGCCCGGGGGGCGCGGTGGGGAGCGGGGGTGGGGAGGAAGGGGGCGCGGGGGCGGCCCGTGAAGGAGGCTGAGGGGAGGTGGGGTCCCGGCGGTGGGGCGCGGCTGAGCGGACACCCCGGGGCGGGGGGCGCGGGAGGGGCCGGCAGGGAGGCGGCCGGGGGAGCGGGGCGGTTCTGTGCCGGCGGCTCCGTGCTGTGTGCGGGGAGGAGGGAGGCTGAGATCCCCTGTGACAGCGGCCTGCGGGGCGGCTGCCGCCCTCTTAGCCTCCCGCACTTACGCCAGGCTGCTGTGAGCGGGGTCAGCTTGTCTGTTAAATCCTGTCCAGCCCTGGTGGAGCTCCAGTGGGGAGAACTGCCACAGAAAGGGAAGTTTGCTTCTTTCCGAGCCCCAGACTGTTGCCACTGTCCAAGCCCTCATTTGGGCTGTTACTCATGCATGGCCACATCAGTTCTTGTCCTGGCTCTGGAGGTCCCAGGGCAAAGATCCAGGTAATAAGCTCCTGCTAGACTGTCTGCAGCTGCTCACCTGCCCCTGCAATAGTTTTCCATTTGCAGAAGCACGGTGCTGGGCCGTTTTGTCACTGACGACAACTGCTTGATACTAACGGGCTTGTTGTGTCAGAGCTGGTGAATATCCTGCTGTGAGAAGGAGAGGAGGGCTTCTGTTTTCAAGACAGGTCCCTAATCACTGCCCTGCCCAGGCTCCACAGCGCGCTCAGCCATCTGGGCAGCTGCTTGCAGAAGGGGATGGGTCAGGAGGAGGTTAATGTGGAAACAAACCCTCTCTTTGGCTTCAGCTCCCCTTTGACCTTTTACTCTCAGGCCTGCAAACTCCTGAGTTAAAAAGTGGCAGGGCACAGACTGCTTTCTGCTGTGGAAGTTCCCCTGAAGGTTTGTCCTTTGGGCTCCCATGTCCAAGGAAATTCCAGCAGAGCTGCAGAACTGGAGCTCCTAAGGTAGGCAGCACTGCTGGTAGGCTCATCCTTTTGCCAGAGATCCTGCAGTTTTTGGCTGAACAGCTGTGAGGAATATTACTTTTATTTTCTAAAACCACAGAACTTGTTTAACAGTGTACTAGAAGAATGTGCTTTGCTTCAGGTGCATACAAATACACCGTCATACAGATAATCAACTGTGGTTTAAGAGGGTATCTTCTCTTGCCACATGGAAAAACAAATAATGTAATGTGTGCCCAGACATTTGCAATGTGCTAAATCATCTTCATAACTAAGGGCTATTTTTTTCCCTTCCTCAGCAAGAGAACATGAGTTCAGCAGGGAGGAAAAGAGGAAAGCCCAACAGAGGAGGAGGAAGAGGGAGAGGAGGCGGTGGAAGAGGAAGAGGAGGAGTCGGCAGCAGTGGCCATTCAAATAAGTCTCAACTTGGTAGAAATAGGAAATGTTCAACCAAAATTTGGGATGATGGAGATGATTTTTGTCTCTTCGAGGAACCAAGGCTGGAATCCAGGTCTTTCTCTTAATTTGGGGAGGTTTGGCATAGAGATGTTTGGGATACTTTGGGGCTTGTTTTTGGACATCTTTGAATATACAGCAGAGTGAAGGGTTGATGAAGCTGTTTCAGTATGAAGCAGTTTTTACATGTCTTTTTTGATTAACATTTTTAACATTTTATAGCTCGGAAAGTTTTGGTTTTTTTTTTTTTAAATATTAGAACCTCTGATTTTCTTCTTTGGTCATAAAGTAATTTCGGAACATCTTTGATCAGCAAGCACTAATAAACACAGGATATTAATTTTTGTATATTACATAGCAGAAGCTGGGCCATGGAAAATAAGCAATTTAGAATGAATTTAGTATCCTGAATGTATTCTGACTGATCTAGCTTAAATATATGGTTGTACTGTAGTCTGAGAACAGCTTTACCCAGCAAAGTGTGTGTTAAATCACTTTGGATTTGACAGGATGAAATACATCTATGCATGCACGTGTGTGCGCAGATACAGACATACATGTCCTGGTCACATAAGAATGAACCCAACTGAATAATCCGTAGGTGATGGACTTGTCTTATTTTGGTTTTCCTGTTTTGAATTACAGGGTTGGGTCCTAACACATCCCAATTCAGTTAAGATCATTTGAGCCAGGCAAATAAGTGAGCGTTTTGTTCTATTTTAATTTATAGATCAAATGCCCCTGCCAGAAGAGGAGGGCAAAAGAAACAGACACCTGAAGCAAGAATGCCTCTGCAGACCATACATATGACATCAGAGAATCAGAGAAGAGTGAAAGAACTTCTTCAAGAGCTTCAAGGGCAGGAGCTGGCTCCTGAATCAGAGTTAGTTTAAACAGGGGCACTAGTTTTAGCTCTTCTAGATGAGCATGCTTTAACAGGCGCACTGTTAGAAATGAAAACAGTATTTCTTTTTCCCTTAACTTTTAATTTGATCTCAAATCCTGTGCTTTTGAGTCTGCTTTGTTCTTCTACCATATTAACTCTGGGAAAGGGGTAGCAGAATCCTCCATTTAAATGGAGGATTTAAAACTGCAGAGTCGGAGTTTTATGTCTACTCAACAGTAAAATTTTGTTTTATTTTAATTTGATAACTCTTTATCAGAGTAGCTGGTTCTGGTGAAGACGATGATGAACCTGATTACCTTGATGATGAACAGTGCTGGTCAACAGATCTGGAAGTTTCTGACCTAATTCCAAGGTCATCTGCTGAGCCAGCTGAGGACAGAATTGTGGAAAGTGAAGTGTCTTCGTTTGCTGTGCACAAACTCTCCAGGTGATGCTTTTCAGTGAATAATATATATCCTGAAGAGGTAAATCGCTAGTCTCTGTGCTGTAAGCCCTGAGTGCTTGGACTTCCTCTTGACTCTAGGGAAGTTCCATGTGCAGAACTGATGAGTTTGCATCTCCTACAAATTTAATCCTCAACTAGATGAATTTAAAATAATGGATTTTTGAAAATAAATCACTCCAGCCTTTTTTTAGTGAAGTTTTCAGTTCTTTCTGCAAGGCAATGAAACAGATACTGGGAAAGCTCAGGGAGCATTGCTGTTGTATGTATGTGTCTTCCAGGTAGGTAATGTTTCAAAACCTTGTAAGTGTTCTTCATCCATTTTGCTCAGATACGAGTATTTATTAACTATTTTTGCTTCATTTGAGAGGGTTTTATATGTGAGAGGACTCAGCTTTTTCTGAAGAGTTTAATTTATATAGTTCAACTGGGAAATCTAATCCTGTAACTATTATGTGCTACCTTCAGAGGTGTGAGATAGTTGCCACATAAACTAATTTGTCACCTGAAGAACAACAGACTAGCCTTCACCGACACCAGATGACTACCTGCCACTGTCATTTAAAATAGTATAAATATTTTGGTGTGTGTTTTTTTTCCCCCCAGTAGTAGTAATAGTATCTCATGCCATACATGCTTCCTTACTGTGAGCCTAATCAGCAGATCTGTGGTTATTTTGTTTCATACAAGTCTCTGTCACTCACTTGTTGCCATGTTGTCTCTGTTTTATTGCAGGTATGGTTTTGATAGTGAGCGTTGTAGGAGAGTACTGAGATCCTGCAATGGTAATATTGGGGCATCATTGGAGTATTTGCTATTGCAGTGCTTTACCGAAAGATATGGAGAGAAGGTGCAGGTTTCTGCAACAGCTGCTGAAGCCAGTCAAGAAGAATGTTTAGAACAGAGACAAGAAGAGGCTTTTGCCCTCCACTCAATCTATGGAGAAAAATTTGTAGAAAGAATTCAAAACCGCGTTTGGACTTTTCGTTTGGAATTGGAGTACCTAGGAAACAGGCTCAGCAAATCTAAACAAAAGGATGGTTGTACTAAGGATGCAGCAAAGCAGACTTCAAAGGAAATATGTAAATTTTATCTCCAAGGAAGCTGCAGGTTCGGTTCAAAATGTAGATTTGGACATGAATTCCCTCCAAACCACCCACTAAAACCAGCCGGGAACTCTGTAGATGATGCTCATCTCAGACCTAACAGTGATGGTCCCGTATATGAACTTGAAGTAAGATTTCCTGAAGAAAACAAATATCCACTCCAGGCACCTCTTGTGGCATTTTATTCCACCAATGAGAATCTACCTCTTGCTTGTCGTTTACACATTGCTGAATTCCTCTTTGGGAAGGCCTTGATAGCTGCAGAGTCTAATGAACCAGTGGTGTACACCTTAGTGACTTGCTTAGAAGATGAATCTGAAATAAGTGAGTTACTTAAAAATACTCACCACAAGTATAGTGTTCCTCCTATGTCCCTGCTGGCAACACCTTCGGTAAAGCTACAGACAGAGAGTACATCTGGTTCAACTCAAATGTCTGAAGGTACACCATATTTCCCTCTACAGAAATTCCCTCTGGGCTAAGAACAGTCAAAAAGATTTTTTTTTTTTTTTTTTTTCATTTTTTAATTTTGTTTAAAAAGAAGGCAGAGCACTCAATTCAGGCATCTGTTCCAAATCTGTTTCTGGAGATTAAGGTCATGTGGTGAGCCAGATCCATAAGCTGTCTGTGCCCCAGGAAGTCCCTTCCGTAATAAAGCTGCAGCAGAGAAGTTTTCTGCTGGCAAGAACTGAGTTAAAGGAGCACGGAGCTAATGAGTTTGGGTTGGCAGAGTGAACGATGCCTACTCCCACACAATCAATAAAACGCCATTGAGAGATGTGGTGTGAGCTCACTAAAATTGACCAGAGAAGTGTGCTTGGAAGGGTACAGGGAAGGTTGTTTGCAAGCTTTGGTGCATCTGCTACTCATCAATTCAGAAACATCTACTTTAAAAAAAAATTAGTTAAAATTACCAACCCCTCCTCAAAATTAATTTTGTAAAGGTGGATTTAAGGCTAAGTAAATGTTTCAAATGGTTCTGGAAAGTTGCTCAAGGTATCATCCCTTTTTTTGCATGCAAGTGCAACTAGATTGATTTCTCAGGGGGAGATGTGGGACTGTGTCACTTACGGCAGGGTGGCAGCAACTCGTGGCATAGATGATCTTCAAGCTCTCGATTCCAAACTGTTTTATCTAAGGCAAACTTTCTTCAAGAGAGTTTTCAAGAACAACTGCATCACGTTTTAGAGAGCCTAAATAGTGACAGCCTATTTTTTTTTTGTTATAGTAAAACAAAGTATTCCATTTTTTAACAGCTCCACAGAAAGACATCTTTGTTCCAGAAATTGAAATCAGAGATTCCAAATAATTTTCCTTATATTATAAAATCTTCCTTATGTTATAAAATACCTTGTTTAGATAAATGTAGCCTTAAAACTTTCAAGGGCTGGCTTATTGTCTGAGCAAATCCCACTTCATTTGATAGGCAGTAGGCACCAAAATACCTGGTCCAGTTTCAGCCTTGGTTTAAAAGTACTTGGTAGTGGTTTAACACTTAATGTTACAGTGTAGTTTTAATTAATTTAAGCCAGTGCTGCCATCGCAGTCTTGTGCTCCATAGAAGTGGTTGTGTGGTGAATTGGAGAGGGGAGCCGAGATATATAAAAAACGTTCAGGAAGGCAAACCAGTTACCAGTCTGGTTCACCATGTGGCCACCCAGACCATGGTGTTGCAGAGCACAGCTGATGCAGGGGTAGTGGCAAGTGGGTTGGAGCTGGAGAAGTTGTGGTTTGTTTGACGGGGTGAGGGGAGGTTTGCTGGTAGTGTTGAACTAAATACATGTCAAAAACAGTCCTGCAGACCCTCGGCTCCAGTCTAACAAGGTTCTTTGTTGAGAATGCTCCTGGAATATGTGTCTCTCTTCTGCAGTGCTGATGGGCTCCTGTTCCTTAGTAACAAGAACACCTAACTGTACATTCTCTGTCTCAAGCCTCAACAGTGTCAGAGCCTCAGGAAGAAGAGGAGGTGGCAGAAGAGGAGGAAGAAGATGAGCCTGAACAAGTTGTTGTGGAGAATGAGAGTTACGTGAACCTCAAGAAAAAGCTTTCCAGAAAGTATGATGTGCAGGCAAAGTCTCTGTATAACGAAAATGTTAAAATCTGCAGGCAGTTTCGGCTGAAGAAGGTATAATGTACAGAACAGAATATGTTTTCATGCTTACTTTAGCAAAATAAATATTTAAGCTACAGGCTGCTGTTTCAAATGGTTCTGTTCCACTCCAGTGGTGTTCTTACTGCCATGCTGTCTGGTTTTGTGCATCAGTCTTCTAGGCATTTCCAGTCCATGTTGTATGAAAGACAGAAGCTCCCTGCCTGGCAAGAGAGAGAAACCATTCTCAATTTGCTGAAGAGCCACCAAGTTGTTGTTGTGAGCGGCATGACGGGGTAAGAGTGTGATTGCACATACAGAGTATGTATCAAAGTGTACACAGAAGAATGTGAAATATGTATCTATATCCTGAAAAGGTTAGGGTCATGATCCATCTGTGACCAGTGACAGCAGTCCTAGGTGAACTTCTTGTGAAGAATGACACTAATGAAACAAAGCGAATATCAAGTGGAATGCAGTCATCTTAATTTACATGGATAGAAAGTGTTGGTTTGTGGGACTTTTTTAATTAATCCCTGATTTTGTTGTGTAGATGTGGGAAAACCACTCAGATTCCTCAGTTTATTTTGGATGCTTCATTGCAAGGATCTCCAAGCAGAGTTGCAAACATCATCTGCACTCAGCCTCGCAGGATCTCCGCCATTTCTGTGGCTGAACGTGTAGCCAAAGAAAGAACAGAAAGGATTGGACTCACTGTTGGATATCAGATCCGTCTAGAAAGTGTAAAGGTATATATGCTTTGCTTGTTGGTTTTCGTTTAGTTCTATTGAAATGTGCTTAGTGCTTCTCTAGCATACAGAATCTTTGCCCTATATCTGCCGTATAGTGAGATAAGCAAGTCTGTATCACCTATATTTTATACTATATTATGAAATAATTTTCTTTATTTTATTTCATCTCAAGTTGCACGGTTCACTTGACAGAATGAGAGTGCAGTACTGTGTCTTGAATTGTTTTGTTTTCTCTTGAGACAGGTGAAGGGGTCTGAGATTATGAGTAGTACTTCCGTCCTCTGGAAGGCTACTGACTTCATTTCCACTTGTCTCCATTTCCATTTGTTTTGTAAGTGGAGATTGAAGGGTACAGCTTCAGTCAGCCAGAAGAGGGGGTTGAACTCAAACTGTTGTCTTGGAAGTGAAATTTTGTCTACGTTGCAGCTGATTGCTTTTTCCAAGAACTGTGTTAAAAAAGAGAGTCACCAAATCTTTCTAGGGACAGAGATCTGAGGTTTTTATCAGAAAGCAACTTCCACAGGAAAAACAGTTCAGATTTTTTGTTTAGCCCTTATAGTTAGCAGTGCCCCTTGGTAAGAAGCAGATACTCTTAAGTTTTAATCAAGAAAGAAAATTTGTTCAGCCCATCTCCAGCAGAGATTGCTTGTTCCTTTTCTGTCAGACCTGGCACTCAGCTGAAACTGAATGCTTTACAGCAACACTTGTTCTCTTTGCACTATGTTAAGTTGCACAAAATCAACTGAATGCTTTGTCTTACTCTCTAAGTCCTCAGCTACCAGACTTTTGTACTGCACTACTGGTGTGCTGTTGAGAAGGCTGGAAGGCGATCTGACTTTGCAGGGAATCACACACGTTATTGTTGACGAAGTTCACGAAAGAACAGAAGAAAGGTAAAGAATCTCATGCCATAAGCAAAATGAAGAAACATAGTCAGAAGGATAAAGGTGCAAGTAACTAAAGTCAGACTTGTTGATCCTGTGGCAGTAACGTGGGATGGTGGAAGGAGTCTGGTTTTAGGGTCTTGTCTTTGGGCAGTAGGAAGTTGTGTTGCAGCAGCTTGCAAAGAAAGCACATCTAAGTTTCTGTGCCTCCAATCTGCCGTCACATGGCAGTGGTGTTGAAAAGAGGTTTTGGATGGGACTGGAGGGTTAAGTAACTTTAACCACAGTTGTCTGGTTCTTATTCTTCCCTTGTTTCAGCTTTTGCCAAATACACTAATTCTTCACATGCCTTTTGCGGAATTGTTTCTCCTGATGCAGGCTTCAGCAGAGCACCTGCAGGGGACAAGTTACCATGCTTTCTTCCAGTCTATAGATTTTACTAGTTCTAGACAGTCTCATCCTATCCTGCTACAGCCTCCTGCAGTTTTACCCCACTTACCTGCTGATGCCAGGCAAAAGATAATGTCTGTCAGTATATCTGTAAACTAAGTGAAACACTGCAGTGCAGTGGGTTTCCAGAAGGCTCTGACCATGACCCATTATTCCACAGCTCAGATTACATTTTAGCCTCATAAAAGGTCTCGTATCTCTCAAGGATTCTTCTTCCTTCTCATCTAAAATCACTTCAAGCCAGTCTTCTAGGCATGCCACAAAAGCTATAAATATGTAGGGAAGAATACAGTGAGCAGGGAAGAGAGGGTAAGTTTGAATAACTCTTCTAGTGAGGAAGAGGAGCAAAAAGGACTCATCTGTTACTTTGAGTTAATTTGTTACCTAATGTTCTTGTGTTGTCATTAACGTAACTAATTTATAAGGTAGCTAGAGCTTTTTGTTGCTTAAATGAATTTGCCAAGTAATCCTGACACTCTAGTAAGGGACAACCAAAAAGTAAGCAGATTGCCTTCCATTAATTTCCTGCATTATTAGCTTCTAGCCATTCTGAGAAGCTCATGCTTCTGTGATGGTATTGCTACTGAAGACACCAGAAAGGTGGACAGAATGGGGAGAAAAAAACAGACTCTGAAAGTTAACACTGAAGAAATTCAAATGCCTTTTTGCTTGTTTTCTTCAGTGACTTCTTGCTGCTGGTTTTGAAGGATATAATGGTTCAGAGGCCAGACCTATGCATTATACTAATGAGTGCCACCTTGAATGCAGAGCTTTTTTCTCAATACTTTCACTCCTGTCCAATTATTAACATACCAGGTAAAAAACATTCGTTTTTATTATCTTGTCACATTCATTGTTTTAGGGGTTTGTTTTCCATATTTCTTGTGAAGTGTTTCTCAATTCAAGTGCAAGAGGCTATTCTGCAAAGTAGCAAGATGAGGATTTACACAAGAACTATGATTCCAAGGGCTTAAAAGGAAAGACCAGTGAGATTTAGGAGAGAGAAGACTTGGAAATGGAGCCTTTTTTGTGCTGTCTCTATATGAGCAGAATTTCCTTCCCCAAAAGACAAAATGACATGGTGTGCATGACATGGTTCCCTGAGCTCGTTTCACCACAGCTGAAGACTCTTCTCTATCCTTGTGAAAAAGAAACAGTGGGAGGATCCAGCTGGATGTGTACACATTTAGCCAAATGTGCCTTTTAAATTGCTAAGTTATTACACGGAGCATGACAAACATGTAGCCTAGTGGATATGTTCCCGTAAGTGTACCAGTGCTTCTCTAACTGTGTAGGTGCATGTTACCAAACCATGCTTGGAAAATATCCACTGTTTGTCCTAGACGGAAATTGTGTTTAAGAGTGCAGTACAGATGAGAGCTGTGAAGCCAGTGTATGACATAATAACCTGTGTGAAATGATAACCATCTTCTATCTTTTTCCCCTTTTCTGCATGTTGTATGGCACAGAGATTTATTCTCATGTTTCCTTTTAGGTCGAACATTTCCTGTGGATCAGTTTTTTCTGGAAGATGTGATTGCAATGACGAGGTATGAAATTGCCAAACATTCTCAGACGTATTTGGCCTTTGAGGTTGCACTATTGACCTTGAGACTGCAGTAGTTCTGTGTATAGATTTAAAAATTAAATCCTCTTAAATCCCAAATCACCTGCAGTCTTGGAGTCCACTGACTTTAACCGTACTTCTTATACTACAGTGGGGTCTAGGATCTCATGCCAAAACAAGCCTTTCTGCATTAGATACCATATAAGTATTCAAGAAAAGGTGAGCTTTACCATGAAGAGTTTGTCAATGCTTGTGCTTTACTTGTTTCAGTAGTGGTTAGACTTTGGCAAGCAAAAGAAATTTGAAGGTATATTTCAGCACTGGAGGTGAAAAATGCAGGATACCAAACAATTCCTTTTTGTAAGCCCTACTTTGCATCTTAGGTACCAGATTCCTGTTACCAGGATTGCTATCACTGGAGAGTCACAGCAGCTCAGATATTCCAGATACTAAATTGATAAGCTATTGTAAATTACTTGTGGATTGTTGCTCTGAGCTGCCCACTTAGCTGTCAATATCAAATTTGCAGTCCTAGTCTTTCACATCACAGCTTTTAAAAGACTAACATCCCAGTATGGAAGGACACCTTGACCTTGATACTGTCTATGGTTTTGCAACCCACTTATCCAAAGTTCCTCTTGCATTTATATGTAAATACTTTTGATACCGTATCTCTGTAGCCAGTTATTAGAAGGAGACTGTCAGACTTCTTTCCACACCACTAAATGTTCTTCTGCTCTTCAGGTATGTTTTAGAGGACAGTAGTCCCTACAGGCGCAAGATAAAGCAAGAAAACAAACAGAATGGAAGACACAAAAGAACTGCATTTGAAGAAGTAGAGGAGGACCTGAGACGTGCTGGCATTCTGGAAGCCACTGACACAGTTGTCAGAGATTCAGACCCAGACCAAAAATTAACTCTGAAGCAGCTCCTTACACGATATAAAGGTGAGCTCCTAATTAAATCTAATAAATTGGCATAACATTTATAATAACATTTGCCAGCCAACATGGTATGTTAGCATATAATAATGTATGTTGAATGCATGTATATAACTCAGTTTTGTACTTGTGAAGTTAAGCAAGTCACTACTTCTAGATGAGATCAGAAACCTCCTGCCAGCTTAAAAAAAGAAAAAGAACCCATTGTTCTCTTAAACTAGAACAAACATCTTGGCTAAAAACAGTTCTTAGCATCTGAAAACGGACAGTTTTCAGCTATTATCTGTTTCCATGCCTTTTCAGATGCCTTGTTAATTCCATTTTGTATCTGTTCTTGCTGGAGCAGCTTTACTTAAAACACAGCATGTATCTGCCCACTTCAACGAGGTCACTTCAGCATGACAAGCCTTCCTTGAGAAACTCAGTCGCTCTGTGAATGGCTTAAGACAGACAGACCTTTCCATGAATTTCCCACTCTGTCATCATCAAAATCCTCCTTGTGCTTAGTCCTGAAGAGTTCCTCCTCTTATGGTGAGCTCCACAGTGGTACTGAGTGAGAGCCATTGCTTAAAAGCTTCAGATTCCTGCTAGACAGTTACCGTCTCAGAAGAGTAAGGGAATCTGGGTGTCTTTTTGAGTTGGTGTAAGAAACATTGGAAGGGAGAAGAGAGAGCTTGCGAGGGTAGTCCTGGAGGTATCTGTAAGTGGCCATATGAAGGCTTTCGGTTCCTCTTACCACTACTATGTGCGCATGTCGTTCTGCTAGTAGATGAATCCTGGCCTAGGCTGTGCCCAGGGCAGGTGTGAGCCCCAGTAAGGCATGAGAAAAGAGGGGAAGAGCTGAAACAGAGGAAAGCATGGAAGGGGGAAAGTGATGCACTGAGTCACTTCCGGAGCTACCTCTGTCTGGTCTGAGCCAGATGCTGTTTAAACCAAGGTGTGGTGGGTTGCGCAGCCACACTGGTTCAATGCATCCAGCAGACGTTTTTTACAAGAGGTGAACTTACCATGTGTTTTATTTCTTAGGGGTTAACAAGACAGTGTTGAAAACAATGTCTGTCATGGACTTGGACAAAGTTAATCTGGAATTAATTGAAGCCTTGCTGGAGTGGATAGTTGCTGGCAAACATTCATACCCTCCAGGTAATTTCATTGTCCTTGAGAGATAAACAAAAGTGGATTCATGGAGGCTGTGTGCTTATAGACAACCCAAAGCTAATGTTTTGCATGCAGAGTTACTGTAGTTACTGGCTATTTTTGGGGAAAAAAAAAAGTTCTAGCTGAGTAACAGAGCCCCTGATATGCATGGGATGGGGAAGGTCAGAGAACTGTCTACTTTGGAAAGTCTTTGGTGAGGGACTGTTTTAGCCTGTGTGTGTTTTGTACAATAATTGCAAAACAGCTGGAGTTTTGACTTGGGCCTTCTGCACATTGATAAAATACCATGCTGTGCTTTCTGTTGAGTGACTTTTTTTTTTTTTTTTTTCCATATATGTATATAGGTGCTGTGTTGATATTTTTGCCTGGTCTAGCAGAAATCAAGATGCTTTATGAGCAACTCCAGTCTAATGCTCTTTTTAATAACAGGCACAGCAAGAGGTAAGGCAGAAAAGCTCCAAAACTATCGGTCTTTACCCATAAATAAAGAGTAGCTTCCTGCACAAAGCCTGCCTTTATCCAGGGATAAATAAAGGTTATTAAAAGTGTGAGACAGCTTGTGATATGAAGGTCTTGACTCCAGTCAGTGTAATTCCTTTTCTACTGTCTTATTGGCTTGCTCTTTTTGGTTTTTCTCCTCAGCTCAGGAGGGTTAGTTGTTGAAGTTCTTGGAGACCCTAGTGATGAGTGTTTGCCATTTTGTGCTCTGCATGACCCAGTGGACTGTTAAAAACTTCACCTCAGCCCTTGTTCCGTTTCAGAATGTTTGCTGAGACACATTCAGTTGTGGTTGCATTTGGCCTTAGATTGTTACATGGAGATGTAATTGGATCTCCCTGACTAAACAGTCTTTACACAGACGTCCGTGGCAAGGTTAGCTGGAGTGATTTCTTCCAGTCTGGCATTATAAATGGCAGATTCTAGACTCTAGAGGAGGGCAGAATTTCTAGACTCTAGAGGAGAGCAGAATTTCTAGTCTAGAAAAGGGACAGAATTTTTGCTCAACTCTATTCTGAGACCTGTCCCTTCTGTAAACTTTTACACCTTCTGTTAGAACACGTGTGAGGAATAGTGTGGCCAGCAGGACCAGGGAAGAGATTGTCCCTTTGTACTCGGCACTGGTGAGGCCGCACCTCGAATGCTGTGTTCAGTTTTGGGCCCCTCAGCACAAGAAGGACATTGAGGTGCTGGAGCGTGTCCAGAGAAGAGCAACGAAGCTGGTGAAGGGTCTGGACAACAAGTCTTATGAGGAGCCGCTGAGGGAACTGGGGTTGTTTAGTCTGGAGAAAAGGAGGCTGAGGGGAGATCTTACTGCTCTCTACAGCTACCTGAAGGGTGATTGTAGTGAGGTCCATGTTGGTCTCTTCTCCCAAGTAACAAGCGATAGGATGAGAGGAAACAGCCTCAAGTTGCGCCAGGGGAGGTTTAGATTGGATATTAGAAAAAATTTCTTCACCGAAAGGGTTATCGAGCACTGGAACAGGCTGCCCAGGGAAGTGGTTGAGTCACAGTTAAGTGGTGGACTTGGCAGTGTTATGTTTATGGTTGGACTTGATGATCTTAAGGGTCTTTTCCAACCTAAATGATTCTATGATTCTGTGTCTTAAAGGTGATACGGCAGAGAGGTTTGCTGGTTTTATATTGCTTTGAATGGCTGTGGGCAGTGTCTAGTACTAGTGAGGCAAAAGTGTGTGCAGGCAGATTGTTCCCAAGAGGGAGAAGGCTGGAGATGCACTGAGCATGCTGTCATATTGTCCTTCCAGGTGTGTTGTTTATCCACTTCATTCTTCACTGTCTAGTGAAGAACAGCAGTCTGTGTTCCTCAGGCCTCCTGCAGGAGTTATCAAAATCATCGTCTCTACAAACATTGCGGAAACATCTGTCACCATTGATGATGTGGTCTATGTGATTGATTCTGGAAAAATGAAAGAGAAAAGGTACTGGGAGTCATTCCTCAGGGCTTTGTGATCTGGGAAACTGCTCTATGTCTTGAGCTGCATGCTTTAGCTTTCCAAAGAGCTGGGAAAAACTTGAAGAAACTCAATCTGTGGAAAGCTGCTGCAAGGTGGAGGAAGCCAGTCTAGATTCAGATCCAGCTGCAGGGGTGGGAGTTGTGTCCATACAGAAGTTGACAGCATCTGCCTGCTTGACCTCCAGCCTGTTCACTCTGCACTCGTGAATATAAGCCTGTTTCTTGCTCTGCTGTAGATACGACCCAAGCAAAGGAATGGAAAGTCTGGAAGACACATTTGTGTCTAAGGCCAGCGCTCTGCAAAGGAAAGGGCGAGCAGGCCGTGTAGCCTCAGGCGTCTGCTTTCATCTTTTCAGTAGCCATCACTATAACCATCAGCTTATAAAACAACAGTTACCAGAAATACAAAGAGTGCCCTTGGAGCAGCTTTGTCTAAGGTGAGCTGTTGTTCCTGTATTGCCTGAAAAAGCCAGCATGCAGAATGTCCTTCCTCCACTGCAGGGAGCACCTGGAATGCCATTACAGGTGCTTAGTTTCCTCAGTGTTTTCTTAAGTTGTGAAACAAGAAACCTGCTCTAGAGATCTAAGGCTCTGTTAGCTGGTTGCTTTGATCTATGACATTGCCTCTGCATCCAGACCCTCCCCTAATGGCACCCTCCACCAATTCTCCCTGTCCTTCACATTCCTTAGCTCTCATGCGATCCTAGGAAAATACGATCCTAGGAAAATGCAATCCTAGGAAAATAGAAAAGATACATCTCTCAGATCTCTAACCGCTGGAGAAGACAGTTGCGTACCTGTACTTCAGACCCACGGTAGATGTTTGTCCCTTCACGCTGTAAACTCTCCTGTGATGTTTCTGTACAGCATAGTGCAGTAAAGCCACAACCTGCATCAAGCACCCCCATCATGCAAATACCAAATGAAGAGGCCCTCCTACCCCTGCTGCACACTGTGCACCCCTTTGTACAAAAAGGAAACAAAACAACCCAAGTGATTTTTTTTTTTTTTTTAACAGTAAAAACTTTATTTTAAACTCTAGTGTGCTAAATAGGAATCTCTTCTTACGGACTCTCTGAGGTTGGATGAGGTACACTGCCTTCCAGCTATTATTTCACATGGCTTCCTTACTTGAAATACACGTTACGGCCCTCTTCTAGGGAGCATGTTCTTAGAAGCATGTTTTCTGCTGGTTTTTTTTGGTTTGTTTTGTTTTTATAAAAGCTTCCTTTTTTGTCCTGTGTATGGAACTAAGCTGCTTTTTTTTTTTCTTTCTTTCATTTTTAATTTTTTTTCCCCTCCTTAAGAATTAAGATTCTGGAGATGTTTTCTGCACAGAGTCTTCACTCTGTCTTATCACGACTAATTGAGCCCCCTAGAACTGAGTCTTTGCGAGCATCAAAGCTGCGACTACAAGACTTGGGAGCATTAACTCCAGATGAAAAGCTCACCCCTCTGGGTTATCACTTGGCTTCTCTGCCTGTTGATGTCAGGATTGGCAAGCTAATGCTGTTTGGCACCATCTTCCGCTGCCTGGATCCTGCACTAACTATAGCAGCCAGTCTGGCCTTTAAGTCACCTTTTGTAAGTATTCTTAATCGTGTATCCCACTTTAAAAGCAGTATGTTTTCATGCAGCAGCAGAATGCTGTTGTAACTTGCAGCTCTTGTGTTTCCATTCTCCTGTTTAGCCTACATTGTTCATGTGTTAATGCAGTGCTCATTAAAAAAAATCCAGTTATAAGCAGAAGACCAAAACCACGCAGCAGCAGCAAGAATGTTATTTATATTATGAGTGAACAGTAGTAACAGAGTGGATGTTAGTTTTAATTTGAACTAAGAAGTATAGCCAGTTCATTTTATTCCAAATTTGATGTAAAACTTGAAAATGAATGGTAATATAAGAAGCAGAAATGATTACGAAACAGTGATAATTATGAAGTTGACATGTCTGAGCTGTGAATGGAGTTTGGTTTGGATCTCAGTTTGTGTGTTCGCTTTCACTTTGGCTTGTTGAATCAGCTGCTGTACTTACAGGTGCTCTTACTGTTGTTGATCTTCTACAGCAGTGTTCAAACTTGCATGAAAAATCTTGAAGTTTCTTGAAATTTTGATTGCTATTGTTAGTAGTGCAAATAGTTTGTATTGAGGACAGTTGTGAAAGAATTGGGAATAGATTGTTCTAGTTGTTTAATTGTATGTTGTTTTTCATATGCTTATCAGGCATTTTCTACAGCCTTTTGAATTCAAGTGCTCTAAGTTTCTATATGCTGATATAGAATAACTTATATTCAGCTTTTTGAATGTCCTGAGTTACTATCACCTTCTCTCCCTCTCAGACCCAAGTGGATTTTAGACTTGCTGTGCTCTTCTCTATTATAGGCATTCTCATTTGAGCTTCAGCTCCATTAACTTGCTAAGATTTGTCAGATGGTGTTTTTCATGGATCTTGGCATTCTGCAGCTGCAGAGAGGTCTGCCCAAAATGAAATATTTCTGTAAGCTGGTAAACCACAAATTTACCTTTGGAACTCTTGTGGTTAGATAGGGCAATGGGCTTAGGTGCTCTGCTGTTGACTAGGCATTTCTGAATGCCTCATATTTTCTGTTATCCATGGAGAAAATTTGCGTTCTGACCTGTGAGCTGCTGTGAAAATACTAAAGATTATGTGCCATGCAGCTTTTGCAATGGCTTGTCTAAGTTGTGAGGGGAAGAACACACTTAATCTGTTACTGCCTGTCTAGGTGTCACCATGGGATAAAAGGGAAGAAGCAAACAAAAAGAAGTTGGAGTTTGCAGTAGGAAACAGCGACTACCTGGCTCTTCTCCAGGCCTATAAGGTGAGCTAAATTCAGTAACCTCTCTCAGAAGTTTGTAATGTGCTTGAAATTCAAGCTGAAAAATTTTATTAAAGGTTTCCTCCCATCCTCTCAATTAGGGATGGTGTTTAAGTATCAAAGAGGGCTCTCACGCAAGCTACAGCTACTGCAAGGAGAACTTTCTGTCAGGAAGAGTTCTTCAGGTAAGTCAGTTTTTGTGGCCTTGCCCAGGGACTGGTTGAGACACTGGCAGAGTCCTAATGACGAAAATAAGCAACTGGTGAAGACTTCCCTTGCTCTTTGTGGCACCCATCACAGCCCTTTGTCTGTTTGTAGGAAATTGCTAGTCTGAAACGGCAATTCACAGAACTGCTTTCTGACATTGGGTTTGTGAAGGAGGGACTAAGAGCCAGGGACATTGAGAAGAAGTGGTCCCAAGGAGGCGATGGCGTGTTGGATGCCACAGGAGAAGAGGTAATTCACAGCATTTCAGTGCTCCAAAATGATGCTGCAGATTTTCATTTGACCTGGGTGCCACGTGGGCTCCAGCCTGGTGGGCTTCTTGCCACAGCCTGGCTTTGTAATCTCACACTGGCAACAGTCAACTCCCACTTGCTCTGTTCTTCCTCCCTGTACGTTGTACGTACTGATACTGGCCTCGATTGCATGAGGCCTTATGTGCCCAGGAAGAACAGGCCCAGATGTGGAAGTGAGCTGAAGCCTGCTCCTTTGAGACAGTGAAACACTGCTGACTTGACACGTTAGTCAGCAGGTGGTGGAAAGGCATGGGTCTGACTCATGACCTGGCCTGAATGTTGGGATTAGTGCCAACCTTATTTTGGGAACAGAATTACATTACAGAGCAGGCAGTGAAATATTTCAGCATTGCAGACAATCTTCAGAAGGCAGTACCTCTGGAGCCAGAGATCTCCTAGGGCTACACGATGAGGTGATAAGGTTTTGGTAGTTAGAGTCTCACTGTGCAGTGGGACAGCTTGTGCTTGCTTTCTCTCAGGGGCAAGCCACTTTGTAGCCAGACATTAGGGAACAATTAGGTTCATCACTAACTGCATCAAGATAGTTGGTGGCCAGTTTGCTCCACTGACAGTGGAGGGAACACAGGGTCTAGCCTGAGACCTTACGAGCAGTAACTAGTCCTCCCCTATAAAGCACAGCACTGCAGCTATAAAAGTAAACCGGGTTCAGGAATTCAATCATTCCAGAAGCAGAGCTTTACCTTTATAGACTTACTTGGAGAATACCTAAAGTAAGCATTAATTTCACAGGCAAATTCGAATGCGGAGAACATCAAGCTGATCTCAGCTATGTTGTGTGCTGCGCTGTATCCCAATGTTGTCCAGGTAAAAGAATGCTTTTTCATTTTACCTTCTGCTGTCTAGCATATCCACACGGCCTGCTTTCAGTCTGGGCTGATTGTGGCAGCCTTGAGCCTGGCTTAGGTTGCCAAAGCTTGCTGCTTATAGGGTTGGAGCCAGGCGGCTGAGCTTCAGTTTGTATTACTTGAGACTGCTGCTGTGCCTACAGACTGATTTTAGTGTCACACAGAAGCAAGCAGCAAATGTTCTTAAGAAGCTACTTTAAATTACAGCTTTTTAGAAGGCTGAGATTACAATTGAACAGTCAGGGTTAGACAGCACCTGGAGTGTAATATCTGTCTCTAGTGACTTGACATGTTACAACTTTAGAATTTCTGGTTTTGATAAAATTAAAACATAAGATTAAAAGGTTTTCTGGTACAGCGGATTTTTATAACTTTTTGCCTTACCATACAGGTGAAAAAGCCAGAGGGCAAATACCAGAAGACAAGTGCTGGAGCGGTCAAAATGCAACCAAAAGCAGAAGAGCTGAAGTTTATTACCAAAAATGATGGTTATGTTCACATTCACCCTTCATCTGTGAATTATCAGGTCAGGATTCGGTTTTTTTTCTGCAAAACGTGCTCTTTTTGTAAAAGAAATCACCTTTGCTTGAGCAGTTGAGGTTACAGTGAGGGTCCCTATTGATGTTTAAGAAAAGAAATCTTCATGATTGAACAGTCCCGTTAGAATTGTAAATAATGGTGCGTTCCTGAGGTCAGAGTGTCCTCTTGGGCACACAGTTAAACTCCAGCCTCTGGAGTGGAATTAGCAGATGCAGTAACCCCCCAGTTCATGTTTTCTTAAGCTGTGTCTGCAAAACTGCATGGAAAAATGTTGCAGTTGAATGCTCCCCTGGCTTCTCCTTGGTATTGACTGAAATTGCATGCACGTATGTAGCACCTTCATACATGTAGATGAAGTCTCTGCACCATCTCTCCCCAGGCTTTGTCTCTTCAGCTGAAATACTGTTAATTGGTAAATAATTCAGGGATATACTCTGGTTTGTTTCTTTGTGGGTCCTCAAACTCTGTCGTTAATTTCCTTTCCAGCTTAATAGCTAATACTTAGATAAGAGCTCTTCTCTCTCTGCCATGATATATGGTAGTATTTGTCTCGTGAAGTCTGTCTCCGTGTTTGAAGATTCATTGCTTTTCCAGGATATAAATTACTTTAAAAAAGTGGGGTTTTTAATCATTAACCACATATTTGGGTTATAAGGGCTTTGAACTGTTCATTGCTCTTGCTTTGAAAGAGCATAACAAATGCACACATGAAAATGTCCTTAGCATGAAATGGAGAACTTGGGGCCTTGAGGCAATGTTGATGAATTAGCTGATTTCCCCCTGGAAAGTGGGAAGGAATAAGGGATAACTGGCAAAATTATTGGCAGCTTTTACAGGTCAGAGAGTCTGTTAGTCATGCAGGTGCATTTTAGGCACATTTGCTGTTCTTTGCAGTCATAGAAGAGGAAGGGGAGGCCTGTGTGGAAGAGGCAGGTGGGCCCGTATTTGTCTGAACAGGTAGGAGAAGATGCAGCACTATAACGAGGTGGTTGTGTATGTGTTCCAGACAAGGCACTTTGAGAGCCCCTACCTGGTGTATCACGAGAAAATCAAGACCAGCCGCGTGTTCATTCGAGACTGCAGTATGGTGTCAGTGTACCCGCTGGTCCTGCTTGGAGGTGGGCAGGTTCACATGCAGCTGCAGAAGGGAGAATTTGTCATTTCTCTTGACGATGGATGGATACGGTTCGTGGCTGCCTCTCACCAGGTAAGGAAAAGGAGGGATAATCCTGGGAGTGCTGCAGAGCTGTGCTTGTGTTTAGAATGCAGGTGATGCATTTCATGAGCCTTACGCTCGCCTCTGTTGTCTACCGTGTGTGTTAGGTGGCTGAGCTGGTGAAAGAGCTGCGCTGTGAACTAGACCAGTTGCTGCAGGATAAAATCAAGAATCCCAGCATGGATTTATGCATGTGCCCCCGTGGATCGCGGATCATTGGTATGATTGTAAAGCTCGTGACCACGCAGTAACGTGAAAACAGCTTTCTATGAAGACTCACTGCTACTGCCTGAGAACAGACCAAGTAACATCAGTGACTTCATGTATTTGTTGTCCCAAAACATGGCAGTGATCTCCAGTTGCCAACTTGGTCTTCCATACTATTGACAGGTTTTTGGTTTGGTTTTGTTTTGTTTTTTTCGTTGGGTGGGTTGGGTTTTTTTTCCCCCTTTGTTTGCAGAGCACTTGCTTGTTGAAAGTAAGGTGGCTTACAGTACACTCTGGGAAATGGGAGGATGACAAATCTCCCAGGAGGACTAGAAACCTCCAAGTAAGAAAGTGTTTTTTTCATGAGGCTATATGCTGGCAATAGTGTTTTCTGGTCACAGAAATACCTGCCACCTAGCTGCTTCTTGTAATAGTAATGTCTGGAGGCAGCATGTAACATGATAAGCTGCTCCCAAATTGGTTTAAACTCACCTCTACGTTTCTGCCAAGACTTTACTGAGGTAGTGAGACTTGGCTGACCAGGGATCAGCTTGCTTATGGTTCAACCCAAGGCCCTTAAAAAAGGTGAGTGCCTTTTGATTCATGTCAGGGGCTTCTGAAAGGGATTTAGAGAGCGTCCTCTGACGAGGATGCTGTACTGATCAGTTGGAGTAATGTATTGGATAAGTGCAGGCTGTTCTGGTTACAGCGTAAAACTGCAGGAGCCTGTGAATGTTTCCCTGAAAGCCAGGCTTTTTGAGCCCCCTCCCCTTGTGCTGTGAAAAAGTAAAACAGGCGAGATGGACTGCTCTAGTGCATTCAAAAGGGATCCTTGGGTGGATGGTATTGCTCACTGTTAACCTCCTCTGGTAGGGGGTAGTCGTCCTGGCACCCTGCACAGCTGGAAGGAAGTCCCATTTTTGGGAACTTTTAGCCAAACTCCTGCTCTGGGGAGTGGACTGCTACGGAAGAGTGTGGCAAAATGTCGCAGTAATAATGAACTATTACTTCTTCCCTTCAACAGTGCTTAATTGCAATGCTGAGCATTGCTACAGCTGAGCTGCTTGATGTACTAGCAATTGCTAATAATAGCAAGTGCCTTAAGTGACATAACTTTGCCGTCATCTATAATAGTAAAACCAGACTTAAACGCTGACTCTACCACCAGGCCTGCCTAGAAATAGCCATCAGGAGATGAGTCTGATTTTAAAAAAAAAAAAAAAAAGAAAAAAAAAAAAAAAAAGAAAAAGCCACATTTGAATGTTTGTAGAAGCAGTTTCACAGCACCACACCCTTGCACGAGGAAGACGACAGGCATACCAAGGCCAACATACCAGTGCAGTAGCATGGTCGCTGCAGTTACGGTGAACTGCAGGAGGCTAAACTGTTCCCATGGATTAATGTTGACCAACAGTAGGGCCATACTGTAACTGTGCATGTGGCCACTTGGGTTTTTTGTTTTTGTTTTTTTTTTTTTCCTGAGGTTTAATGATGACTTTTTAAGGCCTAGGAATCCTGGGGCAGGGTATGAAAGCACTGCAGAGGCAGAGGGAGTGTGTTGTCAGCCATTAGCTCTGTCATGCTCGACTGTTAGATATGGCATTGTTTCCGTGTGTGCCTGGCAGTCGTGCCAGTAAGGGTAAGTGACTAGTGTTTCTGTTCAGGTTGGCTGGGGTGCGAAATAGGAACAGATTCCATTTTTTTTTTTTTTTTTTAACCTCAGACTTCCATATGTTTTCAAAGTGGCATCCTCTTGAATAAATGACTTAACCATCTGGGAGTGCTGCGTTTTGGATGGAAACTAGCGCTCAGGCAAGGTTTCTCTGACTCTTCTCCCGTACATGCTAAATGCCACCTGCTAAATGTCACCTGTCCCAGTGAAGGTGAGGGCAAGGCCAGCCACTGATGTAGCAGGTGACAATGAGCAGCATCCACCCCGCTAGGGCAGTAGTGAAATGTCCTCGCGCCTTGCCTTGGTGGCAGAATGAGTAAGCCTGGGAAGGGAACAAAGCCCAGAGCAATAGCTACACTCACAAGATGACAGTGGATACGAAACTGTGAACACACCCCTCACGTCTCACTGCCGGGGCTGCAATGCCAGCTGTTACCGAAGGAGGGTTTTTACGCCATCATCATGCCCCATCCACTGCCACACCAGCCCCTTCCCAGAATTACACATGCAAGAACCTGGCTTTGTGGACAGGCACGGTGGTGGGGTTTGTTTTTTTTTACTTGCATCCTTCAGCAGAGAGGTTCAGCCCCTGAAACCAGTGCCAGTCCACACAACAGTTCCATTTCCCCTCAAGAGTAAAGGCATAAAATACTACAAAAAATGACTGAGATGCCCCCAGGTGAACAGCAGGGGCAGAGCTGGAGCCTAGCCTTGCATGCTGCAAGCCCTCCACAGTAAAGCTGGCACCACCTTTGAGACAGCAGGCTCCAACAAGGGATGAGACCCACATAAAATAGAGACGACAAGCACCAAATGCAGTGCCTGGGAAGTATGAGAAGAGCAACTCCTTCTCCAACCTCCTTCCACAGGAGCTGACCAAAGCCTGCCCCTAGTACCCCTCCTTCCTGCCCCCCTCCCCTCCCCCTGAGCTCACAGCTGCCATCCCAGCCTAACCCCTTTCTTGTAATACTCAAATGAGTGAGAAGACTGAAAAAGAAAGGTATCACTAGAAGAATTTTAGTCTACAGGTTTATTGTGGAGTCAGCTTGCTTCAGCAGTACAGAGGGGAATGAGAAAAGTGAAAAAAGAAAAAGCTACCCCCTGCCCCTTTAAAAGCACTGTTGACTCGGGGTAACTTTACCATTGCTGATGTAAACTGCAGCGGGGCAGAAGGAAGGGAATCCAATAAATACTCCCCCCCCCCCGGCCCGTGTTCAGCAATGGCTTTTAGGTCACCCTAATTTAATGCTGTTGCTTCCAGCTCCCTCTTCTACAGCTTTTAATAGACTATAACAAAATATTAATTGCAGCTTCATCAGCAAGGAAAGTCACTTATTCTGCTAAGCACCAATGCACTAAAACATACAAACACAGGGAAGAGAGAGGAGGGACAAGACAGACATGCTGTAGTACACAGGAAGAGTCCTTGTGAAGTCATGTATAGGGGCTCATTATCATTCTTTGACCACCTGGACATCTTGCAAAGCAACAGTGACCAAAGTTTATCTGAAAACCTGGGGCTGGGTGCCCAAGCACAGCTGCAGTGCTCTGCCCTAACAGCAGAGTACCAACCCACTGCTGACAAATTGGAAGGCCCAAGACAACTAGTTCCTCCCCAGCCTGTAAGACACAGCAATATAAGCCAGAACATACTATAAGGCAGACATTTAAGTCAAGGTCATCTGGCGCTCTGATTTTCTTACTAGTCTGATAATAGCCATCGTCAGCTGCAAAGACAAATCAAACTGGCCAATAACTTGCACTAGTTTATCACACATATGAAATCCCTCAGTAACCTAGCTATGGTGAGAGGGCGACCAGCCGTATACAGGCAGCTAGAGTCCAGTTTCCCCAAAGTTTTCCTGATCAGGACAGCAGCGAGTCCCATGGTTACACTTCACCGCCAAAGGAGAAGATGTGACCAGGCAGATCAGGTCAGGTAGATGTGACACGAGCTCTTGCTTCCTCAAATGTACTGCTACTTAAACATGACCCGCAGGTTCTGCTTGTGACCTTCAGTCTGTAAGAAAAGCCTTAATTTCCTAAAGAAAGTATCTAAATATATTATCTTCTGCACCAGAACTGCCAATTTATCGTAAGTATCACAAAGAAGTAGTACTATTTGGACAACCAGGACGTAAAACAAGATTTCTAAAAATATTTACTTCAATAGTTTACATTCCAGAAGCATTCCAAATACCTTCAGGTGAGAAGTTCACTGGTCCTTTAATCAACAGGACAGAGACCAGCATTCGCACATTCCTTGGTTTTTTTCCATCTGTTAATGCCCTTTGTAGACGTTTTTGTAAGTCAAATCATCAAGCGTACGTGCACCTTGAAACAGGTTTTCAGCTTCACTGAGCTTTGAGGAGGTGCAAATGAAAACACAAGGTACAGATCACTGTAACATTCAAGACTGAACAGTAGGAACAACAGCTCGTACTGGTAACTCTTCACTCTCGCTGGTGCTCTGCGGGAATGAGAGCACGCGCCCGCGGGACAGCCGCCGACTGGCTGCTGCACGAGGCTTAGTTCTCACAAGTGCCTGTAACAGCCTGCCTCCTGGTTTCCACTGCAGTGACACGTGACCTGCTTCAGCTACCCAGGCATTAATGGAAACAGCAGGGTTATCACAAAATATTTCTTAGTTAGAAATGCACAGTTTATTTCAAGGCGCCAATAAAAAAGCCCAACATTTCCAGATCACAGAACGTTAACACAACAAAAGAGTTTTGCATTAGTCGACTAATAAGACTTTTAAAAGATCGAGATTCATGCCAATTGTTAGTCAATAGAAACAGCCTTCTAGGACTAAGCCCTTACATTTATAAAGACACCACAAAATCCCTTATAATAATGTAAACAAAATAAATTTTCTTCTTAAACTTTTCAATTTGAATCCATTCTTTCAGGACTTGCACTCCTTCAAGGGCTTCCTGATGGTGAGTGACTGAAAGGGAAAGAAAAAGATGAAGAGCAACTCCTACAGCAAACCCATCAGAAGCTGTGCATGCTAGCCCAGGTTTCCTCTGCGCAGGAGCCCTCCCCGCGCCACCTCATAATGCCCCCCTCCCCACACTGTCTTACAGTTCATGAATAATGAGAAAAATGTTGTATTTTATACCTTTATAAATAACAACTGCTTTAAGCTTGAAAAGGGCAGGCAAAATAAGAGACATAAGGTGTGACAGCTAGGTGAGACATCCAGCCTGCTCAGAAAGCACCCTGGAGCCTGCCCTCCAGCTGCGCAGAAGAAGTCTTGCTCTGCCGTAACCTACGTGGTTCCAGTTTAGGGCTAGCCATAAGGCACTATCTCAGACCACATAAATTCCAGCACATACTTCTCCGGTTACATAGGAAAACTTGCTTCTGACTCCTCAGTGCACAGCAAAACTTGGCAGCTGTGGAACTGAGTGAGAGCCAGCTGTGAGGAACCACCAGCAGGAACTTAATCCTACCACGTATTCGTGGTTTGCTCTATACCATCCATCACTCGCTTCTTCCCCAGATTCTAAATTCCTCAGGAACTTCGGGATAGTTGATTCTCATTTGCCCACATTTTCTGTTGTCCTTTAAGAGTTCATTAAAAGCAGGTTACCTTAAGAGTTATTATCATTAAGTTCTGACTACCAGTGGTAGGAAGTGCCTGTAACACTTCATCTTTTCGTAGTTCACAAATGAAGACAAGTAAAAAAACCTTAGGCTTTTATCCTTGCACAAGTTAACTTCTATAGCAACCACTCCAGACATTTGTTCTATGTAACTGTATGGCACATTCCAGTGTTAAGATACTCCTACCTTCTCTTTGGAGAGGGTGATCTGGACTTTGAGCGACTGTTAAAAAAAAAATAAAAAAAAAAATCGATGTAGTAAACTTGTATACACTCAAGTAACCGCTTTTGACCATTTAAAAACAGAACAGTCAATGCTGCTGATAGCAAGTATACCCAATTACTTTAAGCAAGAAGCTGCAGTTGGGAAGGAAAAATGCTGAAAGCTGGAGCCCTCAGGAAAAGAGCAACACACAGCTTCAAAGCAGCTATAAAATGATCACGGTAATCCTGCAAAGCAGGAGCAGTGATTCAAGTAGAGGAGTGTCAGAAAGACTGAGAACTATGGACAGTTGAGAACAATGATAGGGAAAGATACGTCCCAAATCCTGTCAAAAATATTTTTTGTCACAATCATGGGTTAAACAAAAACCCGTATCCACAATCCTTCTGGAAGAATTGCCTACTGTCCCACAAAAATCAGCTATTAAAAAAAATAGATAATGTATGAAAAATATTTTTAAATCAACTGTTAAAAAACAAACGCAAAACACACAAAAACACCCCCCAAAAAAAACTCTCCCACATGCAACTGAAATACTGGTCCAAGCAGAGATTTTGAATCACGACCAAAAAAAAAAAAACACCCAAACCCAAACAAACGAACCACCAAAAAAATCCCCCAAACCCCCTGAGTGCTACTTGTATTTATACGCTCACCTTTTAGCAGGTAAGCCAGATTTAGATCTACCATGGGACCCAGACCTACGACAGGAGAAAAATAAAGCTCAGCAAAGCAGCCAGTGGCATGCACATACAATGAAAGTTAGCTAAATCAGCAACAGCAAATTCATACCACATAGCATCACAAACCAGAGAAGGTGGCTCTGGTGCTGCAGGCTTCTCTTGTGGCGTTTCAGGAGAATCCCTTAGCTCTTATTCCAGAGACCCCACTTATCAGAAGACAAGAGTACAAGCACAAGCTCCCCAGCAAAGCTTCAGCTACCACTTTCACAAAACAGAAGACCTTGTACCAGGCTCCCAGACTTCCTCCCCGCCTGCAAGTATCCCATCCGTAAAGGGAAGAATAGTTTCAAGTGTCATCTTAGAAAATCTTTCAATAGCACGCTGAAGGCCTGGAATCAGCCGCAGGTAAGCATGTGTGCTGAAGAGCGGATGCATTCTTCAGATCAAGTTCACAGTGCCACTTTTATTCAAGTATAATATGGCTTTTTCATCAGTTATCCCGATGAAAACAGCATTTCCGTTTTCGATATCTGGCTACTGATGTGTAAAATATTCCCAGTTCATCTTACGAATTAAAATCTACTCAAACAGTGAGACTTTCCTCCCACATTTATAATGTTACTTTACCAACTCAAGTATTTGCTGTCACTTAGAAAATACTTGTCATCCTGGAGTGTCAGAATTCAGGCATGTGGTATTACTGAACATCGGAAAGCCCAGGGTTCAGGATAGTCAGTTGTTTAATAGGTTTGGTCAAAAAAAGTAAGAAACTTCTATTTCTGCTCAGAACTGTTTTTAAAGGGTAATCAGGATTCACCTTTACCTGGCCTATTAACTTATAGAAATACTATGAGTGGACACTGTTGGCATAAGTTAAACAAAGAGCTACGTGCCACTGCTTTGAAACCTTCCTGGTCACCATGCTGAGCCATCCTCCCTCACAGTTCCCAACACTATAACCAGTAATTTTGTTACTGTATCACAGTTACAGTTGCTCACAACTACCCAGAACTTGTTTTTTGTAGCATGAGCATGACTTCCTTTGGTAAGCAATACAGTAAGGCAAGCACACAAGAACATCATCTTACTACACGAACTGCTGGCAAATCCTCCTTCCAAAAGGTACAGCAACAACGCAGGACAACAGATCAAAAGCTCTAGAAGCAGCACCGGCTACATACTAGTGTTTTACTATATTAGCAGAGGACCAGCACTGGCTGGAATTTTCACAGTGCTTCCATAACTCCAGTCCTGAACTACCACTTCTCACCACTGCAGTTGCAGACCTATGCAAAGTCAGCATTACTCAGAGATTTCAATGAGAGTATCAAGTCTTTCATGCAGGAACATGACTGTCCAGAACCAGAAGTCACCAAGCAACATCAGCAGTATCCAGACTCTTCCACAGCAGCAGCATGCAGTTGGAGCCTGGCTAGTCATCTCCTGCATTACAGGCATGTATGACTAATAAGTCAGGACAGCTCCAGTAATATCATCCCCTTAAAGGCTTGATGTGGAAGTCCTAAAGTAGCAGGCAGGCACCTAAACAACATTTCTCTTCCCCCATTCTAATGCAAAACAAAGGACAACTTCTTCCAACTTATCAGCTCTCACGTACATCACATTTTTATCCTACTCTTTCACCCTTCTTCCAACTAAGACTTATCAGAAAGGACAGAGGAAAATAATGCAGGAGCATTTACTCTATACCCATTTTCCTCAATTTCCATTTCAGCATGGAAAACATACAGATCTACAAAACCAGGGCTCCATGTCAGAGAAGTCCTTCAAAATAAATACTACCTGTGGCACCAGGACTCATGGTCCTGCTCATTCAGCCCTCCGAATCTCCGAAGTCAAGCATCCTACCCCATGCAATGTAGTTCTTAGCACTACAGCAATTTAGCCTGATCTGCCTCTCAGAACCGAAACTGACAAAGCTGAGAAGCTGTAGGCAAGAGTTCAGTCAATAGCGGCAACCTTCTCATCTCTTCCCCCCCCCCACCCAGCATGTAGGATTTACAAAAACAACATGCCAAGAAAAAACCTAAGCAGCATTTTCTGCAGGACACAAGGTCAAGCATTATCTACATGCGTAGGCATTAACTAGTTTCCAAAACTTCTCTCCACTGACCTTAAAAGCATTATCTACATGCGTAGGCATTAACTAGTTTCCAAAACTTCTCTCCACTGACCTTAAATCATACATATGCTTTGTTTATGGCTATGTGTACATTAACTACATATAGCAGCCATAGACCAAAACAAACTCAAGTTTATTACAAGAAATCGACCATTACTTTAGTCTGTGAAAAGGCATATATTATTAAGTGCGAATACTGCTACGCTGCACAACCTTCTAACCCCTTCCAGCCAAAGTCCCACGGGGAGGACAAAAAAAACCAACCAAGCAAACAAAGAAAAAAACCAAACCAAACCCCACACCACCAAAAAACCACCCAAACTATTACTGGTTTGAATTAAATGAAGTATCTTACCTGCTTCGAGGCCATACAACAGATCGGGACCTCGAGCGTGATCTGGACCTAGATCTTAAAAAAAAAAAAAAAAAAAAAAAAAATCAGTGAAACCTCAAGCAGCAGTACAGCACTACACAATTCATATAGCTGAAACAGCATTCTTTGGCTTTTATGATACTGATCTCAGATTTTTCCTGGAACTAATGTTTTTGCAGAAGTAACTTTTATTATTAGAAACCTGTAGTAGATTTGGCCAGTACTACCATCCACATAACAAATCCCACTGCCCTAGTCGAGTAAGCATAATTACTCCCTGTACCCTTGAAGCTGAAGTAGGAAACCTTAACCATAGATCAAGGCTATAACTTCGGTACAGTATAAAAAAAGCTCAGAAACAGCAGTTCCAAAATTATATGCTTGTTTTTAACTTCAAATAAAGCATTCAGATTAGCTCTCAAGGATGCAGCACCATGAGGGTTCCTGCAAACACACGGACTGCAAAATATAAACTTAATTCCAACAGTTATGTTTCCTTCAACAATGTTGTGGGCTTAACAGAAAACACGTACCTTGATCTCCTTAAAGAACCAGACCGAGATCTGCGGGGTGAAAATGATCTATACCTACGAGGAGAGATTGACCTGGACCTGCGGTAGGAAGCTGATCTTGATCTACAAAACAAAGGGAAAAAACAAACAAAATTACTGCAAGGTTCTTTTCCCAAGGACTACGAAAAGGGGTGGGGCAGAGGGAGGAGTAAGAAAAAGAATGATAACACAACAGCCAGAACCCTACCTCCTACCACGACTCCGACTGCGTGACCGAGAATACCTTCTTCCTCGGGACCTGGAGCGCGATCTAGACCGGGACCTGGTTTTAGGTTAGAGAAAACAGGTATCAGGAAACAGCTGCAGCAATCAGTGCACATGAGGCCCTGCTGAAGTCAAAACTGATTTCAGACAACTAAAAAGAAAAAAAAAACCAAACCAAACCAAACCAAACCAACAAAAACACACCACTAGCATGTGTCAGTTGGAAAAATCTCTGGGCCTACTTGTCTTGAGCATTTTACTACCTAGAAAAATGTTAAAAGCTGAATTACATTGCAGAATTACATTAGAATAGAAAACACTGTAATGCGTATTTAAAATAAACCTTGCAAGTTTGCAGGTCGACCCTCTTTGGCCCAAGGTCTAGCAGATCTAGACGATCTAGAAGTATCTATAGCCGATCGCTGCATCTAGGTGTTCTCTTCAATCTAACGACGATCAAACTGACAGCCCAATGAGCCAGGGTGAGGCTTGATTGACGCAAGAAGATTTTTCTAGGTGGGAATGTGGTCAATCTGGTGTTCCTCTTTCTAAACCGGAGGGGGGCCCCAATTGAAAGCCAAATTTACTGTTACGGCGATCACCGTCTCAAATTTTCTGCCCTTAAAGAATAAGGTGAAGCTACGTGTAGATGGCTCGAGGGGATCTGGCCTCTTATGCTGATCACCTCAAGGTCTAGGAGGATCTTAAGTGTCGGATTTGCAAGGCGCCTCAGCATGAAATCTTAAGGCTCGTGACATTCTGAATCAAGGCGACTGACTCAAACGAAGAAACCTGAAAGGTTTTGACCAGGTTGATTATTAAGATATTAACAGTTGATATGTATTAGCAAAAAAAATTGTGATATACACCTGTTGACTTACAACATTAAGAGTTAAAACTGGCTTAACATTCTCTCTAGCAAGAGCTACACAAAAGTGAACTGGCGAAGCAACTCCGACGCTCTGGCCCCACACATACCTGCTCCTCCTTCGGCGACTATAGCGGTGACAATCATAAGCATAGTGGCCTTTCTCACCACACTCATAGCATCTGTCATTAGGGTCAAAGGGGCGCCGAGCAGGAGGCCTGTCGTAACGGGAGCGACGAGGCATCCCTGTTGACACTTCCACTCTAACCCTCGAGCCACATATTATCCTGCAAGACACAGTGCGCTTTAATCACGGGAATACTTTTTTCCCCCGTGCTCATTACACACAGAGCAGATATTGATGATCGGTGCAGCCTGAGGAAATCAGAAACTGCAGCCAGAGCGGTCAAGGAGGTTTTAGGCGCACACGTACTTCCCATCGAGGCCGAGCACAGCATCTTCGGCATCCCTCGGGTCTTCGAACTCCACGAAGGCAAACCCCGGCGGGTTCCTCGCGATCCACACCGTTCTCAGGGGCCCGTAGTAGCTGAAGGCTCTCTCCAGCTCGCCTTTGCCCGCGCCCGTGCCCAGGTTCCCCACGTACACCTTGGTCTCTGCCGGGAAGGACGCCATGTCAGGGCCGGTGCCCGGACCCGCACGGCGCCCACCGCGCGCAGGCGGGCCCGGGCACGAGGCCGCGCGCGCGGCCGCCGCCCCTCCCCCCGCAGGCGTCGCCATCTTTGACACCGCCTCCATTTTGCTGCGCTCCCGCCGGGGCCGCGCGCTCCCTCCCCCCACCCTCACCGGGGCCCGCTCCTCGCCGGGCCCAGCCGCCACGGCCCCAGCGGACCCGCGGCGGCCGCCGCCTGCCGCCGCCGCCATCGCCCTCCCCGGCGCCATCTTCTCTCACCGCCGGCCGCCCAAAGCAACGGCCGCTTTCTTCCATCCTCAGCGCGCCGCAAACAACAACAACAACGCCGCCGCCGCCCCCAACGGCGGCCCCTACCGCCCCATACCGCCCCCGGCTCCCCTACCGTAACGCCCGTAGCGCGACATCTTCCCGGCTACAGGCCGAGCCGCGCGCCCGACCCTTATATAGAGGGAGGCGCCGCTGCGGCTGCGCGCCGCGCCCCGGCGGGCGCACGAGGGGGCGGGGCTCCGGTCGCTCGGCAACGCAGGGCGGGGCGGGACAATCCCGCTCCTCGGGCGCGGGCAGGTCTCGCGAGAGCGGCGGCCGGCCGCGCGCGCCTGCGCACTGCGGCGCCGGGCAGCGTTACGGGTACGGCGGGAGGCGCGGCCGCGCTCACGGGCTCCCCCCAGCGGCCGCCGCGGGGACGCTCCCCTCTCGGGCGGTTCCCGCTGGGGAGGCTGGTTACGCCTGCCGCTCGGGCCCCGCGTCCGCCGTGGCCGCAGCCGGGCGCCTCCCCTGGGGCTCGCCACCAGCGAGGGTCCCCACGGGCACAGACAGCCGCCACCCGCCCCCAGCCCCGCACATGAGCTGCGAGGGAGGCACAAAGAGGGAGCAGAGGTGACGGGAACCGCTTCTTCCAGTCGTCACCCCTCACGCGAGACCAGTATCAGCTTCTGGTGCTGCCGGGGTGGAAGGTGAAGGAGCCTACTGGGCTCCTTATTCCCTAGCGAGGGGGCAGGAGGTGTTACGTTCCTTGTAACGAGGTGTTCCCAAATTGTTCTTAGATCTCTTGAGCAGAGTTGGACCTGAGCCCACCTCTCGCGCCGAATACATCCCAGCTGCCCCCGGGAGTTCAGGCACTGGTGGATCCCCTCATCCAGACGGGCAGCTGAAGCGTTCACACGTTGGCATCCACCAGCCTTCCAGGGAGACACACACGGGAGCATATGTGCAGCAGAGGACTTTCAAGAAAAATCAGCATGAACCTGACTGATCCAAAGTAATTTTAATACAAGTCCCTCCTCATTCCTGCCGTGGTTTATTTAACAAGGGTTAGACAGACTTCAAATGCATTTGAGCACACTAACATATGTTTTGGTGCTATTTCATAATAAGACAAAACAAATTAATACACTAAGAGATCAATGAGGACACTAAAGGCTCCTGACTAGATTAATAATCTCAGGAACAATCACATAATGATTTTTGCATTGTCTGTTGCCATAAGCTAGAAACAAAGCATTAAGAAACACAAACTTACTGTAAGAAATTCTCTTTCTAAGGTCTTCCAATCACTGCTGCTCTAAAATAACAAATATAGATAGGAAGTGGTTTTAAAACCTGCTATTTCCCTGCTAACTTTTTCCAACAATTTTATGAACTTGGACCTACATTATAATTCATGCTCTAAAATGTGAGAACAGTTGAAGGGAAAAAACAAAAAAGCCTTCTGAACAATTTTTTCATCTGGTTTGGGAAGTCCAAGTGTCACAATTCTCTTTCTTGAAAAAATAAAAAAAATTCTGGTAAGCACTTCAAATAACCATGCCTACATCACTAGATAATTCATTAAATTAATTGTAAAGGCAGAGGAAAACACAGTTTATCATGTATCATCTTTCACAATACTGTTACAAAGAATACTTATTAAACTGATATATCAGCTTAATACTGATACAGTAAACTGATGTATCAGTTTAATAAGTCATCATCCAACGGCTTGCTTTTAATAAAAAATAGTGCATGGAAAATCCTTCATGCTTTTAGTTTATACTGCTTGTTTTACCCCTTTCTTATTATACAAAAACAGAACAAAAGTACCTAAACCCAGCATTTTTGCAAATAGTGAATATTGATACCCAGGACAGTTCCTAAAATAGGGCAGGTAGACCCATTCCAGAAGACAACCGCTTTAAACAGCAGACATCACTGTTGTTTTTCAAGATAGCCCTGTATCAAGCCTTGAACCCGAGACAGAATAATCTCATTGGAGCTGCTGCACTCTTCCGGGCCGTATGGTGGGTCAATAGTTAATACCCCCGCCACACATAGTGTTCTTCCCGATTCACCTTGCTCTGTTACGGGGATGTGGTTTGTTTCCAGCCAAGTCTTCAAGTCGTTCTTCCTCTTTTCAAGTTCCTCTGGGCTGTAGGCTTTGCTTTCTTCAGGTGCAAATATGCAAGAAAGCCGCTCCTTCATTTCATTGTCCCCTTCTTTCAGTATTTCAACCTCCTGGACAGCATGGCCCAAGACAACTGATATGGATGTTTTTTCATTCTCCAGGGATGTTGCAAGGACAATACTGCCAAGGAAAGAAGGATGGGTAAGTCATCGTACTTAACTGAAGACTGAGAAACACAGGCAAAGATTCTTGGAGATAAGTGCTCATTAGCATCAGAGTAACCCGGGTATTTAGGCAATATCAAGTACCCAGCGTTCTTCTTGAATAGCATGCTGCTATGCCCTTAGAACATGGAAAACGTGGGGCTTTGCAGGTAACCTCTGGCCTTGAATTTGAAACTACTCTAGATACTATCAAGCAGAACGTTACTTTAAAAAAAGCAAAGTCTACATTAAAATCAGGGCTGGCAATCTAAATATTTTTGTGCAGCGTTCCCAACCTTGCTGAAGAATCTTAAGTCTGCCAACATTCAAAAACAGTGATACCTTCATACATTCAGCCCTTTGAATGCTGAAGGCAATGGTGGCAACTAACAACATCAGAACCTTTTAATGACAAATTCTTATATTTAATTATTGATCATTCCTAAAAAAAAATAACATTTTTTTTAAAACGAATGTTGCTAGTTTCTTAACTGAAAACTATAGCTTGAGTATGACAATGGGAACACACCACAGCAGGTTCAGGCTCATGTTGTAGCAGCCTGGTCTTTTCTCAAGGGCACGTACATCCCTGAAGTCCTAAAATACAGGTAGGAAAGCAGCCTGTTATATTTCTAGGATCTCCTCCCCGTACATCAACGAAGAGGATCAGAAACCATTTTATTCCTCTGTGGAAAGAAAAATATCAGACTTCGATGCCAGCACTTTGCTAATCTACTGTTGCCACCATTAGTGGAAGTAATGACTTTTTGGGAAATGTGCAATGAAATATGCATTGATTTTAGCCTGGGCCATCCCCAGAATCACTCACAGCTGCATGCACCTTTCCTACCAAAATGATAAGCAACTCCAAGAGAAGATTAGAGTATCGGAGCTACTCCAGAGTTGAAGCAACAACCAATTCTTCTGAAACACATCAGAAGCTGGATGTTTTAGTTTCTAGCCTCCATCTCGTGCTCACGTGGGACAAGCTCACAACCAAAAAGCTATGAAAAAGCTCTGACAGCAAGGAGCCATATTTCTGCCTATTCGCTGGCGCGCTCTGCCTTTCAAACCCTGTTTCCAAGTTACTCACTTGAGATACCTGAGACCTGTGGCACCACTTTCTGTCCGATGCCCTTATTGATTTTCCCTGCTTCCTCTCCAAAGCAGCCACTACACCCTCACAGATGTCTGGCTGGAGGGGAAAGCAGGGCATCGATGTGAGAACTCTGGACAGAGGATACAGATTTCAACACCTAAAGCATGAAAAACATTCCTGCATTCCTCTTCTCTTTGTGAAGCAGGGCTTGGTATATTATTAAAAGTAGTCTTAAACACGTGGATATCGTTTAAAGTACTAACCTCCAGTCCACAAGAAAGTCAGCGTGAATCTAGATATTACCCATTCCCCAAACTTATCAGTCCTTTGGAGAAGATTAAAGTGGATTCAGGTGAACTGGCCTCATCAACTACAATATTGCTTTCTCTTAGGCCTCACCAATTAAAAAAACAGGGGACAGCCCCAACACGCAGTTTTTGCTCCAAATAAGTTTGCTTCAGTCTTGGGATCTTTTCTTTTCCTGAAAAACTTGTCTTCTCTTAGCTTTACAGAAACAAAAGCTTTGGTACTTACCTGGCAGAAACCGGATCAACTGTTAAGACCCATCCTTCATATTCATGTTTCTCAACTGTAGCAACTTTCACCATTTTGTTCACATATGTTTCCCAGTCTAGAGGGCCTTTCCTCTGCCAGTCATTCATATTTCCTACATCCAGAGCCTAGAAAATAGGCAGAGCAATTAGCAGAAGTAATGAATCCTTTTGCTTTGCCCTTCACGTCAGAACCCAGTTTGCTTCCAGGTACAGATATTCTATTCGTCTTAAGCATAATTTGCTTTTCCGAAAAGGAAACATTCACGCAAGTGGTTTGCATATTGCTGCAGTTCTGTAGTTTCCCACCCAGCTCACTTGTTTTTAAAAGCACACAGCAAAGCCTCAAAAATCACTCTTCCGCTAACTTAACTTTCCCATTGCATTAAACATTCAGTTTATTGCTCTGCCCTCTTACAAAGCCTTCGGGATCCCTGTCCCTTGAGGACAGAAGTGTTCCGCCCTCGCTCTGTGCTCTGGCACACCCGCCGTGTCCCAGCCCTTCCACGGCCCGCGGCTGAGCCTTAGCCACCCGCATCCCGGCTCTAGCCTCACCCGCCACGGCCGGGCGAGCAGCAAGCGCTGCCCTGCTGTTTTCCCCGCAGCGGCAGCACCGCTGATACCGGCAGCAAAGCCGCCGCTGCCTCGGCTCGGGGCCGCGCCAGCGTTTGTCTCCACGCCGGTGCCCCTCCGCGAAGGGGGCCGCAGGGCGGACAAAGGGCTGCAGGACCCTCCCTCCCTCGTTCCTCTCCGCTCTCTTGCGCCGCCCCAACGCCTGCCCGCTCCCAGCTGGAGCCGCGGGCGGGACGCGGCCCCCCCCCCCCGCCGCGGCGGGCAGGCTCCGCCGGGGGGGAGCGCCCCGGGGTCCCCCGGGGTCCCCCGGCCCCGCTCCCCGGCCGCTCGGGCCCCCGCCGAGCTGCCCCGGGCCGGGCCGGGCCACCGCCGCCGAGCAGCCTCCCCCGCCGGAGCGGGCGGCAGGGAGGGTTACGCACGAAATTGGAGGTTTCCGAGGAAACGCTCCGATCTGGAGTGTTTTATAAATACGACGGCGCATAGAAATTATATATAGGCTTATATATATGAGGCCAGGTTGCGAAACAAGGAGGCGGGGCGCGTAGCACTTCAATCCACCCGGTGTTCCGCCTTCCGCCTCACCTAAATTTAGTTGGGTTCGCCCATGGTCCTGCTAGTGCGACGAGATTGCTAACCTGAGCATAGAGACTCACGGCCCGAGGCTCTTCCAGCAATCCGCGTGCATAAATACGTATAGATCCTCCATAAAAATACCTTTGCTCCCTGGTTTTGAGTTGCCTTTACAAGCTTTCCCGTGCAGCTGTGAAGGTGAGAGACTCGATTTCCTGCCCCCAGAAAGCTGCTCTGTTTTAACACTACTCACGAAAAGCTTCCTGTGGATGAAGCAAACAAGCTGCCACCGTTTCGGCGTTTGAAGTGAAAGCAAGCACGCACTGGCTTTGTGGGCGTCACAGAAAAAATATCAAGGGTATAAAATGAGATAGTCTTATTTTGCAGGCTTGAGGAGGTAATTTTTTTTTTTTTTTTAAATGACGTGTCAATTCAACTTCCACAGTGCTATGGGGATTATTTATGAATGGCTTATGTCACTGTATCCAGCTACTGTCTTGTTCCCGAGTTATACTTTGTGTATTAGAAAGCAGGGATTAGCAAATCTAATTGTTCTCACCGTAAGAGCAAGCAACACAATGGGAAATCTTAGCTTCCGTTCGAAAGAAAAGCGGTGGAAAGGAGGAATGTGGTTTGGTTTTACATACTTGGATGCGTAACCCATTTCAGTTATTTACGGTCTCAATAACTTCCTAACTGGTCCCCTTCCGGATCACCGGCTGGGGGGTGGTTTGCTCAAAGTCCCTTTTGACCAAAATACCGCAAACATCTTCGGTTTTAATTCTCGCTAGTCCCGGTCCCTACCGGTTTTTTTTTTCCTCCGTTGTTGCCAGCGTATTCATTTAATTGTTCTGAACGACGAAGCCCTTAAATATTTCCATCCTGTCATCCTGCGTTTACCCTGCATCACGGATACGCATGGAAAATACCGTCTTATTTATCCCGCACCGCGGAGCACCGCTTTCCCACGCCTCCAACGCCCGGATCCGGGCGGACCGGCACAAGCCTGAGGCGCGCCCCCCCCCCCCCGCCCCGGCGCCCCTCGCCTCCGCCCCGCGGGCGGCTTCCCGCCGCGGGCCCGGCGCTGCCGGACGCGCCCCCCGCTGGCGCGGCGCTCACTGGGCTGACCCCCGGGGTTACCCCCCCCCCCGCCGCCGCCGCCGCCGCCGCCGCCGCCGCCGCCGCCGCCGCCGCCGCCCGGGCCCACACCCCGCCGTCGCCTCGGCAACCGGCGCCCCGCCGCCCCCTCCCCGCGCCCCGCGCATGCGCGCCGCCTCACGCCGCAGCCCCGCGCCGCCTGGGGGAGGAGGGAGGGGAGGGCAGGGGGCAGGCGCGGGCAGCGGCGCGTGCGCGCGGAGAGGCGGTTGGCGGAGCCGTTAGGATGTCGCGTTACGGCCGCTATGGAGGCGGTGAGCGCCCGGGGCGTCGCGAGCGGCGGGCGGCTGCGCGGAGGGGAGGGTGAGGGAGGCTTGCGGAAGGGGTGATTACCGCGGGGAGCGGAGCGGCCGGCGGTGGCGGAGCGGGGGAGGCGTGCGAGGTGGCCGTTGCTGCCGCTGTCGCCGCCGCCATTTTGCGTCAGCGGCCGTGGGGGAGGGGGCGCGCCCGCGCGTGCCGCTGCTCCTGGTGAAGGCGGGAGCGGGCCGCGCGAACAAGATGGCGGCGCCCGAGGGGGGCGGGGCCGGGGCGCCGCTTCCGCGCGCGCTGCCTGAGCCCGCGTTTGCTCCGGCGCTGACGCGGGCTTCGCTCCCAGCAGAGACCAAGGTGTACGTGGGGAACCTGGGCACGGGCGCGGGCAAAGGCGAGCTGGAGAGAGCCTTCAGCTACTACGGGCCCCTGAGAACGGTGTGGATCGCGAGGAACCCGCCGGGGTTTGCCTTCGTGGAGTTCGAAGACCCGAGGGATGCCGAAGATGCCGTCCGTGGACTTGATGGGAAGTACGTGTGCATTTCAGACGTTTGCAGGAGCTACAGACGTTTTCAAGACCAGAGAGAGAATTGGTGTTTTCTCTCTGGTTCTTCTGCTGTTTGTAGCTCTGCCATAAACAGTAACGATTAACTTAGAGCCATCGTGGACTTGTTGCAGGGTGATATGTGGCTCGAGGGTTAGAGTGGAAGTGTCAACAGGGATGCCTCGTCGCTCCCGTTACGACAGGCCTCCTGCTCGGCGCCCCTTTGACCCTAATGACAGATGCTATGAGTGTGGTGAGAAAGGCCACTATGCTTATGATTGTCACCGCTATAGTCGCCGAAGGAGGAGCAGGTATGTGTGGGGCCAGAGCGTCGGAGTTGCTTCGCCAGTTCACTTTTGTGTAGCTCTTGCTAGCAAAGAACAGAATGTTACGCCAGTTTTCTTTAAACTTTAACGCTAGAATAAATGTGTAGGTGTTTATTACAATTTGTTGCTATTTCTATAAACTGTTAATATCTTAATAATCAACCTGGTCAAAACCTTTCAGGTTTCTTCGTTTGAGTCAGTCGCCTTGATTCAGAATGTCACGAGCCTTAAGATTTCATGCTGAGGCGCCTTGCAAATCCGACACTTAAGATCCTCCTAGACCTTGAGGTGATCAGCATAAGAGGCCAGATCCCCTCGAGCCATCTACACGTAGCTTCACCTTATTCTTTAAGGGCAGAAAATTTGAGACGGTGATCGCCGTAACAGTAAATTTGGCTTTCAATTGGGGCCCCCCTCCGGTTTAGAAAGAGGAACACCAGATTGACCACATTCCCACCTAGAAAAATCTTCTTGCGTCAATCAAGCCTCACCCTGGCTCATTGGGCTGTCAGTTTGATCGTCGTTAGATTGAAGAGAACACCTAGATGCAGCGATCGGCTATAGATACTTCTAGATCGTCTAGATCTGCTAGACCTTGGGCCAAAGAGGGTCGACCTGCAAACTTGCAAGGTTTATTTTAAATACGCATTACAGTGTTTTCTATTCTAATGTAATTCTGCAATGTAATTCAGCTTTTAACATTTTTCTAGGTAGTAAAATGCTCAAGACAAGTAGGCCCAGAGATTTTTCCAACTGACAGATGCTAGTTCTTTAGTTGTCTGAAATCAGTTTTGACTTCAGCAGGGCCTCATGTGCACTGATTGCTGCAGCTGTTTCCTGATACCTGTTTTCTCTAACCTAAAACCAGGTCCCGGTCTAGATCGCGCTCCAGGTCCCGAGGAAGGAGGTATTCTCGGTCACGCAGTCGGAGTCGTGGTAGGAGGTGTGCTTAAGTTTGTCTTTTATTCCTATTTGCTTCTTTTGCTTAGAAGAAGCTACACTTGTACAACTCTTTAATTGGCTTCTTTGCAGGTCCAGATCAGCTTCCTATCGTAGGTCCCGGTCTGTTTCTCCTCGTAGGTCTAGGTCTGTGTCTCCCCGCCGGTCCCGATCGGGTTCCTTGAAGAGATCAAGGTAATCAGTAGTAGTTTTTGATAGGTTGTGTGCTTTGTTTTTGTTGTTGTTTTTCATTTTAGTTAAGGGATTCAAAAAGGTATCGGATAGTAGACTTCAAAGGCGTTGACCTCTACAAATCAGGCTTTAGCATGCTTGAGAAAGTTTCCGGTAATCCTGGTTGAATTTACAGGCATGATAATATGATTGGTTTTGAGACCTTACATAGCTGCGTATCCCATGATGAATTTTGAGGTCTAAAACGTCTAATGATCGTGTAGGTTTTAAGTTCAACGTGTAGTCATTCATCTAAGTAGTGCTGTAATTGTCATCACTTCGGTTGAGTTGACTTCTTTGATTTTGTTTTAATTTGTCTTAATTTTTTTTTTTTTTTTTTTCAGGTCTAGATCAAGATCCAGATCTAGATCCAGATCTGTTACATGGCCTCGAAGCAGGTAAGATCTCTTCCGTGACTGCAGATACTTAGTAAAAGTTGCTTAAAAGTCTACTTAGGCTTTCTAACAGCTGTTAACATTTTCAGAAAAAGCTGTGTTTTCTCTCCACTAACTTAGGGGTCTGTAGTTTTAAAAAGCAGTGCAGAAGATTGTTCTTTCTTTTATTATTGTTTTACATATCACTGATATCCAGTTCCTGATAGTCATCACAAGTACTGTTTTGATCAGGTTGCGTTAATAGCTAACATAGCAAACAAATTTAGAATTAATCCTGAAAAGTTTTTTTCTTTTTCTTTGTGTAGCACACACGAAATTGTGGATTCTTCCCATTAATTGTCAGTGAAATCAGGATGCCCTTCCGGTAGTGTGCTAAAGCATTAATGCATATAGCCAGGCAAGTCTCGAAGGGCTTGCTAGTGCTGTGAGCATTACAGCTGTTTCCAGCTTTGTTGAATAGCAAAGTGTCAGAAACTGAATTAAATTTGAGGTAAACACCTGTCAGAATTACTTTGTACCAACAAATGTGCCATAAGAGTGACGATCAAATTTGAAAGGAACACGGGATGTCATTTGTTCTGTTAAGTTGTAGTTTAATCCTTCCATAGTAAGTGAATGCAGCTTGTGCTTTGTGCAACCTTGTCCAGGTAGCATGGCTGACATAGGTTGATTGGATGTCCTCGGTGAGCTGTCGTAGGAGAACGAGTAAATTGAAGTTCTGCTCTGAAGGAGATGGTACTGCTCTTGCCCCAGCCCATTCCTGGGCCTACTGTTCTGGTTTGATGGCTGCTCTTTGAAATAAATAACATTAAAAGTCAACCATGAAGAAACACAAAAAAATAAAGGGAAGCTTTAGCTGAAGGGAGTAAGTGGAAAAGCCTACAGCTGAAGGTGGGAGATTCAGTGCTGAAAGGTGGTGGTGGAATTCTGAGTGGAACAGCAAGCAAAGACAGGAGTTTTTAGGGAATGGAGAGATAAAGAACAAGAGGCGGCTTCGTTAAGAGCAGAAACTCACAGAAACAGTGCAGAAGCTAGTAAAAAGAGAAGGGAAGTTCCTTGAGGCAGTGGAGCAATGCCTTTCCCTGATCAGGTACACTTTCTCTACCTGTTGCTAAAATACGTTGAATCTTAATACCAGTTGTTCCAACGTGACTTAAATCATGGCTCATCACTGTTTGCTCTCAGAGAGAAAAACATCTTGATTTTACCAGTATTGGGTTTTTTTTTTTTAGTACCAGGATGGTCTTCTGCAGTGTAAATGATGCTTTTAGTGAGATTTCTAGACTCATTGTGAGACACCTTTCATTACAAGTAGAGTCTAAGTGACTGAGGCAGAGGAAGTTACAGACATACAAGTACAGAGAAGTAGCAAAATATTAGTGTTTAACTGTACTGAAGTCACTGTTAAACTTCCACGAGGCAATTGAAAGATGGTTTCTTTACAGGAGAGTCAAAGAAATGCATAGCACCGAGACAGGCTCTTGATTCATAAGGAAGGCAGACTGAATAATTATTACATGACGTTTGCTGGTTTGACAGCATCAAAGCGTACATCTGGAAGTTGTGGAAAGCCTTGCATGTGGAAAGTAGAACACTTCCTTTGGGAACCTAAAAATTTCAGTTGTTCTTTTAGGTGGTATTAGTGTTCTTATGGTGCAGCAGTCTTATCTCAAAGACTGACATATTTGAGTCTTTTCACAAGGGTTAAGTTCAGACAGATTTAAAAAACTATTTTGGGGCAAGTACATATATATAAAGATGAAGTGCACTTAGGAGAAGATACTTGTGGGAGCATGCTGCCTGCAGCCAGCTTCAACTATAGAGGTAGATGTCACTCAAGCCTAATAAGACTTGCAAGTTTAGAGCATGGCTTTTTATTAGCTTTGTGAAAATACTGGTCAGGATTTGGGTTGTTCATGTATTCCTGCCACCTGCATCAGCAAACACCAGTCATCAGCCAGGGACCAAAGTACAGAACAATATGTGCAGCATCCATTTAAAAAGCTTTCTTTTGAAACTTAGCAGGAAAAGCTGCGGAAACTTGCAAGATTCTGTCTGTTCAATATGCCAGTTCTTACACATTTAGTGTGAATCTTGCTGTCTCGAATGTGGGAACATGCATGCTTCCAGCTGCCCTGCTGAGCTGTGTTTTTTCTTCTTGTTGTAGGTCTAGGTCTCATGGCAGATCAAAATCTGGCTCGCCGGCTAAGAGGTGAGCACACAGAGATAAAGCCTGCAGTAGTACCTAGTACTCAGTACTAGGTTTGCATGATTAACAGAGCCTGGTCCTTTAGAAAAAAAAAAAAAAAAATCCCCCAAACATGGGTGCCCAGCTAATCTGTTTGCAATATGACTGAGATTATAAAATTCCCTCTGCAGCTATTTGGAATAATATGTTCCTTACCCATCTCTTTGTTTTCCTTAACTCTTTGTAGTTTCCAACGTAGTACTGATTTTTTTTGTGTCTTTGTGCTCAGTTCTGTTAAATTTTTCTATCCATCAGATAAAGGACTTCAGCTTCATTAATGCTGTTGATAAAAGAGCAGAAATCTGCGATGTTTCTTTTCCCAAAGCCTCACCTCAGTACTACCCCTTGTTTTCGTGTTTTCTCTACTGAAGACAGTTGCTTAAAATTAGTCTCCACGCTAAATGAATTAAGAATCCCTGTTGGAGTAAAAGTTGATTTGAAAACTTTGCTGTTTTAAAGAGTTTCTGGCTAGATTACCGTAATAATTCCATTGCTGTCTAAGATGCTTATTTTTTTTTTGAATATCAAAGTTCCATTTGACCTTTAAGCTGCATTGATGATATTCTGTTTTGACAGTCGGTCAAAGTCCCGATCACCATCTCCAAAGAGAAGGTATGTTGATCTCCCTACTAATAACGTAGACTCCGTAGAGCTGGCATTTTAGTATCTGCAGTGATCTCTGCTGAGGAGTTTGACTGCTGCTTGTAGGAAAATACTGGAAAGGTATTTTGCCAAGATCTCTTTGACAGAAATAATGTCGTGATTGTGGTTTTATATATGGTGTAATAATATGTGGTAATAATTCCTTGAGATATTGGTTACGTAGCAGTGTTACATCATGCCTTTGTCTGCTCCTATGTTCATTTCAGTTCACTAACAGTTTTATTGCACAGAGACTTTCTACTGGTGAGCTTAAAGCACAGAATAAATGTGGGAATCAGCTTTGAGTCTCGTTAAAAGCTACAGTGAGATTGGGGAAGATAGAGTGGAGTAACCTGGCATAGCAGTCAGGAATGGAAGATCGAGCTTATTATTTTTACTGCTGTTACTCAGACTATTTTTTTCCCAATAAGTTGGTAAATAATTATCTGTGTATGTGTACACATATATGTGTAGTGACAGAACCAGCAGCATTTTTTTTCCCTAGTTTGAATTCTTTCACAGTTCATTTTTACAACTTCAGTGTTCAGGATTTGCACGGAGGGGATATATATATCTCCCAGTAAGAATAGCTGTAGACCTGCCCCAATGTGTCCCTTGCCTTGGTGATCTTTCTGCCCTGCAAGTTGTTTCTTTTTGGTTTTTACATACTTCCAGAACTTCTACACTTAGGTTTGCTTCACTTAGGAATGTGGCTGTATGTAGTCTAACCTCACAAACAACCACAAGGGACTTGAATAAATGTTCATAAATGCTGAGTGATCACCATAATAGGTTTCGACAAGCTGCTGTATCAGAAAAGTGAAGAAGTATCCTGCCTCCGTGAAGGCTGCTATTAGTAGTACCCTTTAGGTGACTTTACAATGATCGCATTTAAACTGTATTATAGAAATAACAGAGAAATGCAAAAATGTGAAAGTAAACAAAGCAAAATAAATATATTAGCTCTAACATTAAACCATCAACCCATTAACTTTGTCAATAGTGTTTGCTTGTTTTATTAAAACCCAGTGTTTAAAGGGTGCCAGAGTAGTCCAGGTATCCTCCTGTTGCCTTTTCCTCTACTTGTGAATCCCAAATTACTCCTGAAATGTTAACTGTGGATTCTTTTCCTTTCAGTCGTTCACCATCAGGAAGCCCTCAAAGAAGTGCAAGTCCTGAAAGAATGGATTAAAGTTATGAAGTTAATCTTTTAGGAAGAAAGTTATTTTGCTTACATTATTATAAGGGATTTTGTGGTGTCTTTGTAAATGTAAGAATGTAGATAGAAGAGTATATCAACTAAAATTTGGCATGATTTGGGTCTTCTGAGTTAGTCACACCCATAGACTCGCACAGGTCTCTTTTTATTGTATGAATTACCTTCCTGTGATATGAAAATGTGGGACTTTTTTATTGGCACATTGAAATAAAATGTGTATTTTTAACTAAAACTTCTCTGTAGTAACCCTGCTGCTTCTGTTAACGTTTGGGTAATATTTAGCTGTGTGCCATGTAAAGTGGATGAAAAATGTCTAAAACGGGAATGACTAATATTGGTGTCTTCTCAAACTAGTCACTTTTCACATTTATTGTTCAATGGTCTTTGGTGAAAGGATCAGTTTCTGCTTTCTTTGAAGTGGAATTTAAAATCCATCTCTGTCTGCAGATGGCTAAAAATTTGCATATGCCCTTTTTATTCCTTTATGATATTTAGTAGGCATTCATTTTTCTCCCTGATCTAATTATTCTGCAAAGCTTACTCTCTGGTGCTTGACTAGTTGTGATACCAAATGCCCCAAAAATTAAGGATGAGCTCTTATTCAATACACTGACATCTTTTAAACGAATAACATCTGCAGAAACCTCTAAATGTAATAGAAATCATTAATAACTTGGCGATTGCTACTTTTGCCTGTTGCATTTTTTAGTTCTTTAGGCTATTAATATAAAGAAAACTTCTTAAAAAGTCTCAAGGCATGTTTTTCTTTTTTTGAGGGAAGACGTAAGGTCTTCTGACCTTTCTGAAGGACCTCAGGAAAATGCGTTTGAGAGGCAAAAGAAAGCTGTTACTAGTCTTTCTGCAGCTCACTCAAACTTTCCTCCTTAAAGTGAAAGTCTCACAGCTGACCTCAGGAATTCTAACCCGCTTCACAGAAACTGGTATGGTTTTAAAGCAGCCCAGATCCTGGAGACAATTTTGTTGAATTCAGCTAATTTCTTACAGCAAATATAACACACCTGCAGGATTAATTATTTGTGTATAGGTATGTCGAACTCTGTGTTTGTCCTTGTTCTGTAGTCAAGAATTGCGTAGTGAGGCACTTTGTTGACACAGATCACAGCAAAAGACTGGAAACAATGTTAGACTGTGAAAAAACAAACTGGTAGGCGGAGGGGAAAAAAGCAAACTCTTTTTTGCTGTGATGGGATAGCTAGCAGAAATAAAGGCCAGTTTCGGCGGTAAACAAGCACTGAAATAGAAAGTGAGGCCTATTTGGGCTTCTTATGAAATCCGTCATGGCAGTTTGCTTCCACCTCAGGCAAAAAACAATTACAAGATTAACTTCGGTCACACCTTGCGTAACCTGTGATTTTCAAAAAAACAGGTTTCCTGTTAACAATGATTTCATGGAGCTTTTCCAGTGTATGAGCAAATAGTCCAGATTCTGAACGTATGTCATGCTGCAGCATTGTCTGGCCTTTATGCCTGGTCCTCACTGTTGTGCTCGGTGTCTGCCTGGACACTCCCGTGGCGCTCTGCGATGGGGATCGGTGTTTTATCTGCCAGGTGCAATGATCAATATTCTGGCAATATCCATTAAATTCCACCATCACCGCAACAGGAGAGCAGAGGGCGATGCAAATGTTGCCCTGCAGTGATTTAGCAGAAATGCCCAAAGCCTGTGGCTCGTGTTTGGGATATTTATTGGTTGTGCATTGCCTGCCCGGTTTATAGCATATCTGGTGAGGGGCACGCGTATGCCGCTGCTCTGGAATTTGATCAGCTCTTTTTCTCTTCTGTACTCTTAAGGCAAACCTACTCCACAATAAACCTGCAGACTAACACAACAGCTGTACTGGTACCTGTTTTTCAGTACCCAGAGACACTGGAAGATGGAGCAGGGGAGCCTGGGTTTCTGTAGGGGACTGGGGTTCCTCTAAACCCAGGCTTAGCAGCGAGAACGCGAGCAAGGAGGCAGGGCTGTGGTGGCGAGGGCGGCCCCGCCTGTGGCTGTGGCCACTACAAAGGACAGCCACCACTTCTGAGGTGCAGAGAGGGAGCAGCGGCAAATCTGGTGTCTGTGCAGCTGCGGTGACCAAAATTGAGGGTGGCTGTGCTGCCTCCCTGAGCTCCAGCCATTGTCCTCGGTGCAGGCTGCGCAGCTCCGGCTCTCACCTGAGTGGCAGCATTTCACCAAAAATTCTATAGAGTGTGAGCTCTTGGAAAAGGGGCCGTGACCGCTGATGCTGTGACATGTGGCCCTGCTCCGCTGGGCAGGGTGTGCGCACTCTGGGCAGCCTGGCTGGGAGTGGGGGGCACAGGGACCGTACCCGAGGTCTCCAGTGCGGTGGGCAAACCCTGCTCTCATAGGAGTGATGGTGCCTCCCCCCTGGTTCGCAACCCAGCATTTCCTGAGCTTGGCTCAGCTGGGCTTTATTCTCCAAACGATACCAGCCCTGACACAGTATGAACCGCAGCCCCGCAATGTGACCGCTGCGAGCACTCGGGGCATCGCCTGAGAGCAGCAGGGTCCTTGTTTTGGGGGTCAGGGCGGCAGAGCTGAGCGTGACGCGTCTGACGCATTCGCAACCCCAATGGCTGGGTACTTCCACTGGGGGCAAGATCGCTTCTGCAGCTCTGCAGCCGAGGAAGCGTGCTGGAGTGCTGTGGGCCCCAGCCACAACCTGCCAGCGGGAGCTGGGGCTTGTGCAGCCCCTTGGGCAGCACCACGGGAGGAGAAGGTGGAAGGTGGGAGTCAGGCTGCGGTGCCTCACACAGGGTGTCTGACCCGCGGGCTGGCTGCCCCTGTGTCTCTGGGGAGAGGGGTGCCAGCTCCCTACATAGTGGCACTGCCATCCCCCTGGCTTGTGCCAGTTCTTCATGAAACCTCAGACACGTGGAGGTTTTCATCAGATGGGCCCCTGTTACAGGGTTTTGGGGATGATACATATTTCACGTGGAAACACAACGTTAAGATGATGGTTTTCCTTCTGCAGTTGTATATTCAAGACTACTGATGGATGCAGCCGCTTCACTTCAGCAGCCAAGGCATAGCGCAGAAGAAGCTTTTGTGCAGCTATCGCTGCTGGCTTTGAAACAGGAGTTAAGCCAAAGGAGCCAGGGCGGCCAGCTGGGATAATCCCAGCACACTGTCATTTGCAAAGCTGTTCTGCGTGACCTCTGGGTACCCGTGTGTCATGGTTTTAGCTGGGATAGAGTTATTTTTCTTCACTGTAGCTGGCATAGTGCTGCGTTTTGGACTTAGTATGAAAATAATGTTGATAACACACTAATGTTTTAGTTGTTGCTAGGTAGTGCTTACACTAGTCAAGGACTTTTCCAGCTTATTATCATAATCACTATTATTATCATTACCATTACTACTATTACTATTTTATTTTAATTATTAAACTGTTCTTATCTCAACCCACAAGTTTTCTTCCTTTTGCTCTTCCGATTCTCTCCCCCATCCCATTGGGGTGGGGGAGCGAGCGAGCGGCCGTGTGGTGCTTAGTTGCTGACCGGGGCTAAACCACGACACCGTGCCATTGCCACGCTGCTGTCAGACCTGGCAGCTCTGGCCGTGAGGGCTGCCCTGTGGCCCAGCCTGGGAAGGGCAGCGCACCCTTTGCTGAGCTGACACCGAGCTGTGGGGCAGGTCAGTGGCAGCAAGGGAGCAGCAGCCAGCGCAGCTCGGAGCACTTTGCTGGGAATAGCTGATATTGTAATGAACAACCACAACTTCATCAGCCTTGCCACGTGCTCCACGTGAATATTACCAGATATTCCCCTGCTGTAGTTTGAGCTGCGACATGCCATGTCCCTAAACCAGGTGTTTTCAGTGCATCTTTACTGCAAAACAAAACCTAATGCCCAGCATGAGGCTAGACAGAGGGTGAGAGCTTTGCACAGACCAGATAGTGGCAGAGGTTGTGACAGGAGGTAAAGCCAGCAGAAACCACGGGTGAAAACCAGAGAGGAGGAAAAAAAGCTCCCAAATGGGACGCATCACCCAGGGTAGTTTGAAAGCACCATTTGGCACCTGGCAGGATTTCTGGCTAACCTGCTAGAGGCACTTACCCCTCTCGGTGGTAGGAGTCAGCATCCCCTTTCCTTAAGCGGTGTTGAACACGAGCCATGTGGTGTGGTTGTATTCCTCGCCCGGACGGAGCAGGGGGTTGGGGAAGTGGGGCTGGGGAGAGGCAGCAGCACATTAGTGACTGTGAGCGCACACCGTGGGACCAGAAAGGGTCATGAGGGCACGGCCGTGTCCCCTCGGCCTTCCTGGGGCGGCATCCCATGGCTTCCCCCTGGGCATTTCCAATGGCGGTGTTTAACTGCCCGTTACTTGCTGTTTGGCTGAGTGGGCAAGTCCTCCCCCTGGTTGAACCCAGGCTCCGTGAGGAGGACGTGGCAAGGCACCGGTGGGATCTTCTGCTGTAGACCGTGCACCCTTGGGAAGCTGGGCTGCATGGGGCCGGTCCCCGCTGCGCTGGCCGACCCCTGCCTAACACTGCAGGATGCTGTGACCTGTGCCTACCTCAGTTCTGGTGTCTACAAAGTGTCCCCTCACCAAACGGACTCCGTTCATATATTTAACGCCCCCGAAACATGGGTAGTGGTGGTATGGTCCCCTGCCACAGGACCCAAGCAGCTCCCAGGGGTGTGGGGGCTGGTTCACCTTATTGACGGCATCGGGCCAGTTCTGGGTTTCCAGGCAGAAAGCTGAGTGCTTGGGGTACGTGACGGCACCTTTGCCCTTCAGGGAGCCATCCAGGTTGTTCCCGGTGTAAAACTGGATACCAGCCTGGGTGGTGTGAACCTCCATGGCCCTGCCAGTGGGCGGGTGGCGAGCCCTGGGGAGATGCCGGTGGAGGATGCCAAGGGGCTGGCCGAATGGGCGCCCCACGGCTCCAAGGGTGGGGGACCCCTGCCAGGGTCACAGCCTACCTGGCCACGAGGCGTCGAGCCTGCGCTTGTTGCAGGCAGAAGTTGTGGTCAAAGCCATCCAGGCGAAACTTCTGCAAGTGCTTCCCCAGCTCCACGGGCTGCCGGAGATCAAAGCTGGTGCCCTGCACGGCTGCCACCTCCCCTGGGCAAGGAGAACAGCAGTGTCAGCTGCTCATCCACACACCAGCAAACACCTGTGGTGCTGGCCCCTGCACAGGGTTGAGAACCCTTGCTTTGGTGAGCTGAGGGTTTAAGCCATTTGTGATCTTTGTCTCATTGCAGTGCCCTGCTTTGAGCAAGCTTGCCTTGTGGCCACTGTGACTTGGGCTGGGACATCACCACCTTGTCCCATTGCAGAGCTGGCTGCCCCCGGGGACACTGCTGTGCTTAGCTGGGACAAAGCAAAGCCAAGGAGCCAGAAAACAATGGGGGGGGACTTGTATATGTAACTATACAAGCTAATTAATATAAACTCAAAATGTATTAGCTATTAATATTTATATATGCATAAGATTTATATACAGATACTCTCTCTCCCTCTCAATGAATCCTCCCAGGTCTCTGAACAAACAACTGTGACGTGACCATGAAGGTGGCCCACTTGCTGGGATGGTGAATATGGGTTGTACACAGGGACCAGCCCCTCCTGCCTCAGGGCATTGTTTCAGGAAAAAAAGCTTTAAGACCATAAAACCAGCATTTTCTCTTAAGTCTTTTTTTAAGGCCTGAAGTGGGGATGCAGCATCCTGTGATAAAGCTCTTGCAGTGAGATCAACCCTATGACATACTAAACACAGTGCAAAACACAGCGCAAAACACAGCTATACCAACCCAAAGGCAAGGGTTTTTGCATGGGGGAGGTGAGAGAGTAATGTCAGGGGAGGGGATTTTCTCCTAAAGTCACATTTTTCTACCCATCTCTAAAGGGAGAGGTTTCCAAAGGCCAGCAGGCAGCTGTCAGTGTTGGGGATGGCAGCGCGCGGGCATCCCGGCCCCGCTGCCGGCCCCATGTGCTGTGCTCTGCTCGCTGCAGTCACGCGCCCAGCTCAGCTGCAGCTCTGCACCGTTTCTGCTCTGCAAACCTTGAGAAATATCAGTCTCCACCTGACAAACAGCACACTTCTGTGGCTTCTGATCCTATCTGAAAGGAGTGCACTTACTGAATTCAGCTGTTGGGTAGAAAAACACCTTGAAAAAAAAATAAACCATTTTGATTTAGGCACTTATGTAAAATACAGCAGCCATTGCACGAAAGGGCTCTGTCTTTAATAGTTGCACAAATCTTGTCTTCACCCCAGGGCTAAGACTATACACAGTTTTATCAGCTTCAAAGGCTACATTTACACAAAACAACAAGAGGGAACTGCAAAAAGCAGGGGTAGCAAGCCAGCCGCAATTAAGATGTGAAACAGCTCCACGGTGAAAGCAGTGGGGAGAAGCAGGGCAGTGGGTTTGGTACGGCCTTAAGCTCTTCCCTGGCTTGAGCCCAGGCATGACACACCGAGCTGAGCAAAAGCGGCCTGGACTGGGAGACCCACTCCTCCAGGTGCAAGCCGATGCATGCACGCACAGTGGTTTTAGTTCATGAACACAGATGTAACTCTGGTTTTAGCAGACACCTGAGCTAAAAAGCTTTCTTGCTTTCCTTTCTTTGCTTTTTAAAGCCTTTCCCTCCCAAAGTCAGAAGGTACACTCAGCAAAGCAGCCCTGCAAGAGCATCAGGGAAACAAACCCTGCTGTTTCCAGCAGAGCCTATGCTTACCAGAAACCACCCCATGGGCTCATGCAGCCCTTGGGCACACATGCCGCCTCACACCCAGTTTCTCTTCCGTTGATACTAGCTGCACGCAGGAGTACAGCCTTCCCAGCATTTACGCCCCAGACTGGCTGCTTGATGCTACTGTCACTACTCTGTCCTCTGGAGACCTCCGGCAGGGCAGCCTCGCCTGCCATGGCTCAGCATATGCACTCCAACAGCCTCCATTCCTCTAAGCAAATTTTTCAAAAATTAAATGAAACATAGTTTGGTTTTTTTTTTAAACAATGCTTTTCATTCTTAAAAACAATAAAACTTGGTATCAGATTCATTGTGCAATTAGATCAACTCTTACTGGAACTCAGCACAGTCACTTACGCTAAATGAGAAGTGGGTGTTGGAGCAGCGGGGGGGGGGGGGGTTGGAGTCAAGCCACCCAAAGCAAGGTGCCCCCTTGTTAGCAGTGGGACCATTGCCGAGGCTCTCCTGTGGGCACAGGGAATGTGTTCCTTGTCCCAGCTTGTTCAGATTATTTAACTTAGCAGCTCAATTGCTTACAGGGAGGAACAGAGTGCAAGTGCTGGAGGAAAAAAAAAGAAAACTAGAAAGCTCTGTTTTCTCCTTTTTACCCCCTGAATCAAGACCAGTGCAAGAGGCTGCCAGCTCGCTTCTCCATGCTGAGGCTGGAGACAGCAGCAATACCACCTTTGTTTACTTAACCTGCTTAGCATGCAAAACATGCTGTTTTCCTTAACCGGCTTTCCTCTTTTAGACATGCAGGACATTAAAGACAGAAAGCAAATGCTGGGTTTTGTGTGTTCAGCCTTCCAGTCAGTAGCACCAGCTCTCCTGTCCTGATGAGGGAACTGATGGCTCGGCTCTTGCAGGGGAGGATGATGCTGGGCTCTCACGCACCAGAGATCCCAGCAGCTCTAGAGCTCAGCGCTGGGCCTGGGAGCTGCCCTCCAAAACGGGGAGTCTAACCATGTCCTGGTGTGCCATTGTATTTATTGACCGCAGCCTTGTGCCTGGAGCATGATGCTTGCATCTCCCACATTTTACTGAGGCTTAAGAAATTAATTCTCCTGCTTTCTGTGGACTTTGAGCATGGGCTGATCTTATGGAAATAAGATCTGTGGAAATAAGACCTTGACATCACATGGAAAAGCCCAGCAGAGAAGTATGATAATGCCAAACACCGCTGGGGGAAGCAAAGCAGGCAAACTCCAGGACAATCCCAGCTCTCCAAGTGCTGAGCGACCCTCTCTGGTGGCCCCAATGGCCCTGCGAACAATGGATTGGCCTGCAGGGAAATGCTGGCCAAACAGGTCTGGAGGGACATGCTTTGGTCTTGTGTCATAGGTAGCTTGTCTCCTGGATGGGCCCCTTGGACCCACATTGCAGCCTCATATTCCACTTGCCTCTGGCCTCATTTTGTGCTGCTCCTGCCTGCACCCCCCGGACAGGCCCTGGTCTACCCCCTCTCCAGGTCTGGGGCTGGTGATGGACCCTGTTACCAGCACCTGGTTCTGCCCACTCTGCTCAGGTGCTGTGGGACCGTGCCCATGGGTGAGGGTCCTGCTGTGCCTGAGGTCCCCTGGGTCCTGGTGTGTGTCCCCTTTGCTGGGTAGTGCTGTTCCCTGATACCCACAAACACTCATCTATAAAACCATCTCCACCATGTGCCACGCGCATCGCACCACCCACCTGTAGGGATCTTGGTGTCGTCCACAGGCAGGTAGGAATCTGCTTCAATAGAAATCTCGTGGTCGTAGATATCCCGTGAGCCCTGCAGGAGGATGGGAAATACTGGGATTCCTGCTGAGGTCCTTCCCCCATTCGAACAGCCCTAAGCAGTGACTGCCCATGGTGGTGCTGCAGCTGATCGGGTAGTGCCTGGGGGACCTCCTAGCCATCATCCCACCTTGGCCCTGGGCACTGGACAAAGGTACCAGCACAGGCAGAAACCTGCATGGGACCAAGGAGCTGTAAATTCTGCAGGGCTGAGGCTATCGGTCTGAACTTGTATCTCACCAAGTACTACCACCCTGCAGATCAACTAGCCAAAACATGCTGGTTGCTGAGCACGCAGCGGCAAGCAAAAGGGGAAGGAAGCAAGCGTGGGGAAGTGCAACCCATCTTCCTGGCTAATCTCCTGCAGCACCGGGGGTTGCACTCCTCTTCCTCTCCCACAGCCTCAGGGATGCTGGCAGGAAACCTGCTGGGCTGGAAGGGGAGCACCATCAAAGCTGAGCCTGCACAACACTGTCTAATCTGAGTAGCAATTTCATGCCCAAAGGTCTCCCGTTCCTCTGGAAACACACCTGAGTTGAATGCTGTAAGGTGTTGATATTACTGTACCACTTGGAGGACAAACAGAGGGTAAACTAACAACTGCACAGCCATTATTAGGTCAGTAGCCTGAGCAGACCTCCTGCATGGAGGCGCTGGGATGCCTCTCACTGACTTTTAAGGGTCTTTGTCTCATGCCCAAGTGTGACTGCACTGTCCCATCCTATTGCTCTGTCCAGCAACGTTGTATTTCCCACATCCTTTTCCTCCAAGCCCAGTTATAAACGTGAGACTAAAACACAGCTGCAATACAGTGCCCATCTAGTTGGCAGGACCCTGCATTGGTGCGTGGGAGCCCTTTGCACTCTGCTACCGCCCCATTCTGCAACCTTGGCCGCCTCGCATCCCCGTTCCATGATGTTTCTCCTCCCCATTTTGACCTGGGTATTTCAGTGCTGCACTGATACTGGCTGGCACTACAGGCCCTCATCTCAGCTGCACCATCCATGCAAGGGTTCAGCATGTTGTCTCAGAAGTGCCAACAGAAGACAACTAAGAAATGCCAGTCCATCACCAGGGCATGCCAGTTCTGCACCTCCTCTGTAATCTTCTCGAAGGACCAGGAAAGACTGAAACGCCCCAGTTACACACAAAAGGAGAGTTAATATTCATGATGGGGTATCTCTGTTCACGACACACTGGGGTAATGCGTCGTCAGTTGAGGTCTATATGATTCAGTCCTGTCCCAGCTTGTAGGCCGCATGCAGCCCATTATGCATAGGGACAATCCCCACTGCTGCATCCCCAGAAGCATGCTGTGTCCCCAGACCAGCATGTTGGTCCCAATAATCCCATGGGAAGCCCATGGATTATCCCATGCGTCCCCAGGCTTTCTTGCCCTGCACAGTGTCCCTCCACGAGGTTCATCTCCCCATGCTTACCTGTCCTGCGAGGTTGAAGTATGCATGGTTTGTCAGGTTGATGGGTGTTGTCTTGCTGGTCTGGGCTCGATAGTTGATGGCCAGCTCCCCGCCGCTGAGCGTATAGGTCACCCAGACTTTCAGGTCACCGGGGTAGCCTTCCTCACCATCGGGGCTGAGCCGGAAGAAGCAGACACCGTTCAGGAGGACCTGGGGGCTCCAGAGAACCTGCAAGGAGTGTGCCATTCATGGGACAGTCATGGGAAACACAGTGCCCTTCTCTCCTGCCCCAGGCTGGGCTGAACCCAGGGACAAAAGGTACTCAAGGAATGATGCACTGAAACAAAGGTTTTTTTCAATCATCTTTCCTGCTCTTACTCCTAGAAGAAAAAAAAAAAAAAACAAAACCCAATCTTTTTCTCCCTATGAAAGACTAAAAACCAATATCCTCTTTTTGAAAAAGAAAAAGGGAAGTGGGAGAAAACACAAGCACCAGCCTGCTCTTGGTCAGCCAGGCCCAGCAGCAGGAAACAAGTTTTCCAATGCGCAGCCAAACAAACGAGGCAGTTTGCTCTGATGGGCGTCTGTCCCAGCCTAAGAGGGTCCATGCATTTGATTTTTGCCCTGCAGCTGGACTTATTCCCCCTCCCATGGATCTCCTGTTGTGCAACATCATTTCAACAAGCTGCTGCCCTTCCCTCAGCTAACTCAGGGCTGGCTTCTAGGACAATGTAAATACACACTGGGAGCTCCTGCTTAGGGGCTGGAGTTGGGTTAAATAGTACCAGATGTATTGCCAGATATGTCAGTGCTGATCCAGAGAACCGGGACCTCTCCATTTCTTGTCCCTGCCAGAGGCCAGGGCTCTGCTTGGAGACGAACCTGCTAGCAGGCGAAGCAAGCCAGGACACTATAAATTTAGCAGCTCAGACAGCCTGTTTGACCCTGGCCATGGACCTGATGCTAAGCAGATGTCTCAGCCCCTTGCAGGATGGATGTGTGACAAGAGGCGAGACGCCCAGTCTCTGGAGCTTTGGATCTACCTAAGGAATAGTCACCGTCTAATCAAAGAGGACAGATCTAGGGGCAGGGGCCAGATAACACTTTTGAGATGATCCCTTTCATGTCCTATGCAGAGATCACAAACTCAGGGCACTTGTCAAAAGCCAACATTTTCACCAAACATGGGAACTGAGGGTGCCGAATGTGATAACCAGGCTGCAGAGCAGGTCCTCCTGTGCTGAGTGCAGTTCAACTGCATCTCTCACTGCTGTGGGACGCTGTGGTTTTATATATGAGTTTCTATTTAAGCTCTTCAAAGAAAAAGCTAATAAAGGCCAGTAAGCATACAGATATCACTATTTTTTAAAGCTAAGAGGGTTATTTTCCAAAGTCCCCCAGTCCCCCAGCAGCATCCCCAGGTCAGGTATTGCTGTAACCATGTAACCATGGCTGCAAGATTCCTTGTCATCAGACAACACACCAACCGCAGCACTGAGGTCTGTAAGATTAGCAAAAACTGACAAGATGGCCAAGATAGTCACAGCCAAGAGCCAGTGTGTCTTGTTTATGTTAGAGCTGACCACAGGTCTCTGCACAGTGACTGCTACCTGGCTGGAGGGGGTGTTGAGCAGGTGCCCGAGCATGCCCTGTGGGCCGGAGGACACAACGCCCTGGCTGGGAGGTGTTGCTGCTTTGTCCCCACCAAACTGGCATGCCTTCAGCAAGCAAGGGGAAGAGGCAGCAGAAGAGACCATGTCCCCTGTCTGCGGAAGACAGTCTGGAAGTCCCAGGTGCAAAGGAGTGCATCTTTTCAGCTCCAGCTCACAGAGGGTCAGGGCATATAAAGAAGCTTTAAACCAAATTCTCCTCTTTGGGGGTACAACAGCCAAGATACCCCAGTACTCCCTTTTTTCTAAGGCTGCTGAGGAGCGTTTGATCTGATCTGATGCCATTTCACACTGTGCTGCCCAGAAGTGGTCTTTTTTCCATGCACTCTGACTTTTGCCCTGTCAGCCTGCATGTCCTTTCACAAAACAAAACAAAACATTAACCCAGGAAAGCAGCTGCACCACCACATTCACATGGGGAAATGGTGGATCAGGTACTTGCTGGTTACAAATGCATTTCACCCGACAAAGCCTAAGGCTTCAGGAAAGCACAGACTTCTGAGCCTGCCATGCAATCAGCAGGGTTATCAGCAAGGATTTCAAGAGAGGAGATGCTCTGCTCCTCTTACCACTTGTAGCGTACAGATGCTATCTGGACTTCAGCAGTGGCTCTTGGGAGAAGATAGGAAGGGTTGAGTGCCCTGGGGCCAGGGAAAGGTTATTTCATCTCAGGAGGTCACAGGGAAGGGCTGGAGAGGGGACACAGGGATGCTGGGGCATTTTGCAGGCCTGATCTAGTCACCTGCTGTGGTGAGTCAGAGCGAGAGCCCAGGGTATGCTGTCACTGGGATGAAAGTAGCACCAAAAGGGGTAAGGCAATAACCGCACTGAACCTGCAGCATCACCCTGCTCTCCCCGTACTTGGGAGTGCTGTCAAAAGCAAGCAGCAATGATATTCAGTTTCTGCAGACCCAGGACCTTCTGACTCTGGCAGGAGCTATGGGCAGGTAACAGCCTTTAAAAGTGCAGGTCCAAATGAGTCTGCATGCATTGCTGTTCCCCAGGAAACTTTCTGTGGGCACTGGGACAACCACAGCACCCATTCTGGGGTAATGCCGCTGGCGCCTCAGGAGCCTCGATCGTGCATGAGGCAGGGTCCTCGCTGCTGTGTCCCAATCCCGGCTCTGCGGGAGCAGCACCTCACCCCAGGACAACCCTGTCAGAACTGGGCTCACAAGGCCTCAGAGCTGCAGTAACGCAGAAGAAGCACAGCAATCCTCTGCATGGCATCCAAGGATGACATAAGTGAGCCCTACTAAGCCACCCGGGCAAAGACAAGCTGACCCAGTGGCTCACAGACTTTCACTTCCCCCTGTTCCTGCACTCATAGCACTTTTTGGGAGCTGATTCAATTCAATAACCACGAGAAAATCCTACAAGCTCAGGAGTGAAGACATCATATCCTCTTGCCATAACCTCACAGGCTGTGTGCCGGAGGACACCTGATTTTCACCTTGTCAAATCCCCTGGCTCCTCCATGCAGGCTGTTGGGCCCATTGTTGAGGAACAGCTGATACTCCTTTCCATCAACGGTGAATCTCCCCTTTGCAATCCTGTTGGCAACACGACCCACAACGGCACCGAAGAACGGGTGCTTCCTTATGTAGCCTGGCCAGAAAAACAGTACACAGTTAAACAGAAGGATTGGGACAGGATGGGTGGTCTCCAGGTGTGCTTATGGACTCAGAGGTGTCTCTTTCTGCTTCCCCCCAGTACTAAATAGGTGACTGCAGTCCCGGTGTTTCACAGGACACACAGCTCGCTAGTCACGCACCTCTGATTAAAAGAGCCTGATGGGATCCTGTATTCATTGCAGATTTGCAAAGAAGACCTCTGTCACTGCCAGTCAAAACGTGACACAGCCACCCCGTTAGAGGAGCACACTGCAACCTGGAGCCACCAGCGTCCCCATTCCCCATCCACCAGTGAGCCCAGGACAGACAGCAGGAGTTGTATTTATTCAGCCCACGATTTGGAGGGAGCCCTTAGAAGCAGATCATGCAGTGTGGCAATAAACCAGAAAATGCTGGTTAAATCGCCTGATTGGTTTTTTTTTTTTTCTTAAAGAAACAGATTTAGACCCACCTTCCAAAGTGTCAAAGCCTAGGACAACATCTGAAAACTCCCCATCCCTGTCTTTCGTCTCCAGAGCAGCGATTATGCACCCTAAGGACAGGATCTCCACTTTCACGCTGTCTGACTTTAAGATAAACTTTTCCACCACTCCTCCTCCTTCCTCCTCGGGCATCTGCCCAAACACTTCTCTCTTCACTTCTGTCATCGCTCCCCAAAACCTGGCCCCCGGCACTGCTGGCAGGAGCTGCGTATCTGCCAGGGAAGGACGCTCAGGGGAAGTAATGGTGGCCGGGAGCAGAGCAAACACGGATCTAGAGAGCAGGCATAAAAATCACATGATTGCCTTCCGGCGCTGGGAGGAGTTATGGTGTGCATCGGCTGCTTCCCACCACCCCGGCTTTTGCAGCACAGCTGTGGAGTGGGGCAGTGGAGTGTGGAGAGGTGCCGAGGGCTTTCACCGGAGGGCAAGGGCCCTCTGGTCAGCTGGAGGTAGCGGAGGAGAGAGGGAAGATTGCCGAAAAGAGGGAGTGAGCTCAGGCTTGTGCTACTGGGGCCAGGCAGTGTGGCTGCCAGCCTGCACATTTGGGCTTTCGGAGGAGAGAGCATCACTGCCACCAGCTCTTTGTGGGGTCCCAACCCTGGGACCAGATTAACATCAAGGGTCTGCTGAAGAGGGGAACGCCATGATGAGGCTGAGGTGAGGGGTGGAGCTAGGTGAAGACTTGGTAGTCACCCCTTGCTTAGCCCCCAGCCCCAACTGTGCAGACCCCGATAACATGCTCTGCCACTCCCTACACTGCTTATCAGCTGCCAGAAAATTAGGCCTAAACTTATGTCAAGAGCCTAGACAGTTTCTAACAAAACACCCTGAGGGAAGTATTTAAACCGAATCAAGAAGCTGTCACCCACTCACAGCTAAACACTAGTCAAAAGCACAACTCGTGGCTGACGGTTTAGTTGTGTTGCTCTTTTAAATTATAGAAGCATGAACATTTTCACTGAACCATGAGGCCTTCCTCCCTCCTCAGCCCTCATTTATCTACCCAAACAGCCCCTGTTCAGCTCCAAAAGTCATAGCAGGGTGTGCTGGGGCAATTAAGACTCTGGGTACAAAGATATGTAGGGACTAGGGGCTTCACACCAGCTATAAAATCAGAGAATGGGAGCAACTTGCTGGAGCTCCCGCTCAGCTGGCCTGAGACCCCCACCTCCTTTGACCTTGCCACGGACTGCTGGACCACCTAAGAGGTTGTATCCCCCTTCCCCCGATTTCATGTATCTTGCTCTACCAATTTTTGTCTTATTATGTATTGAGCTTACTATATGGGTTAAAGTGACTTGCTTAAGGACAGTGGAAAATTTAATAAAATTGTGGTATATGTTAACCACCTGGCGTCTCGTCAGTGAAGCACATTAATAAACAGAATCTGTCACGCTGCAGATGATAATCTGGGAATGGTCCATGACACTCTTTTCCACTTCCATTATGCTGCCACAGCTTTCAGGGCCCTTGCAAAGTATGACATGACAAAACACTGTTTTCTCCCTTCGTGCCCCCTGCCCTTAGCCCCTCCACAAGAGGCACAAGGTAGGTCTAGCGCCTGCTGACGGAGCTGTAAATCAGGCTCAGGGCATTTGTTGGCCAGGTGATATTCTCAAAGTCACATTCATGCGGCCCTGACCCCTGACTCCATTAAAAATCATCATCTTTTGAAATACTGACTTCTGCCATCTGTCTCAGGTCTTTGCAGTGAATTTCAGTCTGCGGGAGAACCCTAGCAACATTTAAGTAATGCATGTGCACATTTTTGACATCTCTTGGCAAGGTTCAATTGCAAGGCGAAAGAAATTCACTACAATTTGATATTGTTATATCTTTACGAGGGCGCATTTTCAGAATTTGTTCAAAGAACCAATAATTCCAAGAACCGCCACCAAAAATCCTCAATCAATCAACGAGTGGTTGCTAAATATTAATTTTCAACACATCAACAAGACAAACTACGGATTCCAAGCCAACACAGAAACAAAACCTCCCACCCAGGGCTGAGCAGAAGTGGTTTTGAAACCTGCACTTCTTTGTTAACGATGGCCTCGTGTTTGCACTGTAACACATACATCTGTTCCTGTGTTTCCTTCTGCACCCTCACAACTAGGGCTCTCAATCTGAAAACAACATTGCAAGTAAACATGCTTTCTACCGCTCATCAGTACCACCTCCCGTTTGAAACAGGCTGGGGAGCAGCACAAACTTCGGAGTGAGGAAGGCTCCTGGCAGGTGGAGGAGAGGGCAGCTGCATTTATAAATGATTCATGAAGTGTTTTCATGTGCAAAGCATTCCTAGAAGCTCACTCCTTAGCACCTTGGCTTCCTCAACACCTCTCTCTTAACATGCTTCTCCAGACATAGGAAGCATTTCTGCTTCACAAAGACAGGTTTTCATTAAGGTGTGGGGTTTTTTAACATGCCAGGAGCTGCCATTTTGATCTACTTCTCTGATTCACACCAGAGAAGGTCCAGATCCAACTCTTTGTCTGATATTATAGTCAGGCACACTCTTTCATTTTCTCACGTACCTTCACAGATGCAAGATCACTCAAGCCTCAGTGACATCTAAGACTGTGCAGGTGCAAAAGCAATACCACAAGACAAATCTGTTCATGAGCCATCCACCCAATTTTCAAGCTGACAGATAAACCAGAAAAGAAACCAGCTTGCACAGGACTGAATCTTGCACAAAACAGTAAGGGCAGTGGAGCAATGCCAGCTTCAAGATTTGAGCAAGGTATTTCAACGCTCTTGCTTCATTACCTACAGGATTTCTCATAGTTCACCTTTGCGTGTGTCCTACCTGTCTACCTGTGGCGAATGGGGCAGGCAGACAAGGGGAAGAGGCAGGATACAAGCGAGTCATGTTCAGCATCTCACTACACTGGATTTTCTTTTTGAGAGAGAAAAAATTCCTATTTTTGAGAGAGAGTTTGTTTCAGGCCTTATTCACTGTGGCACTAAGTTTTGCTTACAGTGCAAGCTCCTTGCATTTTTCTCTTCTGTATTTCCAGAAAAAAACTGCAGTACCAGGCCTGAACATGCCTGACATTGTCAGCAGGGCACTTCCACAGCTGGTGAGTGTTCAGAAAATCTTGCTGCACATCTCCAAGACCTTGGTTTCACTTCTCTGCCTTGCAGCTTTGCAGAAGTAGCTGGGCAGTGCACTAGCTCTCTTCTCTGTATCTCTCCTCGCTCTCACCAAAAAGGTACTGCAGCAGCCTTTTGCAACCCAAAACCCAAAATGTTTGTGAGGAACAACGATTTATCCACTCTATCGCAGCCAGTGACCCTGTGGGTACAGCGGAGGCATGGCATGAAGGCAGGTTACATGCTGCCTGGAAGTCTGGCCCCAGCTCCTCTAAACCAAGCAAGAGATTTCTGATTAGTAGCAAAGGCAAACTGGGAAGTCAGCCTGTGAATGAACGGTCCTGTCTTTCCACCACTAACAGCTAATAAAAAGGCACACTGTGAAAAATAACAGTTTGGGGTTTGGTGGTTTGTTTTGGGTTTTTTTTGGAGTGGGAGCCATTTAATGCACTGGCAACTACTGTCAGAAAATAAACTTGTTATGAGAAAAATTACAGAAGAGAATTTATATCCCTGAGATCAGCAGCTTGGAAATTCCAGGTGCCTGTGGGGCAGCTACCATTTTGCAAGGCAGAAGTGAGGCATCAGATTTTACACATGCTTGTGCGATTTTCTTATGGATACTTCATTCTTGTGCTTTTTTCAGATGTTTTTCATTAATCCAAAATAAAGTGACGTTGCTTAAAAGGCTACAGTCAACCAAAACTCTCTGTCGTGCAGCACCTGCTATCACAAGATCCTTTTTTGGTTGGTCCTAAGGCACTTCTGTAATAAATTACATCACTACACTTTCTTCCTTAATTTTGTCTTTGTTTTAAACCCAGCTGTGATTTTCAGTTTATTCTGGACCCAGAGCAAGACTTTAGGACTCAACGGATGAAAAAAATCTTAAAAAGCAATTCAGGTTTCAAAGGGACATGTTGTGCTCACTTACAGCATCCAGCTCTGTTCTGAGTTACCCAGATCCATAACCCCCATTTTCAGCAGAACTGCCTTGTATAACGTAGCAGAGTGTGACGTTAATGCCACTCACCATCCTTGAGATAGGTGACATGTCTGTATCTGCCCTATGGGGAATCTTTGGACAGTACTCCTGGGCGAGGTTGCCTGGACCGGATCTCTTGTTTTGGGGAGTGTAACCTGTTTGTCTCAGCACCATGAAGTGGTGCAGCTTTGCATGCAGAGCCCAGAAACGATCAAGCTGTTATTACACCAGCAGCATTTTGATTTGAGGGTGACAGAGACACTCCAAATGCTGTTATACTTAAGCAATGGCCAGTGATTACGGTTTGCTGTTGCTCAAGAAGCTTCCTTATTCACTGATAGCAACAGTAATGTACCCAGCAGTGTAGCTGGAAATGGAATCTGTTGGGGCTGGCTGCTGCACAGACACAGAAAAAACCACAGACATCACTTGTTAGACCCTCCAGCATTAGAAGGCTGTAATTAAATCCCCTTTTTCCAACAAACCTCGTGTAAGTGCAAGGGGACAAGCTGGCACTAAAGCCTGCAGGGAGTTTGCATGGGTACACAGAACAAAAGGGGAGACATTCTCCCCACCATTTTATTGTCTGTTTATTGAATGTATCTTCAGCTCTGCTGGGTACTTCCCAGCACACAGGCTTAAAATGGAGCCTGCACTTTTTTTGCTTCATCTCTTCAGGGGCAAATATACTGAGCCATTGATTAGGTTATTTTAGGATCATGGCACAGTACAATTGCTTGCTGTTATTCTGGCAGTCATTTATCAGGAGCCAGTTATGCACGTTTTATAAAGCTCTTCAAAAAACACAGCTACCCGAGAACACTTTACACAGCACGTTTCAGATGTGCCTTTGTGCGCAAGTTGTTTGTGTCTCAGTAGCAGCCAAAGAGCCATTCGGATATGTTGGTTGCTATAGTAATTACTTTCCTTGGGAGCTAAAATAATAGCTTACAGCTCCTGCAGCTCACTGTTGTGTAGGCTGCCTTGAACCAGAGACACTTCCATTTTGTTTTGGAGGGGGCTGGGTACTATACTCTAATGTACGCTGAGAGACAGACTTTCCTTTCTATGCTCGTGCGGCTAATTTTGAATTTAACCTTTGTAGAGGATGTGTCACAGGTCTAAAGGTTCAAAAATAAAAGCAGCTTAAGAAATGGTAGGACAGCCTTGTGGCTGAGGTTTCTGATGGGGGTGAAGATCTGGATTTGGTTTCCATTTCTGTTACTGAAAACTAGTAGAAAAGGGACTGAAGGTCATGCTGAGAGTGTTTTTCAGTGCTGAGGGCCCTACAAAGCAATGGGTGGAGGGCTTACAGGGGTTTTGAAAATGCCTAAGCAAGTCAAGCAGGAATGTGACAAGGAGGACAGCTCTGCATCATTCAACATTTTTTTTACTGGTGAAGTAATTGCTGTATGGACCTGCAGCTCTGGAGAGGGTAAGGGGTCTCACTGCAGACAAAACAGCCTTTCAGAGCAATCCCACAGCTGGCAGATGCCAGCTCCCCCCTCCATCTCCAGGCACACAACATTTCTGAGTGACATTTTAAATTGCAGTCCTGTGGGCTGTGGGACTTTTACTTGAAAGGGCACTGTGCAGAAGCATTTCCCAGCAATAGGACAAGCCCCGTGCTCATGGCTCTACATGGTCATGAAGGAGGCACCAAAGGGGAAGGTCTGTAAGTTGTTTTGGGCTCCTGGCCTGATGAGCCAGGGATTTTTGTGCAGTTTGCAGCCAGGTGGACGGGCACTATCTGCCAAGGAAGCAGAAGAGAGGCAGGGGCACAAGAAATGGTTGGACCGATTACCCTCCTGCATCAAGAAGCAGCTGCAGGGTCACTGCAGCTCAGATTCATGAGTCATAGGGGTTGACCTACATAGGGTCCCAGCACCAGCAAGAAGTACCACTTTGGTTTTGTAGACAGAGACCAGCCAAAGGGGAGGAGGATATAAAAAAGGGCTCAGAGAAGAGGGCATGAGGAGCTAAGATGCAAGGAGAGAGAAAACAAATAGGGAAAGTGTTTTGCCTCGCAGTGCTGTCCTAGAAAATTTGCTCTCAGATGTGTACGCGGCTGCATTGGCAACAGGCAGGGAGATGCCTAACCGAGATAAAAGAACTACATCATCTGCTAAAGGCTGTGAACACAAACAGTTTCTGTTTGAGTACAACATACAAAGATGCAGGGAGGGAAGGTGTTTGGGGAAACCAAACAGGAAAAAATTGGGCCTTCGGATGTGAGGCGGGTGTGCTTGGCTTGCAGTCAGCAGGTGATAAGAACTTATTTCAATGCATTTAGATGTGCAGATCTGCCTCCCCCCCAAATTTAGGCATAGCATACACACAGGTTTTGTGCCTACACAGCTTTGCTGATGAAGTGTAATGCTTTACCAACAGAGTTAAAGCAGCCTAGCAGGGAGTTATATGAGCATCCCCCTTCTCCCCAGGCAATGCTGGATGAAGCACCCGTTGGCATGCCTGCATGTTTCTATATGAGGCTTGTATCTAACATCACTGGTACAGCTAAAGCCAGGTGACTTTTTTATAGAGTGATAGCCCTGGAAAGCCAAGGGTGATGCTGACCTTGCAGTGAATGGCCGTTCAGGACTGCTCTGATGACCAAGCCATGGCCCCTGCACTTGCACTTATGCCCTGGAGGCCCGTAGAGGCAGGGAGAGCCTCTGCATGCTGGGCATGGGGCGCTCAGCCTGCCTGCCTCTCCCTCCAGCCCGGGGCAGACATATTGTGCCCAGCCCGCAGCTGACACCACACTGGTTGGAAGTCAAGAGGATGGGGTTTTGGTGTTCCCAGGCCCTTGTCCCCTCACAGTGTGGATGTAGCCAAGATTACCTGTGTAAATGCCTCTAAGGATAATACCTGAAGACCATGGAAATCCCAGGGTAAGACAGGATGATAGACTTCATCAAGGAAACGCCTGAAAAAAATTATACTGGAAATCTGGAAGTGCTTCATTGCAAGGACACATGGCTCTTTATTTTCTTTTTTAATTTTTTTTTTTATTATTAGAGAGCCAAACTTTTAATAAACAACAGTCCGATTGTGCAGGCTTCAGCTATGAGAACATTTGAAGTGTCTGTTCTGTATTGAACTTGTTGTGATGTTTCAATTTTATTACTCCTATGGCCTTTTTATAAAGCTCTTGGGCTAAGTTTTCTGCTATTGTATCAAAAAATTTGGCTGCATTTTTAGCCCTGGTGGATTGTGGTGTACCAAAATCTTAAAATTGTTGCAGAAGCACTCCAGTAAAAAACAATATTTAAGATGCAAAATCCTAAATGCAAGGGGGAAAAAAGTATTTCTTAAAGCAAGAAGCTTTAAGAAACAAAGAAGTAAATCGAAAGGCATATGAAGATAAAATTTCACGAACAATCCAATGTATTACCTGATTCTACAGATTATTGGCTGTCTTTGAAACATTACCACCTGTATTCACTGTGGCCAACACCTGCAGTTTTAGCAGAGTAACAAAATTTATTTCTTTACCAAAAACTGAGTCAGGTGTGGGATAATCTTGGCTTTCCTTAAACAGGAAATCTGCAGCCGTCATGGGGACTTAAAATCATAATTAAAAATATGATCCAAGTATGAGATACAGTCTCAAGTTACCACAAGGCCAACAAAATAATTCAGACTGTTTTAACCGCAAAAAAAATTACTTCTGAGTCTTAAGCCATCGTTTGGAGGGAGCAGGACAGGGCTAATTCATGACTTTTGATTGCTGGGATGGGCAGTACTGGTCTAAAGAATGATTAATAAGAGTATTTCTGGACCACTAGATTTTTCTTTGGGTTAATTTGGAAGTAAATTTTGTTATTAATTATTTGATATTTGACATTTGTAATGAGCTGCTAATGATTCAGAACATGCAGTTTAGGAAGGCTTGTTATATTAAAAGCAAAAGCTGCAGCTACGTTAAAAACTCGGGGAAGGCTGCAAAAAACTTCCTCTACTGGAGAACTACTTTGTGCTAGATAAGTATTCTTGCTGGCATATATTATGACTTCTTCTCAGCAGCAACTCTTTTTCAGCACAGACATCATAAGATGAAAAAAAAATCTTGAAAGGTTGCTCACACATATCATTAAAATGACTTACCTTACATCAATGTATGGTATGTAGCCTGTCTACACATGAGGCTCAGCTGGACAATGCATGAATGCTCCTGTGAAGTGGAGTGTGAAAAGATGAAGTGTGTCACCAAAGAAAGTGTATCAAGGACACCCTAAGGACATGCTTCATCAAGTGCAACTTCCTAGCCAAGTCACTGGAGCTCTTAAAGAGTCAGCAACAATGCTCCACAGACTTTATTTGTATACACAGTATTTCCTCAGGCAGGGAGAGTGTGCCAGCCAAAGGAATAGTCGTGGAGTAGCTCAGGTGGTGAATTGTATTGCAATTGCATAAGAGAAAGCTGTCTGCATATAGATACCTACCATGCATTCACTGAGCCTGATTCCTTCACCCCCACCACAATGTTGTCATCTTTGGCTGCCAGCAGCAGCAGCAGCCATTTAATTGACACAGGTTTAGATGCAGTCAGTTAGGGCAAAGTGACAGTGGGATTTATTCTTTTTTTTTTTTCTTTTTCCTGCTTGTGAAAGCAATTGAAGCAATTCTTGGGAATTTACCCCCTTTGTTGCAGTCAAAGTCCTCATGCTAGTGCCTTGCTTGGGGAGTCTGGGAAGGTGGCAAAAGTTATGCTATAGGGAAATTAAAAAGGATTTACGTCAAGGCTATCACAGCTAATTAGATGAAATGGTACAAATCGTTTTATTTGGCTTTAGCCAGCAGAACATTCTTTGTAATGGGCAAAAATAAGTGGAGACAACATTTTAATGATAATCAATAAAACTAATCCTCATATAACACATACGGCAGAAGGACATGAGTAAGCAGAACTGCTTTGAGCTTACAAAGTGTTTGTGCTGTACAACCACTCTGGGAGCTCAAGCAAAGATATCTATAAGATGTTGGTTTGTGCTCTGGGGAGGTAGCATCTCCAGCCAGAAAGAGGGTGCTGCACTGCACCCAGTCTCACCCTGTAGACATTCTTGCTTACCAATCAGTTCAAAATCCATCACCAATTTGCATTCCTGACACAGCAAGCAAAGCAGTCCAGTAGCGCTGCTCCATCCTGGATGGAAAGAGACAAAGGAGATCAAGATTAGAAATAAAATACAATAACTTGTAAGAAAGCACCTGGCTCAGACATTCTCTCACTTAGGCATTGAGCCTTATGTGCCAGTTAAGTTTTCACCATCAAAGAGCAAGATGCAAACCACAGAACATCAATTAAATTACAATTTTAGAAATGCATATCCTTTCTGGTAGCTCTTCTTCACAGGTGCTTACCAAATGGTGATTCTGGGAAACAACACCTGCTTCACAAATTTATCACTGCTCATTTTTAGGAACTGTTGCCTCTTATAAATCCAGAATTGTGACCCATTCCTCCTTGGGGGATGCAATGCTCAGGAACAAGAAACGCTTCCAAAATCTCTGTCTTTGAAATGGAGCGGCTATTTTAAGAGAGGGAGGACAGTCCTGGTGTCTGGATAACTATGCCCACAGATGGCAGTTCAGGTTGTAAGCAAGAGTCAGAGCTGGCTACGGGCATGATTTGTGTCTATAGGACGGGAAAGCTGTCTGCCTCCTCAGCAGGAGAAGCTGCCCCAGGATTATTCTGTGTGAGCATTATATTGACAGGTAGCCAGGGCCTCTTACCCTGACAGACCATGTTGGTCAGCCCTCTTTTCCCTCCACACACTAGGACACCCCAATGTCCTGCTCACCCCTCACAACTCTGTGTCCACATTTCCCGAGCCAGGCAGGACAAGGAAGCTGCCTGGGTTTCTTTCAGAGCACTTTGCTAAACACAGGGCACAGGCAATGTGCACGCAAATGAACTGCGGGTACACTGCAAAGTCCTTGATTTAATGGGACTAGGGATGTGTGTAGCAGCTGTAGAACTGACTTCAGGCATGGGCAAAGGTAATTTTCTAGGACAGCAAGGCAGCCATTACTCTGCTGATCATTTCAGCTACACCAGAGCCCTGGAGAGATAAGCTAGCCCTGCTGCCAAGAGAGGGTGTGGAATGGCTGCTTTGAGATGCCAACAAAGCACCTCTGTGTGGCACATCGCTATGGCACTGGAGCTGTCCACCTCTTCTGGACTTGCCAACAGATCAGCAACCCATCCGCAAAAGCAATACATTTCAGAACTGTCGTTATTTTATGCTACAGTCCAGAAGAAGCAAAACCAGCACTGGATGGGGATGTGAAAGTGCCATTACAGTGTCTTGAAGAACAAATGGTGTCTAGTATTTATGCAGAGAAAGGCGATCTGAACCGGAGAGAGGAAGTACTGACTAGACAGATATGTTTCACTGTCCATCCAAGAAAGAATGGTGGTAGCCAAACAAATGAAAAAGGTAAAAAACCAAACACCACCACCACCTGCCCTCCCGGGTCCCCATGCCTGGGTAAGAGCTGTGACACTGGGACTTTTATCTCTGCTGTGGCTGCACTAGTGTGAACAAGTGTAGTGGCTCTGGTCTGTCGGTGTACCTCTGCTGTACTCAGGTCTGAAAAATACCACAGGATGACCCATCAGGTTGCCTTTTTATCCTTTTAACAGAGGGAAAGCACACATGCTGTAGATTACAAAGAAAAAGAATCAAGCATGCAAAGTCAAATACTTACATAATGGAAAATGCCAAGATGAAAGTTGCAAATGCAGGCTGATTTTGTCCCCTCATACCTAACTTGTTTGATAAGGACTTTAATTTTACAGCCATTGATTCATTTGCTCGTGGGGCCTCAGCCTCACTTGGTGCACTGGACAGGCTGTGCCCAGGTAGCAAGCAATTACTCAGTCTTTGCTTTACTCCCACTCACGCAGGGAGCCCAGGCTGTGCCCAGAGCACACTCTTCAGCTCTTCTGCTGGTAAAAGAATGACTTGTTTTCTACTGAGTATTTTTCACTACCTTAGGGAAGTGCGTCACTGCCATGTGAGGTGAGCAGGTGCTGTAGTTTGCTGCAGAGGCAGAGGACTTACATATAGACAGCTTTTGGCCAGATGTATTCTTAATACTTTTCAAGGACCATTTGAAATGCTTAAGGCCTGATTCCACAGATGATGCAATTTTACTTCACACTCAGTTCTGAAAATGAATTCTGAGGTTGTCCGCTCAGCTGTAAGAAAATGAGGAAAAAACAGTGAGTGAAGTGAATTGCCTAGTATTACATTGGTCTGAGGAGAAAGAAAGCAGCGTCATTGTTTTTAAACTCTGTGCGCGTGTATGTGCACACTGACTCTGTATATACAGAAAAGCAGTGGTAATATACTCAAACATTTGAAAACTTTGTGTCAGGGCATCCAAAAGAAAACCTGAGATTTGCTTGTGAGATTTTATGGATCATTCACTCGAACTGGCTACAGCTGGGTTGACCCGGCAAGGGAGCATTTACGAATCATGTTTCTCAGTTGCAATCAAAGGAATGAAAATCTTTTTTTCAGAAGTACTGACTAAACAGAGGTACACTTCTCTAAGTTTACTTAGAGAATTAAACTTGGAGTTTCTTGGAGTATGATGCTTTAAGAAACAAATATCACAATATTTGTGATCCTTTTGAAAGTGCTGGTAATAGTGCAAGGCTTGGTGATTCTGCTATGTAAGGCAATGATTTTAAGTCCTTACTGGTCAGTGGACCTGACCTGTACTACAGCTGTTTATTGACCCAAACGCACACCAATTTAGGTATTCAAGCCAGTGTCAAACATGCTGAGCAGTCATAGTTTCTCTTGACAATAACTAGTGTATTGCATGCTTAGTACTTCTGATTTTTGGCTTCGAAAGTCTTGTAATGAGTACCCAAGCGTAGGTGTCTATAAACTACTGGTGATTGAAAAGAGTAGCAAGTAGCAAGGAGCTGTAAGTGGTGTCCAGCCTAGAGGAGAGCATGGATAAATCCAAATCAAAATAATAAAAAATTTTCTGAGAAAAAATTTCCGGTTCAGTTTGTCCAGGTATGCTGGTGTCTTCACCATCCCTCTGATGCTGAGGTAGTGGTAACTTCCAGCAGGAGGCTAGTCAGAGCACTAATTTCTTAAGCTGTTGAGACTAAACACAAAAAAAGAACAAAACTCCTACATGTTCATGCCTCAGCTGTAGGTAACGAACACCAGTGGAACCTTCCTTCGTATTGCTACATGCCAGACTTCACATTCAACCAGTATGCTATGTGCTACATATAACATTGTGATTCCACTGGGGGTGGGCTCCTGAGTTTTTCGTAAAAGGGGATGAGTCAAAATGATTAATGGGGGAAAGCCACACTAATCAGTGCTGTTGGAAGGAAGGCCTTAAGCCTTGAACATGCAAACTCCAGCAATGCAAAATTTCCCAAGAGCTGTCACCCTTCCCTCCAAGTCAAGACTCCATCCGTGGTCAGCACAGCTGAGTTTTGGCTGAGCAAGAACTGCAGAACAAAACTCTGCAGTGGCAGAGCCTCCCTCGCCACCAACGTATGCTTACATGAGCCACTGAGGCACCTTTACTGGTAGGGCTCAGGAGATCCTGCTCCTCCCATCCTATCCTGCCGGCGTCCCCCTGCAGCATGCCTTCTGCATTGTACTGTGGCAGAACAGCTGTGCAGAGCTCCCCATTTATAATGAATAGCCCTGTGGTGAAATTACTTTTCCTTCAAAGTGGCATTTTCTTGGTTTTAGTCCTTGACTGAGGCTTCTGCAGTTGCGTGCCCTCAGCTGCAACAGCTTGTGTCAGCAGCAGACACAACGTGCCAGAGGGGGAGAACCATGGCTAACAGCCCTCATGTCGATGTGTTGAGAAATGTGCTGACATTTTCCCCACAAGCTAGCTGCACATCTACTTATGATTCTCCTCAAGCACCATGAAGGTCCCTGGCATTGGTTTCCATCAATTGTGCATGTGAAAACATGCTACCTGGGGGTGAGACATAACGACATCAGAGAGCTGTCACTATAGGAGGACCTGTATGGAAGCAAAAAGTATAAATAAGAAAAAAAAAACCTAGGCAAGAGCCAGCTTAAGGCTATTAAACAGAAGGGTATGGAAGCGGCTTCTGACTCAGAAGATCCTTAAACTGCTGATGGCTAGAAAGTGGAAAGTATACCTGGGAATTCTCGCTCCATGCATTCCATTTTTTATGTGTCACTATATGCACCCACTGCTGGCAACTCTCCAGTATAGGATGCTTTGGTACCTTTGGTCTGACCCATTTTTATGTCACCTCTCGTTGACTCAGCCGAGAAGGGTAGATCAGGTATTAGTGTAATATCACCCCTAACACACTCAGCACAGTAATGTGTGATGCCTAAAGGACTAGTTTCACCTCACATTTGAAAGTCGTATTCAGACCATTTTTAGGTATCATCTTCTTGTTAACATCCTACTATGAATGTCATTACTGGATCAACTCATGCTAATTATTTTTCCCTTATGGCCAAGCGAACTAAAACCTTTTCCCATTTTTATTCTAGCTGTTACTGGCATTCCCATGGTATCTAAATACACTGATCTTAGCACTGTAAGTGTAATGTGTTAGAATGGTACGAAATATTCCTTGCTACAATGAGTTAATAGCTTAATGTAATATAAATTACAGTAAAGGATGCAAGAGACACAAGGCAGGAAAGGAAGAGGAGAGAAAATTGTACTGGTAACAACATGTACTTCCAAACTATGTGCATAATTAGGTGGTTTAAATTTCTACCGGGTTTGGGGATTTTTCTTCATGTCATTGTTCTGCTCTTTATGTAATTATATGGTTGTACTTGACTGCACAGCGGTAAGTAAATAACACTAATTGCTTTTCTTATTGGAGGGTAGTGGACTGAAAGCATGACTTCTGTTTATCAGCTCCAGGTAATAAAAATTGTATGAAAAGAACTATTTCAGGCAGTATTAGCACCTTTCATCTCTCTATTTTGAACAAAAGAAGCAGGTCTGACAAGCAACATAACAGTGAAATCCTTCTGCTGAGTCAGATACTCAGTTTCAAACTTACATAACTGGGATAGATTTCCATATTCCCTCTCTCCTTTCGTATGCATGAAGCACAGACGGAAATAATGACTGCTGCAAGGCTGCTCACAGTAGCTTAGTGCGGAAGCCTCAATGTCGCAACTGAAGTATGAAAAATATCTTAACATCTCCACTATGGAATAATTAAATACCACATTAAGTCAGCAAAGCAGGGTCTGCTACCAAGTTACATTGGAGTCCATATGCTGCACAGAAGCATGCTGAAACTTTTCTGTTTCTTGGAACGCTCAGTAAATAAGAATTTGGTCAAACAGTAAGTCATTTCCTCATTTTCAGAAAAGTAATTTTAAAAACATGGGGGAAAGAAAAACTAATTATTGCAGCATTTCAATACCATTTTCTGACTAACTCTGGTATGTTCTGTGATTTCTCAGGCTGTTATTTTTTGCAACAGTATGGTGTAAATGTCTGCTAAAATCCCAGAGCTCTAGCACGTAAAACCAATTTACTAGAGACTTTGTCTGGCAAGTAAGCATTTATGTCCATAGCAGAAATATTGGTAGTGTCTTTAGAAATAAGTGCCAAGAAAAGTAAGTTTAATGTTCACAGATGGCATGTTCCTCATTGACTATTTGAACCTACAACAGATGTATGTACAGCTCCAGCCCTGCGGGCTATATGCTCTCAAAGTTGTTAAGATTTTTGTTAAAAATAAAAAATAGGTACAAGTATAAGAAATATTGACAGAAAAACATAAATTAAGAAACAAAGACCAAAGAGAAAACAAGGTGAGAAACACAGCAAGTTGAGTTAAATCAAATGTCTGTGTTTGTAGATAAGATGATTAGATGCGCTACCTGAGAGATGCAGATTCAAATTCAGAATGATCATAAACATGATCAACTGAACCTCCTCCCACTTCTTGGAGGAGTGCCTTTACCAGTGGGTTTCAGGATAACAGAAAATGTTTAAACAGCAAACCATTTGCTTTCTTTTCTAGCTTACAAGTACCATTTCAGGTTGAACAACATGTTTTGTTTGATACAAGAGTCGGGTTTTGATCCCCCCCCCCCCAAAAAAAAAAACAAGAAAAAAAGAATAACATTTATTTTGGCTGTCTTCTGAATTACTTCCCTCCCTCTTATTTGGCTGCTCAACTGAAAAAGCAATTACTCGCACAATCCTATATCCATTCTCCATTGACCTACTTTCAGCAGGGTTCCACTCCACATCCACCTGGGTTTGGCAGCCACAGCAGCAGAAACTAATTCAGCTAGAAAGTCCTGTAAGTCACTTATAACATTGAAAGTCTTCTTTCTGTGCCTCCATCCATGAGGAAGCCTTCTCCTGGACAAACTGGCATGCTACAGATTGGATAGGTGGTCTGCAAGATGGGTGAAAAATTGGCAAACAGTCTGCACTCAGAGGGTGGTGATCAATGTTTCTTACTCAGGCTGGCAGCCTGTCGCAAGTGGGGTCCCCCAGGGATGGACACTGGGCCCCACGCTGTTCATCTTCAGAAATGATCTGGATGATGGGACTGAAAGCACCTTCACCAAGTTTGCTGATGACACTAAATGGGGTGGTGAGGTGGACACATGAGAAGGGAGAGCTAGCCTAAAGAGAGACCTGGACAGGCTGGAAGATTGGGCTAGGAAGAGCAGTATAAAGTTTAACAAAGACAAGTGCAAACTCCTGCACATGGGATGACATAAACAGAGCCCAGTACAGGCTGGGACCTGTGTGGCTGGGGAGCGGCCTTGCTGAAAGGGACCCGGGGGTTCTGGTGGACAAGCTGAGCATGAATCAGCAGTGCGCCGCTGCAGCAACAAAGGCAAATCAGATCCTGGGCTGCATCCACAGGGGTGTTACTAGCAGGAGTAGAGACATGATCATCCCATGATTGTCAGACTGCACCTGGAGTACTGTCCCCAGTTCCAGTCCCCACGTTTCAAGAAAAACATGGACAGACTGGAGGGCCACGAACTTGATCAAAGCGCAGGGCAACCTGCCCTGTGAGGAAAGACTGAATGAGTTAGGTCTTATCTCCCTGGAGGAGAGAAGGCTGGGGGAGGCACGGGGGAGCCAGGCCCTCATCACAATATTCCAGAACTGAAAGAGTGGCTACAAAGAGGATAGAGGCTCTCTCTTCACAAGGAGCCACATGGAGAAGACAAGGGGCAACATGAATTTTTTTACGGTGAGAACAACCAATCACTGGAACCCACAGATGAGGTAGAGTCCCCACTGCAGGAGGTTTTCAAGATGTGTCTGGACAGGGTATTAGATAATCTCATCTGGGCTCCGTCCCATGAAAGGTTGGACCAGATGGTCTTTCCAGCTCCCTTCCAGCCTGGGCTGTCCGATGGTTCTATGATTCTATGCAGACAGGCACGGGCTCCAAGAGCCACCTTCAGCGACATCTCCCTGAAGAAGGAACCCTGAGCAGGCCCACGTACTGCTTGCATTGCCCGCAGGCAGACCCGCGCGCAACACAGTGCAGTCCAACGAGCGCACGTTGGCACTGTTACAAACGGTGGTGCCCGTAACAGGGCCCTGGGGGAGGCACCGGCGACTGCCCAGGCAGCTCTCCGCGCTCATCGAGCTTGTAGGGAGCACGGTTAGTGCGGCGTCGTTCCTCACCCGACCAACACCAGACCCCGCCGGCCCGCAACAAGCACACGAGCTTCCTCCTCGCGGGCCGGGGGGCCGAGGGCTCGGCGTGGAGCCGCCGGCTGGGCGTGAGGAGGTGCCTCGGGGGCGGCCTGGCGGCTTCCCCGCGGGCTCCGTGACCTTGGCCGCTCCCGGCCGCGGCGCGGCGCGCCGGGGCCCGGCTCGCAGCCGGGACACGGGACGCACCGGCCGCTTCCCCGCCGCCTTCGCCAAGCCGGCGGCGCCGGGAAGGAGACAAAGGCGGCGGGGGCGCGAGGGGAGGCGGTCGGCGAGGAAGGGTCTCCCGGCCGGGGGCTCGGGGCCGAGCCGGGGCCCGCGGCGCGGACCTGCCACGGGCGCGCGCCCCCGCCAGCCGTTACACCGGCCGGGGGCCCCGCGCCTCGCCCCCGCCGCCTTCCCCTTCCCGAGCCCTCAGACATCAAAGAGGGAGGGAGCGGAGGGAAGGGGCGGTGCCGAGGCAGCCTCGCGGCGCGGTGACGGACGCAGCCGCTGGCCAGTCGCCGCGCCGGTGGCGCCCGATGGGCAAGCCTGCTGGCCCATAGCCTCGGCGACTTCGCCCCCCGCCCCGACTTGGAGCCAATCGTGGCGCCGGTGGCCGGCGGGGGGGCGTGACCCGCTCCCGGCGCGGGGAGGGGGTGTGTGCGGGGGGGACGGAGCGCAGAGCATCTTTGGGGTTTGCCGCCGCCAGGCTCTGTCCCCGCTCCCTCGTCATTCCCCCCACCCCCCCCCCCCCGCCGGTAGCCGGGCCGTTCCTTCCCTCCCCTCTCGCGGCCATGTCGTCGCCGTCGTCTGGAGAGCGGTACGAGGAGGAGGAGGAGGAGGAGGAGGACGGCGCCTACGAGAGCCAGGCCAAGCGGCTGAAGCCCAGCGCCGCTGCCGAGGAAGGCGAGATCGAGTACAGCGGCGCGGAGGAGAGCGAGAGCCGGCGGGACAAGCCCCCCGCGCCGCGCGGAGCCGGCTTCTCCGGCGGGGTGAGGGAGGCGGAGGCCGCCGGGGCGGGGGCGCCTGCCGGCGGGGGGAGGGGGCCCGCGAGCCGCCTGCCTCACCCCCCCCGCCTCGTGCGGGGCGAGGCTCGTGACTCTCTCCCGCCTCGGTGTAACGGTGTGGGGGGGGGGTGTCCCGGTCCCGGTCCCGGTCCCGGTCCCGGTCCCGGCCCCGCGGCCTTCCTGCGCCGGGAGCCCGCCGGCCCTCTCCTCCGGGCATGGAGGCGCTTCCGGTGGGGTGCGCCTCTTCACACCCCCCCACCCCCCCCCCCCCCGGCGTGGTCGGGGGGCGGGAAAGGCGGGAGGGAGCCGGGCAGGGTCCTCTCCTCGCCCCTCTTCCCGCGGCGGGCGGGCGCGGCTGATTGTTTCTCACCGTAGTTGCCTGGGGAAAGGGACTGAGCTTGCAGCCTGCTAGGTACACGTGATTTGGATTTTGCAGCTCTGAGATTGTCTCCGCGCCGTGGGCAGCTCGGTGCCTTTTGGGATATTGCCGTTGCAAGTTTTGTGCTTGCCCTGTTGCTGAGTGTAACTATAGAAACGTAGGGCGGGGGAGGAAAGCGAGGCAGAGGGTTTCTCCCATCCTTCTGTTTTACCTTTGTGTCTGGCAGCACACGGCGATAAGGCGATGATTGCCTCCTTTTTGAATTCACTGATATATCTACTTTCTTCCTCCCCAGGAAGAATGCTAATAAGCATGCTGGTTCACTACATTTTTTGCTACGTACCTTTTATTCTTAATGAATTTGTATCTGAGTATCAGGATAGTCCTCGACCCATAAATTTGGGCTAAGAATACTTTTGTGTCTACCGTTTGATTTCTTAGCTAATTGTCCAGCCGATTGTAACCATTTTTATTCTTGATGGCTCTTTCTGTTTCTTACTTGGAAAAGCAAGATCAAGAAGACAGTGGTTTAACGGCAGACCTTGAAATTTAGAAAACCCCTGTTTCATGCCTTGTTAAAATGAACTTGTTTAGCACTGCGATAAGGTAATGAGAGAGCATTTGCTGTTACCATGTCTTTGTCAGTTAAACCTCTTGATGGAGAGGGTACTGGCTAAATTAGTACAAAAGTTCCCTGATAAACTGCAACAAATATATGTCTCTGGAGAGAACTATTTTAATTCTATAGCTTCTTGTGACAGAGCATCACCTCTGTTGCAGTCAAGGCTTAGCAATGTGGTCTGTCTTAAAGGCCAGTTCTGAATGAAATCCGTATGCTTGCTTAGGTTATATTGAAATTTTGTCACGTAGGAGAGCTGGATATCATGCGGTGTTTCAAGTAGGAACAAGATATTGCTCTTCCCTTTCCTCTTTTCTGCAGTATTTTATGAAATCAGCTAGTTCTTACTTTTTTCTTTTTTTCCTTCATTCTGGGTTCTGGCTCTGATTGTCTTCATGTTGACTGCAGTATCAGTTTATCCCAGTTAATGCGCAGGACACACTACCCTGCCCCTTTAGGTAGTGAGAGCATGGAGTATGTCTGTAACTTTACATTTTGGATTTCAAAAATGGCATGTGCTGAGTCTCATGAGTAAAGAAACTGAAACAAATATGTGGCAAGTCAAGACCATGAGGGTTTTTTAGGCAGCTGCTTGTATCAGTTACAGTGTGCCTCAAGGAGGTGCGTGGTCGCTGACTGATGATTTATTGGCAAAGCTGTCTTCACAGGTCCGCTATTGGAGGGGCAGAAGTTGTCTTGATAATAGAGATCAAACTAGTTTCTTAAGAATAAGCTATAACATCAAGTGGATATGTGAAAAATGAACGACTGATCGCTTCTGTTACTAATCTTATGTGGGGCTTTTAATAGTAAAATGCCCACAATCTATTCATTAGAGTTAGTTAATGTGAATGTTAGGGTTTTTTCTCTAATAGATTGAAAAAATGTGCAGGAAACTTACTTATTCTGTGACATATCTTACTCACTTCGCTCCAGGGAAGTGTTCTTAGGTTGTAAAAGTTGTATGTGGTTCAGGGCAAAGACATATAAGATGAAGGTAGCTGAGAGGAGGGAAGAAGTGTAAGTATCTTGGGTTGCTCAGAAGACGGCAGAAAAAGAAAAAGTAAAGATGAAGTAGGAGGAACTATAAGGAATGGGGAATTAAAAGGAGAAATGGGAAAATGGATGACCAGGGTAAAAATAGGGGTAGGAATTTGGTAGCCTTGCTGGTTGTTGTTTGTGGTTTTTTTTTGTTGGTGTCCCCCCACCCCCCCCGCCCCTTAACATGAGTCCTAGAATATCAGTGAACTGTACACTCATATGGATTATATGGTCTTTGTATAAAAGCTGTTTTGTGGTAGGACCTTGCTAGCGGGTTGGTGGAGTCTCCCCGCTGGGCTATATTTACTGTGGCATTTTGCCGTTCCTCTGGGATGGTTTCATTGGGTTGAATAAGCCCTTCATGCCTCTAAGTTTCGTTTATTTTTTTCAAATGGGTGCCTAGAAGTCTGTATACGAGATCCAGATAGGGAAAACCAAAATGTCTTTTGTTCTTCCTTTTCCTCTGTTCCCCACTCATGTGGACACTCCATGTAGCCCAGAGGTGCACCCTCTCCCTCATGGCTCATCTCAAGGCTGAGGAGCGTGGAGAGCCAGGAACAGACCAGAATGTTGACTGGGGGAGGAGTAGGAAGTGGTCTTGCAGAAGTATTCTGTGGGGGAGCGTATGATTTGGAAGAATGACTTTTACAGAGGCAGCATTGAGTGGTGGTGAAGTGTTGGCAGAGCACTCGGAATTGCAGTGTAGCAGAGGGTCAGGACACTGGGAGAATGTGGGTTGCAAGCTGCATTTGAGGGTGTTTGGAGGGCCTTTAAGCTCCATCCCCTTTCCCTTCCTTAAATTTCAGTTTCATTAATTAATGTTGTATTTATACAACCTGTATTTTCTGTAGCATTCATCTGCCTCGCTGTCTCTGACAAACCTATTATTAAATATTTCTGTGAAGTGAGGAAGATCTATTATCCCCGTTCTTAGAGTTGGGGAAGTGAGATGTGGTGTCTAAGTACACACACACAACTACAAGCTACCGCAAGGTAAGATAGGGATGTGAACTTGTAGCTTCTCAGCTACTCTGCTGTAACTTCCTATGTGAAGTGTTCTTGCTGTGTGATAAATGGAAAACAGCTCACTTTGCAACTCAGTTGCTTCATGTTTGTCACAGGCAGTTGCTAGATGGCGATGAGTTCAGGTCTTCACCTGTTTTGCAGCAACTTGTTCATATATCCATTTCTTAAATGAAGAACGTCCTAGAAGTTGGTTTTGGAGTAAGTGTAAATCATCCTCCCTCCTTTGTCCTCCATCAGAAAAAAGTAACTGTTACCTTCAGGCTAATTCTTCCAGCACCTCAGGTTGAATCACCTGATGATGCTATGTGTTGTGTGGGGTTTTGTTTTGGAGTGTTGTTTGTTTCTTTGTTTTTTTCTTTGTGTTTTTTTTTGTTTGTTTGTTTTTTTTAGGGGATATTCAAGTTGTGCTGAGCAGAGAGGAAAATAGAATAGAGTATTTCAGTTGGAAGGAACCTATAACAATCATCTAGTCCAACTGCCTGACCGCTTCAGGGCAGATTCAGAATTAGCAGAAGGGGCCAGATTGCAGGTACTCTGTTCTGTAGCAGTTGTAATCAATGAAAGCACACAGTGGTAGAGAGTGCTAGGAAGAGGTATGCATTAAACAAGAGAAACGATACCTCAAACTCCACATCCAAAACAAAACTAAACTGCCAGGTAGCATTCTAGAATATGGGGTGTGATCAGCCTTAACCCCCTTCTCCTGCCTAGTGTGTGTGTGTGTGTCTCCACCCCCAAAACCAAGCAACCACCACCACTAAAAAATAAAGCCAGGATATGGACAACAAAAAATAAAGCCATGGAACCTTAACTTTGTCTTGTTTGCGTGGTTCTTCTAAGACACTGTCTGACTTCACTGTGTACTGGAAATGCTGTTGTCACTGCAAAGGTACAGGAATTCTAGGTGGCATGGAGAGAGGTGTCTCCTGTAGCTCTGCAGGGGAGAGACAGAACTGCTCCAGTCAGGCAGGTGTGATCAACAGGGATGGTGTATGGCAGGGCAAACGGCTTTAAGTAATGCCATCATCATGTAGTACAACTAGCAGTTGAAGAGTGGGCATAAAATGCTGGGTATCTGCTTATGAAAGCCTTTCCTCATTAGACCATTCTCAGTGGGCAGAGCCAAGATTATTGGGGAGTGTGTTGTGTACCTTCATCTTGCCTTTATAGTGTGGTAGTTTTAGCTACCCTTGACATCCTGCAAGGCAGTGGGATGCACATCAGTCCATAGTTAGGCATTAATGAAGTTTTGGGCACTTACATACCTAATAAGCAACCTTTTGGGGCTTTCCCTCCAGTTCTGTCGTATTTATAAAAGCAATTCCGGAGCATTTAAGAGCGATGCAGTGAGAGGAAAAAGTTGAGAGTGAATAAGAGTCTGAATGGTGAGGAAATAAAGTAACAGTATATTTAGGTACCTGGGGACAGAATATGAAGGAGGAGTGCCATCCTTTTGCAGTAAGGAGGAAAACAGAGATGGAGGAGGTAAGCAGAGAAATGGTAAAGCAGCAGATGGTCCAAAAAAGGTAGAACAAACTAATAGAACTAAGGTGGAAATACTACTGGAAAGTGTCTGGAGAAGGGATAAAGGACACATTTGTGTGCAAGCAGTTGGTGAAAAATTCTCTAATCTGGAATTGGTGAGCAAGAGAGACATCATCCTAGGGCTCATGACGACTCTCTTCCTTTTCGGAATGGCAGATCATAATTTGTTAGCAAGAAACCAGTGATATATTTAAAATAAATTGACCTACAACTATGTAGGTCACCAAACAACGAATGTTAAAATGCTACAGCTGTTCTTTGAAGCCGCTTCTGTTGCAGTTTTACGTATGTGAAGTAACTTGTTTGTGCTTCGTTTGCTTGGTTATGCCAGCACTTCCCTTCATGCCTCAGCTCTTTACAGAAGCTTTATTTCAATGTTAAGCATTTTTTTGTTCCTAGCTTCTTTCTAGAGGGAAACCTTTTCTGTCCTTTTTACTGGTCTTGAGCACTTAGAAAGGAAGTCTGTTTCCATTACCTGTTTAATAATTGCATTTTCTGTCCAGCTAATGATTCTTCAAGAAATTGTTATTGAGCTTCAGAAACCCTTAAGCGATATATATAGGTACAGCAGTAACACTAGCCAATCTGTTCTCCTGGCTTTGGTGGAGTGCAAGTGTCGTGTTGGAGTTTTGCACAGGGCTTTTGTGCCATCCTGGGTGTTGGAGTTACTGAAAGACTCCTTTGTAAGCAGAGGAATACTGGTGATGGTTAATTTGCATGTGAGCAGATGCTTTGATGTAACCTTTGTTTGTGTGCCAACTGTAGCATGTGTAGTTTTCAAGATGCAGTGACCGCAAAATCTTGGTCAAAATCCGATGTTTTTCATCTCTGGGAAGAAATTATGGCAGTAGTTGGATGAGTTGTATACATTCTGACCTTAACTGTGGAGATGCTTTACACTTAGACACGTTTGATTTTTCAAATCTAGTGGTTTTATTTCTCCTCCTTTTAGAGGAAATCAAGGATCCCTCTAGATTTGCTTGATTCTGCAGCTCAGTAGCTGCAACAGTTGTTTGATAATATGTATGTCTGCACTTAGTGAAGACGTTTTTGCACTCAAACATATGCCTGTGGTACATTTCCATGTCTTTCACCAATGCGCTCTGTGAATGTTACTTTGCGGCTTCCTGGCTCAGGACTGACTTATGCTCGGTTCTTACACTGCTGTTTACCGCTGCTGGTTAGAAACTATTTTGAGTAAAGCGGAGGCCCTCTGATTTGGCCATTTATAACCTCAATGGTTTTATCTATATAAATTAGTTTCTGCAATGCAATGTAGATCAGTCCTTAATTTCATGGCAAGTGACTGAGACGTCACTGTTTTGTGGAGGTTTTTTGGTGGGTTTTTTTTATCGTGCTTCTTGAGCTTCTGTGCAAGTTACTATAATAACAGCAGTGTTATGACTTTCAATTCTTGCATAAATCTCCTACTATGCAACACCCTACTAAAGGATGCTTTCTATATGGTGTTATGGGAGAAGGAAGTTTGGCTTGGAAAGCCAAGTGTTGCTTTAACTACAAAAGAAAGTGGAATTTGTATTTGCTGATGGTTCTGAGAATAATTCCAGTCGCAGAAGTGCAGACACCTGTGTAGGTGCATATAACTCATGTATAATGGATTTGAAGATGCAAGTATAAAAGTCTTAATTTTTGAGAGTTTGTACTATTAGAAGGATTTATGTCTTCAGTAGGCAAGCTTAAATGCACTGCTAACAAATAAAAATACAAAGGGATATGTGTATGTCAAAGAAACATGAACTGAAACTATAACAGAAGATTGAACTGGGAAGGGGAGGGAGAGAAATACCATTCAGTTATGATCCACTTTCTGAGAAGCTTGACTTGATGTATGGGGATGCTAATTAAGTAAGGTGTACTTGTAGTGAGTCTTTGCTTCAGTGAGAAAATAATTGCTTTTATATTTGCCATTTGATTAGACAGAAATATTTTTAGGTGAGATTTCTTGAATGCATTAAAGAAAAGAAAACAAAAGAGAAGAAAATGCATACCCCTGGCATTAACTAGGATCTTAATATAGTAGCAAGTATGCAGGGCAATGAATAATTGATTTAACTTTCGATTGTTCTGTAGACTGTCAATAAAGTAGAGGTGCCTGCTGTCTTAACACCTTAGAATACTAGACTTTGCAGGAAAATCTGGTAATTATTGTTAGTTTTCTTTTGAAGATTTCCTTAGGCGCTTCTTTCAGCTTTGAAAAGTGTGTATGTATGTGGGTAAAGAACATATAAGCTGAAAATAAAAACCTCTGTGTAGTTCTATTCCTTCTGCAATTGCCTAAATATTTGCAGATCAAAGTATTAACCTTTTATGACTACTTTGATCACTGCTACCACTGTAGACCTCAGGTGATTAATTCAGGATATATGGTATCTTATGCAAATATCACTAGTGGTGTTTTCCCACAATTGTCACAGCTCTTATTCAAAGAAATGTGTTGCCACTTAAAATACTTTCATACTTCAAATGAATAAAATGTAAGCTAAGCAGATTGTTCTGATGTCTGACAAAGTCTGAAGTGCTGGCTTTTGGTTCAGAATGGTCAAATCCTCGATTTAAAGAAAACATACATAATTGTTTTGGGAGAGCTGTGTATGGAACACGAATTAAACACACAAGACTCAATTTGTAGTTACCTGGAATGTGCTTTTCCTTGAAACTGTAGCTCAAACAGGGAAGAGAGGAATGTCTGTAGCAGTAGTAGCCATCATTGTGGTTACTTAATTACTGGAGCTGAATGCTCCTTTGTGCTACAAATGAGAATCTTTCTCTAGTTCCAGAATATGCTGTAATACTTAGAAAAAGGGACAAATCAACAAGACTTGATCTGTTAGATCAAACACATTGATGTAGCTGCTAAATTTGAATACATCAACTTTACACTGCTGCTACACATATGAAACTCGGGTGCTGGTAATTACAGTATATTTTAGTGTGCCCTTTATTATCTCTAATCTTTCTTTGATTATCTCTCATTATTGGCTTACATAGTTTCATTCTTTTTTTTACCCCATTTCTTGGACTATATAAGGTAAATTTCAGCCCTGTTTCAGGCTTTGCATGGAAAGATGAGCTGATTCCAACCCGAATTCTTCAGTCACACAGAACTGATACTGAAGTCATAGCAGTAGCTCTGAAAAAAGTTCACAGTGGAAATTCTGTGCGCTAATGTATGACAGCTGAATCCGTTAATGGTAGTCAGCCTTGGGGTTAAAAGAGAGAACATGCCCATATGTACAGAAATTGTGAGTTTTTAAAAATATGTATGAAGAGTGTTCAGAATTAGAAGGGAGGTTGGGTTTATTTCAGGCATAGTGTGGAGCTGACATTTTCTTGCATTGTGGGGCACAGCTCTGCGTACATTAGAAAAATAATCACTTTTCATTCAGTTTACTGAGGGCCCTTGTTTGTTCTTGCTTTTTTATCCCCCCAGCCTGTCTCAAACAAATACTGGTATAAATAAACAGGAAGAGTGTCAGAAATATTTTAGCCATTGTGCATGTCCAAGTACTTTTTTTATGCTTTTAACGAATAGGGTGGAAGACCTCCTGCAATTCAAAAAAGTGTTAAATAGGCTTTTTTTAACATCAGAAAAGTCTTGCCTGTGCAAACACATTAATTAGATCTGCAAAGCATTTTATTTTAAGTAGACTTCAGCAACTGAACTTGGCAATCTGTTTGGAAAGAAAAGTTAAATTATTTAAAATATGCTTGGATTGTACATTTAGATGGCTGCTTCTGGATCCAGTGTAGTGTCTGCCAAATATTTAATTTTAGTTAATGATAGCAGTATTCCTTGTTCTGTGTTGAATTTTAAAATGTCATTTTGTTGCTAGGATGCTGGGGGAAGTCATCACAAAGTCTCTGTTTCTCCTGTCGTCCATGTCCGAGGGCTGTGCGAATCAGTTGTGGAAGCAGATCTTGTGGAAGCTCTTGAAAAGTTTGGAACCATATGGTATGTCAAGCAGTATAAAGTCATGTCTCTGGACAAGTTGGGAGAATTACTTAGAAGTCTCTTGGACCTCTTTAAATACATGATAGCCACTTGAAACCCAGAAATTGGTTAATAGTACAGCATAAAGATTTTCTAGCTGTGTGAAGGTTCTGTGTTTCTGTACTTGGCAAGTCTGGTCAAGCAGAGTCACACTGCCTGCATGCCCTAGTGTCTCATCTCAGACTTCAGTAGCACAGCTAGTCCTGGCCTTAATATGAGCTGTAGTTAAACTGAATTGCAGAACAGCACAAGGGTGGTTGCCTTGATATAAGTGAATATACCAAAAATAAGGATGGGCCACAGAGCAGATGATGCTTTTTCCTATGGTTTTGTATGGGAGGAGTGCTTGTGATGATACGGTAGGACCTTCAGAATGAGATGATTATTCAGAGGAAGGCCCTTCAAAGGTCATGTAGCCTAAAGATTCTTCATCTGTGAACAAAATAGTAAAGGTGAATGGGTAGAGCCAGCTTATTCTAAGTTTTGAGTGCTTCTTTTTGGAAACATGCATTTCTTTTCAAGTAAGTGCATGTATTGAAGTCAAATAGGGTTTTGTAAATAGTGCAATAGTAGTTTTCACTGCCTTATTATTCAAATAATTGAATAATACTTGTACCAGTATCTTTAAAATAAATAAATAAAATGAAGAGACCACAAGCTTGTTCAGGAATACAAATAGGTACTTTTTAGCCTGAAAGTTTAACTTAATCACCTGACAAAGCTTCTTGAGTTTGTGTCTGAATTTGGTTAACTAGGATACTTCTGTTTATTTCCTCTAAGGTAGTTTTCTGTCAAAAATAGTATTTTAAATATCCTAGCAACAGCACATATGTTGAATGTATCAACTTTGAATGTGTTTTATAATTTGCATTTACTTTGATCCTTTATCTTCTAAGTGGCTTTAGCAAGTTGAGTTTTTTTAACTGTAGTTCTAGTAAGTTAGTAAATGATTAACTGTTTGTTGTATTGGTTGAATGTTTTTATGCGTTAAACTTTTTCAGGAAAACAACTGCTTGTTACTTATTTATTTTATAGCTGCATTTCTTCGTTTTGTGCAAATGCTTTAGAAATGTGTTCACCGGGTTTGGGAAGTGTGAGTAGGGAGACCTACCTTCCTTTTATGTCCTTGTTAGGAATTGTTTAGAAAAAACATATCATATATGACAGTTATGGGACTTTGGATTTGTTTTTAGTAAGCATATAGGAAAACTTACCGTAACGTTTCTCTCACCAGCTATGTCATGATGATGCCATTTAAGCGCCAGGCTCTGGTGGAGTTTGAAAACATAGAAAGTGCAAAGAAATGTGTAACGTTTGCAGCAGATGAACCTGTATACATTGCTGGACAGCAAGCCTTCTTCAACTACTCAACAAGTAAGAGGATTACTCGGCCAGGGAACACTGATGACCCATCGGGTGGAAATAAAGTTCTCCTGTTGTCAATTCAGAATCCTCTCTACCCAATTACAGTGGTATGTTTCTTTTTTTCTTTTTTTTTCTTAAGGAAAATAATAAAAGCAGCGATCTCTGTTACGTTATTTCCATGGTGTACTCTTTGTTAAAATTGTACGCTGTTAATTTGAGTCAGGAATTAAATTCACCTACCAAAGGTTTACACCATCTTCACATAAGTAACATGCATGTTCTGGAAAAAAGGGCTTTTTTGAGATGATTCAGTCTCGTTGTACAGATACTTTGCAATACATTTGAAGACTTCCGTGGTCAGGATTTTGAAATGTTTAAGTTGCTACATGCTTCTGAAATATTTCCTAATGTGTTGCCACAACATCAGGACTGTCATTTAGCTTTTAGGCTCTGAGCGGTGTATGTTTAAATAGAAAGTAATTTTTCCAGGAGGAGGGGTTATTTTATTGCAGTCCTTCATTCTTAAGTATTTCCTTGGTGGAAAGTTGAAACCTTCATCTGTTGATGATAACTCCAGTTTGATGGAATCTTCCTCACTTTTACTTGGGCTGATATTTTACTTTTTGGTGTTTCAAGTCATACCATATATACAGTTGCATCCTAATTTATTGCCACCTATTTGTGGCACACGTGCATCTTTTTTTTAATGATACAGATTTTTTTGCTAGTATTTAGGAATGCATGTTTTCTCATGCATTGAGTGCTTATATTTTTCAGAGAGATTTTATAGTACCTATTGAATTGCACAGAAATATTTCAGGAAAATTTAAAAAGTCTGCTTTAAGGAGACTTGTAATACTGTGATATGAGCATAAATTATTTGTTCTTAGGGAAATATAGAAAATAGTATGGATCAATCAAGATGTTTGGGTTGTGTGGAACCATATAACTTAATGCAAATATTAAGTTTTGTTTAAAGTACCATATATTTTGTTAGCAAATTGATTTTAACTTGGTATTCCTGAAATTACTTAAAGCAGTCAGTTCCATATCATGCTTTTTACTTCACTGTATTGTGACTATTGATAGGTTTTTGCCTGTTAATTCATTAGTAGATGATGAATTTTCTTTCTCCTGTCAGTTTTCTTTATAAAAAAGCATGGCAAGGTATGAGTTGCTTTTTCATCAATGTTTAAAAATATAGCTGCTTTGAGCTGTGTGAACAAATCCACTGACAAAGTTGAAGTATTCTTTCCATGTGACTATAATACAAATTTTGGGAACTACGTTTCATTCATGCATTTTAAATTTGGCTTGTATAAGCAGCTGAATTGAACGTAGATGCTTGAGGAAACTGGTAGTAGAAGCATCGTTCTGGGCTAGGAGAGTTTCATGGAAATTCTGAGGATGAAGCCTCTAGCATAGTAGCTCCTTTTTGAAAACAAACACCACCCCACCCCCCAACCTTTTCCTTCCTGCTGCCCCCAACTGTTTGTCGAGAGTATACCAACGAGCACTAGAAGCAGACAGATTTCCAAAATTATTTGCAAGCATCAGAGCTTGTTGAAGATAGTGTAGACTAGTAGAGTCATGGCAACTGGGAAGAGGAATTCTACCCATAACAGGTGGGAATATGATGAGAAAAATAAAAATTTTGCACTTGGCCGAAGGGTTAAAGAATCAGTTAACTTAAGAATGCCTCAGGCAAAGTCTGCATTATTTAAAAACAAACCCCAAAACAAAAAACCCAACAAAAAACCCACAAAGCCCAACACCACCTCTTCTTCAACACTTTTCTCTCCTTAAGTCTGAGCTACATTTAGATGAAATAGATGAAAAATTGCAGCCAGTTTTAAGTGGCAAGTCTGAATAACTGCAATAAACTGTTCCATAGTTCTTAAGAGCTTTTCTTTTGAAACAAGATACAGTTTTTGCAGAGAAACTGGTCTGCTCAAAGGCATCTTGTGGAAGAAGCTAAATTGTTCTAAAATTTTGCAGCAGCTTATTTCCTCCATTACAATTGTGACCTGCTTCTTTGCTAGCAGATTTTTTTGAGGGGTGTGGCAGTGAAGGGCAAGAAGGGCAAGTCAACTATTTAATTCTTTATTGCTTTCCACCCCTTTGTGATGGGGGGGTTGGTGTCTTGAAAAGGTTTTGCCTAAGGTGTCACATATAGGTCTTTTGAAGTTCTGCTTCCCAGTTTCCTCATCCGTGGGCAGAACTTTGTCAGGGATTTGTGTGTAATAACAGACAAATTTGTTCAAACGGACCACATCAAAGTGACCCCTGCTGCTGCAGTTGTTACTGTCTGTCCAGCTATACATCTGCTGTTGCCTCTTAGTTCTCATTTATCTTCTAAACCTTCTGTACATGCACGAGGAAGATGTGGTATGCCTTGGCAATTGAAATGTTTTAAACTTAACTATCAACTACTTCTGAAATTAGATTGCTGCACCTCGTTTTTTATGATATTCTAGTATGTATATAATGCTAGTGTTAATTTTTTATTTAAAGTATCCCATGTTACTGTATCTTGTGAATCACTTGATTGATTTGGTAATCTAAAGTAGCTGAATTTAAAAAAAAAAAACAAACCAACAAACAAACAAAAAAAACCCCAAAAACAAAACAAACCACGCTCTGTGTATGTTCCTGCTGGCTAACGACACTGATGGCATTTTGAGTAGAGCTTACATTTTGAAAGACAACTTTTTTTTTAATTAAGTGTCTGTGAAGAAATCTTTTGGGAGACAAATTGTGAAAGAAAGTCATATGCCTGAAAATTAATGTCATCTGGAGCTGGAAAGTTTTCTGGACTCTTCTCCCAAACAAGAGGAGGTGGAAGGCAGCTGTTTCTGCTGTTGAGTGTGCATAGAAAACATACCTGTAAATGATCTCATGAATCTTATTTTTTTAGGGGTTCAGGCTGCTTGAATCCTTTCTAAAAATGTTTGTCCATCTTCTGAAAAATAGTAAGGTTAACAGTCTCCTCTGCTTGCTTCATTTAGCTATGCAAAACACTCACTGGAGTGTCGAGCATGGACAATGTTTTTGGTTTGTTGTGGGTTTTTTGGGTTTTTTTTTGGGGGGGAGAGTTCAATGGTAATATGCCCGTATATTAAAGCTTATGGTACTTTATATAATACAGGAGTTACACCACTGCAGCTGTAGGCAGCAATAAGACATTGTCTTTTTCTAGTTTCTTGTTGTAGGGGGGAGGATGTGGGCGTGTGTTTGTTTTGCTTTGAAGAAATCCAGCATGCTCCCCACCTCTTTGTTTCCCAATTGCTCTGCTATTCTGAAGAACATAATAATAAATACTATACCTACTTCCTTTCTCCCTTCTCCCTCTTGTCCCCCAAATAAACATGAGGATGCACACTGAGATCTTGGAATGAGCACTTTGGAAGGATTTGGTTTAGATATAAAGAAAGGAAGGGAAAAATAGATTGCGGTAGAGTGTTTCACCAAGATGTCAGTGCCTTTGCCTGCTAGGTTTAGCTTTGAAACTGGCTGTCTAGTAAAGCTTATGTGCTTTCAGCTGTTTGAGCATGATCTAACAGGTGAATTGTTTAAAGAAATCACAGTTCCTGTTTGTTTAGGTTCTCAAGCCTGAGTCTTGGCAATTCTGAGTAAGGGTGTATAATCACTCTAAAATAAACTCATTTTTCTTGGCCAAATTCATGCTGGAGACTAGTTTCTGGTACCATGATGTCTGAATTGTTATGTGTAATTGACTGTTGTTTGAGATACTCTAGCACCACATCATAAGCCTGGCCTGATGTGCAGTAAGACAAGCTTTTTCTGCTTACTGTTTGGTTCTCCTGCAGCACTGAAGACGATCTTGAATTTTATTGGTTCCTTGTAATATAGACAAATCCTGGTGAAAGCAGAGTGTTAACAATGAGTTTGCATGAATCCAGTGTTTCCTGTCAGTAGTTTTCTCTGCCTTAAGTGGAGAAGCACAGCAACCACTTGCAGTGTCTTTGATTCAGGTGAATATGATTGAAATTCTCCTTTTAATAAGCAACCTAAGCTTACATAATGGACTACCACTGGTTACTCTTCTGAAAATGAACAATTAAAAAAATCCTCAGCTGCTAGATTCTTATGAAATGAAATGTGCTGTAACTACGGTGTCACTTTGTCTCTCTTTGGTTTGGTAAAACTACTGCAGTGCATGCTTAAAAGAGAGCACAGCTTGAGACATGGATGCAATTACTGGATTTTAACACAGTTGAAGATACTTGTTAAACTAATGTTTGCATGAGTACTTCTTATAGAATTTTTTTCCTGTTTTTCAGATATGACTGCGCATACTATATTAATCCATAAAAATGCTAATCATGAATGTATAAATTGTATAGGGAAAATTATAAATGAAAAGTTAACAAGGATTTTCTTTGCTCTTTGGCATTTAAATGGCAATGCAAGAAAATGCTCTGTGGACCTAAAGTGTTTGAAATTTCATATCTGACTAAAATATTTCTTTTCTTCTTCCTTAGGATGTCTTGTATACTGTGTGCAACCCTGTTGGAAAAGTTCAGCGCATTGTTATATTCAAGAGAAATGGAATACAAGCTATGGTTGAATATCCTTTTTGAGTGCAATTTTTTTTTTGCTGTAGGTTCTTGACTGCAGATGGGATTTAACATGAGAATGTCAGAAAAATACTGTGTAATTTTAAGACCAAATTATTTTTTAATTTCTGTCTAAGACATGGTAATTTTTATATGTCTATAAGACAAAATAGCACTTACACATTTCATCTTTATAGGAAAATGACATTGTCAACAATGGTCTTGATAACCATGTTTCTAGGTGGCCCTAAGGCTAATAATTGCAGACATTAAATATGTCATAGTTTTGACAATGTGTTGTACACAAAAGTTTCTTTGCTTCTGCCTGTGTTGATACTCAAGAAATGGGTAAGGGATTGCAGAGGTGTAGTTTGACTTCTTCATACTCTTCTAAAATGGTTTTAATATATACTGCTTTTCTTACTATTCTGACTTTAATAAAGCACAAGACAAACTTAGGCCTCCTTGACCTATTTATCATGTGTTGAGGCAATTTCTTGCTCTGTTATCCTACTATTTACAGTATTTGTAGCATTAAGTTGTTCATAGGATGAATGTTCAGAGTTGTTAATGTGTTACCGTGGTTGGCAAAGTCCAAAGTCTGATGTGATTATTCCTTAGTTTATAAAACTCTGATAGCCCTCTTCCTAGAGACTGATTACCCTGCATTTCTGAGCTGTTATCTGGACAAAATTGTACCAAAATCTCAGAAATTCTTTTGTGATTTCAGATGCTACCGATGTGGCAGACTTTATTAGTGGGTCACTTCTGTAACTTATGGCTGCATCGATGATTTGCCAGGCAAAAAGAATTACTTTAGCTTCCATAAAAGCAAACTAATTGATGTTTATCTATGTAGAAGGCTTCAACTGTGTGTCCTAACAGACAGTAGTTTGACTTACTATGATAGTGTGTCGAGTTTGTGGTAAGCGGGTGTTGTCTGGATCAGATGACTTATACGGTTGGGGGTTATTCTGTGTCTTGTGAAAGATTAGGGAAGTTGTGGGGAGGATCCTGCACATGCTCTGAAACTACTGTACTTTTGTTGTTTGAATTAAATTCTGCAACATGCCTTTTATTAAAAAGAAAAACAACCAGCAATTGAAAGAAAACTCACAAATGTGAGCAAAGTAATGCAGCAGTGTAGGTAAACAGTTTGGGGGGTGAGGGGAAAAAAGCGAGCTGGAAGACAAGCTTTGTCTGAAAAGTTCAAAATTTTACTCAAATTTCAATGCTAATTGCAGTACCTGTTACTTTTGCAGATGTGGTCCCACAGCTCTAGCCACTGTCAAACAATTTCTAAGAGGTCTGGGAAGCTTAACTTTTCTCACTTTTAAATTCCACAGTGAACCTACATCACCTTGGAAGAAGTTGGGCTGCAGGAATGTGGTAAAACAGAAAGGATATGCTATTGATACAGACTATCAAAATTTCACTAAATTATACCAAACAATGGCGCAAAATGTCTGTTCTGCTGCAGGGTTCAGGCTTTCTGACACTGTATGTTATTGAGTATGTTTGAGATCATGGATTGCCATGTGCCAAGGCTCAGGTACATTTTTCTGCTAGTCATAGAACTAATCTTGGAGTCTGTAGAGGATATTAAAAAAACCCCTACACGTTGGAGCCTGGTACATGCATCTGCCTTAAGCAGTGGATTTAAAGGAAACTGCTGCTTGTATTTTTTGATGCAAGATGATTATTTGTTCATTCAAAGTATCTGTCTTAGTTCTGTGGTTTTATTTGGCTAACAAGCTAAAAAGGGCATACTTTTTCTTAGTTCTTTTTGCTGTAAAATAACTAATGAGTTCATGTTTTCCTTACCCACAGTCCCTAGCTAATGCTAGCGGTGAGAAGGGATGCATTGTCTTAAGTCACGCCTTCTCGCCCTCGAGCTGTGATCCCTTCCCAAATGATGCAGCTTGAACTTTCCCTTCAAATATTCTCTAGGCTTGCTGGTAACTTTGTGTCCTCTAATGAAAATTACTAAATCCATCAGAATATGCCCTTCCAAACGGCATAAGCTCAGAGCATAAACAAAGCTTGCATCTATATAATCCACATTGAAGAATTTACTAATTTATGAATAGTCTCATCATGTGCTGCTTATGTATCAAAAACAGATGCTTAACATAAGTTGAACCCATATATATGTATTTGTAATTTTATATTAAAGTCTATATAGAGTTCTTGTAAGGTATACAACAGTGAAATATCTGCAGGCTACAAAAATAAAGCCATATCAGAAGAAAGGGACATGAATGAGACACCTGGGGAAAAAAAATCCTTAACATGATGTGTATGTTTGAATCAGTGTTTTGTGCCCAGAAGGCGAAGGCTGCACTCAATGGAGCAGATATCTATGCAGGATGCTGCACACTAAAAATTGAATATGCAAGGGTAATGCTTGGACCTTCTCTTTTAATTTTACTAGAAAAATATATATAATCAAGACTTAACCTTTTTCACTTTTACTTTATTTGAACAGCCAACTCGACTTAATGTCATTAGAAACGACAACGATAGTTGGGACTACACTAAACCATATCTGGGCCGACGAGGTAGGTTTTCATATGTTATCACTGTAGATGTTTGACTATACTAATGACAATCCTTTGTACGTGGTCAGGCTGTATCGCAATAGTCATTTCAAAGCAAGCCAGTGCTGCTGAAGGCTGTGTTCACAAGCCAGGAAATTAACCCTGAGCCCTAGTGCCCCCTACTGCCGTGTGCTTGAGCCACTTAGTTCAACAAGGAGCCCACACCTGCAAGCACCTTCGCAGTTCTCAAGGACTTGCATTTCTCCAAGCAGCTCTCTCTCTTTGGAGGAGAGGAAACCTGGTACAGACTATTCCTTACAAACTACAAACTTGCACACTGCTTCTCCTTCGAAAGGACTCTTTTCCCCTATGTTGGACGAGGCATTAAGAAGGATAGAGGACTTCAGCAGGCTGACTCTACACTTCATCATGCACCACATCGGCATCAGCAAAAAAAACCAAACAAACAAACAAAAAAAACCCTCTGAAAAAACTCAGACTTGCAATTCACCTTGTCTGCATACTGCATGCACCACCACCACAAGTTTTTTAAAGGAGGACACTTTCAGTACTTCAGATTTGTATGGGATGAATAACATGATAGACTGTACCCATTCTGTTCAAGTTTGTATGTATGCTGGTCTTATTTCCCTTAAAATTACAACTGAAAAATTGAGAACCTCCAAAATTAAGAACGTCTCTTGTTGATATCATTGACGTTGTAATCGTTTTATTACTTGCTGTATATGAGAGTTGCATTCAGTCTTAACAGTGTAAATATTGTCTAGTAGTAGGGAAACTTAATTCTTATCTGTAGATAGTTGGAACTGAGCAGTGCAATATCAGATAGGTCCCTTCAGTTATATTTAAGTATTAAAACAGGGAGATTCATAACTGGTACAGGCATACTGTCTCTTAAAGTACTCAGCTGTAAAAATGACCAGAGCTTAACTCATGTCAGTGGAAACTATGACTATATATGTAAAGACAAACTGCTGTGTAGTCTAACTCCTGTAAAGTGTTTATTTAAAAAAAAATCTGTAACTGTTGAGTGCAGTGTTCAGTAACTTATGTACAATAATGTGTGCAATGTAAAGTTAGAAAAGTGAAGACAATGTGTCCAAGTTAGAGTATCTACTTATCAAAGGCTATATGAGAACGAGGGCTTTGGCCGTCTCAATTGATATGCACTTTCAAAGTAATTCTGCAGAGACGCTGGGCTTGTAAAACTGTTGTACAACTAAAAACTTAGGGCTTGAATTTTCAAAATGAAGTTCTTGTAAAAAGTTAACAGGGGAGCTACAGTATTGGTTGTAGCTTGTAGATCATGACTATTTGTATCAGGACTCAAATTTTTTTCTCAGATTCCTGAGTTTAAAAAGGAATATTGAAGAAATTCAAGGGCAAGAAAATCTGAAGGTTTGAATTTGAAAAATTCGAAGGATTAATTTGACCCTTGTATCTTTTGATCATTGCAGTGTTTGGAGGCTGACTTGTAACACTGTGCATCTAATTACATTATGTAATTGGTCTGCAGATAGATACTGCTGTATGAACTAAATGTTCCGCAAGCTAGAGAAAACAGTGGAAAATGAAAAACTTAGGATACGTACTGCTTGCTCTTTCTCAAGAACTCTCACTCTACTCTTTTCTTTTTCCTTTTGTTAGTTTGACAGCCTGTCTGTTTTCTATACATCATTCTACTACACATAGAAGAAAATAATTAGACTTGTATTTTATATATCTATATCTATATATCATGCTATATTGTATATAGCATGATTTTTCATTTACTGTGGCCCACATCCATTTATCTAGAAAATGGGAATATAAATTGTTGAATGAACACTCAAATGTGCTTGAGAAAGCAGGCATCTAGAGCAATTTTGCCCATAAAGTAATCCAGGACTTTTTTTATTTTGAGACAGAGAGAGAATGTTCATATTTGTGCTTCAACTTACTTCTGCTGCAGCATTGTTTGGCTTTTGAACTTAATGTGACCTGAACAGTAAGGATCTGACTGCAGCAAACAAGATCTTAGCCCAAAGGACAGGCATGCTAATATATCCTTTCAGAATTTCACACCTTCCCTCAAATCTTAGGAAGGAAATGCATTTTGCTAATGATTTTTTTTTAAAGAACTGTTTTTAGTTCTTTATGGTAACAAATTATAGACTTCCCCATAGTATTTCTTCACTTAAGTAAACTTCCTACCAAGTGCCTGCTGCTGTGAACCCATATTGCATTAGATTAAACTGAAAAAAACACCTGACTTTTAGTAGAAAGTTTGTGGGGGTTTTTTTTGGTTTGGTTTTTGATTAGTTTTGGGGTTTTTTTAGACAGAAAGTTCAAACTGTAATTTTCTGGGGGTGTGGGGTTTTTTTTGTGTGTTTTTTTTTTTTTTAGCATTTCTTTTGGTGGCAATACCAGCATACGCAGTGACTCAAGGACCTGATTTAAAAACAACAAACCCCAAGCTTAAACTAGATTATAAAGAATCTTTCCTTTCAGAATTATTTTTAACACGGATCAGTTCTCATGTTTTAATGCCTGTTAGTACAAGTATTTGTACTGGCACAGTTGAGGGATTTTGTTCAAGGAAGGAACAAGTATGGGGCAAGGAGAGAGCAGTGGACTACACCATCATGAGGGGGAAGTATTTGTCACACTATTCTCCCAGAATTCTGTATTTGAAGAATATGGTCCTTTACTATATTACTGTGTGCAGTTTCAAAGGATTTAGCTCCACAGACTGGAATTATAAACTTGATTTTTCTGAAAGATGATTACTGCATACAGTGTAAACGCTCAAAATACTTGATATGACTGCCCAATTGCTTTCTAGAGCCAAGAACCGGAGCTGTTACCCTGGAAAGGGAATAGGAAAAACAAAACTTGACAAAAGTAATCTTTCTTCTATATATTTGAAGGCATTCAGCACTGTTCTGTCTTCAGGCTTTATTGCCAAAATAAATATCTGACTTGGAACCTGTCCTCAAAATCCTGAGCAGATAGGGCACGTGTTTTCATCTCCCACTGTTGTGTTGTCTAATGCGAATAGTTCCTGTTTTTCAGGGGAAATACCTCCAGCTGCACTGGGCTGGGAGTTGCCATTTTCAGCGGTCATACTTAAATTTCCTGGGAACAGTTGTAAACTGATAAATGTCTTGCCCCATCTTTTCAACATGGCTTTTTTTAATTGTGAGAAGTCAATTGTTGCTTACCACAAAGAAATCTGGAAGTTGTTTAGATTTTCTTTGTCATGCAGCCTGGATCTGATTAGAAAATACAGCTTTGGCTGTGATGCACTGATTTCCTCCAGTAATGTAGACCCCTTGCTTAACTTTATATCCTAGAGAACTGGGTTTTCTTAAAGGATTGGCTGTTGTTTAAGTGCATTATTCAGTGATGTTTTTCTTCGATTGAACTGTTACGTGCTGCTGATAATGCAATAATGTACAATCCTTTCAGCACGCCCATAAATCAGTAGGTGTTCTGTAAATATATATGTACACATATGTAATGCTCTCTGTTTACTGATTATGAAACCATGTAATACAGGTTGTTGTTGGCTTATGCTGAAACTTCTTGAAAGAAGCCCACTTTGAAAATGTGTTGCTGTTGAAGCTAATATTATGATTCAGGTACTGTCTTTCAAAAGTACTGCATTTCAAATTTGTTTTAAGAGACACATAGGTAAATCCTGCTGTATGGTGTTATCTATACTAATGTGTGGTGTCTGTTGAGGAAAACTGGGTATTTCCATAAACTTTAAATGTCTGCACCTCCTCATTGGCCACTGCCCCCAATCAACTTAAGTGCAATTTGTTATAGATGGCAGTCTTAATTTTGGTGTCCCAGGGCTACAGCTTGTGGTTTTAGATGTATAATGAATGAGAAATCGTTTATAAAATTAACAAGGACTCAAATTACTTTTTTGCTTCTTAACTAGAAGCTTTGTGTCTTAACTGGAGAAATCAAGTGCATAGTTGTGCATACTAAACTGTTTTCTTTCCCTTCCCACATGTTAGACAGAGGGAAGGGCCGCCAGAGGCAAGCTATTTTGGGAGAGCACCCATCATCATTTAGACATGATGGTTATGGTAAGTAACATAGGATGACAGGTGGTTATGATTTTTTTCATGTGGAATTCTAAATATTCAATCAATGCTTAACTGTGGACCCCTACAGCATGAGTAGTTCACTATTGTGCTGTACGTGCAGTGCTGTCAGTCCATGTTCTGAAAATGCCAGTGATTCACTGAAATTTATGTGCATTTATTGCCGTACCTCTTCCTCTCATGGAGAGCATCCGGCTCTACAAATTTATTCCTTGGAAGAATGTTTCCTTTCGGTTGCCATCACCCTAGCAATGGATGGAAAATGACTTCTGTACTGGGAAAGCAGTATTCTTCTAGAAAATGGCAACAAAACTCGATCAATGGTTTGATGCAACACAGAGTTCTTTGATGTTCATGAATGCAAAGCTGTGAATTGTGGGCTTTGCGTTTCTTCTAATTTAGCTAATTCTGAAAAGGTATAACTATGTGACTGTGTAAGAATGATGTTTTGTAATTAGTGCTATAAAGTGATATCAGTGCTATCTGTAAATGAAGATCTACTGTCACTTTCATATGTTGGACCAGGACCTCAGGTTTGAGAAACTAATGTCCCCATGTTTCATGTGACTTTTCTAGTTATTTACGCTCTTAACTGTCAGATGCAATGTGATTTGCCTTACCTCTTTCTTTGCAAATGTATTTATGATATTTTTCAATGTAGGTTGACCTTCTACCTACTCTTTCCAAAGGTTCTTCAAATCTCCAGAATTTCAAGTTCCACCTTGTATCTAATGATGTTCTTTCATTCTTCTGATATACCCTTCTACCTTAAGTAATGTGGCTGTCTCCTCCTATATCACTGTCTCCCTCTCATTACTGCTTTTTGCTGGAGAAAAAAAGGACAAAAGGTTCCTTTTTATACTTGGCTTATGTGAATTTCACATTATTTTTGTCTCAGAAGAACAGGGATCCTCTCCTTGGTCTGTAATACTGATGTTTTCTATAAACAGAAGTATTGCATACTATTTTTTTTAAATGAAGAGACATTAAAATTGTTTATTTCCATGAAACTTGTCACTTTACCTGTAGTGGAAAATAGGACAGCTTCATTTTGCACTAATGCAGGGGTTAAAGTATTCCTGTTTCTTCCAAATGAGCTGTTTGTAGAAAGGCAGTCTTCTGACTTAATCTCTTGTCTCTGGAAAAGAGCTGTGTCATCTCCTCTCCTGACCTCTGGCTGAAAGAGGCTTTTGGCTTATTTTCCCTACTTTGTAATATTCTTTCTTGGTGTCATGTAGTTCTATAAGTAGACATGGCAATATTGCTGAAGGTTTATTTTAAATATTTCTTATGATTAGGTTTATGTTCAAATATTTTGTATTGTGCAGGGCAGATACTATTTTTATAATTACTGAAATACCTTTTTTCACTTGTGTGTAAAAACAATACCATGAAACAGCTTTTTTCACTTGTGTGTAAAAACAATACCATGAAACAGCTTCTTTTTTCTTGTCTGGTAATGTAAGAAGAGACTTGGAACGTTAAAGGGAATAGAAGAGGGATTTTTGTTGGAGTATTGTTTGGTTTTTGTTGGGTTGTGGTGGTTTTTTTTTAACTGGCAGAAAATTAATGGAATCTGTTGTAACATTGTTTTCCCCCCTCATTTAAATATGCATTATGTTTGTGGGCTTTAATTCATGATTAAGTAGTGAAACTTGTTTCAAACAATATGAAAGCATGGTCTTTCATCTCCTTAGGGTCACATGGTCCTTTGCTGCCCTTGCCAAGCCGGTACCGAATGGGATCCCGGGACACTCCAGAACTTGTTGCTTATCCATTGCCCCAGGCATCCTCCTCTTACATGCATGGTGGAAATCCTTCTGGGTCAGTTGTCATGGTTAGTGGGTTGCATCAGCTAAAGATGAACTGTTCAAGGGTCTTCAACCTGTTCTGCTTGTATGGAAATATTGAGAAGGTAAGGCATAATTTATTAGAAACTTGGAAACTACTATATTCGTTTTAATTGTTTTGGAAAAAGCCTGTCTGAGATGGTCTAAAAGTATTTCCTAATAATTTATAAAACCCTTGGTTGGGCTGTTTGTTGCAATGTCATTTTTTTCCCTTATCAATCTTAGGTGAAATTTATGAAGACTATTCCAGGCACAGCACTGGTTGAAATGGGTGATGAGTATGCTGTGGAAAGAGCTGTCACACATCTCAACAATGTCAAATTATTTGGAAAGAGACTTAATGTCTGGTAAATATGTTTTATCAGCTTAATAGTCTACCAGTGGGCAGATGGAATGAGGTTGCAAACAGACAATATCCCATTGTTCTGTTATCATTGTTGTGGTTATGATTTCCAATTTGCAACTATTATTTATTACTATTTGTAATTTTATTTATTATTATTTTATTAATAAAGCATATGGGCATTACATGGATTGGCTGTTAATAAACTGTATTCCCTAATGTGTCTTATCCATCCTTTCTACATTTGTTTTAAGGCAGGTGTCAAATCCAACCCATTTTGTTCTCCTATTTCAAATTGTTGTAAAGAAATGTCAGCTCTGTTCTGGTTAGGTCAATAATCTGTGTGCAAAGTATGCAAGTCTTAATTTTTTAAGAAATTTTAACTATATATATATATCTCTCTCCTTAAATCCCAGTGTGTCCAAGCAGCATTCAGTAGTTCCAAGCCAGATATTTGAACTGGAGGATGGCACAAGTAGTTACAAGGATTTTGCAATGAGTAAGAATAATCGCTTCACCAGTGCTGGCCAAGCATCTAAGAACATCATCCAACCACCCTCTTGTGTGCTGCATTATTATAATGTTCCCCTGTGTGTAACTGAAGAAACATTTGTAAAGGTAGGCAGTTGAAATGACTGTGACATATAGTGCTTTGGGGCTGTATTCTAGCTTTACACTGTGCTACTTTTAAAAAGAAATAACTGGGATAGTTACAGCAGAGCGACTGGAAGAGAACTGGGTTTTAAAATAGGTTTGTAGCATCTCTGTATAGAAGCTGCTGTATTTTCCCAATTCTGGCATTAGTGTGAGGTTTTTTTGGTTTTTTTGTTTTTGTTTTTTTTTTTAACGTGAGAAACAAGATCTTGGAAATAAAGTTGAGGAGCTTAATGTGTTTTTTGTGGAGGAAGGGGAAAAGACTCACACAAAGCCAAATACAGGGAAAGTCAGGACTACAATTCACAAAAGATTTACTGACTCCCTGAGATAGTTATTCTAATGACTGCTAGGATGTGTCGGAATGGAGAGAAGCATGGACCTGGAACAGTTTGCACAGCTGAGTCCTAAATGAACTCTGGATGCTTAAAGCATGCAATACACTGCCTCTCAAATGGAGGCAGTGGTAAAACTGATGACAGTTCAGTGAGTTCGTTTTTTGGTTTGTTTTTTTTTTTTTTTTTCAGTTCAATAAAAATACTTTTTTTCAAGCTCTGTCTGAAACTTAACTCTGGTTGATGAGCGGTTTGCTTGTATGGACAACTTCTGAGCCACTGTATTGAAGCGGGAATGTCAGAAAGAACTTGTTTATTTATCATGGGACAGCACAGATATAGGAGCCTTGTTTTGCATACTATATAATGGTATTCTAAAGAGTTACCAATCTAAGCATAGTTTTAAAATAATAATTTGCCATAAATTCTTGGAAGCTTTCTTAAAGAGTCAGTATTTTCCTTTTTGTGTGTCTCTTCCAGGAACTTGGAATTTTTGCTAATGTGTTTATGTGCATTTTTACTGGAGTTTTACCTCTTATTTTATTTTTGTGACAGTTATGTGAGGATCATGAAGTTCTCAGCTTTATTAAATACAAAGTGTTTGATCCAAAACGTAAGTAAACTTTGACCTGTTTGGGGAGTTATTTGAATTCCAGTTCTGATAAGAGCGTATGCTGTCAGGAGATGTTACTGATCCCCTCCTTCCCTTTTTTATTTCTCATTTTGACAGCTTCTGCCAAAACGCTGTCTGGCCTATTGGAATGGGAATGTAAGACAGATGCAGTGGAAGCTCTCACTGTACTTAATCACTACCAGATAAGAGTCCCAAGTAAGTCCGTTTTACTGATCTTACTGCTCTAAATTTTTTTCTTGTTTTCTTTCATGTTGATACTGCCTTTGTAAAACGTGAGGCTTCTGCAGCTGAAAACTGTGTTGTTCTTATTATATGTATATATGCTGTATTTTATATGTGTATATACACACACGTATACTGTGCTGTATATATTACAGTATACAAATACTATATATATTACAGTATTTAATCTCCAGTTTAGGTTTCATTAGTTTCTGTCTAAATGGCACTCTTTCTTCTTAGTTTTTGAGTCAACCTGTAGAACTCAAGATATGTTCCGCAACTTTGAAGTTACGGAAAGATTGGTGGGGGGGGAAATTGGTTTGGGATAGAAAGAATGCAGGCAGGAAAAGCATTAATATCCACTGTCATCAGAATCAAACCTAATGGATAATGTGTTACTGAAGCTTTTTATATCTTTCACAATAAATGCAGAGAAATCTGCAATATCTTTGGGCAGAAGATTCTTTAAGTTACACAGCTTACTGCTCTGAATTAACTGCTCCTGTAGTGGGTTCTCTTTCAAATCAGAAATTGTGAGACCAAGCTCCAAACTAGTAAGAATGGAAGGGAAGTTTGCCTCCTAAACAGTTACACAATAGATGACATCTGGGCTGAACAATTAAGATAATTTACTAGATTAAATGGAATTTTTCCAGGTGTTCACAGACATAACTTTGAGTCCAGCCCAGTGTCTAATATTATTTTAAACTACCTTCTCCAAACTAATATGAATTTGTCTCCCTGTCAAGTGTTAACAGTTTAAATCTTTCCTATCCTCCACCCCCAACCCCTCTTGTCCACCTCCTCAATAATGGACTGAGATTACTTCAGGGGCAGAATATTTTTTAAGATATTATTGATAACATACTGTTCACAACTTCAGATTTATCTCAGTTTGGAGAGGTGAGAACAGCAGAAGTTACTCTTACAACACGAAAAAGGCAAACCCTAATGTACAATCAAATTTAGCTATCACAAGAAAAGGCAATATTTTAAAACAAGGACTGCTGGTTAAGAATTGCTGTAATAAGATTGTCTGATGTTGGCTGAACCAGGAGGACATATCTCCTGTTACCTGAGAGGCAAATGTGTGCTGCCATCCATGGGTCTTGGCAGCCTTTCCAAATAGAGGGGGGATTGTTTTATGCTTTGCTTTCTGGAGAGGCCTGAAGGGTGTGCTGGACATTCTGCTGTTCTTTTCTCAAACACGTGTAAATACTGTCCAGTGCCACTCTGCCTCTGATAGAAATGCCACATTCTAAGTCTTGACTTCCTTAAACATCTATGCCTTTTGTCTTTGAAATTGCCTGTTAAATACTACTCATAGAAATAGCTCAGCTAGGAAGAGCAGCAGTGATAATGGTAAAGTCTTTCTTGTGTATAGTACATTTGGAATTCTATCTACATTCCCTTGTGACCAGATCCATCACTTTGTTTTTATGTCTAAAAAATGCTGGTAGACTATCAATAACACCTATTTGCAGGTCATCTGGTATCTGCAGGCCACTGGTGGTGGTAGGCAGGGAGGTGGGAGCCTTAAATCTACAGAATTGGTAAACTCGTCAGATTATGCAAGGTGATCTTGATCAGCAGGAGAGCTATGCTCAGTAAAATGCCCTGAGTGTGTTATATGTTGTCTCCTGACAGATGGCTCCAACCCTTATACCTTGAAGCTTTGCTTCTCTACTTCATCCCATTTATAGAGAAGAGGACAGCATGTTAAGAGCTACCTTCACCTTGATTTGCAAGTTTAAAACTACACTTCGTTCACAAAGCTCTAAAGTGGTTGTTCTAATGTTGCCTTGTTTCAACATAATTCTAATATCTTTTATCTTGTTTTATAATAAATGGATGTTCCTTCATAAATACAAAACAGATTTTTTTTTTTGCCTCGGAGAAGTACATGTTGTAAGCTTACTACAAAGTTTGTATTTTGTTAGTGTAGTATCTTCAAATGTCTAAAGAAGCACCAGTAGTATAAACAAGATTGTTTTCTTCCAAAAATGAAATATATTTGCATTTTCGATAATGTTAAAGATTAGTATTTTTCCATTTGTAGTCTTAATTGGCAGATAGAACTATTACATCAGAACTTTAAATGTAGAACTTGTTTTTCAGTATGTTTAGTAGCGAAGTATGTTGCAATACTAAAAAGCTTGTATTTATAAAATGCTTTAATCAGGTTAATGTTGCACATACCGAATTTTTAGTAGTATAGACTTGATCTATAGTTCAAACAAAGCTAACGTAGAAAATTAAGTATGTACATGTGTATGGTGTGAATTCATACTTATTTAAAGTGGTTTGGTTTTTTTTAAAAAAACTGTTTTCCATTTGCATTAGCATGATGCCATCTATAGCTAGTCCCACCATAGGGGCCTTTTAAAAATTAAAATTGCAAGCCTGTATCAATGTGTTCATCCTCATTTTCTGTAATTTAATCTTAAATCTTTGGTGTTTAACATATCCTCTTGACTTTTTTTTTTTTTAAATAATGGTTATGACATACTAAATGGTAAAAGTTGGATATGTGAGAAGATTGATTGCAATAGAAACCAAGACAGTAAAAATAGTTGAAACAAAAAGTAAGCCCACCATACTCTCTCATACCTGGACAGTTAATTCAATGTTTTCTTTTGTCTCATTTATCTTATACATCTGTTTATAACCATGAAAGAATTCATAGGGTGAATAGACTTGGCTAGCCTCTCGCTTGAGCTGAGGTAATTTAGGTGGGATTCAGATAATGTAACTAATTACATGATGTGGAATTAATGAGGTGAGAAATCTTTCACTTTGGGGAAGATGATTTGTTTTGTCCCAGTAGTTTGAAAACTCTGTTCTCTCTTCTGGAACTGGAGTTGCGTCTTACCTGGGCTAAACCCCCAGAAATGGGAATCCAAGCAGGGAAGTCTGGGAGCTGTTGTCCTAGGCTCTGTGTTTGTTCCCCTTTCTGAATTTGCAGCAAAGTGTTTAGGGCTTCTTTTAGTTCTGTTCTTAGTGGTCAGAGAGAAGTTATTTTATAAGATATCTTATGTTTTATCATACGAGTTCTTTGTTCTGTCTTTATGGATTTTATCCATGTCCATCCTTTATCCAAGATTATTTGTGCAATATGCTTGTCCTTGAGAGATTATGCTGCAGTATGTTTACAGACTGTGGGCATTGCACATGTCTTTAAATACAGACTGGGTTTTCCCCATTCTTAATTTCAAGGCAAATCTACCTTATCATACAAGGGAAAGTGTCAGCTATCCTTCAGGTTTTCTCATCAACAATGATTCATTTTTGCCCTGTCTACCTCCATTTCGTTCGTGCTTCAGGTAATGAGTATTTCAGGTATTCAAATCAGGCTTCTAACTGGGAACTGAAGGACAGCTGCTCTTTTGGCAGCTCTTTTTGCATAGGGTTTGAAATAATACTAGCCTCCTCTCTGGTAGGTGGCAAACTGACTTGCATTTTAGGGGCACTGCTAATATTCTTTCAGCCCCAGTGCTTTTCTGCCAGAAATTGCTTCCAGAGAGCTCCAGTGTAGGCGGCTATGTGCCATATCTTGCTACTTGCCAACAGAAATGCTGGGTACTAGTGAAATGTTCTGTGCTGCCTAGTGTTTAACTGTAAAAGGTCTCTCCCAGTCATTCATTCTCTTCCATCAACTTGAATGTTCTGTGGAAACCTGTTTCTTCTGTCATAACGTGCATTGCTGTTTGTATTAATGTAGCTTCAAAAGTCAAGTTGTTTGTAGTTGAGCGTTAAAAATAGTATGTTATCTGTTGGTCCAGTTTGGGATGTAGGATGAGTGACCCTTAAAGCATTCAGGTTTTTAAAAAAAAAAAAAAAAAAAGAAAAAGCACTTTAATATTTCAGTGTCCTCAGTGTATCACAGCATTCAGTGCCTAAGATGTTCAGGTGAAAGGTGTCTTTTCTGTGGCTGCCCAGATGAAACAGAGGACAGACTAGTTTCCAGGTGTATCTGAGATGACTTGATACCAGCTGGAAGTCCCAAATGCAAAATGAGTAGCCTGTGCCATGTGGGGAAGAAAAGAGAGGAGACTGAAAAATCGATCAAGCTTCTCTGTCCTTAAAATAATCACCTTATTTATGTAGAGTTTAGAACAGGAAAGATTCCTTGTTTGTGTTCTGCTGTAAAAAGAAAATAATGTCTTCTCTTGGGCCTACAAGAATGGATGCTTGTCCTCAGGGAGGAATGAGGTTAGTCTCCTCCTTCCACAAGCAAGGTCTGTGTTCACCTATAATCTTGCTCTTTAGAATAGAGCCAAAACAGTGGGGCAGGTGAAGAGCTATTTGGTCCAAGGGGAGTGAAGTTTGTCTATCATTTGGCAGTGGTATTACTATACTTGTTAGATTAAAGGTGTCTCGTTGCAGCTTTTTCCTGTTGCTTTTGCATAAGCCGTACAAGCAAAATAGTGAACATTGCTATGCACATCCCCTGCTTGTAAGCAGCTGGCATTCACACTGTAATATCTTCATATCTGTTCCACTGTTTTTTGGGGGTTTTGGGTTTGGTTTGCATTCTTTTTTTTAAGTCTAGTTTTTCTAATTGATCACCTTTCATTGGAGGTAGACGATACAGAGGGGGAGATCTGTTTGTCTTCTCTCATGATAATCTAATCCTTGTTTATATATGTTTTTCCTTATATGCAAGAAGTGGGAATAGTTGCTTTTTGACTTTCTATACCATCGCAGCAAGATAGAGTGTATCGCTAGGGTGATGTAAGAAAAGATTTAAAAGAAACCGTTCAGGAAGTGTTTGGGTGTCGTGCTTTATGAAGGGAATGATACAACTTAATGTGGGTGTCACTAAGTCTGTCTTTTAGTAAGGGATTATGTTTGGGGTAAGCTGGCTTGTAACTGGCTGAAACCCTCTTTGTTGTAATTAAATGCAACTTGCTCCTTTTCCTGCTGTGTGTTTTCTTGTGAACAGTGCTTGAACTTGCTTGAATATTATGATGCCTTAGCAGGAGACATTCACTCTCTTCTGTTAAATAATATGTCAAAGTCTGGGAACACGAACATGCTTCCTCAATTATTTTTTTTCTACTTCTGGAATATGTTTAAACATCTTCGGGACTTTTTTGTGCCCTCTTTTGAAAATACCTTGTATTCTCACATATGTAGTTACTAGAGGGTTTTTTAGCCATTCCAGGTTTTCATGTCTACCCAGTCGATTGCTTTATTCCCTTCTGGCAATTACAGAGGTGGTAATAATCTCAAATAATCTTGTTTGCATTGGCGTGGCTTTCGCCAGAAATAGTGTGCAAGAAGGCATGGGAAAATAAAACACTAGTTATGGGCTCAGCTTCCTGTGAAGAGTTCTTAAAGCACAAAATAACATTGTTCTGATTTTGACCTTAAACTAGATGCAGCTGTGCTGTGGTTGAGTAGCATTCCACCTTCTCATATCTGGTCTGTAAAAGGTAACTTAAGAGTCTTGCTGTAAAACTTGCCTTGCAGTGGTTGCATATATCAGTTTGCATGTTTGATGCTATGACCAGGCAGTGCTCTGGCATGTTGTCATAGAAGAGCTGATAGTGCCCTCTGAATATGTGGCAAAAATGTGTCAGCTTTAAAGAAACAAACCTTGTTGATTTGGCTCCTCTGGTAGCAACAGTCCCAAAGAAAGGGAAAAGTGTAAAGGGAAAAGCAGTCTGGCACTCCACAGAGTGTTTCCCATGTGTTGGTTAGCTGCTGATACTGTGGTGCTGTCCTACATCATAGGTTGTGTTGCTCTAAGACCGGTGAGAAAGGCCTCACCGAATAATAGCATGAGAGAAGTATGTTGTGTGACCTGATTTGTGGTGAAATTCAAGAGTGAATGGAGAATCCTATCTGAGAAAGGGACAAGTGGTGCTGCAAGACCTCCAGAAGGAAGGCACTAAGGAACAAGGGTGAGCACAGTTCACTAGACATGCATTTCTCTCCCGGACTGTGGGGCTGACAAGGGTGAGAGGTGGCCATTAAACTGCAGCTGGATGAAGTGGTCTGGTATGTGAGATCTCACCTAAGGTCATCCTACCTTAGAGGTGAGGTGTTTTTCACTTCCTTCATTTCTTCTTGCTTGTGCTATTTTTGTTCTTAATTGTTAAGACCACGTTTTAATTTAAATCTAGGCTCTTCCCAGCCTACCTTTGTTTCTATAAGGAATGGTCTGGGAGTGGGCTGGAGTGTGAAAAATAGTATTCACTGGGGAATTCTGAGTTGAGAAATACTTGGTGTCATTCTTCACCTGTAAAACAAGGGATTTTCGTTTTTTTTTCCTCACCTGTTAAATCTTATGCATGCTAAGTGAGTAGTAAGACAGTATCTTCTCAGTTGCACTATTCAAATTTACACTTTTGGAGGGGGGTGATCAGATGTGCTCACATGATAATGTGATGTTTCTAGCATGCCATTTGGATTCCTTACAAAAGCTGGCAGGGGCATAGTCTGAGATGAAAATAAGCTGAAACAAATAGCTATTCAGGGTTTGGGATGATGAGGTCCCCAATTTCTACTGCTAAAGGATCTGATTTGATAAAGGGTGAAGAGCTTCCATTTCTAGACAGTTATCATCAAGTCAAAAGAACAAAATATTTGTGTTCCATTAAGTCTCCTAATGCATAATACTCTTTCCCTGTTAAAAATAGAAGATTTCTTTCTCTAAGGATCGTAATTCCCACAGGATGTGGAGGAACCTAATGCAGCCAGATTACTTGTGCTGTGCTTTGGCCATGTCCCTCTAAAGGAAATAACCTCAGTCCCTTTTCTTGTGTTCAGAAAGCTTTGTGTCTATCCTGTGCCAAGCCTTCCTATTCTGGCTTTTCACAGGCAGCTCCCTGGGCTAGAGCCACGCATTAATTCAGATAGGTTCTCTGCTCTTCCTCTTGGCTGTTGCAGCTGCTGATGCGAGGTCTTAATTTCTGGCATGATTTATTTAACTTTTTCCTTTTCTGGTGTTCATGGAGCAGCTGTAGACTGAGTGGGCCTTCATGCAAGGGAATGAGTACTCCTGCAGGAATGTGCCAGGGAGCCAGCAGCTATTAAAAAGGCAAGATAATTAACCCTCTTTTCCAAAGCATCTGGGATCCAGGAATACAAATTAGTCCTGGCAGGGGCAGTATAGCGGTATTCAGAACAGAACACTGAAACGGGCTTGTAGCATGGGGGATGGCTGAGGTTGGCAGTTGCTGCAGAATACAGGATGTAATTATTCAATTTCATATAAGCCACTACCTGTTTGTTTATTTTCTCTTGCTACCTTCTTTCCATTTGTGGTCTCATCCTTCTTCAAGCTAGTAAGAAAATTAAATTGCAGATGTTTGTGCTCCACTTAAATTTAAGTGGGTAGTAGTCAGATAAGCCCCCAGAAGTTATTAGTTGGAGTGCTTTCTTACTAAAACTCTCCTCTCCTGAATTTGCTGTCACTTAGGCTGTTAATACAGCAGACTTTGGATATTTGAGGAAGCACAATTTGTACTAGTTGATGCTTTCTCTCTATCATTTAAGTGTAAACTTCCGACCATTTTAAACTTACTGGCATGGATGCAGGGATTTGCATGTAATGTAGATTATGCTTCTATTTTCTCTTCTGTTAACCACAGCACTGGAACTGCTAAATCAGATTAAATCAGTGGGCGTTAGATAAGCATCCTGTCGAAAGGCTTCAGAAGAGTGTCTAAGAAATAGCCTGGTCAGATAGTGACCTCAGTAATCTTTTTTGAAGTTACTGCATGGCTTCTGTCTGAAACATGGTAACCTAAAATGTCACTACTTCAGGGTGGGAATCCTACTCAACTGAGCTTTTAATTCTCACTTACCTATCTTCTTAGGGGCACTTTAAATCCAAAACAAACTTCTAAGGATAGAGCTCAAACTGGAATATTTTAGTTATACTTAAATATGTTCCTCTTGCCCAGTAATTCTGTGGAGGTTTTTCATCTTTTTGTTGCTATATAAACAAAGGCTTGTCTGTGCCTTTTTAAGGATCCTTTTTGTGCCTCTAACTTCCATTTTTGTGTCCTATTAATGAGAACTAACCACAGGATTTTAGATTAGGACTGTGCTATTGACTTATTTCAAAGCATTTCAGAGTAGCATGTTCTCTAGTCTTGCATTTTTTTTCAGCTATAGCTTTCATCTAACAATAAAAAAACCCTATCCTAGTAGTCTAAAGGACAAGTTTCTCTCCATGAAGAGAAGTAAGGTGATAATACTTCCCCATGTCTTTCAGGATACGGACCCCAAGTTCAGAGCTAAGTGTGACCCTGTTCTTCTTGCCTTCTCCAACACAGGCTATAACACACCATTTATGTTTGAGTGTTGCTTCAGCTTGCCCCTCCCTGCCATTACCTCCAGCGTCTGCATCTTTGATGACCCTGTCATTGCAAAAAAATAAATGGAGCTCTACCTCTTTATCTCCCAAAGCTTCCAAATAAAGCTTGTTCATCTGTCTGTTTTCTGCACATTTGGAAACTTCCTAAGAAATAGAGCAGGGATATTCAGGGATGCAGGGACGACAGAAGCTAATCTTCTTTCAGACTGGCAGGAAGGAATGAGTGGTAGCTCCTGTCCTGAGGCTGCCAGCACAATCTTCATTTTTTATTGCTGAAAACAGACTCAGCTTTCCAGGAACTCTGCTTTGTAGACGTTTCCGGAGAACGCCTGGCTAAGGATAAAACTCCATTCATACTGAGGACAGAGCAGTTCAGAAACCCTGATGGCATGAGTTCATCTACAGTATGTGTGTGGAGTCAGGCTTCATGTTCCAAGGGGACAGTTGCTTTTTTCTTGTAGCATGCTGCCATCCCAACAGCCTTGGCAGGAGACCTACCTCCGATAAGCTGCTCATAGCTGACCAATGTTTGAGAGGGGCTAGTATTTAAACTGCTTTAGAAGCAGTCACTTCCCATGTGAAGCTGCTCTTAAGCCATTTTGCAAGCACTTATGCTGCTTCTATCTTGTAGTCATCTTGAGGTGCTGATACTCTCCATTTCCCCAGTCATTGTGTGACTGCCTGTACCCTGTATTGGCCTGGTTCCTGTTAAAGACCATGAAGATCAGCGTTCCCAACAGTGTCATCCTCTTCTGTGCCTGCTTTGAGCTGTGTATGAGGTTTGAGCTTAGGTCTGCCAGCTGGGAGGTTAGCTCCTGAAGTGAGGAGGGTGGGAGTCTGCCCTGATGCAGCAAAGCCCTAAAAACAAATTGCCCAGAGCTCCTAGTTTCGCTAGTAGCTCGGAAACTTGTCCACACTTGTCCTTGCAGCTCGGTGAGGAGTCTGTTTGCCTTTTGCAAAACACACTACCAGTAACCCTGAATTGGCTTTGTAGCCAGGGCTATGCAACACAGACCGAGCTGATAATGACTGCATTTGCTTTGTGTCCTTTCCAAATACAGACCAAGTTTCACTGCTGAGATCTGAGGAAATGGTAGGTGGAGAGGCTGACGCTCTGTTCACCTGGGAGATACTGTTCTTATCTTCTATTAACAGGGAGCTGACCAAAGGAGCAAGAGAAACACGAGTACGCCTTTTGGCTCCTGATCATGCCAGCAGTACAGAACAACCACAAATGTCTGTGCTGCTGGTGTGTAAAGCAGAGAAGCTTTCAGACCAAGGCTGGTTGAGTTTTTATAGACAGGTGTCTGGTAGATTGATTGCTGTAAAGTGGAATTCTTTTATGCTCTTTAGGTAGGTTTGGGCTTGGTACAAGGTAGCCCTGTGTACCTGGCTTGCATATGATGAATGCATGAGGCCCAAGATCTTTGACTTCCCTGTTGTTCTCTTGCCAGTTCTTCCTTACCAGTGAAGTGGTGAAATGGAGCAGCTTGCCCCTGCAGCATGCCTATGCAGCTTGCTTGACCATGTGGATTTCATTGGTCCTCACAGGCACAGCTCACATGCCTGCCCTTGTCCTCACACAAGTCCACCCTTCACAGGGGAATGTCATTGGACTGGTTGTTGCATTGTGTGGAGCTGAGGCTGTGCAAATAATCTGCCTGTGCCTGGATTTTGCCTGCTGGGCTGTGTGGGGCCAGCAGATACTGGTTTCTGCCAGGAATCTAGTGAGAGTGAGGAGGTGAGGACAGTGAAAGAGAGCAGCTATTGCTGCAAAGGCATTTTTCAACTACTATACAGACCTTTCACAGAGACTTCTGTCTCTCATCCCTCTCCTGGTTCCCTTCAGGGCCTGTGGTTCTGCCTATAAATGATACAATATTTAATAAAGAGGATGCAAAAATGGCTTTAGATGGTGTCCTGAATTGCCTTTGTGCCAGGCACAGCCCAGCTGATGCAATCCTGGGTTGCCCTGTTTATCTGAAATACAAAAGGCTGCAGTGGAGCAACGGGCAGGGTCCTGAGCGGGTCCTGTTCAGGACCAAGCACCTTCAGGTCTGCTGTTATTTGGCTTCTGCAGCATTTTAGCTGATTTGCCTCTCTGGAGCAGACACCTGATCATCTGAAATGCTTCCTGGCACACACTCCTCGATTTACTTGTTCTGTCAGTTGAAGCAGGAAACTTACTACCTCAAAGTAGGAGGCATAGCTTTTACTTATTTTTTTTAATAATTATTTCTTCTGTGTCTGCAGCTCTCGTCTTCCCTCTCTCCCTGTGGTGGGCTGAGTTAGCAGGGAGGAACCTCTCTGGTGGGCCTGTCCTGACTAGCAGCAAAGGTAGACCACTGCTTCCCAGCGCTAAGGGTCACTTGCTGCAAGGTGAATGGCTGACACTGTCTTCTTGTTAGTGTGTTCATGCGGCACTGGAGGGCAGCTGGAGCAAGGAAAGCATTGCATTCAGAAGTGCTTGGTGTGGGATTGAGCTGCGGCAATGACTGGTCTTAGGGTGGAATTCGCTGAAATGACAATCTGGCCTGGAGATCGTCAGGCAAATTGTGGACAATGACTCCAGCCTGCAAGGAGCAGTCCTTGGTAAGCATCCACCTGGGTGCATACCTGGATGCTGTCTGAATTACTTCCTGTCTCCAACATCCTCTGAGGCCCAGCAAATGAATTTGATGTGTTTTTCTTTCCTGGCTGCCTGCAGTGGGATCCTCCACTGCACTGCACCTGACCAAGGCTGGCCTAGCTGCAGTTTACACCAGCGTAAAACAGGACCTTTTCTGCACAGAGGATAGCATGAGGTTAATCTAAATTATGTAAAAGCGCTGCTATAAAGTGGATTGGTGAAACTGTGTTAAGCCCCTTTGTGGGCACAATTCCAGACTGAAGGAAGTGAAGTCAAATACAGGCCACATGAGCTCTGCAAAGGCATGTGTGAGTGGGGTGTGATGCCCACTGGCAAATCCCCTTGAAACACCAAATTGAGTTTAACTTTCTTGAGTGTCCCTGAATATCCTACTGCTGTTGTAACAAGCTAAATTTTCTCCTAGAAAAAGCTGCAGAGTAAATATGAGCAAGTCCCATCTTAGTGCCCTTGGAAACGCATCAGAAGGACAATTCTAGTCTAGTAATAAAGTTGCTGTCTGTGCGTTGCTCAAACTGCTCTTTTAGTGGCCAGGTGGATGTTTCTGTGCTATCTACTCCCCATCTCTTTCCAGCTGTGCACATGCTGCATCTCCTTAGCCTCTGTTGCTCAATAAATTGCAAATAAAATGCCTCTTTTGGTCCCTGCTGCCTTTGTGCCGATCTAACCCTGGCTCATGCTGCAGTGCTGTGGTTTGCTGGGACTTGTACAGCCTTTCTCGCTTGCCCTTGGGGCTTTTCACTGCACCAATTGCATCCTAGATTGTCCCCCTGGGATGCCTCTTGGCTTGTGCTCAAGCCCCTCTTGGGCTGCGGACGGAAGATGCACAAAACAACCTGTGGGTTCCCAGTGGGAGCAAATGGCCCTGGCTTACAGCAGCTGGGAGTCAGCAGGCTTCCTCATGCCTTGTAGGAAATCAGGGACAACTCGATCAGCTGTACTTTTGGAGCATGTGACCAGGAGAATTAGGACATGGAAGCCACTACTGTTGTTTCTCTGTTAATGTCTCTGGGTGGACAAAACAGGCTTTGGGTCCCTCTAGTGCTTCAAGGGGGCAGGGGCTGCGGCGGGGGGCAGTGGGGTCCTGCTCTTTCTTCCCCCAGGTCTAGGCTGGGGGCTCCCTGGGGCAGTGCTGGCAGGGAGAGCTGAGCAGGGCCTGCCCTGCTGGCAGGTGACAGCAGGTGGCAGCAGGAAATTCAGGTCCCTTTGCTCCGAGTTCAGCGCCAGGGACAATGTGTGTGTTCACTTCTCCCTGGTACTTCACCTGGCAGCAGGAGTCTGCAGCCCAAGGCTGGCTGCTGAATTGGGGACAGTGAAATCGTACACAAACTCTGGCTTAAGCAGGTTTTACACTGCTTTTGGTTTGTGCTTGTAGGCTGAGATCATGGGATGCTATCCAACAGCATCCACGCTGTATCACCAGCAGGAATGTACAAAGCTAGATGTGCAAAAGGACTCCCAGGTGCTTGAGTCTGGACTCTTATTCACCAGGATGGCTGCTCCAGCTCGTGGGGACAATTTGCCAAGACATCTGTGAGTGAAGAGAGACTGTAGAGTGTGCCAAGGGTAGCGAGCACGTATGTTGCTGAACACAGCTATGCTTTAGAGAGGGCAGTGTGTAAGGTTGTTTCTGCAGAAATCCATCCCTGCCTTGGGAATCGTTTCTGGGTTATGCAGAAACGTCCCAAGTTGGAAAACTTGATGTCTGAATTTCTCCTGCAGTCTTCCCAGCTCCGGGGTGTGAGCTAAGACATCTCTGCAACCCCTCTCCTAGGAGCAGCATTGCAAAAGAGCTCCACTGGGTAACCCAGAAACCTGGATTTGATTCTACTTGGGTAAGCAATCTAATCTAACAGGCAAGGGAGGATATTTCATCCCTCTTCCTTGAGGGAGCTGCTGTGCTTCCAAACACGGACAAATGCCCTTGATACTTCAATAATAATGGATAAATGGCAGCCTGGCTTAGGAAGAACAGATCTCACAAGACAAATGTGATTGCTTCCACTGGTGCCAGAATGGGAAAGGATACAACAACCAAAGTTGTGAGCGGTGCCTACAATGGCCTGGGACCTCTGAGGAGTATTTGTTAAATAAATGCAAAGAGGTGCCGTGAGAGGCATGAGAAAACTGGCTGTCACAGTGGCACAGGTGGAGCCCAGAAGAGATCAGGGTCCCCTATGGGGCAAGACATCTGCCTCACAGGGCTCACAAAACAGACGCAGAGAGCCTGCAGGTTTACCTGGAGGGGGTGGGACTGGGTCCCATTCCTGTTTTTCCTCCAGGCTCTGCCTGTCCCACTTATTACATTGGGGGCACCTGGAAAATGATGGCAGAGGTGGAGTTGTGTCTGCCTCCGTGGCTCCTGCACTGGCTGGCAAATTGTCCCACTCCCAAGCCATGCCCTGTGGGTTCTGTCTGGAGCTCACCCCCGCACAGGGAGCAGCAAGCCCTGCCTGCCTGATGAGCTCTCTAGTAGCTTTTTTCAAGGAGGAAGGAGGCCTTTGTTGTAATGATGGGCTGCAGAAGGAAGACATGGGTGAGGGAGAAGCATTAACACTGGTGGAGACTGCCTTGAGCCGGAGCAGGAGCCTGGCAAAGGCTTGGTCCTGCCAGCCATGTGCTGTCAAGCTCTGGCTGTTGTCTGGATTTCCTAGTGTTATCTTCACTCCTGGCAAAGAACGGGGCCAGTTTCAAACTTGGAGCCAGATCGCTTATAGCCAAAAGAAAACAGTTATTTTGATACAAATAAACTATGTTGGTTATTTTGGGGAAATTTCCACCTTCTTTTTGTTTTCCATCCTCATTACATGTTACAAAAATTGGCTTTAAACAGGGTTTCACAACAGGAATGGTGCATCGGTTGTACAGCAGCTGCATAGCGCAGTGAATAATTGAGCCCATTGGAAAGCTGTTCCTTTGCCCTCCCTCCTTGGCTTTAGCCAGGGCTTGCTTCTGCTCTGGTTTCCTTCTGGATTTGCTCTTTTTTGGTTTTCCTTTTGTCTGTGCTCCCTTCTTTCAGGCCAGGGCACATGTTTTCCAAGGGTCAGCCCAGAGGAAGAGGTCATGGTCTCTTCAGTGTTTAACCTTGGCCATGGATTTTGTAACTCTCAGGGGAAAAGAAGAACCAACCTCGGTTTGGCATTTCTAGCAACGCTCTGCCTCTGGGCTGTGAGAGCCCCTCGCTCTGTGTCTCTTGCACAAACTGCCCGAGTGCTCCAGGGCTGCTCGCTGCACTGCCCCTGCTGCCTCGCTGGGGACAGGAGTAAAGCTGGCAGCTGCCCCGGGCTTTCCCATCCCCACTCGCCAGGCAGCAAACATCGTGACATTTGTCCTGCTGGCCTGGGCAAGACACGGGGCTCAGGGTCTCAACCTTTTCTGTGCCAGGACACCTCCAATACTTGTGACTCAGTGGACACCCCCTGCCATGCAATGTGGCAGGTTGTCTTTAAGGGTTAAAGCACTGCTGGATCAGTGTGATCAGATGGGAAAAGCAACTGTTAGCTCCTGCCCTTTGAGCAGGGTAGAAACTCCTGCTCACAGACAGCTGGAGGAGCAGCCTGGTAAACACAGCCGCGTGAATATGTGATAAGGGAGCACTTGCACCCGGACATGCTCCTTGGGCAAGCCCTTTGCCCAGAGCTGTTAAATACCCTGCCATCTAGTGAGTGTGCTGCGATCCCTAACCCGCAGCCTCCTGTGCTTGCAGCGTGACCCCAACCTGCCTCCCTCGAGGGTTTTGCTGCCAGCTCTGGTTTGCTGCAGAGGCAAAGTGCAAAGGCATCTCTTGCATCACACAGGAGGGGGTGATGGCCAGGCTGGGGCTGTCCCTGCTAGCAGGAGCACTGCGGGCCCCAGGAGCGTGATCTGGTGCTGTGGCACTGGCTCCCTCCCTCCCAGCAAAACCAGGCATAAGGCACAGCAGCTTCAGCCACAGTGAGTGTGTCCCTGTAGCGTTACTGCATTCAAACTGCGTCCTTGCTTAGCTTGGCTCTTTCAGAATCTGATCCAAGCCAGAGACCTTGCTGCCCAGCTGGAGCAGAGCTCTCACACCCCAGGAAGGCTGAGCAGCTCCCAGCCCACCCACCAGCAGCAGCACACGGGGATACAGCCCAAGCCTGCTTTGCACTGCAAAGCACCAGGCATGCACACGAGGCTTTTAAGATCCCAGGACCAGCTCCAAAGCAATTCCCCATTGCCTGTAAATGAAGCAGACTAGCTTTGCAAAATCAAAATATTCCCAGCAAGCCAAAGCTGCTTCCTCCAGCTGAGATTCGACTCACCTGAGGGGAGGGCAGTTTGCCTTTGAAAGAGCCAAAATGTCTTCTTTGTTAAAGGCCCAGCTCACCTCAGTGAAAGCACTGACAACTTGTGCCACCTATTTATAAGGCAGCTTTGGAGTTAATTGTTTATGTAACCTATTAAAAATACATTCATTCATCCTTTTATTCTTTTCTTCCCTACCAAAGAAATCAGTAAGACGTTGTTTCAGGTGAGCTCTGATAGCTGGTTGCTGCCGCAGGGTGCAGAGGGGTCAGGCATGGTGGCAGCTCTGGGACTCAGCATCCCTTCATGCTGCTCACTGGCATGGCAGGAACATCCCTGTGCCTCGCTGCATATCATCTCCCAGTGCTGGCACATGCAGACCTCGGGCTCAGTAATGCAGCACCCTGCTCCTCAGAGAGTATAATTCCTCTTTAGGCCCCTGGTTAATGGTTAGACTTAATTACATTGAAGCAGCTGGCTCCCCAGCCCAGCTGTGGAAAGAATCACGGATTTTAAATACCGTGTTTTCTCATCTTGCCCTTTGAACCTATTTTTGCTGTGGCTGTTGGTAAACTGCATGCTCCTGAGCTCAGGCTGCTGCAAAATCTTCGATGGACTGCTGCATCCCTGAGCAGGTACATCTTTGTAAGTTGTACAAGAGCAGTGTTTGATTTAAGTTGGCATGTATGGCTGAAGGCAGGAGGCTGATTTCAGCTCAGTTTAGTGTAGAATTGCCACCCACTTCATCATGGACTCATAAAAGTGCTAGTGGGAAGGGGCCTGTGGAGGCCTGTGATCCAGACAAGCCTTGGAGCAGGACTGTTGCCAATGCTGGGTCAGAGCAGCTGGGGCTCTGCAGAGCTAAGGCTGAAAAACTTCCAAGGATGGAGTCCCCTCCTCTGTGGGTACATGTCCCAGAGCTGCACTACCCTTCCAGGGAGGAGTTTTTCCTAATACCCTACCTGAACTGGCCAGGCTGCAATCTCTGCCTCTTGCTTCATGTTATATTGTCTTGACCTACTGGAAGGACTTTGGCTCCATCCTCCCTGTATCTGCCCTCCAAGTCACTGTAGACTTCTGCTAAATTGCCCCAACCTCCTCTCCTTGCCAACTGACCAAGCCAGCCGTCTCCACCTCTCTCTGTAGGCAGTGTCTCCCAACCTCGGCCAGCCTGGTGGCCTCTCCAGCTCTCCTCTCCAGCTTCCCAGCAGATTCATGCTCATCCTGGAGGGGCTGTTCACAGCCACTGAGACCTGCTGGAAGGGGATGCTTAGAGCCAGGGCAGGCTGAAGTCAAACTCAGAAACAAGCTCCTTATTGCTTCTGCTCAAATAAGGCTTCAGGAGAACCTGTTTTAGACTGATTTCTGAATGAGGTGGGTCTGAACCAGCTGGCAAGTGCCCAGCAGTGATAAGCAAGGCCTGCCCATGTCTGTCTCCTTGTAACATTGCAGCATCCTTCTGACCAAAGAGGGCTATAGGCACTGCCCTGAATTGTCTCCTCAGCCACATGAAGGAGCATCTTCCTGCGAGCAACATTTTGGGGACATGACCAGCACAAGGCTGATATGCCCCAAGCCCCAGACTATGTGGGGCTCTACAGAGCAGCAGGCACCTCTCCGCTGCCTCCTGGGCACTGCCCATTCCTGCTGGGGCAGGGCCAAAGGGCTCGGCTGCTCCCAGACACCAGAGGCAGTGTGGTTGGACCCTAGGGGAGCTGTTGGAGCTGGCTTGCCCTGCCCAAGGCCAACTCATCCATCTTCACCTTGCCGGCAAAGCTCATTCTGACATGGAGAGGCGAATGTAGTGCTTTATTTAGATGGATACCAGGGAGCAGGGGGCCTTTGCAGGGTCAGCCTGGGCATATCAGCCAGCCTTAAGCTCCCTCCTCTTCTCCCCTCCGTGGGACTGGGATGTGCTGGGCAGCCCATTCCTGCCCAGAGCTACTCGGTCCTCACTGATCACTCCTCTCTGAAGGATGGCGTCAGATGCCCAACGCTGCTCCCCCAAGGTCTGAAAGATTAGACTGGAAGTTTTCTGGGTGGGAGACGTCCCAGGGCTGAGGTCAGGGACAGAAATGTAACGTCTGCCCTGCTCTGTTATACAATCTGCTGTTAAATAATCACTCAGGGTCACTGCGCCTGCCAGGTGGCTGCGGCTGGTGGTGGGGCTGCCTGGAAAACAGCTTGTGGTTTGCAGGACCGCTGTCCCGTGGACAAGAAGAAGAAGGAAAAGCAGTTACATGCTTTCAGGCAGTCCGAAGCTCAGGCTCTTCCCAAGCTCAGGCCCTTCCCAGCCTTGGTTTTCCTCGTTGCAAGGTGCTTTTTGGTGATGGAGGCACTAGCCTCACAAGGGCACAACCTATTTGTAAAGCCAGCGGCCTGATGTTTGCAGTGGGGAGGTGGGTTTAGCCACTGTGAGAAAAAGCTGGTGTTTATCTGTGGGATGCTGTGGCTCGATGGGCACAAGCAAGGACCTGTGCCTGTCTCTGGGACACCGGGTCTCCAGCAGGTCTGGGCAAGATGCAGTGGGAGCTGATGGCCATCAGCTGGGGGGGTGCCTGAGACCCGGCATCCATCCAGCACAGCTCTGTGTCCTCCAGCCTCGCGGCCGCTCTCTACATTTCATAAAGCCGCAGTGGAGCAAAATCTGGGGCTGAACTGTGGAGCCCCCATGCAGTGGCTACCAGCACACAGTGGTTAGGCCAGTGCCACAGTCCCCAGGCACTAATTTCAGGTGATGCTGCCCATCTGGGACTGACACCCATTTAACAGCACTGCATTAATTATTTCAAAGCTGCTGCAGGACAAAGTAGCTGAAACAGGCACATGGAGGACATTGGGAAGGCTGTGGGAATGGCTAGCGATGATCCATGCCGGCTGCAAATGAGCAGTCGCTTGAGGGAGCTGGATGATTTGTCCTAGGAAATACAGGCCAAGTCCAGGAAAAGAAACCACACTGGCGGGGAAAGCTCCCAGAAGCTCCCAAAGCAAGGCTGGGAAGCAGCCACACTGCTCGGAGCCTGAGCCTCACTGCCCTGGGGTTGCCGTCCTCGAGCACGCATTTACAGCTAGCTAGCATATTTTTGCTGGATAATTCCTTCCTAAAAAGGGTTTTTGGCAGGTGGCCATGCTCCCCTGAGGGTGAGGGAGAGCAGTTCAATATGAGCAACAAACTGGTGCGGAGCAGGTCGAGTTCCTGTTGTTTTCAACTCAGAGGGTGGGTGGGAAATAGAAATGCTGGGGGACGGCTGGGTGGCACTGAGGAAGCTTGAGTTATACCTCGCTTGTGTTTTGTCCCCCCAAATGCTGTGCTGGCAGAGCAGCGCATCAGCATGGCCCTGTGGCAGTGGAGGAAAGAGGCTCCGGGCTTCTCAGTTTTGCTCTGCGTCTCCCTGCACAGAGGTCAGGGTACTGCAAGCAGCGGGGCCATGCCAAGTACCAGCCCAGCAGCCAGAGGCCAGCGCCAGTGTGGGAGTGTGGGGGGCCTGGGATGATGTGAAGCATCTCGTGCACCTGCCAAATGTCCCTCATCTGGAGTGACAGCCGTGTGGCAGCCCTGGTGCTCCTCTCCTCCCAACACACTGCTTGCAAAGCCGGCAGGAGTCATGAGCCGGCTCCCCTGTGGTCCCTTCTGCTCCATCCCTGAGGCTGCTCTGTGACAGCAGAGACCCCAAGCTGCCCTTGCGCCATCCCCAGAGAGCCCTGAATGGGACTGGTGGGGCTGGGGTGGGACGCGGGCTCTGCCAGATCACTTGCACACACACACAGCTCACCTGCCCCAGACGGCAAGTTGCCCTGCTCTGCCTGTACAGTCTATCACTCAACCCCCAAACGCTGCAGAGCCATGGCGCTGAGCCTGCTTGCCTGTCCCTGCCAGCAGGCGCTTCAGTCCCCGGCTTCCTGTGATCCGGGGAGGCATTCTAGCTTAATGCAGCTATTTTGTTATTTAATCCTGCTTGATTTTCCTTAACACCTATCCAAATGTTTTAAGCTATCCTTTGTGGTGCTCATCCACTGTTTAATCTGAGATCAAATGATTCTATCTTAATCCCTGGATCTCAAATGAATTTGCCTTTGGTTTGGGCAGCTTACCCTCCAGCCCTCTGTTACTGCCAGGCTGCATTTATGCAGCGCAGGCAGAATCAGGAAGGGAATAAAATGCCTTCTCCCTCTCCTTCTCTTGCTATTTCTTTCTCACAAGTGATCGTTACTTGAGCTGCACAAAATAGATGCTATCCCCCTGATAAATATTTCCAAATCATTTTATGTTTTTCCTTGTGATAAGCCACTGAAGCCTTCTTTTGTCAAACTGCCTAAATACAATCAAAGCCAGTGCAATACTGTGGTTTTTGTGGCTGACTGGGTGCACAGAGCAAGCTGACATGGAGTAAGTGTACAGGACAGCATCTGAATCCATTGTACAATCCTCCTGAAGGACCCAGACACGCTCTCAATGAGCAGTCCCCAGCAGCAACCTGGCACTGTGCTTTTCCCAAAGGACACACGCACTTCGCTTCAGTGGCATTGGAGAGGCTGCCTTTATTTCGATGCACTCACCTGGCCCACGGGAGTACATTTCTCAGCTCGGCAAGGGGAGACCTGGAGTTGCTGAAACTCCCCTGGAGCCAGTGGAGCAGCACAGCCCTCTGCAGTTCCTGAAGGCACTGAGATGAACGTGGGGACCCCATTGACACAAGCCCTTCTGCCTCTCGAGCAAGCCTAGGAGCAGAGCTGGGGCCAGCGGGTACCAGCCCCTGTAACCATGCCTTCCCCACATTCCTCTGCCTTCCCCACGCTCTCCTCTGTCACACACAGAGGTTTTGGTGCAGGAGAACATCTGAATCAGACTGGCATAAATCTGAAGACGACAGGACGCTGATCTCAGCCCCATCCTGTGGGTGCTGCTAAAACTTGGCTTCTCATTTCATTGTGATTGCCCACGGCTACGCTGTGGACCCCCTGCTCAGATGCATACAAAGAGGCTTGGAGAAAGATTACATGCCATTTTTGAACAGCGTATTCTAGATTTTATTGACAGTAGATTAAACTAATTAAATTCATATGTTAATCCAGCCAGATTAAATGGCACATTCTGCTTTGTGTCCTTAGCTTTGCCCAGAGGCCAGACTGAACCTGGAAACACAGGCGGCACAACTGGTCCGGTCCTTCATGTCTAGACTCAGCCCCAGGCTTTTATTCGATGCCAGAGATTGGATCCAGACAGTTTCATCAGTGTGTTAAGGATCATGCCCCATATCCAGCCCTGGTTCAGAGCTGAGTGTAGCAGTCATCCTGACCCTGGAGGGTGCTGCTGCCCCAGGCACCCTCTCATAAGTCCACAGTGCTGATGGGAGAAGCTCGGGTCCCCATCTGACCTGGGATTTCCTGTAGGTGCTGCTGTCCCGTCACTGGGTCTCACGCCTGCTCCTGATGACAGCTACCACGTCTTTGAGGTACCTGAGCCCTTGGCGAGGCAGCCTGCGCCAGTCCAAAACTTCTCCTGAGCTGGGCAGGGTGGGCTGTGACTGTGTGCCTAAATTGCATCCAAACCTGATGGTGTGATGGGCTGATGCAGCCTCATCCAAGGGTGTGCGGGGGACCCTGTGTTGGAAGGGGTTTGCCTTCCAGGAAAGGACGAGAGCTGCAAATCAGCTTCTTTGGTGCTGTGGGAATTCACAACAGAATCCTTCTTTTAAGCACAACTCATCTCTATGCAGCTAGTCTGGACTTGCATGGGAAGAAACCATGTGAAACCCTGGGAATAAACCACATGCCTCCTTGTGAGGACCTGTAAATCTCGCCCAGCAGAGCCAGAGTCATGTAGCTGCAAAGGATGCAAATAAACTCCACTGTGTAATTAGCACCCTTTGTGTGCCAGGGCAATCATACTCAACCCCACATGCAACCAGGAACCAGGTCTGCCTGCACAGGGCTCAATGCAACCCTCCCCAGGGGTAAAGCTGCACCACTTCACTCAAACCAGTATCACACAGTGATGCTTTGCCCCATAGAGGAGGAGCTGGCTTGCGATATGAAAGATCAGTTAAGCTGCAAGGACAAATATCCCCTTCTAAAAGCTACAGCCAGTGCTGATAGGAGTGTTTCCTAGCAAATACCCGCAGCACACTAAGCAATCAGTCTTACTTTATTACATTAAAGAATAAAATGTCTACACAGCATTTTCCCAAGTGAAATTCTGAATTGATGCTGATGCCTCTGTGATGGTGGAGTACTTTCATCCCAAATTGTCTCTGGTAACCTGATCTTTGCATGCTGCACCATGCAGAAAAAGCACTAGTAGTGTGGACTGAAGCGTGGTATCACCAATCCCATAGGCACCACTGGGGACTCCTTGAGCCACGTGCCTTGCTGTTTGTACCAACAAAGCAGACATAGCTCTGTGCCTTGGAGGGAGGCTGTACAGGTTTGGTGGCTGGTGTGATTACCTCTGCAAGGCATTTGATGGGCATCACAGTGAGAGCTGGAACAATTCCTCTTTTTCTAGGACAAGAGGTTTGGGAGCTGGAGTCCAGGGGTGTGGAAAAGTTCTTTCTCTGTGGTGGCCTTGATGGCCTAAGGAACCATCAGAAAATGCCAGCAAGGGGACCCAAACCCCAGAGGTGCTTATAGATGCCCAGGTCAGGCAATAAAAAGCAGTTTAAAGCCTGTAAGGAAACGCATTTCATCATACTGGCATTTAACTTGTGCGTGCACAATCCCCAGTAGCAGAGCAGGCAGTACATAGGCAGACGTCCTCTGGGTGAGGCTGGAGGTAGTGTGCTGGCTGTAGACAGGGCCATCTCTGCAATGGGGCAGCCCTGGAGTTTGCAGGTGTATTGGCACTCTAAGCAGCACTGCAGCCTCCACGGGAGTCAGTGTCTAACCCATCTTGTTGTGCTCTTGCATAACTGTGAGATGGCAATCGCGCTATGTTTATACAGACACAAATGATAGGAGTCTGTTTGAGCAAACGTTTGCACATGAAAACTTCAGCTGGCTACAGAGCTTCATTTCCAGGAGCAGAAGAAAACCACTTGGCCATTTAATCCTTTGAGGATTTCAATCACCCTGATGAGGGAACACAGGGCAGGATGGGGGAGAAGGCTCTCATTTGCATCTGCAAGACGGCCATCACTACCGTGCAGGCAAGCATGGCTCTGGAGTCTGCCCACTGCCCTTCCCCCAGCTGTGCCACAGCCCCTCGATTTAAACCCTTAATCCTGGGGAGATTGTGCAATAGCTCCTTCAGGCTGAGAACGGATTATGCCTGTTTCAAAGGTATTTGGCACTCCGGCTGCATTAGGAGAGCCCAGTAAACCAGCCCAACCCCTCCTGCGAAAGCACCTGCAGGCAATTCCTGCAGCTGGTGCCTAGCAACATGCTCTGAGCTGCTCTGACAACAGCTAAAATTCAACGTTATTTCATCCTTCCTCCCCAGAGGAGCAGCTCTTGAGTCATAACCAGAGGAGAATGGGACATGTCTCCCACTCAGCTTGCTATAAATGAGTGGTATGCAAGGGGCTGCTCTCTGTCTCTTGAGCATGTGTGCTGCTGCCAGGTAAAAAGGCATCTCCTCTTGGCAAGTGGGACAGCTCCAGGTTCAGGAGATTTGGTAAACTGTTTTTTCCCCTCCTTCCCAACTTGCTTCCTGCTCCTAACAGCCTCTCTGCTTCCTTGGAGCTCTCTGCAGGGAAGCCTGCAGGAGAACCTGGTTTGGATCCATGCTGAGTCCCACCTTGGCTTTGCTTGGGTGAGCCCCAGGAACCACACAGGTAGTTACAAGCTCAGGGCTGTGCTGGGCACTCTCTAGTGACACATGGCAATTTATAGATCACCTGCGTGACAGATGAAGGCACCCCTGAATCTGAGGGACATGCTCTTGGGGAATGGTGAACATCAGAAAAAATGCATAAGAAATGAAGCTCGCCTGTTTATGGGGCTAAGATCCTTGCAGAGGTGGTGAGGCAAACACCAGCCAGCCCGGGCAGGACCAAGCAGCATGTTTCTGCATGTGGGCAGGGCACAGGGATTGGTGATGGGAAGAGGGACTCAACGGGAGGACCCAGCTGCAGAGAGGGCAGGGGGTCGCTGGGCAGCACAGCCTCCAATGCCTGCTGGCACTGTGCAGAGGGGAGGAGGGCTCCAGCTGGAGGAGGTGGGAAGCTGTGAGTAGATGAAGTCCATGAGTAGTAGGGCTGTGGTTCCACAGCCTGGGCGCTTCTCAGAGAAAAGCGAAATGAGGTGCCTTGCAGGGCTTTTCCAAACTCTGGGAGGGCACACGTTTGCCTCTGGGAGCGAGTCTGAGATCCAGGCAGATTTCCCAGTGGGAGACTGTTAGGAAATCCTAGGCTTGCTTGAGTGGCGCAGCTCCCTTGGTGGTGTCTGGTGGGAGGGCAGCTGTCTGCCCTGGCTGTTCCTAGTGCTAGCGCTGCTTCACCACTGCAGGGCTGACCCCTCTTCACCTCCCCAGTCTTCTCCTTCGGAAGCCCTGGGAGGCCCTAGGAACTGCAGCCAAGGGGTCGGAGGCACCTTATTGCTGCGGACGGTGGGGGCTGCCAGAAGAACCACCTTTATCTCACGGCTGTCTGTCCTCAGATCCCGGCTGCCTGCAGCGCTGCGTAGCCTGGTGGGAAGACTGAGACTCACCTTGTCACTAGTTTGGACTCTACAGCCTGAAGCAGATGAGGAAAGACGTTGGTAAATGCGGTACTGCCAACAGAGACCTCTCCAGCTCATCCCAGGACCCTCAGCCCTTCAGGATGGGAGATTATTCTGTTCCCCAGCCCAGGAGTGGTGTTCAGCATGCTCCAGGTGGGTGTTTGGCTTACAGATTTGTCATCATACAGGTCACCTTAAACAAACCCAGCAGCATTGCACAGGTTAGCTGGCAGGGATAGAGAGGCATTTTATACAGAAGGACATAAAGAACCTGAGTCTGATCTGGCCTTTTCTAGTGTCCAGTGGGTGCCTCTGCCTGCGTGGCTCAGGAACTGTCCTGTCCCCTGCCATGCCAAGCTCTCTGAAGGCTGAGATATTGTGGTGGATCCATTTCCCTTCCAGCTGCGGGAGGGGACTCTCTCCTAGCAGAGTGGTTGAGCAGCCCCTGCCATGGGCAGAGCTGGCCCTGATGACACTGGTTGCATTGACTGGCCCAAAGTGGGTCTGGGACAAGCTTGGGACAGCAGAGTTTTTTAAACCAGCAAGGCCAAATCCAGGAGAAGATGCTGTCTGTACCACAAAACTGTGCCTTTGCTGGCTGAGGGGACTACTGGCCCAACCTGCACTTGTGGGTTAGCCATGTCCTCCTGCTCTGGTGGTCCCTTCCAACCACAGTCTGCCAGTGGTTGGCACAGTTGCTCCCAAGCTCCTTTCAGGCCAAATCCACGGTTAGCTTAAGCAGTTTCAGTGCTAACTCCTTGCATAGCCTGGCTCAGAGGAAAGTGGCATGCAGCTGGGAATGTGGTGGGGATGGGAACCTCTGCAGCCAGGAGATGACATGTTGATAGCAAAACCCTCAACTCAGAAAACGCCTCCTTCCTTCCTGCAAACATAGAAGGACAGAATTAAGGTTGAGCTTTCTGACCTCCAAGTTCTTGGCTTCCGATCTCACGTTACAGTAGCAGCAAATCCTGTTGCATGGAGCAGAAATCTATCTGTCTCTATATGCACTATTTCAAACCCTTCTCTGCGTAAACTGTTCCAGACTTGATCAGAAACAAGGCTGTTTACTAACAACAGAATGGGGAAACTTCTTTAGTATCGTGTTTTTTTCCCCCAGTTTTTTAGTTTTCCTATTGAGCTGCTGAAGCTTAAGTCTGTCAGTTAACAGTGTTTCTAGCTTTCAGTGTGTTTTACTTCAAGGTGTTTCCTTTTGCCTGATTTCCTGTGTATCTCTGAAATACCTCTGTATGTAGAGTGTGCTCTGCCTTCTTTCTGATGTAAAGAAAGGTTCTTCTCTTGACTTGGGATGAGGTTAGAAGGACAGGCAATGGCACACTCATTTTCCCCAAATAAGTAGAGGGTATTGAACTGCAATAGGCCAACGGCAACATTTTTTTTTCTAGCATTCATACCAGCACTTCTGTGCAAAGGGGTTGAATCCTGCTTCCATTTATAGAATCATAGAATAGTTTGGGTTAGAATGGACCTTTACAGATCATCTAGTCCAACCCCCCTGCCATGGGCACAGTGCTTTATGCTGATGCAAATCTATAATAATAAAATTCTTGACGGTTTTATAGCATTGCATATTTTATTATTACAAGTGGCACAACTAGAATTGAATATATGATATTAGTTGATCATTGTATCCTTCTGTAGTTCTCACTTGCTGTGATTACAGCATCTTTTAGACATTTCAATGACTTTTTAATGTGTTTTAGACATTAAACTCCGTGAGGCGAGGACTGCTTCTGTAAGCACAGCACCAAGCGTAATGGACTCCAATGTTAGGAAGACCCTTATGTGCCACCTCAGTAGTAAAGGACTGAAAGCAGGGTTTGGAGGTTTGGGAAACACTTCCAGGCGCCACAACAGCCCATCGGTTTTTGCTTTGAATCTTGTCTGAGCTTTCCCTCCACCTCGGTTTAGATAGAACCAAACTCTGCTTGTTTTTTAGACTGCTGTCACTCAAGAGTTGCATTTCCAGGACCAAATAAGTTAGCATAGCTCAAGACTTGGAGAAAAACAGTTTCTACAGAGAGTATTACCACGGTGAGGTGAGTTTTTGCAAAGCTGTTGCCCACTTCACGTGCTGATTTATCAGCCAAATGTGTTGTCCTAACAAGCGGCAAGATCGCACCAACCAATTTGATTGTGAAGGTTTATGTGACCTTTACCAATGGTAAACCCCACAGACCTAAAACCTTTGTGCAGTAAAGGCCAGCTTGAACAGTTGGCCTTTTAAAAGGACGCTGTAAGGTCAGTTTGGGTTTGGAGGAACAAGACTCTTACAAAACCCAGAAACAACAGGAACGTTTGGTCCCCTGGGAACTTGAGTGCCTCGTTCTGATTCGGAGCTGTCCTTTTGTGTGTTTCCAGCCCAAACAGCAGCAGCAGCGCCACAGCGAGCGAGAACTCAAGAGCGAGGAGCTGGTGTTACTGCCAGGAATGCAGAGCACTTGGGTCACTTTCCTGGCTGTCCCCGTGGCCCCGCAGAGGTGGGAAAGGGAAGCGAGGGCCCAGCAAGGCGGTGGCGCGGTGCACGTAGCAGTGGACGCCATCAGGTAGCCTTAAGGGACGGGCCTGGCGGCTGCCTGGCCGCGTTTTCTGCGTGAGCAAGCCGTGCTGGGAGCGGCAGGCTGACGCCAAGCGAGGAACCCCCGAGAGAGATGCTCCCCCCGAGGTATTTCCGAAGGGCTCGGCGGCTCCTCACCTCCTGCGCCACCTTCAACCCTTTGCCCCGAACGCCCTCCTGCTCCCCGCACCCCTCGAGGGAGGCCCCTCTCACCCACAGCGCGGGAGCCCCGCCTGCTCCACGCCGCTGCGGGGTGCAGGGCCGCGGGGGGGACGCCCTACCCTCCGCCGGGGGGCCGGGCGGGGCGGCGGGGCCCGCCCGGGGCGGCTCAGTGGGCGCGGATCCCTCCCGCAGCACCGAGAGGCCCGGCGCCGCGGGACCCCCCCCCGCGCCGCGGCCACGCGGAACGGGCCGGCACCGACGGCGCATGCGCCGCCCGCAGGGGCGGCCGGGCGCCGGCTGCGCGTGCGCCGCCCCTCCCCTCCCCGGGCGGGCGGCCGGGGGCGCTAGGACCCGCCCTGCCCGCGCGCCGCCGCCGGCGGGCGATAAAGGTCTCGCGGCGGAGCTCTGACGTCACGGAGAGTTAATTTTAAACCCGGACAAGATGGCGGCGAGGGACGCGGCGCGGCGCGCGGGTCCGGCCCGCCAACGGCCCGACCCGGCAGGTAACGCGCCCCGTCCCCCCGCCCCGAGGCGGGCGGCGGCGGCGGGCCGGCGGCGGGGGTCTGCCCGCGGAGGCGCTAGGGCCGGGCGGCGGGGCCGGGCGGCGCCGGGGGAGGCCCCGGTGTCTCCCCCCTCCTCAAAATGGCGGGGGCGGCCGCCGGCCCCGACGCCCGCCCGCGAGGGGCGGCGGGGGAGCCGGCGCGTGGGAGCCGGCGCGGCGGCCCCGCCGCTCGCTGCCGGGCCGGGTCAGCCCGCTCCGCCTGTGCGGCCGGCGGCCCGGCCCGGCCCGGCCCGTACTGTACCGGCGTGGGGGCGGCCGTGCGTGCGGCGCGGGGGCCGGCGGCCGGTGACCTTATTCCCCGCTGTAGCGCGGCCGGGCCGCCCCGCCCGCCCGTACATGGCGGGGGTGCGGGCCGGAGCGCGGCTGGTGCTGCCCGGCGGGGCCCCCGGGGCCGCTCCCGGGGCCGCTCCCGGGGCCGGAGCGAGGCGGCCCGGGGGGGCGCCCGGTTCCTCGGAGCCACGTCCACCCGCGAAGAGAGCAGCGCCAGGCAGCGCGGGGTGGGAGGCGGCTGATCCCTGTTGGCCCGTCCCCCGCACGGACCCGGGGCGCTCCGCCGTCAGTGCTGCTCTTGCTTGTAATATATGCTCTGGTGGTGACGGGACATGTCTCTGCCTTGGTGTTTAGCCTCGGATGTGCTGGAGTCTGCGCAGTACGGTTTTCTTACACGGTTATTTCTCAAGAATAGCTTAAAAGCTAAGAACTTGTAACCCTCTCTCTGCCATACTGTGCGTGAAGGGGGACCTGGGACTTGTGAGGACCGTACTGACTCGAACACTAAGTTGAATCGCGTGAGGTTTTTGCACTGCACTAGAACGCTGAACTATTTTAACATCTTTGTTGTGTAACTCTCACTTAAGTTGGAAGCAGAACAATTGGACTGGGCACGATTAAACAAAATCTAGCAGATGCCGTGTGGCACTATTGGTTTCAATTGCTTCATTTGCAAGCCAGCTAGAGACTGGGAAATCTAACCGCAGTATAAAGTGGCAGGTGTGGAGTGGCTACTCTACTGACTTTTTCTGTAGGGAGGAAAAATCAGCGCTTCTGAGCGCGTAGACGTGTTTGATTGTGTTTGGCAGCATTGAGTTTTTAATAATTTAAAAGTGTCCAGAGGCTGAAATTGAGGATATGGTACTGCTTTACTGCTTGGGTACTGGTTTCTCCGCACACACCCCCCAGCACTGCTGAATTTTCTTTGATGGTTCTCTGTGTTTTCACCAGTGTGTAGTTTAATAATCTCAAAGCATTAGATTATTGCATAACTTTCTCTGGGTCATAAAAGTGCCAGCACAGCTGTAATAAATGGCCTTTGAGGTAGCTGTGTCATCGTTAGTAGCGGAAACGTGTACATGTCACTCTTGGTTGTGTACTTCAGGGATGGAACAACTTAATTGATAAGGTCTGTATGTACAGCTGTGGATGATCTGTGCCTGCCTGCAGAAGAGCTTTCTGTACAATGAAATAAAATGGAGTGGTAGATTGGAATAGTTACAAGAAGAGAGATGTAACAGGAGAGGCCTGTAACTCCTGTACCATTACTAAGTGTTGCTTAACAGCTGTTGGGTTCTAGCTTACCCTGAAGTCACTGATGATGTTACAGTTCCTCCTCAAATAATAGCAATAGCTCTGCACTGTTTCAACTAGAATTCTCTTGAAAGCAGGCGGGGGGTTGAGGAAGGCTGTATTCTTTCCTTTTCATGCTCACCTGCCTGCAACTTAGACGTTACTGAAATAGTTCTAGCACAGAACAGTTTTACTTTAACTATCGTAAAAGCATTCCTTTAAATGCAACAGTCTCTCCTAGTTTAGGAGGCCAAGCAGCTCTTGTTTGTGTTGGATGGACAGGAATGCTTGAGCCAGGTCTTGCAGGAGTGCTGATACTTCTCAGGTACCTTATGCCAACTGCAGATCCCTCTGTTTTTGGTTAACTATCAGTAATTAATGTTTGCTTACTGACTATACTAATAAAGTACTACTGACTGGAGCAAGGTACTGTGAAGGATGAGGGATTGTTTTCTCTTCTTGCCCTAATAAGAATAGGGACACTGCCTCAAGCTGGTTACGCTGGATAAGAGCGGGTCTGTTGGAGGGGAGGAAGGCTGCGGATTTTCCTCTGAGGTAACAGAAGAGCACTTATCTCCTGATGGCAGTATCGCATCCTCTCTGACTTTTGAGTTTTGCCCAGCTGCAAAAACAAATGTAATAAGCAGATGGAAATGCGGGTAAATTAAATTCTGTGTTCTTGTTTTGGTAGTGAACCACAGTGGTGTTAGTCTCCAGCACAAGTTGGATCGCAGGTTTCACTTCAGCGTTGTGATAAAACTAGTTTTAACTTTGTGCCTGTTGTTGGTAGACTGTTGTACATCTTAGCACGGTCTGTAAAAGTTTCTAACTGTTCCAAGGACATTCATAAGGAAAACCGCCAAGTTTCACTTAAATCTAGCTTTTCTATGTCAGGTGAAGTTTTGAAGTTGCTTTTGTTACTGCACTGCAGTCATGGACAGGCCCCGTCCCGGGGATGACTTTTTTGATACCTTGGCATGGCAGCCTTTTAATGGGAAATTTTAAACTTTAAAGTAAGACTGAATTGTTTCCTTGTTTTTACTGTTGCTGCATACTGTGCCTACAATGTGATCTGCAAGCTGACAGTTTGAGTGCAGTTTTCCAACTTTTTGCTAAATCCTGCATTAACTTCTCAAACTTCCTGTTCTAATCATTAGTATTTTAAGGTTTTGTCTTTAGGCTCAACTATCTAAGATGAACAAGGCACAAAAATATTTTCTAAGCTTCAGCATAGGCAGGCCTGCTGTATTTGTCATTTGTAAACAACTGGAAGTTTTCAGAAGTACTTATATACATTGGTTCTTAAGACTTTACTCGTACTGGAGAATGACTGGGTCTCTTTCTCAAAACATTTTTTGGAAGCCTGAACTTCTTGAGATGCTCTGGAGGAAAGATGGAAGTAGCTTTCCTTGGTTTTGGAAGGTTGTTCTTGACATGAAGAATATTATCTTAATCCTGTAGTTGATTTTGATGTGGCAGTGCTGTGTAGGGAGTTGATTTACATGAATACATTTGTGAGGCTGGGATTTGTATCTGAAACACCAGAACAAACACATGAGCAAGTTTGAAATATGTGTGAAAACATTGCTCAGTTTGATGTCTGCTATTTCAGTTAGCTGCAAAGAAATGACTGATATGAAATGAGTGATGTCTATTAGGACAAAGATAAGTCATTTCTGGCAGCAAATTAATACATAATAATGTTCTGAGAGCATTGGTAGCTAAATTGTCTGACCGTTAATTTCTGTTTATTTCTGAAATAAATTAATATATTTTGTGTAGAGTTCATATCCAGGAAAGCAAGATTTTGTGCGCTTGCTAAGCATGCTTTTTGAAACACATTCAATATAAAAGTCAGATGAACTCAGAAGGCATTTAAATTGAGAAGCTGATCCTCTGCCCATTTAAGAAACTTGGAATGAAATATGAGGAATTTGAAGATCTGTCTTTCCTCCTCCAATGTTAATTCTTATTTGACTGAATTTATTTCCAAAGACTTGAAGGCAACACCCATTGTATTCTGTAACTGTACAAACGACTTACTGGGAGATGATCTAGGGTATAAACTAATGCTATGCAAGTAACTACCTGTTGGTGTTTAACTGGAGTTCTCATTCTGCAGCAAAGGAGCTTTACCCTCCCCCTTTGCATTTGGGAGGGAGCGTACATACACCTTTATAGTGCCATAGGTGGTAAATTCACTTAACCTCCATAGCAGGTTGTTCATGCACTTACATATCCTAAAGCTATCTAGTTAGTTTGCCTGGAGTCTATCACTGAGAATTCCAGTTGCTCCATGGGGTTGTTACCCCTTGAGGTAACAAGAGTAGTTTGTATAGATAGTAGATCTTCATGCTCAGTATGATCTGTGAAGCTAAATAAGTCTCTTCTCCCTTTCCCATTAACTAAACAGAAAAAACACTTAAGCTAATTTTATAATGGTTAGTAGCTGGTGCCTCTTTAAGGTTGGAAAAACTTAAAGTAGAATGTTTGACACCAAAGATGGCATTACTGAGCCATGTAGCATCCAAGGCAGTCTGTCTGACAAAACTTACCCGAGTGAATGCAGGTGAGCTGGGTATTGGAATTCCTGTTTGATGCCAGCTTGATGAACTCATGAGCTGGGCTAATAAGAAATCAAATATAATGTGAAAGAGGAATCCATTTGGGCTGCTGCAGAAATGATTTATGAAAGACCAGCTTCTTTTTAAAGAATTGTCCTGCCCCTCTGTACCCTGGAGGAATAGAAAAGAGAACTGTCCAAGCTATAAGACTGCACAAAATCCCTTTTGGGAAAGGACTCGGCTTACATCTTGGTTACTGGACCTCTATTTACGGCTTGTGTATGGTATGAGGGATATTCTGATATGCTTTTGCTTGGAGGGAAGATGTCTCATGTAATATATTTTTTTCCTTGTTCTAGATGTATTTCCAGCTTTATTTTCACTGCAGACAATGAGCAAATGACTGATTGCATTTTCAGCCCTACATACCAATGATTTCTGCATGGCAAGGTGGGATTTGTGTGCTACTGCAAGTCTTGGCAGGCTTCTCTTAAAGGAAAGGAATAGAAGCCAAACCTGGAAGGCAGTGGAGTTGAAGACTTGAACTAATAAAATGTTGTACAGATCACAGACATGGAGTGTAGAATGTTATTTCCAGTAAATTGGTGTTTGAGAGTGGAACTTAATTTGATCTTATGCAGTTGTTGCTCAAATGAGATGAGAATCAGATTCCAGTCTGTAGTTAGTGTCAAATCATGATACAGTTTCCCCGCCCCCCCCCCCCCCCGCCATCGCTGTAGAGATAGTCATGTTGAATTTGCAAGTTGTTATTGGTCTCAGTAAAATATTTGAAATGTCCTTTGAGCATATGTTGTATAATGATTCCAGGACAACAAGGCTTTCTTTTTTTTTTTTTTAACTTGAATTGAAAATTATAGAAACCTCTTGGGGAACATGTCAGCTGCTTGTACTGACGTGTTAGGACTACTTCTTGTATGTTCTGCGTACTTGGAAAAGTTGTTCTCACCTCTTATCTTCTCAAACAGGGTGATGCTGCTGAGTGGAAGAATGAGTGCAATTATTTTAACTGTCTCTGTAAGCCCAAACCTATGATACTACTGCCTGCAAACTTGCATGCCATGTCTTATTCCCCTCCCCTCCTCAACTCCTTCTGCATTTTCAGCTGCTCAGGTAAATGTAAGAAGGGGTCTTCTGGCTTTTACTTGTGGCCGTTCATTTATCTTGGACTGTGTAGTGTGATCTACTTGGGGAAAAATAAACAATTGGGAAATGAAAGGTACCATCTGTCCATTCTCTGCCTAATATGGAAACCATCGCAGTACTGATTTCAGGGGAGGAACAGTCACTCAAAGTGCATGAAGTGCTAGGCATGGAGGCAGAAGCTTGGCTTCCTTTAATGTATTGCTTCGACATTGAATAGTAGTGAAAATGCTGTAGAAAATTAGGTTAAGTTTCTTGATATAACCAAATTGCTTTCTTACAACAAGAAGTCATCTTGCTTTTAAGAGAAATAACTTCTTAAATACTTAGAAATTCTGCAATAATACTAAGGAATTGTTCTTGTTCATGACAGCAGTGTGATTCTAAACATGGTCTTAAAGCTGCCCTTGAGGCAGTTATCACTTATCTTCCAAACAACAAAGTCTTAAGCTTGTCATGGGGATAAGGGAGGGAATGCAATATGAAATACTTAAAAGGAAATCTTTCTAAATGCTAGTATGTCAGACTTCTTAGTTCAGAAATTGTTTGCAGAAGTGCAATAAGTAATGCTTTTGGGGGTTGGGGCACAGAACTAGGGCGTTTTCTAGAGCTGGTAGTACTGTAGAAGTAAGTAGCTCCTGAAAACTTACCACATGTTATGCTCTGAGATTTGAAAGGCAAAAAAATTTAAAAATAAAGTAATGGTGGTAGGAGCATTAAGAAATGCAACTTCTGCTATTAAGCTTAACTTTTTTCAATGGAAAAATGAACACACTATCCTCTGAACATTTAGACAGCAGATGCAATTAAATACTTGTGGAACTTTCAGATGCTACTAGGAATCCTGCTTGTTTGAGGAGACCCTTAAAATGCAATCTGGTGCTTTTAAAGAGGTTGGAAATTGGCTCGTGATAGACTGAATGTTATTCTTAGAGTCTCAGTCTAAGTAGTTTGAGTTGCAGACATATCACTATATCATTAATCACGTATCAAACTGAACTGTTCTGTAGTCTAAACTGTTGTTGACTTCTTATTTCTATAGTGCATTAGAACTGACTAGATTAAGCTTTTGTGAGCTTTAAAGAGTGGCACGCTGCTGTCTATCTCTGGGCTCATCTGCTAAACCTAGACTTCTCTCCCCACTGTTTGTCCTGTATACCCTGTAAGGAAAGGTTTTATGGATCCACAGAATGAAGACAACGAATATGATCTACAAAGACTAAACCGTTGGTTGGAGGGGGGTGTTACGGTACAGTCTTCAGGCATTTGTATTTGCCTCTTTTCTCCACCCAAGTGAGATACGGATATTAAACCATTTGTAGCTTCAATGTATGGCATGGCATGCTGTCCTGTAGAAAAGCAGTTAGGTTGGCTAGATGTGTTCAGACTAGTCCGAGAACTTGATGTAAAGAGAAGTAGCAACCGCAACCAGCTCCCCTTCTGTGTTTGTTCCTTTCAGGAGGATGGTGTGGTTTGCCTTACCTCTGGGATTACTCTTCTTTTTCCCCTCAATGCTATACTCACCACTAGGCTTGACTGGCCAGCAGCTATGGCATTTGCTGTCCTGTTGTTAAGACTCTTGTTTTGCTAGCAGTGGCTCAGGTTTCTCTGGTAACAAGTCTCATGAATGATGTTAAAGAAGCTTAGGTAAGTAGGTAAGCGTTGAGCCCTTTGAACTGATACGAAGTGCTTGTTGCGTGGAACTGAGCTACTAAAGTGTAAGTGTTTTACAACAGCCTTGTGATAACTGGTGATTTTTGAAATCAAACTTCTAATCTACTCTTCAGTAGACAGCTCTTAGTGAGTACAGTATATTCAGTAGGAACGTTCAAGGGAATGGTCCTCTAGTGCAGGAAGGAGTATGCCAAGCTCAAGGTCTTCCCACCAGTTACAGATCCTAGCCTATATTATTGGCAGAACTGAAACTAGTGTTAACCTCCATTTACAAAGGAAGGAAACCTTGTTAAGTGAAGGTTAACAAGTGTGTTGGCTAGCCCAGCCTAAATCTGAACTCTTTCAGATCTGGACAAATCCTTGGCAACGCACAGTCTGATCCAGTTACAGCCCAGTTGTCTACCCATCTTTGCAGTGTTATCACATATCGCTAAGTCAGTCTCCACATGAACATGCTTCTTAACTGTTCTTGTGAGTTCTGAGAGTCTAGAGAAGTTTTCCAGCTTAACTTAGTTGTAGTCACAAAGCTGAACTTTTCTTTTGGCACCAGTGCCCGGTCAAGCAGCTTGTGCCTCCCCCTCAATTGTGCTGGTACAGCGGTTTCGGAGGCTCTAGAGTGCACAACACATCACCTTGTGTTTGTTCAAGATAAGTTGGTGCCCGGACCTAAGACAGCGGTGCCAGCACAGAGGGCAGCAGTCCTGTACTGTTCAGCAGTACAGCTAAACCAACCCTATGCCCAGCAAATGAAGCTGTGTAGCTCTGCTTTCTGTCTTCAGCTCTAGTGCGCACTGGACTCTTATTGAGGTGGTACAGTTCGTAGAAAACTGTTTGTATTGGATTGCTTTTTCTGCAGGTTTGGTTTGTTTAGCTGACTTGACTCTCAGCAGTGTTGGATATGTGACAAAATTAGCAGGAAAGGCAGTGTGGTACTGCGTGGGGCTGGAAATGGGAAAGAGTGGGAGAGCCCTTGTGTGAGTGGGTGGTTAAGACTCAGCTTTGCTACTGAAACAGGCTTGAAGAGGCAACGGGAGAGAGGAGGAGGCAGTTACTGGCACTGTCCTGTTGGCAGAATAAATGTACTTTGAGCTGTTGCCTTAGCGATGATGCCTGGCAGAGACTAAGTTGTGGAGAGTACGTGCGGGGCTCTGAAGTATATGGACATGGTTAGGTGTGGTATCAATTATTATGGGTTGATTGCAGGAAAGTGGTATGGCAGCCCAGGCCTCTTTCTGTATGTGCTTAGCAGCAGGGACTGTGATGAAAACTACTTTTGTTGTAGCTGTGAGAAAAATCTCTTCCTCCAGTGGAGATGAAGTGAACACATGCAAAATGTGACTTGGTTTGTGTGGTGGTGGTTTGTTTTGTTTTGGGGTTTTGTTTTGTTTTGTATTCATTTCTCTCTAAATGTGACTGGTGTGGGGCTTTTTTCCTCTTTTGATACACATTGTTGATCTGGGCGTTAATTGTGTTGGCACATGTTGTGTTTCCCCCCATCACACTTCCCTTTCATCTGGTGGGTGTGTTAGTGATGCTACCAGGTTAAGAACAGGTGAGAAGGGAGGGGGAGGAGGAATTGAAGTACTCCATGAAGGTGTCTCAAGGTAGTTACTGTATCAGTTTTGCCAGCTATGTGATCTAGAGAAGGCAGTTTTTTATGGTAAACACAGCCTCTCCCTATACTGTTCATTATTCTTTAAAATGAAGTGTAGAACTTTTTAATAAAACAGAGTTATGGAGTTCAGTGCTGGAGAAGCTGGATGCGAGGCTCTTAGCTGTAGGAACTTAAAGGGAGGTGGGAAGCTTAGTGTAAACTGGAGGTTTACACTCAGCTTAGAAGCTTCAGACTGTTAGGAGCATAGTTTGATCAAAAATGAAAAATCAAAGCCTCTTCGGCTTGCTCTGTTTCCTTAAACCTGTTGCTGTTCCTGACTGACAGCTTGTTTATCCTGGAAAGGAGTACGAAAGCTGGCCCTTTGGCATACCTCCCTGTACAGCAAAAGTGAGCACTTGCTTTGCTTGCTGCTGAGCTCCTCTGTGGCCATGGTACAGATGCATCTGGGTGACTAAACCTGTTCTGGCTGCTAATCTAAAGACCAAACATGGGGTAATTACAGTTGGCATCTCTCACCTCATTCTTTTCTCCCTCCCCTTCTCACTCAAAATCTTGGTTAGGGTTAGCTGATTGTTTAAATTATCAGCTGTTGACATGAGGAATACATACAAGGTACATAAAATGTAGTTATGGTATAAACCAATTAGAAAATACTGACTGAATCTTCTTGGTTGAGCAACAGCCTTTAAAATCCCTCTGAAATACAAGCAGAAGTCTGCCTAGTTTAAATCTGCGTGGCCTGCAAGGATCCAGTTAGCCTGCAGTGTTCCGAAGAGCTTTCACTTGCCATTTCCAGAGTCTGTGGTGAACTAGAGCATTGTCAGATCCATGTATTCTCATTCCCATCCTCAAGAACCTGAGGGATGAGTAAGAAAGGGGAGAAAAGGCAAGGAAGAGGCCTTTTAGTGCTTTCATCAGTCTTAGTATTCTAAAGCAGCATTCTTTGAGGGGGCTGGAAAAGTACTGGTAAACTTAACAGGATCTCTACCCACAGTAAGGTCCTTCAGTGAGTGTGCCAATAATAGCTGTGGTTTTTAGGCAGAGTGGAGGGATGAGAAGCGTGCTTTGTCACTAACCCTACCCTCCAAGTTTTTCCTTGTAGCTATGGAGGAGCATCTTTCTTACTAAGGTCATGATGTGCTTTCAGAAAAGCAATCCTTTGATTTATTTTTTTATATATAAATAAATAAATTTTTTTTTGCTATTTACCAGGTTGTGTCAGGGTTTGTGCTGCTTCTGTCTTAGCCTCTGCTTATTGGTATTCTCTTAGTTGTATGCATTTGCTGAAAATAGCTGAATTTGAGGATTGACTTTTTTCTGTACCTCTTCATTATAATGAAGTCTCCCTCTAGCTTTTCTGTCCCCTTAAATGGAGAATGTAAAATGCCAGCTTATCAGTATTTTGCATGGCTATGGGAGAGCTGTCTGCTCCTACATGCATGCATGCAGACCATTCAACAGAGAAGCAATTTAAAGCACTTTGGGAGTAGACAAGCCTATTGTTTGATTAGTTATGATGCTTCATAGGTATCTAGGTCATCAGAATAACTTCTTTTTCCCCTTCTCTGGCAGAATTGTAGCTTCAGGTACTTCCCACTTCTGCTCACAGTTTATATAACAGTTCTAGATCTGTCCCATAACATCTTATTGCCCTGAAGGAACAGAGAACAGAGAGAGTTAAATGTGTCTTCCCCCCTCCCCTACTCCTCTGTCAGTCTTATTGGATATCCAAACAAGCCTTTGGAACTTAGCTCATCGGTCCTATTTATAGCTGAAATATTCAAAACATTTAATTATTTCTGGCCTTAAAATGAGCTACTAGTCAGCAATAGGGAAGCAGTGATGCATTAAGGTCTGTGGCAGCCTCATAGCTTTCATGTAGGTCTTGCTGCGAGTTTTGTTGCATGGAGTAGGGCTGCTGGAGAAAGGGGAGAACAATTTTGTGACTTAAATCTAGTGGTTGTGTTTTTTTTTCCAGTAGATGTGCCAGATTTTTTACCGTGTCCAAATAAGGTTTGAAGGTTAACCTATTTTTTTTTTCTACTCTCTGGAACTCAGTTCACACATGCCTACACTTTCCTCAGTTCACTACACCAAAACAAGAAACATTTAAACAGTTTGTCTCCTTTCTCTCTAAGGAAAATTTCTGAGGTGAAGCTCTGAGAGAATGCATTACATTTAAATGTGGTGCAGCAGTTTCCTCATGATAATTTATTTTAAGCTTTTGATTCAAGCTGTGAACTCCCTCAGGCCATGGAGGTAGAACAAGATTTCAAGCCAGATGGTTTGAGGTTAGTGTAGCCCACTTCACCTTGCTTTACAATTCAGTTGTGTGGGGGAATCAATCATGCATCCATACTGAACGATGAGGGGGAGACTTGGATTGCTTCTGTATGGACAGAAATGTGTGGTGTCTGTAGAGCACCAGGAAAAAGAGTTCGGGGATGCTGAGAGCTGAAGTATCTAGGTGTACTGGAAGTTTTGATTTAAAGTTGGACTTGTAGCAAAGTGTAGGTTTCTGTACAAAAAAGATACTAAGACCACTAGCTTGAAGACCTACAGAGTGAAGTCTTTGTAACTCCTTGTGATAGAGCAAATGGAAGGAGTACTGATGAGAGCCATCTACACTACTGAAAGTTACTTCTTTAGCCTTTGTTCATAACCCAAGTCTTAAGGCACTAAAAAGCAAATGGGATTCAAATTCATTTTAATGTTGTGCTGCATCTGTGTGCAGTTGTCTTATTTTCATAGCATGCAGGCTGAGCTGACTGTTCTCACTGCCATGTTCTTACACTGCAGGACAAATAGATCATCAGCTGCTAGCTGTGTATTTAGGGGAAGCATGAATTAGCTTTTCATTTTACCTCATACTTCAAGAAACAGGTTATTTAGTTGAGTTTGTTCAGTTGAAATATTGTCTGTACATACACAAGAAGCTACTGTTCTCAAAATCTGGCTTAGCATTTCAACAAATGGTGTTTGTTCTGGATACTTAACTGATGAGTGTCAATAGTAGCCTTGCTGTAGTTGTTGCTGAGTGGAGTGAAGAGCTTATATGGAAACTGGGTGGTAGTATCTTGGCTGTATTTGTTTTCATTCAAGTCTGTCTGCTTCTGTGTCTTGCTGTACAGTCTTGCTTCTCTTTTATCTCCTATCCTGTTTGACCTGGGTTAGGAAGTGATTATGCACAGTCAGAACTGTGCATTAGCTCACATGCTGTAATTGAATGATTCAGGTTGGAAGAAGCCAAAATTGGGTAGGGAGTATTTAGCAAACAGCCATAGTAATAGGACTGAATGGATGGCAGACTTCAGGGACAAGTGCAGTTGGTGATCTTTTTGCATCAGCTCCAGCCAGAGCGGTAGGTATGACTGTAGTCTGGAGGATGTTAGTTCAGTAGTACAGAAGCTTTAAAGGTCAGATGAACATCTTGAAAAATTAAAACATAGCTATGGCTTTCTGGGCCTGCAACACTGTGCTACAAGCTCTAGTGCCATATGATTTGACAGATGAGAGCTTTTCTGTATGTACTAAAAGCCTGAGGTCCGGTCTTCTGTGCGTGTAGGGATTTCCCAAAACATTAGTACCAACTCTGTGAGTGAGTTGGATGAATCTTACCAGCCTGTCTTTAGTACTCTGGCAGGAGGTGGCATTGCCTGGCTGTTGTGCATGCAGTGCAAGGAGCCATCAGCCATACCTCTGAAACAACTGCTCTCTGAGTGTATGGGGCGGATGTGCGGGGTCCGTAACCCCATTAATGGGATGGAACTGGAATTCTCAAAGTGTTAAGAGCACTATAAAAAACAACAAAAAAACCCCAAAACAATAAAAGTCTGTTGCTTTGGTTGCCTCTGTAGCAGTACTGAATGTGTTGTCATGGAGACCTATACAGGAAGGCTGCCATGAGCTTTGCAAGTCCAAAATACCATCCAGTTGGCTAGAAACACTTTGGTGCAGGGGTGGTTATTCTGTGAACTCCACTGCTTCTGAAGCTACTGCTCATCTGTTCATATACTTGATTTGCTAGGACTGGACTGTTGGAAGAACCTAGAGCAGTTTGTGTCCCTAGACTGGGCTTTAGGACAAAACCACTTAAATTCTGAGTTCCAAGTTGTACATGTATATAGCTTTTCATGTATATATATATGACCATGCTAGGGTAGATGATGAAAGGGGTGGGGGAAGTAAGGAGTAGGGCTTCATATTCTGAATTTCATTAATTCCTGGCCTAACTTGACAGCATGCTTATTTTATGAACTACTTGCAGAACTACAGTGCTTGTGCAGCTTTTGCAGAAAACTGGAGTGTGAAGTGAGATTTCTTGTCCTGACCATTGTTTTGAGACTGCTCTGAAAGTAGTTCTTGGAAGTAGAATGTGATCCCTCTACCCAGGATGCCAAAGCCTTCTAGAAAGGCAGCACTGGAGAACTTTGGAAGCCTGAGACAGTGACCAGCCAGAGTAATAGGGTAAGCAGCCAGAAGGTATTATAAAGGACCATAAAGGTTAGGAGCATGTGACAGGTTAGCATATGCTGATTATGCTGCTGGAATGAGCAGTAGCACTTGTTGTTCTACAGTTAACATGCTTAACTTGTGCAATGTCTTTCCTGGTAATTGCTAGCTACTTCAAAAAATCTTGAAGGGAAGGGTTCTCTGCAACTCAAGCATGAAGTTATCAAACCAGCTCTTCTGGATGGATCAAGTTTCCTTCACAGCTGTCAAGGCTGCAGTACTCCACCCTCTGAAGTGCTTGATTCATGGCAATGATGGTCTTTTCTGTAGGTAGGTTGGGAGCTTTCAGATATATTAGGCTGGCTAGTCAAAAAACAAAACCAAACAAACCAACCTGACCCAAACCAAACAAAAAAGCCAACTTGATGCTCTGGACTTGACTTTCCAATTTCTGCTGGTAAATGAAGTCTAATAGGAATTGAACAGGGCCTCAGATGAATCTTCTCTCCTGTCCCCTCTGAGCTAAGTGAGCTCCAGGGGTGGAGAATGCTACTAACAAGATGTATGCACACAGGCATATTGTGTGTAAGCTCTTGATAATACTATCTACTTGTGATAGGGAGAATCTGCTTGTTTAGAAATAACTAATGATAAAAGACCACTCTACTTGTTTGTTTGGAAAGCTTCTTGACCTGAAGAGGCTTTGGGTGGCTATGCTCTGCACTGGAGGAAGGATGCTGCTCCAACTCGTGCTTTGAGGTCTGCTAAGGCTCTGATGACTTCCAAGTAGGAAACGATGGTTAATGGCGGGCTCCAGGTGAATGAAGAGAAGTTGCAGATGTTGCTTCAGACTATTTCACAGTCTACCTTAGTTTACAAAACTGATACCTTACTGCAGCTGAAGTGAAGTATGCATTTAAATAAAAGAATATAAGGCTGTTTCTTAAGTAATCAGGTTAAACTTGTTGCCTGGGGAATACATAGAAGCAGAGGCTTTGATATGTTGTGTGAATATCTGTTTGCTAAAACACAAGCATCTCTTCTTGGAGCTATCTAATCTTAATGCTTTTATCAATAGAATTAGTCCCTCTATGTTTCTAGGCTGTGATGCTGAAGGCTTACTTTCTGACTGACAAAATCTTCGTACCTCATCTGGTCTATCTTCCCAAGTTGTCTGGCCTACAAAGAATGCTACCTATGTGGGGCAAAACCTGTTTTGTAAATTTTTTCAAAAAAGAGGGCTTATTTAATTTCTGGGGATACAAAAGCTTTAGGCCAAAGGTGAGAGTTTTTCTTCTGAAGTGGTGACCAATATTGTATCAATGTAGTTTGTATAGTTTGGTGTCCTGTTGACAGCTTTTCTTTTTAAAGTTACTCCTTCCAGTTGTCAGGCCTGCTGGTGCAATTGAATTTTTTGGCCTGCTTTGTCAACTAGTTTGAGTTAGGGTGATGCTAGGGGCTGTTTTGCACACCCACTTGGATAACAGAGTTTAGTTCTAGCTGCTTAGGATTTAAGTGTTTAAGTTTACTTCCTGTTCAAACCAAGTACTACACTAGCTTAATATTTTCAAACCCATTTTTTTAAGATTTAATGCCACTTGCCTTTGAAGCAGCATGGATTTGATGCTTCAAAATGGAAACGTCCTCTCTGATTTGCAGTGAAGTGAAATGTTGTCAAAACTAGCTAAAGAGACAGCTGCTGAAAAAACTCCGGTTACCAGTTTTTCAAGTTCATGGTAATAACTCGGATCTCTCATTACATCCACAAAACAGTGCGTTGGAGCACTGTTCATAGGTCTTTTGCTGAGGATGGTATCTAGGATGCAAAGTCTGGCAGGAATGACTTGGCAGGTCCTGTGGGTATTGGCAGGGTCTCTGCCATGAATGAATTACTGTGGTGTGTTCCATGGTGCCTCATGACATATCCTGCAAGAGAATACTGCTTCTGGGCTGCTTCCACAGGAAGCACGGGGGCTGTGTATCATACCTGCGTGCAATGCATCAAGTAACTGGAGATGGCTACTTCTTTGTCTTCGTTAAAGCAATGCTTGGAAATGCAAGCATGGCTACCAGTCCATCGTACTTGAATTCATACAGTGATGTTCCCAGATAAGTAACTGCTAGGATGGTGCCTCAGTCAGGTTTGTGCACATGGGGTTCTGATAGAATATGACAAAATGTAAATCTGGAGTTGGAGGTAATTCTGTAAGCGCAAAACTGCTTCCAGATGCTTGATAGGAAAAGTGGAATCATGCCAGTGGTAGAGTTTATTTCTGCTGTGGGACAAACTTCAGTGTTGCGGTACTTGAACAAGAGAGGAGACTTCATCTTGGACTGGTCAGTTTGTTTGGTTTTCTTTTAGGCCTCTAACCCAGTAACTCCTGAATTCTGGAAGTCAGGAAGATAGGACTTTGGTACTATTGTGCTGTATGTCTGAAGGGCTGTGTTACCTTAATTTATCATTCATTAGTAACTTAAATCTCATCAGAGTTATAGTTCTTTCAGCTGCTGGTTGATCCTGAAAGGGTGTTGATTCTTAAATTGTGTATAAAATATTCTCTTAACTATTTTTGAAAGAGTTGGTACTTACTGTTATTAAATCTTGCCTAATAATGTGTCTTAGGAAGAGTATGAAGCCAGAAACTACTTCAATGTTGTTTTTTTTCTTATCCCAGAAGTGTTAGGCCTTGCACACGCTCAGGATTTTTCCCTCTTGCAAGCAGTGAATAGGCACTCTGAAGTCTCTGCTGTATTGAGAATTGAAACAGGTGTAATGTGCTGGGAGTAGAGAGGAATTTAGTCTTCTGCTGGATGTACGTAATCCTGAGGTTACATACTAGATCAACGGTCTTGCTTGTACATGTTGGCAAGCCAAACTGACAGGAAACATTGATTCCCGCCCTCCCTTACAATAGCATAAGAAGGTGGTGATCTAAAAATGGCCTTTTTTGGTCTTTGGAGCTTATTTTAACCTAATTAATTTTTTGCAGATAAGAGAGAAAAGGCCTTTGATTCTTTAGTAGAAGTAATACTTAAGAAGCCTTTAAAAGGTGTTTTGATGCTGAAAACCAGTTTTCTTTTGTGATTGCTTAAAACACAGGGAATGCTGAAGATCTGAAATGTAGACTATATGCAAAGCTGATGAAAACAGACAGGGAATTGCTGTTGATCTAATTGTCTGCACATGTGCATTCCCAAGAGCATCCCTCTTGCTGCTGGGCATGAAAGCCCAGCTCAAGGCTTCACTTCAAAGAAATGTCTAGTGCCCTAAGCGCTGACTAATGTATTATAACTTGTCAATTTGCAGGTAAGCATTATGAGGAAGAAGAGGAGGAGGATGCCCTACCTGACTCGGATGCCCTGCCAGACTCAGATGACGAGGTGGATTTGGATAAGCCGCGCCCCATACAGATTGTTCTTGCTCATGAAGATGACCATAATTTTGAATTAGATGAAGAAGCGTTGGAAAAAATCTTGCTTCAGGAACACATCAAAGATCTTAACATAGTAGTTGTGTCTGTAGCAGGAGCTTTCCGCAAAGGAAAATCTTTTCTGCTGGACTTCATGCTTAGATACATGTATAACAGGGTGAGTAATTTGGATTTTCCCTGCAGGAGAAAAGTAGTTTAGTCATTTACCTCTGTATTTGTTAACTTGAGCACAAATATAGCAGGTCAAATTTTTCTTACTTATTGCGGGGTGGAGAAGCCAGCTACTGTGTGAAGAAGTGTGCTTAAGTGGCAGTTTTTCAATATAAATTTTCCTGCAGTTATCAGGGGAACTTATTGGTGTCCTGATGTAGGTGGGCATGAGAAGAATTTGAATGAGGGAGTGTGGTGGCCGCCTAGTTGAGCTTTGGGGAAGACCTCATCCAAGTGGTGGCTTGGAGGAATCTTGCTTTGGTTTGATCTCCTGAAATCGTATTGTAGCACTAGCTTACCCATTGTTGCAAAAAGAAGAGTCTTATCAGGAGGACTTATATGGAGGACTAAATCTGCTGAAATCTGAGGTATGGCAAAAGGGAGAAAGTCTCCTTTTTGCTGCTTGGAATATGTCTCTGAACATAATCCAGGAACATGTAAAATCCTTTTAAGTCATTGGTTAATGAATGCCTGATCTAATTTCTTCTCTTAGTTTGTAGCTTTTGGCTGGTGTTGTATTGGTCTACTATACTTTGAACTCTTGGCTGATATGGAGAAGGTGGGGTAGGACCTCCTGTGGACATACACATATGCCTGTCACAGGTTGTGGTGTGTTTTGTTTAATCTGCGTAGTGAATATTGACAATTCAGTGTTTTGTTGCTTTCTGAAGCTCTTAAAAAACCCAGAACTGATTCTTTTTTTGGTCACTGTTCTTCAGAGCTGGAATTCATGATAGCAGAAACTAACCATGACTGCACCTATTCTACCTTTGTATCTATTTTACCTTTGTGCTAGCTGGCTTGAGGAGACAACATGAACCCTGCAGTTACAGGAAATATGGGAATATTGCAAAGAAGCTGCTGGTAGTTGGCAGATGAAGACGTCCTTTCTTTCACTCCCAGTAGTGCCTGCTATTGAATTCCTCTCACAGATTTGCTGAGAGCTCTGTAAGAAAGACGCTTGAGGATATGGTAGGAGGAATACAGAGTAGCAAGCTGGTGCTCCCAACTTCTTAAGACTTTTAACCTAGGGAGGAATAGATGTTTCACTGATAGAGTTGTTCAGTGGGTGGCCCTTTGTGTGTGTATATAAACCCTCTCTAGTGTCCTGTTTATATTCAAAATAAAAACCCAAATGAAGCACAAACGGAGAACCTGAACTCCCAAGAAGTATAGCAATCTGAGCTAGAAGGTGACTGGGTAGAGGTAGTGCTAGTTCCTTCCAAAAATAGAAGGGGTGGGCTTTAAGCAAACAACTTTCAGGTTGTGAAATAAAACAAAAGTTCATAAAGCAAAATGGATTGAAACACTGTTTCAGCCTTGTGTAATATCATGCCTCTCTGTTCCCTTTATTGTGCAATCACTTTTTTCTATAGGTGTCCTTCAAAATACCATTTGTTTCACTTAAACTGAAGATGAAAGCAAACTTGGTCATCTACAGTAACAACTATCTCTTACCAAAAGCAGAGAGGTCTTCCTCTCCATGTGCTGTTTCTGGCCAAGCATTTGCATTCTGAAGCTGTAATGCTTGCAGGCCCTTAGCCGGGCTCATCAAACTCAGTGATGCATCAGAAGGCACTGCACTTGGCCGAATTGTTTTCCTGCCAGTTCAGTGACGTAAACTGGCAGAGCTGCTGCAAACTGATGGGAGTTGGGGATGAAAGAAAAGTGCAATGCCTCCTCTTTTGAACACTGCTGAATTGTGTCAGGTCAAATGGTATCCTCTATGCTTGTGCGCATTTCAGTACAGGAGGGGAGGCCTTGGTATAGTTTTATAGTACTCTTTAGTCTGGTCGTTCCGTCTTCAGTCAGGCTTAATTACAAGTCTGTATTTTCCATGAATTAAGTATTGGATCCTGCACAAAATACTAAAGCACCTGCATTCAGTTCATATGCTAATCAAGCAATTTTGGGATATCCTCCCCTGTGGATATTAACATGTGTGATGAAAAACTTGCCAAGATACTTCAGAATCCCATTTTCTTGTGTTAAACTAAGAGCTGGAGACCATGTGAGAAGTTACCATTCTAAAAATCTTACTTGTGCCAGTTGAAATCACAGGTAGGATTTTGGCATGGCTGAGACTGGTCACTAACTTCAGGGAGGTGGGCGTCTATTTTCAAGCACTGATACTTAGTGTCATGATCGTTCATTTGAAATGGAACAGAATAATCTGCCATAAAACAGCACCACCCTTGTTCTCAGCAAGCTGCTGCAAGGATCCTGTGATCTTTGTTGCAGTTTAAGCCTCATTAAGAGTTGGTGCAGTTAACACTAGTAAATTTAGATTTAAAAGCTTTTTTTACAGGGGTGTGACCTTCTTAGCTTGTATTAATCTGCAAAGTGCACTGTGTACTAATGGTACCAGGCAAATAAAGCTGCACTGGTCCTTTCCTTAGTGTGGAATATATTTAGAGAGGTTAATTTTTAGGTGACTATAAAAGTGATAAAAATTTTAGTGCAACTCCTAGCTTGATTTCATGTAGGAACAAAGTGGTGTGTTTTTTTCCTCCTCCCATCTCCTGAATATCTTTCAGCCAACTTAATGGTTGGAGACTGTTAAATACTGAGTTTTAACTACAGAAAGATGAAGGTAACAAGCTAGGAGCGCTTCAAACTGATGCGAAGGTCAGTCAGAGACAAGCTTAAGCGCATCACCCACAAGATGAAGTAGCTTCAGCTGAAGTTGTGCCTGTTAAGACACCAGTCTCCTGTGACATGAATCACATATAAAATCAAATGTGGTCGTATCTAGTGCTCTTTGAGGGACTTGTTGAAAGATTTGTGTAGTTTTGGTCTGAATTGCTACAAATAAGGAAAATTTCTGGACCTAACTGGGAAAAAGCATTCTTGTATAAATGACAAATGGAACATATTGTTGAGTAATATAACAGGTCCTTCTGAAAAAGTGAAAAGCTACAGTCCATTGACATATAACTGTGAAATATGATTCAGCATTGCAAAACTGAGTCCTGGAGTTTACTGAAGCCCAAAGAAGACCTGGAGCTTTTATTTCTAGAGTAGTCAATGGATGCATAAACATCTCCTGGGATAAAAAACTCCAGGGGAAAACTGTTCAGGTTTTGCTTAGTCTCTCTGGTAGAGGTGTACGTGCATGACAAAACAAAAAAGAAACACCCCCTGACCCCAAACAAAAAAACCCCCAAAATGCCCACCCCCCACCAAAAAAACCCAAACCTCCAAACAAAAAACCAACACCCTCCCAAAACAAAAAAGCCCACCCAATACCCCCCCCCCCCCGAAAAAACCCCAAACACCAAAAAACCCCCAACCAACCACTAAAAAAAAACCCCCAAAACCAAGAACTAAAAAAAACCTAAAACTCCAGACAACCTATCTGTAAAGAGCTGTGGTTCTCTTCACTTGGATACCTGTGTTCATTTTCTGAATTTTTATCTGCTCATCTCATTTACTTTGCCGTGTCTGATCCAAATAGCAGAGCTAAATCATGTGCACGTAGCATTTGGGAGAGTGCTGGTACAGAACTGCTTGATTCCCTTTCCCTCTTAGTATGGTTTGCCCTGCATGCTGCTAGGCATGAGGAATGTGTGCAGGTGTTTTTTCCCATCCCCCTCTAGAAATAAGCAGTTTCACTTATTTGTAGTAAGTATTTCTGGTCTGTACAGTCCCTGGGTGCTCATGCTGTCTTCTGAGATGTGAAGATACATGTCTTGAGCTCTTTTCTAAAAACTGCTAGTGCAGAGTCAGCAAGGTGAATTGAGAAGTCTCTCCTTTGACCTGCTCAAAGAGCACACTCTTCTGGCTGGTTATCTTCTCTGGGCAGTCAGAGGCAAATTCATTAAAGATTTTTTTCTGTTCTGGCAGTATGCTGTGTTCTAGCCTGTGAAATAAAGGTTTTTCTCTAAGCCCCCTCATCAGTTAAACTATTGTCTGCCTACCACTTGTCTCTTGTAGGATTTCAGTGTATATAAATGTATCACAGTGAAACTTCCTTGGGGCACCTGTTCATGTTCCTTACTTGCACAGTATATATACTACATTTTTGGGTTAAATGTGCTCATATAATGGCTGGATTCTTCTGTGTGAGCCACTGTTCCATAGATTGTCTGTCCTTGAGGACTGAAGACCTTGTTACAGTACCATCAGCCAGAAATGTTAGCTGCAAACTGTACTTGACTCTCTAATAGCCTTCCCCAAAGTGGGCAATGTGCCAATAAAATTTTAATATGGATGGATTGATTGACATGTATCAAACTCTCAATGTGACCTTTTCTCTTAAATCCAGATCACTTAGGAAAAAGTATTTTGTAACTGTGAAAAGTATAGATTGTAGATCTTCTGGTTCTTGCCTATTCTCTTTGGCTTCTGCAAGCTGGCGTTGGGAGTCTTGTGCTGGCCCCTCTTAGTGCAGGGGCTTAGATGCTTAGCTAGTTCCAGCAGTTGACCTATTTGTGAGGGGAAAGGGAAAGGATTAAGTCAAGATCAGTGGGGGTTTTTTTTTGTGGGTTTTTTTTTTTTCCTTGCAGAGGTTTGGCTGTTCTTGTAGTTAAAATACATGCTATTTACAACTGTGTTTGAGTTGAGTTCTCTCAACTGTGAGAGAAAAACATGAGTGTGAAGTGGAATTGATGGACAAAACTGAGCTGTTCTCATTAGCTCTGAGTGCTTGAGACCTGAAAGCTGTGCACATATACTCTTCAGTGGCTGAAGAGTTGTGCAACCACTGAAATACAGTAGACTCGAACATTTCTTTGTGGATTGTTCTTGAAACACAGCAGAGTAGCATTGTGTTTTAATATTTTGTGTAGTGTTGTCAGTTGGCTCTGAGAAAAATGAGAGAACAAGGTGGAAGTCTGCTAAAACATAGTATGTTAAAAAAAGTAAAAAATCTTGTCCTTGGTTTTAAATAAGTTTCTCCTTGTTTTTTAGACTTCTCCTTGCTGGATAGGTGGAAACACTGAGCCATTGACTGGGTTTACATGGAGAGGTGGATGTGAACGGGAAACCACTGGTATTCAGATTTGGAGTGAAGTGTTTGTAATTGATAAACCCAATGGAACAAAGGTAAGTGCTTGACTTAAATAGGTGTATGTAAGGGTTTTTGTCATGGGTTTCATGGAGGTAGTTCAAACATCAGTTGCTTTCCTTTGCATTCAGTAGCTGCATAACATATTTGGAAACCTTATTGTCAGTGCAAGTATGAATTTTCCTGCTGGGTTGTGAGATTCAATCTCCAGCAATAGTCCTATTCTGAGAGTACTTTGTTTTGGCAGTCTACTCTGTCCAGGTGGATGGGCAAGTTATCCTGTGGATGTTGTAAAACTGTAACGGCTATAAATACCATATATAGACAAATGCTCTGATAAGAACAGCTCTGTAACAAACACCGTTTTTTGAGAAGCGAGATGTGAAATGTAATGCACAGCTATAAGTACTTGAAACAGCTTCAGTGTCTGGAAGCTGGTCCTTCCATATAGTTTAACAGGTAGTCTGTAAAAAAAGGACTAAGTCTAACAGTGGAATAAAAGGCACTAACTCTATTTTAATCAAAGCTGATGCATCTTTTTTACCTCTAAGACAGTTTAACTACAAAGTTTGGTTGTAGGTGTTTATATTCATGCTCAAAAAAGGTGTTAATGTTGTTAATAAATATTTACTCCACAGTACTGGTTGTGTATCTTGAGCTATTTATGTTTTCCTGAACCATAAGCTCTTGGTTATTTAACTTTCATACCCTTTGCATTTGCAAAGGAAACATCTGATGGCCAATTAATATGGGACACTGATCTTAAACAGATAGTGGCTGGAGGCCTGCAGGAAATTTTATCAAATTTCATAGCAAACCAAACAGTTCTCTGGCTAAAAAACAATTAAGTTGTGAGGATCTGTGTGCTCTGGGGACAAATCACTCACTTGTTCTTGCTTATCAGCCATCTCTAACTGAAAGAGAAGGTAATTGTAGTAGATCCCAAAGATGGGAATTGGACAAATTAACTTTTACCATTAAGATCACTTCATTCCTTGTCATTCCAGCAGACAGTCAGTATCAATTATCTTGTTTTCTTCTGAAAATGATTATTTTAAGATAGATATATTTTTAAAAGTAACCATCTCTCTCTTAGATCTAATGAACTATGCTGCATTGTCAGCTGAGGCTGAAGTTCTTCTAGTGAATAAGAGCTGTCTGTTACTTTGCACTGTACCCCCACTAGGCTCAGGGTGGCTATTTCTGTGAGAGAGGTTAACTAGTGTAGCAAGGCCAAGGACCTAAGGCTGATGCCATGGCCCTCTAGTTGTTGCTTACTCAGCTGTAGGTGTAAATAGGTATGTGTGCAGGGAGCTGACTGAGGTTTAATAAGTAGGTATAGGGGCAGAGACTTCCTCTACTTGAAATAGAATTTATCCCAATGGCCTGGAGTTCGAAAGTGTTATCAGTTTGTTTAATTATTGCTACTCTTCAAAACTCTCTAGGTTGCTGTACTACTCATGGATACCCAAGGTGCCTTTGATAGCCAATCCACTATCAAAGACTGTGCAACGGTTTTTGCTCTGAGCACCATGACGAGTTCTGTCCAGGTGAGAATACCTATGCTGGCAAATAATGGCAGCTATAGGAACCCTCTGTCCTGAACATGCAAAGAATATCTCTCTAGCCACGCTTTGAAAGCTCACCTGCATGTCTTTTTCCAACTACCATTTAAGCTTTCATACTTAATGTCTTATTTTCAGTGTAGTATACTACATAAGTTTCTCTGTGGAATCGAGGTTATCCAAGGCCAAGCTGAGTTCAATTGCTGACTGAACTCTGGAATCCCAAAAAAAGATGTCAAAGTAGTAACTGCTTCTGTACAGATGTGTTACAGATTTTTTTTTCTAAACTTTAGATACAGTTTGGGGTGAAACTACACTGTGATCAGCTAAACTTAGAATTTCTGCTACTGTTAAACTTCTGACAATGCTCTTGCGCTATGCCCAAAACTACTTTTAAGCTTGTGCCTTAAATGTGCCAAAAGTGAGCAGGTTTTTGAGGGATGACAAGTGACCTTCTTCAGACATGCTACAACATGAAAGTAACAGGAGTATGTAGAACACTACCTCTGTCCTGTGGGGTTGTTTTTGGTGGATTTGTTTGGCTGTTTTGTTTTGTTCCTGTGGTTAGGATAAGTTGTGGGTTATTGATGCATTTTTGAGTTTACTGCTGTTCAGTATTCGTGTTATTGTAACAGTCACAAGCTCCCTGGATAAAATCAGATTTCTCTGGGAAGATTTGAAAGCAAAAAACCCTGGTGAACTAACTACCTAGTCATTCCTGTGTCAGAGATGCAGCTGTTGGATCACTGAATCCTAGAGCACTTAGACCTGAGGATGGCAAACAGACGTGCCCTTCTGAGTCGTCCTGTCTCACACCTGTGTGGTGATTTGAAGCTTTCAGCCGTCTTCTCTGATTCCTTTATGGCTTGCTTCCTTGGAAAGAAACTGTTCTAAGAAGGAGTAGGGTAGTCAGCAGTGGTCTTGAACATAGCGCTTTGTATAAGGAAGTGACTTTTGTCTGAGATGCATTCTATGACAGCTTTCTAGTTGCTGACTTTCAGGTAGTTAAACTTTTCTGGAGGGGGTAAGATACACAAGATACCTGAAGAGACTACGTTGAATGTAAGATAATGATTTCATATTACACTGTAATTATTCTGCTGTCACTTGCAGGTATACAACTTGTCCCAGAATATTCAGGAAGATGACCTTCAACATTTGCAGGTAAGAATATGCTGAATTTATATTAAGTTGCTTCTGAACTGATAGTCTTGATGTTGTTCTTGAAGTTACTACTAATGTAACTGTGATTTGGGAGCTGCCTACTACTTCAAATAAAACACTGAAGCTGACCTGATGCTAAAACTAGTACTGCCTATAAGAACATTATTTGCATCAACTCCATGATGCTTTGATGCTTCTGCTGTGCCAACACAGAGGTAAAATAGTACAGGCTTCTAATCTACCTAAATCTTATCTTTCTAAAGTCTGTTCTCTATATGGTAAGTTCTGAAATTCCCAAAAGGATAAGAAAGGAAAATGATTTATGGAAGTACTTAGTGAGAAAATTCCAATGTTTCTCCTTTTTTCCCTAAAATAGGAAAATAAATGGTATTTCATAACAAGTTTCTAAAGAAATGTGGGAGCTTGGGTCAGGGCAGAAAGAGTATCTTCTATCCAGAAGCATTATCTAGTTTTTCAACCGAGAAACTTCTAGAGAGTTTTATTTCTGCTTAGAAACAAAAGTAGGAAATAGTTGTTCTCTTTTTTTACTGTGGGGTTTTCATCCCCTAATGGAACATTGTGGTCAAAGGCCACTGAATTCTGGCTTCATGTGAATGGTGCAAGAACCTTATCTCCTTAACTTAAAACCTGTAGTTTTAAAGGCTAGCTTGTGTATTAACAAATGCCTGCCTGTGCTCAGGCCATGACCTTGTCACAGCTTAAAACGATTTTACATGTCTTCTGATTGAAAGGACTTCTGTCTTGGTCAGTGCTGCAAAAGTCTGGCTGCCAGTATTGGAAGTAGAAGAGCACTAACTAAACATAGTCTTGTGATGCTGTTCTCAGTTAACAGAGTTGTATCACTGGGCCAACACTCCCCCACACCCAAAAAAACCCAGTCAAGCACTGCAAACGAAAAAAGCTGTAGCTAATTATTTGAAAGCCAGGCTTTCCTCATGACTTTGGTCCCTTGACAGCCTCAGTGCAATCCGAATAGAGCAGTCCCTTTCTGCTATACTGGAGGGTGAGATTTGAGGAAAGGAAGGGAAGAGAAGGGTGATAAATACAAGCAGTGGGTAGGGGACTCCCATGCATTTAAAGTTGGGGTAAGGAATCGTGGACTGAGGGAAGGAAATTCTGAATTTCTGTTATTCTGAAATACTCTTAGTCTCTGGCTGCCTTTTCCAGGTATCAGGGAAGTAAATGGCGTAGGGACTTAGGATCAAAGGAGCCAGTCTCATGTGGGTGCTTGGCCACTTCAGAGCTTCTTTTGCTCAGGGTGACAAGGGCTTGGAAGTTAATTTTTGTTAAATTAGTCTTGTAAGTTCTCAGATAGTCTTGTGATCAACACGGGGGAACTGTCCTTTTAGCCATGAAATTTATCTGAGACGTTCCAGGAGGTAGTTTTAATGCAGAAGAACAGTTGTCTGGTACTAGAAGATAACTGGCGCGCTTCCCTCATCTTGACCTCCAAGATTGATAAGGGGGCTAGCATGGGTCTGTGCTTGACAATATTGACCTGTGCTGAAACAGACAGCACAGTCCATAATTTGTGTTCTCATGGGTTGTCTGGCCTGCTCAGTCCAGTGAAGAATGCTGCTGCTGGTACTAAAGGTGGTGAAAGCAACGAGAGGAGGACAGCTGACACTTGCCTTTATACTGGAGGGAAAGAACAATTATTGGTTAAGGTCACGGGCTGAAGTGGAGATCTGGGAAGCTGCTGAACTTGGCTTGTATATAAATCTCTGATACATTGGCTCTAGCCAAGTTCCTTTAGATTTCCAGGAATAAATCTTCTGTGGGAAGTAAGGGGCAAATGTTAGCCAGGCTTACCTCCTGAGCCTCAGAGACAAGTGTTGGAAACTGGCTTGCTGAGAGACACAGCCAGCTTTCCTCTGAGAATAGCCCACAGGCCACCCACTTAGAGCTGTGGTGTGTTGACAGTTATGGAATGCCACTGTGAAACCAGTGGAAACCGTGTCTTCTTCCTGAATTTTACTGAGGATTGGTGTACTTGTTCTTGAGGTGTATTGGCCATTCCCAACCCATAATAAGATTTAAGATCAAATGCTTTATTTTCTAGTGACATATTATGAAATGTGTTTTATATGTGGCACCCTTACACTCTTCTTTCTATCAGTTGTTTACAGAATATGGAAGACTAGCTATGGAAGAAATTTACCAAAAGCCGTTTCAGGTAACTGTATATGTTAAATGAATCTTAAGCAATTGAATGTGTAGAAAATGAGATCAGGGTAATTTATGAAGAGAAATTAGTTGGGCTGAAGCTAGCCTGTTCTTTACAAGACTGATTCTTCCTTCCCCGTCACCACATTTCTTGGCAAAAACATGATGGAAAAATGCTAAAGAGGATCACATTCTGGGCAAGTATAGCTTTGTGCCTGAGTTTATAAGGCATAAAAGGAATGAAAGCGTCAAGTGATGTGCAGACGTTAAGGAGGAAAGTTTCATGCTGCCTTCTTACTCGTTACTCCTTGAGATGTGGTTGGTCTTTGGTCGTACATGGTTCTGAGTAAAGGTCATGTGGCCTCTAAGAAATAGCATTGCGGAGGGCCACGTTATGCTTCATTTACATGAAGCATTACTGGTTTCAGCTTTAAAAGCGCTAGCATCTCCTGACTGTGGTAGGTCAGAGAAGGGTTTGAGGCTTCTTCTGTTTAGTGGAGACATAGACGGATCTCTTCCATTCTGAAGTATCCCCCTTAACCTGTAAGGGTACTAGTTGACTGCTGTTAGTGGTGAGTTTTAAGACTCTTATGTCTCTAGAATATTCAGCCTGCACGTGTGAGTCCCCGATGTTCTTGTGATTGGCCCGGGCAAGATGCGTTCTTTGTAAAGCACCTCGTCTGGTATAAGAGTAATGTCAAGGTTTGTTTTCTGTCTTCAGCTGATGGGAGAGAGGACAGTGTAATCCCTGTGGGATAGCAAAAGGCAAATCCATGGAATAGGGGAGCTATCTTTTTGAGACACTTGGGTACTTCCTTTCAGATAAGGAGTGAGTTGCATTTGTGTGTTTGGTGTGTGGGTTTGGTTGTGGGGTTCTTTTGATTTTGTGTTTTTTCTTCTTTCTTTTTTAAACAAGCAAACATTTGTACCACAAAATTACAAGGCTACTTCATTTAGAGCAACCAAGCTTAGAAAGTTTTTTACTTAAAATAATCACGTGTGATAGTTTTTGACCTTAGGAATGATGCAGGCCACTCACTGCTGTTGTTCTTCCTGTTACAGACACTAATGTTCTTAATTAGAGATTGGAGTTATCCTTATGAACATGCGTATGGCTTAGAAGGAGGAAAAAAGTTCCTAGAGAAAAGATTGCAGGTGAGTTTATCTCCAGTAGTCCTCCTATGGTCTTCTAACTTAAGTGACAACTTACCGTCAAGATAATGTTGCACGATGAGCTAACTCTTTGGGCTAATAAAATACATTTGTGATGTTCCCACTCGTGTGGAGTTCTGGGGTTTAGAACTTGACATTTTTACGTTGAGGAATAAGAGCTTAAATGCACTTTTGTGCTCTTACTGCTTTTAAGCTGATATTTAATCATAATTGCAGTACTGCAAAACTATTACTGCCTTCCTTTTTCTTCAGGTAAAGCAAAACCAACATGAAGAGCTACAGAATGTAAGGAAGCATATTCACTCCTGTTTCAGTAATCTTGGCTGTTTCCTGTTGCCCCACCCTGGTCTTAAAGTTGCAACAAATCCAAATTTTGATGGGAGGTTGAATGGTAGGAAGCTTTCCATTGTGTGTTTCTTGATTCAGATCACCGAGTTTATTTTCTTTTATAATGGAAGTTAAACGCTGAGATGGTTGGCTATTGAAACACTTGATTGGAAAAATGTAGGGCTAAAAGGTGAAACTATAGAATCTAGAAATGTGCATTGTGTGTTCTTTTCAGTGGTTTAAAGGCAGAGGAGTTAAGCAGGCAGAGGGAATGGATATCTTCGTGTCTTGCTGTTGATTGTAATCTGATAACTTGAGACATACTTAAAAGTCATTAAATAAGGATTCTAAAGATAAATAAGGGTTCCAGAAGGGAGTATTCACAAAATCAAAGACTCGACTTTCTTAAAATTGAAAGGCTTTTCTCTAAGAACTTGCTAAACCAAAGATCAGAACTAGAATGACTTTAAAAGCTGTAGGCTTCTGCTGCTGCAGAATGAGGCAGTCAGGATTCCTCCAATTGCTGCTTGTTCCCCAAGAGAGAGGATGTATCATAATGGCAAAGGCTAAAAAAGTGGGTTTGTGATAGTGGGATGCCAACTACTTCTGTGCTGAGGGCACAGACCTGTGGGATTATTGTGTAAACTGTTGGTGTAATTGGGGAAATGCACTTTAAATATTACAAGGACTAGGGAGCCTTGTTCTCTCAGTCTGAAGTTAAGATTAAAGAGTAGGTAGAATTTACTAAAGCTATACTTTGTGTTTAAGCCTTTGAATATGTTAAAAATGCAGTCAACGGCTGTGATGCTATGGATTTTGAAGGGTCATGGGTTATTAGTGTTCCTTTAGGAAATGTAAGATTGAAAAGAAAACTAACCACTTTTTTTTCTGTAATTGATTGAATTTTACTAGATATAGATGAGGATTTTAAGAAAGAACTGCGGCATTTGGTACCATTACTGCTTGCCCCTGAAAACTTGGTAGAAAAAGAGATTAGTGGATCCAAGGTGACCTGTAGAGATCTTGTAGAATACTTCAAGGTAAGCAAACGCATACTAATTATTTCTGTTAATGGCTTAAAAGAAAGTATTCTAATTTTAGGGCATGTTGTTCCCAGAGAAGGTAGGATATCTAGGCTGACACTCACTGATCAGTTCATTTTTATTTTCATTTAATTACTCTGACTTTCCAGAACTAGCACACAACTTCCTAACAGCGTAGCTCTTAGCAAGCTACTGTTGGCAAAATTGTGTGGGGTGTTTTTTCTTTTTTTTCTTTTTTCTTTGTAAATAAGCTGAAATACTTCAAGCTGTATTAGAGATTTTTTTTCTACTTTGAAATCCTGGTTTGTCTGGATATGTTGCTTTTTTTTTTTCTTTGAAGAGGATCTCAAGTAGATTATACAAATAGAAAACAAGCTCTTAAGCTGGTACCTATGGAGTGAAAATTTCAGATACTGCCCTCTGGATATTTAACATGCAGGGAAGATGCTTTCTAAACACTTGCATGTGCAACGCCACTGTATGCTCTGAAATGTTTGTGTGTGATATTTGCAGCTGTTAGGCTCTTGAGCTGTTTCGATATCATGGTGACACCAGCAGAAATGTGATAACATAATCCCTACATCACCAGGAACTGGTCTGGAGCGTATAACCTTTTTTTGAATTGGAAAGACTTAGACAGTTGGCTTGGTAGAAGAAAGTGGCACTCATTCCTAAAGACACGAATTTTGCCCTACTGCTTTTGAGCATGCATGTTAAAGGTAGAACAGAGTTGGGCTGATGTTTAGAAAGAAGCTATGCAAGGGTGGAATCTGAGACCAGAACTCTCTAACGCTTGTAAAATGAAGTAACTTTTTGTAAAGGAAAGACATGATATGGGATGCGGAAGTCATGCTTGTTCTGACAAGCATAAAATCAGCAGTCTGGAGCTTGTATATTCAGTCTTTTGTGTTTACATGGTTCCATGCTGCTTTTTGTTCCACTTTCTTCTCTAGTAATAGCTGATCCTAACAGTGTAGGGAGTGCACGTTCAACAGCAGTTTAGGAAGGACTGCACCCTAAAAACTGGGTGTTAAACCTCCTCTATTGAAAAGCTGCCTGATTCATGTCCCGTATCCAGTCTGGGACCAGTCATGCAGGGTGCTGCGGGAACACTGTGGTTATGTAACTAAAGAGGACTGCTCCCTTGGGACTGTGCATCTGAAGCTGAGATCATGAAGTCTGAGTTGGAAACTGGAGGGCTTTTACTTGGAGGAAATAGCTACAGAAGCAAGGAGGGTGTCAAGGGAACAGAGTCCTGTATAACTCCATACATTTTTGTAGGTTGTCCTACAACCTAGAGCATTGAGTATATAAGGACCCTGATAACCTTGTTCTCTCCTCCTTTACAGAGAAAAATCCCCAGGGCAGAAGCTTGTAGATGGTGGGGAGAGCAGTAGTAGCATGAAGAAGAAAAACTGCCCAGCCTCTTAGGGACTGAGAGTGGCCTTTTTCGTATAACTTGCACAGCTTGTCCAAAGTGCTGAAATGGCGACTGCTGCCTGCCATGCCCCCTCCTCTAATCTGTCCCAAAGACCTGTGCCATGGGCCATCTTGTGGGCTGGAGAAGACAACATGAAGTACGTGTTCTCTTCCAGCCTTCTGAAACCCTGGTGAAAGAAAGGATACCTGAGGATTGGTGGGGTGGGGCACAGAGGGATAGGCTGCCTGCTTGGCTTCCAGAAGTATTTTGGCAGCTCAGCTCTGTCTGCATTAGTGCTTTGATCTGCTTTTTTTCCTTCCATACTTCAAGGGAGCAAGGCATACGGGGAAATGTAAGTTCTGGTTCTCCCAGCGCTGGGGTGTGTTTGGACAGATCTCTTGCCAGAAAGGCTTTGTGAGATAGTCATCTTCACTCTTGTTTTGGGTGAAGATTCCCTGTCTAGCAAAGACCTTATGTATTCAAGGGAGCAGAAACCTCCTGTCAAGCCTGTCACTTCTTGAGGTAGTGGCCATGTCTGCTCAGGGTGCTCTGCTACCCTGCTAGGCTCCAGCCTCAAACGCACAGGAAAGTAAAGGGATTAAAGCACTGAGGATAACTGAGAATGCCAGACTTGTATGAGGAAATTTGCTTAATTGAATATTTAGCATTATTATAAAGAAATAATCTATGAGGTCTATCTTTATATTATCCCTCTTCTCTCCTTCTCCTCAGTCATAAATGTTCAGGAAAAAGAAACCTTTTTTTCTTTCTCCCATTTAGGCTTATATTAAAATCTATCAAGGAGAGGAGCTACCTCATCCGAAATCTATGCTGCAGGTATTTTATTTTTCTTTCAAATAATGTGATAGATGATGCGTACTTTAAGTTCTTTGCAACTGAAGATCATGACTGCTGCGAGTTTGAAGCTCCCACACACAGAGCTGTAGTTCTTGAAGGAGCTGCGTACTTTGAAAGCCGTCTGAACCTGGGTACGCATTTGTGTCTTCCCTCAGTTCCATCTACCAAATGGAGCAGGGGTATATCTGGTTGGTTGGGTTTTCCTAGCTGCTTCAATTTCTAAGCACGTGTTTCCTGTAACTTGCTATTTTGTCAGTACCTCTCAGACTGTATTCAGAGGACTTGTAGCATCAGATGCAGCAGATAAAATGGAGAAGGCTTACAGTAATGCAGCTATCACCATTGTCTTAGTGTTGTGCGTATGTATGTGGGTTTGTTAGATTGGATAACTGCATTGAGGTTTCTGTTCTGGGTTGATCCAAAGAGGATGTAATCAGCTTTAAAGTTATCTGAACACAAACCGATTGTAAAAAGCTGTGTGTTGAAACCTTGAATTGTTTGGGATGAAGAGCTCTCACCAAAGAGCTCTCACCAAAGTGTGGGCTTTAGGGTCAGTTTTAACCATTTTGTGTTTTGTAAGACTTGGTGGTTTTTTTTTTAAGCTCCCTGTGTCACTTCATTGAGACATGACTGTTCTGGGTGTCTTCTTGTCCATCAAGGGACCAAATATCTAGACTTTTGGGGGAGTTCGGAAAACTCACCACAATGAAACAAAGGCTGCTCTCATTTCCTCTATTTAGTGTGCTGTAAATGTGGCTGGGAGATACAGAAGATGGCATCTTGCAGCATTAGCTAGAATAACTGTCCCTGATGTGACACAGGTTGAAAATAGTCTTAAATTCATACAAATTTTGACACCAAACCTGCATGTATATAATGCAGAAATAATACCAGTTTGCTTCTTTCCTCACAGGTAGTGATGTATCAGGATTAACATTTAATAGTTTAGTGATTCTTATTTGCTTATTAATAACAGAGCATTCAGAAGAGATTGCTCAGGATGAAAAGCCTGTACAAGCACATGGGAATTTGTCTGCAGCTGTACTAGAAAGCTGAAGAAAACGTTCTCCTAGTCAGTAATCTGTTTTAATGTAGATTGCTAACCTTCACTTGTTTTTGTGGGGCAGTTTCCTGGCATTCTGAAGCTTTGAAGGTTGTACATGTATGTAACTAGCTGGTAATGCTGTGATGATACATGGTGCTCAATGTTTTCTAGGCAACAGCTGAGGCGAACAATCTTGCTGCTGTGGCAGGAGCAAAAGACTTGTACAGTAAAGGCATGGAGCAGGTATGATGTCACAACATTTTCTAACTGCCGGCATGCAAATACAGGCCTTCAGTTTTAATATTGTACTCGGTGTTGGTTGTGAGAACGTTAATGCAGAAAAGCAGCATAGGACCGCTACTCACGCGTTTTCCGCACTCTGCTCTAAGGTTAGATGTCTGATGCAGCAAAACCAGGATTCTTTGAGACAGAAATTGCTGGGGAGGTATGGGAATGGGTGTGTGTTTAAGATACTGCCTGTTAGTTCCCCCTGCTGCTCTTGACAGATGCCTTAAAATCCTGTGACATGAAATGGGCAAACAGGTGAGGAGACATTTGGTGGGCCAAGGTCGTGCAAGGGTAGAGTTCTAGTATTATAGTCTCATGCTTCTGAATTGTGGTCATTCATTAGCTTTAAAATGCAAGGATTAAAATTATTCTAAAGTGTAAAAAAAACCCCACCCTAGAAATACAAGAATTATCTTGTCTGAAAAAGCTGCATATGTAATTTTCTACTTGCTTCTTCTCTTGAAGATATAGTGACTTATACCACCCCAAGCTGAATGTCTGGATGGACTTTATACTTCAACGTAGTGTTATGCAAGGTTTTATGGTAGGAAATTCTGAAAACAATTACCTGTCTCATAAAGCTTAACAGGACTATGCTTACTGTGAAACTGTACAACTGGAAAAGTCCAGTAGGTGTGATAGCATGCTACAAACATAGCTCCCCATTAACTAGGCTAATTCTGGTCTTAATTTCTGAAGCAGCTTTCCATTTTGAAATTAGAGTAAGACCTAATGCTGGTGGCAGACTAGCCAGTTCCAGTTGTTAGCAGGCTGTTTTTGAGAATGCTCTGCTGGTGTAGAGGGACTCCTTTGTTTGTTTCCATTCTGGAAAATCTCTTGAAACAGTAAATGGGTTGTTTAGAACAGATGCCAAATCTGCCATCCTACCTTGAATCTTCAACAGCTGTTGAGATACTGTAGTCGTAAGGTTTCTTGCTTGGGGCAAGGAATAAACAGGAGCAGATGTTCTCTTAAACAGATTTTGTTTCCATAGTAATGTTCCCCAGTATTGTATATTTTTATATCACTGTAGATACACCAAACCGTCTTGAATTGTTTTTTATCCAGATGTCTCACATGATGTTCTTAATGTGACACAGCTCTGAAATTTCTATTTTTTTAGGAACAGAAGTGGGAACTTTGGATTTAAGATGGGATTATGTAAAGGTAGTTCTTACTGTAGCTTCTGAGTTCTCCTCATGAACCAAAGTCCTCCTTTGCTGAGTGTGTATAACCAAAATACTGTCCCCCTGATGACCTTAAACGTAAGGAACAACAGGTGCAGTCACACAGAGTATAAGAAAACAGTGGCAGTTATTTGTGTGATGGTCTTGATGCATCAGCAGCTCCTAGTGTTTAACACTCTCTGGGCAACGTGAAAAGACTGTTTTGGAGGATGAGACTAGTAGCCATTTTTCAGGGAGTTTTGCCAGATGTGGAGGACTTCAGTATGGAAGAAGCAGAAAGGTGTTTGTTAAACTTGAGCAAGGGGCAGAGTGGGGGTGTCAGGATCTTGACAGTGAGGTTTGCCTTGAAGAAGCTAGCCAGTGAAGCCGTGCATCTTGTGGAGAAGAACAGGGATGCTGCACTCTGAGAAAGTGATCTTCTATGTGTCCTGCTGAAGGGATAGCAGCAAGAGAAAGTTAAAGTTGTTGCTGCACTCAAGACAGGAGGTGACAAGCACTGTGATAAGACTACCTTGAGGCAGGAGAGGGAAGGCCGTTGTTTTACAGCATATGGAAAGGATCTTCAGTTTTTAAACATCGTCTGACTGTGAGGGCCTGGAGGAGTTGGAGTTGATCTGCCATATGTACGTCTCTGATGGCCTAGGTAATCTCTAATCGTAGTCCTCAAGAGGTCAGAAATCAGTCTTACAGAGTAGAAGTCCTGGAGTCTAACCACTTTCATACCCATACTGATTCAGGGAGAGGAAGATGGCAAGTGCCCATGTCACAGGTATCCATTTGAGTCCATGGTCTTGTCCTTTCAGCAGAAACGTACTCTCACAAATTGATCAGAATCAAGACTGGAGGACAGTCTAGGGAAGAATAGGCTAAAGATGTCAGCAGCTAGTTCTTGTTAATTCATATCACCTGGTAAGTTCTGTGGAGCCTGCTAGTGGCAGCAATAAACAGGAGTAAACTTGAGTGGGCAAAATCTACCCTGTAATCTACCCTGTTTGTCCAAGTTCTGGACTGACCCTCTTGCTGAGATGGGTGACCAGGAGTAAAAAAGCTGAGGGGAGGGCTTGTGGCCTTCAGAGTTCTCCTTAACCTTTCTCAAGGCAAGCTTCCTCTGCCTCCTGGTGTTCCTTTATTTTACCTTTTCATAACAGGAATGTATGTATGGCTGATGTCCCCTCTCCTTCTGGGCTTGCCCAAAGGGAGCAGTTGAAAGTATGAGTTCAGACATGTGCTATAGCTCTGTATATGATAGACAGATAAGGCTCTTGCTGTGCCATGATGCAGAGTACCTTTAGCTGCTTTACTTGAGACAGGACTGTAGAGCTCACAGAGCCAAGAAAGCTGCAGGAGGTAGTCTGATGCTGGCTTTAGAAGGGGGCAGGGAGGAGCGGGTTTGCTTTCTGTACAGCAGAAGATACTCAGGGTGTGATGACCTCATCTCTGATTGCTCTAACAGGTTTGTGGGGGAGATAAGCCTTACATTGCCCCGTCGGACCTTGAGCGGAAGCACCAGGATTTCAGAGAGTCGGCTGTCAAGCAGTTCCGCTCGGTGAAGAAGATGGGAGGGGAGGAGTTCTGTCGGCGCTACCAGGAACAGCTTGAAGTGGAAATCGATGAGATCTATGCAAACTTTGTGAAGCACAACGATGGCAAAAACATCTTTTATGCTGCTCGTACCCCTGCCACTCTATTTGCAGTCATGTTTGCAATGTATATAACCTCAGGACTGACTGGGTTCCTTGGTATGAACTCCATAGCTACCCTGTGTAATCTCGTGCTGGGGATGGCTCTTATATCATTTTGTACTTGGGCATACGTTAAGTACTCTGGGGAATTCAGAGAAGTTGGAACAGCCATTGATCAGATCGCTGAAGCTATATGGGAACAGGTTGGTATCCATTTTTAATGCAAAATCTTCCTTTCTTGAGCAGACATATCAAACACTGTTACAGTTTCTGTTCAGTGCTGTGAGTGAAAAGCTGGTCTAGACCTAATGCAGAATGTTAGTGCTGCCAAAGGGAAAATCAACTCAGAAGTGACTGCTCTCTTCAGTAAGAGATGCTGCACCCAAAGAACGTTAAACAAGCTTAGGATATTATCAAAAAAGTGTTACTTAAAGACCTTACTAGGTGCTTGGACAGTAAAGAGTGGGGGGGCTCTTTAAAAATCTTGTTACTTTTTCAGAGCAAGGAATTCTGCTTTTAAAGGTATGTTTAAAGCAATAAACTGGCCCTATGGATGCGGTGGGTAAAATATCTCAGGTGGTGCAAGAAATGGGGAAGGTGAAACACTTCTGCCCTCCCTTACCTCACCTGGTGGTGTGACACCGGAGGGCTAATTAGACCTCAGAGAGAACTGGCTGATGATGTGCAGCAACCAGACTGACTTGCAACAACTGCTACAAGAGGGTATACAGCAGGTGTCTTCCTTCAGGAAGGCTGGGGTTGTCTGTGACAACTTCGGTTGGTGCAACTACTGTTGCTAGAAATACTCGCCAGACAGACTAATTGCTGCAAGAAAAGATGACAGGAGTGTAAGAGTACCAAAGCTAGAGGAGAAGGCCTTCTGTACAGAGATTTTGCTGCCTGAATCCAGTTGACACAGCTGTGTTGGTAAAGCCAATGTAGAGAATTCCTGCCCAACTCTTACGAGTAGTGTTTGGAGCATTCTGAGTAGCTATGTCCGGTGCCAGCAGAAGGGAAACACTTGGTGCTGTTGTTACTAGAGATGAAGGGCTCACTGAGCTTACTTGGGATGACATTAACATGGGTCCTACAAGGCATGAGCAAATAACTAACTGGAGCCTTCTGTACAGAGGCTGTCTCCTACACCTGAAAAATGACTCTGTTCAAGGCTTATCGTAGGCAGTGCTACGCTAAACCTATCTGAGCAACCAGGTAAGGTTATGAGTTACACTGGAGCGGAAGAAGTGGCTTTCTAATAATAGGAGGGAAATGAGCATCAGGGTACTAAATTTTGAGTTACACCCCTAACTAGTGATTAAAATTGAGGCTTTCCTGTACCGCCATAGCTTCTTGCTTTGGAGCTTGGTGCTGAAGAGCGCCGCAAGAAAAGCGGAAGGTGTCAGTTCTATGTGTAGTACTCACGGAGTGCAGCTGCTGCTGTAGGATACCTAGAGCACCTAAGGCTTGGCTTGACTGCTGGCCTTCCCATGGAGGAGAGAGACCTTGGCCTGCGCTAGCAGGAGCTTGCCTTTTGTGGGCTAGAGGAAGGTGGGTCTCCAAAAGAGCTTGCTGGTGGTGTTGCTGTAGTTGCACATCGCTAATAATACGCAAAGCACCTACGGGTCCTGTCTGAGTCACTCTGACTATATACCACATTCTCGCTATTGATTTTTTTCTGAATCTCTGTCTTTCTTTTCCCTCCTTGCTTCAGAGGGATCCCAGGAAGGTGAGAAGTTACTGGCAATCAGTTTCTTTTTCTGAACTTGATTGACTTTTTCTGCTGCCTTCTAAGAGCTGCTTTTCCTAACAGCTGAATTCGTGTTTTAGGTGTTTTTCAAACTCTTTGAGGTCCTTAGACGCCGAACGATTCGCCATGCTCTTACGTCAGTGCCACGACAGCGACTCCCATCCAACAATAACAAGAAGAAAAACTAGCCAGTATTTTTAACTTTTCTTTCTGTATCTGAAGTGTTCACACTTAAACATATAGGACAATAAGCTGGACCATCTGGGCCAGTCTGCATAAATGCTGTAACCATACCAGACTGATGCTGCATATAGGGTATGGAATTGCACATCCATCTTCTAGGAACTGTAAAGTGGTTTGAATTCAGAGAAATACTGCTGTATAGGAGGGATATCACTTGTGTTTCTAGCATGTGACCTGATTTAACCTCATTACTGTAGCAGCAAAATTCATTTCTCTTTCAGTTCATGCCAGTTTGTGTCTGACTTCAGCGTTCTACATTTTTTCATTATTTCAAGTATCATCTCTTTGTATGTTTTTACATTTTATTTTCCTTGGTTACCTCATTTTTTTTGTTTCTTTTGCACATTTCTCATTCCACAGCTGTTGAAGCCCATGAGTGATAATTTGATGGAGGATCATGTGAGGCAGTCTGTAAAAAACTCTATCAAAGCAGGCCTGACGGAGCAGGTGTCTCACCATGCCAGACTAAAGACAGACTGACGGTTCATCTCCTCTTCAACTCTGCCCTCTCGTCCTAGACACGCTTGCTGTACTATGAGAACTCAGTAATAAAAAAAACCAATAAAAATAAACCAAAGTTTACAATCAACTGTAGAAGTAGTTTAGTGTGACTGGCTTCACAGATTGCTGCCATCACCTGGGAAGAGTAAGTTTATCAGTGCTCTGCTTCTGAGATAAACTGGTGCCATGGAGACCGCTGGGGGTGGGGAGGGAGGGTGTCTGTTTTACGTGTTGTCCCGGTGAACTGTGCACAGGTACATTTGGGGGGTGTGGAGGGGAGGGATCTTCCCCCGGTGTTTGAGTTGATGCAGTCTCTGGCTTACAGTGGGACTCTGTCCTCTGCAGGAGGTCATTTCAGGGAAATGCGACGACCAGACCCGCATAAGGTGTGCTCTCACCAAGCGTACCCAGCTCCGTGCCATCCCCTTGCCACCTCTAACGAGCGTTTTTGTGCATTGAGCGTACCGAGTTGGTGAAGCCATCAGAGCCACTACATTACGATATGTATCTTGCTTTATCGCCTTTTATACCAGTGTTACACAAATGCATGTATTGGTTCCTCGCGCTGCCGACGGCAGAACTGACTTGTGAGGGAGGCGGTGGGTCGGAGCATACGGTGTCTTGCCTTGAACTCGCAGACCTGGTCCCGAGGGAGGTGCATATCAGAACTGAGCTGTTTTTTTTCTGCAGTTTAGCCTTCATGTATATAATATTGCCATTAAATCTACTGGGGGAGAAATTCCATCCAAAAATGTTGCCTACAGCTACCAAGCAATGAGTTAGGATTGTCTGTACAGTGTGTTTAGTTTTTATTTTTTAAGAAATCACAGATAGGGCATGTACATGAAATATAAATATATAAATACAATTTTGTATCAAAGTTTTGTAGTTTACGGCAAAACCTGGTTCTGTGGTAGCTAAGTGCAGTCCCTGTAAAGGAATGTTTGTGGCTCATGTAAATGTGTGAATGCATCAACAATTTGAAGTTTTTTGATATATTTGTGATATTTACCTGCCTTGAGCACTGCAATCTCTCACCCCCTTGGGAAAATCAGTGGGAATGTTTGTTGTGAAACTCTTGTCTTCTGTTGCATTTTAAAGTTATTTCCTGTAATTTATTTTGAGTACATTATTAAAATCAGTTGTGTATATATGAAATGAAATTCGTGCTTATTTTTAAAAGATGTTCAAGTATGTATTCTACTACATAAACTATGTCAAATACTTATCCTGACAACTATATGAACAAATTGTCTATTGTACTTCATAGCTTTCTAACGAAGCTGATGTTCCTCTCACGCTTGTCTCGGAAAGGTGACATCTGTCTAGCTCATATCCCTTCCCTGTATAGGAACACTTTCTGGTATTCTAAAGCACGCTTCTTGACTTGTGGAGTTGCTTGTCAGCTTCTGCCCTCCGACAACTGTATCGTTCTGAAATCATGTTACCAGCTCTATTTTCACTCTTGACTAAATCAGTATCAACTAAGGCATTTTTGGATGTGTAAAGGCAGCTAAAGAATTAACTGCTGTAGTTTCAGCTGGAAATGACTGTGTGCAATAGCTGGGGTTTTTGCATTCCTAAATGGTACCAGTTTCCATCAACATCTGAGCTTCATCACTCTCCCCTCTCTTGAGTGAGGGAAATCGTCTGTCTAGGACTAAAGCAATTGCACTGTGACTTTTGTACCATAAAGAAAGGGGGAAGTGGTGGTTACCTGCCCTCTGGAGATGAGAGCTCAGCTCCAGGCGAATGATGCTTAAGATGAGGTAGGAATGTTGCATTTTATGGTATCTTCTCTCAAACTGTACAGATTAAATACTGTTATTTAAACAAGCTAATGCTTTGGTGATGAATCTCTTTTCTTTATTAGTCAAACGACTAGAGTCACACAGGGGCCTCGGAGGGTCGCACCTGCCTTTGGTTCTTGCACTCTCCAGGAAGGTGTGAGTCAGAGTTGAGGCTGTGCCATGCCCCGCTTGCCCTGCAGTGACGGTGGGTGCAGAACCCTGTCCAGGATGGGGGCAGTGAAGCTGGAAGGCTTCATCCAGACTCTACCCTTCTAGTAGAGGACTGAAACAGAGCATGCAGGGGGAGGAGCTCCTGACCAGTTGCAGGATTAATGCAAAACACCCCCAACTTTGTGGGGGGGAGCAAAGGTAGGAAAAGGGAGGGGCTAAGGTGATTTTTTTGGGAGGAGCAATGAGGGAAATAGATGATTAAGGGGATAAAAGGGGAGCTGGTCATGTGGCAACAGCTTGCTGGTGAGCGTTCTTGTCTGGCCACATCTGTCCTGTTTTCTCCAGTAACTCCATTTCTCCCTCCCTTCCTGGGAGAGGGGACTCTGTTCTGGGTGCGTGTGTGCCCAGAGGTCTGAGTGCCAGCAGCTGGAGCAGGACCTTGGGTGGCAGGGGCTGGATGTTTGGAGTGGCAGTAAACTGGACACCAGGAGCAAGCAGAAAGCAAGTGCCAGCAACTGCGGAGCGGGGTTGTGCGTTGGTGTATGAATATGGAGCCAGATTTAGCCAGCAAGTAGGCTAAGGGAGCCAGGTAATGAAGCAGCCCTAAGTCTGGGCTGGATATGCATCTATTTCTGCATAATGCAGCTAGCAGGACCAGGGGGTCCAGGCTAAGTGGTGGAGGGTCTGGGGGCACTGAGAGCTGTTTGTATGTGCGCGCCTCCCTCTGTGGGAGGCAGCGAGAAACAAAAGAGGCTCCAAGGGCCAGTTACTGAGGGCGGCCCTTGCGGGGGGTGCAGGGGTGGGCTGAACCAGCAGCTGGAGCAGGGCTGCAGGCCGTGTGCCAGCTACTGGAGCAGACTGGTGAGCTAGAGGCCAGCTACTGGCTGAACTGAGCCTCCTCACCCAGCTACCGGAGGGACCCACAGCTTGTGTGGGCATGTTCATGTCCCGCTAGCAGACTTTCGGCCTGATCAGCCAAGAGGGACAGGATGAGGGTATCGGTGGCGACTGTGCCAGTGCTGAACGCTGAGCTGTGACGGGCGGTGCGAGCACGCGCTGTGCGTGTGCCTACCAGCAATGCTGGCTCAGCCGTGCTGCTGGCTGCACATGAAGCTGCAGCAGCCTCATCGCTATAGACAACCCCTTACAATTAGTATTCTTAGTAATACAAGGTTAACATTTCTCAACTTTTGCCTATGTACTGTTAAGAACATCAGGATCATGCACAGAGTGGGTACGAGGGAAGAGAGGAACTTACTTCACTAGTGGAATACACGGGGACATAAAGGAGACAGGCACTCACTTTCTCTTCCCGGGGCCACTCTGCTACTTACTCAGGAAAGGCGCGCTGAGAGCTGTTCCAGTTCTGCCCAAACTGGTGGTGTACTAAGGCCTTGCTTCCCCCACCCTCCCTGAGCAAGCAAAACCCAATTTAACAGCACAGAGTAAACCACGGTGACTTACTTACCCCATGCTAGCAGTATGGCTCTGGGCAGCTCTTGCCTCGAAAAGGATACAGCAGAGCTAGGTAGGAAAGCTACATGGAAGATACTATGGCTGGCAAAGTACGGCAAAATGCTGTAGGGAGGTGGATTAGGAGAGATGACTGCGAAGATATAACAAGCTACAGCATCAGAAAGGGGTGGAGAAGGCGACAAGATAAAACATACTTGCTCTTTTTGTTACTTCAGGAAATGCTGATTAAATACATTTCTCCAGCTGGCACTCACCCTTACGACCACCTGCTCAAGTCCCTGGGTTCCTTGGGAGGGGGAAATACACATCCAGAGCAACAAGTGATGTGATTTCTGGCTCCAGAAAGGCATAAACAGGAAATTTCTCTTCTGGCTATCTTGTAACTCTATTTTCTTAGAGCAGGCTAGAGACAGGCCACAGATTTCTCCTGCAGAGGGCTGATCCTTAGAACCAAGTTAAGGAAACTAAAAAAGTACATCAGATAGCATGGCACAGCAATAACGACAGGGTGGAGAACAGGAAGCCCTGTATTTTATGAATCTAGATACACCAAGTGTCAAATGTTTTTTCTATTGTGCTAGCCAATTATGGCAGTATCTCAAAACTCCCTGCCTGTTACTATCTCGGGTTAAAGTAATTAAGCACAGGTTATGGTAAAACTTCCTTTTTTTTATTGAAAAACATGGGCGGGAGTAAAGACATTATTTACACAAGTTCCCAAGTGCAGCTCAACTCAAGAATATAGTATCAGCAATATGATAAAAGGATGTGGGTCTAAAACAGAATTATGGAGGCTACCAAATAGTACGAGTACAACTCCCTGGTAAACACGGACCTTCAGATAAGATCAGCAACTGAAATGAGAGAAAAATGAGAGAATGTAAGTATGCACCAAGTGTGCTGAGAGCCACAGCCCAGCAGTACAGCACACCTACTGCTGTGCCCAGGGTCTTCTCCAGGGGAAGCAAAGATGGGTCGGGCTTGGGAATGAGGCATGTGGCAAAACAAAGCATCCAGGACTTCTCTTTCAGATGCAGCACGCCCACTCCCACCCGGAGGAGGGCAGCAGCCTCGCCAGGCCTGCACTCACCGTTCATGGGCATCTCATCTATCTGGGTGGAGTAGTACTGCTCAATGTCTCGCAGGATGCGGATGTCATCATTCTTCACAAAGTTGATGGCTACACCTTTTCGGCCATATCTGCCTGACCGGCCAATTCTGTGCAGGCAGAAGGAAAGAAAGAATGGAGCCACCTTGGCGAAGGGTAATCCAGCCCCGCTCTGCTATGTGAAGGCCGAGCTTACCTGTGTATGTAGAGTTCTCTGTTGTTGGGTAAGTCATAGTTAATGATCAGGGACACCTGAGGCACATCCAGGCCTCTAGCCCAAACATCTGTTGAAATAAGGACTCGGCTGCAAAGAGAAGGGGACAGTTACAGCTGTTCCACCCCGCTGAGGTGGGCGTGAGAGTGGAGAAGTTGTAGTCTCCAGCACAGGGCATCCCCCGCTATTCTGCCCTCCTCCCTCTCCACAGCACACTGGCAGCATCCACACTTTTGCTGCAAGGAAAGCTGTTCCATGCAGCATCACCAAACTTCAGTGAAGACAGATAGTACCAAGACAGCTTTGATCTTTCAGAAAGAATGTGACACTGAGTTTAAAGTACAGGACAGAGCCCAAGTATTTTTTTTTCCCTGACTTATTTTAAATACAGCAACTCCCAACCTCTTCAGCAAAATAAAACAGACTAATTCTATGCCTATAAGCATGAGCATCCCTCCCTGGAAAGTGGCAATCTCCCAACCCCGAGACATCACAGGGGGATAGACGGGAATTAGAGCTCTTCCTAATTTGAGCTGAACAAAGCCTTCAGAAAGGAGAGGCTTTATGGGTTTCTGAGGCCTGTTCCCTTCAGACCCTAAAAGAAATCCTGCTCTGAGGTAGCAATGCTCTAAGCAACACTGTTTAAGGCATTTACCTTGCACCAGATCTGAACTCTTTCATAATGGACTCTCTCTCCTTCTGTGGCATGTCCCCGTGCATGGATGAAACTGTGAAGTTGGCTTCTCTCATCTTCTCTGTGAGCCAGTCTACCTGCGCATACAGCCAAGCAGGTTAGCTCTGCGCTCAGAGCAGCCAAATGCGCTAGTTGTGCTTGGAGAATGTTTGCAGAGACATATGCTGGTAAGGACTGAGAGACACTTTAACAAGCATTCTGGAGCTAAAGGAAGTAAATCATCCTTACAAAGCATCATCTGTATGATACAGGGCTTCACAAGCCCTGAAAGGAAAGGAATTAAGGGCATTTATTCAGAAAGTGTGGTTTTGTTTCAGGGATTATAAACAATTAGAAGAACAAGCACATTCTTACCTAATCAGTTCTACTTCTCTAAAAAGGCAACTATATCAGGTCTGCATATAGCCAGTTGTTTAAGCTAGGCACGTGTCAAAGACAAATGTTTAACCTCTGTTCTTACTAAACTACTCCCAAACCAGGAAACAACCAGACCTCTTAACTGGGTTTGTCTTAGCATTCTCCTCTGAGTCACCCTCTGAAAGTTAACGTGCCCATCTGATGGCTGCTGTACCTTTCTCTTGGTGTTACAGAAGATGACAGCCTGGGTGATGGTGAGCGTGTCGTACAGATCGCACAAGGTGTCAAACTTCCATTCTTCCCTCTCCACGGCCACAAAAAACTGCTTGATTCCTTCGAGGGTCAACTCATCACTGTAGGGAAGACGAACAGTGTCCTGGTTTCAGCTGGGATAGTTACTTTTCTTCATAGTGGCTAGTACGGGGCTATGTTTTGGGTTTGTGCTGAAAACAGTGTTGATAATGTGGAGATGTTTTAATACTACTACTACTACTAATGTTTTAGTTGGTGCTAAGTAGTGCTTACACAAGTCAAGGACCTTCTCAGCTCCCCATGCTGTTCCAGGGGCACAAGAAGCTGGGAGGGGACACAGCCAGGACAGCTGACCCCAACTGACCAAAGGGCTATTCCATACCATATGACGTCATGCTCAGTGTATAAAGCTCAGGGATAGAAGGAAGGAAGGGGGGGATATTTGCAGTGATGGCGTTTGTCTTCCCAAGTGACCGTTACACGTGATGGAGCCCTGCTTTCCTGGAGATGGCTGAACACCTGCCTGCCGATGGGAAGGAGTGAATGAATTCCTTGTTTTGCTTTGCTTGCATGGGCGGCTTTTGCTTTACCTATTGAACTGTCTTTATCTCAACCCACGAGTTTTCTCACTTTTACTCTTCTGATTCTCTCCCCCATCCCACCGGGGGGCAGTGAGCGAGCGGCTGTGTAGGGCTTGGTTGCTGGCTGGGGTTAAACCATGACAAACAGTTATACCACACCACAAGTAGGTGAATACATACAATGCAGTTAGAAGGGCTGGGCGTGCTTCAGTGGAGATCACACCTCTGCGCTGTGGGCTGCTGGGTCTATACATGAGTCCAAGTTGTTCTAGAAAGTCCCCGGAGAAGTCTGCTCTAAGAACAGCCTCTAACATGACCCATGCAACAGAGACCAGAACTCCCAGGGCACCCCCTCTGCTCTAGACAGCTTCAAAGGGAAACGTTTCTCATTGTTTTTACATTCAAGCTTCTTTACAAGAGGGACTAAAAAAAGGTGAATGTGTAAGACATGAGGCAAGACAGAGGCTCCTCCTGTCAGGTTGCCTACACTCTTACCTCCTGCTGAGTTCCAGTGCCTGAGGACCTGTGACTCCACCAGACATAAGCTACACTTCCAAGGGCATTCACAATCAGTCAGCTAAAGGCTTTTTTGATTTGCTACATAATAGCAAATTAATGGAGGAGGCCTACAAAAATCCTCTGGAGGAGAACAGGAATTGGGTAGGTGGGAAGGATGGATTTCTAAGAGAAGAGACTGCTATACATGGGGAGGATGAGGGGGCGGGGGGCAGTCACGCTGAGCAGCAGCAAACAGAACTGGACAAGGATAAAGTCAGAGACGCGAGTCGGCCTCTGCTGGAAAACAAGACATGAGGATGTCTGCAAACACCTAGACAAACTACAACGGTGAGAAGCAACGTAAGAGAGACTCTGCACATTTGTATCAGTTAATAGCATGAACTGCCCAGGGCTGGACCAACTCAAAGAGCTCCTGTTCTTTCCAAGGAAACTCACTCACCGTTTCACCAAGATGCGAATGGGGTCTGTCATGAATTTGTTGGTCATCTCCAGAATTTCATGAGGCAAAGTGGCGCTGATCAGAACCACCTGTGTAGCTGGAGGCAAGTATCTGTACACATCATAAATCTGCTCCTTAAAACCTGAAAAGCAAATCAAGTAGCACAGAACAGTTAGCAATTCTTTCTCCCGAATATCCTGCTCTTTCACAATTTGATCTGGAATTCAGTATTGGGCCTACTCCATGAGATTAATATTAATGACTGAATCAGTAACTCAAAGCCAGTGTCACCTATTGCTCATCTCTTAGTCATTTTCCCAAACCCACTACAATGTGGCCGTGGTACACAGCAAAGTATGAAAGGCAGTGCTCAAGAATTTGTAACTATTGAAAAGGACCCTGCAACTAAATCAGACAAGACATATTCAGTGGTTTAACCTGTCACAGCTTATAATTAACTACAATAGTCCAACTTTGACAAAACCAACTGTTTTTAGAAGCGGGACTGCCAGCTAGGACGCCCCAGAATCTCAAGGAGGTGAGAAGAAAGGAAGTAAAAGTATTTTACCTTTATTGAGCATTTCATCCGCTTCATCCAAAACCAGCATTTTGATGGCACGAGTCCTTAAACTCCGACGACGAATCATATCTGTAAGATTTCACTTTGTAAGATGAAAAGGCTCTGAAAGCAAGTGAGCCTACACTGCTCCCAGCCGCTGTGAGGGCATTTCGGTGGAGGAGGGACAGGCACTTCCCCTGTTGCCAACAGAGACTGGTGTTTGGTGACGGAAGGCACATTCAAGGGCCACAGTGTGCCCACGGCACCCTGAAACCTAGGGGGACGTCTCTGCAGCCCAGCTAAGGGAGCACTGACTGCAGGGAAGCTCTGGGAGTCCAAGCCGTGGGATGCTATTTGCTAACTGCACAGGACAGGTGACCCAGTCTCCCACAGTAACTGCAGCTGGATGTGAGAAATCCAAAATGCTACACGAACTTTTTGTCAACAGACTGAGCAAATGCACACACTGTTTGAGAGACCACACAGTTTTATGTAATCCCTTAATAATGCGATAGAAAAGTATTTGCTCTTAGTGTGCTGTTCAAAGCCCGCCCAGTTCAGCAGCTGCTAATTTTTTTTTTCCCGCTTGTGGAGCTCTGTGTTATCCCAGTGACAGGTGCTTGTTTAAGAAATTGCTGCCTGTTTCTCAGAGGTCCAGAAGATGCGAGTTTGAAGGCTAACACTATCACTATGGTAACTGCCATGAACAGTAAATATAAAAATCTTCATGCAATGAAACCAGGAAGTTATCAACTGCCAGTGCACCTGATTTAACAAAGAGAGACTGATGGCCAGCACACAGAAAATGTGGACCTAACTTTGACATCCAGACAGACCCAGCTCCTATCTCCTCCAAGGTTCTGAAGTATTTCCTGAGAGCGTAATATTTTCTGCTTAAAAAATACTCTTTGTTCCCATGCCAACATATAGAGACACACTTCAACAATGAAAAGCAAAATATAAACAGAGAAAATCCAAATATTATCCTTTTCCAGCTATTACTACAGTAAGTTGTTACCTTTTTATACTTCACATTATTGTTACATTAACAGTCTCACGATAAATGTAATTTTCATGATATTTCAAATCTAAGCACACAAAAGTTGCGGGAGGTTCCCACGGCTCAACTCAGGTCTGAACCCGGAGGTGATGCAGCCTCCCACATCTCCTTACCAAACACACGGCCTGGAGTGCCAGCAACAACATGCTGCCCGTAATCCAGTTTTCGGATATCTTCGCCCACGTTGGTCCCTCCAATGCATGCATGACACTGGACATTCATGTAGTCTCCCAGCGCAAGGAGACCCTGTGTTGATACAAAGGAATGGCTTAATTAACTGAGCTCTCATGAAGTTTGTTTTTGTGAAGAGATGCAGGTCTGCACTGTTTTTTTTAGAGAGATGTATCCACAAGCAGTTAGAGGGATTTTTTTGTCTATTACCCAAACCTCCTCAACAGCAGGCTTTCAAACACTGGGAACTCAGCTCCCCAGGGACCACAACTGCTTTAAAAGTGCTGTCCTTAAAAATTCCGTTAGGAATGTGTAAAACCTTAGACCGCTAGCCAACGCGGTCATGTAAGCAAGGACGGATGTAATGCAGATGAGCAAAACAGCCCTTTATCAGAATTTCTTATTCCATTCAGAAACAGAAGGAGAAAGCAGAAGCTGTGCTTTGATCTCTGCTGGGGAACACCTGAGAATCGGCCCCAGGCCTTGCGAGTGCTTTACGGATCGTGATTTAAATGCTCCTACCTTCTGAATCTGTACAGCCAGCTCCCGAGTTGGTGCCAAGATCAATGCCTGGGTCTCGCGAACCTGATCAGAACAGGTGATCACATGGCAGTTAATCACAGGGCAGATATCATCTAAGCATAACAGAAATTACGGATCCCGCAGTACTCTGAAATGTCACACCTAAAGGATTAATCAAAGAATTTTGTGCTGAAACCTAGTGTTTGCAGGGGTCAGTACACCTAGAAAGCTGCTCTCAGACAGAGCATTTACACAGTAATAGCCTCTTAATTAAGTTACTTTTGACAAGACAGCACTTAAGCAGTTCTTTGATAACTCATTTTTCATTCCAACCTTATTTCTGAAAACAATTACACAAGTGTGTACTTTGCTTGCAAAGAATAGAAACAAATTTAAATCACTTCAATTTCATATGTTCAGTTCAGATAAAAACCTTGCACTGCAGAAGGATTCTAAGATAGCATTTTAAAGTGTCACGTTTGGAAAATATTACGAGCACTTTACAGGAACAAAGCATAAAGCTGACCGTTTCATTTCGAACATGCAACATTTATTTTTATGTCCCCAGGCAGTGACAGGTGAATAACAATCCAAGCTTTATTTAAAAGGGTGCTGGCCCACAGAAAATCATCGTTTTATTCAACAGCATCTACACACTGAAGCTATACTTAAAAAACCAACTGGATGGACATGATACCCCTGACTAGAACAAAAGCAAACATTTGTCAGTCAAGAATCTAGGTTTGATTCTGTGCAATGTGCACCAACTGTTCAGACAGGTTGCTGATGCTGTTAGGACTGTTTGAGGACAATTCTGCCTGCTGAGAGATTAATTTAGCCCTCAAATAAGTATGTGAAAGAGATCAGCTGTTAAAGCCAACTTTGTAATTACAAGACTTTATCCAAACTTATTTTGCCAAGGTGGGTTTAACAGTTAAATTGTTACAGAGTAGAGTCTGGTGAAATTTTCAGTCAGAAATTTTGTCTGAAGTTCACTGCTAATAATTAAAAGATTTCAATGTAAAGCCTCATTTATTCACTCTAAAAACAAAGGTTTTTATGATGAAGACGCTACCAATTTAGTTAAAAAACATTTTTAGCATGTGCTATGAAATTACCTGTATATCCAGGCACTGCAGAACAGAGATGGAGAATGTTGCTGTCTTCCCCGTTCCTGACTGTGACCTGAGAAACAGATGTTTGATGAATACTCTAGATGTCTGGAGGAACAATATAGGCAATTTCAATACATTCCACCACTCTGCTCTTTGCCACTCCTTCACTGCAAAGAAGTCAATATTGCCAACAGCGTATCTGACAGAGTTTTGTTACGATCACTGTGTGACCTGCAAACAAGCAGCTTTGAGAACTGCGATATCAGGGATAGAGCACTCCGTTGCAGGGTCCCCATGCAGCTCCGGCATGTTTACTCCCTGTCAGACCAGCATTTTAACTTCCTGCAATTTGTTGTATGTAATTTTTTTTCTTTTAAAGTAAATAGTAAATAAGCCAATACAATTTGGAAGGCCAGCAATTCCCACTAGTGACTCAGAAAGGATGTTTTTCAGTGGGATACATATCCTTTTTTGTCTCTAGAGACATAATTTTTTTCTGCTTACTTTTGCCCTTGATTGAGACCGTAATTGTCTCTATACTTCTCTAGCTTTACTGGGAAACATTCCCAAGACTCTCAGAGCCCTATTCATTGAGCACACGCAATATCTTAACTGAATCTTTATTACAGTGACATACCTAAACCTAATAAACTTTGACATTGGACTACTGTGTCCAGTTCTGGGCCCCCCAGTTTAAGGAGGACAGGGAACTGCTTGAGCAAGTCCAGTGGAAAGCTACAAAGATGATCAGGGGACTGGAGCATCTCTCTTATGAGGAAAGACTGAGGGACCTGGGTTTGTTCAGCCTGGAGAAGAGAAGACTGAGGGGGATCTTATCAATGCTTATAAATATCTAAAGGGTGGGTGTCAAGAGTATGGGGCCGGACTCTTTTCAGTGGTGCCCAGTGACAGGACAAGGGGCAATGGGCACAAACTGGAACACAGGAAGTTCCACCTAAACATGAGAAAAAACTTCTTTACTGTGAGGGTGACAGAGCAGTGGAACAGGCTGCTCAGAGAGGTTGTGGAGTCTCCTTCCCTGGGGACATCCAAAACCCGCCTGGACACAGTCCTGTGCACCCTGCTGTACATGTGCCTGCTCAAGCAGGGGGGTTGGACGAGATGATCTCTAGGGGTCCCTTCCAGTCCCTACCATTCTGTGACTCTGTGATTAACAACTGTTAGGATCACGGTCTGCACAAGTTGGCCGATTTCATCCCATGCCACTCGTGATGTGACTTCCCTCATCCTGCCAAGCATCGCCGAGGACCACGGGTAACTGATGTCACTTCCAGCTTCAGGCAGGGAGTGTGACTGACACCCCCCCCCCCACACCCCGGGCCCTCAGCCACCTCGGGGCCCGCGCCCCGCCCACCCGCGAGCAGGCCGCGCCCGCGCCCCCCCCGCCCCGGCAGCCTCACTTACTGGGCGATCACGTCTCTCCCCTTGATGATCTGCTTGATGGCTCTCTGCTGGATGGCCGACGGCTTCTCAAAACCTGCGGGGGCGGCCGCGGCCGTCAGAGCGAGCAGGGCCGGCGGCCGCCCCACCGCGCAGGCGCGCCGCCCCACATCCGGGCGCCGCCACCGACGGCCCCCCCCGCCCGCCGCCCCCCACCCCCTCTCCCCCCCCCCCCCCCCCGCCGCCGCCGCCGCCCCGCCGCGCACCGTAGGCGTAGATGCCGCGCAGCAGGTCCTCCCGCAGCCCCATGGTGTCGAAGGTGGGCGTCACGTCCACCTCCTCGCTCGTCTCGAACTCCACCTTCGTCATGTCCTCCTCCTTCATCAGCCGCTTCCGCGCCGAGCCGGCCGCCCCGCCAGACCCCGCCGACCCCGACATGGCTGAAGCCTCCCCTCTCCCGCCGCCCGCCCCTCACGCACCGGCGATGCCGCCGCCGCCGCCGCCGCGAACCGAGACACCGCCCCGCTGCGCATGCACGGGGAGCGCGAGCGGGAAGGGGGCGCGGCGTGCGCATGCGCGGGGGGTGTGTGTGTGCGCGGACGGGGGCGTGCGCATGCGCCGGGGCGGACGGGGGGCGTGCGCATGCGCCGGGGCGGACGGGGGCGTGCGCATGCGCGGTGGGGCGGTGAGTGAGGGCCGGGCCGGGCCGGAGCGGCGGGGCTGGGGCTGTGGTGCTCTGAGCATCGCAGGCCTTCGGGCCCTCCCGGCGCCGCCGAGGTGCGGGGGGAGCGTCCCGGCCCCCCGCGTCCGACCGAGGCGCGGCATGCAGCGTCCGTGAGAGCGTGCTGTGGGCTGGCTGCCGTCACCGCGGGCTGCGTGGCCTCTTCGCCTCGTGTGAGGCTGTAGATCCTTCTCAAAAGGAAAAGGAGATGGAATGGGGGTGGGGAACACGCGTGGGGACTGCGGGTTCGGTTCCCTGCCTCACGTGTTGCTTGAAGATGGGGTGGAAGGGACGTGTCCCCATTGGAAAACCAGAAGTACTGATGTCTGCATGTACAGCCTGTCCTGCCCATGTAAAAGCCCAGTGTCCTGACCCAGGAACACCCCAGGCAATTTGCAGGGGCTGGCTGTCAGACCTTATCACCTCTTCTGCAAGCCCAGGGGTGTCAAATGAGGGTTGGTTTGCAAACCTGGGCTCAGACTAGGCAGTTGGATGAGATTTAGAGGTTCTCAACAGAGACCGCAGGAGAAGGACCCATGCTTTGCCCTGCCTTTCATCAGCTGATGCCATCTCCGTTTCTCTGTGCCTGTCATGCAAGCAGCTGGGATTCAGTTTTCACAGAGCTGGGTCTCTGGGTTTGCTTTTGGGGCAGAGGATTTGGATGTGGGCATGCTGCATTCCCTTATCCTCCGTTTCCGTTGGGGATTTCAGCAGGATTTGCACCTTCCATCTTTTCCCCTTTTTTTCCTCCTACATTTTTTGCATCCTTGAACAGAGGGCATATTTAACTGTCCTCCTGCCATGGGTACCCTCGATACTTGGCTGAACTCTGAATAAACCCTTAAACTTCTGTGGGAAAGACTCTCTCCTGCTTGGCAGGGCGCTATTCTGAGTCCTGAGCTAAAGTGTTTGACATGGTAAAATGAAGTTGTTACAAAAACACAAAACATTTCCATTCCCAGCATGTCTGAGGGTGCCTGAGTGGGTCAGGCTGAGTACTTCACATGGGTGAGAAGATGTATCGGGAGCTGCATGTTTGAGCAGAGCTGGCAGGTTTGGGGTGCGTGACCCTGGCTCTGGGGCAGACTGTGACTGATGCTCTTTCTTCATTTGTCTTATTACAGAGCCTGAAGGCAAACAAAGAGGCTGAAAGTAATAAAGCTCTTGTGAACTTGACGCTGAAAGCACAAGGTATGACGGCCTCCCTCCTCCCTATGTGTAATATATTGATAAGCCGTCAGGAGAAGATATGGTACAGATCCTCTGGGATTTGCAGGGGATTGTAGGAGGGTGGCATGGTGCTAACATGCCTGGATTGAGTTTGTGACAGGTGAGTCATGCTGCTTGTTCCCTGTCGTCATCCTTGTTGTGTCAGTGACGTTGGCTGTGCTCTTCCATTGTCCTTACAGGGATGAATACAGGTACAGGGGGCTTCGTCCTCACAGTATCGTTTCACAAATAATTGTGGGGAGGCTGTTTTTAGGATGGCTTACGCATGCTGTGTTTTCATCTGGAAGCCTGACCTAGGCTGCAGCTCTCAGTGGGTGCCCAGCCCTTCCTTAGACATGGCTGAGGCTCAAGTCTGGGCCCTCCCAGAGGAGGTAGGCGCAGGAGGTGAGGCTTTCCTCAGCCAGCGTTTGGCTGAAGGAGCTGAGGAAGGAGGTGAGCAGGGAAAGGCTGGGAGCTGGCTTGTTGAGAGAGGGATGGGCAGTGAGTTCTGGGCAGTGAAATCTGTAGAGTCAAAGGAAGTGACTGTCAAAAGTAAGCTTTGCTTCACCTAGACTGCAGGCACTGGTCCTGAGCTGGCATACCCAAGCATGGCTGCATTTCCTTGGGGACACAGATGCCTTCCCTTGGAGAGGAGCTGGTCTGTAGTGTTTGACTGAGGCAGGGTTAGGTGGGAAGTGAACTCTGGAGGCATCTGGGCTAGTCCTCTTCACAACAGGGCTGACTTTCAAGCTAGACCAAGTTGTTCAGGTCTTGTCCAGTCTAGGTTTGAGAATCTCCCAGGATGGAGACCCCACAGCTTCTCTGGGCCTGTCCCAGGGCTGCAGTGTGCTCAGGAGGAAGAATTTTTTCCTTATGGCCAGTTGAACTTTCCCCTGTTGCAGCTTGTTCCCATCGTATTTTGTCCTTTTGCTGAGTGTCTCTGCGAACAGTCTGCCATTTCCAAAATGAAATTATAGGGCGACTGTATCTCTTCAGGGTCCCAGAGTAGGCATGGGACCTTAATCCCCCTTCTCTCCCAAAACTGAAGCAGGATTCAAGTGGTTTTTATACCTGTCTGCATGCACTTCTGGAGCTCACATTTCAGACTTTGTGGAGAGGAGTTTGTTTCTTTGTGCATGCGTGGAAATAGAGCAGCATTAATTTTCAAAAAGAGTTTTTAAATTGTGTTCCATTTGGACTGTAAGAAAGATGGGATTTATTTTAAGAAGCTTGGATGCTTTGAGCTGTGTTCCTGCAGCTGACGAGTTTCTCTTCTCTTGTACTTGTTTTTTAGGAACTCAAAAGATTTGTTCACTAAACTGGAGAAGGATGGAGATGGAAGGGTGAGCTTTGAGCTTGTTCAGCCACATGACCACCTTTTTCCAAGGTACATCAACGACTCTCAAGCAGCCAAGACTGTCAGCGTTTCATGGAGTGAGCTGAAAGGCAGAAAGATTTCTTTGTAAAAAGGATCCTGGTTGATGACATTGATCTGCAGCTCCTTGGAGGTGATTTCCATTAACTTTGGAACCATAAGTCATTGCCAGTTCCCTGCACAGGACAGTTCACTTGTGTTTGATGTTTCTACAACATCCTGCAGAGAGTCCAGACACAAATCAAGCCATCACACTTAGAAAGGTTTCTCTGTCCATTTCCCTACAAAAAAGGAGGCTCAAGAATGGGTTTTACTGAGAACAATTCAGGCCAAGACGTTTCGTTTCACAGGGGAGTGATTTAATAGACATTATTTGGGCATTTGAGGGTGGTGACCTAGGGAGAGTTTTCCACTTGTCAGTCATTTTTTGGGTATGGTCTGGACTTCACCCACTACATGGTGACAGACAGGCTCCCTTGGGAGCTGCCTGAGTAGGAGTAAACCTTGTGCAGATGGAGTGGGATACAGAACAACAGAGGGCTGTCAAGCCTCATCTTTTTACAGGAGGGAGAGGGATGCATATCCTAGCAGAGGGGAAAGATCACCGCAATTCATTGGCTTCAAAAGCACTGACATCTCTGTACCTCTTGTGACTCAAGTTATCCCCTTTTTGTGCATGGAGTAAGCTTCATCCACATTTTCTTTGTTTGATGTAAAATACTTCTTTCTCCTTAGTGCTTTTAATTCCAAGGACTGGCAAGGCATTTGCAAATGCTTTTGAAGTAGCTGCTCTTTAATGCACTAAGTTAGAAGTGAATAGCTGATTACACTGACAGCCAGGACAGCTCCATCCAGGATCCTGAGCAAAACAGCTGGAATAAAAAAAAAAAAAAAAGAAGAAAAAGAAAAAAATAATTGTTTCAAGTTCTTTTGACTTAAGACTTTGAGATAACAGTTTTCTGAGGACAGGCTTCCTCCAAACCTGGTGTGAAGTTGGTGCTCTTGGAGATGTTACCAATTCTGTATCAGCTTTCTGGGTTCTGCTTTTTCATTCAGCTTGGCTAAATCTTATTTACCTTTGAAGCTGACCTCAACCCAATTTTAGCTTCTAGGTCAAACAAAATGCTGGCTGGCAGTGCCTGTATGACAGTTTTCACAAGACCCTCTGATGCTATATAACTTTCCACGTTGGTCTTTCTGTGGATACAGAGTCCTCATGGGTTAGTAGGGAGACCAAAGTGCATGGTCTGTGCCTGTCGTCCTGCTCCTTGTGGCTGCTTTAAGGTCAGCTCAGGACATTTCCCTCCTGGCAGCTTGGGGTTGTTTTTAGAAGATTCTCCAATATTGATGGGGTCCCTGGAGTTTCCTTTCAGTATTGAAAGCTTTCAGTTTTTCTCTGCCAGTTTTGCCCCACTAGCTTAACCTCCGCTGCTTTTTTCGTCAGTGTCAGAGGAGAGTGTGCAGGGAAGCAGTCTGTCCTTCCAGCCAAGCTGCGTGGGCCCATATCTCTTCTCCAGCACTGGCAACAGCACTAGATTTGCCAAGCCTGAACTTGTCATTGCCAACTGAGCCCTGGAAGAACTTAGAGGAGATCCTCAAGGTCTCTGGTGCTGCCTTGTCCGGTGGTGGTGGGTGAAGTGAGCAGCAAGGCCTTTCAGCAGGCAGCTGTCTGGGGTGGAAAAAGCGTTTGCGGTCAGGTTAATGATGGGGTGGCAGAGTTTGGCCACCCCAGGGCTGGGAAAATCTGGGGTGGATGTGATCTAAGCCTATCTGTGAGATGGGGGCAGATCTCTGAAAGACTGGAGGGTGGTCAGAAGTCCTGTTGGCACTGTTAGAAGAGGGAGAAAGTGATTTCAGTCTGTGCTGTCCTTGCAGAGGCTGAGCAGCAGCATGGAGGAGCAGGTGAGCCTGGCAGAGCTGCCTGCAGCTTTGGACAACACACTCATGGTCCCCAGGAGCGGGCTTCAGCATGCAGCTGTCCCCTCCTATGGATACAAACTGCAGTGCCTCAGGTAAGGGTGCTGCTCCCGGTGAGGAGGGCCCGTCTGTGGGGTGTGTGAGATATCCTGTAATGCGCTGCTTGCTGTGCCTGCAGGATCCAGGTGAGGCAGATCGCCAGGGAGAGGGACAAGGCGAGGCTGGACTTGGAAAAAGTGGAGAGACACTGCCTGCAGCTTGACAGAGAGTTGGATGAGCAGTACGTCGCTCTCGAGCACACCCAGAGCAAGCTCAAGTAGGAGAGGTCCTTTCGGTGGGGCAGGGAAAATGGTTTCCTGTGGGTGCCCACAGCCTCTCCCTCCCATCCCAGTTTTCCTTTATGAATCTCCCACTTGTTTTGCCATTGTGTCATTGGCAGAGAAGTCCCTGAAGACCCGCCCCCCACTACAGTCCCAGCATCCCTCAATCTTCTGCTTTGTGCATGGTGAGAGGGTGTGTCTGGACCTTGTGGCCATCTGAGAACACAGTTCGGGTGCCCCAACCACGTTGCTTTTTTTTTCCCAGGGATGTTCAGGCAGAAATAGGGGCAAAAGAGCTGCTTTTGCAGCAAGCAATCAATCACCAAGCGAAGCTGGAGGCTAATACACAGTTCCTCCAGGGCAAAGAGGCCAGCCTGCAAAGGAGACTGAACCACATGATGAAGGTAAGTAAAACTGCCCTGGGTGAAACATCTTCACTTCTTTAGAGGAGGCAGGGCAGAGGTGGTGACAAAGATCAATGGTTTGTGTTGCTCTTGCTGGGAAGGACAGGAGTTTTATGCAGAAAAATCATCAGCCACATCCATACTATTGAATTAAATACAGAGCTTGTTCCCTTGCCCTGACATTATTAAACCCCCATGTTGTCTGTTGGGAACGGTTTGGCCCTTGGTAACACCTGAACACCTGGTGGCTGAGGCTAAAATTGTGCCAGGGACCATGCCAAAAGCAGAGACGATGGTGTCCGTGCACCTGGGATTTTCCCAGTGCTGTTCAGTGTAGAAGTACAGACGGAGGCAGCTCAGCACTTGCTGCCTTTGTTGGTTGTGAGGGAAACCATAGTTCTGTGAAACAGAGGTAGAGATGGGCCTGTGGGGCTGTCTAGCTCTTATCCTGCAAAACCCACTCCTACATCTGTCCTTTGGAGAGGTGAGCCAAACCCCAGCCCACATGGTGTGTATCAGCAGTGTGCTGTCCAAAGCAGGGTCTCCTGCAAGCTGTGCTGCATTCAGCATGCTGATGTGCCAGTTGTTTTACAGCTTCCTGCTGAAGACCCATGGCTGATGAACGCGTCCTCCGATGTGAGGATCCACACCAAGAGAATCTTCTCCTGTTTGTCTGCAGGAGAACACACAGCTGCAAAACAAGGTCACGGAGATGGCTGAGAAACTGGCAGCCTCTGAGAAGCTGGTGTTGGAGCTGCAGAAAGAACTCAACTGCATTGTGAAGGACAAGGTAGCCTTTCTTTCTTTGTTGCAGTTAAGTAGGAACTTTTCAGGAACTCATCAAAAGATTGACCCTTTTCTATGAAATCTTGCATATTTTGGATCAGTTGTTATGGTCTCCCCTTCTTTGAACTCTCCTGCACATTAATTGCAACCTGGAAAGAAAAAATACTGGCTTTTAATTAAGGCCTTTCGAAGTTTGAAAAAAAAGATGAGGAAAGTTTGCGGTTGTAGAAAATTCTACAAATCTGCAGTCGTCAAGTGGGAACTTCAGCGTTTGGTTTTCAGAAAAGAAAAGTTTTCTGTTTCAGAGGTATTGAAGTAAAGGGTTAGTTTTAGTGTCTTCCACTCCAGCAAGGCACCTGGTAAAATGGATCAGGGGAAAGAAATGAGTCTGCGATCTTGTTAGCCAGTTTGGGAAAGCTAGCCTGCCTGTAGTTTGGGGTCTCTCACACCTGAAGAAAAATGTTTTTCGTCCTCTTTCTGCATCTGACCCATCCCACAGGTGTCAGTAGGAACCCTTCCATTGAATCTATGGCTGTAGCACCATGACTCCGGTGATTTAGTAGAACTTTTGCCTGTTTGGAGAGGTGATAATTCCCTTGATGAGAACTGTTTCCCTGTGCTTGTGCAGCTGGGCCAGGAGGAGCCCCACAGCCCAGAGCTCCTGAACCAGAGCAAGTGCTTTGCGGAGATTGTCCTGGAGTACGAGCGGCAGTGCCAGGTACAGGTGGGCAGCTCTCCAGCAATGCTGTCATGAAAATACAGCTCTCATTGGCGCATCTGTTGGACACTTTGGCCTAGGGGAGAGGAAGGAGTCAGCCCTGATTAGAGTGCAGAGGGGGGATCCCTCTTGCCTTGCTCAGAGTCCTTTGGCAGGAGGCCGGACACAGCTGTGCCCTCAGTAAAGCAGCCTGCCTCCTTGCTCCTGCAGCCCTCCATGGGTTGGTTCCCTTGCTGGGAAACTGGCAGGGAGGAGTAGGGGTATGTCATAAATTCCTCCCTTCCCTGTTTGGGAACCATGTATCTCTGTGTTTAAGGGCAGACCACACTGGGCTCTGTTGCATTTCTTCTTGAATGCAAAGAGAGGGCTGTTCTTCTTTGCAAAGCTTGTTATCAGCTAAATTCTTCTATCTTTTTGGTTTTCCCTTCCTCCTTCTTGCCCCACTTTAACAACCTCTGCAAAACTTGTTGCTGCTGGACTTTGCTAGAGAGTCAGGGTGAGCCTCTCCACGTACTTGGTGTGTGTGGTCCAGGCATTGGTGTTGTGTGTGTTGTATCTCCTGCAGGGTGCTCTGCTCCTGCCCAGAGCTTTGGGCTCTCTGGGACATGAGCACAGCCTCTGTTTCCCTTCTGTCTTCTTAAGTGACTTGTGTATCTTGCATGTTGTGGGTTGCTGGGTGCTTTGTGCCTTGGCTTCTGAGTCCTGTACTTATTGCATTGCCTGTTTGTCTCCAAGTGCAATGTGTGACTGGGGAATACCACAGAGTAGAGACGGTGACTTATCAAATCCCCTCAGCAGGGGCTGAAACTTGCATTTTCAGCAAAGCTGTTTCATGGGTGCAGCAGACAGCCCCCTCCTGAAGCTGTAATTAAAGGCCAAACATGCTGGAGTGCTATCCGGTGCTGCAATTTTTCCTCCCATTGAGCAGCCCCAGAGCTGTCCATGAGAATGCTGATGGATGAAGAGGTTCGGCCTTCAGGCTTCATCTGCCCCTGTGAAGGCACCCACTGGGGTTTATCCTTTACCCTCGTTGAATGCTGTCAGCCCCCTTCCTCCTCTGCTCTCTTGTTTAGAATGGAGATTAAACAAACTGGGTTTGCATTTGTCTAGATCTGCTCAATAATATTTATTAATTGGGATCTTTGGAAGTAACCTAGTTCGTAGTCTCTTGCAGCCCATCAGTTTCCTGGGTGGCGGCATATGGGATATAATTTGATGTCTGCTCAAAGCAGACAGTCCAGAGGGAGGCAGGATGCCTTGCACACTGTTGCTTCCAGTACGGGATGGAGGCTGTGAAGTGAAACAAGCAGATGCCCAGCTCCAGACACCCTCATGGAAGTGGCTCATTGCACTGGTGTGGTGGTTCATAGTGTGGTGTTTAGCCATGGGACTCCTTGCTGCAGGCTAGTGTTGGCACTGAGATGGGGTAAACTCCTGTCCTGGCCTCTTGAGGGTGTCTCTGTGCTAAGCAGGCAGCAGGACCTGCCTCATGCTCTGCTTCCCATGGGATCAGCACCTTCTCGCCTCACTTTATTCCTTCTGCAACCTAGAAATGTTCCCTTCCAGAACCCTGTGGGACTTGCTTCACCATAAATCCTGCTGTTGCTTTGTCTGCATACAGTAGTGCTTGTTGGCTAGCCCAGATGCCCACGAGAGTGTCTTGAAGATGTAAACTCAAACTTCTGGGCTGTGTGAGGGATCGTACTGAAATCACAGTGTTTCTTGTGTGTTAGTCACTAGCAATGGTTTTGTTTAGGTCAGGAGGGGTCTCAGGAGGTCCAACCCTCCGAGGTGTCTGCAAAAGCTCTGGTGTTGTGTGCTTTTGCATGCCGGGGCAGTTGCTCATGGCGCTTTGTGCTTTACAGTGTCTAATGATGGTTCTTGTAATAGTGGTGGCAGTAATATGGGCTCGTATTTCTTCTCTGGCTCTTCCAAAATCTCTCTTCTCTACCTGTTTGGGATGGAAGAAAATCCCCCTCCTTATTCTCTGACTGTGCTGGCGATGGGGCTCTGCTCTTCATGCTGCAAGAGACCCTGGGTACACTTGGCTGCTGGGAACTGTGGGCACTTGGCCCCTTACAGCCCTGGGGAGGTTTGTAGCTGCATCATGACCAGTCTCTGCTTCAGGTGCTGTGGGACCAGAATGGAATGCTGCAGAGGGAGCTGGACAGGCTGCGTCTCCAGCTACGGGAGAGCAGGACTGAGAGAGGGCTGCCAGCAGGAGGTAAAATGCAGGAGAGTTCAGTGCCTCTCCATCTTCTCAGCAAGAACAAGGTTCCCCCCGGATCAGAGTTTCCATAGGAATGTGGGGTGGCTTGTTGTGCCTGAGCTCTTGCTGCCAGTCCTGGCAGTGGGCAGCCATGGGAGGGAAGAAGGAGGTGATGGATTGTGAAGAGGAGGGAGATGGAGGGAAGGAGGCTCTTTCAACTCGAGAGCTGGTGATGGTGACCTGTGGACTAGGCAGCTGGGAGTGAACAGGCAGATTTTCACAGTTGAGGATGTTGAGGAAACACAGTATAATAAAGACGAAGTAGCCACAAAATGTGGGTTGGGAGATTCAGGTTGAGGATTAGGAAAAAAACTTCTGGCCCAGAGGGGTGATGCAGCCCTGGGACGGGTTGCCAGATAGATAGGGGATCTCCATCTTTTGAGGCTGTATGGACTTGACTCAATGAAGCTGCAGCCACCCTGATCAGGACAGCCAGGCCTGTGCTGTCTTGTAGGCCTGTCCTCACAGGGCTCCTCTCTGCCAGTGTGTCACTCTCCCAGTGCTCTGATTCCCACTGCTGCATGCACAGAGACGTCACTCTCAATGGAGCAGCTCCAAGAGCAGCTGCGCGACCTGAAGGTGCAGCTGGAAACCAAGGTGAGGAGGATGGGGGGAGATTTCCTGACATCTTGGCACAACTGCTTGGTAAGCACCCTGCTACAGCATGGCTGATGGGGCATCTGCTCCAGGAGGGTTCTGGAGAGTTCAGGCTGGGGAGCAGGGTGGTACCTCATCTCTCTGCTGGGGTTATTGCATGTGCTTCCCCAGCCCATCTTAGCTGGTAGGAGGGATGGAGCCCTCACTGGCTGGCAGAGGCTTTGTGGAAATCTCTGTCACCTTGCAAAATGTTTGTGTGGGTCTTGCTCCTTATGGGGAATCAGAGATTAACTCTACTCAGTGTTGCTGCCACAGTAAAACCAGTGACAGGACCAAGAGGAGAAGCAGCCAGATGTCTCCTGAGGGCAGGGCGGGTATCAGAGCCCTGTCTCCCTGTGCTTGCAGCACACTTTTAAGCTGCTTGCCCTAAGGTGACAGTGTGAGCCCAACCCTCCCTTTAGACAGCAGTGAGTGCTTATGTGAGAGGCCTCAGCTTCCACCTTCACTCCTTTTTCTGCTCACTTGAGAGGTCGGGAACGCTTGCTGGGTTTCCATTGCAGTACTGCAAGAGTAAATCCTAAACTGCCACATGGGTGATGAACAGTTCAAGAAGCACAAAGCTGCTTGCAGATCATCTGCCTGCTTCACAGTCCTGCGTTTGTGCTCTTCAAATCCTGGAGTTTCTAGCGTTTACAGGGGAACTGTGGGGAGCAGCAGCTATTCACCACCACATCTTGGACAAGGGACCACTCTGCAGGGTGGAGGACAGATACGAGGAGCAGTGGCAGATGATGCCCTGGCCTCTCCCTTCTCCTCTCTGGGGTCCCTTGCAGACAAGGAGAAAGGGGAGAACTGTGCAGCTTGCTGGGAAGAGCTGGGACCCACTGATACCTGCTTGTTAGAGGCTGCTGCATGAGACTGATTATTGCCCTAAGTTCAGTAGGGACAAGAACTGCCTGGAGAGTGTCCCTGTTGAGAAGGACCAATAGATTGATCTGAGTCAGAGCTATTGGAGGAGAGGGGAGCTCTCAGGAGCATGGTGCTAATATCCAAATCCTGTCTCCTCCCAACAGATAAATTATTATGAGGAGGAAATCGAGTTAATGGGGAAAAACATTGAGAGAGAGAGGAAGGACAGTGAGGAAAGCTTCAAGGCTGAGATGTACAAGATGGAAGACCAGAAAAGAGACCTGGAAGAAACAGTTGCAAAGTACTGGGCTGTAACTGATAGCCTGAAAGAGCAAAAATGCATGTGGAGCCTGAAGCTGGAGGAGAGGTTTGAGACGGAGCAGGCCAGGGTGGGACAACAGCACACCGAAGACGTTTACCATCCAGGGCAGCAGCTGGACAAGGAGGGAGAAGAGCTGAGGACGCAGCGCAGGGACAGAGAGAGCATGAGGTCTGGCACCATTCTCTTTCTGGGGCTGAGTGGGGGGCTAGGGGTGCATCCCCTGCTCATACCAGAGTAGGTTGGGCTGATTTTTCACAGGGCTGGAGAGCTGCTCTAATTTGGAAGAAAATCTGGGCAGTATTGCAGGGCTGGAGCTGTTCAAAGTAAGACATCTAAACTCCCCTTACATGAGTGCTTTTATTGCAAGACTAAGTTTTCCTGCATGTTCTACAAGCTTGTGTCAGAGACAGTACCCAGCAAAGACTGTATCTCAAAACAGTGAGAGAAATAAGAGAGCTTTCATCAGTGTTTTCTTATTATCTCTCTTTCCTGTTCCTTCAGCAAACTCACCTCTACTTGCTATATCATCACAACCTGCTGTCTTAAAAGCAGCAAAAAGTGGCTTAAATTTCTCTGTATAGCCAAAACAGACTGACTTGTGAGAGACTAAGGTTGTCACTAAATGGCTGTTCATCTTCCCTTCCTGTGCTTCTGGTGCCAGTTCTTCTACAACCTCCCCAGGGGTCAGATGGCCTTGCAGAGGAGACCAGAGAGGAATTGGACAGGAAACTGTTGCCTGTGCATGCCTGCCCCCTCCTGCTTCCCAGCACACCCCACCACTGGCCCCAGGCTTTCCTCCTGCCTCTTCCCTGCTGTGCCTCCCTTCATTGCCTCTTGTCAGGAGCAGGGTCCCCTTCGGCAATACGCAAGTGGAAGATTTTGCTAGGTCATTATCCCCGATTTAGGGTTGAGGAGCTGAAATATGACGTAGGTGTGGGAGAAAGGAGGTGGCTTGACTGAAGTCTGTGGCACACCAGGGGAACAAACCCAAATAACAGGAATACAAGGCATTTGAGCTGTGTTACCGTCATCCCTGGTGAATGATAGAGGGACTGGCTGTAGTGGGGAGCTTTCAGAATTGTTGGAAAACATCTGATGGAGTTTTTGAGTAGTGCAAAATGGTGTGGGAACTTTCTGTAACATTTAAGTAATTGCCTTGACTTTGCAACCTAAAGAAAACTTTGCATGCCTCTCCAGCAAAAGTACATTCTGAGGCTGAACTTTTCAAGCTGTGTTATCAAATCCAGGTCAGCAAAATGTTTTTTATCTTTAGGAAAGATGCAGAGTGTAATCAAGAGCTGTCGTGGAGTGAATGCCAGTGGGAGGACAGCTGTAAGGCTTTGTTGCAGCAACATTGGTGTGATGGGGGTGATTTCCCAGTTATAAAGGCTCCAAGGGGAGACATTCAAGAGCAGTGTGCCCAGGAGAGGCAGCAGTGGAAGTGGAAGGAAAAGGACATGGTCCCTCTGTGGAAGAAGAGGCAGCTAGAGTTGGAAGAGAAGGTTAATGAGGAACAAGTCAAGATGTGTGAGATGCTGGCTGTTGAGAAGAAAAAGTTAAAAAAGCACTAGGATGAAATGGGAATAATGCAGAGTTCATGGGGCTGAAGGCTCTGGTATTGGAAGGGACAAGGTGTCTGGAGAGCTGCCCTCCAGGGGGAAAGGAGCAGGTCCCCAAGACTCGGGTGAGCAGGTAGACCAAAATCTCCTGTTGCAACCTCAGCACTGAAGGAACAGAGAAGAAATGAAAAAAATTGTGTGATGGATGGACCACTGCAGACAGTGTGGATGTCTGTAGCAGCAAATGGCCTGCTCTATCTAGAAGCTGGAGCCAAAGCTGAAAGCATTTGTCAAGGAGAGAAGAAATCTTGTTAGACAAGGGGATGTGCTTGGGAAGGAGGCAGAGAGAGCAAAGTTAAGTGGTTTGCCTTCACACAGCAGACACAGCAGCATATCAGGACATAGACAGACTTGATCTGGAGGGCAAGAAGAGGAGAAAAAAGCCCTGGGAGACAGAATGGCACAGCAGCGTAGGAGGAAACATGACATTCAGGCTGTCAAAATGGAGCTGGAGAGGGAAAGGAACAGGGTGAAACTGGAGCTGGTGCAGCTCAAAGATGTTGTGCACTGGCTGGAAAATGAACTTAGAACTCAGAGTGGCAGGTTTGAGTGCAAAGGCAGTTTGCAGAACTAACACAGTGCTGCTGCTGCAAAAAAAGGAGATGCCTTGTGAAACACAAGGCTGCTTAACAACATGGTGGTCCAAGACACTCTTAACAGCAGCTATGTTCTCTCTTGACGCTCTAACAGCAGCTGTGTTCTGTCTTGCGATTCCTTGCGTGTCTTTCACTAACCATGGGAGTGTGGTCAGAGCTGGGATGTGCTCACGTGGCTGTGGCTGACCATGCACTTGTCTCCTCTGCTTTGTACAGCTGTACGTGGGTGTTGGAGATGCCACAGGAAGCACAACATATGAATGCTGATGTAAAACTGACTCAGAAAGCAGGAGCTGTGAGGAGCATCCTGCCAAGCAGGGGGAGCAAACATCACACAGCCCATGCACTAGTCCTCTCGCTTGCTTGCTTGGAGAAGAGAGGAAGAACTTCCCAATTGGATCCTCTGCCTCCCCCATGCAGTGCCACAAACTGCAATGCTGTCCTCCCTGCGCTCTCCCCTGAGGAAATTGGGTCCTGTGTGGACCTGGGGTTTAGCAGTAGCTATTGGATAGGGCTGTCTGATTAACACAGGACTGAGCTTCCTTCCCACAAGTGCCAGTATTCATGGCCTCATGGGAGTCTGGGAGTACCAGTAGGAGTGGAAGGATAATGAGGCAGAGAAGCTACCTTGGATTTGGGGTCATAGCTATTGTATCCAGCATTGTAAAATCACAGGGGCCTCACAAGCTGAATTCTCCAGACATGGCTCTACTGCACTTGAGGGGTTGGGCTCACCACCTGGTTATCCTGTAATGAAATCTTGGTGTGTCTTGATGAGCCACATCTCTTTGTTTCCACTCCTTGGCAGGCCTGCAAAATAATTCCAGCCAGCTGGAAGCCACCCAAATTCAGGGTCTGATGCTATTTATCCTTATTCCCCTTTATTTCCCTTCCCTTGAAGACCTGCTCCTTCTTCACCAATGTCTCTTGATTGTCCCCACATGTTTTGTGTAAGTTACTGGATGGTTGTTTCTTAGATGTCTTTAGTTCTCACTGACCTTGCAAACCAAATGGGAATAGAGCAGGAAGCCGGTGTGGGATGCCAGGAGCAAACTGGGCTTTTGCATGTTTTTCTCACTCTGCTGTCTCTCCCTGCAGGGGAGAGCTGTGCCAGCTGCTGAAGGAGAACAGCTTGCTGAAAAGTCAACTTGGGAGACTCCAGCAAGAGCTGAGGCTGGCAAAGGAGAAGGGCAGTGAACACGATGAGTAAGAGAGGAGCCAGCTGTGGGAGGCTGGCAAATGGGTGGATAGCTAATGCTTGTAAAAGGAAAAGCCACTCAGGTGCATGTACCAGATTTCAGCTGGCTCAACCAGCCTTTTGTTTTCTCATTTCTGAGCAAGCCAGCACTCTCACACCTTTTGCTCCACGCAAAAGCAGCCAGTGCTGGCATGGGCTTGGCCAGCCAAAGGCTTGGGCAGGCCAGAGCACGGGGTCCGGAGCTGGGTTTGGAGAAAGCTGTGGGGATGGGTATGCTGAGGGAGGAAAGGATGGGCTTCTTTGCTACCCAAACCTTTTGGCTAGTGGCCTGCTGCTGCCTTAGGAAGCTTGAGATAGGTACTGGAGTCACCCACTGAGCCATAACTCCAAGGAGAGCCGGGTTTCTGGTGTGGATGGTCCCAAGAGTCTGCTAAGCTGGCTCTCCTACTTCATCCCCTGATTTTTAGGCCTCTGACAATGTTGCAGGACTTTGGATGTCCCCAGCTGTCTGCCCTGGGCTGGGCTGTCACCTGTTGGGGCAGAGATACCTGACCCACTCCTGAATCAATTCAGGACCATGTCCATTTTGGCCTGGCTTTGCTTCTTGTTGCAGGCCAAAACCAGATGTGTGGCTCCCCAAAACAGGGCGCTTCTCCGGGAGGCTGCTCTCTGGCCTGAAGCTGATCGTATCCTTCTCCCCGACAGGAAACACGTGAACGAGTTGGGCAGAGAGAAGGTGGAGGAGCTGGCTGAAATAGCAGAGTTAACAGCATTGGTAAGAAGCCATTAACACTAACTGACAGGGTCTTGGCCGAAAGATTTAGGAGGACAAAAACTGCACGTGCTTATAGACAATGAGAATGTTTGTTTCAAACATTCAGATCCAGTCTTGCTTTGAAGAATCAGCTTCATTTTATAGCTTGTCAAGTAGGGAAAAATTGTGTGACAATAACCAGTGAAGATCTTACAGAAGGGAAGGTGTTACTACAAAATCTCTAATGAAGTTGTCTTTACCTACTTGCACTCTTTCTCCCAGAGATTTTTCTCACTCCCAGTCTCAAACCCACATGCTTATGAGCCCTTAGACATGTGTGCACACAAGGCCTGGCCGGGGTTGCTTGTGTGCAACATGAATGACGGTTGCAGTCTGTTAGTTCCTCACTCTTCTTGGGATTCCTCATGACTGGGAAACACAGCCTGTTTTTTGGACATGTCTTTTGGACTCTTCGGAGCTGTCAACCACAGCAGAATGGCCTTTGCTGGCCCTTGCTGGCTTCAGCTTCCATTAACCTTCATCCACAAACGTGCTGCCCAATGTCTGCTTTTCCTCCTTTGGAAGAAAGCTGTGTTGGTTGCCCATTTTGCTGGGAGGGTGGCAGAGGAATGGGATGTGGGGTGTGTTGCCACCCTGCTGTTAACATGTCAGCAGCAAGCCTGCATCTGTCTGTGCTGTGGTCTGGTCGGAACATGGGTCAGAAATTGCACCTTGCTCAGCATTACTGCTGGGGGTGGTGTCCTAGGAGCAACGTCTGGGGGATGGTGCCCTTTAGTGTCGATGCAGGCTGCTCTTGTAGCCCTTACTCTGCTCTTCCACCTGGTACTTTCACACATGTACACAGACACATTTCCATTCATACTGTATTCTTACCAATCTTAATATTTCTGTTACACATCGGTACAGTCACTCTCCCTGGCCCCCTGCTTTCCCTAGTGACCTCCCCCAGGGCTATCATCTGTGCAGGTTTTCTTACTTGGGAATGCTGTGCTTGAACTTGGCCACAGAGCTTTGGTCAGGCTGGGAAATGAGGGCGCTTGTCCCAAGTGCGCGCAAGGCCCTGCAGCAACAGCGGTGTTCCTGCATTGGAGCGCAGCGGGGACAGAAGGGGACAGGTTAAGTCTCTATTTCCTTTCTTCCCACCCCAAGCCTCTGTGCATGAATTGTTTGTTTTCTCAACCTTTTCCAGACTGAGAAGAGCAAGGGGCAGGTCTCCCACCTGAATGTCAAGATGTGTCAGCTGGGCCACGAACTCACTGAGCACAAGGCCAGCCATGGTGCTGGCCCTGGCACTGTTCAGCTGCAGAGCCAGAGGCTTGCGGAGGTTGAGTGTCTACGAGGAGCAGATATGACCACAAGGCTGGAGCACGACCAGCAGCATGCAGCTTGTTGGATGGAGACAGAGCTGCTCCGACAGCAGCTCAAGGCCTTGGAGGAGAAGGTGGATGTTGTTCAGTTGGTTGCAGGGTGGCGGGCTGCTGAGTGGTCCCTGTGATGTTGGTATTGCCCTGCTTGGAGCTGTATTGGACACCTTACCCAGGCAGAAAAGACTGTCCTCTTCCTCTTCGTGGGGGACAAAGGACTCGCCCTCCCGTTCAGATATATCTGAAGCCAGTTCAGGTGCAGCTTGGGACAGGTCCTTGCTTGCAGCTGCCCCTGTGGTGTACCCTCTGTCCTTGTCCTGTGCAGGCTGGCTGGGCAGAGGAGATGGAGGCTGAGTGGAGGTGGCTCACACAGGAGTGCCAGGAGCTGTGGTTCTCTGTGGCTCAGCTGACAGGAGCTAGAAGAGTGGCAGGATCAGGTAGGGGCTGGGCAGGGATGACAGGGGCTAGGCAGGCCATGTCTGAGGGGAGGGAAATGAAGTGATCAGAGCAGGGAAACAAGGACCACTAGAATAGAGGAAAGCCGATGGGAGAAACCTCCAAATATGTTAATATCCCTCTCCTTGCCTTCTGCCCTGAGGACAGGCTCAGGGACTGGCTTTCCAGGGTACAGCTTGCTCATGCCAGCCACCCCTAGGTAACCCTGGGGCAAAGCTGGACCAGATCTGCTTCCCAGTACCAGGTTTGCCCTTTGCTGGTGGCAGGAAGCAGAGCACATGCAGTACAGGCAGGGATTGAAGCCCAGCTTGCTTGGGATGTATCTAAGAACAAACCCTGCAAGGGGAGCATCTCTCAGCAAGGGGCCCTGTTTCTCCTCCTGCAGCTCTCAGTGCTCTCCATCCCTGGCTTTGTAGGCTGCCCAGCAAGCACCACTCCCATGGTCCTGCTGCTCTGCCCTGGCGATGCTGGTGTGAGAGCCAAAGTGGGCACTGAGGGTGCTTCCTAACCTCTCCCTGCACCCACAGCACACCCTGGGCCTGTCCCATTGCTGGCACAAAGCTGTAACCAGCTATCGGCCTTTCCATGCTACAGCTCTTGGAAGCCAAAACAAGCCTGAGCCTGGCCCAGACTCAGCACGTGCTGCAGTTGCAGCAGGCCAAGACCCAGATGAACAACATGGTGCCAAAGAAACAGTTTGAGCAGCTGCAAATCAGCTTGAGGGAGGAACGGTGCAAGGCTCAGCAGCTCCAGGAAATCCTCCACCGGCAGGCTGAGCAGACACACAGGCAACTGGTCAGGACCCAGGTAAGCAGGGAATTGTGGGAGCTCAGTCAAGGGTATCAGGGAGGGGGCACTGCCAGCCTGGAAGGCAGCTGTGGTTGAAGCCACCAGAGGTTTGGGTGGAAGATGCCCACGTATCAAGAGCCCATGTGGAAAATGCACTTGATAATCAAATTCAGCTGCAATTTTCATTCCTCATGAACCCAGTCATTGCCCTGCACTCAAACAGGAGCCCTCCCTGCTCTAATCCACCTACCCCAGACCAGATACCCTTTTGCCTAGAGGAGCAGGAGTTATACAGGGAGACACTCTGTGTTGGCTCAGGCTGGGGAAAGAAAGTTTGAGCCCTCTATGTGAAGATGTAGCCTGCACAGAGCGGGGTGGTTTTACCTCTAGGGCACTGGGCAACAACGTGTTGGGGTTTTGTGAGTTTGTCCTTTGTTTCAGGACACTGTGATTCAATTGAACTAACCTGGGCAAAGATGGAGCAAATTATAACCTAAGGAATTAAAATGAGCAGACACAAAAATTGCATCCAAGGAAATTCTGTCTCTCCCTCAGCATTTCTGGACATGGCTGAGAGAGGGGAGGCCATTGGTTTGTTTTTATAGAAAACATTGCTGGGAAATCTGTGCCTTGTCTTAAAACTGGGTGGTGCTGACCTAGGGAAGGTTTTACTGCTCTAGATACTTGTCCCACTGCTCTCTGCATCCTGCACCACCTCCGCTGATTCCCCTCCACCCCGCTCTCTTTCAGGGAGCATGAAGGTCTGTGTGTAGGGCCCTGGGGAAATGCATGGTCCAGGATTGCCAGAGGACCAGTGAGTGCTGGGACAAACCAACATTAGGCTTTGTTGCCCGCTGCAGGAAGAACATGAGCACCTGCTGCAGGCAGCTGTGGAGCAGTCAGAGGGGCTGGAGCACAATCTGAGGAGCACTGAAGCTGTGCTGGCACAGAGGGCGGCTCAGCTCAAAGATGCCCAGGTGAGTGCAGGAGGGGTTAGTGCTGCCTGTCTCTGCCTGGCTGAGACCCCTGGGTGGGGATGCTGAACCTTAAGGCTCCTGTCCCTGCTGTAGGCCCAACTCTCCAGGAACAAACTGCTGATCAAAGACCTCCATGAGGAGAACAGGGGATTTGCAATGGCCCTGCATGCAGCTGAGCTGAAGCAGAAGAGCACTGAGGAGAAGAACCAGCTGTTGGAGGAGCAAGCCTCAGCTCTGAAGCAACTCCTAGGAAAAATCACGCCAGCATCTCTGAGTGGGTGATGGGGCACCCACTGTGGCAGCCCTGCCCCTGGTCCTGGCTGGGGTTTGTCAGGTGTGGAAGGGGAGGTTTGGCTGGGTTGGGACATGAGCCTTGTCCTCCCTGGCCTTGCCAGGACTTTCCTGGGTAGAAAGTAGAAAACAGAGAAACCAGACACAGTCCTTTAAGGAAATCGGTCCTGTGGATAGCTGAATTTTTCTACTGAGAGCACCAGCTTTGGTGCCTTTCTCAGTGGCAGAGTGTGCTGTTGTAAGTCAGGTCTGTCTCAGGGCAGTCGTCTCACAGGAGCTGCCTGCACTCTGGCAGCATCTTTGGTGGTGGCACAGATGTTCCCTCTCTGTGGAGAGTTGCTGTTGGGGCCATGCTGTTATGGCTGGAAAGACAGGGTGGGAGGGCTTGCAGGTTCCTGTGTCTGGCTCACTCTGAGCAGGAAAGCTATGTTGTGGCATTAAAATGTTTGCAGTATTACAGCACCTCCTGCCGTCTCCAGTCTGCTCTGTATTTCAGTAGCCTCTCCCAACTGTTGCTGAACTTTTATTCCCTACAGCTCCTCTTGGGCTCTAGGAGACTCTGGCTCTCCTAAAGCCTGAGCCTAGGATCCAAATCAACCTGTTGCCAGATTGTTGCCTCTGCAGTGAGCAGGACAGAGGGGCTGAGGGAAGAGCCTTCTTTCAATCTGAGCCTCCAAGGCTTGGGGCAGGGTTGGTGACACCTACTCAGCATTGCACTTCTTCAGAGGAGACCAGGGGACATGGTAAGTAGACAGCATCATCTTGCCTTCCTTGTTGGTGTTCACACTGGCAGCGAGTACTGCTTTTGCCAAAATAAATTGTCTAAAAGGCCACAAACCCAAGCATTCACATCAGCAAATACCAAATTTATTGACCTGCCCAGGGTGTTACCCTCTGCATGGTGGATGCATTGTTGCCACGGTGCCCCTGCCTTGCTCTGTGCAGAGCAGAGGGTATTTACATGGGGGTTGTGATTGCCACTGTGGGGCTGTGAAAGGACTCCTGGGATTTTGGAGGCTATGGAGACTACTGTACAAGAAAGACTAGACAAGCCTGACTGCATCAGGGTAGCAAAGCAGAGACTGGACAAAGTCAATACAAAGAAGAGGGCTTAAAAATAGCTCAAGCTGTTGGTTCAAAACCAAAGGGGATAAACTGGCTGTGAGCTAAAACTCAGCCACTGCCTTTAAGTCCCAGCCTGCCAGGGCAGAGGGGTTCCCCAGCCCTGGGACAGTGCCAGGATATGGCTGGTGGCTGTGACTGAGGCGGCCTCCTTGGTCTAGGCATGCTTTTTCTGCCCTGGTGGATGACAGCCGAGACTCCTTTCTTTGCCTTGGGGACAGCCCTGATTACAAGGGCCATGAGAAAAGCTGGGCTATTACAAGGAGGGACAACCCACAGAGGGTGTGGGCTAGCTCAGGGAGGTTCCTTGGCGGGGGCTGGGAGAGCAGTGCAGTAACACCTCAGGTGTTTATCCTGTTCCTGTATTCTTCCCTAAGTATATGCTTTTTTGGCTCCTGTCAGAGATGGGGGCTAGGCCAACCTCTAGTTTTACCTAGGGCTTATGTTTTTGGAAGGGTTACCTCTCAGCCACTGCTCAAGAGTGAGCAGCTCCATTAGGAAAACCAGACCGGGAGATAAGCTCTTCAGCCTTCCTCTGGTTTTATGCTAACTGGAATCCTTAAAACCCTCTGCTCCCTTTCCCACCCCTACTCCAAATAGTCCCTAGGCCCTGCCAGACTAGTACTCTGGGGAAGGAGACTCTTCACAGAGGGACAGAGGCACAGCCCAAGTGTGCTGGGAGAAACCTTGGCCAGGCTCATGACCCAGACTGCAGCGCTCATTCACTCAGCACCTTAACAAACAACATTCATAGGCCTCTGATGGGAGACTAGGCTTCATGTCTAATCCTAGAAAGAAGCTTGTGCAGCCTCATCTGACGCTTGGAGGAGCGGCTCCACTGAGATACCTAAATAACCGTCACCCTGCAGGGTCAAGATGGGTTAGGCCAGAGAGCCAGGTTAGAGTGTTTAACGAACACAACGTTAACTCTTGAAAAACACTAAATTGAAGGCTGAAGTAGTTTATTATTTTGCAACCATAGAGCTCTCCTGGCTTCTGGAGCCAGCTGCTTGGACTCTAACTCCCACATGCACAGTGTGAACAAAGAACTGCTCCAAGCAAAAATGCATTCACAAAACCTGCTTGTAGCTGTGGGGCTTGGATAATGCCTGCTGCCCACCCCCCCCACCTCCAATGCCACCCCCTACTATGCTGGATTCCCAGGATCGCTACGTTACCAGTATGCACCCTTTGGTCATGAAGAGCTGGCCAATGTGGTTTGCATACTTTATAAACTCAGGGCTGATCTTCACGTCAGGTATCAAAGGCCGTTAAGAGGAGCAGCAGGGTAACCAGTGGAGAAATGCTGAGGTGTCTGAAGTCCTGCACACACCAGAGTTCAGTCCCCATTGTGGGCAAGGCACCAAGCAAGGGTTGTCCCTCCTGTCCTGCATGCTTACGACAGAATGTGCTCGAGGACTCCTTGTCTGATTAACTGCTCGCATTTCCAGCGGGGTAAGAAGTGCTGCAGAGAAACACAGACAAACTTTCCTTGAAACGCAGGCAAACTGGATTTGTTGCTGTACACAACCAGCTCTGTTTGTTGTGCTGTATGCCCGCTGCATTATGGCACCAGATCAGGCAGAGCTGAACCACAGTCCTGGGCCACGCAGACAGCTTGCAGCATGTGGAAGGAGCCAGGTGTACAGGAACTGTGACACACTGCGAAGCTGGCATAAGCAGGGGGATGTCATGGGAGTGAAAGGGAAGAAAAGAATGGACCACACTCTCTTGTCGTGGGTACCTGGCTGTTTTTCTTCAACAGGATGGTGGTACCATCATCGATCTCAAATTCTCCATAGTCTCTTAAACACCGCACCTGCAAAGTGGAAACATCAGATCTCCCACAGAAAACACATCATTGCTGACTTACAACACATGCCCCAGAACTGTAAGTACAGACATATTCCTACCCGCCTGCTGGAACCTCAATACAGAGCAGACCTGGAAACGCAGAACTGGACCGATCCCACGGTCTGTGGGCTCTACCTGATGTTCTCTTCCTGCCTCTGCCTGGAGCAAGAAGCACCAGCGAGCGGACCAGCCCATCCCTCTACAGACTAGAGGAAGAGCAGCACAAGAGACAGGGTCTGGAGAACAGCAGCAGCATTTCCAGAACCTCCACACACACACACCAGAAAATGCCAACCTGTTAACAGTGAAACTGTCCTAAGGAGCAGATTGATTGTCACTACATGTTCTTTGGAAGAGAACATCAGAATAGAGCACTTCAGATACTGACTCCGATTTCTCACCTGCTCTTGTTTTGTTGTATCAATTGTGTAAAACAATTTATAGTCTCATCTATCAGAGTCCATTTAAAATAACAACAAAGAAAACTAGTTAACAATTCTTAACATGGGAACAAGGCTTCTAGTTGATCTGAGAGTTGGTTAAGTTTCTGCCAAATGCTGCAAAAACTTCGCACTGGGATTCAGACCACTCACCCCACCACACCAATTCCCTGCGGACTAGAAATGCTATCTTTCAACACACTTTGAGCCCTCAGTAGAAGAGGGAGTAAAACGCTGGCAGACAGAGTGTGAAGAGTAAAATGTAGAAGCTGTGGTGCTCTCAAAGGCTGTGCTCAACGACCTTCTGACTTGGGATGGGGGTGAAATTCTCTAAGAAAAGATGTTTGGGCAAAACGTTTGTTCACAGACAGAAACCACCAATCTTGCACTTACTTCGATGTACAGGCTTTTAGGAGGTTTTACGTCCTGTGTAAGGTCCAGCCCCTCCTCTCCTCCTACTGACCTCATGTAAGTAGCCAGAGACTTTTTGTACCGATTGAACCACTCCACCTGTGGATATTAACAGCAATCCCTCAGGCAATGCCAAACAGCTAATGCCGAAAGACAGATCCCTGATGGGTGAGATCGAGCTTATTTGTGCTGTCAGACCACCGTTCCTAAGCGTGTTCATGCCAGCCAAAGGTGAACACAAGCTCTTCTAAAGGGAAAAACTGCCCCAGTGGCAGAGCAATCTGGATTCAGGGTAGGTCACATGCCGCTGATGTTAGCAGCTCTGTGCAATGGTCTAGAGACAGCATTTGAGAGCAGCATGTGAAGACTTAGTTCTGCTGGCTGCCAGTCTGATCTCGTGAAGACCACCTGATCCTTAAAAGTGCCAAGCATCACCTGCACTCAGTATCCATTTGGGATTGTACCAACAGACAATGAATAAACAAATCAGCAGTTACAGAAAAGCACATTAAGTGTCATGTTTATAGTGGCTGGTCTACCCTATTTTGACTCTAGATAATCTATCAGGAGGAATAAGGGGAAAGAAGGGAAGAGTTTAAGACAAGGCTGACTCACTTCCTCAGCTGCCATGTGAAACTGGATGGTGTTTGGCAGGACGCTGCCATACTCCCACCTTAGTGCTCGGATCCGCAGCAACCGGTCGTATCTGAGGGAAGAAACAAGGGGCAAAACCAGCATCTTTGCTGAGGCGAGCGCTGGCAATGTTCCCCGGCAACACTGATGCCCCAGTCTGCCCTCAAAGCAGAGAGCAAAATCTTGGGTCATTCCACCCACCTTCCTTTAAAGGATGGGGCTTCTGGCCTACCCAGTAATTAAAACTTTTAAAGAGCAGGAAGAAACGGGGCCTTCTCTTTGTGTTTGGCGGTACCAGCAATGACCCCAGAGAGAGGCGGGCCCGCAGCTGCCCCGCTACTGCGCCTCGCAGAGGAACCACCCGCCCGGGCCGAGAGTCCCAACGCCCAGCCCTGGGGACCCTGTGTTTTGGGGGCCGCGCCCCCGTGCCGCCGGGGGCAAACCGACGCCCCCCCGCCGCGCTCACAGGTAGGCCAGGATGCAGCGCTGGTTTCGGAGCAGGCAGCAGTGCCGAAAACGGATGAGGAAAATCAGGTCCGTCCGCCCCGACTTCGCTTCGGACCTGGAAGAGACGGAGCCGCGTTGCAGCGGTGCGGGCCGGCGCGGGGGGGGGGGGGGGGGGGCTGCGGGGGGGGGGGGTGGGTGCGGGGGGGGGGGGGGGCACTCACACGTCCGCCTGGTTCCGCTCGTACAGCGCCCGCATCTCCTCCAGAGCCTGCCGCAGCCCCTCCGCCTGCAACACCGCACACGGCCGGTGAGAGCAGGCCGCCACCGGGGCCCGCTCCCGCTCCCGGCCCCGCTCCCGCCGGCCCCGCTCACCCGGAAGGGCGGCAGGTGCCCGCCGGCGGCGCGGTGCAGCTCCCGCACCAGCCCCACCGCCCGCTCCCCCGCCATGCCGCCCCTCCGCGCCGGGCGCGCGCGCGCGCGGGAAACCCGGCCGCTCCGCAGCCAATGGCGGCCGGGGGCGGGGCCCCGCCCCGCCTCCCGCGGGCCCCACCCGCCGCCATTACGCGCGCCGAGTTGCGGCGGGTCTCAGCGCCGCTGCGTGCGCGGCGTGGGGCCGCGTGGGGCCGCGTGGGGCCGCGGATCTCCCGCAGCCCAGGGCTGCGGACCCGGGCGGCAGAGCCAGAGCAACCCGCCGCCCCCGGCCGGAGGCCCCTGTGGGCCTGGGCAGAGGGAAGCGCCGACCCTACACCGCGGCGGGATAAGCCCAACTCATCCCCTCTCCTCATCCACCCCCGTCTTGAAGCTATTTTGGTGTTTCACTTTTTCTGTTTCTGACTTTTTTTTTTGGCCTCCCGCCCCAAGGTAACCCCTCTAGGCCAAGCAATTGGAGGGCCCCAGCCCGGCCTTGGCTTGGAGCAGGACTGCCCCCGGGCTAGGTCAGGTCGGCCGTGGACAAGCCCCGTAAACCTGTCGCCATCCCTGAGGATGTCCCCTTGCACACCCGGGGCTGCACGAGCCCCCGCAGGGGGACCTCGTGCGACGTGAGCTGTGCCGGCAGAGCCAAGGACATGGCAGGTTAAAATGGAGGGAAGCAGGGTGGGAGCCCACCAAAAGCCTCTTTCTAAAGGTCTCTTCCTCTCTCGCCAACCCGGGCTGAGCCTGTGGCTTCCAGATGGCGCCTTTCGGCAGCAGCGGGGAGCGGAGGGCATTACCCCAGTTTTGGGGTCATGCTGAGAGGCCCTGAGTGGATAAGGCAAAAATTAGCATTTTCATCCCGCACTTTAAAAAATAAAAGGGTGGGGGGGTACCTGTAGCAAAACTGGCTTCACCATTCCTCTTTTTGGTCTCCTCTGGGATGCTGCACAGAGCTGTCCCTCTGACAACCTCCTCCCTGTACTACCCCAGCACTTCCTGGTGCATCTCCCTTTTGCCAGCAGCATCCTTCAAACCTGAAGCTTGCCAAAACTAAAGGCAGGAATTGAAAAAAATGCGAGGTGCATTTCTGGATGGGACAGGAAATTTTTTAGCACTCGAAGCCCTGTAAAGGGAATCAATAACGCAGGCCCACGGCTTGCCCTGTTCCGGGAATTTACTTCCCTGACTGTGTGTTTCTATGGTTACTAGACATAAAAAAATTACCAGCATTTCATACAGCACAGTTATGCAGTGGCGGTCAAAAACTGGAGGAGAGGGGAGAGCAGTGGGGATTTTACACCACAACTAAGACACCTCAGTACAGTGTTTTACGCCTGAAACATTTATGCTGCTTGTGTTTAGGATGACGTGGCACCTGTACCACTGAGCAGGGACTGTGGCTGTCTCTGGCAAGAGTGTTTTAAAGCTCTCAACAACTGTTTTATTTGGTGTTTTAGGCATGAGGGAAAATGCCCAGAAATACTCCAGTCAGCTGAGAGCCGGAGATGGGCTTCTGGGGGTCTGTTCCCCAAACACACCTGTTTCTTGGCCGCATGGTGCTGTAGCCAAGAGACACAGCAGTTGTGTCGGGGGGGGGGACAAGAGGGGCGACACGGCAGAGCTGGTGAACCCCGCTGCTGGGGGCATTGGGTCACCTCTTGTCCTCGTGCTGCCACCACAACAGATTTGTGCCTGTCTTGTACTGCTTCCTTCAACAGTGCAGCATATTTTCCAAAGGATCTGACCTGTAGGTGGTATACTGGTGGCTAGATGGGGAGCATATTACTGTTAGCCAGCCATGGAGTAACATGATCCCATGGCTGGAAACCAAAGCTAAAGAAAAAAACCCATGCACAGCTTCAGCAGGTGCTGTAGGAAGGGGGGATTTTGCACAATGTGCCGCCAGGACAGGAGGTTGGTCTTCAAAGGTGTGCTGCAGCCGTGGGGTTGATGAATGGACAAGATGCAGTTTTGTGGCTGGGGTGTCATGCAGGAGTGCAGATGGCACCGGCCTGGGGTGCCTTGTGCGAGGAGAAAAAGCACCTTGGAGCCTGGATTAGTAAGCAGCATCTCTCCCTTCTCTCCTCCCAGCTGTCTGGCTGTGGCAGGGACATCTACCCTCTCCCTCGCCACTCAACCCTCGGCATGGCAGAGGTGTGGGGCCTGAAGAAGCCGCTGTAAAGCGCCTGTTCCCCAGAGGGCTGTCACTACAGAAGCATCACGCGTGGCTTGTCATTAATCATTGTGTTCTGCAGTTATAATGGCCCATCTGAACCAGAAAAGATAATAGCATAAACATACATCCCTAATTCCAATTGTAGCTGTTAAGAATTGGTTGTTTTATCTTGCCAAGGGATAAAAATGTAACTGAGCCTTGACTGAAAGATTCAGGGGAAGCTGCCTTATCTTACTCCTTTGCCAGCTTAAAAAAGCCTCATACATAAAAATAGACAAAATGAATGAAGAATTTACAAACATCTATATTTTGTGTTAGGAAATGTGATAAAATTAGGAAAACAGCTGAAGACACTGATTTTTACAACTCTGACTATTTCAGGCAATGAGAGGTTTACATATCACAGTTTAACAAGATAAAAGGTCTCCCACAAAATACACAGATGACAGACATCTCATCTGAATTTGACATAACACAGCATCAAGTACACATGTAATGTGATGAACAGTGCCAGGTCGTTCCCCAGTTAGGTAACATACAACCTCTTGAATAAGGCAATTCAAACATAGCTCTTAAGTCAAATCACAACATACCCAGGCAGCATGCAGGGAAAAGTAATTTATTTTTGTACATTGGAATGACACAACTTGCAACATGTTTCCATTTTATGTAGTTAGAGCAACAGGATATAAACCATTCAAATAATATATATATATATATATCTCAAGTCAACAGTTGTCTTTACTGGAATAGAGATTATCTGTTTTTGGTAAAAATAAAACTATTTGAATTCACTAATTAACAAAATGCACAGTGATCAGAAACCCAATTCTTCTCACAATTGTCTTCCCCGGCTCGTTCACATTTCCCTGTGATGCAGCAGCTGCGTAACCCCAGATTCAGAGAGCTCATGGCACAGAGGAACAACAATTCACGGGCGTGCAGTTCCCATGGCTGCAGACTGTGCCGCGTGCTTTACCGCGCGGGCGCGTGACACCCACACCTGATGGACGGCGGTGCTCCCGTCACACCTGTAAACACGTCATGGCTTGGAAACTGCACTGCACGTCTCCATTTCTGGGTGTCTGTCCAATAAATCATTTATTTACACACATGCCTGACCTTCAATGAGTCAAAGGTTGAATTGCATGCGGAAGCCCGTTCACTGGAACAAGGCCCTCATTTCTTTATTACCAACTAATTCCTCTGGATCTTTACGACCAAGAAATTTAAGAAGCTGTGAATCTGCTCAGAAACAAAATAAAAACCTGAGCCAAAAACCTCTGATATGGTGGAGCCTAACAGATATGGCTGAGGATGTATTTCCACTGCAACAGACTTGGGGATCACAGAAGATAATGAAGGCTTTTCTTAGCATTGAAAAGTTCTTTCAAGAGGAAGAAATGCAGAAGGGAAATAAGATTTTTCCCTTAAAAAAAAAAAAGATTTGTAATTTCTGAACAGACTAATCTGGGCAGGTTGTCCCTGGTAAAGGGCCATACATCCTCCTGTTTAACCGTGCACCTGCAGGGACTGATCCTCTTACTAAGGTATCATGTCCCGCAGTGGCTGGGTCTCCCCTGCCCCTGTCTGTCGCCATGTGGGGAAGGGGACAGATCCGGACGTCAGTGGGATTACTTCTGTCACTGGGTTGGGGCTGCTGCAGGTGCTGGGTGCATTGCAGGAATGGCTTTGGAGGGGCCAGACCTCGTCAGGCTGAAGCCCCGCAAAGCCCTGAGCAAGTGTTACCCACATGCCACAGGGCCTATTTAGGGCTAATAAAGGTATCATGCTTATAAATAATGAAGGGGCAGAAGTTACCCACAAGGTGGTCCAAATGCCCCAAGCCTGCTAATGGGTGGTCAAGAGATTTCTCTCCTTCAGGTGAGCTACACAGCAGCTGCAGCCGAGACCTTCCTGCTAAAGAACCCTCCCGGGCTTCGAAACCCATCTGTCCGTGAGAGGAACTACAGGAGGAACCAGATTGTCGGAGTGATTGTTACTGGATCCCGTTTATCACTATTATAAAGTTGTCTCATGCTTCCTTACTACTCTATTTACTGCTCTGGTAAAAAAATCATTGGCATATTTCTTTGCCCTTAAAGATACAAAAAAGCAAATCTTCAAAAGATAGTGGGGAGAAAGGTGCTTTCACAATGACATTCAGAGCAAAAAGAGAGAAACGACATTTTACAGATCATTAGAGAGCTATCTTTGGCAGAATATTTCAAATAAATTATTTTTACAAATATTTTCTGCAGTCGTATATTTATTTTGAATAGTTCACTTTCAGCTATAGGGTTACTGGTTCACTACTCTCTATTAATAGGAAAACACCACAAATATAAAAATATATGAGCTCAGCACAATTTTTAGGCTACCACAACTGTCTCCAATGATTTCAAAAGTTGTAGACCGATACCACAGAAAATATGAAACAGGTTTTCTAACAGCGTGTGTCAGGTTAGAAGATCACAGCTCGTCGCTGTTGTAAAACGCGCTGGGGAGGGCGGCTGGTGCCATTGCACGGGATTAGCATGGAAACGAGTCGGAGGAGCCAGATGCTCAGAGCCAGTCTCTGCCGCTGCCGGACATCCCCCCATGGGGAATTGTCTCTCTTTGACCATAAGGCTTAGAGATGTCTTGCTGGGTGGCGGCTGAAGGGTTTCCACCCTGGGCAGGAGAGGAGGGAAGCAGGCGGGCGATGCCAGGCTCGCTGCACTGAGAGTTTCCGACAAACAAAGCTGTACCCAGTCCTTGTGCTTTACCCCAGGAGGGAGATCAAGCACGGTCGCTTTCACCCACAGAGTCCCCTCCTTTCACCTTCACATGGGGAAAAGCACCCAGGGAGCCGCAAGCTTCACCCTTGCACCATGGCCAGACCCTGCCCCGAGCTTTGGCCAGGACCCGAGTGGGACGGTGACTCTGCCGGGGACCCCGAGCCTGAGCTGTGGTGGCCCAAGGAAGGGGCCTGACGAATCCCAACCTCCCCTCCCAGCATGTGCCGCCGAGTCCACCGAACATTTCAATTTAAATATTTTGCTTTGTTTATACAGCATGTACAGAATATACAGCATCAGATAATTATTTCCCAGTAGACTACAAGTGTCTCCCAAGATGACCTCTTTTATCAACAAATATTTATATATCGACAGTAATAAAAGAGTCGTACCAACAAATATTATGGCTTTTCAAATAGTGTAGCTGCATTGTGCCATTGAACTTACGAGGAACCACGAGAGAGACAGAGAGATCGGGAGTCTTCAGCTGCTGAGCCCCGGCGCGACCCTCAGCTTTGACCCGTCAGCGCAGGGGCTTTGCATTGCTGGGGCAGTGCTGGCTCACGGCGCCAGGCATGGTGCAGGTGGCAGAGGGAAGGTGGGGTTGAATTTATGACCTGTACTCTGGCTTCCGTCTCCAACCAAGCCAGTTCTTCTTCAAACTCTCCTTTCAGCCCTGCTTTGGAGAAATGTGGCTCTGCCCAGCTGGGGTCTGCCTGCCCCATCCCTGGCAGGGGGACTGGGTGGCGCGTCGGGCTGTCAGAGATCTCTCGCTCTCTCTCTCGGTCACGGTTTGCACAAGACATCTGCCTACCCTACAGCATCCTGCGCTGTGAGGGGGAGGACACACAGGATGATGGGTGACACAGGACATGGGGGGTGACCGTGGCAGGTGGCTGGGCTCACGGGTGTTTTGGTGCGTCAGGAAGGGTGGTCGCAGCCTTCTCCCTGCCTGCCTCCCCTGTGCTACTGCCGGGGCAATGGCGAGCTCCCCTTGGGCTGCTGAGCAGGGGGACAGTTGCTGCTGTCAGAGGAGAGCAGGCAAGCATGAGCCATCATTTTTGGAGCACATCAATGACGTGCTTCAGCACATTGAAAATACCTTGCCTCGGCAGTGTCATCCCCAGCCACCGCCCTGGCATGGGGTGCCTGTGAGGGGGGTTACCTGTGCCCCAGCACCGCACGCCTGCTGCCTGCTGTGCCTCGGGATGCATCTAGCCACTAGCCGTTCCCCTCAGTTTTTAGGGCCAGCGAACCATTTTGAGCTCTTTCTCTCCTGCGTCCTGCTGTTACAGGGGGCCCTGGGCTGTCTCATCCAGGGCATCCAGCTGCCAGCTCCCTGCCTGAGCATCCCTCCACTCCTGAGTGGAACAGTGGAGGAAGCTGCTGATTTGAATTACGTCTCTGCCAAGACAGATGCATTTCTGTGTCCCCTCCAAGATCATAGCAACAGCCTGTTTTCTACTCTAGAAAGAGGAGCAGTTGCTTTCTCTGTGTTTCAAGTGGACAGAAATGGCTTTTGAGTGGTCACTCAAGCATTGAGATAACTGGATCACTTAATTACAGCGGAAAATTAGTAACAGTTCTAAATTACTGCTACCATTGTTTTTTGACTAATTCCCATCTCATTTCCCTCTTCTTCGGAATATTATGGCCACTCCCTGCAGCCCTCTCTGGCTGAAATCAAGGCTGATGCTCACATGAACAAGCATGGGCAGCCCAGGCCTTTCCTTTCGCTCTGCCTGCAGGATGCTGAGCTACAAGTGGCTCTGCCCACTGGGGCAGCGATGCAGAGAGCAGCGTGGAGAGAGTCCCATGCGGAACCTGCTGCCTTTGAGATGTGTGAGCTTTCCTGGCGACAGCTTTGCTCCCTGGCAGTCTGACAGCTTCTTGCTGGGAATATCCTGTGGGCTTGTTTGTTGGGGTGAGGAGGAGGTAGTGCATGGCGTCCTCTTCTTGCTTTGATTAACAGTGATGTTCGCACCTGGTGAACACCAGGTGTACCGGAGACCTCTCCGGATATCCTAGGGACAGTGGTAGGTATAAAGATGCCTGTCATTGCTGAGTGGTCTTCAGGAATTCATGGTTTTGATTTTACAACCTCATGCCATGTCCCCTTGGCACAGAGACCCAGGATACAGAGGGCTGCATCGTACCAAACTCGGCATTTTGTGGCTTTTACCAGCATGTATGTGTTTCTTCCAGCGGGAGCTAGGAAGCTTAGGAGAATTCACCAACTTCTCCCCTCCATCCACAAATAAAACTGTTTTCCTGGATTGCTGAACAATGTCCTCAATAGGTAGTCTTGAAAGCTGGGTTATTTGCAGAGCTGTGCCTCCTAATACTTAATGCATTAAGTGAAAAAGAAGCTGGACGAGTGTTGTCAGAAGTTGAGTTGCCGTCAGGGAAAATATAAATAACGTTTTATTTTTTGCTAACATAGCGACTTAATGTAAAAGGTATTATCGCAATCTTTTGCTCTCTAGAGCTGCTACAAGTAGTGCATATTTCCTGATTAAGAGCAAGACAAGCAGGTCTCCTGCACGGCTCCCTGCGTGAGCACGTTTTCTCAAAAGCTCAGAAGATGAAGGAAGCAACATGGGGCAAACAAATGAGGACACAATAGACATCGGTTCATTTTCATCTGTACAGGGGGAGTTCAGCCAAGGGACATCTAATCACAGCTCTTATTGCAAGGCAAGACCAGGGCAATGCACAGGGCTATAGCTGAAAGCTGAAAACAAGGGAGCCATCTCAGCATTACACTGAGCAAGGAGAAATCTGTTTGCACACCTCCCTACATCCCTGGGACTCACAAAGCCACTAGTTTGCAAAAGCTTTCATTAATGCTCCCACATAAGCCCGATAGCAATCTGGGACACATATGCACCATCAGGACCCCATCTATCCTGTGCTAGAGCAGCAATTTTACAGCTACTCAGCAACTCTCCACATTTCTAAGTATCTCTGCAAAGAAGCTCATCTGCCACAAACTCATGTTTCTGTAAGCGAGGAGCCTGCCAGGGGCTGTGGTCTGGGGTGGAGGGTCACACGGTTCTGGTGATGACAGTGACATGGACTGCCATGGCAATTTTCATCAAGAAAACAGAGCAAGGCTGTACTCCACACAGGTCTTGCCCTGCCGTCATCTGTAAGGGATTTCTCCGAGTTAGAATTAAAGGAGAAGAAATAAATCCAACCGCAATGGAGAGGTTAGGAGGTGCAGGGAGAGAGCCCTGTGACAGTCCTCCACGTCCTGCAAGGGTTTAGGAGCTCTAAGTATGGATAAGCATCCCAAGCCACTGCAACTTGCTTGACTCAAACTCTACTCATTTTAAGTGGGGTCAGAAAAGTTTTGCAGGCAGGTTAGATAAGTTTTAGAATATTTAAAGCACCAAGAACAGGCTCCATTTTGAAAGAAAGGAGTTGAGGTGGACCTTGAACCCTCAGTTAAAGGAATAAGTTTGCTCTGGAAGCATAGAGGCAGGGCTGGTGTGGGGGATGGAGTTGGAGCATCTGCGGGACTTGATAACAGTGGAAATTCAGCAGAAATGTTTAATCTTCCAAAATCTCATGACTGAAGGACAGCAACACAATAAAAACAGTGCCTGGAACAGTGCCTCGGTGATGAGCAGGAAGGGCTCAGCATGCTGACATTTGCCTCTGTTGCATGGAAACTTGCATGGTCCTTTGCTTGCAGGCTCAAGTCCAGGACATCTTCTGGAGTGGTTCATCTTTGCCCTGAGATACAGACAGCAAGTCTGAGCTAACAAGCATTGCTGTTTGTCCAGTGAGAGAGGAGACTCGTCCCACATGGGAAGCCCCCAGTTGTGGGGCAGAAAGGTCCGAGAAGGCTCCTCTGCAGGGACCCTTAAGGAAGAGGACACGCAAAGAGGCTCCACAGGGGGTACCAGCACAGAGCAAGTCCCAAGTTGGATTATTACCATGTGCAGACAGCCATTCTGGGGCCTTGAGATGGCTCAAGGTGGATGCTGGAGGACCCCAACATCAGGTAGCATATGGTCCTGGTGCATTGCTAATGCTCCTTCCCACCACTACCTAGAACTACGCACTGTTGGGGGCGGGGTGTGTATGCTGGGAGGGGCAGAGAGCTGTCGTAGTGCAGTACAACAGATCAGGGGCTATTTTCAATCAAATAAATAAAAATACTCCCTGGGGTTGGTGCCCACAGACAGCCAAAACAGCTGGGGGCTGTGCTATAGCTGTGCAGAACTCAAGACGCATGTCCGTAGCCACGGCAGCTGGTGCAAGGGGATATACTGTGGCAGTGCTTAAAAGGGACTTTCCAGGACTGGATGGGACCCCACGGCACTCCTCCCTTCGCTGTGCCCTCTGATGCTGGACATCCCACTGGCAGCACTTGGCTCCACTGCCCAGCAGTGCTCTGCAGCCCTGCAGGAACTGCATGCACCCCAGTGCCCTCTTTGACACTTCTAGGGAGGGGAGCCCCAAGCTGGCATTCGCCTTGGAGGGGTGCGGGCCTGCAGGAGAGAGATGAGCCACTCTGGGGGTACTGGGTGCGCAGGGACAGGGCCGCCTGTTCTCAGGGTGCTCCAGAGAGACAGCAAGATGGCGTGGAGACCCCTTGGATGCTCTCAGGGACATGCCATAGAAAGCAAATCCTGCTAGTAACAGCAGTCTTCTGGCTATCTTGGCTGATACCAGCTCCTGCTTGGCCAGATGGGACCCTTTCCTTTACAGCAACCCTTCCCTCCGTGTTGCTGGTCTTGCTGGCTGGCGGGAGGCTCTCGGCACCTCCGGTTCCAAAAGGAGGAAGGCTCAAGTCCTTAAAAGGTGAGGAATCTCACTGTATTTATTGTCACTTGGTGCTTTTTGCAAGAATACAGATGCCTCTGGATGCTTTCCTGCACGAGTAAATGTTTTACAAGATAAACAGGCTTTTCTGCAGCTGTGCTATGCATGCGTATGCGTGTGTGTGGTCAGTCATCACACGCTCAGAGAGGCCAGAGAGCTTCCTGGTGCTCTGCAAACATGCTTCCCCAGATGGGCCCGAGTGCCAAAGCCTACAGAAAAATAATGCAGGGGTTTCTCCTGGAATAACACCCTCCAGCGTTAAGTTTTCCCTCTTTTCTCTCTCTCTGTTACTTTCTGGCTATGCCCAGCTCTGCCCCTCTGGGAATGCAGCTGAACCTCCTCCTTAAGTATGTAATGGCCCTCATACCATTGCACTTGATTTTTACCCAAGCATTTAAAAATAGCTGTAACAATAACACATGGGCTCTGGTTCTCCCCTCCCTGCCTGTAACATAAATAGCACAGTGAGTTTATAGATTGCATCCAGACTCATGACCAGAAAGGGCTCAAAGCCTCCCTTTTCTTTTTGTCCTTTAAGGAAGCGATGAAAGCAGGGAAAAAGATGCACAAATGACTCTTGCAATCTCCCCTCACCCCAGAGCCACCACAGGCTCCTGGAAATGGGGGACACATGGGTGGGCACATTGTTTGGAGATGAGGGATTCGCACCTCTGGAGTGAGCAGTTCCCATGCTGCCCTGGCACAGGTGCAGGTGGGTGGTAGCAGTTCTGGTAGGCTCAGCTGTGAGATGCTGTGGGTTTGCAGCTCCTGCTGGCATCAGGGACCTGCAGAGTCCCTGGCTCTTTTGCAACTTTTCCATGTGTTCACGTTGTGGCTGGGATTTGCCTCCTCTCCTGTTGGCCCCGGAAGAGCTGGGGATATGGTTTTGCTGAGATGCTCAGGGCTGTCACTGCTCTGTGTGCTCCTTCCCTTTGTCCTCAAGTGCTTTGCAGTGGCCTGTAGAGTTATTTGGATGTCTGTCTCTGAATGTTGTTTGCACAGCACTGCATCCTTTTCCATGGAACGGTTTGCCTTCGGCTAGTGGGGTGATGAGAGGGGGGTGAGGGCAGCTGGGGCAGGTGGATGGATGGAGGCCAAGGGTTTGAAGTGCTGTTTCTGGCAACCTTCCTGAGCATGGGGCTTTATCAGAGATGCTCGATGCCCTTCCCTTGTGAGGGAGGGTGGGGAGGCTGGCAGGGATGAGGAGGAGATGGGAGAGCACTAGCACCAGACGGGGGACCCGGGGAGCCGGGTTGTGCCCCACAGGGTGGGCAGGCATGAGGGCAAGATGTGCCATACTGGGGGCTGTGCTCCTTCCTGCTGCCCCTGGCAGCGTAGAGCTGGGTGCAAGTATCTTGCGGAGGAGGGAAGTTTACTTTTGCCTTTGGAGGCTTTGGTTTAAAGACGAGGTTGGTGTAGAGGAGCAGGCACTACACCCTTGTGAACACAGGTGGGTGGCTGGGGCTCGGTGGAGCAGTCCTTCCCCTCCTTGGTATGGCAAGGCAGCAGCCAGGTAAAAGGCTCGCTGCTCCTCTGTGGCTCCTCCATGAGCAACTGGGTATATATATATATGTCACACTTCGCATAAGCTCATAAAAGATGCCAAAAAGCACACGGCTGGCAGAGAATAATTGCATAAACAAGGCTGGTGTTTACTGTGCGATTTAGGCCTTGTCCTAAGCAAGCAATGCTCCATCATTCCCTTTGGAAAGCTCTGTAAGCAGAACGGTTATTTACTGCCTGTTAAACTGAGCTGCTACACGAGTCCCATTCGACTTGTTAATGACTTCAGCGACTGCAATTCATTCTGAAGCAAATGTTGAGAGTAAAATACCAACATCACCTTTCAGTAGATGTAATTACTGGGTCAGGAGAGCTGCTTTGCTTTCATAATTCACTGCCTGGGAAAAGCACACGGATGTGACTGGCTGCATTCACCTGGGGCTTGACGACTGTTGAAGCTTGATCTGCACACGTCCTGGAGGTGCTGAGCACCTGCAGGGAGAGTGGGGCTGGCACCACGGGTGGCAAAAAGCAGCATAGGGTGTGGGGAACGGCCAGGTTTCCATGAGAGCAGCCCAGAGATCATGTTAAATCCTCTGGCTGCCAGGGTGCGTTAGTTACTTGCTCTGCCGCACATCCCCTCACATCAGCAGATGGGAATTTTACTGCCTCTGGGCCTCTACAGACATGGTCATGCTGCAACAAAATCAACCACCTCTTTTTGCTTGGTGGCACGTTTCTAGCCTGGAGCTTGAAAGCTAGATACCGCTGTTGGTGCCAGTCGGACCGTCTGACCATCCTGACCCTGTGCAGCGAAGGGGCAGGAATGTGGGCAGGATTGTAGGCAGGAGCATGGGCAGGACCCCAGAAGCGTGTGCCCCAGGCACGTGTGCCTCACTGGGAGGAGCATGGAGAGCCCCACCAGATGAAGGCAGCGCGTGCCTGGGACCTATCTCAGGAGCTGGTGTTTGAATTCAGCTGTCAGAGCAAGACCTTGGAAGCATTGCAGGGAGGGTTTATTTGGGGACAGCTCAACAGATGCTGGATGAAACACAACATCCCATGGCTTGTAGAGACTTTTCTCCTCCTCAGTGCTCTGTTGGGCCATGTGGGTCAGAAATGGCCCACGGCACCTGGACTGGAGCATGGGCAGGCAGCTGCCCAGAGCAGCCCGAGCTCCTGGTTTGCTTGGTGAGCTCATGGGGTGTCTCAGGTCTGCTTTTACGCCAATGGAGCCTGCCCTGGTAATGCATCTCTTGCATTTCCACTTATCATTAGCTAGCGGCTTAACCTAGCGCAAGTCACCGTGAGGCTGGAACAAGAGAAGAAGCAGTTCTATATAACTAGAGGACACAAACAGAAACAGCTGCTAAGTACCTTGGGGGCATATGCATGGCTCTCCCTGAGTCTAGGGCAAGCCAGCACTGATGGTGGACCCAGGACAGGAGCAGCTCGTGGCCCCAGAAGAGTTGTACTGCACCTTTGTCCCTGGGTGGTTTCCTTCACCCCCCCGAGAGCTGGGTGGGCTGCGAGCCCCGGCTGTACCACAGCACACCAAGCCTGAGGCACAATGGAGATGGAGCAGGAGGAAAGCCTGGAGATGGGGCAAGAGTGGGCATGCAGGGGCACCGTTGCCCCACATCAGTGGCAGAAACACAATGAAGGCAAAGCAATGAGTAAAGAAGAGATGGGTACAACATAAGGGGAGACAGTGGGAGGGGAGGGAAGGATTTTCCATAGAGAATATGCAGGAGCACTAGTGGATCCATCAGGAATCATTACAAACTTTATTTGTCTGTGCATTGTGTACCATTGATAAGGATCATCACAATTAGTGGACTCACTGCCTATAGTGGTGGGCAATACACACAAAAAAAAAATCAATGAAGCCAAACAGATGAAAATGAAGTAATTGTACAGAAAGGTAATCATAAACCTGAACAACCTGCGGCTGTGTTTGATTCTTTCCCCAAAACAACAGGAAACAAAAAGAAACCCCCCCAAAACCCATCTAAAGTGAAAAAAAGGCCTGAGAAAGAAAAAAAAAAAAAACCAACCCACAACCTCATACTCCTAGAGAAAAATCTTACAACAGGTTAATTAAAATTTCCACAGATTGTTCAAAGTGAGTACAAATACCACCAGCCAATCAGTTATGGTACAAGCGTCAGACGTGGTTTTCAGCTGGATGGGAAGAGCTCACCAGTGGACATGCAGGCTGGGCATTTGCCTGGCTGGGACACCAGGAAGCCTGGCGAAAGGCGTAGGGTAAGGAGACATCTCTCAACGCCGGTGCACGATGTCATCCCTGAACTGCGCCCAGGGGAGCTCTACATCCACAGCTCCCTGGGCTTGGCTCACTAACCCAGCCTGCACTGCTGGAGTTGGGGGGTGATGCTGAGTTACACCTCCCTGTCTCATCCTTCCCATCGATTTCAAATTCAGACATTGCAAAATGTGGCCTTTTTCCTTGGGGGATGCTTCCCAGTTACACTCAGGGACATGGGAGATCTCATTAAGGCCCTTCAGCCCTTACGCTGAATTATTGTGCCTCCAAATGTCTGTGGGAAAGGACCAGCTTTGGGGACTGATCCTGATGGCTTAATGCTCAGAAACAGGGGCAGTCACTACACCTCTGGGGACACAGGGAATAGCAGGGGGCCAAGGGGTTTTGAGGCAGCCACCGGCTATAAAGGCAGAGGCAGGAGAGGTGCTGGGAGCCAGCCATGCTCGTCCCCTTTGGGTTTGGACACTGCTCATCCCACTTGGGCTCCCTGGGACCTTGTGTAAAACCTCCTGTGGATGGTGGAGGCCTTCACGCTGGCTTCAGCATGTCCTGGACTGATCACTGTATGGGGGACCCTGGCCACGCGGGGGAACGGAGCCTGCAGTCTCTGGGACGTGGATTTTCCTCCTCTGAAAGCCTACATCTGTGTGGCTGTTATTGCTTCTCGTGGACCCACGCATGGAGCAATAAACGGGGACAGCTTTCCCTCCTTTTACCCCCATTAAAAGGAAACAAACAAACAAACAAAAACCTATGGCAAAACTAAACTAACTGAAATAAATAAAACCTGGTGAAAAGAAAACACTTGTATCTGCAATGCTCAACCCACATGGCTGGAAGGACTATCGCTATAGGGTGCTATATACAAATAGGGTTCATTTCATTCATGCAAATGTTACAAGTACCATGACAGCATGCCCGAGGAGGTGGATGAGGCAGGAGGAAAGGCCCTGCCACTCCACGCAGCCTCGGCTTAGGACACCGGACACGAGGTTGCGGCTGCGCATCCCCGTAGCACAGAGGGGAAAGGCGAAGGGCATGTGGGAGGGGAGGGGGGGGAGGGGGGAAATGCTAGTTGTACACACGCCAAAACAAAACAAAAAAACCCAACCCCAAATCAATGACGAAAACGGTTTGTGTTCTATCCTTAGAAAGCTCCCAGTTTCCCCTTGTCTTCAGTCCGGTCTCTCGCTTCTCTCCAATAGGGCCAGAGGGGACGTTCCCAAGCGGCGAAGGCAGGTGGATGGTGGTCGGACATCAGGACCCTTGCTTTCCTCTCCTTCCCTCACCCACTGCTCTGTTTCTCACCAGCTACTCTGGCCTTCCCTGTACCGATGCGCCCCAGTCACCTTCGCATCCATCCTCCTGGGGGGCCGCGGGCGGGAGAGAGCGATGGGAAGGGGCTCGGTGGCTACCAGCCGCTCTTGTTGGCAGAGTTGCAGAGAGGGCCCTGCCACTGGGCTCCTGGCCAGGGCCGCTGCCCGGAGAGGGGTCCTGCTGGCTTTGGGGTGCTGCCTAGTTCAAAGGATGCTCCAAAGCCGCCTTCCGTCAGCAGATGTGTGAACATGGCAAATCTCTTTTATTCTTTCTCTGTTCATTATACACTGCATTATATCTATATCTATACCTATATATCACTCTATATAGATACATATAGATATATATATATATTTACTATCTCTGATTGTCCCTTTAGAAGCCCTTTATGTGGCAGTAGGCTTCCAGAGATGAGAAGAATATGTACAAGAGCCAGAGGAGGATAAAGAGTGAGGATGTGAGCAGCTTGGAAGTCCGCGGCCCGCCCAGCTCACCTCCAATCTCGGGTCTCCGCCGGTAGAGCAGCACGCCCACACTGATAAAAGCAAAAATGGTGAAGAGGGTGACAGAGAAGGCCAGGGTGCCGGGCGAGACATGGAAGGCTTGTCCGTGCGCTGCGTGGTAGATAGCTGCAATGGACCAGGCCACCCCGATGCCCAGGAAAACGTTCACAGCGTTGCTCCCGGTGACATTCCCGATGGAGGCATCCGCATACTGGTCCTGTGTTGCTGCTACTTTGCTGGCAAATGTGTCTGCGAAGGGAAGGCGGACAGAAACCTTCAGGAAACAGCCAGGTAAGGAGGGACAGCAGCAGGCAGCTTGGGGACAACTGCCAACAACGTCACTTGGGGAATGAAGATAATGGGTAATGGGACAGGGTACAGCCTTGTCTATGGGCACTCCCAAGGAAGGGCATATCTGGCCAGAGCGAGAGTGACAATCAGAGTCCAGAAATGCCCAGGAGGGAAATCAAAATGTCCAGAAATACGGGGCTTCTCCCAATATGGCCCCAGATGCCCCACAGTGCTTTAAACAAGAGACAACACTTCCCAGTGCTACACTGTGTTGGCCCCTTCTCCCACATTCACTCATCTGTTGACTTGCAAAACAACTGAAAAGGTTGGAAAAGCTTTGTGGGAGCCACAATGGTTTGTATCTTTCCTTCAGGTCCCCTGAAGTTTTGTATTTGTGTTTCTGTGTTTGCTTTAATAATGTCACTCCAAAATCTTCTGCCTCAGTGAAGTCCAGTGTCTTGTGCAGACCCTAACACCTCGGTAAACAAGTGGTCATCTTTTACCCCTTAGGGAGAAAAATCATGCAGGTGTGTGTACTCTTGCCCAGGTGCTCCACCAGCTTTAATACCGGTGGCAAAAGAGCTGTGATAAAACTTGGCTGGCCTTTTACATGGCAGATCTTGTGTTGAGTAGACCAGCATGCCACTGGTCTGCACCATAGGGAAGTGCTGATTTTACACTCTGGATCTGCAGGGGGCCAGTGAGCAGGAGCGGGGATTAGCATCTGGGTTTTGTCCAGGTGAGCACTTTCAGCTAATGGTGAGAAGATGAATCCTTAACAGATCTGCACTTCCAGATCACCTTGGGTACAGGCAGCAGAGTGTGGCTCAGAAAAAGGAAATGGTGAGGTAAGATTTCATGGTTTTTAATTCTACAGAATTTCCTGTATGCTCTTTGCCAGTGAGGCTCCAAGGCGAGACAGTGAAGCACAGCCTGGCATGAAGACCCAGTTTCATGTAACAGGAGGGCCTGGGGACCTATAAGCACAGCGAGAGGGGCCATTTGCAGCAAAGAAATAAAAGGCTGCTTTATTTTTTAAAAAAAGCTCCCATGGAAATGCATCTGACTGCTGAGGGAAGAAAAAGGCATTTCCCCTTGTCCTCAGCCTTGGTCAGGCCACAGGAACAGATACTTCACAGTCTTTGCAAGGGGAAGGTCCTTGAAATAATTTCCAGGGGACTGAATCCACATCCTGGTTCAATCCTCCCAGCCCATCTGAGACTGAAAAACAACTTCCACATACAAATCTATCCTCAGGGGTCCTGCAGAGCACAGCCTTGCTGTGCCTAGCTTTCCCAGCCCAAACCCAAACCCAGACTGGGCAGAGATAGACTTTTACAACAAACCCTGCTGTTGTCCTTACCTGGCACTGATGTCCCCAGCGCGACAAACACGACTGCAGTGACCGAGTCCTTCAAGCCGATCGTGCAGCCAAAGTGGGATGCCAGGTCGCCGATGAAAGCTGTCAGGAGGCCGATCATGAGGATGGAGACGACAAAGCAAGCCCAGCCATTCCAGTAATCTGTTGGGGGCACGAAGGCAAAAAGGACCTTCCAGAAGACGGTCAGAAAGTGCATCACATAGTCGAAGCAGGAGGGCAGCTTCTCCTCCCCACATTCATCGTCATCGTCGTCTTCCCCTGGAGAAAACCACCAGTGCCTGATTAGACTCACCCATCCTGGGGGAGGTTAGGCAAAGCTCCTGTGCATACTGCAGCCCCCCAAATGCCATGTCTTATTATTTGGGCACTAGAAGGCCTTGACTTCCAAATATCTTATTTTCTGGATAAACATCAGAGGGGCTCAACGGCCTTTCCTGGCTCCTTCCCACGGCACAGAAAGACCCTCCAAAGGCATTGGTCTCAAAAATGAACCTGCACTTCAGAAAACACAGAGCCTCATGCCAGCAGCTCTGTCTGCATTTAACCACCAGATGCTTTCTGGGACTCAGCCCCTGCTCAGGAGCCCTCTCCCCAGAAAACGTGGGGAAATGACTGGCCTCACGCTGGCTGGAGCCGATTGGGACGAGCAATACCCACCAAGAGCAACACATGCCTCACAGAGACTCCCCTAAGGAAGCTCTTTTTGAGCTGCTTTTCACAAGTGCCTGTGATTGCTTCCAGCTCTCTGGAAAGATGGCTGGTTTTGGTGGCTGCTGAACTGCTAGCTCTGGTGCATCACCTTTTCTGCAAACCAGGATCCAGCCATGAAGAACACCTGCCCTAAAACCTCCCTGGTCCATCACTGCTGACTGTCCTTCCCTGTTGCATTTTCCTGCCTCTTCACGTGCCTCCCTACGAGCTCTGGCTGCCCATGCCTTTCAGTCTGGTCTGATGAAGGTCAGTGGGCACCCCCTGCACATGAAAATGCTTTCCCATTTGCACCCCTTCCAGGTAGCTGTCAAGCACCTCAGGCCATGAGCCAGCTATGGGGCATCATTTGTCACAGCAAAAATGCACTTTCCTTTTTATTTTCTGTCCCTGATCCAGATCAGTGCTTCACTTCTCATCAATCTGTTGTTAATGCCTTGCAGGGGTCATTTCCCCAGTGTGAGCCTGCCAGCAGTCCTGGCCCCATCTCTGCTCACCAGGTACGTTGCGTGGGTCAGACCCTGGCTATCCTGGTGCTGTGCTGAATGCTTGGTCCTGCCCAGCACACTGCTGCTCACAGCTGTGGTCCCTGCAGCACCTGCAAGACCTGGGTCTCCAGCACAGATGGGGAGTTGGGGATGTGAGTCCTTATGCCCATCCTGCATGATGTCCTGGGGGCTCTCAGCCCCTGCGTGCCAGCTGCTGCATGCCCCCAAAGGCTCTTGGGGAGTTATGCATCCACAGCCATGCCCCCTGGACATGCAGGCTGGCTCGTGCCCAGAAGTTCTCCTGTGAGTTGCAGGGAAAGAGCTCAGCAGACATCAGTCTGTCCTGGCCCACTCCCCTGGCTCCTCGGCCCCTTCCCCTGGCACTGGTCCAGCACATCTTCATTTTGTTGGTCCTGGCAGGGCCATGCGGATCCAGGCAGGTGTCTCATATTTTTCCCCTTTCCTGCTCCAGGTGTTGGCACCTCACCTATCTCTCCAAAGCCACTTGGCATCCAGCCTCCTGGAGTCCCCATCATGCGGGGCTGACCCCACAAGTGAGTCCCTTGGGGCTGGTGACCTCCTGCCTGACTCCAGCAGCTCTGACAAGGCACCTCGTGAGCCCGTCGGCCAGCCTGTCCTCTGAGCGGGCTGTGTGGCAAATGCGGAGCTCCCCCAGCCTGGCACAGTGCACAATGCCACAGTTGTGGCACAGTCAAACACTCCTCCACCTTGCACTTGAACCACCCCCGGGCATGAAGGGGAGATGATGCTTTCCCAATAAAATCAATGGGAGCCTTCCTTCTGCCCTCAAGGAACAAGGATGCGTTTCTAAGTCACAGACATGAGGGATTCCAAGGCCATTGCCAGTTGTGTTAAAGACATCCCTTGCACTTGGATTGGTGACTTGTCATTGTCTTTGATGTATTTTTTCCCTTCAAGGATGTGGACCACCAGACCTTCCTGCACAGCTGTTGGCAGAAGCTCCTTACCAAGGGGGGGATGCAACGTGCAGTCCATCCGGATGGCATGAGTGAGCCTGGCTCTCCTTCCCAGGACACCTCAGGATGGCGGAAAAAAGGGGCCAAGTCCCAGAGCATCCAAGAGCACCCAGTGAAACCTGAGATTCTGCTCTGCTCCACCACAGTGGGTGAGGGGACAAGGTGCCACCTCACCAGATGCTGGGTTTAAGAGGATGATGGCTCTGTGCCTGGGAAAAGCTGCTTCTCCTGGCAACCACAGTACTGATCAGGCTGGCATGAGCTTTTGAATGAGACTGTGCTGGTTTTTATCTGCCCCACTGCTGTCCAGGGTGAACATTCCTCCTTTCACATCTTCCTCCACAATGCAGATGTTTGACTGAATAACAAAATGTATAAAGCCTCCTACGGGGAGAATAAAATGGTCTTGCTATATGCTGTGTACCAATACGTGGGTATCAATTAACCCCATGTTCAAATGGGGTTGTCATGGCTCTGTGCCATGACAACAGAGTTACTGGGGGAAGCTGCTGATGAGCTGCTTGCTCTGTTGCTGCTCAGAACAATAATTGCCTTCTGCCTCATCACAAAGGTGGCGATGAAAAGCCAATTGGGGGATCAGGACATGGCATCCTTCCTGGGAAAGTGGAGGCCAAACCCTGTGCACTGAAGTTTCAGCTCTTGGCTATTCCCCTTTGTGGTCCTGCGGAGAGCGCACGCAGCACGTGGGAGGGAGAAAAGAAAAAGGCCCAGGGATCATCCAGATTGCAATTACCCTCAAGAGATTTGGTAACCTATAAGGGGAGTCAACCTCCTCTTGGTTTGGCACAGCTCCAGTACATGGTAACCTCACACTCTACTGGCATCCTGGAGGCTCTCATCAGAGACGCAGCTGCAGGGGAGAGGGTAGTGATGGGTCAGTGAGACTAAGGCAGGAGCGAACCTGAAGAATGCGGTTATCTGTCTGTACACAGGGGATATGGCATCCCACATGAGGACTGCGGTCAAGCTGGAGGGGATTCAGTGGGGCCACCAAGATGATTGGAGCTTGGGAAGCCTATGCTGGCCTGGATTTTTTGCTTATTGCACAAAGGCTGGTACTGGCAGGATACACTGTGTTCTGCTCACGCTGTAATTTTGCAGCAGGTATTTTAATCCTTTCCCAAGCTGCATGGCAGAAGGACTGTCATGGATCTAAATTTTTATGGAAGTGATAAAACAGACTGAAAAATGAATGAGTGCCACTGTCATAGCACTCATCCAGATCTGTCTATCATTTTGTTCAGCAGCAGTAACATCTCTCTCTTGAAAAGCTGGCCAGATCCTGTGAAAATAACTTGAAATGCAGAGTGAGGTCAGATGGTGACCCAGTGGTGCATTCAGGAACAGGCTCACAAGTCTCAGGATGTTTTTGCTGTGGAAGAAACTTTATGGGCTGTTGGGCGCACGCTGAAGGCAGCTATGGGTGAGAGGCTCCAGCTCAGCCCTGCAGACAGCACGGGCACTGCACGGTGTGGCACAGTCTTGCCTGCACCTGCGCTGCCCTTCCACAGACCTGACCTCCTGCTGCTCCATGGCTCAGCCTCCCTGCCAACATGGCTGCCAGTTGCTCATTGGGTGGGAAACGGGGTTTTAATGTTTCTTTTCTCAGCTGGGATGTAATATTTTGAAGTGGCAATGTGTGACTTTCACCTGCTCTCCATGGTGGGCTGCAGGGAAAAACTCAAACCCAAACTCCAGTTTTTGAGGCATTTTAACTTGCTCAGCACAAAGCTTGGGGAGCTAAATCCTGGCAAACAAAAGTGGGTCCAGAGCTCAGAGACAAACTACTGTTCCCCAACTGCAAGGGACAGCTCATGTCCACCAAAATATGCCACATTTATTAAATGTTTGTTAATCATCCTGTTAGCACTGATGGTGGCTGTATATTCAAGACACAGTGGCAACGGGGCTTTCACATAACTGCAGTCTTTACATGTCTCACAGAGATGGGATCCAAGTACCAGTGATTATCTTTGCTTTAATATGGGATGCAATTAAATAATTGATTCTGGCATAGATTAGTTTAGCCGTATTAGCTACAAAACCTGCAGCAAGGATTGTCGCATGATATGTTCATGCTGTATCTGAAATAATGGGAGGCTCTTGGCTGGAGGCTTTAAGAATAACTATGCTACAAGAGGAAGGATCACAATTGGAGGAGATAGCTGCTGCACAATGTCCTGTCCTTGTTTTCAGAGGCAGAGGGCAAATGGTACAGCCATCACTTTTAATTACTTTGTGCTGGGCAGAGGTTACCCTGTACAGCAGAGCTCGAGGTAGGAAGTGTGACTGTTCCCCCATGCATTTCAATGCACAATTAGCCAGATGAGCTCAAATTGCCTTCCCCAGTGATTTAATTAAAGCTGGGTTGTGAGGTTGTAACATCCAGTCAGTGAGTTATAGTGCCTCCAGCTGTTAAAACCACATCTGGTTTTACACACCTTCTTTCTTTCATCTTCCACAGATGTGGGAATGCTGATATATCCTATACTGGGCATACTGGTAAACATGGCACTGGCGCCTGTGAGAACAGTGCAACAGGGCATTTCTGAGGGAAAGGCAATTCTCCAAAAGAGGGGAGATATGATCTGATATGACCACAGATATCATGTGTTGCTGTAGCTATTGGGCTGCTGAGCCATAACCTCCAGCCACAGCTGTCTGGAGCAGCAAGAGTTCCTGAAAGCAGGGTGTCAAGAGCAAGTTTTGGCTCACAGAGAGGGGGACTCAGTGGCTGTCTTCAGGGCTTGGCACCCTCGCTACTGCATTGTCCTCACTGCGGAAGTACGGTGAGCACCAGGGATGGGGAGCACTGCTGCTTTGCACCAACATCATTTATGCCACTCTGAATTTAAACAGTATGTTTTCCTCCCAAATCTCTCTCACTGAAATGACTTTTCCTCTCTGCCATCTGGTAACAGTCAGGGTGTTTCTTTGCCAGGTGCTACTGAATGCAGGAGGTTTCCTACACGTCAGACAAGGTGATCTCACGAAAGGGTTTAGTCAGCTCTCTTATTTATGCAGATGCTGTAAATAACTCCGCCACCTGTTTTGCCTCCTGCTGCTCCACTACGGTCTGTATTACTGATACAGCCAAGCCGAGACACGAGCAAGGTTGACTGTAATTCACCTGGAGCTGTGGTCCAAACTCACCTGCGCTGACAGTAATAGCCTCAATAAACTGCTCCCTCCAGCTGTTTGTGCCAACCACCAGGGCCAGGTTCGTCTTCTTAATGAGCTTGTCTACCGTGTTCTGTGGATGGAGATGCAGAGGAGAGAATTAAGGGCTATCAGGCTGGAAATGCTGGGCTAAAACCCACCGGTGCTAGTGCTTACAGCCATGCACTTATGGAAAAACCTGAGTAGATTTTAAGGTCAGGTCAAGAGCCCCATCAGTGAAAGCAAATGTAAGTACTTGCAATTCCCCTCACTGCCACTCAAAAAGACCTTTGGAAACCTGCTCATGATGGGATTTTGAACCACCTCAGCAGAAGTTTAACAGCAAATAGTGCTGAGGTGCCACAGCTCCTGTTGTTCCCAACACCTTGGGAAGAATTTTTACTGGGCTTCTTCAAAGCACTAACTAGGACTTGATCAAGACCCATTCGCAGAGCTGGGCTCTACCTCTCTGTGCTGCTCAGGTGTTGGAGCTCAGTGCCGGCAGGGAAGGTACTGTGGCAGCAGCGGGTAGGAGATGCTCCTGGGCAGGCAGCCTGAGGGCTGCCCGCAAGCTGTGACACCTCAGATGCACACTGATGGCTGGCAGCAAAACCATGGGAGGGAGGCAGCCACTGCTGCAACACAGTAAGGGTGGGCTGTTATTTTTTATACTACAGAAGAATGGAAAAGATAATTAAATGGCCAATTCTTAGCTCTTGGTCTGGCACATGTACTCACGGCAGCTTAGCTTCACAACCATTGCTTGTATTTAGAGTATCAGCCCTTTGTGCTGGGAGTCCCAGGCTCGGGGCTCACTCAAGATTGCCTGTAAACAGGACCTGGATGTAACACATCACTGTGAGAATGAGGTTATATTTTAAAGGAATCTGCAGCATTTTGGAGCCCAGTCAGCTTTTAGGCTTACCAAATTAATGTACTTGTATAATAATATCAAGAAACAGTCTGTGAGTGGGACAGAGAGTCTGGGATCATCCCCCATGGACCTTGCCTGTGGGCTATTGGACAGAGTGAGGATGTACAGTGTATTTTAATCCACCGCCATCTCACTGAGTGACCCTCACCCTTTCATCATGCCTTGGCTTAGCCACCTTTCAAAGTATCCCTTGGTCCTGCTCTAAGACCTTGTGATGCCAGCAGCTGCCTTGCTTTGCTGCGATGCCATTAACATGTGCTTGCCAATGCTGTGCAAACCCAAAAGGCGGGTCCCCACCTGGAGGGGAATAAGAACAGGGACAGGGGATGCGGACAGTACCTTGAACTCGTAGGATTCCTCAATGATGACTTCGAGCTTGGTGTGCTCCCCCAGGACTGGGCGCCCCAACTCTGCAATTCGACGCTCTTCCTCCTCCTTGCTGGTCAGTGGCTGCTTTTCTTCATTCTCCTCTGCAAAGCAAAAAGTGCCTTGGTGAGCCAGGCCCAGCTGGTCACTCTCTGGAGCTGGCTTCCCATCAGACGGGGAGGTCAGGAAGCCTCCAGGTGGGAGCGTGAGTGACAGAGCAGCTGAGAAGGAGGAGGTCATGGAGCAACAGACAAGGTAGTTTTGCTGGGAAATGGTAGCAAGAGATCTGCAACTCGTCCAACCTCAGAAGGAGTCCAGTTCACCCTCAGGGCTGGGGAATAGCTTATCACCTGGTACCTGCTGCCTCTCCCATGGGGATGCTGGGAGGGGACAGATCATTGCTAAGGCTGCTCCATTTCCCAGCTCTCCACATCTGCACTGGGGCATGGTCAGGACACTTCCATCAGCCTGTTACAATCAGAGATTGCTGCCAGCAGCCCCAGGGTTGAGACAGGTATGAAATCTTGGCTCTGTCTCCTTCTGAGCAGGGCTTTACCTTGGGGAGGGTGCTGGCAGCCAGAAAGCATGAAACTCCTGCTGCGATGGTGAGGCTGGAGGAAATAGTGCTGGGCCATACAGGTGTGGGGAGCCATCCACAGGGCATGGCACAGCCTGGCCCCAAACCCTGAGAGAGGAGGTAACAGACAGACTACAAGAGCACTGGAGCAGGTCTGCACCTCCACGGGCATCTGTGCAACTTTGGGGGCATGGGGACCCCTGGCAGCATGGCTTTTGTCACTGTCCCTGTGCAGACCCCCACTGAGCTCCCTTCCAGTCCATCCCAGGGATAAGCAGAAGGACATCAGGGCTGAAAAGGGCTGGATTCACTGGAGACAGGAGTTAAACTGTCAGTAGGCAAACACCGCAGTCAGTCCATGTTAGACCGCCACGGCCCTCGAGTATCACGCTGTGGGTACCTTGGATGGTGACCACGGTGCAAGGAAGAGGATGATCTCTAGCCTGGACCTTCCTGAAGACAGGTTTGCCTATCAAAGCGATCAGCAGGTGATCAGCAGGAGGGACTATACATCCCGTGCAAACTGCTGCCATGCAGTTAGTAAACTCTACTACTCCACACAGGGTTAGTGTTGCTCCCTTGCCAGCTGCCCATTGTCTGCACAGGCAGGCAGCACCACGCTGCGGGAAAGCCCTTCTCCTGCTGGTCAAAGGGACCAGCCTCGTGGCCAGAGCCTCATTAGTCTGAACTGTTGTTTCCAGGGCTCCTGAGGGGCTGCTCTGCAATATGCGGGACCCGGGACCTTCTCCCCCTGCAGTGCTCAGCATAATGACAGATGCTCGGCTGGCTAATGATGGATGATCAAACCCTGCTGCCGGGTCTTGCTGGTGGGAAGGGCAGGGTCTGTGCACCTGAGGCAGCCATAGGGTCCCATACCTCCCTCAGTGCTCCGGCACCCTGGCTACTGCCTGGGGAGTGAGGACAGGCTCCCCATGCCATGCAGAACCCTATGCACACCTCCTGTGCGGGCAGCAGGGAGGGGAAGGCTGGACCAAGTGGAGAAGACCCCCTGCTCCAAGAGATGGAAGGGGGCTCTCTTTCACTTCAGGGGTGATGGCTCACCCTCCCCAAGGTGGGCATTAGGTGTGTGTGGCAGGCAGAGCACTCTGTGAGGAAATATGGTGTTAGCGTGACCGGCTGGGGCAGCGGGCCACAGCACTGCGCCTTCTTACCCTTCCAGAGTTTTCCTCCAGGACAGAACAAAAGTAAAGAGGAAACCAAGAGGAAAGAGCAGGGTGAGCATATGGCCATTAAGAAGAGGGAAAGGGGGGGTGGGGGGACAGCAGAAATCCATACCTGTGATGGTGAAGCCACCTAGATGAGAGAGAGAGAGAGAGAGAGAAAAAAAGGATTAGCACCAGCACAGCAACACACACACCCTGCAGCCTGCAGGGACATGGTGGTCCTTTCCTGCCCCGTGGCTGGGGACTGTGGACATGGGGGGCTGCTCACTGACATGCACCCCAGGGATAGTGTGGGGAGACCTGAACACAGGCTCTTCAACCCACATCTGCAAGCTGCCACCCCCCAGTATCTGATATATGCGGAGTGGGTCAAACCAGAGTGAGCCTGCCCTGGGGCTGGGGATGCTTCACGGAATGAGGGCGGCTTTGCTTCCCTCCCTGGCTGCCCTACCCTGGGGATGGCCAGCAAGGAAATTCAGAGGCTGGGTGGGCTCTAAATCTCTCCAAGACTGGAGGCAAAGTTTGCACTGTCTCCTCAAAAAGGATTGGCCAACTTTCCTGTCCAGCCACAAGCATTCCTAAGTCGCCAGGCAATCCTGTTTCTGCCATGCCAGTGTAAAAGGCAATGGGTTAATTTGCACAGCGCAGGTTTGTAACTCGGGGTGTCAGTGGGTTTACTATGGCTGTAACAATGCCAGTCCTGAAAAATGTTCCTTGCCACAGTGGGTTACTGCTCATTAATGTTAGTGACTTCGGGGCTCTACTCTAAGGAAAGATGTGGCACTAGATACCTGAGCTTACTTAAACAGTGCTGACCACCCTAAAAGAGAATGTCGTGAGCAAAGAAAAATGTCAAGCAGAACCACTTGTCTTCCAAAAATACACAGACAAACTGGAAAAATGTAAAAGGAAAATGAATGCGCGCTTACCAAGCTCATTCAACAACAGGGCTGTGAAGGAGACATACAGAGACAAACACAGAAGAAGAAGAAAAGTAAATGAATAATGAAATCAAAAGGGATATCCACAGAAAGACTCCAGATCCCATGGCAGAGATTTCAGATCTGTAAAGCTGCAGGATACCATTAGTGTTGAGAGAAAGGCACTAAAAATAAAGCAACAGAAACATTTCATGGGATTGTAGATTTAAAATAAAAACTATTGCAAACATGAGGTGGATATGGGATTAAAAGGCACACTCCAAAAATTCATTTTTCCCCTTTGAATTGTATGTGCAAGATCTTCCATTGGTCTCAGAGGCAGTTCTGCCCTGGGGGAGGACACAAGACGTCCCATGTGCAGCGGCTGCTGGCTTTGACCTCCTCCAGCTGCCTAATGGGGAGCAATAGCTCCAGCAGGCAGCTGTGCTTCTGGCATATACAAGAAGAGAAGAAAACTCTGTGGCAAGTTTTGGCTCAAGGATCTTGTCGCTCAATATTTTAGGTCTCCAAAACAAAAGAAAAAGCCTCTCCCTTAGTGCACCGTGGGTCTCTGGCCCCTGAGGCATGGACCTCACCATGGCTACATGGCCCAAGGGTGACATTTCAGAGATGCTCTCAACTCCAGGGTGCTGAGCACACAGCTCGCCCTGCCTCGCTGCCTCTCATAGAAAACCAAGCACAAAAAAATGAGTTAAAAAAAAACCATTGCATGGCCAAAGCAGCAAATAGCATCCTTTAAAATCTTTACTTGCCTTCCAACCAGTGAGTTTGCAAAGCTGAGCTTCCCTCTGGTTTCTTCAGTTATCTTTGTGATCAGGAAGATGAGGAACTTTCTTTCTTTTTCCTTTTATTTTTAATTAAAAAGTTCAGCTGGGATCTTGTGAGTTGGTACCCCAAACTTGGGGCCTGGAAAGCGTATTTGCTCTTGCTGGACTTGCAAGGCTGAGCCCACGCTGGTCCCTGTGAAGCTGGGCAAAGCTGGAGCCGCCAAGCTGAGTTGTCCATGTGTCACTTTATCCTGGCAACACTGGCTATGCTCCACAGATGCCACCGGCACCATTTAATGATACAAATCCCACCTGCAGAGCCTGTCATGCCAGCGTGTCTGATTTTTTAGCCCTGCTTCTGCTAGCTAGTCACATAAACCAGCAGGAAATCTCATCGAGGGGGCGATGCAGTGGACCTAGACAGCACCTGCACTGAAGGGGAACGTGGCATCACTGCTGGATGTGTTTTTAGCCTGAAATACAGCAGCACATCCCAACTCAGTGTGAGAACAGTTGGGGGCCCTCTCTGTCATGAACAAATAATATATTGCAACCCCATTCCTGCTGAAGGGAGAGCTTGTGTCCCAGAAATTAGAAAGCAGCCCAAGGCAGACAGACCAAATGCTGCTGTCAATTTTTTACAAAGGCTTTAATAAGGGTTTGTTGTAGGGCAACTAATTATCTTAATTAACTCTAAAACTGCTTCTTGCTCAGCCACCAATAGTGCAAAGAATTTGCTATTGCCATTAATTTTCACTTAATTTCCTAGCAGAAAAAAATGCATGGAAAGTGAACTCCGTCTTTTTGGGAAGGTTTGCAGTTAGTTTAGAAATGTGATGAAAGAGGAAATTGTTTTTATTATTCCTATGAGAAGCTGTTATCCAGTGCAGAGCAATGAACCTTTATTTGAGTATAACCTGATTTCTCCTAGACTGATTGCGTCTTATGGTATTACCTGCTTGTGCCGTGATTCTCAGCTATTTTCAGATGCTAGTGCCGGTATAAAAAGGCTAAAATTACTGCTCTGGCCATGCATTTTTTTTTCAAGCGAAGGCTATTTTATCTTCTCATAAAAATGATGCAGCATCACCTTTTTACTTCTCGAGACTTTTCTCGAGAGTAGAATTTTCTACTCAGTTAAATGGTGTAACAGCAATGTGGCAGGACAGCGCTCTCAAAATGTCTCTGGGGGCTGGTGATGCTCATCATCCCCTGCCTGGGTGCTCTGGGGCTCTCCCAGGAGCGCGCCTTGCTCCCTGGGGGCCCTCATGAATGAGACGGAGTCCTCCCAAAATGAAAGAGGAAAGAAAACAGAGCAAAAAGGTGCAGTGGCCAAGCTTCAAAGGAGGGAGGGCAAAATGGCCGGGAGCCAAAGTGCGAGGAGAAAGGAGTGTGAGAGTAGGGAGACACAGAGAAAGCGGACGGCAGCGTCTCAAGAGCTGGTCTGGTTTTACTCTCACACCTTTCACTCCTCGTCGTAGCCACACTGGATCCCCAAGCACAAGGAAGAAACTGCACTCTTTCTCATACTCCTCACGGTCAAGTACTCTAAGGGTAATGAATTTCCTGTGGGAACACAAGACAAAGGCAAACACATGATTGGCATCACACACGCATGCAGTTCACGTCCGCCCGGGTGCCGTGGTGCCGGAGACATGGTTGGGTGCGGGGGAGCAGCTTCACATCCCCCCTGGGGCATATGGGGAAGGGCAGGAGCATCCCTGTCACCCAGCTGGGGTTGGACCTTGGTGGACTGGGGAAAGGCTGAGTTCAGGGGGCATAAGAAATGTCCTCCCTCCTGCCCTTTTCCATAGGCGTTGGGGATGTGAGCTCGGTGTTGCAGGTGCCAGGCATGAGTGAGCCAGACAGGGACACACAGGCTGGGCTCAGCCCCGGAGCACGTCCCCCACCTTTCTTCTCACTCATCTCCACCAGCCGGGGCTCCCCAATCTCTAGGTAGAAGGTCTTGTTTTTCTCATACTCCTCATCATCTATCACCTTGATTGATATCGTTTTGCTGGAACAGAGAAGAAGAAATAGAGATTCAAGAGTAAGGGGGGAAAAGGGAGGAGGGGAGACAGGGAGAGGAGGAGGAGGAGGAGGAGGGTGGAATGTCAGGAGAAGGGGGCTGCGGACAGAAAACAGTGGGTTTGGTAGCACAGGCTGGAGGGGTAGCACAGCCGAAAGCAAAGGGCAGGAGCTGATGGGCCGAGCTTGCCTCAGGATGAGCATGGACCACAGGGTCAGAGCACCAGCAGCTCGTGGGGTACCATCCTCCCCGGCATGGCCAGTGGCCATGGCTGGACATGCCACAGCCTGGACCAGCCTTCCCCAGAGGTGCCTTGGCCTGGGGGCAGCAAGACATGTCCCTTTCCAAAAATCCAGGGTGCAGAACAGCCCCTTGACAGCGTGTACACACTGCGTAGGCTCCTGGGGGCATGAGCACTGGTAACCAGCACAGACCAAGCCCCTGAAAGCACGATGCACTGCTTAAACATGCCCCTGCACATGGAAGAGGCTCTGTCTCGTCAGGCACAGCAGATCCATGCACAACATCATGATCAGCTGCTCAGTTTGGGCTTTGGAGGCTCCAATTTAAAAGCTTGGAAGGGATGCTGGAGTTTGGATATTTTCTGTGGAGGGAACATAAGGGAAAGATGGTTTTTCTGGTTAGGGCAGGGTGAAGGAAAGCTTCACTGATAGTGAGATTTGACTTTTTTATTTTCCTTTGCAAGCAGCACATCCTTCCTCAAGCCCTGAAGGCTTGGTTCTCTCCCGTTTGAGAGTCATGCAGCAAGCCTCCCTTCTCATATGGCCCAGGGTTGCTGAATTTGCCCCTGTGGCATCAGCAGGGCAGGTCTGAAGGCAGAGCCTCTGCTCAGAGCACAGCCACAGAGCATGCACCACAAAGGGCAAAGCCTCGGAGGAGACTGTGGCCACCAGCAGAGATTTGCTCCTTGGGGAATCCAATAGAGTGAAAATTGAGTGAATTAATTGCTTTACCAGGGGAAAAAATTTGCACAGAAGTTTTTCAGCTCTTTTCAGGGACTCATGCAAGTAGCCCCGAAACACCCAGCCAAAAGCTGTTCACAAGAAGGTGACTAAACCCCTGGGGTAGAAGGGGCTAGTGCACGGGGGGGAACTACTGTGGTCTTTCCTACACGGCAAAGACCCTTGCAAAGACAAGATGGGAGGTAGAATCCAGCAGCCACTGCTCCCACCTGGAGTGCCCTGCTCACTGTCATGTGTGCGTGGCATTGCTGCCAGGATGGGACCTCATCCTGGCTCTGACCTTGTCCCAGACAAGAAATAAGAAGGCAATAACAAAAAGAAGTAAACAGGCAATGCACTGACTGTCTGCAGCCCTCTGCTTGCTGCCGACCTCCTGGCTGGGTTTTCTTTTTCCCCATGCTTGATGGCACTGCCCTCCTGTGAATGCTCTTGCTCAAACAAGCTTCCCAGGGGCTCTCCCCCTGCCCAAGCCTGTCTGTCCTGTCCTTCAAAGAAACACCTCTTGTCCGATCCCTGGCTCCTCTGCACTTTTCACAGGCAGCCAGCACAAGTCAGAGCAGCCCTGAGGCTGCTCTGATATATGATCAAGGAGGATCTGCTGTTCCTGGCAGGTCCCAGCACTGAAAACCCATAAACATGGTAGAAAGCCACGCTCTAGGGGAGTGAAATTCAGGCCACTCCGCTGTAATTTCTGGCTTTCTCCCCTCCTTGCACGTCTGTACTGCCACCCAGAGCCCCTCTGTTAAGCTGACAAGTATTTGGCAGCAGAGTCAACATTTTATTCTCATTCAGAGCAAACACTGCCAAGCACTTGGAGGAACAGCCAGGATGATTTCTTGTGCCATTTGCTATGAGTCAGAAGTGTATTAAGTTTGCCCTTCATGCTTAAAATGAAACCTTTTACTCAAGAGCAAGTGATGGCTGTGAAAAGTGTAACAATGCAGCACAGCTCAGTGTAATTGTATTTTGTAATGAATATCTGTAATAATTTGTTCTGTTTATAATTATTGCTGCAATAGGTTTGTACATAGGAAAAATGGTTACCAAGCATGCAGCTGATCTGGCTTTGCATTGATGGGTTAGGGGAAATTACCCTGTATTAAAGAACTAATGAAGGATGCAAAAATGGTCTCAGCCAAGCTATCAAAGAGGACCTGATAGAATTAACAGAATGGCACAATTTCAAAAGCATTCCTAACAAAATCAATAAGTTTCCTGACAGCTCCCATTAAAATGTACACTGCACCTTGCCCCCACGTATGAAAAAAAAGCATTTCTCAGGAAACTTAATTAAAAAAGCTCCCTTCACCTATTCTGAGGGCAGTAGAGGTAGCAAGAATTAAAAATCCTATGGGTGTGCTCTGGCTTGCCATGTGTGGCATTCCTCAAAGCCCCACAAAATAATTCTCTCTCACAAAAAGAAACCTGGCGGCCAATTAAAAAAGCTGTTCCTGATGCTTAGACCCAACCCCAACAGGACTTTCTTAAATAATGCAGCCTCGAGGCTTAAAGTGCCACTGCCAGCAGGTGTTGCTATTATGCAGTTTTCCAAGTGATCTTTCTAGGGTGTGAGCAAGTGCTCCCTGTTGGGTAGACATGTGCACTGCTGCTGTTTCTGCTGTACAGGGTTGTTGGGAAAAAAAGGGTGGGAGGAACAAATGGCAAGTCTGCTCTCTGGATGAATCTCCAATCAGCAAGAATTGCTGAGACAAATTTGTCCCTGGGATGAGACTGCAATCCTGGAGAAAAGGATTTCCTTCTAATGGTGTTTGAGATCACATCTGTTTGAGAAACAGCAAGTATGCGAAAATAATGCAGGCTATTCTTAGAGCATGCCTGATCTCCACTGCACTGCCTTTTGCCTGCTGCAAAGCCCCTACGCAGGGTCCCACACGCATGTGGCCATGCAGCAGTGTTTGATCAGTGGAGAGGGAGAAGGATCAGGCAGCTGCACAATTTGTCTTGCATTAGAGTAAGGACTGCTTTCTACTGTAATCTGGGATGTGCACTGATGACACCCTGATCTTGCTGGACCCTCTGACATGGTCTGTGCTTCTCACTCCTCTCCTAGGCAGAAATTTGCTGGATAGTGCTGGCTGTGATGATGTGAGCAGCATCGAGCTTGTGGGGCTGCTTGTGCAGGATGTGGACTGCAGCCCATGTTCCTGGTGGCGTCACCTAGTCCTGTGCTCCTGTTGCATTCAGTGTCCAATTTTGCAAGCCTGCTGCCTGCAGTCCTCTTTTTCAGACGTGGCTGATTTTCTTGCATTACAATACATGGTGTGAATGAGGCAGACCAGGAGTGCCTGGCAGAGCCAGGACAGCTTGCTAAGGCTCACAGAGTGATGTGGGCTGCAGTGCTGAGCGCAGCAGCTGAGACATCTGCCCCTTGGTTTCCCTAGCTGGACACAGTGGGATGAAGTACACCGAGACCCAAAGTCCCAATGAAATTTGCATTTAAAAATCTCTCTCTCCTGTGGCTCAGGAGCACTTTCAGCACAAGATGTGATAGTGCTTGTGTAAACAGAAAACAAAAGGAACTCTGTGTAGCACCCTGAAACCCCCACTGCTGAGTCACTGCAGGGCCAGAAACCAGGAGTCCCAAATCCACGAGCAGAGGGAAGAAACAGAAGATTAAACAGAAGATTAAAGCAGCCTCTAAACCAGTGCACGTTTTCTTCACCTTGTATAAATCTGGGGTCAATCTAGATGGTATTTCCAAGCTGTCCCTCAAATCCTCACAGAGGTCTAGAATGAGGTTTGATTTGGGGACGAAAGTGGTGTTTCCGTCATAATCCTATGTCTCCAGGAGCTGGGTATTTAAGCCAAACACTTAAGATCCTATGAGTGTGCAACACCACAGCCCTTGAAAAAGCAGAAATATTTTTTTCCTGCCTTGCCCCTCGGCCACACTGCAGCTGGGAAAGAGCAATTTCTGGAGCATCTCTGCAACAGATGTGGGTGCATGGGGCTAGAGGTCCCTCTGCTGAGCCAGGCTGTGTGTTGGCCTAAACCATCAGGCTTGGCACACCTCCTGTCTTCCTCTCTGCCGGCTGCAGGGAGCCCCAGTGATACCATGGGGCAAGTTTGCGGCAAACCTCTGCTGCTGCTGGCGTTTTCCTTCCATTGGTGATGAGTCCATTTCACCTGAGCTAAAGAGTCCTGCTCAGGCATGAAGGCTGTGGGCATCCATGGTGCATCCAACAGTCTGCATTTCTGCACCAGAAATTGCTCTTCCCTGAGACTGCCAAGGCAATTGCTGAGGGAATGAGTTTCATCTCATTTCCATGTACCGGAAATCAAAGAATAAACCAAATCTTGCAGAATTGCAGCTCCAGCTCTCCTCCTCTTGCTGACACCCAGTAACAACAAGAGAAGGATGGTATATTCATGAACACAGCATACAAATCTCTGCCCTTGCTCCAAGCCCAATCCTCTCCATCAGGATTTAGTTTTCATTTCAAACCATGCTATTTCATTCAAACTGTAAAGGTCTTTTAAAAGAAGAGCATTCCCACACAACTGTTAGTTACAATAGCCCATGGAAAAGTCCTCTTGGCTGTTGATGCTCTAAGGATGGTGCACCAAGGGAAGAACTGCTATACCTGATCGGATCCAATGGCCATCCAGCACAGCCTCTTCTTCTGACAACTGCCAAAAGTACTTTGGAGTAGGAGGATATAAAAGCAGGATGGGCATATAGACAGTATTTCCAACTGATGCTCTTCCAGCCCCCAGATATTTGTGCCTCGGGTTTTCCTAGTCAGAGCAGGTTTCTATGTATTTAGCTATGCTCTGCAGATTTCTTCCATTTCCCTTTGAACTTGGGTAAGCTTTTGGCATTTGCAGTGTCCCATGTGCCAGGGAGAGCAATGTGATTGCTAATGCCAGCTCAGTGTCATGGACAGCAAATAGCTGCTCATAGGAGGTGATGAGTGCTTGGCACAAGCACGCCAGCCAACCTGTGTTTTCTGGGCACATCTCTGGAAATAGCAAGAGAGAGTACCCACATGCCTGCCTGCAAGTGACTCCAGCAGGGACATGGCACTAGCAGGACAGGGCTGAGTGTTCCTTGTCAATGGGCAAGAAAGCTACCTTTGTACAATGGCAAAGGCAGGGCAAGAAGAGAGCTAATGCTTAAAGAAAAGTGCCAGCTGGGGAAAGCACCCTGTGAGCAATCTCATGCATGTGCAGGGACAGGTACATGTGTAATGAGCTAGCACAGGCTAGCACAGGGTGACAGGAGCAGAACAGAAACCAACAGGGGAATATTTCTCTACAAGTATGTTTTTGTCCAAAACCACATGAGAAATTGGGTGCAGCACTGGGCAAAGGTGTAAGGAGCTGGGACTCCCAGCTCTCCTATCTCCAGTAGTCTTTTCTCTCTTGTGGGATCAGATGGCACCAGGAGTGACTGCTGTCAACCTACATGGACCTTTGCATTTATTTTGAACCTGAATATCCTCACAGTCACGGTGCATCAGTGGAAATCCTCAGTATACTCACAAAAATCCTGCCATTCCCAATCTACAATGTACTGCTTAGTTATGTGAAATGGCAGAAACCCCTCTCATGACTGGGACAAGCGACCAGCACTGCAAGGACCAAGGGAGCTTGCTGTTTCCAGGGCATCAGCAATCAGCTCCAGAGAGATCCAGGCAGGACATGCTGGGGGATAGGGGACATCCTCCAGGGCACCTCTTCCTGACAGGGCCAGATCTCCAGGAGCAGAGATGTGTCAAGTCCGGCACTCATTTCCTACTGCTGTTCACATTCAGCATGGCGAAAAGTGCTTTTCATTGCTGCACAGCGCATCTCTCAGCTCTCTTTCAGAACTGTAGTCATGCCTTTTTAACACTGCTTTCTTTTTTTTTTTTTTTTTGAGTGAGAGAATGAGGCCAGCTACCTCCACCCTTGGAGATGTTCAAAGCTCACCTGAGCAACTTGCTTTAGCTTTGATGTTGGCCCTCTGAGAAGAGCTCGGACCAGAGACATTCTAATCCAGAGACCTTCCAATCCAGAGACCTTACCCACCTCAACCTGCTGTGCACCCAGATCAGAGATTTTGCAGCTAAGAAAGCATCACTGTGCCCAGATCACGCACAAACTGGAGCTGGAATAGCTAAGAAGTACTGCACGTAGCCAGCAACAGTGTCTCCAGTGGGCCAGGAAAATGATCATCTCTAAACACACAACCAACAAACCACTACAGCAGTCAGTAACTAGCTTGCCCATGAGGACATGGCAAGCTGTCACTGCCTGGGCAGACAGACACTTATTCCTGAATCAACAGAGGGAAAAATGCACTTCTGCAGCTCATCACCCATCCAGCTTCCACTGGTCACCCAGGAGAACTACACAAATAGCTTGGAGGACTTTCAACTGCAGATTCATAGTTATAACATCCAGGGTAGGCAGTCAGGAGTGGAGGCCTATTGTCTAAGCCTAGTGCTGCCAGCCCTGACTCCCCAACAGCCAAGTACTTGCCACCCAGAGGGTCAGCATTTGCGGTGAGAGAATAACCACAAGGTATGCATGTTCTGGAGGTGACATTTCAAAGTCACATCCATTGGTGCTGCCCATTCCCGCACGTGTTCTCAGACTCCTGCAGAAAGCTGCCACATTGATTTCTCATGCATCTGCTTGTCAGCCAGTCACTTAATTAGCTGAGGTTAAATCTTGCCATGAGAGACAGGCACACGGCTTGGGAGGCTCCCTGCCTCGTGCAGCTCAGGTGAGCACTGGGCAGTGCCTGTGCAGAGGGGCAAGCGGGCTGCTGCAGGGCACCAGGTGCCATGGGTGAGAAAGCTCTCAAATCGTCATCAGGGCTGGGCACCACCAGAGCCAGCAGCCAGGGCCATGTAAACTGGCTGTGGCCACAGCAAGAAGCCTGGACCAGACCCCACAGCACAGCTCAAGCCAATCACCAAGAGCAAGGCAGCTCTTTCTCTCCCCATCCCCGCCTTCACTACGCTCTGCTCTCCATCTCCCTAGCTGTCCTTATCTGCTTGGTGACCCTCCCCAGAGGTTGCAGGGGCTTGAGCCTCTGTCCATGCTGTTAGAGATGTAAAGAGACCTAGCTGCTCCCATGTCTGTCTCTGCAGCACACAATTCTTCTGACTGGGGCACCAGGGAGTACTTTTATGCACTTAGCAGCTTCATTGCTCAAATTTCTGACAGCTACTCCAGGAGGGAAGTTGTCTTGTTCCTGGGAAAGAAAAGGAGCAGATCAGGCTGTTCTTCCACCAGTTGACAACAAAATTGCACCTGATGGTGAGGAGGCGACAGCCTCGCATGCAGAGAGACACCCAGGTCTGTGGTGGAAGCATTCGCCCCAGCCGCAGGGGACATGTGCCTGGCAGGGGACACACGAGAGGGCAATGCAATGCCTGCTCAGCCAGCACAGGGATGCACCTTCCTGAGGGACAGAAGATGCACAGAAATTGGCCAGATTATGTGAACGACCTTGTGTCACACAAGATTTTAGCTGTTACCGAGTGGCCTCTGATAGACAAGAGGGTTCATTAGGGTTTCTGTCCCTGCTGATGGGATCCCATCTTTGTAAGATATCCCATGAATCACCCATGCGGGGTCCTTTGCAGAACGAAGCCTTGCTGACATGAAATATCTGTACTTAATGAAAATTTTGCCTGAAGCATGCTGCAAACATGTCATAGAGGGCAACTGAAGCTAAGCTTGACGCATGCTTTGGGAAGTGCAGATATGAGCTGATCTGATGTGGCAGCTTGGTTTGCTGGTCCAGCAGCCCAGATCTGCATGGGGTTGCACAGTCCAATGCCTACCAAAACCATGATCAAGCACACTAGCCTGGGCACTGCAAACAATGGGAGGGGTAACCAGTCCCTCTATCCTCCCCCTGTTTCTGGAGCCAAAATTCATCTGGCTGCTCTTATTTTCTTGGTTGCCCTCCACCTCTTTCTCCAAGGCTTGCTGAGTAATCTTTGTAAGACCACAGGGCTGTGTTGTCATTTCCATGGCTGCATAAACCAACTGCTCCCCTAGCCTCGGGATGCATTGAATTCAAATGACAACATATGGCTCAAATACATAATGCTGGCCTGCTCCAGAGCATCACTACCAGAAAAATCTTGGAAAAGGATTCAGCCTGCTCTTCCTTGGCCTTGTGGAGATACAAGACGTGGGAGGTGGTTTGCAGAGACAGGAGGACTAAGAGCTGTTGCTGCTCGAATAGCTGGGAGATGACAGGTACAGCTGATGCTGAGTGCCTCAGAAAACACTTTTCAGGAGCGACGATTGGCAGGTAAGATGATTTCACATGCTAGATTGAATGTTGCTTGACTCTCTTCTTAGGAATACCATATTAGGCAGGATTTGTCAGACCAGAAATGCTTTTCAGAGGAATCCTCAATATTTTCTCTGATCTGACTGTGAATTTTGCACTCTGGCTAATGCACTTCTTCACTTGCCTGCCCATGTCACATTTTGCAAGGGGCCAGCTAGACAAAGGTGAATGGCACTCTCTTGATCTGCCCCAAAACAGGGCCTCAGCCCTTGGTCACGCTTAAATGTTTCACTGTCCCAGGACAGCTGAAAGTGTGGCCTCCCCCTTCCTGTAGCTCTGGATGTGGTAACACCAGGACAAAACAGTGCTTTGCTGTTCTTTACCAATCCCATTGCCATGCATGTCTAGTGATGGCGATCTGCAGTCCCTAAAGCTCCCAGAGTGCCTGCTGGAGGCAGGGGGATCAAACAGGGGAGACTCCATCTAGATCGGTATCTGGATCTCCAAGGACAGCATGCACTGCAAGTGACAATGACTAGGAGGGAAAACACATCTGATGTGAATTTGATCAAAAACACCCCCAGCAGCAATTGCTTAAGGTGCCTGGGAAAGCTGACAGAGCAGAAATAACTTCTCCCCTGCCTTTGCACAGCTCTGCCCATGCCAGCTAAAAACTGCCATTAGTCCCTAAAAATTCAGCCTGCACTGCAAGCAAAGGATTGACCGCCCCGGTCTCAGCCCAGCCCAACATCCTTGCTCAGTATAAACCCCTGCAAATCCCATTTCTAAGACTGCAGGGTTCAGAGCCAAAATCTGGCATTACCCCCCATTCTGTCTTTCTGGGATTTTCTCCTCGTGCCTGGCTGGTCAGTCAGGTCTGTGGCTAATGCAGGCAGGTAACGAAGGGGACAGAAACTCGGCTCCAATATTTCATCATGTTCCATCGGCAAGATTTGCCCCGGTTCACAGGGAGCTGTGTGATGGGGGTGGCGTGTTGCAGGGAAGAGATGTGTGCTGAGCTGACAAGGGGTCAAGGCTGGATTGGAAATCCCTGCTGGAAAACAAGCATGGTAAGGAATAAAATCATGAATGGGTTTGGGTGGGAGAGGACCTCCTGGGTCAAACCCCCATCCCTCTCCCTGATTGTCCTCATACACGCTTTCCTCAAGGAAAGCATCTGGAAACTCATACAAGTGCTTCTTGCTTCTCTACGCACCCAAATACACATGAGGCTTTTCTTTACAGTCAGGTTCCCCCTTACAACAATAATTGCTCTAACCTTTCAAATCAATACGAGTTGCTCTTCCCTGTGTGCACCTGGCATAGTTGCCATGACAATGCTCCTCAAACAGGAGGCATCACTCTTATTGAAATGGCTTTGGCACTCCCCAAAATGAATTTCAATGAGCAACTGCCAGCAGAGAGGACATTTCTGCAGCCCTGTAAATCATTTAGCAAACTTTGCTGAGTTAAAATTGACTAAACAAAACAGTAAGGACCATGTGAAATAATAGGTCCATATCTAATAGCATGGCTTCAGCGTCAGGAATTGGGATTCAAGGAAGCCCAAAATATGTCTGCTGTGCATCAGATGCTCCAGCGCCGCCACTGCAGCAAGATTTTATATCAGTCATAGTAGTGCTTCCCTCCCAGGGAAGGCACACTTCAAATCCTGCTTGCTTGGGTTTCGGGGCAAGGGAGAATTTCCCTTGTTGTTTGGGAAGACATGGGACAAGGGGGTCTTGATTGTGCCCTGGCACTCTGCCAGGGCTGCTGACAGGTAGCTCTGCTGCTGGAAAAGCATCTGTACATGGGAAAAGAAGGAGAGGACGAGGGGATGCTCAGTGACAGCAGAGGACTTGCCACAGAAATTCAAAGGGCAAACATCAATATCGAATGTGCAGGCTCCCTTTCAGGAGCAGTAGCCAGCTTCATTTTAACTCCATGCTCAGTCAGGGATGCATCTGACTCCTGTAATTTGCTGGCTGGCCCCAAAGATCAGCCCCCTCTTTTCAAGACAGCCCCCCAAAACTCTTGGAGTGGTGACCTAAATGTGGGATCAAGGCCTCCTGATGGCATTGCAGAAATAAGCACTTCACCATCACTACATTTATCATCCTTTGCCTAGCGATGCAAGTGACTGAATTCAAGACTTGCAAAGTACCTGTGACCAAACCATTTTGTACTGCTCTGTTCACACTGGCATGCCCTGCTGCTCTCAACAGCTTCTGTGCCAACTTAGCAAAACACATGTGCATGCACATGCACATGCACACAAGTTGCAGTTAAGCTGTGGAACAAAATGACATCTGTCTCAACACGCGGTGTGTGCAGATGTGATCTGTATTTGCAAGTGCAGCACACAGCAAACATCCTACCTGCTCTCCCTGCCGGGGCCCTGCTGATGCTAATGGACTCCTAAGTTACGGAAAAGCGTTTTGATCTTTTATGAGCTTGTTGCTAAGTGTCACACTGAACTTTTATTAGAAGAAGTTGTAACTAATCTCCTGTCAAGGGAGGTTCAAGTGCAATGCTCACATTTCAGCAATTTAAATGACTGGCTGCAGAGTTCACTCCTGGCCCAGACTCCCCAAAGAGAGTCACCTGGGCTGGACCAGTATCGGGGATTACCTGACTGTATAAAAGACATGAAACCTCTGGGTACCACCATATGAAATGCTGTCATTATACAGGCTTGAAGCATCAGGGATGCTCATTTCTGAAGGCCATAACCCAAGCCATGAGCTACACCCCAGTGCCATGCAATGCCGTCACTGTGCCACAAGGCAAGCCCTGCGAGGGAGGCAATGCAGAGCTACAGAGGAATAAGGCCAGCAAACTCAGGACAGGCCCCATAAAGTACTCCCCAGCAACCCCCAGAGAGGGGCTGCTGCTGCGGCAATGCTGCCTTAAACAGTGACAATGTTTGGAGCATTAAGTCAACAAATGACCCCAAAATCTCAACAGTAAGTTCTGCACTAAAGGTGCTGCTTGGTGTTTTCACACTGCCATTTCCATCCTTTGGGAATGGCTCTGGCCAAGAAAGAGCATGTGCTGGGGTTCCTCTCTGCCCTAAGCCCAGCAAGACATTACAGGGAGGGGACAAACTTGGCCCAAGGGCTTGGCTCCAAACACGGCAGAGCAATGGGGAAAGCTGGTCTGCCTCTGAGATTTGTGTTTCTGGACACCACTTGTTTTCAGAAAGAGGGAGTAAGTGCAGGAGCTGATTTTACCTCCCCTGGCTGGAAACACAGCCAAGCCTTAAGGCAGTTTGGGAGCTATTTTCATTTTATTTTTTTCTCTCCCCCTTCCTTTCCAACAAGTTGCCTCTCCAGAGGGCAAAAAAGTGTGCCAGCTGAGATGGGATTTTTTTCCCTGCCTTTTCAAACACCTTCAGGTCTTTAGGAGCTGCTAGTGATTAATGCCCAACCCCTCGCAAACACCTTTCTGACATTACCCCAAGAAGACCAGAGGACCCTACTGTCCTTGGACTGCTGTGCCCCGGCAGAGGCGGATGCTAGAAGATGTGTGGGGCTGTGGTACCCGAGTGGAGGGTGCTTCCACAGCAAGGAGCCATTCTCCATCCCTACCAAAGGGTTTTGCCACTCCAGCAGCTGCAGCATCCTGACAAGGGTCATTCCAGTGCGGTTTCCCTGCCGCTGGACACACTTGAGGTTGGGAGCACGGGGGCAATTTCAAGAGCCACCGTCGACCCTGCATGACTGACACTCTGCCTGTTTGCTGCCAAATAAATTAAACTGTGAAATATGGCCCCCTCAACTGAAACTCTGTATAGAAACCCTTTGAAAGAGACACCAGGTCTCCCAGTGATACATGGGGTTAAAACCTTAGAGCACAAAACCAAACATGTATGTGCTAAGGATTGCTCCCAGTGCCGAGATAGGCAGGAAACCAACCCTACGAGGATGAAAAAATTCTGCTTCTGTCTCCAGTTACCAAGGAGATTGTTTAAACAAAGCTAAAATAAGAGGAACTGAGTGGCCAAGAGAAACGTGAGTGTGGAATAGCACTCGAGTGCTTTGTGACAGCTTGCTGCCTTACAAGCTGGGCAGGGTCCCTGCAATGGGCTCGAGCTTGGCTAGCAGCTCTTCCCCTCTTCCTGGGGGAAAAAGTCCACATTTCAGTTTACATGCACCTGGGTGAAAATGGCAAGGAGCATTTGAAAATGGCAATACAGAAAAGTCCCTGCCCACAGAGGCTTCAGCTGTGAGTGAGCCCCATTTATGGCAATCGTGGCAGCAGGACACAACATTTGGTGTCCTCAGCCTAGACCTGTCTTTGTGTGTTCAGGCCATCAGAGGGGACCTCCCTGTGGGAGCAAACTAAATCCAGCTATAAGTGGGCTAAAAATGACTTCCCTTTGTGGCCAGCTCAGCAGCTCCAGGCCCGTCTATAAGCTTGGAGGACTGGCGGATATATAGAGCCCTGTGGACACACACATGCTGGATTTGTTCCTGTGACAAAGGTGAGACGCTGAAGCCCACCAGAATATTTGCAAAGACAGGGCTCTCTCAAGCCCCACAGGTTGCACACCCCACGTCAGGGGCCGCACAGGTCCAGCTGTGTGTTGCTGTCATGCTGGAAACTGCTGATGCTATGTGGAAGCAGTGATTCCCACACAAACTCCAGAGCCTGGGAGCTGGTTTCCAACCCTCTGCAATCCTTAGTTCAGGCAACAAGAGGGAAAAGTTCCCAGATGCTGCTTCTCCAGCTGATCCTCCTATCTTACACATGCTCATTGGACCCCTGATGCCCTCAGGGCTTTGGGTTAAAGGCAGAGCATGTCAAAGAACCTGTCATTAAACTTGCCCATGACTTTCCACTGTTTTCGAGTCTGTTTCAGCTGCTTGATACTTTGCCAGACTTTAGCCATTCAGACTGAAACTTTCCATATGGAGTGGCCACTGCTGAGAGAGTTATGAAAAGCCCCACCATCTTCGCCATTGAAGACTCAGCTTTGGGAAAAAAAATATGCTACTTTGCCCATGCAAACATTTTTTTTCCCAAACACCATATTGAGTAATTCTCTCTTCCTTTATGCTTTGCTGCAGAGGATGAAACTTAGCAGAAGGATCTCACCAGTGCTTAGTATGTGCCAATCCCATAAAAATTTGCTTAAATTAGACCAAGTTCTAAGACTCTAAAAACTTGCAAAATGCGTAGGCTTCTTTGAACTGGCAGCTCAAGGTCTTGGAAGATTTAATCTGCTCTGGAAATCTCCATCTTTTCCTGGTGCCAAACCTGCCTTTGCACAGGCCGTGCTCCCAGCAGGGCTTTCCCTGTGCCTGGGAGCTGCTGGGGAGCTGGGATGTCTGGCCATGACAGGCAAGCTGGCTGGCCTGGGTGCCCATGACAGGGGCAGCTGAAGGGCCCGGGGAAATCCCACGTCTGTGCCTCCCCTCCTCCTCTTTACTGTTGGCCTCTGAGCTATGAATGTCTCTGAGCACAGGGACTCCCACATGCGAGGATGCGAGGATGACAAGCTCTTCACAGTAATTTTGGTAGTCCTCCTCATCAGCTTGTGCTAGGTAAGCAATGACACTTCCTGGGGCATCTACATCTGTATCCTCATGCTCAGCTTGGGATCTGTGGGGGATGATTTTTTTTCCTTTTTCAGATGTCTTGATCCTGAGCTCAACTTAGTGAGCCAGGGCTGCTGGGGAAAAGCCAGAGGCACATGGCTGGAGTTTAACTCTGGGCCAAAGCACTTGGCTTGGTATGACCATGCTCCAACCTACTCATTGTGTTGGCTGGCTGCCAATGGAGTGATACTACAGAAAAAACCTGCTGCTCCTGGGAAGGGCAATTTAAAACCAGAAGACTTCGAAACATTTAAAGCACAAAGAGGCAGAAACACACCTCAGTATTGTGCTTGGGAGTTTCTCCCTAGCCTGGGTCCTGGTGGGAGCCACAGGGATGGTTTAGGAGCTGTTGGGTAGAAGGAGGGCAGGAGGGAGCCCAAAGGAACAAGGGCTGCCCAGAGAGCCCTCCCAGTGCAAAGCCTGGGAGGGGAAGAAAGAGAGAGAGAAACAAAGCTAGCATTAATTGCCTTTGGCTCCAGAAAGCCATGCTGGTGATGGTAATTACAGTGTTAAGAAAAAAAGGTGCTTTTAAGAAGTGCTCCAAAGACACTGTCTGTCAGGATTCAAGGAAACTGTCGCAAAATGTAGTAAGGGGAAAACAAATTGACCAAACCAACCAGCCAGGAAATAAAGGCTGCCTTTTGTGTTCTGCCCTTTTCCTCTCTGAAACTCATTAGCTTTTCCTTCAAGCGTGGATAGGTGCTGTTGTGGGGATATTAGTGCTTTCGAAGAAGAGAACAAATCTCAGCAGGGGACTCCAGTCAAAGAGCCTGTTTCAAATAAGCTGAAGTGCCCTTCCAAATGCTCCATGATGCAGCCCCCACTGCTGTCATTCATCACACCAATTCACACCATCTCATCATTATATCTATTTTTTGACTGAATCAGGATGCGAACTGACCTTGAGCATGTTTATTTAGTATAGCCAGGTCGGGATCCTCTAGTAGCCACACACAGTTGCTGTTCTATTTTCTTACCAGGGCTCACATTTTTTAAAACTATCTAGGTGTTTAAGGTTAATTTAAACCCTAACCACAATAGCAGGGCTCAAGCATGGTCAGGGTTTCTGGCCATGCGCCTGCAGTCTCCAGCCTGAGCCTGACTGGCTAGGAGCTGCAAGAAGAAACCCGTGGCAGCCCAGTCCCAAAGACTTGGCTGATGGTACCACCATGTGCAGCAAAATGCGTGGGGATCCAGACCAAATCTGGACTGTAGGGCCGTGAGGCCACACAATAAAGTCAAATTTGCACCCCTGCAGTTTTCAGCATGTTTTGACTGCATTTCAAAATGAACTGGGAAAAGCTATGCAGCAAGCAGTAAATGAGCCTCCAGAATTGCTCAGAGGATGGCAGCACCGGGAGAGCCAAGGTGAGTCCCAGCTCAGCGGGCACAGGGCTCATATGTTTGGCCAAGTGAAAGTGCCTGGGCGCAGCTGCTGCAGCCTTGGACTTGGGAGCATCTGCAGAGATGAACATTTGTTTATGGTTGCTGTTTCCCCAGAGGAACCTTTGCAGACCACATTAGCAAAAGTCTCTAATTCCACTGGCACTACTCAGGGAAGATGTCAGGGCATGGAAAAAGAAAAAAAAAAAAAAAAAAAAAAAGCTTAGGAATTTGGAATGGTGCTGCATGTATTTGCTGAGAGAGATTTTTAATTTGCTACCTCCTTTTCTGAGAGCTACACAATGTATCAAAGAACATGCTTTTTTTTTTTTTAAAGAACCCTCTTGTAATGGTCTTTATCGTTTTCCAATTCATAGCTGCCAGAGAGCCTGGAGGATTATTCTGCACAGAGCTATAAATGATGCCCCGATTAATAATTGCTTTCACTGATCTTTGGAGGAAAATTCCAGGGTGACTTGTGAAGATGAGATTTCAATTTCTACACCTTGAATAAACAGCTTCATGTCAAAATCCTAGCAGATAGGCAGAAAAGTGTGCTTCCAAGCTCCCAGAAACCCAGATAAAAATGCCCAAGGTGTATTCCAAATGGATGACAATTTACGTGCAACGGGCCCTGCCAGAAAAGCAGTGAACAAAAATGTTCTCTAGCTGAAGAGCAAAGAGGACCCTGCACCCTGTCCTTGGGCTAGGCAGCATGCTCAGGCATGAGGGAAGACTAGAGCTTTTCTTGGGGCCAGAAAACACTGTTGTTTCCCAACTGAAACAGCTGTGCCATAAAAAATACCAGAGGGAGGCTGGTTTGAAAGCTGCAGATAATACAGATTTATGTCGAATTCACACAAGATCTAGGTATAGGCACCGATTCCTCTGCGTTTCCTAAGAGGCAGAGCAAGTCACACGTCAGCCCAGCTACTTCCCTGGTACACATATGGTGTCCCACAAATAGCAGGGCCATGTATCTTTAATAGGCACTGGCACACACACACACATGCACAGCCTAGAGGCATGCAGACAGAGCTGCAGCAGCCTCAGACACTTGCAGCCAAGTCCAGAGCAACCCTGTTTCCCTTCTGCTACTCCTGTTCATGATCATCAGCCAGCCACAGGTAAGGGTTTGTTTTCCAGCTGATGGGCACACACAAACCCTGTAATCATAATGTGTCAAGAAGGGAGGGTAACACTGCAAGCAGCACAAACCTGTTTGCTGATGTGACAGGAGTTATATTCACCATGAATTTTGTCCTTTATTAGGTCTCCTGTATTCATTCTATTATTCATGAATCCAGCCTCATTTTCTCAAACTGCAGGGGAAGCCAAGAGCTAATCGAGATGAATAATTTTTGGGCTGGCACCCTTCACCCGCCAGCATCCCATGAGGATGCACCTGGTGCCAGGGGAGCCAGGATTTCCATTCCAGGGCTGTTATGAGCATTAGGAAAATGAGCAATATCCAGGTAAATCAAGACCAGCTGCAAAAGTCACTGCAGCCATTGGGAAAAATTTGACCAGCCCATAGGGCTTCCCTTTTTCTAGCATGTTGATAGCTACAGGAAACAGACACTTTTTAAAGTTTTCACAACTGTGTTTCAGGAGGACTCGTCAGCCTTATTAAATACAATATTTCACTCTCTGAGCCCTTATTTATTTATTTATCTTGGCCCTGCCGTCCCCACAAAGCTGCCTGGAAGTGAGGAAACACGTCCTCACTGAATTTCAGACTGAAGCAATGCCCTGGGTCTGCAAGCCAAAGAAGAACAGAAGCCAAGTTAAAAATATGCATGCATATATATGTATATATATTTGCAATTATTCTCTGTGGCAAGGGTTTGGGAATTTGCTTTCATTGTGTTTATAGGCCTTCTTTCCAAATCTGATACTTAGAGAAACATATTTTGTTACTATATCCAGCAACAATTATGGCATTGTGATTTGCAATGTGACAGGCTATTCCACAAACAGTACTCCAGCCAGGCCCTGGTAAACAAGAGAAACAAGGCTGGGAAGCGAGGTATGTGCAAGTCTTGTTTGTGTGGTTTGTAGCTGTTTATTTAATAGAGATCTTTGCATAAGCTGGATTCCATGTATTGATGCAACCAAAACAGATGCTGTTCAGTAAGTGCATCCAGGCAGTGGTTGATTTTTCCCACTCTCTCCACGCTGTTTGCTTCAACTATGTGCTCAGATCATGAGTGGGTTCATCCTGTTCCTCCATGTGGATACTAGAAGAGCCCAAGTGCCTCAGAGGAAATGAAAGTGCCTGACTTTGGAGCTGGCTGTGCACACCAGCCATTTGCACTAATTTGCATATTATTTGCATTTCATCACTAATCACTGCACAAATGTGCGGAAAATACCATTTTAATCAGCTGACTGTGGGCAAACAAAGTAATCTCTTTTGCAGTTTGGAGCCGGTGGAGAAGTGATGTAAATAGCTGCTCAGATGGCCTGGGCTTTTCCCAGGCAAGCCGAGCTGCCAGCCCACAGCCATCAGGACACCCTGCCCTGCCCGTCTGCTCTCCTCTGGTTCCCTTTCCCTGGCAGCAATAATTTCTTCTAGGAAAGCAGTGTGATGCTCTGTGCTACCCATGCAGTTGTTACTGTCAAGTATATATATACCACCATCCCAAAGCTCATGCCTGCAAGCAGAGGCTGGAGGCACCGAGGCACAGGATTCATCCCAGCCCTGCCAAAACTGATGGACTTGCTCTCAGCAACCTCCTCCATCACTGGACAGACAGGTATCTCCAGGGGACACCTTTCAGGCCAATGGGAAGCCAAACATTGTGGAGAAACCTCTTTTCACACCCAGGTACGGGCAGTTCACCAGCAGTGGGCTCTGCAGGAGCACCAGCGGCTTCTTCTGACCCATCAGGAGACCTCATCAGGATCCCATCTTTGCTTTGCACTCTTTCTAAAATCTGCATGTGTCTTTCAAAAGATGTCATATGAAAACCTGGGCGGCTCACAAAGTGCTGTGCCCTTTGGCATGGAAAAGGGAACCACGGCCACAGAGAGTTACTCGAGGAGGATAAAGGCAGGTGCTCATCACCAAATGGGCAGTGAATTGCAGTGATTTCAGGGGGCTAACTGGGCCTGTCTGTCGAACTGCAGAGGCCTGCAAAGTGATGCACGTGCTCCTTACAAAGCCATCTACTTTTTGGATAGGTATTTTAAAAGTTTTCTTACCACAAAGAAATGCTCTATCAGTGATTTAAACCTCTCTTCCTGTTGCTTGGCACTGTGGGAAAAAATCTCCTTTCTGCTACAGCAGTGGGAGGTGGGGCAAAGTCAGGAAAGATGGCTTTTACTGATGCTGGATGAGCTTAGAGCAAGCACCTGCTGCAGCCCCTCTCACCAGCGTGGCTCTGCCCCTGCACCCTCAGAGGAGATGACACTCCAGGACCTGCACTGCTGACCTGGGGGACCATGGGGTGTCCCAGGAGAGATTGTAGTCTGCTTGCAGGGAGGGTGAGGCTTACAGGTTCACTAACGCACACTTGTTTCCCTGCCCTGCCTCCTTCCGCTCCCTCTCCTTGGGAAGTCCATGACTGCTTGGACGGTTTTAGCCACGTTCAAAAATGCATTTTGGCACAGTGTGCTTATTAGACATTAGAAAGTTATGGCCTACCAGCAGGCTTTCTGCTGCTAACCATGTGCAAACTCCACATGCAGCTTTTTCTGCAGCAGGGTCATGCCCGATGTCTCACTCCTGTGTGGATTTTCAGGTGTCTAATACAGGGCTGAGCTCTGCCAGCCTCCACGTAATTCACTTGAGACATCAGTCAGCCATGGGCAAACCAAGTCTCATCAATCAGCCAAATTACAAACTGAACCTCTTTCATGCCAGCCCATGCAGAATGGCTGGTGTTCCTTCCCAAATCTCTCAAAAATAGGCAAATGTCTTCAATTCACCTTTTAAAAGTTTGCTGATGAGTCAAGACAGAAGATGGGAAATTCTGACCAAAAGAGGAAATTTCTGGGCCAGTCTGGTGTGACTGGGTTTCCTGAGGACAAAAGCAGATGTTCATGAGCCTGAGGCTGAGATATTCAGCAGAGAAATCCCAGCTCTACTTGTGACCCACTGTATGAGGTCTCAGGAGAATGAGCCAGGCCAACAATTCAGTGCAGCCTTTGGAGGAGGATACTGAAGTCTCCCAGTGGCCCAGTGCCCAGCGGCCAGTGTCACCCCAGTGGGCAACAGGCCAGTTCGGCAGCTCTGTAAATACAGCCTTTTTAATGGAAGTACTGAACTGGATCTGGATGTCTGGCCTTAACAAACCCAGATTAACCAAGGACTGACTCCACTCTGCTGCTATTTTTAGCTTCCAAAAATGGTCTGACCATGCGCTGCCCTATACTCTCTGCCTGTGAACCCTTTCAGCTTGATTCAACTCAGAAACTGATTCGACACAAGCATCCCTGTATCCATTACTCCTCTCCAACATCCCTGTGGTGCTGATCTTCCACCTCTTTCCACGTCACGCCCGCTCCAGGCTGTATTTCGATCCATGCGAACGAGTGGGTGTCTCCAAGCGTTGGTGGACTGGTTCCCCAGGAGCCGCCTCAGAGCAACCAGGCTGCCAGGCTCAGTGCGATACTTCTCAGCAAAACCACCTGAACATGCACACAGTATCTTCTCTGAGCCTTGGGTGCTTTGCTAATCTAAGAAACTGATACCTGCACTGCCTCTCAAGTTCATTTTGCCACTGGGAAAAACTCATCTCTGGAAGCAGCAGCTGTTTGGGCTCATGCACCAAAATCACTCGCAGCTTTAGGGAAGGGAGACCTGATGGGGCCAAACTGGCCATGAGGCAGAAATGGCTTAGCAACATTGGATTTGATCAAGCAGCCTTGGTAGGTGCCAGCTGAAATATCCCAGCCAGCTGGTGGCACAAGGAGGGCTGCTTGTGCATCAGGACACCCAGATCGGCGTGGAGCATGCTGGAAAAGTGATGTCCGGCTGGGTCAAAGCCAAACAGATAGGGCCCCAGCTGCCTTCCTCTCAACACGTCCAGGGCTGAGTGCCAGCACTCCGGGCAGAAATGCCACGTGCCTCTTCCCAGATAGGTAAGGCACTGCACAGGCAGAAACTCGCTGATATGGAGGTGTGAAACCCAGCACTGAGCTCATGCTTAAAAACGGAGGTCCTGCAGGACTCCTTATCTCTCATGCTCCATGAAATGTGGCCAGCCAAAGCTCTGAAAAACAAGTCACGTGTTTTTTCCCCCCCACTTGTGTTTCTCAGAGGAAGACAAGGTCTTTAAAAGCGTAGGCAATTATTAGTGGTCTGGCTGTATTTTTTCCCAAATCTCAGACCACCAGAAGAGGACAATTAAGTTTGGATCTGGAAGCCAAAATCTACTTGAAAAAAACATACTCAACCCCACCCAAAGCCCCTTCAATGTGACCTACAAATCCTGCTGGACTGGGAGCTGCTCCTTTCTAACTACCGGATTTTGTAAGTGGAAGGAGAAAGTTTTTTCCACTGCAATTTAGCAGGCATTTCTTTTTTTTTCTTCTTTTTTTCTGTCAAAAGGTTTAAGATGAAAATTTACTAAAGGTAAATATTTCCTGGAACACAGATGGGGCTCTGTTGCGCAGATGTGAGCGTTAAGCCTTATCTGCATCACAGTTTCCAGGAAGCTGCTCGCTTTAACTCCCAAATCAGCAGTTACACAGAGCCCACACCTCACCAATGGACACGTCTGGTCTTGCCTTGCTGAGGACTGTGGTCACCAGCAGGCCAACCACAAGCAACAGCGGAAGGGACAGCTGCATGCAGAGAAGTTCAGTTCCAGCTCCAGCTCAGCCTGGCAGCGGTGGCCAGGGGGGTTTGGTAGCACAAGTAAGAATGCCCTTGCTGACACTGAAGGCTGGACCATCTCTGTTACCTCTCCCATCCTCAAAACCTCCTTGCCCTGGAGGAACAAGATGCCGAAGGAGGGGAAATCACCACTAACCCGTTTCTCAAATATACTCTTTATGACCCAAAATGTGTAGTTTCCATTTTTATTAAAAATTATGCACTGCTGTATGTCCTAGGACCAATTTAGCGTACCTTATGCTATCGGTTAAATGCCAGTTCATTTACAATCTTACTTTCTACATTTGTAACATAAGGGTCACAGTGCCCGTGCCAACACCCTCATCAGATCCTTGCTGAAATAAGCTCTGACTTATTGTACAAAAACAACCTCACTGGCCTAAATCAATATATCCCTACCTCCCCATTTAAACACACACCAGTCCAACAGACCATCAGATCTCAAAAGCTGTTTGGCCTTCTGGCCCGAATAACAAAACTCAAATGCCTTTCCCCACGTCAAAGGCAAACCATGGGACTCCCCATTTGTGTTGCACCACTCATCATGATTTCCAAGCAGACGAGGCCCAACTCCATCCTGCTTACATCACTGCAGCTAACCACAGATGGACTCAGCAATCCCATCCGACAGACATCATGAAATGGACTCTGTGATATGACCAATCCTCTAAAACTACTGCTGTTTTACAAGGGAGAGGTCCTGGGTGGGAAAGTGCCAGCATTTCTGCTCTGGCATGTTTTACTCTGGTTCTGCTCAGCTTTCAGCCTGTTCAGCATTATGAAACAGCAAATTCACATCATACAATTAAATAGAAACCTCTCCTTCCTGCACGGGGTCATCTGTTGTGAGGAGAACATGTGTGAGATGAATCCCCTCCACACTCGCCATCTCCAAGGAACCTGCAAAACGACTACGCAAATCCCTTTTTCTTCCCCAAGTAGCCGTTCCTGTCTGCTTTCTTCTAATAACATGGCTTTGATGTGGGAGGATAGCGAATTGTACGCGGGAGGTTTGGGGAGACCAGGCTGAAATTCCCGTGCCCCAGTGAAATCAGTGGGAAATGTGCTGCTGGTGCCAGGTGTGGCAGTGCTTCGTCCCTTGCCTGTCGCTCCTAACTCCTTCCTCACACCCTCTCCCTGACAAACGCACCCACGCCATTTGGCTCTTCATTTAATCTCAAAAGCAGTCAGACTGAGGCTGCTGTCCCTGTCCTTGCACTGTGCTCCTGCAATTCATGCAGGGAGCAGTGCCACTTGCCAGGTATCATTCAATAGAAAGCCCCCAGGGGCAGGATAGCCCCTGTTTGATGTGTGCCCTTCCCCAGCATGTTCACCGTTGAGCCCCGTGAGCTGGGTTCGCACTCATCTCTGCTCCCTGGCACTTCTCCTCCTGCTGCCTCCATCTCTCCCTCCCCAGCAGCAGGGGCTGCAGGGCAGCCCTAACACCCATCCCAGGAAGGATGCTGAATTATGGAGGAATCTGCAGCAAGAGCCGTCTCCTTGGCCCATCCCTGAGTCTTGATCTGCCAAGACAAACCCAGGCTGGTCACAGAGGGCTCCTGGCAGCGCGCCCAGGTGCTCCTCTTGCTTAAATGCATTTCCTCTGAGTGCACGCCTGGTGGAAACAGAATTAAGGGAAACCATTGCTGCCCCTTCCCTCTCTCAAGGAGCCAGGTACTTCCCACGTGCCGGCCTGCCACAGAAAGGATTATGAGCTGTGATTAATGCCTGGCCCGTCTCCCAGGGTCATCTTTTCCTTCTTGGAGGAAAGGGAAAGCGAAAGGGAGTTGTGTGGTTGTTCCAGCCCTGCCAGCATGATGAAAGTGCCATTGTGCAGCCAAGCCCAGGGACATTCCTGGAGTTCAGCATCATGCAGAGGCATACTCCAGCCCAGGCTGGCGGAGCGGAGAGCAGTGCTCATCCCTAGCCTTAATCTCCCCCTAGGCTGTAATATCAGGGGGTGCCCTGAAACATGTGTTGGGAGATGGAGTTGTCCCCACCCTCTGCCCTAGCCCTTCCCCAAGGCATGGCCCTGGTTTTGGGGAATGTGCAACATCACCGGGGCATTGGAAACACCTGACTGGCAGCAGCTCTTCAGGCAAGGATACCAAGGGTAGAGGAGTTGTTGGGAATCAGTGGGAGTTATTTCTGCAGTAATAAGGAAGCTGGACAGTGCATGGGGATGTGTAGAGGACTGCCATCTGGAAGACAACAGGGCATGCAACTGTTTTTCTCCGAGCCCACCCTGAATGCTGCATCCATGGCACGATATCTTTGGAAAGACGAAGGTGACCTCGAGATGTGTTGGAGGATGTTTAAAAAGCTCAGGAGGGACCACTCATGGAGGAGGAAAGTTTTCCTGAGAAAAACTCAGGGTATCAGGGTGAAAACACCCTATCTGTTGGGCAGGGGAGGCAGTGATACTGGTGGCGCAGAGGTAGGTCAGGCTGGCTGGCAGGGAAAATCCATGGCAGTGTAGGCTAGAGGCACACCACCATGCAGAGGAGACCACGCCACAGCCTCTGCCACACCAGGGGAACGCCTGGAGTTACTCTTCACCAGATGTCCTGGCTTTCCTCCCATTGCTCCATCCTTTTTTGCAGCTAGGGAAACCTTTTCTCTGCCTGCATCAGCTGTCAGCCGCCCCATGAGCGAAATGAGGCCAGAGCAGGGTCTGCAATGCCAGGAGGTTCTGGCACAGTGAAACCTGGGGGGAAATGAGCACACCGCAGCCCAGCCCCGAGGAGGCGATTATAATGCGCTTGTTGCACGTGGGACTTGACGTCCAACATAGTTAATGCCTCCTTAATCACTCATAAGCCACTCTGCTCTGAAAGAGTAATAATAATGATAAAAACCCCCCTCTTTAGTCTCTTTGCTATTTTCCTGTTTGTAAATCCCAAGGTCTTCAACAAAACACTGTCACTGCTGAGTGAACTTAACCGTTAACCTACAAAGAGCCACCAATGATTATGCCTCTGAAAATAGATTTTATCCATTCCCTCCACTCCGCTTTACTGATCTAGACACAAATGCTAAGTGATTGTTACTTGGCAACCATGGTAAAAATGTACTGAGCCACAAGTGGCTACAAAGGATGAAATCACTGTCATGAAATTTCCAAAATAAGTACTATAATACCAGAACTCTTATTCCTAAGAGGAACAAATAAATCTCTTCCTTCCTTTTTTTTTTTTTTTTTGTTTTAATATAGTTTATTTTTTTAAAAGCAAGGTACAATTTTTCTTCTTGCTTCTTTGTGAAGCTTCTTTGTGACTTGGTTCAGCTTATTTTGCTGCAGTGAGTATCCCATACATTTCTATGTGTATATGGGCACACAGTGTTGGCAAAAGCACATATACCCTCTCCTGAAGTCTGGTCAGAAATACACAGTTGTAGAAGGGTTCGGGTGGGCAGGACCCCCTGGAAGTCTTCGGTCAAAGCAAGGCCAACCCCAAAGCTAGGGCAGGGTGCTCATATATGTCTCTGTATAGATGTGTGCATGTGCACACACACCATCTGGCACACTTTCCAGACTCAGAAACAAGCTCAGAGCACATAATAAAAGGTTAATCCATTTGAGATTGCTTTAAACTGGATATAACTAGTGCAATGAAAAGCTGGGATGGATACTAGTTATTGATTAATCACTGCCTGAACCTACAGTTGTCAAATGTCCAACTCACATCTCCATAAATCCATTCTTCTCCGATGGATTGAGTACAGGAGCTCCTGTATTCAATGCTATGTAGCCCCAGGGACTACCAAAAAGAAGATGCAACTTGCAGGAGATACTTTTCCAGGTAATGAACATCTGAGCTTTACTCTTTGATCAAATATTTCACAGTGAGAAAATATTTGTCTCATGGCTCTCATATGGAAAACTCTGTGCCTTTATATCTGATTGAAAGCCATCCTTGTTAGTCTTTGATTAATACACGTTTCTCTGTTGGTCTCTCAGTAAAGCAGGGAAGACGTTAATGTTTTTGCTTTGCTCAAAGGTCCAGAGGCTGGCCAGCCTCTGGACAGACTAAACTCCACACAATCAGAGAGATATAAAACCAACGTACACCAAGCTTAATTTTTCAGACAGGAGACTCTTGAAGTTGTCTAACTTCTCACCAGTGAAATATTTAATTCCAGAGATTAAACACTGTATCTGGAGACTTAGAGGCAAAATGTAATGCTGATTAGCATTTGTCTCAAGGCCTGATTATTCACACTGTTCCCCTTTTAGGGAACATAATTCTTTCAAGCTCGCACATAAATTCATGCCCACAGATCTGCTTTCTCCTCTGATCAATATCCATTAGTTGCAACTTTTCCTAGATCTGAGTAGCAAGGGCATCTGTTCCTCTCCAGACCAGTGCTAGATGGGATTCACCCCAGTTTTCAACTCTGCCCAGCCCCAGAGCCGTGCATGCTGTGCTGCGGCTTCGGGCAAGGACAGGGAGCACAAGGAGGTGCTTGTCTGTCTCTGCCATGCTCCCCCTGGCAGCAGGAAAGGCTGCAAGGGAGTTTCAGCTCCTGCAGCAGGAATATCTGCTCAGCTCCATTCTGCCTCTTAGGGGTGGAATTTTATCAGCAGCAAAGCAACCCGCACCATCTCTTCCTGCAAGAAGGGGCTTAGGGAGCAGGGTCTGTGACTTCTCTAGGATATTTCCAGACTGATGCAGGCACTCCAGCATGCTTGCAGTGTACGGTGGGTTGAATACCCTGGTTTGCAACAGAAGCAGCCTTTCCCTGCTCTGCTGCTGCAAAGGAATGAAAAATCCTGGTGGCAAAAGCTGTGCTGTGAGCCCTGCACATGGTCCAGCATGGCTCCCATTGAGGATGCTCCCTGTGCAAAGGCAGCAGTGCTTGTTTAGCCCTTCGCAGCTCTGTACCCGAACATGCTGGCATCCCTGGTCTCCTCCATGGCTGAGACTGGGCCACTCTGAGCCCTGCCTTGGTGGTATGGCCTGAGCAAGGAAACCCATGAGCCCTGGATGGACCCTGGTCCCTTGCTGACATCTCCAATCCACTCTCAAATGCTGCTTTCCTATTTTCCTGTCTGACTATAATGCAAGCACAAGGCATCTGCATCTCTCCAGCCTTCCCTCTGCAAGCATTTGGGAGAAGCACCCAGAAATCTCTGGGAGGCCCTTGCAGACAGTGAAATAGTGGAGGAAGCAGCTTAACCGTGTGAAATGAGATGATGCCAAATAAATATGTTCTTCCCCCTTCTCTGGATTCATCTTCCCCACCAACCTCCCCCCCCCCCCCCCCCCTTACACCTGGCCACGGGTTTGGGCTCCTGGGCCAGGCAGGCTGTGGGACAGGGCTGCTCTGATGCACACAGCACTGGCGTCTGGACCACCTTGCTGGGATTTTGTCCTAGGCAAAGCTGGTTATTTCATGCCTCCTCCCCAAATCCTTCGAAAAGCCACTGCCAGAAATCCCATAGCCACAGGGAATAGCTCCGGGGCATCCTGTCTCAGAGGGAGATACTTTCATCTGTAAAGTAGCATGAAACAATGCTGAGAATGTAAGAGATCCATGCAAACAGGGTCAGTTTTTAACTAACCTGCCCAGGCCATGACACAAAACTAGCCTTAGAAAAAAACATACTACAAAACCACACACAGCATTTTGCAACTGTTTCCTGAAGCCTGTGTTCAGCTGGGCTTTAAACTCCCCCAGGAAACATTTCTGCTTCCTACTAGCACTTTAGAAATGGGTTTGGACACTGGCTTTTTAATCGGTGAGAACTGCCGAGCCATATCAAATTTTCCTGACTTAAAAGCTGATTTTTCACAAGTGCACTTTAAAAATATTCTTTCAAAAAAATCCCCTGGCCTGCTAAATTGCATCTTGCAGAGCTATGGGTGACTTAATAGGTATTTAAGCTAGCTATTATTTTCTTCTGCAAACAGTGGCAAACCACAAATGCTAATCATATGGGATTTCATTATCTTACGTGCCGAAGACTTAGCACTCCAGACAGCTGATGTGCAGGGAGAAATTAAAACTCTATATCTCAAAAATGCAAGCCCTAAATGAGCTGCTCTGAAGAATGATGACCGAAACCCACCTCAGCAGCTCTTCTGCAGGGTTAACTTGTTAGCATTGACTTGGTGGCAAATTTCTGGCACGAGTGGTTTGTGGGTATTTAATGGTTTGATTGCAAAAGAGATGCCGAGTAGCAGGGCGGCGTGACCATACAGACACAGCATCATCCCTGACCCCATGGCCTTCTCAAGTGCTGTCTTGCTTCAAGCAAGCGCCCTTATAATTTCACACCATATTCTCAGTGGCTTGGCAGTAGCTGCATTGCACTGAGGAGACGTGTGTAGAGGGCTACATGTGCACAGAAATGCCTATGGGCAGGAAAGCAATGATTGTCTATGTAACTTTTACTCTGCACAAATGCACGTGAGCGTACATCTGAAATTCAGTGTTCGTGTACTACATCCCCAGTAGCCAACTGTAATGGTACCGCCTGTGTAAATCATTCTGACCACACAGGAACAGGGAAAACACACACATCTGAGTGCTCCTGAGACAGCAAGTGTGAAACATTCATTTTAAGCCATTTCCACACCGAGCTGCCATTACTGGGAGCATTCTGAGCTCGCCAGCACTTTCAAGGTTCAGCCACAACTAAAACCCATATTCTGGCCGACAGACAATCTTGGCACAAAAGCCAGGCCCTGCCCACCCCTGCTCTGTACTCCAAGGCAGACAAAGAGCAGGAGAAAGGAGATATTCCTTCTGTCTTACAGGCAGCAAAAGGAGACGTTTCTGTGAGATTTTAGAAGGTTGGATTTTGTTTTGGTTTTGTTTTCCCCAACACCTGGTTTCCTATTTTAATAACCCAAAAGCTGATGACCTCCCTGTCTCGGGGTCAGCCCATTCCCCACCTGCCAGCAAGTGACAGATTAAAACAGCCACCCTCACTGCGGTTCTTCAGTCTGAGAGGTTTTTGAATCAAAATGAGACAGGCTATTTGCCAATTCACTTTTAAATAAAATGTGGCTTTCAGCGGGGCAGGAGGACAGCTGGGGAAATGGCAGCTTCCCCTGCCTCCTGCACCGTGCTGGCAGCTGGTGGCTTGGGCACATCACACCAGGGTGAGAGGCACAGAAGCAGGAGTGCGGCAAAGGGGTTACCGAGGTACCAGTGCCGGTGAGGGTCCTGTGTCCACCTTCTCCTTCCACCTCTCTATCCCGTTCCCGTCTGGTTTGTCTCTGCCCTCCTCTCTTAGGGACCAGAATCCCAGCAAGCCACCCGGGCAAGCAGCACAGCAGCCATCAGCAGGAGGGGACACCTGCTTAGCTTGGACAGGTGAGGATCAAATCCCCTCAGCAGTGGGGCACGGACACAGTAGCCTGTCCAAATACCCTTGTACAGATGCCCTTCTCCGTTGCCCTGCTTCTCTGTCCCTCTCCCCCTCCACTGAAAACAGGATCAGTACAGGCAGAGAGCTTAATAACCTGTCCCCAGCCTACAATAAGCATAGTAGCCCTTAAATGACTTGAGCCAAAAGAAGACTGCCAGTTCCCTCCAGCCTCCCAGCCAGCGAGAGTGGAGATTGTACTGGGAAGCCATGAGCCCTGGGTGGGAGCTCCCCATGGCACAGGCAGCGCTGGGGCTGGGCTGGCACTTCTAACCCTGGCCCCACTGCAGCCTCATGTCTGCGGCCGGGTGGAGAAGCACAGTGAGGCCAGCTGTGACATCGGTTCGCAGCAGCGTTTGAAACTCTGCCAGCTGCCAGAAGAAATTGATTATATCAATTATATTTTAACATGGGTTATCATTCCCTCCTCTCTTTTAAGAGCCCAGGGCAGCCCAGCAGTCCACCAGGCTCTGGCCAAGGCTAGTTTAGCAATTTATCTTTGTGTTTGGGACAACATCCTACAACAGGTGATGAGTTGCCCCGACCTCCACAGGCATCCTGGGACACATGTGGACACCAGACAAAAAGGACATGTTGCCTCAATGGCTCTAAAATTGCTTGGAGGTAAAGAAAGGGGTAAAGGCAGGAGGTGTCAGGAAGGCAGCAGCTGTCGAAGGAGCCAAGGGACAGATTACTTTGCATAATTAATTCATGCATTTCAAGGGGAGGCTCAGCAGCCAAGGTCTCCTCTTGCTGAAGTTGCTCTCCTCCATCAGCGTGCAGCAGAGACATGATCAGTCATGGCCACTGCAGCTCCCCAGTGACATTTCTAAGTGCTCTGCTGAATGGAGATGAATTAGAGATTGTCATGGTGTAACTGCGGGGTGCCCAGGTTGCTCTCCTGGGCTCTTGCAGCCACTGAGCTCCATCCTCGCTCTCCTCTCAACCACATTTCCTGAGACAGATGGGATCAAGGAGATAATGCTTGTACATAGCAGCACCAGTCCTGATAACAAGCTATTAACAAGAGGCATTTTCAGACTGTACCACTTTTAACAGGAGACTGACAACTGCGGAGTAAATAACATAAAGCAGATAAAACCCAAGCGTTTCACTGTATGTACAAAGTGCTGCTCACAGCCACGGGGCAGTGTTCAGACTGCGAGCCACATGCTAGAAAAGTCAGCCATGTGATCTGATCCAGCACACATCACCTCTGTCTCGATCTTTCTGTGCCTCAGTTTTCCCTACCTCTATGACAGCATGATACCAGTCAGGCTTTGTGAAGCACCTGGAGACCTCTGAGCTAGAAGTGCTGCATAAGACTGTAGATGTTGCTGCAAATTGCTGAGCTACTGCAGATTTACACCAATGGCTTCCCTGGTTTAAGTATGGGATGTGGATAGCAGCATGACCAGTTGGGATTCTTCAGAGCCTAAACATGCTCTGGATTTCTTGTGTGACTACTTCAGCCCTGTCGGTACCAGCTGCCCCTCCGTAAGCAAGGAGAAATCATTTGCCAGGCTTATCCTTGTGCACAGTGCACTCCCTGGGGCTGCAGCTGCTCTTCACTCTCTGCTTGTCCAACCATCTCGATCTCAAGAAGAAAGCCCTGAGCTGTGATGCATTCCCTCTCAGCTGTCTTTGGAGCCTCAGCTCCTGCAATGAAAGAAAGGGAGAGCTGCGTGTGCCCTTTGCTCCCACCAAGGGCAAGGACTGCTCCATCCTGCAAGCACCTGTTTGTGGCATCATGGCCTCTGCCCAGAGGGATGCTTCCCCTGTTGGGGCTGTGCTCCCCAATGCCAGGCTTAGCTCCCACCTGCAGCTATTTTTTACTGGGTTGCTATTTTTACTGGGTAATGCTTCTGCAGATCATAGGACCTTCCACTCTGCCTCTGCCCAAGGAGCCATCAATCTGCTGGGCAGCTGTTTCCACATCTGGGAAGGAAGGAACCCTTGGGCTGAAGCAGTACCAGGACAGCACAGTTGGAATGTGGTACCCTTTGTCGCCTGCTACATCCGTTCCCCCAGCAGCCTGCGGGGACCTTTATTTCTCACCGGCATTACCAGAGCCACAAACCTCCTGCAAGAGGTCCAGAGAAGTGTGCAGAGGCATCTGAGGAGTGTGTGGGAGCCCTTCCAGGGCATGAGGAAAGCAAAGGGGCAATTCAGCACTGCTGATGTGATGGCTGGATGCAGGTGTGATCCCACCTCGCCGCCCAAGCTCACAACAAACACAGACTTGCTCCAGACGAAGCAAAAGACATCCCCCAACAATTTAGGTGCCAGCGAAACCCTGAAACTGCTAGACTGGATCAGAGGGCCAGCATGGCAGGGGTGAGCAAGAAGGCAGGGATAACCTCGAACCACAGGGCAAACACAAGTGGCTCTCAAAAGCTGATGGAAGGAAAGATTGCTCCTGAAAGAGGAAACAAGGTGTGAATTAATGAAGCTGCTGAGTGAGGAGACAACGTGCTGTCCGTGCCAAGCACTGCGGAGGCAGCTTGCAAATGGAGAGCAGCAGATGCAGTGGGAACAGGCAGCGCCCAGGGAGCTGAGGGCTCCACTGCCATGCAGACACCCGGCCCCAGCACTGAGAGCTAAAAATACACCACTCTCAGCATGACGCCTGGGAAAGAGCGGGATTCCCAGGGCATGGTCAAAAAAGCAGGGAGCTTGCGGGGGGGGTGGGGATGGGGGGGGCGCGGGGGAGTGCAGCGGCACCAGGGCTGCCGTGCAAACCCACCACCATCCCTGGGACAAAGCTGGGCTGGGAAACGAGAAGCTCTGGGAGGAAGCAGGAGGAAAATGTGCAAGTCATCAGTGATTCCCATCTAGGGGACAATCCAGATGCATCAAAGGCAAGTCCAGCCCTGACAGTGCAGCTTCAGTTGATGCCTATGGTTTGAGCTTTTGTTTACTTCCCATCAGAATACCCTGCCTCCATTGCCAAACTTTTACTACCGTGGCTGACATCCGGGTCACCTGGATTAGGCCAGCCCTCCCCGTTCACAGACATATGGCACTGCACTGCTGGCGCGATAGAGCAGCCCCTCGCAGCCTTCCCACCCAGCTTTGCTGCCCACTCAAGGCCGATGCGGATGGGGGCATGCAGGCAGGTGGGCAGCAGGGCAGTTACTGCCTACAGGAAGCCAGCGTATTTTCTGTAGGGCCTGGGAGATACAGTGTGTATGAGATGGGGGTGGACAGGGGGAGAGAGGAGTTTTGGGGACGACTCACTCCGCACTCCCGGGGAAGAACACCCAGCGAAACTGGTAACTCTGCTCTCAGCTCAGTTTGGGGAGGCGAGTCATTGCCAATCCACAAAGCCATCCGCCAAGTGAGGAATTTAAATAGATGACATCTATTATACAGATGAAAGGGATGTTGCTTCTCAGGGCAGGGGATGAGATCTAGTCTCTCCACTGGAAGAAGCACAGGTTTGAGTCACGGGCAGTGGCATTTTTGAGGTTTCCCATCTACCCGCTTGGGTTGGCATGAGGGCGTGCACACTGGCTATGACTCACTTTGTCCAGAGGCGATGTTCTTGCCAATCTCAGCAATGCAGGATGATGTAAGTATATCACCCATTATTACTATTTTCATTCTTGACACATGGAAAAATTAATTTTCTTTTAAAGAGTGATGTATAAAGAACCCAGATTTGCCTGAATAATATATGAACCTATAATCTGGCTGTTACCCTTTGTCTGAAGCATTAACATTAGTAGAAGGCAATTTAGGATGATTACTTTTAAGTTGTAAAGCCAATGTTCAATTAGAGCATGAAATGAAAGACTTATCAATAGTACTGACATAGAGATTTATTCTCAAAGTATTTCTTTTCAGCCATGAAGATGCTGTTTTTGTTGAAAGTGACATGTTTAGAACAAGCTGCTTTTGTCTAATATTACTATGAAAAATTGTTTGGAATCAAACATTTTTATATTTAGGATAATGACAGCATCTTGTTAAAAAAATTCAACATAATGCTTTGAATTTCAGTTACTGAGTTCAGTTTGAGGAGATTTCCATTCCTCTGGTGGGTCCTGCTGCACCGCAGGCTGCAGAGGATACCGTTCACCTTCTCTGACACGTCTTTCACTACGGCAGTGATAGCGGAAGCCGTGGTGATGCCACGAATGTTTTAATGACCAAACAGAGCTCCCAACAGCCTCCCACAAGTCTGCAGCTTTGTGGGATCCCAAAATGAATTTTCTGTGAATTAAGTTTTTGTGAAATGCTGGGGACCAGAGCTGTAGGCAGCTTCCCCCCAGCAAGCAAAGAAGTAACTGCAAGTTCTTGGCTTCAAAAAAAGAAAAAAAAGAGAAGCGTGCCAAAGTGTAGTGTGAGAAGTGTACCCACAAGCCCAGCTGGCCCTTGGCTGCAAGTGGGGAAAGGCGCGGGAGTGGGCAGCCAGGTTGAGCAGAGTGGGAAAGCGTAGGCTCTGCTTTGGTACCTGTCAGCACTGCCACCGATGCCTCGAGCGTGGCAGGCACAGCTTGTGAACCCTTGTCTGTATGCAAACCCTGGAGCTTTCTGGGTGCTTCAAAATGGTAATTCCCATTTTGTTTGCACCTTTGGATGGCTAAGACACCAGGCTTTCTAGAGAGATCTCAAGAGAGGTATGGCAAGGGATGGATTTGTGAAGATCCTGCAACTGCAGCGGGAAAAACTGTGCACACAACACATGGGGTTTCACTGGGGAAATAAAAGAGAAAGCAGTGACAAATAACCTGCTGGTACGTAATGTTGTTACACAGCAGCCAGACTGCATGCTGCACAGGCTCTTCAAGTGATTGCTTTGTCCCAGACATTGCTGATTTTCTGCATGCAGTGCCATTTCTTTGCTGCATGCTCACGAGGCCTCAGTGTCCATTCGGCCCCATGCTTTCTAAAGGGAAGTAGTACGTGGTTAAGCCACTGGATGAAGACTTGGGGTTTGTGCTGAACTAGGCACAGAGAGCAACTGCTGCAGGAATAACAAAAAAGGGCACTTTGCTGCTTGCTGTGCCATCAGTGCTTGGAAATATCTGGAGGGCACTGACGGGGGTGAACAAGCCCCAGGCCACATGTAGGGGACAGCCATGGTCAGCGGGGCTTGGGCCACCCAGCACTGGTGGTAGGGGAATGGAGTAGGTGCACATCTGTGCATCCTGCCTCTCCCTAATTCCTCCCAAACCAAAAAGACCCCTAAGTGAGCTTCAGGGATGCTGGGGCTCCCAGAGTTGCAAGACAGCAAGGCCATTGGGGCTGAGGTCTGCCTGGGAGAAGGGAGCCCTCCCTTTCGCTGGCTCCCATGAGGGGCAGCCACGATCTGCCTGGTCCTAGGGAAGCTCGCCAGTATGTCTTGCTCCTGCTCAGCACTATTAATTTGGCTAAGCGGTCAGAGCTGGCAACTCGCCTGCACAGAGCCCTGCACTGAATAATAAGCCCCAACGTCGAGACACAAGGTACGGCCAGGATGGAGCAGCCAGCAAGCTCAGTGAGCTGCTCCTTTCAGTCTGGCACTGCCCACCATGCCTGGGGGGGGTCTCACACTACCATGCTTCTTGCCCCTCCAAAATGCATGGCTGTCTCCCAGTTCCTTGCCTGTTTACAAGCTGTGATCCAAATGCCCATGTGCCTGCTCTCAGCCTAGAAGCATAGTACAGAGCAGAGTTTAATTTCCCAAGATTGCAGCTCACATCTTTCTCTGATCCTCTTGCAACATTCATGTAAACAATATGCATGCAAGCAATAACACACACATCAGCTCTCTGCTGGCATGTCTGTCATGCTAAACGGAGAGGCACTGATTTCTGCAAGGCAAAGGTCTAGACCTGAATTGCCACCAGAACTTTTTCTTTTTGGTAGAAACATTATCCAGCCATGCTTTCACGTGCTCAGGTTGGCAGTTGTTTACTTTAACAGTATGATACGGCTAGTTAGAGCAAGACAGCTAGGCATCTGCAATTAATCTGTGCCTGAAATGAACTGAAAATGAGCAATACAGACTGCTTGGGTCTTAGGGTGCTGATATGGAAATCCCAGGGAAAAGGTTAAAGAAGGAAAAGGACACAAAAGCTCCAAGGGGAGTTTATTCCCACAAAAGAAATTGCTGAATTCATTTATACAAAGCTGTTTCTCAAGGCTGTAGCGATTATCACCTTGCTGAGATATTTTCCATCCGTACTTTGCAGAGGTCTAGATAGATCAGAATTACACCTTGGTTCTGGGCAGCCTCTGGCAAAAGTTAATACAGTATCAAGAAATGGAAAAAAAAGCACTAGAAAGTTTCTTGCAGTAAGAACATTTGTCACTGAGATGTTTCACGAAATAAACCCTGGGCATGGGACCAAGAGAAGTAGTTGGGCTGGCCATATTCCGTATTTAAGATACTTGTCTTGGGCTTTTCAAACGTGAAAAGAATATCAGGTCTTTCTTCCAGAAAGCAAGGAAGAGAGGGGTTGATGGCATTTGTTTTTCAGGCTCACATATCCTTTGGGCCTTTACCCTGAAGCCATGCTGCTTCCTCCCTCGAAACCCTGCCAGCATGAAAACTTGCTGTTTCTTACTGTCCTGAAAGCCCTGCAACGCACCAGGCCGCCTGCACAGTGTTGCCAGAACAAGCAGGAGCAGGGACGAGCGGGCAGAAGCTTGCCCACGTGGGAGCACGACATGTGGGAGTGACGTTGCAGCACAAAGTGAAATTAGCCCTGGAGTCACGCAAGGACAGTGTCTCCAGAGAAGCACCTCGCCACATGCCTATGGCTCAGGAGAGCCAAAGGAGATGTTTTCAGCATGCCTTTTGCTGGCAGCTCCCCCGGGCTGTCCATCTGCCACCTTGGTCCCAAGGGTGCCTCCAGACTGCTGAGGAGCATGCAAACCCCAGCCCTTTGTGCACAACCCCCTGTCCCTCCCCACATTCCTGGCGGCTTGGAAAGGGAGGGAAGAAGATGGTGTGAAACATGGTTTGAACACTGACAGGGTAGAGAAGACTGTAGCTGGAGCTACCACTGTGCATCAGGAGAGAAGGAGACCACAGCTGGTTCTAACGGTGCTGGGGACAACAAGCCAGGTCAAACACTGCCAGCTCTGCACAAGGAGAAGCTAGCTTGTAAACACCTCTGCTTCTCAACTCCATGCTGTGGATGAAACATTTGGGCTGGCACATGCAATGGACCCTGCTGCCTGCTGAGCTGAGCACCCACCCATCTCATTTCAGGAATGACTCCTGTGAGGAGCTTGGGCCATACGGACAGGTGCAGCAAGAGACCGGGAGGGAGCTGGGGAGAAAAAAAGCAGATCCACAGCTTTGGGGTTCACCTGGGACAGCCCCAAATTTATCCTCATGCAGGCAGTCCCTCTTGGTCTGCTGGGCTTGTGGCTGGTTTTGGGGATCCAGCTCCTGTTACAGGGGTGAGGTGGCCTTGGGGGCCAGGGTTGGGACCTGCCTGGGAAGTTCAGAGTCCTACCAGTCAATGTGTTTTGAGAGACTGAGTGCGGCTGGCCTGGGCAGTAGGGGAGAGACTATGCTGGCTGCATGCAGCCCAGCCTGGACTTGGGAAGCTGCTTCTCACTGCGCTAGACTCTCAACCCAGCGAATCTCCAGGCTCCTCTGCCATCACACCACCTTTCTCAGCAGGGATCTGTTCATCTGGATTTTCTTTTTAACTAATACTCCATACTAATATGCTCCTGGCAGGTTTTGAAGTAAAATAACGGCAACCAGAGCCACCAGTTATCCAAGCAGTAACAACAGCCCTGTGATTACAGGACCTGCTGCAGTCCCCACTGAGATTGCCCATGCTTCTTAGGGATGTTGTAAGGATCAGCGTATTAAATACTGCAGCTAGCTGATGCTGTATTGCCAGGTAAGTACTCAAGAACAGATTAATTGCTAGCTTCAGGAGGTAATTAAAGGGACTCTGAGCCCCCCTTCTACCCCAGTCAGCACAGACCACATGTCTCAGCCCATGTGGCTGCAACTGCACAAACCCTCTGCCTCCTAAACTGTGGCAGTGAGCTGAGACGGATAGATTTACACAATGTTTGTTTGCCAACAGGCGATCCGCCATCAATATTTAAAGCTGAATGAGTCTCAAGAGTGGGATGAAGAGCCCTTCATAAGGCAGCATCCATCATTTTGGTTTTTAATTTTGCACTTGCTCACTTGCTGCATAGCATTATATGCACATCAGGTAAATGAATAATGGATAAATAATTCACCAAATCGCTCACCATCTTGGTTCTCCCAATCATCACAGAGCTTGGGCACCCAGCTGAGGGATCCTGGAAGTACCAAGTGCAGGGAGGGGGGTTTTGGGGGGGTAGTACCACATTGATGCATTACTCAACACTTCTGAAATTCCTCTGGTAACAGCTGTAACACCACAGCTGCTCAGCTAGCTCTATAGAGGCATGTCAATGCCTGATGTCCTCCCAACACTGTTCAGGAGCTCTCAGTGAGTGCTGGACTCCCATCCCTGCCATTCCCAGTGTGCTGCAGGGTTGCCAGAGAAATCCCGGTCCTCCTGAAGACTGTGCTGAAACTCTGCTGGCCAGGCAAGCAGAAACGCCAGCTACTGCTGCCATTGCTGAATGGGGAGGGTGGGCAGGCTTTTGTTATCCCCCTGGGTTGTTTGGCACAAGGGCCTTGGACACTGCACTTCACAGCCCTCATCAGTACCTTTTAAAGTGGAACTTCCCAAGCCGAGGGTAAAAGAGAGAATGCTGCCAGTGTTTGTTTTAGGAAAGGCAACGAAACCAAGGATGCAACGATGCTGGGAAGCCCTCCCCACACTCTCCTGTGAGGCTACAAGCTGGCTGCACCCCACTCCACAGCCATAACACATTTATTTCTCCCATCTCACCCGTGTACTGGGCTGCTGCCCAAGGTTTGGCAGGTCCCTTCTGCTCTAACCCAGCTCTCCACTCACCCTTCACTTTCCATAAACAACGTTGAGGTCTGCAGGCCATGCATGCCAGGTTCAAATTCTGCAGGATCATTTGCTGGAGCACCCAGAAGCCTTATCTGTAAGACATGCTAACAAACGTGTAACTGGATGGTAAGAGTGTGATAGGCATGGGAGATGCTGTGGAGCAGGGATTTACCACGTGCAACTTTTCTGTCAAGTTTCTCCAGTGTCCAGATATTCGTCCTCACCAGCCACTTCCCAGTCACACTGATACCATTCAAGAGACCTTCATCTGCTTCCACCCTGTCTCACCCACATAGCAATAACCTTTCCCGGTGCTTAGCTGCACACAGGTGTCCTGCCATTTGGACTGGGGTGTCTTGAGCTCTGGTGATGAACAACCACAGCCTAACCTCAGGGCTGGGCCACCCAAACAGGCCCTACGAGCTGCTGGTGGCCAAAAGCAGAGCCATGAAACCCTCAGAGCCCTGATGCCATGTCTGGAAAGGCTTCACCTGCCCACATTCACTGGGTGCTGCTGTTCCCGCAGCAGGGACGCCGCCACTGCCCCTTTGCAACGTTGGCGTGGCCAGTGCAGCAGCCCAGCTCTGCCTCTGCACAGCATGCACCTCCATTTTGAGATCTTTAGCCTTAGCCTTGGTCAGACTTCCCTAGTGCACTGCCAGAGAAACTCAGCTCTGCTGGGAGAGCACTTTGGGACACTGAGGAGAGCAAACCTGTCAGAAGTGCTGCAAAGCTTCCCTGGTCCAGCTTCTCCTTCCAGCCACCAGACACACAACTGAGATGCTTGGGGCAAACTTGGTCCCCAGCCCTGCACTGGGACCTGTCTTAATTTATGGTGGCAAATAGAAAATCAACTCCACATGTTTGCTGCAAAGGGCTTAGCAGTTCCTGCTGGAAGACATTGTATGCACAGGAGCCGATTTTTTCCAGCAGTGATCAGCAGGCTCTGAACCTCTGTAAAGCAGCTTGCTATGTGCCGAAAGCTTTACAGCTACACCAGGACTTCTGCGACCTCTGGTCCCGGGGAGGGGAGAGGGGGGCGCAGGTGGTATCATCTGATCCAGAGCAACCTCAGCCCCTCTCTGCCTGCAGAAGTGCTGATCTGATGTGACAGTCGTGATTCAGGTCTGCTCTGGCGTCAGACCTAGTTTGTGAGAGAGTTGCCTCCTTGTAGCTTTGTGCATTTCTGGGTCTCCAGATGAGATGTTGGAGCCCACCAGCTCCACCTGGTCAGAGCGAGCCAGTAGGATACACAGCATGTCTTAAAGTTTAGCAACCAGAATCCTAAAATATGGATCCTGAAACATGGAAAACAGTTCTGGTTTTCCTGCAACACAGTTACAGTAAACAGTCATTTCCCAATGCTAAACCACTTCAGCACACCCATAGTAATGCTTAGCTGGTGTTGGCAAAGGTATTTTCAGACTGCAGGCCACTGACATACAAAGCCCATGTACAAGTGCGGGTCACAAGTACCCTGTAAGATAAGGCAGCACAAGGGATGCACAGAAATGCTTTGGGCTTCCCTGGGGAGCTTTCTGCTCCTCTCCTCATCCCTCTTCTCCTGTGTTTCTCCCAGTTGCAGCTGTCACGCAGACACACATGGAAACTCATTGTGGCAGCAAAAGCGTTGCTCAGCTTCAGCAGGAAAAACACAGAGGAAATCCCCGGAAGCCATGCACACCCGAGCGGTGGCAGGGGCTAGGAGAAAGCTTTTCCAAACCACCCCAGCAGGGAAAGCCATGACCTTGCTCCAGTCCCTGCTGCACTGACGCAGTTTCAGCACTAGTGGTTACAGGGGATGCAGAGGTGAAATACCCAAGGGGTCAGCGTTAAGGCAAGGAGCAAGCTAGTGCCATGGCAAGAGGGGATCTCTCAAGGTCCGATACAGCCTGGCTATAAAATTTGACTTTTTTTTGAGAGAGAGTTTTTATTATCCTGGTTTTTTGGTTTTGTTTTTTCTTAAATAAACAACAACAGAAGTCATTCTTTTGGCAAGTGCATGGAGCTGTGTTTTGCCATGAGAAATGGTTCAGCACATGGTAGCTGAGTTCATGAGCAAGTGGAGCAATGTCTTTAATACACTGCAGGGATACCTCTTTTAACAGTAAAATTTGTGGAGGTGCAAATAAGCAGAGAGCAGAGGGCAGTGGTGTAAGAGACCCCTCGTCAGCCTGCACGGACAGGGCTCCCAGCAGTGACAGTTGGGCCCAGGTCCTGGGCCAGCACTGTGCCCATGGCAGACACACAGGGATACAAGCAGAGATGGGGCAGTTCACTCCTATTTCCCCCCGCTCCCCCCCACCCAATCCAAGGAAGAGAAACGAGAACCCAGCATCAAAGCAAAAGGTGACCAGATCCCTCTGCCTGCTTGGTTCGTTTTGTGCTGACTTTTAATAATTGCAGAAGGGGAAATGGGCTGGTCAGTTTGCATTAGAAACTCACTGAAGTGTCTGGTGCTTCCCCTTGCTTATCAAATCCAAGCTGTTTGGATGAGCCCAGTGAGCCATTAGCGCTACAACCTACAGCCAGAAAATTTTTTCCATGTGTGTCTGTGTGACAGCTGCAATTGGGAGAAACACAGGAGAAGAGGGCTGAGAAGAGGAGCAGAAATCTCCCTGGGGAAGCCCAAAGCATTTCTGTGCATCCCTTGTGCTGCCTCATCTTACAGGGTACTTGTGACCCATGCTTGTGCATGGGCTTTGTATGTCGGTGGCCTCCAGTCTGAAAATTCATTTGCATATGGTTAGGAAGGAATTGTTGATTAATTTGTTCTGATACACTCCAGAAAAAACTGCTCAGCCTCAGGGAGCTCAGGCATATTATAAATTGCGTTGCTCAAGATGGTAAATACTGCATCCGTGCCTCCCTGTGTGTTTTAAAGACATCTTCGTGGGCTGTGCCAGTGTGGAAGAGATTTGTTTTAATGTTTTACCAAGGAATGCATATTTCATCTGTGTGGTGTTTGTGAGGGAGGGATTTTTTTTTATTATTTGAAAAGCTTCTTCAGCTGTGAGGAGAGCAAGTGTGGACGATACACAGGCATGCAACTGCAATAAGCCAGGATGCTGCAGCTGCCCTGAGGTATGATTAAAAATACACAGGGCAGGAGCAAAACAAAAAAAGAAAAAGAGCAAGAAAAATGGAGCAGGCAATGCCTCAGCAATGAGGAACACAAGACTCCAAGCACGGCACTGAGCCTTGAGCCTCTCATCACCGCAACTGCAAGTGTGCCAGGGGCCAGCCGAGTCAGAGCAGAGAAGGACCTTTAAATAGTGGCTGCTGTTAATTCAAGGCGACCACCTCTCACCATCATTATCCAGGCATTTACTGATCACGGCTGGCATGGCATTAACATCAAGGGATCTTATATCTGTATTTGCATCAGGGAATGGTCAACAAAATATGTTGAACCCTCCAGTGCAGGATGACAAAGCTTTAAGGCAGTTGGACCTGCTGATGGCCTCTTGTACAACATTAGCAGCTGACATGCCATTTTCTCTTTTCCTCTAAAGCAGAAGCTTCAAACTTCAAATAACTTTTTGACCATGAGGGTAACAGATTCAAGGTCCCTGGCCTTGTGGAGTGATCTTCACAGATCTCTTAGACCCATGGTCCCTCACAAGTCAAAAGCAATGGTGCTCAGCGCAGGATGTTGCCCAGGATGTGCAGAGCCCCATTTCTAATGCGCAGTGCTGCAGCCACCGTTAATTTGCAGGGCTCTGTGCTGTGCTGGCTGATGCTCTCCCAAAGGTCTGGTCTCCTTGAGCCTGGGGGCTACGGGAAAAGCTACATTTTTCTTCAAACATAACCAGGTTTCATCCTATACACTTGCAGAGGAAAAACTGAAAGTGTGAGCTGGGTACAACCTAGCAGCTCCCATGGCTGATACAAGAGCCCTCCATTGTTACTAAACCAGCTGTCTCATTCAGGGGTACTCTGACCCAGGAGGTTTCTTGCAGCACCAGGGCTTCCTGAGTTGATATTCCTGCAGTGAGCTGTGAAAACTGGCTCCTCTGGAAAGTTTCTGCCTCCTGCAGCCTCTTGCCGTGGAGGGCTGTAGCAACACGTGCTTAGCAGTGTGCACAGCCAGCTCCCAATAAGATATCTGCTGGGGGAAGCAATGAGACTGGACTCTTGATGCATTTGAAGACCAGAAAGTGACTCCCCTGCCTTGCCAGAGCTAATGATCTATCTGAACAGAGGGCTCCTCTCCTCAAACAGGCAGCAGAAATGTCCCTGGGCCCTACACTCCCAGTGAGACCATCACACTCGCCTGGGAGGGTGACAAAACCCCACAAGACCCTACCACAGCAATGACTCCAAATGCCAGCAAAGCTGCAGACCTCAGCTGCAGGACTGGGAAAAAACATGGCCAATCCTGTGCAACAAGCAGCGTTGCAGGGAAAAAGTTAGGAAGACAGACTGAAAGAGCTGCTTTTTAAAGAGAGTTGCTAACATTTAAAGGATGCCTTGAAAAATTTTGTCTGTTTTTATGCTGTGAGATGAGCTCTGCTGATATAAATCCAGATCGGCTGCACTTCACAAACATGGCAGTTCTGAGTTCAGCCTGGTTAGCACTGGCCTTTTATCCTTGGGAAACATGGCCCGCTCCGAAGATGTGAGGAAGCACATAGAAGAGAACAATGCTATGAAAAACACCAGGATTTCAGTCCTTGAAGCCAAAGAAACAGGCATGTGCTTGCAGGGGGTAAAATCCACGTGCAGCTAACTACAGTTATCCTGAGACACTGCAAGCAAATAGCTAATTCAGCAGCCTGCCCATCCATCCAAGGCAGATAAGAAGTGGAAGGACCTAATAGAAATTATACTGTAACTCACTCGCAATGCTGCCAGGGATGGATTCGGCTTGGATGGTGATACAGTTTGCCAGTGTTCAGTGTGCCACTAACAGCAAGATGCAGGACATGCTGAAGACCTATGCCAAAAAAGGGCCCCTTTGCTCCTCTGAGACCTGTCCAGCTCCCAGCACCTGATCCCCTACGGCCTTGCCAGTGAAGTCTGTGCAGGTTGCAGAGACTCTTGCAAGCCCTCTGTGAACTGGGCTTTGCAGATGATGCCTGCCACGCGTCACAGCGGTTGCTTGGCTAGGGTGGTGACTGTGCCGCAGGATCTTTGTGGAAAACCAGATCCGAGGGCTGGGATAACACAAACAGGGGAGGCAGGGTTCCCCTGCCAGCGGACAGGCGGGGAGCACGCAGCCCTGTGGGTTCACACCGGCACCTGACCTCTGTCAAGGCCTTCAGCCTGGCTGTGCCAGGCACTGGCAAAGTTTCAGAGCAGCACACAAGCAAAGCCTGTATGCAGCTGGAAACAGACCAGCACGTTGCTCCTTGGTGCGTTCCTAGGCCCTCCATGTTTTTATTGCACACTGCTGTGAGGTAGGGCAATGCTGTTATACAGAAAGGAGATATGAGACACAGCCAACACTTGTCTTCTGCAGGGATCAGAACAGACCTCAACACCCTCAGAGCTCCCTCCTAATGCAGCCTCAGACACATCTCTCTGGTGAGATGCTCATTGCCAAGCTGGTGGCCTGGCTTTCAATTCTCTGATTTCAACCACAAAGCACCAAAGCAAGGCAGAGCGTTTCTCCATGTTGGAGCATCTCCAGACTCGGATCAGTATGCACTGAGAACCACTGCTCTGAATGCTCAACTGCACCTAAAATCAACTGTTTGTATTAAGTGGGGCCAGAAGACCTGCAACCACCTCCTCGAGAGCAGTGGGAGAAGGAAAGGTCTTCTGCCCCTGCACAGCAGCTGTCCTGCAGTGTGTCTTCCAGGTACTGACAGCTTATCTAGCAGGCATATTCTGCCTGAAATTGTCTGCATTCATCACTTCCGCTGTGGTATTCGAGCGCCTCGCAATCTTTACCAACTCTCTGCAATACAGGGAGCTACTGTTACCTGCTGGGAGCTGGTGGGGAACCAATGCAGATGGTGTGTGTGAGTCCTTGCAGTGGGAGATGTCCTCCCTCAGCCCCTCCCCGCCAGACTGCCCAAACCCCACTCCCTCCTGCCCGCAACAGCTGGCTCCAGAACACGACCATCTCCACCCCGGGGTAAGCAGCAAGGACAAGAAGTTTGGTTTCTGCTCCTCTTTTCTCCTAATGTTCTCCCTAGTGTTTTAAAAGCTCCTGCTTCAATCTCCTCTCCTTGGCTGACAGCAAAAAGCCAGCAGGGCACAGGAGGGGCAGCAGGCAAGTGCCCCCAGGCACCCACTTGGAGCCTTTGGGGGATACCTGCAATTCCTCCAGCTGCTGACAATCAGCAGAAGGCCCCCAGCCCAGTGGACATCGGCAGTGGGCAAGCTTGCCAATTCCTTGGCTGCCCCCGAGCTGTGCTACTGCAGCTCTCCTTTTCTGCAAGAAACTGTGCACGGCGTCTGGCTGCAGATGTTTGGGTGGCCACACGCACTGCCTGGCCTCCAGCAGCCAGCCCCCAAGGGGAAAGCCAGATTGCTCTCCTGAACACATAACCTTGTGTCTGGATGCACAAGGGAGGTCTCCAGCAAAGGCCAGGCACTGCGGGCAGGGCACCGTAGCGACTGCATATTTAGTTGTTGCATCTGCCTCTGGTTTCTGGTCAAGTGGCATAAACAATCAAATCAACATTAATAAGGGCATTTGGTGGAGGCTTTTAGGTTCTTATCTTGCTTTTAATGATTCATTCAGCTTCCCTTGGCTCTTGCAACCCAAGCCCTCTCCATCTCTTCCTTCCTGAACAAAACCTGCTGGGAGCCACCCCAGGACCTCTCAGCGCTATCTGGAGAAATTAAAGGGGCTTGGGCTATGTACCAGCTGTGAGGACTAAAGCACTCGTAAGGGGAGGATGATTTCTCTACAGAGGCACACAGAAAACCGCTGCATTTACTTGAGCTCATTATTCTTAATTAGCAGCTCCATAGACTGGAGTACCCAAGATATTCCTGCTGCTACGACGTTTAGCCACACCGCATTTCATGATGGCATACTGGCATGATCCTCACCAGTCCCTGGCCCCCTCCCACCACAGAATGGGGAAGTGCCACCGCACTGTGGCCCCATGGCCAGGTTAATGCTCTGCTGATGTGGTAGCCACCACAGAGGGATGGGGGAACACAGGAGGGAGGGTTTTTCCCATGCTGCACCCTCCATTTTCTCTTCTCCACCAAGTCCTGACAGCGCAGTGGGAAGAAAGTCCCTGTGGCTGGGGGACAGGAGCCAGGGCATGCACCACACCACTCCGCCCCCCACCTGACTGCAGCAAAGGTGGGAGGCAGCTACCTTCACCTCTGCACCATGTCAGCCTGAGCAGCTCTCACCCCGGTTCATCCAGAGTGGAGACACCCTCTAGCGCATCCCACATCTGTCAGGCAGCTCTCCCTGCTCCTTGATGCTGATTTATGGTCTTCTTGTCCAGCTGCCAGAGGAACCCTTTATACCAGATAGCTTTTATCTCAAAATAAGCCCTGGAAAAATACCACAGGCTTTATTTGTCATTCACTCTGGGAAAGTTTTGAGCCAATAAATAAAGTGAAGTTATTTTAAAGGGCAGCAGCTTTCCTGAAAACTTAAACTCAGGGCTCTGACAGAAACAACAATGCCTCTATTGCCTAAATACCCATAACCTCAGCCTCTGCAAAATTAGGTTTCTCAGGCTACAAAGAACAAAACTTTGCAAATCGAATTGCTTCACACTCATGTAATTAACAATTATCTCCCTGGTGGAAAATGATCCCCCCCCCCCCCATTTGGGTGAATCATACCCAAGTGGGGTTTTTTTTACTTGTTTTTTGCACGTGCACACACACAAACACAGAGGCACATCAGGATCTTGGCCAACTTCTCCTCTTTAATCTGCCCTTTGTTTTAGTGCACTTCAGACCACAGGTCTCGGATCTTAAACCACAGGAGACTTCCAAGTGTTAGCAATCCCACTGCCCCACTAACAGTAAAAGAAAAGTCAAATATGAGCCAGGGGCATGGTCTTGCTCCCTGATGTGGTTAGGCCAGGACTCCTGAGGACAGCTAAGTTCGCGCAAGGCTTTGCAGAGCTGTTTACAGTGCTTGGGCAAAGAGGTGGGAGTGTTAACTCCCCCATGGAGGTGCGGACATGCAGGACGCACAGCATCATGCAGGAGAAGGACCCTTCACCATGAGCTGGATTTTGCACTGTCATTTTCACATGATAGATCAGGGCTATCACATCCTCTGCCAGGACTCGCTTTTGCCTAAACCTCATTGGAGCAACAGCTTTGTGAGACACCCCTCCAGGAACAACCTTATTTTCCTTATTCTCCTGGTCTTGTGGGAGCAGATGTGGCCTTTCATCACTTTCCTAGCTGGAAAAATTGGCAGGCTGATGAAAAAATGAATGGACTTCAGTAAATTCACCCAGTGATGTTGGCTAAGATTAACTGAGTCCCTCTGCTCGGGACACTAACACAACCATAAGCACTCAACACAGCCATTAGAACAATGTAGAACGCATGTATCTGTATTTTAATGGCAACTCATGAAAAGCTGGGCTTCAAAGCCATTTAAATTCTTGAATTGGTTCAGCTCCCAAATCAGCAAGAAAAACACAAAGAGGCAGACCACATGTTAGCATAAACCAGCACTGCCTCCACCATCCTCTGAAAAACACAGCCTTAGGGCTTTGCCCTGATAGAAAGGGTTTATGTACACTTTGGATCTAATCCAGGAGTCCTTAGTCACCTCTCAAAAGCAAAATCCCCGTGGCCCTGCAAAGCAGCATGGCATTTTTACCCATGAGAGAAATGCAGAATGGGAGCCACAGGAGGATTTTTGCTTTCTTTTTAGACTGGCTGAGACAGGGACCTGTGGGAGTAGTGGAAAGCTGCCTGCACCCAACAGAGAAAGCTATGGCAGGCAGGGCTGGAGGGTGCTTGTAGCAGGATCACATCGCATGCAGAGCTGTCCCCATTTGTCTGCAGCCTGCACTGGCCCTCTCCTGTATTACTCCAATACGCAGCTTGACGAGAACTGCTCGTTTTAGGTTGCTGTTGGCATTTCTGCTCGCAAAGTGAATGGTTCATGGGGTACCTAGTGCTTTTTGTTGGGACTGGTTTCCCAGTTTGAAGGGAAACGTGACTTTATTGAAATGTGAGAATTCTGAATTCCACCCCCAACATACACATTGCAATGCTGCTCTGAGATAAAAAAACCTCATAGCCTGTTTTTATGTTCTTTTTCCCCTCTATACTAGTTAACATAGTTTCACAACGGTTCAGTAACAGCATGCATGATACACTCCATTTCTCCCAGCATGGTGAACCAGAATTTTATGTATAAAACTATCAAGAGAGCAGCTCCTCGTGCTGAATGAGACACCAGACCTCTCTAGAGCAAAACACTCCCCCCTGGCTTGTCATCGGGTAATTTGTCACAAAGGGACTCACTGAACACAAAGTTAGCTTAATTTTTTTTTTTTAAACTTCGTAAAATGAAGGAATCTGGCTCCTCTCAAGGTGGGTCTAAAGCTGAAAGGCTACAACACAAGGCAAGCAATGCAGCAGCCCTCATCATGTTCACTGAAGGGGCTACCACTCATCTTATTTCAGGACACAGAGTGGCCAGACATGCCCAGTGCTTTACAAAAGACTTGCTTGTGTTGTTCCTGGCCTCCTTAAGGACTACCAGAGATGCTGTCCACCCTCCTCTGCTGACAGAGGCTGTCTGGATCTGTAGTGGTGGTATCACTTCATGGCCCACCTGGAAAACAGAGAGTCTGGCCCAGACCCTCCATGGACAGCTTCATTGGCTTCAGCAGGCAGTGGTGATTTACACCCCACAAGGCGCTGGCTGTTTGCTCCCGGGTGGAATTAAATCTGATTGCGTGCTTGCTTATTCAGGTTTCGGTGCATCAAGCGGGGCAGCTGATCTGCGGGATGGGCGGCCGATAGCCATGTGGGGCAGTGCAGCTCTGAGCCCTGGATCTGCTCAGCCTCATTAGTTTGCTGGCAGAGCAATAACAGGCCTTCGACATTTTGTCTTCCTCTCCTGCCCCCAGCTCACATGTGGCACAAAAATTTCCAACTTTTTTTTCCATGTACAAAGTGGCTTTGTGCAGTAACCAGATTAAATTTGGAGAGAGAGTGAGCCATCAACTGGAGGCGTCTCGTGTCAGAGCAGGAAATTTGAGGATAAGCATCTAAGAGCACTCTGTGCAGCACTAACTGATGTGTAGTTCAGATGGCTTCAGCCTGGTCTGGGCCTCACGAAAGGATGGCAACAAAAACCAGTGATCAATAGTTAAGAGATCTGTGAGAGGTCGCAGCTTCGAAAATAGCTCAGAAGTGGAAAACAAGGAGGAAGAATAAATGCTCAATTTTCAAGAGAACAAGCTCACCAGCAGGGTGCCATACAGTTGCATGGGAGTATATACAGGGCTTTGTCAATTCTTTAAGAGTCTGAGAAAAAAGCCCATACACACACACCCCTCCATATGTATATATACATATGTATACACATATGAATATGTGTATGCATATATACATGTGTGTGCATATTTGACTCAAGCTCAGAGAGAACCGTAAGAATCTTCAAAGGCACCCGAGAAGGGTGAGGGAGTGGGAAGACGAAGTCTGAAGAAATTAATGCAAAGCAACGCACACATCGATGGGAAAAAACCCAAACTACTCCTACATGCCCTACATTGTAAATCAGCTGTAGCTGCTCGTGAAAAGGACTTCACAGCAGCCAGCCCAGTGAAGAACTCTGTTCTGACATCAAGAAAACAAAAGAAACCCTTGGACTTGCAAAGAGTAGATTGAAAAAAATAGTATCAAACAAGCTAGATGACATTTAGTAAATCTGCAGTGAGGGCACATACACGGTTTCTGTCATTCCACTTCAGAAAGGAAGAACATCAAGTAACGGGGAAAACGATAAAGGGGTGCAGAGATTTCCATAGTAAACCAGGCTGCACACAGTGGATTTGTTTAGCTTCAAGATAAAGCAACATAGAAAAGGTCTGCCTGACACTTCTCATTTATCCTTCCTTAACACAAAGAACAAGTGATCTTTTGGTGAAATTAAAAAGCAATGGGTTTAAAAGAAAACAAAAGGATTTTTATATTCCCACTAAAGCACATCAAATCGTGGCATTAATTGACACAGTATTTTTGAGGTCAGGAGATTAGTATGATTAAAGACAGAATCAGATATTTAGGTGGAAAATACAGTTACTTTAAATAAAAGTTCAGAAAAAAACATGCAAGCGCCTCTGTTTTTATCAACAATATGCTTTCTCATTCAATCCAGGTCAAACAACTAGGAATAAAGAATTGATCCAAAGGTGCTGGAGGAAGGTTCCTAGCCCCAAAGCAGTGACCCTGGAAATGGTGCAGCTCTCCCACCACACCGCTGTGTGTCCTGAGCCGGGTGCATAGAAAGGGAGATGCTGGCTTGTGGCAGGGAGTCAGGGGCAAGACAGCCCAGCACCAATGAGACCATTACTGCAATATCTTCCAACTCCCATGCCTACCTTTCAGTATGGTTGTTGGAGGGCCTGATAAAGGCTAAAGACAGGTTGAGGTCTGGAAAGCTCACCTGGCAGAGTGGACCTAGACTAGGAAGGCACCCTTCTGCTTGTTTGGGAGAGACTGAATGGCCAACAGCATAATTAGTGCTAAGAGGAACCTGAGGAATCCAGATGGTTATTAAAACATGTGTAAATGCATGCAAATAAGTAAGATGAACAAAAAAATTGCTATGTCTGCAGATGAAAAAAGGGTTGAATTTACTGGATAAGAGGAGTAATTTAACTCCCTTTTCTCTGGACCACTTAAGACCCAGCATAACCCCCTGAGGAGGGTTTCCCCAGGCTCCCAGTGGATAGGATTTCATCGATCAGCTGTTTTTATCCTACGGCAGACTTATTTCCCCATCCTCCCTCCCTAGCTTGACTCTTCTCAACCTTGTGCTTCACAGCTGTGCACTTTGGTCGGAAGAGATGGGTTTGGAAATGAAATTACTGCAAGATGCAGAGGGCAAGCAGGCAGCCCAGGGTGTGCTTCCAGAGGTCACGTCCTCCTGGCCTTTCCTGTGGGAAAGTGCTCTCTAAACCTGTTCACACCCTTCTCCAACAGGTTCAGATCCCAAAGCCTACCACCCAGTTACAAGCCTTTGATGCCTTTTTCCGGCTGGGTTATCCTGGAAGGACTGCTCTGCTGCAGGGAGCAAAAGGCTTTTTCTTCTCTCCTTGCTGGGACCCTGATGGTGTTGCTCAGTCAGAAAGCATCTCTCCCTGCGGAAACGTGAGCAAAGTGGCTGTTCCATGTCAGTGGTGAGGATACAGAAAGTGATGAGATCTCCCCATGGTGGGCTCAGCATTGTGGTGGGAAAGAAGCTCCAGTTCCTGGCTGCTGTGAGGCAGGATCTGCAGACTTAACCCCAGCAAACCACTCACCCTGGTGGAGGGAAGTTTGCAGAGTGAAATAGCTTCATTTCTTAGAATGAATGCCCTTGGTTGGATACATCGATGTTTTCTTCTTGTGGCACAGAAGCATTGACAGCCTTCATATGGAGCAGCTCTGGGATGACAGACAGGCAAGGAGCAGCATCACAGAAACAATGTGACTCTCCCAAGGTCCTTCTTGGCACCTGGACTGGGCACAGGACTGAGTCTGTTGGTGCTCAGTGGGCCCTGCCCACCAGGCCACACTACCTCCTTGCTGCGAAGTCCCAGGTGTGTGCTCTCCAGCAAGAATAACAGTGACTGCAGCTGGCTTGAGACTTCCCAGCCACAGAAACAAAATTGAGTTTTGCCTGGTTCTGAACAAGTGCAGCCAGGGCCTGTGCAAGGCGATGCCTGCAGCAGAAGAAGGGGTGCAGAGAGGCCTGCTGGTCACTGGAGTTGGTTACTAGCTCCCTTTCAATGGTTCCACCAAGGGCAAAAAGACCTAATGCTATTCCCAGCCCCTGCCCTGACCTTGGTAACCCTGGTGGGCCACCATCTGTGGTCCTCTTCTGTTTGCTATGGGGTGATGCAAAAAGATGGGTGACATGCAAAAGCAAGCTTTCTCCTGGGACTGCTCAAGCACACGGTGCCTGCAGGAAATCTCTGTTGCAGATCTCCCTTCCACCTCTTTGTACTCAAAGAGTGCAGTGATAAGATCTATGCACAGTTTTCAGCTGCTGCTTTATTTCCGAAGGCAGTGTGGTCCACCAGATGGAGGAGATCTGCGCTTGCCCCGGCTCTCTACAAGGTGGTTTATTAGTGGGAGAACCAGCACAGCCACCCGTCACAGTTACACCATGACCCTGTGGCCTGCACCTGGTTTAGGGACTGTCTCACAGGGGACCCGTGAAAGGTGCAGGGGGTACCACATGCCTGACATCACTCACCTTTACAAATAGCTTTGCTAACCATGCCTGAGCCTCAAAGCACCAGTGCATGTGTTTCCTTCTGCTCATCCTGGCCATGCGCAGTTCCCGTACGCAGGTACGGGGCAGCTACGTGGGCCAGTGCGTTGGCTGCACCTGACAGACAGCCTGATGCTGCTGACAGCCATTTACACTGGCAAAGGGCTTTTCAGTGCTGCTGAAAACAAAATACTTATACAAGCCAGAGCTGGAGGGCAAGGTGAGTGGCCCCTGGTCCTACCAAGCCATGGCTCCTCCAGTGCCAAAGCCCAGGCTCCCCAACACAGGTGGGCAATGTCTAGAGGGAAGGGAGAACTTGCACATCCTTGACTTCTTCCTGTTGGACTCTCTTCATCCCATTCACCATCAACAGGCTTAAACTGGCTTTCAGACAATTCAAGTTTGTGAGTTTTTTTTCCAAAGGCGTCTCATGGAAAATGTTTAGAGGTCTTCAGTCTCAAAGCAGCTGCCAAACACTGCTACAGAGGGGCTGGGGGGTTTTCTTCCTTGCCCCCCATCAGGGCTGTTTCACCAAGGGGCAGTTGGAAAGCCTCCAAGCCCCTTCACTCACGTTGCATTGCCTGTGAGACAAACAGTGCCCCCCGATATGGGAGTGGCCACGTGAGGGGAATCCTGCCTGGCTGAGACCCGGTTCCACCACTGCACCGGGGCAGGGAGAATGGCTGCAATGCGTCCCCATGGATGTTAGTGGGGCCTGGGGAGGCCCCCTGGTCCCTGGAGGATCCAGGGAGAGAGACTGGACATGGTTCATGGTAAAGGGAGAGTCAGAGCTGGAACACCACTGAGAAAGAAACAGGGCTGTGGGTTTTGCATGGACGGAGAGGAGGCACACAGACACACATAAGAGGAGGTGAGCCAGACAGTCACACATCTAAGAACAGGCAGAGAAATCATTGTTACCAGTGGCTGTAGGGTCCTCCCCATCCCATAAAACCCTGTCAGAAAAGCAGGAAGGGGGGGCCAGCAGCTGACAGGAGGAAGGTGCCAGAGCTGAGACTCCAAGACAGTCATCTGGGATGTACTGACGTGCAGCTGGCCCTGTTTCTGGCACATCCTCAGCAATTCCCCCAAAGCTAGGGATCAGACAGATTTCAGTATAAGGTATCTTGATGCTTATACAAGCTCTAACCCTACAGTGGAGTCCTCTGGGAAATAAAACCAAGAACCACAAGTCCCTTACCTTTGGAGCAAGAGCTATGGCTTTGCATCCCTAAGCACATCAACACACATTGGGCATGCTCTCCTACAGCCCCAGCTACTATTTTTGTCCCCAGTTTTCCACAGCTTCTTCCAGAGATGCCAGTGTGGTGTCCAATTAACTCATCGGTCACAGCTCCATGAGCTTTGCTGGGTGCAAACTCTCAACTACATAAATAATAAATAGGAAAATTAACATGTTGTCTCTGTTTCTCTGCTCCTTTCAATTGCAAATGCATCTGGTGCAGGCACCTTCGTGTATACACATGCACGCACACATACACATGCATACAGAGAAGCTAAGTGCCTGCACTCCAGTTTGATTAATTCTGCACTTGGTGATGGGTTCAGTTTGTGGCAAGGCTGTACACACAACTAGAAGACAACACTGGCTTTAATAGACCTAATTTTCATTAATCTTGCTGCTTCTCTCTCTGCCTCACCAAAGAAAGGAACTGAGGTTAATCAGAAAAAAAGAAGTCTCCTTTGCAGAGCTGGTGGGAGTTTGCAACAAGGCTGCATTGGTTATTTTCCATATTCCCCTGAGGCCCATGTAGGAACAGACATTTAGTCCAAACTATATTACTTGGCAAATAAGATTTACAAGCAGTTTGAGATAATGCAATCATTTCCAAAATGAAGGAAAGGCATTCTTTAAAAAGTAAAGCTAGGAGGAGGGAGCTGAGGGCTCCTTTTCTCAAAAATCCATTTTGTCCAGCGACGGTTTTGCATGTGTGAATGTGTGTGTTGCTTTCAGACTATGAAGACTAAATTAAAGGCCAGCTCTGTATATTCAGCGCTAGCCGTTATCTGCAGCATCATTTTTCATCTTCATCTGGATTTTTTCCCCTTCCTCTGCCTCCCATGAATCTTAGACAAACAACGAAATCTAATCAGGCTGCCCAACCTCGCCTCATCACCGCTGTGTGTAACACCACACAGCCTTCGCTTGTCAGCAGCAATGCAAGGGCAGAGCATGTATCAATACAAACAGGAATGCTTAGCTAATGCAATAACGCTCTCACAGACGGATGCCTGCTTTGCAGTGTGTCAGATCCTTGGAGATCGTGCCTGCTCCTTATTCACCTGAAACTGTGGGGTAATGTGATTAGCTCTCCAAAATGATTGATGGTCATTGAATCATAGAAATCAGAGATGGAAAAACCAACTGCATCATACTGCTGTCCACCACTTCACCTATGTATGCATCCACACATGTACACACAAGCTCCCTGCTGCCGATGCAGGATCTCTCCCTAGGACTGAATACAGTTGGGCTTTAAATTACTCTGGTGAGGGGTCTTCCAGCGTCTCCCTGGGAGTCTGTGAGCTAACCAGGCAGATGTCACCCACTGTAATGACAGTCCTTCCTCCCCAAATGACTAATTTTCACTTGCTCCATCATCCTTGCTATGCATCCTGCTGAGTTCCCTGCCAGAAAGCAATCTTGTCCCAGCTCCACCAAGCTCTGCACACACATTTCTGCTGTTTCACTACAAGTGAATTCCTCAGGCTTTCTCCACCCCTGTGTCTGTGGTCTCCCTGGGGCTGTGCACTGAGCCGTACCCAGGTAGGCAGCTGAGGTTTCACTGCAGAGGAATGAGGAGATGTGGGTGGTCATGGTGCAAGGCAGAGGAACTCCAGGACAGGTCAAGGACTGTGCTCAGCACAGGAGAGGATGCACTGAGGTGCGGCTGGAGGAGCACAGGAAAGAGCAAGGGAGCAAACCTTGCTTGCCCCAAAAAAGGAAGGTGGCACATTAGAAATCCTGCATGGCTTTAAAGACAAACTACCTTCATGCACTTCATTTCCCAGGTTTCACGTGCACAAGGTCTCGTAAGTATGCAGGCTGTTTAATATTGAATGTACCATTTATTATTTACACAGCAAAAAGTGCATGCTAAGGAGCTCTTCCAAGGCAGACCTGCCAAGCCTGGCCCCAAAAAACCTCCCTCACTCCTCCCAGCAAGGCCAAGAGGAAAAAACTCTTTAAAAGTCTGAGAACACATCCACCGGCAGCACGGGTGTATGTAGGTCATGACGATGCGACAGAGCCCGGGGCTGTGGCCAGGCTGGGCCACGGTGCCTCAGGCCAGCGCTGTGGGCTGTGCCTCTTTCTCCAACCTCTTCCTGCAAACCAGCTCTGCTCACGGTGCGGTTTCCCTCTGTGCCTTCCCTCCTGAGCAACACTGCAGCAGAGTTGTCCTGCCCTTGGTATTTTTTGATTTCTGACGAGGTGAAGGCAGCAAAGAGAAAAATAAACCATTTTGAAATAGGACAATGCTGTACATTGACAAAAAAAAAAAAAGGGAAGAGCGGGGCTACACCGGGAGCTAAGCAATCCAGAGTGCGAGTGCGGGGGGAGTTTCTCAGGGCTCTGGACATGAGCATGAGGGGATGGGACGGCAAGGCTGCAGGGAGGGATTCTTGCTGGAGATGGTGGGAAAAGCTCCACATCTCTTTGGAAATGCCTCTCATTTCAAGTGATTACACAATAGCACCAGGTTGCCAATTAAATACAAGAGACTTTAAAGCTAAAGGTACCTGCAGGAGCCTTAGACCAAACCCCGGGCAATGCTTCTTTGAAAGGAAAAAGCATATTTCTCTTAACTGGTTAATAGTTCAGACTGGCTGAATTTGTAGCAGCCTACAGCAAACCTGGGGGTCAGCTAATGTGGGTGTCTGCCTGCCATCCTCGTGCAGCAGCTTCCTCCTGGAGGTGGTGGCTGCACCTGGCAGCCCCAAACCCAGCCCTGCCGTGTCCAAAAACACACTGCAGCTCAGGGCCAGGCAGGCAGGCTGCCTCCCCCATACCCTTTAAAGTCCCGAGTGCTTTATTTTGGAGATGTTGATAGCAGGAGTCATTTTCTGAAGCAAAGAGTGGGCTCCTGGATTATGCCACCAGCAAGGCTTGTCTCCCAGCATGCCACTGAGACAGCTGTGACATAAACGATCGCAATGGCCATTTAGGAGGCATGACTTTTTAAAGTTGCTGCGATATTTTCCCCTTGCACAGAGCAGCTTCTGGCAACTTCTAAAGAGAAAAGATTAGCAGCAACAGCTGGCACACAGTGTAAGAGCCTTTCAGGTGATAACTTTATCCACACCACACCGTGATGAGCCCCAGTTTGACACTTCCATTTCAACGCTTCTCCCATGTAGCTTCCATCAGACTCTTCTCCAGCACTTCAGTGCTTTTTGTAAAATTCTATTGAGCCCAAACACCCTGCAGATCAGAGATTGCGCCTCCTCATAACTAATGCATGTGTGCTTAGCCCCAAAACACAGACAGATAGCTGGGGAAAATTCCTTATCCAATCCCACCATGCTGAAAATTTCTATGTATGTATGATGGAAGCCCACACCCTTTAGCTTCCAGATACCCAGTGGTTTGCACAATGCATCTCAAAACTGCTCACTGCTCGTCAGCAGGGCTGTGTTGCACTGGGCCAGCAGAAGCTGCCTGATAAACTAAAGCAGCCTAGAGTGCAAAGTGATGGAAGCAGCAGGCAAAACACTGTAACTCATCAGACGATGTAAGATATCTTAAGTAATAAGCAGCAGCAGCAGTCTAGAAAGTGGCTTATAAAGGGCTTGATGAGTAACTCAGCTGAGCCTCTGGATTACACACAAGACGAATCATTTCATTTCTGTCCTTATGCAGCAGCCCATCTGCAGTGTTCAAGGAACCATCCCTAATCTTAATAATTGGGGAGTACTTGATACACACAGATGTGCAAAGCCCTAAATGGACACACAGCTGTGAAAAGTTCAAGAAGTGGGTCGTGCTGGCTGATTACTCTTCCCAAATTCAAAAGCAGAGTTGGCCGGAGACACTGACTTACACCTTATAAAGCTGCACTGATTTCTGCCCTGTGCAATACTGTTGAAAGTCAGGGAACAAAATATCTGCAAGTGGGACCCATGGTGAACCTGCATACTAGGTTCACTTACATAGGTGCAGAAGCTACAAGCACCCACTTCTCTGACCCCATCCAGCCACCACCTCCAATGCATCAGTCCTGCTTCCTCGACAGAGCCTCTCTGGCTGTCTGCCCAGGGGGATCCTACTGCTTCAGCTTCTCTAATCTCCTAGGATTTTTCCCCAGGCTATCTCCATTCTGGCTTCTCATTAAGGGTCCCCGAGTAACCTACTCTGTACTTGGAATCTCGTGAATCACGCAGAGACACGCAGAGACAAGCCAACAAAGAACTTGCCTTATTCTCCTGAGGGATTTGGGTCAGCATCTTTGAGGTGTTTCCTCTACTTGCAACAAGGAAATTTCTGCTACACATAGGGCATGCATGTGCAGGACACATTACATCTCAGGCACGTGTTTCCTTACAGGTTAATCTGCAAATGCACAGCAAAGCTGATGTGGCCAAAAGGCACTTGGCTCCCTGCAGAGCACTCGTACAGTCAGACTGATAGTGAGCTGTGTGCATTCACCCCAGACTGACAGGCCTCTGGGACTTCAGCTCTGACAGCCCTATTCCTCTGCTTGCACAGAGACAGCGTATTGTGAAGGTCCTTTTCGGGGAGAAGCAGATTCCTGCAGTCTGAGCCTAGCGCCTGGCTAAGAGACAACCAAGGGGGAAGATGAACCCTACTGGAAATAGCATCTGTGGTTTCAGAGTCACACAGAGAGACCAAGCAGTTGGAGTGTACCAAATGCACACTCCACCCCCAAATGTTGCACATCAAAGCAACCTTAATTAATTAATTGCATTTGCAGCAAAATGTACAGGTGTGTTGATCTTGCCAGGAGAGCTGGGGCATTCATGGAAGGTGTTGAGTTTGGGGTACATGTGTGGCTCACTCACTAGTGAAGCCCAGGCTATGCTGCACAGGGGCCCACAGACACCCTTCCTTTCCCCCTTGCATGATGGGTGGGCAAACAGCTTGTGTCCCCAGGCGTGGGCTCTGCCAGAGAGCTGAGCTGCCAGGTGGAAGAGCCTGGGGCTGGAGGGACAGCCAAGCACGAGCCGGCTCCTCCCCACGCTCCCTGCGAGGCGAGTCCTACTAGCTGTTATCAAGTGACAATGCGCTTCTGGGCTCTTGCCAGGCAAGATGGGTTTATGTCAAATGGAAAGACATCAGGAGATAACATCTTCAAAATGCTTTGGATCACTGCCTTGCATTTCAGTTCAATGCACCAAGGGAGAGTCACCCCAGCCGCCCCCCGCTCTGCATCCCCATGTGCAGTGGCACCACTGCCGCCGCCTGAGAAAGCCCCCAGCTGGGCTTTGGCATCTCTGATATGCCTCAGGCATGGGGACAGTGGGTCCTGGCTCTCCCAAAGGAGAGCCATTCCCCGAAACTCATCTGTCTCTGACATAGTGTTCTGCTGCTTGATGTAGCATAGATAACATCCTTCGGCCTCCACAAGCTTACTTGGCTCATGCCTGGCAGCAGCAGACAGGCTTTCGGCTGCAGATTTCACCAGCAGCCCCAAAGTGGAGCTCTCCATACCATGACATTTCAAGGCAGCCCTGCCATTCCAGCACCTCTTGCTCTAGATGGTTCAGCATTACCCAGAGCTGATTTTAAGCCTTAAAGGGTTGGTTTTCACCATGTCACAAAAAGCCGTGTAACTGCACCCTGGGAAGCACCTGGTTGCCAGAGGAGAAGGGTTCGTTATGAAGGAGGACAGATGTGCCTGAGAGCTTCTGGTAAAAAAGTAACATAAAAACCCCCACAGCAATCATATAGTTAATGCTGGGTTTTTTAAACCCATTGCTCCTGGCTGTTTGCAGGTAGGAGCCCCTGCAGCAGCCAACTGTCTGGTCCTGCTGGAGCATGGGGTGCAGGAGAGGACTGGGCAGAGCTTGTGCTGTAGCTGACACGTCCAAGCACAGTTGTGTCAGCAAGGCTGGCCGGATGTGAGACCAGGAGCACACCAAGCTGTACCTAGGGAGCAGTCTGGCTTCCCAAAGCATGGCAAAATAACAGCACAGTCCCGTCTTCCCTCCAAACTCAAGGCCATGAGACATTTGCACTTTGCTGACTTCGTCCATCTGCTTCAGAACAAAGACCCACATCTCTGATGGCGAAAAACAAGGTGCAAGAAGTTCCCCTTCACCTGAGAACTCCAAAACTGTCAGGGGAAGTGTGCAGACTTGTGCTTTCTCCTGCTCTACAGCCAGTGGCTTGTCAGTAAGGTGAGGGGAACAAACCCTTTCTTGCTGAAAGACGGCTTCCAAGTGGGCTGTGGCGAGGGAGAGTGTTTCTATTCTGAGCCACATCTCCCAAGGTCTCCAGCACCCGGCTGCTTTCCCAGAACTTGCTTTAATTTCTCAGGAATGAAGGGAGGGAGGGGCAGGCCACAGAGACCCCCTTTCTGGGGGGGCTGCCTTTTGGCACTGTGACAGTGGGCTTTCAGCTTTGAGGCGGTCACAGGGAGGCAGGGGCACATGAGTATGCCAGAGTGCCGTGGGCTCTGCTGTTTGCTCAGTTAGGTACGCCTAATCCTGCACCATCAAACACGTCAGGCTCTCCAGTTCTCTTTATTTCCTAATTTATTCTCCCAGGCAAAGACGTTGGCTGGTTTGTTCCAGTGTAATTCCTCTCCAAGGCAGGTTCAGAGACTATTCCAGCTTCCACCAGCTGGGTAATAAACCAGGATAATAATGCATTGCAGCAGAGCAATTAGCGGGGGAAAGGAAAGCAGAGCAAGGGAACGAGCATGAATGAGAGCTGGCGTGAGCCACTATGTCTGCGGTGATTTATTTTCAATTTCACTTATTAAAACCGCTCTGGGTACAGATTGCCTTTCCCCACTTCGTCTTTGTTATTACTCCACCTGCCTTGAGACTGGGCGACATGGGCGTTTTGATAGACTAACTGGAAGCCTGGCTAATTTCCCTGGTGCTTCCTCTGCAGTGTGATGAAACCACTGCTCCAGAGAGCTGCGGCAGCCACACCAGGCAAAGCCCTTGCTTTCCCTGAGACAGGTCTGTGCTGCAGGTCCCAGAAGCACTACTGCGCCCCCACCCTTGAGGTGATCTCCATTTGCACTGGCATGCACAGCCCAAGAAAACAGCAGGCAAACACATTTCTCCTCTCTCCAGGTGTCCTGCCATCAGGATCAGGGGACAGCAGGATACAGATGGGCCCCTCTGACTTCCTGCTCAGGTATGGCACAGGTGGCTGCCAGGGCCATGGAGAAATCAGGCTCCAGGAGAGACCTCTGCCCAACACAGAAACTGCCTAACCAGGAGTAAATGCACACCATCCTCCTGTAAGGCTTTGCCCTGACCAAAAGGCTGGTGATGGCACAGACTCAGGGTCAGCAGGACTGCCTGTTCTCTTGGATGCAAACAAGTCCCAAGGCAGTTACTCCAGGCAGATAGCTTGAGACATTACAGCCCACGTGTGAGCTGAGGGTTGATGTAGCACAGATTTTTGCTCCACTTAAGACCCCCATTTCAGTACTGCAGAACAAATGAGCTTTTGCTACAGTCCATAACTGGCACTCCTTCCAGCTTGCGGGACCTCTTCAGAATAGGATATGGGATACCCAGTACAACGTCTCCTACCAGTCACAGTCATACCCTGGTCTTCACCATTTCCTTGAGTCATACTCGGCAGGGACCACGGCTTGCTCTGTGCTGGAGGAAATTCAAGGCAAGGACACTTTTCAGCCCCAGAAGTTATGGTGGTCAAAGATATCTTTCCCATAGAAAATCAAGTTGTTTCAGAGAGGTGCATCTCAATCACTCACCAGTGGAGAGTCTGCACACCAGCCAGAATGGGATCTGTTTGTGTGGGAAGCAAAAAGCAAACTGGGAGTTTCTCCCTCTTGCACTGATGGAGACCACAAGTATCTCCCTTGCAGATGGCAAGCTGCCAATGACTCCCAAACATGCTGTGGTCTGGACCATGCTCAAGAAACCATTCCGTCACATTAACTGCTTCAGAAGTATTCAATCAGCTTTTTTTCTCTCCTGCCTTTAGGTCACCAAAGTGTTGAGGGCTGGTGCTGCTCCAAAGGGATTTATTTCCTTCCACAACAGTTTTGCACCCATCTCTTCTCCCCAACTTGCTCACATCTTCCACATCCCCAAGGTTTTGTGAGACCTAATCAGCAAATTCAAAGGTGTTCATGGCCAGATCCAGCAGCATCTGCCATCCTGCATTTTGAACCCTGAACAGGACAAGCTGCAGCAAAACCAAATAAGGGGCACTGATTTCACAAGTCAAAAGCTTCTTTGGAGCAATGCAAAAACACGTACTTCCCATGCTAAACTAGGATTTGCGCATCTGTCTTCAGTGCCTCGCACAAGGAATTATGGCTGCCTCAACGGCAGGATTTAGAGCTGAAGTCAGCTCAGAAAGATCACGAGGCTGTATCTACTTTCTGACAGATGTACGGGTTTATCACATCCTCTCCCTTGAATATATATGCCCTTGGACATATATACACCCAAGGTATCTCTGGGCAGAACTCTGAGAATATGACTGAGAGAAGATCCGGGTCTTTTCCTGGGCAGTTAAGCTTCCTATCCAAGCACAGCAGGATTGATAGCGCAAGGCATGCTGGAGAGGGTTTCCTCACTTGTGCAATGTACCAATTTGGGTCTAATTTGCCCTGGCTGCCAGCTACTAACACAAGTACTTTAACGAGACATGTTCTTAGAGTGCTCCCCTTGCTCATGCGCGCTGGGCTATATGGTTGCGTACTGATTGTGCATCTAAAATTATGGCAGCTGATAAACTGAAGGCAGAAAAGGAAGTTAGAGCTCAGGCAAAAGTCTGCCAAGTTTCTAATAAAATTCAAAACACAGCAATATTTAAGAGCGTACATGAAGCCAGCATTTGTCTGTGTTTCAGTCTGCCTTGAAATCCCCTGAGCAATCAACCCACGTGGAGGCAGCTTAAGGAATGGAAAAATCAGTCACTTCTATTTCTCATGTCTTTTTTAGTCTGCAAAGTACAATATGCAGTGGGAAAATGAGATCCAAACCACTTACTAGGCAACAAAAGCAATTTTGGTTGTTTTCAACTTGAGAAACCCAATGATACCTCTTCCTACAGCCTCTCATGACAGAAGTCCATGGATGCTTGACCAATCAACTATCCTCAAATGTGAAAGTTTCTCAAAAGAGTGCACTTGTTCTCTAGCTTCCCAAATGATCTTTATTTCCATTGCCCATGGGCACACATGTTGTGATCCAAGAGGCTTGTTCACAAGTCTAAGTAACAGAAAAATCACTTCCTCCCACCGTTACAACAGCAGTTCTAGCTATTTAGTGCTGCACTCCCAAGTCCAGGTTTTTAGTCGGTTCTTGTTAAATATCCAGAAGGGAAGAGGCCCCTGGGCATCTGTGCTGGGTCTGCGGTTGTGTCCTCCATCTCATACAGACAGGGTTTGGGAGACCCCAGCTGCTAAGGTCCCTGTTCCCCCCAGTCTTGCAACGAAAAAAGTTCCTCCAGTGGTGGGAGACACACACAGACACCCTGGAGGAGTCAGGAGGAAGGTGAGGGTCATATTTATCACTTGCATATCACTCTGTCAGCATATCCATGTGCTCTGAGCTCTGAAATGAGAGTGCAAATGTGATTCCCTGATGGTTTCCCATCCTGGCAACACCTCAGCAAGGACATTTCTCTCAAGTCCAAGTGAGGAAGACAAGACTGCTCTCTCCAGCATAATCAGCGCTTCTGCAGGCATTGCTGTGGTCTGGAGCTGGGCCAGCATGAGCCAGAGGGCCACCTACACGACTTGCTGCTGTGCCATGGACACCATTGGTACAGCTGAGTGAGTCAGGAGGGAGGGCCCAGTCTGGCCTGGGGCACCTACAGCAGTACCCTAACCTGTTCTTCTCTGGGTGAAAGGAGGGGATCAGTCTGTTCAGACTGATCGATCGGATCAGTCCCTACCATGGCAACATGCAAAACAGGATACAAGGGTTATGCTATAGCTAGCTTCCCCTAGGTGGAGGGCAAAGTTTCTTGTAAACTCTTCATCCCAGTCCTAACCAGGTTGTGGCTATGAGGAGGTCCACCCTACAATATGGGGAACAAGCTCCAATCCCAAGACAAGGTGGAACACTGCAGTTGGTAACAACCTAATATTGGGGTCAAAGGAAACCCAAGTCTCCTAAGCAATCTAACCTAGATCAAGGTAGATATTTGGTGGGTGGAGAGGCACAACCCTATGGCTGCAGAGAAGCAGGAACCTGGAAAGAGGCAGACAGGGCTGGAGTTGCCCATGGCTGTGCAGATACCCTTTCCATCTGGGGCAAGCTCTTCATTGACATTTTGACTCATATCAACATGTTTGCAACTTTCCCCACTCTTGGAGAAGACGGGAAAGCTCATGAGAAACAGCTGCAAAAAAACGTGCGTCTCAGGGGCCTTAGCCAGGCCGAGGTGGATCACTAGAGAAATCCTTATGAAAGCTTTCACTAAACAAGATGCCAGTGGCCCTGAGTTGCAGCTGGTATTTCCTGAGCTCTGATGATGTTAAGTCGCATCCTGGTGTTCAGCACAATCCCTTAAAATCACCACTTTGTGCAATAAGACCAGTTTTCTAAATACCATAGCTCACATTTTAGCTGCTTGTTTTATCATCTGTAATACAAGCTCACATGATGTGAGAAGTAGTGCCCTACAATCAGAAATACCTTTGCTTGTAACAGTTTCGGCTCTAAATTTCATCTCTGAAATACTAATTGCCCTTATAGTGGGAATTTTTCCCAGTTTTCCTTCTGAGTATAAGGAAACTCAGACCTTTTAACAAAGCAGAGTAAATCACTGCATTTGAGTAGAGGCCACTTGCTGCTCTGGCTGAAGGAAAATGTCTTTATTTCCTCTAATTGTCCACAATTCTCTTTAGAGAAATAATATTTACTATCAGAACTGTCCAAAAATGTCTCGTTAAAAGATTTGTTTCCCCCACAAAACTTATCTTGCCATTCCTTGCTGAAAATTTCAAGTCCTTTCTATCCTCCAAATTAAATGTTTGAATACCACATTTCCCCTGCCTATTTCTTATAACATTATTTTAAATATTACTATTATATTTCTTTTATTACTAACATTATTATTATTATTATTATATAATAGGAAATAGCTATTTCCCTGCCATTTCTTTAAGTCCTCACTGTTGCTGTTTGCTACCCATTTCTTTGGCTTTCCTTCCAGCATTTCATTAATTTTTCAAAACTGTCAAAAAATGGAGGGGGGAAAAAAGGAAAAACTGCTCTCTCACTTCTTTTTGTTAAAGCTGATGAAATTCTGAAATGCTACAAAGTTACCACAGCCTTCGTTTTACTTTTCATTTGCCACATCAGAGTTTTCTTCCCACAAACCCAAGGAATTCTGGAAAAGATAGAGAGTAGAAAAAGAGAGAAGTTTAAGAAAGAAAGAATTTCTTTCCCAACCCTCCCTGTGACTTGACAGTCACCTATAGTCCTGTCTGGAAAGATGGAATAAGAGCCAAAAAGCAAAAAAGATGAAGATTCTAGGTTTTGAGTTGGTTTCGGGATTTGCCCTGGACTAATCCAGCATTTTGTTATTTCAACTCTGTGAGGTTTTGTATTTTTTTCAATTAAATTTCTTTTTCCCCTCTTCAACAAGCTCTTACCCTTTCAGACTGTGTAATAATTTTTCCTATTTAATATTTCTCTAGCTCATCTTGCATTTGCTTCCAAAAATAGGGCTCAGCACTAATGATTTCTTGTTCTGGGAATAATTAACTCAGACAAGAGCCCTCCCCATATGCAACCTGCATCACTCCTGCCCACACAGCACATTGTGTCTACATTTATCACATCCAAACACAGTTCTATAATTCTTTGTGCAAAGAAAACTGTAAGACACAGAGCATCATCTCCTGCCCTGGTATTTTGGTTTCCTCCACTCAAGATATACCCCAAAGCCTCCATCCGGTGAACCACTGTCTCTAAGGACACGCTACCTCCAGGATGTCTAAGGGCAGGCAGTTTCCTAGTTACAAGGTATTTGTCTTCCGCACCAAGTGTCCGTTTACTGCTGGTGAGATACGGAGAATGAAAGCTCTGGGGCATTATCAGCCTAAGTCAACACATACTATTAATAATCATTACTTCTGCACTGCATATTGCTTGGCACCCTCAGCCAGATTAGCTCTGCTTTTTGCATCACAGCTGTACACATGCTTATTACCACACAGTTTACAACCAATGCAATTACTTGGATGATTACTAAAAGCTACAGATATGGCAGAAAGACTTTTTTTTATCTCTTGAACCACCAGAAAACCTCCAGGGCTCAAAAAAAAAACAATAAAGTGATTGTCACAGGGATTAAATTATTTTTTCCCCCCATACTTGCCTGAGTGTTTGCTTTTTTTCTGGTTTACAAGCAGAACTGCCCTTATCATTCTGGCAGTAGCGCTGCCAGGCCCCGTTTCCTATGGCGAGAAGAGAAGCAGGGGAGCACAAGCCTGGGGGAAGATCCTCCCCACAGGTGCAGTCAAGCTGGTAGAAAGCAGCAGCTTGGGGCAGGATGGGTGAGAGGTGCTGAAGTGACCAGCTCAGACAGGGACAGAGGGAATCACTGCCCAGAACTGCAAATTTCCAGCTATGTTCAGAGCATGACCGAATAAGTTTGTCTGCTTTTAATTCTGAAGCACAATACTTACAGTCCTTTAAGCTGCCTGAATTAAGAGATGGGAAAAAAAAGAAAAGAAAACCTGGGATAAGGACAAAGCAAGCAGAAATTATGTTCACAGAAGCTTCCCTGATACCTCTCAAGGTCCTGTGCTGGAGAGGAAGATAAATGCTAAAATCTTAAACTTTGCTACTCCAGTACATGTCATAGACAGAAAATCCTGGCTTTGCAAGGCGATACCAGGGACCCACACTGTTTTGGCCAATTATACCCTGTGTTTCTGCTGTCCAGTATCCTGCCTGTCCTGCCTGATACAGATGTGCCCTTGTGCAGACCAGCAAATCAATGCTCACAGGTTTTTGGAAAGCCCCATGTCTCCCAGGTACGTGGTAGCTCAGGACCTCCAAGCCGTGAGCGGCTGCCCAGGATTTGTCCTTATAATGCATATTAAGAGACACAGACTGACTAGGAAGCAGGTGCCAAGCAAGATGAAAAAAACCTCAATGAATTATTTCAAACAAACCATGCCCAAAACCCATAAGCTTCTACTTCAGGTTTGAAGTGTGGTATGGAAAGTTGAATCCAGCCTCTCAGTCCAGCAATAGCTAAAGCATACTATAAAACCTATGAAGGTCCCGTGGTTTCCCTTAAGAAACACTCAGCAGTTGAAGCTGGCAGGAGGAGGCTGCGGGCAGGACACAGCTGCTGTTTTTCTCCTCCCAGCAGACTCAGTCCCACCTGTGCATTGCCAAAGCCCACCAGCTGGCAGGGGAGCTGGAGCAATGATTCACCAGGAGGTTCCCGCAGGCTGGTCCCAGACCCCTGTGCCTCCATTTCCCATCCGCAAGGGCAAGATTTATGGGTTGTTTTTTTTAGGCTTGTACAAAGTCTGCAAAGTCCTTTGGGCAGGATGTAGCGTTAACAGGTGCTGGCATGGCAGGGCCCTGCTTTTGGTCCCTGGATGTGGAAACACTGCTCTGTCACGTGAAGCAATGAGCTGCTGTGGGTGCTGGGAGAGAGCGAGTAGAGAGGCGGTGCACAGGAGGGAGAATGCCGCAAAGGTTGGGGACAGGGTCAAAAGCATGTGGCCCGCATAGTGAAGGGGAGAGGCACAGCTGTGGGGCTGCAGATGAGGTGAAGGACAGCAGTGACAACGCAGGGGTAACCCATCTTACCTGGGTGCTCTCAGGAACCCACATTTTGGTTAAACTGCCTGAGGGCAGCCAAAAACACACCATGTATAAAGGATCCTGCGTGCACCAAGAGGACTGGCAAGCAGTGGGGTTCCCAGCACAGGCAGAATGATTACACAGGGAGGAGAGCCAGGCTGGGCTGGATAAATCCCAAAGGGTCACTGCTGGACTAGCACAGGAACCCAAGCAGCAGCAGGCTGGTTTTCCCTGCACGATGCCTGTGCTGGAGGACAGGAGCTGAGAGGGACACTTTAGGGGCAGCAGCCTTTGTGCATGTGGGTTCCCATTCACAGAGTCTCAGGCAAATGGGAGATGCTGGATGCCAGCTCCAGCCACACACAGCAGCACAAAGATTTTCCTCGCTGGCCTGAGACATCTATTTTTAAACTATTGCATATGTTTCCTTTCATTACCAGTCATACTCATTTGCTTTGAAAGGAGGTTACAAATAAGGAGAAAGCCCCTTGTTAATTAAGTGACTGGATGGGGCCATGCCTTTGGCTGAAGTGATTTATTGCCTCCTCCCTTTTAGCAGCCATACAAGCTTAAAGCCTGCATGAGGAAGAGCTGCTCAGCTCTTCTTTGGAAATGAACTAGGCAAAGACCAACATGGAGGAGATGGGATTGACCTCAGTCATTGGCCACCTGTCTTTTAGCCTCTAGACAGCTCTTTGGAAGGGAGGTCCCCAAAAAGGGGACCAATCACAGGTCAAAACCTGTCCCCAGCTCTGCTGGCACCGTGTTTGGTGTAATTTACTTTGGAGCATCAAAATTCGCTCCCACTTGGCATTTCTGAAAGGTGTAAATACAGACAGGATAAATGGACAGAAATTTCCTAAAATCTCATCTACAGGCATTTTTCCATGCACAGAAATACCCCTACTCTATGCTAACACAGAGGGCAACTTGTGCCATCCTTAAAGTCAGTCCCAGCAATGATTTATCAGACAGGTTTGTGGCTGCCTTCAGAGAGAAGGCCAGAAAGCACCACTTGGGCTTCCCCTGGGTGATAAGAGAGGGAGGAAAAAGATTTTAAAGGCTTAAAGGAAAGGGGAAAAGGTATAAGGAATAACATAATGGAAACAGGGAGGGAAAAAAGAAGAAAAAGTGGAAACGAAGTTTAAAACAAGCTTCAAGAGCCATCAGGGAAGCAGAAAATAAAGTGAATCCCTGGCCTCCAACAAGGTGTTCAAATGCCCCGGTTCTGGGTATCAACAGAAGAGCTCAGACAGGCAAACCAGAGGGATATTATCTGGAGCAGCTTGCTGGCTTTCCCTAGAGTTTAATAATAGCAACTGTATTTATACGACTGAAATGTTTTTGTTAAAAGGCTAAGTACCAGTATGTCACACTAGCCACTTTAATTTAAAATAAATTCTAAAAGTTCTTACTGGAAAGGCTTGCAGCTAACTATAAATATATGCAATATGCAGATGGATTTTTTGAAAGCAGAGTTATTCTTCTTCAGAGGCACTAAATTGCACAACAGTGTAGCATTTCTGTGGCACAAATTTCCAAAGGCCCTGGGAGTCAGGATTTCTAACTGATCTTCCTGCATTTTTTTTTACCCCTTCAGCACAGAGCGGCAGCTCTGGCTGGTTTGATGTGGGGTTTTTGATATGTGAAGAGATTTTAAAAGATAGAAGAGAAAGAGAGAAAAGGAAAAATGAAAATGGAAGAGTCCTGGGCAGGGTGACAGCCCTCATCCTCCCTGTTACTCTGAGTGTTTGGGGGAAAAATCTGGTCAGTCAACTATGAGACTGAAGCAGCTACCCAGACTTCAGTCCTGGGGCTTCTCTAGATGAGTGACAATGGCCCCAAATGCTCACCGCATTCATTACTTTTCCCTAAATGGAAACCAAAGAAAGTTTCCTCCAGGAACATCCAGCCTGTTCCCTCCACTGACTGCACTCGTGGTGGCACGGTACCCCATGCAATAGGGACAGCCCGATGGTGTGCCGGATGGCACTTACTTCCCCTTCCTTCCCAGACACAGGGAGCTCTTTGCTGGTGGCCAGCAGAGAGCAGAGCCCAGGTGAATCCCTTGATGCAGAGAGCTCCCAGCCCCTGTGTGTCCACGCCAGGAGAAACTGCAGGAGGATGCAGGTGGCCCTTTTTATTGAACACTTCAATCTACTTTGCAAGCCTCAGGATGGGGCAAAGGACATTCATCTGCATTTCAAACCCCAGCTCCTGCAAACCGGCCCAGTCCTGGCCACTCCACTAGCCCCTCATCCTGACTCTGGCCAGCAGCACCCTGCCAGGAAGGGGAAAGCGGTCAGGCAGGTTGGAGCCTGCAAAGGGAACAGCAGCTTCCCTTCTTTTTTGTGCTTGCAGAGCGTCTAAAACCATCCCAAATGGTCTTTGCACGTGCTTTCTTTGGCCTGTAAATGTTGTCGGAGGGCGTGACATCATACATTTGTGTTGCCCTAGGAGCAGTCCCACAGCAAAGCACAGAGCTGCAGCACCAGGTGCAGAGGCCAGCAGCACCGCAGCAAACTTTGCAGCAGAGCTCTGTCCTCACCTGAGGCTTCAGCCCTGACTGAGCCCTCCAACAAGTGGTGCAGCCCCATCCCACCGGGACAGCTGGAGGGCACGCTCCATTCATGGGAGCAGAGTTTTCACTGCAGTTGTTATAAAGGATAATTATGGTGAATTCCTTAGAAGGGACTGAAGTCAGCCTGCTACCGGATAGCAGGAAATATTTATAACAATCACTTCCAACTGCAGCCTTTCATCTAAAATCTAAACAGAAAGCTGAAATCCCCAGGCCTGTAAGTTGATACCTTGGCTATATATGGTCAAAGAACTACACGGGGGAGAAAAAGATGCTAAGTCCCTAGCAATCCTCGTACACGTGGCACCAACGAGATCCATTAACCTTTGTAAATTAACAGGCCTGCATCATCAATCAGCTTTGAAGTATGATTGTCATGCTGCTGCATTAAGAGCTCTGTTCTCCCAGGGATGTCTCAGCATGCCACACTCCCAGCCACGTGTACAATAGAGTGCAACACACTGGAAATGCACAGAGACATCCCCCGGCCTCACATGCCTGCGACAGCAGTTCTGTATTATAAAGCACTACTAACTACTGCAAAGTCATCGGGTCACACACTGCACTCTTGAAGTAAAGCACTGCCAAGCAGAGGCAGGGCACTTTACAAGACGCTCACCAATGAACAGGGGAATCGTATTTTCTGGTATTCAGGCTTGCAGAAATGAGAGCAAAAACAACTGCATGGAAAGGGACCTAGAAAATCACAAGGCATTGAAACACTTTGCTTCAGACACTAGTAGTGACTACAGCTTACCCTTTGTGGAATAGTTCTTTCGATAGCAGAAGTCCACATTTCCCACTAAAATGTCTATTTCCTTTTTTTAAGAATCCTCCATGTGTCCTTCCGCAGCAGCAGGAAATGAGCTGCAGAGCTTTACTCGGAGAGGTGCTTCATGTGTCATATGTGTTCCTGCAGCTGCCTGGCCGGGAGCAACAGCACAGGGGTGCCTGTGCCCCCAGTGTGGGGCACACAGCCTCGCACAAGGCCCTTCTTCTCTACCCAGGGATTAACAAACTGGAGCCTGGCTGGGACAGCGGTGTTTTCTTGTCACCCTCCTCTGCTTTTAACTGAGCGTTTGCTAACCTAACACCACAGATGTCAACTTTGTCCTCCCTTCCCCTTCAGCTTGCAAACTGTTGCCTACCTCCCAGCTTTCAGGTTTACTGTAATGCTGGAAGAGTCACTATTTCTGGCTTTACTATGTGGCTGGGAGGGCAGGGATGTTGCCTCTTAGGTGAGACACAGAGTAGGAATGTATGCTCACAGGCACACGGGCTTGAAAAGGAGCAATGCAGGTTTTCCTTCCAGGGGGAAAGAACAGGTTCATAGCCTCTGAAGAATCAACACCTTTGGCCCTGTGATATTAAATGCTTTCTCTCTCCAAGACACTGCTGTGCACATACACTCTACCACGGAGATGGTCTCATGCTCAAAAGTAAAGAGCTGGCATTCCTGCTCTCAGTCTGCTGCATGTGGGCTTTTAACAGTTCATCCGTAACATTAATTGCAAACCAGTCAAGTGAGTTTGCCAACACGCATAAGCCTTGAGCCGGAGCTCACAATGCTTGGTCCTCATCAAGAGATCAGCCTCTGCATAGGACATCTCATGAAGCATTCTGACAGGCAGATGAACCCATGTGCCTCTGGGGTAGCCTGTTTCTTTTTCATTGCAGTTGAATGCCTTCCCGCCCATCCCCAATTCATTACTTGCAACTCAGTTTCAAGAAAACAGCAGTGAACATCTGAATTAAAAAAATAGAGATTATAAAAGAAAAGTCATGTTTCCTTTTGTGAGATCTAACATACTGTCTCAACCTGCTTATTGTTACTAGGCAAACAGCAGCAAAATCATTTCTGCTTATGTCCCTGCCATATGTGGTGACAAAACCACAAGAACAATTTCGATTTGAAAACAAACCCTCTTTTGCTTCTCTTTCTGTAACCCATGCTGTATCTCGGCAGGGCGTGGTCACAAAACCACCAACTAACCAACCACATTTTGGTCTCAGTCAGTGCCAAAGCAGCAGCAACACCAGCTAGCTACGCCACAGCAAACAGTGAGTTCGCAGGGTGGAAACAACCATCAGACACAACAAACCTCTTTGCAGTGATGGCAAGTAAGAAGATGCAGGCTTGAGAACTGCAGTTTGAAATACAAACCCCAATAGCATTTGCTGGTAGTTATTATGTGGGCTGTATCACAGTGCATATTTGGCTTATCCAACCAGTGCCGGTGCACTTGCAGCAGGAGCTCATCCTGCAGGCAGCACCAGTCTGTACGCACATGCACCACTGCACATCCCGGTGCAGCCTGGGGCATGTGCCCAAAGGGCACCGAGGCATCCTGATTTAGATCCCAGTAAAACACAGCTCATTTATTAATTTTTGACACCTGAGGACTAAGCCCACTGGACATCATTTCTCTCTTCAGGGAGCCTGAGAGGCCAAACCAGGAGCAGCATTATGCCTGTGTAGGTACCCACAGTGCATTTTGGGGCAGGATGACCCACGCCCACCTGGTTTGAGGCAGGGTACAAGCCTTCTTCCCATGACACTCAGAAGACAAGCAGAGGAGACTGGAGTGGCGGGACAGAGGGGAGGCTGGGGTGGAAACAGGGACAAGACATGGAAAGGCAAGAGGTCTCTGTGGGAAGAAGCGTTTTTCCAACCCCAGAGGAGGACTAGATGTGGTGAGGAGAGACCTTGATGCTTGCTGACCCTTCCCAGCTTCCTCATGTGCTCCAGAGCTACTTTGCTGTCAGTCTTCATTCTGCATGCCTCAGAAGCCTGGTTACATCTGACCACAAGTCTGCATTGCTCCCTTCCTGCATGCCACAACCAAACATGTGGTGCCTGCAAACACTGGATAGGAAATGTGGAAGGACAGATTTGAAAAGGAAGGCACATCTGCTAGATGTGCCTAGTCACAAAGTTGGAAAGGAAAAGGACCAAACCCCAAAACAGAGCAGCAATATCTGCATGCAGACTCATGAAGTTGCAACCCCGCTGATTACACTCCCTAGCTGACAGGCAAGAGCTATATGCACTCTTTCAGGTGAGTATGCAGCATCCCTGGTAAAAATCTGAGTGCTACAAATATTTGTTGGATCTTCTCTCAACAATTTCAACAGATATAACCCAGGGCTTTAGCTACTTGGGAAAACTCTTCAGGTTTATATGTAGTCTTTTATACTCCTCTAGCCTTTAAAAATGTGCTGCCTTTTTCTGCAGCCGATAGCTTTGATATTTGAAAAGAGCTCCTTTGCCAAAAGAGCAGCAGTGGAGCCTACCAACAGGAGCAGTGGCCACATGATTAACCCTCCTGCTTCAAGGCATTTTCAGCCACAGCTGTGGCTGAGTTGGCTTCCCTCTACCAGGCTGCAGCCACCCTCACAACTCTTACCGCAGAAAGGGGAATTATTCTCCCTTCACCCGGCAGGAGCTGCTCCTGAGGCCTCAGTGCCCACATCCACAGGGCAAAAACAAAACAGCCTCGCATTCCCTGCCAATACATTCTCCTTCCTCCACTCGGTGGAGTCAGTGCAAAGAAAGCTCCCATTGACAAGGTAATGAGAAGGAAGAAGTAGAAGCCTGAAAAACACATCTCTGATGGGAGCATTTCAAAAGGCAGCCAGCTTCCAGAAGGCAAGAACATCAATTATCTACAGAGATGCGAGAAACTGGTTGACAATGAGAAATTAGATAATAAAAGCTCTGATTTAACTCATTAAGGTTTCCATTATGGCTCTAGGTATGTATAGTCCCAGTGCGTGCTGAATTTTATTTATGCCTGCATTGTAACCACCTTTGGAGAGCACTGCTACAGGGCACAGAGCGACAGAAGAAGAAATTGAAAGTAATTTTGTTCTGCAGGTCAAGAGATGTGAGCCATTTCCACCGTCACAGTATGCAAGCAAACCTCCACCTCCCTCACAATTGAACCTCAACCAGTGTGACTGCACCCCCACAGCAGGATCACGGCCCAGGGCCTTCCCAGCACAGTAAATCTCTGCAGGTCACTCAGTGTTAGTGTTGCAATGTGGATTTCTGTCATCAAGGACTGAAGTAGGCAAGGGTGACATTTTATTTTGTCCCAGGTGTCTTCTCTAAAGAGCAAGTCAGCCCCTGCTCTATATGGTTTCTCCTCCTCCAGCTTTTTAAATGAAAACCAGGTAGATTTCTGTGGAGTTTCCAATTTTCTTCATTTTCACTGAAAGGAGAAAATGCAGAGAGGTATTTCTGGGGAAAAACCTCAATCAAACATTTCCTCAGTTCCAGCTGTTGTAGGAATGACAACCAACAAGACTGTACAACCTCTGTCGCACAGGGAGGTAAGCCAAATGATCTTTACAGGCCATCTCTAGCAGCTTTGACATACGTAGCTATGTTGTATTTGTAGTTTAGACCAGCTGTGAGATGAAGCCATTCTTTACAGTCTATCATTTACGTTTAAAAATCAATGGCCTCCATCTCAACCAAAATCTGCCTGCAGCCAGCCAACAGATCCCACAGAGCAACGAAGAAAACCTCGCTTGAATGTGAAGGTCACCTGGGCTGCTTGGACACACCAGTAGACAGAGAAGATCCTCAGGAGATAAGAGCTGGGTATTTCTGGGAGAGTTTTACCTTCCTGGGTTTTGCCTCTCCTGGCAAAACCTGGAGAGAAATCCTCATGTTGGTTCCCCCTCACTTGTAAGCACCGGGGCTGTGTGACCTGTTTTGTACTGGGACTGATCAAAAAACCAAGGGAGGAGCAGGAGAGAGCAATGCTTGTGCTGGCATGTCTCCAGAGCCACTTTGTCACCCTGCAGCATGCCCCCATCCTCGGGACGATGTCTGTGTAAGAAGGGCTTCCACTCACGGGTCAGCAAATGTTCTAGCTTCCAGCCTCGCAAGGGTTTAAACTCAGCCAGTTAGTCCCAGCTTTGTCACGAGCTCGTTATAAACTAGTCTGTCTCAGCCTCGCCTTTTCATACAGTAGCTTCACACCACCCTATTGCGTTAATGACACACTGTTCTTTCTGCATTAGAAGTCATTAGTGCAGTGGTGTTGGGGAGATAACTGCTGCCAAATCAAGGCCTCTGCTCTCAATAGCTGGTGCAAAGAGAATATAATTTTACTTAATTTTTAATGACCCAAATGCAAGCCTAAAGCTACCCATGTTCAAATGCGTTAACAGAGCTCACCAGTTCTCCTCTAATTAGTACATGTGCCTAAGCTCAACAAGAAATAAATGAACGAAACTCATACCACAAATCAAAGGGTGCTGTACCCCAGCAAGGACTGGAGGGCAGACACTATGCCCCACTCCCAGTGGTTGCTGGTAGAGATCACCATCACGCTGAGCTCTGGGTCCAAAGCTGGCATGTGGCTTTGTGACTCCCACCTGCTCCTTTGCAGGATTTTCCGTCATGTAAGTAGGGTGCTAGAAGCAAATCCCTACTTGAAAAGAGCTGTTGCACAAGTTGCCTGACTTGATATATACCTTGTCAACGTACTGGCTTTCACAGAGGAATTGAGATGCTGAAGTGTTGTTGCTTCACCTTCTGCCACAGTTGCTGTTAGCAGGGGTTTTCAAAACACTTGGCCTGAAATCCGTTCCCTGCTTAAGTTTTCAGAGTTAATGAAGGAAAGTTTGGTTCAAATTGCAACTTGAATTTTCTGTGAAGCAATAAATAAAAAAAAACCCACCACAACCCCAAACTTCAATTAATTTCTTCAGACTTCCAAACTAATTTATTCAGTTGCAACTTTCCTGAAAGGTAAACCTTTATTCCCTAATTAAATAATGTTCACACAGATCAGTACACTTCCCCTCATGTCCAGCAAAGGAATTTTAAACCTCTGCTCTAGCTGGGAGGGAAGGGATTAACACAATATTAAATATAGAGCTCTTCATGTTACCTTTTTTCTTTCCCTCTCTCACATGCACATACCCATCCACACAGAGCGTGACTACCTTGGCACCATAATGCTGACCAATAGCAGGAAAATTCAGATCAGTTTAGCTCTCCCTTTCCCATGCACAATGATTTTTCTTGGCAAGGCCAGAAGAATTCTCTTTTCCTCATTGCTTTTACCTTTGCTGCTTCGTGCCAAGCCAGGGCTCTCCCTGCAAGCACACTGAAGCTGAAACTTGTGCAATATCAGCTCAATGCACTTAAGACATGGATGTCAAACTCATTCTGTAGCAAGAGCCAAACAGCTTTTTCCAACTAGCTGTTGCAAACTTGAGCAGCCCAACCTTGCTCTAAGCTTTGATGGGACTAGGGGCCTCTGAACATGATTCTGAGCACGTTGCACCTTCTGGAAGTGCTCACCAGCAGCTGAGAGGAACCATTTTGATTTTGGCCCCTCTTTCATTTTTCCTTCCACCCCTCCTTTTCCAGTTTTCATCATGCATTCACCTCTTTTTTACCTTATCCCACCTCATCCCCATACATGCACTTCCCTGGTTGGTATTTCACTGATGCTGATTGCTGAGGCATAGGCATATGCAACCCTTAGGTACATGGGCACCTTAAGGTATATGCATCCCTCTGGAGATGGCTACAGTTGCTGCGTGAGTAAGTCTATCTACTCACACCAAGAGGAAAGGGCAGTGGTGCGAATTAGCTTTGTAGCTAAGCTGTGCAATAGCTGAAGGAGACAAACACGCTGTGCCCATGAAGTAGAGCAGTGGCTGAGCAGTGCCACGTTCCCTTTGATGTATAGGATTAAGCGCCTGGTTTTTAAGCCCTGAGAGTCTAACTGCATTTTCCAGAAGGTCTCTGTTTTATACCATGCATGCGGCTAAGTGTCCAAGTAGGCTGCTGTGGCTCTCCCTTCTCACTGGTGCTGGACTCTGCTCTCCTCTTCTCCACTTTGCACCTGAGACCCCAGCACGATATCAGCATGCCTATAGCCCAGCCACGAGATTACTGCAATTGGGGGCGGAAATCAGCACCTCTCATGCCCCACCTGCACGGCCTGGCTGCCTTGTCCCCATTGCGAGCCAGCCCCGTGCTCGCGCCCACAGAGGTGATAGACATCCCCCCTCACAGGTTTCCTCCCAGCGCTGCCAAACCTCTCGCCCTGCATCACAGCCAGCAGCTAACAGCTTCCCAGCATCTCCACTAAAAATGCACTACTTCAGCAAAATAATAAGCTCCCCAGGTTGAGTCTTTTACTGACTCCCCACAAATCACTGAAAGGACAAACTGCTGTTTTGGTTCATTAGCAAGTGCTTTGTAGAAATCTGGTTTTATATTTGCAAGAGATCAACATGCTCATTCATACTAGGTCTAGGAAAACTTGAACTGAGAAGCAACCTAAGTGTCCCACCTTCCCTTCCAGCTCTGCAGGATTGACAATAGAGAGCAATTCTCCTCCCAAAACAGGGCAAATTCTCCCCGGCACACCAAAGGCCAGACAGGGCACTCTAGATGCTAGTCAGCATTTTTCTTATAACCCCAACCCTTGGAACTCTCGGATTCAACAAGAAATTTAATTTTCACCTAAAATGCAATGAGTGAAGAACTCCCTGAGGCTTTAGCTCTTGGCACGCCAGAGCAAAACATCACCAGAAAGGCTCAGGCAAATAAAATGAACCTCAATGGCATTGGCATCACTTTCAGGTCTTGTAACAGTTTAAGCAGCTGAATCACCAGGGAAGCTGTTTGTGACAACGTCGCAGATGCGACTCATGGGCTCAGCTCATGGACCTAGAAGAAAGTGGAGGCAAAGACCTGGCAAAAGAGGAATACCAGGAGACAAGGATGCAGGAAAAGGAGCTCTAGGCCTTTGCTTGCACTTTTCAGAGTTACTGCCCTCAGGAGGTAGAAGCCCTCTGGCACTTTATATTTACAAATTAAAACAGGCACCACCTCCTTTGGCACCCAAGACTGAACTAAAGCCTTCCTTAATGGTTTGAAGTTGCTGAGGAAGAAGAATTTTGGAAAACTTCAGGCTGGTTCCGGAGTTCTACTCTGCCAGATGATATGAATCCATCCAAGCTTTCCCTCATCGTGGTTTTACTACATTAACACCCAGAAGCAGCTATGGGATAAAAGCTACTGCTGCAGACCACAAAGCTAGCTGGGTCAGCTGGCACAGAGTGTAACAGTGTGTGTTTGAACACAAGGCAGGCACTTTACAGGGAAATCAAATCTCCTGGGTTCGGGAGAGCAGACTAAAGGGTGAGAAGTCAGGGGCTATATATGTGCTGTGGCAAAGGAGCAGGGAGGGAAAGTAGCTGCTTTAGTGGCTAGAGCAAACTTGTGGGAGAATAACCTAAGATAACTTTGCAGGACTGTGGAGCAAAGGGAAACATCAGCATGGTGCTCCCTGGAGACACCAGGAGGCCCCTGGCTGGCAAGCACAGGGGCAGGAGCTTTGTCTTGTGTGCGTTGGGAGAGAAGGGCACAAAGACTGTTTCTCTTCCTCAGGCCAAGTATTTACAACCCTCTCCAATTTCCCCTATGTTTTCAGGATAGTCTCTCCTTGCGCAGGTGTCTGCAACGGTCTGTGCCCACTGCCTGCTCTGGGAGAGGGAGGACACCACACAGAAATAAGGAGCCAGTGGTCCAAGGTAATTTTCCTAGCTCTTCTCTTCAGATTTGTTTCCCAGCTGAAGTTTAGTAAGCACAGCCCCTAACCCACTGCTGCCTTCAGATCTGTTCATTAGCACCTTTGTGAGAGCTTTCCAAGACTGCCAGTTCTCAGGGGGCTGAGATGCAGTGTTTTAATTGTACATAATTAAATACTGCTCCCTTATCTAGATTTCAAAGTTTACTGTTGGGGCTTCAGTACCAATGCTCTCTTCCCCTCTAATTAGCTTCCTTAATCTGTGCAGCCTTACTTCTTCCCCCATGGGGACAGGGCCCTCCTGCAGGGAAACTTGGATTGCATCTAATTATTAGCAAAGGAGACAGACAGCAGGTGAGCACTGGCCCTGTCCCAGATATCCATTGTGAGCAAACAGCCCAGATTGGGTGGCCACAGGGAAGCTCCGAAGGTTGCATGTGTATGCGATCATTTGGTCTTTCTGCTCCATCTGTAGGTTGCTTTGCATGTTACCCCATCACACATTTGCGGCAGAAGACCGTGCAGGACAGAGGCCACTTGACTGAAGTGCAACTCACATGATGAATGCTTTTGCCTGGCTAGCACATAACACGAGAGGAATAGTTCCCAAGACCTCATCTGACCCAATCCTGTCCTAAAAGAGATAATACACCTGATATCTTCAATAAATTTTTGAACAGTGACTCTAATCTGTCCTCTGCTGTTGACAGAGGTCACCCACTCCCCCAAGCTACTCCTGAGTGGACCCATCTCTACTAGGAGGAAATTTGACCTCCTGTGTAATCTGAATTGCCTCTGTTGCTTTCTCAAGACCCTACAGACTCAGAGAATATCTTATTGCCCTTTACATAGCTTGAGGCTTAGACCTTCCCCATGCCTGTGTCTTTCTAAATTAAACAGCCCCAGTTCTCACAGTCTCTCACCTTGGGTCACATTTCTCAGACCAGCGGTCATTTTCTGTGCTTTCTGTTGGACTCCTCCCAACTTCTCCTGGAGCTGAGTGCTCAGAGCTAGACACAGCTGGGCAGAGAGAGCGTAAGGATGGCTGCACTCCTCATGAATATGACGTCTCTCTTATTCATTGCAAGAGCACGACGTTGTGAGCTCAGATTTGGCTGCTGGGTCACAATGGCACCCCCTGACTCAGTTGTTCCCCTCCCACTTGAATTTGTTCTTATGATTATTCTTGCACAAGTACTTTACAGTGTCTTGCTTCTGCTCAGGCTATTTCCCAGCCCATCTTTGTAAATCCCCATCCTACATTCGATAATGCTTCCAGCCTCTCCACTCTTTCTACCTGCAAGTTTAAACACCAAACTTCTGTTTTCCACACCCAACAAGTTCCAGTTCAGGACAAGCACCTGCTGAACATCTTTTTACCCCCATTCAGTGCCATGTTTCTCTTTCCAGACAGGTTTGACCCAATGACTCCAGTGGCCCATTTAGCCAGCGCTTTCTTATGACAGTACTGTACAAGGCGACATTAAAAGCCCTTCTGAAGCTGAATGATACGACAACCACTGCGTCTCCCTTACCCAAAAGGCTGGCATAAAGGGAAATTAGGTTGGCTTGATAAGATTTGTTCTTGACAAATATATGCTGGCTGTTATTCATCTCCTTGTTATCTTTGAGGTACTTACAAATAATATGTTTGTTTATTCTAGGCTCTTTTAGGTACAGAAGCAGACCTAATCTGGCTCAGCTGCTTTTGAAGGCAGCTCCCAAGCTTGTCCGCAGATCTCACCTATTGCCCAGGAAACCTTCCAGGGGGAGTGCTAGCAGCTCAAAGAGCCCCTCGGGCATTCCCCTAACAACACAAGGCTAGATTTCAGTATGCTTGCTGGGCCTGAGGACAGGTAGGTTACATTATCTCTGTCCTACACCTGCAGGCTTCATGAACATAGACATCCACAAGAAGGACCTGCTTCTTGGTGGAATCTGTTGTTCAGCTCCCTTTCCCTTCTCCCTGTGTACTGCTAAAGGCATGGACAGGACATCTCCTTCTCCTCTAATTCTCGTCCACTTCATGCTCGGCCTGACTCTGACCCAACACTCCCATTCTGCTCTGTTACAATCCTCCCTACTAAACTGACCCATTTTCAGGTTTTTGTATGATTCTTTCTCAGTTCCAGGTCACTGGAGAGCTTGTGAGTCAGGTAAATCTCCTGTTACACTTCCCTCCCTTTCCCCTGTGGCAGGATCATTTGTGCCTGGGGCATTAATACTGACTTTGTTTATATAATTTTTACCCTATGTAGGAGTGATATCTTATCCCCCTAGGTCCCGTCATATATCCAGTTGCTGCGGAGGAACACAAATTTCAATAACCAAACCTAAAGTGTGAATGCAAATCTACTGAACTAAGCCAATATAAAGCCCTGTGCAGACTCTATGCCAGGTAAAACCTGCTCCCCACCTGCTTGAGCCAAAGCAACAGGTTTCATCTCAAATCCAGCCTCCCATTCTCAATGAAACCAGTGCATCTCTCTTCTGCTTATTGCAGCTCTATTTATTCCAGACTCCCTGCAGAACAGACTTTTTTTCTGCCTCATATGCTGTGACAGGGCTGCATATTCATATAAGAACTGTGCAGTATTAGGACAGCAGAGCTGGGGCTGTAGAATGACGTTGCTGAGAGGGAAAGGAGCGCTGCGGCCAGGGATACACAGCTCCTTGGAGCACAATGTCTGCAGTCTCCAGACAGGTGTGTTTCTTGCCTGTATCTAAAGGCATGCCAGGATAAGTCATTTGTCACACCACCGGTGAGAGGAGCGCTCAGGCTGCATGGGTAAGGTCTTGGGTCAGCGGACAGCAGAGCCAAGGCCACATGAGCAGCGCAGAGATGGGAGGGCGAGTGCCAGGGAGAAGGGGCAGGCAGGGGAAATGCCGGCACAGGCTGAGGAGCTAAGCCATTAGTACTGTAAAGCTGAGAGGCTGCCTAGGCAGTTTGAGGGGCTGACGAGCACTTTAACGGATCAATATACTTCTACTCCAAATTGTTTGCAAATGCCCAACATATAACTATTTGGTTCTCCTGGAAGCAAGCAACAGACTTTGGAAAAGAACTGAGAGCAAATCAGTCCTCTGTTTTGTTTTGTTTTCTTTTGTTCTGGATCCAGCAAGAAACTTTATGTCCTTCTTACATCCCAGCCAGTGAGATAACAGCTTTGTCACCTGGTGACAGTGCATCTGGCCTCTGGGACAAGGCTCTCCTCAGGGCGTTCTGGGCCTGTGGTTAATTTAGAGCCACATCACATGACCCCAAAATAGTGGAGTGTGTGACTACTGCATACCAGTGTTGTAACAGGAGCAAATAACCAGAGGAATCACTCAAGCACTCCAAAGACCAAAGAAGCTTCCTGACAACAATGCCATAAAATTTAAACCAGCTCTAGAAAAACCCAAAGGTAATATCTCTGTACTGGACCCCACTGAGATCGTCTCCATCCCTGTCCTCAGCCATCTGAAGAGCACCTGCACTCATAGGACCTTCCCTTGGAAAGGACTTTGCTCTGATGGGGCAGGTGTATGCTATCAGCTCCATCTCTCTCCTTCCAGCACCCAGTTCATAGGGATCCAGTCTGTGCCTCTGTTCTTTGTTATTGCTTTGTTTCTCATTGCCAGACACATTTTATTGTTACTTTGATTGTGTAGGAAGGAGTCCAGACACTATGGAAATGGAACCATATAGGGACTGGACAGAGAAGGCACATGCTGGTCACCCTCTTGCTTGCACAGCAGTGGGAATATTTTCTCTCTTACACTAAGATATTTTTAAAACAGAGAATGCCATTATTATTTGTTGTCACTCAGGGTCCAGCATTGCCATTTTTGGAAACCAGCGCAACGCCTTCAATGTCAGTGTCAGAAACATTATTAGTAGAGTTTTTGATATCTCCCAAGATGTCCTCAGGCTAAATGGCATTTATGACTTGGAGAGGGCTGACCTTAACTCCAACCCTGCCTGAGACTGCAAAGCAAAGACCATACCCACTACCACCAGTGCAGCTAGGCCATTCACCTGCCCTCACAAACAGTGTGGCTATGAAAGACTAACTTTTAATCAAAGCTCCTCATCTGAGAGTACTGTAGAAATACAGGTGGTTCAGCAAGACCAGACTGTGAAGGTTAAGATAACACAGTTATCCTATGGTGCTGGAGAACAGGGGAAGGAGCAGAGACAAGGGATAGCATAGGTGTCTTTCCCCTTACACAGCAGTGATGTGCATGTCCTTGCTAGTGAACATGCAATTTTGTCCCTGGTGTGAGCAAAGCCACATATAAGGCAGACCCAGATATGGAAGATTGTGCATCACCTCTGGTATGCCTGCCTGCCAAGGGCAGAGCGACACCACATCCTCCTCGCTGGCAGAGAGCTGGCCAAGTGCGCTCCATCCGCCCACAGCATGTGGGATGATGCCTCTGGGCTCAGCCTCTCCCCCTGGGGAGGGTCTGTTTCTGACTCAGCCAGTTGTCTGCCAGGTCCAGCTTCTCCTCTCTGGCTTTGGATGACAGCAGATGTTTCTCTGCCCATCTGCACAGATGCTTGGATGCCGGCTGTGGTCAGCTGTCTGCTTTTTGTTCTGTCGCTCTTGTTTTAAGCCCACAAATGAAGCCCTGCTGCTAGAAGAAAACTACTGAGTGCCATCCACCGAGGTCAAACCTGGGGGCAAAGTGTCAGAGGAAAGAAGCCTGTTCCCAAGGCAGATGCACAACTTGAACTCAGCACTTGCATTGGGGTCCTGTGTACCAACTATTTACCTCTCCCTGCTGAAGGATTTGCCACAGCAAAGGATCCCATGTGCACAGGAGGGAGTGGGACAGATCCTTGCTCTGTTGGCAAGACCTGCATATCACAGCTGGTGCCAATGCTGCTGCCAGCAGTGCTCAAGCACATGCCAGGGAAAGAAGAGTCTGCAAACGGGGACAGGGCTTCTCTTATCCCCCACTCTCATCTCCCCAGCAAGGAGCTGCAGAGCAGCACTTCACTCCAAGATAACTCCTTCCCAGGCCAACAAGCTTCGCTAGGGTTGCTGCTTTAATTTCTTAAAACAAGCCTAGATCCTGTGTTTTATAAATTACTACAATACATTTAATAGGTAGCCTTTTCATAAAGGAGCACAGCGGATGTGTACACGGGTCCTGATGAAGCTAATAACTGCCTCTCAATGGCTTTCAGAGAGTTATTACATATTTAAGATCCAAGCTCCCTTAATCAACCACAGAGATGCAGCTGGCAGCAGTAAATTGCCAACAACAGCTCATTACAAATAAGGAAACATTGGTTTTTCAAGGACAAAAACTGTGTCAGTTCTTCAGTGAGAGCTAACCTCTCTTGTCCTCATGCTTCTCCCCCTCATTTCCCCCAACGATGTGCTGGCACAACTTGCTTCATCCAATAACACAACCTCACTGCCTAATCCCCCCCCCATGGGGGGCATCATCAAATCAAGTTCCTAGATTTCATGACTTATTTGGGCAAACAGCACAAACTGCATCCCATGCTCACCCTCCCCAAGCAAGCTACACGCACCACTTGTCCCACAACACCATGATGGCATGCCACAGGAGCACACCCACTGGCCTTACTCTAGGGAGGAAAGGACCGGATTAGGCCGTAAGACACTTAGAAACACAGTTGTGAGTATGCGCTTTGCTGGCTTGAGACCTGACATGGCACTTGGAAATTATTTTTTCAGTACACGCCATGTCTGTGTCACTCGGTGCTCAGTCTGTGTGCACAGGACAACAGCAAGCACCTGCAGGCAGTTGGGTGCAGGAGAAAGGGGAAGGTCTGTGAACACCATGTGGCCTTACTTCCTTGCCGTCTCCTAACAGAAATGTGGGGGTTGTCCAGTGCAACCGAGACAAGATCACAACAGTTTAAGAGAGGTGCACATGGCTGGGAGATATTAAGGCTAACATTTTAGGAGCGTTCAGGAAACACTAAACATTGTGTGAATGAAGAGGAGAAAAAGAAAAGACAGCTCACCCTGTTATAGCTCTATCGTCCCCCCTGAAGAGGGGACAACCAGCTTTTGGCCTTCAGGACCCAAAGCAATGACACATTCCAGCCCCAGGGAACTTATCCTCCCCAAAACTCCCCTGGAAAGGGAAATAGGCCCCATGCCATGCCTTAGCCTGGTGTGGCACATGTGCTCAGCTCCCTGCTGTGGGCCATGGCCAGGGCCACCTCCCATAAGATAGACCCAGGGCACTGGGTGCTCCTGCCAATGGCCCAAGACCTAGATCCTGGTGGCCATATCTGAACTGCCTGCAAGTCCCACTGGGCCAGGCAAGACTGCCAGTGGTGAGGGGAAAACATGCTCTAACACCTAAGCTGGGTGCTGGAAGCAGGCCGAATAAGAGTTTAATCTTTGTTTGGTCTGTTTTGATATCTCATACTGTGCCTCTAGACATTAACCCTGCGCAAGCCAGGGCTTGCAATGGAGGGGATGCACACTGACCCACGCAAACAAAGCGCGACAGACAAAGAGAGAGATAATGTGTTCAATGATGAAACGTGAAAAGGGAATGTTTGCTTGCTTCACCCTCAGCCTGGTTTACAGTGGTCTCTCTGCCACATCAGAAGACTCTCTTCTCTTCAACTGTGTCCTACTGCAAGACTGACCATGCTGGAGGTTTCATTTTTTTCCCTGAAGCTGCAGGCCATGGATGCAAAACTGAGCTAGAGAGGTCCCAGGACTGAGTCAGGATTTTATTTTTGCTGTTTCTTTAGAATTACCTCATCCAACTTCTTTTAGAAAAGAAAAGGGGAACTTAAAAAAGCAGTACCACTTGGGTCCGTCCCCCCCCAATCTATGTTTATTGACATTGACATTTTTAAAGGGGTCTTGGGAGGGAGGCTATGTGGTCTCTGGGGACACTTCCCCTAAAAACTCAGAGGATTTAGCTGACGTTTGCGTCACTGTTAGCATTTGGTTCCTAAACTTATGCTTCCAGAGAAATGCCAAAGCTGACTTGGACAAGTCAAATTCAATGGGCCAAGAGTGTCACTTCCTAAACCTGCAGCAGACACCTTTTATAAAAACAGCTAAACTATACATTATGAACAGCAAGATCTACTGACATAAGAGTCTCCATGCATTTACAGGTGTAACTGCATAGGTGAAATACCAGTTTAATTGGCTATCCATATAATTGTGTGTACCATCTTCCTCACTGACTTATTAATGCAGTAAAAACTTTTCTTTTGGGGGGTGTGGATGCAGACATCTGGAATGCAGATTGTAATGGAACTCTAGTTGCAATGTTATCTCTAGAAAAACTACTATTTTTTGAACATGAAAGAACATGCAGTTTTCATATAGCTTTGCAGTCACATCTGGAAGGGGTGCCCCTCCTGATGTTTTAAGACAGCAAGAAGAGGTCCCATCAGCTGGGGGAAGGATTGTTTCCTCCTCTAAGATAGGGAAGGATTGTTTCCTCCTCTAAGATAGGAGGCTGGACTTCTTTTGAATTATTTGGCATTCGTTCAGGAGATAAAAATACATTGGCTAGTTGAACCAGTGACCTCTTCTATGATCGCAATAGCTGTGGTAGATGGTGGACAGGAAGAGCCCGCAACTACACATCTTCTCCATGTTCTCATCAAGAAAGCATCTCATTAATGGAGATGCAAGACAGGGCTGGAGTCACCTTGTTGAGGATGGCCCCAGAGGGAAGGCTCTCCCTTACTTTTTAAATCACAGTACTCTGCCCTACATTGATGTCTCAGAGCCCCAGGTACCCGTGCAGCATCACTGAGACTGACCTTGCTGAGACCCAAGTTAGACATCTTTAGCTTTCCCACAGCTTGGAACAATCTGTTGTGCAAACTCAGCTAACCCCTTTGCAAAACACGTCTAAATTTTGTTTCTTTCACTTGCCAACACGCACGCATTGAACACACAAGCTATGTTTCAGGAGCAAAGAGCAGAAAAGCATCACTCCAAGAGGCTACCAGGCAGTGCTGGGATAAAATGTTCCATAGGAGAACCAACATCACCTCCATTATGTATTTTTTTTAGTAGCATTGGAATGAGATCTTTGTTTAAATGCGCAGGAGTGGCATGGCTTCAGCAGTTACACAGCTATTCTGTGTGCTCTGGGAAAGGGGACATCAACAGATTGCAAAATGGGAAAGTCTCTCTGGGCGCTGCAAACAAACAACATATTACATAATTGGGTCTTTTGGGAACCACAGGAAGGTCTCCAGAAGATCAGGGCCCTCCCAATGCTTTCTAATTTTACTGGGACTTACCAGCAAGCCAGCCCTCCAATAACAGAGGCTTGTACACAGTTTTCTTTCATCCTCGTGTCCCCCTGCACTGCCCTACCTTTGTTGTTAGTGCCCCAGAACAAGACATCTTACTTGATTTTATCAAGCTGATTGATACAGCCTAGAATGGCAGAGCTGAAGAGGCACTGAAGACCTTTAGAAAGGGCAGCAAAACCATCTCTTGGCCACCAGAGCATGGGAAAACCTGAAGTTTTAGAACTTTATTGAATTAAATGTGCTGGGGAATTGCACCATTCTACATAGCTGTCATTTAGCTGAAGTACAGCGTTAACAAGCAATGACATAGCAAACAGGCTTTAGCTCTATAACCCACATATTGTACTAGCACATATTTATTCCCAGTAGAGCAAATTCTTCAAAGGGAGGGTACCTGTAAGCAGCATCTGGCTTCAAGACCACACTGCCTTTGTGCTGCAGGGCTGTACTAAACTTGTGCCCAGGCAAACACAGATATGCAGGAAAACTTCTGCAAGTCAGCTTGTACCATCCATCACATGAACATAGACTGTAGCAGCTAAGTTTCAGATGAATACCTACTGCCTTTCAGGCACATGAATAGATTGCAATTTGTACAATCAGCTTCATCCCTCTCCCAGAAAAATAAGGTATGTACATGTCCTCTCCCACCTGAATGGAGCAAGCCCCTTGCTCAAGATATGGCCCTGCAGATATGGCCCTCCTCCCACCCCATCCCCCAAGCTGCGAACTGCCAAAGAGGTGCTTCCCATTCCGATTCCAGGGAGAGATAGTTTAAAGGCAATAGAGATATCAAATGCCCTGGCATCTGCGCAGAAAAAACACACTCAGGTTTCTAAGAAAGCTGTTTTCCCCTGATTCTTGTTTGCTATGCACATGCTGACAGCCAGTAAGAAAAGGAAGGAGGAGGCTTGCTGCTGTGGGGAGGACACACCAGCAGGCCCCGGGAGGCCAGGCAGCAGCTCCGACAGGATGTGGTCAGCCCCCTTCCAGCACACCCCTTGGTTACTGGGCTGTTGGCAAAAGTCAGCAGTGAACAGCTTAGTGGAGGAAAGGCCACCAGCAGAGGCAGTGCGCACAGCACAGTAGGCCCCAGTGCAATGCTGGGGAGAAGGCATGGCCATCCCACTGCAAAACCCAACATCACAGACTGAGCGCCAACAGGCAGCACAGACCCAGGTGACACAATGTGTCTTTGATGAAGTACAGCACAGAGATCCTGGCCAGAGTGATAGATCCAAGACAAAGGGGAAGCCCAAGCCCCTCTGAGCGCAGTCACGGAGCCTGCGGCCATGTGTTTGGCCTGCCATGTAAACATGTCACCTCCCAGGGGAACTGACATCAAACATCAAAGTCTTCCTGCCAGTAGCCCAATTTGGTAGTGCTGAGTGACCTGGTTAAAAAGTAAAGAGCCTTCGGGGGATATCCTTATAGCCTAGTTCACTGCATCTCTGCAGACAACTCCCTGCTTCTTCCAAAATGGGGAAAAAAAAATCAAATAACTGCATTCGTCTCTACTACAGTTATCATTCAGGAGCCAAGAACAATGGCATATCGTGTGCTCTTGACCCTTGTGTGAGCAACATGCATGTTCTGGCCTCCAGATTGCTGGAGCTGTGAAGTTCTTTCTCAGTTTTTCCTGAGAAGTCAAAGCCCCAACTGGTCTAATACCCTGCCTGAGAACTAACCACAAATCACTTTTTTCTTTCCTCCTAGTTCAAGAAATTTTATGATTCCCCTGTTTGCTTCATTCTCCCTATGCACACAGAGCAGATACAAGTAACAGACAGAACATAAAGCCCACTCTCGGCACTCATCATGGGTCTGTCTCAGCTCCTAAGAGACTAGTTGTATGATATGCAACACCCAAGCCAACATTTAGCTCTCCCTTGACATAGCAGCGCCCTTTACCAGTGAATGCTCCAAGTTCTACACAGTGGTTTTGTGCTACAGAGTCTACTGTTGGCAGGGACTGATCTGCAGACACAGACTTCACTGTAGGAAGAGCCTGAGGATGGAACAATACAACTCCCAACCCTTGCTCCTCCCAGAGCCCCAACTGGGCAAGGAAATGTCTTCATGACATACCCAAGGATAGATGTTTTCTACCATGATTTACTGGGCTAATTTATATTCTCCACATAATGTCATCAACAAGGCTACAGCACTAATAATTTTTCCACCATCCACCTAGCAACACTCAGGAGTAGCCTCCAACAGCTTTCAGGCTCTTTTTTATTTGCAAGCAGCCAAATGTGGCTGCAGTTGCATCCTAACCATGAGGCTTCTCTGCATGACAACACTTTTTCAGGACATGCACTGGACAACGACACAGGCCTGCAGCCTTTAGAAGAGGAGGAGGTGAAGTGACCTTCAGCAAAGCCCTGAACAGAGCATCAGTGGAACAGGCTGTGGCCCAGTCCTAGATGACCTGACCCTCAACAGGCAAGGGGAAGTAGGTACCACAATTCATACACTCAGTTTAAGCCCTTCGCAAGACAGGTCCTTGTGGCTGGGCAGTAACAGCCAGCTTGGTTTTGTTCTCTGCTCCACTGTAGGGCCGAGGCTATAGAGGTCTGCTCAGTGCATGGGTAGGGTGCAGAAGGCTGGGCTTACAAACCAGTCCCACCTCCCTGCTGCTGCAAGGGTGGAGTGCCCCTCAGCAGGTATCACTCTCTGGTCTGTTAGCAAGGCGGGAACGCAGCATTTCAGGCTCCCTGAAGCACGTAAGGCTACTCATGGCTTACTGCAACATGTTGGAACTCAAACACCTCCAGTGCAGCTCTGGGAGCCATGTGCATTTAATTTCAGGAGAACCAGAGACTGTAAGTAGCAAGTAAAACCTTCACTTACACTATCTCATCATTCTGGAACTCCAGCTCCCCACAGGTGTCTTCAAAGTCCTCTCCTCCACCTTTGGCTGAGCCTTCAATGGTTTTGTAGGGCACAATAACATTTCCTCGTGCACCAGAGGTTCGCAACACTTTCACTTCCATGGTCCCCACACTTTCACTGACGTGTGTTACTGGCTCCTCAAAGGTGAAGATGCCAGCATGGTCATCATCAAAGATGGTGACGGTGGCAGTAGATGGTGATCCCAGACAGGCAAGTGTTGAGACACGACTGGCCTCAAGAATGCCCTCATCTGACGCCTCAGTGCTCACACGGACATTGCTGAGATGGACTAGGAAGTTCTCGTCCTCCTCAAATATGTCATCGTCGATTATGCCAACTCGGATTTCCTTCTGGGTCTCTCCAGGCTTGAAGACCACTGTCCCTTCAGTGAACTCATAGTCAGAGCCGGCATTGGCTGTCCCATCCTCTGTCCGGAAGTCAACATATACCGTGTTGGTCAAGTCGCCTCCCCGGCGAATGATGGTCAGGGCAACAGTGCCACAGTTCTCCAGACACTGGTAGGTACCCTGCTCAAAGTAGAGCTTGCTTATGGGATCGTTTTCTGCCACCTCACTGTTGACCTCATGCATGCTGACGGCTTTGCGGGCCTGGTCTGCAGCATGTCTCTTCAAGATGTTGCCAGCTCCTGTCATGAGCCGCGTGGCCTGAATGCGGTAAAAGGCCCTGCTCTTCTGCTGCTGGCTCAAGACCTGGTAGTTAGCCAACTCTATAAGCTGTTCTATTTCCTTGTCAGGGTGCTTTTGTTTCAGCTCTTTCAGGATCCGAGCCATTTCCCTCCTGGCTTCCTCATCATCCTGGTCTTTCTCATCCACCTCCAACACCAGTGTCCCATCCAAAAAGTTCTCCACATGAGAATTAGCAACCTTTCCGTCCATCTCGATATCAGCTTTGGAGGAGGGCCGGTCACCCTCATGCTCAATGATCATGCCTCTCTGCTTGCCAGCTCGGTATTTCTTGTAGACGTACTTGTAAAATAAAAGCCTCCTGTCAGCTATCCAGGCAAACACCACACAGATGGGGAAGAAGAAGAAGGTGAGCAAGCCTTCCCAAACCTCCACAATCCCAGGAGAAGACACAGATAAAATAATGTAAAGCCAAGTGTAGGCAAAGATGCTCCAAGCTGCTGTAACAAAAAACACTCGCAAGTGCTTGATCTTCCTTATCTCTCCATCTGGAACAACGTAAACACAGATCGCAATGATGACAAACATGTTAAACGCAGCACTCCCCACAATTGTGCTTGGCCCCAAGTCCCCTGCCGTGAAGCCATGGCCACACACTTCGATAACAGACAGGAGAATCTCGGGGGCAGATGAGCCCAAGGCCATCAGTGTGAGGTTGGAAACGGTCTCGTTCCAGATCCTCACCGTGGTTTTGCTGGTCTCACCATTGGGCTTCTTGATGGTTATTTCCCGCTCTTGGGATGTAATGACTTCAATGGAGGACATGAAGCGGTCAGCTATGATAGATACTCCCAGGAACATGTACACCATTGCTACAAAATACACTGTTGCCCGAGCGATTTTGTCACCGAATGAGGGGTCTTGGGGTTCCCATATTGGTAAAATCACACCCTTTTTGCAGATGTATGAGCCAGTGCACTCCTCGGTGTCATTCACAGGCAATTCGCTGGGGCTCTCCGCATGTATGCCATCTGCATGGAACAGCAACACCAGCACAACACTCAGGAGTTGGAAGCTCACTGGGAAGGGGGGTAGGTGAGTTGCTCGCGACATGGCCACTTCCACCGAACAGGTCCCAGATGTCCTCAGCCTGAAGAGACAAAAGGAAAGATGTGAGGCCAACCAGAGATAACAGATTTTCCTCTACACTCTGTTTATTTCCCATCTTTCCCAAACATATAATCAAGCTACCCTGTTACTCAAGACGACCTATCTAATGGGCTCATTTGTGTTAGGATTACTGCAGTTTTCCACGTACAAATCATCTAGTTCAGTTATCTGAACAAGGACAGATTCATATGCTACCAGTGGTCTAGCACCTACCCCCTTTAGCTACTATGATGTTTAATGCCACTTTCTTTCTCTTCACTGAAAGCCTATTTGTTCAATTGCATTTTCTTGTTTGTCAACTAATTAAAGCCCATCATTCTGCTTCACAGCTGGCAGAAGTGTTTCCCATTTCAAAACTACAGTGCAGTCACTCACCAGAGTTCAGGGTAAGAGTAGGAGAGGACAGGGAAATCTACTATCCCCCCATCATTTTAAAAAAAGAATTTTTATACTTGCCATTTTTAATCACTGTAAACTACATATTTCACAGCCTTTTCTTGCTCACAGTCCTCCCAAGCGTCTACTCCACATCAGAAATCCACATGAAGTCAGCTCAAGCCCTAGCAAAACCTTATTCTTAACAGTAACTTGGTCATAAGGTGCACCAGAAGGGCAGTCTTTAATTAATGATTTTGGAGCCATTCCTTCCACAGCGCATCACTTTGCACCTTCCCAAAACTGGAAAGAGCCCCATATGCATCCAAGCCTGGCTCTCTCGGCATGCTTCAAGAGGAAACCTGTCCCTGCGCTCTTTTCCCAGTAGGTCAGCTTCGACGGCTTCCCCTTAAAGGGCCTTTCTCACTCCCTCTACATCAGTCATCAGGCATGACAGCAGTATTTGCCCTTGTCCTGCCTCAGGATTTTCCAGCAGTGTAGAGGAGCTGTTAAAGAGGTTTGCAGTTAGTTAACAGTGCATAAACTGACAGAACAGATACCTTTAAGTACATAGAGATGCTTAGTGCAAAAACCTGAGCATGCTCAGTGTTACATTCTCAATTTTACTAGCCAATAAAAGCCAGATTCCTAGTTATTAAAGCTATATTTTCTCCTCAAGGAGAGCCTTTGCCATACTATGTTTCTCCACTCCAAGTTAATTTAATTGCACAGTATTTAAAAATGTTTCTATGAAGAGAGGAAAATGAGTATGTCAATACCTTTACTTTGCTGGAGAACACAAAAGGCTGAACTGGTTTTGCTCATAAAAAAACCACACTGCAGAAAGGAAAAAAAAAAAAAAAAATTACCCCAGCCATGAAAGGCTTCAAATTCTAAGAGAAGGATGGTATTCCCAGCCCCATATCAGAGGTGTGACACAAGCAGGAGATCTAGGCAATGCCTCCTGAAGTCCAGCCTCCGCAATGTCTGGCAGGTCTCACCGTACCACTTGCCATCTGTCTGGTCTCCAGCAAACACAACACCAGGCCTGACAGCTGCACAGCTGCATGCGCTGGAAGACACAGACCAACCCATCCACACTAAAGGCTGTATCCAGTGACAGCATCACACCTGTCACCTGGGCCCAGACATATCGAGCATGACCCAAGCAGGATGGCTAAGCACACCTTCCCTCCTCCTGCTGAAAGAGGGCTTGTTTCGCAGCACAGCTGGGATCCAGGCTGGCTCTCCAGCCACACAGCAGGCTACATATGCTGCACTGCCGACTGCAAAAGTACAGCCAGGCCTTCTTGTCCCCAGTTCCTGGGGAGAAGCATTTACCCTCCTAAACAGGGACACACCAATGCCTCCTTGAAGTAAAGCACCTGGTCACCACCACCCATCTCCTTATTCCCCATGACACAGAAATCACCCCTCCTCATTAGGGCAGGGGCGTATTATGCAGGGACAGGGCTGCGCACAAGTGACGAACTGGCTGGAGCAAGCAATGGGAACCATCCTGCATCCACATTATGGGATCCGCTCCACAAAGAGACATTAGTGTGGCCAGCAGGAGTAGGGAAGTGATCTGGCTCCCGTACTCGGCACTGGTGAGGCCACACCTTGAATACTGTGTTCAGTTTTGGGTCCCTCACTACAAGAAGGACATGGAGTTGCTGGAGGGTGTCCAGAGAAGGGCAATGAAGCTGGTGAAGGGTCTGGAGAACAAGTCTTATGAGGAGCAGCTGAGGGAGCTGGGTTTGTTTAGTCTGGAGAGGAGGAGGCTGAGGGGAGACCTTATTGCTCTCTACAACTACCTGAAAGGAGGTTGTAGTAAGGTGGGTGTTGGTCTCTTCTCCCAAGTCACTAGTGACAGGACGAGAGGAAAAGGCCTCAAGCTGTGCCAGGGGAGGTTTAGATTGGATATTAGGAAAAATTTCTTCACTGAAAGAATGGTCAGGCATTGGAACAGGCTGCCCAGAGAGGTGGTGGAGTCAGCATCTCTGGAGGTGTTCAAAAAACGTGTAGACATGGCACTTCAGGGCATGGTTTAGGGGACATGGTGGTGTTGGGTTGATGGTTGGACTTGATGGTCCTAGAGGTCTTTTCCAACCTTAATGATTCTACGATTCTATGATTGTGATGATGGATCAAAGCTCTTTCCTCCATTTGCTTTTATTTAAGGATGCTGTAGTAGGATTATTGGGCTGGAAGAATAATACTAAGAATTATCAAGACAGTTTTAAATAAATACCATTTCCTCACCAGGAACTGTTGGTCTGCCTTCTCCCTCTTCCTCCCAATTTTCTAATTAAGAAAAGAAAAAGATACACAGAGCAGGAAGTGACCAAGTCAGAGAGCTTGGTGATAAGAACAGATAAGAAGAAGAAAAAGCAAGCCTCCTGTATGAAGACAGATTTAAAAGAATGGAGATGTTTGCTACAAAAAGCTCTTACTGCTGGAGTCAAAAGCCCTGAACATTGCTCCCCTGATCACAGTCCCTGGGTACCTTCTGCTTCCCAGAATGCAGGCTGTAGCCACCACTTACAAATCTGAAGTAAAAAAAAGAAAACATTATGTTTGTAAAGAAGAGTACCTTGTTGCAAGCCATTTGGCAGATAGCTAAGTTGAAACAGATGTGCGTTCATGGTCATTGAAGTTTAGCCGAAGCACGAATTAGTCACCCAACATCTGTAGTCCTGTGTTTCACACTGCTCCAAACCAAGTCTTGGAGACTTGATAAAGGGACTGTCAAAACAGAGGCTGACTTGGTATCTATTCTGTTTATCCCAGATAGGTCCTAAGTGTAGTTCTGATGTTCTTTTTAAATATGTAGGCTTAAAAAAAATTTAGTGTGGGCATAAAATATTAGTCAGCTGCATGGTTCTTCACCTTCTCTTTCTAAAGGGTAGTAGTTTCAACAGAAAACTCAAGAGCATCCACCTGCCCTTGTTCAGCTAATTTTCTCCCTGTGGCAAATCATATCCTTGCACATGTACAATTATTCAGAGCAACCAGGCATTGTGAAATCCCCTTGGCAAGAAGAGGAAACAGATGGTTCTAGAGAAAATATTATGCTTTGGGTCACTGATTTAGGTCATAAAGAATAGGAGAGTCCCATCACACTTTGGACCAACTCTACAGTCTTAAAAGGATTTGAGCACTGGGAGTCTCAGCCAGAAAAAAGACACCCACCAATTCAAATTAATAAGTCACTTGAACTTTATTTGCCATGTTCTTCCCTTTCAAACATTCTAATATAAGTTGGTTTTGGTTTCTTGTTTTGTTTTGTTTTTTGAATCAAGTCCTATATTATGTTAAATGGGAGGAAAAAAGGCCTAGAGGCTTGCATCTGAGCAATCCATCTTTCTGGCCTTCCCATCAAGCTCTTCACGTACAACAACATTTTTCCCTCAGACAGCAGGAGGTAAGAAACATGGAACTTTTCTGGAGAGTTCAGATGGGTGGGGAAAGGCTGGAGCTTTGGAAGAACAACTCATCAGCCTTGGCAATGTGCCATGACCCTTCTTTGAGTGACAGTAGCATTCCCCAACTTTATGCTGGACTTTGTCTAGCATTTTGTGGTGCGGTCATCAAGCAAGATTCACATATCCTTACCAGCTTTCCTACTTGAACCAGTAACACCAGCCTCAGGAATTACGGAGGGCTAGAAAATGCTTGGCCACAACGTGCTGGTTACACACACACAATCAGAGCCTGACACTCAAAATATCTCTGAGAAGCAGCTGCTATAAAATTAGCAGCATTTCTTTATTTGTACAATCCAAAATAAACAGCTTGGTCCCCAGAGACCCTCTTACTCTGCATTTGCATAGGGTCCTGGCCCATGGTCAGCACACTGCTGCAGGCACAGTGGTAAGAATATTCCCAGAAAAATCATTCATATTATTCTCTAATGAGAAGCAAGGCTACCAGAATGCCAGCCCTCCCTCCAAACCCAGCTTTGTTAGCTTTTCATTAAGGTGTCTCAATTGCATTTCCCATCCCGGCCATCAAAAATAAAAGCAAATGTGGTAGCTGATTCACAGCATGCCAGGCTAGCAGCCCTGGCAAACCGTGCCTGCTGCAGTGCTCGTGGCCTCGGTATCACTCCCCCAATGCCTCTCAGGTCAGATTTATCATGGCAACACCGGGCAGGGGCACAAGCTGCTCTTGGGCTCGGTGCTGGCTATACATGTGTGGTGAAGAGCCCCAAACCACCACCCCAGGCCAGCACAACCCTGCCCATAAGCACTACCCCATGCCCAGGGGCAGCACCCAGAGCCCTTTTCACCACCAAGGGAGCGGAGCTGTCCTGGAGCTGCATGGAACCATCTGCCTGAGAGCTTTCAGGTAGAGCTGGAACTAACCAGAAGAGCCAGATCCCAACTTGGGCTCTCCTGAAGTCACAGCTGTGCCACTTCCCTTTGTGGACAAGCTCCCCCAGGGTGCTAGCAGTTGTTTTTGCACAGTCGTGGAAGAAAGCCTGCAAGAGGTTGCACGGTCCCTTCGAGGCAAGCTCCGTTTAGATGCAGCTCCCAGCCAAGGGATGTTGGTCCAGCCTTTATTCCAACCCTTGGTGTTGTGAAACACCAGGAGGTCAGTTGTTGCCCAGAGCAGGGTAGAAGGGTTGCAGAGATATTTGCCTCCCTGCTGGACATGAGAGCTCTAGGTTTTACAAATTGGTAGGAGAGAGCTCCTGCTGCCAGCTTGTGCTCCAGCCCCCCAGCTCAGGAGCTGCCAGATGGGGAGAAAACAGCCTTTTAGACCCTGCTCTGACCTTTCCCTGGCAGCAACACTCCTTCAGGCCGGCTGGTTGCTGTGTGCAAAGTGAGCCTGAAAACTGCTCTGCGTTTCAACAAAGCACAGCTTTTCCTTTGCAGGAGGCTCCCAAAAGTCCCATCTCCATTCGAGCACTTCACCCTTGAAATATCCACTATAAGACCCTTCCTGTTATTTTCCTACACCATTGTATCACACAACAGGTTTATGACCATCTGCAACAAGCTGTTAGCACCATTATTTTTCAGAGTACTGAAAAAACACTGCTAGCCTAGTCACTTTCATTATAGAAGAAGGATTGGGCAAGGAAGGAATTGACCTGCACTCACAAAGAATGAGTGGCCACACAACGAGAGAGAGAATTTCCATGGGGAATTTTTTTCCCAGCATTCAACAGAAAACCTGTACAGAGCAGCTGTAACTCAGCAGTGTTCACACCATTACAGCCACCACCAATGCTACCCGATGGTGCCTACCCCACTGTGACACCAGCTTCATAATAATTACTGTGAATTTACTGCCAACTTGTATGGGAGAGGGTGTCCCCACAGCCATGTCACTGGTGTACAGGAGGTGGGAGCAGCACCCTCTCCCCACAGGGTGACTGGACGCTTGCTGGGGGGCAGTAGGAAGTTTGCTCTTCACACAAGAATGGCTGCTTTTTGACATGCTGTGGGGACACAACCAGGAGCATGTTGCAACACCACGGGAACTCCCAGCCAGCCCTTCTCCGTCCCACAGTCAGAGCTAGAGAGAGAAGAGCTTTTCCTAGTGAGAGTGCACTGCTGCAGAGAGACAGGGAAGGCAGCTCAAAACCCCCTTTGCTGGTGTCAGGGGCAGGAAAAAGATGGTCACTTTTCAGCCAGAGGGGCCAAAAACTTTGACAAAGAAGCTGGTAGCTACTGCAACACACAACTAGCCTGCAAGCTAGAGAAACAGAGCCTCAAAGCAAGCCAGCTACTCACTCCCCTGCCAGTGTCCCTGGTGAAAAGACAGCAACCCCCAAAAAGGCCCCAAGTGAGAGGACAGGCTCTCCTAGCCAACAAGTGCCCACCACTCCTCCCCACCAGCAAAAATCGCTGTTTCAAGTTATGTGCCCTATGCTCCTACCCCAAGGTCAGACCTGAAGTCTCCAAGTCACAGCACCCCTTCCTCAGTTTCTCTTGCAGGAGAGCAGCACTTGAGAGTTTACTGCAAGCAATAACCAGCCTTCCCTGGGGAAAGCGCTGCACACCTCTCCTCCATGGTAGGACTCATACACACTGTCCCATCTCCGGAGGGCTAGCAAAGCTCTCCTCTCCTGCTGTCCCTTCCCGGCCATGCTGAAGCCTGCACACCTGTGCCTCATTGAAAGCAGCAATCTGCTTCACAGCAGGGCTGCTCGAGCAAAGCCTGTACTGGGAAAAGACACGACTACAGGAAAAAAAAGCCCAAACAAATTGTCTGGTCTTTGACTATCAATCAGTAAATCAGCCAAGAGCCTAGGTCCAGCTTCCTACAGCTGAGGGACACAAAACGGACGCCAACAGGCCTGCAAGGTGCAGGGTGCTTAGAGATTTGTCTAGGCAGCCACAGGCTCTGCTGGCTTTGCTTTTGATCTTGACACTGACCCGTGGCATGGCTTTGGTAAAAAGTAGCTCCTGCCAGCTGTGATTTTTACCCATCAAAGCAGGAGAAGGACCCTACTGCCACACTGGCTGTACATCCGGACCCATGGAGGAAAGCCTCTATGTGCAAATACCATGTTGCCACTCAGGGCTGCACAGTGTGATGGCACTTTAAACACAGCTTGGAAACCCCTTCGCTTACAGCCCTGCTTCGGCTCTGCCTGGCTCCTTCTCCCTTCCACACAGCTCTGCCACTCCAAAACAGGCACAGCCTGTTGGCATCCCCTGCCCATGACCCTCCAGTTCTCCACATCAGGGAAATGATTTCCAGGCTATCAGCATCCTGATTGCATCAGTACAAAAAAACATCAAAACCTTTCCAAATATAGTCAGAGGCACAAGCCCTCCATGAAGCCTATCAAGTAAAATACACATCAGGCCACCCTGTTTCTTGTAAAGGACTTTAAAAAGTTAGAACAATTATCAGTCTGCCACTGATTTTTCCAAGTATCCTATCTCTTCAATGAAGCATCCAATCTCCTCCCACAATCTCCCCAGCAACTTTCCAAAATAAACAGATAAATAGAGAAAATAAAACATCCCTGATATAAAATTTCAGCCAGATTGGGTGAATTTGGGGGCAGCTTGTAGAGACCGAGCTTGGAAGTGTTTGTCAGGGAGATTCCAGCCTTGCTTTTTCATGCACAGAGACCAAGTGGCAAGTCGTCCCCTTCCTCCATGATTCAAGATCTCAGCAAGGAAAATGCCAGGAAATGAAAAGCAAGGGACAAATACTACATTTCTTTTGTTTTTTTTGGTTTGTTTGGTTTGGTTTTTTTTGTTTTACATCTTCCCTCCTACTTGCTGCTGTCTCAAGACCATTTCTCTATACCTACCACCTGCTTTTGGTCTCTTCTTTATCAAGCAGCATCAGGCTCTTCCCCGTTATTCCTCCTGGGTTGTTAATGCCTTCCCTCTGCCTGTGGATCTCCCTTGCTGAGAGAAGTGGCAGCCCTTCACCTCCCTGTGCTCTGTGACTCCCTCTGTAAAAATGGAAGAGCACCTCCCATGAGTGTTGGGAGAATAAACCACTGCTAATAAGCCTGAGGCTCCTGGGCAGCCCAGGGAGGAAGCATCTGCCCAGAGGTGCCCCATAGGGGCCAGGAGAGAAGAATTAGTGGGCCTGTTGCTTTCCTCTGTCTGCCTGTGTCCGCTCCTCCCTCTGGGCCCATTTTTGCACTGGGTTTGTAGCTGTGTGTGGGTCCCCTTTGCAGCGGGATGCTCTCCTGGGCTCTGTGGGAGGAAGGAGCAGAAAGCTTCAAGGGAGCAGAAACAAATCCCCAGCCTCAGCTCCTCGCGCCCATCCAAGGATGAAGAGGTGGGAGACATCCCTGGGAATGTGTGTGGGCAAATGCTGAGGTGAATGCAGGCTGTGGGCCCAGGTGATTTGGACACGATCCTAGACAGGAGCTGGGCAGGTTAGTTTGGGCTGGAGGCCCACCCTGGCGTGCTCCATCCATCAGCTAGTTGCCTAGCCCTGGCTGATGAAGGGTGGTAGCACCTCCCAGGAGAGCCACCATCCAGAGGTACAGCTCTTGCACCGCTGACTCTAGAGGGAGCTGAACACTAGTGCCAAGCAGATTCCCAGCTTTTAGACCACCAGATCTCGGGAAAGGGAGTCTAAGCCCAGGTACGTGCCAGGCCTTGGTCTCAAAAGCAAGGTTAACCATCCCTCCCTTCTCCCCAGTCTCCCCTGCCTTCTCTGTCTCCCCAGGAGCTCTTTGCAGCAGCAAATCTCACTTCTATTTGCAGCCAGGTTTCCTAAGGAAGCCAGGCATATGAAATCACAGTTTCTATGTCTGTCTGTCTGGTCACATCACTCCCCCCCCTCCCAGTTTCAGCTAAAATCACCAGAGGGATAGAGTTAGCAAAGAAAGCCAAGTTCCTACAAGCTTCCTGAAAATAGCTGGAGAGATACCACTCACACCCTTGGCAAGGGAAAGACTGGTCAGTGAGCTCAGCCCTTATTGGATTCAGCCCTCAGTCCTGAAGGCACGGCACCCTGAGCACCCTGCCGCAGACCCAGGTGCAGCCAGGATTTGCACAGCTGCAGACACCAATGTCCATAAGCTGGAAGCACATGCAGATCACGGCACCCTGAGCCTGAACAGAGCTCCAGGTTGTTCAATGTACCGGTCACAAGGAGGGCCAGTACCGCATGCCATTTGTGTTGTCTATGACCGACCTGTTGATTGGTTGTCCAGTGATGCTCATGCCCTGGGAAACACTGGGCTTTATTATAGGATCTGAGTTTCATTAGGATGCTGAAGAACAGTGGCTTTTCCCCGGTAAGCCAGCAGGACTGTATCCCCCCGAAAACATAGCAGAAAACCAAATTCTGTCCTAGATGCAACGCCAGAAAATTGCAAACCTGACAGCCCTGAGCAGATCAGGATACTACCAAAGGCCCAAACAGGCAGAGGAATCGCTGTACTGATACGGCATCATGCAAGGTGCTGTGGAGACTCCCAAGAGCAAGGACATGAGCCATGTTCATACTGTGCCGTGTACAGCAGTGCCAGGAGAGGAAACGAAGTGCAGCCTGGGCAGCTGCAGGACAGTGAATATTGAAGTCTCAGGAGCAATTCACAACCAAAAGATCACAAAAAGCTTAGTGACAGTGGGGGAGAAAGAAGCAAGCAAAGTTTCATCAGATTAAAACTGTGCTACTCGGTGTTGGCATTCAGGGACGCTAGGCATAAAGAGTCCATCCAGTCTCCTCAAATATCTTGAACACAAAGCCTGGTACAGAGGAAGCTTTGAGCAACGCAGCTCCCCAGTACTGGCTTAAGAGTTGTTTATGCCTCCAGAGAAACAGAGCTGGTGGGGTATAAGAGGAGTCAAGCAATACATCAACTTTCCTGGGGAGACAGTGTGGGGGGGTTCATGGCTTGGCTGGTAGGTTATGGCTCTAGAAATGCTAGATTATTTCCCAGTTTGGGTTAAATGCCTCTGCTGGAAGAGGGGCAAAGCTGCTATTGAAGAACCAATGAGAAGGAAAAGGGGAGAAAGAGACATTTATCAGATGCACCCAAGGGAACACAAATGCCTTTCTTTGGGGATGTCCACTGCCCCAGCCAAAGCCATACAGCACAGCTTTTTTTCCCGGCTGCCATCATCACATCAATGTGCAAGTGTTCCAGCTTCCCTTTTCTAAATAAAAGTGCACCTCTTCTCTTCATGGTGGTGAGAAAAAACACATGAATGCCTAGGCAGATGTCGGGAGAGTGCACCCCAGCCTCTCTCGGCCCCCATTTCCATTGCCTGACTCGTGGATTTCCAACATCTGGGACCGGAGGAACAGCTTCCTGTGAAGCGCAAGCAAAGAGGAGCCCTGAAATCAAACACTCGCACCCACATGCCTGTGACCTTGTGGTTTTACTACAGCTTTCATTTTTAGACTCCAGTTCTCCCTAGTGCTTGCTGCATGTCTACAACATTTTGGCAGTTTGCTTTCGCCCTGGAGACAGAGCTGAGTGTGGGGTTGCTCAGCATGGCTCGGCAGGGAGGGAAGCAACAAAGCTACGATTAAAGAATTAAACTCGGGATGACGGAAGAGCCCCAGCCATGCTTCCACCTAGACAAAGCCTACGTGATGAGCGCTGCTTAATGCCAGCCCTTAATAACACACGCCGATAGAGATGAAAATGGGAATTTCATCGTGGCTGCAGGTGCCTCCCACCACTCACCTCGGAAACCGTTTCAAGGCAGAAATCCCCGGGGCTGGAGGAAAAGCAGCCCTGCCTGGAGGCACGAACACCCCCGCCGCCGCCCACGAGGGAAGATGCCCGTAAGCCCCCCGGGGGGAGGGTTTGCTCCAGCCCCCTCCCCGGCCCCACCTGCCCGGCAATGCCCAGCCCTTGGGGTAGACGGGAGGCAACCCCCCGCCGCGCCTCCCGTCGCGACATGTCGCGATTGGCCGGAGGGGGAGGGGGGCGAGCCCCATCGCCTGCCTAAAGATGCCGCGGCTGGGTTGCAAAAAGCATTCCCGGGGCGGGGCGGGGGGGAAGCATCCTACCCCCGCCCCCCCCCCCATCGGCTCCCACTCGGCTCCGGGCCCCCCACCCCGCCTCCCCCATCCTCCCCCGGCACCGGGGACCCCGGTGTAGAGCCCAGCGGCGGGGCGGCGGGGGACTCGCCGCGCCGGGCAGGGTGGGGGCCGGGGCGGGGGCCGGGGGGTCGCGGTCCTACCTGGCGGGGGGCAGGAGCGGGCGCCGCCGGGGCCGGCTCAGCAGCGGCGGGGCATCGCGGCGGGGCGGGCGGCGGAGCCCCGGTGCGCGGCTGCGGCGCGGCGGCGGCGGGCGGGCGGGAGGGAGGGAGGGAGGGATGGAGGGAGGGAGGGATGGAGGGATGGATGGAGGGAGCGCGCACACACACACACACACACACACACACACACGCACACGCACACGCACACGCACACGCAGCGCCCCGGGGATGCGCTCAGCCGGTCCGCCCCGCAGGCAGCCTCCCCTCCATCCGCATCCCTCCGCGGCGCTGCGCGGGCAGGGAGAAACCCGCCGTCCCTCCTCCGCGGTGGCAGCTTCAGCTTTCCTCCTCCTGCTGGAAATATTTCCCGATTTCCTCCTCGGAGCGAGGGACTTTGAAAGGCAGGGCTGGTTGCGGACCCACCCCCAGCAGCCCTGCCCGCCCTGCCTGGGGCAGCCCCCAGCCCTGCCCTGCCTGACCCCAGCCCTGCCCTGCCCTGCCCGGGACGGTCCCCGTCCGTGCTCTGCTTGCCCCCAGCCCTGCCCGCCCTGCCTGGTGAGCTGCCCGGGTCCTGCCCGCCGGGGCTCGTCGCGTCCCCCCGGCCGCCCTGCAGCCTGCCAGGGCAAGCCCGACCCCATCTGCACCCTGCAGGAGGGAGGGGGCCTAGGGAGAGATGGCGAGAAGGGAAGCAGGAGGGCGGGTGCAAGGAGTGCCTTGCTGTGCCTCACCGTGCCCCCCCAGTGTTGCCCATGCAAGGGGCCCTGGGTTGAGGTTCACTCCCCTCTCACACCACCAATGCTGTGGTGTTTGCAGAGGACAGCAGGGGCCATGCGGTGACAGGCAAGGGGCATATGTGTCATCTAGGGCCCTCCTAGGAATTGCCCCCCGCATCTGGCTATGTCCAGGTCAGCCCCTGAGCCCACAGAGCTCCCCACGGGAGGGTCATCGGGGTTGGGAGGTCCTGCAGGAAGCCAGCAGCCTGGCGCAGAAGGACTTGCTGCACCTTAGGCTGGCACCAAGTGTTCTTCCTGTGGGCAATTCCCCTTTCGCCATGCCCGAATGATTCCTCCACCCTTTGCTGGCTCCAGCAAGGAGCAGATGAACCCATTGTCCCACCCTCCAGGCAGAACTCTGTGGCTTTAGGAACTTAAAATACGACCAAAGCTAATAACTCACACAGTGGTCATTGCCAGTACCCAGTGACCTTCAGTAGCCCTCTACACCCAGATCCTCAGGTGCAACAAGAACCATGGAGAAGCAGAGCTATTATTCTAGCTCCTGATCCTTTCTCCCTCTTATCTTCTTGGCAGTGCCTGTAATTTTTGTCACCACTGGCAAGACAGCAAGCCAAAATTTTACCTTTGGATTTAATTCGTGCTCTTCTTCCTTTCTTTCCTTTTTCTTTTTTTTTTTTTTAAAGATTTTTGCATCACCACATCCTTCAGCAGAGATGGAAAATTAAATTTCTCTGTTCAAGTTGAGGTGTAAGACATGGACAATGTCACAAAACTCCTTTGTAAAGCACTTTGTGATAAACTGACCAACCAACAAACCAGCCACTTGTTAGTAGTGTTGCACCTGTTATTGATATTATTTAGTTTTGATCTCACTTTAAGAGTTTATTGCCTACACATGGGATGAAAGGCATTTCCAAATAAGAATTTGGTTTAGAAAAAAACATGGGTTTGTGTCCAGTAGCTAACTCTGATTGTCTGTCTCACCTCTTTTGATTTAAAACTCTTCAGAGGAGGGATAAGGTTGCATCTGGCCACGTGCGGTACTTTGATGGGACTCAATTCTCCCAGCAGGGCCATTGATATAAAATGAGCACAACTAAATGTGTGCAGCATGCACAGTGCTGTGCTCTGATCAGGACCTGAACAGAGCAGTGGATGTGTATCAGTGGCATTTGGTTTGGCAGTGGCTGCAGGACACAAGGTGCTGCACAAGCTGGCACGGCAAATGGATAGTGTGAGCAGAAAAAACTGGCATGGTTGCAGCAAACACAATCCCTGCTGTTGCTTTTCACCCTGCACACTGAAATCTAATAATTGCAACAGTAAGCAGTGGAACTCAGATTTTAATTAGCTGTCAGCCACGAAGTTCTCCCTAAAGCTCCCTGTTTCCCTCAGTTATGTTGCTGACCTACTTCCCAGCTCTTTCACTGAATATGGTACACAACTCCTCCAGAGCACCAAGACATTAACTCTGCTAATGGGAATCCACTGGTGAGCTGCTCTCTGAAGAGCCAGGCACATCCCCAGTTCCTCTCTCTGAAGCTTGCAGTGCGTGTTCTTGTCTCCCAGTGCCTCCTGCTGAGACCCTCAGAAAGGTTTTTTCAGCTGAGGGATTTCCGTGACATTTTAAGGGAGCTGAAGAAAACAAGAGTTTGTCAGTGTTTGTGGTGATATTTGTTAGTCCATGCAAATGAACTCTTTGTATCACCCAGCCTTAATGGCACTGGAACAGAAAAGGTGAAGCCGAGGTGCAGCATTATCCTACCTGCTTTCATCTGCTTGAAAAGTGACTGGTTAGGAGGGATATGAGGCTGGGAGGCTGGAAGAAGATGTACCACGCTTCCCAGTCACTCACATTCACCTACCCCTCTCCAGGCACGTTCAGATTTTCATCGTTCACAGTCTCCAAGAGAAAGGTGGAGCTGGGCTCTGAAAGAAAGAGTGGAAGTGAGGGAATAGGGGAGACAGTGAGCCAAAATGATGAGAGGAGACACTGTGTTACAGGACTGCTCCGCACTGCAGTGGCTATGGTTCACACTGCTTTTTCTCAGCCAAGCTGGCTGAAGTGGTAGCTGTAACAGCATAAAGCTCTGCATGGGCTGTGAAATCTGCTGGACAAGCTGAGCAAATGCTCCTATGTTCTGCCTGGTGCTCCAGGCAAAAATGCAACAAGACTGCTCATGTCCTGACACAGCAAGTTTGTCATGGTGTGGGCACATGCATGTTTCATCATGACTGCAGCCTGGCCTGTGCTGGGAGAAGTAGTGGTTTGCTCCAGCTACCTTTCCTTCCCTCTCTTTGCAGTCATGCAAGTGAACACCTACCATTGCAAATGCTAATTAGTAGTCTCAAAATCATGGAGATTCTCATGCCAATGCTAGCGAATGGTTGATTCACTCATTCATTCATGCACACCCACAGCTCGCTCTGACAGCCGCCTGCATCTCTCTGCAGTTGCTGGAGGAGGTTTCCAGGTACTGTCTACATTTGCAGAGCAGAAAGACAATTCTTCCCTGTAAAGAATGGGGTTAGTGGACTGTGGAGTCTCGAGCACAGGACAGAATGGTGCAGGCCAATTCTCTGCTCAATGCCTTGTGAAAAAAGACATCTGCACTCCTGCACATTTTAGAGGAGGGGAACACAAACCCTCAGGTATTTCTTGCTTGAAAAATTCCTGCCTTATATTCCCTGTAAAAGAGACAAGTGCTCAAGGCAAGGTCAGTCTTCAGCTCAGCCACAGCGTGCTCACCTCTGAGCAGCTGTCCTACCACTCTTTCTTGGCCCTGTCTGGAACATCTCCTCAGTGGGATCCTTTGGTCTCTGCTCCAGCTTTTGTGGGTTCAGATAATGCTGGAGGATAACGAATGAGTCCTCACTGGTTAGTTATCTCTGGTTGTGGCTTTCCTTCAGTCCCTTAGGAGATGCTAGAGAGATACTGCAGGAGCAGATGGGATGTCACCTCTGGCTTGCCATCCATCTGTCTTTGCTCCTCACTGCAGGAGACTTGAGCGTGCGCCCACTGAACCTTCTCTGGCTCTTCTCTGCATGTTCTTGGCAGAGACCTGGAGATCCCTGAGAGGGGTGTTTCTAAAAAAGCTGCTTAGAAGCATAGTTTCCTGCAGTTTGAGCATACGCTTTCACTGTCGTCTTCAAACATGCCTTTGCTGTTAGGAGGATAAATCAGGCATTTAGAAATGTGGCAGATGGAGTGGGACACAGCAGTGAATAGGAAGGGCAATTCTGTGTGCTGGACATCACACACTTCTTTTTGAGCTCTCCAGGCAGTGCCTCCTTAGCTGTTTCCAAGTGGCTGGTACAGTCTGAATTCTGATGATCCCGGGGAGGTCTGAGCACATGACAGTTGTCCATCAGCCAGCCAGGGATCTTGGATGTGGAAGGTTTCTCCTACCCCTGGAAAACTGAGAGTAAAGACTATACCCCAGGGAGAAGGCAGCATTCAACGGGATGTTTTAGCATGACTGTGAAAAATTGGCAGCATATAGTTTGCTCTCCCTGCAATGCTTTGGGAGCCTGCTGCAGTAACTGGAGAAACCATGCTTGTGCTGCTTTCAAGCTTTTCCCCAAGTATTTGATCTATGCTGTGTTTTATGCAGGTTTAAACAACATATTCAGAGCACTAATTGATGAGCATAGCATTTAACAGCTTAGTAAAGAGTTTTGCTGGAAGAAGCATTGACTGGCCAAATTTTGCAGAGCACTGCTGGTGTGTGGCAGACACAAAAGAGCATTTGCACTGAAACCACCTGCCATGTGGGGGTTGAAAGCAAAACTAGTTATAGGGGCTGGGCGTGAATTTAGGGAGCTTGGAAATGGGGAGAGCTGCATGTATTTTGCAGACATCTAGTCCACAAAACAAGCCACACATGTTCCTCTTCAAATTCTGCATCAGAATCTCACTTTTCGTTTTGAAAAAACTGCTTTCTGGTCATCGGGGATATAGAAGAAAAATTCAGTATGCGCACAGACTTCAGCGCCTGGGCTTAATGTAAGAGATGTACAAGGTGCAAACTGTCTCCTTACTCTTGTCAAAGGAGTAAAGACTCAACAGCCTTCTGACAGCTGTCATTTGTCTCAACAGCACAGCATGCTAATACTAGCATCTCACTCCCGTCCCCATTTCACAACCAAAAACCAGTTGCTAGTCTGAGTCACTGGAAAATGAAGGACCAGATATCCCCTGCTGAACTGCCTGTCCCTTAGCATCTTTTCCCACCAAAAAAAAAAAGAAGCTTTGTTTAGCTGTTACAAAACTGCAGAATACAGGAACTAAAAATGCAGATGCAAGGTCAACTGAAATGCATTTCCCAGTGAAAGCAATAGCCTAGAGACTCTGCTGCCTCCAGAGGAGTGTCCTGCAAGGGGCCATGGAGATGCAGTCTGCTAGCCCCAGGGCAGCACTACAACTAGCACTCTCCACTTGACGCTTCAGCTCTTTTCACCACCATCCCAAGACTGTCCTGGCCTGGAAAAAAATTTGGCTGAAAAAATCCAGAATTAAAAAGCAAGAAATGTTGTGCTCTCTGGATTTGCCTCTGCTTTTGAAACCTAGACGTTTAATGTTTTCCAATTTACGTGGTAACCAGAAGTAAGTTAAAAAAAATAAGAGATGAAATAGTGCTACGTAATCACATGACTCCAGGAGCTGGGACTTTAAGAAAAAACAAAAGTGCAAATACCATGATAATGTGGCAAGATCTGGGAGCTGTGTCCTGCAAACTGAGGACTGTGATGCTTCCTCAGCAGCTCCAACGTCACATGAGGCCATATCTCTTGTTTGATCTGTATGCAAAGTTCCCATTGCTATCAGTGGGAGACAGAGGGTGAATCGGATGTAGTGCACCGGTCTGGCTGTGGCCCCTGGTTGTGAAGGTAATTTGGCCTTCTCTGTACCATCTGTTTGCCAGCCCTGAGCGAGGCTGGATATTCCAGGGAAAACAGACATTTTTATTAAAAGTGAGAAGTGACTGACCTCAGCTGCATAAAGCACCTGATTTATATTTTACTTATAAACTCTAGGTCAAGAAAGCTGCTGGAACACCTTGCAAAAAACAAGCCCATTAGGCAAGAGGATGTGAAATGACTTCTCTTAAAGGGAAATATTTTTTCACTATAATGGGCTCTAATCTGTACTGTCCTTGCATGGTCAGAAATCTTCCTTGCCTTCTTGCTGCTTTGACTTTACCAATCTCTGCCTCAGCTCTGCCTTGTTTCACGTCCAAGTGGCCTTGCCTGGCTAGGTGTCCCTCCGGCACTGAGCAGCTCTGCCGGAGATTAGCCCCTGAGTCCTGGGGATAGAGCAGAGCAGAGGAACTTGCTGTCCGCTGTTATCAGCATGCAGCAGTCAATTTTAGGCCACAAGGACCCACGGGACTGGGAATTGCTGTGCTCCTCAGTGTTCCTCAATGCACCTTGGAGAAGGCATGTGCCCTTGCTCCTGGCTGACTCTGTCCCTGGAACAGCTGAGGCAGCAGCACGGTTCTTATCCCAGCTCCCTTCTCTCCCCACAGCTTAGAGTCGAGTCCAATGGACAGGGACTCCCACTTGTACACACACAGATCTTGTTATTTTGGCACAGTCTGCTCTATTTGCACTTCTGAAGATGTATAGAACAAAAATGCTTGTCTTCTCTGTGCACACTCAAGCAGCAGTGAGGCAGTAACCAATGCTGTATGTCCTAAACATAGTAATTGAAGCCCTGCATGTAAAGAGAATTTAACCAAAAAAGAAAGAATCATAAGAAAACCAGATTTAACTTCCGGATTACTTAATGGTTATGGGTTTGGTTTCTTGCTGGAGATTTTGGAGAAATGAAACTGCACCGTTTGTGAGACTGCATGCTCCTTTCAAATTCCCCATGCTGTCATGTGACAGTCTTTTCCCTCTGGAATTTCAAACGCGGCCTGTTTGAAAGCTGCTCTGAGCTGAATGGCTTTTTCATGGCTTTCTGGATTGTGATGATTCTTTAAAATGATTGAAGATGCTCCTTTTCCACCTGCCTTGTGGTTAGAATCCCCAAGTCTTTTGTAAAAATCTGCTTTTATGGGAAGCTGTTCCCAGCTTCTGGCAAAACTCTTCAGGTTCTGAGGCTGTAGCCCTGTTGTTTGTATGTGCAGGAGGGACATGGATGTGTGTGTGTGTGTGCATGCATGCATGCATGCAGATGTTTCCTAATGCAGATTGTGCAAGCTCTGACTTCTTCCCACTGCATTTCTGCTTATTCAGATGAACTCCTGCTCTTCTGCGAGTGCTCCGATCTCTTCAGCGGGTGAGACAATTTCCTGAGTGTAGCTGTCAGTCCAGGAACATGGGCTGCTGTGGTGTTTATATGTGTGTAGGCTGGAGATCAAGGAAACAGGACAGAGCAAGGACTTGGGGATTCAAGCATCCCCTGGCTGCTGCTGTGCTTCCTGCTCTAGCAATGCAGACAGTGCAGTGGCAGGTATGGAGGGAATGGCAGGGATGGGAAGGCATGACTGTATGGAGAGAGAACAGAGATCTGACAGTAGAACCAGTCCACTGATGTGTAGGCAGCTGTATGTGTAGTAGACCAGTGTCTTAGCAGGGCTGATGGGAAAACAGGCTTTCCTCTTTCATTCAGCTCCCTTCCATGTGCACCTCAGTCACTAAGAAAGTTTCTGGCCCCTGTGCCTCAAGACACCAGTGTGGTATTTTGGTATTTGTGCCAGGGCTGTTAACAGTATCTGACATTTTGTTTGCCACCAGTAGACTCCAGAGTTAACAGCTGTATTTACATGACCAGTGGCATGAGGAAGGCAGGCAACAGCTGCAGAGCCACCAATGGGAAGAAATAAGAGAAGTGAGAGGTCTACAAGACATGATTCAAGAGGCAACGTTGCAGAAATGCAGACTGTCAAGTCAAGAGAAGACATATATCCTCGCAAATCTGAAAGAACAGATGCTTCCCACTCCTACTGTCGATAAGATAAGAAGTCAGGAGGTTAAACTACAGACAGCGATACTGAAGTTTGACATGAGGAAAAGCTTTCTATAGCCATGAGAGTAATGATGTAGGCAACTGGACTGTCTGCAGAGAGTCAGAAGTCTGTCACAGAAAGGTTTTAAGATCAGGATGACCAAACCTCTGTTGAGTTCAGATCAGGTGTAGGTGACTTAGCTCTCAACATCATTTCATCAGGAAGATGTATCTGAGAGATGAACAATCAGGAGACATTCAGCACATCATAAAAAGAAAACCACTGTTGTGGTTAGGGTGAAAGCAAGGAAAACCCGCCTTTAGGCTTTGGACAAAGATTTGGTGTAGGAAAACAGTCAGAGCACTAGAAATTAGGCCACGCCGGAAAAGCAGATCTAGGTGGCAATGCTATCCGAGCTCATGCAACCTGTGAGCAGACTGACCTTGGTTCCAGGCTGGCAGTCAGTTTCCTGGGTGAATGAGCCAGTGGGGAAGAGAGCTTGTTGCTGCTCCGAAGCCCATAATATATCCCACTTGGGTTTTGTCCTGTCAAGGTTTGTTCCAGGCTCATAGCCATTTAACTCACTTAGCAGCCTCTTCCGTTAGATTTTCATGCTCAGCCATAGGAACCTTGAAGCTTACTCAAGTGCTCTCAGGAGCTGGTGCCACAAGAAGGCTTGTTTTGGAAACAGTTGTCCTACCATGGTGGTCCCTTTCACTTGCCCTGCTGGGAGCCTGTCCCACTGTGAACAGCAAGTTGAGGTATGCAGACAAATGGCCCACCCTGACCAAAGTGCAACACTAATGAGACAACAGCACAAAGGCACACATGGGCACTCCCCATAATAAAGACAAAATAATGTCTTTGGTTAACCCTGACTTATGGCTATATAAGATACAACATGAAGTAAGGGTATGAGAAGCTACCAGAACCTGCAGATCATAAGCAGTAATTTATATGCAGCTGACCATCCCTGACCAGTGGTTACACTAACGAGACAGCAGCATGAAAAATGGTAGAAATGAGAAACATTGCATATAACAAAAGCAGGGTACTAGCTTAATTGCTGACTGAGGTAGATATTACCAAGGCAACCATATTGTGAGTACCAAATAAGCGTATAAAGTCGGGAAACCTGGGGCCAGTGAGGGAAAAGTAAATACAGGTGGATGGTTTCTCTGGGAGGAGAGAGACTTAGTAAAGAAGCAGAACCTGAGAAGAATAAAAGGGGCAAAACCAGAATATAAGGTAAAGCAAGTGACATACTCAGGACTCATTTGGGGCTGTTGGTCAGCCCTGTGCTTAATTATGACAGTTTGAAGTATGTCAGTAAACCTGTTGTTTCTACCTTTCTTGTGTCCAGCTTGCCTTCATGGTCAGGAAGGACTTGGCGTGCTTTGGGATTAATGAGAGCTGTCTCCCTGTGGCTGGCAAGGAAACGCCTGAAGGGTAGCACCTAACCACATGGCCCTTCCCTTCCTTGACAGCCTGACTCTGTCCTTCAAGTCCCCATTTCTCCTGACTGACTGTACAGAGGCTCTTAAGTGTAGACATTGGCACCGTAGGAGTTCAACAGCTGAGGACTAATACAGGGAACCGTGTGACAAATGGGCTACACATGGGCATGGCTGCACCTGAAGTCAATCAGGGCACACACATCTGCCTTGTTCAGCACACCTCCAGCTCTTCAAAGAGCCCAACTCACCACAGTGCCTTCCTGCAGATGGTTTTGGGGGGAAAGAACGGGCTAAAGTGAAGCCTCTGCACAAGTCACAGCTGCAAAAGAAAGGATGTGTGTCAAATAAAATTCACTCTAAAGACAAGAAGTGGAAGTTACAACTCAGGATGAAGGCAGGGAGTTTGTGCTGGCAAAACAACAGCTTTATTAAGGTTAGTGTCTTCAAACTTGTCTTGTTCTGTAATTTTCCTTAGGCTGCATACATCAAGACACATTTTAAGATAATCAGACTGTTTCAAAGAGAAGAATGTTAAAATCGGGTATGTTTTTATCAACAGGGACAGAAAATACCTAGAAAACATGAGTAGTGGCACAGCTTGTAATGCTTACAAACTTGTCCTGTTTAGTAGCATTCCTCTAGGTCTGTGCATCAAAGCATGCTTAAAAATAGTCCGTCTGGTTATTTTTAAGGTAAGAACATTGAAATTAAGGGTCAAGGGCCAAAAGTTTTCTAGTGCATTATTGTGGAGGTACATCTTCAGGTGTTTTAACACATTAAGGCACTTTCCAGGCACACATGAAGCAAGGTGCACACCTGGACAGGTTTGCCCCAACCTCCAAAAATGCAAGGGCTGTCACTGAATTATGGATCCTTAGGTGGATCTTTGGTGATTTATGATGGAGATTCTCAAGTGTCTAGAAAGGGACTAATTTGTCTAAAATACTCATGATTTGTCCTGAATCTTCCCCAATGATTGGTAGCTGAACAGACAAATCATTGCCCACTAAATAGATTTTCAATGGCAGGCAGTACAATTTTCTCTTCTCCAATAATAAAGCGTGCATGCTCTGTATACGCTGTTCTCCACAGGATCATAAAAATCCTCATACACACTCACAGCAGAGAACCTTCAAGATTAAATCTTTTGCCTAGGTTAAGTTGGAGATATGTCACACTTCAGGGGAAGGATGAGGTTACCAGCAAGGTTCTAAAGTGCTCTAAGTATCAGTTACTCTTGTTCTCGGAATTCACTTCAGATCAAATCAACTCAAGCCAAAAAGCAAATCTCTCAGTTACTGAGAAAGATGCTCCTTGGAGCATCCGTTTTCCATAACCAGTGGCAAAAAGTATTTCAAAACAAGAGAAACTTTTTAATGCATTTGTTTTCCAAGCTGTGCTGTGGACTAGGCCCAGTACAGAACATGGCAGGAACACAAGTGCAGGACATCACACAAGGGTCTGCTGTGGTGCTGGAGCTCATTGTGTTAAACCTTTGAGTAGCGTGGCCAGGGAATGCAATGAGGATACATTTCACAGCTGCATATCTCTCTTTTTGCAGCATTTTGCCCATGAATTAACACTACCAAGAAGATTTGGAAAACCTGCTAGAAGGTTTCCACAAAGATTTGGCTCATCAGCAACTTGGAAAAATGCACATGGGAGCTAAATGCTAGAAGTTAAACCTGTATTAGCTCCTCAGTCAGGATATGGCTTCTGTCCTGTGCCAGAACATTGGTATATCATGTGGCTTACATCTGAAAGGTGTCACAGCAGGCAGCAGAGCAGCAGTAAACTTCACTATTCTGGACAACCAATAAAAATGGAGACCTACTTATCCAGCTAAAGATAGGGCAATCCAGAACATCTGTCTTGCTCCTGAACTGGGCATTTATCCTGGACAGGAGATGCTTTCAGAGCCTTGCTTCAAATAGCTGTGCTCTGAAAAGCAGGCTAAATCCAGGAGGTCATCTTGAAATAATAGTTGGCAGGCTAAAGTGACTTAACATTTAACATGCTTTAAAGGACCATATGGAATAAGTTACACCAGAGTAAAACAAACACTTGTCTCTCACATCCAGTGTTATTGTTAACAACTTATTTGACTGCGTGTATTCTCAGCAGCGACAATGACTCACTAAATAACAGGATAATACCACACACTAGCATGTTGTGGTCTGTGGCCACAGGAAGGGTTTACTTTTACTGTGTACACGTTGGCAGTCTCAACACACTAGCAGCAAATCCAAATGTTTATTGCTGCATCTAGGGCAGAAGCACAAGACCTCTGCTTGGAGCCTTTCTGTAAGATAGCATGGGGTATTTCTAATATCATGCTTGCCAAACTGCAGCAAAAGCAATAAGCTGAGAATTAGATGCTGGGAAAGTAGATGTCACCTTGGTTTTTCTTCCTTGTTCCAGTGTGCGGATATGGCAGTTGCTGATGCTGGGAATCAGCATGGGAATAGGCTGCTTCAAAGAGATGGGCTCCCTATTCCCACATTAAAGCCTCAACCTTGATGCATGGTTGCTACTTTTGGAAACAGGCATTAAAGCAAGCTGGTTTGGAAGGGTGAAGAGGTTGTAGGGCAAGAGATAAGACTGGTCCATCAAGCCCTAGGCCCCTGCAGAAAGCTTGAGCGTGGTCAGAGCTGCCTCAGGTGGACAAGCATGTCCCCTCAGCTGCTGCAGGACTCTTCAGGCTTCTGCCTGAGGCCTGACACACTGAAGCCCTGCCCAAATCACTGTAGGCCAGGCCCCTCCGTCACCTTCACTAAGCTCATGTCCTGTCCCTTGCTTCCTAAAGTTTGTTGAACATTACAGATAAAACTCACCACCTCGGTGAGATCTCCCTGTAGCCTGGGAGTGCTAGCTGCCTGGAGGAGCGTTTTCAGGTAGATTGCATCAAAGGATCCCAGCCCATCTCCCACTGGGTTAGGGGCTGTACAGGTAGCCCAGGATGGCGGCATGCCATTTGTCTCCTTGCACATTGCTGTTCAGGCAGTCTGCAGGGACCCATCTAGCCAACAGAGGAAACCACAACCCCATTCTGGCCATGTTGCAACAGAATGGTGTCCAATACACCTCAAGGTAGAGAAGAAAGCAAAAAGGAAACATTTCATGTGCAGAAGGTTACAACGGGGACTCAAGAAAGCCTTGGTAGGGGGCATAGAAAGGCAGCAGTAGTTTTGCAGGCCACATTCCTGCACTTTCCATGTTTTGTTATTTTTTCCATTTTCACATTTTCCTCTAGTTTCCTGCTTTTGCTCATATAAGAGGGAAAGAAAAGGCAATTTGATGTTCCAATGAAAGGAAGGACAACTCTCTGGAAGAAAAGGAAATGGTGTGCGGTGGTACCATGCGGGATTAGTCTGCAACCTCCAGGGCACACCACAATCTGTGGGATAACCTGGGAAACATCCCAGGGACAAAGCTTCTGGTGAACCTCATCCTGCACAGGGTGAGGGACTTGAAGCATTGGGAGACTGAGGGTGGGAAAAAGGCTTTACACACTGTTCAATACAGTATATTCCCATGGGGAGTAAAACAACCCAAGCACTGAATCTCCCAGCCTGGTAGGTGAAAGTCTGTACCCGAACAGCACTCCTTGGCAGAAGTTCCCAAGCGTTTGTCCTCTTTGGGTATTTACAGACAAGCCATTAGTCATTGTTAAGCTGATTGGAATCCAAACTAGTCTGGGGCATATGTCTTCCGCCTGTACCACCTTAACCCAAATTCTCACATTTTCCAGCATCCCAGTTCTGTGGGTTATCTTCCTTTTACCTACACTCACTTTTTTGCATAAGTAAACTGATGCAGCGTTTTCCAGAATGAAATGCATGCCTCCTCTCCTCTCCTCTCCTCTCCTCTCCTCTCCTCTCCTCTCCTCTCCTCTCCTCTCCTCTCCTCTCCTCTCCTCTCCTCTCCTCTCCTCTCCTCTCCTCTCCTCTCCTCTCCTCTCGTCTTTTCATCTCATGTCTCTGGAAAAGGCTCAGCTAGGGAGATCACAAACTGAAACCTGCATTTTATGTTAGCAACATCAGAGTTCAGCATTCCAAGGATTTGGGAAAGATCCTAAAACCAAACATCCCAAACTCAGGAGGAAGTTCAGCATTAAATATAAAAGAAATCCAAATATGTTGAAGTATGGAAATCAAAACAACTTCAGCTTTGCCCTGCAGTGACCCCGTGCAATAAGAATACATTTGTGATTAGATCACAGTGATGGTTGGAGCCCTAGATAAGAATAAACTGAGTTTTGAAGACCTCCAGATTTACTATATTGCTGCTATGATTTTCCCCCATATGTTGCCAGAATAATACTGAGTTTCTTAAAGGATCAACTCTAAAATGAACGTCAACTCATAAATTGCCTGCTTTACCTGTAAATTGGCAGAAAACACCACCACTGCTTATGTTGTTGCCTCTTCCCATAGCAGCACAGATAAGCAGATGGTGGGTCTGAAGAGTGAGGCTCATGGCTGTAGTCCATCTGAAGCACACTGGAACAGCAGGAGACCTCTGCAGCCATGTCCCTAGCCAGCCTGCTGGCACATCTTGCTGACCACTTAGGGAAAACATCCTGGGCACCTTTAAAACCAAGCTTTTTATCTTAAGGGCATGCAACTCTGAATTCAGATTATTTTTTCTTGCATTTGTAAAGAGGCTTTCTCCATTTGCTGAATGCCTTGTCTGCAAAACCCCGCACCAGGATTCCTCCCATGTAAGCAAAATTCAGCAATACCGTGGTTCAGTTTGCTAGTGACGTGCTGAGTACCTGAAAACTTAGTATCCTCCAGAGCTATTTTGTAAGAGCTAGACCCCAGGTTGGCATTAAAGGCAACTTGTATCACGGGATGGAAATTTAGGAGTAGTTCATGTCTGTAAATGACTAAAAATGACAGCTGGATTTAGACCAGCTGAGGCCATTGAAGGTTATTTACTCATCTCTCCATGCTGTGCAGTCAGTTATGATACACAAAATTTTATAAAGAATGAAAGGTTTGTGAGGCTGGATGGCCCAGACTTTAACACAGTGAAACAAAAATGGTAGCACAGTTTCTCTAAAAGACAGGCTATTTTCAATTCCCATTTGAAGTTCTACTCTTATTCAAAAGGATTATGGCCACATGCATAGAAGATATATTATGCTGCTACACATAAGATTGCAAGCAGTGAGTGCCGTGGTACATGCTGCACTATTTACATGCAGTGCTTGCAGCCTGCAAACACAAACTTTTCCTAAAATGCATTCCTTCTAGAAAACTGCCTATATTTGTGAGTCCTCTGGTAAAACCCTCCCCAGATAGATTGCTGCCCCTTACCCTGAAGGAGGAGAGACAAGAATAGGAAGATGATGTTTTGGGAGCAAGAAAACAAAAGAAGACAGTTGCCCATTTTGAGATTTATTTTTTTTTGGAACATCGTATTCTTCAGGCCTGAATTCCTTGGGCAAACCAGATTTGAACTGGCAAATGGGTCTTCAGGTTTCTAGGGAACAGGCAGAGCCATCACATAAAGCCCATTTCTCTAGAACATAGGCAATAAAATATATCTGGCCAGAGAAGTGGGTCAGTCTGTCAATGTGTCCCCAGAATCTGCTCCCATCTTCTGACTTACTAGAGAAAAGACAGAGATGGTGTCCAAACTCCATCCTTCAGGAATCACCATAAAAACACTGAAATTGTCTGAAGGAGGAGAATATACTGTGGCCTTACTTCAAGCCAGAACCAGTTTGCGAAATCCTCACTGAGTGACATCACGGTGTAGCTCTCCTCCTCTGTGTGATTTATTTTGAGGATGCGGTCTTCTTGGGCGCACTATAAACCACAAACATGGCTTTCCCTTCTCACAGGAAAGCCTGAATTCAGGGACCAGTTGTGGATTATCTGGCACAAAGACTTCTTCAGACCTGATGTCTGAAACCCAAGTGCGTTGGTTTTTTTTTTTTTTTGAAAGCCACTAAGTTTTAGGAACACAAACCACCGGTGCACCTAGAAGTCCTGTGTGCCTTTGACTCCTTGCACAAGACACACAACATATTCTTGCTTGCTCCAAGTGCCACCGGAGGGAGGGCAGCTTTACCCTTGTCCACAGCTAGCGAGAATAAGCACTGAGCTCAGCTTTGCCCTTGTTACTCGACTCCTGGGTTTTGTGCCGCCCAGACTCAGCTCGGCAGACTCGCTCTGTCTGATTGTGAGAAAGAGCAGAGCTCCCCCTTCCCCCTCTCCTGCCTGCACTCTGGCAAAGAATGGTGCGTGGGAGGACCTCGTGGCGGATGCTCGGAGACTGCAGCACTCATAATGACTAGTCACTTATAAAAGACATGTTAGTGATACTATCGCTAATGCTTTATATGACTATTTATATTCATGTCTAGGGTCTCTGAATGAGATCCCATCAGCTTTGCACAAGGGACCAAACAAACACTAGCAATACCCATGACTAATCAATAGTAAATATTAATAATAGCTGTACACTGATAATAATAATAAACATTAGTGATAACACAGCCTGCCTGAAAATGCTTCTGATGGAGGGAAGGAGAGGGGTACAAAGGATGGGTCATTCACAAGGTCCCTGGGCAGGTCTGCCCTGGGGCTGGGAACCGAGTGATGACTCCTGCCCTGGGGCTTTGACTACTGGGCCACACTGCCCCAGCCTCTGGGCCAAATGGGAAGATCAAATTAAATAGGTCCCAGCTTTTCCAGCTCCATCCTGCCATCCCCTTCCTTACCTGCCCAGCACAACTGTTGTGTAATGCCTTCCTCAGGGAACATGCCCATCAGCTAGTCTTTGTCTCTGGGGAAAGGGAAGTGCACAGCCTCCAAGAGGCGAGAGGGAAAAAAAAAGAAAAAATTGGGGAAAAGACTTTATCTATCAGCAGGCTCACAGCAACCTGTAAAACAGAACCATATCCAACAGAAAATAGAAGCAATCTGAGTAAGTGTGAAATGCAGAAGTGTTCTTTCATCACAGTAACAGCCAAAAGGTTTATCTGTTAATGACTCAATAGCAATTAAAAAGCTATCTATTGACCCCAATTACCTAAAGATTAATTTCTGTGCTAGCATTTCAATAGACAGGTGATACGTATTTAAAAGGTACATGTCAAAAAAATCAAAGTTTGCTTGGCACAGGCAAATTTCAGCTGCAGCTTAATTTTGAGTATTTTCTTCTCAGCACTTGAGAGGAAACAAGACAAAGAGAAGATTTGTATTTTACTGAGTATAAAAATGAGGAATGTGGGAATATCCATAGAAATAAGGGGAAATGAGGGCCGTGCGCACAGGCCCTCTTGACTGCAGACTAATATGGCGTTACAAGCAAACACTTCCATTATGTTCTTCTTATGTAATGACAAGGGAAAACATTTTCATTCATGAATGGAAATGTTTATGACATTTGTGGTCTAGTAATTTCCCTTTACAACCATCCTTCATATCTCTGGAAATCTCCTACAATTTCAGTCATATTCCCGATACTATTTTCAGTTCTTTCTGTATAATTTCACTTCACCTGTTCTAACGTTTTTTCCAGTCTGTTGACCACCTGAAAAATGAAAGAGCTGTACCTAGCACTTTGCATTGGGAGTATGAATACCATATTATAACACCTGAAAGCACATGAACTCTTACCCAAATGCCATTCTGTAGCATTTGAAGAAAAATCTCACTTTTAACTGTACTACTGCAAACCAACAAGACTTTAAGCCAAAGCTACAAAAAGCTTTTTTTTGTGTTCTTTTTAACAAAACCATTCCGTGGAGAAAGCCTTTCTGCCAAGGGTATACTCTGCTTTTTTGACAGTGCCCAGTTCGCAAAGCTAACACATTACAGTGCTAGCTTGAGGGAGAGCTATTACTTCAGTGCTTTGAAAATATTCGCAATAGCACACAGCTGTTTTCGCTGGGATCGACATTCACAACACTGTAATGGCAGTTAAAACTGTACCAAAAATCCTTGCACAGGATGTAATCAACCTCAAATCTACAGAGAAACGTTGACAAACTGCCTTCAAGTGCCAAGAAAAACAACAGTCGTTTACAAAAAGCTCTTCCTAATGTCCAGTCAGCTCAACCCAAATGAGACATGTTTCTCAAAATGAAAGTAGGACAGACCAGAGAAGAAAAAAACGTTGACTATTTTTATGAATTTTTCTAAATAGAAACACAAAAAGACTCAGACACTGGAAACCACCACGGGTCCCTCCTGCCCCTCTGTCCGCCAAAGCTCTAACATCAGTCAGCCTGTAAATCCAGTTCATGGGTGATAAAATGCTTGTTTTCCAACATTTTTCTCTTGCCTCTTTCAGACACTTGGAAAGTTTCTGTCCCTCCAGCGGCAAAGCTGTTATATGTCATGTTCCTTACTCAGAGAGCTTATCTGCTATCCAGCTATTGGAGTCATCCCGTAGCCCCAGATTTACGACTTTTCTCAGGATGTCAGTCTAACCAAATACCTAGGTGTTCCCAAGAAATGCCTGAATTGCTTTTCACTTACCCCAGCCGAGTCTCAGCAGTTGTGGGTAAAGCAGAATGGAAAAAAGCCCTCATATGATAGTGTCTCTAAATTTACCAGAAAGAAAGGAGCTGGGGTGCTTGTCCTTTAAGTGTCTCTAAAGATGGTTTGCATAGCTGGATCTCAGCTTATCTATGCTTTTCTGCTTTTGCTTCCATACATGGATCTGTTCCCAACAGTAACTTCAAGCTGTTGAAAAGAAGCTATCTGGCAGCTTTCAGCTTCATCTGACACATAAATGAGTGAAAATAAATAAATAATGATCTTTTATGCCAGCTCCCCTTTTTTTTGATTTGCACCTCAGAACACCTTTTCTTTACTTCCTTCTTCCCAGAGTAACATTTTGGTATTTTTTCCAAAGTAATTCCTGGGTAAGGGCAAACAGAAATGACCAAGGCAGATTTCTCTTCTGCCTCTCCTGCAGGCTCACATAATTTTATTCTCAGAAATATCTGGGTTTTTTTTCCTTTGCTTTGCTTATAGGTCAGGGTTTTGCATGTTTGCTACTTGGAAGCATGTCAAGGCAGTATACATCATGTCTGTAGCAAGGGAAGGTTAAGAGTCAAATTTTTGGAGAGAGAGAGATTAGAGAAGAGCCACGTGATTGCTCCCAGATTAGCAGCAGTAGCGGGAGTAAGCATTCCTCTGATATTACAGTAGCCACTGTGGGACATGCTTGAAACACTGAAGAGTAGAAGCTGCAGTTTGGAAGCTCCTTGCAGATGTATTTATGAATAAATCACTCCTTGTTCTCCTTCCTACCTTCCATACTTCCTAGGCTTCAGTTTCAGAAAGGGCTGATAAAGGACAAAAATGCACACGGAGCCATGTGTCACAGGTCAGGAAAATAGTCATATAATTAACCTTAACTCTGCCCTCTGTTATCTCTGCTGTGCAAATGGGAATGTTAAGGGCTCCAGTGAAAGGGCAAGACTAAGTATATGTCATTATTATTATATGTTATGGTGGCAACTGGGAGTAAAGAAGATATTAGAGACCTAATAGATTGCTTCAGACTGGGCTCCCTGGATGAAAGAAAACTGGTGAAAGACATATTCAGGCACTTGGATATCTAAGGCTGAATGTAGGTGTCCATACTCAGGCCACTTCCATTGAAAATGTCATCCTCAAACTTGGTGTTTTTGATTCATTGCAGGAGAAGTAAATTCCTTGTATATTCCCACACACGAATGACCTTGACTGTTTGAGATTTTTCCTAAATATCTGTTGAACGCTTGGCAGAATAAAAGTTTTTTTAAGGGCTCACCAGCTCCACCTCTACTATTAATGATAAACTACATTATTTCATTATTACGTTACAAATTGCCCGGTTAGAGGTACCACTTCAAATGGCATATTTGACTCCTGCTGTTTGGTATCTCAGAAATTGGACAGGATGTGTGTGTGTATAGATGGGGATCCTGGGAGGTCTCCAGCATCTATCTGGCATCCAGAACAAACACAGCTGCCCTGGGAGCACACTCCTGCATCCCAGAGCAAGCAGAAGGCCTATGGAAGCATGAAACAGGCAGCAAAAGGAATCAGTTGCAAAAGATGAGTAAGGCTGAAGGGGACCCTCCGGTTTCTAGCACACCAGCCAAATGATTGGTGCCTGTCATTTGGGGTGGTGGGAAGTAATGGGAAGAGAAAAATCCCTTCTGGAAATCCGTCCTGGGGTTTCTCCAGCCTTTCAAGAGCAGGAGCCACTGTTGCCTGTCAGACAGGGTTGGTGACTCAGGAGGTCTATGCTCTAGTACAAATAAGAACATGATTCAGCAAAGCATTTAAATTCCTGCGTAATTTTAAATATTGAATAACACTTTTGACCTCCCTGGGGTTATTAATGTGATTTTATTTCTATGCTTTATTAGGTTGTCCAGATATGGACTTGAAGCTGCCACAAAGCAGCATAAAAAAACAAATAACATTTGGCCCTACCATGTAAATGTTTTTGTGTTTCACAGGTCTCTTGAATTCCATGTATTACTCCTAAGAAGTCTTAGGGCTAACCAAATTGGCCTAAGGAAAGCAAGACTGTTGCTTCAATTAATTGCATGTGTCCTCCTTTCCATTAAGGAAATGTTGAAAACCACAGATGTGCATAACTGAAGAAAAACGTATGTGGCTTTGAGAATAACATGATAATGCTGCACTCAGAGTTCTGGTAACCACAAGGCCAAGGGGGTCGGCTGTTTTCTGGCTTTGATCTGCCCTTCTGCACAGCCGCCGTGTGTCACCCTCTGGATGAGTGACACCACCCTCTTTGAACTCCGCTCCCTACACAGAGTGGGCAAAGAGCTTCTCATATTTTCCATTGAGAGCTTTTCCATTCGTGCTTGCTGGGAGAGGTGAAGTTTGTATCAGGGTATGTGGGTGATAAGGTGAGAGACATTTTCCTAAAGCAAAAGAAAAAATAGGCAGCGACGTTGCCAAGCACCGAGTGGGCCACAGAGAGATGGAAATAAAACACCATTGACCTTCGTGCCCACTGACTCCTCTCCTCCTCCCCAAAACAAGCAAGACAGAGGGATAAGGTCCATCTTTGGTGGTGAGACACGTGGAGGACATCAGCACCTCTGCTTGGCCTGGCACCAGACAGACTTGCAGAAGCGCTGGTGAGCACAGGCCTGGGGTCCGCACTGGTGCCTGTGCCAGACAAGGGTGGTCAGGCTTTGTCTGCTGAGGCTTGGTCCCCCTACAGGGATCCCCCCATCCATCCCGGTCCCCTCCCATGGCTGCCCACCCTCTTGGGGAAAATCCTCCCCAGCTTTTCGCTCAGCAGCTAGGTGCTGCATCGCCAGGATTTTGTTCCAGGAGGTTGTGCTTTCTTGTGCTGTCTGTCCTCTGCCTGTCACAGCCAATGCCTTGAGACGAAATGGGGCCTTGGTCTTCAGAGCCACTAGTGCTCTTTCCCATTCTGTGTACTGCAGCTTAAAGTCACCAAAGAGGTGTTGAAATGTCTTTTATGAATATCAATGTGAATTTCACAAGAGTAATTTAAATATAGCTGCCTGCTTTCCTGGGAGACCCTGTAGCTGTATTCTCACTGCAGCAAAAGCTGCACCATATGCCCAGCATTCGCAGCCGTTTCCCAAAGACCGCCAGAGACTTGTTATGCTGCATTTGGCTTGTACAGGGTTCCAAAATAAAGACTTGCTGGGGAGAAAGGGTGGAGGCGCAGACTGCAGCTGACGTCTTCAACACGTTCGGATGTGCTGCTCAGGTGCATTTATGTAGCATTATGTGTTATGAAAGCTGGACGCAGCTCTGAGCAACCTGATCTAATTTGGAAGTCAGCCCAGCTTTGAGCAGGGGATGGACTTCCAGAGGTCCCTCACAACCTAAATTGTCCTGTGATTTGGTGAGAAACTCAGTTTAGGATATAGTCAGATGGCAAAGGAATAGCAAGGAAATCTGAACTCCTAGGGCACCTGGGTCATTTTCTGTCTTCCTGTTGGTTTTTGTGACTATCTTACAAACTCTTTGAGCATGGTCCATCTCTCATTCCACATACACGGCTTGTCTCCAGTGTTGCTTGAACCTTACCATACTGCAAGTGAAAATCCACTATTTCCCCCTTTTTTTAAAGCAAACTGATTAAAATGTAGTTGGGCCTGTGCCCAGGTAAAGCACAAGGAAGTCAGGCAGCAATTCTTTCCTTGTGTTAAGTATGTAAAGCTTCGCAAATGAATAAGACTTTTTCTGTTTAGGGTAAGCAAATATGCCTCAAACCTGGGGAGTGTCCAATTCTTAGTGATCATTAAGTGATTGTTTATTTCACCAAGGCATAAATTACTGTGCCTTCAGGACAAAGCTAATAGAAAAAATGCAAATTAGTGCTGGTCAGAAATTTTCCAGTGGAACATTTTTCTGTCATAAAGTTTCCTGATTAGTCAAAGTTGAAATGTTCCAGAAGAACATGTTGATTTTGCTGAATCTCCAATACCACATAGGGGGCTGAGGTGGGGTGGGAGTAAGGAAAGAGGGAATCTATCAAAACCTTCTTGTTGATCCCCTGCCAATTTATCTGCCTGGCTGCAAGCCTGGGGATTGGAGTTTGGGGCAATCTGCCATGCAGACAACATGCTGGTGGACAAGTCCTGAAAATTCCTGGTTCCTGGACAGGAGTGGTAAATACAGAAGTCAGGGAGCCTACCTCATCTCCCCAGCTCCCTTTCACTGGACACCAGCCTGGGAACATGCATGCAAAATGGCATATCAACATTTCCAAATGAGATACTTCAGTCAGCTAAATCGGATTTCTTCTTGGCTTACGAAAGAGAATACTTGAATTTTGTTCTGGGATTTCTGCTGGAAGAGAAGGAGGAGCTGGTCTGATACAAGCTGTGTTCATTTGGACTCAGCTTTCTACAGGTGTAGCTTCTCTGACATGTAAAATCGGCATGCAGTTCTTTTTTTCATCTCACACTTTTCTGCCTTCTGACAGAGCCACCTCTGAGGCTGAAGAGATGAGTATCACAGCAGCCTGGTCCCTGTGATATTCCTAAATTCAGAAACAGCCACATGGGCTCCGATTTGCTTGTAACTTAAGGCACTTGAGGGCTCTATGGCCAGACTGAAACTGAAAAGCCCAGGAGCACTGGGCTTCTGTGGTGGTGATTGGAGGAGTCTGCTGATACCAGCTAACCCTGGACCTGCACTGCAGGACTTGGAGACCACACATGCAATCATCAACATGCGTAGATGCTGCATGCATCATTGTATGTTTACTGCCAGCTCTGCTTGTGCCTGCTAACACATTTGCTCCATTCCTGCTGAAACCATCCTAGCTCTTTGGACTTTCACATCTCCCTCCTGCAAAGAAATCCCCCAGACCATTCCCTTAGCTAGTACCGCCTCTTCAGATCCTACGGCTGGCAGAACATGGCTCTAATGCTGATCAGAATACTGCAGTAACCAGGACTAAGGATACCCTGAATTGCCAAGCATTAATATTTGATGCATTTCAATATTTAAAGAGCTTGATAAGATAATTTAAGAAACACTGTCACTTTTTAAATTATTTGTAGACAATTTATAATGGAGCAAATCCACTTGGAATGAACGATATTTTGGCTAGGGTAGATGTATGGCTCAGACAGCTGCCTACATTCGTTTAAAACATCTGGGAAATGACAATTTTGAAATTCTCTGCTAGAAACCTCAGGTCTCAACAGGCCAGATTCCCAGCCAGCAGAAGCAAGCAAAGGATCCAGGCTGTGTCTTAACACTGGTTGCAATTGTGTTGAAGGAAAGTTTTGCCTTTGGAAATAAAGTAAAAGAGACAGAGGGTTTCCCTGAAAGTTTCATTTTCAGTGAAAATATTTGGGTTGCCATCTAAAACTTGAAAACCACAGCTGGAAAAAAATGAACTGCTGGTTGCCAATAAAGAAGAAAAAATCCTGCTGCCTTTTTTTCTTTATTTATTTGTTTTCCTGGAAACATCCTGGTGTGAGTGGCTACAGCAGTTTACACCTGATCAGGATCAGGCCCAGTACTGATAGCACTGTCACTTGCTTGATAAAAGCCATATGAGTCTGCACAGAGTTCACTGTGGCAGTCACATCTCTCATACGTATCATGAAGCTGCTGTGTGCCTGAAGCAGAGGGCAGGGAGGCGATGGCACAATTCATGCAACATTGAAATGAGCTGCTTTATGTAACACAATATGCTTCAAACGCACCCAACACACCACAGAAACTATGTGAGGGAAGCCAAGAAAACTCTGTACAAAGCACAGAGACAAACAGTCTGTAAAGGACAGCACAATTGGTTACAAGTGAGGGAACATTCTGCATAAAACATCCCCTTTGTTTCTGATTTTCCCATCCTGATCATCAAGGGAGATCTCCAAACATGCTGTCAAAAGATGATGGGATCAAAAATTCATATCTCCAGGATCCTGGAAAACAGGAGGTGCTGGTTTTACAGTGCATAGGAATTTTCTCCAGCTGCTCCTTGGTGGTCCAGAGGCAATCATCACACTTTCTTTTCTCCCCTAAACACCACCGGGGTCTAAGCCACTTCTTCACCCCTTTCTTCTCTTATACTCCTGTCTGCTGCCCAAACAACACCCTGTTCTCTCAAATTGCATGAGTCCAGCTAGTTAAAATAATCATTCTCAACCTGCAATTGAAGCAAAAGTGGAAAGTTCTCTTTTGCACGGCTTTTCCTGCTGCATTGCTAGTTTAGTCCAATTCACTGCCTCTGCCTACAAACCATGCCTCGCTTATAGCCTCAGGTCTTTGCCAATCCTGCAGTCCAGTTGCTTTATACAGCCAGCACACAAGGGCAGTGCAGGGAGAGGATTACTCTGTGGTGGTGCTGACTGTTTCCTATGAAAACTAACCCATTGCTCCACAGGTGCTTGGTTTAGAAGCAGAAGCTGGGTACCTCATTTGGCCTTTCTCTGTTCTGGTTCATTCCCATGCAAAACAGAAATGGTAAGACTTCGTTTCCACTGTTGTGTCTCTTTGGATTTAGGGGGCAAATTCTGTCTGTTACTGGAGGTATGGAGGGACTTAGAACAGAAAGGTCTTATTCTGCTGGGTTTCTAGGTATGGCTATAATGCAGTTAGGAAAAGCAATTCTTTTTTCACCTGTGAAGTAGGTGGCACCTGCAACAACTGCTATGGCAAAAAAATTCATCTGTCCCAGAAAACATGAGCAAACACAACAGTTGAAGGTTTCAAAATGTTCAGTCTTATGCTGGATGAAAGAAAGAGAGAGGCAGAAAGAATGGAGTTGCACACTTCCAATCATGGCAAACCACCTAGGAGCAGGCACCCAAGGGCAGGTTTTGTTCAGCCGTGACTGAATGTCACTAGCACAGCTTGCCAGTCATTCTGCAGCCAGAGGGGATTTTGGAGCCCTGAATGGTTGAATATTGCAGATTTCAGAAATTTCTCTGCTCTGCACTTTGCTTATGGTCTGATACTCCTTTGTCCTGAATAGGCAGGAGACCCCATCTTTTGGCTTCTTACCCTGCCATGAAACCAAGACCAGATCCACCCAGGCCAGTGGAGCTGCCAGGAAAAAAGTAGTGCTTTATCTGAAGAAAGCTTGGTCACAGAATTTTGCCTGACGGTGTCCGTTGTCCTAGTAATCCCAGAGGTCATTTTTAGCCCTCTGGGATTAGGAAGGAGTTTTCCATCCTGTGGGAGGAGGAGTGTGGCTCAGGGGCTCCCTTGCTTCTGCAGTCATGTTGGGGTGATGGGATTTTGGCAACTTTTCTCCAGAGTGTTTTCGTTTCTGTTCATCAGCTTGTTGGTGTGATAACATTAATCAGCACTTCTGTGGAAACAGTGCTTTTGGAGATGAACATTGTAATCAGGATGAAGAGACACTGATGAGTACTGCTAAAATTAAAGAGTCTAAATTCAGCAAAATTGCTTTCACTGGGAAAATGTATTTTGATCCATAGCCGCCGTTATCCACTAGCTCCATGCTAACTTGACAAAGCCAGACATGCTCACAGTCAGAGGGGGTGGCACCTCTCTGGGAGCCCCAGCAAAGATGTTCCTCACACCTCACGTTTTCCCAGCAGTACTTTCCTCAGTGTGTCAGTGGTCTCCCTCTTATGCTGTCATCTGGCCAGACACAGCAAGCAGCTTTGGCTCCTAGAGGGAAGACAGTCCAGAAACGGAAAACTCAGCCCATGCTTGCACTGGAAGAACTGGCAGCTGCCCACTGCTTGCTGCAGTGCCCCTCATTCCAGACCCTGCTGCCTGTTGAAGAGATTCGGGGTTTCTCCCTGGTGTCAACCTCATATGGTCCATAGATGTACCATGGCTCTCTGTGACAGTGTCCCACCTGCAGGGTAGGGAGAGAAGTCTTGGGGTGACACCTGAATGCCCTTAAGACAAGAGATGCCATGTGCACATACTCCATTGACCTTGATATCTGATCTCTTACCACCACCAGAGATGCATGTTATTAAATCCTTAGTGGAGGAAAGGCTTTTCCTAAGGCAGCCTGGGCCCTTCTTCCATCTCTGACAGCCTCTCAGACAGTGCCTGCCCCTCTCCATTCATGGTCCTCAGTGTTTCTCAGTTCTTCGTAGGCATGAGTGTCTCCCTATAGAAAAGCAGCCATGTTGGGCATGCCACACGGTCCTGCTCCTCATTCCCTTGAACTCCCTGGCCTGCTCACTGCTCTGCTCACCCCTCACCACACATCCCAGCAGCCTCATGCCCCACTCCATTCAGGGATGGGTAGTGGGAGACACCCTCCCAGCTACGTTCATCCACCTTTTACCTCAGTCAAAAAAATGTCCCAATTTGGCATGCTGGTGACTTGCAGCATGTGACTGAGCACAGTGAGACCATGCACGCATTTGAAGACAAAGGGCAAAACTGAAATGCCCTATTACTGTTTTCCTTTTTGAGGCTGAAAAGGTCTCCCAGTGGAAGGGGTTGTCTCTGCTTTCCCTCTGGCAGCTCTGTGCTTCAGGCTCTGATCTCTCCTGGGTGTGTGTAAGCCTTGCTGGAGGCAGCAGCCACAGCTAAGGGGGCTGGAAAAGGGCAGTTCTTTGCACCGCCCTGTTGCAACAGTACAAACTGGAGTAGATCAATATTCAGATCCAGAGAGTGATGCAAGGGTGTAATGTCAGTGTTAATGCAACTAGAATTGGGTAATTTGTGCATGAACGTGACTAAATATTAAAGGAAGATATCTATTTGCCTATAAACCTGTCAAGGGTGAAGCATTTCAGAAGTATTTAATGGCCTATAAAACTGAAATACAAAGCCTAAAGGTATCACTTCCCACTGAAAAGCATGAAATGGTTCACACTGCCAATGCTGGGGCCATAAAGCTGCAAGTGCACAGCTCTGGGGCATCCCAAGCTTCTGTTTTCCTACCTCTGCTCAGGAGAAGTGAGAGTTGCTTCAGCCTCCATGAGTGGCTTCCTACTTTACCACTTCTCTGGAAAGAGTGAGGAAAGCACAGGAGAAAACAGACTTTTGTACTGGTGGGTATTACTGCTTATACTTCACACATTGCCACTTAATATTGTTAATGCAGTTCATACAACACAGGACAGATTTAATATGCAATTAATATAATTACTAGGTAATTGTTAATAATTTCTTGCATGTTCTCAGGGGTCTGAAAGCGAGCCCCAGGCTGGCAGAGCAGCAGTCCTACATGGCATGTCCAATCAATGATTACGTTTCCTAATTTTTTTCCCTTCTTCTAGACCATCTGCCCAAAATGTTTGCTTCATTCTCATTCGGAGTGCAGAAAGGGGAAGAAAGGAGCTGATTTTGCCGGTGCTTCCTTTTATACTGTCAGAAACATGACCCAGCCACTTCTTTTTTTGTGAGTTCATTAAATGGTGGCGTCTGGGCCCTCAGAAGTGAAAGATCTACCTGGCCTTGGGTGAAGAAGTGGGTACCCCCACCTGCCATGAACCATGCATTTGTGGGTGGGAAGATGTTGCTCAAGAGAGGACATTTCAGGAGCATCTCAGGCATCAGAGACAACTCTCATCTTCCCACTACTGCTAATCAGTAGTAATACCCAGAAGACTCTCACCATTTGAGGCACAGCATTGGCCTTCACCATATCAGCACTGCCCCCAACATCCCCACTCTTTTCTTGAGGCATAAAAAAGTGGATGATGTTAGCAGCCAGAGGAAAATGAGAAGATATGCTAGGAAACCTTTTTTCCCCATTGGGGTGGTCAAACATGGCCATGGAAACCCAGAGAGGCTGTAGGATCTCCATGCTTAGAACCACTCAAACCTCAGCTGGACACGGCCTGAGCAACCTCATCCAAGCCTGACCACAATCCTTTCCCACAACAATTATTCTGTGATTCTCTGTATTTCCAAGATCCAAAGGTTTGATGGAGAAAGTTTTCTGGAACTGGTGACTGTCACTTACCCACCAGCAGGCCCAAGGGCAGAGGCACAGGGCCGAGCATTTCTTTCATGGGAGTGCGCTGGCTCCAGATTTACCATGACCGACACCCTAATCTTTGCTCTGTGTTTTATCTTCTGCTGGTTTAATATTCAGGATTGGAAGGCAGTGGAGACAGAGATTGATCACTTGATACTTTAGCAGTGATTATTATGAATTCATTCATTTAAACTAATTTGGAATTTATTTTTCTTGCTTTTGAAGGCTGCCTTTGGACAGTTTAATAATGCCTTTGGATAGTCACTTCTGGTGACTGCAAAAATAAATATCTGACAGCTCTAGTTTAGCAATGTGTCATCTGTATGGATGTTTTCTGATGTATAATAATAAATAAATGTTTGTTAGGAATATATGATCTATAAATCAAAATTTCAAAGGTCTTTGATTAATCTTTGTGAGTGGTGGAAGGAAGATTGCTTTCACCCTGTCACAAGCAATCCCTGCTCTGGGGTCTAGTAGCAATCACCGGCGCTGAGGTCACAAACCAATTTCTATTCAATCCCTTTTGTTTTCATTTCCCTATAACTTTCTGAGACATTCATCTCTGGGGCTAAAATTTTCCATGCTGAGCCTCTGTCTGAGGAGGGCTTTAGGCAGCTGTATTTTGGGAGGGAGACTGCAGAGGGCAGTAAGAAGCATTATTTTCCCCTCCCTTCTATGGCAAGGACAGTGGAATAATATTTGCAGAGTGGCATGGAAGTCCTCCTTCTCTCCTAAGAGATGGATGCAAACCATAGCTGGAAGGAGCTGGCTGAGGCAGGCTTACAAGCACACAAAAAATATTCTATCAAGCATGAACTCAAAGGAGTTGCACTGGAAGTGGTGTGGTGTAGCACCAGACCAAGACTCCATCCCCGCACAGGAAATGCCTATTCTCATTTGTGGGTTGCTCCACTCCCCTGGCATCATCCCCAGGATGGGGATGGGGCAGGGGGCTGGGACATCTCCAAGACAGCACAAAAGTCTCAGAAAAATACCTGGACCTCCCTGATATAGGAGATTTTCTGTTTCTGTTTTACTGTAGACCATAAGTATCCATGCCTTTTAACTGGGGCTTTTGGAGCAATTAGTTTCCTGGAAGGAGAAAGCATTGTCTCTAGATCTATCACTCCCTACCTGGTCATCTGCATGTTATAATGGATGGGACAGGGGTGCGAAGGAAAGACATAGTGCTTTCCAAAGCTATATTTGCTTGGTGCCACACTATGTGGCTTGTCTGCCATGTGGCAAGAGAAGGTGGGGCATATGGGGCAGTGATCTTGTGCTGCAAATGTAGGTGCTAATGTAGCGCAAAAGGAGGAAATGGGCATATATCTTGCTGTATGCAAGTCTGCCTGTGCATACAGATCAGGGCTGCAGCCTGGAGGTTTATCCAGATGAGCTCTTATTCCAGTGTCCTGCCTTCGCTTCCCCTGGGTATGTTGTTTCCACTAATGAAAGTGATGCTAATTAACAAAAGCTCTTTGTAAAAGTTAGCTCATGGTTTAGAAATGGCCCACCATACCTCCCAAGAGCATTCATTTCTTCAGAACTGTTTTAGATTTTTTTGCTTCTAACCTTGTTTTTGTGCTATGCTCTGAAAAAACCTGGTTCAGCCTGGAAAAACCTGGCTGGCAGAGATGGCATCTTTGCTGATACACCTGCTCTCCGCTGGCAAAGCAGTTTGATGTTTGTCTCCCTGTCTGTCCACTCCCCACAATTATCCCTGGTTAACAGTGCTGCTGTGCCACAGCCTCCTTCGTGTCATCTCCTGACTTGGAGGAGATTAAATAGCACAAGCAGCTGAGGATGCATGGATGTGTGCCAAAGAAGGAAACCGGAAAGAATTAGTTTCTATGGTTTATTAAGTGCAGTGACAGACAGACATGCAGCTGTCCAGGTCTCAGGCTGTAGGGACTACCAGAGCCTTTCACTGGTAATGGATGGCAGCTGTGACAACAGCTGTGTGAGGTGTGACCAGGTGGATGATTTGCTCAGCCTCGTGGCAGAGCTACTCGAGGAGGTAGAAGGTTAAGGAGCAGCAGGGTGGCTGAGAAAGAGAGAGACTGGTGGTGCCATGCTCTGCCCTCCCTGAAACAGAAACTGAAGCAGCCAAAAAAACCCCCAAGATCAAGGGGTTCCTGTATCCCTCCCCCACCAGGCTGAAGGAATGGAGGCAAGTCCATGTCCGGAGTGGCAGGCGAACACTCTCCTTGCCCACCTCACCTTCCCAGGTGCCTCTGTATAACAGGTATGAGGCTCTGCAGGTGCAAGACCAGTCAACGGAAGATGTGGATAACAGTCCATCTATACCAGTGGTGTTGCCAGGGTCAGAAAGGCCTACCCCCTGTATCAAAACTGCCTCCACGAGGAAAGGAAGACAGGTTATAGCTATAGGTGAATCCTTTCTGAGGGCAACAGAGTGTCCAACATGCTGGACAGAACCTCCTCTTAGGGAAGCCTACTGCCTCCCTGGGGCCTGGGTTAAGGACATTGCTAGAAAACTTCCTAGCCTGGTACAGCCCTCAGATGATTACCCATTACTGCTCTTCCATGTAGGAGGTGATGAAGCTGCAACACGTAGTCCAAGGGCAATCAAAAGAGACTTCTAGGGATGGCTAGTAAAGGACTCTGGAGCACAGGTTATTTTCTCCTCTCTCTTTCCAGTTGTGGGCAGCAACAATGAAAGGAAGAGATGCACCCAGTCTATTAATGCATGGCGCTGTGGCTGGTGTCATTGCCACAATTTTGGTTTTTTTCATAATGGGATGGCCTACATAGCACCAGGCTGGCTGGCGTCTGATGAGATTCACCTTTCTCAAAGGATAATGAGGGTCTTTGCTCATGAGACTTGCACAGCACATTGACAGAGCTTTAAACTAGACTTGAAGGGGGAGGGGGTTAATATCAGGCTTGCCTGAGACAGGCTGAGGGATATCACACCAAGGTTAGATGGACAGGGTGCTAGCGAGGGCACTCAGCCTGTGTCTATGAGATGCGCTGGGTTCACTGGAACACAGTTGAAGTTGTATGGAGATGAGCTAGGGGAGGTTTAAACTGGATATTAGGAAATATTACTTCACTGAAAGGGTTGTCAGGGATTGGAACAGGCTGCTCAGGGAAGTGGTTGAGTCACCATCCCTGGAGATATTTAAAAGACATTTGGATGTGGTGCTTAGGGACATGGTTTAGTGGTGAACTGGCAGCATTAGGTTTATGGTTGGACTCAATGATCTTAAAGGTCTTTTCCAACTTATATGATTCGGTGATTCTGTGACATACTGGGGCCAGTCTAGAAAAGCTAGAACAGCTGGCTTTTAGATAGCTTCAGTAATTTTAAGGCCACCTTTTTGCAGAGTTTAGTAGCGTGTTTTGATTCTTGATGGTCTGTCAGGTGGAGGCTGTTGGCTGCTCTGTTAAAGCATCAGGAGATGCATCAGGTGATTGGTCTGGGTGGACTCCTGGATATGCTGGTGGGATCTGTGGTGTCTCTAGTCCAATGGGTGCCTTACTGAGGAGTTTGACCACATATACAAAGTGCATGTGATTCCTAAGTCTATCCATTTCTAGAATTTATAGCCACCTGTATGGTGCAAGGACTGCAGCAGGTCCAGTTGCAGCCCATTGTAACATGTATCTGATGACCAGCCATCTCTTAGGAAGACCTGATTCAGTGCCATGCAGGCAGATTAGGTTAGAGGGTAGGTACCAAAAAACCTCCAGTGGTGCCCAGCATGTTTATGACCATGGATTAGTCCTCCTGGAAACCTGAGTGACCACATACCATGTTTTCTTCTACAGCATTAGGTTTGCCAGTTCAGACGAGAAGATGTGATCTCTTTGGACATGGATTTAGCAAGACAATTAAAAAATCTGCATAAAACCCTACACTTTTTGCAATGGAATTATGCTTTTAGCTAAACTCTAGCCTTAGCTTAAAGTGTGGCAAGGTCTTCTGGATCAAACTTGTCTTTTCAAGCCCATACAGTTATTCTTAGTGGTCTAAGCTCTTAAGGTTGCCAGAAGTGTAAGGATTCTGGTTTAAAAGCATCCAAGCAATTTAATGCCTGTGCTTCCAGTGTATCTGGAAGCAGTAACAGATTCTTAATAATTTCAGCTCCGTTGCAGAGCTAAACTGTGGTGTGATCCTGCTAAAGCTTCCTATCTGCCTGGAAATGAGTCAATTGGTGCTATGACAAGCATGGGAGCAGCCGGTGTGCTGTTGGCGTCAGCTGGAGTGTCTCTATGGAATGAACATATGTTCTCCAGTGCAGCCACTTCATTCGCTGTTCCCTTGTTAATTTTTATGGTATGATTTTTTTCCCCCTTAATTAAGAACTTTGACTTTTTGAGAGGTTTTTTAATTTTCCCTTATCTTTGGGGGCGGGGAAGGGCAGATGTTAAGATACAGCAGCTTTCGTTGATGAAACTAATGAAATTTTTCATGTCCTATCTAAGAAGGAAATTGGAATAAAGACACTAGTAACTCGAGCGATGTTCTGAAAGATCTTAATGATTGGCAGGTTGTTAAATTTGCATCCCTACTATCTGGTAAAGAGGGGGGAAAATTAGATGGAGTTACATTAGGCTGGTGAATAAATCTTTAAAGACTGCAGGGTCCTCAGTTTAGCTCAGAAGTGTTCTGCAAACTTGGTGATGGCACCGGGTGATGCAGGGGACTAGATCTACCAGGGACATTAGTAAGAAATCATAATAAAGAACAGAATTAGTGGGGTCATGGCAATAAGAAATGGAGTTGTGATGAAGCTAGAAGGAAAGCATATTAATAAATATTTTTAAAGGAGGAATAAATACTTTTTTTCTCCATGGGGAAAGCTTGCCTGTGGAATCTCCTGCATGTCTTTGAAAGGGACCGAGGAGAAGGTGGCCAAGATTGCTGCTGATACAGATCTGTTCTGGATGGTCCAAACTGACTGAGGACCTGCAGAATGACCTTGCAAATAAAATTCACTTTATTTAACTACAAAATTATGCCTGTGTGTGTCGGGGGGGGCAGGGGGGAGGAAGCCTTCAATACACTTATATGCTGTTTGTCTCAAATTATCATGTACCATTTACAAAGAGGGTCTAAGGTTTTGTGAGACATTGTGTACAGCGCTCTGAGAACATCAATTCACAGCTCAGCGTGGTCAAAAAGGCAAATGTAGTGTGAGCAATTATTAGGAAAGCTATCCAGAGAAAAACAGACAACACTGTTATCCTGCTGTATAAACCCCACATGTGCTTCAGACTTGCACATGGCATGAAGTTTTGTGCACTCTGTCTCAGAGAATATCATGGAGCAATGAAGGGATGTGAAGAGGGATCTGGGAACCAAGGTATGGGTGAATGCTCTTTAAGAAGATTTTGAAAATGACTGGAAAGAAAACAACTGAAAGGGCTGTGATCAAGTCCTCCATGTTCATGAATAAGAGTGAGAGCAGGGAAACAGTAGATGCTGCATCTCATAACTGAAAAAAGTTCAAAGATTTGTTAAAAAGCATTATTAAAACAAACTGAAAGAAGGATCCTTCTGCATGGATCTTTCGTTGCATAACGAAGTTGTGGAGCTCCCTGCCAGAAGATGCTGAACAGACTAAAAATCTAAATGAGAGAAAGCTTAAAAAAAAAATAGAAAACTCTTCCAGGGCTGATCTGTCAAAGGTTGTTTAACACGATAATACCTACTATGGCCTATAGTGTGGGCTAAGATGCTGGGCAAGTATGGCAAGGAAGAGGTGTTTGTGTAGTGTCTCCCCTAGAATTTGTCCCTGACAACATGTGATCACACAAAATGCAGACAGATGTATAACGACTATGTCTGGTCTGTCTACCTGCTGAAAGAATAACTTTTCTCCCTGTGTATTTTCCTTCCTCCCACTGAGTTTTCAGGGTGTTCAGAGAGGGGTTGTGTTACTATACAAATTTACAGAAATAAGCATGTTGGAACCCTGTTTTGGTTGGACTCTCCATTTTAATTCCTCCAAAGGATAATGACAACGTAGCATACAAGGACTGGTGACAGTCAGATATTTGCAGTATATTTGAGACAATAAAGTCTGTTTTTTTCTACATAATCTCAGGAGACCAAATACAAGGTGTCTCACAGTTAGCATTTTCTATGTGCCACTGAATGACTTGGAACAAGAATGTGAAATGTGATTTAACAGTTTCAATGCTTGTCCTCAAAAGAGGTGGCATTTTGGTGGCGTGGGATCCCATCATGTGTATTTTTTCCTGAGCCTGGGTATCTTCTGGAGTGAAAGCACTTTGCACATTGTGAGTTACTCTAGCAGTGATTGCTTTCACTGCTAGAGTGAAAGTGTGAAAATTTCTTTTTATTTCTACCACTTGCTAATCCTTTTTTGGCTGTTGCAGCTTCTGCAAAGAGCTCTCTCCATGGGATGTGTTACTCAGAAATGGTCTGTACTATTGCTGAGATTCAGGAAGTGCTTTGATCTGTTTTATGAAGTGCTTCACTTGCAAAGCAAACCTGGTGCGCATTTGCTATCTGCCAATTTGGTGGAAAGGAAAAAAAATTTAGTTCTTTTATTTTATCCCTTTACCTGACATGGACAATTTTGCCTCTTGTATATTTGCTAGTCTTCAACCTGAGCAGTTTAAAAGTTGGTATTTCTCAGTACCAGCTAAACTCCTATGGTTCAGCATCAGGTGAATATGTTGGGGATGTCTCCCAGACTGTCCCTGCTCTTTGTGATGGGTGGCAGATGAGCCAGGAGTGCGTACAGAGATCGATTGAGTTATTTCACTGTTTAAAGAGGAAATTGGGAGAAGGATGGAGCTGGCTGGTGAGCTCATAAATGAACCACATAGGAGTTGCTGTATCATTCAGTGTCCAGCACCAGCTGCCTCAAAAGGAAGGTCGAGTTTGCAACTGTGGACTTCAGCAACTTCTCCAGTATGGGAGAAGCCAAGTTTGGGGGTAGGGCTTTCAAAAGATGGGGACTTGTGTACCTCTGAGGGAAGCAATTGCCCTTTTAACCCCTTGGATGAGCAGCAGTTGAAATCACATTGCTTAGTGCTTTCTGCTGTAAGACTGTCCTTGGCTGTTTGTGGTTTAAAGAATTTGGTCTCAGTTTCTCCAGGCTACCTGTCATCTTCTGGATATGTGATCATATTCATTGGTCTCTGTATAGCACAGCATTGCTCTGTCAGGGAAGAGTTCAGCCCTGTTTCTGGAACAAGACAGACAGTGGTGGTGGCTTGTCCAAGCTTAGTCTGGCAATGAGCTGCTCTTTGTAGTGCAGGCAGGGCAGATTAGCAGCTCCACTACCATCTGTAGTCACCTGCCCCATGTCTGTAGTCACCTGCCCCATTCCTGGTTCCTGTAAGCAGGGCTGCTGGGAAGACCATAAGCCTGGGGCCCAGGATGTGGAAGGCAATTCCAGGGAGGGTGGAAGATGTGTGGACTTGATTCTCTGAGAAACAGGAAGGCCAGGACTGCTAGGGGTAAGCCAACTGGTGCACTGGGTCTTTATTTACTGTCCCCTTTCCTCCTGTAGGCTGTGTACTGGCTACTGAGAAACAAATCCATAAGCATGACAGATACTGCAGTGGTTGGTTAGAGTGGCAGGTAGCATGTCTTGTTACTGAATGTGAGCATGGGCATTAGTGGCAGGGGTAAAAAAGTCCTGGCAGACCCTCAGAGAATGGGACACTGTTTGTACTGCACAAGGTGGGGAGAGAGATGGGGGGATAGGCTGGGAAAGGATGGGGACAGGATTTTGGGTGGGAAGCAAAGGAACAGTCTGGCTTTGAGGTGAAGTCAAGGCAAGAGAGCTGGGAAAAGGGCATATGGGTAGAGGAAGAGATTGGGTTACCCAGACTAGTTGGGAGGGTGGCTAGGATGGCTTGAGAAAAGAGACTGAATCAAAGTATCACAGAGAGAGATCAAATAAGAGGAGACAAGCCATGTGGAGATGAGGGTAGGTGAGCCTGTGCCACTTCAAATGTGTTTTTTTTCTCCCCATAAACCTGAAAGGGAATCCCTCTTTCATTCTCTGGAGCTGAATCCCTATTATAGCTTTCATTTAATAAAATGGGAATAATATTACCTTGGTTAGTAGCGGTGTGGTGAAAGCAGGTGCATTTGTGTGGTGAAGGCCTGTAATGACAAGCTCTAGGGCTGGGGGAAACAATCAAATTTGCCTGCAAAATAGGCTTTGTGCTGTGTGATAAGTAGCATCTAAAATTTTGGATGATGCAGAATGTTGAATTTTAAACTAGATGAGAGACCTTCATCTGTCTGGTTTGAACACAACAAAATTCCTGTGGGCAAAAGAAACATTTTATTTAAAAAAAAAAAACCCAAACCATCTAATACACACAGGAGGTAGTGACTTAGTGATGGACAGACTTGCAGATTCATTTCTGAGGACTTTTTCAGTTGTACTTTTAACTGGGAGAGACACCAAGAGTCATAGCACCTCTTTCCGTAAGCTGTCTTAGAAATTTAACTTAAAATATACTCTAGATAGAAAGGTTAAACACTTTTAGAATATCTAAATATCTCTTATCTTCATGGTACAATAATTTATTATCAAGTCCTGCACCTGGAGACAGAGGAACCAATTGTGCTGTTTCTGCTTTTCTGTTAATGGACTCTGATTTCTGTCTGGTAGCTGTTCCATATGGCTTATTACGTTTACTACCTTTTCCATATTAATAACATCCTTGCTTTTCTGACATATATTTCTTATGAGAGCTGTCAATTCCTCTTACCCTCATCAGTGAACAAGTCTGGCAAACATGTTTATACACTGGATCAGATGCCAGTCCTCCAGAGCAAAATGAAACTAAAGTTACTACAGCTGGTGTCTAAATCTGCTGACACTGCATTCCTTTGGGAACAAACTGATTTACTCAGTCTGTATAGCGCCTTGTGAAGCAGAGAGCTGAGCCCAAGTCAGGAAATGAACAAGGCAGGACTGAAGCATGATGCTGTGTGGTAGGTAGAAAAGAGAGTTTAAACAAGAGCCCAGTCTCACTGGAGGAAAGGATTCCTCAGTTCCCCTTTGGAGTTTATGGATGAAATGTACCTAAGGGCAAAGGCAATCACTCCCAGACACATTTGGATTTTACACTACCCTTACACTTTGTTAATGGTCTAGGCTCTTTCTAGCACTGAATTGTGAAATCTTTGCAGACATAATTCTAATACAGTTTCTTTACAGTACAGCAATTATGGTGATTGATATGGACAAATGTGATCTTGAAAGAGCAATAACCAGACAAGATAGCTCAATACTAAAGAAAATGCATTTTCAAAATCAATTTTTGAAATGAGAATTGCAAGAAAAATCATGCAAGTGTGTGTCTTTGTGCCTGGCTCTCTCATTTTTGTCTGGCTTTTGTTCTGCAAAACTTTTAGCAGTGACCTCAGCCACACTGATGTGGATTATTACTCTCTCAGAAGGCTGTACTGTGACAGATGTGCTTACCTGCTTATACCAGACTGCTGGAGGTTAAAGTATATTTTGCTGCCTAGTATCTTTTCAGAGGAAGTCAAAATGTTCTGGAACATGTTTAGCAGTATCAAGAGGAAAATGGGAATCCAATATGGGGACATAGATAAAAACTTCTCACTAAAACTATGTGTGAGCAGAAGAGTCAAGAGCAGATACTTTACAGAAAAGCAAAATGGGCAGAGTTAGACTGAACTGTGGGTCTGACCCAGCAAATGAGTTTGCAAATGCATTTTCCAAGTATTCACTTGGCGCTATAAACAATCAGTGCAGAATAGAAATATGTGACCAGTTATTTGTAAATCTTTGTAAGCAGGGAACTGATCTGTAGCAGTTTTCTCATTTATCACCAGCTTCTTTCCAAACTTCACTATCTCTGAAAGTTTGCTAACCTCAGCCTGCTTTTTTTCTCCAGTGCTGAGTTAGATGAGAAGGAATGTGGTGTTTTTTACTTATATTTGCGCAAGATGAAATCATCGTTACAAGCTTGGTGAAAATGTCAAGCTCTTCCCTTCTCCTGGAGTGTCTGACAGCTCCTGCTGCACAGGCTGCACTCCCCTCTGCTGGAGGGAAACTCGGTTCTCAGCAGGCAAGGTGCCTTGGGTTGCCAGTGGAAGACAGAAGCCATGCTCTTTCTTCAGTGAGGGAGGTTTTCCTTCCATTGACTGGTGAAAGGCTCAATGTGAGGTGGAAGATGCTGTATCCTGTCCCTTGCAATGCACATTTATAGTTTAACAAATATTTTGCTGGCATGGATTTCTTACTCTTGTTACTGTAAGATATTTTCTCTCTTAAATACTATATTTAACCTGATGCTTTGTCATGCTGATGGTGCTGAACAACAAGCATGCATCTTTAGTGAGCTAGCTGCAGTATTTCCCAGATCTATGGCCTTTAGTAACCTTACTAGATTTTTCTTGCTAGTACATTTTGTTATACCTTTATCCAAATAATGGAAAGAAGATTTCATATGATTTCTGTCTCCTCAATGCATCTGGACATGTTTGGAGCTGCAGTGCTTAAGGATTTGAACCAGCATGAATCAGTGATAGAGAAGACAGAGGCATACTCAGGAAAAAGGAGTGCTTCTTTTATTTTAAATTCTGAAGAAACTCATATGTATGTCAGGAAAAAGTGATGCAACATGAGCCTCCAAAATTTACCCTGTTACCAGATACTGGGCCTGCAACAGGTCTGTCTGACTCCAGCAAGACACACCAGGTAGTTTTGAAGGTGCCAAGCACCGCAGATTTGTCCATTGCTCTGACTGTACTCACTGTAACTGCCAGAGGATAAAAAAAATGCGAAAAAAGACAGCATCAGTTTCTAGTTTTCTGTTAGCAGAAGGATTTTTAGCCTGCTGCAAGAAAGCACATTAGTACCCACTGTCTTCTGGTGATGGTAACTCTAGCTAGCAAGGGTGGGGACCACTTTGCACAGGCTCTTTCCTGATGTATCCAGGTTTCTAGGAGCCTCCATCACAATTGCTGATTCATCATTCACTGTGTCCATAGTTTCCTTTTCTGTGATTACAGCTGATCACTGATTGTCTGAGCATGGCTGAAATTCCTGCACAGGTACTAATGCTGGAAGAGAGGAGGCTAAATTGTATCCACTCATGCTAAAGCTACACTTTCTTTTGATTCAGACTCTCTCTCTTCCCTGTGGGATAAAAAGGGAAAGTCACAGTAGGATGGCGTATTTGGGATTTGGCACTGGAGACTGAGTCAGGAAAATGTGGCCTTAATGATCAGATTTTTTGCTTTTGTTGGTACAGATCTAACCATTTGATTTATTTTAATAATGGTGTTTTTCATTAATGGTATGCCAAACTCAGCAAAGCAAACTGTGTGGAATCTTTTGTCCTTGGATCACCTCTCTGAGTTCAGGTGTTAGAAAGGACAGACACTATGAGTAGGAAAATGGTGTCTTTTCACCAGAGTGATGTGCCATAGCCTGACATTGAGACTTCCTGGGGCTTTCCCTGGAGCACTGCAAAAAATCTGTGGCATCAGAATAATTATTAAGGAATTTCTTTAACCCATGTTGGCTTTCTGGTGTTGGAAACTCACCTGACACGTGTGGAATTATATTGGAATACTGCTATTACTTTACTGAAAACTGGATTGGACACTTTTTTCTTAACACCAAATAGTCTTAGAAATTGAGAAATTAAAGCACTATGTGACTAATTACAAATGAATCAGCACTGTTTACAGGGTCATTAAGGTGGCTGTGAATTACAAGAACCCTCTAACTGCCTATTCTGCTTACTTGCACTGTATTAGTGAGGAATTGCCTGAGAAATCAGTGCATTCAAACAAAACAAGGGGAAAAGCAGGAAGAGAGGAAAACAGTAATCATTGGATATTTTCAAAACTTGACTGGACAATGGCATGATCAACCTGATCTGGTATGAAGTTGCCCTGCTCTGAGCAGAGAGTTGGACTAGGGACTCTTGAAGCTGAGTTACTCAACAATTCTGCAAATTTTCCTGAATAACTCCTCAAGATAGGGTTGACTTTTTTTTCCTAAAAACTCTTTCATGGCCTTTGGTAGTCTTGGATAGTAGAAGGAGTGAAGCAGAAGGCCAGGAGCTGTCTCATATAGCCAGGTTCATCTCAGTTCCAGGCTGGGGAAATCATAAATCTGGATATGATGCACATAATCCCACTTTTTCACGGAAGGGGAAAATGGTCCTCTGGCCATGAAGGACTGTGCAGGATCCATGGCTGGAATGAAAACAGCAGCACTCCTGCTTCCAAATGATCCGCAGATCTTGCAAGCAAAGAATATTCCAACCTTAATAGCAAATGTTATTCAGCTGTATGTCAGCAGAGTTACACCTGATAATGGAATTGTCAAAACTAAATCAAAATTGGTCCCAAGAGAGAATTAATTCTGGGCTTTCCAACATAGGAAAAGAAATGAATCCATAAACATCCACTTACATAAAGTTTGACTTGGACATCAAAACTCGTACTTCATAAACATCCCACAAATATTTAGTAGTTCTTAATATCTGTTGGAGGTTGCACAGGGGGTCTGTAAAATGCCTGAGAGCAGATCTCAGACGATGTGTGCCACACAATGTGCTGCTTTACTATTCTTTCAGCCTTTTCCCTTCTAAACCCTCCCAAAGCCTCCATAGTTTTGAAGACTGCCTACAGGAAGGAAAGGCTGAGCTAAATTCTCTATTTTTGGTGACACTGATATCTTCAGGAGCTTTAATGGACTTACCTCAGCAGGTGTAGGAGCTCACCAGCACATTGAACTACCTTTGCTTGTCTAATTTACTTCTTAGCATTTCCAATCTTATTTTTAAGGGGGAAATGTAAGATTATGGTGTCTAAATAGAATGCAGTGTTGGAAGTCTCACATGGGACCAAAAGACAGAGGATGTGCTCCAAGGATTAAAAGCAGTGAGCATTCACTGACATCACTGTTGGGCTATCTACATAGTCCACAGGGCTATGCAGAAAGTGGTAAGAGGCCACCTACTCCTCAGGAAAGCATTTGGAGGTAGAGACCAAGCTGGTATACCAGCTTAACAATCAAGATGTGTAAGTTCATTTTAAGGCAGGATATACCATGAAACATCAGCAGTTCTTTCTGAATATGTTTATGTTCAGGAAAGGGCTCGGGTACCTTTGGAGTAGGCCATGCTTTTGAAACAGCTTGAGCCCAGCCAAAATGTGATGTCTGGGGGACTAAAAAAGGACAGCAGTGCAGTAAAAGGCACTGGCTGAAGTCTGGTCAGCTGTGCGAGGTTGGAAATGCTCTGTTTGGGGTGTGGAAGTGAAAGATGAACCATGCCTGAGCCCTCAAAGCCATGCAGAGAATGAGAAGGCAGCAGCCTCCAAACATCAAGGAACAATTCCTCCTGCGCATCCTTGGACCCTTCACACTTACTCTGCTTCCTCCTTCTCTGAAAACCAGCTACCTGTATTTTTCTGTGTGGCTTCTCTACTCACTTCAGGAAGTTGAAGAGAAGTGCCATTAAGTGACCAGAAGTTGAAGAGAAGTGCCGTTAAATGCCAAAAAGCACAACTCTTCCAAAACAGTTAATCCCAAGTAAATTCAGTTCCAAGTCATGCTGTGAAAAAATGAGCACTTCCTTAATTTGCTTGAAAATTTGAGCTTGTCCCCTGTAAAGGAAAAAGTACTTTCAAATTATTGAATAATCTGGATTTATTTCCTCCTGCCATTTCAAAGGGCTCAGAGTAGGCTTGTGTTGTGGATTTTTTTCTTGGCACTCTTCTTGGGAGCTATTCTGGAAATACTTTACCTACTAATTATCAGTCTTATCTTTTTATGGTAGTTTGCAGGTCATTTGCAACCCTTCCCCAGCTGTTATGTGCACACCACACCATTTCCCAGAACAGCAACCTGGGATGCTTTCCTGCCTGCCCTTCCTCTGCTGTCTTCTTCAAGGGGTTCTACTGGGGCTTGCAAACTGGACACAATAGAGTGTCCTGTCCTCAAATTCCTATGTTGCTGCAGCTGATATAATTCTCTTGAATTTTGATTAGAATCACTCAAGCAGTTCCCAAAATAAAGTCCTGATGAAAGCTTTTTGAAAGGCTTCCCTGCTATGTATGAAGCTGCCTATACCAAATTATTGGGTCTAGAAAAGAGCTTCAGAGGCTGTGCCAAAGCATGAAAATGTGTCACCACCTGTAATATTTGCACTTCAAACTCAGCATCTGTATTTCAGAAAGGACTAGCGCTAGTTTGGTGAGAAGTTACTTAGTGGTGCCAGTGTGGTACTTTGCTCCTGAGCATTTTTCCTGACATTGCCTTGTAAAGGGTTACTTTGAGGAAGATAGCAAATTGAATTAATCCTATGAGGAAACTGCATTTGGAGTGTTCATTCACTTATTAAAGCAGAGCCAGTGTTTAACTTTTCTTCAACACAGTATTAGAGGGAAGTGAATGAATTATTGAATGGACTATCTTCAAAAGCTCCCTGAGGCTTGTATCATCCTGCACTTATCAAAAGTATGATGCCTGCTGTGCTGAGATAATCCATTTACAAAGTTTTTAAAAATATTTAAGGGTGAACTTTGTAGGTTTCCTATTTCCAATTAAACAATGCATTGAATTTTTTTAGAAAAGCATTTAAGAAGCACAAAATCTCATTGTTTAAAATAATTTTGGAAGGTTGTTCCCAATTCCCAATAGCCCTCTCTATTCTTTGAATCAATTTTTTCTATAGTGTTCTTTTGAATAAGTCAGTTTATCTTGAGTTTGCCATCTCTGATTACCTCATGTTGTTCAGGATGCAGTGTATACCTAGAGATCCTGTGACTCAGGATGTGCTGAAATTGCTGGTTGCTGGAAGGTGTGTGGGGTGCTATGAAAAGGCATTTTTGCCATGCATTATAGACTCCCAGCAGTGTTGGTGTGAAGGACGGCAGGAGATCTGTAATCTAATCTCCTGTCACCAACAGGGTGGCTGCAACTTTGTCACAACTCAGCAACAAAACCTCCAGTGGTGGAGATTCTCCCCATCCAACCTCTCTGGTGACCCAGATCCTGCTGAAGACATTTCTCATGAATGCCCAGCCTGAACCTGCCAGGCTGCAGCTTTCCATTGTTAGTCCTTGTTGCATCATATTCCAAGAGTGTGGCTCATTGTTGCTGTAACCACCCTTCACATAGCTATTAGATTTATCCTCTGCCTCTTCACTGACTGCTAAAGTGCAGCTTGCAATGCTTTTCCGAACTATGTGCTGCTTGGCCACCACTATGGATAGGGTGGTGAGTGTTGCCTCCTCCAGAAGCTTTTGTTCTTTTTCTGCAACTGTTGAATTTCTGACTCCTACTTGTAAAGGTCAGCCCCAAAATTGACAATAAGGTTTAGCTTAAAGTCTCAAATTTTGTAACCAAACACTCTGCACATGCAGGGTCCAACGATCTAGACTAGACATTGCTCCTCAGTGAAATTTGAAGTCAATTCTGTGACAGTGAATGAAAAATGTCAGTGATTTCATTAATATTGGTTTAAAACAGATATAAAGCTTACTGATGTATCCTGGATTTTTGTTTAAGCTGGATATGTTCCACACATTGCAAAATAAAACATTTTTTTCATTGGTTCAGGTCTTTTCCCCCTTTTTGCCCTGTTCTCACAGAATGAGCTGTAAGTATTTGAGAGTACAAAATTTGAACTGCTTTGCTAGAAAGGTTGAAAATGTGGTCCTGGAGGTTAATCTACAGCAGCTGTGGTACTATCCAATGGGAACTTTTGCCTTAATGTCCTAGGGTTTTTTGCTGTTCTAACGGGTGGTAGGGGCTGCGACTAATCCATGCTGCTGCAGAGGCAGTGGATGCAAGGAAACACCTTCTCCTTTACGGTAATGGGCTGCTCAATGAGCCTGTAACCAGGTCTCCTGTGTCAACGCGCTATATAGTAGTCTGGGACTGCTCTCTCCCCTAGCAGGAGAAGCAGCACTTGTCCATTAAGGACAACAAAAGGTGCTTTTACAGCAGAGTGAGCAACAATTATATTAAAGCATGTGGAATTAAGCTAAAGGTAAATGTGACTTTTAAGAGGGTCTAAATTATCCCAATTCCTGAGGGCAAGTGACTAAATGACTGCATGACTAATAAATAATTTTTAACCTAAATGGAACAATAAATCCCATCACGTAAAATCTAATTTTTTGTTATATATATATTCTGCAGTCACTCCAGTTCCTGCTATGGTCCATCAAGTTGCAAAGACATCCAATACAAACAGTTAAGGGTCATTTGCCTTTATTTAGGGTTTTCATGTGCTGCAGAAGCTGGGAAATTAATTGGAATGGGTGTTCACACCTCAGGGGAAGCAGATCTGAGCTGACTGAGACACCCAATGACAACTTCTGATTTGTAAAGGCGGCTTTCAGATGACTACAGCTTTTGTTTCCTTGAGGGAGCAGCCCAATCCCACTTCCACAGCTTCTGTTTAATATTTTGCTCCTGGGAACAGTAGAGAAATGGAAAAAGGGTGCTTCATGCACAGGGATTTTTCACTGCTTTTGGGCACTGTTGTCATTTGATTCGTATGGGAGTAGAATTAATGAGTCCTGAAGGTGAATAGGATCAGAAATATCTATGGGAAAGTCTCCAACACCTCTGTTAATTCTGGAAGCATCCATGACAGTGTGATGGATGCTCAGCTCTCCTCAGACTCTGGTTCTGCTTGTGAGCACACAGATTTCGCAGTCCTGCAGATGCTTGGATGTCAGTCAGCACCTTTCAAACTCCTCTGAGCCTGTTGACGTTGCAGTCACCAAAGATCCTGAGGTGAAAGTGCAAAGGAAAGGGATCTCCACAAGGCAAGTCATAAAGTTGATTTGCTGATAAGGAAAAGATGAGTCTTGCAATGCTATGATGATTGTGAGACATGGGACCAGAAAAGGTGTCTGTACCTTCAGAGACATCAAGAATTTGCTTCAGAGGAAGAAGGTGGAAAGAAGTGCATGGTAGATGGTAGATCATGTGGATGACTTTGAATATACAAAGTCTCACCACATAGGATACTGCTTTCTCACGTAAGGTTGTTGAGTGGATACAACTGGAACTGGCTGCTCTGCTCAAGCAGAAAAACCTGCTGAGAAGGTATAAAACATCACAATTTGTTATACCTTGGATGGCATAAGCCATTCAAATTGCCTTCCTCTTGGGGTTCAGAAGGTCATGGTTTAATATGAAGTCGCAGTACAACCTGTCCAAAACAAGTTTCAATGTTTTATTACCAACTTTTGGCTCTCCATTTAGCTTTCAGAAATTAGACTTCGGCTTTGGATGAAGACTTGATATGTTTAGCTGGAAACCAGACCTTTTTTGCAAAACACCATTTAATTGAAAACCCAGTTTTTCAGTGCAAATCACTTAATGCTTGACTGTGCCCAGCTAGGCACTTCTGATGTCCCACTATGCCTGTTTCATTTGTGACCCACAGGGTTCCTCAGCAGGATGAATAGCTTCTGAGTCATTCACATCTACTTGAGCTTTGCAAAGCCAACCAGAAGTATCCACAGATATTTTGCAAATAAAACACATGGACTCACTCCAAGGAGACCAAAGACACTCTGTAAACTTCCTGCAAACTTTCAGGTAGTAAGGAATGTTAATTGAAAGCAAAACCACCACTGTCACTCAAGACATGTTTATACCATCCATTCTAGAAGATTTTTGAGTTGTAATTTGAAGGTGTAAGGAAGGCAGAGCTAACGGTGAAGCAGGGACAAAAAACTCTCATGGCAAACAACTCCAAAAGTGCCAATTAATCTGAGCAGCAGGGGTGGTGAGGTAGAGAACTCGAGTGTGTTCACAAGTCTTCTTTCAACTCACCAGCCCAACAGCACTTGGGAAAGGAACATCCATACCCCAGTAGGAGAAATGAGTTCTGGGAGGACTATTGATCAACGGTGATTTCCCAGGATGATCATCATCTGCATTGCCTGGAAAATGGGGGTAATATGTTGTTGCAAGTGCTCTGTTAGAGGCTGTCAAAGCTAGTGTCCTGCAGGGGTTATCAGAGGGTGAGGCACAGCAATGCTGATGTGAAACCAGGCATCAGGCTCCATGTATTTTTCCTGTCCAGCATCACTTTTTTGTTAACACCTCACATTTCACACTTTTTTCCTCCTATTCATCATGTTCTGGATCTGCTCTTGATCACCTAGACCTGCATGCCTCTGGCCATTGCCTCTCCATCTCTTTCTTTTTATCGGTCTGACAAAGGTCGTGTCACAGTCTTGTTACTTTGACCTGTCACAGCCATGCCACGTGATATGCAAAATCCTGCCTCTCTTGAAGGCCAATTGCTCTTCTGTTGGCCTTAGTTTTGCTAGAATTTCACCTGAGGGTATGGGCTGTGCTTATCTCTAAGGGGAACTTCCCATTAAGTAGTTGATGGGACCCAAGTAATGCAGGAGGGTATTGCTAGTATCAAGTAGGAGTTGTGCTAGAGACTTTCAGCAGTTTATCCACACCTCAGGGCTGCAACTTGCTGCTGTAATAATCAAGTCCATCACAAGAAAAGAATAAGCTCTCTGCCTTTGGACAGAAACAGTCAGATGGCCTGCTCCTGATAACTACTACAGTAAGGCTGGAGCCATACGTTACAAATGAGATCCTGTGATGACTCTATTTGCTCTTATGGAGAACTTTGCCAGATTTGGCAATGCTAAAGGAAGCAGGGAAATGAACATATCTACGCTGACTGAGACTGTTTTGAATTAACTTTCTATTTCTTTTTATTTCCCTGAGGCAAGGTCACATGAAGGTATTGGAAAATTTCAAGGCAAAGAAACTCAACACCTTAAACTTTGTATAAAATAGAGTTTTATATATATGAAACCCTGGGATATTTGGCAGTCTGGCTAATCTCTAAGCAATAACTAAGGTTTTAAATGCTTTCTCAGAAAATCTAAAGGATTTAATTCTGGCAAAATGATGTCAACACACTGTCAGTTGCCTCTTGGTAGGTAATTACAGAAAGCAATAAATGTTTTTGAACTCCTAGATGTGGGCTACATCAAGAGGAGAAGAATAAAGCACTGAAGTTGTTAAAGGCAATCCATCTCCTGACTTGGAAAGATATGAATCTGGCAGACACATCAGCTGCCAGGTCACATATTAGCACACTGCATCCAAGAAGCTATAAGATTTGTGGAAATAGCTTGCCTCCATATTGTGAAGCCCAGGTGGTTTGACTAAAGTCATGGAAGAGGCTCAGCATTTGTGATGCTGAGATCTGTCCTCTTGCAGCCTCTCTGCACCTTGCCTTGCAGGGTGAAAGGATTATAAAACTACAGTTAAGAGAGTTTTATAGAAGAATACAAAAAGGAACTTTTAACTAAAACACCTGTGTAAGGTAATGATATGGTCATAAATATCCATCTTGAATTAGATGGAAGTCAGCGCACTCCATGATGGAGAAGACAGTGCAGTGCAGAGACTGGTTTTTAATTTGAAAACTACTCTAGTCATATTTAAGATATATTTTTGCACTTTTTCATGACACATGCAGAAAGTTCAAGAAATCTGGGGGCGTAGTTGTTGGCCTTTCTAAACACTATTTTACAGTTTTAGTATAGTTTCTGGTGGGGGGAGCAAGAGGACATAATGTCATTTTTTTTCCTATTCACCTGTCTAGTTGCAAGCTCACAGCTCTTGAATCCATTTGCCAAATTCAATGAGATTTGACCAAAGGGAAGAGATCTCAAAGCTGTCAACTTAAATTATATCCCAGTTATCTCCTAGTTGCTACATGACTTTCTTTATGCTTGATGAAAATTGGCATTTACATGGAGGTAATAGCTGCTTTTGGGCTCATATTCAGTTGAAAAAAAGGCTATGAGCAGTGCTTGTCCCTCCCACATAATCTGGGTCATCCATCCTATGGAAGATATTAAAAACATTTTTTCTGAATAATAAGTTTTTTCAGTCTCAGAAATTTCTAAACCAGCTTTTGTAATTCACTGGTATTAATCATAGACGGGATTATTCCACCCTGATGGTGTGATAGGGAAGAAAAAACTTTCTTTGGCTGAATGCTGATTTTCTTCCCTTTCAAGAGCTGCATTTGTTGTATATATTGTGTCCTGTCAGAAACGTAAGCTAAAGAAATAGGCACACAAGCAAACAGTGAGCAAAAAAGGAATGGAAAACAGTGTTGCCAGGGCAATTTTCTCATGGTTTCCAAAGACATTTTTTTTTAAATCCCTGAAAACATTAGTCATACTTTTTAAAATACATTATTTTTATCTATTAATTTGGAGTTCGCTTTGCCATAGCATGGAAGGCATGGAGGTAGAAGAATACCTCTCTAGAAAGAGAGTTAATTTGTCAGTGAGGTATCAGGGCTGAGTTTGCAGTTAGCCAGGACTGCAGCAGCCTGATGTCCCCATCAGAAACGTGCTGAAGCTGTGTGGACTGACAAATTGTTATGCACCAGGAGGTGCTGCTTTGTTATGAACCCAGTAAGAAAGGCATTCAGATGCTGTGAAGTATAATTTAAATGCTGTTTATTAGAGCTAGCACTGTAAAGGAGAGGATAGTAGAGATAATGCTGTGTCCCTTCAGATACTGGGAACCCCTACCTGTCTGGCACTAAGCAGGTCTCTGATGAGGGCACAGTGTGCCATACAGACCCCATCCACAGAAAGGTTCCACTAGTTCAGTCATTTGAGCTATTATATGATTTTCTTACAAGAAAACAACTCCATGCATCATTTCTACCATCAAACAGAAAGGATGTTGCCATGAGAACTTCTTGCTGCACTTTTAGGTAAGGGCAAGGCCACAGAGGTGCACAGCTGCTGATACCATGTGGGAGCTAGCAGCAAGCTCCCCCATCACCATGAGCTGGCGAAAGTTGTCCTATGGCCAAGGGCCATGCACAGCACATCCTGGAGGCCACATTGGGCTTGCAGCGCAGCACAGGCTGTGCCCACCAGGGCCAGCTCTGATGAGGATCACTGGCTACTCAATGTGCAGGTGTTTCCAAGTCAGGACCGTGACACATGCATCCCTGTAATGATAGCTGTGGGAACACATTGCGGGGGACACGTGGGAAAGCCATCTGGGACAGGCCGTTCCTTCACTGTTGCACTCCAAGGAGACTCTGCAAACCAGAAATGTTAGTCTTCATGCTGAAAACAGTCCAGAATGTGCCATTCACAGATATCTTTGCACTCTGGTTTTGCAAAAGAAGCTGTGATACTTTCTGTAACTGCATAGTGACTGCAATAAGCCGTACCAGTTATTCATTTATTCTCCTCCCAGATACTTAATCTAAAACGAGTATTTCCAGCAAACCTTGCAAGAAGAGCGATTTTTGTTGATGAAAGTTTTCATCTCGCCCTAGCATGGTTAAGTGCAGTTAGGAAATCACCATTGTTCCATCTAGGGCTGTGGGAATTCTTTTTTTCCCAAACATGGGAGATTCTAAAGCCATAAAAAAGGAAAACATTTGGCAAATGGAAAAGTGAAATAATACTTTCATATGTTAAATGAGATTTTTTTGCTTTGATAGCAAGTAATTTCTTTACTTGAAACAATGAGCTTGCAGGAAAAACACCGGAAGAATTGTTGTGACTGAACAGACATTTAATCCCAAAAACGCAGAGAAGGGAGCTTGGCATTTACCTGAATTATGTAACCAATCCCTCAGTGAACTGACAAGTTTTTCAGGAGCACATCAATCCCCAAATTCCTTGCAAACCCTTATACCATATGTAGGGCCACAGAAATTTCCAAAGCCACTGAAGATTATATGTGCTCTTTCCCTCAGAAGTGCACATCTGTCTTTCTGCTTTGACCTGTAGACGTTCACATGCCTGTTCACACCAGTGTTTTGAGAAGCCTGTGGTGACAGAAACCCAGGCTGTTATTGATAAAAGTAAATCCCCTACTGCAGTCAGTATATTGCAACAGGAACTATGCTTCCTCATCTCTGTTTCACTCCATGTCGAATGCAAAACTGGTTATTTTCCAAGCTTACTGGAATTGTAGAAGTATGGAGCCAAACTAGCGAGTAGCTCACAGTAGCAAAGCAACTTGCTCACATTGCTCAAAAGTTTTGTCTCCAAATTTTGATCATTCATTTCCTAATGACAGCTAGGCATAGTCAAGAAGAGATGCTGAAAACAGGAAAATTTGCATCAGTGATGGAGACCATTCCTAGCCTAAACTCTGTGTATGTGAAAGCACTCCTAGCTACAGAGCACCAGGAACTGAAGGCAGAGGCTGCAAGGGATTTCAGTGTGGAAAAGGAAAAGATTCTTGCACAGTTGCTGTGCAGAATAGTAGCTGGAATTATTTGTGAAATGAAAGAATAGGTCGCAAACTGGCTTCTTGCTCACAGTGTTTCTGAAATCAACATTTATGTAGTCCTTGCAAATCCTGCTGTGCACAAAGCAAACCTCGGTGATTCAGGGTTGCCAGCTGCCTGATGCTCCATGTGCTTGCTTTGGAGTGGTGGTGGTTTAGGGTTTTGTTTCCCGTGAGGGGAAAAGCATGTATGGGCCACCCAACCAGTGTAAGGCTGGGTTTCCTGCTCTGAAATGGAAGCTGCTAATGTAGGACCTCTGTGTGGCTTCAATACCTGCTCTTAATGGTGTTTACACAGAAAATTTTAAACTCAACCATTTTGTGATCACTGTGGCCAAAACAGCCACCTACCACCACATCCCCCACGAGTCCTTCTCTATTCACATGTAGCAAGTCTAGGAGGGCATCTTTCCTAGTTGGCTTACTGAGTACTTGTGACAAGAAGTTATCTCCTACAGACTTAATCCTACAAACAAGAATTTCCAAGACCTGCTCTTCACAGCAGTATGGTATTCCCAGCTGATGTCTGGGAAGTTGAAACCTCCCATAAGGGCAGGTACACCTTCTTCCCCTCCCCCACTGGAGATCGGGGCTTTTGGCATGGTGATCGCTGGCTTTTTGTGCCTTTGCGTTGCCGTGCCCCCAGGCACGTACCCCCACCACCACCACCACCACCACCACCGTAGGGGAGGAGGGGAGAGGCGAAACCCCTCGGCAGCAGAGGGTCTGCCGCCAGTGAGGTGCCTTGGTGCAGAGAAGCTTCTAAATCATGACCAATTATGACCACAGCTCAGATCCGACCCAGAGTATAAATGGGGGCCGCCGGAGCCCCCTTGGAGCGATCTTCTTGGGGCAGCGGGGCTGGGTTCGAAGCCTCTCCCCTTGGGCTGGGACGGCGCCTGAGGGAACGTCCCGGGATTGAGTGCCCTCACCTTCTTTTGGGTGAGTGATTTCTTCTGGATACATCCTTGAGTGAGCCCTCTCCCCCTCCACCCCCCGGGCGAGCGATTACACCTCCTGGGTACCCCAGAAAGGGAGAGAGCTCCTTTTGTGAGTGAGTGTGTGTGTGCGTGCTTTGGACCGTGGTGGTTGTGTGCAGTGATGATACCCCGACTGCCAGCTCGAACCTGTTACGTGTTAAATGTTATTGGAGGGTTGACTGAGTTCAGTTTACCCGTTTCTCGTTGGGTTTTGCCGTGGTTTTGGCTGTTTCGTGAAATGAAGTTGTTTGAGCTTGTGCTTTGTTTAGTGTACCTCCGTGACACTTATAATTGGTGCAGCGAGCAGGGTTGTTGATGAAGGGACCGTTACGGGGGCACAGTCTCCCTTAGGAATGGAATGGGTGAGAGAGAAGTGGTGTGAACACGAGGCTGTTGTGGAAAGGATAGAGAAATGCCGTGGAAGCAAGTGAGGTGGCAAAGGCCATGTGTGCCATACTGGGTGCCTGTTTGATTCAAGCGCAGGACCAGTACGAGTATTTTAAGCAGGTGGAAAAGGATAATTCTGAGAGTCAATTAGAGATCAAATGCTTAAAGGCAGAACTGCAACGTGAGAGAGAGCGGATGCGTTTACTAGAATGGAAGATTGAGATTATGTTAATCCAAGCAAAAAATCCCCCCCAGTGTTGCTTTATTTCGTGAAATAAAGTTGTTTGAGCTTGTCCTTCATTTAGTGTACCTCTGTGACAGCTACCGATCCAGAAATATCTCCTAATTGCCTGTAGAACAACTCATCAGTGCTTGCATCCTGACTGGGTGATCAGTAGTAGACACCCACTACAACATCTCCTTTGTTTTCCATCCCCCTAATCCTCACCCAGAGGCTCTCAACCACATCATTACTAACTGTATGGGCCATGCAATCAAACCTCTCCCTTATATATAGTGTGATACCTCCACCTCACCTGCCCTGACTATCCCCCCTGAACAGCCTGTAGCCCTCCATCTGAGCACTTCAGCTGTGGAACTCATTCGACCAAGTCTCACTAATACCAATGACATCGTAGCTCTGGGAACTGACCAATGCTTCCAGTTCATCCTGTTTGTTTCTCATACTGTGTGCATTGGCATATAAGCATTCCAGATAAGCTCCTGAGCCCTCCATGTTCCCACTAGCATTGTCACCCTCAAGCAATGCCATGCCAACTCTTGGCTTACCTGCTGCAATCCTGTTGGTATCCCCTTCCCCCACTGATTCTAGTTTAAAGCTCTCTCAACCAGTCCTGCAGCTTATGCCCAAAGATGTATTTTGCCCATCAGGACAGGTGGATCCCGTCAGGCCCCAGTATACCTTGTGTCTTGAAGGCTTTCCATGGTTTAAAACCCCAAAGTTTTGGTGGAGGCACCAGTCCTGGAGCCAGGTATTGATATCCTGGACTCACCTGTTTCTTCCAAAATCTCCCCCCATTACTGGGACGATTGAGGGAAACACTACCTGTGCTCCTGAATTTTTTTGGCATTCTGAAATCTTTTTTGATTGACCTCAGAATTTCTGTTGTGACATCATTAGTACCCACATGAAAGAGCAGGAGTGGATAGTAGCCTAATAAGGGCCCCAGAGAGGCTGCAAACTTCCCTGAGAAGAGGGGCTGATCTGTAAATGGGTGTTTCTGTTCTGCACAGGGGGGAATCATCAACGACCATAACTCGCCATTGTTTCTTCTCAGTGCTGGTCTTAATGCAGGTTTTGTTGCGAGGGGTTGGTCTCTCTAACCTTGGCAAGACTGCTTGACCAGGTTCCTCCTTTATCTCATTGCACATTTCATCTACCATACCCAGGGCCTCATACCTATCCTGTAATGGTATCTTAGGGGGTCAGGAGGGGTTTCTCTTACTGCTCTGTGCCGTAACCTTCTTCCACCCCTCCTTGTCCCTTGTGATGCTAACTTCCTCCTGGCACAAAGCAGATCCTGGACCTGCCTCCACAGTGGCCATGCTGAGTTGGCTTGCATGCTTCATAGATGGCAGAGAACAGCTCCATTGATCATTCTCCCTCTCAGACTCTCCAATACTGCTCAGTCTGCCCACCTCCTCCTGCAGCTTGGCCACCAAGCAGAGCAGTTCATCAGTCTGGTCACGCTTCCCACAGGCTTGCTTGCAATCACTTTCCACCTCTAGGAATACCCCTTCACACGTCCCACCCCAGAAACCTGAGTGGTCACATGCTTAAACAGGAGCTCTGTCTGTGTGACTGTATCGGCTCTACCAGGTGCTAGAAGCTCAGGAGCAGGAGAGGACGCTGCTTTTTTTGCCAGGTGGTCACAATGCTGCCTGTTGCCACACACCTGCCCGCAGGGGAATATTGATTGCCCCTTTGCAAGCTGCTGGGCTGGTTGTTTTCGCCTATTTAAATCTCCTCGCTCCGCTGGGTGTGGGTTCTGTCCCTTGCTGTCTTGTCTAATCAATGGGCCCGTGGCCCATTGCTTGGGGAGCGCCCCTGCTCAGGATAAGCCTCTCCTTGTCCAGGTGTAGCTCGGGGTGTGCCTTGTGTCTGCCCCCGCTCCCGTCAGGGTGCAGAGCTAAAAGCTTTGTGTCCGGATCTTTGTTGTGCTTTTTGCCTCTGGCCGTTTCAGCAGGAATATCTCCTGGTGCTCAGCAGACCTGCTTTGAGCCTGCTGTTAGCCATCCACCTCAAAAGGGTGATAGTGGTGAAGGCCCCCAGGGAGTGGGGGCAGCCAAGCAGCAGGCTGTGGGAGACCTGCCAGCCCCACGAGGGTTGGGGACATCAGCTGTGTGCTGCCAGCTTTAATCCAGGAAAGGCCTTGCCTCAGAGAGAAGTTTGTTGAACACTGGCTTAAGGTCAGCACTGGATCGGAACAGGAGTAGTCACAAAACTTACATAGTTCTCAGTGAAACCTGTCAGGTAACAAAAATATGGCCTTGTGATTAATCTAGCTGCTGAAGTGTCCCAACACACCTTGATTCTGTTATTTTGGACAAAGATGCTTGGGTTGGTCAGGATGCTTGTTGAGCCAAGGCTTGGCCAAACACATGGGGAAGGGAGCAGCTTTCCTCACCTCTAGGAGCATTGGGTTAGCTTGTAGGGGCCTCCAGGAGAGACTGTCCCTGACCTGAAGAGTTTTCAGGTTGAACAGAGGTGAACTGGAGAAAAAGCAAGGAAGAAATGTTATGCCCAGGGTCCAAGTGCTGAGCAAAGCCCAGAAAATAGATCTGCAAAGTCTGACTTTCAACACCAAGTTTTGCTCCTTCATCAACCAGCTCAGGTGATGCAGTGCCTAAACCTTATCTCTGTGCTTCCACAGCTTCCCCACCCTCTACTCCCCAGCTGCTTTTTTTTGTGCTGTGCTAGCAATGTAAAACTTATCCTGGAGCAGAAAGTCTTGTCCAGGTAGTCTTTGGTAGTTTATGTCCCCATTGTCCTGGCAGTAGGGGCACTACAGGGCGCTTTTGCAAAGTGCTGTGAAATAGAAAGCTGCTAGATAAGGACCAAGAAAATAAGCTTTCTTGGCACTTTCTGGACTCAGATGGTTTTGTCTCTTATAGCCCTTTCTACAAAATTCACACTGCAGTATTTTGGGAATATGAAATTGGACTATTCATGGACACAAGGACATCTTCCTTAAATATAGGGCAAATCCTCAAACCACCTCTAATGTGATGTATGCAATTGCAGGAGGAATTTCTCCTGTCCCTACAGCAGGAGACAGACAAAGGAGACAGGTGGCAGACTTCTGTGTGTGCATCTGCATGGTGCAGGGCACACGAGCAACAAAACATGGGGGAGGAAGGTAGTGGAAGGATGTTATGTGGGCAAATGTTGCCTCAGTCAGGTAAAGTGTATTCACTCATGATCTGAATTGAGCGATACTACATCTGCCTGGGAACATCTGATTTAGATAAAAAAGATATTTCAGGGCTTTCCTACACACAGCTGCTAGTCCCACAGTGAAATGGATTTAGTTAAACTGGCAAGCTATAGCCACAGATCAGCTCTGAGCTGTTTTGTTCAGGGATAGTTTGGCATATATATCTGAAAGACTGAAAGAGATTCAGTGTTATCTCATTTCTCTCTGGGAGACTGATGCTGAGCTTAAATTTAACTTAAGATAAAAACATCTGTTATTCTTCACAGTAAATATGTTCTGATATCCTCCAATTGATTGAGAAGACAGAAACTGAAGGCATTGTAAGTCATTACTGTTTATATGTGGAGCAGGAGTAACTTGTTTCCCACTCTTATGAGTCATTACTAGGGGTAGTAAAAACTCTGTCAGAATGTGATGGTTGAAAATGAGTTGTAGATGTTCATACCTTTTCAGCAAAAAACTGAGAAAAGGATGCTAGACTGGCAGGATTGTTATGATCTCATGAAAAATTCACATTTGCCATATTAGCTGACTAGAGCCTAAAGCACTGTCTGTAATTGTATTGTTATGCTAATTCATTATTTACATTGCGGTTGTGCCTGGAGATCTTAAGCATGCTTTTGGGTCTTTTTGTGTTAGGTTCAGGCATGTGGGAAATAATGAAGTGAAATATCATCTCACAGCTTGTTTCACTTTCCCTGCTCCCCAGCTGAGAAGGGAGAGCAAGGGGTAGGCTATGCCTCTGGCAGGTTGGGTGCTCCCAGTCTTGGCTTTTTGGAATTAAACTGTAGGTTTGAATGACTCCTCTGAGGGGCTGGGTGCCATGTGCATCTTTTCTGTATAAGGTAGCTTTGTTTGAGCCATCACTGAAGTGCTACCAATGGTCTAGATGGGCTGGTTGCTTCAGCCCAGGGCTGATGTGAATCAGAGTTAGGGCAGCACTACCTGCTTAAGCCAGCTTAAAGCCTGACCTTCAATGCAAAGAGAAGTTTTCTTAAATACAAAATTTGAAGAGTTTTTCCTGTTGCCTTATTTTCTTATGGCAATCATATCCTACCCTTTCCTCTTCAAGGTGTGGTTTGCAGACACTGTGTTTCCTTCTCCCTCTGTTTTCCATCATGATCAGGTAGTTTTTGACCTTTGGAAAGCCTGCAAGATCTGAGTGGAGACTTGAATGCAGCACCATTGAATGTGATAGGACTGAGCTTTGCCACTGTGGTTCAAGTATGGCTTTTGCCCTATTAAAACTTCCTCTTCCTCCTGCCAGCTCTCCTGTTTGGGGACATCTTGGTCCAGAATAATTTGTTTGCACTTTTGTTCCATTGGCAAATTTTCTTCATATAGATATTATAAATAAATTTTTTTAATATGGATATTACAAATATCCTTTACATAGATGGCTTTTGCACTGTAGAGCCCTCTATCTGTGATAATTCATACAAAGGGTGAATCTAAAACCCTGTGGCACTGAGTGAGTTCAGACTTCAGCAACTAAAAGGGAGTCACAGTGCAGCTGGTTGGCACTGACACAGGGTGAGACTACTTTCAACACCGCCCCTTACAAAGGCTGGTGTCTCAACTGTCCTTTCAAACCATTATTGAACTAACTAAAATGTTCCCAAATCTAACTCGCTTTGGTTTCAGTTCCAGTTCCCCCTCAAAGTTTGCAAACTTGACTATTGCATAAGGGTGCCAGCTCAGTCAGTGTTGAGCAGGCCTGGGAAGCTTTTTGGGTGGAGAGGTATAAATCCATAGTACATATCTGTATGCCCAAATTCAAATGTGTATCAGAACTTACAAAGAAACCTGCCATCTCTTCCAAAATACACAGTAGAGCAAATTTACGATACTGAGGGTCTAGATTTAAAGAAACCCCAGGGCAATCTCATTCTCCCCTGATCTGGTGGAAGAGGTGACCAGAGATCTAAGGATTCTCCAACCTTGGCAGTTGCCAGGACCCTGGAGATTAAGCCATGGCCTCCCTGACCTAGTGCTTAGGGGTAGCCCTGCTCCAAGCAGGAGCTGGGATGAAGGACTTTGGAGGTCCCTTCCCTGTGCTGTAGGGTGGATGCCCTGGGCAGAGCAGAGCACCATTTATGCCTGGCAAGTTATAAGAGCATGGGCAGCTGCCTTCTCAACATCTGGAGCAAGAGCTTACTGTTTCCAACTGTCCCTGCTGCACCATGGCTGCATGGAGCAGGTATGCGGTGTAAGCACTTGGGTTGTCCATGCCCCAGCCCCATGCAGCAGGATCCCATTGTCTGTCTATTGCTGGCAGGTGCCTACTGCAGTTTCTTGGTTTGTTTTTTTCACGTGGCAAAGCCACAGTCTATCTGGGTCTTTTCAGCCCTTTCATCTGGATCACTGGGGTTCATTCCTGAGCCATTTGCACTCCACCAAGAACTACACTCAAAATGTAGCTCTGGCATCCATCTCCTGCGCCTCCTCTCTGGTTCCCTGCCTCCTTCCTAGTTTGTGTGCAACTCATTAATCTTTGGCTGTGTATTTTGAGATCACTATCTTTTTTGATCTGGTACAGTATTAGGCTGTTGGTGGGTTTATTTTTTTTAAGCCCATTCTGATTTAATGAACCCCTCTGCTCTGCCTCACTGAAGGAGATGCTAACAGATGGCTGGCATTTGCTTTTCCATTTAAAAGGTTCAAAGCAATTGTGCTCCCTGAAGGGTTAGTGAGGTGCCTAGGTACCTCTGCTGTAGCTAGGTTACTTGGTTGTGTTGCTGTTCACCCTCCCACTAACTTTGGGCATCCTTGCTGTACTGTCCCTGCCAGAGGCTGCTCTGGCTTCTAGCAGTGTCTGATATTTCTACAGCCCTGCAGCAAGAGAGGCCTTGCTTTGTATGCCACACAGCCAGGATTGAGTGGGATAGTGCTTCTAACTGGAGCCTTTGCGCAGCTCCTTGGGAATTTAGTTCTGTTCCTTGGTCTGTGGCTAGTTTTTGAGTTGACCTTGTAATGTTTCTGGGCATCAGCCCTGCCTGGCTGTTAGCGCAGTAGTGTTTGTGCCTCAGCACGGGTTGTGGGTCACTGTGGATTATTAAACCATTATTTGCTTGCTGGACCTGCATGGACAAGGGTCGAAAGCTTCTTTGTATTGACGGTAGATACGCCTTTCTTCCTAAGAAAGATCAAACTGGTGTTACCATGTGCAAAATGAATGTTCTGGCACGTACAAAAACAAACAGAAAAAGGCAAATGAAGCAAGGTAGGTTTTTTCAATTACCTAAAGCTTCTGCTCCATCTATGAAAAGAAACAGATGATGTGTGCAGGGAAAAAATACACCCCTCCCACACTGGACCTGCACATTTTGTATCTCCACAGGTGAGATGTGAAGACTTTGTAGAAAAAATCCAAACACATAAGAGACAAGTTGTTTGCTGCTCTGTAGGCTGCATAAGTGCTGGTGGTATGACTGGTGCTTGCTTGCTCTGATGGTCCCCTGAACTTACCATTATAAAGACATCCTCACTAGAAGAGTCCTGTAGAGAACTGTGTGCTCCTGACTGTGCTGGTATGATATAGTGACATGTACTGGTAAAGAGTTCCCTGTTGCCCCAAAAGTCAATTTGGATGTGGCCAGCCTGTTTTGGAGGATAGTATTTCCTGGTATGAATGCAGATATTTCATCCAGTTTGGCTTCAGGGCCAAGGCATATTTCATCCATTAGCTGAGGTGCAACTTTGTCCCTTTTATTTTTGAGATATGGCATGTGATCACAAGGGAGGAAATATCTGAGTGGGGATGCTTTAAAGAGAGCAGGGACATGAGGCAAATAAAATACTTCTAAATCAGATGGTGGGGTGGATCATAACTAAACACAGGTAGGTTTTCTGACCACCCACACCAAAGCCTTTGCTAGAAAGCAAATGTTTCACTGAGTCAAAAATATTTTTTAATATGGTATCTGCTTGCACAGAGAAAAAATACTATCACTGTTGGTTATTTCACATCTTCTTGAATCCCTCCTGTGAATTTGCTCTATCCCCTGTTTTGACCCATGGTTGGCACATTTACAGGTTGCTTGCTTATTGTTATATATTTTTTCCATTTTGCCACTGAGTCTATGGGGGTGTAAATGAAGTGTGAAATGTCTGCCCTGTAAGGCAGCTATAAGACTCCTCCAACATGTTTCATTCCAGGCAAGCATGAAAGTTCCTGTCCATGCAAATGGCTGGTCATCAGGGCTTTTATTGCAATAAGCAAGCTATTAAAAAGTCACATCCTTAACATATCACTCAAGGGAAAAACAACCCAACCAAATAAAATCTGGCCTCTGAACAGTACTCAAATTTACAGGATAGACTTTTGTTCTTTCAAGGAAAACTAGCACTTTGAAAAACAAATAGCTGCTAGGTCTTTCCTTATTTCCTCATCAAAGGGTCGTTACCCACCCTGCAGGAATTTGTTGCTAGAGCTGGGAATCACAGACTCACTTTTGCATTTCATGTGTCTTATCATTGTGTGTGTTCCTCTTTCTGAATAGTGCTGCCTCATGCTAGAAGGACCATGATATAGGACACACCACAAGGATTTCAATGTCCTATAAAACAAGGTGTTTGATAAGCAGAACTAATTAAAACTCATTTCCTACATAAACCTGGTTCCTGTCCTGTTTCTTTTATAGGCAGCTACTGTTCTGTCATCTATAATGTCTGTAGGTAATGATGAACTACATCCGTGATCATTAGCCAGCCAGCACGTTTGTGCTGATGGGTTGCCAGCTGCTGCCAAGCACAGTTTATAACAGACCACAAGGACACTTTCTGGACTGCTTTCCTCTAGCCAGATGCCAATTTTCACAAAACCTGTAGGGATATAAAATCCTGTAACATCAACTGCTTAGTGAGATTGATTAGTAGTTAAAATTTATTAGTGGAGGATTGAAAGATACATGAACAATATGATCTTTTAAACATCATGGATGTAAGGAATCAAGCCAAAAGGGAAGAGAAGCATATATTATATGTGCAATCAGGAGTGATTACCTGTGTCTTTATCCCCTTTTTCTACCTACAGAAGATTTGATGTAACATAGTTTAAATTCCATAATACTTTGATCAAGAATCAGAACCTAATTTAATGTTTTAATTTATTGCTTCTGCTGTAGAAAACATCTTAAAAGCATTCTCTGCGAGAATTGCATAACTTTACCTTGCTCTGAACTACTCTAAAATGCAAGTTTCATTTGTGACTGACCTGCAGCACCTGTTAAAAAAGTTATCTTACTTTAACAAGACAGCAAAGAACATGTTGTTTGGAGGATTAGAGAATATTGTTTTTGTTAGTTATTAAAAATCTAGATGAAGACTTACAATAGACTGAGCCTAAACTGCTGTAATTTAGTGTGTCATATTTGCAGTGATATTTTAAAACTGACTGCATAAAATATGCCTGCTCCTTTTAAAGGGCTGGATGGCAAATCCCTTGCCTCATATTGTGTTGTAATTGATGGGATTACTTTGTCTAAAGGCTTTTCCTCCATGAAAGACATCCATAACCTGATCCACTTGCATGTCATTGCCTGTTCATGGGGCACATTTGCTTGCATGCAGCACCAATTTTATGTACTTTTTAGCCTCTGGACCAAAGCTGGTGAATTCTGGGCAACTTAGACAAGCTCTCTTCTGGCTCCTGCACTCTCTTACATCACCTGACCTGTGTCCTATACAATCAAAGTTAAGTGTAGGGAAATGTTGCAAAACTTTTCAAAGCTTGCGTGCACATCTTCTTGAATCAAATCCCTTCCAGGATACATGGGCTGCTTTTCTGACTATGAGTGCAAGTAAAAAATTCCTTCTGAGTGTCATCATTCCCAAAGCAGAGTTACAGCATCCCTTGACACAGCTGTCAGTCTCATCTCACTACCTTAGTTCTGTCTGGACAGCACTCAAAGATGTCTATTACTCTGACCTCTCTGGGTTTGGCTAGTATTTGTTTGTTCCATCTATGTTTTGAGGCCTTAGAGGATATTCCTCTTCCTTCTGATAGTCTTGATGGAAAAGTTGTCCTTGACTTCAGGCAAACACAGCCTCCTCAAATGGCCAGGGCATTTGTTTTCTATAGCAAAATGTCAGTGTTTGCAACTATTATGAGAATACTTCTCTATGCAAGTTCAGCCCAGAATACAGAAATAAATGAGAATACAAACTGATTCAGAATGACACTCTGTAGTCAGGCCCACTCTGATATGAATGCAAGTCAGTGGATGTTCAGAAACCTCACAAGGTTCACATCCAAAATCCAGAGTCTTTTTTAAGTTTGATTATAATTTAATTTTGCAAATTGCTTGATAGCTGCAAAATGTGCATGGAATTTGCTTATGGTCATGTCCAAGATTTTCAGAGAGCTTCATGCCAGTAGGATGTGTTGATCAAAACCATGACGTGGAGTTGCACAAAACATTAAATCCTGAGTTAATATATATGATGTAGCAAGGAAGAAACCAGCAAAGCTGAACAATGAGCACTTTCATTTCTGCCTTCTTTCACTGTAGGCTTCAGAACATGTATTGTGCTTTGATTTCTGCTGCAGAGTCTAGTCTAAGAGCTAGAAACGTATTGAACATCTCACTGTTGAGAATAAACAAGGTGGTTTTTCAAGTCACCAACTTTTCTCACCTTCTGTCTTCACAAACCCAGCTGAAAAACAGGTAGGTTTGTGCCAAGATGGAAAAAAAATGCTAGTTAGATTCTGTTTTTCTGGATAACACAGGAACCCTCTCCCTTTCCTGAAACCTTTTCAAGTACCTGCTCTTCTTTTTCTGGTTTAATTTCAAGCTTTCCTGAAGTTTCTGAAGTGTCTTTGGCTTCTCAGCCCTTGCTTGTGGAGTCCTGCTTACACAAAATCGTTTGTCTTTTTTTATTAAAAAGCCAAACAAAGCATCCTCCCTCCTTTGAGTAGGATTGTGTCTGAAATATGTATTTTTCCAGTTTTATTTTGAAAAACCAAGTATACAAATACTCTTGGTTGTCTTATGGACTGCCTTTGGGATGAAAGGGAAGAATACAGCTATAATAGATGTTAAATGATGAAGAACTAACTGTGTCAGTCCCTGAAGTGTTGTTAGTGTGTAATTGCAACACATTAGGTCAAAACCACATTAATTTGGCAAAAGTAGTAGGGTGGTGTGAGAGCCCTCATTGTGTATGTAATGAGGAATGCATCATCTCTCTAACATTACTGGAAAGCAACTGATGTTTCTACTGAATTATTTCAAATGGCAAAGCAAAATCTTCTTTTACTGTAAGCAGCTGGAATTGTTAGCCAGTGCCAACCAGTGTGACAATCCCAGCCTTGATAAGAATCAAGAAGCACGTGAGCTTTATATTGCATGATCCCAGGTCCTGAGAAGGATGAAAAGTCTCATGCCAATCTGAGTCATTGTTCTGGCACCTGTAGCAGAATTGGGAAGCTCTCATTCAGGGTGTCCTTCTCACCTCAACAGAGGAAAGAAAGATATGTTTCAGTGCTACTGCTCAGATTTGCTTTATGACAAAGTTTTCGCAGAGCTGAGAGATTCCCTTCTGTGCTGATAAATATAGTATTAACTAAAAGATCTCTGTTTGCCTTAAAACGGATATACATGACAAATAATTTGAAAAGGTGGCAGCTTAACTTATGCAAGACAAATGCCTCAGTGCTCACTGAAAGTACTTCAAGCCTGAATTTTGAAAAGAAGAAAAAAAAAAAAGAAAATATTTCTTTGAACAAAGAGATATGCAGCTTTCTGTATTTGATTTGTTAAGGCAATAGATTGTTCTTTGAAGAAAAAAAAAAGTGATCCCTGAAAGACAGTGTGCCTGCTTACCATCTTTTAGATGGAGTTGACATGTCCTCTAAGGATAGACAACCATATATATTATATATAATTATGTAAGCAATCATATACAGAAGAAATACGAGGATTAAAAACCTCTGAGTGTAGGTGTCTTGTCGTAGCCTCCTTACAGTTTGAAGTGGCAGGGCAAAGGAAAGGATAGAGCTAAACCTTGTCGTTTTCATTTGGATGATCCAGCAAGGTCTGAGATTGTTCCATTGACTTCGAGGGGTTTTGGATCAGACTCTTGCTTCCTTGCAATGGCAATTTTCAGTGCAGTACTTAAAATATGCTCCTTATCTCCAGCCTGTGAACTGTGGCTGTTCTCAGTTGTCTCTGTTGCAACTCTGTCTCTTGTCTTGGAAACCTTGGTGCATAGCTCCTTGCAAGGTCAGCCTTTCCCTGGGCACTTTCACACTAGGATGTTTTAGGAGATTGTTATAGTCAAACTTGTCTGGCACTTTGGTGTCTCCTGGCAAAAATAGACTTAAACCAGTAATACGTTGAAGCTGACTGGTTGCAGGTAAGCTTCTGTCTGATGGCTTTGCTCCTCCCATGGCAGTGCCTGGATTGGCTTTGAAATGGCAAGTTCTTTCTCATGCTGGCACTCACATCAGGTTCGTTTTGATGGAAGGAGAGGCAGTCAGGGCCTTTTGGCACCAGTGTGGTACTCTGAGTGGTCTTGTGGTTTGCTGCTGATGGATGGAGCTTTTTATGGCTACCAGGGTGCATGTGCCACCTAAGCTGCCATCCCATCCCTCTTGGTTGAGGCAGCAGAGTCTCCTGTAAGGCTGGTTGCTATGCCTGTAAGGGAATGAGGGAGCAGTTTGAATGAACTTTGATCAGGAACAACTTGAAGATCTCCAGTATTTATCTTCAGGTAGAAGATACACACTTCTAGGAAATAAATCTTCCTCGTCATGCTCTGATGAAGGCCAAATCAGAGAAAAAAGAAACAGCTCTATTCAAACTGCTGCACTTCTATTCTCTTGCAGTCCACTGCCAGGCACAATAAACCTTGTTTTGGTATAGACTGGCAAAACTTGATTTCAATATTACATTTCATTTGTTTTCTTGGCACTGTCTTGTTCCTGTCAGGCTCCCTGATAATCCATTTTTCTTTTTATTTTGCTGTTTTTTTCCCATCCACATACGTTTACTTAGTGCCCAAATCAATCTCCTGTTACCAGTCATTCATCCCAAATCCTTCCACTTTATAGAGACTACAAATGACTTGGAAGAGTCACTTGTATTTTATTTTTAATGGTCACTTGCCAATAACAATGCAACATCAAATTTGGTTCAATACTTAGAGGAAATAAGCAAAATAGGTAATTTTTCCTCCCATAGATGAACTCTTTACTTGCTTATTTGGACTTTGGCTTTCTCCTTGGACTCGAGTGAATATTTCCAAGTGCTCCAAAGGCATTTGGAGCAGCAAGCTGAATGGGGAGCCTGATTTTTAACTGTTTCTTCTTTTGTTTTGCTCTGGTTATGGTAGCAGATGCATTCTGACGGGATTGCTTTAAATCAGAATGATCCTACCAATAGTAGCCGACAGTTTAATTGATGTCTTGGCTTTCCTCTTTGTTGTCTTTGGCAGCAGCATCCCTTCTACTGCACAATGTCTAACCCAACAGTATTAATATACTAAGTTCAGCATATACCTGCTATCCATTTCATTAAAAGAACACATATAAATGACCAAGCAATGGGATTTCTTTGTGGGGTGGCCATTAGTTACCTGTACAGTCAAACACATGCTCTTACAAGTGTCCAGGTTGAAAGAATGACAGTAAGTCATTGGAAAGAAGGGGACAGTTATTACAATAGCATTATATATTTTAATGATAATTTTGAAGAGTTGGTAGTTTTAGCTGCCCCAAAGTCTTTTGGGGGAGATCTTGCAAATTTTTTTCAGGCAGGAAACGGCCAAAACTTTGGAACTGGACCCATCTTAGTGAAATTTGACACTGGAGCAGCAGATGAAGAGACAACAGAGCCCTACAGGTGTAATAAAAATAGATGGTTAAGTAGAAAGTTGAAATCCTACGAATATTCCTGCTGAGGTGTTGTGGTTTAGCCCCGGTCAGCAACTAAGCACCACACAGCCGCTCGCTCACTCCCCCACCCTTGTGGGATGGGGGAGAGAATCGGAAGGGCCAAAGTAAGAAAACTCGTGGGTTGAGACAAGAACAGTTTAATAATTAGAATAAAACAGCAATAATACTAATATAATGAAAAGGAAAATAATGAGCAAGAGAGAGATGAAACACTAGAAGGAGAAGGAAAGAAAAAAAAAAAACAAAACCAAAACTGAACAACAAGTGCTGCAACCGCTCACCACCCGCCAACCGACGCTGCCGGTCCCCGAGCCGCGATCGCTGCCTCCCCCAGCCAATTCCCCCCAGTTAATATACTGGGCATGACGTCACATGATATGGAATACCCTCTGGCCAATTCGAATCAGCTCTCCTGGTTGTATCCCCTCCCCTCCTGGCTTCTTGTGCACCTGGCAGAGCATGGGAAGCTAGAAAGTCCTTGACTAGTGTAAACACTACCTAGCAACAACTAAAACACCAGGGTGTTATCAACATTATTTACATACCAAGTCTAAAACACAGCACTATGCTAGCTACAGTGAAGAAAATCAACTATCCCAGCTAAAACCCTGACAGTATCCACCCCTTATTCCATACCATTTATGTCATGCTCAGGTCTCATACTATCCAATATGACCTCAATAACCACCACCCGCCTCCCCATCCTTTGATGACATACTTAGATATCATTTATCATTCCCGTAGTCTATGGACCATCCCTGTAGAACATCTGTAGAGGGTCCACACATGTCCATTGAGTTCATTCAGTCCATAACTTTGGGCTCCATCTACCGTAATAGTCTTTCAAGGCCGGAGAGATGGTCTGCGTGCTGTTGGATTGTTGCATGCTGAAGCCAGTCTTTGTTCCACCACCGCTACACGTTGCTTGGTTCAGTCAAAGTTCATTCTTCATTAATTTTGGAAATTCTTACTATGATACCATTGATACAGCATATAGCAACCATAGGAGTGATGACATACAATATCATATAGCAATTAACAGCATACCGTTCAGTTCATTGGCTATTTTCACCCAAAATCAAATCCCCTTGAGGCACACATCGAACTCCTCCATCCTCCCGCATCACCCACCAAGTGCACCCAGGTCCTCGAGCAAAAGCAATCCCACGAATGGGTTTGCCTTTGCCTGAGACAGGAATAACCCAGACGGTTTTCCCCAGCATATTTTTTACATGCACTACAGGGACTTTACCCCCTTCCACAGTACGTAAGAGTCCTGACTGGGCAGGCCCAGCTCGATTGGCAGTTCCCCTAGTGTTGACTAACCAGGTGGCTTTTGCTAAATGTGTATCCCAGTGTTTGAATGTCCCACCCCCCATTGCTCTCAGTGTAGTCTTTAACAGTCCATTGTATCGTTCAATTTTCCCAGAGGCTGGTGCATGATAGGGGATGTGATACACCCACTCAATGCCATGCTCTTTGGCCCAGGTGTCTATGAGGTTATTTCGGAAATGAGTCCCGTTGTCTGACTCAATTCTTTCTGGGGTGCCATGTCGCCATAAAACTTGTTTTTCAAGGCCCAGGATAGTGTTCCGGGCGGTGGCATGGGGCACGGGATATGTTTCCAGCCATCCGGTGGTTGCTTCCACCATTGTAAGCACATGGCGTTTGCCTTGGCAGGTTTGTGGCAGTGTGATATAATCAATCTGCCAGGCCTCCCCATATTTATACTTCAACCATCGTCCTCCATACCACAGAGGTTTTACCCGCTTGGCTTGCTTGATTGCAGCGCATGTTTCACATTCATGGATGACCTGTGCAATAGTGTCCATGGTCAAGTCCACCCCTCGGTCACGAGCCCATCTGTATGTTGCATCTCTTCCTTGATGGCCTGAGGTGTCGTGGGCCCACCGAGCTATAAATAGTTCACCTTTATGTTGCCAGTCTAGATCTACTTGAGCCACTTCAATCTTAGCAGCCTGATCCACCTGTTGGTTGTTCTGATGTTCTTCAATGGCCTGACTCTTGGGGACATGAGCATCCACATGACGTACCTTCACAACCAGGTTCTCCACCCGGGCAGCAATATCTTGCCACAATGCAGCAGCCCAGATGGGTTTGCCTCTGCGCTGCCAGTTGTTCTGCTTCCACTGCTGTAACCACCCCCACAGGGCATTTGCCACCATCCATGAGTCAGTATAAAGATAGAGTACTGGCCATTTTTCTCGTTCAGCAATGTCTAAAGCCAGCTGGATGGCCTTTACTTCTGCAAACTAACTTGATTCACCTTCTCCTTCAGCAGTTTCTGCGACTTGCCGTATAGGACTCCATACAGCAGCCTTCCATCTCCAATGCTTTCCCACCAGACGACAAGACCCATCAGTGAACAGGGCATATTGCTTCTCATTTTCTGGCAGTTTATTATACAGTGGGGCCTCTTCAGCATGTGTCACCTCCTCCTCTGGTGATATTCCAAAATCTTTGCCTTCTGGCCAGTCCATGATTACTTCCAAGATTCCTGGGCGACTGGGGTTTCCTATTCGAGCCCGTTGGGTGATCAGTGCGACCCACTTACTCCATGTAGCATCAGTTGCGTGATGTGTAGAGGGGACCCTCCCTTTGAACATCCAGCCCAGCACCGGCAGTCGAGGTGCCAGGAGGAGCTGTGCTTCAGTACCGATCACTTCTGAAGCAGCTCGAACCCCTTCATATGCTGCCAATATCTCTTTTTCAGTTGGAGTGTAGCGTGCTTCAGACCCTCTGTATCCCCGACTCCAGAACCCTAGGGGCCGACCTCGGGTCTCCCCTGGTGCTTTCTGCCAGAGGCTCCAGGTAGGGCCATTCTCCCTGGCTGCAGTGTAAAGCACGTTTTTTACGTCTTGTCCTGCCCAGACTGGCCCAAGGGCTACTGCATGAACTATCTCCTGCTTTATCTGTTCAAAGGCCTGTCGTTGCTCAGGGCCCCATTTGAAATCATTCTTCTTCCGGGTCACTTGATAGAGAGGGCTTACAATCAGACTGTAATTTGGAATATGCGTTCTCCAAAAACCCACAACGCCTAAAAAAGCTTGTGTTTCCTTTTTGCTAGTTGGTGGAGACATGGCGGTTATTTTGTTGATCACATCCATTGGGATCTGCCGACGTCCATCTTGCCATTTTATTCCCAAAAACTGAATCTCCTGTGCAGGTCCCTTCACTTTACTTTGTTTTATGGCAAAACCAGCCTTCAGAAGGATTTGGACTATTTTCTTCCCTTTCTCAAAAACATCTTCTGCTGTGTTGCCCCACACAATGATGTCATCAATGTACTGAAGGTGTTCCGGAGCTCCACCCTGTTCCAGTGCAGTATGGATCAGTCCATGGCAAATGGTAGGGCTGTGTTTCTACCCCTGGGGCAGTCGATTCCAGGTGTACTGGACACCCCTCCAAGTGAAAGCAAACTGTGGCCTGCACTCTGCTGCCAAAGGGATTGAGAAGAATGCGTTAGCAACATCAGTAGTGGCATAGCACTTGGCTGCCTTTGACTCCAGTTCGTATTGAAGTTCTAGCATGTCCAGCACGGCAGCACTCAGTGGCGGAGTGACTTCGTTCAGGCCACGATAGTCTACTGTTAGTCTCCACTCCCCATTAGACTTCTGCACCGGCCATATGGGACTGTTAAAGGGTGAACGGGTCTTACTGATCACTCCTTGGCTCTCCAGTCGCCGAATGAGCTCATGGATGGGAATCAGGGAGTCTCGGTTGGTGCGGTATTGCCGCCGGTGCACTGTTGTGGTGGCAATTGGCACCTGTTGTTCTTTGACCCTCAGCAACCCCACAACAGAAGGGTCCTTCGAAAGACCGGGCAAAGTAGACAGCTGTTTAATTTCCTCCGTCTCCAAGGCAGCTATACCGAAAGCCCACCTGTACCCTTTTGGGTCCTTGAAATACCCTCTCCTGAGGTAGTCTATGCCAAGGATGCACGGAGCCTCTGGGCCAGTCACAATGGGGTGCTTTTGCCACTCATTCCCAGTTAGGCTCACTTCAGCCTCCAAAACAGTTAGCTCTTGGGATCCCCCTGTCACTCCAGCAATACAAATGGGTTCTGCCCCTACATAGTTTGATGGCATTAGGGTGCACTGTGCACCGGTGTCCACTAGAGCCTTATACTCCTGTGGGTCAGATGTGCCAGGCCATCGGATCCACACAGTCCAGTAAACCTGGTTGTCCCTTTCCTCCACCTGGCTGGAGGCAGGGCCCCTCTAATTCCAATTGCAGAATTCGCAACCCACTTCTTGTGAATGGGAATCAGAAGTCTCCCTATTAAGATCACGGATAGAATCAGCGCTTCTACTCCTCTGTCTGGGGAACTGCCTACTGGAAACTGGAGCAGCAACTCTCCTGGAGGTCCCCCCTTGAGTGGTTGTTTTTCCTTGCAACTCACGTACCCGTGCCTCCAGGGTTGAGGTAGGTTTTCCATCCCACTTCTTCATGTCCTCTCCATGGTCACGCAGGTAAAACCATAGGGTGCCCCGTGGTGTGTATCTTCTCTCTTGAGCAGAAGGACGCTTACTCCTAATGGCCGAGATACTGGTCCGTACAGGTAGGGAGTAGGACATATCTTCTTTGAATTGCTGGAACTCCCGGGACAATTTCTCCACAGCTGAGACGAGGGAGGAAGAGACATGTGCTTCATAATCCCGGAGTTTATCAATCACATCCTCTACCGTTGGTGCCTCTTCATCTTTCCAGGACATTACTGCCAGGGAGTTTACATGGGATGATGGTGCGCTCCGTACAAACTTCCGCCACATGGGTCGTGTGCACTGCGCTTCATCTGGATCTTTGGATGACTGTTCACTATCCAGGTCACCATAAATCACCTCAAGCACAGCTAATTCTCTCAGGTACTGGATACCTTTCTCCATAGTGGTCCATTTTCCAGGGCGATATAGAACATCTTCCTTGAAAGGATACCTTTCTTTCACAGCAGACAGGAGTCACCTCCAGAGGCTGAGGCCTTGTGTCCCTTTTCCAATTGCTTTGTCAATGCCCCCATCCCTAGAAAGGGATCCCAGTTGTTTGGCTTCCTTACCCTCTAATTCCAGGCTACTGGCCCCGTTATCCCAGCATCGGAGCAGCCAGGTAACAGCATGCTCACCTACGTGACGGCCGAAATCTTTTCGTATATCTCACAGCTCACTTAAGGATAGGGATCGGGTAGTTTCCGTCTCTTGTACAAGTTCTTCCTCTTCCTTCTCCTCTCTTATTAACGGCGCTGCTTCTCCATCATCCTTTTCTAAACGAGTTGACATTCTCTTCGAAGATTTCTTCTTTCGTATAGGGGCAACTGATACTGGCATGGGTTGATTCTCTGATTCAGCTTCAGTGTCCGTCATGGGTGTTTGAGTGGTCACAGTGCCTGTCGTCGGGCTTGAAGCTGCTGCAGCGCCTGTTGTGGGGGTTTGAGGGGCCACAGTGCTTGTCACTGGGCTTGGAGCTGCTGCAGCGCCTGTTGTGGGGGTTTGAGGGGCCACAGTGCTTGTCGCTGGGCTTGGAGCTGCTGCAGCGCCTGTTGTGAGGGTTTGAGGGGCCACAGTGCTTGTCGCTGGGCTTGGAGCTGCTGCAGCGCCTGTTGTGAGGGTTTGAGGGGCCACAGTGCTTGTCACTGGGCTTGGAGTAGCCGCAGGGCCTGTCGTTTTTCCTTGGTGGTACTGAATACTGTTGAATAGGGCTCGGTAGGCATGGGCCAGGCCCCAACACATTGCAATGATTTGTATCTCTCTGGAATTGCTAGGGTGACAACATACTTCCTCCAAATATTCTACTAATTTTTCAGGATTCTGCACTTGTTCAGGGGTGAAGTCCCAAAACACTGGGGGTGCCCACCGTCTCAGGCATTTGCCCATACTATCCCACATACCCTGCCACCCATAAGTATCGAGCCTTGGGGCAGATCTCTGGATGATAGTCTTGAATTGCTTATTAACCTTAGACAAAACCGAAACAATCTGCCATAGGAATATCAACAGATGTATCTTAACTACCCAAGGATGTTCAAGATACTGAAAAGTTGTTGTAATGAAGGAGGAGACATTACAGAAGATGGTAGCTAAGGTGCCATTCTGTATTTCCTCCATAAAAAAACTCTCAGAAGAGGAGGTATAATTGCTAATTGTCTCCATGAGGTGGTAGCCGAAGTACAGTAACGGCTTCCATGCAAGACCCAAATAACCGATAAAACTCAAGGCCAGTGTTTTAATAACAAATCTCCTAGGCAAAACATCTCTAACCACTGCAGAGCACAGCAAACTACAAAACCCAATGCCAATCTTTAACATGTACTTCAAAATCAGCATGGTGTAGGTCTAACTACTAATATCGAGAACAGAAGAATCAATGCTGTGACCAGCAACTGTTATTATCTCAAACCCTTCGTGCCCCACGTTGGGCGCCAAAAAGGACTGTTGTGGTTTAGCCCCGGTCAGCAACTAAGCACCACACAGCCGCTCGCTCACTCCCCCACCCTTGTGGGATGGGGGAGAGAATCGGAAGGGCCAAAGTAAGAAAACTCGTGGGTTGAGACAAGAACAGTTTAATAATTAGAATAAAACAGCAATAATACTAATATAATGAAAAGGAAAATAATGAGCAAGAGAGAGATGAAACACTGGAAGAAGAGGAAAGAAAGAAAAAAACAAAACCAAAACTGAACAACAAGTGCTGCAACCGCTTACCACCCGCCGACCGACGCTGCCGGTCCCCGAGCCGCGATCGCTGCCTCCCCCAGCCAATTCCCCCCAGTTAATATACTGGGCATGACGTCACATGATATGGAATACCCTCTGGCCAATTCCAGCTCTCCTGGTTGTATCCCCTCCCCTCCCGGCTTCTTGTGCACCTGGCAGAGCATGGGAAGCTAGAAAGTCCTTGACTAGTGTAAACACTACCTAGCAACAACTAAAACACCAGGGTGTTATCAACATTATTTGCATACCAAGTCTAAAACACAGCACTATGCTAGCTACAGTGAAGAAAATCAACTATCCCAGCTAAAACCATGACATGAGGAAAAGACTGGAAAACAGATTTGGCCCTTATTAGACATCAGAGAATCTGTGCAAAGACTCCTTTCATTTCTCTGCTCCCAGAACCACTCATTTTCTCAGAACGCCTCTTTCCTTCAAAAGACAGGAAATTAACTGCACTGAAATATGAAATGAATACATTTTCAGTATGATGCATTGATTTGTGTATGTTTTAGTTAGGTTTTCAAACATTTAAATGTTTAAATAGTCCTTTTGGAAATCTTTTTCTGAGGTTTGTGGTTTTTTTTTTTCTTGGCCTTTGGAAGGAGTTGGTTATTGAATGTGTGAATTTCTTTCTGGTTCTTTTCCCCTTATCTCTCACATCTAATTTGCAGCAGATACCTCAGCTCTTTTCAAAAGTTTTTTTACACCAAATTCAGCAGCAGCTCTTGTTTCTTCAGATTATGTTATAATAGTATCTGTGATATTTCCCTGTCTTTGTATCACCTACTTATGTTTGAGATAAACTGCTGTGGCTGTAGTGATAAAAGTATGTTACAGAGTTTGTAGTCTGCTTGGTAATTCTTCTGGCTGCACAGAGAGGATCATCTTTCATGTGGCCAGCAGGTAAAACCACAAAGACGGCAAGCACTGGGGAAAGAGATTTTACACAGAGCACTGCTTCCTCATTGTTGTTCTGGCTGATTTTATTTCCCACGTAAGGCAAACAAAGCCAAAATCTGGAGTGTCTTGTCTCATGAGAAGTCTCAGCTTGGGATGCAGGATTAGGGGGTGTTTCTCAGAAATGAGAAAAACAGATGCTCCTGGAAGAACCCAGAGGCTGTGCCAGGCCTGCTGGCACTGCGTGGTGATGTCTCATGAGCACTTCTCGCCATCAGTCCTGTTTTTTATCAAATTCTCTTATTTCTCCACAAAGAAGTAAGGATGTGAGAAAGAAGTCTTGGGAAAAGTGCTCATTTGGCTAGAACATGCAGAAAGAAATGGGGATCTCTGCTCTTTGTGCCCAGGAGAATCAGGAACATGGACTCATGACACCTTTTAGGTCATATCTCCAAGAGGACCGCCATGATGTTAACGCTGGCCCTGGATGATTGAGGGGAAATAGCATAGCTATTTTGATATCACTTCATCAGAAATGGAAAACACTGGTTGGAAGGAAATGCCAAGCATGCATGCTGTGGGGTAGTCAGGCATGCAGGTGAGAATGGGAAACATATGCCGAGCTCCAGGCTTTGGCTTACATGCCGTTCAGCATTGGAGCCAGTGCTTGCTGCCTGGAGTGGGGAGGTGGGCCCCTTTTCTCGTGCGCAGCGACACCCAAAAGGTGGATGCATAGCATGGGCTGTGTGTCCAGCATCACCAGCAAGTGCTGTCTGACAGACACATTGTGCCTGTGGTGGGAGAACCTTGGGTATTGCAGTGTGTGGTGCCTTTGAGGTGAGCAGGCAATGGCATGGGTTTTACCTGATCAAACCTTCCCTACCTTCTCTTTGCCAGCTACTCTCTCCCAGCATCTTTATCAAGGTTCCGAATCCCATGTGTTTCCCTGCTGGTCAGTGCTTGTGTTTGCAGATCCCATGGGCTTGTGAGTGCTGGCTCTCTCTCTTGCCCTTGCAGATCGTGGTGGCTGTCCAACAGTCCTGGAAGAGCAGGGCTGCAAAACCCAGGGAGCAGCATGATAACACCTTGGCACAGGGCATGTGGGGGAAAGAGTATGGATATGGGTATGGATGGACATACCAGTGTCAGTCCCCAATATGTGGCCAGACTGCTGTGGCTGAGAAGAGTTAAGAGAAAGAGGAATTATATTACTTGGTGTCAGTTGTGCTGGAAGCTTTCCTTCCCAGAATGTTCCTGGCCTGGCCTGGCTGAGGGGTGGTGAAAAAAGATCTGCCTTTGAATTCACCTGTATCAGCCCCCATTTCCATCAACTTCTTTGTTGATTTTGTTCTTCTTGAGGGTTGCCTCTGGTAACGGGCAAACTTGTTGTGGGCAAACTCATAGCTGATTTACGCTCCTGCTTGCTGCTGTTTTGCACAGATTTCTATTTTAAAATGTGAGGTCAAGCTAATTGCTTATGTTTTAGCGTCCTTTTCTTCCAGTGTTTGGGGGAAAAACCCCACCTGTACTGGCAAAAGAATTATATGGATAGAAATTAGGGATTTTTTTTTAGGAACTGTAAAAGCAAAACAAACAGACTTTCAGGCTGCTACCACTATCTCTCTCTCTACTGAAATGTCCTGCTCTATTTGCTGCTAGTTCCCATTGCTGGGAATATTGGCAAATGTGCTGCTTGTTCAGACATCGCTCTTTAAAAGCGGATTCCTGAACTAGCAGGCTGGAGGCCTGACTGATGTAGGTGGGCTGAAACAACCCCAGGTGATCGCTCCTTTGTGTGTCTGGTAGATGGAGATTGGAGAAGGGGAGGTGCTGAGGACACGCATGGTGAGTTTCTGTGGATGCTTTTTGGAGATGTTATAGCATGGAGCGAGAGCAGTGCCCTAGTTCGTGGCTATCTTCCTGGGCAGCAGAAGGTCACACAGATAATGACATGAACCAGGCAAAGAGCTGCCCATAGGCTTTAGAGATGGGCCACTGATCCCCAGGGTGGTGCAGCATCATGCTGAGAAAGGACAAGATCCAGCTGTTCCCCAGTACCAGCTCTAACCCACTAACCCCAATTTGTCTTTTCAGCTGTTTTTTTAGGTGACTTTCTGGCAGGCCCAACACAGATTGCCAGTTTCCCTCCCAAGGAAAAGCATACTTGCAGAGACAGGCTTAAGTCTTAGATTGGTTCTCCTTCCACCTCTTTGTGGGACAGCTTGGGGGATCTGAGCAGAGAACATTTGATCAGTAGGAATTAGCAGAGAAAAGACATTTCAGGGAGATGGAAATTATTTGTGGGTTGAATTTAGCAAGTGGTCTTGTGTGACAACATAGTTTCCACAAGTGCTGAAACACTTCCTTTCGGACAGAGCTTTAAGCAGTTTTCCTATATCGTGCCATGCAAAATCAGAGTGTGTAGTGATTAACCATAGACAGACTGTGGGAGGGATGATGAGTTTCACTACAACTCAGTCAAACATCTCTTTTTTTTTTTTTTCCCCAGAGTGAAGTTTAAAATGGTTCTAAGCACTTAAACAGGCTAGGATATTTTTAATGCCAGGTGTGCCTTCGCAGATTGATCCACAGTAAGTTCCTCCTTGCAAAGTATTTTGCTTTACGCCATCTGCCAATGCTACAGAAGCACCAGACTGAGAGAATGAAGGACTTGAGAAGATGAACTGAAGTTCCTCTCCCCACTCCGTAGTTCCAGCATCACAATTTTTTAATCCCGTGACAGAGTAGCTCAGAGCTTGGTATGTAAAGACTTCTTTGATTTTGCCAGTTTTGTCCATTAGATGTGTAAGTACCATGACTATATTGCACTCTCTCATTCATTCAGTTCCTGAGCTTTGTTTGTTTGCTCAGGTAGTCTACTCAGCTGTTCATCTTATTCAGACTCTGTTTTCTTTAATGTGCAGGCTGCATTTAAAAAGCTAAACCAGCTTTTCAACTCCTTATTAAGAATTTATTTTTGAGCCATACATTTATAGCTTGTGTTTTTCTAGTGCAAAGACACATCCATCATGAGGTGGGAGGGTGTCATCAGCAAGAGTAAAACTGTAATTTCTAATCTACGGGTTGGCAAAGTTGTGGTGTAGCTGTATGCCATAACCAAGTCTACAACATAGGTGTCCTAGAAAGCATTTTTGTAATTTGCCATCCCACATGGTATCAACAGCTGCAATATTTTATTTTGGGCCATTGGCTACTGGAAGAAAAAGTGCATTCACTTCCAGGGAGCTGCTAATTGTCTTGTGTTTGCAGAATTGAAGTGGTTCCACCAAGCAAAGAAGGGGAGAAGGGGAGCAGGGAGCAGTGACCCCTCTGTGCTGTTCCTGTGCTCAGCTCTGTGGCTGTCTCCTGGGCAGGAGCAGGGGGAGGCCAGGCTGGGTGAAGGGGAAAGTGCTGTTAACATGAGTCTCTGCCACATTTGGAACTGTGGCAGATGGGGCCATGCAAAGCTCCTCTGGATGTGGATGTGATCTCTATACTTGTCTCTGTTTGACTTGGCATCCAGCATTCCCTCTGGCAGATCAAATCCCACTGCTCAGGTAGTTATTGTGTCTCCCTAAAGGCCACTTAGGCCTTTAATAGAGCTGGGCAGGTATCTAGCTGTGCTGCTCACATTTTGAGGCTGACTGGCCAGCCAGTTTTCCACCCATCTTGTGCACAAAGGTGATGCACATCTTGGTTGGATGGATGCACCTGCTCAGGGGATAGGAGGTGTACAACTCTGTGTATGGGAACAGGGAGAAGCAGGATTGTCACACTGCAGCTGCCGAGCTAGGTTTCAGGTACCAGGAACACCACTGCGTCCTGCTGCATGTTGCTTCTCCAGATTTAGCCCTATCAATACCTCCTGGGTTAGCTCTGGTTGGTGTCTGTAGGCTGGGAGTGAGCCAAGGGCTGGGGGAGACGATGGGATGCCGTGGGTCATAGCTCACACTTCTATTCAGTGCCTAGCTGTCAGAGCTAAGGACCACTTCTCTCCTTACGTGGAAGAGAGAAGAAACCATGCCCACAATTAGAAAGATGTGTAGCTTGTTGGCTGTGGCATGGTGACTGAACTCTCCCATTCCTGACAAGAACGGGTGCAACAAAATCAGTGCTTCAGTAGACGGAATTAAGTATTTCACTCTAACACTTTTCCTCTCTTTCAGCACATTGCAAATAAAATGTTTATACATAAAGCTACCCTGCTAAGCAAACAGCTTAGGCTGGTGTTAGGAAGAAGAGATCAGTTAATTTCTATTCACAACAGAAAACAACCTTCAGCTCCTCTAGATCATGAGCTTTTTTGGGGACAGCATAACCACATCACTATACATTTCTCTGACTGGTGATCAGTATGCAGGTTTGTAGATATGAGATGCAAGCCTGGGAAATCCACTCCTCTGTGGTGGAAGGACAAGAATATGGTGATCAGGAATAGAAGTAATTTCCTTTTTTGTTTTTCAGAGTATTTTATAGGCATGTGAAATAGACCAACACCTATCCAAAACGTCTCTACTGTCTCATTATAGTGAAAAATGACATTTATCAGCGTGGCTGAGTGTTAGGAAAGTCTATTAATGGAAACAGTATGCAACTGTAAGGAGATGATATTTAGTTACACGCACATGAAGCTTTTCTTCCATTAAAATGCTGCTTCAGGCAAAAATGTATTGCTTGATTAGTTTTTTGGAGAGCAGATTTTCATTCATAATGTGAACATGCATCTCAGCTGCTGTTATTAATGTGAACATGCTCTAAAATGAAAATAGAAAGAAGCCAAAGCCAGGAAGCTGTCAGGACAGCATAAAACAGCATCAGATCTTGACAAGGTGGGCTGTGCAGTTTCATAATAGCGTTAACGTACCATGGGAGGCACGTGCTGCTCCCCAGCTAACAATGTGACTGTGGCCAGGCTGACAAAACATAGTAGTTGAATAGTCTTTCCCTTAAAACCATCTAGATTTTTTTTCCCCTCTTAGATTTTAGTATTTCTGCTACCATAAGAATTTTGGATCAGATAAATTGGAAATAGTGAAAATTGTTACAAAAACAGTCAAAATGAACTCTTGAACTTAAAAATAACTCTATGAATTACTGTTCTTTTCCCGTGTTTGCGTATGTCGCTACTTTTGGGTTTCCTTCTGACATGGAAATTTCTATTATGATTGCAGCCTTGCCAGGAAAGCTAAAAGCAGGAAATACTGCTGGATAATGTGTTCACAGGAGTTTTGCAGGCAAAGAGGTAAACCTACACAAATATCTTCAGGCTCAGACACATCTTGGAGCTGAATTAAGCTGCAATCCCTCTGCCCAGCTTTGCTCACTCAGTCCTTTTCTGTGTTTAGTGTGGTTGACAAAGTCCCACAATTTTCATGCTAGCTGCAGGATAATTGAAGTTTCTGCTGTGCATGTTTGCTATTTCTCCCAAAGTACTGGAGGTACTGGCTTCTGGGCTTGATGTTTTCTCCCTGCTGTAACATGAGCTGCTTGACAGATTAATAGTGTGTATTTTTTTATCTGTCAGTTTTTATAGTGTGCTGTGAACCCTGGGAGTATTTTTATTGCCTATCATTTTCTCCAGAAAATGAGTGATTATTTGTCCTTTTTTTTCTACCATGAGAGTTCAGGCTGGTATTGACACTTTCTGGGACAATCTCTACATGTAAGCACCTTTCACAGCAATATTGGCTTGCTCAAGTACAGTTCTGGGACTTTTTCATATATTGAATCCTTTGGTTCACAGGCAGAACTGTGCTACCAAGTGGAGAAGAGAAAAGCAGTGCAGTCCCTCGTCCATTTGCCAGACTGGGATTTTCACCCGGGGCTACAAATCCAGCTTCAAGTCTGTCTTGCCCTCCAATATACTGTGACATGTCTGTGCATCACCCAAAATCACACACGTGTCTGCGTGAGAAAATGAACTAATTATGTAGGAGGTCTAAAAGTGTTTAAACAAAAAAGGTTATCTCAAGAGGCAGGAGTCACAAGGAGCTTCTTCTGAGCTTTGCCCATGAACCACCTATGTCCGGTTTAAAGTTTTGTGGCAGCTAATGATCTCCAAGGCTTTATGGCAGGGGCTCCTGGACTTCATCAGGTAAAAAGATGTTCTGCTGGAAGGGAAAGAGGAGATATATGGCATAAGCAGAACCAGGTTTGGAAGAGGATTCAGTGCCCCAGAGAAACATTAGCTGTTTTCCCAATTTCCTTAGAGGATCTTCGGCTCTGTAATGATTGTCAGTGTTTCATCAGTCCCCAACCATCTGGTGTAATTTACATCCCATTCCTCCCATTTCCAGCGCCACAAGGCCAGGAGCTGGCTTGCAGCACATTTTAGTCTGAGATATGGATGTTAGCTGTATCTAGGAGAATGAGGCTCTGGCTTGTGCAGGAGAGGAGATTCTTCAACCTAGTTCTAGTGCGTATTTAGGCTCTTCTGGGCTGGATAGGCACTCAGATCTAGGCATAACGGGGCATGGAACAAAGATAAGGAGAAATACTTGCTTCCAAAGACCACCTGTTTCATTTATTACAGAACTGAAAATTGGTGAGGAGCATTTTGTGGAATTGCAGGGAGGTGTCATGGTGCTATGCTGATTTAGTGTCTTAGAACAAAGATCTGTGCAAGAATTGCACAGGGGTGGTTCAGTTTAGAAAAGAAAAGACTGAAGAGGGATATGGTAAAAGCCTTACACTCATAAAAAAGCTGCTCCTTCTCCATAAAAGGGTCATTAATTGTTCTTTGTGTCTTCTTGGATAGGGCAAGATATCAGGAACATCATGCTTGATAAGGAGAGATAGGATTGTCTCACAGGGATGGAGAGGCGGACCCATTTTGGCACTGGACTAGCCAAAGGCCCTGCCGGACAACTTTGGTTTCACAGAGAAAAGCACTGAATGTGCTGAAAGCTCTTCAGCATCCTATGGCTTTTGTGTTCAAAATCTGGCAAATTTTCAAACCAAATTTGAAAAATTTGTAGAAAAACCCAAGTGAACGTAGACTGCATACCTCAGACGTTGTTCATGTGGCCATGCTAACCAGCTACAGTGTTTGCAGGACTGCAAAGGCACCTGGAGTTTGGAGAAGGGCAATTTCTTTTCTAAGACCTAGGAAAGTGAGATGTATGAGAGTGGCTGCTGAATGTGCTCTTCAGGGGATCAGTTACCAAAACCAGATTGCTGCTAAGGCATTCTTTTCATGTTATTAAAAACACCTGAGGTCAACTCAGAACCTGAATTTTGTTATGTGTGGCCAGGGTCAAGACAAGGCAGGTGGGACAGATCTGCTCCAAGAGCCACCATCAAGGGCACCTGGAGCAGGGTCTCTGGGAGGAATGAGGTGCACACACATACATAGCCTGCATACAGAGGTCCAAGGACATCTCAGCCAGTGCAAGGGCTTACGCTGACTTCAGTGTTCACAAAATCATAATGCAAGGAAAAGAAATCGAATGACCAGGAGAAAAGCATGATGTGGAGGAGGGAACAAAGGGAGGGAACTGAAGACATGAGAAAACCCTGAAATTCAAGTAAGCTGAATACTGAGATACTAGTTTTGTCCTGGACTGTTGAAGGTTGTCCACTGCTTGATTCTTAGAGGTTTTTTTAATCCCTGTTCCTCTTTCAGTCTTTAGTAGTTATTTGTCCTGTTAAGACATCTCTTGTACAAGGAGCTGATTTGGAGCTCAGACCTGCAGTGTTCCTAGGGTCCTGAACTTTGGGACAGAAATACACACATCAAATTTAATTCCTCTAGTCAAACTGACACTCTCCAGACCACTAGGCTTAAAATATGGGCTTACGGTTTTCTTATGATTAGAAAATGAAAATAAAATGTCTTCATTCTCATTCCTCCCCGCCTTCCAAAAATTACATCATATATTTAAGTATCTGTATCTACAGATGTCTCTCTCTCTATACACACTATATCATATATTTAACTACACAGGCAAATAACATATTCAAGCTTAACCCATCAACATGAATATACCAGAAAAGGGAAATGCCAAGATAAAGAGACCAAATTTGCTTTCATATTTCTAGACATATTTCTAGGCTAAAAGCAATGCCACAATGCTCGTCTTTTAACAGAAACAAAAGTTGTATCCAGTGGTTTCCACTCATGGAAACTCACAGTTTGAGAAGAGTTTTCATCTCAACAGGAAAAAAAAAAACAGGCTATTGCTTCTGTAGTGTGGCACAAAATCTGGGAAATCCATCCTTTGCATTCCTTGTGCTGCTTCCAATCTGCCACTCAGCTCTCTGAAAAAAGGTACACTGCTGCTTCTCCATTTTTTGCTGAGGGATGTGAGAAGGACAGCAGTACAGGACATAGCAACCTGAGTCAAGGAATTAGTGCAGTAACAGCTTCAGGCATTTGGGGAACAATCAACCCATTTGGAAAAAAAAAATTACATAAACGTGTGCTGGATAACAACACTGGGAAATAAATTGCAGAGAAAAGAGAAGCTGATATAATTGTTGCAAACAAAGCCAAGTATACAATTAGAGCTACTCAAGGCTTTTATTATGAGAAAGCCAGTTAATCCAACAAAATCCTTGTTCAGCTCTTTTTAAAAACAACCCCAAAAAATTCTCTGCCAGAGAAGCAAACTCTACAGCAGAGCTATGTTTTGTCTCCAGTGAAATTTAGTAAGGGATTAGAGAGCCAGATTGTGGGTTTTTTGGAGAGCTTTTGTTGGGAGAAATAACTGGACATCAACTATTACCATCAAACCTAAGAATAAGGAATAGTAAGGGTGAAACAGTCATTCTTTGAAAATGAAGCCTGCAATTTCCTTTTTTCAGGCTATCTGATCAGCTTTGCTCTTCCCCTGTGGCTGCACCATTGTTCTTCAGTATTGTGTGTCCCAACAGCACTGAAGCACTCAGAGTACATGAAAAGCTTGTTTATAATTCTGCACCCAGAGAAATAGCAACATGTCTCCACAGAAGCCTCACTGGTGGGTCCCCTTCACGCAGGTGAGGCAAGAGCACTACAAATTCCTGGAATAAAAGCAAGAGACATGCTGGACTGTGATATAACTGGTTTAGAAGTAGGTGAGGTTACCTGGGTGGTTTCGCAGAGGAAAAATAATGCAGTGAGACCCAGCAGCGCATACAATTTAGGGTATAGGGAGATGGAAATACATGCTGTATGGGGTACTTGAGTCTGGTATTTGCAATACCTGACTCCAGGCATGACAGACATATTCATCTCCTGTTAGGAAGCATTATCCTAAATAGGGCCAGCTGCATCAGATTCATAGGTCAGGAGAGATGGGCTAATGCTGGCAGCACTGCTGGTGAGCCTGCTGTGCAGCCTGGTGATGGGTGAGGTGCTGTGGTGAGAGAGTGCACACCTTTTTCCCATTTCGGCACAAGGGGTGCGAGCCTGGGGAGCACCAGAGATGCACTGCAATGCTGTTCCAAACAGGTGGTTGGTCGTAACTACATTGCAGGATGCCAGAAAATCTCCAAGGACTGAAGCGTCTTTGCCATCAGTCCCACTGTCCAGGGGTGAAACCCATCACCGTGAGTTGGGAGCAGCTCTCCAGATCACCTTTCACACTATGAGAGGGGTCACTGCCTAGAGCGTGGAGCATGTTATGGGGTGCAAGGGAAGAGGGTTTTAGAAGTGCACAGGACTTAGTATGGGATGCTTAGAGGGAGAGCCAAAGGGAGGAAAAGGGGGGAGGGGGTGTTAGGTGATTTGGGGAGGAACAAGAATGGGAAAAGAGAGGGGTAAGGGGATAAAAGGGCCAGTCGTGTAAATAGTTTGCTGGTCAGTATACTCGTCTGTCTGTGCTTTGCACCCAGTCAGTGCAGTCTGTCCTACCTTCTTATTAAATTACTTTCTAACCTTTTCCTGGGTGAGGGACTCCGTTTTCCCTGTGCACTTGTGTGTATGGGGGTGTGAGTGCATCAGCTGGAGTTGACCACGGGTCGGAGCATGACTGGAGCGAGTGCGGGTGTGCAAGTGTGTGAACGCTAGCTGAGATCAAGCCAAACCAGCAAGTGAGCAAGTGACGTGGCCTGGGAGCAAGGGGATAGGGGGTTCTCTGAGGGCTAGCTCTGGGTGTGAGAGCATTTGTGTGTCTCTAGGGGCAGGAGCACAGAGGAGTTGGCTGTGGGTCCAAGGATGTCCTGGCCAGCTGCATGTGATGGTCTGTACCAGTAGCTGGAACAGAGCTGCAGCCTTGGTGCCTCATAGCCCTGGATGCCAACAACTGGGGAGACTGGGATCTAGAGACAGCTATTGGGCAGACTGGATATCTAAACTCAGATACTGGAGGGATCCACCTTGAATATATGTGCATATATATTCTCATTAGGGGACCTTTGTTCTGCTCAGGTAGAGAAGGGATTGAGATGAGCCTGTTGGTGCCGTTTGTGTTGATGTGAATGTCTGTCTGTGATCTGGCTGGCTGGCCATGTACATACATAAACATATGGTATATAAACATGCTCTGTGTGCATGTGCTTACTGGGAAGACATTTTTAGGCTCACTGCTGTGCGGACCTGGGGGGGTGGAGCTGCAGCAGCCTCACATCTCTCAGGCTATTGAATCCAGCGTGCTATATTTTCCTTGAACAGTACCAAGATTTTATCTTGGCTGTGCAATCTCTAAAAACTATATAGTCCCTGCTGAACTTGCTTGAGCTGTTCCTTGAAGTCAGCCCTATTTCTCGGGCTGACATGGGGACAGGTTAACAAAGTAGACAGTTTTTACCACTGGTTGAGGTGCTTCAGAGGGGATCACAAATTTACTCCCTCTTCTCAGTCTGTAGATCCATCTTCCTTTCATGCAAGATACTCCTGGAAGCTGTTGGGTTGCTCATGATTTGCATTTTATGGAAAGCTGAGTAAAGTGTGATTTGGCTTACAGCCAGCAATAATCAAGGTAAGAGTTTGTAGGGACTCTGAACCTCAATTTGAGAACTTAAAAAAAAAAAATTAAGCGTAAATGCAGTTCTGTGGCTTACAGCACAATTTCTGACGCTTCTTGTCATTTGGGTAATGAGAAGGATGTTTATACTCACAGCAGGAACACTGTCATAGGGTGAGTTTACTCGATGCTCTCTCTAAAAAAACCCAGATATTTAAGGAAAAGAAAACTTATTTTAGTTAGCGCTGGTTGAGAACTTTTGGATGGTGTGTTTACTGCCTGCAAATCTGTGGTTCATCAAAACTGAAATTTGGTGTGAACATGTTTTAGAATATGCCCTGCACATCCCAGACCAGCTAAGACTTCACTGAAGTTTTCAGCTCCCTGCCAGACTTTGCTGGCACCTGCACTGTCAGGTTACAATTCTGCCACTGGCAACACAGAGCTGCTGCTTTCCTGAAGGAAAATAAAACAAATGTTTTGCCTTCTCCAAAGTCAATTAATTCACTGCTCTGATGACCAGAAACATCCCTAAAGACAGCTTTTCTTAAGTCTTGTCACTCCTGAGTGCAGTAGAGCTGAAAAAAGAGGAAGCTGCTGTGTGGAGTCCCACACGACAAGCAGGGGAAGCACTGTTCATTGCAGCCAGCTGGCTTGCTGAACTGTATCTCTTAGGACCTTTTGATGTGGGGTGGTCTTAATTGTGAGCTACTGTGTGGTATATGCAGCTGCCTGAATGGGATACCTCTCAAGGAGGAAGATGATGAGCTGCTGCTGGGAAAGATGGTTTTTTGGAGGCCACAGCACCGTGTTTCCTCTTCACTGTCTCTACACACGTACTGTCCCAGCAGGTCTTAGGGCTGTTGGGCCTTAAAAGCATTGTGAGCTCTTGGGAAACTGAACAAGAAAACACCTCTGAAAAGCTCTTGGGGACATCAGTTCTAAGCCTTTGTCTGAGCAGCAGGTTGAATGCCATTTTGGTACATTACTATTACTTCTTTCACACATCTGAAGAAAAAACACAGGCAATTTAACCTCATTTTTTCTATGTGTCCCATGGCTGAAGAAAGGGACATGTCTAATCTGCAACCTCTGTAGAGGAAGCTCTGCTGTACTGATAAATAAAAGATATGTCATCTCTTCAGAGGTGGCTGAACAGCCCCATAACATTATCACAGGTGCCACACAAATGCTACAATGCAACATCTGGCTTTCAGTTGACCTTACCAATATTTAATTTGGCCTATTCTACCTTGTTACTTTGGTTTGATTAACTTATGGATAAGGTTTTTCATTTTCATGAAGTTTCATTTGCAAAGATTTTCAGTAACAGGGTTAAACTGCCTTCTCTATATAGACTATGTGTCTGTCAGGAGAGTTTGCCACCATTTACTGGCCTGAAGCCCTGTGAAAATCTGGCTTTTGCTTAACTTTCTCCTTGAACACTGAGCATTTCCTCCTAAACTTCCTCCGGGTCCTCCCACTCTCCCTTGCCTGCGGTCATCTGTGAAGGACTCCTGAATAATTCAACAATACAAAGTGACTGTCAGTACCCTTGGCTCAGTGCTGTCCAAAGAAGAGCCACGCAGTGCCAGAGGCTCCACCACATCCTCAGCTGTCCCTTCTGGGACATATAAAACTCCTGGACGATTTCTTTCTCCATAAAAAGACCTCCAACTTCTATTAATTGTAGCTATATTCTGTATCAAGCAAGCAGTTAACTCCCAAAAATCTCAGGCACCAGCCACTTTCCCACACTTGCAGTCAGCAGAGGCAGCCCTGTGTATTGATATTAAGTATACGTCCCTGACCATCTTAGAAATATGCTTATAAGTGCATATGCATGCCCTGCTGATGAACATGTTTCCTTCTCAAACTCACTTTCCTCATTAAAAAAAAGCTCAGAGGACACCTCCTTATAGAGCTTTGCAAACTACCTGTGGGTACTATTAACTTATCAGTGGAAGTTGAATACAACAGTTCTGGACCTGTTTTCATGCCAGCCTTACACAGTTGCTGGGGCAAGGTGAAGGTTTAACAGAGAAGCACAACTAGTCTGTCATGTGGGGCTCTGCACCGCATCTTCTTTCCAAAACATTTCCAGAAAAATGTCCTTTGCCGACAACCAAAAGCTGATTCCAGCTTCCCCAGTGCACATCTTCCCTTGAGCGTGGGCAGATTTCAACATGATGGTGCTAGAAGCTAAGCTTCTGATAGGATTTTTACATACCTGCCCTGTGCTGTGCAGTGTTGTGGATGGCTGCAGAAGTCCCCTTGGAAATAAGCCTTCACTGTGAAACATCCTATAGGGAAAACCAATCCCAACCTGCTGTGCTGAGCACAAGGGGCTGCTTCTAGTACAGCCCTTCATGTGAACCCTGCCTGGAGTCTTGTATTGCTACTGGTCCTTGCTTGCTTATCTTGTAGGGCAGCAGTCAATAACAGCATGCACACACACATATAGATATATATTCACATATACACACATTCACACGCAGAGCACAAACCAGGGAACCTGGGAATGATGCTACTTAATGCATCTCCCTAAGTCATTTACAAGCTCTTTAAAATGGGGGAAATTTCTGTTTCAGTGTACAGCATCACCTTCAGCAGGTTTGCTTGGCACTGCTACAGAAATAATGTAGTGGTTGTTAATTATCAGCAAAGGGAGAGGTTTATAGATGAAAAACAATTCTTTAAGAGACATCTACATCTACCAAATCTAATCCTTCCTGTAAGAATGACAAAATGTTTTGCAGGACAGGAAGGCAAATTCCCACATACACCTCTCCTGAGTCCATGAACTGAATTTTGATCTTTTATTTGTTGGTGATCCCTAAAAACATGGATTTTACTGTGCTGCAACTCAGATTTCTTCTGGCTTCTCTTCTGGCTTTTCCTTCTGCCCTGAAATTCGGAGTGTCTGGCTAATGAGCTTAAGCATGGCTGTCAGGATAGTGGCTGTAGTGCAAAAGAGAGAAAAAGCTCCAGTTTGCTTCTGGAACAGACTTTTCTGTCTATGGTAAGAGAAAAAGATGCTTTGGTTTATAGCAAATGAGCCTTTCCAAATGAATTTTGCGGGCATGCAATGGCATCTTCCTGTCACTGCAAAATGAATTCGCCCTGAAAAAACCCCTTTTGATAAACAACTCTCAAAGTGACTATGTCAGGTCAGAATTGAAACAAGAAATTTCCTGTCTGCAGCAGATGAAAGTTAGGGGAAAATAGTGATGGATTCTCTCAGCTATACGCAGGTGGGTTTTTTATCCTGGGTCCCCTTTCTTCACAGTGTGGTATGCTCCCAAAGCCAGATGCTCTGAGCACGCTTCATGGGCAGATGCTGCTGCTGCTCTGGTTAACTAAGCAGGAGGCAAAGAAAAGCTGTGTTGTGGGTGAATCATTAGAGCTGGGTTTCTGCGCTAGCTAAGCACAGCCCCTCAAAGAGCCACCTCCTTGGAGTCAGAGCAGATATCCTTTTCAAAGATATGCTCCAGTTTCACTAGACTGGGCCACAGCTTATCTGCTCCACGGGGAGGGGACATCCCCTCTGCATTAAGCAGGCTGGGTGAAATGCCATGCTCTGTTTGATACAAGACAACAGGGCTTTGCAAGACATGGCAGGACCTTTGGGCCATCAGCTGAGGAGTCCCAGGTCTGGAAACAGGGCAGGCACCTCCCTGAGGACCAAGAGCTGCTCAGGCTAGTGCAGAGAAACATGAATTTTCTCTGTGCCCATGGGTGACGCAGCCTGGCCAAGCAGCGATAATATTTGCCTATCTGTAGTGTACAATGTTGCACAGACATGGATAGCATCTGTAAAACCCAAGAGGACAGGCAAGCTTAAACCTACCTGCCACTCCATTAGGGATTTTTCCTTTGGCATCTTGATATCTTTTTAAATTTGGTATTCCACAGCCCTTGGATGTGCAGATGTTGCTCCTGAGTGGCTGGTGCAGAAAATGAGCCAAACCCAGATTTCCCCCTGGACACTACTAACATCCTTGCTACCATTCCTTGACTCACAGGCTGGTGAGAGCTGCCTAAGCTGTGACCACCCTGCACACATCTCAGATATGTTGACTGCCATTACGATTTTATTCTCAGCCCACTGAGCCTATCAAAGCATAGAAATATTGTATGAGGAATAGTGTGGCCAGCAGGAGTAGGGAAGTGATTGTCTCCTGTACTCAGCATTGGTGAGGCTGCACCTCAAATACTGTGTTCAGTTTTGGGTCCCTCACTACAAGAAGGACATGGAGTTGCTGGAGGGTATCCAGAGAAGGGCAACAAAGCTGGTGAAGGGTCTGGAGAACAAGTCTTATGAGGAGCAGCTGAGGGAGCTGGGGGTGTTTAGTCTGGAGAGGAGGAGGCTGAGGGGAGACCTTATTGCTCTCTACAACTACCTGAAAGGAGGTTGTAGTAAGGTGGGTGTTGGTCTCTTCTCCCAAGTCACTAGTGACAGGACGAGAGGAAAAGGCCTCAAGCTGTGTCAGGGAAGGTTTAAATTGGATATTAGGAAAAATTTCTTCACTGAAAGAGTGGTCAGGCATTGGAACAGGCTGCCCAGAGAGGTGGTGGAGTCAGCATCCCTGAAGGTGTTCAAAAAACGTGTAGATGTGGCACTTCAGGGCATGGTTTAGGGACATGGTGGTGTTGTGTTGATGATTGGACTTGATGATCCTAGAGGTCTTTTCTAACCTTAATCATTCTATGATTCTAGGAAATACATCTTTCCACAATTTCTACCCTTGGAATTAGCAGATTTTTTTTTTCTTCTTGGATATATCTGTGCAAGTTTGGCAGCATCAGGAGACTCTTGTCCCAGCCTGAGAGTCATGAAGACAGCCTATTTGTCTACTCCTCTGACTTCTAGACGAAGAGGACACCAATATGATCAAGGTGTTTCTGTCCTAGAGCAAGGGGATCCTTCACAGAGCCCCAGTCTGTGGATGGATGAGTGAAGCTCTTTCAACTTTGAATTGGAACCTGTTGAAAGCTCACCTGTCTCAAAACTCCTGCTCCACTGTCTTGATCCCATAGATGTCAGACTGTTGGCTAGATCAAATGTTCAACACAACCCTAACCCACTAATCAAGCTACTCTTTCCCTTTATTTTCCAGTAATCTCCCGAAATGTATCTTCCCAATGTATTGTTTGCTAACAACTCACCTATAATATATGCTCCATTTCCCTTCAGAATTAAGGCCTGTTTACACTCTGTGGCATTGCTGAAGGGTTTCCCAAAGCACATGGTACTGCTGCCATCTTCTTTTTCCATGCTACACTTCTATAGCGGCACCTTGTAAACTCTTGCTTCATCCTATAATCTGTTTCAGCCTTTTCCAAGTGATGGGTATTGTCTTAGTGTTTCCACAGCCAATAAAAACTTGGGGTGGGAGCTGTGAACACACAGGAACCCCTACACAGAGCTCTGCAAGTCTTATTTGGTCCAGATCTCTTTGTTTCCTGTATCTGCCCTTTCAATCCCATCCATTTAAAATCTTCATTTGTCTGTGCAAATCTTCTTCTGCTTGGCAAATTGAAAATGTTTTGTCAAAGATTATTTACGGATCTTGTAATTCTCTGTCTTTCTCTCTCAATCACCTTTGTTCCATCCCAATCAACAACCTGTCTTGTTCCATTTTTATGTGTACTACTCAAGTTTGTGTGCTGTTGCTGTCCCTCTCTGCCCAAATATTCATGAATGTGATGAAGAGTTTCCAAACCAATTTCAGAAATAAAGCTCAGTTGTCATCTTTTTGACTAACAGTCAGTGATACCTCCCGACTACTTACGGAGGGCAACTGAGCTAACCATGAGAAGCAAATTTCAGGGAGAAGGACAGGAGAAAGAAAGAAAGAAAGGAGGGAAGAAATAAATGAATTAAGAGGAGGGGAGAGAGAGGGAGAGAGTCTGCAGTCCCACGTTGAGACAGAGAATCCGAGTCTATGGAAACTGGGTGAATTATTGATGAAATAATAAATCTTTTAAGGGATTTATATGCTAATTAATAATGGAGTTAATTCTTATTAAATGGCAAACTCTCTGTTTATACCACCCAGCACTGCCATTATGAAAGCAGCTCTGCTTTCTACTCCTCCAGGCTGTGCTGAAGGCTCTCAGAAGAGACTGTGATTCCCCAGAAGTCACACACAGAAAAAGGTCCTTTCAGATTCCCTCTTTACCTCTTTTCTTATCTGCATATTAATCTCAGCAGACAAGAAAGATGAAGCCAGGAAATGTAGTATGTTGCTCTCATGTGAAAAGTCCTAGCCACATGGCTACATGCAGTTCAAAAAGACAATAGTTGAGAGACTTTAGTTTGCCTCATGAAAAATTGGTTTTCCTTCACTTTCAAAATCTGGGGCTGTAGAAGCTTACAGATGCGGGAAGCACCTCGCAATATGAGTTTGCTCAACTCACAGAGGACAGTGCAAAAAATTAGCAGGTTTTGGTTTTGAGGTGGATAACTAGATATTGCGGTGACTTTCTTAGGAATGGGGAAGGTCTCCATCACCTGAAATCTTGGATCAGACCTCTTCTGAAATGACATGCTTCAATTCAGCAAGAAGTTGTCAGATTCAATCATATAGCCTTTAGATGGAAAGGAACAAACTAATTCTTCCTGTTCTTTGATCAGACTGGAAGGTTATTGCAACCCGATGCTATTCTTTTTGTCTGTAAGCTGTTGGTTAACATATTGAAGATATTCTAGGATGGACAAGCCTTTAGGGTCAATCCTGTAGGTTTCTGAAGAGAGTAAATAACTTTTTATAGGGAGAGGAAATATATTCTATCAGACAAGCTAACATTCTCAGAAGAAATAGACCCAGTTTGGGGTGCAGAAACCCTTCTTCAGAACTGAAAAGAAAAACAGCAACTTTCAAGAGAAGCTCAGGTTGAGGTATCTGTTCTGAGAGTACAGTGTGTGACATTTTCTCTAATGCTGAAGGTGCTTTCACCTGCCTCCAGCTTGTTTGCAGGCAAGGAGTTTCCCAAGAGCAGTTATACAGATACAACCAAGGGAACAGTAAATTGCAAAGTGAGAAAGGAGCGTGTGAGTCGGGTCAGGCTAAAAACTGGTTCACACTGGCTTGGCCATCAAAAAAAAAAAAAATTGTAAATTAAACTGAATTCTGATCATTGCTTAGATGATTTTAGAGAAATGGTGTATGGTAGGTTGACCTTGGTTGGCTGCCAGGTACCCACCAAGCTGCTCTATCACTCCCCCTCCTCAACAGGACGGGGGAGAAAATAGGACAGCGATGAAAAGCTTATGGGTCGAGATAAGGATGGGGAGATCACTTACCAATTACTATCACAGGCAAAACAGACTCAACTTGGGGAAAATTAATTTGATTTATGGTCAATTAAGCAGAGTAAGATAATGAGAAACAAGAACAAATCTAAAAACACCTTCCCCCCACCCCTCCCTTCGTCCCAGGCTTGACTTCACTCCCGACTTCTCTACCTCCTCCCCCTGAGTGGCGAGGGAGATGGGGAATAGGGGTTGCGGTCAGTTCATAACACTTTGTCTCTGCTGCTCCTTCCCCCTCATGCTTTTCCCCTGCTCCACTGTGTAACCCATGGGTTACAGCCCTTCACAACCTTCTTCAATGTTGGTCCTTCCCATGGGTTGCAGTTCTTCACAAACTGCTCCAGCACTGGTAATTTCCACGGGGTGCAGTCCTTCAGGAACAGACTGTTCCAGTGTGGGTCACCAGCATGCTCACGGGTCCCCAGTGCGGTCACAGGTCCTGACAGAAAACCTGCTCCTGTGTGCGCTCTTCTCCACAGGCCACAGTTCCTGCCACAAGCCTGCTCCAGCATAGGCTCTCCACAGGGTCACAGCTTCCTTCAGGGCATATTCACCTGTTCCAGCATGGGGTCTGCCATGGGCTGTAGGTGGATATCTGCTCCACCATGGATCTCCGTGGGCTGCAGGGGGACAACCTGCCTCACCATGGTCCTCTCCACGGGCTGCAGGGGAATCTCTGCTCTGATGCCTGGAGCACCTCCTCCCCCTCCTTCTTCACTGACCTTGGTATTTGCAGGGTTGTTTCTCTCAAATATTCTCACTCCTCTCTCCTAGCTGCTGTTGCTCAGTGTTTTTTGTCCTTTCTTATATATGTTATCACAGAGGTGTTACCATCATCACTGATTGGCTCTGCCTTGGCCAGCAGCAGGTCCGTCTTGGAACCAGCTGGAAGTGGCTCTGTCCGACATGGGGACAGCTTCTGGCATCTTCTCACAAAAGCCACCCCTGCATCCCCTCTGCTACCAGAACCTTGCCATGTAAACCCAATACATGGTGTGAGGCAGTTTTGGAGAAAGTGATACAGATGTGAATTGTGGAATGGAAAAAGAGACAGTTATTCACAGAATTACAGACTCACAAAAATGCTGGTCAGAGGGGACCTGCTTTGAGCAGGATTCTCACCAAGTGCTAGATCAGGGCAGCTGGCAGTGGTTTTGCCTATGTGAATTTTGAAACCCTCCAAGGATGGTGATCCCCCATCTTGCCAATGACTGGGGATATACCACCATCCTGGGAAAAAGTTTTTCCAATGCCCAACCTGAACATCCCAAGCTGCAACTGTGGCCATTGCCTTTGTTACACCACCTGGACCTGCTGAGGGGAGTTTGGCTCTGTTATCTTGGTACTTGACACCCAAGCTGTAGGCTGGGATTGGATGTCCCTTTGGCTTCTGCTTTACCACATTAATCCAGTCCATTGCCCTCCACCACTCCTCATATTTCACATATGCCAGGCCTGGATAATTTTGGCAGGGAGCAAATGGACCAGCAATCTGTGGACCAATAGGATTGCGGAGATGGTATGTGTCATAAATCCAATACCACTTTTGCAAGCCTGATTTTACAGATTCAGTAGTCAGCAGAAAATTTCAAAGTTCTACCTCAGTACTGTGCACTTGTTCTGTCAAGGGTCAATATCGCATTGAGTCCATGGTGACAGAAGCCCAGCCCACAGGCTGTAAGAGCCAGGTACAGACAGACGTAGAGCAGCCCTTCAATCCACATGTGCACCAAGGGAGTGCCTGCAGTGCGCTGTGGGTGTTCCTTGCTATGAGGTTGGATATAAAAACCTGGACCTAGTGGAAGTGGTTCTTCTAGATCATGGGATCATAGCAATTAGAGACGCACAAGTGGCATCATGCTTTAGAATAAGGGCATCTTGGGATTTAAATTTTACTCTTGAAGAATTGAAGTATTTTGCTTTCTGACATTCCTTGTCAAGCAACTGACTAGTGCTGGTGGGGATCATGATCTCACAATAATCCTGAAATGAGGGCAGCGTTTTTGCTGAAGTGGTGAATCTGCCATACCTCTGATTTCTTTTTTATCCACCCTAGAGGAGCTACAAGACAGCAGCAGTAGACAGAGCTGTTTGCCTGCATCTTCTCCCCAAGTGTTTTTCAAAGGATAACCTATGTTATTCAGTTCTGAGTTTAAGTTAGCAATGAAGCTTTTCTTTCCTGGAACAAGAATGTGTAGAAAAGATCAACTGCTTTTGAAATCCATAGGCTCCTAATCCTTTTAACACCTCATAACCAGGGTGCCCAGGAGATAGTAGGAGAATCTGGTAAAAACAAATTAGCTAGAAACAATAATGAAGATTTAAAAAATGGAGCTCTGGTAAGCTGCTTAGAGGAGGACATTTAAATCTTCTTTTTGAAGTTGTACATTCACAGATTTATGCACTATTGAAAAACTAATCGGGGTTCTGCAATGTTTAATATCACCTTTTGTCATTACTCATGGCTGTATAGCCTTTGACATGTGTTACATTCTGTTATTTTCTTTATCAAGAACACATTTTTTTAAATTTTATGCAGTGCTTTTCTTTCCTTCTTGAGTATTTAAAATTTATTCCATGTTTTATTCACCCACTAGTGAACTTCTTATTTCCTTCGAGAATCCTCTGCATAAAAAAAGCCTTTAACAGAGAGAGTCCAGATGTCTCCAGCTAAACTGATGCTGTATCTTGCACAAACCTAAAAAATCAGGGCATTAAAAGACTCTAATCCCCTCGCCCCAAAGGAATTATATTAGCGTCACAACAACCAGATTTGGGTTCTCTCTCGTTGTCTTCACTCAGGTTTTAAGTTCTCATTCAGATCAGCGGGCCTGGGAAAGCATTAGCGGTTAAGGCATTTGGACTGGGATTTAAGAACAGCCAAAAGGGGTCAGGTACACAGCTCTCATTTCACTCTTTCTGTAAGGCCAGGAAAGAGCTGTAGGATAGGATTTCTCTAGAAATGAGAAATACTTGGAATATTCTCACTATCCTCACAAGTCTCCCATTTCTCCTTCATGTTCTGGGTTAAAATACATTGTTTGTGTTCTTTAAGTTGACACAGATCTCCACATTACAGTTGTTATATTCTAGAACAAACAACTTGTCTCTTTCTTTCTGCTTTAAAACTTCTCAGACTTTAACACATTTGGAAGTCAGAATTTGGAATTAGCTATATGACTCTGACAGTAAGCCTAACATGTACATTAAAATACATTTATATGTCAGATTTTCTATCCACAGCACCAAAATTAACTTTCTGCTGCCCCACAGTGATTACACCTTGATTTTCCCTACTTACTTTCCATCTTTCCTTATACAAACCTTTGCCTCCATAAAGATGCCAGTGAGCAAGATATATATGGAGCCATGAATCTTAGCTCTACACAGTGGCTCAATTTATACATGTAGCTGTAGAACTGGTGTGTTTATGTGATTATATAATCAGCAGTAAGTTAGATATACTGCTGTTTGTGTGCATACCTGTGCCTCAGCTTCAACAGTTCAAAAAAACAGAAGCCTTACAGAAGGCTCCTAAGTCATTATCTGCCCACTCATTTTTCAAGTGCCTGCAGCTACATACACATCCTTGTGGCATAATGAATTGCTCAGAGTAAATTCTTTTTGCAGCATCAGTCTGGATAACCTTCACTTTCTCCTTTGCACATTCTGAAGATGGTGAGTAAGAACAAACGTGTTGCTCCATCAGAGATACAGCCTCCAGCTACAATTCAGCACACCCTTGAATTCATGACCATGTCCATCCACAAAAGCCTCCCCATGAGTTTTGCAGCCTTTGCATGCACACCTTGAATATTTGAGTCCCTACTGTTTTAGCCATGCTCTGTCTATGTGGAGTGCAATGGTATGGCCCCTCTCTTCTTGCAGGGCCCTACAAACAGGTGTCCTGTGGTCCTTCTTGCATGGGGCTGTGGCATGGGAGAGGTGCTGGGGCCCTGGCTTTCATTGAAAGCCATTTACTGGGACTTTGGGCTCGAAAAGGCCCCATGAAAAGTCATCTCTATCAGATACAGCCTGTCCTTGTGACTCCTTTCTACCATATAGCACAGGGTGTGGGATGTTTTCTGCCACATTGCCCTATGCTTGTACCTCAAAGAAACAAGAGCTCTGGCTCCAGTGCATGCTAACACCAGGCTTACTAACACTAATATCTGCAAATCTCCTTCTGTGGCCAAGAAGAGCCTCAGCTCAGCTCAGCGGCTCTGCAATACAACAGATTTTAAGAATGTGCTTTTGGCATTACAATGTTTGGGGCAACACTGTAAGCCTGAACAGCCACTCTCTGCTGACTTGAAACCTGAAGCTGCCTGATTTTTGATTATTGAAAATCAGGCTGAGGCGGTACTGACAAGTTGCAGACAAAGGAGTCTGTGGGCTGCTCCTGATGCAGCCCATGCGTTTTGGAGGCAGTGCCTTAACATGCTGGGGTTTAGCATGGTTCCTAGGACACAAGGCACATGTGATTGTACTGCCTCAGCACCTCAGAGCACTCGAGTCTCTTCACCAATCTTAGCCAAATTTGACAGTGGTCTCACAGATACTAAGTCCCTTGAAATTTTGTGAAATGAGATGGGCAGGGATAGAGCAGTCTTTATCACAGCACCAGCAAGAAACACTGCACTGTAAGGTCAGCCCATGTGAGACATCAGAGGAGACATACGCTGGGTCTCAGACACACCGCTAGGCAGGACAAGCATTTTCAGATGAGAAAAGCCTTTGAGGAACCATGCCATTTATGACATGGAACTAGGCCCTGTCTTCCCCAAATCGGCTGGTAGTAGGGTAATCCAGACCTAGAAGAGGCTACAGCTTCCCAGGGCTTGTGGCATCTCCAATAGCAAACAGTGGTGGAGATCCCCTGGGAGATGTCAGTGACTGTCAGGTGTGTGATGTAAATGGGAGCAGACAACTGGGCTCAGTTTTCCATCTGGGGACTCGTCTCTTCAGGATATGCCATGATTTCTGCTTAATACAGACACAGGAAGCTTTTCCTACATATCCCGCGTGTGCAGAGAACATAATGTATGCAGCCTCAGAGTGCTTTTAGACAAGCCCCACGCACCGTCCCATCTGCATTGCCTCCGCCTTTTGGATTCCCACCATCCAGGCACCCTCCCTCTGCATACAAAGCTGGCCCTGTTTGTTATGGCTCTTCTGGTCTATGGATGGTGCAACAGCATGCCGTGGATGCAGTCTTCCCCTTCTTTCTGGGCTTTATTAGGACAGTGGCTTTGTTTTCTTTGGCAGGGAGAGTTCATACTAATGACCTGTTTTGAGTTTTGTTTCTTTAATACAGGCAGCGGTCAACAGCATATACTACCACCTCTGTACCTGCTGACAGTGTAATTAGGTGCCTGTTTTCCTCAACAATGACATCTCTTCCTCCCCCAAGTCCTGATCAGATAAATAAAGCCCTTTGGTTACCCTGGGACAGCTGCACAGCCCAGGTGCAGGTGGGAATGGTGTCGGCTCACTGCCCACTGTGCTTGGCCCTGAGCGAGGGAGCACGTCAGTGCTGAAGGAAGAGAGAGTTGGGGAGAAGCGGAAGAGCTCAATGTGGAGGAAGAGAGAGTTGGGGAGAAGTGGAAGAGCTCAATGTGAAGCAAGTGAGGAGCAAGCCAAGCTGGTGGCAACTGCTGGGAGGTGGTGCAAGCTTTGGTGGAGGGTTGAGACAACAAGGCTTTCTCTGGCTTCCCCAGTGCTGGATTTTGATCTGGAGGGAGGCACAGTGCAAGGAGTCCACCCACAGCCAGTGGGACAGGAGGTGGATACAGAGCAAAGACACTGACAATGCTGCCCCATCTCCAGGGCAAAGCATTTGGACATATCCTGCTCCCCCCACCAGTGCAGCTGTGGAGTGTGTTACCCAGGTGAAGCCGCGGACAGGGGTTTCATGGGCGGCTTAGGAAAACGGCACTGATACACCCACATGCCCCTTTGTGTGCAGATTTAGCTACCAGCCCTGCAACTGTGCAAAAGCAAAATGTCTGCTATGCTGGGGTGTACAGGCCAACCACACCCGCTGTGCTCATCTTTAGTGCATGTGCACTACCCTACGCACATGGCTGAACAGCCAAAACATGGAGTTGGAGTTCCTCTGGAACTTCTATTAGATTTGGACAAAGCCAAGGGCCTTACTTTGAAAATACTTCAGGTCTTGCTAATTGGTCATGGTTTTCCTCCTCACTGCCTCTCACTCAGGCAGTGACTCTACCACAGGGATCCTGGTGTTTTCCTTCATCGGACAGCTTTGTGGCAGGCCTACAGATGTTGAGAAGGTTTTCTGTACAGCCACTTCCCAGTGAATTATGGACAACCAGCCCCAGCTGTTCATGCTAATGCAGCTTAGATGGAAGGATGGAAAACACAGAGATCATTTTTCTTCCTTCTGTTTCCCAGGGGCTAAACCATAAACACACATTAAGCACACACCTATAATTTATCTCTCTTTATAAGCTAAATGTTCCTTGTAGAAACTCATTTTAAAAAACAACTCTGGTTCCCATTTTTTTCCCCTAGATTCTTTTTTATTGTTTCTCTTTACAGAATAGATGGACTAACTGCTGTTCTCGCTGTGCTGGTTAATTATGTGGCTAATTTTAAAACTCAGTAATACTCATCTCCTATTGTTTTGTCTGGTGCCAGTTAACTGCTAAAATAATGATTTAGGGTGTGTTTTACTTCTTACAGTTTACTATCTTCTGTAAAACATTCTCTGTAGAAATGAGTCCTAAAACACTTTACTCTCCTAGTTTTGCCTTCTGCTTGTGACTGGGGGCAACACAGCAAGGACACATGTCTCACATTGGTTTGGAGGGCATCTCCTTAGACACACATGACTCATCCAGAGTGAAACATACCATCAGCTGGACTCTGCAGAACTGATCAGGAGGGAAAATGTATTTTAAAAAGATATCTTCTGGGGTGATTTTTGCAAACCCCAATTGCTTTGGAAATGGAAAGATTTGGAAGCACTAACTGTGACTCATGGGTCTTCAAGTCTGGATACCCTCATTCTTTCACTCTTCTCTGCAGGCAAGACTTCAGAATGGAGTGGTGTGTCCTTCTGTCTGATGTATACCTAGGAGAGCTTGTTTGCCCCAAGAGAGGAGAATGGCCACATGAAAAACTATTCTGAAGTTCCCATGGAAGTTCCCGTGAGCTATTCCATACTGATAGGTTTAGGTCAGGGGTGTTTTAGTAAAAAATAAAATTTTGCATAGAGCAAAGTGTTAGAAAGAATTGACTGAAACCAAAATGTCAGAGGAAATGAAGGAGTTAGGAGAAAGGGGAGTAGACCAGAGCCAATACTGCTATCTCCTCCAGCTTACCACACCAAAAACGTCACAGGTTTGATTGAGGTAAAATAACTGCCCTGCTGTACTTTATAGCAATTCTGAACCACTGTCACAAGCATAGTGCAAAAATACTGCTGACAAACAGGCTGGGGGAGACAGTAAGGAAAGATAGAAACTGAAGAAAACTTCAACTCATCAAAGTTTCCCTGTGGTATGGGGAAACCAGCCCAGAGGGTCACATGAAACTCTGCCTAAAGCCACGCCTAGGGAATTGTTAAGGGTCTGGGTCTTTACAGCACGTAAATACCTGCTTAGCTTGAATTCACATAATGCTGAGTGTTTGCTCCAATTCTGTGCTGACTCAGAGTCAAAAGTATAAAGGCCAGAGGGGAAGTCTGGGTGTCCCAGTGAATTCTGTGAACGGTGCCCTGAGCTTTTTAAAAGTGATAGGAGAATGTTATGCCTATTGTCAGTTTGGACAAATCACTGAAAACTGTATCAAGACTGGTAAAAAAGATAGTGTCTATTATTTAGCCAACTAAATAATAAGTCATATGCAACTACATGGAGAAAATTTGAATTGTTTATATATTTCAAACTTTTGTGCAATTTATCTTCTTTTCTTTCATGTCCAATATAAGGGAGGTGCAAAAGGATATTTTATTTAAGGAAGGCTTAAAAATATTTAAGAAAGGTTAAAAAGGAGGTGTATGATGAGAACTACATGCACAAATTCATGTCCATATAAATATTTCTCTGTGTTTGTACATATGGAAACACATTTACTTTAATCTCTGAAGAGGGTGGAAAAGTCACTTGATGCCTACATACTTCTACCTGTCTGCTGCTAGTACACGTGTCAAACCCTGCACTAAGGTAGCTGTTCTGGGAAGTGCCACTATGATAACTTATCATATAGTCTCTCATTTTAATTTCTGAAGAGCCAGGCATGCAAATGACTGGCTGTATGATCTCTAAGGGGCAAGTTATGATGTTTGAGGTTTTTTCCCCATGATATGTTAGATGAGGAAATTACTGAATCGGCTGGAACCAAAGCAAGAGAGCCCGCTCTTGATGCTGGTTTTGTTCACAGAGGCAAATAGGCATGCAGGTCCATCTGCAGTTGTTTCTAATTCCAGCGGGAATTTTTTGTGAGAGGAAGATGTGTTTTATTCCTACATCTAGGCACACAAAGCCATGGAATCTTCCATGCTGTGACAGCTTCCAAGCTGAAATTTTTATCCAGAAGATGATCACTGGGAAAATGTATCCAATAGAGTTAACAAGAACTGAAACCGCCTATCATCTCAAACACTCTGTATTCCAGTAGTATTGTACTTCCTTGCTATATATGACCACCTGACACATATGCCCTCTCATGCCAGATAGAAGCAACACACCCGGTGCATATGTGTTCCTCTGAAACTCGACAAACAAATGAAGTTACTTTAGAAAAAGTCCTGTGCTGTGCCTGAATTAAAATATTGCTGATGTACAGTGTGCACAGCTAGCATGGACTAATGAGCTGGGCTGGGAGTTGTGAGACTTCACTTGTAGTTGCTAATGTGAATAAAAGGTTGGCCAGTTCTCTTTAGCAGCTTTTCTGCCCCTCTTTCTGTCTGCTTGCTTTATTTAGGTCACACCATTCTCAGAACCACCAATGTCTGTTACCAAACCTGTACTGCAGTGGGTTCCCGGAGCAATCAGATGATTGCTAAAAAGGAATAAATCATTAGAAGTATGAAGTCTTTGTTAGATTTCAACATGTTGAAATGTTAGCTTAAACATTTCCGACTTGGATCATTGTGGCAGCTAACCTTTCCCCTTCGTTACTTGGCTAGAGTCTGGATTGATTGGCAGGTGACCTGCATCCACCACTGTGGGTGTTCGGCAAACCATGGGAATGCAGTGTAAGTCTGCGAGGTTGTGTACGAGTGGCAGAGCAGCTGAGCATGTGCTGACACTTGCCAGATTGTTCCTCAGAAAGACGGGGGCTGGGGCTGACAGTCGTGCCGGATGGCCCTGTGCCAGTGCTGAGGCACCGAGGGGCTTCAGGGTTTGCTCCAGGCGAGCAGAGCAGAGCCAGAACACAGCTCTGCTGGGCAGGCTTCAGAAGAGAAGCATCCAGGGAGGAAAAAGCTGTCAGCAGGAGGATCTCTGTCTGGGGTTTTGCAGAATTTGAGCTGATCGACTCTCCAAGGGGGAATTTCAGTGCTTCACTTACCTCATTTCCCAAGAAACCTCTAAAAAGAGGGAAAATGAGAGAGACAGAGACAGAAGAAACCGAAGCTTTTGACTGGCACCTACTCCCTCTGCTCCGGGCCTTGTAAAATGACTGAAGATCCTGGCACATTGGGCTCTTATATATCCCATAAAGCTGAGTGCATTTCATTTATGTCACACTTTTAAATATGCTCACACGCACAATGAGATGTGCTGTCTGCCAGTGTAGGAAATGGAATAAAAGCAGAGCTGGCCACAACGCCATAAGGGCTGTTCCAGAACCCGGCAAAATTTGGCTGCATTTTCAGAAGGTTATTTAATCTCCCCGCTGTTTTATATTAGAGGGATAATGGTCACAGACGAGAACCACTGACACTTGTCAGGTAATGATCAACTGAAGTGTCTTTTCAGCTCTGGCTGTAAACCCATATATGGCTCCTACGAGTAGAGGCCCCCAAATGTCTCACCTGCTCCTTCTGCAGGGCTCCACTGTGCTCCAGCCATGCCTTTGATAGAGCTGCTGCCAGAGGTCAGTCAGAGGAGAGTTGAGGACATTGCAGGCTGCTCTTAAAAAACGCCCATCACTGTGCATGACCATGGGAAAATCTTTGTGTCCCTTTTGTGCCAATGTGGAGAAGCCACGGCTCCACTGAATGGCTGGGGTGACCAACAGCTTTTAGATTTGGGTATGGCACAAAGACTGTTTACATCAGTATCTCACAAATTTTCTTGCTGCCAGGAAGCAGCGAGGGCTGGCTGCGCCTCATGGGAGGGAAGCTGGGCCCAGAGTGATAACGCAGTTGGCAGGACCTGTAAGCCTAGCAGTCTCCCGAGCTTTGCCCTGTTTACCTTTAGGCTGCTATTGTCCCCTGTTTACTGGCACAATATGTTCTTAGGCTAGGTACCCAGTGATATTTACAGACTGAAAGATACGGACAGATTTACTGGGATTGCCAAAGAAAAATGCATCCTTTGTAGTTAATTTCCCTGCTGGCATCACATGTGCTGATTGAATCCTGCTCCATGGCCTTCTTTCACAACATGTGATTGTGCCTTTCATGCCAAGACAGACATGTTATTCAGCAAAATGCAACATCAAACTAAATAAATTACTCAGAACTTTTTTAACTAAGTGAAGCGAGATTTACCCCCTCCTTTTCTCCTGCATTTACTGCAGTGATAAGCAAAGGCATCCAGTAGCCTAAAGGGGTATTCCAGATATTAATTTCCTAGCTTTGTAGTTGCACGTTTTCAATTTTGCAGTGACTCTGAGCTGCTTTTCTAGCAGAACACAGAAGGGAGCTCAGGCTGGATATAAGCATATTGCACACAGTAAGGGAGTTCAGGATTGAAAGGCTACGATATTGTTCATGGTAGCAAAGAACCTGGCCCTGCCTGAGATGTGCCTGATGCCTTGGGCATTGCCCCTCCCTGGGTTGATTTAACACTCTCACTGATTTAGAGGCTAGGTTGGCATGGACCATCCTGCCTTTGCTGTTACACAGTGAAACCCTGAGGTCCACAGCTTCAAAAGGACCTTTAAATGCCTTTTATACCAAGGTACCACAGCCAAGATCACTTCTAAGAGAGCCAGTGAAACGGTCAGAGCAATGGAGCAATCTAAAGGGCTTCAAGAGTGCAAAGGTGCTCAAGATGCTGGGATGATGGAGTACAAAGGGCAAAGAGAAAAAAGACTCTGTACCTTTGATGAAAGTGCTGGGTTTAGGAAACGTTGTATGTATCCTGTCTTCCAAGGAGATCAGATTTTCTGAAGATATAGGAGAATTTCTGAAGAAACAGGGGAGAAGGCTGATGGAAAAAGCTGGGGCTGTCTTCTAACCTCATTATTTGTTTGGTCCAGGTTAACCCAAGCACACTGATTCTCAAGCTTTGGTGATGCTCTGCTTTTTCACAGGAGAAAACTCTGCTTGGTAGGGCAGACCAGCCATCCTATGGAGCCAAAACAAAGACTCTGAAAACATCAGTTCTAGGGTATATGCTCTTTCTATGTACCTGTTTGTCTGTGTAATAACTGGAGCAGGGACAGTTGCCAGGGCACAGCAGGTATTCTAGGTGGTTAACCTTTGCAGTTTCTTTTTCCAAAAGCAAGGAGATGGGCAGAGCAGGAGAAGGCAGCCTTGTGATAAAGCTCTGCAACTGCAGTAAGGGAAAACTGAAGCTTGTCTTTAACTTTCAGTCCCAAATTGTAGGACTCTGCAGGCCAGGGTCTGAGCTGGGAGGAGAACCTGAGAATTGAGAACTCTTACCTGCTGTGAGTTTGGGGTTGTATTTCAGTCCTCCTGCCCTCAATTTCCCTTTAACACCTGGGGGTCAGCCCAGCCTCCTTGCCATGGGTCCAGCCTACCAGCTATTCTTGCAGTGCGGTTTTCCCTTTTCGTTTGTGAATTCCTTCTCCCTGCAGTAAAGTTCATGTGCGGTCAGTCTCCCCACTCTTTACTCCTTTCTGTTGCTTTGCCAAATATCAGTGCTGTGCTGAAAGACAACAGTTAGACTTACAGGCCTGGCCCAGCTGCACCAGTTTTAGTACCAGCTCTGAGTAACTAAGTGCAAATTAGGGATGAAAATCAGCTGTGTGTATACTAGATCAGATGTGCCTCCATGGGGAGAGATGGTGTAACCTTTAATAAAAAAATTCTGCTTGTAAAGCATGTCTGTTTGCAGCCTGAAACCTGCAATGTGATACAGAGTCTAGCATGATCAGGTCAGTATACCTTCTTTCCACAATGCCACCGGGCTGAACCATGCTTCCTTCATTAAACAAGCAGATTTCTAGGCTTTCAAAGGCTTGAATTCTCACAGACTTTGGCCAGCATGTTTCAGATGTTGCAAAGCTCTTCTTTGCCTAGCAAAGACACGAACGCCTGTTTTTCCACTGATTCAGGGCTTCCTAGAGCTCCTCAGCTGATAAGTCTGTGTGATGTCTAATCAGCCCTGCAAGACAACAAAATATGTTGTAATTTTGGTTATGAAAGTTCTTCATAATGTCCCCCGTAGGCAGTACGATCACAGTCCAGTCACCTTCTCAATATCTCAGTACAGCTCTGGGGAGATTTCTGACGCAAAGCCAGCTTCCACCAGCTAATTCAGGTGGTTAAGTAATCATCAGTGTGTTTTGGATGTGTTTGATAAGGAAGGCCTGAAGGGGTAAGACACCACTGATCCTGCTGTCCTCAACTGTACAGGGTAAGATGAAGCCAATTTTTGTCCATTCTATCTGAAACAGTAAAAGACAAAATGGAGTAAGGCAAAAAGCTTTTTTTGTTAAAACCAGAGGAGTTGCCCACAACTGGCTAGGGAGATTTTCAAAATAGCTTTCTGTGCCTCTGTGGGCAGCATACTGTGTAAGGAAACCTCTCTCTCTCTTCCCTGAGGTGGTTTCTTTAGGAAGAAAGCAGTCAGCAATGGTGGCATTAAAGAGATCTGCTTTAGACCTCTGAGTAGAGATGAAAGGGAAGCATTTATTGTCTGCAAGACACCGCTTCTGGTTTTCTGCAGAATCAGCCAAGTATCTCTGCACCAGTTACACTTATTTCAATGTCTGCAAGACTTTCTTCTTATGCAAAAGGGTTGCACAGTTCGTATTTTCCAAGAAGGGATGAAGTTTCAGGAAGAGCAACAGACAACACCAAACACCTTAGCAGGGGATCTGATGTGGGTCTTATTTTCATGCTTTACTTGTTTCAGAAGGAAAAATATACTGCAAATTTAAAAAATTCCTAAGCAGAAGGTTTATAACATCACACCCCCGCAACCCATCCCCAAAATGTGCAGTAGCTACTTCTGCTTGGATGATGCCTTAGCTGTAAGATCAGCCTCCTGTGGTTTAGGGGTGCTTTGCAAGGTGCTTTGCAGAGCAGTAGGGACATGTGGTTGTAGCTGGTCCATGCTCTTTTGTTTCACTGTAAATCTGCTGAGCTTTCACTCTCAGCCAGGTTTCCACAAAGCCAAGGACTAAATTTAGGAGCTTTGACAATTCCTATTATAAGAGAAAATTGGTGTGCCATGTCCAGTTCTCCTTCTGCAACAATTTCACCGGACAGATTAAACCATTAAGCTAGACCACAAGAGGATAACACCATACTCTGGTATACAAAACAACTACTGTGACAGAAAGGCATCCTTGTCCACAAAAGGGAGGCTGTTCTGGTATTTCAGGCTCTATTAGAGGTGCCTTTCCAGTGGGACATCCCACTTGGATCAATTAATATCTGGACTGGCCATGCAGGGGAGCCGAGGCTGTGCAGTCTCAGCCCAGGTGGGAACTGAAAATGTCCATTGGGCTCATTGAGAGCAGGGGAACAGCTATCAACGCCTTTAACGGTGAGGGGAGAGGGAATTTGCGCAGTTATATATGGTACGAACAGATACTACTCAACCTGACCTGCTAAAAGGTGGTGTCCCTGATTATTTCTCCCCATGGGACAAGCTCTCTGCACCCTTAGGAGAAATGCAAGGTTCAGGGCTTGCTTATTTTGTTGGGTTTTTTTGTTTGTTTGTTTATTTATTCCTTTTTTCTTGGTTTCCCCCTGCCCCACCACTTAACATCTACATTGCACTATGGGCTTTGCAGGACCCAGGTGGTAAGTTTGTATTCAGTTCTATAAGGACTGACTTCCACTTGAAGATGGAGCTCAAATTTAACTTTCAGAGCATGTCAAGAGCTCTAGTGTAGTACCCACAGAAGGCAGATCCCCTGTGGAGCATCACTCCAGAATGTTGCTCTGGATCTCCTGGTGCAGGAAACACAGAGAGATGGCTCAGTACCCTGCAGTATCCTGTTTTAAGACTCAAGGTGAAAAAGGAGCAAGAGTTCAAGGCTGCTATTGCAGGCAGTAATTGGGGGAAGCAGTTGGCAAGGCACAGATAATTCTTCTAGCTCACACCTTTCAGCTGTCATCAGAACAAAAGCCTAAATCAATATTATTGGCCCCGGGAGAAATTCAGAGGAGCTAAATTAACATAACCTCATAAATGATGGGCTTTCCCATTCATCTGAGTCCCTAGCAAGAAACTAGCCATTGCTGCTTTACTGCAGCAGTCCTCAGGAGCAGTCCCAGTGTTTCAGGTGCTCCCACACAACATGTAACACAAAACAGGGCTTCCCAGCTAACTCCAAAGCCTTCGTTTGAAGTCAAAACAATCTTCATCTCTTTATGTTATAGAAAGGGCAAAACATATATGAATATAACCCTCTCTGCTGGAGCCTTCCTCATGACACCATCTTCAAGAGCCTCCTTCTTCAGCAATGGAGCTTCCTGTTTGCAGAGCTGAAGGTGTGGATGGACAAGACTTGATTGCCACTATATACCCTGACAGCAATAATGGGCATAGTTCTTTCCAGGCTTTTGTGCAATATGATGTATATCACATCTGCTGTTGCAGCAGAGCATGTTGTCTTTCTTGCTCCACCCTTCCTCAGTGAGGACCTGTCCTCTGGCATTCTGGTGCTTTCTCAGCTTCCTGAAATACAAGCATGACATAATGTTGTGGGCCTTACCATGAGAGAAGCACCTCTTCTCTCCAGGAACAGCAAGGCCAATTGCCAATGCAATAAATGCCATCCCAGTGCCCTCACGTGTGATCTGCAATGTTCTTCTGTACTAACATGCCACCAGATGATCACCACTGATTCACTGACTATTGGAACCCATAAAGTAATGCACAAGCAGTGTGCATTGTGATAGTTCCTGGAAACCCTGGTCCCCACTCTGCTGGGCACAGCAAAACCAAGTAGCCAGACAAGATGTCCTGGCCCAAAGACTTTAGCCTTGGCTCTGCAAGGAGGCAAGTTTGAGCTGAAACTTCCATGTCTCGAAGCCACATCTCATGGTGTATTAAATGGGGTTTCAGCAAACTCTGAGCAGGGAGATGGCCTTCGGACCCTGTTTGCAGTGACCTGGTGTTCTGCACCAGGATTGTGAGAGACAGACAGTGCAGGGCTCTTTCCAGATATCAGTAAGAAGGGCTTGACAACAAATGATGGAATAAAACAGCTGTTTTAATAAGATAGAACAAGAAGAGGAATATAGATAGTGAGCAAATTTTACACCCCTTCAGATGCTGGGAACCTCACATTCATGCAGCATAGGACAGAGCCTGGATGGATTTTCCCATGACGTACTGTGCAGATCCTGTTTGCGAAGAGGCTCTGCCTCCCTCCCATGCCATGGTGCCTTTTATTTTGCATAACAAACAAAACCATTTATCTTCTCCTGACAGCCTGGACTGTTACCTCTGTTATAACACCTACAAGTGCACAGCACAGGCCATCACGGGGCACTCCAGCAGGTTTCCTTGCAGTGGCTACTCATTCTAATGTACAGGCTGCTCAAGCCCTGTGTACCACACCTGGTAGGTCACACATGGACTGTTCATGATCTCTAATTCCTTAAATGCAATGTCTTTTGCGAGGCTCCTAATACACCTGAACCAGTGGCAAGGCAAAGAAGTGAAGTACTCTCCAACCAGAACCTGCACTGTACTGGGGGGAAGATTCATTCCTTTCAAAGGCAGCAGGCAATAATGAAAAGCAGGCAATAATTCACAAATGGAAATAGCAAGCATATTTTTTTTTTCCATCCTGACATCCAGAGGGCTATTTTTCTCTAGAATATCACACAAGTTGGAGGAGGGGAGGTACACAAAAGCAGCGGAACAGAAACATGAGCTGTTTCAAAAGCTGCATGGTTGAACGGGGAAACTGGTAGCATGGACATGGGATGCTGTCAGCACCCATGCCACAACACAGTCAGGTAAGCTGCTTCTCCTCATAGTGCAAGCTGCAGCAAATCCTGGCTCTGCTCCGGAAGTCAGGCTAGGCTGAACGGCTCTCTGTAACCCTGCCTGGGTTACACAAAGCTGCTGTATAAGAGGCCTCTGGTTATTTGCATTAGCATCGTGCAAGACAGGGAAAGGTCACAGAGAGCTTTCTCTTGAAGTTGTGCAGTCTGCGGCATGTTTTGAGCTGACCTGAGCTGGCACCACCAGTTAGTTCTCTGAGCCTTTAGTTGGGTCTTTTTCTTGCTGCTGGTGTTGGAAGAAAAGATTTTAGTGAGAGTGTCAAATACACGACAACCAGTGGAGAGTTCAAACAAACTGCAGGGATACAGAGCAGGCTGGGTAAAGTATTTTCTTCATTTGGAGCAGAAAAAGAGCTCTTTGTCTTCTCAGGAAGTTTATTTATGGAAAGGTCTGGAGAAGAAAGGGAGGCGAACAGAAGCACCTCAAGTCTGAACTGCATTTTATTGTTCGTGGGTATTCACAGTGTGCACAGCAATTTTCTCCATTGCAGTTGGACTATTATGTTGTGTAACAGTGAATTAAAGATAGCCCTCAGAATGAAAGCAAGATGCATCTGCCCTGTATTGTCAGGATTTTACAATAATAATCAGCCTGCTGAAAATCGCATAATTGCTCTGATCTGGAGGCTCACGAAAAGTGTTTTCCCATCCTTCTGATTGTTTTAGGGAGGGTTTGATTTGGTTTTCTTAGTTTGGAGTTTGGAATGTGTTTGCATGAAAGTGAGACAGAGGAAAACCCTCATTTATAACTTTACAACAAGACTCAGTAACCTGCTTGACCTGCACATGCAACACAGGACAACAGCGTGCTGCCAGTAATCTCTCAAGCATAATTTCTACATTGGTCATTCTGGTCTGTGCTACCAAGCTGGGTTCTGTGGTCCTACAACTCTCCCGATACAGCTACGCCATCAGCCACATTGGTGTGCCCTGTTTCACCCCTGTTCTTGGTTGTCTCTACATGTTATTTCATTTGCATTATCCAGCCTGCGAACCCAGAGACTAGGCACAGAACAGAGGAGAATTTGGGGGGGAAGAAAAGGATACAGAGAAGGCATCTCTTCCATGGCACAACATTGCTCTCCTTCCCTCACAACCACCCCAGGAGCACAGGGCAGAGAGCTGAGACTGGCAGTGTCTACCTCATCTGTCTTTTGTTACTGCCTTGCGTCTTCAGGAAGTCTTTTCAGTCAGTGACAAGGTGACAAGAAGGAGGAACTTGGACTGTTTGGTGCTATAAGGGTAGACAGGTCACTAGGAAGAACTTCAGCACCTTGCCATGCGCACATCTCCAGGTTTTGGAGTGTGGTCTCCCACCCTGAACCGTGCTCTGAGCTGTCGTTCTGGGACATGCTGTGTTCAGGTAGAAATCTACCTCAGACAGAGTTGCCAACTTTGACCATGTGGTGCAGGAGGCTGGATTAAGCATCCCTCACCAAGCCCTTTGGGAGCAGATATCAGGACAGCTAAAGCAGTAGCGTGTCCCAGGGAGAAGGGCATTGCAGTACAGACCTAAAGACAGGAGGAAAAATGGGCAGAGGGTCTGCCAGCTCTAGCCTGGGGAGGGCATGGAGTATGGTGAGGATGTGGTATATGCCAAGAGGCAGACCGATACTCTGACCCTGCAGGGGCTGAGCCCTTAGCCAACAACAAAACACCACCCTACCCTCACCTCAAGAACCTCTGAAATGTAGAAGAGGGAGATAGCTGGAGACTGTCATGGACCTTTGGGACAAAAAAGGCCATAGTGGGTTTTTCCATGTCTTTGTTTTAAAAACTGATTTAATTTGTGCAGTAAAAAGATACTTCAAAAGGATCTTTAAAAGCACGAAGAAGGAATACAGAGCTCAGCTGGAAGAAAAATAAAACTCTGGTTCAAAGCAGGGAACCCAGATAATAAATGGGTCCAAAGGAATCAGTGTTGAATGACTGCATAGCACGTCTTGGGTGGAAAACCGGTGACTGGCTTATTGTTAAAACAGTCCATATTTGTTGTGGGAGGTAACCATGCAGAGTAGTAACACTAATGTAAATAGAAATTCTCTCCAGAAATTATTTCTGAGAATGCCAACAGTGTTAAAATAGTTCCTTGCTCTCTCCAAATAGACACCACTGAACTTGCAAATTGATGTAATTCCAGCAATGAGCCTGTAACTTTCCTCTGCAGTCACATTGTTGATTTACCAGGTAAGAAACAAATATTCAGATCTAACACAGTAAGGTAGAAAGGGTTGGATTTTGCTTTCCAAAAGATGAGGTGTCATGGCCAGGCATTCCTGCTACCGGGGAAGATTTGGGAGGATAGAAGAAAGAAGGAGGAAAGATAGGGTTTGGGCAGAGAATCCAGCTTGCTACTACTAGAAGATATTGGGGAGATTACCAGGAAGTCCACCTATGTTTTCAAAATTTTTTTTTCTTCTTTTAATCTTTGCATAACCTTTACTTTTACTGTGAGTAAATGACATTTAAGCTTTCCGAGTGGAGTTCAATTCCCTCTTTAAAATAAGGATTTTTGTTTACCTTTTTGTTTGTGTGCGCTTCCCCAAATTTGTATTTCACTAACTCAAAAACCAAAGCACTATTACAGTACAACTTGCAACTTAGTTCGTATCTTTAAGAACAAATTAATTTTGCAGAAGGTCTTTCAGATTCTGACTCCCCTTTGAGTACTTTCATTAAGATATAGTTGTTTTAAAATGAGTCACAGTTTTCAAACAGTTATTCACCAGCCTATCTCAAATGTACAAAGAATTACATCATTGATTAGCAATGTTGCTAATGAGTGCTTTCCTTGTGTTTCCCACGAGAGTCATGATTTTCGCCTCTGCCTTCTCTTCCAGTGTACCCCAGAGTTGAACAGAGTGACTTTTTTGCTCTATGGTCCTGCAGAGTGACCCCATGGAGCTGTCAGGAGCCAGCCTGAAATCCCACTGACCCTTCCTTAGGCACTGAGAACTGGCTATTTCCAGGTGGCTCATGACTGAGGGATAGTAAAGGTGAGCACCAGTGGCCATCACTTTCTGGGTCAGCTCTGCTGAGATCAGGGTCTGGCCTGGACTTTCAGCACAGAAAATTTCCGAAGTGTTTCATGAAAGCTGACAATTAATACAGCTAAACTGTTCTTTGCAGGGGATGTGGTGTGGCTTAGGACAAACGGACCTATAAACAAATCATACCTAGATATTCCTTTTCATATGAATTTTTAGGCTTTTGGTTTGAGTAAGCTTTCCTCCATTTTATACCAACAACTTTGTGATGCAGTATTGCATCTGAATTATTTCATTTCATACCTGGCTTCCTCTTTATATTAATGGTATTTTATGCATTTAAATTTGAGGGGAAGCTAAACAGAAGGCAGTGTAGCAAAGCAGACTCATTTATCAGTGTCACTTAAGGTGATGCTATCTCTGCTGAGTCAGAAGCCTGCTCATTGATTTATGACTGCCTGCTGTTTGGAGGAAGCTTTCCTCAAGTCATGGTGTCTAAGGCGTAAAGAGACTTTCCAATCACCTACTCTGACTATCCACATGCTTCAGGCTGTCACATGTTCCCTTGGGACCCTGAGCCTTTTTTGGTTAGAAGGAAAACTCCCAGAAGTGGATCCAATGGGACAAGGGATCCCACCATCATTGGAAACTGCAGCTTGTAACCATTGGTTCTAGCTGTGTGTCTATTGGACCAAGATTGCTCTAGGACCTGCTGTTTCTTTTATTCTGTGCAACAGAAAAATAGCAGTCAGGTAACTGGTAACCCACTGGCCATTTTAGGAAATGACTCATTATTAAATGACTCTTATTAAATGATAAAAGGCTCGTAGGCAGTCTGTGTTGTAGTTTTCCAACATTATGCTGGGCAGGCTTGAGTGCACATGCAGTGCAGTGGAATTGTTCAGGTGGGACCTCCTGCCTGCAAGGTGGGACCTTACAGGGCTGTGTCTGGGTTATTAGTACCAGGTGGCATCTTGAAAGGGTCTCAAGCTCGACATCAGGTTTAAGGTTTCATTTGTGTGTTAGTAATATGACTGACTTCAGTATCTTCCTATCCAGTTGAGAATAATTTATTTTTGGAGACAAATAACTCGTGATGGCTTTTGCTAAAGATTAAATGGGCAAGAGAAGATATACTGCAGCTGTCTGAGGCTAGAATTCATCCAATGACCACACAGTCTGAAGTAAATGTGTGTGTGGGAACCTTGAGAAGGGGAAAGAGAAGTGCTTGCAAGGGTAAGACTACCAGGCTTTGGAGTTTTTAGTCTGGGAGATGGCTGATCTCTTCTTGATTACTGTATTTTCTGGGGGTAAGAAGCAGCCCTCTAGTACACTGCAAACAGTGAGTCGAACAAGGGAGATAGCTAGGGGTGGGATGCATTTTCCGATTTTCTGCTCTTATCTTTGAGAAGAGAGCTGGGACTGGAGCTCTTGCAGTGTTATGGTGTTGATAGATGCCTGCAACAAGCCAACAACATGGCTTTGCTGTGTTTGTTGGACTCAGCTCTGTTGTGCCTGCTAGCAAAGCTTTTGTGGGATGTGTGTAGCCAGTGTTAATCTCTTCTGCTCAGAGTCGGGCAAAGCAAAACTATTTCCTTTCAAGGTCATCTGTGGGATGCTGCTCAGTTTCCAGGCTTGATGGTAACTAAGATTTGTTCAAAGAAAAGCTCTAGTTAACTTCATTCAGCCCTTTTCGGCTTCCAATAGGCTTTGGTAGAAAAGAGAGAATCAGAAAATAATGTTGAAAGATACCTCTGCTCTTAGTTATGCTGGGAACAAGAGACTGACTTTTCTGGGAAGGCAGCTGCCCAGGTTAGTAAAAACAGGACACTTTTCTGAGATTTAAGTTTCTCTTCTCACCAAAGGCCACTTCTACACAGTTATTCACTTAGATATATCAATTAGCCAAAATAGAGGTGGATTTGAGCCAGATGCTAAGAACTAAACCCTGCTCATGTGGTTTATTGACTGCAGTAGAGAGCCTGTTGATTTACAGGAGTGTAGTTAAAAGGAGATCCAGGTTTTAATGAGGTGCTTTAAAGCAAGGAGTTATTTATGAGGGTCTTATAAGTTGAGAGTGAGGGTGCAGCCTCCAGGTAACTAAGAATAGGTGAATAGTTGAAATAAGGGAACCAGTGCCTTAGCGAGGCACTTGCTCATGCTGGTCTGGTCTGGCTCCACAGGCTTCGCTGGGACTGGAACCAGTTGGTCCCAGACTGAGTGTTTTGCTGGAGACAAGCCCATGTGGAGGGCCATGGAAGTCTTAGCACCTGCACACACACACACACCCACCCCTTCCTTATTTTGCTGATGTTTTGACAATCAAGTTAGTATCAACAGACAGCTTTGCCTGCCGTGGCTTTGAGGGGAATGGAAGGATGCTTTCCAAGTGGAAATACTGTAGGGAAGGGTGCTGTTGTTGTTTATCTGGGCTGGTAAACTGTTCAAGGCTGAAATTGGACTGGGCATCTGGATGTGGGGCTATTTATTCAAAATGGAAATCAGCAAAGAAAACTATCTGTATGGTTTCCAAACAGACCTTATCAGTCCAGCAACATCATTCATGTTTGCTTCTGTTCTGTTGCCTTTCAGTCAAGAAAATGGGGTGTTGCACACTTCCAATGTAAGTTACTTGTCACTGCTCCTAATAATTTACCATTTGGACAGGTGATTTTTCAAATACTTGCAATTTCTGGAATGCTAAATCTCTCCCAGAAGAGGGCCAGACCACTTAGGAGTATTTGGATCCATGTAGATGCTATGTATGTGCTTTAGTAGTTACCACCTGCAGTCCCTCAGAAGTCCATGAATCCTTGGGCTGGGGTTGAAAACCACTGCCCCAGATAGAGGTGGAGATGCAATTTGCTCGTGTAACTCTGGGGAGTGGTGAAGTTGCTGGAATGACATTGTTTGTCAAGAAAACTGAACCTTGTGCAATTTGTCAAATGGTCACTTTCTGTTATGGTGATTTCTAATTAAGCTTGGTCAGAATGTTGTGATGAGCTCTCAGATGTGCTTATTTTTGTTCATTTATGTGAGATTAAATTATTTCTTGTCTCTATTCTGTCATGTCATGGATGGGCACTGTAAACAGTACTAATGAGGCTGTCTCTCTTATCTTGCAGTACATATGATTAATCTCCATCAAGTAAAATTAAGACAGGATTAATTTAATTTTTAACCTTCTGAATGTTTTGAAACAATGTAGGTGATTTAATTAAAAATGAGATGTGGATGAGCTGGGACACCTGCATTTGCTTTCATGGTATATTCAGATTTGGAAATGGACTGTAGGTGTACGTTTTTGGTAGGGCCACTGAATGCCTGCAGGAATATAAGGAAGCGGACAGCAGAGGCTGAGACTGACGCTTCTGAGTGCTGCCTTGTATCTGCAAGCTAGAAAAGCATTCACATTGCATATTGAAATGTCAGGGAGTACTTGGAGCAGTGCTCTTACCTATATTGACAGGCTTGCTTTTAACTATGAGGGTGTGACTGTTGAATAAGTTTTGGTATCCACAAAAAGCCTGATCTGCACAGAAATGATGGCCTCCGTGTGGTATCAGATGAGGTTTCCTAAGGACCTCGCTCCTGGACTTACATGCTTATGGGACAGTCTTGGGCCAAGTTTGATGGGAGGCCAGACCTGCTGTTGCATTAAATTCTCTCCTGCAACTTGCATCTCCTGTCCAGCCCCTGGTGAAAAGGAAAGAGTTGCTCCAAACTTGCTCCTCAAATCATGAGATCTTCCCATCCATGGCTTGGAAGGAGGAGAGCCTGTGATTAATGGCAAATAGCTGATGCAGTGGATGCTTGGTGTCTTACAGTTTTCACTTCTCAAGAAACCCATCTCAAGCCTTTCTGATTAATTTTGTTTAATCTGCAGGAGGCCTACACAGCTCTGAAGAGCTGCAGTGCCTCACTTCATAAGGCCAGTAAGATGAATCTTTTTTTTCTTATTTTATTTCATAATGATTAATTAACCAAACTCAGGTTTGCTAGAGAAACTTTTTTTCTTCTTGCTTTGGATCCTAAATTTACTCCTACAGTGCCTTAGAAATAGATTATATAGAGGAAAATCAATGGAAATACCTTAGCAACAGGTTTATAATAAAGAAATAGGCCACTGTTATATTTTTTTTCCAATCTTCCTGTGGAATGAATGTCATATTTCATGAAAACTAAATATAGCGATGTGCATTGAATGCTAATGGGCAGATTTCTCTAAGTAAAAATGTTATAGACAGATCTTCAGAAAGTCTGTAGGGGTTCAGTAAGGATCTTAAAGAGAAGTTGTTGATTGCATCTAAAATATTGCAGACCAGTTAAGGACAGTGGTCAGAAATAGTCTGTGTATCTTGTATTTCTGTGAATATTTTAAAAGGTAAGGAGTCAGAAATGTTTAAATGGAAAGTTTCCTGCTTGGGATAATGTGGAGTATCCCACTCAAGATAGAATTTATGACTTAAATATCCCTGTCTTTCCAAAAAATGGTCATATCAGGAACTTGCTTTGATTCTTCATGCTTCATGGGTTTGCAGGAATGACAGAGATATTATTAGCTCTTGAGATAGGAAACACAATTCTTTTCTACAACGCTGCTGTTCTTCATCTGTGCGCTCTTAGTGAGCACTATTCAGCTAAATACAGCAGCACTGGTGCCCACCCTGAGCAGTTTAACAACCAGACCACGAGCTAATACTGCAAAGGAGCGATCCTACCCTAAGTTACATTAGCTGATGTGTGTGAAGGAGGTGTTGGGGACGATGGGGATAAGGCTGGGGAAGTGCCTGGCTCAGAATACATTATAAAGGGAGGTGGTTTGAGCTGTCCATCCTCTGACAGAGAGTGGGAGTCTGTGACAAGCTCCTACGAGATAGAACTTCTCCTTCTCTTACATGACTCCTTGACAGGGTCTGCTCTGTTATTTCGACAGGTAGGTGAAGCCCTAGTCAAGCTTAGACTGGGCCCAGCAGCTGTTTCCCTGTCCAGTGCTGCATGGAGGTGATTCAGCCCAGTCTTGCAGGGCAAGCTAGAGAGGGAGAGAAATTGCCCCATGGGACTGCAGTCTTGCTTCAGCTCTGTTGGGCTTGCTTGTTCCTCCCAGGCAGGCATTCAGCTCTAAGATATCTATCTGTGCTACAGTGAGTGCCCTGGCCATACAACGCCTCAGCAGACAGCTTCTCTAATTAGAGCCAGTTTTCCAGTTATTCAAAGTAGGAACTGCCCAGACTATTCAGACTGGGCTCTATAAACTTGTAGTAGCCTAATCCAGAGACAACCTGCAAGGAAGGGAGGTAAGCAGACCCTGCTGCTCAGACAGCTTCTGACATTTTTGGAAGTTGCTAAGCACACCTTTGAAAACAAAGCCTAGGAGGATGGCATGAGCTCTTAGTAGGCTTCAGTGAGCTTGTTAGCTGCATCACGAGTATCTCTGGTTCAGGCACAAACCAAGGATGCTGAGTGAAGACAATTCTGCCACAACTTTAAATATAGTGGCACAAAGCCTGACACTGAAATATTGTAGGCTTTGCCTTATTTTGCACCCTCTGATGTGCAGTATAATTTGTAGTAAATCTGAACCTAGGCAGCTGCTAAATCTACGTGTAGTTGACTAGAAACAAGCTGAAAGCTCTTTCTTAAGCCTAATCATACTATAGAGACAGTGCTACCATGTGCATGCTAGGTTTGTTTTCTTGTGCTGGTGAGAAAACTCAAGATCCCTAATGCTTTCACTTAGCAGTAGCTAAGCTTGTATATCATCCAGCAAGGCCTGATTAAAATGGCTCTTCTCTGCCTGTCCCCAGAAGAGCATAAATAAAAGTAAATTCAGTCAAAGTCCTTGCTCAGGGACATGTCCTTGCAAAGATGTAGGATTTTTTTTTTCCCTAAGCTCCGCTGATTGAATTCTTCAGTCTCAACACTTTTTTCAGGGTTGGCGAGAGGGGGCAGGTAAACAATTGGTCTTGTTGTACTGGCAGCACAGAGAAGGCTTGGGAGCTAAAGAAGTCCTGCCCCTTTGCAGTGCTTGGGTCTCATGGGGAGATGCAGGATTTTCTGCCAGCAGGAATAGGGCCAGCCCTTCCCCCAACATCTAGGAGAAGGACATCTTTGGGAAGGACAGGCCAGTGGCTAGGCTTTGGGGGTCTAGGAACCGGCAAATTACTCAGGGCTGATCCGCCAAAGACTGTGGCTGACCAGCTGCTTCTCCAGGCAGGAAAGCGAAGAACTGACATATCCCACAGCTCTTTTTTTCCCATTGGTTTGGTTTTCTGGTTGTTGTTTTTTTTTTTCCTCCCATTACTGAAATTCACCTGGTGCCCAGATGTTTGCTGGCACAGGTACATAGAACAGCCCAGTAAACAGGAATGGCCAAGGTGCAGAGTCCACAGGCTATGTGGATCAACGCAAAGGCTTGGCTCCATACTGACCAGTATCCCAATGCCCCAGGAAAACTCTCAGTGAGCAGATCTGTTCCTCAATCCCTTGTTCAATGGCTATTTAAAATACCACTTTACACTGGACTGGAGAGAAGTATCAGCGGCTCCTGAATCTTCAGGAGATGTTCTAGTGTATGTTTCACAGTACCAGTGAGGAGCTAGGGTAGTGCAGGATAGTCCATGTGTTGGAGGTTGAGATGAGTGCTAACAGGATCCCTTTGGCTCAACTGCAGCAAGAAAAATCCTTGCTGGCCTTCCCAGAGCAAACCTTCTCAGCCTGGGTGTGCAGAGGAGAAGCACTACCCTTGTACTCCTCTGAAGACCACCTGCTGCTCTTCTGGTCAACGTCCCATCCTCTGCAAGGCTCTCCTCTGTCACTGACCAGCGCAAGCACAGCAAAGGCAGGCTGCCTGTAAGGCAGGGAAGTGTTGTATGGGAAGTGGGGATCTTTCTAGCAGCTCAGTTAGACTAATGAGCTAGTCCTGTTAGCTGTCTCTTCAGAAAGCTCACATTGGCAAAATTAGCTCTTGAGGAAAAGCGGGACAGCAATTTTAAGTGCCCTAAGAGACTTTTAAAAGCATGAGTCGTGTTTGCACATCCAAAGCTGCAAATGTTTTGATGATCTCCAGATTAATTGAAGGATGTTTCAGTCTGATTTGATTCATTCATTGCCCTGCTGACAAATTATGTACCTCTGTGACATGGGTGGGTGCCTTTATGCACTTGATCCTAATTATTGATAAGTAGGCATGAACAGTAATAATGCCTAGGTCTTTGGCTGGGGGGGGGGGGGGGGGGGGGCAGGGGAATGAAATGTTTTTAATCATCAGGACTTCATTGACTGTGAATGGAGGTGAGAAGACTGTATTATTTTGGGGCTGGGAAAGCAGGCTTCTTAGGGGATTTATCCTGTCAAAGGCTTGGGACTAAAGCTGCCTTCTGTCTATAAGCTTCCTTGCCAGCTCATCAGTTCTGTGAAAAACAACCATAGAGCTGTCATGAAGCCAGGTAATTTCGGGGATCTGGGTGAGTGTGGGGCAGAGGTCCTTGTATGATTCTTATCTTAAATACACTGTGTCAGGTACAGCCCCAGAATACAAATGCAGGTGTTGCAAACCCCTATGGACCAAAACAGCCATTGTGTAGTGCAACAGCTTCTTCCATGCAGTCCTGCAGAAAGGATGCTTTTAAAGCACATATATATGCTCTGAGGTTTCCAAGCTCTGGGTGACCCCTTGGGGGATTTACAGAGAACAGGGGTTTAGGAAGGCTGTAGAAAACAGATCTGAATATTTTTGGTGGTAGTAGAGCAAGGAGTGGAAGGTAACATGGGCTAGCTCAATGTCTTTAGCCGGAGGCTTTGAAATGGTGCCATGAAAGTTGGGAGTGGCCAAGTTCTCTGCTCGGAAGAAGGTTTGTTCCCATCACAGCTCTCTGTTCCTTCTGGTGCTCACTTCCGTGCAGCTGTTTAGCATGAACCTGGGTAAGTTGTGGTGGTGTGGTGTGGTATTTCTGATCATAATGTGGTACATAATCTGTGTTGTAATTCGGTTTCCATTTCTGGCTGCTCCTTTCTCAGATCAGGCTGATGGTAAGTTGCATGTTCTGGTTCCTGATTGATTAGTATGAGCAGGGTTAAATAAAAAAGGTGCTAATGTTAGGCAGTTGCATATTCTTCATAAAAAACTGTCCTTCAAGGCAGTCTTCTGGAACTCAGATAATTTCTTAATAAGAATTTTGTCACTTCACAATGCACTGTGTGAGCCTAGCATGTATCAGAATGCATAATACTCATTCCAGCTGCAGGGCACTATGGTGATAAGGAATATTAAGAATTAAAGAAAAATCCTTGATTAAAAAATAACACTTATTGCAAGAGTTTAAGTGCTGGAAGGAGATCAGATCTTTCCCTTTGTTGAACTACCTAATTAACCTAATGCTCCAACAATCTTCCAGTTTTTCCAATGTGATGGAAAATGTTTCGCAAACATGAAGGGTTATGGAAGTGGAAATAGTGGGCTTTCCAATCTAATTCTGTAATAGGGACAAATAATGAAGGGGAAGCAGAAATTAATGCTGTAGAATTTGCATGTAAGAATTACCCAGGCTTGGCCCCTTTCTCAAATTTGCTGCAATTGCATGAAATAGTTGAAGATGAAAAATCACGTTGTCAGCCAGGACCCAAGTGCACTGTCACATTGTGACAGTTAAAATGGGTAAATAAACTTTTTATTAAATATTAAAGTGCTATATAACAGAGGACAGGAATACTCTGACAGCTGGACTGAAGCTCCTGACAAAGGAAATGCTCACTTTTATTTTAATTGTATTGTTATTATTCCCCACAGTAAAATGCACATGTAGGGTTCTGATGCTATCAGCTGGAGCCCCTGATGAACATGCTGAAGGAGACAATGCTGGAGAGGGGGAAGCTGTGTGTCTCAGCCATGATTATTCATGGGTCATAGAATCGTAGAACCGTAGAATGGTTTGAGTTGGAAGGCACCATAAAGATCGTCTAATTCCAACCCATCTGCCATGATCAGGGATACCTTCCACTAGATCAGGTTGCTAAAATTGTCATCCAACCTGGCCTTGAATATTCCCAAGAAGGGGGCATCCACAACTTCTCTAGGCAACCTGTTCCAGTGTCTCACCACCCTCACAGTAAAGGATTTCTTCTTAATATCTAATTTAAATCTACCCTCTTTCAGTATAAAACCACTACCCTTTGTCTTATCACTACACTGCCTGATAAAGAGTCTATCCCCATCTTTACTGTAGGCCCCCTTTAAGTACTGGAAGGCTGCTATAAGGTCTCCCTGGAGCTAAACAACCCCAACTCTCAGCCTGTCCTCACAGGGGAGGTGCTCCAGCCCCCTGACCATCTTCATGGCTCTCCTCTGGACCTGCTTGAGGAGGTCCATGTCCTTCTTATGCTGGGGCCCCCAGAGCTGGACACAGTACTCCAGGTGGGATCTCACCAGGGCAGAGTGGAGGGGCAGAATCACCTCCCTTGACCTGCTGGCCACGCTTCTTTTGATGCAGCCCAGGATGCAATTGGCTTTCTGTGCTGCTAGTACACATTGTTGGCTCGTGTTCAGTTTTTTCCACCAATACCCCCAAGTCCTTCTCTGCAGGGCTGCTTTCAATCCACTCATCGCCCAGCCTGTATCCATGTTTGGGATTGCCCCAACCCAGGTGCAGGACCTTATACTTGGCCTTGTTGAACTTCATGAGGTTTGCATGGACCCACCTCTCTAGCCTGTCAAGGTCCCTCTGGATGGCATCCTTCCCTCTAGAGTATCAACCACACCACTCTGTTTGGTGTCATCTGTAAACTTGCTAAGGGTGCACTCAATCCCACTTCTTATGCCCCTGACAAAGATGTTAAATAATACTGATCCCAATGCGACCCCTGAGGAAGCCCACTTGTCACTGTTCTCCACCTGGACATCGAGCTGTTGACCATAACTCTTCAAGTGTGACCATCCAACCAATACCTTATCCACTGAATGGTCTACCTGTCAAATCCATGACTCCCCATTTTAGAGACAAGGATGTTGTGTGGGACAGTATCAAATGCTTTGCACAGGTCCAGGTAGATGAAGTCAGTAACTCTTATCCACCAATGCTGTAACCCCATGGTCATGGTGGACTGGGCTGCAGCAGCGATGTGTCTAGAGTTGCAGGCAAACACCATAACCATTAGGGAGCACCGCTTTTCCAGGGTCTCCTCCTCGAGGAGGGTTTGCAATAGCTGGCCCTGTCTTCATTTCCAGCTTTTCCTTGCTCTGGCTGCAGTGCTGAGAAGAAAGGAGTGCATAAATTCACTGGGGGTGGGGGTTACCAAGCCTGCTGAGAAGAGCTTTCTGAGCATGTTTTGTGCCCTCCAGATGTTGCTGTGTTGCAGCACAGTGTACAAAGTCCGTGGGGTAGGTCTGGAGCTCCTCAATATGCGGAGCTGTAACAACTGCCAGTACAGCTCCTGGTGCTCTGTGGGCCTGTGAATGGAGAGCATTATCAGCTGCCTTGTTGGTTGCAATGACCCTGGCTGGGGAAGGGGACCAAAGGGAGACAGTAGGAGGTCAGAAGAGTTAGCATTACGTACATCTGTCTTGAGCTTCCTTGACTTCCCGGTATCTTTGTACTGCAGAGGCTCCATCTGGAGATGGATCCAGAACCTATCCTAGCTCTCTCACCCAGGCACACATTCTTTCCTTTTCTGGGAGTAAAAAAGGAGTCATCATTCTCTAATAATAGGTAAAAGCCTAATTATGCCTAGTGTGGCTGAGGAGAGAGTTGCCTCAGTTACAGGTATGGCACAAGGGCCTCTGGCCTTCCAGTTGCCCCTGCAAGGAGGAGGGAGGTGCTCTGGCAATTTAGGGAAAATTTTCAGAACTGAATTTTCAATGAAAATCCTAAAACTCCCTGAAATCCTTTCTACTTTGTGAGAACAGCAAAGAAAAATTCTTTTATGAAAACCTGCAATTCATCATCTCTGCTAGCTAGAAGTGCTTCTAATTAGGATGATAAGGGAAAATTGGTCAGTGACAATTTGGGGACAGTGAACAGAGGCTGTTCCATCTGCATATTCCTTCTATCTGTTGCTTTGTGGAAGGATTTAAAACCAGGTGCAAGATCACCACATTAGCCATGGATATGTGTCTATTGTGGAGTGTATGTCCTCTCAAGAGGCAACCCAAGCTAGACTGGTTTGAGAGGGTGTTTGATAACATCTCTATTGCTGCATCTTTGTTTTTTCCTTTTTTAAAGTATACCTCTGAAAGCTAGGTATGATGCAGCAGTTCTTGTTTTCTTGTCATGATTTCATAGCTGTCATTTTGAGTCTGCTTGGCAGGGTGACAAGATTGATAGCAAGGCAGGGTATGAGTGGGTACTTCAGCACTCTCCCAACTTGAATAAATTTACTGATTGTGCTGTAATTTACAGACTGGGTGAAGGGCTGCTGAGTCAGGTACCCAGGGATACCCATACCAGCACATTGTGAGAAGCAAGCCTTGTGTTTTCCAGCAGCGGTCCAGAGGGGCTACGAGGATTAATAGGCTAGTGTTAACTAGCTCAGCTCCTGAGCTTTAGCAGTACTATATTTGAGACTGGTTTCCTGAAGAAATAAGGCTTCCATGATCATTATGTCTGTCTTGTCTTCCACTCCCTATAATTCCTGACCCTGGTTGACAAACTTGATCGATCTGATGAACGAGCAGAGTTCCCAGAGTTAATGAATTTCCTACAAATACTGGGAAAATTACTGGCCAAAGAAAGAGTCCTGATTGACTCAGAAGTTTAGTGCTGTGTTAGGTCAGCTGGCAGTTGGCCCAGATCGGCATTAAGGTGAGCTGCAGGCTGTGCCCTCTCCAACTGAAAGGGGAGATCAGCAACAAATGTCTTGTGAGACAGAGAGAGAAGCTGGGAGTACTGCAGTGGGGAAAAGTAGAAAAGAAAAAGTTAAAGGATGCAGGTGTGCTGGAATTAATTCCACTAATTGGCAAATTGGCTTGATAAGGAACTAGAGAATTCCCTATAAAAGTTTGTACCTTTCCTGTTGCTGTGTTGTCCAAATACCTTCTAGTCCTATGTGAAGTTGTACAGCTAGCCTCTATCTTGTGTGACTTGTTCTTCCTTCAAGTATGTCCTTTCCACCTGCTGTCTCAGGCCAGCCTGCTGCCTGTGTTCCTGGTGCAGAAGCTGAAAAAAGCTAATGCCCATATCAGGCAGCCTGGTGGGAGAAAGATGAATCTAGGGTGGCAGCAAGGGCAGTCCAGAAATGTGGCTGTGCAACTTCAGCTTGGTACATTGGTTTGGTGATGATTGAAGCTTGGCTTGTTCAGGGGCTAAAATGAACTTGTGCTAAAGGAGCATGCCTTGGAAGAAGGGTCTGAAGTGGTGGAAATGCAAAGTTAGGCACGAGGCATGGTGGTGAATCTGCTTCATTGCTGCTCAAACCATGGTCACTTCTGTGGTGTTGTTGTTGTGGGATGCAGCAGGAGTTTGCCAGCCTTGGGACACAGTGGAGTAGAAGGATTACTTATACCTAAAGCGTGATCAGGTTTTGAATTAAAAATTTAAGTCACAGATGGACATTTGGATTAAAAAAAATAAACCTGTTTCAGTACAGGTTTATTTCAGTACGTCTGAAGGCAGATGTACTAAGAGATACCTCTAGCTACTCTGTGACTATTACTATTGATTGTAACTGTCTGAATCTGTAACTTTCTAATTGTGGCTGGCTCTTACCTACCATTTTTGGTGTAAGTGAGCTGGCCTGCTGTGGAGGCTAGCTCAGGGGACGGTGCAGTTGCATCTTTAGTTGGTACATGTGCCAATCAGTACTGTATGTTGTTGTCATTCCTGCACTAATCCAGCTCCTTGCTACACTGTGGTGTCTCATCCAGAGATGCTGTTTTGTGAGAGTCTGTCGGTCCTCCAAGTTAGGAGATGAGGGAGGGAAGAGACGTTTCTCCCCTGTTTTAACAAGACCTGTGCCTAAATCTCCCAGACAGCTTTTAGGAACTTCAATCTTAGCCCCTCATCTCAAAGTATATAGAGTCCATCAACAAAGATTTGTGTTCAGATTTGGTAATGTCTTAGGTGTTTCATGAAGACATATCAAGAGTTGAGTAAGTCCTTCTGACCAAACACTGTTAAAATTTGGTTATTGTATGGGTATGTATTATAAGGAGAAAATGCAGAGAAATTACAATACTTCAATTTGGTAGGCAAGACTAACATCAAAGCTATGCAAATTCAAATTGGGTGCTGAACACACATCTTCCATACTGAGTAACTGTTGGAGTAAAGCGTCCTCCAAAACCTCCTTCAGCTCTTGATGTCTTTAAATTACAACTAGGTACCTTCTTTCCGACGTTATTTGGTTTAGCATAGTTGGGTGATGGCCTGTGGTTTGTTACAGAAAAGGTCAAACTTGATGATCTCCTGGTCTGTTCTGGACTGTTCTGGAATGAAATCTTATGGATAAATAAGACTTTTTCTTCAAGTTTTGTTTGCAGGTAAAAAATCTTTAGCATTAATTATCATTAGCCTCTTCCCTTTTAGTGTTTTCCTTCTAGTATTTTCATGAAATATTAATACCTGCTTTTATGAACAATATTAAAATAGGGCTGTTAGCATCTTCTGTGAATAGCCATCTTTTAAAATTAAACCTAAAAAGTACTAAAATCTTCCTCTTCCTTGAGGAACAAAAGGAGCAAATAAAGAGCCATACTGACCACTGGTTGTATTCAACTGTAAATTTTACTGTTCACAAATTTTCTGCCAAAGGGTTTTTTTATTGTGTGAATGTGCATATTGTGGGACTGCTGTACAGCTTGGAGGCCCAAACTTTGTAGCAGGTAACCAGTAAAGCAAATCAACAAAATGTACCGTTCTGCAATGAAAAACAGAATTGGTGAGGCCCAAGCGAATTTCAATTATGATGGGTATTGCATATATGATATGGGACATGCCGGAAATTACTGAAAATTACCAAAAAGACTCACTTGTGCTGAAGTGTTACTAAGTGTGAACAGGCACATGTTGAAGTCTGTTTGAAAACCTAGGCCACATGCTGGGTATTGTCAACAGAGATTGTTAATCTCTGTTTCATTATAGCAGGTAAGGATTTCAAAAGAACTCCAGTATTAGGCAATGGACCCCTCCTTAAAGTAATAGCCAGCACACCCAGTCAGCTCAGACCTCCTCTGCAAGGGTGACTTAGCCCTTTCTCTCAGTCAGCTCTACTCAATCTATTATTCCAGCCAGGCAATTCCTAACCTTTTTAAAAAAATTTGCTACACCCAGTCACAGGTACTGACAGAGTTACTGACAACATGGAAATGTGTGTACAAGAGTGAAGGATGCTGAGTTGTTGCTTTGTCGCTTGTCCTCTGTCTCAGGGACCTTCATCTAACCTCCCATGAGTCTGTAGTGTGTTATCCCTCAGGTTATCACTTCCAGGTGGAAGTGGTTTGGAGGCAAAACTGCCTATCTCTGGCGTCTTGCATATGCACCCTTCTGCAGAAATAGCACTTTCTAAGTGGAGTTGGAGACAAATGCTCTCTGATGATTTGAACAGGTCTGAGCTGTCCGTCTGAGTCTTGGCAGGGGTTGCAGGGATGAGTGTACTTGCTTGTTTGGGGTCTGTTACCCAGGTGTTCAGTTTGAATCTCAAACTCCGAAGCACTGCTAATTACTCACACTCCCAGCATGGGTGCTTTTGCTTTGGGGGATTAAGTGAAATGTCATTTCTAGAAATTGAGGGGAGGAGGGTGTTAAATGTCTCTCTAAGGCATCAATCTCTTGAGGCCTGTTGTTACCAGAGTACGTGGGTGTGGTATATTAGTACTGACAGGGGCTCCTAAAATGCTTTTGTGCCCAGCTAATTGTCACTCTACACTTGCTCTTAAGACTATTGTTGCATAAGGCCCATAGTGATTAGACTGATTTTTAAACAAAACAGCTGGAGGTGACACATGGGGGACAAATTCCTTAAAATTATTGCTGCAATTATGGTGGAGTTGCTGCTTGCGTACTGAATACATCCCTCTTGCTCTGAATGATTATGGTATTTGTGCCAGAGCACTGGAGCTGAAGTTGTAATTGCTGCCTCCCTTCTCTTTCTTTCTTGGGATGGGCTGGGGAAGTAGGTCATGCTGGGTAAGGCAGGACACTTTTTTTTTGTGTGCTTCTCAGCCTGGATGATTTCCTAGTGACCCTCCTTCAGCTCACAGTTGTCTCCTGATTGTTCTGCAAAGATTCTTAGGGTACCTAAATTTACCTTGGTGTATCAAAACAGTGAACTCAAGCTGACTCCTTCAACCAGCCTGCACCTTTGATAGGGAGAATTACATTCAAGCTGCCTTGTGCAATGCTTAGGAGTAAGGTATTGTTCTCAAAATAGGAATATGGAATTAAATACAAAATCAAAGAGTTGAGTAACGTTGTTTTACAAATGATTGTGCTGTCAGTGGTGCAGGAGGCTTTCTTGTTTCACACAGTGGCAATGCAGCAATGTGGGTTTTTTTCTTGTGCACAGTTGGTTAGCTTTACTGTTATCCGTTGCTTACTAATTCTGTTGGGTTATTTTCCTCCCTAGTTCATCTATTGGAGGTGGGATGCTTGGAAAAGAAGCTAACATCTCCCTTAATGTTCATATCCCCATTGCTAGCCTGGATGGCACCTCTTGCCGTGCAAAAAGTGAATGACGTTTTGGAGGGTATCTGTTGCAAAGGAGGGAGAAATCCCAAGCCATCTGGCAATCTCTGCTGATGCGGTGAAGTACCTTGACATTGTCTGAGCACAACCAATGTTCTTCCCTCTCTTCTGATGTTGTCTCCCATATACCTCAATTCTTTGCTCTTTGTCTGAGATGCCCTTAGAATTCTGCTTCTTGGTTTCCTTGCCTGCTGCCCTCCTGCTTCCCATTCTGTGCTCTCGTTGCTCCTCTGGTGTCCGGTATGGAGGATATTTCTGTTTCTTCTTTCCCATGTCCTTTAACTGATTCTCTCTTTTACTCTTCCTTTTACACCTCTGTCTGTGCCTCTGTTGATGAAGATCCATCTAGATCTGTCCTGTACACCTTTCTCTCTAGCTGCCCATCTTCACCTTCAGTCTGTTCCCATCAGCTGTCTCTTAGATGCTTTCAATCTGTAGACCCTTATTCCACACACATTCCCATTCTTTCCCATTTAAAATACACATTAATTCCAACTGGTTCTTGCATGAGCCCCCCCACCCAAGCATCTACAAAGCTACTTCAGTGACTTCCATCAGACTGCTCCAGTGAACGTCTCAGTCACAGCAGCTACAGAAAAAACTTGACTTTGTTTGGTCTGTGGCTCCTTTGCTTGCTCTTGTTGAAGAAGAAATGAACAGTTTGCAGGAGTCTGTGTGTTGTACTATGTGCCAGGTATTAATTGAGTATTTAGTGAGTGTTAAGAGACTTGGGTTGAGGCTCAGAAGTTTCTCAGGGGCTACATGGGTTGTCTGAATTGTGCAATATATGCATTAAAATGCTGTCTGCAAGCTGATTTAACCCTCAACATTACAAGGATACATATGTGAACCCAAAGGGGAGAGGAGTGCGGTGTAGTTACAACCTGAACATACCATATAAGCAGGTACTAAATACATTTCAGAGAGCTGGGATGTACGATTTAGGTAGCTGACAATCTTGCCACCATCTATAGGATAGCTATATCAGCTCTAGTACTGTTTGATCAGCAAAAAATTGCTGCTCCTTAGGTTCCCCAAATAAAAAGAAATCTGCAGGAAAACCCTACCGCCTGATAGGCCCAAGCTTTAAATTCTTTGGGTTTGGGACTGCTTCTCTGAACTGATTAGTGCTTAGCACTATGGAGCTCCGGATTCCCTCTTGCCTAATTAAATTCAGCTCCTAAGTCTTTGCCACCCACTTCTTGATTGAGATGAGATCTCTCTTATTCTTCCTCAGCTAGATACAGCTCCTCTCTCCTCCTCATGGATGTTCTAGCAATGCAAATAACCCATGTGATCATGGGCTGCAGAGTGCAAAAGCTTTTAGAGCAACCCCATCAAACAAACTGGTGGCAACTGTTAATTAGGGTCATTACACAGTTCATGGCGGTAGAGGCCAGCTGAACATACCTCTTGGCACAGTCTGTGCAAAAATATTAAGCCACCTAGAATGATGGGCAGCTGCATAATCATGTGAAAACATGCCTTTTATCACCCTGTTGATGTGTCAGTTCTGGTATTAACTAGGACAGCGTGATGCAGTATTTTGCTACCTCCTGCTGCCATTATTCATCTTTACTCTGAAAGCTCAGTATTCTCCTTTGTAAAACACTGCAGCTCACCAGCTGCCTTGATAAAGATGATCCTTATTCTGCTGTCTGATACTATAGCTCTCTCCAGAGAAACTTTGTTTAAGGAGGGAGTTGAAACAAATGCATCTACAGGAGACCATATTACTAGAGTTTTATTTTAGCAATTGATTTTTCAGCTTTTTTTAACCTAGAAATGAATATGTCATAAACCCCCAAAAATGTAAGTGCGAGTTTTGCAGGGACAACTTCTAGGTCTGCTTGTTTGCTTAGAGGAAGAAGATACATTTTCCTTTCCGATCCATATTGGGCTTTTCTTTGGTACCAGAAGAAAAAAAATAGCTTTAAGAAGGGTGAGTGTGGTGGTGGTGTTGTGGGGTTTTATTTTGTTGGTTTCTTTTTTTTTTTTTAAACTGTTGTTGTTCTTGCATTAAAAGGACAACAGGCACAGTGATATATGCATTTGATAGTCTATAATCATGTAATGGCAACCCTATCTGGCCTTGTAGAGACAGAGCTTCTGGTGCTTTGACTAAGCTTGGTGTATTCAGTTTCACTTTCTTTGTGGAGAGAGAGATCCCTGCATATCTTAAACAATCAAGCATCAAGCAACAGGCGTATGTTAAATACTTGTTATTCATTTGGTGCTGACAGGACTTCAGTTGTGGGGGGAGATAGGCCAATGACACAGAGGTCTTACATGTTCTACTATGAATACCTGTGACAGAGGCACAGATCATGCAAAACACTTGTGCATGAGTTAAGCCTGCAAACAAGACCACCTTTCTCTGGTCAGTGAGTGGCAAATCTTTGACTCTGGGTGTGCCCAGGTCCACAGGTAACCTCATTTTGCCTGGTCCTAATATGGCCTTACCTCAGCACAAAGCAGTCCAGGTCCTTTGACTTGGCCCAGACCTGAAAGTGGTCATGCTCTTGTTCTTCAAAACTTGTGCTGAAATTGCTCTGAGATGAGGACTCAACTCTTTACCTATATCTGGATGATCACTAAGGGCCCTTTCCAAACTCTTGCGGTCTTCTCCAGGAGAAGAGGGGAGGTCTGGGGAGGCCCCTGCTGACTGGAAGCTAGACAATGTTACTCCAATTTACAAGAATGGCATGAGGGAAGACCCAGGAAGCTACAGACTGTTAGTCTCACCCCAGTACCTTGAAAAATTTTGGAGAAGATCATACTGGTTGCTACTGAAAGGCATTTAAAGAACAATGCAATCATCAGGCACAGTCAACACGGGTTCACAAAGGGAAAGTCCTGTCTAACTAATTTGATATCCTTCTATGATAAAGTCACCTGCCTAGTGGATGAAGGGAAGGTGGTGAATGTAGTTTTTCTGGATTTTAGTAAGGCTTTTGGTACTGTCCCTCACAGCATCCTTCCGGACAAGCTATCCAGCTGTGAGATGAGCAGGTACGTGGTGTGCTGGGTGAAGAACAGGCTGAATGGCAGGGCTCAAAGAGTTGTAGTGAATGGGGCTACATCTGGCTGGTGCCTGGTCACCAGCGGTGTTCCTCATGTTTTCTCAAAAAGCGGGTTCATTCACCCGCTGTGCAGAAAGCCAAACTACACACAGAGCGGAGGTATTTTATTAATTTCATTTTTGTGCAAAGATGGGTGCTAGGTCGTAACTCCGCAAAGCTAGGTCACTGCACCAAGAACTACAAAATATTTGTAGTTAAATGTGTCAGTAACAGCTAATATTCACGCCCCCCAGCTAATCATTGGTTAGCTTCTTTCTCACTTCATCTTAAAGGTACAGCTCTCTTTAAATTTGCCACACATGCTCAGAGAGTAAGGGGCTTATTTGAGTAGGGGATTTTCTGGCCTATGGGTGTGATTTTTAGTATTATAATGAGGATAGTTCACCTAAAGGACACTTAATTCTTATCAACATCCCAATTAGTTGTCCTTCTTGACTACATACTTTATCACCCAGCTTTTGATTCTTCGGAGGCGGGATGTTCCCTTTTATCAGTCTCTCAGTTCTTCTTCAAGGATATAGTCATAAAACAAATGCTTCCCTATCTCTCAGCTCCCTTCTCTGGCCGCCAAATTCTGTTTTGCCAGGCTCATATGGTTCACTGTTATTGTTTAGTGGAAAATTCCATTTTCTTTGGGATATCACTCAGGGCTCAATTCTAGGTCAGTTCTGTTCAATATATTTATCAGCGATCTGGATGCAGTAGTTGAATGCATCATTGGCAATTATGCTGATGATACCAAACTAGGAGGTGCTGTTGACTCTTTTGAGGGAGAAGATGCCTTGCAAAGGGATCTAGATAGGTTGGAGCATTGGGCATTGGGCAATGATTAACGGGATGAAATTTAACAAGTCCAAATGCTGGATTCTGCACCTAGGACAGAGTAACACCAGGCACAAGTATAAATTGGGAGAGGAGTGGCTGGAGAGCAGCCCTGCAGAAAGGGATCTGGGGGTGCTGGTTGACAATAAGCTCAATATGAGTCAGCAGTGTGCCCTGGCAGCCAGGAGGGCAAACCACATCCTGGGTGCATCAAACACAGGATAACCAGCCGGTCAAAACAGATGATTATCCCACTGTATTCAGCATTGGTGCAGCCTCACTTCGAGTACTGTGTGCATTTCTGGGCCCCAAAATTTAAGAGGGATCTTAAGGTCCTTGAATGCATCCAGAGGAGGGCAACAAAGCTGGTGACAGGGCTGGAAGGCATGTCCTATGAGGAGCGGCTAAGGACTCTGTGTTTGTCAAGTTTGGAGAAAAGGAGGCTGAGGGGTGACCTCATTGCTCTCTACAGCTTCCTGAGGAGGGGAAGTAGAAAGGGAGGTGCTGATCTCTTCTCCCTGGTATCCAGTGATAGGACGCAGGGGAATGGTTCAAAGCTGTGCCAGGGGAGGTTTAGACTGGACATTAGGAAGCATTTCTTTACTGAGAGGGTGGTCAAACAATGGAATAGGCTTCCTAGAGAGGTTGTTGATGCCCTTGCCTGTCAGTGTTTAAGAGGCATTTGGAAAATGCCCTTAATAATATGCTTTAACTTTTGGTCAGCCCTGAATTGGTCAGGCAGTTGGACTAGACAATTGTTGTAGGTCTGTTCCAACTGAAATATCCTATTCTAGCCTATTCTCCTGACTCTGTCATGTCTCCTTTTCTCTTTTCCCCATCCTTTTACTGAGGAGTGCTGTATGTCTTTGGTCCTATCCCTGCTGGAGCTAGTTGTTAAAGGCTCACATGGGGCTAATGTAGAGTTCACTGCTATTAAAAAGTAATTTACTGCAGACAGTGGCTGTATTCAGTATACAAAGACCCATGAATTTGGAGTACCTAAGCAGGTAAAAATATATTTAGGCTTTTTGTGTCTCAGACCAAGACAAAGGCTTTGACTTTTTCCTTGACATGATAAAAAGCATGCAGAGCAGATGGGAAAACTAAGGCACGTGGCAAGTCTTAAAATATAATGACATATTCTCAGTCTTTCTCCAGCAAGCTTCAGAGATGCCCTTTGAGAGCACATACCCTCAATTACAGCTGTGTTTAACGTATCATTTTCTAAAAATAAATTAAAAACCCTACCTTTATTCTTAAATCAATCTTCATCCTTCGGTTACAGTTAAGCAACTTGATTTTTAAGGAAGTTTTTTTACAATTGGAATGTGTTCCACTCTGATTTTGTGTTCCGGATTTTGCACTTAGCTTTTTAAAACTACTGATAACTTGTTCACTATTTCTTGCCCTTCAGAATTTTTTTTTAAGTTCTCTTTCTTAATTCCCTTCCCATCAGGACACATCATCACCAAATGAGTCAGTTGTTTCCATCTTCTGAAGTTTAAAGTTCAAAGGCCTAATGTTTTCACTTAGTGGCATTTTCCAAAAGGAAAAGGTTACTTTTCGTGGTGGATTGAAAGACAACATTTGGAAAGCATGTCAGTGGAGGTAAAACTGTCTGGCTCTTTTTGTTTGCTTTTATTTCTAGCTGGCTCCTGACACCTTTCGGAACTGCCACCCTGTGCTCTGAGAGCTTTGTACAGCTCTGTTCCAGGACTGTACTGTGCCTTGATAGGAACTGTATATCCTGGGAAAGCAGCTGAGAGGAGGCAAGAAAGCTGTCTTGGTACAGAAAAGACAAGGGACTCTTGTATTCTGCATACAGAAGTCTTACCCTGCCAAAAACTTTAGTTTTGTGGTTCTTGACAAAGCCAGACTGCTCTCAGAGACACACAGTAAAAGAACAGCATGAGTTGTAGGAAGGGAATTTCCAATTGGACATGAGGGGGAGGGAAAACTTCCTCCTTGGGAGCTGTGCAGTGCTGGGACAAGCCCAGAGAGGCTGTGGAGTCTCCATCCTTGCAAATATTCAAAGCTTGATGGGATGAACACCCTGACCTAATGTGGTAGTTGGTCCTACTGTGAGCAGGAGGTTGGACCAGAGACCTCTAGAGGTCCCTGCCAAATTAAACCCTTCTGTGATGTTACATTACCCATGCTTAATATGATCTTATGTGTCTTAATACTTTTTGAGACAAACAAGAAGGAAAGGTATGTGACAAGGAGCTTCCCAGGTAATGAGGGGAACAAGGAGCAGGAGAGAGAAGTAACAAGTAAATGTTACTTAGTAGTGACAGGTGGTTTAACCACCAATCTTCTCCAGTGCCTGCTTTCCTAGCATGCAGTTATCCATTGAACAGTTTACTTCTTGTTGCAACTGGGATATTAGACTCAGAATAGTGAAGCAGCATGGGATTGTCTACTACAGGCCACCTGATCAAGGGGAGCATACTGATGAAGCCTTCTTCCTCCAATTCCAGGAGGCTTTGCACTCGCAGGCCCTCGTCCTACTGGGGCACTTCAACCACCCCGATATCTGCTGGAAAAGTAGCACGGCAAGCTGTAGGCAATCCAGGAGATTCCTAGAATGCATTGAGGATAACTTCTTAAGCCAGGTAATAGACAACCCTACCCAAAGGGATGCAATATTAGACCTGATGGTCATCAATGCAAGTGAGCTCATCAGCGATGTCAAGATTGGAGGCAGCCTGGGCTGCAGTGATCATGCATTGGTGGAGTTCACACTCCTGAGGGATACGGGAAAAACGAGGAGTGTAGTCAGGACCCTAAATTTTAGGAAAGCAAAATTCCGGCTCTTCAAGGAGTTAGTCAGAAGGACCCCCTGGGAAATGGTCCTCAGGGACAAGGGAACAGAAGAGAGCTGGCAAATCTTTAAGGATGTGTTCCATACAGCACAAGAGCTCTCAGTTTCCAGGTGTAACAAATCAGGCAAGGAAGGGAAGAGACCAGCATGGCTGAGTCGAGACATGCTGGTCAAACTAAAGAGCACAAGGGAACTGCACAGGCAGTGGAAGCAGGGACAGGTACCCTGGGAAGAGTATAGGGACACTGCCAGGTTGTGTAGGGATGGGGTCAGGAGGGCCAAGGCGCGCTGGAGCTGAATTTGGCAAGGGATGCAAAGAATAACAAGAAGGGCTTCTAGAGGTATGTCAACCAGAAAAGGAGGTTAAAGAAAGTGTACCCCCCCGATGAACAAGAATGGTGACCCAGTATCAACAGACAAGGAGAAGGCTGAGGTACTCAACAACCTTTTTGCCCCAGTCTTCACTGGTAACTTCTCTCCTCACCCCTCCCGAGCTGATGGACCACAAGATGGGGACCAGGGTTGTAAAGCCCCTCCCACTGTAAGGGAAGATCAAGTTCATGACCGCCTTAGGAACCTGAACACATGCACAAGTCTATGGGACCTGATGAGATGCATCACCAAGCCACTCTCCATGATATTTAAAAATTCATGGCAGTCAGGTGAAGTCCCTGGGAACTGGAAGAAGGAAAAGATTGTGCCCATCTTTAAAAAGGGTAGAAAGGAGGACCCAGGAAACTACCGACCTGTCAGCCTCACCTCTGTGCCTGGGAAGATCATGGAACAGAACCTCCTAGAAGCTATTCTAAAGCACATGGAGGACAGGGAGGTGATTTGAGACAGCCAGCATGGCTTCACCAAGGGCAAGTCCTGCCTGACCAACCTAGTGGCTTTCTATGATGGAGTGACTGCATCATAGACAAGAGAAGAGCAACGGATGTCATCTACCTGGACTTCTGTAAGGCATTTGACACAGTCCCCCACAGCATCCTTCTCTCTAAATAGGGGAGATATGGATTTGGTGGGTGGACCGTTTAGTGGATAAGAAATTGGTTGGATGGTTGCATCCAGAGGGTAGTGGTCAATGGCTCGATGTCCAGATGGAGACTGGTGACAAGTGGTGTCCCTCAGGGGTCCGTACTGGGACCAGTGCTGTTTAACATTTTTATCAATGACTTAGTGGGATCATGCTTACCCTCAGCAAGTTTGCAGATGACACCAAGCTGAGCAGTGCAGGTGACACGCCAGAAGGATGGGATGTCACCCAAAGAGACCCGGACAAGCTGGAGAGGTGGGCCTGTGAGAGCCTTATGAAGTTCAACAAAGCCAAGTGCAAGGTCTTGCACCTGGGTCAGGGCAAGCCCCGATATCAATACAGGCTGGGGGATGAAGGGATTGAGAGCAGCCCTGCAGAGAAGGACTTGGGGGTACTGGTGGACAAAAAGCTGGACATGAGCCAACAATGTGTGCTTGCAGCCCAGAAAGCCAATCGCATCCTGGGCTGCATCAAAAGAAGCGTGGCCAGCAGGTCGAGGAGGTGATTCTGCCCCTCTGCTCTGCTCTGGTGAGACCCCACCTGGACTACTGTGTCCAGCTCTGGAGCCCTCAGCACAAGAAGGATATGGAACTGTTGGAGCAGGTCCAGAGGAGGGCCAAAAAATTATCTGAGGGCTGGAGCACCTCCCCTGTGAGGACAGGCTGAGAGAGTTGGGGTTGTTTAGCCTGGAGAAGAGAAGGCTCTGGGGAGACCTTATTGTGGCCTTTCAATACTTAAAGGGCGACCATAGGAAGGATGGGATCAATCTCTTTAGCAAGGCCTGTTGTGACAGGACAAGGGGTACAGGTTTTAAACTAAAGGAGGGTAGATTTAGACTGGATATAAGGGAAAAAATTTTTTACAATGAGGGTGGTGAAGTGCTGGAATGGGCTGCTCAGAGAGGCTGTGGAGGCCCCATCCCTAGAGACATTCAAGGTCAGATTGGATGGGGCTCTCAGCAACCTGATCTAGTTGAAGATGTTGCTGCTCACTCCAGGGGGGGTTGGACTAGATGACCTCTAAAGGTCCCTTCCAACCCAAACCATTCTATGATTCTATGATGCCTGGCAGGCAGTGAGGAGCAAACAAGTCCCACCCCTATTTCATATCCATCACCTCGACTCACTAATCAAAGTCCGCAAGCCCTGTGCAAACAGACATATGAGCTTTGGAAATGCAGCAGCTTGGGGTGAAACCTGTCTGTGGCTAGACCTCTATGGATACAGAAAAAAATGAGATTTTAACAGAGGAAAAAAGCCAGAGCCATGCTCTACAATGGTTCTGTCTCCTCATGTGAAATTTCTGAGGGGAACCTTTTTTCAAGCTGGAGACTCTCTGCCTGCATTTTCTTCTGCTTTTATTACTTAAATGTAAAGATGCCAAGTTTTGTTTGTTTTGCTTTGCTTTGCTTTCTCCTTTGTCTTATGTGGAAGTAGTTTCCTGTGAGTTTGGTTTTTTTCCAGGGCAGTAGGAATAATGAAAGATCCAGTTTTAAAAAAAGTGTAGGAAAAAGCCTGGGGAAAAAGTAATGCATTGCAGGAGAAGGAGGGTTACTGGGGGAGTGAAAGTGACTAAGGAAGGGAGATGGTGTGAGGCAGAACAGGGTTAGTGCCTGATCCAAATCCACTGGGACTACTGGGGACTGGGACACTGTGCCTGGAGAAACAGGGGACAGAATCACAGAATGACAGGGGTTGCAAGGGACCTATGGAGATCATCTTGTCTAACCCCTCTGTGGGACAGGCAAGACCTGAAAGAGGAAAGCGAGGAAAGCAAAGAAAGCCAAGCAGCAGAGGGATTCTCTGGGCGGGTATGAAAGTACAAAATCAGTCCAGGAGACAAACACAACCCAGACAGACTAATTACTTGAAAGCTGTTTTGGAAGGCCAGTTTCACCCTCATCTGGGACAACTCCCTCCATCATGGCTCCCTCCAAAGCTGCAGCTGTCCTGGCTCAGTCCTTGTGATAATCCTGCTTCTACTGGAAGATTGGAGGGGAGATGTTCAATGTTTCTTGAAGTAGTGCTTCTATGAGTCTTATCTATCAGACTTATCAGAGAAAAGTATTAATGGATTTTGTTGCTGCCCTTGTGGCAGAGAATGAGACTGCCTGCTGGTGAAAGAAAGTGGGATGTGCCCCAGACAGGTGTGCTGGCAGAAACCACCATTCTGGCCTTGGGCAGATGTGGAAACTCCAACTCTCTACCTGGCTGGTCATGTTAGGCAGATGTGGAAACTCCAACTCTCTACCTGGCTGGTCATGTTAGGCAGATGTTTTGGTTTTCTGGAGATTCCCCAGTCTCGCTTGTATCCCTTGGACAGAGCATGGGAGTGAGAGCAAAGCAGGTCTATGCCTGGAGAGTCAGGAAAGAAAGGAAAGCAAGAAGAGGGGCAAACACTGGCATCTCCTTTAGACACCATGCCAAGGTAGAGAATCACTGAACAGAGCACCTCAACTGTGAAACTTGCCTCTACTTGTTGGTCTTGTGTTGCCCAGGATCAGAGCAGCAGTGATTCTCCAGGGGCTCGGGTAAGCAGCATACCAGGTCTACCAGGGAGCAGAGGCTGTGTGAGCTCTCTCTATTGTCGCTGCACTATCTCAGGGGAAAACTCTGCTTAAACTCCAGTAGGTGGGCAAGAATCCTTCTACTCAGGGGTTGCAGGAGTCCTTCAGTGGTGGGACAGGCTCTCTTCCCAACTGCTTTCACCTTGATGGGTCCTTGCAACCCCAAACATGGGATTCTGAGTGACAATACCTAGGGTCTTAACACAGCTCTTGTTACTGTGACAATTTCTTCTATGAATCTCATATTCTGACATCCTCTGTTGGCTGTCAGAAATGCAGGACTCTGTCCAGGCTCCCAGATGCTGGAGAGCAGAAGATATTCTATGGAAAATTGTGTACAGATGCTTTCTCCTTCTCCCTCACTCTTGTCCCACTCAGAGCTTCCTTAAATTCTTGCTTTATCTCTTTTCCTTGTCCTCTTATGTTTAGACAAGCATCAGTTGCACCCTCTCCCATAAGGAAATTTTCCATGTGCTGCTGTTTTCCCTCTCAGCAGGGCAGTTGCTTATCTGGGAGCTCTACTGGCCCTGGCTTCCCTTTGTTCCCCAAATACACCCGCCTGTCACCATTTGCAATAAGCAGAGGCCTCTTAGAGAGGGTGGGTACGGCTGTTAGATATAAGTGTTTGCTGTCATTATTAGAAGCTGTTCTCAAATGGAGAGACATTTCCACAGTTACTTGGTTAACTACATTGCAAGAGTTTCCAGTATAACAGCAGTGTATTTAGTTTTACAATACTGCCTTGAGATGTGGGGGGTGTTCTTATTTTTTGTCTTTCCTTAAATCTGTTCCTGATTTTTCCCCCACCCGCCCCACAGTTCAGCTATTTTGCCATTTGCTTGGGAGAGAATTAGAGCTGTAGCATGTTTGCCATTTCTTCTATAGCCCTGTGAAGTTTTCTGTTCTGTCTGAGAAGGGTTTGTCCTGCAGCATACAAATACTTCATGTTGGGAAGTCTACAAGGAAGGCATGTCTGTGTAATTTAATCCAGGGGCCAGGAGGATAGTGTGCCACTGAGTGAACTCATGCTGGGCAAAAAACCGCAATTCTTACATATGGTCCTGCAAAGACTGGCAGCCAAAGCATGGAAGATTTAGAAAGCTGTACCCATGATGGGCAAACATGCTGAGCTAACATCTGTAAAGGGGGCTTCAAGACTCCCAAATCCCATCCAACCCCAGGATGTTTGTGGAGACAACATATTTCTCTTTGAAGTTGGATGCTGAGATGTCTCTAGATTTTGCAGTTTCTCTCAACATAGAAGTGGTGAAGCTTTTTTTTTTTTAACAGTCTCTTCTTTAGCATGTGTAAATTGCCAAAAGCAATCTAAGAAAAAGGTGCAATTTTTAATTAAGCCACATGTCTCTGCAGACCTGCCTTGCTCCATGTCTAAACACTGCCTTCCAAATGCTGCCTGTCTGTATCTACACTATCTACCATGTCCCTGGGCAGCAGCTCTGTGGCGAACTGCTGCCCTTGGGGTGTCAGGGACAGGTTGTCAGTTGGTATACTTTGGAAATCTTGTTTGAACAGTTACATGTCTCCATCCCCATGTGTGAGCTTCTTTATTCACACTATATCTGCTGCAAACTAGGTTTATAACAGTAAATAAAACATCAAGGACCTGAATTCTGGTGATGCCAGTATTTGTAACTACTTGACTACCCTGAGGACATGCCCATGGGTGGATTTATCAGGCAAGTTATCCAGAAAAGTGTCTAGTCACTTTTGTGATGTGCTTTACAAAGGCAACTAAATCAGGAGAATATCTATTATGGAGCAGAAGGGTAAATGTAATCTTTTATGCAGATTTTCAACATTTCTACACATCAACTTGTCTTTTATTCCCCAAAGCACAACATGTACTCCTTTTAATATGTTTCATAATGTATTTGAAGTCCAGCACAGAAACTTTTTCCTCATGCTCAGCTCTGACTAAATCTGCCTTGGTTTCTCAGGAGAAATGCTTGCTACGAAGGAGAGCACTCTGAGGTCTCCTTTGACGTACTGATGAAATCATTGCTGCATTTTGTATTCCAGCGGGCATGCCACTGTGCTTTATTTATATTTCTAATGCAATGCCATTTTATATGTATCAAAACTGGCAATGAAATTAATATACAGCATAGAAATGCATTATAGAAAAGGAAGAACTCTGGCAGCTGCTTTAGAGAAGTGATTAAAATTTAAAAGGCAATTTGCCAGTAGGAGAAAACAAAATAAACTCATTATTTACCATGGCTACATCCCTAATAGAGTGTGGAAATTATTTTATTAATGTTTTTGGTATTTCAGAGAGTGTTTTTTTTTTTCTTGACAGCTACAAAAGATCTGCTTCTTTATAGGAAAGATGATTGCTCTAAAAGTTAACACTTTCTGTGGCAAGCCCAGTTGCTCTGGCAACTGCTTTCCATCCAGAGGATAATCTTCAAGAAATAATTCTCTCCCTCCATTTTGGGCCAACATACTTGTAAGTCAACTTGGTTTACTCCTCTAGATGCTTATGGCATTTCTTCTAGAAAGAAATCTGTGCAGAGGTGTTGGTCCACCAGGTCATTGGAGCTTTGCAAGAAGGGCACAGAAAAGGCTTTAGCTAACTTCTAAAAAAGATGCTTGGACTTTTCAAAGTCTGGAATGTACCAATATCATAAGCAGTAGAAAAGAGGAAGCTCTTTTCCAAAGTCCTGGTGAAAAAGGCACAGGGATGGGGGCATAAAACGGTTCACAAGGCATCTAGATGTGTTACCTGGCCCTTCTCAGCCAGACCTTTATAGCCCTCAGTCATTTTCTTACCAGGCTGAAAGCTAGGACTTCCCTGTGCGACTCTTGTAAGGCCACTGTCTGTAAAAGTCCCACTCCCTAAAACCAGGAATTTTACTGAAACTGTCACTGAAATCGGGAATAAAGCTCCTTAACACCAATGTAGCATTAAGAATCAGGCATTCTTTATTACGGCGCCAGATGCATGGGGAATAATTCCTCCTAATGTGCATACCGCAAGTCGCGATAGACAGAACTTATATTGCTCAGTTATATACATACGCATTAGATTTCCTGGAACTAATTGTAGTACTTGCATCTTAATTACCCGAGCATTTTAAGCCCCTTAGGAGCCCCTGAAGAGGTATCAGGTGGTCTCCGGTGGTCCCTATTAGTTTGTTGAAGGGGTGTTTTTGTGTCCTTTCTGTGAACTCTTGAGTCCTTCTTCCACATATGGTCATGAGTTGGCCCATCGGGTAATCTTGTCACAGTGCATTGGTTTCAACTGGTGTTCTGACTCTTGTCTAGATGGAGGTGTCCTTAGTTCCTTTTGTCATGGTTTCAACTGGCGTGTGCTGCTAGGTTGTTTGCATCCCTCCAGGATGTCCCCCATCAGGCTTGCAAAGATTATGTCCTTGAGTGCATTCTTGCCAGAGGCCCTTTACAACAAAACCACTAATCTCTGTATTTCAGAGACTTTTTTAGACTTCTAGAGCTTTATTTATAATGACATTCCCACTACAAGCTTAGCTTACTTAAACTTGCCCTTTTAATTCAACTGGGCTGCAGACCACCCCACACTCTAGGCTGTTGACCTGGTAAAGATCATCTGGCACTTCAAACAGCAGGGAGAAACTGTATCCTTGAGAGCTGTGACCACCAGTGATTTTTTTTTTTTAATCGACTTAGCACAAAGGGAAATAGCAGTGATTTTCTTCTAACAAAAGAATAGCCTTTAGGTTTTGTTAATTGGATAGCAAGGAAATAAAGACTTGAGCTATGTTAATTGGTTGTGTTGAGATGCCTATTGACTGAGCAATTAGGATGTCATTGCAAGAGGATGCTTTTGTAAGATGGTTGTTGGGCTGGACAGTTTTGATGTAGAGATTTTTGGAGCCTTTTACTTGTTAAGGTAATTGTTGCCTGAATAAGGTAAGTGGAAATGTTGAAACAGTGGAATATAGTGCCCTGAATAGCCCTTGGGATATACGTCTGCTGTGTGTTAAGTGTATGCATGAATGAGATGAATATGACTTCATTTTGGCTAGCTGTCTGTTTTACTTATTGCAGGAGGCTGTGAGTACAAAAGAGATAACAAGGCCTTGTGTTGTAAGAACAGTTCTTTAATCTTGCTAATCAAAGGATATTAGTGATGCCTTCTGCTTTTGCATATGACTCTTTGTAATAATTTTAGTAGAGCAAAAACTACAACTGTAGCCAGGTCTTATTTCTTCAAGCTAATCTGACCGACAGCAAAGGTATCTTTTAATTAAATACTTTAGTCTATTCTAGTATCTAGGTTTATTCCTTCAAGGCTTGGAACTAATTACATTCAGGTTTAATCTTAGCCAGGGAAACTTTCTCTGACAGGCCTTGAAAGTGCTGAACTCCAGAGGCTGACCTTTACTTTTTCTGACAGTTTGGATACAAAGTTGTAGTAAGGTACAATTGCAGGTACTGATTCTGAGGAATTTTAACTGGTGCTTTCGTTTTAAATTTAAAATCATGCTGTGAGCTAAGGAAGTAAAAAATATTTAGCTGACTCAGTGGAGCACAATGTAGTGAAACAGTGTAATCTGAATAAACAAATTGGATGCTTACTGGGCCCTGCTGCAGATCATTTGGCTTGGTCCCCTTGGGTCTGGGGTTCCTGCAGCGAGATCCTGTGCCCATCTGTCTGGGCCAGAAAACCATCACATTTCTTTACATGGCAGCTATGGCAACTTGGGGAGTATCATAGTTAGTCTACTTTACTACTAGGGTACTAGGAGTATCTTACTAGCCTGCTTTTGTCTCTGCACCAAGTAGGTCTTGAGTGCCAGGTGTTTGCTGCTTCCATCTCTGGGGCAGAGGAGATGCCCGCCAATCTCCTTTTGCCCCTGAATCTGCACAGAGTCTGAATGAGGGAAGGGAAACTGTCTGTTTGTCTCTCTAAGGGAACTGCTGCTCAGGGTAGCAGGTTCAGGAAAGCACTGCACACTGTGATTAAGTCTTCTTGGGTAGGCCTGAAAGCCCTTGCCATGTTTGACACCTTTTAGAAGTGAAACATAGTTTGTTGGTAGCTTTTGAGCTTGAGACACTGATTTTTTTAGTGGATTTTTTTCAACTTGCTTGTTTCTTTCTTTTTGTTTGTTTGGTTTTGGTGTTTTGTTGTTTGGTGGGAGGTTCTAATGAAACCTGCTCAGCCCAGTCATGCCCATGCCCTGCTGTAGCATGCAGGAGAATTTGACAAGCCACCTGCGCAACTTCACCTGCTCTCAATATTAGTAATCCCTGCCTATGCTCTATGATGGGACTATCATTATTTGTCTCTAAGCAGCCCATGTTCTTTACCAGTGTGACTCTTATTCATAGGTATGAAATGAAGAGGTGCTCTTTCACAACTAGGAGAGTTGGACCGCAGAGACTTTTTGGGTCTGTGTCCTCAGGTCCCCTCAGGTGTCCTTGGTCACCTGTTTCCAGTCCATCTGACTTGTCCAGTGTCATAGATATACCAATGTCTGCAAGGCTAGCTTTCTCCTGAAAAACTAGGAGGCAGCAGACTGATTTTGGACAGTGGTTGAATTCTTAGGTAATGCTCGATGCCAACAGCTGAAGGACAAGGCCTGACTGTGCAGAAACACTTGCAGGGTGACCTGTTTTCCCTGACCGGTGACTGCCCTGGCCATACAATGAGAGCCAGTTAAAACTCTCAGGAAATATAATATGCTAAATATGGTTTTGTCAGATTGGAATCTCTCTTTCAAGCAGAGATTACCCAGAAGGTGAGCTGCTTAGGGCAAATTAACATTATAGAAATAATAGAGCAAGTTTAAACTTGTTTCTATTCATCTGGCAAGTGCTTTCAGGCTATTAATAGAAAGGGCAGCAGTATTATGTAGTAATGGGCCTCCTTTCCATTGTTCTGTGAAACTGCACTTCATTAAATGGCAACCTTTCTCCTGCCCCTAAATAGTAAACTATAGCAGTAGCAATATAAAAGCACTTCAATATTTTATAGCAGCTAAGGGTGCCTGCTATCTATAATTACAGTCAGTACTTGGACTGGAGAGAAATGCCTTAATTTTCTTAATGTTTCATGCATGGAAAAACAATCAGGCTTTTCCTGTATTTCTAATTGCATTGGCTGGCTCTAGATGAATGTGCTTTTCCAAATTATTACCAGGCCCTGGCAAAAGTAGCACTGAAGTAAAACATTCTCACAACTAAATGCCAGTCCTTGTTGCAGCCTACTTGTGCAAGCCTCTATCTCAAGTCCCATTTAGCTTTGGGACCCCTAGTTCCATATTCATAACCTTAAACCTTGATTAAACTCTGCCTGGAAAGCAATGAGCCTAGAAGCTCTCTGGGCCCTGATGAGTGCCAGCTGTGTGTTGTGCCATCCGCTGCACCTCTGTGGTCCTGCTGGGAAAGGGAAGATGGATGCCTGAGATCTTGGATGGGGAAGAGATGGAGAGCAACATTTGCTCAGCTAATGAATTACAGGTAGAAGACAGGAGAGCAAGGGAGAAGCCATAAGTTGCAGGGATCTCTCTATTCTCTCATTGGTTGTCTTGCTGGTCCTTGGGAAAGGAGTGTCAGGACCATGAGAGCTCAGGCTGCAGTCTTGAAGAATAGAGTTCAGCTTGCTCACATGTGTATGGAGGACAAACACCCAAGTGGTGCAGTCCCTGTCTTTGGAATAGGGATAAGAAATCCCACCAAGATCGGGTGGAAGCCAGCAGGAAGTTTTGGTACTGAAAGGACAAATAACTGAGAGGCAGAGAGCATCTTCTAGCTGATGCTGCTTGGGTGAGGGGAGCATCTCTGTGTAGGCCATTACAAATCTCCCAGGGAACTGTGGTTCCCATCGCTGTAGATTGAGCAATGAGGACCACTGCTACCTATGGACTGACCCTACCTATTAATTGGATTATCCCCTGGTTATACGCTATACTCTGCCTATTTTCATCTAAAATACTGCATGTTAATTTTAGACCCTGGTCCTTTAGAGGCTGGTGGGAGTTTCCGTCTTCACAGGAGCTGGATTTACAGCTAGATAAGTAGTGTCACTCAGACCTTAATAACTTTTGCCTTGTGTTTCTTTAACTGTTGGGGTTTTATTTGTTTGTTTTGGGGTTTGTTTGTTTGCTTGTTTGTGGGTTTTGTTGTTGTTTATTTATTTATTACCTGTTTCAGGAAAGTGTCACATCTTAGAGAAGCGTCTTTCTCTGGAGAAGCCATTAAAATCTTTGTGGGTTGCTCAGGATGCTGTGCTGCGGTGTACTTGTGGTTTGAACTGGTGCCCTGAGCCTCACAGAGGAGGTGTCCTGAGAAACACAAAGGCAGAACTACCAGAAAAGGAAAAAACAAATTTAAAAACCCACAACCCAGCTGTCAGAGAAATTGCTGCAAAGTAGGGATGCCAAATTTGAACAAGATGACTGCCAGCAGCTTAGACGGGGAGAGGAGCTCACCAACCGCAAGTTCTGGGAAGAATTCTCACATCTATGAGGAAAAAACTGGCAACAAGCAGGGGCCTGGTGTGTTATAACTTGGCTGTAGTGCCATTAGCACCAGAGCAAATCCAAGTGGCACTTGGGACAGGGAAAAAATAAAAAGAAGAAAAAAAAATCAAAGCTCTTAATCCAACATCTTTTACACTGTTTAAAGTGGGGCCCAACAGCACATAGATTAAATTATCCTAGAGAAACACAGTTGTCTAATCACTTACACGGCATTTCAAGATTGAGGATTGTAATGTTTTAACCCCAGCCAGCAACCAAGCCCCACACAGCCGCTCGCTCACTGCCCCCCGGTGGGATGGGGAAGAGAATCAGAAGAGTAAAAGTGAGAAAACTCGTGGGTTGAGATAAAGACAGTTCAATAGGTAAAGCAAAAGCCACACATGCAAGCAAAGCAAAACAAGGAATTCATTCACTTCTTCCCATCGGCAGGCAGGTGTTCAGCCATCTCCAGGAAAGCAGGGCTCCATCACGTGTAACGGTCACTTGGGAAGACAAATGCCGTAACTCTGAATGTCCCCCCTTTCCTTCTTCTTCCCCCAGCTTTATATACTGAGCATGACACCATATGGTGTGGGATATCCCTTTGGTCAGTTGGGGTCAGTTGTCCCAGCTGTGTCCCCTCCCGGCTTCTTGTGCACCCCCAGCCCACTCACTGGTGGGGTGGTGTGAGAAGCAGAAAAGGCCTTGACTAGTGTAAGCACTGCTCAGCAGTAACTAAAACATCCCTGTGTTATCTACACTGTTTTCAGCATAAATCCAGAACATAGGTCCATACTATGAAGAAAATTAATTCTGTCCCAGCCAAAATCAGCACAATAATAGTGTCAGTTTTGTCAGCCTCCCTCACATGAAATGTTGTGTACCTGTCTGCTTTCATCTTCCTTGACAGCTGGGTCATATCCGACAATTCCTTCTCTAAACCAACGTACCTATATTTTCTATCTCTTTAGAAATGAGAGTTTATTGTGTTTCTGCTGTGTTAAATAAAAGCCATTGTCTCTCCCACAACACTTAGCTCAATTTTGGTCTTTCTCTATAACAAAAGACTTCATTGGAGCTGAAATACATAATTTTACAAACTCCTACACAGCCATAAAGCACACAGATATTCACTGTATCTGATTTACACAGCAAAGCCATAAACTGCTCTAAACTGGTTAGGTAAGAAAATGACTTAGTGGTAGTGGTGATCACGATGGGGAAAGAGCCAGTTTTGTGCTGGGAGATGCCAGGGCAGTATGCTTTGAACCAGACCACAAAGTTGTTTGGTTTTATCTGCCTTGGCTGCATAGTCACTGCTAGGATAATACAGTCGGCTGGAAAAGTCCTTCCCCATCGTAGCTGCTTGTGTGTGTCTTGGCCATCGGTGGTACAGGGATGTGCCCCTTGCAGCTGTCCAGGCCCTACTGAACATGCGGTGAAAAATCACTGTGCAGGATCACCAGCAATGCCTTTCAATGCGGAAAGAAACTCCAAAAGCAAGTGATGCTGCCGTGTGAGCTGCTTTTCTGGGGGAAAAATGATCTCCTGATGCCCAGGGCCATGCTTCTGTCCTGGGTGGGGGCCTCATGCCCAGCCCTGCTTCGGGGCTGGGGAGGTTGCTCCCATGTGTTAGAAGGAGGTATGATGGGGCCAGTGCCCCTGGACTGGTCACCTTCATGATGGTAAAAAAATCCTCTTCCTCCTTTCCTAGGACCGTGTGCAGAAGGGCCTTTTGTGTGCAACTCTCTTAAATGAGAAATATCAGATCATTTCTCAAAGAAAAGGTTTGATGGGGAGGGGGGGACATTAATAGAGAATTCTGTTGCCTGCAGACAGCTGAGACATAATAGCTAAATTATTTTAAACAGCAAAATAATGATTCTACTTTTCAGGCAGCCATAGGACAGGTAAATACATTACATACATACATACATATATACATATATACATATATATATATGTTTTGAGGGTGGCAAAAAACCCTAAGCTCTTCGCAAATGGTTTTACAATCTGTCCCTAGTTTCAGACCATCTGTGATACTCACTGAAGATTTGACCCCATATCGTTTACACACAAATGGCAGTGTGCCAACCACTGAAGCTGGGGCAGGAAGCAATGCCAGTGCAAAGGCTGCATTCAGCCTAGCCAAAGTCGCTTTGATTTGCAGAATAGCCTAGATTTCATCCTGAAAGTCTTCCCACCTCCTCATTGCAGTTACTGAGTCAAAGAATCAGTTATTTGAAAAACTCTCTTTTTCCCTCTGCATTTTGGCTTGGGATCTTGCTGTTGCATTCAGATTCCCTTTTTCCTTCCTTACTTCATATTTAATGCCAAGCAAAAGCAAATTTTATGCTCATCTAAGTGTCTAGGACCCTGTTCCAGAGAAAAAGCCACACCTGTGGGTAAAATCAGCCCTCCTTCAAATTCATGACAAAAATTGAGAAGGCGTTTCAAGTATTCTTCTGAAATAGAAAAACTAGAATTTTCTTTTAGTTACTTGAGGGGAAAAAACCACTTTAAGCAAGTGTTCCTTTAATATTTTTTCTTGTTCTTGGAAGAGGTTTTGTACAAATGTGAAAATTAATTAGGATGCAGAACGTAGGATATTGTTTATGTGAACATATTTGTTGAAAGTTTATGAGGGCTGAATATTGCAGTAATTGATGTGTGCTTGTACTTCAGTTTCTTGTGGATGCCATCTGGTTCAGTTATGTTGCTCTGTTGTTTTATATGTTGTGTTGTGGTGGGTTTTTTTCCTTTCTTATGATTTTGTGCTTACTGTTATTGGGAGGGGGAGGGAGTGGGAGAGAGGGAAGTGTGGACAAGTTGGAGGAAGGATGAAATATCTGTGAATGCATGAGCGCAGGACCGGTTCTGATGAATTTAGTTTGTATATGTGCTTTACATTAGGGACTGGCAGCGTATGACTAGAAGGATGGATATATCTCACCCAGATTTTTGAACAGTAGTTGGCTAATGTCAGAAATGAGAGAGAACATCTGCTGAGCTGTGAAAAAGATGCATCTTTTTATCCCCTGCAAAAATGGACAACATTTTCATAGCTGCAAATAGCATGTGTGGTGGGGGACTTGAATTCTTCCCGGAAGGGCCATATCTGGACAATGCAACTACTCTGCTAAATGTGCTGCCTGCTCATGCTTGCTGTCCCTTAGCAAGTAATGTATTTGCGGATAGTGACATTTCTTTCTGTTCTCCCTTGTCCTGGTGTAAAGGAGGAGTAACCCACTACCTGGAACCCAAATCAAGGGGCTCCAGATCTTCTTGTGCCCAAGGTGTTGTCTTTCCATCCTGAGGGCTCGGTCCTCTTCCTGCTAGCAAGTGACTCTTCTGTCATGAGACAGACCTCACTTAATCCAGCAGAGACCTGGCTGCCCATGGACAACTCTGCTTTGTATAAGGTGATCTGGATCCTGTTTCCATGCTGCTCCTTTGCTGACCAACCACCATCCTTTCCCAGCTGCCAGCCCACGACTGTGCTGTCAGAGTGGTTTTCATCTCCTTGGTCACAGATTTTTCTCTCTGCCTCTGATGTCCTCATCAGTGAGTGTTAAGCCTGCTTTGGGCCATTTCTTCCTGTCTCACTCCACGCGGGCAGCAGCAGATCTATTGCAAAACTGGTTTCTATTCCATAGCAATAAACTTCTCACCCCATCGTGGCCTCGGGGACAGCTGTGCTAGTGCAGAGACAGTCAGGGATAGTCCAGGACTGGCCATGTGCTAAATGGCCAGCCACTACACACATGCTGATCGGTTGACTGGCTGCCACCTCCAAGGCAGTAAACCAGGTGATGATGACATGCCTGCCTCCCTGTGGGGACCTTCTTGAGTGTTACTCTCTGCTGTCTGGGCAATGACTTTTACTATACACATAAGAGATTAATTTTTCTTTCAGGTGTCTCTGTCAAATTGGGCTGAAATCAGCTAATGGACTCTAAGTGATCAGAGGGGACTGAAATGAGTGTGCCTATTATAAAGCCAGGTGAAGAGCAGCATTTCAGACAAGGTGTAAATGGTTGCAGCTTACTCACCTGATAGCATTCTACGGAATGTCCCTTTTCCCTATACCTTTATATTTAAGGTTCAAAAATGCTTTGGAGAAGGTCTTTTCTTTGCAGATGAGACAAAAAAGGTTTTAATCAACAGACTAAGACGTTGTTGGTAGGCTTGTGTACATACCATAGCAAAAGCATATATGTGTAGAGGGCTGTGTATTGCTTTGGAGAGACAAAAATTATTTGTTAGAGTTTAAAATCTCACTCTTTTTTATAACACTTCTTAGATATTAGAGCCCTTTTACTCCCCACGCAATTGCATAATAAAATAAGAGATGTTTTTAATTACTAGAAAGAGGCAAAGCTTTGATAGATAAACCCAGGTGGAAAAGGTAAAGGGCAATAAATTCTACTCTGAGCAGAGCTGGCTGGGAATGGTTCAGCCTTCCTGGAGGGGTGGAAACTGCAATCTCTGTAAAAAGCCAGTATTTCCCACAGGAAATGTCTGTCTTGCCAAAAAGTAGAAAATTAAGATAGAGCAATAATAACATTATTTTCTCTGGGCTGGGCTCACTCACCAAGCAGTATCTCCCATGATGTCTTGTCTCTGGTTAGAAGGATGTCATATATCCTGGACTTAGGAAAAAACTAATTTTAAAAAATTGGAGTGATCTCAAGAATAGAAATTCCATTGGTTCCCCCCCCCACCCCCCCGCCAAGACAGAGGATCTGGAAGAAATGACTGAAGAGAGAAACAACACTTTCCTCCCATAAGTGATGCTGAGACATTTCTCTGTTGGGTGATAAGGCAGAAACTCAATTATGGCAGGAGGCAGACTGTGATGAGGTTTATCAGCCAGCACAACTATCTTTCATATTTGGAGAGCCAAGGTCCAAGTACAGATTGGACTGGAAACTGGATTTTAAATCAGGTCTTCACATCCAGGTGCTCCCAGTGTCTCAGCAGCCATTTATAAGATCCATATGCTAATTTACCAGTGTTTTGCTTTGGGTGAAACAAATCTTTTTTCTCTGCTCATTCTTGGCTGCTTGGACACTTCAAAGTGTCCTGCCAAACGTACGAATTGTGGTGTCTGCTTTAGCTGCCCAGATAGCAGTACACAGGTGTAGAAGGAGCTTAATGGCTCAGATAGTGCAGTCTTTTGTGTTATGTTGACCTTGTGTTGGCCGCAAACGCCATGCAATCAACCCTGCTGTATGCTATAGCAGGGCCTAGGATCATCCTGTCCCCCCTCCAGTATGTCCTTCAGCATTGTTCTGACGAACCACTGTGCTCAGGACTGTGGTACTTTCCAAAGTGCCTGCACAGGATTAAACTTGTTTCTGTTGCATTCATCTTTTTTGCATGAAAGTCTATCCTTGGTTGTATATCTAGACATATCTGTTGGTCTTAGCTTTCTTTTCTTGTGCCAGGAGAGTCCCATGGGTTATCTCCCATGTCTCTACTACCCTGGGCTCAGCATGGTCTTGGCTGTAGCTTCTTAACCCTTCCATAGTATTAAATGTCAAGAAGAGCAAAAAGCATTGCTCTTCTCTCAGATATTTAATCCCCCCTAACCGCTAAGAGGATTGTAGTTGCTTCTTGCATTTGTTAAATAAATATCTTCCATGATGTTTTGGGCAGACAGCTTTGCCACAATATCCTGTCCTGCACTTAGCCCTGCCCATTAAATGAGAGACTCGTCTCCATGAGACAGCTTTCTGAAGCATTTCTCCTAGTCCTTGGAAAAAAGATCAGAAATCAAATACCTTGATCAACTTGCAGGGTTTTAGGAAAAACCTACTTGAGAATTTTATTGGGTTTCAGCAACAATTTCTCTGCTCAACTTTTGCCAAATGCTCAAGCTCTTTGTTTAATAGCCTTGTGTTGACAAGTAAAATGTGTATATAATTGCTTTGCTGAATCAAAGCTCTGAAGGCTTTAATCTTTCATACAGTGATAACTTGCTGTATTCCTGTCATGGCTTAGCCCTAGCCTGCAACTAAGCCCCACACAGCCGCTCACTCACTCCCCGCTGGTGGGATGGGGAAGAGAATCAGAAGAGTAAAAGTGAGAAAACTCGTAGGTTGAGATAAAGACAGTTTAGTAGGTAAAGCAAAAGCCACATGCACAAGCAAAGCAAAACAGGGAATTCATTCACTCCTTCCCATCGGCAGGCAGGTGTTCAGCCATCTCCAGGAAAGCAGGGCTCCATCAAGCATTAACAGTTACTTGGGAAGACAAACGCCATTACTGCGAACGTCCCCCACTTCCTTCTTCCCCCAGCTTTATATACTGAGCATGACATCATATGGTGTGGGATATCCCTGGTCAGTTGGGGTCAGCTGTCCCAGTTGTGTCCCCTCCCAGCTTCTTGTGCATCCGGCAGAGCATGGGGAGCTGAAAAAGTCCTTGACTAGTGTAAGCACTACTTAGCAACAACTAAAACATTATCAACACTGTTTTTAGCACAAATCCAAAACCTAGTCCCATACTAACTACTATGAAGAACTCTATCCCAGCTGAAACCAGGACAATTCCTGACCCTCAAGATACCTGGAACATACAGGTGATGACTGTTCTACCTTATCCAAAATGCTTTTCTGGTGGAGGTGTCTCTATGACAGGGTGGTTTTCTGGGAGTAAATTCACAGCTTGGGGTTGAAGTTCATGGCAGTATGCCTGGCTGATAACTGATGCAGCTAAAGCAGTAACCTCACTATTCCTATGGCAGAGGGCTGGGGCACACAGCTAGGGACAGGGAGCCCTTTGACTATAGCAGATTAAATCCAAAAGGGGTCATGAGTCAAAGCTCTTGGACACTAACACAACAATAAGGTCAATTTATTTGGAGCACTGTGCAACCTGGTCATGCCTTTACTTAACAGGACTCCTGAATGGGACTGCTCTCTGGGATACAGGATAATTGCACAATGCATATGTTGCTCTTTAACAGCAACTTTGGAAAGATAGGGCACAGTTCTGGAAAAAAGATACTTTGCAGTAATTCTTAAGGAGCTCAGTCTGGTTTTTGAGAAGATCAAAAAGTAGCTTGATTACTGGGTATAAGAACTTCATAGGGAGAAAATAGCAGGTATTAAGGGCCTTATCTAGTGGAGAAAACCTGAACAAAAAACAATGTCTGGAAATGAAAGGCAGGAAAGTTCATATGAGAAACAAAGCCTGTTTTCTGGCAAGGAGGAGAACCAGCCACTGGTGTGAGCTCCTAGTGGGCATAACAAAATCTCCTTTTGTGAGTGCGTTCAAGTCCAGATTCAGGGGTATTTGGGGAATATGCTTTAGGCAGGTGTGAACAGCTGAACTATACCTTAAAATGACTGGCCTAAGCATCATAGCTGGTACTATGCAAAGGTCAGGACTAAAATGGTGTGTTTTCCTCAGAGGGGGCACTCAGGAAGAGTCATCTCCCATCCCTGACATAGCTTTTTTGTGTGCCATTGGTCAAGATACCCAAACTTTCTGCATGAGGGTTCCCCTCCTCTGCATCATGGTATTGTGCTGAGAGTCCTCGGGGGGCAGAGACAGTCTGTTGAGCTCTAGGCTGCAGAAAAGGACCCTGATTTTGTGACCATGGCACCACAAATATGGACTCTGTATTTGAGTTTTATCAGCTGTAGGGTATTCAGTTCATTCTCAAATGTTTATCACTCTCCCAACAAGGAGGTGTAGGGATTGCACTGGATTAAGGGATTGCACTAGTTTAAAAACAAATAATTGAAGCCCTAAACCATGCTCATTTTTAACTTTCTCCATTTAGATGAGCTAGTAAAGGAAGCTAGGGAGAATGCACATCTCAGTGTGAGTAAATGGGAGATGTCATGTCAATCCCATCCTTGGAGTGGGGTGGGGTAGGTGGTGTATGATGTCTAGAAAACTGCTCTAATCCCATGCCCTGTTGCTAACAGCTCACTACACAGGCAGCCTCATGAGTGGGAGGAAATGGCAATTCTTCTAATGGAAAGCATCTCCTCACTCCCAAGAACAGATTGCACTCATTCTGGTAACACCTGCCGGAGCCAAATAAAACCTGCTGGAGTAACACAGCCGTTGCTGAACGACGTGTCACGTTCCAGCTTTCAGAAAGCAGCCATTGCCCACTGCAAAGAAACTCTCTGCGCCCTGCTGACTTTGCTTTCTGGAGGTGCTGGCATGGCCAAAGGAACATGCTAGACAGAGGTCCTCCTAGGATTTAAGTGGCTCTGGACAGAGGAGCTTATCTTTCTCAGCACTTGGAAAGGTCCCCCTGGAAAATGCCTCCTCCCCAAAGCATTCTTCCTCCTGACTATGTCATATGGCTTCTGCCCTCGAGTTAGGAGAGCTTATACCTTTACTTTGAGAGTTGTTTTTAGGGATTTTGTAGCTCTTAAAGTCTACATCGACTGTCATTTTAAAAAAAAGGAACTATTAATCTAGAAATCTTCACCACTTAAAAAATTTTTGTCTTTTAACTATTGGAAACACAGACATAGCCAGACTGCAGTCAGCTAATTTTTTCCATTGCTTTTGAGAAAAATAATGAGCTAATTAAGCAATCTCCCCTTTGGTCATAACATTACTGTTTTACAGCATGAACCTCTTTCTGGTATGTAGGATATGTTATTTCTAGTGAAATCTGTTAAACTCAGAGCATATTTATTTATCAGACAGGCCCTGAAATTAGTAAAATAACTGGATAGGTGTGCTCGATTTTCGACAGCCAAACCTCTTGGCCTGAGTCACCAAGAAACAGAGATGCTGCAGAAAGACATCTAGGACTCTGTGTGTTATTTCCTTGTAGCAATGATCTCTGATATTTTTTGAGTTTTTCTTCAAAGCTTTTCTCTCCTTCTCTTCCTTTGCCCCTCCTGTAATACAGCTTTTCAATACTGTAGCTGCCACTAAAGAATTTCTTCATTTCTTTGAATATTTTTTTCAAAGAAGCCCTAGGAAGATTTCCAGAGGTATTGTATTCAGTTACAATCACATCACAATTCTTCCAATAGAAAGACATGTCTCAAAAAAAAAATCTTCAGTGTCCATTAAAAAGCAATGTTTTGCTTTCCTGTCTCTTGGGCTACTTATCCATTGGGCTATTCTGTGAAAAATTGAGGTGGAATTCCCTTAATTACATTGACATGCATCCTAATCTCGAAGGGATTTATTTGTTTAGGGCTCTCTCACTTTTAGCCGTTTTAGGGCACAGTCATTTTTGAGCTTCCTTGAGTCTTGTTTGAAAATTGTGTTGGGTGTTCAGAGAAGCTGTAGTACTTGGTGAGGTTGCTGGGTTGTCCAGTCTTGGAAGGTTTCAAGATTTGGCTAGACAAAGTTATTATAGACCTGATCCAGTGTTGGCAACAGTCCTGCTCCAAAGGGAAGGTAGGTCTGGAGGCCTCCAGATGTCCCTTCCAACCCAGATACAGGCAAAACATTATATGACATCAGCAGTCGGGATCTAAGGGTGGATGCCAGCATCAAACCAGGTGGTTGTTTTCCTGCCCTCGTAAGATATACATTGGAAAACAGACTGAAAAGGGTTGTTCCTTATCACTCTCAGCATCTACAGCCTATAAAGGCTTTTGAAGATGCTTATAGGACCAGCTGCTAAGTCCACCTTAGACAAGCTATCCAGACCATTTTTTTGCATCTACTATTCAACAGTGAGTCAAAATGGTAAAATTCTGGGTTTTGACAGCGTCTGTGGGTTGCTGGGTGAGACAGTTTTCCTTTCCAGTTAGCCCAAGGTCTTTTCCTTACTGCTCATCCTCAGGCTGTCCAAGCTGCATCTTCTGAGCTATACATAACAGCTATATGCTTTGCAGTAGCCAGGAGAGACAATGGCTGGATTAAATGCATTACAGTTCTGGTCAAATAGGTTCAAATAAGCATTACAGCTTATTGCAATTACAGCTACTGCAATTAGGAAACAAACACAAAAGCTGAATTCTGGTGAAGGAAAAGGTGTCAGAACATACATGGATATTTTTACCTTACAGCTTCTCAGACTTTCTCAATAGGAGGACAACCTCTCCTTACTTTTATTTTTCTCCCTGTTTGATTTTTTTTTTTTGTTTTTGTTTTTTTTGCCTGAATGGATGGAAATATCTCTGTGGGTTTTTTTAGATATACATTTAGTGTCCCTGGGATACACTTTCAATAACTTACAGACCAGCAGTGGGGCACAGGTGTGTGTATGGGAGAATTGACAGTAGAGGAGCTCAAATCTGTAACCTCCTTTCCAACATCTTTTTTCTCCAGTTTATGATTTGGAATCAAGCATATTCTGAAATGTCTTAAAATATTAATATAGCATAAGTGAGAACTGAGTAGGTGGGGATTCAATTTTTCCAATGCCAGCAACTAAAATAAAACAGATTAACTCTAAGGATTTGTCAGAAAAATGTCAACTTTTTATATTTTCCTGTTAGTGCATAAAAAAAGGACATGTGGAAGCAAGATTCTCTCTTCCTTTGTGCCCGACAGCAAAGCTTGTCACATTGTTTAAATGGAAGAGCTGCTCACCTTCTTGAAAAAAAAAAACCAGTCTCCTGCAGTACTACTCTAATAGTTTTCATTTATGGATAAAAATTGGGCAAAACTTTGAATAGTCATGTCCTACTTTTATCTTCTCTTCTATTGATTTTAGGTTTGTATGAAAGCATGCTGAAGTAAACGCACAATTATACGTACAATACATTCCTGCTCACAGTTTGAAGTTCTCGGTTACTGGTAGAAAATGGGACTCTTGCCAAGAAAACTGGTCATAACTCTTCATACTGTAGATACTTAAATTATATTCTTTGTTTTGAAGTGACTGATGAGAAGGGTTACATGTAGGTTCAGAGGCATGGTAGATGAGACTGCTTTGCACTGGCATTAGGCAAGTTTATGGGCAGTGGTCCTGAGTAGACTGTCAGGCTCAGAGAGCTTGTCAGGCTTAACAGCTTGAAATTCAGTGGCAGTTGCTTACAAGTTATGTTTCTGAGAGAGTCAATGTTGGGGCTGATACTATTTAACCCTTTATAGATGCTTTGGATGATGGGACAGAGTGTGCCTTAGAGTATGACGATACCCAGTTGGGAGGTGCAAATGATATGCTGGAGGACAGGACTATCATTCAGAGAGACCTGGACAGGATGGGAATCAAGCTGGCAGGAACTTTAGGGAGTTCAACAAAAGCAAATATCAAGTCCTGCAGCTGGAACCCAAGCACCCCAGGAAGCAGGACAAACAGGGGCTAACAGATCAAAAGCAGCTTTGCAGAAAAAGAGATGAGGATCCTGGCGTACAAGTTGCGCACTGGCAAGGCCACATCTGGATGCTGGGCTCAGCATTGGGCTGCCTAGTACAGGACCAGCATTGATGTACTGGATCAAGTCCAGTAGAGGCCACTGAGATGGTCAGGGCTGGAGCACTCAGTGTGGGAGGAGAGGCGGAGGGAGCTGAGCTTGTTCAGCCTGGGGAGGGGAAGCTCCTGGTGCCTGCAACTATATAATGGGAGAGTAGAGAGGAAACAGATCTGGACTCTTTTTGGAGCTACACAGAGAAAGAATAGGAAGCCATGGGCACATTTTACAAACAGGGGAACTCCTACTAGATGCTAGATGCCTTGGGTTGCCCTTGTTCTAGCCACAGTTGAGGGGTAGAGAACAACCTGCTGAAGGCAGCAGATGAGAATTTGAATTCCTAGTTCAACGTGGGCTCTCCCACAGCATTTGAGCTGCCTTGAGCAAATGGCTCACTCTCTGTGCCTTGAGTTCCTGTTCCGGGGGTGGGCTGGTGAAACAGCACTGTTGTCTCTGCATTTTGTGAGGTTTCTGTAAGACAGAGACCAAAGAAGCAAGTAAGAGAAAGATGAGCATCTCTTCTGGCTGACAGTGGTGGCTGGAAGTTCTAAAATGCACCATCAAGAATGTTTTGGCCCAGTCACACATCCATCACATCTTGGGGCTACCTCCTGAAGAGTATTAATAGTTTTCCCTCCTCTCACATTGAGCAAGAGCACTTTTGGCAGTCCAATACCCAGATGATCAAAGGATATTGCTGCTTTTGCTCTTTAGTCTGCCACTGAGGTCACTCGGGTTTAGGATCAAAATTCCTTAGGTAAATTGTGTGCAATATTAGTGTTCCACGGGAGCTGATGGGTCCTGGGGAACCTGACATTAATAAAACCCTGCCAAGGACCTGACTTCTGGCACTAAAAATACTTCAGGATTTGAAAGAGCTCTTTTTCAATCAATGTAAATGAGAGAAAATCTGATTTTGTAAGTACAGAACTGTGCACAGTAGAAGGGGAGTGAGAATAACAATTAATGCTTTAATATCTGACGTTTACAGAGCAGTAACATTCCTGCCACTCTAAAAATGCTGCACAAATTTTGTAAGTTAGAGGGATGCCAATATTTAGATCCAGCCCCCTGGCAAACACAGGGAAAGTTGAAAAGCTGAACACTCTAGCTCAGGCCAATTTTACAAAATGCCAAATAAAAGCCTTCTCTAAATTTAATAACTGCTACTTCATGCCATAAACATGAACACAGAGGAGTTGGATCCTGGCTTGGAATGTGATGGGAGAAAAGATTTTCAGGATTATCCTTGTGGGGGAAGGTGCACAGCCAAATTGCTGGAGATCAGGGTTAAAGTAAGGAAGTTAGCTTGTAATTACTGTAGGCTTGCAGGTGTACACAGGACAGCTTTTCTGCAAGTCACTTGATGGGTGGAAACTCGCAGAACTGCTAGGACCTGACTGTGGGGCCAGCCCTGCCAGTATGAGGTTAGTAGAAACCCTCCTACAAGTACCATGGGGGAGGTGGGGTGATGGTAGCATATACTGTGCCCAGGGAAAAGCTCATGTTCCTGCTCTCTACTTAAAAGTACCTTCAAGAAACACAAAAATAAGATTCCTGATTTGCCACTTAAAGCAGGAGGAAATATTATTAATGTATCAAATGTTATTTATGTAATGAATTATTTGATCCTATTCAAATAAGCAAATATGCACATTGATTGTCTGTGTCACCGGATATTCATTAACAGCAATGATGGATCCTTGTCTGTGGAGAACTGATTCTGTAGGATCATTTCTGAGGGGCAAATCTGGAGCTCTGCAGCTGGATGCATGATAACTGTCGTGTCACAGCACTGCACATACCTTCCCTGCAAAAGTTTCATTTAGTCTGTTGCTTTAAAGACATGTAAGAATATCTCCATTTGGCTCTGTTCTCAAAAAGTATACTTTGTCAGGGAGTTTCTTGTTGTACCTTAATGCATTTTCAAGGAAGAATATCTTAATGAATCAAACATTTCCATGCAGTTTTTTTCATGTGTTTAAACATTTTGGTTTCTTTATTATTATTCTTATTATTATTTTCAAAATAGAATTTCTCTTACCTTCCTTCTTTCTTTTCTTCCTTCCCCTTCAGTTTCTGTTCCATTTTCTCTCCCCTCCTGCACTAGTAAAAGAAGAGAAGGGAACACCAATATTTGGTGAATTCTGTTCTAAACACCTTCCAGTTATTATGGCTTGAACTGATGATCAGTTGATGGTTGTCCACTATCTGCATCCTGTTTCTGCCTTTATTTCTTGTTACATGGTAAGTATTTGTTGTGAGTCAGCTGAGGCAGTACAGGCAGGGCTTTCAAAAGTGCGAGGTCCTACTCTTAGGTTTAGTAGGAAACAAAAAGCATTCAGGGTCTGGGGAGCTAATGCCAAGATAAATAATAAGAGAATTCCCTCTGCATAGGGAGTTGAAAACACCATACGTCATCTTCCTGTATTTGTCTTAGTGTTTATTTCTTTAGGTGTTTGGGTTTCGTCGTGGGTTTTTTTTTTTTTTCCCCAGCAGCTGAAAAGGCTTGTAGTATTACTAGGTAATTTAATTATTGGGAAATTGTCAGCTTGTTTATACAATGAGTCTAACAAAGCATATCCCACCTCATGTTATTTCTGTAAAAAGGAAAATCAGAAAAGACATAGAAGAGAACAGCAATAACAATGCACAAACCTGCATCCTGTAATGCTGGGGTCAAAACTAGAGATATGTCATTTGGAAGTGGCTCAGTGGGAGGCTCCAGTCTTGCTCCATATGGAGCAAGTTTTGTATGTGATGGAAACAGCTTCTTCTGGCCATATTGCTAATGGAAAGCCCTCTTCACCAGGCATGGCACAAAATGGGAGCACTGCTCTGCAGCTGTAATAAGGCAGGGAAATGGGAGAAGAAAAGCAGGTGGCCTGGATATCTGGAGGGACTTGGACGAAACCATGGGCCATGCAGAAGTTAAGCAGACCTGAACACCACTGTCATTCTGCATTAGATGCTAGTTCCTGCAAAACATCAATGGTATAACTAAAATTTAAAAAAATCAGTCAGCTTTAAATGTCATGGAAGTGCCTTGTCTTTCCTCCAGGTCTGCAAGTTTTCTTTTTGTTTTAAGATGAAGGAGAAGGTGCAGTTCTACAACTTAGCAAAGTTGCCTGAGCAGTTTCTGCTACTCGTTTCTTCTGTTGTCCTCAGCAGCACAGTTTGTTCCCCCAACCTTTTCCACATGGCAGACTTCCAGGTGATGTCTGCTTCATTTCCTCTGCCGTTGAACGGACACACATCTGATTTCTGTGCTAGTTACTTCTGAAAACCAGGGCATGGGGGCATCCTGCACTAGTAGTGGAGAAATGCCCTTAATACTCAGCACCTTAATGCATGCATTCACTGCTGTGGCTAGTGTTATAGCAGTGATGGGGTGTCTTAGACCCAAGAGCTCTGTGAGCTCAGCTATAGCAGCCCTCAGACCTTGGAGACTGTGGGGCTGAAGTAGTTATCTACCCAAATAATGCCATCTCCACTGGCAAGTTGGCCATCAACGTCACTTTTTGTTTTCCTTTCTCTTCTCAAACCTGAAACCCTAGCAGAGATTATTTGTGAGATGGAATAATTAGAAGACAATACTTCTTATTGATTAATTTGATTCTGCTGCACTTGGTCTGTTCTTCTCTATCACTCAATGACTGAATCAGAGGTGGCTCTGGCAGGCCAGTCCATCCCTTTGGGCAAAGCAGTTTCAGCTGGCCTGTTTTTTAGCTTCCAGCCTCATGCTAGTCCTTGCATGCCTGCTTCAGTGATGTCTTTTACAGGCTCTGACCCTTGCTCATGGCTTTCTTGCTGACAATACATGTGCATTATAATAGGCAGAGCAATCTTTTCTTCCCATTTGTAATGATTCAGTTATTTTGTAACTGGGTTTGGTACCGGAGGCTATGGACTTAAATGCCGAACCCTTTGGACACTAGAGTTAGTTTGAAAAGTCTTTTCAAAAGGTAGATTGTTTGAGACAAAATAATTGCCAAAAAAGTTTGGAATTGACATTACTGTTGCTGTTTCAATTTTGCTTTCAAAAGTTATCAACATCTGACATCTTCCTGCTGAATGTTAGAAGGTGGATGATCCTGGGGTAGGTTTTTACTTTTTTTTCTCTCTGTAAGCTTTTACAATATCCTTAACTTCAAAAAAATTGGAGATCAAAAGAAAAAGCAACTTAGTTGCTTTCTGCCTCTGACAAAGAAGATAGCAAGCAAATAAACAAACAAAAAACCCTCCAAAACCTTCAAACCTGAAGATGGGGGAAAATGAGGAAAACTTTTTGTGAGTCCCTTGAACATGTACATTTAGTCCTCAGCAATCAAAAGTAGAGAAAATGATGATTCGTACTTGAAGGTGTACTATCTGGAAGGTTTGGAAAATGTGATCTTTTTTCACTTTGAATTCTGCAAAAGGATAAAGAAATTAAAATTCATAACCTTAATGAGGACGGTTTCACAGTTTCAACATGCTCAGTATTGTGTGTTTCTTCTGCTGTGGTTAGTCTCAGCACCCACATGGTAATTCTACAGGTTTCTCTTGGTGTTGGTTTACCCAGTGTATGGTGAAGTACCTGGTTATCTCTATCCTTATTCCTTTCTGCTCCTGTGGAGCCCAAACCTAGGAGCAGCTACTGATTCTTGTAAGGATTTTACAGAGAGGATTGTCGTGACAGACATTATAACAAGGGGTAACAGCCAGAAACTGTGTTTCTGGAAGTTCAGGTTTGGCAGTAAGGAAAAATCCTGCCTAAGGCGGGTGCAATGATACGGGGGATGTCTACCCTTGGAGGTTTCCAAAGACCCTTCCCACCAGTGTATGTCATGCTGTGGGTCAGAGGGATGGGATAAGGCAATGCAGGCCAGGACTATGCATCATGATTAGCAGCCACAGAAACGCCACCATCCACACAAGGCCCAGCTCTTGATGGCAAAATTGTTGTATTCTGCTACTGATGAATTGCTCAGGCACCATTGAACACTGAACAGTCTCCCTCTGTTCCCTGCACACACTGGAAGGCTTTCCCAAAACTGCACTCCTCGCTGAGCTGGTACTTTCTAGACTAATGTAGTCAGTCAGTGACAGCAGTTCCTCCTCACCTCTGTTTTGCTAGGCTGCGTGCACCAAGCTCTTCTTGCCTCCTTTGTGCAATGGGCTTCCTGTCCCCATGCATACCAGCAACTTGCTCTTTGCTGAATGCCTGATGAGGGCTGTAAGCAATGTTGCCTGTCTGTGTGCAAGGACACTCATAGGTGTGCACGGAAAATAGCTAGGTTGATCTACTCACCCTTTTCATGCCTGCATTAGAAAGCGTGCATCTGACTAATACAGCCAGAATTCCCTTCCCTGCTTCCTCCAGGCACTGAGCTCCCTTCCTGTAGGAGTTGTGCTTATTAGTACCTGAAAACACAGCCTTGCAATTTGTGCCACTGAACTCCCCCGTCTCCTCTCAGTTTTTCTTCACTCCAATCTTTGAAGTCATCGTGATCTTTCTGCTTTCCATCCGACACATTGCAGAAGCCTCCAACTTTGTATCATCATCAGTCGATCACAGCAGCTTATGGGCCAAGATCAGTAATGACTAATAAGCTGTCTTGTGGCAACAGCTCAAACGTTTTTCTCCTTCGTCTTGACATGTGTTTGCAGTGGCTCTGATACTCATCATTCATCATGGAGGTTTGCACTGTGGAGTGGGGGACAAATGGGAGGAACGGCAGGGGATTTGCAGAGAGCTGGCGCTGGCTTATGCCCTTGCTGGCTTGCTCCCTGTCTTGAGCAGGTAAAATGCAGGTGCAACACAACACAAGCTTTGTGGATGTGCAATGTGGGATGAAGCACTGTCCATGCCACCCAAGCATGAGCACTGAGCTAGTCAGCCCCACAGCCCTTTGTCCTGTGATAACTGAGTACAGAAGCTGAGAGCACCTCTAGATTTGGGGTGTCTCAGACACAGAGGACAGATAGGAGTAGCTGAGGTAAAGAAACCAGTTTTTCTTCAAATGATCCAAGGAAGTCCAACCAGAGCAGCATTACCTATTCAAGCCAAAACCAAATCTAGCTGCTGTTTGGGAGTTATTTCCAGCCTCTAACATCCTTGACAGCTAGCAGATGATTAGCATTCCACAAGGTTAACGGTCTCTGCTGCTCCCCGAGCTGTCAGTCCCCTGTACTGTTCATTAGTCCCTGGTAGATGACCCCATCTCCACTGAAGTCAGTTAAGTGAAAAAGAAACCTTAGATCCCGCTTGGGGACATGTCGAGATTCATAAACTGAGGCAAGCCTAACACCAGTTCCTTCTGCAGCGCCAGAAATGCATGCAGTCCTTCTCGGAAAAATCCAGTTCTGCTCAATCCATGGACGTCCGAGCAGTTTGAGATCACAGATGGGACTAGCAAGGGCATTGATGCCACCTCTACATTCACTGCTCTGTGGTGTCAAACCCGTTCATAGTTAGAGTAAGCTGGAAAGATGTGTCCACACATCAAGGAAGAGGAAATTCAGGAGCTCCAACATCTCTCTGTCTTTCTCCACCCATGGCTATGATGATCTTTTGTCCATGGGTTAAAGGAATAAAATGCAGAAGAAGGGCCATTGTGATCTCTTTTTTGTTGAAAGAAATTTTCTGTTGAAAGGCAGGCTAGCAAAGAGTCAAAGCAATGATGTTAATGCTCAGAGCTCTGAGCCCCAGGTGAGGTTGCAGGACAATAATGGCAGTCATGTACTAATCTTTGCAAAGAGGGTTGGTTTGTGAGTAGGTGAGATTGGACTATTGCTTCAGAATGCTCTGCTCCCATATTTGCCAAAAGGTTTGGCAGCTGCTTGGAGAAATCAGATGGGTGGCAACACCCCTGTGACGAGGACTTCCCTGGGGCAGGGCAGGACGCCATCCTCTGCACTCCCATTCTTCCTCCTGCTGCGCAGGAGAATTTTGGGGCAGCAGTCCCCAACATTTCAAAACCCATAATGACAGATGCTACTTTTTGCCTTCTATGCAAGATGGGTACCTTGGCAAGATGGGTATCAGGACAAATCAAATTTTGTTCTGCTCTGTTGTAACAAGGAAAGGAGGCTAAAATACTAAGGTGAAACTGGCGGGCTTGGCTGGAAACAACTTGAAATTTCCTTACGCTTGTAGATATTATGAGCAGATATTCTCCCATTGTTCATCTTTTTGTGCAACCCTGGGTGCTTTTTCATCTTGCTTGGTTTCCAGAATTATGACAACGTGGGACATTAAAGCTGAGCTTAAAATTGATGCATTTCAGAGGGCTTTCTAGGACTTGCATAACATGAGGGGAAATTTCTGAAATGGAATTTTGCTTAATTTCCGTATTAGAGGAGCTGTTTTCCCCAATCTTTTAAGTGAAATTGTAGGATTTCAGGATGAATTGTTTAATAACTGCTAAAAAAAAAAAAAAAGGCAGCTCTTTTCTAACGGAATATTGGATTACAACAGCATCAAGGGACATATTAAAAATGTGTCATTTGGGGGAATGAGGAATTCTCACTCTCTCTGTTTTGTTTTGGTTTGCTTTGTTTTGTTTTGTTTCTGAAAAACTTGAACAGTATGCCCACAAAGGAGTTGTGAATTGAGTTGCTCTTGTTCCCATTGTTCTCTCTGATCAATTTGGTCAGATTGTAATTATCATTATGTGCCATCTTCCTGATACCAGTGGCAAAACTGATGTATGGTGTCAGTTTGAAGGCTGGATTTGTAGTCACCTGGCTGCTGAGGAAGACCACCACAAGCTCTTTAGAGTAACATTGCCAAAAGCAAACATCCTGGGCTTTGACTGAAATGATCCTTATGCAGGATCCAAGACAGTTTCAAAAGGAGTTACACTCACAGTGAACTGAAATATATGCCCAAGTGCTGTTTTGGACTGGTGTGACAGAGACAGGAGGTGAACCTCCTTAGGAAATCAAGCTCCTTAAAAAAGAGAGACTCATACCTCCTGTGTCTATGAAACTCTGCTGGCATTGTGGTTTCTTTAGACCAGGATTAAAATTAAAAAAAAAAAAAAAGAAAGAAAAAATAAAAAAGAGCTTGGGGCCTGGTGCAATTTGCAACTAATTGGAACTTCTCAAATGGCAAGTGGATATACAAAGGGTCAGAGAAAGCAGATCTTGTTTCTTGCGTAATAACAAGAACTGTTGTGGGATAACACAGTCCTCTCCTGATCCAAAAAATTACTTAGTCCTGTTTTGGCACAAATCTTCTGCGTCCTTCACTAGCAATTAATTTGCCTCTTAAAAGAGGGTGGCTGACCCCAGCTATTGTGGGGCACAAGTTTTGGGTCCCTGTGCTTCTTGCAAGCACAGAAATATGCATGTGGCTTGTCTGTCTGCCTGGCAGCTATTCATCATCCCTTTAAGTGGGAAGGCAGCATGGAAGTGCCTAGCAGAGATGGTAGTACTGACAAGGTTCACTACGCCATGGTCACTGCCCCTGCACAGCAAATCAGTTGAACTACCAACAAACTCTGAGCTTTGAGCAAGGAGAGTAGCACTTGAGTTTTGCTGTCAAGCAAATTGAGATGGCTGCTTCCTTTTAAGTGGTGTTCATACAGACAGATTTCCAATCTTCTCCTTCTGCTGTGCGTGCTCTGCATATTTAAATGAGCCTTGCTGGAGCCCTCTGTGAGACTGCTGACAAACTCGCTGCTCTCCCTCCTTTGCAAATTGGTGCAGAGACTGACTTGCTGTGATCCCTCTCTGCCTGTGATAAGCAGGCACTAGCCGTGGTGAGAATGAGTAAGTTCTTGAGCAGCTGAGACCACAGGTTTCCAGGAAGATAAGAACAGCTGTGATTTTTCACCATGGGGTTTCATAACAACACATAGCAGTGGAGGACTTGTGCTCTGTGGTGGATTACTGTGGTATCTGTACAAAAAGTTTTATCTAGTCCTCTTTCTTCTCTAGGCCCAACCAGGAAAGCATCTGTGTGTGGGCTTAAGTCACGTGAGTGATCTCTGTCCTTGGAGGTTTCCAAGGCAAAGACACAACCAACCTGACCTAGAGCTGGAGATAGTCCAGCTCTGAGCAAGAGATTGGACTGGAGACCTGCAGAGACCCCTTCCCACCAGTGCATCTGTAATTGCTATAAACTAGCATGCTCCATTGCCAATTTTTGCAAACTTAGTCCCCATCAGTATTGGCAGGGGCATCACTGGGGTGCAAGCCAGCTCCTTTCCTGTCCAGGGGCTGGGAGGGATAGGACCCCCCCTGTGGAGCCCACTGCAAGCTTGTGGCAAAGGGGAAAGCTTCCTTCACTCTCAGGAGCAAGAGAGAGCTGCAAGCCAGCTCTGAGAAACATGTGTCAGGGGCAGCTGAGTCAGCAGTGCCCATTGCTATTGCAGCCCAGGCTGGCAAATTGGAGTTTGCCTTATGTTCTTCTGCTCTGCTTCATTTCTGTCTACAGTACTGACTGCAGAACACCCACATCTAGACATGGCCCCTGCCATTTCCCACCGCAGAAACAGCTTCTGACCGAGGTTCCAACATTTTGCTTTTTTGTTTTTCCTTTGCATTAGTTTTGCTAGATCACATATCTATGGTGCTGCTCTCAGTTCTGCTCTGGGAAATGCAGTTTTGTGCTCTTATTCAGGACATGAGTCCTGCCAGGTGTGGTGGAAGGTGTGAACATCCTAGATGTGGGAAGGAAAAACAATGAAAAGGGGATGCAAGAGCTGAGATGTTTCTTTCCCAAGAAGTTAATGGTCCATCAAAGACAGTGCTACTTTCAACTTCTTAAGCAGGAGCAATACCAGGCTTGGATCACATGAGCTTATTGCTGATTAAATTCAGCGGAGGGGTGAGTAGGGACAAGTCGGACTGGAGAATGCAGGAAGCTCTTTGAGGAAGCTGGCTTGTCTGAAGGTGCCCAGGACAGAAATGCAGAAATGTTTTGGGCTCTCCTGTTGTCTGGGATGGGAACCAGCCTAGAATGGGAGTCCCAAGTGAGAGCTGTTCCTATATGGAAAGTTTAGGTGAAAATCCTCCTGGAAAGGATGGTGAGGAATAATCAAAGAGAACACAAAGACACAAAACCTCTCTGGGCTCATAAAATACAGGGAGGAGGTGAGATGTGCCAAAAGGCCTTTTAAATTGACCAGAAACTAAATTTTCCAGTAATTGCTACTGAATGCAACACATGGAATTCCACACACCCTGTGTTTTCGGGTAGTTTCCCATGCCTGTCGACAAAACACGAAGTTCATGGCATTCCTTGTTTTCTCTGCTAATACAATGAAGATGCAGTAGCATTATTAATTACTTTTCTGTGCTTCCAGTCATTGGTTTATTACTGTTAGCACTGGTCCACAACTCACAGGAGGGATTAAAAGTCTCCAGTGGGCTTCTCTGGAAGGAAGTTGTTGAATTGATGGGAGCCTGTTTCCCAAATTATTATCATTGTTCTTGCTTTTTTTAAAAACAGGGACATTTAACTGAAAATGTGATAGTGTTCCCTCTGGTTCTGTGACTGCTTGAAAGCCAAAAACAGGTATGGATTTTTTATTTGAGAAATTAATTTCTCAGAATTTTAGATACATATTGTACAGAAAAAAATAAATTCCAGAAAATGTGAGAAGCTCTTTCTGCCAGAGCTGAGTCAGGTCCCACCTTTCTTCTAGCAGCTTGAGATTGTACAGTGGTGTGATCAGTCCCAAGTTTTGCTCCATCACTGTGTGCTTTGCAAAGTCCTGCACTTCTCCAGAGCAGGGTGATTGACCTGTTTCCTACAGACAGCTAGGTAATCTTAAACAGTGCACAAAATTTAAGTGAGATGTAGCCAACTTACCTCCTGGCTTTGCATATTTACAGAGATGATTTAGTTATAAGACTTGGGGGGGGTATGTCTGTGTCTTTTTTAACTAATATTGGGTCTTTGAACACAGTGACAGCTCAAGTTAATTACAAATTATTAGGGATTCTTAAATATGTCCTTACTTTTGTATCATCTTGCCAATTCCCAGATGTTTTCAGAAATACTTCTTGTGTTACAGCTGAAAAAGGATGGTTGCTTGGAACCTCTTGAAATGAAATGTATTTAAAAAAATAATGTAAAAGCATTTCAGCAGCAGATGTTCTCTTGAACATCTTAATGGTCCCTACAGTTATCTGAAATGAAGAAGAAAAATTATCTCCAACTCCCTTGCAGATGGATGTGTTTTATTATTGATGCTAATCTTCAACTCAAACCAATCTGCATTCTTCTCCAGAGAAGGGAAGAAATTTGTTTTTTTCCAAAAAGGTTACACATTGCCACAGCTTGATGTATTACGGTGATGGTGGCATAGACAGGATTGTCTTTCTGGTGACAAAGTGCCATGATTTGTCATAACAAGCTGGTATTTTCCTTCCCAATAACTGTCCTAGCAGCAGAAAAAGTGAGCAAGTAACTTTGAGTACTGGTTGAAGCAAGGCAAACTTCTGGAGCAATCATGGAAGGAAAAAATAACAGGTTTTTCTTCCATTCAAGTGAATGTCTTTCAATAAGAAGTTTCAACATTTCTGGTGCAAGTCAGCATAAAATTCAAGGTCGGGGGGCGGGGACAGAAAGAAGTATTTGTCTTCAGACCCAGTTTGGTATTTTAATAGATATGAAATATAAGTGTTTCCTATGGGAAGGGTTTTCTGAATTTGGCCAAGCTCTCGTTTCTTGCCTTGTTCCTTTGATGCCTGCAGTGACTAAAAGATAGTGGAATACAATATTTATCTCTTGTTCTCCTAGTAGGGTTTTCTGGCTCAGCTCTCCAGCCAGAGTGACTGGTGCTCTACTCCTCAGATGCCTAGACTCCAGGCATTTGCTCAGCTGTATGTGGCTTTACTGTGGAGGAGTAGGGTTATCTGCACGCACCCTGTGCCTGCACCCATGTCGTGGGATGCTGAGACAAACAGCCCCCTGCCCTTGCCTTCTGGAGCACGCCTGCAGGGACCACTAGGAGCACTGCGCTTGTATTTGCATCATCGCCTTCACTGCTCAGCTCTCCTGCATAGGACTGCCTGAGCAGGGAACAGAAATACATGGCCATTGTTGCAATTAAGTGCAAAAGCCTCTGATTAGGTACTTAGCATTTTTGGAGGCTGACACATACCTTGCAAGTGCTGATTTTTAAATAGCTTACCAAGCAGATTATGGATCCACCAAGGAGATTTGAAGGGTTTTTTACCCTCTTGTGAAATGTCTTCCACCTTGCAAAAAACTGAGTTTTCAAATGTGCTGCTATAAAATGTGAGGGCTTGTTGGTTTTGTTGTGTTATTCATCATTGCGGAAATCTTGGCTGAAGCAGCATTTTTTCAGCTAATCAGATGGAAATCCTGCCTAAGAGAACTAGCAAAGCACACAGAGAAGGCCTCTTGTGAGGACAGAAGAAAAACCATGGAGGAAGAACTCTCTCTGAGTAGTATTTTTCTAATAAGCTGTTCCATTTTGCGTAAGCTTTTCAGAGAACTGATGGGTATTTCACTTTGGGACTCAGGAGACAAGGAAATGAGGAAAAGCAAGACGGAAAGTCAGCCTCAAAGAGGAAGGGGAAAAGGTTTTCCCAGATGGAGTGGGATGAACCCCTCCAGCTCCTGTGGTGCAGAATGCCGTGACAAAGGCCTGTGCACACAAAGTGTGTATATCTGGAAAGACTGCACTGGAAAGGAGACTCCCAAGAGAAATTCTGCCTGGTGTTTGTAGAGATAACCAAGGCAGTTGTCATGTGCTTTCAGCTGACATGAATTTCCAGGCACAGATGAACTCTGTTTTGTTTACTGGTGGTTGGAATTTACTACCTGTCCATGGTCTGGAAGTCCTGCACAGTCATGACTGGATGCTCTCAGGAATCAGCCTGCAGGCTTGGGAAGGAATGCAGCGAAAAAGAGGGACAGACTCTTCCTCTCAAAGCTTATTCCCATACGTTCAGATCCCAGTAACAAGGGTCTTGCTAGTCTTGATGTTGCCTACCAGTTGTGGTGAGGCCTGACCTCTCCCAACTTGCTTTTCTCTTCTGAAAAGTGAGGTTATAAATGTGTCACATGCAGAAAAAGTTCTTGCAAGACAGAACAGTGCTGCCATATAAAGTCAGAGCAGTTATTTGGGGTAATTACTGTGTTCCCCTGCTAATGTAATAGGGAGCTGGTGGTGGCCTCTGCCTTCTCTGGTGCATATAAGTGGAGGAGCAGTCTCAGTGATTGTGAGTGTGAGGGTGTAAAGCAGTGCCATAATATGACAGTGCACAAGGGACAATCTACATGGCTCTTTCATGGACACATGGCCACAATACCTGTTTTCAGGGAGGACAGTGCATCTCCTGAATACAGGGTGTGGAAAGCTGCCTGTGCCTGAAATGAGCGATGTGGCTGGCAGGCCAAGGAATCCTCTAATTTTCCACTCAGGTGCAGATTCAAGTGGATGGTGAGGGCTCCAACATATGTACAGTGCAAATTAAATTGAGATGGGAATAAACAAAACTATTTCTAAACAAATAAGTAAATGAAGACCATACTTTCTCCAGACCATACTTTCTTTGCAGCGGTACTCAAGCTAGATGAATACTGATTCATACTTCTTAGGATGAGCAGTGCTGGGGAGGGAGGTGCCATCTTCTTCATAACTCTGTTAATGTTTTATGCATTTTTGGTTGTTTTGTTGTTTTTTTTTTTTAACATGTCATAACTTAAGTTCTTTTAAAAACCACAGTATCATTTCTAATACATCCCCCAGTAGAGCAAATTGTTTGTAGCAACTAGATTTTCTGATAAATCCTGGCCCAAAACTATTAAGAGATCCACTAGGAGCCTTGGGCAAGTAGAAAGCGCCAAGCAGAGACCAGAAATGGTGGAGCAGCAGTCAAAGGCCGGGGAGTAGCTGAAAGCAGCCAGCCAGGGGAACATTGAGGTAGGGCCATTCCCACCTATTTTTCCAAGTAGGCATTTACTTCTTCATTCCTTGAGCTAAATACTATTCTGCTAAAGGACATCAAGCACAGCTTTCTGAAACTTGGGTGTAAAATACTGCTATGGGAAAAGCTTTGCCTAAACTTGCAGGGGAGTTTATGGTACTGGCTCCTGTGAGGTCGTATTGTAGGTCCAGCATCAGGCTCAGTGACTCACATGCAGGCTGGCCTTTCCTGCTTGCCACACTGAAACCTCTGGCAGTTCAGCACACACACTGACTTACAGGAGATGGTCAGCTTCCTGTTAGGCAGTGATCCTCACCTTGCAGTCTGACTCCTGTCATTTATCCAGTTTCCACAGGGGCTTCTCTAAAGGCTTTCTCAAGTACTTTAAATTCTGCTGCAAAGAAATATATAAATGAGCAGTGTAGCTAAATCAAACTGACATTCACAAGTGCTCAATGAAGTGACATCTACCTGAAATCAAAGCAGTTCTGAATGGCTAATCGATGGTAAGTGAATCTGCATTAAAATGGGTGAGAGCACTGTGCTGCTGTCCTCCAGTTTCAACAGAGACTTAAGATTTCATGCAGTGAGAGACTCTGCCACAGCTGGAAGAAGACAGAGGCAGCATTTCCTCCCTCAGTAACTCCAGGTTGTCAGAACAGAGAGAAACCTGTCCCCGTCTTCCACTCTCTGGTCTTATCCCTTTCTATCCAAACATCAATCAGCAAGTTTTCCTCTGATTGCAAGGCAGAACATCTCTAGCCAAAACCAGCATCTCTAGGTTGTATCCATGAATCATTTACTCTCTCTGTATTTCAATCCAAAAAGGATTTGCATGAAATCCCAGAGCCTGTAGTAACATATAGGTGTGTCATTATGGGAACAGTCTTCAGATGACCTGTAAGCCCTTTATACAGCATCTGCCAGGACAGAACAGGCTGTGATGTAAAAGAACTCAACACCCAGCATGGGGTTTTGCCCTTGGACTTGGAGCAGTAGAGTTAGGATGAAACTCCACAACTGGAAAACCCCATCCCATCCCACTTGTCTCAAAAGTCCCCAGTCGGCACACTGATGCAGGGACCTTGTGTGAAGGGTATAACGGCCATTTATTTCTGCTTTCCCTCTAATTCCTATAGGCATCATTCCCTTGAGTGTGTGGCTGGCTACCAGCTCTCTGCTGCACTGCTGGCAACTGGGACCTCCATCCCCATGGGGTTTACTCTGGGCCCAGTTATTACAGGCTCCCAGATGGATGTTACTGTCACACCAGGTTACTTTGCTCTCTTTGCAGAAGTTCTTTCTACGTTCAGCTCAAGACTTGGCTCAATGTTTGTTGGCAGGACACTACAGTAAAACCAAGGCCATGTAAATCAGTCATGGTGGTGAAGAAGAAGGAGGCAGACACATGTCACTCCAGCTCTGATGGCAAGCTGGGCATGCAGAAAGACAGTGGGGCTCAGCTCAGATCATAAAAGAGGAAAAAATAATTATATATCTCTATGCTGAGAGTTTAGCAACTTCATCCTCCTCCTGTGAGAGTCTACTGTGACACGATCCTTGGCTGAAGGGTGGGTGAGCATGTCTGCATCCTAAATTCACTGGAGTAGGTTGTGCATGGAGAGACACCAAGGACATGATGACAGCAGGACAGATCCAGCTGGCTCTTCCTTCTCAGGTCCTCATAAGGAACATGTCTTTCCTTGCATATGACAAGTGAAGGCTCCCCTGGCCATCTTCCCTTCTCTCCATCTCATTTCACCTGCTTTTCCTCTTCTTTGCAAGTGGAGGAGGCTGGGAGCAGGATGGTGTGAATGGGAAGACCGCCCCTGCAGCTTGCATCTCCTCTGAACCATAAGCAAAGAGGGGTTGCAATTTCAAGGCAATTCATATATTGTGAATCATCAAAACCTAGTACTGTGATGAAAGCTGAGGTCCCAGATCTCTTAGGTGCCCTGAAAAAGTTCATTCTGTGTTTAACACTGTCCTGGGCCTCCAGAACTGTGCATCTGCTGAAGCAGTACAGACCCAACTGACACACCACTCTCTTCCTCAGCTTGTAGACATATCACTGCAGCATTCAAGATGACTATGTTTCCTCTGAGCCCACATGGGATCATGTGAGTCACTGTATGCACACCACAGGGAGGAGGTAAGAGCCTCTCCAGAGATGTGTCTGGAAGCTTTATGACAGCCAGGAAATCTCCAAGAGTTTCTGAGATCTATTCTCCCAGTAACCTTTGAAAAGCCACTCATTTACATGCTTTAACCTTATTTATTCAGAAAGCCAAGGTCATGCAGGGGAAGGCTTGCACAGAGCAACAGCCCACCAAAAAAAAAAAAAAAAAAAAAAGCAGAAAAAACCAAGCAGGATTACTCTATTTTGAGCTTTTATTAACATTTCCAATGATAGACCTTCAAGTGCTCTCTATATATAGCAATTATTTAAACTTTACAGTTAACTGACATAACTCCAAACTGCTTCAGACAGTCAAGCCTTCAGGTAAGAGTGCAGCAGCCACAAGCATGGCATGGATGCTTTTGAACAGAAATACTCAGCTCTTTCTGTAATTTATTGCCCCATTTTCTCTCCAGCCTCCCAGCTGACTGAGAGTGTTGCTGCAGCAATATTAGCTAAGCCTGTATGCATTGACTTCACAAACACTGCATAGCCAGCAGCAGAAAAGGTAGAGCTCTCCAATGACATCATGAGTGGGTTTTGACTCAGAAGCAGGGCTAGAGTTATTTGTGGCTCTACTCAAAATGTTTGCTGATAAACAAGAAAAATAACTGAAATAATTCTGTTTACTTTCCTTGCTATTTACTGCCAATTAGAGATTAATAAATAATTGCCATCTTTAATGAGATGGTGACTATGAGTGATATTGGTGGTGAGCTTTCGATGGCAGACTGTAAATGGAAGAACATACACATGTGCTCGGTGACTTGTGCTACTACAAACATAAGAAACGAAGAGCCTTGTAGGTTTATAATTCATAAGCTGTGAAGAAGTGGGCCCGAGAAGTGCTAAGCAGGTCCTGTTCCACGTGGCCATCAATACACTGCATAACCAGGGACCCTCAGTACCAACAGCGATGGGATCTGCTTTCCTCTCTCCATTAGTGCTGCAGGTACAGCTTTTTGGATTAAGGGAGAAGTGGCTGCACAGAAGATTTCTTCAAGGGCAGAAACACTTCTGCAGCTTTGACTGAAGAACATGTGCCTAAAGGAGCAGACTTTTAACTGCACTTTTGGGCATCTGAACACAATTAAGACTCATTAGTTGTGTCCCCAGAGGAACAGCTGCATGCATCCAGCTATTCAGGGCAAAGAGGACTAGATCTATGGCTAATACAGTGCCTCAGCAGGCCAGGGAATCACCCTGAATTATTCATTGGTCTGTTCAAGCTGGTCAAAAAAATTGATTTTTTGGGGTTTTTTTTACAGATGATTCTGAAACCCCTAAACAGAGCTCATTGTAACTGATTGTCACCAACTTCTGGCAGGATAAAACAATGGTACTGGGGTGGGAAGGGGATTGGGGAGGAAGGAAAGACTGTGGGTTGAGCAAGATAACTACTCTTCAGTTCTACTTGCAATATGGAGACATTTTGAAGGAAAGGCCCTGTAGCACTGAAAATCTAGTGTTGAAAACATAAACACTTTTAATCTGGGGTTTAGGCAGGAAGGGATCTGTGGGCAGTCTCTGGTCCAACCTCTCACTTAAAGCAGGGTCAGCTTCAGAAGTAGCTCAGGAAAGAAAGGCATCTTGAATCCCACCACAACCAGTTCAAGAGTATGCTGCTCTGAGTGGAGGGGAGGCTTTTACATGAAAGCAGTGTGACTATATATTCCCATCAAGCATGTTCTCATTTAGTACATGCAACTATTCCCACTAACTTAAGGAGGAGATTGGCTAGCTGGGTGAATTTTTTCAAGATAGAGCTGCCTAGCTGCTCTTTTGCCCTTTGCAAAGTAAATGACAGGGAACAGGTTTGGCATAGGAGATGGGTGCATTCTTACCTTCATAAAAGGGAAAATGATACTACCATTTCTTTTTCTTCTCCTATCCATCTGCTGAGCAGTTCTTGGTCAAGAATTAAATATATTTTGGAAGCTGAGAGCCTTAATATGTTCCACACATGAGAGGAGAGGAGAGGAGAGGTAGCCTTGGCTGAGAGGGTCAGAAGAAAGAAATCTATAGCTGTCCCTTTTCAGTAAGCTAATACATTATCTTTGCAAATAGGCTATTTGAAAACTAGTTGCCAGTGATTTCATCTGCAGTTGATTTCATTATCATCTATGATATAATATGCACAGACTGTGCTTGGTGATCAGAGGGGTTGAGGGCAGACCTAAATTTAACCCAGGTGTTTGGCTTCCTCCTTTGGGAGAAAAGTATTCCTGATATCACAGGCCAGGGTTTTAATCAATGCTATGGTGAGAAAAACAAAAAAAAGAACCTTAAGGCAGAGTTGTTACACTTGTGGTAAGGATGACAGACTATGTGCTGTATGCACTGGGTGACATGTCCCAACCCTGTGCTTAATGGACAGCACTGGTGAGCCTGAGCTCCAGGTCTTACTCATTATGGATGGGCATGAGGAGCAGACACAGGCCTGCCAGAGCCTGAGTAGTGCCCACTGCTCTGGACCAGGCTTGCTTTTCTCCCTGAGGTGTCTCAAGGACAGCAGAGACACTCCCATCTCACTAGTGTTGGGTAAACCTGCTGCGAACAGAGTCAAGGGTGAGACATTTATCCAGTGAACCTGAGAGATTTCCCCTCTGGGTTTCCCCTCTTCACCCTTGGTGCAATTGGTCCTGTTGCTGCATCCCCATATGACTTGGAATAAGGCTGGGCCAGTGGTTCAGATGTTGCTGTTTGAGATCCTAGTTAGGCCCTTTGTAGTCCCCCCATCACACACACACGCGCGTGCACACACTTTTTGGGTGTGCAGCAAATAACCATGTTAACTTGTCCATATTTCCACAGTGAATTTCAGTACATTTCCTAGATTCCCTCTAACACGTACACAACCAGGATGCTGCTGACCACTTATAACCAAGCAACACAGTTGAAGTACAGAACAGGTAACACTGTTCCACTGAACCCAAAATCTGCGTCTGAATAAATTGTGTGTATATGACTGTTAGACACCACAAAGTGTTCAGATGTTGGGCAGAGAGGTAAATTCATCAAATAAGTTGCTAAAAAAAATAATAAACATGTTCAGTTCAAATATGAATCCTAAAACTTTGATATTTCTACTGCCTTCCAAAGAGTTCGTATCCTCTGGTTTTGCACAAAAGAAATCTTCTGAAAGTGATTTCTACCACGGGCTACAACCCGCTGTAGTCTAGCCTTATTTTCTTTTCAAGCTTTAATCAGCAAAGAGCGGAACCAATCCATTTAGTGCAGACTTCTGGTAACATAATTAGTTAACTGAGGTCCTTTGTCTCCTTAAATTCAAAAATGTTACACTTCCCTTCCCAAGCCCTTAAATGGTTACAAAATTAAGTTATCTTTGGGGGTTGTTCTGGTGTTGGCATGATGGATTTTCCAGAAAGCTTATCTGCAGCACCAGGACAATCTGCCACTTAAAATGCAACAGTGGGGATATTTTATTTTCTCATTCTTGGTCTGAAATCAGAGGTGTTCTTAATTAATTTTTAAAATGCTCTTTTAAAAGTCTCTGAAGTAATTAAAAGAATGACAGGAGATGTGGTATATTACCAGTGCCAAATATGATTCAGACAAACTGTCACTAGAAAATGTCTCTGAAAATTCCTCCAAATCTCACAAGTCCTCCAAATTCTATTATTAAAGCTGTTTGGGCTTTTTCTGTTTTTTTTTTTCCCTTGTCAGCCACAGTGCTAAACATAATCTCAGATCTAGCAAAATACAAATTACTGGGAAGGGCTCCGTTGTGTTTTATTGTCTCCTCTGGCATTGGGAACTTCTGGGATATAGGGGTTGTAGACAATGTCAGCAGTCACAAAACAGCATGATTGCTGGGCATTCAATTTCCTCTAGCACAGCTGGTATAAAGGAGTGTATGAAACTTCCCCCTTGTCTCTCCTATTTCTGTTTCCACTTTGCAGAGTTATAGTGTAAGGGAGGGCTTTCCAGCCAGTTCAACATCTCATTGCTCTCAGCTCTGGCATCAGCCCCATCAGTCCAGGGCCTCATCCAGGTGAGTCTGGAAAATTGCTGCAAGTCTTCTGAAAGTTTTGAAACTGTGGTTTTGGATGTTGCAGAAAAAAATCTCCATAATCCAAAAATGGAGGGAGAAAAAAGTTTTAGTGTAACAGAAAGCAAATGTACATTATTCTTTCAGGCTTTTATTTAGGGGGGTGTCCTTGTTTCAAACCTGTCCATTCAGAGCTAAGCATGTTATTCTGTGTCTCTCTCATAACCTTGAGCCCCAGGACTATTTTCAAACTATGGCTAGAACAAACAAGTCCATTTCCCTTCTTCAAACCCCTCCGCCAGATTTTCTTCTTTTTTGGCTGGCATTCTACAAATAACCTCCTACTGCTGCTCTTCCATCATCTCCTAGCTCTCCCTTCAGTTAAGTTCATGCTAATAAACTGAAAAACAAGCAGGGATTGACAGGATGTGATCCCTGCTCAGCTGTTCTGCATTGACTGGGTTTTAATTGCTCTGGGTCATATTTTGCTTTCTATCCCCAGGGCAGGAGCTACGGCGGTTTTAACGTAGGGTGCTCTTCTTCTGATAGACTGGATGTTTTCCATCCATACATGTCCCTTCCCCTTCACAAATTGTGACACCAGCTGAGATTTCCACACATTCCAAACTCCCCATCAGAGAGGATGCAATTGCCAGCACACCTCCACAGTAAAGCTCATACAGGGGTGGCAAGGGAATGCAATCATGGCCTGGCCGAAGCTACAGCCAACATATGCTAGGGTCTGCCAGGCTCTGCCTTTTGCAAGCTGGAGGGCCACCGTGAGCTAGCATCCAGGTGGGCTAGAGCATGGCTTTGTACAAAACCCTCCTGCCTTGGTTTGGTTAGATGTTGCCGGGGTGGAGCCAGGGTCTTGGTACTACTGGTTCTGTTAAAAAATACAATGCAAAAATAGCACCTTAACTGTAAATACTGCATTCTCCCAGGTTTAGCTTTTGGTGGCTGAATGCTGCAGTAATTTGATGACCTTCTGGCAACAGTGGCTTTATTCCTTTGACAGGACCTCCAGGAGCCAGTGTCACCAGCTTGCTGAGCACATGGGACACAGGCAGACCAGGGAAGGGCTATACTGATGGGCTTTGTGTCTCACACTTAGGTGTCTCTCAGGGAGCTTACCCCCACCTTTCACCATCTCAGTGTCATATAGATGTGTGATTGCCTTCAGCCCAGGGAAAGCAGATGTCTTCTTGGAGCACTTGAAGTTGCCACTGCTCACTGTCTGCACATGTGGATTGTCCCATGAGGCTGTCCCATGGGAAAGGGTAAGGAATAAGCTTAAGAAATAAGCTTATGAGAGAGTTTTGCCCTAAAAATAGATAAGACATGGAAAAGGGAAGAACAGGGGTGGAGAAGAGGGGTTGAGAGCCCTGGAAGGAGAGAGCTGGAGGAGAATTGCATGCAGCAGTCCAGGTGGCTGCAGGATGTAAAAATCCTCCCACTGCTCAGATTTGCCTAGCAACTCTTTTCTTGGCTGCCAGTGTTGCTGGTGTTTTGCCATACAGATGCGGCCTCCATCTGATGGGGAACATAGGAGAAGGGGTTGTAGGAATGCATCCCCACTCTTAGGAAATCTGTGCCTGGTGCCTTGCAAAGAGACTGCAGTGAAGGTGTTGACTGAATGGTTGCCCCTGGCTGCTCATGGCCCTGATATGGTGTCTGCCACCTTGTAAGTGATGGCTTTTTTACAACCCTGCAATGCTCAGAAGCAAATGTTAATTAGGACCCCAGCTTTATTTACTAACAGTGACCTTCACCATTGTGAACACAGGGATATGGCAGAGTGTCATCTGCATAGTTCTCTAATTATAAACACAAACAGTGAAAACTACTGGCCATAGAAAAGTGCTGGTGCAAATAAACTGTTTTGACCTTGTTTTATCTCTAAACCTTTACCTAGGTTTTATCTGTGACCTTTATCTAGGTCACAGCAGGGTTAAAATCTACTTTTTGACCTACTTGCAAATCTTCAGCTGTTCTGAGAGCCAAATAGAGTCTTGTATTCCAACCCAATGGCACAAATCCCCCAGGTTTTGTGCCTCATGAGTAACAGGTCATGTAGTAAAGGGTCCTCTCAGAGACTGAATTGTCCTCTTCCCCATGCAAGATGAGAAAAAGTCCTGAATCAGCGACAGAGGCAAATCTCTTTGGCAGCAATGGTGACAGAAAAGGGTGTTGACACCAGACCCCGAGGCTGGTATTCAATGACAGCTGTGGGGTAGGTCTAAGATAAAAAAAGGAAAGGCAGCTGCTGGGGAGAGGACAAGGTTTGGGGATGTATGGCAGGGCCTGGAATAGAGTGATATCTGGTTCACAGGGCTGAGGAGGTGCAAAGTAGGAAGAGAAAAGGTTTGAAAGGGACCCCGTGCCAAGCAGTGCAGTTCATAACCAACAGGAGATCACAGAAAGGAGCGATGGACGTGATTTTGTGTAGGATGAAAGTTTCCATGGGGTGTGTTGGAGGGGATTTGTACCCAGAGTCTTTGTTTGGTCCTCTCTTCCCTCTTCCGTTGTGGTTCACTGGAACTAGCAGTGCTTCCACCACAGCCCCAGGCCCTTTCAGCATCTCTTCTTCTCTCCTCTCCCCAGTCTGCTTTGCCTGGAGAGCTTTTCCATCAGCTTGCAATATGTCAAATTGTGCTCCTTGTTCTGTGGTGAAGTCGCTGCAAGCCTCAGTGAAACCCATTCAGGCAGAGTGTGTATCTTTTCTGACTGCGCAGCATTTCCCAACAGATGCAGCATTTGCAAGACGCAAGCCGAAGAGGCATTTCCAATCAAAAAAGAAGAGAGGAGAATGTCAGTGTCAAGGCCTGGGCTGCTCAGCAGCCTCCACACAGAGGGAAGTGCAGGTCCCTCTCCATCATGGTCACTTCTGTGGCCCATGTGATGGGTCTAGCTTCCTGGACTCCCAGTGCTGGTGGGAAGGGACTTCCATTGGTTTCTAGTCCAACCTCTCTCTTGGAGCAGGAATATCACAAAGGTATAAACCTGCTGGTGATTTTGCGCTCCAGTCTCCATAAACAAAGCAATAAGCAGTGAAGCATGGCACTTTGCTGGAGCTCCATGCTGCACAGGCTTTGGTAGCTTCCCTGGGAAGAAGGTGTGTGAGAAGCAGCACAGACCAGCACTTATGGTTTCCCCTGGGAAGAGGGCAGGAGCAAAGGTGTTTGGAGTCAGACACTTCATCTTCCATGCAGCATTATGCACACACACAGTATTCAAGGCAAAGCTGCTATGAGTTTAAAGAGAGTACCAAGCCCCTCTTTCCAAAGTGCAAATCTTTCATCCTTTCACAGGACTGTGATTTCTTTGACCCAGCAGGGAGGAATCTGACATGTCTCCCTAGGAGGCCATGGTTTTGAAAATATGGTATGCTTTCTGCAAGAAGCTTCCTCACACACCCACTCTGTCCTGAAGGCCTTCACCCATGCAGTATTTTGGACTGAGGACAGAATTTGTGGCCTACAGACCCCAACTCAGTCAATGGGGAGAGCAAAGGAGACATATCTCAGTGAAGCCCATCAGAGCTACGTGATCTACCCTCCAAAATAGTCTCCATGACTGAGAAGGAAAAGGAACATCAAACATCAGTTTATTTCTCATCAGTTTAGCAGCAGATATGCTGAGACATGGATCATCTTCAGACACAAAGTGGCCTTGCAGTCATTTTTTAATTACGACCCCCCCCCCCCCCCCATGTTGCTGAAACCAGCCAAAAATCTTAAAAAACATGCTTAACTGTTTTTTAGCAGAGTTAGCTTCAACTCAACAAAGAGTGTCTGTGCACCGGCCGAAGGCTCTCCTTTGAGTGCAGCATTGATTGCACAAATGCTCTTGGGGAAGGTTTGAAACTTGCCTGAATCCTTCTGTCACAAGAATAAGGTGGGTTGAAATGTAAATTTTGAAATCTGCTTGGAGACAGTAACTGTCCCCCAGTGGCCAAGCCAAAATTATACACACAAGGGGATTATTTTATCGAAAAAGAAGACAAAAGACCCAGGAAGTTGAGAGAATCAGTCAAGAATTGGGAAAACTGGTCTGAAAAGAGGCTGAGAAAATGTGACTTTAACCCAGGAAGGAGGTGAGGGCAGCAAAACATGACCTGCTCATGAAGAACCCCAAGAGCGGTGGGACTCACTTCTGGGCAGAAGTAACAAGGCAGACATTGCAGTTCCCAAGAGGAAGGGAGTTTTGTAAAGCCGTCAAGAGTTAGTGTTTGGATAACTGGAGGTTTCAAAACAGTATCAGACTTCTTTCCTTCAGAATATACTGCAAGATTGTCCAAACTCATTTCTTATTTGTAGGAAACTCTCAGTTTAAGCTTTGTCTTGCTTTGTATTCCTGACTGGAACAGCATGCAAATGCAATTCCCAGAGTATTCATTTAAAAGACAATTTTGAAAAGGCAATTTTGTAGTAAATTTATTTTTTATTTTAAAGTTTTCCTTCTCAGGGAAACAAAATGTTCCTGAGTACTACCAAAATGACCTAAGAAACTCTAATAAAACTCTAAATTCAAAATGGCTGAATGGAGGTTCTATATCACACAGATCTGAAACAGCTATTGTATGTGAAAAAGCCTCAGCTTATATTACAAGGAAAGCCTGGCAACGTACACTACAACCAAGAGACATTTGGATGTAGGGAAGATCACCTTCACCCCACAATGCATTTCTGTCAAAATAGCACTGAATAATTCTACTAAATAGTAAAAACTTTTTAATTTAGTGATCTGGTCTTGAGGAAGTTTATCCATGCTTTCTATCCAGAAGATTTGTAGCAATAAATCATGTCATAATGATTTTGGCATCTACTGACAGCCCTACCACATGACAAATTTATAACAGTGAGCCTGCAAAATCTTTCTGTGCATTGCAGCTTTTTCTAGGAAATTGACCCATTTGTCTTTCTCCATCTTCACGTAGCAGGAAATAGGAAAATTCACTGCAGTTTCTCTCCTCTTTCATCTGTCCAGGGAACCAGACCTCCGGGCAGGTAACCTCCAGTGCTGAGCCAGTTTGAGGCACTTTGCAAAGCCATTGCACAAGGAAACTGGATAAGAGAACTGAGGAGTGAAAAATTTGCCTTGTGATTAAAAACCTGCTTGTGAAAGGGACTAGAAATACAGGATGAACAACTCTTTACAATGGTTTAATCAGCAAAAGATTTCTATCACTGTAAGTTTTAAGTCTATGTCACATCAAAGAAAGGAAAGAAAATAAAAGGCCCTTCTGAGCTAGCCTGCTCTCTGCTACTGAAACCAGACTATAGCTAGGAGTTATGGACCTTTTTTTTTTCATTTAAAGTGTCACCATTTACACAGTTTTTCCATGTGTTATGTACTGTGACTGTTTATGGTGCTCTGTCTGATAACATGTTATGACTATTAATAGCCACCAAACACAATAAATCCCTATTACCTGCTGTTATAGAGAGGCAGAGTAACTTCATGTAAGGAAAAATACTGAGAAAAATACATAGTGCACATTTCTGAGAGAATTTCAGAAAGGTTTAAGACAGCAGGAAGATTTTGTTTAAGGATTTAGCTTTATCTGACATCCAAGCTGTAATATTAAATCCTCCTGAAATCTGCCATCAAAAATTCAAGGCTGGATATTATTAGAACCACTAGTCTTGGCAATTGTTGAGAGAGGTATGGGGGTTTGACATCTTGCCCTGGTTAGGGGAAAGATACTAATACATGGCTGGGCTAAGAAGCAGGGGAAGCTGTTCTGGTTAACACCATGTGGTATGTATCATAAGCTAAAGAGAAAGAAAGCCTGTTTCCATGCTATATCTAAAAAGCCTGCAGGCAGCCAAAACCTGCTTCTGTACAGTTAAATTTAAGGAATTAAAGGGAAAAATCCAACAATAACGGTGCGGGGTTTTTCTCTTTTAGTTCCTAGATTAATTCTAAGTCAAACTGTTTCATTGTGAAGGGCCACATTCACCTGAAAGCACATCTGTAAAGTCATTGCCGATCTACAGGAGACTGAGGTCTGGGTTACAATTTGAGCCATTTGTTTCTTGCTTCTCCCTACGATAGAGTTTGCACCTGCAGTGGCCAGTCCCCAGGGAGCCAAAGGAGAACCCATCCAACAGTCATTGCTTGAGTCAATGTGCAGATGGATTTCAGAGGAAGGCTTGGAAGGGAAGGAAAAGAGAGGCAGCAATGTTCCTTTTCACCTGCAAGCTGGACCAAGCAGTGTTCTTGCTGTCTGGATAGTCAGTGTACAGGGATATTTTCCATTTGCTAAGAAGGTAGGTACATGGTGAGGTGACTAGACTTACGTGTCCTAATGGGGCAGATCTTGGCGCAGTGCTCTGTCTGCCTGCAGGAATAGTATGTGCCTTTGAGCCATGGATGCTGTCTTTGCCCTGCTTGTCTCCTACAGCACACAGCTTTGAGCTCATCTGTTCCTCGCAAAGCCATAATACACCCCAAGGCACATCCGAAGGGCTACATGACCCTGATTTTCCTGTGTGTCCATGGGCTGCTTACCATCATCAGCTGCTGTGGCAAGGTGAAGACAAGCAAGCCCCATCCCTCCCTGTTATTCGTCTCTCGTTCCCCTTGCCTCTCTACAAACCAGCCTTTCATGAGGATGCAGGCCCTGGTCTGCTCCTCCACCTGATGCTTCCTTCCCCCGCTCCTTTCCAGAGCCCTTTTCCCAGTTGAGCACTGTGATTTCTCCTCCCTTAAAAATGTGGCTCAGAGAGATATCTCTGTGGGGGTTGGCAGCTAACAGGCACAGCTGCTGGTGGGAGTTGGGCTTGCTTATTCACACTGCTGCACTTGCCTATTAGCCTAAGACTGATGGGAGATGCAAAACCCAGTAATCCCATGGTGGGTAAGATTAAAAATGTCTTTACCTCCTTTCCAAGCAAGGGCCTTTTCTGTATCACTTTAATGCAACAGCTCATGAATGTTCTGTGTGACTGTAAGGCATTCAGCCCATTATCTGCTATTAAAAAAAAAAAAAAAGCAGAGACTGCACTGCTGGTTTTTAATTGCTTGAAGTTTTCCAGCAGCCAGATCTGGACTTGGTGCAACTCTTGCTCTGTTTGTGTAAGACCTTCCACTCTACAGTCATTTCTCACCTCGATTATTTAATGCACCCTTTTTGCTTGTAATAGATTACACTATCTCAATCCCGATGTAAGAGAAAAATGCTCTTCCTCACAGTGCTAATTAGCAGCGATGGTTGGCTGTTCCCAGCAGAGTGGACCTTCCTTTGTCTGCAAAAGCCTTAAAACAGTAGAGAAAGTGAAACACCTTGTGTCAAAAAGCTGAAAATTGGCCATGTTGGATTCCCCACCTATCTGTATCTGGCAAGAAGAGCTTAACATGGATGTTTGTGATTGCAGCTGAAAAAGGATTCCTGGTGGCCATTCCTTGCTGTTGCTTTGTTCCATGGATTTGCAATGGAGGGGCTGCTGAACAGCAATGTATGTGGGAAATGTGAAGGCATTATCCATCTGTGGCTCCGGTGAGATGGCAACACCAGTGAGAGGGGCTGGCATCTCCCATCTGGGAAAGGCCTCCCATACAGCTGATTGGTACTACTTTTGCCACCTTCATTAATGCACCTTCATGAGAAGCAGCACTCATGGTAGTTTCTGTTAAAATGAACAAATGTCCTACCACAAGCCAGAAAAGAGGTTAAACACAGTTTCCCATGCAAAATAAACTCATTGGGATGCTGAAATCTGAGTCTTTATGAGGACATGGTGGCTCCAGAGACAACCAAGCCTGTCAATTCCCTCCATGGGCTGAGACAGGCAGGCTTATACGTCACAACAGCAACTTGAACTAGGGTCATATCTGAAGCAATTGTGTTTGTACCTTGTCTGTTATAATCCTCAGTGTCTAAAATGAAGCTTGATTGTTTGTTTTGGGGATTTTTTTAATATGCCATTGACAAATCAGCTAACACAAACCACATGAGAGGGAATACTTTAATACAATAAGGCCATTCAGATTGCTGCCACATCTCATTAATAACTGGCTGCCTTGCTATTGTGACTCCATTTTCACAGCTCCCATTTGCACTCTCTCTGGTTAATCACCACCATTTTTAGCTTGCTGAAGTTAATTGGTAATTTATTGTGGCTCTATCCATTTGATGGACACTGATTTCATTTCACCACCAATGCTTCTACCCCACTGCTTATCTGCAACCGACTGGTAAAACTAAAATCAATGAGAATTAAGTTTGAAGCTGGTTTGAAATCAGAATCATTGCTGTAGTTGATTCACTTCAATTGTGGTGTCTCAGCATCCTGAAGTCAGTGCTTCCATTCACTGTTACCACCTTGAAGGATGCACAAGGGTGTCCTGCCACAGCTCTATGGCAGCTACACCTGAGAGACCAAAGTAGCACAGAGCTGCAGTCCCAAGGACCTATACCTCAGGAACAGGAGATCAACTGCCTCGCAGCAGACCCAGCTGTGTCTATCACCAGCAGAGACTGCAAGAGGGTGCCTAGATAGAATAAGAGGGCAGGGAGCTGTACTGCTCTCTCTGACCCTCCATAGGGAAACACAATCTGTCCACACCAGAGTTCTGGACCGTCAGTGACTATAACAAATGCGCTTAGTCCCAGAAAACACATGTCCATGGCCAACATCCAAGGGGGTACCAGGCTCTACTACACCTGGAAGCACAAATAAAAGTGTCATGGCTGTGTGGTTGCAGCTGCGATGGCTTGATCATGCAAGCAGAATGAGGCTTTGTAGGGACAGTTAATATCTCCTGATAGCTTGAGTGACACTGTTGGGGAAAAGACTCTGCATTAGCTACTGATGAACAAACACCTTTTATGCACCTGCAGGTGGCCCTAGAGGCCAGCACACTTGCTTGTCCCAGCAGAAACCAGCAAGCCATGGCCCTAGAATCATAGAATCATTTAGGTTGGAAATTACCTTTAAGATCATCAAGTCCAACCATTAACCTAACACTGCCAAGTCCACCACTAAACCGTGTCACTAAGCACCACATCTACATGTCTTTTGAATACCTCCAGGGATGGTGACTCCATCACTTCCCTGTGTCAATGCTTGACAATCTGTTCAGTGAAGAAATTTGTCCCAATATCCAATCTAAGCCTCCCCTGGTGCAACTTGAGGCCATTTCCTCTTGTCCTATCACTTGTTACTTGGGAGAAGAGACCGACACCCACCTCTCTACAATCTCCTTTCAGAGAGCAATAAGGTCTTCCCTGAGCCTCCTTTTCTCTAGGCTAAACAACCCCGGTTCCCTCAGCTGCTCCTCATAAGACTTGTGCTCTAGACCCTTCACCAGCTTTGTCGCTCTTCTTTGGAGGCGCTCCAGCACCTCAATGTCTTTCTTGTAGTGAGGGGCCCAAAACTGAACACAGCCCTGCTGCACTCAGAGCATTAGCAGAGGCTGACACTGCCCCTGTGTGCAGTGACGCTGGGACCTGGAAGGGCAAGGCTGGGCTGGCCATGTGTCCATGTGCCACCAAGAATGTACATGGGCTGCACTGGCTACAGATGGCTGTGATGTGGTTCGTGCAAGTGTGGATTTGCTGCAAGCCCCAATAGCTGTTCTGAGTTAAGGGGAGTGATGGAACAGAGCTGAACCTCATGTGTTTGGGTGCTGTATATCTCTTACAGGGCCCTATGAAATGAAGGGGGCAAGGAGGAAGCAGTATCCTGCACTGGAAGGACGTTATGTAAACAAACCATTCAGCCCCAGACCAAGACTTTTGTGACCCTGCAGTTGCATATGCATCTGTCACAGGGTGAGAGAGCTGTGGGACATGTTCCATGTGCCTTGGAGGTCTGAGCAGGGACCTGAGGGTTTCTGGGGAGATGCAATACTTACTTTCTGCTCACCATCCCACTTCCTTCTGCCATCCAAGGCCCCTTGCCTGCATGCTGAGTCCCAGATGACTCCTGCACCCTCAGTGTGTGCAGGTCTGAGAGCATCACTCTCTCCATGCATTTTCTGTAAGTAAAAAATTGCTTTTTGTTTGGCAAATCCAGGGGGCTTCTTGGATCATACCACTGCAAATTAGTTTTGTGCTCTGTCAAATATGCAATTGATAAATGAATAAAAAATTTAAGTGTGATTTGTAAGAGGAATTTGCATGGGCTCAAAAATCTCCAAGGAAAGCAAGACCAAAGCCAGTGGCTTAAAGCAAGAGATGAGTTACAATCCTTGCCTACAAAAGGAGTATACCAGATCCTTCTAGCTCTGATGGGTTGGCAAGCCTCTCCTGCATTGACACCATGATTTCAAAACAGCACACCTAATTTGCTGCAGCTGTGTACATTACAGAGTCAGTGTCTGCAGCTCAGCAAAGATGCACTGAGTAGGCTTCTGTCTGACTCCTAGGTGCTCAGCGAAGCACTTACCAGTAGTAAAATTGCAGGCTGGATGCTGACAGTAAATCAGAGTTCAATTGCACCTCTAGGGTCTCAGAAGAGCAACTGGTTGTTTTATGCTGTTAGGTTTTGCTTGGTCTTCAGTGCTGCAAAAGCCAAATTAACAACAACAACAACAACAACAACAACAACAACAACAACAACAACAACAACAATAATAATAATAATAAAACAATCTAGGTGATAACATTAACTTATTACTGTTAGAATACCTCCTAGGACAAAAGGAAAGGAACTGGGACCTGTATTTACCATTGTGAGATCCAGGCTTAAAACATAAAGGAGAATGGATGTAGCAATAAAGGCTGTCTGAGTTTCCAACTCAGAGATGCAATTCAGTTAAATTACAGTTTCAGCCTCTTGTCCTTCCTGGAGATAGTCCACTGGGGGAACTAAAAAATTAGCACCTTCATTCCCATGCACAGAAGAATAGCTCCAACAGATGGTGCGCCTGCAGGCAGAGAGTGAGAATGTCGGGGAGCCAGGGGAGGGATGGGAGCAAATAAGACCCAAAATGAGATGAGCTGGGAGGGCAGTCTGCTGCTGCACTGGCTAGTTACAGGACAAGCCTAGATAGTGCAGCAGATTTATCCCCTGCTAGTGAAGGCATGCAGCTCCGTGCTGCCCAGGAACTTGGGCTTTCTTTTGGATGAGCTGAACTTGGGGCCTGGAGGAGCCTCTCCCATCCCACACTCCTGTGCAGCCACAAGCTGGTGGTCTCCACAGTGGGAGCCTCATACAGGAGATGGTCAGATCCTGCTGTAGGGATCTGCAGCAGTCTGGGTCCATTATGTTATTTTCCCTCTATTTTCCACAGCAGAGAAAGAAAATGAGCAAATCCCACATGGTTTTGTCTCAGCTCGTAATGTTTCTCACTCAATAGCATTTCCGAGAGAGAGACTGAGTAAGGACCTCTGTCAGTGAATCAGAAAATTAATATCTTCCCCTCTGTATATCTTAAATTTTCATCTTAGCATTTTGCTGTTAGCATTTTTCCATGTTGACAGCTATATTGCTGGAACACTTCTAGCAGATACCTGAGCACTTTGGAAAAACCCTCCTGGCCACATAGCTCTTAAAATATGTCCAAGTTTTCTAACTAGTGGAGTGGTTTGTTAAAGTGGATGGAGAATTTCTTTAAAGAGCAGAGAAGGAAATAATAATAATAGGGGAAAAATTCTTGGAATGTGCCAAGGTCAGGCCGTAATGACCTGATCAAATCCGACCCTGGATAAGACATGGAAACATCACATATTATAAAAATAATGGAGTTCAAATACCTGGGGCAAATCACTCTTATTATACCTTTCCTGTAGTTCCCCCTAAGAATGGAAAAAATGTGTGAACCTGAGTTACCTGACACTTAATGTCAAAGCATGCTGAAATCCAGGGGAATCTCTAGCTGCCTTCTTAAATGGCCTGATATATTACTCTTGGCAAAGGAGTAATTACAATACACAGGTGGCTACTCATCCATGCATAAGACAGGCTATGCTCAGAGCTCAGGGGCTTTCAGAGCGGAAATTGTTCAAATGCTCCTGGAGCCACTGGGAATGCATACTCTATGGAAAGTCAATTAAATTTGTTTCCTACATCTTTTGGTCACCCAGGAGCAGCCCTAAACTTTAGTAATGTGGAACTTTGCAGTCTATGTCATATCCTCCAAGCAAGGTAGCTTCAGCCTGTCAGCCTCGTGGTCACATGCATGTGGCAGAGTCCTTGTGCCTCCAGCACAGGGTGGGCTTATGTGTGCCCCCCTGCCTCAATATGACTTGCTCCTATCGTGTATAAAATGCACCCTGGCAGTGGAAAGTCTACTGAGGTAGATTTCAGATGTGTTGCCCATGGAGCAAATACCTGCCCATCACTACAACATGTAGTCCCATGTAATACGTAGTGATCTAGATGTGGCTGTGCATCAGGCCACCACTAGCAATATGCATCATCGAATGTGTCTGTGGCTGTCCAGAGCCTCACTGAGAAGCGGAGCTTCTCCCTTTGGTTAGGAGAAGCCGTGCTGGACCCTTGGCAGCAGCCGGAGGAGCCAAATGACCTGTGGTTGCCCAGTAAACATTTTTGCACATCACAGCCTATTTGCGCACACATTAAGCGTGACTGTTTCCAATGAGATGCCATCTGGAATAAGAACAGGCAACCTCAAGCATGTATTTGAGCATTCAGAGAAGTTCAGAAAGCAGACAGAAATGTGGAATTTAACATTCAGATATTTCCCAAGATCGTATATCTAGAAGCCAAATGCTCCAGCTGAACAGATTGTGGCCTATTAGATCAAAACAGAGCATTGTCACAAGCTTAGCCCACAAGATGTCACCTGGATCATCATTACACAACAGTGTGTCCATTGGCTATGGATATTCTCCCTGCTTTCTTGATAAATACGTTAATGCCTTGCTACCTTCCTTGCCCACCCCAGACACATTTCAAGGGAAGAGGGATTCGTTTCATAGGAGGATAAACAGTGCATTGAGATGCTGGGCTCTTTGCGTTTGGAGTTGTTTTTTACCCTGGAGTGCTTCTGTGCTCATATAGCACCAAAAGCAGTGGGGCCCTCATATTTGGAATAACCCAAATAAATAACTATGATAATCTACCACCTCTTTGAAAACAGTTATGTGAGCTAAAGTTAAAATCTATTAACCTGATTCTCAGATAGACTAAAGCCATTTTAAGCTGCTATGGCAATCAAAAGGGCTTCATAATTACAGCAAATTATATTTATAGTCACTTCAGGGAAATGTTCTTAGACCTTTCTTCCTCCAGTTAATTGATGGACACTTAAGACATTAAACACCTTTGCAAAGGCTACAATAGATTCTCCTTCCTTATATATTCACAGCTGCAAACTAAGCTGAAATCTAGTTTTCTCAATTTGTGGATCCTTAGATGTTTTCCAGTGCAAGTGCATTTAAGCTTCCTGGCAATGGACTTGCTCTTTTTTTTGCAGATCTTTCAGAGCTGCCTGGTGCTTACAGGCAGCAAAACACTGCTCTGGTGCAAAAGGGGAAGAGGTGGCAGTCTTCTTCAGAGAGAAAGGCTAAAGAACATAAGCTTTTCAAGGACACCTTGCATAGCAGAGGAATGTGGTTTTGGTGTATTTATCCAAATTTATAATGCGTTTGTCGTCATGGTATCTAAGCATTACATAATGGGTTTAAAACAAGAGCAGTGGCCTGGGGCTGTCATTTAAACCTACTTAGTTTTTGAAGGCTGAAGTGGGATGTAGGAGATGGAGCAGTGTGCAGAGATTTGGAAACGGCATTAAACAATCAAGGAGACACTTTTAAGTCATTCACAGCCAGATGCTGCCCCTCTTCTGCTGAAGCCAGGTTTGCTTGCCGCATGCAGTACCAAGTGGTCCCCCCTCAAATCTCTAACTCAATAGAGTAGGTCTGGCCCTCATTGAGCAGTGCCAGGAAAAGACAGACATAAATTGGGATGTATTCTCATTGGAACACAGATGGGAACTTCCTTATCCCCCATTCTCACCCCAAGTATCCCGTGGCAGTTCAGGATTTGTCAACACAAGCAAACCAATTTAGGCCTCTTTCTACTAAGTTAAAAGAGTGGGAAAAGAAAAATGAAAGCCTATTCCATGATGGTTTATGGTGCTGCTGTTCCAGGTGAAGAGATGTTTGCATGTATCTATGGTAAGAGGCTGGCTCCCAACCAGGCACCTCTAGCACCCCAGCCAGACCAGGTACAGTGGTGCAGTGCATCAGCCATGCCTGAAGAAAGGAGTTTTCTGAGTGAATTTAGATCTAGAAGCATGAGCTGGAAGCCCCAGATGTCAGTGCTCTGCTTTTCTGGGACTGCCTCTTCGAGGCCTGCAAAAATGGGTTGTGCTTCTGTGCAAAGAGTTGTGGCATGGGTCTTTTGGTCTTGGCATTGCTCACCACTGCCTCTGGGTGTCCTGTGTTTGGAGGGAGAGGGGCAGACACTACCATGGTGAGGCACTTTGCCATTGGGTCCTTTCACCCGTCTTCCTCCCACCCCGCAGCTTGCCCCTTGCTGGGTCTCTCCCCACTTCTTAGCTCTCCAGTTCTGCTCCTCCTCCATGGGGCACGACACTACACGGTAGGACCTGCTTTCCCCACAGCACTTGGCCAGCTAAATGCATCTGCATTACTCATTTCCTTTGCACTGGTTTCAAGAATCTGCTATTGGGTAAAGCAATCCCAAGACGCTGCTGGAAACATTAGCCTTTTCTTCCCTCATTCAGTTAAAAAACACCCTTTCAATATTTGTATCCCCTGAAGGCTCCATGCACTAAATCCAGTCACCTCACACTCTTCTTCTCAATAATTGGAGCAGAACAATCTCTCTTTCCTCGTGAAGTATCATCTCCAGCCGCTGGCCAAGTTTTATTGTCCTTTTCTGGATTTTCTCTGGCTTTTCAGCAGCCTTCAAAGAAGCACAGATCTGAGCCTGGCACACAGGTTGCTCAGGGCCAGGCTCCTCAGCACAGCTGGTGCTCTGCTACTGCTCCCTGGCACAGCCGAAGGTGGCAATGTTCCTCTTGACCACAGCATCCCAATAATGCCCCCTCACCCTTCCCGGTTCTGTGTCACTCGCTAGCAGAGGGACCTGGAAATTAGGCCAAACTTTTTTTTTTCCCTTCTGAAAATGCTTGTTGATCAAAACTGCACAGAAAAAGACTGGAACTAGAGAAAACAGAACATTTCAACACAACAGAGATTTTAAGCAAGAAGCAGCTCCCCTTCCCCTTCTTCTGCCTTTCTTCTTTTATGTAAAGTTGTATGTGATCTTTTGATTAATCTGAGTTTGATACGACTACAGCAATACATTATATTCTTCATTGGGACTAATGTATTCCATAATCCACACTCCATTACGTTGTTTAGGTGGTAAAACCACAATGTGACTTTTGCACAGCCATGCCTTCAAGGCAGTTGAAAGAATTCAGGGTGGTGGGGAGAATTCATCTTCCAGAAGCAATGTTGAAATGTTGCCTTTTCTTTCCACTTCATAATTAAATTAATTATTGAAGCGTTAGCATTTCCTGCACGGTGGAAGTTGTCTGTCCAGCCCTAATTAAAATGCACTTCTTTGAATGGGATATACTTACTGTGTAAATTAACTAAATGGCCCATTGTTTTTATTAGGTACTCTATTATACATTTATTATACATACATGGATCTAATTATATGTAGTTCCTGCCAGTCTCCTGTTCATCTGAAATTGTTATCAGCATTGATAACATCACTAAATAGCAGTGAGTTGTACTTGTCATGTAGCCAGATTGTAATCATTTTAGCATGGTCTTTGTGCTTTCTTCTAAACTGTCTCCCACACCAAAGCCCCACAGGCTACATTGCCCACAGCTTAGCCGCCTGCACCCAGCCCTTTTGAATTTTGGAGTGCAGTTTATTTGTGCCTGCTGGGTGGTGTCTGGGGATAGCAGGGGCATTGTTGCACCCCACCTCCTGCTGAGCAGTGGCCAAGTGGCTTCCAGAAGCTTGAGGAGGAAAATATTGCAACGTAGAGTTGAAAAAACCTGCCTGAATAGCAAAAAAAGTCATGTGCTTTGGTTGTCAAGTGTGGGTGCCTCTCCTATCTGATGCAGCCAAATGCAAAGCTTCCGAGTGCTGGCTGTAGCTTTTGCAATAGTAATAAAATAATTGGTGGTATTAATAAAAACTTTTGAAAGAGCAGAGGTTTCCTAAGTGTTAATGAACTTTTCTGGAGGAATCTCTTCTGTTCAAAGGTGGAGATGGAGCTTGTTCTGCTTCCTGCCTCCTGTTCAGTCTCCTTGGCTTTCCTAGCAGAACGGGATTCGTGACCCCTGGGATGTTGCGGTGAAGGCTCTGGCAGGAGTTTCCCCATGAGCTTACTGCAGGGAGGGCTCCAGCTTTGCCCTGCAATGTCACCATGTTTGATGTCACATAGAGAAATGTTTTTCTTTCGCTTCAAGCTCCAAGGGAAATGGTTGCATTTAATATGGTGAGCCTCAGGAAGTGGTGCAGTCTTGGGAAATAGGCTCATACTGGGCTTAAATTTCAGCTCTTACTTGAGAACCTCTTTAAAGTCAGCACTGCATTTCAGCCCTCTCTCCTGCTCGCCATCCTGCGGTCCAGCATTGCTGATGGCAGGGCCCTTCTGCAGCGCAGTGTCATGTCTAGGCATGTGCTACAGGGCCTGAGCAAACCCAAGGCATCCTCAGGATGGAGCTTGCCCCATGCTTACCACCCCTCTACCACCCCCATAGCATTGTGCCCCAAGGGCCTTATGCTGCTGGGGTAGGCAGTTCCATGGTCCTTCTCTCTAGAGGAGAAAAACTTTGTCCATTCAAGTGAGATCTCACCTCAGCCTGGCTTTTTGGCCTTCCTCAGGCAGAAGGAAGGGATGTGGAGCACCCTCAAAAAGCTGAAGCCCTGGGCTAGCAGAAGAAAATTCCACTGCCTCTCCATAACCCAGCAGCATGAGGCATGCCATACCTTCTCCATCCCTCAGTCCCCTCTACTCTTGTCCTCCACCCAGCTTACTCCTGGACCTGCAGCATCCTGGCTGGCACTGCAGCAAGGGGCAGGACTGTGCTTGCTGCTTTCAGCTGTGCTGCCTGGCAGAGGTGATTTAACTCAGATATTGTTTGTTTGTACTCCTCCTAGGTGGTGTTTGGGATCGCAATCAAAAGTGTAGAATTAACAATGGGGTGGGGGGAGAATCAACCAGCAACATTTCAAAATTACGGGTTTTTTTCCATTTTATTGTTCACATCAGAGTTTTGCTCTGAACCTCCACATCTGTTCTGCTGTGAATACTAATCAGTTTTAATATGAAGCATCAGTCATAGCAAAGATCTGCTGCAGAAAATGTCTCTGCATACAGCAACAATTCTTCAATCTTAATGAAGTCTTGCACAGGAAAGCTGTTCCCCTTCTGCCCAGCCAAGATGGGGGAGGTGGAGATGAACTTTAGATTGCAAGCCTCAATAAGCTGGATTTTTTTACATTCATTTCTGGATCAGGCAGGTACATGAATGTACCTAATGGGCTTTTAGCAATCCCTGCTGATTTAGAAAGCCTGGAGAAAAGTCCCTGGATCCCAGCACAGATGTTACTTCTACCCCTGAATATACCTTCGTCAAATATTATTACAATTGTGCCGTAGATGCATAGTTGGGGGTAAAATCCACTTTGTGCTTGGTACTATCTAGACATGGCAGAGAGATGGGCCTTGCCTCAAAGGCACTGGGATAATTTTAGGTACTTTTGTAGTAGAATGTTGTCCAAGTATAACATGTTCAGAAGGGCTGTAGCTCTCATGACAAAACAAAATGTTCAGGGTTTTTTGGAGGGCACTCATTATATCCTAGGGGCTGAAGGACCAAAGCAAGGAATCCATAAATAGAAAGCCAATGTTTTCCTCCTCCTCCACTGCTCCTGTTGGTAAGGACTGCTGTATCCCTATGCCTATAGTAGGGCTGCTTCCAGGGTCAATGCTGGGGAGGGTGCCCTGCAAATCTTTCCACCAAGATGAAAGACGCTGATGGGTCTTTATCTCAATGAAATGGTGTTTGCAACCTTCTTTACCAAGATAGCAATTGCACAGGAAAGCTCTGTGATGGGAAAGAACCTGTCTTTTGAGCAGCCAGCTAAACCTCTTGGAAATGACACATGGACATAGGAACTTCTCTACAGACCTTCTCTTTTTCAAAAGGCATCTCAGGACTGCACTGCTTTTATGGGGAAGGATTTTTTCTCATTTCCAGTTGTAACTTCCCTTGTCCCTGTCCTTCTGCTGTGCATCCCTGAGATAGCCCACTTCAAACAACTGACAACAGCAGTAAGATTTCTCTTCCCTAGACAAAAGAATCTCATGATGTGCTCTAGCCCCTTGAATGCCTTAGTGGTCTCTTGCTAAAAAACTCTTACCCTGGAGAACACAAAACTGTGTACGATACTCCAGGTGCAGCCTCAAGAGTATCAAATAAGAGAGGAATAATCAGTTTCCTTGACCTTTTGCCTAATGTAGCCCAGTATGTAGTTGGCCTTTATCACCACAAGGGCACACTGCTGGCTTGTAGTATTGCCTGGTGTTATTACACACACACACAGAGGAACAGCAAAGCTAATCCAAGATATGTTGTTAAGTGCAGGTTTCCCTCTCCTTAGCCAGAACAATCCCAGTACCTGTCCTGCACATTAATGAAAGTGCACCAACAAAAAAATGTGGGACAGCAGTGAAATGGGAGGACTTACTGGAACTCATTTGTGTGTTTTGATTGGAAACACTTGTTTTCAGTCTTCAGACAGAGAGCAGATGGGGAGTCCAGCAGGGCAAACTTCCAGTTTCTCAATGCAGTGTTGCATTCTCATCTGGGCTGGAAGGCATGTCCTATGAGGAGCAGCTAAGGACTCTGGATTTCTCTACTCCAGAGAAAAGGAGGCTGAGGGACAACCTCATTGCTCTCTACAGGTCTCTGAGGAGGACATGTGGAGGTGAGGTTCAGACTGGACATTAGGAGGCATTTCTTTACCAAGAGGGTGGTCAAACACTGGAACAGGCTTCCTAGAGAGGTGGACAATGCCCCATGCCTGTCAGTGTTTAAGAGGCGTTTGGACAATGCCCTTAATAATATGCTTTAACTTTTGCTCAGCCCTGAAGTAGTCAGGCAGTTGGACTACATGATAGTTGTAGGTCCCTTCCAACTAAAATTTCTATTCTATTCTATTCTATTCTATTCTATTCTATTCTATTCTATTCTATTCTATTCCCTGTACAGTGATAAAGCTTTGCAGACAGGAGAAGCATGTCTGCTGCAAACACCCAGCCATGGCTGCTAATTAGCACCTCCTAAATCTGCAAGGAAGATAATTTTTCTTTTGTGAAGAAACTGGGTTAATATGAACTTCTATGAGGAAAAAGGGACCATTAAATAATTGAGATAAGAAATGTTTCCAGCATGGTCAGGTCTGAGGTGTCCAGAGCAGAGAAGTGTGGGAGCCATGTGGAGTGAGTTTCTTTAAGCAGTTTGAAGCACAGAAGGGAAGAAAGAGGGTATAGGCAGCCCTGGTTTCTCTCTGAGCTAAAGAAGTTATTGGTTCAGATAGTACCATGGCCTAAATTAAAAAGATGACTCACCCCTCTTAGTAGTTTTAAAGTATCATTGGGGATTTTTTTTTTTTTTAGAAACCAGATTATCGGTTGTGCGTAGTAGGGAGTTGGGTGAGCTGCAAGATAAATGCTGCTAAGAAATTCATGCACTAGGTGGAATGAACTCACTGCAGAGAGAAGAAATAAAAGAGCCATCCATGAATACTGCACAGCAAACCGCTTCACATGCTTTCAGGCATTCTCACACCTTCAATGGATGAATTTGTAAAGCTCAGTCAGATGTAAAGACTTAATGTTTTTTTCTTGTCCTCCCCAAGTCACAGTGACAAACTGAAATATCACTCTTGGAGGCAGCAGATGAAATATCATCCTGATTCTTTTTCTATCTTTGCTTTTGAAACCACCTGCGGTAGGTGGAAATTGCATTTTCCACTGGCCTATAAGGAGCCTTAATGCCCCATTTGCCCTGAGAGAATGTGGCCTCTCTTCCTGCTAAAAGGAGTTGAGCATAATTTCCTAACCTTCACTTTTAACCACATGGCCATGGGGTAAAACAGAGAAACAGGAAGCCTCTAGAAAAAGAAAAAAAAAAAGACTGTTGTTTGGATAATGGTGGATCACTAAGGTTAATTATAATGCCTCTATCCAATGGTTTGGAAGGTATCAGAACATGACAGGCTGTGGCACTGAGCTGTTCAGCCAGGAGTGCTTACTTAGCGCAACACCATGTAATTGTTCAAACAAGACACGATGGCAGGCTGTTCTACAAGAAGCTACCTTTATTAAGCAATTGCTTTCATTAGCATCATTTTCTCTACTACCAAAAGATCAACTCTGTTAAACAGCTGATTTCTCTTGTCCCTCTTTGTCAGGTCTGATGGGGGTCAGAAAATATTTCTATCAACCTTCTCTCACCAAATGTTTCACAAAGTCACATCTGTTCTCCAGTGTTGTTTTATTTGGAAGGTGGTCAGTTAAAAAAAAAAGGAAAGAAAAAGCAAAGAATTCAAAAATTTGATCAAAAATTATGCAAGGGAACACTGTTTTGAAAGTGTTTTAAAAAATATGTAATTTATTACAGGACCAAGGAAAACTGCAGGACCAGGTGAAAGCAAATGCGAAGTGATACAACAGGGAAGGAACAATCCTATCATCATGTATAAAATTATGGGTTGAGAGCTGGCTGTTACCCCTTGGGAGGGAGAGACCTGATGGGCATGCTAGAAACAAGGTATGAAAGTGCCAGCTTAATGCATGGTAGCTGAAAGAGCAAATCAAGCATTTGCAACATAACTATAAGCAAAGGAATAAACACAAAATAGAGGATATCACTGTGCTTCTCAAAATGATCCATGGACTGCCATCAGTCTGCATACAGTGTGCAGTTCTGGTCCCACATCTATAAAAGGATGGAGCAGAGTGGAAGAAGGTTCAACAAAGGACAAGGAAAGATCAGAGATCTGGAACAGCTTCCCTATAAGCAATGATAAATCATGCAGGCTAGAACTCTTCAGTTTGGAGAAGCAACGCTTTGGGAGGGCATGTGATAGAGCTCGACTAAATCCTGAGTGGTCTGAAGAAAGTGGGTACAAGACAGTACTTGGAAGACACAACTGTTAAGGCTATGAAAAAAATGAACCACAACTTTAGGAAACCCCCTGCACTGAAAGCAGTTGTCCAAAAGAATATAAGCAGGGAAGGTATCACATATGCTTGTCCTCTTATTCCTTTGAAAGAGGTGAGAAAGTTCTGTGATGCACATGGAAAACTTGGCTGTCAGGTCATGGCATTGCTGTGTTTTTTATTGCAGTAATATCTGAAGGCCATAGCCTCTCTGAATAAAAACCACAGGATCAGTAAGAAGAAAAATAATGCTGTGTCTCATATTAGGAATTTTTCATGCTTGTAGTGAAACTAGTGTCCACTGAAATAAGACCCTGAAATAAGCCTGGATGTGGGGAGAGCAGATTTGGGATGCTGAAGGAGCTCGTTAGTAAGGTCCCCTGGGAATCTGCTTTTGAAGGTATTGGGGTCCATGAATGCTGGTCACTTTTTAAGAGCCATCTCTTAAGAGCGCAGGAGCAGGCAATTCCAAAGTGTCCGAAGTCAAGCAAGCAGGGCAAAAGGCTGGCTTCGATGAGTAGGGATCTTCTAGAACTTAAGTGGTAAAGGAAAGTGTATGGACATTGGAAGCAAGGGCAGGTGACACAGAAGGACTGCAGACACGCTGTTCGCCACTGTAGGGAGAAAATTCATGCATCCAAAGCTCAATTAGAGTTCAAGCTGGCCAGTACTGTGAAGGACAACAAAAAGTGATTTTTAAAATATGTTAACAGCCACAGAAGGATCAGAGATAACATTGTTCTGTTACTTGATGAGGTCAGTCACATCACAAATAGGGACGTAGACAAAGCAGAGACACTTAATGGCACTTTCTCCTCTGTCCTTAACACCAATGATGGGCCCCGGGGCCCCTGGAACCCTGTGTTGGAAGACTGTGATTGGGGGAATGATAAACTCCCAGCTGACCCTAAACTTGTTCAGGACTTGCTGCTGCAGCTGGATGCACATACATCTCTGGGACCCGATGGGATTCATCCCAGGGTACTGAAAGAACTGGCCGACGTTATCGCAGGACCTCTCTCTGTTTTTTTTCAGTGGTCTAGGGAATATGGAGAACTCCCGGTCAACTGGAAGCTAGGAAATGTTGTGCCAATTTTCAAGAAGGGTAAGAAGAATTACCCAGGTAATTACAGGCCTGTTAGTCTCAATTCAGTGCCTGGTAAAACTATGGAGAATGTTATTCTGGGAGTTTCAAGTGTTGAAAAAACACTTGAGACACAATGCAGTCATTGGTCATAGCCAACACAGGTTCACAACAGGAAAGTCCTAATTAACTAACTTAATTTCCTTTTACAACAAGGTCACCCATCTAGTTGACCAAGGGAAGCCAGCAGATGTGGGGTTTTCAGATTTTAACAAAGCTTTTGATATTGTCTCTCACAGCATCCTGCTGGACAAAATGTCCAGCATACAGCTACACACGTCCTTAATATGCTGGGTGAACAAATGGCTGACGGGTCAGGCTCAAAGAGTTACAGTAAATGAGGTTACATCAGGCTGGCGGCCAGTCACCAGTGGGGTTCCCCAGGGCTCAGTTTTAGGGCCAGCACTCTTTAATGTTGTTATCAATGAGCTGGATGCAGGAGTCAAATGTACATTAAGTAAATTTGCTGATGACACTGAATTAGGAGAAACTGTGGACTCCCTTGAGGGTAGAGAGGCCTTAGAGAGATCTGGATAGACTAGATCACATGAAATTTAACAGCAGCAAGTGACAGATTCTGCACCTGGGACAGGGTAATCCTGGTTATACATACAAATTGGGGGACGAGAGGCTGGAGACCAGCCTCACGGAAAGAGATCTTGGGGTTTGGGTTGATGGCGACCTGAAGATGAGTCAACAGTGTTTCCTGGCAGCCAAAAGGGCCAACTGTGTCCTGGGGTGCATCAAGCACGGCATAGCTAGCCAGCTGAAGGAGGCGATTGTCCCACTCTGCACTGCACTGGTGTGGCCCCACCTCAAGTAGTGTGCAGTTTTGGGCGCCTCAGTTATAAGAAGGACATCAAACTATTAGAGTGTGTCCAGAGGAGGGTGACCAAGATGTAAATGGTCTTGAGGGCAAGACTTCTGAGGAGCGGCTGAGGTCACTTGGTTTGTTCAGCTTGGGGAAGAGAAGGCTGAGGGGTGCTCTCATTGGGGTCTACAACTTCCTCAAGGGGAGCAGCAGATGGGGAGGTGCTGATCTCCTCTCTCTGGTGATCAGCGATAGGACATGAGGAAATGGAATGAAGCTGCATCAGGAGAAGCTCAGACTGGACATTAGGAAAAGGTTTTTCACTGAGAGGGTGGTGGTCGGTCACTGGAACAGGTCCGACCCACAGAAGTGGTCACACCACCAAGCCTGTCAGAGTTCAAGCAGTGTCTGGACGATGGTCTTAGTCATATGGTGTAGTTTTAGGTAGTCCTGTGAGGAGCAGGGAGTTGGACTCAGTGATCATTATGGGTCCCTTCCCACTCAAGATACTCTATGATTCGATGATTCTAAGACAGATGTAGAGCAGGAAAGAAAATCACTGAGCCTTAGTCATACCATGATCAGTGGCTGAAATAGGACAAGTCCCCCAGTTATAATTTTGGCAATTCCTCCAGTGTTATACTGCAGAAGAAACAAGAAGTGAGATGCTCGAGAGACAGACTGTTGTTTGTGATGGGGTTACTTTCACAAGGCAAGGATGCAGAGGACAAGCTGCCCTGTGAGGAGCTGGGGTCTCACCACTGCCTCCAATGGGAGCAGGCACTGTAAGAAGGGCAGAGACTGACAGTGAGGTGCCACCTGAGGCAGGCCCTGAGCCATGTCATTTAGGAAGTGATGCACAGGGTGTGCTCCCCAGCTTGCCTTCTGCACAGGCTCCCCTGTGACTCTAAGAAGGCCAAACTGGAAGAAGTGTCTTATTTTTTGGCTAAGGGACATTTTGTATACCTGCATCTTGGTCAGGTAATCACCTCATTCTCTTTGCTGTCAGCTGAAATCATCTTCTGGTTCTCCAGGAGTTTGTACTGTTCCCCATGAGCAAAGCCAGGGTGGAGACAAGGGAGGGAACACTGTTCTGTGCTCTTTGCGACGGAAGTAGGAATGGGCTGTCCTCTTGCACTGTTAGCCGGAGAGCAGCCATTTCAGGGTATGGCTGTGTCTTCACTGGGAAGGAGAGATATCTTTCTGTTTAGTTATAGACTCCCAGCAGTGCTGGTGGAAGGGAGCCTGAGGGTTTCCAGTCCAACTCCCTGCTGTCACCAGCACTAGGTCTAGACAAATTCTGAAAACCTCCAGAGATGGAGATCCTTGACTCAGATGAGCTGTCCTAGGGCTGAATTAAGAATCCTAGGGCAAAGCAGGACTATCCAGTTCTTACCTATAACCCAAGGCTGAACTTAGGTAAGTGCACTGAGAGAGGAAAAATGCCCACCTGTTCTGTCCAGCAGGAGTCATTATTAAGAAATATATTTTGGGTATTAGCTGTCATAGCCTAAAAAAACCCCACCCCTTGTCTGCCATCAGCTAGGGTTGACTTTGCAGTTCTGGCAAGTTTTACTTGCCACCAACTTCAGACTAAATTCCAGGTGTCTCTCTACTCTAAGAGCAAAGTAATGCTTAGACGCTGGATTGGATGACATAAGATTTGAGGTTGTGATTTTAGGCTGATTTTAAGAGAGTGTGAATGCAGCTGAACTTGGGGGCATTGTGAGAGCTTAGTACAGCCAGCCCTGCTTGAACATGCTCACTCTGTCAGGAACTCTTCTCCCCAGAAACTGAGACTACTCCTTCTTGTTTGTGCTTCATATTGCCCTGAAAGCAGGTAGAAGACAGCAGTTGTCACAGAAATCCTGGTCCCCTTTGCCTGGGAAAACAGGGCAGTGTCCCTCTTGGTGTGAATCCCTGGCTGTTACCCAACCATGGACTACCACCTAGATCACTTATGTTGGAAAATCACGTTGGCGTTTGGGGTTCTGGGGGAGTTTGGGGAGGGTAAGGTTTCAGCATGCTGACTCCTGTACCAGCATTTTTCTGACAGTAAGGTACTCCTGCTAGGCACAGCCAGCTGTGCCTCTCTCAGCATTCCACATGGACAGAGGGTTGCTGGTCTGTGCAGAATGTTTTTTTAATTTTTGTTATTGTGGTGCCCAGAGCTGGGCCAATGAGGCAGGAAAGTTCCTGACTTATTTGAGAGAACTTGTCAAACAAGTATTTCTCTATCTGGGAGTGAAACCAGTGTGGAAGCTTAGCCCACATGTTCAAAGTAGGGCTATCTGCACTTCAAACTGTTCATGGTGTGGGGAACACTCTGAGCTCCACAGCTCCATAATACACCTCTAGCTTGCTTGATAAGATGTGACAGGCAACGTCCTGTCCCTAGCTGCTGCTTGGTGTCTACCACTCATCCCAACCTCCTGGGAAAATGCAACATGTTGATGGCCATGCGGCATCTGCCAGCCTTGCTGCATTTTCCAGTGTACATGTGGAGGTGGAGCCAAACAACTCCACACATCCCTGTCCAAATTCTGAAATGCTCTGTGACTCCCCAGTGTTGGTGGGAGGCATCTGGCTGCCTCAGGAGCAGGAACACTCTTGTCCTAGGCTTGGTTATATGGAGTTATCTGACAATCATTACTATTTGCAGGTTGTTTTGTAGGATAGAGGCCAGCAGGGAGAGGGCATTAAAACATTCTGACAGATGCTAAAACAGTGCTGGGTAAGTGTGGCCAGCTAGGACTGGCTGACCATCCCTACCAAACAAAGATAAAAGTTGCTGAAGTAGCTGGGAACCAGCAGTGTTGTTTTTGTAACTGACCTGAAGAAGGTCAGTTATAACTTGCCCTCAAGAAGGGCAAGCTGGGGAAAAACATTTCTATTCATTCAGGCAGCACTAAATATATTGAAGGAATTGCAGTCTATTCATGGCTTTTTTCAGCTGGGGAAGAGGTTGAATTCATGCAACAAACTATTCAGAAGAAATTGTTTGCCAGACTCTCATTATGAGCTCTACGGAACAGAGGAGTTGAAACATCAGATACAATTAACTTCATGTTATAAACCCTTTTGTACTGTAAGGGCCTGGTTGCTGATTATTTTAATAGGAACCTATGTCTATTGAGCCTGTTTATGTCTGCAGGTCACGCAAAATTCATGAAAATCCTATGAGATATTGTCCAGGATATGCCTGAGGAACAAAGCAACACCCCAGGCCCATGCAAGCAGAATTCAAGTGTGAGTTTTGAGTAGGACTAAGCATTCCTCAAAGTGGTGAAATATCAAGGTCATAAGCATTAGCACCGAAAAGGATTTTCAAAATGTGTTGCAGCTAGCAGGATTTTGCTGAGGGCAAAGCTAGACCAACACCAGTCTTCTTTCCTAATTGGATCCTTAATTACAAGGTCTTTGCTCAATGCAAGTTAATAAATCTCTTCAGGACAAGACACTGTGAGAACATGCATTCTGCTCAGCACAAGGGGTCCATGCCAGAGCAGCGGTCCATAATCTGTAGGGTGAAGAAAGTGCAATTGGTTCATAAGCATGGGAAAGCAACAAATCAGATTCAGCTGACATGAAAATGTCCTACAGAGTCTATGCTGTTTCACCAGCTTGCTCACAGCAGTTCAGAAAATGTTGATCTTGCCTTTTTTCATGCACTGCCTTGGAATTTTTATGCAAATTTATATTTCTGTCAACTTCTATTTTTCAGTCCTGTTCCAGCTAAACTTCATTGGCCGATGTGAGATGTATTTTTAACTTTTAGGGACCTCAGTTAAAAACAAAAATAGTAATGGAAATTGTTTCTTTTATTTAACTGACAGGGAAATGAAAAATCAATTAGTTGCACAGTTCTGGATAGAAGCAATGGGAGAATAAAGGGAGGATGAGTCCTGCAGCTGAGTAGAAAGTCTTTCGTGAAGCATTTTGGAAGGTAAAGTTCATCATAAGTGCTCAGAGGCAAATACTGTGTGTTCCTAAGGAAAATATATGTTAGGCATTTCCAGTATTTATAGCTGTCATTTATTCAGAAAGAAGTTGTTAGTGCTTTTAATGCTGATCTTAGAATAATTCCATTTAAGTAGCGAAACCCGAAACAAAGTTTGCATTAGCAAATAGGAAGGGAGACTCAAATCACTGTGATTATTCCTTGAAATCTCACACAAAGAAAACTTAATAACATCTGTCACTTCCTTAGCTAGAAAACAAAAAAGCATTAAAGGGAAAAACCAAGAGGGAACCTGCTGAGATAGAGGCCTTAAGCATAATTCCTCTAGACTTATTTTCTTTTTTCTAAAACAGCAACTGAGATGGTGACACTTAGAATAACCTACAGTGATGACTCAGTTGCACAGCCTGTAAACAGCAGGGACCAGATTTACTTCACGTCTCTACACGCTGCAATGTGGGACAAATGCTCCGTTAAAACAACACTTATAACTACTGTTAATAAACAGCCATCATTTTGTGCTTTCAGGGCAGGCCTTGTTCAAGAAATAGCTGAGACCATGGCTGTGATGTAACTGCAACCAACAGCCTCAGAAAAAGGAAGGTTCCAAAAGGTATTGCATTGTTTTCTCAAGTATCAGAAGTACCCAACATAGACAACTCATGTGGAAATAAGAAGTAGAAGAGCAAGCTAAAATAAGGAGGAGGTCAGGCTGGCTGGGACCAACTGGTGCATCCCCAGGCTCTAATGGGAATAAAGTCAGCTGTCAAGAAGGGTCCAGTTCATGCAGCTTTTGCAAATGCAAACTAGGTTTTGCAACCAAGAACAATGTGATCGTGGCAGCAAAAAGACTATGCAACTGTCAAACCTAAATTACTTGCACTGTGTAAAAGCGAGGAAAGTAACAGTCTCCCTACATCGGACAGGCTGAGTGTGGAACTGGAGTTGTCACTTTTCTTGGGAACCAAAGTTCTCCTAAGAAGAAGCTCCTGTGATTGTGTCTGTGGGTTGGTGTATGTGTGCTGTGTTTGGGCAGATATTGAAAAGAAAGCAAAAATGGAAGCACTGAAATCCACATTAAGAGGCAGAAGTAGTTTTGGAGCAGGGTCAAAGTGAATGGAAAGGAAAAAAATAAAGGCTCTGTGATTGCTGGAGTAGTCAAGAGTAGCAAATGTCAAGAATTAGGATTTTTTCCTTAATCTCACTGAGATGCCCTTTTCCCTGTGGAAAGTCACTGTGATACTTTTAAACAGGGGTAGGAGGGCAAGGGCATGGAAATTGAGTGACTTTCAATGAGATGCCCTGTGATGGGAGCTATTTCCTGGGCTGCCTCCTCTCATGATGGCTCTGCTACATTTTAATTGAGTACAAGCCTACCAGGGCCAGGCAAATGAGCAAAGCAAGGGAACAGATACAACCATTCTTACAGAAGCGCCTGGTGTCAGGCGCACCTTAAAATCTGTAGGACATTCGCTTTAACATCTGCAGTAGTCTTAACTATCACTGCTAATTGAATCCGGAGATTTGTTTAATTAAACTAAGCACATTAGTGCAGAGATCTGCAGAAGAAAGCTGCTGCTTGGCCTTAACAAGTGAGAGGTGCACTAAGGACTTCTATGCAGGTGAGACAGTGGCTGATGAGTCAGTGGATGCCCCAAGAACCTCACTGGTGCCCTTGCAGGACTTGAGGTCCAGCATTTGGCCCCTCAGCATTTGGAATTCTCTGGATGAACCCAGGTGCCCATATCCACACCTGACTTATAAACCTGCCCATCAGCTTTTTACACTGGTACAATTAAAATGGAAATTTTAGATTATAGTTTAAACAGGCTCGCTTTCCAGCCATTTCCAATCTGTCATAGGGGAAATAACCAGAGGAGATGGGATCTGTAGGGATTTTGGCCTGGGATAAACTCCAGCTCAATAAAATACACAACAGGAAACAACATTAAAGGAAAATGATTGCCACTGCAAAAATCAAATACTCAGGATCTAGCAGGTTTAATGTTGCCTATATGAACTTTATTCTACCCCCTCCTCCATAACAGTTGTTGACTGCAATGTCATGAACTGCTTTTTTCTACAGTGCTAATGTCTCTCTCATGGAGGAAATTTGATTTTTTTAATTGCATAATATTAAACTATAATACATTGTTAATGTGAATTCCTGCCAAGCAGCCTGGATGACAAATGCTGAGAACTTGAAAATGGCTGTGTAGCATTGTGACACTCAAACTCCAAAGGTTTGTGTGCTGTTTAATTTTCTTTGGATGTAGCAGAAAACAGTAAGCAGTATTTGCCATATATAGTACACAGTACCTGGCGTTATTAAGAGAGAGAGAGGACTAATTCTAGAGTAGAGCCTGTTGAGATTAGTTCCTTCAAGAAGGGAGTCTGCAAAGGACCAAAACATGGCACTGTATCATGATATTTCATGCACCCTTCATGCAGGGCCCACCACAGGATGGGTATCCATGAGAGAGGCAGGTCTGGCAGCTTGGTGGCAGCTGGCAGAGGGGCAGTGCAGTGCGGGCAGCTGCTTTCATCTTCTGTACCAAGCCCCAGCAGCACATGGGCTCCCAAGCTGGATTCCCAGCTGGCTTTCCTTGGTATTGGAACTATTCAGTATTCACGTTGGTGAAATTGGGTGGGTTTTACACCAACCATGGACCCAGCCTCACCCGTGGGCAGGAGGAATGGACCCAGCTGCATTTTGCTTGGTCCAGGCAGTAATACACAGCTGTTGCCAGCTCACTGAGTAGTTGCTATTCATCACAGGATTCGCTGGTTGGAAGCCAGGTGGTTTGTGCACTCATGATGGATACACTGCGTTATCTAGTATGCATGTGTGCCTGTATTATACATACTAAATTGTACAAATGCACAACTGCAATAATAATATATTTATATTATACATGTGCTTATTTATGTCGTTAGCTACTTTGATGAGAGTTAGTGGAATCTGAGAAGCGACTGCTTTTCCACTAAAACATCAGTAAAGAGGAAGTACAAGCTATTTGAGGGTTACTAAATCTGAAGTTAATGAATGGCATTAGGGGCACCCAAAGTCACGAATAGCTCTTTGGACTGGGTGAAAGCACTTAGATCCAAAGCAGTGCCTCCCAGCTGGTGCCATGTGGGGTGCACTATAAATATTCACTTAAAAGGAGGTTGCCTCTAACATGAAAGAATGAGAATATGTGGTGATCCTGCTGCAAAGGCAAAGAATCCTGTTTGGATCTGTGGAGAAAGCAACTGGGAAAAGCAGAGGAAGGGAAGCTGATGCTGCTGTCATCCCTGCTGTGCATCTTCCACCAAACGCTGTGAAGTTTCAGCCTGGACTGCATTGTCTCACCACTGCAAGAGTAGGCCATGCCCAGGGAGGACAAATCCTTCAGGTCTCACTTCAAACTGGAGCTGTTTGATGTTAAATTGAAAAGAAAATGTTTGTATTAAAAGGAAGACCAAATGACCCCACCGCCCTTTTGCCATATGAGACAGTGCCATGGAATATTTTTAGTTTTCTGAAATTTAATGTTTTACATTTCATGCTTTTTTGTGGAGAAGAGAGTGAAATGGAGAAAAAAATCTTTCTTAGGCTTTCATTCCCCTGTGCTGTAGCAAGCCTCCTCCCATCCCTTACATTGCAGAATACAGAATAGTGTAGGCTGGCTCTGAAAAGCTCAAGTCCAACTAACTCCCTGCTCTGAGCAGGTCCAATTACATGGGGTTGCTCAGGGCCATGTTCGGCTGAGGTTTGAATACCTGCAAAGATGGTGATCCCACTCTGGCTCATGTTCCAGTGTGCATTATGAAAAATCCATTTCCCTATAAAATGGAGAGTCTCAGAAATACAGATTTTCAACCATGGCATTTTCCCATAATAATACTGAATCCATATTTTTTCCCACAATGCCAGAATATTAAAAACAAAATCAGGAAATAATAACAGATGAGACAAAATATTCCAAAATGAAGTGAAAAAAATTTTCACTGGATGTTTTTTGTCAGAACCGTGGAGTTCTCACAAGGTTTTTCGGATTTGACAGAAAGACATGTTCTTAGGGGTTATTGCCTGGTCTAAACCTCTCCAGTTAGCTCTAACTAGGACTTGGTCAGTGTTACTGTGTGATGGGGTCCTGGCATACAGCCCAAGACACTCCTAAATTGGGCTCCAGAATAAGAGCTTGTGTTGATGTGTTAGATTCTTTAACCCCTGTCCTGGCTTCTCTGTTGCCATTGAAATGTCTCTAACCAAAACACACTGATTTGTGAATGCCAGGACTAGGCGATTACTCTACCCACTGTGTGGTTTTGTTTGAGGTTTTTTTTGTTTGTTTGTTTTTAGGGGTTTTTTTTCCAGATACATTTTATGTGCAATGGTGCTGTTTACAGTTGGATATACTCATCTGGCCTTGCCCTTTTCCTTCACACAGTTACTAACTTTGATTTTAGTGACTGAATGAATTTTTGCATTTTGCTTTTATTGTTTCTAGGTCTTTCAAAGGGTTTTGGTCTTGATTAAAAGATGGGTAAATTACTCAAAGGTTTCTTAAAGACGTAAGCCCAGATTTTAAGCACTCAGTTCCCATCAGCACTAGCGGACTTATGTGGTGAAACAGTTGTGGCAGATCTAGGTCCAGTTGTGCAGAGAACTTTAAAAAGGTTGAGGGGAAGGCAGATACCTCACCTAGGCATTTTGCAGATTCTCCCCATATGTAAATGTTTCTGAGCACAGGAAGAGCAAATCAGTAGATGTCAGGGACTCTGACCTTCCTTTCACCACTAATGTGAGCCTACATTTTCTTTTAATAGCCTACCAAAAGTTTCTCCTATGCTGGGCAGAAAGTGTGTTTCAGAGGTTGTGAAGGCTGAAGTACATCTCACCATTTATCTTCCCCCTAATCTGGCAAGCTTTAATGTAGCAAGGTGTCGGCAACTCGGTGTTAGGTTGAGACAATGCTGAAGAAACCCACTGGAAGGGCAGCCTGGGAATTGCTTTTAGAGGCAGGGCAATCTACCAGCCCTCTGCATTCAAAACTTCTGAGCCTTGCCCCTGAAAGCTGGGATATTTAAATACTTACAGGGTTAGAGATTCCTTCTGCTCTGCCTCCTGGTCCTGAGCCAGAAATTAGCATTTATTTCACAGTTCCAAGCCTTTTAACTCAATTTCATTAAAGAAGAAGGAGCAGGAGTAGGAGCAGGAGAAGGAGGAGAAGAATATCACAAGCTGAGATTCCAGAGAATCAATTTTTTTCTGCGTGTATGCATACATGCCTGTATGTATACATACATACATATACACAAATACAGACATATACATATTCATACATAAATAATTACATAAATATGTATATGTATGTATATAGGCAGGTGTATGTGTATATATACATACATATATATATATATTGGACTTATCTCCAAGAACAGCTGTCCATTTTTAAATGGTCTGTTTTCAGAGAGCATCTACTGTACACTTCTAGCGCCTGACTTTCTGAGCACAGATGCTTGCTTTACAGATGAAGGAGCTGGCTCAACAAGTTTTGTCCTGGAGCTGAGAATAAACCTACTTTTTGCAAGTTCCCTTCCAGGGCATTTTTCTGCTGCTCAGCTCTGCCTCCCAGTGTGCTATTGCTCTGACTCAGAAGAACAAAGTGATATCAGCATTCCTCTATGTGGGAAATAGCATGCTGATGGCTATCAGACCCAACAGACCCAGAGCACTTGCACAGAGGGAGATGCCAGAGCAAATGGGTCAAGTTTTCCCATCTTTTCTCCTTCACGCCATTGACATTTGGTTTGCTCAAACCCTCCCGAGCCACTTGCTTATAGTTCTCCATCTGTGTGGAAGTAACAGCAGGTGGTCAGCTCCAACCCAGCCAAAACAGAGTGCCCCGGTCTCCCTGGACCTTACCTCCACACTGACCAGGAGGCAAAATCCACCCCATTTATTTTTAGAAGCAGAAACTGTAGAGGCTACAAAACCCTGTTGTGTGGGGGTTTATGGGTGTGCGTGCAAGTGTGTGATTGTGAGGTTACAACAGGTAGGACATCTTGTGTGAATCATCCCAAACAGGTTGTCCCTTTACCTGGGGATGTGTTTGCCTGCCACTGGAACTAGTCTGCCAATGGAGCACTAGCTCAGGTGTCAGGCCAGGGCACAGCGTTCTAGGCCATTCCTGGGAGCCACGATCTACCTGAGCTCACTTCAGGCATCTAGGAATTAGACTGCTGCTCTAAAATCTTCTCTCAGGCTCCTCTATAGCCAGCAGAGAGAGATGGATACTTCCAGATGACTAGCCAGCCTATTTGAAAACAGATGTGAGTGAGAAGCTCTGGGCCAGCTGAGGTGGTGGTGGGGCAGGTGTCCCAAGCCTGATCAGTCAGATCCCAACCTCTGTCAGTACTGCTGCACAGCATGTTTGAAAGCAAATTGGGCTCTTCCCATTTCCAAAATGCCCTCAATAATGAAGAAAAATGGAAATATCCCAGGTGGGCAGTGGTGACTGCAAGCATACTTAGTGCTTCAGTTGTCCCCAGTTGCCTAGGAACAACATGCAGAATATATTTAGACCTCAAGTTCTGGGAAAATGCTGATGCTGAGAATGCCATCCATTTCCAGTTGTTCCCTCCATAATGCAGGTGGGTCTTCGAAAGCAGCAACTGTCTTCTGATAAAATCTCTTCTGTCAAAAGTGAGTGACCAGTAAAAAACCAAAATAAACTTGTAGATTGTTTTAAAATGCAATGATGCTGATTGCACTCTGCTTTATGTTGATTAAAGGAGAGAGCCACTCATATGAAGCCAAACTGAACCACAGGCATTTCTGTGGCTGGTTGAAAGTAAACAGGTTTCTGCATTAAGTCCTTCTCTATGGAGTCACTCTCTACCTGGATTCTCTGTGGATCCTCTATGAAATCACTCTCTATGGAGTGATTCAAGGGTGCAGAACACTGTCTAGGTTTTTGTCACTGTCCCAGTTCATTCAGTTCCTGCAATATACTGACCAACAGCACATCATGTAGGCATGTCCTGGGTGCATGAGGCAGTTGGTGTTCTGCCTCCTTTCTACAGTCATGCAAGTTCTAGCCAATGCCAGTACTATTCTTTCCATAGAAAATATTTTGTTCTTAGAAGAAATCCCAAATCATAAACCTCCTGGCCACAGAACAAAACAATTCAGTTCTCTCATGGTGCTCACTGTTTCTCAGGCCACGGAGACTGCTGGCCCCATGTTCCCATTCTCTTCTCAGGGTGCTTGGACTCTGCTTGGACTACAAGTCCTGTGGTACTTTAGGTCCCCTGTGTGCATGAGGGCACACAGGATGTGTCTTGGCAAGAACACCACACAGTGGTGAGGAGGCACGCCCTTGCAAAACAAGAGGTCCCTGAGTTGTTGCTCAGGCATTCCCAACCTGAAATTTGGACTTGGGGTTAAAATCTTTGGCTGGAAAGATTATTTTTTTAGAAGTGATTTTTGAGGGGGCTGGATGTGGGAGGGCATTGCTCTGTGAATATGTACCTATCCACGGCAAATCCAAGTGGCATTTTCTTGCACAAGATATAACTCAGTGTTGTAAAGATTGCGAGAACTCTTGTGTACAAGTGCAGTACAAATATGATGCACACCTTTTACTCACATGAGTTTGTCCTACCAATGACAAAAAGTAGGAATGCATGACTTAATGGTTTTACCTACATTATTGGCCTTGGAAGTTGCTACAATTTTTTTTCTAGTATACAAAAAATAAGCAATCTTTTCAGATGGTGTTGGTCTTGAACTGTTTTCAGCATTTGTTAGACACATGTCCCTGGACAGAAAGAGCTCATAGCTACCAATTTCAGCTGTTAATGCAGCTGGTAACCAAGGAAGCTGCAGGTCACCTCCTATAAACATTTGGGTGGCTACACAAATGAGAAGAGCACAAAGAAGCAAAAGTCCAGTGTGTCTTTAGGACAGCAGTGGCTAACCTAAGTAGTAATGTAAGTTACACTCTCCAAAGAACATCTGATGGACAGTTTTGAGCAGCTGTAGAGTCATCTTAGTCTCCTAGAAGTGCTGGTTAGAATGGCCCTGTGGAGTCTCCAGTCCAACCTCTGACTCACAGCTGGACTGATGCCAACACTAGATTAGGTGGGCCATGGCTTTGGCTGAGTCTTGGCAGCCTCCGCGGCTGGCACTCCCCACCTCTGTGGAGACCTGTAGCTTAGCTGCACCTCCCTCCCAGGGAAGATGCCAAACTAATCATCCCAAATGTGAGAGCTGGCACTTTGGTCAGCTCCTGTTGTCAGAAGAGGAACTTCTCCCCAGGAGCTAACAGCTAAAGATGGTGGAGAGAGCACAAAGCTGTGGCAAAACTTAGAGTGAGACTGTGTAGAAGGGGAAGACAAAGCTCATTTTAAACAAGACACATTTCAGTTGCTCACCCATTCTTCAACACTGGCAAGCACCTAGACATGTCTGCCCAGGATTCCTTGTGGTGACACAGAGGATTAGGAACAACAAATCCCCAGTCCTCATCTTGCCTCCTGATACCTCCCATGACACCATGTGACTGTTACTTTTACAACTCAACCCAGCCCTGAGGCTGCTTCAGCAAGAGAGGGAGAAGTCACACCACTGGTGCTCCAGCACCAATGTACACCCAACACTGCTCCCAGTGCCACCTCCTGCCAGTGCCCGGGCATTATCTATATTCCATCCTGGATTTCACAGCTGCTCTCAGTCTCTTGACTTGCTGCATAGCCACCATTCATTGACTTCCTGCTCTGCTGTTTCTTCTGGTGCTTCCACGTATGCACTCTCTTACAAACAACTGTCAAGTTTCCTTTGCAAATCTCTACAGAGCTGGAACATTTTACTTACTGTCACTGAAAAAGGCAGCTCTTCAATATAATAAGATAGTCAGAGACAGTAAAATCAGTGCATGAATCCAGTTGACCTGCAGAAACCTGTATAAAATGGTGACCCTAAAGAAGGTCACTAGCTCCTCTCTGCCCTGTCTAGCACTTGTTGGCATGTGTGCCATGCCTGGAGGAAAACTTCTATGAGCCATGGGCAGAGCAAAGGAACACAGGGAAACAAGACCTCTGCATTGTTGCTTCGTGGAGCTATGTGTTCTTTGTCAGTTCATGAGTGCCATGGAAATCCAAGCCCTGGGCTTGTATGGGCTGGAGGGATCACGGTTGGTGGGGCAGGTGGCAGTCCATGCTTCTCTTGGTTTTTCTCTGTGCTTATTTGTTGTGGTTTAGCTCCGGTCAGCAACTAAGCACCACACAGCCGCTCGCTCACTCCCCCACCCTTGTGGGATGGGGGAGAGAATCGGAAGGGCCAAAGTAAGAAAACTCGTGGGTTGAGATAAGAACAGTTTAATAATTAAAATAAAACAGCAATAATAATAATGATATAATGAAAAGAAAAATAATGAGTGAGAGAGAGATGAAACCTTGGAAGAAGAGAAAAAAAACACAAAACTAAACAACACGTGCTGCAACCGCTCACCACCCGCCGACCGACGCTGCCGGTCCCCGAGCCGCGATCGCTGCTTCCCCCGGCCAACTCCCCCCAGTTAATATACTGGGCATGACGTCACATGATATGGAGTACCCTCTGGCCAATTCGAATCAGCCCTCCTGGTTGTATCCCCTCCCCTCCCGGCTTCTTGTGCACCTGGCAGAGCATGGGAAGCTGGAAAAGTCCTTGACTAATGTAAGCACTACCCAGCAACAACTAAAACATTAGTGTGTTATCAACATTATTTTCATACTAAGTCTAAAACACAGCACTATGCTAGCTACAGTGAAGAAAAATAACTATCCCAGCTAAAACCATGACATTATTGCAATGGGTTGTCGCCTGTTGTAGTAACAGCACTGGAAGAAAGCAGAAAAGTGAGATGAAGAACTCCTATCTGCCCCAGCATCACTCCAAGTGATGTCAGAGCTGCTTCTGCAACTGTACTTCATTCAGAGCAGAGTCACTGCAGCCCTTCTGCTTTCTCTTGTGGAAGATGACTGATGGCTGAGTTGAGTTACATCGCTCCATTGATGAAATGGTTTGTCAATAGAAAGATAGTTTGTTGTGCTCAAAGCACAACAATTCTCTTACCTACTATCAAGATCTTATCCTTTTATAAGGTGTACAGTGTAATGCCAGAAGGTGTTCCTTTCCAAGGCAGCCAGGTACCTTATCCCCCTGCTTGGGAGTTTTCTTGCCTTGATGTTGCTGCTTCTTTTTCCTCTAGTTCTGCTTCAGACAGTTTTTCCCAGCTCTCAGGGTTGCACTGGATTTGCTCTGCACAGGGCAAATAAAGAAGTAGCTTGCAGGAACCTAAATGGTATCCCAGGGCATTTTGCAATGCCTTAAATACCCAATTCTATATGTACAAAACAAACACTTTGAAAACAGAGGCAATGTCTAGTGTCTAATCTGGTAAGGTTCAATACTAGCCTGAATGATCTTGGAAAAGAGGACCTCAGCCTTTGCAGAAAAGGCCACCTTTGGAGCCTGCTAACCCACAACTTAGTGTAATATACGTATTGAATATGCTGGGGCACATCTGATAGCTTGTTTGGCACTGTACGTGTTGTGCCCCCAGTTGGGGTGTCTGTTGTGGACTTCGGAGCCCTGTGTTGTGCATGTAGCTGCCGGCTTGCACTGCACTCTGTGGTGCACAGCCACGCTGCCTGTGGCTCTTCTTCCCTCCATGTGGCTAATTAGGGACAAATTCTCATCCTTAATCTCCTTCCAGGTTAGTTCTGCTCTAACAGAGATTTGGCTGGCCTCAGGTTTTGCTGTTTTGTTTTTTTCTCCAGTCCATGTCTCCCTTTTTCTAAAGACAAGTAAGATCAGGTTGTTATGGAGGGAAGCTGTGCCCGGAAGGCAAAATGCTTCAATAAGAGAAAAAAGGGAGAGAAAATGCTCTTCTCTTTAGCCTGGCAGTTGCCAGGAAAAGCTGCAAGTCTCCTGGGAGGTCTTATTACTGAAGATCAAAGAGGCTCAGAGGAGACTTGACTGCTTTGGAAAAAATCTCCAGAAAGCTTTTAGCTCCATCCACAAGCCTCTTCCCATCCAGTAACTTAGCCAGTAAAATATCTTGTGAGCCTCCTTTAAAGCAGTGAACTAAAAAGTGCAGAGTATGAAGTGGGGTTTTACGGCCCCGTGTGTATTTCCGAAATATGTTTATACTCTATATGGAGACACAGCGTGGAATTTTAATGCAGAGAGTGAATGATATAAAAGGCAAGGCAGGGACACTTCTGGCCTGGATGGAAACTGCTGAACTCAGTGTATACTTTGCTTTTGAGATGAGAAAGATGGTGCTGAGCAGGTTGTAATTCTGGGGCCAGGGCTCTTGCATGGCAGAGGAAGAGGCATCCAGTGAAGCAATGTGTTGGGTTGCAAGCATAGCCATTCATAGCATTTACTCACAGGTAAGCTGCAGAAACCTGAGCAGAGAGCCATAAACCAGAACTACCTCATAACAAGAATGTTTATCAAGAGATGGAGCTAATAGGCCTGGCTACTATTGCTGAGCAAGCCAAGTCAGGATTTCCCTGGCACACAGGTGCTTTATTTCTTTTTCAACATAATTCCGCAATAAAAGCTCTTTTTCCCCTAAGCATTAGTGGCAGATGAAAGGCCATAAGTGTAATTGCATAGCTAAAATACAGCACTTGCTGCAGCTAATGGTTTCTTTCCTCAATAAATGATACAGGCAAGAATGTGTGCACTTGGTCCTTCCCAAGTATTCTGAAAATCAGAAAAGACTAAAATATTTACTGAGCACAAAATAGAATAATGTATTCACAATTCATATTCAGAGCATTGGTTCTTTATTCTGAATGAGGCAACAAATAGCAGGCAGACCGAGTATCCATCAGCCCGATCATGCACTCAGCAGAACGTGCTTCTGACTGTATTTGTAATGCATGGCAATCACTACATTGCCACAGTCAAAATATTTGGCTTTGTTTATAGATGTTGAAACATCTCTGAAACTCATCTTCCCAAGTGACTGGGTTTCTTCTAAGCAAAGATAAACAAATGCTTCTCAAGGTGTTCTCAGATCCCCAAGTCTTTCAGGTTTTCTCAACCCGTCACAATATAGAAAGTCACTCTGAGGCAGAAGCAGACCCCTGGGGCAAGTTTTCAGAAAAATACTGTCAGTGTGTTGCCCCTCTCCACCAGACAGCTGGGCCCATAAATCAAGACTGTCTCAACGACAGGGAGGTACAGGATGGAGACTGGAGACCATCTTCAACATTTAAGCCACCCAACCTATGCCCTGGTGGCAGCATGATTGTCTGACCATCTGTGTAGGTACGCCAGTGCAACATTTGGGGCACTTCAAATCTGGAAAGGGGTGAGGCAATGGTGGACAGCATGATGAGGGAGACTTTTGTACTTTCCTTGTTAAATCAGCTCTGGTGATCCATCTCAAGTGCCTGAATGTGAATGCACGTAACATGGGAAGCCAATGAAGTATGTAGATTTTTCTGGGTCATAACTTTCATTCGTGCCTAATTCTTCCTCAAACAGTAAGAGCAGAAGTACAAGGCAGCAGCTCCAGGAGCTTACTCTTGACAAACTGGAGATGCAGCTCAATAGAGGTAAGTGAAGGTCTGTACTTGGGTAGGAGTTATGTGCAATCCTGACCTTGGCTTGGCGAGCTACTGAAGTGACCTGAGCCACAGTCAATCACAAGCCAAACAGGAGGCAATTGTGCTGTCATGGAGAAGGCATGCCTCATACTGGGAAGTATCACAGGGAGTTGTCCTCCTTGCATGTGTATGGTCAATGGGTTTTTGCTATTTGCTATTGGTCAGCTGTGGGCTGGCGAGCTGTGTCTGAGCTGGGGCATTCATCACGGAAGGGATGTAGGCCTGCTGGAGAGAGCCCCAGGGAAAGCGTGAGGTGGTATCCAGGTCTGAGGCCTAGGAAGTGAGCACTATGACAGAAAGGAAAAAGAAGCAGGGGTTGACTTTATTTAACATGTCCTGGAATTGCCTTCTCTGTCAGCAGCTTGACTGGGCTTGCAGTCTGCCCTAGAGGCAGTACACTTGTGATAAGCTTAAATATTTTAACATTTCATATTAATGAAATTGACTATCATGTGCCCTAAAGATAATAGCCATTGAGCTGTCACTCAGAACATTTTAGGTGTGAACAGATGCATTTTCCCCTGAAGCAATTTCCCTCTGTGAGAATAGTGATATTAAAGTTTGCCCAGAGAACATTTTAGCAGCTCAAGAAACACAGCTGCATATTTTGTGTAGCATTAAAGCAATTCACTTAGTAATTAACTAAATGTATGATAAGACATTTTAACTAACATTGCTTTTCTCGTGTGAGTGCTTTTCATTCATCTCAATCTAGTGTCCTCCTAGCTGATAGCACAGCAGGGGAGGATCGACTGCCATCCGGGGCGGGGGCAGTCTTTGAAGCCACTGCATGGACCTGACAGGCTTTTCATCTGAGCGCATCAGGTCCTCCTCCAAAGCAACCATCCACCTCTGCACTGGACTTGCCAGCCTTCTCCCTCTTGTCTCCATCCTACTCCTTCCAAATAACAGTCTTGATATTTCTCCACATTTTGTCCTCCTCTTTTGGACTTCTGTGTTTCTCCTCCTGTGTCCATAGGTGCCATGTAATTTCTCCCTTCATGCTGCTGCTTCTCTCTTTGTCAAGGGCTGTTTGGGTGGTTTTGCAGCCCTGTGGGTTGACCCATGTCCCACAGTGGCTCTTCCAGGTGCCTTTGCTCCCTGGGGCTGTTGGATGGCAGAGCCAGAGCTGCTCTCTGCTGTGCAATGGTGTCAGGCCCAGGGGAGCTTTGTTGAGCCAGGGCCCCTGCATACTGGACACCCTGGGACTTGCTGGTCCCCTGAGCTTCAAGGGGTGTATATGTCATTCCTTGCCCTGCTCTGCTGCTGTGCTCAGCTCCTTGAATCCCCAGCACTGCAATTGAAATTGCAATGGCCTAGTCATCACATGCACATGCATGGCACAGGACAGTGAAATACATCTTCAATTTCCAGCTCACAGTGCTTGCTGCAGGTGATAATCAAGACCTGCACCAAGAAAAGCAATAGTCAAAAAGTCTTGTGCTACATAGCCATTTGTTTTCTGCCCTTATGAGTGAGCAGGTCTGTACTGAAGCATTCCCAAGGCTGGGATGGAGTCAGAGAGTCCCCATCTGGGTCCATCGCTGGAATCTTTGCAGGTCTTGCTTAGTGCATGTGAGGTTTTTGTGCAGCCTGGATCCTGTCATCCAGCGCCAGGAAGGAGCTTCTGCATGCTGAGGGACTGCTCTGCGTGCCCCCTCCTCCCTGAGCCAGCATCTGGCCAGATGAGCACTGGCTCTTCTGGGGTGGCTATGGCATTCATTTTGCACCCTGAGGCAGGGTGACTCCAGGGACACCTCAGGGCTCTCAGCTTGCTTAGGGCAGGTCCTGGTGGTGGGCAGCAATGCAGTGCAATGGGGAATGGGGAGCAGCAGGTCTGCTGCAAGGAGGCAGCTCTGGGATAGTCTCCTGCTAGGCCAGCAGCTTGCAGACAGTCCATGAGGACACAGAGCCATAGACTGTGGGGTGAGCTATGTGGGAAGCAGGAAGGAAGATAGATAGGGAGGGCCCAGGCCATTCCTGCAGCTAGTTTTATGCTGAGCAGCCAGATCTCAGGTGACCCCTTTGCTCAGCACTTGGGAAAATCTGTAGCAGGTTCAGGGAGGTGCTATATATGCAGAGTTTGCATCCTTGCCCTAGATGGGGAAAAAAAAAAAGGATTCAGCATTATCTGCAGAGCAGCCACCATGCATCAAAGTCATAATTTCACTTCTGTTGTTCGTAAAGAGTGATATGATTTTGTTTTTCCTAGCAAGTAATATGACATAGGGCATCCACTGAAAAAATGGAGTACTTTATCACATCACAATGTCCAACATTCCTAAAGATATCTGAGATACTCCCTAAATTTAAAACGGACCCCCCCAGCCTCAAGACAAAATTGAGTATAATAATATTAATATAGTTTTTAGCAGCTTCCCTGTATGTTGCTTTGTAACCAGGGAATGAAAATTAATTGTTGTAAATCTTAGTTTGGAATAATTTGGCCTCATCCCAGAATCATTCAAAAAGTTTTCTTTTGTTCACTTCCACCAATACAGAGCATATGTGATGTTTGTAAGGGAGATGGAAAACTCCTGGCTCAACCCACTTTTCCTTACAAATAGTTTGCCATAGACTGGCATCTCTAACAAGGTACAATGTAGCCTGCAAAGTTCAGTGTTAAAGAGAAAACAGAGCCAGATGAGGAGCTTGCCTCATCTTCTGCACATTTAATGTAATTTTGCTGCTAGACTTCTCTCACTGATTTGTGAAATGGTGTTTTGTGTGTTGGTGATGGGCTGTAATGGGATCCCACAAGAGGCTCCCATGCCACTGCTTAATGTGCTGCTGAGCAGGAATCTGGGAAAATGCTAACCATTATATTTTTACACACTTGCAGCACCAGACTGGCAGTGAAACGCTGTTGATAGAAATATATTTGAAATACCTCTAGAGTCAAAGTCTGCCACCCACAAATGAACAGGGCATTAAAGGGATTATCACTAGCAGCCAAGGGATTATCACTAGCAGCCTTCCTCTGCTAAACAGCTTACTGAATTTCAATATTGTCAACTGGGACTGGGCAAACTGGATAATATGAATATTAATAATTTCTCTTTGCATGGTCCCCAAGGTATTATTTTTCCCTCTTGTTTAATGTAAGGAAGGTGCTGTGTAGCTGTGGAAATTTTCAAACTCTATTCACCCAAGTTTGGGAGGAGGGAGGCAAGGGCAGAGAAAATGGAGAAGAGATGCTTTTTTCTTTGGCAGATTTCTCACATCTCCTAGATTGCACAAAAACAAGACACAGGTTCTCTTAGGGGAAGGCATTTCTCTTGTTCCATGCAATTTAATAATAATTTAAACACAGTCAAATTCTCCATCTTGGTCTTTATGTCTTAGATCCTTCCAACCATCTGGCTGAGACTGAGGTTTCAGTGTCTGGATGCTGCACAACTCACCGTCCATGCAGGAAAGAAACAATGGGAAGAGAATCAGGAGAACCAGAAGCATGGGGAATGGTAGAGGCTCCTACAGCCTTGCTGGTGGACTCATAACAGGAGCAGAAACAGGAATCGGTTCCCTTCTCATTACCCTCTCAACCAATGCATCCATTTGTGCATTATTGCTTTCATCCCAAGGATAGAGCTTTTGGTCTTGCCCTTCACTGTGAGAGTGTCAGTAGTGGAGACTGTGCAGCCCCTCCCTGCTTTTTGGGCAAAGGGGGCGGTGGGAGAAGATGAAGGCACTGACAGGCTAGGCAGGGTAAGCAGCACTTCTGTCCTAAGGCAGGGTGAATTTGCCCCTGCAGCATTAATCTGCAATGCATGGAAAAAAGCCTCCTTTGGTTTAGGAGACAAAGACTACAGGTGTTGGTGAGATCAGAAGTAAAATATCCTGAGAGTACAATCACAAAAACTATAAGTGAGCAAAGGCAAAGGCACTGCTGTTTTGTACTTCCTTTCTTAGCTGTATCAGCAATTGGGATGGAAGGTAGTGCAGGCCCAGAACCCAGGGATTAATGCCTGGTTACTACCCGAAGATCATAAGATCAAAGATCATTACAGCCTGGTTATGATCAGAGTAGAGCTCACACCAGCAATCTCACAATATACTATTTGGCACACTGGTACCCTACCTCTGAACAATGAAAACTTTAGCCCAAACCCTCCTGCTTAGGTGGAATATGAAGGCATCAAAGAAAAATAATAATATTTAAAAAAAAATAAAAAAATCAAAACTGCGTAAAAACTTGAAAAATATGTACAGAGAAAGCAATCAATAAAAATGAGACATTACAATGTGTGCATGGCTAGGATTGGCAGTGTTTAAGAAAACAAGAAAGGAGGTCTATGAGAACAGTGAGTAAAAGAGAGATTGTAGTGATGGAGTAGACTGAATGCCAGGCAATGGAATGTATTAACTGTGGTGGAGAAAGGGCACATTCACTCAAACTACATTTTTGCCTTGCCTGTCTTTGGAATGGATCAGGAGATAGTTCATGTATCAGAGCAGGAGGAAATATTTTGTGTTTATTACACACAAATACATTTTGATCAGTAGGCCCCAATCATCTGTATCCACAGTCCAAAAACAACGGCTGAGGAGACAATCCAGCTCACTGAGGTTCATTCTTAACTACTACTAGAGTAATTTCAATTGGAAGGAAAGCAATTTTGCCCAGGACCTCAGGAGATCATCTAGTCCAGCTCCTCCTGACACAAGCAAACATTCTCAGAGCTGTTCCAACTAGATCTGGTTACCGCAGGAGCAAATCTGGAAACAGTGGAGCAGTTTCCAGAGTCTGGGACGTGCTAACATTTTGCATGTGTGCAGACAGTGAGTGGAATGACCTTGCAAGTGCTATCAGGTATAGCAAAAATCATGGAGAGACAAAGAGGAGATTGGGGTAACGTGGATGAGATTAATAATTAGTGGCTGTCAAAAGGGTCTTCTGGGAAACAAGTTTGACCTGGATTTTACTTTTATGAGAGGCAACAGGTTTGCTTGGCAACTGCAGGCATTTGCACGGACCAACCATACTTCGGCTTTGGGAGCACAGTGAAGTCCGCTGCAGCATTTCTGCGAGATTGCGCATGTGAGCCAGCTTGCGCTGCTGGCTGAGTGGGCGAGGTGACAGCGTGAGAAGGGGCCTCAGTGCAGGCTGAATGAGAGTGTACTCTCTGCTTACTCTGAAGCATTTACATCCCTGAACAGCTGATTCAAGTCAATCTTATATAGCTGCTGGGAGATCCACAGCTTAAATAAACCCCTGAGGCAAAAGAGGGAACCTCTGGAGGTTGCCAGGGATCTTGTACTGAGTATTTGCTGCTTTCAGGCAGGAACCTGTTCCCATCTGCATATGGCAGTGATCACTCCAAGTGCTTCCACAGCCATATGAGGCCAGCACTAGGCGGATGTATGCCCCATCTCTGCCTTAGAGATCATCTAGTAAGGAGTGCTTAAACTCAAGCAAAAGGTCAAAATGTTGATGTCAAAATAGCATCACAAGGTATGATACCCGAGATCCTCATGAGACCACAGAGATGCCCTTACCTTTTGCTGACTCTGGCTCCAGTTGCTTCCTGTGGCAACAGTCTCCATTCCATCAGCTAGCTCAAATGATTTTAGGAGGTGGCAGGGATGGTCTATTTTCCTTATGATGGAAAACAGGTTTTCCCCATGTTTTTCTGGGCTTTCACCAGCACTGCAAACATTTTGCCAGTTCTGCATAGGAGGCCTACACTTCAAGAACTTCTCGTGAACCTGTTATAGGTCAACACCTGCCATTCTCACAATGTCTGGAGCAGGTTTTTGCTAGCAGCTTCGATAACTCATTTTTCTACTCCTTTGTTGTTCCTGGCTGGTCTGATGATTAAACCAGCCTTAAAAAATGCATTTTTTTCAGGATAAATTTAAACAGAGCAATGCTTTAACTTCTCAGCAGTGTTCAATTTTTTATTTCACTCCTGGTGATATAGCAGAAGGTCCACTGGGTTTGAAACTAGCGATACATTTAAGTAACCTTTTGAGTCTTTAAGGTTTTAAGTTTCCAGTATTAACATATTTTTGTGTTTGTAATTTTCTGTGCTGCAATGGATTTCTGGGACTGTCTCATTCATAGGAAGCAGAGGAAGATTCTCAAAAGATTTTCTGATACATGTTTTTTACTGATGGTCAATAGGGTTGGGACACCTGGTTCCTTATAAGGCCTTTGAGATTATTGTAATCAGTCCTGACCTCCATCTCCTGATAATGTTTGCCAGGGGAAGACTCGGTCTAAGGGTTTATCCTCTCCTACTCTGATAGGGAACAGATATTCCTCCATGTGCCTTTCATTCACACACTGAAGATAAAATATCAGGCAAATAAAAAAAATAAAATAAAACCCCAGCTTTTGCTCTTGACTTCCCAAAAGCAAAAGGCCCTCAGTTCATTTCCCTTGGCAAGGAACTGCTAGATTCTGAAGTCAAGTGTTCAGCTTCATACCCTTGCAAGGATATATATGATAACAATGTTTTCTCAATGGCTGTCCAAAAAAAGAGAACAAAACTCCCTGTTTGCTTCTGGAGCATGACCACGCAATGACTAGGACGTTTTTTCCATGGTGGTTGTTTCTTCTGGGAATCCTTTCAAATGGCCTGAAGATAGACACTGAACAAAGATCTCTGCACAGATTTGCTATTGCTTGGAAATAGGATTCTTGAGGATACGATGTGCCTTCATCAGGGAAGACCTCTGTTATTTGCTTAATGACAAATAGTCATACCATAGGCCATCTGGCCTAAAGACCATACTTCCTTGCCAGGGTTTGTCTTGCACTTCAAGCCCTGAAGCTCCCAAAATGTTAGCTCCAATTAATGGTCTTGAACTACTCCATGGCACTTATGCCATGGGACTCCCTGGGCACTTACACCTCTCTACCATTTCTTCCCTTGTAAAATGGAGGCATTTGCACTCCCTGAGTGGTTGCAAAGACCTGCATTGACTGCACACCATGGACTTGATATATTGTTCTTGATTTGGTTATTATTAACTTTGAGTTATTCCCTCTGAGGCTGAAGTATCCTTTGTTGGGCAAACCAGAGAGGGTTTCCCTAAGGCAGGAGGAAGAAGGTAAAGCAGTGTGGTCAATGTAATCTGTGGGGTTAATGGGGCTATGGCATCTCCCATCAGTGAAAGATTTGGCCCTCTGTGCTAATAGCAATCCATAAGTAGTGTTCTGGAGCAGGGCACCCCAAACACGCTGTTAAAAAGCATATCTTTCAATTATTTACAAATGCTCAAGTAACTTTGTATGCAATATTTTTAAATGATTCACTGTAGCTAATTTAAATTGCATTGCTTTACTTGAGGTGGGGGGGAGGGGGAGGGAAAAGCTACTATAAGTAGTTATTTTATTACTGGCTATAGACACTGCAAAAACATATTACTTTAACTGAAGTTGGAATTCCAATGAAATTTCTCAAAATGGAAATTAAACCTCTTTCCTAGGAGACTGTAGCTCCACTTCTTTGGGCTTCCACAAACGTCTTTTTTTCCCTAAGCCCAGTACAAACATAAAGTTTCGCCTTACAGTTTGGCTCTTTTTTTGGAAAGAGAGCATTGGCCTCAGCAGTGATATCTTGCTGTGGGCATGCTTCCAGCTGTGCCTTCAGGACGTGCTGCTGTTGTTAGTTCAGCTGCCTGGACAGCATTGTCCACAACTAGGCCAGACATCACCTTGGCCTTTGGGCCCTCATCAGTGGGTTGGACTGTTCATAGGTCAGGATCTGTCACATGAACGTTGAGGAACAGAAAAGGACTTGACTTGGGGAAAATCTAGTGTCTTACATGCTTTGCTTTCTTCTCCTTAAGTGTGCTCTCTCAGGCTGTGGCTGAAATCTTCATTTGTTGATGGAATATTTCAACAGCTTCTTTAGAAGGATGCCAAGCAAGCAGAAGATCAAAGCATGCATTATATACGTGAAGACACTAGTTCTCCATTTTTGTACAACTGCTTAGATCAAATCTTGACAGGATGTGGCTGTGAAATGTTTCCACTGATTTCCCATCAGTCTCTAATTGCGTAGAGGTCCCAGCCTATGAAAAAATATTGCAGCATCAGCCAAGGTCCCTCCAGGAGTACTACCTCTTGGTGCGGGTAAATCAGCATTAGATAAAAAGTGGAAAACACAGGTAAGTAAGGCGCAATAAAAAGAAGGAGGAACACATCAGCAGACTGTGTTAGAAATGTTGTAGCTCTCTGGCCTTGCTGTGAATCTTCACCAGTCCATTTCATTGCACAGACAGGTGCCTCATGGGAGCCTGTCTCACCAGCCTCCTCTCCCAGAGCCAGCTGCCAAGCTTTTTGGCAGCTCTCATCCATGGCTGTGTTTGATTGTGGGGATGTAAGTGTGCCTTGTGCATGCCTGGGCTATGACTTGGAAGTATTTCCTAACCACATGTCCCAGGCTGCATCCAGCCCTGCTGAATGGCCCTGTGGCTGACCTCGGCTGGTCGTCAGGTGCCCACCAAGCCACTCGATTACTCCCCCTGCTCAACAGGAAAGGGGGAGAAGAATACAATGGAAAGCTTATTGGTCGAGATAAGGGCAGGGATATCACTTACCAATCACCATCACAGGCAAAACAGACTTGACTTGGGGAAATTAATTTAATTTATTGCCAGTTAATAACAGAGTAGGATAATAAGAAATAAGAAGAAATCTAAAAATACCTTCCCCGCATCCCTCCCTTCTTCCCAGGACCAACTTCTTTTCTAACCTCCTCCCCCTGAGTGGTGCAGGTGGACAGGGAATGGGGGTTGCGGTCAGTTCATAACACTTTGTCTCTGCCGCTCCTTCCTCCTCATGCTTTTCCCCTGTTCCAGCATAGGGTCCCCTGCTCCAGTGTGTAACCCATGGGTTACAGCCCTTTACGACCTTCTTCAGTGTGGGTCCTTCCCATGGGCTGCAGTTCTTCATGAACTGCTCCAGCATGGGTCCTTTCCATGGCATGCTTCCACAGACTGCTCCAGAGTGGGTCCCCAGCATGGTCACAGGTCCTGCCAGAAAACCTGTTCCTGCATGGGCTCTTCTCCACAGGGTCACAGCTTCCTTCAGGGCATATTCACCTGTTCCAGTATGGGGTCCACCACGGGCTGCAGGTGGATATCTGCTCCACCGTGGACTTCTGTGGGCTGCAGGGGGACAACCTGCATCACTATGGTCCTCTCCATGGGCTGCAGGGGAATCTCTGCTCCGATGCCTGGAGCACCTCCCTCCCTTCCTTCTTCACTGACTTTGGTGTCTGCAGGGTTGTTTCTCTCACATTTTCTCACTCTCCTCTACCAGCTGCTGTTTCACAGCATTTTTTATCCTTTCTTATATAAGTTATCACAGAGGTGCTACCAATATCACAGCTGAGCTTTGGCCGGCAGCTGGAACTGGCTTTGTGTGAAACAGGGGCAGCTTCTGGGGTCTTTTCACAGAAGTCACCCCACAGAAGCAGCCCCTCCCCTACTGAAGCCTTGCCACATAAACCCAATATGGGCCCTATTAAGTCCCTGAGAGTGAGCGGCACTTGAGTGGTGGGGGCGGCCGAGTCCCAGAGGCACCCAGACAGCTGATGTTCCTGTTGGCACTTTCCCTGGGTGCTCCCAGGAGCAGGGGACAGAAAGACTTTTTGCTTGCTCTGCAGGGAGCTGGAGGTGCTGAAGGTGGCACCAGCAGGGTAGCTTTTCACTCCTCTTTTACAGCATGATCATGCTTATTCACCATGCCCAAGAAAGAAGGGTCTGAGATTCCCCTCCAGATGCTGGGATGTCTGAGGCAGAGAGTACAGACTCACATCTATTCTGCTTATGTTTGTTCTGTATTTCAGACCCTGGCATAAAGCAGCTCAGCTGCCCTGGCCCAGATCATCTCCACCATTCATAGGACCTGGAGACAGGGGAGTTGTTTTGTTTTGTTTTGTTTTTTTAATTTTTTGAGTGTTGCATTAATTTTAAATGTACTCATACTGTGACATGTCAGGGAGGGAAGAAAGAAAATCTCATCACCTCTTTTCTCTAGAAATGTAGTTTAAAGAGGAAATGACAGTATGTTTTAATCTTTTAAAAGTTCTCTCAAGCAAAATTAATATTTATTTCATGCCTGAAAGCATCCATTTCCTGAGCCATAACTTCTAGTCTCTGTTACTCATAATGTGTCCTTTGGATTCCTGACATTCCCTAGAGACGTCCCAGTCCCTGGTAACATGTCCCTTATTAGGGCTGATTTCTACAGACCCTGAATGACTTCTAGGAGGACACTGGGGTCCTCCTCAGGAAGACAAGGCCACCTGGCTCTCATTGTTACTGTGAGAGAAGTAGTCCCCCAGTACCAGCTCTTAGCACTCCAGCCTCTTCATTTTGTGCTACTAATGGGGGCAGCTAACACGAGAGTTGATGTTTTGCTTGGTTCTTCACTACATTTGCTATCTCATGAATAATCTCATAATCTCATGGTGCATAAGTCGAGCTGGCTGTCGCTCAGACGAGTCATACAGATAGGAAGCAACCGAACGTAAGATGCTTGGCTGCCAGATGGCAGGACAGCCCTGGACAGCAGCCCAAAAGATGATGATCTTTTTGTCAGTGAGTTCCCCAGCTCATAATGCATCCTTGCCACTGTGAGGGACTGGAAGAGTTAATGTCTCAAACATTGTTGTAAAGTGGGATGTAGCAAACTGCAGATGGAAAACTGATGGACACAGGGCATGGGGGGTGCATTGGAGGACACACAGTCCCAGGTTCTGCTGTGCCTCACCTAGCAAATTGCAGAGGTCATACAAAGGTTATTTGAGGAAGGGGCTTATGACTGCCCGGAAGACCCCTTGCGACCACCCCTCACAATGGCACCTGCGCAGAAGATCACCACACTTCTGGAACAAGAACCATATAAGCTCACAGGAGGCATAACCGAAGGCGGGGCTTAGACTACAAAAGACACTACAACAAAAAGACTGGCACGTGTCCACCACCGGCGGATCATCACACATCTGTTGTCATTGGCACTGGATGCAAGGGTGGTGATATCTCCCTAGCTTTCTCTCTCTCTCTCTCTTTCCCCCCTCTCTTTTCTTTTCCTCTTCTTCTTCTTTTACAAATATTCTTAATAAGAACCCTCACTATCAATGCTTTTCCATGTTTTCAATTTCGAGTTGCCTTTTCAAGTTCAAGTTACTTCTGTGTTGAAATAAAATTAATTGATTGTTTGGTGTCATTTCACCTCAATTTAGAGTCTTGGTTGCTCTCCCTCCTCCTCTCAGGTTGGGATGCGACAGCACAGGAAATTGCAGCGACATTGCACAGGAAAGCGGCAAAAACAAGTGACTAAGCGCAGGCTGGGTGAGACCTCTTTAAGCTGTCTTTACCTGCTGGCACTGTGTCACCTGTATTCCCAGCACTGACTGCTAGAGCTTATTTAACAACCTAAGCATATGCAACAGAAAGCTGTCCTGAGGGTCCTGCAGTCATTGCAAAAATTGATATACTGCAGGTAAGTAAATAATCTATTGGTCTGGCATGCATCATTAAACCATATCAAAAAAAGATGCGTAGGGGGTGACTCAACAACAAACACTGCATTACTTTCTCTAACTTATTTAAGTACAGTGTTTCTAAAGAAAGAAAACAAAGTCCCCAAATAGTCAAAGGACCAATACCAGTTTAGAGCCTGTAGATTTAGTGCTGGTAGCAAATGCCTTTGTCCTGTACCGAATTTCTGCCTTCCTTTGGGGTAATTGATATCTTTCAGGATGACCAGTATTGAAGTTGCCTGTTCTGTTCTTTGTGGTTTATACTTATGTGCCAGATAGAGGCAGGGATCTCAGCATGCAAACAACAGCTTGCAGCTTTATTTCATTTCCTGCTGCAGTGGCCCTAGCAAGACAGTCTTTGCAAGAGGAGGTCTGCAGATGTGAGTGTCCAGCTTAACTGCAGCTGCTACTCCTGTATGATTTCTCACTGCACCCTCTATTTCACATCAGCTCTTGCGGAAGTCAAGTGCTGAACACCTGTAGTGAAGCCTGGTATGACAGACCCCCTGTGAGTTCCTGCTCTTGGAGTCTGCTCATGCCAGCACAATAGTGACGATGGTTTTGTGCTAAGACCCTGGATTGGTCAAGTGTGCTGTCACTGCACTAAATCTGCCAGAGCAAGTGTCCATGTTCCCCAACCATGCTGCCAGTATGGAGTCTGGCAGCTCCAGAGTCTGTTGTGCATCTGAGTGCTAGCAGCTGGTTTTTGGAGATAGCAGCCTTCTGCTTAGCAAATGATCCATGTCAGACAGGTGGAGCATGGTTTGTTACTGCCAGCAATGGGAAGGAGAATATATAAATAATGTGGAGAGTTGAACAGTTGCTTTGTTTACTACTCCTGTGTCTCTGGCTGCTGCCATACAGAAATCAGCTATGATGTATTTGATGCCAGGTGGCAATAATACTTAGGTCTCAGTGGAAATTCTTATTTCTTTACAAGATAGAGGAGTACTGTCAGATGAATATTGCCCTGGCTGAGAGGTATCTTTGGGCAGCCTTCCGGGCCTGCCAGACCCTGCTTTACATGATATGTAATCTACATATGTAAACATATGTAATATATGTTTATTGCTCTGTATAATTGATTGACTACTTTTCCGATTGCACAGCCTTCAAACCAGGTGCCTGGCAGTAACCATCTATTTCAAGACGCATGTAAATTATCTTCTGTCCTGCCTGGAATTCAGCTGTGGAGCTGGCCACAGGAAAACCTCGATTTATTTCCAGCTTTCACTTTGGCAGGTCATTGATGTGTAGCTTGTAACACTGTACCTCAGCAACACTAGAGAAATTATGGCAGTAGTCACATTAACCTTTTCAATCAGCTACATACTGGTTTCACATTGCTCTGCTAAGAGCCTGGCAGTGGCTTTTGGGACTCACAGAAGCCATCTCAAAGCAATTAAATACCAAGGAACATCACTGCTGAAGGACTCATAACAGCAATGCCAGAAATAACCAGGCACCTTCAGAACTGCAAGTCTGTTTACGACCTTTCTTTTGGCTTCATTAGCAATACTGCTGTGCAATTGCATGTTAACTGTTATGAAAGGCCACTGCATCTGCTCATTTCCCTGCTTGACTCTGAGCGTGACCAGCAGTTTTAAGGCCCATGTTGACAACCTGTGTATCAAAAGTGGAAGAGTAACCGGGCAGAGCAAGCAGCAATTGCTCTAGATGTGTATGTTGGTATAATTTTATATTGGTGTCGTGGTTTTGGCTAGGATAGAGTTAATTTTCTTCATTGTAGCTGGTATAGTGCTGTGTTTTGGATTTAGTATGAGAATAATGTTGATAACACACTGATGCTTTAGTTGTTGCTAAGTAGTTCTTACAGTAGTAAAGGACTTTTTCAGCTTCCCATGCTCCACCAGGTACACATGAAGCTGGGAGGGGAGGGGGCACAGCTGGGACAGCTGATCCAAACTGGCCAAAGGAATAGCCCATATTATATGACGTCATGACCAGTATGTTAACTGGGAGGAGTTGGCCGGGGGAAGCAGCGATCATGGCTCGGGGACTGGCGGTGTCAGTCAGCAGGTGGTGAGCGGTTGCAGCACTTGTTGGTTTTTTGGTTTTTTTCCCCACCCCGGGTTTTGCCTCTCTCTCTTGTTATTTTCCTTTTCATTATATTATTATTATTGCTATTATTATTATTATTACTATTACTATTACTGTTTTATTTTAATCATTAAGCTGTTCTTATCTCAACCCACAAGTTTTCTTACTTTGGCCCTTCCGATTCTCTCCCCCATCCCACAGGGGTGGGGGGAGTGAGCGAGCGGCTGTGTGGTGCTTAGTTGCTGACTGGGGCTAAACCACGACACACTGGAACCCAGAGCCCAGAGATGATGCTGAATCTCCATCCTCAGAGATCCCCCAACCGTGACCGGACACAGCCTGGAGCTCCTCTTCTTTAGAGATGTTTCTTCTTGCACATCCGAAGTTCCTACTAAGGAGGAGCCAAAGTAGTGTAATGCATTTCGTTGGCATAGTTTTTAAAATGGGAAAGCGTACATTGGGGAGTAACTTTAAACAACAGAGATTTACAGGCAGTTAGCCAGGCAAAAAAGCAGTGTTTATGTTATCAGTTGTTAAAAATTATTGGCCTTGCTGAAACAAATGAGCTAGATTGAGACTTTGCTTTTATTCAAAGATAGGAAAACCCTAATCAAAATCACATCTCTGAAATTTTTGTCTGCTGGCATTAGAGTACACTATTCATCCTTCATTGGAGCAGGCAGCCTGCCTTTGAATGGTCCATTATCAGCCTGCATTGCTGTCCCTCCCAGTGGCAGCACTGTTCACACATCAATGACTAATACTGGTTCAAAACTATTTTACTGCCAAGTAAAACAGTTATCACTGGTGAAAAAACTGGAGCAAATAAGGTTTGCTCCAAAATGTAAATGACAGCATGCCCAGACAGTAGGCCTACTGCAATTGTTTTCAGTTCTGGTAGGTTATCAGATATGATGGGATTTTTCTCTACCCTGAGACAGCAAAGAAATAGCTGATAACATCACTTTGCTGAAAGTATTCCAGTGCTGGACAGACCAGATACGTGTGTCACAGGAGTGCAGTGGGACAATAAAAGCACCAGGCTGCCTGATGGACACCTGTGGAGTGGGGCTTTTTCCACCTCAGCTTTTCCCTTAGTAGGGAGAACGGTGGCTGCACCATGGTGTTTCAACAACCAGTTGTTCCCCCTTCTGGGCTGATCACCACTCTGCTTCCTTTTCCCCACCATGCGTACATACTTTCCTGCCTGCCACAACAGTGCCATGCTGGTGCTAACCAGGTGCTACCAACAGCTCAGGTCACCTTCTTTCTCCCTAGCTTTTCGTGGCATCATCCACACCAGCTTCTTGCACAGCAAACAAGCACTAGCACTAGGTGCTGTTCTAGGGCCTCAGCCCCAGCACAAAGACTTTTGCAGGCTACTTGGGTCTCTGTGGAGCTCGGGGCACATGGGGAGACTTAGCATGCTATTTCCAGTTCTAGGGAGAGAACTTTGGGTTCAACCAGGTAAGATAATAATAGTGCAGAATTAATGGAACCATATTTTTTTAAAAGGGTCTAAGTGAAACCCCCAAGCCCCCAAATCCCCAAACCATTCTGAGTCAATTCAGAACTCCATTACCTTTTCAGACTTGGAAGGTTTTGCTCCAAGATGATTTAGCTTTTTGGGAAGTCTTTTCTTAAAATGTATGCCTGTGGCGGGGGCGGGGGGGGGGGGGGGGGGAGGAGGGGGCAGGGAGCGGAAATAATTGTAATAAACCACTCCCACGAAGGAGGAAATTTGTCCTCTTTGAGTTGGATCTTGAAGCTGAATTACCAGTAGTGAACTCCAGGAACTGGCTTTCAGGACTGCATATTACCTTTTTTCCATCTTTTGCAGTCTGTGCAGCATACTGAGAGACTGGCTAGTGTATAAGCCAATTCCCATTGACACAAGAGAAAACACACTCGCCCCTACACTGCTGGCATTGACTAGCTGTAGAGTGTGACAAGGTACAGTTGCTAAACAGCCGCTTCACTGGCTGCCATTTTTTTTCTATGTAACAAAGTTGTACAGGGCAAATTCTTTCTCTCCAGTCAATGATACGCAGAAAGTGGCATTTTCATTAGACCTCAAGGGTGTGTATGGCTGTAGTGGATCCTTGTGCACCCCTCCAGGGGAACCTGCATGCTCAATTACCTCTCTGAAATGCCTGTACATCAACGCACGCAGCACAGGGAATAAACAGGAGGTTCTAGAGATCTGTGTGTGGTCGCAGGGCCACAATCTGATTGCAATTACAGAGACATGGTGGGATAGCTCACATGACCGGAATGATGTCATGGATGGCTACACACATTTTAGGAAAAAAAGGCCAGCAAGGCGAGGTGGGGGAATTGCTCTTTATGTAAAGGAGCAACTGGAATGTATCGAGCTCTGCCTAGGGGTTGAGGAAGAAAGAGTCAAGAGCTTATGGATGAAACTTAAGGGGCAGGCAAATATGGCTGACACCGTTGTGGGCATCTGCTACAGGCCACCTGATCATGAAGAGGAAGTCGATGAGGCCTTCTACGGACAGCTGGAAGTAGCCTCACAATTGCAGGCCCTGGTTCTCATGAGGGACTTCAACCACACTGATATTTGCTGGAAAAGCAACACAGCAAGGCGCGCACAATCCAGGAGGTTCCTGCAGAGCATAAAGGATAACTTTTTGACACAGGTGGTGGAGGAGCCAACGAGGTGGGATGTGCTGCTGGACCTTATACTAACAAAGAAGGTCTGGTTAAGGATGTGAGGGTTGGGGGTAGCCTTGGCTGCAGTGACCATGAGATGGTGGAATTCAGGATCCTGTGTGGCAGAAGCAGGGTGACAAGTAGGATTACAACCCTGGATTTCAGAAGAGCTAACTTTGGCCTCTTCAAAGACCTGCTTGGAGGAATCCCATGGGTTAGGGCTCTAGAAGGCAGAACGGTCCAAGAGAGCTGGTCAATATTCAAGTACCACTTCCCTCCAGGCTCAAGATTGGTGCATCCCTGTGAGGAAGAAGTCAAGCAGAGGAACCAGGAGATCCACATGGATGAGCAAAGAGCTTCTAGAAAAACTAAAATGAAAAAAGGAGGTTTACAGTATGTGGAAAAAGGGACTGGCCACTTGGGAGGAATATAGGAACGTTGTCAGGGTATGCAGAGATGCAATGAGGAAGGCCAAGGCCTACTTGGAACTAAATCTGGCAAGGGATGTCAAGGATAACAAGAAGGGCTTCTTCAAATACATCAGTAGTAAAAGAAAGTCTGGGGAAACCATGGACCTGCTGCTGAACGAGGTGGGTGCTCTGGGAACGCAGGATGCAGAGAAGGCAGTTACTGAATGCCTCCTTTGCTTCAGTCTTTACTGCTGAGGCTGGCCTTCAGGCATCCCAGCCCCCAGAAGTGAGAGAGAAAATCTGGAGAAAGGAGGACTTCCCCTTGGTCAAGGAGGACTGGGTTAGAGATCATTTAGGCAAACTGGATCCTCACAAATCCATGGGCCCCGATGGGATGTACCCACGAGTGCTGAGGGAGCTGGCGGATGCTGTCACTAAGCCACTCTCCATCATCTTCAAAAGGTCATGGAGGACAGGAGAGGTGCCCGAGGACTGGAGGGTAGCCAATGTCACTCCAGTCTTCAAAAAGGACAAGAAGTAGGACCCGGGAAACCATAGGCCAGTCAGCCTCACCTCCATCCCTGGAAAGGTTATGGCACAGTTCATTCTGGAGGTCATCTCCAGGCATGTAGAGGTAAAGAAGGTTATAAGAAGTAGTCAACATGGATTCACCAAGGGGAGATCATGCTTGACCAACCTGACAGCCTTCTATGATGGCATGACTGGCTGGGTAGATGAAGGGAGAGCAGTGGATGTTGTTTATCTCGACTTCAGCGAGGCTTTTGACACTGTCTCCCACAACATCCTCATAGGTAAGCTTAGGAAGTGTGGGTTAGGTGAATGGAGAGTGAGGTGGATTGAGAACTGGCTGAACAGCGGAGCTCAGAGGGTTGTGATCAACAGTGCAGAGTCTGGCTGGAGGCCTGTAACTAGCGGTGTTCCCCAGGGGTCTGTACTGGGTCCAGTCCTGTTAAACATATTCATCAATGACCTGGACGAAGGGATAGAGTGTACCATCAGCAAGTTTGCTGATGAGACAAAACTGGGAGGAATGGCTCATACACCAGAAGGCTGTGCTGCCATTCAGCAAGACCTGGACAGGCTGGAGAGCTGGGCCGAGGGGAACCTAATGAAATTCAATAAAAGCAAGTGTAAGGTCCTGCCCCTGGGGAGGAACAACCCCATGCACCAGTACAGGTTGGGGGTTGACCTGCTGGAAAGCAGCTCTGCTGAGAAGGACCTGGCAGTGCTGGTGGACAGCATGTTGACCATGAGCCAGCACTATGCCCTTGTGGCCAAGGCGGCCAACGGTATCCTGGGGTGCATTAAAAGAAGTGTGGCAAGCAGGTCGAGGGAGGTTATCCTCCCCCTCTACTCTGCCCTAGTGAGGCCACATGCGGAGTACTGCGTCCAGTTCTGGGCTCCCCAGTTCAAGAAAGACAGGGAACTACTGGAGAGAGTCCAGTGGAGAGCAACCAAGATGATCAGGGGACCAGAGCATCTCTCTTACGAGGAAAGGCTGAGAGAGACCTGGGTTTGTTCAGCCTGGAGAAGAGAAGACTGAGGGGGATCTTATCAATGCTTATAAATATCTGAAGGGTGGGTGTCAAGAGGATGGGGCCGGACTCTTTTCAGTGGTGCCCAGTGACAGGACAAGGGGCAATAGGCACAAACTGGAACACAGGAAGTTCCACCTGAATATGAGGAAAAAATTCTTTACTTTGATGGTGACAGAGCAGTGGAACAGGCTGCCCAGAGAGTCTCCTTCCCTAGATATAATCAAAACCCGCCTGGACGCAGTCCTGTGCACTCTGCTCTAGGTGTGCCTGCTCAAGCAGGGAAGTTGGACAAGATGATCTCCAGAGGTCCCTTCCAACCCCTACCATTCTGTGATTCTGTGATTCTGTGATCACCCAGTACATAAATAAGAAAGAGAGCTTAATTCTCTACATGACACAATTACTTCCAAAAGGAAAAACTGGAAAAAAAATACTGCAGTGAACGTATCTGTAGGAATTTATGAAAGACTAATTGGTTTTATCCTTAGTGACACTGTCAGGGTTACGTCCTGAAATATGTGATATCTTAATGCTGTGAGAATGGGCATATTTAAAGTGCCTGACAATAAGATAAAAATCCTGTTTAAAGGATTATGTCTTGCATCAATTTTCTGCCAGCAGCTGGCCTGTCAGCACACTACAGGAAATTCTTCTTTACAGCTTCTCAGTATATTTGTGTTCCATAAGGTACAAAGCAATCATTCTGTTACATGTTGAACAATCATTCTGTTACATGTTGAATGTATGACAAATACTGAACACATTGCAGGTTGTGTGCTTCTGCTCACTCATGCAAATCAAGCTATTTGTTATCACTGTAGTCTTTGCTACTGGAACTAGCATTCATCAGGAAGAAGGGTAATGCAGGATATGACAATGCCTGCATTGCAGAAGGCGGCATTCAGACCATTAACTCTACTGGCTTTGCCACACAGGAGGCAGAAAAATGAGAGGGGAAAAAAGCTGCTGTGAATCATTTCCAGCGAAGTTTTCCCTGCCCCAAAAACTGTTCTGAAAAAGCAAGAATTCATCCCCTAGCATTCTGCCTTTTCATTCTTCATGTAATAATGCCTCATAGCCACAGTGGTGGGCACTGTGCAAAAGAGTAGGAGATGGTTCCCGCCCCAAGGGTACACCAGAGTACAAGGTGTGTGCAGCATGCTGAACTGCCAGGTCTTCTTGTTACACTTGCTGCGTGAGTGAGTTCAGGGTCTTGAGCAGTTCCTAAAGAGCATTTGGTACTTAAGCTGCTGCAGTTCAGGGGAGTAACAGAGCTGCGGGGAAACTGCAAGCTGTGTTTGACACCATTATTGTCAGGCACAGGGGAGCCTTCTATGCCACAGGCAAAGTTCGTCTGTGCAGGGAACAGCTTCTTTTGGAGCTCACTTGCCCCTTTGGATCCAATGGTCACCAGCATTCATAGAATCATAGAATGTCCCGAGTTGGAAGGGACCCACAAGGATCATCAAGTCCAAGTCCTGTTCCTGCACAGGACAACCCCAAATTCACACCATGTCTCTGAGGTCGTTGTCCAAGTGCTTCTTGAATATCAGGCTTGGTGCCATGACTGCCTCCCTGGGGAGCCGGTTCCAGTGCTCCACCACCCTCTGGGAGAAGAACCTTTTCCTAATATCCAACCTAAACCTCCCCTGGCACATCCTCCTCCCAGAACAGCAAGCATGCCTCGGCTGCGACTCTGAACCAGCAACGCAGAGCCGCCGGGAAAAAGCTGTCCGAGGAGAGGCCTCACCTAAGGGAGCCCCCACCCGCTGGGAGCCCTGCACAGCCCGCTGCACCGCAGGTGCGTGAAAGGGGAGCGCAACCACCGGCACAGAGACCGTAACCCCCAGGAAGGCCGCGCGAGCCCCGGGCAGAGCCGCCGCCCCAGCCATCACGCGAGGTTCGGGCCGGCGCAGGGCCCGGCGCCCGCCCCAGCGCAGCACCGCTCCGCCGGGCCCCCGCCACGCCCACAGCTGCCGGCTATTTACTTCTAACCCCCTGAGGCCGAGGGCCCGGCCCGGGCGGCGGGAGCCCGCCAGCCCCCGCCGCCTCGCCTCGCCCCGCCGTCGGGCATGCGCCTGGGCGGCCGTTGGGGTCCTGCGACGGGCCTCTGCGCGGGGCTGTTCGCTCGCTTGCCTGTTGGGCCGCTAGCCGTGCGGCTGCTGGCGGGAAGGGGCCGGGGCGGTGCGGGTGTTTCCGTAAGGCTTCAGCCGAGTGTCAGCCGTCGGTTTTCGCCGCTCCGCCCTAGTTTTCCTCCGAGCCGGTGTCCGGCTGCCTTCGCTTTCTCATCAGGCGGTGCGCGGGGCAGCTGAGCGCGGCGGCGGCGGCGGCGGGGGAAGGGGCCGGTATGGCGGCGGTGGCGGCGTTCGGCCGGGCGTGCAGCTACGGCGCCTTCCGAGCGGCGTGGCGAGGTGATGGGGGAGGACGCGGTGCCGGGGGCGCCTCCTCGGGGAGGGGAGGCGGTAACCGCTCGCGGGCCCGTCTCCCGTGGCAGCGGGCCGGTGTGGGCAGTCCCCACGGGAGGCAGGGCCCCGCGCCGTTCCCTGCAGGTCGGGGCGGAGGGCGGGTGTGCTGCGCCCCGGCCGCCTTCCCGCCGCCTTCCCGCCGGTCTGGGGCGTGCGCTGGTAAGAGCTCCCGGTGGTAAGAGCGAGCTGCGCCCCGTGCGGCCTGCTGCCGGCCTGCTCCGGGGTCACGGCGGCGGGGCTGCCGCGGGGCAGAGGCAGAGCGCGTCTGTGCTCCGGAGGCGGCCGGTCGTTGTCACGCGTGGGCGTCTGTGCGCACGTGTGCCTTGTATTTTATAAACCCTTGCGCTGATTTTCCCTCCGTTGTGTTAATTCCAGTGTGCAAAAAGCGCTTTGCTGTTTGTTGGACTCAGCTCCATCTGTGAGGCTCGACAATGGTTACTGTGGCACAATATTAAATGGCAAGTACTTAACTCGAAGACAACACGCAGAGAAGCAGGAGCTGCTCTGTATGCGCATGGATCAGAACACACCACACAGTTGCATATGTTCCCTTGTCTGTTCAATCACTCTGGGTCCTATGGGACCTGGATGTGAATTCTGTTTTATATCTAAACAATGCTAATGGGACTTTCTAAACAAATATTTTTTTAAAGCCTGTATTTTGCTAGGTAGTGTGAACCTAGTTGCTCTTGCATGTGTTGTTTTTCTCCAGGACAGGAAGTGTGATAAATACCTTGTGAAATAACTAGCTTAACCCTTGCATTGTCATCAGTGGACTGCGTTGCTGTTGTCACTAATATAGTTTCCATGCTTGTTTCTTCACATGCAGTAAACCTGTACTTCAAATCATAAATGGGCTTTAGGCAGATCTCATTCATCGTTGCAGGGTTTGGGGCAGGCCAGCTGTGCCTTTGCAAACCTATATCAGTCATCCCATCAGAGTAACTTGGCAGTAATATATGCCTTAAGATAATGGAATGAGGTGGTTTGCTTTGTAGTTGAAATATTGTTTTTTTCCCATTTTTTCCACCTTTTTCCTCTTATGTCTTCCTGGACGTTTTTAATTGATAGGAATCTAAGTTTGCTTTCTAGATCTCTCTAATTCCTCAATAGCCACTTCTTTCTGGATTTTAATCCTCTGCAGTCACTTTTCAAAACTCAAATATATTATTTTTCCCAGTAGAGGTTAAAGTATACTGAGGAGGGAGGGCGAACGTGTATATTTTTTCCACGAACGATCAGAGTTGACTTTTCATCTTTTTCAGAAATTATGGTTAGAAAATTGTCTTTTGATGGAGCAGAAATAATACTGTATAACTGAACTTCTGCTGGGTGGCATTTTCTGAATAATTAATTTTTATATATTTTTTGACTGCATCCTTCTCATTAAAGTCTTCATTATACAGTGTTTTCAAGCAGTGAATACTACTGAGATTTTGTTACAAACTTAAGGCAGTATAGGTGTAGTTATTGCAGTGCGGGGGTACTTTAACCTTTTGTATTGTTAAGTGCCCTTCATTTGCAATTTTGCTACGTGCAAAGCTCTGTCCCCTTTCACCCAAGCCGCCCTGGCACTGTTGCAGACCCTTTGGGGCAATTTTTTCCCCTTTTTCTCATGCTGTTGTCCTTATGGCCTTGCAGCTGTGAATCCCAATAGTCTGGTGGTTCTCCTGGGTAGCAACTGGCAGGAGCAGGAAAAAATTCTCTTCTTCCCTTTGCTTTCCTCTCGGTTGTATGTTTTGTATTCATTAGGGGATGCCATGGGATTCCTTCATAATGCCCAACAGCTAGCCAGCCTGCATCTACCCAGTGAGGAGTCTAAAAGGGTCCTGATGAAAAGTATACATGTACTGTGGGAAATTCTTATGGGGGGAAAATCTGCAGCACTGGAGACTGCCTTGGGATACGAGCTATGTCTTTCTGTCTCCTTTTGTTTTCACTTTATCTCCAAAGTGATTTCTGTTGTTGGAGTCATTGTGTGCCATCAGCTATGCATCCTGCTAATAAATCTTGGTGAACCTGTCTCAGAATGCTTTATACAGCCTAGGTAGCTTGTATGCACTTAAGTTCAAGGCAAAAGTCATCATGAACTAAATTAATGCCTGTGTGTTCTCCAGGGAAAGCTGGTGACTGAAGTAGGAAGAAAGGCCAGATTACATTGGTAAAAGTGTATTCAAGCTTGGTATGAGAACACCTGGAAGCTGGGCATGGTCTTTGCTTTTAGCAGAGGATGTCCCTTCTTTCTCCTCTACCATCAAAAGCAAAATAAAGTTCTCTGGCTTTTTCTAGCTTCTACAGTCTTCTAAAAACTTCCTTGCCTCCACTCCTGAAAAAAAAAGAAAATCTAAGCAGTGAATTAATTTCTGGTCTCTCTTCTTGCTCAGGGCAGTCTGTAATGAGGTGATGATGCCCATTCTGTAGCCAAACTGTAGTTAAAGCCTGGGCATTCAGGAGGGTTTGAAAGCAGGCCAGTGGTGTTCCCTTGGTGGAGGGAAACATTTTCACTGTGTAGTCACAGTGCAAGTGTGCTAGGAAAAGTAAAAGGCTGCAACTGCTCCTAAATAACTTATTAAAATAATCTGTGCCTTTTCAGGTGTGACCCTCTAACTCTTTCTGATTTGATTACCTTTGTGTTCTGTGCTTAGCCCAGGTAGATAGTGACCCTTTCCATGTGCTGTGATTTTTAAATGCGTGGTTTTAGCTTGGGAAATTAAGTTCTTTGCATCCAAATTTTTCCAAGGTAGCTGGAGGATTTTTTTAAAAAGCAGTTTGTATCAGTGCAAAGATTTCATTACTACATGGGCCTTTCTTGAGCACTTAGGAGATGATATGACAAAACCAGTAACGATTCTGAAGTGTCTTCCCTGTTGTGATTGTTTGTATAGAGTGCGTTATTTCTGTGCATAACAGTTTCATTTGAATAAAAAGCAGCAAGCAAAATGTTAAACAGAAAAACCAGGCAAAAAATCCCCTTCATTACCCATTAGAGGCTAAGTTAATAGTGCTTGATACCTTCAGAACTGCAATCTGGAATTTAATCAGAACATCTCTGTTTTCTTGTACGTAAACCTTTTGAGAATGTCGTGATTATTTCAGCCTAGAGCCTCCCATGTGTATATCTGGAACTATACTCAGGCAATTTTTCCAAAGTTCTAATTATAACCATACAATAAGCATCCTGATGGCTCTTTTTTAAAGTTTTTTTTACAGTGCAGTTCTTACTGCTGAAACCAACTTCATGCAGTGTTTCTTTCTCTCAGCTATATAACTTGAGTAAGAACAGTTTTCAGTATTTAATTCCTGTGGAAAATAATTACAGGAGCAGAGGGGATCATTAAATTGTTGCCAATTGTTTAAAAAAAAAAAATAGCACTCAGGCTTGCTGAACACTGCGTTCACTAGTAAGGTAAATAGGTGGATGTCCAGGATGCTTGCTGTCTTTCAGAATGTTAGGTGATATAGCAAGCAAATGGCAATGCCTGCCAATTTTGGGCATTGTATGTGGTGACAGATGCTGCACCCTGTGCATAAATTTCCTAAAGGTAGCATGTTAAACCAGTATGTAACTGAAATAAAGGTTAGGAAAGTCATAATGAAATGTGTACAGTAAAGTAGTAGACTTGTAGGTGAACTAGGGTGAGTGTTAAAGGAAACTGTTAGGGATTTAAAGTTTGCAGAAATAAGACTGTTAACCATTAGGTTTACTTTTCCACCTGTCTTTAGATTCATTCTTCTGTTGCATCTTGTGAGAAGAACGAAATGGTTTTATAGTGATTTTGTTAAGTGAATTTTTAGTGCTGAATATATGTATATTTATACTTGTATAAAATTTTGTATTTAGTCAGCAAAGGACAACACTTAATAGTCAGTGCAGGGTTTTAATTGTAACATTTATAGCAGGGAAGTAAGTGTCACTGGGGAGTTAATTTTATGTTAGTGCAGAGCATGACTTAAATATAGTAATCATGCTTTTTTTTTCTGCTTTGTTGACGTGTCTTTTGCTGGTGGCAAGACATCAGTCCAGCACTCATGACCTGACTTGCTTTTACAAACGTTTCAGTTCTGAATAGCTTATTGTAAGAGACATTTTAAATTTTAAATAAAAATCCTGTCACGGATGTTTGCAGGATATATAGGGAATGGAGGATGTGATGCATTAACTGTATATGCTTACAAGTCAAAATGCTGTTTTATTGAGATGTGACATTTCAAACTGTTTACATCCATAAATATATTTTATTCTTTGCTCTCCTTTCAAAGTGTCTGTTCCCTTGGTAGCAGTATGTGTACAAAAGTGTGTGGGTATACTTCATTAAATACCAGCACTCAGTGTTTCAGACTTTGGGAATCATGTGGGTTTGGGTTTTTTTGCCATGTCTTCCTCCTCCTTCTTTTGCCCTGCTGCAATTCAGAGACCAAAACAGTCATCTCCCAGCGTCCAGAATATGGTCAACACAGCCCCTAGGCTTTCGTAGACATATAATTTTGATTGCCAGCTCAGAACTGGTATTCTCTTGCTGCCAGACTTAAAAGTATAAATTGCTCTCATTTTAAGAGATTTTCTCTATTCTCTATTTTCTCCTTAAAGAAAATAGGAGATTTGTCACTGGTTTCGGTGAAGTCAGGATCTCACCCTGGGCTTTAACAGCTTCTATTATGAATTGTAATAGTCAGATGTTGTAGTACTTTTTTGAAATAACTTTGGATCGCCAGACATCTTGAGATCAGTTGAAGGTTTTTTGACCTTTCTCTCACACCAGTGTTTATTTGGCTGCTTCTTTTTCTGACATTTGACTTTTTTTCTTCTGTGCCAGGGCCATTCTGTCAGAATTTTATTTCTGCAGCAGTTATTAATCTGATTCCACTGTTTCTTGATTCTTCATACTCTTGTCATTTTGTCCTGACTTTATTGCCTCTTTATAGACTTTTTTCAGATTTCCATCATAGTTTCAGAAGGAGATGGTAACTTTTTTTGGTAATGAAAGTAGGAGTAAAACAAACAACCAAAAGCAAATTGCATTGCAAATAGTTTTGTTAATGAAGTAAACTGTCTAATATTCTTATGTTTTGTTTTCCAAATGAATGTATTGTTTCTTAGGCAGAGAATTTAGAATATGCTTTTGGTACGACAGACCTGTGAAAGAAACCAACACCTTCGATGCTAGAAGTGCAGATGACCAATTCAGACAAAGCAGTGACTTTCTCACTGTAATGTTTTTAATGTATGTTTCAGCCTGGCCCAGACAATTAGTGTTGTTCCTGATGTTCTGAATCTTGACCAGTTATTTCTCTCATTTTAGCTAATAAAATGTTGCCTCAGTAGATAACTCAAAGTGAATGTCTGTAGAGCCAGTTTAACTAACAGGATATAGGAGGAGCACTCAGCGATGGCAAGGCAGGGAAGCTAAACTAATTCTTTGCATCATTATTCACTGGAAAAAGAAACAAGAGATTTCCATATGGTACCCCTTGGTGGTGATGGTGGTGAGAGTGGGTATATCTGAAATTAAAATAACTGAAAGATTATGGGACAAATCTGCAGGATGATCATTAGCAGAATCAGAAACTATTCACAAGAGAATTCTAAAAGAAATCCATGATGAAAAAGATTAATTACTAATAAGAGTGTGTAACTTCCCCTATGAAATTGCTTTGGTACCTGAAGAGTGGAAGGTGGTAAACGTGGCACCAATCTTTTAAAAAAGCTTGATAAAAATATTATGCATGCCTTTAGTAATGGAAAATTCAACCTTACAAATCTGTTAGAGCTTGGGTGTGTGTGTTGGTTTTTCAGAGAGTCAGTAGGATAACGGTGATCCAGTTAATGCACTACATGCGTGGTTTCCAAATAGCTTTTAGCAGAGTCCCTCACCACAGACTTTTAAGAAGTTCAGCAGATGTGGGATATGAGAGGAGGTCCTGGTGTGTTTAAATAATTCACTGAAAGGTAGGGAAGAGTGTTGGAGCTCTTTTGTCAGAGGGAGATCACCAGTGGAATTACATAAACATCTGTACTGGTTAGCATGTTCATAAGCTCACTGGAAAAGGGTTTCAGCAGCAAGGTAGTTAATTTTGGTGGTGGTACTAAGTTATTTAAAGTAGAAGAGAAAGACTGACTGGAGATGAGTGAATGGGCAATAAAATGGTGGATGAATTACAGTGTAGATAAAGTGGTGAAGTTCTAAATCTCTTCATATCCAAAAGACTAAGTAACAACTGGAGAAGACTGGTACAAAGGGGAGAAGGGTCACCATAAATACCATAGCAACAGCTGAGCAGGCTGGGACTCCTCAATCTGGAAAAGGCTTCCTGGGGAAGTATGAGAGAAATCTGCTAGATCAGATGTGGATTAGATAGGAATTAGCTTTCTCCTCCAATCTGACAACTAGGCCATGGAGCTAATAAAAGATAAGCTGAAAATAGTAATAATAAAGCACGTGGTTAATTATGTGGTGAGTAGTAGATGTGTGTAACTCCTTACCAAGGAGTGTTGTGGACGCAAGACATCTACATGGTTCCGAGGAAATCACCTGTACTGAAAATAGTTAGAGACTGAGAAAATACAAAGAACAGCATTGTACATATTTTCTCGCTTTTTACTCTTCCCCAGGCAGCTGTGTATAGTGCTTACTGGAGACAGAATACTGAGCTGCTTAGGGCACTAGCCTGAACCAATGCATCTGTTCATAAATGTCCAGATTTTTTCTCATTTTTCTCAAAAAGGTGTTAAGAACTAGGAGTTATTAAGTTTTTGTATTAAAAGAAGCTTGTTCAAGGAAATTATCAGTAGATGGGCTCATGTATGTGAAAAGATTATTTATAGGCCAACAGGAAGTATGTGAAGTGGGGAAAAGTGTGCCACTTAAGTCATGTTTGAGGTATGAAAAAATTTGTAAGTGCGTGAAGAAGACAGGGTTAGATTTTACAAGTTATTTTGAGGCAATTTCTAGCTCTAGGCAATTAAAGGGTACAACAAGGGAAATTATAAATACTGCCACAGAGTGCAATTTTAAGTTAGTTGTAGATACGTAATATTATTTAAAAAAAAAACTTATTTAATTGCATGCCATTCCAAAAGATAGACTAATACCTCACGTAATTTTTGTGAAAATTATTCTCAGATGAACTGTTAGTTTAATCTTTTAGGTTAACAGTTGTCATTAAATGCATATTAAAAATGAAACAGCTCAAAAATTGTGTGTGCTCATAGTTATTAACACTGTCTATGTAGTTCGTATTAGAAGAGGCTGCTAGTTCAAGTTCAGTAGCAGTTTGAAGTGAAAGGAAGTGTTTGAGTAGTGACTAGCATATTGTTTGTATGTGTCTCATACTATGACTAAGTGATATGTTCTGCATTCTCTGTGAATTTAACCAGAGAGTTAAGAATGTTCTATTCCTATTTTTTGCTTTTTTGTTTCTAGGTTGCTTTTTATTTTGTGAAAATTAATAGTTTTTCACAAAATTTTCATAATGGAGTTTTGTTGTCAACTTTAACTTTTCATAGAAATAAATAATTAATATTTACATTTTAAGACTACTTTGAGAGGAATTTTTTAAAACTTCCTGCTACATTACCCCAGTTAACCGAACTGATTGTTATTTGCTTGGAAGGAGCTATTGTCCTGACTTCAAAAAATGTATTGTTTTATTGATACTGGATGGTAAAAGAACATGAGAAAAATTGTGCTTATTTTCTGCTTTTAAAATCTGGCTGAAAAGATTGAATTTAGATGTAGTTTAGGAAAAGGTAGATTTTAAATCTTTTTAAATTTTATTATCATTTTCTGAATAACATGTTGAATAATTGATTTCAGGACAAGACAGTATAGCCCTTTTTAGTTTGAATGTGCACAGTGATTGATTTTGTAAGCAGCAAAAATATGGATTCCTTACTTCTGAAGCACCACCCCTCTGCTGGTCAATAAATGAAAGTATATATTGCTTTCATAGTTGTAGGTAAGCACCTGAGCCTTACCAGTTATAACATGCTCCCTTTGGCTAACAGAATAGCAACCTGTCAGCGTTAGCTGAGGCACCTGGCAGAAATGCACCATTATGTATGCTGTATTGAAGTAATCTGTTCTGGAGATAAGAGTATGTGTAATTGGCTAGCTTTGTAATAATCAAATCCAGAGGGCCATGGGGGAGGTACTTCTAGAGGTACGTTCTCCTTTCAGGATGCCAGAGTAAGTCAGGGTCACGAATTTGCAGAATCACGGAATAGTTGAGGTTGGAAGCCTCTGGAGATCATCTAGTTCACCTTCCCTGCTCAGAGCAGGGTCAACTAGAATAGATTACCCAGGACCATGTTCAGCTGAGAGTAAAAAAAAAAATTTTCCTATGTTCAGATGAAATTTTGTGTTTTTAAATTCATGCCTATTGCCTCTTGTCTTCTCATTGGGCACCAATGAGAAGAGCTTGGCTCAGTCTTCTTTATACCCTCCCTTCAGATACCTATATACATAGGTAAGATCCCTCCTGAGGCTGCTTTTCTCCAGGCTTAAATGGTCCCAGCTCTCTCAAGACTCTCCTTTTATGATAAATACTCCGGTCCCTTAATCATCTTTGTAATCCTTTGCTGGACTTTCTCGTAGAATCATAGAATATCTGAAGTGGGAAGGGACCCATAAGGATCATAGAGTCTAACTCCCTGCTCCTTGCAGGACTACCTGAAACTAAACCACATGACTAAGAGGGTTGTCCAGACACTACTTGAACGCTGACAGGCTTGGTGCCATGACCACTTCTGTGGGGAGCCTGTTCCAGTGACCAACCACCCTCTCAGTGAAGAACCTTTTCCTAATGTCCAATTCTACAGTATGTCCATGCCTCTTGTACTGGGGAGCCCAGAACTGGACACAGTGCTCCAGGTGTGTCTCACCAGTGCTCAGTATAGAGAGGAAGGATCACCTCCCTCAACCCACTGGCAACAGTCCCCCTAACGCAGCCCAGGATGCTGTTGGCCTTTTTTGCTGCAAGGGCACATTTCTGGATCACGGTCATCTTGGTGGCTGCCAGGATCCCCCAGGCCCTTTTCTTGCAAGCTGCTATCCAGCCATTCAGCCCCCAGGCTGTATTGGTGCATGCAGTTCCTCCCCAGGTGCAGGACTTTGCACTTGCCCTTGTTGAACTTCATAATGTTTCTGTCAGCCCCTTTCTCCAGCCTGTCAGGGTCCCTCTGGATGGCAGCACAACCTTCTGGTGTATCAGCCACTCCTCCCAGTTGTGTATCGTCGGCAAACTCGCTGAGGGTATGCTGCCCCACCATCCAGATCTTTAATGAAGATGTTGAACAGGATTATTGGGCTGATTTCAGATTTGGTTTTCATAGCATGTAGTATTAATGGTGTATATATTTATCACTTTTGATTGTGTCCAGGAACACTATTGTACCTTTTTCTGCTTGAACAATATTTCTGTTTTTTGAAGGTGCATTCTCTATCAGTGATATGTTAGAAGCCTTCTACCCTTCTTTTCTTTGACATTTTCTATTGCAATATTACCACCCCCCCGCCCCCCTTCTGCAACTTGCTTTATGCTTCAAGGCAGAAGGTTCAAGTCTGATTCCCTTTGGAAACTAAGCTGTATGAGTAAATATTACCCTTTTTTTCTTCTGGTTTGTATATTTGCAGGAAATGCTGTTGTAAAGAAGAAAATGTGCTATATATAAACACCTTTCTGTCTTCGTTCTCAGGGTTTTCTTCTGTGCCAGTGAAAGGGAGTTGCTGTTTGTATTCTAGCCTGGTGCGGGCTTTCCAGACACAGTGTTCTATCTCTGCCCCCTGGAATGTGACAGTTGAGCAACGCAGACAAAGCAGTTTCTTCAATACATGTAAGTCTCAAGTTGGATTAAAATTATCTGTAGTAAACAGAAGAAGGAAAGAAAATTTTGCTCTGGAGAGGTATGGTCATGAAAATCTATGTATAGTAACTGTTTGTATCTATTCTAGTCACATATCTCCTGAGGTTATAGTTGCAACTACAGCTATTGACAGAAGTGCATGAACAATGTCAGTTTATTATCTTTTAATAGCAAGCAAGGGTTACATTTATGTCACAGTGAATCCATCTAATATACCTCATTGGATGGAGGGGGGAAACACCTTCCCCTCTGTTTCCTAGTCCTTTATTGAAAACATAAATTGTGTGTTTATTTTCCAAATGATTTTTGAGCCATAGGCAAGACATACTCTTCAAGCTGTGCTGTCTCAAAAATGAAATAACTAAAATGCAATAATGTGTTAAGCAAAAACTGTTGATAATATCCTGCTAATTTTCTGGCCAGCTGCAGTATTTTCCTCCAGTCCTGAAAGGAATTACACACATGCTTAACATAATCGAGAAATGATGGCTGTTTAAATTCACTCTTGGGACTGAACTGAGATAGCTGAGCGGCTGTTCCACCTGTTTTGCAGTTCCTCATCCTATCCCATAGGGGAAGAGAAGGAATAGTTAGAACATAATCTCTGGAGGAGATAACCGCAGCAGTTTGAGAGTCCCAGTTCTTTGACTGTTTATAATCTGTAGAATATAAGAGCTCTGCAAAATTAGGCTTTCAGAACTGGCGGTGTCTTCCTGTTCTTTTCAACATTGGAGTGGCAGAATACTGTATTCACTTTCTTTACACTTGCTAAAGAAGTGGAGTTTAAGCAATCATACTGGCTGGCTGTTCGTCTTATCCAGTAAACTTTGACCATTGACTGATTTCAAACAACTGAGGGTAGAGAGATCTCAAAAGACCTGCAGAAGGTTGCAGTGTGAACAAGAGGCTCTGCCTGGTAAAGGTTTTCTAAGGATGCCAGCTGCAGGGAAAATTCATTTAGAACTTTTTCTTAGGCACCCAAGCGTTCACAAGGTAATAATGTGTAAGAAGCTAATCGCTTGTTATTTTGTTTATCTTAAATTTAAAATATAGTGCTGCAAGTGATTGCAATGTGATTACAATTTGTAGGTTAGATGTTTCCTTAATTATGTTTACATTTGTATTCACAAAATCTGGATGAGGTCTGTTTTACCAGGAATTTTGCCAGCTGTCTTGTTAGATGACTGAATTAAAAATGTTTGTTGTGATGGCATCATTGTTTGACTTAATAAAATTTTTAACAGGCTGTGTTTAGGCAAACTACCTAACGCTATTGGCCTAATAAATAAGATGTAACAACTTGGAAGAATTTAAGTGTACCTTCTTCATTATTCAGCAGAAACAGTAGCCATCAGACTTGGAAGACTGAAGGTTTTATATTTCGAAGTACAGTTATTCTAAGAAGAGTTTCTTTTACAGAAGTCAAAACCAAAATCTTCAAAATTCAAATGAAGTAGATATTAAATCACTCATATCCTCTAGCAGTGCAGTTGCTTCAGAAGTGGTAACGTTAAAAATGCAGATATGACCGTTTTACGTGAAACAATTTTCAAGTGAAATGTCAACCAAATGACAGTCCTTTGAGAAAGGTGACTATACTTTTCTATCTCGTTAGTGAAGGTTTACTTCTGTTCCATGATACTTTTAAAAATATTAACATGCTCTTTTTAGTAGGGTCATCTGTACCTTCAACTTAACTATTAAACCAGTTTAACTCATTTAAATAGAGGAATTGCAATTATCCTAGGTAGTCTGTGATCCTTACCTGGATAGCTGTCTCTTGCAACTCTTAACAGAAAAACACAAGGGTTTGTTCTTGTCCAATGACATATTTCAGTGAGTTTGTAACAAAGTAATTTAAAATTCTCTTATTGTTCCAGGCTTAGCTTCTGTCCCTCCCACCCTCTTTTCCCTTTTCCACCTTCCTCATGATGGGAAGCAGTTCAGTTTCCATTTACTTAACAATTTCATATGCTTATTTAGAGATGTGGAAGGGCCTGAGGTTTTTCAGATCATGTTTAAAAAAACTTCCCCTGAAAAGTCTTACCTCCTTTTTCAGTGTGTCTCAATAGGCCTGGTTTTCGCAGATAATGTGTTGCTTGTGCCTGTTTCAGTCCCACTTCTTGCCTGAGAGGATAGGGCAGATCTGTTTTCTGTACCTGTCAGTGCTTTTACGTGCACGCACACACACTGGGAAATCTCACCAATCCAGACTTTCTGAACAGATGCTTAAGCTTCAGTTGTTGAGAAACACTGATAGAAAGTGCTATACTTTTAATGGAACAAGTATGTATCTGTCTGACCTGTAGATGAGCAAAATGCGAGATATAGACTGTTTAAATTTGATAGCCACAGAATCAGGTTGAAGTATATGGACTGTCATTCCTGAAGGCAACAGAGGCATACAGATGTGTCATGAATACTGAAACGATTTGGCTGTCTCCCAGCCATAGGAGTTATCTTTGACCCCAATCATCCAAACCAGCGAGCACAATTTTCTCAACATCCATGTGTATGTGAGAATAAAGAACTTTTATTTGACACTGGGACTATATAAAAATTATGCTTTCCTACTCACAGTATTAAAATTCCATTAGCTGCCCTTGGGAAGAAATGAAAAGGAGAACTTAATTTCTCTGTTGCTAGGTGATGTTTCCTCTTAGGTTAGAATACAGAGTAAGGAATGTGATGGTTTTTCAGAGGTTATAGAGCTAGGTTGTAACAATCAAGGGGAGAATCATTTAGACCAACAATATAAAAATCATACTCAGTAACATATTTTGTCTGTAGAGGCTTTGCTTACTGGAAGCAATTGTACTCAGTATAAATCTCTGTTTGTTCTTTGCTGGAAATATCAGTTCCTGAAAGCCTGCTCCTTAATTATATCTTATATTAAATTTTTGTAGTCCTATGTGAGTTTTCTTTGGATTAAATTGTTCATTTCTTCTGCCATTCCTAATTTAAGAATTAGAGTGAAAATATGATTTTTCAATTTTTAAAGAATTTTTCTTTAAGTATGAACACTCCAGACAAATAATTACTGAGCTACCCCTTGTCACTGTCAGTAGTAAGATATGAAGAGCTTTGATGTTTCAATAGTAAGGGTGTAAACAGATATACAACTCCTTGCTTTTTTTTCCTTTTGCAAAGAGGATGCCTGTGTTGAAGAATAGGTGGTTAATTGTTTTCAGTCAGAAAAGGGGGAGTGAATATTAAATGCCTTACAGTTAATTGTACTTAATGGGGGGTATTTTATTGGGTTTTAATTTGTAACTGTGCAGTGTAACTTTTGTGAAGGTAGTTGGCCTCTGGTTTTTATTTTGTTTTGAGGAAATGAACCAGGCCAATGGTGTGTAGTTTGCAAACCCCACCGAAAGCTGTTCTCCATATCCATCTGGTGACACTGAGCCCAGCTTTGTAATACTTATTTAAAAAATAGCTGCAAATGAAAGCTTTGATAGTCAAAGCAACCTTCAAACACTGGTAGCGTTTACAACAGCATTATTAGCTAAGTTGAGGTCCTGTTTTTTTAATAAGATGTTATGAAGAAAAAATAAAATTTCTCAGATGTTTGTCAGGACAATTTACAGCAGTTTTGCTTCTTAGTTTAAACAAACAAGTTTTTACTTTGATGCCTGGGTTTGTACCTGGATTTATTCAGGATTTGAGTTGTGATTAACCTGAAAATCCTATGTCTGCAATTTCCTGCTGACATTGTGCTAAATTGCCAGTTTTAAAAAATGTGAAATTCTAATGCCAAGTGCACTGTGAAAGTGTGCTCAAGGTTTGCAGTTAATTCGAGTTATTCACTGTGTCTGTGTAGCAGTATGAATGCATCTTTCAGAATATTTTCCAGCTCCACAGGTTTTGTTGTACTATCATAATGCAATAGATCTATTTCTGGTTTTGGGGAAGTTGCCTGAAACTTTCCCATGCTATCCTATGGGAGTAACAATTAGATTATAGAGACATCTTTTGCTGCCAACAAATTTGCAGACACACCTAAACTAATTCCTTTCTGCAATCCACATAATGAGAACTTTTGCAATTTTTTATGATATTATTAAACTTCTATGAATAAGCAGGTAGCCCCTAAAGCTTCAGCCTTGTATTAGCAAAATCAAACAGAAGCCAGAATGTTTGTTAGATGAGGTTTTTTCTGGTTTCACTCTTCTGAAAATCCAGCTAGCAGTGAGAAGTAGAAATGAGCCTTAGTTTTCAGTGGAAGCATTTCATACATGGGCAGTTCTAACTTTTAGTCAGTGAAGTTTATCTAAAACCATCTTATATTTGTCCCATGGTACTAATCTCTTACATGGCCTCAGATTCCTCTTTATGGCCTTGCAATAGACCTTGCCTTTCACAGACATTTTCAATGTCCAGATTCTTGCTGTTCTGCAGTTCTGATACCACCAGCTATTCAAATGAATTTTGAGTGACTCATTAGGGGGCTGTCTAGAACAAATGCTTTATATTCTTCACTACTTCCTAGATTTGAATAAAGGCCCTGTAGAGCTAACAGATAATATCCTTAGAAGATGACATCTTAAGAGGGTTGAGGCAGAGTTGCGAAGAGGAACACAGATTTTGCTAAAGCAGCCCCTTTTTTAAGGCATCACTTGCGGGGAGAGGGGGAGTTTTTAATATCATTCTCTTTCAGCAGAACTCTATCAGTTATGCATCATACAGTTCCATTTAGAATGTAAGGGATCTCTTTTGCAGTTGAAGAAAATGTTTTGAGCATGGTCATTTAGAAAACTTGAGAGTAATCCAGCACTATATCTCATTTCTTATGGATCCACAGTTCTCTGCTTGTGGACTGGGATTAGACAGGGAGTCAAACTGTTATGTCACATGATGGCAGGCAGTTGCACTTTGGATATAAAGGAAGTAGCAAAGGCAGTTCTCATTTGGGATGAACACACTGGCTTTGAAACTGCTTTAGAATCTTGCGTATTATAAGTAATCTATCCAATATTAGTATGCCATTGCTCCACTTTTCTCTCATAAATAAATCTATTTGTATTATCTGCACAGTATTCCCTTTTGAATTGTGGAGGAGAGGATTCAACCTATTAAGAGTTAAATAGTTTCCATAATTATCTTTAAACAGGCTGAGTAAGTCTTAGAATTAAAGATTCCCTTTTTAAAACTAACAGAAAATGCTATATTAGAAGCATAGCTTGTCAGGGATAACTGATGGTATGGACTGAGTTGACAGGTTTTGGACAGTATGTGAGTTCAGTTAAAGATTATGAAGGGATATAAAATCAGACTCCATCTTTGTTTTGGATGGTTCACTTCTGTTCCGGAATTAGGTATTTCATGTAATTGTGAGATTGCCTCTAGCCACTAGTAAGTATTGTGCTTGAAATTAAATGTTCACATGTGCAATTGAAAGTGACATCTAAATCACTTGCTTCATGTTTGATGTTCATACCCTGCAATGAGTTGTAGGTTTTACTCTTAAGACAGCTGCTCTGTGTACATTTTTGCCTAGCACCTTTATCTTAAATGCTTTGTAGTTAAGGTTATTGTTATTAGGCACTTTTACCTTCTCTCTCCACAGTCTTATAAAGACATTGTAAGACCCAGATTTAAAAATACAGTTGAACACTCCTTTTCCTGACCTAAGCGATTTAAATTGCAGTTCATTGCCAAATCCTAGATGGTTAGAGTAGTTCATGTAGCCTGCTCTGTGCCAGCCTCTGTCCTAGGAATCTTTTAAATACTAATGGGGATGGGACTGGAAACAGAAGGTGTTTTTTGGGAGTGGTTTTTTGGAATGGAATTTGTGGAAAAAACAAAGACATTTCTTCTTGTAGAAATTGGGATACCAAGGTTGAAGTCATAGAATCATAGAATGGTTTGGGTTGGAAGGGACCTTTAAAGGTCATCTAGTCCAACCCCACCTCAGCAGGGACATCTTCAAGTAGATCAGGTTGCTCAGAGCCCTGTCCAACGTGACCTTGAATGTTTCCAGGGATGGGGCATCTACAACTTCTCTGGGCAACCTGTTCTGGTGTTTTACTACCCTCATTGTAAAAAAGTTCTTCCTTATATCTACCCTCCTTTAGTTTAAAACCATTACCCCTTGTCCTACTGCTACAGGCCCTCCTAAAAAGTCAGTCTCCATCTTTCTATAAGCCCCCTCTAAGTATTGAAAGGCCACTATAGGGTCTCCCTGGAGCCTTCTCTTCTCCAGGCTGAACAAACCCAAGTGTCTCAGCCTTTCTTCATAAAAGAGGTGTTCCATCCCTCTGGCCATCTTCGTGGCCCTCCTCTGGACCTGCTCCAACAGGTCCATGTCTTTCCTATGCTGAGGGCTCCAGAGCTGGACACAGTAGTCCAGGTGGGGTCTCACCAAAATGGAGTAGAGGGGCAGAATCACTCGCCTTTGATATTGATAAAGATTAACTTAGCTCACTTTACCCTAACAATACTGTGGCATATACCTCTGTCTCAAAACAAAAGCCCCAAAGTGATTGATAGTCTGCTTTGTTAACAGCTGTGAAGGACTGCTTAGTGTTGCCAAATTTAAGTGAAACTAGGGGAAAGGTAATTCCGGCAGGGGGAGATCACAACCACTGGCTCAAAGACCACCCACTCTGGAAACCCGCTGACCCAAAAGGTTAAGGAAGTAAAGGTGTCAAAAATCATAGTGAGCATGCATAGTTGTTTACATGGTAGGCTAAGAATTTTAACCAATCATTTAACAGAGTAATAATATGTATTGGATGATTAATATCTTGTGTATAAATAACTTAGTTTCTGCAAATGGTGTGCTGGTTTGTACTTAGCACCCCTATCTGTGCATTTACATAATAAAGGAAAATACCTTGACCGTGTATGTAAATTGGGCAATGCACACTGGGTAATGGACCCAAGTTTTGGGGGCAACACCTTGGCCTGCTGCCACGCTTCTTTTGATGCAGCCCAGGTTATGGTTGGCTTTCTGGGCTGTGAGTACACGTTGCCAGCTCATGTCCAGCTTTTCATCCACCAGTACCCCTAACTCCTTCTCAGCAGGGCTGCTCTCAGTCCCTTTGTCCCCCAGCCTGTATTGATACTGGGGGTTGCCCTGACCCAGGTGCAGGACCTTGCATTTAACTCCTTCAAATCAAGTAGCATTTGGGTCTGCAGATTCCAGATAAGTGTCTTAACTACTGAATTAAGTTAAAGGATCCTTTCCTTTGGATGAAAGGATCACCATCACTTCCTTTGCCTTCTCTCTTCCTGTCCTGAGCCAGCCACATCTACCTCACTCACCTTGCAAACTCTTCCTGGGCTTGCTTCAGACAGCTGCTGGATCGAGCACCCATTACGCTGGCAACTATCCCTACTACCGGTTTTTTCTTTCCATGTCATACCTGAGCGGTCACATGAGGTAGGCTATAATTGACCTGAAGTTCAGATTTCTCATATACAAACTTTAAAATGTGAAAATGGTCTCATCAGGTAGTGTGTGCGAGTTATTACATTTATCTGGCCATGCTGGCAGTGGATAGCTTAACACAAACGCTATTTACATTCTACAGTAGTTATTTTGTGTGTATTTTTAAAACAGCTGACAAATTCATATTAGTGGATGGCCCTGAGTCTTTCAAGGAAGTTTCTTTTAAATCAAAATAGATTTAGCATTAATATGAATTAAGAATTCTAAGTGTTAGTTTGTATCAAAAACAAAGGTTTCTTTTCATCTGTTTCTAACTTTGGATCACTTAATGACCTGATCGTTTGTTGTTGACTGATAGAGAAAAAAGCTTTATGCTAAGTTCTTTGATATAGCACTATTTCAAAATGTGCTTGCAAAGGAATAAAAAAAAGCTATTTCTGTTGCTCTTGTTCTTTTAGTCTCGTTGATAGATGTGAGTTCATTAAAAAATCTAAAAATCTGAAGTCTCTAACTTAGACTGGTTCTTGGTTTTTTGTTTCTACTTCATTGTGATTTTTGCCTTTGTAGGCCTAATTGATGTGGAAAATAGGCTTTTTACATACTACTATCAGTTTTCAGCTTAGGTGATTTTTGTACTGTAGTTTTGTTCTGTAAGCTGCAACCTGTATATGCAGCTTATATGCCTTATTAGAAGAATAGATGCCTTAATAGGGAACCTGCAATTTGAGGTTGAAATGCTATTCTAGCATATGTTGCCACTGGAAGTCTTGCTGTGGCAGTCATACCAGTGATTGCCTGAGTATTGAAGTTTTTATTATAGACCCAGGTTTAGGCTACTGTTCTCACCTTGGCTCTGAAATTTTGAGAGTGAAGGCACTGTGTTTTATTCTTTGCTTCCCTAACATGGAAAGGAAGGAACTTTTTCTACTTACATGAGGTGGCTCAGAAAATCTTGTTCTCTTCCCAGTTCTGTTACAGGAATTCTAGGCTAGGTTTTTTGTGCAGGTGGTCTCTTGGCAACCTGATTGTAAATGTAAATCAATTTGCTTCTTCAGGTGCATAAATGAGATTTATTTAGCTAATTGATATCTTAGTTTTTCTATCATGAGGTGCTTCTGAGCCAGCTGGAGGTAGCTATGCTTGAGCTAGAGGTTGGAGTCAGTGAAATCCTGTGCTCCCTTCAAACCTAAACTATTTCATGTTTCTAAAGATGACAGACAGTTCTCTGAGGTGTACAGGCAGGCAGCAAAGGGCAGTGAACACAAGTTAGATCAAGGAAAATTCTGGTTACACAGCAGGAAAAAGTTTTTCATCATGAGGGTGGTCTAACCAAGGTGGGGGGTCCAGATAGGTTGTAGAATTTTAGAGATAGTCAAAATATGACTGAGCAAGTCTCTGGCCATCCTCAGTCCTTCAATCTTGAAGTTGAATTTAGCTTTGAGGTTGGCTCTGCTTTGAGAGTGGTATTAGATCAAGGACCTCCTGAAGTCCCTTATAATGTAAATTTTTCTGTGAATCTGTGATTCTAGTGTATTTTACTCTTTGTACAGTGCTGAAGATGAGGAGTTGAATTTCACTAAAATGTACAAGGTGACACTAGAATAGAAGCAACCATATGTTTTCATAACTTCAAATTTAGTAACTTAGATCCAGTGAGGAGGGTGGATTGAGTGTTTTGGGATTCATGCTTTAATTTTTTTCTTTGTTCTCTAAACCACATACATGCTTAAGACTGCAAATTATTGTGAATTTTTCAGGCTCTTTGTACCTAGTTAAAGCTTAAGATCAGAGTCTCAGGAATTAGAGATACCTACTGTTTTCAAGATTACTGTGCCTAGCAGGAGAAATAGTGCTTCAGAAGTCCAGATGGAGAACTTCCCACCATGACAGTGTACTGTGCACAGCTAGAGAACATTGTTCTTGTTTACATGCTGCAGCACTGGGGCTTATGCCATCTCTTAAGTACATCTTCGCTATGGTGAGTGATGCTTAACTATCTTGAATGATGAACTTGTGGAATCAACTTGATGTCCAGTGCCGCTTTAACTGTTGAAATACTGTGAACAACTGCATGTTGAATGTACAGTTGCAGAATTTTTACAAGAGATGCACAGTTGAAATGCTGCCCACAGCCTGTCAGAAGAAAAGCATTGCTTTTAGGGTGAAGAGTTCTGATGGTCACCTGGAAACAAGCTCAGTGTGCAGAGTGTTTGTGTTCTCTAATTTCTCTAAATAACTTTTTTCCTGAATTGGCATGTTTGTCTTGCTCTTCAGTAATTGATTCTGGGCATCTGGTGATTGTGTAGTAGCCATGAAATTATAAAAAAAAACCCCTTGTTTAGCATGGAAATTGTGAATGGAACCCAAAATACCAAACTTAATACATAGAGGCATCTTATTGGGACATTTTGTAGATTGATGTGATTTAAACACTGGTTCCTAAATTCTTAATTGTAAATGTTAATTATTTCCCATGGAAATGTACATAACTTAGGACAGTGTTAGTGATTAATTTTCTGAGATCATCAGCAACATGCAGCTTAAACCAAGTATAGCAGTTTCAATTTTACAGTGATACAGCACCCTGGCATGTGGCTGAGGATTCACTTAATGGTGTACTCTGCTAGAACTAGCAGGTTTATGCATCAGTCAGTTCTACCAAAAGGTGGCTGTTACTGGATATGTAGCTTTACCAGAAGTTTGAAAGTTTTTATAAGATTTCTGAACAGCATTTTAGTCATTGCTGTCTTCCATTTTACAAATGGAGGAAGCATCTGACCATAGTTCTCTTTGGCTTTGGAGCCTTGTTTTGGTTAAATTGGTGGAAGAATGCCAAAATGTTGCTGTGATCTGTTATCAAAAATAAGAGTATAGGTTAAAAGCCAATGCTTTTTAAAACACAAGGTTTTAAAATCAAGGGTTTTAAAAAAATTAACTGCTCTTGGACTTTCCAGGCTTCTGAAGAAAGCTGTCATTTTACAAGGAAGGCCTACTGTTTAGAACTCCTGTAGACTATTTTAGTTAGGTCTGACGAGACAGGGTTGCAGTTGTCTTATCTGGAGAGATCATAAAACCCAGTTTAATTGGAATAATCCAGCTCTGCTTGTACCTCAGTGATGAGACTGATTAATAACTTAGTTTCATCTTGTAGTTCAGTGCCATGTTAAATCAATATCCTATCAAATAAGAATTTTTATTGGCAGTGGAGTTGTCACTGAGAACTTGTGTAATTTGAAAGTGAGTGGATTACTGCGTTTATCTTAATACAAGTATTAGATACTAGCTATATAATCAGAAGTGTTATAAAGATTAACTTCATTTTCTTTCTGGACTCTCAGCACATCCTGCTTTAGAAGGATGATTTAGTACTAATTGTTCATGAACACTGACAGAATGACCTCTCTCTCTCTCAACTTTGCCTGTTCAGAACAAACACTGAAATGCAATTCTTCAGTAGTGAAGAATTTGTTTATAAGCTGTCTGGGACATGAACAGACTTTTCACTGTCTAATATACAGTTGCATAGTTCTTATCAGAGATGCGCATCCTTAAAATGTTAGCCATAACAGTAGACTTTTGAAAGTACAGCCATGTCAGAAGAGTGGGTGTGGATTTGTTTTTAACATCTTATATGATGATAAAATGTTGATGTCAACGATGTCTTGTTCTACAACTGGAACCTCTAAGAGGCAAAGTTGAAAACAATGTCACTTATTTGTACCCTATTCTCATCCTATTTTGGCTATACCTAGAGGCCGGCTCTGAGGATAGGCCCGTCATTTGTTTTTCATACCTGTTTAATGCTTGGCCTATTCTTTATCAGTCCTTAGTGCTTCCAGTTGTGGTGAGGTGATAGAAATGTGTGCGTTTTCTAAGAACTTACGGCATCTATACTGTTTTTTCAGAAATATCTTTCAAAACCACCAGATACTGAACATGAAAACTGTATCTTACAGTAGTGTCTTAGAGGAGTAACTTTAAAATTGACTTCTAGAACATGAGAAAAACCTTGCATCATGAGACCAAATGTCCACCTAACCGAGCATCCTGTCTCCAACAGCAGCTGATACTATGGGAAGAAAGGAAGAGTTGGATGAACATGTAGGGATGCTTCCTTAGAAAAACCTCACAACCTTCAGTGATTTGTGACATGGAACTTTTTTGAATGTATAGCTCTAGGTGGCTTTTTCTTCTGTGAATTTGTTTGGCTGCTTTTGAGCCCATGTAAACGATCTCACAAGAGTGCATTCTTTTTTCTGTAGATGGGTAAGCATGTGTTTGTCAGAGAAGACAAGGTCAAGGAAATGCCCTCTGCACTTGAGTGTAGTGAGGTGTTTGAGGCTTGGTTCCTAGAAGAGTTGAGTTTAGACTGTGTAATTTATCATGCAATTTGTAATAGAATACTTAAGCATCACATTCCCTTTGCAGATGCTCTTTCATGTTTCATGTGTGTGAAGTATTTTTTCCAAATCCTGTTTTTGTTTGGAGATGGTGGCAAAACTATTGGTGTCTGGAGAAGGAAAGCGGTTGAAATCTCATACCTTTTTAGAATTCATCTGCTAATAAGAGTATGTATTCTAAGCTAAACCTGGAAGAGAATGTTAGTGTTTGAAAAGAACGTACTAAGCTCCTTAATGTAATACAGATGCATAGATATAATGGCATTAGTGGGCAACAGTACACTGAAGCATATTTATTATAACATGTTCATTAGTCTTTTTATTATGTCATTAATATTAATGTCTTTGGATCTCTGCTGCTGTGCTGCCACAAGGCTATTTGTCATCAGGAAACTTAAAGGAAAATTGCTTGTAAGTGGAAGAAGTGAGCCTCCTTAACTGTTTTACAAAGTTGATTCTTTCTCCTTTTACTCCCTTCAGTTTTCCAACTTACTGCTATTTCTCTTTCTTTGTAGTTTATATTCTAAGCAAGCTGAGAACTCATCTTTTAGGGGACAAAGAAATCTTTTAATCTCATTTTATCAGGATGTAGGATACTGCTTTCTGATATGGTTTACAGCAAGTCTGGTAATACTTGTGAGTTACTGAGGTGTGGTCTAATATTCATATTCCTCTGAAGTAAGCGCTAGGGTTCCTGAAATTCAGAGAATAGTATAAAAAGACACAAAACAAAATCCTTTTCAAAATATTACAAACAACTTTTATGTAGATTAAGCAAAACAGAGTGGTGTCATACAAACTTACTATTAGTGGTTGTTAGCAATCAGCTTGCATAAAACATGCTTTCAGCAAAATTCAATAGGCCAAAAATTTCAGGCCATAAAATAAAATCTTACATGACACATTTTCTTTCATGTTTTTCAATTAGTAGCTATGTGCTTTTCAGTAACTGACTAGAAATGTGTGGTGGCTTTTATGACTGGGTCTATTATAGCTCTGGAAGAATGCATGCAGCCTCCCATTTTACAAAGGCAAAATAAAGGTAAGGCTGCAAATCACTAAGACTGCATACCTACTGTAGTGTTTTCATTTCAGAGCATTCCTGCAAATGTGAAAAGCGGTACAGTGATCCTCATTTCTGTTTGGGGTTATTTCCTCCACTACAATAATTTCTCCTGCCTATGTGTATGCTCTACAGTCATCTCGGTGCTTTGCTGCCAAGTCAGATTGATCTTTCTTGTGGTCAGATTTTTATTTTCTTCATTGCTGTGTTGTCTGTCTGTCATAAGCAATGTCCCCACCATTGTAATCGTCTTGACTGCAGCCTGTCCCTTCCATATTCCATTCTTGTTACTTTGTCTTAAAATCAGAGTGGTATCTGCCATCTTATAAAGAACTCTCAGCTCTGTAGCCTGCAGGCTTCTGATGTATTTCATTAAATTCTTTCTGCTGCTTTCCAAACACATGATGATATTATTATAGACTGATTAGATGAACTGCATTTTGGTACCGAGTGTGATGTTTTCTTCTGGTTCTAATTTTTTCAGAATTTGTGCGGTGCTTGAGGCCAAAACTTGACTCAGTCTGACCTCATCTCGCTGGATCTGTTGGTATTGACTGGTCTCCTTTGATACAAAACAGTGTCCTTACTCTGACTTTTGCTATTTTCCTCTCCTGGGATTAAGTGATCTTATTGTACAGATATTTAGAATATGGCTCAAAGTGCTGGGGTGTTTTTGAGTGAATTACCAGCTCAAGAGCTCCCTGTTCTTGTCTTTCAGCTGCTTGTTGCTGCCCCTCTGTAGCCTCCTTTGTAGCTGTTATGACCCTTTGAGGCCACCTAAACTGCAGTAGATTGGGGAACTGCTGCAGCTTAAAAATAACCTTGCAAAGAAAAATTTAAATACCTCTATTGTAATTCCATGTTTCTAGGCTAGCAGGATTATCGTTAAAAAAAAAGAAATTGCTAGTTACACAGTGTTTTCTGAGTAAGGTAAGAAGCTTAACATGATTGATTGTCAACCTTCCAACTCATGCAACAGTCCTATAGTCCGCTTTAGAACATGAAAAGCTGCATCATGCATTACCTGCTTACCACCAGTCTTTTTCTACATTGAACCTTAATGCAATGTTATCTTAGGGTAATATTCACTACTTGTAGACAGTCTAGTACCTATCACAGTTTGGCTTGCTTTGAAAGTAACATGCTGAGTCAGCAGTGAAGTTTTTGTATTTGAGTTCTGTGCAGCTGAAGATTGTTTTTTATTTTATTTTTTGCATTTAGTACACAGATACATGCATCAGTTTGAAATCAGCTGGAAATTTTTTTAGTGGCTGACAGTTCAGCCACTGGTTTTGAGCTATTTGTTACAGTTACTGGTTTTGGATTTTTTTAATGATAAACCTCTGGACATTAGCATTTACTTGAATGTCTAGAAAAGAGTGTAATTTCAGATAGAAATTTCTTTTTTACAAGGACTAAAACCTACCCACGAGCCAATACAATGCTTGCCTCATATAAGAAGTGTGATAAATGTTGCTGTTATGTGCAGTCTGTGGGCATTTCTCTTTGTCTATAATACACAATTTCCACTTGTCTGTAATACAGACAAAATCTGTATTACATACTTCGGCTTATTGTACTAAACAATACGTTACGTGGGTATGTAGTGACTTTCTAGGCCATTCTGCTCTTGCCTATCTTGAGGGAATACTATTTTGTAGCTTCCTGGACTTGTAGTGTTGTGTGTCCTTCCTTGTATGCTTGGTTTCCAATGTACTGAGCTTTGATTACTTGATTTAGGATTGTACTTCTCAAAAAAGAATCAGTTATGCATCCCACTTTGAAAAGGATTTTTGACTGAAAAGATGGGTGTCATACCTTTGGAAGAGCCACCTTGACAGTGTATACAAGCATATTCAATACAAAAATAAACCTGGGCACTTAGTGGTACCTCTAGAAATCCTAGATAGCGCCTGTCCCTCACTGTGTTGTCAACGTAGCAATTCCAATGCATTTGCTAGTCTGTGGGAGAGGATCTCTCACATGCATTAGCATCTAATAAGGATGAATTGCTGTTCGGAAACTGTAGCAATTTGAGCATAGTTATTTTAATTCTTCTGGTTAAAAGTGTTTACTGATGTTTTATGTCTACTTTCAATAAACAAAATCAGTTTCTAATCAGAGAAGACAAGAGATTTAAACTGCCATAGTAACACTGCCCCTGGGTGAAACTTATAAGAGTATTAATCTGCAAGTATAACAATGACGACGCTTGTGTATTCCATGGTAGTAGCCTTCTTGTTTGAACTAACAGGATGAAATACTGTCTGTGGTGTCTTCTTCACAACATCAGTTTCATTTTGGTGTAGTTTGTTTTTTCTCTAAGTTATGAGAATATCATATATTTCCATCAGTTGGGCAAACAGTAGATTGAAGTTAACTACCAAATATGTGCTTCCTAAGTCATGCTCTCGTATGTTGGGTGAAACATCTTCAGACAGTAGATGTCGTGTACTCAGCTATTGAGTGAGGAGGCCTGACCAAAGCCCGAGCTCTGTGATGAGGCTGTTTAAAGTGTCTTACATTCCTTTCTCCTACATTCCTTTGCATTTGTACAGGCAATAAGGGAGACCTTGTATTTTGTCAGAACATGAGAACAACAGCAGATTTATGTTGTTGGTTAACTTCTTGTGTTTTATGGCTTTTTAAAGCGGGCTAACCTTGGATATTTTTAGGAGTGATTCAAGTTTACTGTCATTGGCAATTGCCCTTGGATAAGTGCTTTCAAGTATTGCTGCTCTGAGTTACTAACAAATTATTTTCTTTTGATGACCTGGGAATTAATACCTTACTGGTTACTGCTTAGGAATGTTTGCCTTTAAATTGACTTTGAAAATCCTTTTAAAAACCATGCACCTGCCTGTGTACCTATCTGATTGAAATCATCAGGAGTAGAGGCACATCTCTGCACAAGGTACATACACACGTAGTAGGAAGTCACTTTCTTAGCAAGGCAGTAATCCTACAGTTTAAATCCCAGCAAAGATCAAGCACGGGTTAACGTTTCAAGGGTTTTTTTTGTTCAGCTTCAGTTTCCAGTGTAAGCTGTACTTATACATTACTTATGAACACTCTTTTATTTCAGTGACAGCTGATGAGCTATGGAAAGGAGCTTTGGCAGAGACTGGTGTGGGAGTAAAGAAAGGAAGAGGAAAGAGAAGGAAGAAGAAGCTAAGGAAGAATCTCAATAGAGGCCAGGAGATTGGTGAAGGTAGATTTTCGTGTATAGTGTTTCTTGATTTAATAAATTGACAAATTGCTGTTAATTTCTGTGGTGTCAGAACTGCTTGAGATACTTCTGTCTTTTAAAAAAAATCTTGATATTGTTGTTTAATGTTATTCTTCATTTTTAAGTATAAATTCTGTCTCATAAAACACACTTGAGATACGTGAGAACCTTCCATTTTATTGCATTTTTCCAGTGTGCAGAGTTTCACTCCTAATTTGGCATAAAACAATTTTTTTCTGTTCTTCTTAAGGACGTTCCGGTTTCCTCTGGCCTGGTCTTAATGCTCCTGTGATAGAAAGTGGTAGAGTCCAGGCAGTTACTCAACGAAAAAAAGAAGAACGAGAGAGAATTCAGTCTGAAATTGTTCAGCAGAGAGATGCATGGGAGAAGAAAAGAAAAATAAAAGTTAAGAGAGAGGGAGGATGGAGTGGAAGTTGTTGGGGAGGTGTCATTCTGGATCCTCCTGACCCAGGTCCTAATGGAGGTAAGGAAACTGATTATCTCATAGTCTTATTTAGCCTTTCTGGTAAGGGACTTGGAGAAAGTGAGATCCAGACTTTTCCTGTGATTTGAAAATCAATTGTATACTTCTGTTTTATATGCTCATACATAAAGCAAGGCAGCTAAATCAAAGAACAAGTTGTTTTAACACAAGTTAAATCACAGCTTAGTTTAATATAGGTGTTACAGTTTTATATTATGTTACAGACTCTATGAAGTTGTACTGTATTATGTTGTAGACTGTTACAGGAGTCTTGAAGTATGGAAATATTTTTCTGTTTTCAACAGTTGTCTTGAATGTGAAGTATAGCCATGTCCTTTGTAGTTTCTTAAAGGATCCTGTGGGATAAATCAGGCTTTTTTTCTAGTTCCTATAATGAAATATGGTTAAAGATTATGTAGTTTGAATGTAACTAATAGAAGATACTTATTTATTTGCTGCCTAGTTAAATATCATAGTGAAACTAGAGGCCCTATATGTGGAGTGGAGAGGTGACCTTTTTTTTTACAATGCTGTTATTCGGACCACTAGAAAATCTATAGTAGCTTTCTTTAACATTCAGAAGCCTAATCCTTTTCCAATTAATTAAATATGAAAATTAGTTGTTACTCATATTCAGCTGAGTTCTTGTGAAGCACTTAATGATGCTTTTATGTTTATTGTCATCTTTCCATAGGCTTTTATAGTAAGATGAGCTAAAAAGATGTTTTCTAACCCTGTTGTTTCAGGCTTGTTGCAGACTCCAGTCATTCTAACAGTTAAGCTTGTTCATGTTCTCAGACCTATCTTTGTCCAGGAATATGATCTCCCAGTGCCAGCTTGGATGTTGGCACATATGTTGTAGCAAGTTAACATAAATGGGAAATTATGTGAGGGAATCACAATTATATTGTTGCCTGATCTCCTTGCAGTCATCTGTGCTCGCCAGTCTGCCTGGTGCTTTGTTTGTTTATTTCCTTCTGTCGGTGAATATTTTCTGGTTACATTCTATTGGGCATTAATTAAAAATTCAGGCATGCTTTGAACCAAGCCATTGTGTAGAGAGACCATTGTCTTTCCAGTGTGATCTAATGCCTTTGTGTAGCTTGAAGTTACACTGGTATTTTTGTAGCTTTCTACTTTATATATTCATGCTGTTGTTGCTACCTACTACTTCCCTGTTCCCTTCTCAGGTTTTCCATTCCTGTAGCTGGTATAGATGATTCTGTGGCTTCTGTTGCTGTAGTGTCTGAGATATATTTTTTCCCTCAGATTTACCTTGTGAATTTAAGGATAGCTTGCCTGCCAATCTCTTCAAGTATTTTTGGTTGGCTTCAATTTTAAGAGCAATTCTTTTTATTTTAATATCAGCATAATACTGCAGTATACAAATGAAAGATTTCCTGTATTTACTTCCCTATGTTTCATTTTATTACCTTGAAAGCAGATATTCCATGGAAGGCAGTGACGTGACAATGGACTTGGCAGCCTGTCAGTGAATCTTACAACTGAAAAATAGAAAATTTGAGAAATTAATGAATATTTCCAAATTCCCCATAAGTGAGTGGTGGAATATAGAGAAAGTCAAGAAAATTCCATGGTTCTAGTTCCATACTTTGAACACAAGACTATGTTCTTTTTAAATTCAAATATATTTTTAAGAGTTTATGCCATTAAAAGAAGTGGCAGCTGCTGCAAACAACACTTACGCATGTATGAATTTTACCTTCCAGTGTTTTCCTTGATTTTGCTTTTGGCTGATACTGTTGATTACTTGCATTAAAGTTAGCTGTGTGGAGGCTATAGTAGTCAGGTCCTAAGTTCTGTCAAAATGGGAAGAGGAAAGAGTACTGCAGTCAAAATGGGAAGAGGAAAGAGTACTGCAGTCAAAATGGGAAGAGGAAAGAGTACTGCAGTCAAAATGGGAAGAGGAAAGAGTACTGCAGTCAAAATGGGAAGAGGAAAGAGTACTGCAGTCAAAATGGGAAGAGGAAAGAGTACTGCAGTCAAAATGGGAAGAGGAAAGAGTACTGCAGTCAAAATGGGAAGAGGAAAGAGTACTGCAGTCAAAATGGGAAGAGGAAAGAGTACTGCAGTCAAAATGGGAAGAGGAAAGAGTACTGCAGTCAAAATGGGAAGAGGAAAGAGTACTGCAGTCAAAATGGGAAGAGGAAAGAGTACTGCAGTCAAAATGGGAAGAGGAAAGAGTACTGCAGTCAAAATGGGAAGAGGAAACTGTTAGCTTGTATTATAAATGTGCTTGAGAAGGCAGTTTCTGATTAGTACATGCTGATTTCCTTTTAACCTGTTAAAATTGTGGGGATTTTCAGGTCCCCACAGTTCTTTCAGCATCTTTTTATTCAGAGAATTAATGATTTTGCAGGGGAACTAGGACACTCATTGCATGCAAAGCGCTGTCAAGGTGGCAGGAGGAATAGACCTGAAACCACAAAACACAATGAGTCCTCTTGTCCTGAGACTTATGGCATGGCTGGATTCCCTGGTGTCTAAGCAAGCCTGAGTTCTGACTGAGATTCTGCAGTTCAGCCCTTCTTAGTATTCTGGTATTAGATTCTGTAGTAAGAAATGGAGTTTGAGCATATGTTGCAGCTTCCCTTCAGCAGCATTCATATTTCCTAATGGAAACAGGTACAGGAAGTTTGTAGAAATCTCCATATTGTTAGCTTTCAACATCTGACAAATTTGTTTGAAATTGACCAATATGTTTTACAAAAAAATAATTGGGGACATACTGTGATTTTTTTTATATGCTTCATTCTTGCAGGGTGATCTTCTTCCCCTACACCTTTACTTATTGTGCTAGCTATAAGTAGAGAAAGAACAGTATTTTTCAGTTGGAAATAAAATTATTTTTATTCCAAGTTTACGGTGTTTCTATGCAACTGAAGAAGCTTCAGAGAGGGAACAGAGTGCCTCTTGGCATTCATATCCTCTACTGTGAGCTAGAAGTCTACTTCTTGTAGACTAACAGATCTCTAAATTGTGCCGAGACGATCACGTTTACGATCATCTTGGAGGTTATGCGTAAATGATAAAGCAATGTTTGGTGAAGGAATGAGTCCCCAGTTCTTCACCGTTATACTGTTTTCAGCTCCCAAGCCTTTCTCCAGAATCTTGCTGTGACTACACCAAATAGATAAGTATTAAATGCTTTAATTAACACTGGTCTGCTATGTTATACTGAAATGCTCTTGTTCATGAGATAAATTGGAAAAGCAGGAGGTTGGAAGGATCTCTTATCTATTCTGCTTCTTATACCAAGATGTTGCATTTTACTCCATTGTCCATTGTTTTCAAAGTCAGTAGGTTTTTTTCCATAACCAAGCTGATAATAGAATACTCTTTGTGGCAAATACATCTGTATTAAAATGTAGATCAATTATAAGTATGCTATCAATTGCATAAAAGGAAACAAATATATTTGCAATTTCTATGCAAGTGATTGTGTGGTCATCAGGTTTTGAAACAGGAACTCGGAGAAAATGGGATCTCTTTGGCAGTATCCATGATTTGCAGCAATTCTGCCTGCTTCTGTAAAATGGATTTTGAAAAATGCTAGTGGAACTGCTGAAAGCCAAGCCTAAGGGATTTGCTTGCTGACTTTTCTTACAGCGCGTATCAAGGTGAAGGCCTGTGGATAAGATCTGACTGGGCTGCTGTTTGCATGGAAATGCTCTCTCATTTGACTTACTGTCTTTGGAGGCAGTACCTATAGATGCCTATGTCGTGCCCAGAGCTCTCCAGTATTCTTGCTCTTTCCTCCCCCACAATGTTGTAAGACATTTCAAAAAAGTCCCTTCTAATGACGGAGCAGAAACTTAACTTTCTGTGCAGTGAAAAGAATATGTTCACCACTTAGAGCTGAATATGTAATGTTCACCTGAAGAGAGCTGTGTTCAGTGTTTCATTACCACTGTGATGAAGACTTGAACACAGATGTGACATGGAAGTGATCTTTATTTTACAATGCAAAACACCTTAACTGTTACCAGACAAAATAAATGATGCTGTAATTGTCTTTGATTGCAGAGACTTTTTTTTCAGGCAGAATTTGAAATTGAAAGGGGAAAAAGAAAAGTCTGGCTATGTGATTCTTGATTATTTGACGTGACTATGTATTGTTTTGTTTTATCCTCCTTCTCCCCTTTCTGGGATTTCAGAAATGTGTATCAAGAAGTACTTGCAATTTCTTTGAATCCCTGTTGATTGCCTAATACAAGTTTCAGAATATTCTGAACAATATTGGATAATAGTTCAGCCATGATGGAAGTGACCCATTTGGTCACTTTTTATTACCTTTTTATTTACCTTTTTTATTTTTTAACCATTTACAGCCTTTGCTCAGTGTATATGAAATTTGGGGTTCATTAGCGTAGAAGGCAGTTTAGACTGCCAGCCAGTGAAAACGCAAAACGTTCTGTTTTCATAACATGCTGTGGATAGGTATTTTTAATTGCATTTCTGCTATGTTGGAAATGATTAGGAAGAATATCAGATATAATTTAACAAAAGTGTTTCAATGTAAGTGGTGAGTTGCAGTGCTTTCCAAAAGAAAGTTTCAGATTTCATTTAGAGAGGATATATAGCTTAGCTTGTGATCAAAATAATCAACAGATTCTGAGGACGTCTGTTTTTCTATCAGCTTTGCTTTCTGTGTGATGTTCAAACAAAGCAGTTAAATTTGTATGTCTTGCTTTACCATTTTAAAAAACCTGATTATTTTTCTTTGTGCTACTCTGGTTATTTAGGTTGGACAGTCTTTGGAGACTGTTTCCATCTTACTTCCCTGCATGTATGGTACTTAAAAGATGAGATATTGATTGCAGTTGGAGATTGGGATCCCTAACAGAGCACAATGAATATATTTAACAGTTGTCATCTCTTAATTGTAATGGGAGCTGTGTTGTAATTATAACAAGTAGTATTCCACTTTCTGGGAAGTTAGAATTTTAACTAGATTTTCTTTAAGTTAGTTTTCTTCACATGTGGATTTTACTGAAGAAATGAAAAAAACTGTGCTTTATAAATAAGAGCTATATGCTGGTTTCACTGACCTTTATTCTAAAAGAGATTGAATGAATGGAGGCAAGTAAAAAAAATATTTGAGGTCTTTTTGAAAAGTAACTAATAAACCTCACTTTAGATACGTTTGTTCAAATTATTCTTACCTTTTCTACTTACTGCTGAGATTAATTTATAAATTAGAGTTACATAAATATTGTGTCCTTTTTAAATTATACCACCTACAGGGAGCTGTGCTGATAGGTAAATAAAACAAGGAAATGTAATACCCCATTTTTCTCCCAACAGAAACTTATGAAGATTTTGAAACACGAGTCATTGAGGTAAGCATTACAAATCTTCTCAAGGACTTCAAATAATTATCACAATTTTTTATTGAGCTTGCAATTATTTAACCAGTCTTTGCTAAGTCAATCTTATAGCAGTAGAAATTAGTCTGGTATTCTGTTTCAAACTGCATGACATAATCTGTCATTCTTTCCATTGGGGCCTTACCTTCTCTGAGTAAATACCTAATTCAAAGGTGGTTTTGAACAACTCTGAAATGGCGAATGCCTGCAGATAAAGCTTTAATAGTTCACATACAACCATAATAAGAAGCCTAGTAGAGTGTTAGGGTTGTTTCTCAGACAAAACTACAAGTAGGAAGCTGTATAATTCTGCTTGTAAAATAAATTAATTAAAGTTGGGGAGTGGTGGGCACAGGGCAGAGAGTGTATGCGATGAAGACCCCATTTTGTGTGCCTCTCAAGTAATGAAATCCTCACTTGTCCTAGATGTCTTAACCTACGATATTTGTGTCTTCTGGAAAAATATTCCGACAAAGTTTCCCATTCATAGTGTTATATACACTTTGTGCTTATTGACAGGCTAAGGATGATGGTTATGACTGGACTAATGCAAGTCTTGTTTCAACCCTCATTTCTAAACAGATTGTATTGCATCATCTCACTTAAAATATCTGCCAATCAAAAGTAGTAACTGACAAAAGATGTCTGTTTCTGGTATTTTTCCTTGTGTCTGGTTTTTAGTAAATAATCTAATATATGCTGTAAATCCTGATATCATTATTTACATGTAATAAGGTTGATTCCCCTGTGCTTATCTCCCAAACTTACTCCTGGTTGGACTTCTTCAAATTATTCTCTGTATTCTTGAACTCTGACCCTGGCTGACTAGGGCTTCTTTGTGAAAGTGTGGAATGTTTTAAAGAACAGCATATGTGCCAAAATGCATTCTACATGACCTAGGTATTTAATAAAATCAGTGAATCACCTATAGAATAATTTTGTTGTAAGTTAAGAAGCTACAGAGATTTTAAAATATTTTTAAATCTTATATTTCATGACACTGTCACCTTTTTTAAACAGTAGTTTTCCAATGTGTAACTGGTTTTATGCAGTCCCTTGGTTGGTATGAAGTGATATTAGCTGACTACTAAATCTGTGTCACTCAAGATATTTGCTGACTGACAGCAAAACTTAAAGCTAAAGGGTAAGGTCCTTAACACTACCAAAAAAAAAGTTCTTTAGTGACCCAAATTCTTAATGATTTCAACAGAAACACAACTCAGAATGTGGTCAGAGAAGATACTTATTTCAAATATGATAAAGATGGATTTTGCTTCAAAAAGGTAATTAATCAGTAATATTTTTTTACTGGTGAAATGTAAAGTGTTAGTAATGCGGATATATGGACCTATGTTACTTATCTATGGAAAAGCCATTATTGAAGAAGGCAATTTGCAACTCATTCCAAAGCAGACCATTAACAATTAGTGCTACGCACACCCACAGTATTGCAAGATATTTTATGCTTCCCACTTACCTTATTCGGGTTTTTTTTTCATTTCAAATACATTAGTTGCTATGGAAACCATAGAACTAGTATAAGCTTTGGGTGGAATCATGACTTCAGAAATAAATTGATTTCTTGTAACTCATTTGCTCCCAGTCCAGAATCAGGTGATGCACAGCATCCAGAAAGGGAGCAGCTCTGGAAGTGAGAACAATTATTGGCTCTCTGTCCTTGGATGTTCCCTTCTCTTCTAATTGCGTTGTAATTTTAGTGAGTCTTGTGGTAGCAGTGGCCAAGTCATTTCCAATTCTGTGTCCAGAAGTTTGGTTTTCAGACAACTGAAATATCAAATTTATTTATTTAAATACCTAATAGTTAAAATGACTTAATATTTGCTAAAATGATTGATCCATTAGAAAGCAAAACCCTCTACGGTGTGGAAAACTGACCACTTCAAGCTGGGGGCATCAGAAAGCCCTCAAATAAGTTATGATTTGGCCAAGTCTTTCTTGTTCCTAAGTTTTGATCTTATTGGTGAAGGAGAAGGTGCTGGGAGAAATTCAGTGTTTCTTGCAGCACTTTTTGGTGGGGTGAAGTCTTAGAGCCATGTTCAGCTCCTTGTGCCCTGAAGCCCACCTCACCAGTTTGGGAAGCCCCATAAAGCAGGAAACTATGCCTCTGACTCTTCAAGTCAGGTGCAGGGTGTAGGAAGGCATCCTTGCAGAGTGTTCTGCAGAGGCAGAATTCCTAAGGATTTTTTTGTCAAAATTTGGATTGTGCTTTGATAAATTAATTTAAACCTTGTTATACAAATATATGATGCATAAATGAACCCAGTAGCTTTGTGTGTAAAGTAAAAAGAATCATAGAATATCTTGAGTTGGAAGGGACCCATGACAATCACCCAAGTCCTGCGAGGAGCACGGAGTTGGACTACCTAAAACTACACCATATGACTAAGACCATCGTCCAGACACTGCTTGAACTCTGACAGGCTTGGTGGTGTGACCACTTCTGTGGGTCGGACCTGTTCCAGTGACCGACCACCACCCTCTCAGTGAAGAACCTTTTCCTAATGTCCAGTCTGAGCTTCTCCTGATGCAGCTTCATTCCATTTCCTCATGTCCTATCGCTGATCACCAGAGAGAGGAGATCAGCACCTCCCCATCTGCTGCTCCCCTTGAGGAAGTTGTAGACCCCAATGAGAGCACCCCTCAGCCTTCTCTTCCCCAAGCTGAACAAACCAAGTGACCTCAGCCGCTCCTCAGAAGTCTTGCCCTCAAGACCATTCACATCTTGGTCACCCTCCTCTGGACACACTCTAATAGTTTGATGTCCTTCTTATAACTGAGGCGCCCAAAACTGCACACTACTTGAGGTGGGGCCACACCAGTGCAGCGCAGAGTGGGACAATCGCCTCCTTCAGCTGGCTAGCTATGCCATGCTTGATGCACCCCAGGACACAGTTGGCCCTTTTGGCTGCCAGGAAACACTGTTGACTCATCTTCAGGTCGCCATCAACCCAAACCCCAAGATCTCTTTCCGTGAGGCTGGTCTCCAGCCTCTCGTCCCCCAATTTGTATGTATAACCAGGATTACCCTGTCCCAGGTGCAGAATCTGTCACTTGCTGCTGTTAAATTTCATGTGATCTAGTCTATCCAGATCTCTCTAAGGCCTCTCTACCCTCAAGGGAGTCCACAGTTTCTCCTAATTCAGTGTCATCAGCAAATTTACTTAATGTACATTTGACTCCTGCATCCAGCTCATTGATAACAACATTAAAGAGTGCTGGCCCTAAAACTGAGCCCTGGGGAACCCCACTGGTGACTGGCCGCCAGCCTGATGTAACCCCATTTACTGTAACTCTTTGAGCCTGACCCGTCAGCCAATTGTTCACCCAGCATATTAAGGACGTGTGTAGCTGTATGCTGGACATTTTGTCCAGTAGGATGCTGTGAGAGACAATATCAAAAGCTTTGTTAAAATCTGAAAACCCCACATCTGCTGGCTTCCCTTGGTCAACTAGATGGGTGACCTTGTTGTAAAAGGAAATTAAGTTAGTTAATTAGGACTTTCCTGTTGTGAACCTGTGTTGGCTATGGCCAACTGTGTAAGTCTGTCACTTAACAACAGCCTCATGTTATTTACTTACCTAGAGATTAAATTGCTTATTAGATTTATGTTCCTTTCAGATTGTCATCAGAACTTTTGTTTGCAATTAACTGCTTTACTATTGAAAAACTATACTAGTCTGTCTGCTGCTTTTTTAGAAGCAGAGACTTCTTTCATTTCTATTCACGATCTGAGAGCCAAGGTATTAACCAGAGTCAATACACATTCTGTGATAGGTGCACATCAGGTCTCTTTGCTTAATATGAATGTTGACACCCTTTTATCACTATAAAATAAAGTGACTGTCCGTTGAGTTGTTATGCAATTTTAAATGGGTAGAGGTAACGGTTCATCACTTTAGTATTGTCATTACTACAGCTTCACTTGCCAAACAGCTCTGTGAAACATTGCCTGTATTTTTAGCCAATATTATGTTGTATCTCTGTCCAGACAAGATATTCATTCCAAAATATCTGTGTTTGAATTTCTGTTTAGTTTCGCTCACAGCATGTTATCTTGTGTTCCACTATCAAAGTTCACTGGTGATGCCCTTTTTGGAAGGGATCGTGCTCTCTTTGTCCACTACCATGCACTGCCATATACTGTTGTTTTTCCTTCATGCAAATCCTTTTTAAATCCTTCATCTGACAAAAACTGGCAAGGAATAACATGTTCTTAATTAGTAGGATGCATTTGAAAACAGTTATTCTGTCTCAGGATTTTGCATCGTGGTCATAGTAAAATCTCATATTCAGAGTTTCATGTCTTTGAGACTGTACCTTTCTTCTGCACTGCATATCTCTAAGCAAGCTATAAATACCAAATACTGATTTTCTTGCCAGACCTTATGTCTGATTGCATTTTTCTTGGAACATGGCCAGACGTCTCCCTTTTGATACAGGAAAAAATGAACGAGTCCCTTGACAATAAAATCAGAGCTGCTGCCTGAAGAACTGTGAAATCAAGTATTTACTTGGTTTGGAGAGAAAGGAAAAGGTTGCCCTTTAAATGGGATTGTAGTCAAAGAGGAAAGGAGATGGCCATGTCCCAGTCCAGAACAGGATCAAATGTATAGAGCATAGAGTCCCTTTATCTATCAGTTTTGCAGGGTTCATTGCAACATAAGGCTGCATAGGTTTAAGACATGATGTGTGAGAGACCTTAAAAAGCTCTATAAGTATCTAGTTTCCATCACTGTCTCTGCTGAGAAAAAAGCAGCTACTTCAAGTTAGGGAAATAAACTACTTTAATAATAATACTCTTACATGGTACCTTAGAGGCTTAGGATAAAGGGTGGAACAAGAAGTACTGAATATCAGCTATGAACCACATCTCTCACAGAGACCGAGTTTTCTGTCCTTTTGTTTTTAGTCCCTGTCATTGTTTGTGTCACCTGTCTTTGGAATGATGGTTAACTGCCTTTTGCTTGAAATTGATTTGCCATTCCTTGGTCAGGTACTTTCAATGAAGAAGTGTTTTATTCAGAAATTATTTTCACCAACACTTGAGAATTTTAGTGTTATAGGAGCCTATCCATTGTCTTAACTGAAATATATGTGGCCAGAATAGGTAAGATTTTGCCAGAATTAAAATTAAATACCTGTTAAACGGCCTTGAGTAACTAATAAATAGTGTGTACAGGGTGCAAGAGTAAGAACAAAGTTAATATAACTGTGAGCAGCATTCATTTCTTTTAAACTGTGTACAAGCATAGACAAGCATAGCCTACTGGAGAGTGAGTTACTTAAGACTATTTAATTGGGAGAGAGGGATTATGAGAAACACTTCTTTAACCAGAATAGCTTGATTGATAACAGCTCCTTGTCTGAAAGTTAAAAGAATAATCAGGCAAGTCAGAAGTTGAGTTGACTGACAGCTCTACTCCAGAAGAGCCTCTCAGGGTTCTCTCCTGTCCTGATAAATAAGCAAATGGGGTTTTGTCCTTGATTATCTTCCTGCATTGTGCTGTGGTGATGGTCAGTTGGGAATCCACCCAGCAGCTTGAATGATTTCTAGATTAATCCTATGTATCAAAATCCTTGCTTGTTGCAGTGGTTTTGAATATCTTCTGAGACATGGAAAACAATGATGTTGTATTGTAATGTCAGACTGAGTAATGTCAGATTGAGTAATTTAAGTCATGAGTTGGTTTATATATTTAAAAAAAATCCTCCTAAGGGGAAAGGAATAAGCTAGTTTACATGTCTGCTGTGATAAGGATAAAAAGCATTGGATTTAAATAATGAGCCAGGGAAGTTTAGACACAAAGAATGAGTTGCAAATGGCAAGTTGAATACTCGAATGGATTGTCTGGGAGTATATGGGATGTCTGTCACTGGAGGTTTTTAAAAACAAGTTAAATCTGTCGAGAGGGTAGGAGACAATCAGTAACCTTCTAAGCCATTTTCCTATGATTCTTTAAGACTTTTTAGGTGCATTTCATTTAACCTCTAGACATCTTTGTGCACTCCAGTTTATTTTACTTCATAAGTAACATAATTATTAAGGTTAGGGCAGATTTACCTTCAAAGTTGTGCATTCGGCTCCCAGGTTTTCATCTGACGCTATGATGAGTTGAAAGATCTGTACTATTCTTAGTATACGTGATGGGAGAGAACAGGAGTACTTTCCTCCCTGGCAGCAGCTGGGAGTAGTCTGTAATCTAGTCCATATATGTATATATATACACAAATATATATATCCATATCAGATGAACTGTTCTTTTTCTGTTTTGGATGCATTTGAGAGCAATGCTGCCCTGTTGGAACATCCAAAAGACTCTAGAAAATGTCCTGCTTGAGTTAAAAATATATTTCCTTCCTTCTCATTTCTAGAGTCCTCTCTCCCCCAAAATATAGTGAATCCCTCCATCACTGTGCTCATGTTTATTCCTTATGTTCTGTTTGCCCTGAACCAGCATTTTGCAGACATTGTCTCAGATGTCTCTGCTACTCAGTAGTACTCTTTTATGGTGACGATGAAGAAGTTGAGCAAAATCAGTTTCCAATGTCTGCTGCTCAGAGTGATGGTAACAAACTTGCAAATGAAAAATAATTTCTCTTTCAAGTTTTTTGTCCATTGTCTTTAAACTTTTTATAGACCTTTCTTTGCCTTGCTGCCAGAGTAATTTTTTTCCTGAATTAAGTTCTCATCATTTTTTTAAAATTTTTTAGTATTCCAGCACTTAGACCTCAGAGTAAGATGAGTATTTGTAGAGTCCTTTCTGTTACTTGACGAACCTATTTTATTCTTTGAATACGATCACTATTTATTTTATAACTAAATTGCTATTTAAGATCAGCTTGGAGTTTTCAGAGTCTTCAACAGAATGTGTGACGTGTTACTGGTATGCACAAGAACAAAGGAAATTAAAGTTACTTTAATGAGGGATATCTTTTCCATTAATGAGTGTACTCAGTCTAAATCTTAAGATAACATTTATCAAAGGATGTGACCTTCACTGGCAGTTCATATTTAATGCTCTATACGTGATGTGTATCTAAACAGACATGAATATAAATGTATACAAATGAGTTTGGTATCAAGATTTTTTCTGTTTTCTCAGGTATCTTTCATATATTGTCAGATTTGTCACTGGTGCCTAGAGATCTTAGAAAATTAAATGAGTAGCAAACTTGCACTTTATGTCATAGGTGGTTTATTGCAATAATAAATGGGTTCCATGCTTCTATACCTTATTGCATATGCTAGCGTGCATATGTCTAGACTTCTCCAAAACAGCTTTTAAAGGATGGTATTATTGGGGAAAAAAGCTGGTGATCATCTGATCATATGTAAGTGGATCATCTGATCCATTTACATACCAAATTCCCATTTAATAGTATTTTAGGGATTATGTTGAGAATGGTAAATGCAACAAAAATTAATATTTACATGAGCATTAATGAGATGTCCTGAATTGCAGCATACACTTTTTATGCATTCTTATTTTAACATGCCAAATTAATCTGTTATTCCTAGGTTTAAAACCACACATGTGGTTTCACTTGAGATGCTGAAGAATCAGAAAGCCTTCTGTATTTTTTTTTAATTCCTCTTGGATCAGGAGTAGCTGTACGCACAGGAGGTTGTTGTGGTGGGTTTTGGAAAACCCACACAATTTGTTGAAGCTCCTTTAAGTAGATGAGTTGTCGGAGCGGACTGGGCACTCTGGACTTTGACTCTGTAGCAAATAGCATTTGGACCACTTAGCCTTTAGCTGTGTCTGTTTTGGAAGGTAACTTGTAATAGTTGAGTTGCATGGGCACAACTCGTAAAAGAAGTGATTTTACGTAATGAGCCCTGCAGTTGGCAGTGCTTTCAGTTAATTGAAAGGGCACATTGCAGAAAAGTAGCTGTTACTTTGTTGCTGTGACATGTCACAACTGACTGTCAGTTTGGATACCACAGTAGGTATTTACTAAAGTTGGCCATTCTGTGCTGGCATAATTATTTACAGTCAAATTCATTAGATTAAACAATAAAATAAGTTGCTGTGCAATGCTTCCATGTGCTATAGAAGTGTGTTTCAATGCTTTATTATATCTGAATAATAAGAGCTTTTAGAAGCAGGCTGCGGCTCTAGTGTTATGAGATTGGCACTGATGTGAACTGAGAGAGAGGAGTGTTTTTTGCAGAAAAATAGCAGCAGCAGCAAAAACTTCTATATTCAAAGCCAGCAGTGAGCACAAGATAATTGCGTCCTATAATTTTCTGATAACAGGTACAAGTTTTGAAATAAACAAATCTTTTTTTAGCATTCTTATTTTAAATAAATGGCATACATGATGCTATTTCTGTATGTCTTTTCCATTATCTTTATCGTCACAACAGTACAGGAGATTAAAATAGTGTTTGCTCTGAAATTATACTTTGCAGCAAGAAACTGAAAGCTATTTTTAAAGGACTGTCTTATGAACAAAGATACAAAAGCCACCTTCTGTTGTGATTATGCTACTAAAAAGGCTGTGCTCCCTTGCTATGAAAGAGAGAAATTGCTTATTGAGGTGTTTTCTTATAATGTGGAAACAGAAAAGCTAACGTGATTTTTCCCTTCTTGTAGAAGAGAGTACAGACAAGGTCAGATTTTCATGTAAACTAGAGCTAAAGGTGTCATTGAGAAAGAGCTAGCTTGAGTGTTAAGGGACAGCAGCAGGGACTGCATATTGGTTTTGTTTCTGGCTTTCCTATAGACGATTGCATTACTTGGAGTAGGTGACTTGTTCTACTTGGGCTACCTGTTTCTTTCTTTCCCTGCCAACCTGAAGGCACATTCCTGTTTTGCTCATATATTACACATAAGAAGAACTTCTGTGAATAGAACTGGTGGCAGTATTTACTGTTTAACATAATGTAATAATAGTGGTAATTAAAATGTACAGCTGTAGTTAATATATGCTATTCTTATTTTAACTGGAAGGCTTTGTTTCGTGTATCATCCATCCTCAGATGAATTTTTCTTCTTTATTTCTCCAAAATCAACATAGTAATATAGTAAAAAAAGTAGCCTACATGATATCATGTGTTATGATAGTATTTGCCTTGTAGTGCAATCAAAATTAAAAAGTGAGACCTAGTAATCAGTAAGGCCTGAAGGCACATAATGAGGCTTTGAATCTCTTTAATGAAGGGGAGCTTGCTAAGTGAGAAGATAGTTATAAATGATGCCCTTTGCAAAAGGCAGATCTGTTTGTTTTGTCCAACACTGAAGTTGCCCTCTGCCAGTTGTGAAAATTCTGCCTTTTGCTCTCTTCCTGTTATGTTCATGCTTTTTTGTTTCTAATAAAGATAACTTGAAGAATTTTGTGCAAGCATGGCCCCTTTGTAACTGGGTCAGTACAACCTTTCCAGTGTCAGAATAGTTCCCTTCTTCAGCCAGATGGTTAGGATATGGTACTTTCATTTTTAAACAAAAGAAAGGTTGATTTCTGTTTGAGTGTTAAATTACTGAAGGGTATAGACTTGCTAAAGAAGTTCAGGTCAGGCAACTCTGTACTCAGTTTGTACAGAGAAATGGTGCAAAAGGCAGCAACATAAAGATACTGATACTATCCTTAAAGCTGCTCTCTGCAGACAGAAATACACCAGTGCTTCGGTTTATATACAGAGCTTCGTATGTCATAAGCTGGGTACTGGGATGTTGGTATTATCTTTTTTTGGTCCTTGAAATACAAAATTGTTTTATGTTGCTATTTTAGTTCAGGGTTATATCTCATTCTTTCTGATTTTGTAAGTAAAACTGTATTTGGACCTTTTTCTTTTGGGTGTTTGTGTGGTTTTTGTTTGGTTTTACTTTCTAAGAGTGTGGGAAGGGAGGGAAGAAGAGAGGACAAAAGAGATCTTTAACACTTGCACAGTAAAAATAACTAACTGGTTCTTCCTTAGATAGAATCAAAGTAAATTGCATTGAGTTGGTAATTGAGTGGATATTCTGAAAAGCATACAGATTTTCCCAGGAATTGAGTTAGTGATGAACTCTGCAGAAAGCCTTTGAGAAGAAATACTTTTGTCTTATAATCAAGGTAGTGTGCAGTAAATGAAGCCAGGTTCTAGGCTCTCACCTAAATCTTCTCTCTTTGTTTGCATGTTGTGTCCAGTAGTATTCTTTACAGACTTTATTCTTAATTGAATTGACTTGAGATTGGGTATGCTTCACAGAGTTGTATCATAGTATTGGCAGTTCATATCCGAGTCCTGATGTGCCAAGACTTCATGCAAAACCTGTGATTTCTTAAAGTTGGTGGACCCTGTCAAGCGAGTTTGTTCATTTGCTTGTTCTTCCACTGTGTTCTTCAGACATTCAGCTGGATTCAAGCATGCTAGTTTTGATTGTCTGAGACTGTTTGGATGCAGCATTTACCTCAGCTGTTGCGTGGCACTTTGGAGAAGCAAGGCTGAAGGGAGCGCTTGGAAGAAAGCAGTTTTCTGATCAGGGTCTGCATGACTTGCATCTGATGTGGGTTGTGCTGCCCATGTGCAAAGTAGTGTTAGGTGTGCTTGTCACGGTCCATTTGGATCGCTCAAATTTACAGGGCAACATACTCTGTAAATTAGACTTTGTTTTATGAGCTTACTAGGAAGGAAAACAAACACATCAAACAAGCACTCAAACCCCTTTGTACTGACTAATTGAATACGTGAATTCACTAGTTCATCATTTAATTCCTGAGGTTTCTAACTCAAAAGTTCTGTAATTCATAACTCAACTCGCAACTTGTAACTCGTGCATCTGTGAGCAAAATAGTTGCCAAACCAACAGTAAGAGTGCTCATCCTTCCTCCTCTGTCATGGCCCGGGCATCCCCTCTATCACAGTGGGAAGCACGAAAGTCTCAGCAGTCCAGCTGCTGTTGGACTTCAAAATCTCTTTGGGTAAGCTGCCAAAGTTATACCATCCAGCTTGGAAATTTGGTCTGTATCATTGCCAGGAGTTAGGGGATTCTGAAGAAACTGACAATCAGTATGCAAGGATGATGGCTGCAGGGGACAGCAAGCTGCAGGTAGCAGTGGCTGCATAATGACCTTTAGCCCTTCTTGGCCATTGTGTTTGCCTTCATGTTGCCCTCACTTTGAACTAATGGAGCTGCTGCCAGCATACATCAGGCCTTAGCATGAGCTGTGTGTTAGCCAAAATCTGAGCAGGAGTAGAGCGAACAGTCACTATTCCTAGCTGAAAAAGATTAGCGGAAGTTTCAAGGTTTATGTTCTTGCAGTGGAATGTCACCCGTACTTATTTAATCATCTGAATCCAGCCCTTGGCAAATATCAGTGGGACAGTAGAGAAGGTTGGTTATGCGGGGACTGTCATTCTGTTCTGGGACTGTTCAGGGATGGTGATGCTAGGAACCACTAGGCTTTCTTTACTAAGCCACAGAGAATTGACTTGCCTTAGGAACAGTAGCTTTATGTTGGCATGTGGAAAGCAGGGATAAAGTCAGAAAAACAAATGTTTGTTGGGTCAAAATGATATGAAGGACCTTGTCTTTATAAACGTACTGTCACAAAAGTACATGCAACTGTAGAGAGTTATCTGTAGAGAATACGAATGCAGAAGAGAGTTATAACTGTATCACTCTGTATTCATTTGTTTTGCATCCACTAAACAAAAATAAATTCTCTAGGTGCAGCAGCAGGTTTTTAATAGAATATAAGGCCATAGTTTCAACTTTCCACAAAGTAGCAGAAAACCCGTGAGTACCTATTCTGACCACAGAATTCATCTTGGTAGACTTGCTACTTGTGACAAAAAGAATATTCCCTAATATGCAGTCTAAAACCTTCATTTCCTATTACAAGTCATTGGAAATTGTTTTCTAGCTATTGTTTTTGCAAAGGGTGCAATAAAAAAACGATTGTGAAAAGGAAATGCTGCATGAAATTACAGTCTCTGAGATCTACTGTTTGACATCCTTGACTGAATAATTATATGGTATATAGGATACTCTGAGTAATAATTTACTTCAAATGAGATGTTGACTCAAAAGTACTTTTGGGCTATTGGAGCTCTGGATTTTGCTTTTAGAACCACAGGGAGGTTTTCTGTTCCCTGGATGATACTGACAATGTCTTTAGTTTGACAATGAAAATTTCAGTCAGTTCTTAAGATACACCTGAAGCAACTTGTCACAGTAAAGAATGAGAGGTCAGAGCTGTGCACTGGAATGCGTTTCTGATATTCTTAGAGTTCTCAAGAGGTTTGGCTTGCCTTTAAAGTAGAGTTTAGGGATGCTATGTTCAGCTGGTTCTGCTGATTAAATAATTAAATCTTTTTATCTTTTACCTGTCAGCCTGTGTGGATGAAATAATTGGCATTTGGAACATTCAGAAGCTTTTAAGTGAATTGTAATTGGTGGTGATTATGGATCATCCCTTGAAAAGGAAACAAAGCCATTTCAGAAGTAGTGTGGCTTTGAGCATGCATTATTGTGGGTTAATCCAAAGAATCTGTACTCAGATGTGAGCTGTAGTATGAAGCCACATTTAGACACATGCTGTGTCAGTAGGGCATTTGAGCTATGTTAGTTTTTCTAGTGAGTTATATTATGAGTTTCACACATGTGAAAACTATCAGCACTAAAAATGGTTTAGTCAATAGTTTCTCTGCAGATTGAGCTTATTACTGATTTGGATGAGAACTGCACTTGGGGTTTATCCCAGAGCTGTGATGAGTCAGCCTATATGAAAAACACTTCAAGTATCTGGTCAAAAACTTTAATCTGTTTTACTGAGTGAGGGGTTGTCCTAGTTTTGGCTGGGAGAGAGTTAATTTTCTTCCTGGTGGCTGGTGTAGTGCTGTGGTTTGGATTTAGCATGAGAATAATGTGATAATACACTGATGTTTTAGTTGTTGCTAAGCAGTGTTTATACTAAGTCAAGGACTTTTCAGCTTCCCATACTCTGCCAGCGAGGAGGTGCACAACAAGCTGGGAGGGGGCACAGCCAAGACAGCTGACCCAAACTGGCCAAAGGAATATTCCATACCATATGACGCCATGCTCAGTGTATAAGCTGGGGGGAGTTGGCTGGGGAGCAGCAATCACTGCTCAGGGATGGGCTGGGTGTTGGTTGGTGGGTGGTGGGCAGTTGCATCACTTGTTTTTCCTGGGTTTTGTTCCTTTCTCTTTTGGTGTTTTCCTTTTCATTACAATTTGTTACTATTATTTTATTTCAATTATTAAACTGTTCTTATCTCAACCAACAAGTTTTCTTACTTTTGCCCTTCTGATTCTCTACCCCATCCCACCAGGGCAGGGGAGAGGGTGAGCGAGCAGCTGTGTGGTGCTTGGTTGCTGACTGGAGTTAAACCACAACAGCGGTAGGAGCCCAGATTATTTTCTGTATTGCTGTTTGACCACTTACTGTGTCCTTGGGGGACGGATGCACTGTGAACAGGATGGCTGGTTCTAATCTTCCTGCTTCTCAGAGGTTATAGCTACTGAATCAAATTCTTCGAGAGAGAAGTACTTTATTTATTCTACTGATGGCCAAGATGGAGAGAGTACTGACTGTTAGGGTATGTGGTAAAAGGCCCTGTCTGCCAACACGCAAAGGAGTGCAGAGGCCATAGCAGGTACAGGAACCCGAGTAACACCTCCCAGGACCATCACAGGAGCGTCATAACTGCATCAGTGGCTCATCTGCACAGACCAGAGGAGCACAGAGGCAGGCAGGACAACCAAAATTACAGACTTGGAGAAAAAGAGACCCTGTTTGGTTCCTCTTGGGGCTGTACTGGAGTAGCCTCAGCCCCATGTTATAGGGCTGATGTCTCTCAAGGTGAGGCTCTCTAGAGCACCCCGCAGTCTGAGGGGGCTTACTGCCAGGGAGTAGGGGACACATTATGGAATGCAGGGGAAGAGCATTTCCGTATTACACAAGACTTATGGGCTGTCTAGGGCAGGAAACAAAGGGAAAGCAAGGGAGGGATCTAGGTGATCTGGGAAGGAATAAGTGTGGGAAAATGGATAAGGGGATAGAAAGGGTGGCTCATGTGTAAGCAGGGCTGGTCAGTATGCTTGTCTCGCCATGACCTGTGTCTGAGCAGTACAGTCTGTCCTGACTTCTTATTAAACTCAATTTCTAACTATTTTCTTGGGCTAGGGACTCTTTCTTACTGTGTGCACATGTGCTTATGGGTGGGGTGTCTAAATGCCAGCAACTGGAGAAAAATATATTTCCTACTAATGGACCTTCATCCTGATTGGGGAGAGAGAGGAACAGGATGAGGCTATTAGTGCTGTTTGTGTTTGTGTGACTGCTGTTCATTTGTTTGTGTTGATCTGCAGGGCTTGCTGTGTATATATGCATATGTGTTGTATAGGTGTGTTTATGTCTGTGCCCGCTGGGATTGCATTCCCAGCTTTCTTTATGGGTATGTGGATGGGGAGAGAGTCTCCTCCTTTAAGGGTGCATGGTTAAGGACCTTTTCAATGTAAAAAGGGAATAAGGGAGAAGCCATAGAAGAGAACATAAGAGACACAAACCTGACTGACAAACTATAAGGCAGGTGCTTATGAGAACCAAACCTGGTCAGCCACACTAGTTGCTAAGGGTATGTGGAATGTGAGAATGTTTATTTCGATAAGATTATCTGATAGAGGTCCAGTGGGATACTAAGGAAAGGGGGAAGCTGTAAGCAAAATATAGGGAGACACAAACATAATGGGGGCAAAGAAAAGAAACTTTTTTGGTCACACTCATTGGTAGGCTATCAGAAAGTTGCAGGCAAACCAGTACTTTGCAGCTGATAAGGATGCAAACCTGAGGGTCCAGGATGTTGGAGAGGTGTCACTGGAACTGTGCAAACTGCTGAAGGAGCGTGCATTGGGAGGGCTTGGGGAAGAGCAAAGGAGGAATAGGCAGAAAGGAGGAGTGTAAAAGGGGCTGGCTGCATTTAAGCTGGGGGCCAGTCCACACGTTTGTCTGACTGAGCCCTGTGCCTGATCACCACAGTCTATCTTCTTATTAAATCCTTATCTTGCTCTTTGTCGTGTGTGTGTGTGGACACTGGGCCAGCAACTGGAGTGGTGGTGTGGGTGCCCTGTGGCCTGTGGTGTCAGCTACTGGAAAAAGTGAGGGTCCTAGCATCAGTATTTGGAGGGGCCATAGTTCTTGAGATCTAGGAGGGTCCTATGGAATTTTGAGCCCAGAGTGCCAGCTACATGAGGGGACCAGTGGGAGTAAAATTGGTGCCAGCAGCTGCGGGGGGTGTGGGCACCCCTGATTTGTAGTGTCAGCAACCAGAGTGAGTGGGGTCTCAGTGCAAGCTACTGGATGGAGCAGGTGAGGGTCTTTGCCATCGGCCACTGGTGCAGGAGTGGTGTGTGTCCTGAATATCAGCTACTCGGAGGGACCAGGGTGAGTGAAGCAAGTCAGGGGCTCAGTGCTGGTGCTTGGGGCAGGACTGTGGGCCAAAGCCTATCTGTCTGGTGCCAGCTGCTGTGGAGGCAGCAGGGAGGTGAGCGTCTATCTTCCCCAGACCTGATGTTTGTTTGGGGAGGAGGTGTAATTTACTAGCAAACTTCAAGCTGGACTAGTGAGTGAGTAGGAAGCCTGAGGTCTGGGCATGGGGTCAGGCAAGCAGAGGACCAGTTGCTCATATTCAGGGGGACCTGTGAATGTGAAGTGCTTTTGAGACAAGTGTGTGAGCTCTGTGTGTTTGCTAGTGAGGACCAGGCTGAACTAGCTGGCAAGTAGAAGATCCATGAAGCAGGTAAGAGGGCCTGGGCAGTGGTATCAGATGGACAGAGGGGCCATGCTGGTACTTGGATCTGCAATGTCCATGCGCTTGTGAATCTAGAGAATGGTGTGTATAGGCCTGCACTAGTGAACTTCCATCTCTACCAGTTGAAGAGGAGGAAGGGGACATGGCTGTCTATACTTAGGTTTTATGCAAGTCCTAAATGTAGGTGCTGTTTAAGGCAGTGCCTTGTCTGTGACAGACTGTAACTGGACGTGTCAATGTCCTGCATGAGTGTCTCTGGGATACATACTCGGCTTTGCTACTTTTCAAACCTGCAGCCATGTCCCTTAGCCTAGCTGAGCTGGGCTCCAGTGGCCAGGCAGGACAAAATCCTGGGCCTGGAGCTGTGGGAGGTGGTATCCACCCCTGGCGTCCCTTAACACATTGCTACTTGTTGGACCTGGGAGTATGGAGCTATGGCAGCCTTACCTCTGTTGGGCTACTGAATTCAGCTCTCCCTAACACATATTAAACATCAGTATGGACTGATAAATTCACGAGCTAGCTGTTCTTGAGAAGGTCATATCTTAGTAATTATAGCAGAAGATAGACTAATTTGCCTTTTCCTGAAGCACTGCCCTTGCCACTGCCCACCATTTCCACACTTTTAGGGAAACCATATGACACCCTTGTCACTTATCAGCAATCCTAGTTCTGTCCTCCAGCCAGCTTGTGCAAGTTCTGATTTTTAGGCATGGTAGGTTTAAGTTACAACTGGGAGATGTTCTGTTACTGTGGTACAATTCTGCTCTGCCCTTGGTGCTTTTCACAGAGAAGAGGAAGCTGATATGGACTTGATCTAGCTAACATGGGCTTGATTTTTGTTTACAAGTTTTTATTACTCAACTCTTCTGGGTAGCTGGCTTCCTAAGCCTTTTAGCTATGTCCCTGAGCCTCTCTAGGCTCACTTGCATGGAAGTGCTTTTCTTCCGGCACTGCACGCTGCTCTCATTTTATCTTGTTTCACCTTGTACCTTAGAGAAGTATTGGGAGCAGAGGACCTTATGACATGAGGGGATCCGCCTGTGCAGACGCTCTCCTCTGCGTAACAGCAGCAAAAGAAGAGCAGTGTCAAGAGTGTGGCCACTGCAGGTTCCAAAAAATCATGACTAGAATAGGATTGCTAGAAAGGAGGACTTTCCAAGGGCAGTCAGTTTGACCTGTCATTCATTCGCTTTTACAAGAACAAAACCTCTAGGGAAGTGTTGCATTTTTACCTTTTTTTAACAGTGCAACAGCTGATAAGTAATTGAAATCACAATAACCTTTAGCAGCCTGTCTCTTGACTGTAGCCTATTTCCACACTTTCAACTCCACCTTTGAAACTGTTGCTTGCCATTTCTCCTCCTAATAAATGTTTGAGGTGGTTTCATTTTGTATTTGAGAGACGCTGGTTTGACCCCAGCTCTCGAAAGAAACCTGAATTTGCATTATCACCACTGGTAATGGAATGCAGGGTGATAGTCAATCTGAGGTACACTGTGATTAAGGTTGAGCATACATCTGTTTTTAAATCTTTAAAAGTGCCTTTAAATCTTGCTTGAGTGGCAATCTAATAAATTGGGGAAATTATGTCTTACTTTCAGTCACTTTTCAGAGGTCATGCTGTTTTAAAAGTGGTACATTGTTCATTGTGTATTAATTAATTCCAGTGTAGTTTAATGACAGGCTTTCAGCTGCATGCTTTATTTCCAAGACGGAAGGGAAGCATTGCTGAGCACACTCCAGAAGAGCACTGCTTTCTTTGATGTAAGGAAGCACAGGGCTGTGGCAGGGAGAATCTAAGGACACTGTTGTTCCAGCAGTCATGGCTGCCTGTGCACGTTATCAAGCTTGAAAGGCCTTCACAGCATTTCAGGAGAGATGCAATAGCACTGATTGTGATGGGTGACTGAATACATTTTCCTTCGGAGCTGCTCAGAAACAGCTGACAAGTGCAGTTTTAGGAAGGCTTCTAGAGAAGCTCATTGCATGTGTCTTTATTGCCACCTTCTGGGAAAGGAAAAGAATAATTTTTTAGCAGATTCTACAAACATCACACCCTTTCTTTTTGACAGTATGCATGCTAACTTTTTTGTACAAGTACTTATTCAGATTGGCAATGGAAGACGAAAGTATGTGCAAAGCAAAAATAGTACACTCTTGATGCTCCTGGAGAGATCACTCTATTTCAGTCTCTTCTTTCATCATTATTTTGCATTTTCTGTAAATAGCCTATTTCTACAGGCACTTTCATCTTAGGGGGCTTGGGTTTTAGATTGTTCTTGTAAGCAATAAGATTGCAGAAAGAAAAATAGCTTGGAATAAGCAATTGGCAAAGCTGATATTTCTTCAAAGTGCTCTCTAGAATATATGTGCACCTTGAATTTAACAGCTTCTTTATTTTAATGAGAGCAAGGTGGAATTTCTCAGAAGCACTCATTCCTAATCTGTACCTAGTGATGTCAGTGGAATTTTTTTTGTGAATTTCAGTAAGAGTGTTTATGCCATGACCAAGTATTCTATAATAATCTACTTTCAGATGTATAATGCTGCAACCAGAGTAGTGTACTGTAGAATTACATATAGGGAAAAGGGGAGAGAGCTGTTTAATGTGTGTATTAACAGTGCATGTTTAATTTAACTGTTATAATTTATGGAAATCATACTGAGGCTTCAAGAAATATTGATGCATTTAAGAGGAAGAGGAGAAATGAACCATGAAGTCAATTATATCTTTTGACTGGTAATTCTAAGACACAGATATTAACACAGTCAAGCAATATCCAGTATGTTATTTTATATATGTATTTTATATAAACTATATATTGTATTGTATTTTTGTATTTGATGTATAGTTTATATATAATATACAGCATATAAACTATATATAAAATATATGTCTATATTTAAATAAACATATATTTTAATATATAAACAAAACCAAGGAAACTAGAACAGGAGCTAGATGGACAAATGATCTCAGATGATGTATTAGACTATTTAAGGTGGGAGACTATAAAACAGTGACTTGTCTATAGTCACATAGGGGAGTCCGTAGCAGAGGCAGAAGCAAATTTAGATTTCCAGAATTATAACCATAAGGGCACCTGTCTCCCTGGTGGTTGTTGTGTCCCCCCACTCCAAACTAAATAGCTTTCTTGCATTTCTGCTTCAATTTCTTGCAGAGTTTCTGTAAACATTTCTAGTTCCAGAAATGAAATATCATTTTCTTCCCTTCTCTTAAATGAAGTCATCTTTTTAGCAGCTGTCATCTCAGTAATGAGACTGCCTTCTGCAGTCTGCAAGTAGATTTCAATCCTAAGTTTTAACCCATGTAAAGCAACAACATGCCTTGAGCAATTCCTGAGAGTGCTTCTAAAATATGTTGAAATGCGAGGGAGGCAGTGAGATATTAATGTCACTTTCAATATTTTTCCATGTTTTTTCACCACGATTGAAATCACATGTGAAGCTAGTGGCATTAGAGCATTATCTGTTGTGCAGCTAAACACAACAGAAGGGATATTTTCATGAAATTGTACTGAGGTAACTTCTGTGTCTGAGTATAGGTTTTTAACAGCTTTTACGTATTTAATGCCTTGAAGCCAGTGTACCACTGCAGATGATACCCATTGACAAAGATAGTATATATTGTAAGGTTTCATCACAGACCTCTAATTCTTTTTGGTGAACTGATTCTCTTTTAAAAAAAAAGAAAACAATATATATACGCAGCTGGACTGTGCCGTAACAAGATGCTTTGTATTTTTTTTCTTCAGGTGAAAAACGTGTTTTGTATGAAGGCAAAGGAAGGCAGAAAAAAATCAATACGTGCCTTAGTGGCTGTTGGAAATGGTAAAGGCGCTGCAGGTATGTGCGTTTAGTGTATGTAAAAGATGCCTAATTAACTATTGTTTGTAATAGGACTTCAGGAGGCATGGTGATTTAAAGGCACTTTTTATACTTTAAAAAAAAAAGTTACCTTTTTTCCACTGGGCAATATTGAAATACCTGTAAGAATTTTGAGTTTCATCTCTAAAAGTAAGCTTTATGATCAAATTATATATGTATTCATTTGGGCACTTTGTTTTGTATAAAAAAAAAGAAATTGGGAAAAGTAGCAGTATGTGATTAGGTTTGGAACATATATTATCCAGTGGTAAAACCATTTTTTTATTTAACTCTAGAGTGATAGAACTAACCACTGGTAGATCCTACCAGAAGGGATCATCTATGCTTTCCTGTACACACTGTTTCTTTTTACTGTAGATACTGTTTATGTTTTAAAAAAATCAAAGCCTGAAAGTATTCAGCTATGCGTATCTACATTTGCTTCACCTAGCCGTAGGCACATAGCTGCAGAGTGTATTTGTTTACTCTCAAGTCAAAGAAAAGAATCAGGCACCTGCCCAAGGTGCCTGAAATTGCAGGTGGGCTGACATGCCCCAGGAAGTATTCATCCCCTTGCACTGATGGTAGAAGAAAACTCAGCTGAGTGTGCTCTTCGCAGAGGTGCCTGTGCTTGACTAAAATGAATCTGGGCCTCCATGGTTAGTAGAGCAGATAGAGTATTAAGAAAGTAGGAGTCAGTGGATGTGGATTTGTCTTTCTGGTTTTGAAAATAATTTTCATGTTGTTGGGGTTCTTGGGGTTTTATTTTCATTTGCTCTAACAGCGGTGACCACTTTGCAGCAAAGGGCAGAATGCCTGGTTGTACATTTTCCTGGGTTATTTTCTAGCTAGTGTTAGTATTTCTAGGTAGAATTAGTATAAATCTGGCTAATTTTTTTTTCCTCTTCTCCCTAAGTCTCAGGAGAGTCCCTTGGAAGTATTACTGCTTTGAGTTAAAAAGGGCTTTTTTCTGGTAGTCTCAGCTAGCATCTTGATTCAGAAATTCATAATGAATCTGTCAAATCAGAAGACCCTAAAATTCTTTCTGATTCAGCCTCTTCAGGAAGCTTTCTTATTTTATTGAAGTTAATCATTAAAAAAAAAATCCAGTTTATGAGCTTCCTACAAATACTATACTTACACTTTTAAGGAAAAATATAGTACTCAGGGCCCTTTGAGTCTGGTCTCATAACAACTTCAGTGATCTGCGGCTTGACCCATTTGTAGGCTTTCTCTGTTATGACTCTTTATAACCGTCTCTTTGACAAACAATTTCAAGTCTAACCATAGAAATGCTGTCTACAGCATAAAGTAAATAGGACAAATCAAAAGAAACAGAAGATTATGAAGGATCTTCTAAAACAAGCTGTGAAAAGAGACCTTTTTTCTTCTTTCTCAGCAAAGACTGGAGAAAGAATACTGGTCAGAGGCATTCAGTTTAGTTCTGATTTCTTTGTAATGGAACTCTAAGCACAGTTATGCATGCAGCATGGTGATGACCAAGCTATCTCTAGAAGCAATCAAACCATCTCAGTGCAGCATCTAACTTGGATTAACTAGCCCTGGATCCGAGCTGATATCATGGTACTGCTTCATGTGTTAGTAAGATCACTCACAGCAAAGACATAGATGACTGATATGCTGGCATGTTGTGCCATGTTCCGCTCCCCAGAAGTTTGGAAAATGCTGCAATAAGTAATGATAATTATTTCTTCAAGTGAAGTGTTTAGCAATCTTGGCCAGGAGAGCCTTTGAGTTGGTCAGAATTGGTCTTTACAAGATGAGGAGAAAAGAATTCACTCTGCTGCAGCTCTTTATGGGGTTGTATGCAAAAGTTGAGTCAGTTATGGCTGTTGATGGGAAACTCAATGTAGAGAAGGCTGAAGTAGTTTCTGTATTATGGCTGCAAATTTTCTAAACAAGCAGGTCCCATTTAAAAAAAAAAAAAAACAACAACAAAAAAAACAGAAACAAAAAAAACCCAACCAAAACAAAAAAAAAACCAACCAAGCAAAAAAAAAAGTACATATTAGTACTTCAGTGAAATGGTATAGCCATGTCTTTATACATTGGATATTATTGGTTATGTAATACAATACATATAGTAAACAATATCACACTGGTAAAGCAAAAGTAGACATTCCATGATGTGGTTGTCACTGTCTTAAAAACACCACCACAAAAAAAAACCTGTCACTGTCATCTTAAAAAAAATCTGTAAAGGCTAGCAGGTATTCTCAGAAAAGTATCCTCTTTTCCTCTTAAGGATTTTCTGTCTCACTTTGTCACTTACAAAAATTATTGGGCATCCTTCATTTGATGGTACATGCTTTGCTTTTTGTAGCCAGCTTTTGGGATAGGTCAGATTCTGAGGCAGAGTTAAAAAAGATAATGCTAATACAACTTAATTGTAAAGGCATCAATTAAGGAACTATGCAGCCACCCTGTACACCAGTGAGTTTCTGGTAGGTTTCCAGTTCTGTTATTGAGGAAATAGTGTTTATCTTTCACTCAGTTTTCAAATACCAGGAGTTAAAGACTTTTTGTTGCAGGATAAGTTTTATTTAAGAAGTACCCTTGAATGTGCTAAGTTTTTCTCCATAAGGAGATAGTTTTCACGCATTTTCTTGTGGATACAAACCAATGTACGTTGAAATTGCTGTTAGACCTCAAACGGACTTAGAGATAAGACAGCTGTACAGAATTAAAAGAATCAGCTACAGAAATAGAATATGAATAGCTGTGAAGTAAATAATCCAAATAGAGGCATGTATTGTATTGGTGACAGAGTACAGGAAATTGCATTCACATTGCTATATGACTCTAGTAAAGAAAATCCCGCTTTCAATATATGTGCGGTGTGTCCACCTTTTGGATGTAAATAGCCTCCTTTTTATTATGAGCTGAATAGATATCCCTGATGATGGGATATGTGGGAGCTTTAAGACAACTGTATTTCAAGTCAACTACAGTTTTGCAGAACTTCATTTATGTGAAACATTCAAGTCCAGGTGTGTTCCTTGAGCTCAATTTTAATTTCAATTTGGAGGGGAGGAAAATTTGTATAGAGAGCAAGGTGTGGTTCTCCAGCAGAAAGTTATGTTACTCTGAAAAAGTTCTTCCTGCCTCTTATTTGAAAAGCTTTGTAATGAAATGTGTTATCACTTTCATCCATATGTGCTGAATGATTGAATTGAGGTTGCCCAGGTGACCTCACTTTTGGCATTTTCTAATCTGTTGCATGACTTCACAGCATTAATACACTGCTACTGTGCTCTTTGTGTGTATTTAATAGAATAGCACAGTTCCCTTGCATTTTCTTATGCAGGAGTTAGAAAGTGACAGAGACCTCTGGGTGCATGGTGCGTGCACAGGGAAAGCTGTCTCAGGAGGTAGCAGATAGCAGACACTTCCCTTGATTGTCTGCTTCTTCCACAGCAGCCTCCAGGCTTGCAGTCATATCCTCTTTGCTTGTAGCACCACAGCAGTCAGCATAGTATTTCTTTCCTAGATCTCTTCCAGCTCATTTCTCCTGTAATGTCTGCATGAAATGAGTGAGTCATTGTTGGCCAATGGGTCTAATCCCATTGATTTTTGGATTAGGCTTTTGGATACAGGTGACCCACAGCCCCAGCTGACACAGCAGAAACATCAAAGGACCAAAAAAGGCTAGATCTGCTGATTTGAAGTTAAATTATTTTAATTTAATCTACCTTGATGCTGTTGGACTACAGAGTTTGTAAAAATGGTTGTCACATCCTCTTACTCATTCCATATGGTCAGGTGTGAGCTGACTGCAAATACTTCGACACTGCTGTGAAATCTCTTCTTCTCTACCACAGTTCACCTGGTAAATAGGAGTAGGTCTGAGGGTTCAGAGAGAATTAGGTAGCAGTTTGTAAACTGGCAGTCTGCTTTTTCTCTGATCTACAGGCACGCATTTTTTGCAAATGCACTATTGTGTTAAACCTGGTTTTCATATTCTCTATTTTGCTATTAGAAACCCAGTCTCCTTCTTTGCTTCTAGGGTCTCGGAGCTACTCTTTGTACAGATGTAGTTGATGTATGTGCATCAGCTTCCTTTCTTTTCTTCCTTCCCTTCTGTTTTTAAGCAGAAGACTGGACTTTTTTTGGCTGAAGCAGTCACCGGTAATCAATTGTTTGGAACAAGTTCGGACAAATACACAAAAGAAATCATTTAAACCTTATCTGTTTCATTTGACAACAAGCAATTGGCATCCAGTTGTTAGGTATTCATAACTCCTGAACTGTTACTTTCTATGGTTTCTGTGTTTCTCTGGACTGTTTTGTGAGTATGATCTCTGCAACGTAGCGAAAATAACAGGTAATAAACATGGTTGTGAAGTTCTCTGTTTATTCCCCTTTGCTTTCTGAAGGTCCTGTCTCATGTATTTCTCAGTAATAAAATGACTCTTTTCTGTCTTGCAGGTTTTGCAATGGGGAAAGCAGGTGACAGGATGAATGCTTTACGGAAAGTATGTTGATTGAATTATTCGTCCTATCAAGCACAAATAATTCATACCTACACTTTTTTTAATAATCAGGATGTTTTGTAGTCTATGCAAAGTAGTCCATGTACATGATCTGTCCATTTTGATACAAATAATCATAGAATCATTTAGGTTGAAAAAGACCTTTTAAGATCATTGAGTCCAACCGTAAACCTAACACTGCCAAGTCTACCACTAAACCATGTCCTTAAGTGCCACATCTACAAGTCTTTTGAATACCTCCAGGGATGGTGACTCAAACACTTCCCTGGGCAGCCTGTTCCAGTGCTTGATAACCCTTTCAGTGAAGACATTTTTCCCAAAATCCATTCTAAGCCTCCCCTGGCACAACTTGAGGCCTTTTCCTCTCTCGTCCTATCACTTGCTACTTGGGAGAAGACCGACACCCAGCTCACTACAACCCCCTTTCAGGTAGTTGTAGAGAGTGATAAGATCTCCCTTCAGCCTCCTTCAGGCTAAACCTCCTAAGACTTGTGCTCTAGACCCTTCAACAGCTTCATTGTTCTTCTTTGGACATGCGTAATGAGGTTGCCCTGCAATGAGATTCTGTTAATGCACATTCTGTTTTCCTTCTACTCCCTTTTCTATGGCCAGATACCTACCCTCCCTTGCTCACTTGTTTCCAGTATCTATATAGTATACAGTCTGCTTCTACAGTTAGTGTGTAGGTATTTTTCTCTTAGACATGCATAATGACCTTATTAAGGCTCCTTTAGACTTCAAAATACTACTTGTCCATCTACATTAATCTAGTTTGTGTTGTAATGCTCAACTAAGCTATCAAAGTAGCAATGCTAAGATACACAGAGTTTGATAAAGTTGTTACTTATATTGAGAAATCTTTTTAAATATTAAATCTGTTAGGAGAAAGCACTTCTTTAAAGAGAACATTTTTCATTGCCAAAAAGTAAATGGTTTAGATGTGGCGAACCTGTTTTCCTAAGTTTTCTTGCTTGCTTTTTTCTCTGTCTAGTTAACTGAACAATGGTAAATTTCAAATACTTTGCAGAAAATTTCAAGAAAAAATGTTTCCTGCTTTTCCCTAGGCAAAGAATAAAGCAATACGCTGCTTACATTTTATAGAGCTGTATCAGAACCACACGAGTAAGTATTATGATTGTTTTAGACTCCTCCTTTAACTTTCAATAAGTACTGAATATACCAACAAGAACTGGTTGCAGCTAGTTACAAAGCATAAAAAGATGTTAATTAAAACCTTCTGATCTGATGCATTGTTGTCCTGGTTTCGGCTGGGATAGAGTTCATTTTCTTCCTAGTAGCTGATACAGTGCTGTGGTTTGGATTTGGTATGAGAATAGTGTTGAGAACACAGTTTTAGTTGTTGCTAAGCAGTGCTTATACTAGTCAAGGACTTCTCAGCTTCTCATGCTCTACTGACTGAGAAGGCTGGAGATATACATGAAGCTGGGAGGGAGCATAGCCAGGACAGCTGATCCAGACTGGCCAAAGGGATATTCCATACCATATGATCTCATGCTCAGTATATAAACTAGGGGAAAGCTGGCCAGGGGGGCTGCTGCTTGGGGACAGGCTAGGCATTGATTGGTTGGTGGTGAGGAAGTGTTTTTCATTTGCATCAGTCTGTCTTGGTTTTATTTTTCTCTTTGTTGTTGTTATTATTAAATTATCAAACTCTTCTTATCTCAACCCATAAGTGTTCTCACTTTTACTCTTCTGATTCTCTCTCCCATCCCCTGGTGAGAGAGGGGAGTGAGTGGGTGGCTGTGTGGTGCTTAGTTGCTGGCTGGGGTTAAACCATGACAATTGTGTTGTTATTCTTCATGCATTATTTTGTTTCTTCAGCATGCTGTATGAAATCTTAGCCCCAGACTGTTTTAGCTAGACAGTGGTAATGTCAGAGTACATAGTCTGTCAATCCCTGTGTAAAATATATCACCATTACCTGGAATGAATATGTGGTTTACTCTTTACTTTCACTCAGGTTTGTATCAACAGTTGTAGGAGGGTACATGAAGAGACATTAAGATTATGTAATATGAGATGATGTTGTAAAAATAGTGAGAGATTTATCTCCCTTCTAGTCTCCTGCCTTTGCCATGTTTAAAATCTGGATACTTAATGCATAGTATTTCAGGCTCTTTAAAAATGGGGGCAGGGGAAGGGGTAGTAGCAAGATTAGATCTCTGCTGAAACAATTTGAGTTAAGGAAGTCAGATACTGTCTGGGCATCTCTTCTCTACAGTGAACTCCTCTGTGCTTTTCCCTTTTGTATGTCAGAGATGAGTCCCTGCTGAATCAATCCATGTATGCTGACAAAGCCCAGCAGCTGGGGAGAACGTGGGCTGGAGAAGTCAGTCTGATGTTTCATGATAGCTTTTTGTTAATTCAATTTAATACCATACAAGTTCTCTCCGATGTCAGACATTGTAGCAAATATACAGTTATCTTTCAGAAAGACTTTGAAAGATAGTACCTTACAGAATATATGAATATTTAACCAAGTCATTGTGTAGATAAATATTCATTATAATAAAACATCAGCTTGTAAATACAAAACTGCAGTTATCCTCATGAATCTATTTCTTGAGCATTATTACTTCACACTAACAGACTGGCGATTTGATTAAAAACTGGTGGTGTTTCCACCATGCTTTCCATTCTACTTAACATAGAGGTCCTCTCTGAGTCATCTCGACGGCAGTGCTAGAATCCACTATGCAGAGACTGAGCCACTGAATCAGATGTACATAACAGCCACTGACCAGAGGATATGAGTTTGGGGTTCCTTTTGAAGTAGAAGGAAGACTGGAATGGTAAATATTCTGTATGGAAAATCCACGGATGCTGAAGCATATGGGGAAATCCTAGGATGAAAGCTGGATTACTAGAAAAATCTGAGTATGAGGAAGGTTAAATTGTATCATGTGAGCTCGCTTCAAAGCTAAATGAGGATCATTGGAGGCATACAGACACTTCATATTTTTCAAGTGGAGATTGGGTTTGAATACAATAGTAACATAGTATTCACAGATGCATAAACATTCCAAATATATTCCAGACATTTACTTAAATTAACCCTTCTCTTTAAAGAACTCAGAGGAGAGTAAAACCAACTTCCCATTTACAGTTCTGAAAAAGAAAGGTACTCCTTAAATGTGCTGAGCTAAAGCTTTTCTAGAAGGAAGAATTTAGCTGTAATGCCTTTTTTTTCTTTTTCTCCCTTCCAGTTTACCATGACATTACAGTGAGGTTTAAAAGCACAGCCATCCGCATGAAGAAGCAAAACAAAGGTAATTAAAGCTGCCTGGAAATTTTGAAGTTTTATTAGTTACTGACTGGTATTTATTTGATGTTATATTTGTGCAATGTCTACTTACTTCACAGATGGATCATTTGGTGCTAGTCTACCATGTTTTAAATGTTGAAGATAAATTATTTTTTATTAGAAATACCTACCGTTGATGACATGGCTTTGTTATTGTAAATTGGGGTTTGACCCTCTTACACTGGTGGGAGCTCTCTTCCTGGTTTTCTTTCACACTTCTGAAGTATAGTTCCTTCTGCTCTAAATTACCTAGATGTGGAAGAGTCTAATCTAATAGCATAGATGTTGGAGGCAAAGGCCTTTAGAAGAACCCTGCAGGTTTTTCTTCCCACCATATGCCCCACACATGCTTTGGAGAACAGATAGGCTCATTCCATTATTTTTCAGTGATTTTTTTAAATGCTGATTTCAAGACAAAATGCAGAGCTAGTTTAATGTGCAGTAGTGAGAGTGCTTCAAATAGGAATCAGTGAGTGCAAGCCGCATCTGTGTGCCTGTCCCTCCTAAAACCATACTGGGATAGCATGGGCAGATACCCTCCCTCAGACTACCTGTGGTCATGAGCTGGAGCCAGGACGGCATCCAGCCTGCTGCTTCCTTGAGCCTGTTACTGCTTTATTTTCCCTAAAATCAAGAGCTCCCAGTGTGGAAACTAGAGGGATTATCTACCCTGGCTTGTTGTGCACCATACTAGCTCAAAGACCATCTCATTGTTACACAGTAGCAGTGTTTTCATTGCTCCATCTTTGCAAGCTGTTCTTCACTTAGATCCCAGTTGTAGCAAATGCTTCTTTAGACTCCTGTAGGTTAGGTGTTAGTAGTGAGTCCTCCATGCCTGGTAGCTCTCAGCTCACAGGTCTGTTCTTCTACAAAGCTACTGTTAAGTGATGTTAGATGTTGCAGCTGCCTCCTCCAGCCACTTCAGCCCAGGACTCTCCTGCCCAACCACTGGAGCCCAGCCTGATGCCCAGGGACCCAGGGCCTCTGCCCAGGCTGAGGGATGCGGCTGTCACTTTCCTGTTTGCAGGTTCAATCAGTAGCGAAGCTGAGTATGCATCCCAGAGACACAAGGACACACACAGGCACGCAGGACACTGACACACCTGGCCACAGACAAGGCACTGCCTTCAACAGCACCTACATACAGGACTTGCATAAACATAAACGCAGTCAGCCAAGTCCCCTCCTTCTCTTCAGCTGGCAGAGATAGAAGATCACTAGTGCAAGCACACACAGCACTCTCCAGGTTCACAAGCGCACACACATTCGCAGATCCCTTGAGCACCACGATGGCCCCTCTGTCTGCCCAGCACCCCTGTCCAGATTCTGGGCCCTCTTACCCACTTCACAGGTCCCCTGCTCGCTCCTGGTCCAGCTTGATGCTCAGTAGTGGACACACATGCACTCACACACTTGTCCCTCATGCACTCCACATTCACAAGTTCCCTTGAGTATATATGCTCCCTTAGGGAGCACAGACCTCCTGCCCGCCTGGTACTGCCACCCAGACCTGAGGGCCCCCTACTCACCAGCTAGTCCAGCTTAGTTTGCTAGTGAAAACACATGTACACCAAGATGGGGGAAGACACAGGTGCTCTGTGCCCCCAGCAGCCACTACCAGGCAGACAGCCTGTGGGGTTGTATAGCACTATTGATTCTCATACCCCTCCCAGTCTGGGTCTCCCCTGGCTTACAGTCTTATCAGTTGCAAAGTCCAGGCTGATCTTCCTGGAAGTGGCACCTGTAGTTTCTTGAAAGCCCATCAGTTAGTGGCAATGTTTGTTTCTTGTCATTGTCTCTGTGTTTGTTTTGTCAGGTCTGTGTCTCTGTATATTTTGTTTCCGGTTTCCCCCATTTCCCTCAGTTTCCTAATTGGCAAGGTACCCCATCAGATAACCTCACTAGAATAAACAGTCTCACACTCTCACATGCTCTCATCAGTTAGTGTGGCTGACCAGGTCTGGTTCTCATCACTGCCTCCCTTATCATTTGTCGGTCATGTTTGTGTCCCTGTATGTTCCTGTTACTCTCCTTCGACATACCGTTACAGCTATCAGTCCATTGGAAGTCCTTGCAATTAAAAATACTTTCAGTCCACGGTGGTCCTAAATCACTGTCAACAGTTGTGAAGTATGGCAGCTCAGCATGTCTAGTGTCAACAGTTTTGCACTAGCAAGACAAAGCACAGATTTTATCAGACCAGAAATTGACAGAGGGCCATGACTGTCTTCCCTCCCAGCTTTAGCCAAAGAGATACACAGCCCACCACACGTTGTCCCTCAGGTGTGTGTGCTGCCTCTAATAGCTTCCACATGAACACTGATCTTTTGAAGACACGTTGCTGACTTTCTGCGATCCCTTTCCTCACTTTCAGACCTGTTGCAATATGCGCTTTGCCACTCATAGTGACAGGGATACATCCAGAGCAACCTTCTAAACTGCTGTCATGTTCTTCAGGATTGCAACACAAAAATGTTTTAACACATGATGTAGTTTGGGAAGCGAACGGTTAGCTTATTTCTAATGTATTGCAGTTTTCAGCATGATCCATTTTACCTTCTAGGGTCTTTCTGTTTTGAAGACCTACAACGATGACATGAGGTCGTTTCTTTGCATAAATCTGAGTTAGATCTTTACATACAAAGGTTTGATTTGACTTGTTTAGCCTAACTTTGATTTCAGGACAGATAAAGGTAGTTGCTGTTCTATAGAAAACAGATTTAGTTTGCTGCTGGTCCTCTAATTTTAATATACCAATAGAAAACTAATTCATTTACGTGGCTAGTTCTTTGTAACTCACTTCAGTTTCATTATGATAAGATCTAAACTGCAGGGGCATTTAATGATTAGCTTATAATAAGTCAAACTTGGGATAATTTTCTAGTTAGAACACTGTTATGCTCAACTATTCGTCAATTCCTACAACCTTTGAGTAAGCTGAAGCATTGATGTTTTGGACATACTGTTTGATTTTGTGTATCTCGTATTCTTGTTCTGCACTGTCACGTTAGTAATTGGAGAATATAATTATTAATGTTCAGAGTTACTAATGTATTTTGAAAGCATCTAAAATTGCTATGAACCTTCAAAAATTTTTATTAGATGACATTTTGATTCTGGGATGAAGGGTTTTTTAATCAGTATGGCAGTAAAGCAATAGCATGGGCTTAGAAAAATCTTTACAAGTCAACAGGCGTGGAGTCAGACTGTCTTATTTACATTTCTGTAGTTTTTCTGTATTTAAGGAGCTCTCAAGGTGGTAAATTAGGTAATTGGGCTATAATTTTTAAGATAACCACTTAAAAGAAACTTCAGTTTAGTCTTCAATGTAATGAATGAAAAACATGCACAGAGCAAGAGTAGCACAACTGAACTATGCATTTGACCATGCACGTACAGATAATGCTGTTACTGTTAAATGTTAAAGGAAGGTTTGCATTAGATGTTGTTTTCTTTAGTGGAACATAGAATAAGACATACCTTCCCACCTTATCTGACATGTTACATTCATGAAACCTCAGAAGCAATAATAATCAGGGTCACCTTATGATTGATTTTTACCTCACCAGACTGTTATCCTAATTTATTTCCACTTTTTATTAGATTCGAGAAACAAAATGCCTCTCCACTATGTTCTCTGTTTCCCTGGAGGGATCCTTTTGCAGCTAGCATACTACTGTTTCCCTGCCCAGTGAGGCTTTTCCATTCAACTCGCGCAGTAAAAATTGCATATCACAGAATGGCTGAGGTTGGGAGGGACCTTTGGGGATTGTCTTGTCCAACTGCCTGCTCAAGCAGGGTGACAGAGAGCAGGCTCCCTAGGACCATGTCCAGACAGCTTTTGAATATCTCCAAGGACAGAGACTCCACAGCCTCTAAAGGCAACCTGCACCAGTGCTCAGTCACCTCCCACTGTGAAGAAGTGTTTCCTGATGTTCAGATGGTACCTTCTGTGTTTCAGTTTGTGCTTACTGCCTCTTGTCCTGTCCCGGAGCACCACTGAGAAGAGCCTGGCTTCATGCTCTTTGTACCCTCCCTTCAGAAATTCATATATATCTTGATAAGATACCCCTAAGCCTTCTTTTCTCCAGGCTAAAGAGTCCCAGCTCTCTCAGCCTTTCCTGATAGAAGAAATGCTCTGCCCTTAATCTTCTTCATGGCCCTTTGCTAGACTGTCTCCAAGTATGTCCATATCTCTCTTGTACTGGGGAGCCCAGAACTGGACACAGTGCTCCAGGTGTGTCTCACCAGTGCTCAGTATAGAGAGGAAGGATCACCTCCCTCAACCCACTGGCAACAGTCCCCCTAACGCAGCCCAGGATGCTGTTGGCCTTTTTTGCTGCAAGGGCACATTTCTGGATCACGGTCATCTTGGTGGCCGCCGGGATCTGCCAAGCTGCTGTCCAGCCGTTCTGCCCCCAGGCTGTATTGGTGCATGCAGTTCCTCCCCAGGTGCAGGACTTTGCACTTGCCCTTGTTGAACTTCATAATGTTTCTGTCAGCCCCTTTCTCCAGCCTGTCAGGGTCCCTCTGGATGGCAGCACAACCTTCTGGTGTATCAGCCACTCCTCCCAGTTGTGTATCGTCGGCAAACTCGCTGAGGGTATGCTGCCCCACCATCCAGATCTTTAGTGAAGATGTTGAACACGATTGGGCCCAGTATTGACCCTGGGGTACACCACTAGTTACTGGCCTCTGGAGGTCATGCCACTGACTACCACCCTCTGGGCCCAGTTGTTCAGCCAGTTTTCTGTCCACCTCACTGTCTGCTCATCCAGCCTGTACTTCATCAGCTTCTCTGTGAGGATCTTATGGTAGATAGTGTCAAAAGCCTTACTGAAGTCAAGGCAGGTAATATCCACAGCTCTTCATTTTCTCATAGAAGGTTATAAGGTTGGTCAAGCATGACTTAACCCCTGGTGAATCCATGCTGACTACTCCTGATCACCACCTTGTATGTCATGTGCCTAGAAATGGTTTCTAGGATTAGTTGTTGCATCAGCTTCCCAGGGATCTAGGGGAGGCTGACTAGCCTGTAGTTCCCTGGGTCCTCCAGTACCTCAGCCTTTTCTGTGTTCTGTGTCACCAGGTTCTCTGTCCCATTCAGCAGTGAGCCTACATTTTTCCTAGTCTTCCTTTTGCCACTTAGGTGCTTATAGAAGCCCTTCGTGTCACCTTTGACATCCCTTGCCAGATTCAGTTGGGCTTTGGCTTTCCTAACTGCATCTCTGCGTGCTCAGACAGTGTCTCTGTATTCTTCTCAGGTTACCTGTCACTGCTTCCATCTTATTTTTATGTTTCAGTTTTGCCAGGAGCATCTTGTTCATCCATGCAGGCCCTCTGGCATTTTTGCCTGACTTCCCACTTGGGGAAGATGGACCACTCCTGAGCTTAGAGGATCCTTAAATATGACCCGCTTCCTTGGGCTCCTTTCCCTTCCAGGGCCTTATTCGACAGGACTCTTCCAAACAGATCCTTGAAGAGCCAAGGCTGCCTTCAACCTTCACATCCCTAATGAGCTCTTCCTTGTTTGTGTATACAAAGTCCAGCAGAGCACCTTTCTTTGTTGGCTTCTCTGCCACTTGAGCCAGGAAGTTGTCGTCAATGCACTCCAGGTATCTCCTGGATTGCTTGTGCCCTTCTGTAGCATATGTTGGGGTGGTTGAAGTCCTCCATGAAGACCAGGGCCTGTGAACGTGAGGCTCCTTTTCGCTGTCTGCAGAAGGCCTCATCCACTTGTTCTTCCTGATCAGGTTTCCTTTAGTAGACAGACATGCTGTACACTGTCACCCATATTGGTCTGCTTTTTCGTCCTTACCCATAAGCTCTCAGTTGGCTCATCTTCCATCCCCAGAGCAGAGCAGATCTCGACGCATTCCAGCTACTTTCTCACATAAAGGGCAACTCCACCTCCTTGTCTTCCTAACCTGTCCTTTCTAAAGATCCTATATCCTTCCACTGTAGCACTCCATTCATGTTAGCCATCCACCATGTCTCTGTGATTTCAACAAGCCAATAGACCTGCAACTGCACACAGATCTCTTAATCCCTCATGTTTATTCTCCATGCTGCATGCATTAGGGTACAGGCACTTCAGAGAGGCACCTTAGCATACTGATTTCCCAGAAAGCACTTTTCCATTAACAGTGCCTTGCAGACACTTCCTTGCTTACATGCAAATGCTGGAGGTGACCCCACTCAAGCCCTGTTTTGACAATTTTTGCTTTTTGTTCACATCACTCCCAACCCTTTGTTCATCAACCCTGTCTGTCACCCTGTCAGAGGGCTGCTGATAACTCTCTCCCTTCCCTGTTGTTCCTAGTTTAAAGCCACCCTCACCAAATCAGCCATCCTGCTGGCAAAGATACCTTTTTTCACATAGCAAGGTGGATCCCATCTCTTCCAGGTACACACTGATCCTCAATCAAGGTCCCATTGTCATAGAAAGCAAAACCCTGTTGCTGACACCACCTCCACAACCAATTGTTGACCTGCATTGTCAGTGCCCTTCTCCTTACACCCTCTCCCTTTCTCAGCAGAGTTGAGGAGAACACTACCTGGGCCCTCGTGCCCCTGACTATCGCCCCCGGAGCTCTGTAGTTGCTTCTGATACTCTCCAGCTTGCTCCTTGCAGTATAATTACTGCCCTCATGGAAGAACAGCAAGGGGTAATAGAAGGTTGGACAAGCTTCAGCAGTCTCTCCACATCTGAGATCCAGGCCCCTGGCAAGCAGCAAACTTCTCTAGATGACAGGTCAGGTCAGCAGATGGGTGCCTCTTCCCCGCAGCAGGGAGTTGCCCACTGCTGTCAGTCACTGCTTCCTCCCAGTGGTCTTGCATTTTCAGAGTCAGTTGGGCCAGATGCTTTGCTTGAAAACACATCTGGCTCCTCAGCCTTGAGGGCACTATTTCATAGTGGAAGCCTTTAGGTGGAGCTGGAGCCCTCCTCTTGGTGCCAGAAGTCATTAGCTTCCATTGTTCACCTTCCCCAACGGTTGCATTTGCCACTCTACTGGACTCTGCCTGTGTCCATGCTGCAGGTGGGGTCTAGGCCTCTTAAAGCTGTTAACACCATTGAGCAACATTTAACGCATTATGAACACCATCTGGAAAAACATATATAGCGTGCATTTTGTTCTAGGCTTCAAATGTGCCGTAGCAGGGTGATTCTGTTGATCTCTGGGGTGGTTTTTTTTGTGGTCATAATCCCCAGGGCCTTTTTCTGTTGCTGTTTAGTCAGTCTCCTATTTTGTACTTGTGCTTTTGATTTCTCAGCAAAGCATTCTTCATCTGTCTTTGTTGAATTTCAGTGTTTTGGTTTCAAACTGTGTCTCCGGTTTCAGACCTACTTTCATTGACTTCTCCTGACCTCCAGTACACTCGCAGCCTTTCTGAAGATGATATCCTCAACCCATTTTTTTTCAGTCTGTGTTCCCCCGTCCAAGTCGTTAATGAAGGTACTTGCAGGTATGAAAGCCATAACAAATCCACAGCAGGATCCTATCTGGAAAACGCTCTTGGCCTGACAGCAGACTGCTAGTAGTGGGGACACATACTTTAATGATGATTTTGCCCAGTTCTTATTTCCCTAAGGGTTTTTTTTGTGAGAGTATCATACCAAACTGTGCCAGAATACAAGTCCAGTTCTGTCACATTAGCACTTTAGCCTTGGTAGCTTGTTGCTGCCAGGTTTGGCTAGTGCTTTGCCTTGTCTGAGTATCTTGCTAGCCTTTTCAGTTACACAACACATTCACATATACGCAAGTATCCTCCAAAAACCAGGAAGCACTTTTCCACTTAATGAATATTTTTGCTGTTTTATAACTGATGGAATTAAATTGTGCATTTCCTGAAACAGGTTTGATGTTATCTAAGACAAAATTGTGCTTATGTCCACTGTGCTCTGGGCAGCAGGCATCATTGGCCTTGTTAAGAAGTGTAATGGTAGATCAGTGTGTAAAATGTGTGTGAGGGGGAGACTTTACTAGGTGCTCGTGACCTGAAAACAAGCCGCAACATTATATGTCTACGCAAAAGTGAGTTTTTAGGGATGGTATGGATGAAGCTCTTGCTGATTTTACCTTAGTCCCTGGCAGGCTTTTGTCTTGTACTCTTAAGGGAAGGATTCATAGCAGCAGCAAGAGCTGGCTCTAATTTTAGAACACTTAAATGACCAGTGGACATACTACAGAACAAGATTTAATTTGCATCAGGCTGTGGACTTTGTCTGCCACCATTCCAGATTGCTCCTGTTTCTAGCACGTGCCAGCTGGATGGAAACTACCAGGGGTATTGCTTGTCTGTGTGCTGCAGAATATGCTACCTTCTGGAGTGCAGACAGCTCTTAATCTTCATCTCTGACTTGATTTTACAATTAAAGTAGTCATGAAACTACTCTGCTAGACACATTGATACATCTCTAAGTAGTGTTAATTAGTTCCTATTGTGAATTAATAAGGGGAAATGCAAAACAGTTTGTCAAATACACTTTTGTGGCTGTGAAGTCCAGCACCGATACCCTGTAGCTGTAATTAGTAGGTATAAGAAATTAAAATTATTCATAGTTTTTTACATTAGACCATGGCATATGTAGACTGTCTTCACTTATAGAAGATTGTTTCTGTTCACTGATGGCATTACAGCTGTATAGTTATGTATGCTGAAGCCTCTTGCTTTGCATAATTACAGCTGGCGGTTTATTTCCAGTTCCTGTACATAGGACTCAGGCAGCTATCTAAATAAATGATCACAACAACGCCTGATGTTTTAGTAGAAAAGGTAAAGTCACTGCTATACTTAAACACTCCTTTCTTGAATTTATTCCTGATCCACGCAAAGTGGAGAAAACCCCCATCATATTGTCAGGATTACATATTAGACAAGTGAAAATCTAAGTTAAAAAAGCAATGTAATGTGAACATGTGAATGTGAACTTAACTTGGAGTAGTCCCTTAATGTGGATTTTAGGTGGATGTTCTATTTCCGAACTGTTGTCAGTGGTTATCCAGAAAACGTAATGTAGATTGCCCGAACAGGTTGTGTTAGTTTATAGGAAGGATACATTTTAAATACTTTTTCTGGTTACTTTTGTATCTTTTTCAGTCTGAGAAAATTTGATACATTTAAAATGACCCTGTTCTCTTATATAGGCTTCACTGGCTTAAACCACAGTAAGGCAGTGTGAGTGCCAGAGACAAACTAAAAATGTCTGAGCACACCTTTGTCTCCACAGCTGGAGTTCGCAGTTGAAATCGTTTCCTTTTGAGTTTGGAATAAATTTTGTTCAGTTACTGATGCACTAGTTTGCTGGCTTCTGAGTTTCATGTATTGACAATCTGCAGAAACCTGAGACGAGATGGGAGAAAAGCAACAATAAAACTGTCAGAAATTAAATGCTTTAAGTCACTGAAAATGAAACTTTGACAAACAGCCTTTCAGAGATCATTCACGTGTAATCATGTCTAAAACTTGGCTTTGTCTTGTAGCATAGAAAATGGTGTTTCTCAAATGGCAGGACAAATGGCTTTGGACAGTTATAGTTTCTTTTCCAATTATAGGTTAAAAGAAAAAGGGACATATTGGCACATAAAACATGCAGCACTGGAATGGATTTTTTTTCCTCATTTACTCAGCAGCAAGTCTGTCTTGCAGATTGGACTAATCAATAACCTGGCTTTTCAGCTTTTAAGTAAGATACATTAGAACTATCAGTAACCAATTTTTAAAGATTAATAGAGCTAGGCCACATGAAACAAATCTCTCTGGGGAACGAGAGAGCACAATTAGACTCCTCAAAAAAAGCCTCCATTAAAATCTGGCAAGTCTAAGAAACCATTTGCAGTTAATGCTAATGTACAGTAATTATGCATAGGAGTTAATATAACACTCTATGATAGAGATGGATGCACATGACGTGCAAACCTCTGTGTTTGTGGATTTTGAAATATGTTTCTCTCTCCTCCCCACTCACCTACAATTTTCAAGTTGTTACAGTTATAAGCTTTTGTAATGTGGCCTGTGGTTTCCACAGACACACACAAACTTTTTTTGATGATCTTATTGCTTTGACAGTAAGTTGAAAGCAAATGACCATCAAAACACTCATTTGTTCTTTAAGCGTGTTAAACTAATTGTTTTTTCTAGAAATATAGAGAGTGTTTTTCTGTCTTTCCAATGTAGTTTTTAGCTCCGAGGAGTCTGTTACCTTCTTTATTTCCATCCCCTGTCCTTCATGTTGTGCCACTAATGTAATAACAAAGTGTAATTCGTGCCACTTGCTGGGCCAGGAAAAAGGAATTGATGTCTTAGCACAGATCGTCAAGGTACTGTGCAGTCTTACTCTCTTGATAACACACAACACTGCTGCCTTATGTAACCTGAAGAGGACAAGCATAACTTTTTTGTGGCTAGTGGCTGTTATATTTTGCATAGACTGTGAAGCTGGTGAATTGCTGTTGTTGAGTCAGGAGACAAGTAACAGGTTCACACTTTGGAGATCGGCTGCAATGTGTTAATTTGGTATAAATGGGTGCCATGATGCCTTCCTCAATTTGCAGGCAGCTTCAGTCCCACTTGCACTGTTCAAAGCTTTGCTTGCCAAGAGCTGTATAAAATAAAAATGTGGTAGGTTTTATTTGGCTACCCAAAGGCCTGCGAGCAGCGAGAGACACCAGTGCCATGGGCACTCACCCTCTTTCCTTAGACCAGACTTTTCTGTTGGAGCATTACTGCCCACACTTACTTGGACTTCCCTTTTCTTTCCCTCACCAATTTCGCTGCCAGCTCTGTGTCTGATAGAGGTCTTGAGCACAATCTCAGGCTTTAAGGAAGGCACTGTAAGAAGTCTCCCTGGGAATGAGACACATTACCATTGCTTCTACTGCAGGGTCCTTCTGGAAGGAAGCCCAAAGGACAGCAGTGCTTGAGCGTACCAGTTGTTTTGAGCAGTAACTTCACCATAGGAGACCAATTTAAATTCCTCCATCATGTATGCGAACCAGAACTTTAAAGTCAGATTTACCATCATTAGGAGTTACTGAAGCTGTCATTCAGCAGTTCGTCACCTGAAGTTGCAAAGAAAGAGGTTTTGAAGCCGTGTAGGTATTGCTTTTTAGAAGAGACAGTCTTGGCTGGGATCCAGCTACATTTAGATCCCCTGACCTTGTAATGGCTTCTTCTTAACATTCTTTTAAGTAAACTTGTTGCCTTGCTTCTCTGCTAATTTTTTTATTAGTTTTAGTTTTGGGAAGTACTATATTGTTGGTTTTCTGCTCAGTGGGAGAAAGAAATTGCCTTTTTTTGATGAATGTTCCCAGGGTGGTGGGTTATGTTTGTGGAAGGTTCTTCTAAAGCTGCTGATGGTACTTATAAGGAATACTACCCAAACCTGTGGTACTAAACAATTCTTCAGGTTGCATTTTTTATGGGTTTATATTTTGAATTTATAGGTGGTGACATTTTCATTTGGTTTTGCAATATGTTAAGTAAGGTGTATTTAGTATAAAAAACCCATGATCTTTATGTTAGCATGGCTGCAAAGACTGGGAAGAATGGTCTTCCCAGAATGGTTTTGCCATTTTTAAGATATAATGTGTGCTAATATGCTAGTTAACAAAAATAACTAAGAAGAGGTCTTAGTTCTCTACTTCTCCTTAGCTAAGTTGTATGCTTACGAATAATCACATAATGCTAATTTATATTTTTTTTCCCCAGGGTATGGTCTTCGTTGCCACCGAGCTATCATCACCATCTGCAAACTAATTGGCATTAAAGACATGTACGCCAAGGTTTCTGGATCCAAAAACTTGATTAACATTACCAGAGCTCTCTTTAAAGGCTTGACACAACAGGTAGATTGCACTCTCAGTGGTTCTATACATTAGGTCAAGGGACAGAATGGGATTGATATTCTAGTAGTTTGTGGCCGAACAGTTTATATTCTAGACTTAAAATGAAGTAATTTTCCAAAAAGCAAACAAAATCAGCATGTGAATAATTCCTCAGCAGTTATATGAAGTTGTCCAGTCAGAAACAGCTGTATGTAACTCTACCTGTTCCACAGCCAAGTCCCACCAGGGGACATATGAATTTCTGGGCTTTCATTGCAGTTTTTTTGGTGACATTTGAAAAATCATGGGCAGAGGAAGTGCTGGCTCAGGTTTGGTTGCTACTGCTTGTTTGTCTGCATTCTAAATTTTCATTGCCTAAGGACAGAACGTCACAGCTGCTTCTATCTCTAGTATAATTAAGATCTCTGAAATAAGTCAGGCAGGTGGTGTCATTTCCTCTAACTCCAAGTGCTGACAATGGAGATGTCTCTGTCTGAGCCAGCTGTGTGTATTTGATAGAAAGATCCAATATGCAGCATTCCATCTGACTTCCTTTGAACACCAGCCTTAGATTGAGTCAGGCCTTTGGAAATTCCTGGTTATCTCATTTGTTCATAGAGTCTCAGTAGCTGCCAGGATTTAGCTGCTTGCATTCCTAATATACCCCTGCAAAGCTATACTTACCAAATATATCAGCCTGTCTTAACCAGTTTTTTCATTTGAGCCTCAGGAGGGGAGGGGGTTCATGGTCCTCTTTGCATAATGAGGTAGCTACAGATGCTTATCAGTATCTGAGGTGAAGCAGACTTGAAGTCTGTCATATATTTTCACTGTCATATATTTTCAGTGCATTGGCTCTGAGAAGTCTTCCACAGAATGAATAGGAGACTAAAAGAAGGGCCTGCTGTATACATTATTGCTTTGAGATGTGCACTTGATATATTTTCTTGACTACCCTGAATGGGAAAAATTTTCTGTTCTGGTAGACACTTATTCTGTAAAACCTGAGTGTTAACAAAACAACTTGTATGCGAGGAAGAGGTATAGTTGAAAATAATGTTAAATTCATATCATTATGTTAGCTAATATTACCTGTCAGGGCAGTAATAAGCACTTTACTGTTGTCAAATGCATCCTTATTAGTAGGATGAGCCTTTTCTGGCCAGATCCTTTCCAGAAGCAAGTTCCTCTAGGACGACATGGTAATGCTAGTATATCTGTAGTCTAGCTACCTGAATTCCTGTTGTTTATGCAATTAACTCATTTGAAACCCATGAGGATGAGCCTGATGAGTCATTTAATTTTTGCAGTGTTTAAACTCTTTATTAGTAGATGTCTTTTTTCCTACCCCATATACCATGTAGAGTCTGACCTGAAGTAAGCCAACATTGTACATCATTGCTTTGATTGTCTTTTCTCTTTCCTACTCCCAGGAGACTCACCAACAGTTAGCGAACCAGAAGAGTCTCTATGTAGTGGAGTTCCGGGAGGAGCAGGGACCTCTGCCCATTGTCGTGGCACTGCCCGAGGGGACTGTTCGTGAGGATCCTGAGCCTGAAGATGAGGTTCCAGACACAAAGCTGGAATGGAGTGAGGTGAAAGAAGCTCAGGGAATGAAGAAATCTCCCTGGGCAAATGTCAGACGGGCAGCATGTTAAAAGCTTCAGTCCTTCTGTCTTTTCTGCTCAGAGGTGCAACTGGGAAAGCCCAGCCCAAATGGACAGGTTGTCTAGGCTTACATTTCAGAGGAGGGCAATAATGTGCTCTCATGCCATTCATAATGCTGCTCCCATTGCTACCATTCAGTAACATTGTTTGCTTTCCCACAATTCTTCTGACCACTGTTCGACTAGGGACATTTGGACGGAAACAGCCGGTGAACATGACTTTGACTTCAAGCATGTATTTACTTGATTCATGAAGATGATGATTAATCAACAGACCCCATGTTTCTTTTATAAGCTCTTGGGAAACTTCTGAAGAGATAAGATTGTGAAAGCAATAAAGAATCCTCAGAATGAGTTCAGCATGGGTTTGTTGGGGTCTTTTTTGCAAAATGCCAATGTCTGGGAGATCTTGAAGCAAGCAGCAGTAGTGGGAGTTAATGTGCGTGCTCTCCACCTCCTTCCCTAGGCTTACTCATTATGGTGGGGGAACTGTGAAATCAGAAAGTAGAAATTGTGTCCTCTGGTGGTGGGGAGGGCAAGGTGATGGTGGTGGGCAGCAGCTGGAGTTGTGCAAATACTGTTCATGCAAGTGGGGGAGTTCCCCAAATGAGGCAGAGCCCAAATATCTGAGGAGAGCCACCCCACAGTCTCCTGTGGGATACTGCAGTGTTTTGACTGGCGTTGGAAGTCCAGTCCAAAAACTGCAATCCAGTCTTTCTTACAGTAGTCTCCTCTGGACGTGTGCTGGGATAAGACCTAACTTCATTTTCTGCTAATTTGGTACTAAGCACAGTAGTCTTGGACCCTACCCAGAACTCAAAGTGCTACAGCTGTCAGAGGATTAAAGGAGGAAGAAAAAGTCCATGATACACACCAGCCTCTGACCAGAGATGAAGTAGACCCCTTCATGTAGCGGATCTCCAACTGAAGCACATAGAGGTACGTGCTAGATGGTAGATTAACTCACAGGTTGGAGAATCCATCACCCAAGTCCAACCAGAAGATAAACAGACTCTGCATCCACATGCTAGGACACAATGCTCTACCTTGCAAATCCATCTTTTTGTCTTGAGCGTGGCAAAAGAAACAGTGGAACCAAATCCAAACAATGCTTTGTCACAAAGTATTAGAGCAATCCAGGCTATAAAACAAGTCAGGAGTTAACTTCTGTGCCTCCCAGTCTGTGAGTGTTTGTCATGGCATTTCTCTGTGTGCTGAAAGATGCTTGTACCACCTGTTTTGTTAGTACAGGAGAAAATACCTTAGAAATACTTCAAGACCAGCCTGGGAATTTACATTTGAAGTTCTGATGCTACAGACATTTAGGAGCAATATTTTGCATTGATTTCAATGCTGGTTTTGTTTTCTAAAGACAGCAGTTGCGTATATACAGAGAGGCATGATGAATTTAATTGAGTTGTATCACTCTGGTAATGGAAATTCTAATTCAAAGGCCATGCCCGCTGAGCAGTTGGCTGAAAGCTTTATTCCTGTTTGCCAGCTCAATTTAAATCCACCTTCAGTAGGATTGCAACATGTTCAGTTTGCAAACTTTCTTGTAAGCAGCATATCAAAGCACTGTTAAAGAATGTGTGCTCACATTTAGCTTGCATCTCATTGTTGAGCAAAATCAAGAATGAATAAACCTGGGCTGAAGGAATCAAATTTTGCTGCATTTAGAAGACCTTCAGTTTGCCTCTGTCCTTGCAGAAATTGAGCTCAAGTGAGTTGACTCTGCCACTGACCAAAACCAGCCTCAGCTTGGGTAGTAGAGAGGGCCTAAAGTGACTAATTGGATCAGCTGTTTGTCAGTTGCTTTCCTGTGTTGCAGTGAGCAGAAGGATCATGCCAGCATTTTCTCTCTTCTTGGAATCAGGAATAAGGTGTGTGTCAGTAGCAGGTGACTTCATCCCTACTTGGAGATGTCCTGCTGCTTCGTTGTACTCTGTTCTTGCATTCCCTCACCCAACACATCTGGAGAAGCCCCCCATATTCTGGCCGAAGAATGGTGGTGATGGAGATCATACAAGGCCACTGTTGCACAAAAACTGGGGATGCGGGTGGTGCCAAGGTCTCTAGCAATGCCCCGTCTGCATAGGGGGATACGATGGCAGAATTGGGCAGGTCCTTGTGTGATCTTGGGAAGGGCTGAAGAAAGACAAGCTACAGGGACAGGTCCTTAACTAGCAGCACCCAACGCAGAGCAAGTTGTAAAGTCCATCTCTCACCAGCTGACCTGGACCTGAACACTCTTCCTTGTGCAACCCAAACAGATCTCACACCATATTTTCCCAGCTCGTGAGGTGCGTAGGCCGTCATTCTGCACAAGGGTCCCATCCTGTCTTTTGAGAGTAGAGATCTGCAAACAGACATCTCCCTTGAACCCTTCTTGGTCACTCAGTAGTTTCTGTTCTCACTGCTAGTGCAGGGTAAAACAACACATCATTCTCAGTGGATCTTTTTTCCATCAGCAAAACACTGGAAAGTGTCTGACTGATTTCTAGCCAGTGCCTCCAAGAGAATCCACACAAGCCTTGCAGGTCCACCTTGTGTGCTAGTAGAAATGAGGAGCTGCAAGATAAGGAAGTGGTAGGGCCTTTTTAGAACTTAAAGTAATGTAGTAACCGCCAATCTTCCTCTTTCCCCAAGGTCTGCACACTAGCTATACTCGCATCTGCTCCTATGAGAGTCTTCAGGACTCCTCTGCCTTGCCTGTGCTCTCTGGAGGAGGTTTAGGGCTCTTCTCAGACCCACAGGACAATAACTCATGTTTGAGCATTTCCATGAATTGGGAATAAGGCACTTAAATCCCTGTTCTCAAAGCAAATGAGGTTTCAGTGCTTGATTCTGGTAGCATTAGGGGGACTAAGGAATAGGAGGGGGCCGTGGTCTCGATGGAAAGATCGGAGATTGGGAATGGACCATAGCTGGGTCGGGAGAGGGGCAGGCAGGCAGAGCCGACCATGAATCAGACTGCCACAGACCCACATGGAGCTTTGATCCCTCCATAGAAGTAATCTTTTGTGGGTTTCCCATTTTCACAAGTTTGTTCATATTAATACAGATGCTTGTAGAGATGTTTTACCCAGCATACAGTTTGCTCATCACTCACAGATAAACCTGACTGTAAAATTATAAACGTCAGAAACTCTTGCCTTTTCCATGGAGATGGCCATAATTTTCTATTAAGTTTCTTTGCTTTCAGACAAACCCAATTATTCTCCTACAATTCAGGAGAAGATGGAAGTGCTTCTAACTTATTGCATCACTGGACACAAGGTATTCAATATACAAATATTTGGGGAACAGCTAACATTGCTGTTAAGAAGCTGTTTAATTAAGCAAGAGCAACCAAGGTTACAATCTGAGCGTAGTTAATGAATGATATGTCTGTAACCTTGGTTTTATCACAGGAGCTGAGGTTTTGACTGTCTGCAAGCAGATAGTTTGTTTTAACTAAAGTGTAATTACCTGCTCTCTAGAGTAGGTGCCTGCAGACCTCCTTGCTTTGCTGAGGAAGCTGGAGAAGAGCAGAGATGGAAACTCCAGTTACACTACCAGTTGCAAGCTGGTGGTGGATGTGGGGATGCAATAGACCCACTGGTTTTAACAGTGTGATGGGGCTTGTAAATGCTCTGAAAAAGGGGCTGATTTGTGGCTTTTTAAATGGGCTGCTACATCTGCATGGGACGGGGAGGATGGGAGGATGAATGAAATGGCATGAGGAGGATGCTGTTGGAGGTCAGGTGCCAGTCTGGGGGGATCTGGAAACGTCTGAGCAAATGCAGAGCCTGGGAAGGAGCAGCCCCATATTTTGGGCCAGGCTGGGAGCTGCTCTGTAGGCAAGAACTGCAGATGCCTTGTGGTCAACAAACTGCAAGGGCCAGCCATGTGCAAGCAGCACTCAGCAGAGCTAGCTGTCCCACATACTGGGGAGTCATGCTAATATGCAATTAACCCCAGACAAGTATCTCCACAGGAGAAGGATCAAGCCTGTAGTATTCATCAAGCCCAATATTTCTAGTGGGGTGACAGCAAATTCTCAGGCCAATGCTATCCTCAGGGCTTTCTGTGGGGATGAGACCTGGTGCGCACATGGTAGATAGTTTGTAGGTCCTGGGAGATTCTCTGAGCTCTGGGCAGCATCTTTCCCTTCAGAAGCACTGAGGTGTGCCATTTTCCAGGCAGCTACCTTGGGCTGCCCAGCTTCCAGGGCATGTGGGGCTGTATTGAGACGATAGGAAGGCTGGGCACAATAGGCAATGGAGACCTCAGGGTGCTTTTTCATTTGCTTTTTCTCTTTTTTTTTCTTTTCTTTCCACCATGCAGGGAAGATGTATATTGCTGCAACCCACCTGGCACCTGATAGGTGCAGTTCAGCAGCCTGGTGCAACAAAGCCACACCTCACCATGTCACTGTCCTATGCTGGGGCCCGGCAGCCCTGTGCCAAATGGGGACACTCATTCACCTGCAAGCTGTTCAGCTGCATGGGATTGAAGTTGGGGCCACACTGGGAGGGTTTCAGAGTTGCAGCAGTGCCTTGTATCAGTTCGTTTGGATGCTCTTGACCCTGTGGTGGCCCTTCTCTCTGCCCAGCCCTCCCAGGCAAAGGTTACACTGGGGCCACAGGGCCTCCCTCCCAGTGCCATGTCCACAACTTTATCTCAGCCTGCTCCCCAGCCGCACTGGGGCTGATGAGCACTCTCATGCCAGCAGCACCTGGCTGGTTTTTTTCCAGTGCTGGTTTACAGCAAGGTTATGCTAATGCTGGGGAGGAGGTATCTCAGCAAACCAGATGGGGCCAGAAGGAAAAGGACAAGCAGGTGAACTAGTGCAGACTGGTGTAAACTGGTGCGCAGCAGGGAAGGGAGAAGCAAAGGGCAAAGCAAAGCAGAAAGAATGGGGGAGGAGAGATGGGAGCCCTGCCAAGACATTGGCTGCATATGTGATGGCCACAGGGCATAGGGATATGGATGTGAGGGGACAGACAGCACTGCTTGGCACAGAAGTGCTGGGCACACCTGGGTACAGAAGGTGGACAGAGATATCACATCCCAGGGTCTAGGGTATGACCACAACTGTCTGTCTGCCTTTGTAAATAGACCCAAACAGAAAGGTGTCTTTGTGTTTTAATGCTAAATTCAGGGGCGTTATCTGGGTTATTGCAAGGCAAATCTAGGCACCAAACCCCCCCACACACACACACACCCCATGATGATGTGACGTTGAAACCAGTTTCAACTGGTGCATGTTAAACCTTCAGAACCAAGTGACATTGTCCAAAGTGGCTGCAAGTTCCCTCCCTGCTCTGAAAAGGGGTTTCTTTTTCCACCTCTGTTGCAATCAGCTTCAGTTTGTCACACTAACACAAGCAAAACAGGTCAGGCTGGTTTTCAGCAAGGAAAAAACACGGAAAAAAATGTTTTGCTCACACTGCAATTAAAAAGCTTCAACCAAAACTCCGTAGTCACAGCTCAAAAGTCCCACCTGGATCTGAAGCAACAGAGATGTCTCCAAGTCAACTTCTATTTCCCTTCCATTCTCCAGTCCTTGTTATTACCTGGGAACTTCAGACTCAAAATGGAAGCATTTTTTGCCTGACAAGCTGGAAGGGCTAATTTGGTACCACTGTTTATTAGGCACCTCTAACATGTAAAAACATCCCTTCTGGGGTCTAAACCTCATTTAAATTAACTCACTGTCATGGTTTAAACCCAGCCAGCAACTAAGCACCACCCAGCCGCTTGCTCACTTCCCCGCCCCCCCCCCCCCCCCCCCCCCCCCCCCGCCGTGTGGTGGGGGAGAGAATTGGAAAAGTAAAAGTGAGAAAACTCGTGGGTTGAGATAAAGACAATTTAATAGGTAAAGCAAAAGCCACCCGTGCAAGCAAAGCAAAACAAGGGATTCATTCACTGCTTCTCATCAGCAGGCAGGTGTTCAGCCATCTCCAGGAAAGCAGGGCTCCATCACGCGTAACGGTTACTTGGGAAGACAAATTCCACAACTCTGAACATCCCCTCTTCCTCCTTCTTTCCCCCAGCTTTATATGCTGAGCATGATGTCATATGGTCTGCAATATCCCTTTGGTCAGTTGGGGTCAGCTGTCCCGGCTGTGTGCCCTCCCAACTCCTTGTGCACCCCCAGCCCACTCGCTGGTGGGGTGGTGTGAGAAGCAGAAAAGGCCTTGACTCTGTGTAAGCACTGCTCAGCAGTAACTAAAACATCCCTGTGTTATCTACACTGTTTTCAGCACAAATGCAGAACATAATCCCATACTAGCTACTATGAAGAAAATTAACTCTATCCCAGCCAAAACCAGCACACTCACTCAAATTCACTCTGGAGTAATTTGAGCATTCAGATGAATATCATCACTGAGATTAACCTGAGTTGGTTTTTAGGCCCTGGTCCTGGCTACAGAGCCCCACAGGCTCCCTGTGCCAGAAAAGCCCTCTCATTCACGCCCAAGTCTGTTCCTCCTCCTTAGGCATTGCCCTGTTACAGTGCAGTGCTCCTGAGGCTGTACAAGGCTGTGTATTTGCGTGCAGCAAAGGGAAAATAGCAGAAATTACTCTTGCCTGTTTTTAAAATCACAGCAAACCCATCTTTATTAGTGACATAGTGCTAGTGTATGTGAGAGCAGCCACACACCAAAGACAAGAGTTGATTGTCTCTGCTTATTTAAGATGTTATTCTAATCATGCGTACAATTCTCCTGCAGTCTACCGCTTACCTTCTAAGTTGTATTTGTGGGAGGATTAAAGACAGTGGTAATTCCTGGCATTATGGTTGTGCCTCATAATTCAGCAGTACCCTTCAGGGGTTGCAATGTCATATTACCCCGATGCAAGTTAAATATTGTTCCCATTTCTCATCACAAATCTGAGATGGCATTTCCAGAAACCGCATGAAAATGTTCTTTTGGCACAGCAGGTTTAGAGAGGGAAACAGGCTTACAGGGACGGGTGGCAATTAAAATGACCCGGTTTCATACTCAGTGCTCCTTAGTGCTGGTTGTTCAGGCTTCCTCTGATAGCAGTAACAACCCTGGAGGCATAAAGGTGTGGTTTGGGGAGATTTTAGTGCTTTGAACCCAACTATATTGTTCTTTTTAAAGCTGGATATTTTTCTATTTGGGCCCCAATTACCAGCATCAAACTGTACCCAACCCAGAAGAGACTGAAGGGAAACAGATTGTGTCAGGATATAGCTTTCTCTGGCAGGCTCTTTGTCTTCATTGCCATGGTACCACATAAAAAGCTGCTTGTTTATAGTATATACATTAAAAAACAAAACCCAAACCCAGCCTGAAAACTGCAGTCATTTAACAGCTTTCATGTTCATGGGGTGACCACAAGACACACTTGTGAGGGGAGGCTCTTAGGATGATTTCCATCGCAGGAGCGAGTACACCTTATGGATGACGTACATCAGGGTGGCTAAGAATGCAAATACCTACAATGGAAAAACACACCAGCCAGTTAACTTTTTATTATATGGTATGAGTTCCTGCACTGAGCAAACACCTCGTGAAGCATTATATTTCTATTGACTCTTGCATGCTTGGAGACATTCATGCGTAGTAGGACTGGGACTAGTTTCTCTCCCCTCTCCCTGAAAGGTTGGTGCAAGTAAAGATCTGTCCTTGAGGCCACTCCACAGTCACCTCCTCACCTTCCTTCCCCTGCTTGCCAGGCACTTACCACAGCAGCAATGTTCTCCTGGTAGATGGTCATCACCAGGGGGTTGGCAGAAAAAATCCTGATGAAATAGGTGAAGTAGGCTTCTAACACAGCCATACTGAGGTAGAAGAGAGCTGCTGTCTCCTGGCAGATGACATCCTAAGAAACAAGGATCACACAGTCATTTCCAAAGAGGGAGCACACTGCAAAGGGGGAAAAAAAGGAACCCACACAAGCAAGCCCCAGTCTGCAATTTGGTGTGCAGTAGCAGCAAAGGAGACAATTGTCCTCCAGTGGTACCAGGGAGGGGAGAGGCCCTGAGGTTTGTCACATCCACTTACCAAGGTGACCCAGGAGCTACTGCCCCCATGCACACCGCAGATGTAGAGGCACAAGAGGGTGATGGACATGACGAAGCAGAACACAGAGACAAACATCACCCAGCCTTGGAGCATGGGTGACGGGACCTTCGAGGATGCCACCAGGATCCAGACAAGGCCCCCAAAGATCTGCAAGTGAAAGTGGGAGAGAAGGCGAGCATGGGATAAATCGGTTTATCCAGGGCAGAGTCAAAAGCCATGCATGCCTCTGGCACTAGCACTGCACATGGCAGTAGCCCAGGGATGCCTTTGAGTTCTTCCCAGCCTCCACTTGAAACTGGGTATTTAGCTGGGAGCATCTGCCTCTGATCTTGATCGCCAAAAAAGCCTCAATGTAGCCCTGCCTCCTGGTATCACTGTCATTCATGCCCTCCCACATCAGTGGGCTTAGGAGGCTGATTCGGACATTTTTGAAGGCTGGTTTCAATGACCAGGGAGGCTTATTCCAGTAGAGCATGTTTGCTTCACACACAATGTGGCAGATCCCTGAAAGAGTGGTGTCAAAGGCAGCTCACCTGCACAAACAGCTCAGACATGTAGCCTCATGAAGGCCACAGACATGGCCTTAATGAAGACCACGGGCAAATATCACCCTGAAAGGAGAGAGAACAGGTTGAAGAGAGGTAATACGGCCAGTTTTACTCTCTGGCAGGGGAAATAAGGTTGAAGCTCCCAGCTTCTCCTGGGAAGGGGGGCTTGTATTGCTGCTCCAGCTATTTGGGTCTTCCTTTGTTGGCTACACCAGAGCTGCACAAGGTACCAGCTGCTGGTCCGGTAGCAGGTAGGACCCCATTCTTCTCAGCCAGCCTTGGGAGTTTGCTGTGGGTTTTCTGGTAGGGTGGGGAACACAAGGGCAGCTATATCTGGGCTCCATCCTTTCTCCAGCAGCAGATTCCTACACAAGAGGATGAGAGCACAACGTCCAGTGCTGCAGAGTGTCGAGTGGCAAGTGGTGTCTTTGCACTAAAATACATGCAGCAGCTTTTCTCTGCTACAAATCAGCCCAGTTGTTTCTTGAACCTGTGCAAAGTTCAGTCTATACAGCATCCTATGATGAGGAGCTCCTCAGCTGAATCCACACTGTGTGGAGACCGGTGCTGCTGTGGGGACCTGTCTGTCATCACTGGCTCATCTTGGATTTGCAGGCAAATCTCCAGAGGTAAGAGAGCCTCACTGACTCTAAGATCATTCTGATCGCCAGTGTATCCAAGGCCAGCCTTTGCCAGCGGCCAAGTGCCAACTCATACAAATCATGGCATTTCCATTTCCTTGGAGGGTTTTTGCAAGTGGAAAAAACATTTCTGATTTACGATACTCAGAAAATGTCACATCATTTGTGTCACCCCACATTTGTGGGAAAGTTCATTGGTCACATTACACAAATTGATACATTAAATCAATGATGCGGTTGAGACCTTGCAAATATCTTAGTGCAAATAGGTCATCCTAAGTGCTGCTCTTTTGGTGCCTCTAATAACAACCAAAGACTCACTCTTGCACACTAATCCAGTCCCTGTAATAAATCATTCAATGACACCATTAGTGCGTTGCAGCTAAAGATCCTGCAGAAAAGCTTACCTTTGCTCCATTAAAATCCAACACAACTCGGGTGAGATATGAGTTTGGGGAAGTATCACTTCTCAATTCTTACCACTCCCCATCTCTCCTTTCTGCAGGATGTGATTTATCACTCAGACAGGTACGTCTGACATGGTTTTATTACTGACTTTGATTCAGAAGACTCATAAAAATGAGGAAAGGGTCAAGAGGCTTTAAATAATAACACAGAGCAGGTTGGGGACAGCAGTCTAAGAAAAAATTATCTTTTAAATAGCCTTTTACAAAGCAAACCTATCTGTTTTCAGCTTGTTTCAGCTTTTCCACATAGGCCTGGCTATCCACATATGTAGAAAGCTCTTCAAATAAAATAGGTTACAAGAATTAAACCCACCCTGACAGAATAAAAATGGTAGTTCTTAATCAGCACATCCCGATGTGGCAATCATCTGAGCTGCAGGCAGGACCTTCTGGCTTTTTTGCAACTGTCTTAGCATTTGAAATGCCAATTTTTTTTGTGTAGTTACCATATTAATCCACTGCAGGCAACCTCAGATTCCACTAGGGACTGAGAAACTCTTTATCCTTCTGAATGCTGTGATATGAGGCAGCTGCCTCTTTTGTACACAGTAGAGATAATACAGCTGAACAACCTAGAGTTGGAGAAATCCAGTTATGCAACATTCTTCCTTCCTGGGTGGTTCCTGAGCCTTTAGGATGCACATTTCCAGACCTTACCCAAACCAAAGGATAGGGTGCTTATTTTTGTCTCATTAAGCAAGCTGCCTTGCCAAATCCCCTGGAGAAAGGAATTACAAATAAACAGTTCAAGGCACAGCCGGTACCGTAAACATGCTGACGCCAACAGCATGCTCAGCACCAGGACTAACACAACCCCGTGGCAGGGGTGGCTGGCAAGTGTCTGCCCAGCCAGAACCTCCACAGGGACTTTGTACCCACCTTCATGCAGCTGCAGGAAACCTGGACCATGCTCTCAGGGCCTGGGCACAAAAACCAAGTCCACAGAGCATACTTGGAAGAGCTGAGGCAAAGCTTTTCCTCATACATCAGTAACACCTGCTTTAACCCAATTCTCCTTTGCTTGACTGTTATCACTAGGAGAATGAAGTAAATGCTGTAAATCCCAGGAGTGTGGACTGAGTTGGGTGACAGGGAAGGATTTGGTCCCAAAGGGCAAAGTTGAAGTTTTTAACATTAAGTAATCTGAGTGCCATCCTACAACCCTCGGCCAAACCCCTCAACGCTGGTTGAAAGTGCTCAGGCTTTGGAAAAAGCCTCTCAAACTGTTGTGAGAAGAGCAGGCTTCATGGGCAGGGGCAGAAGACACAGGAAAAAGGGTTTAGTTGAAACTTTCCATCTTTTAGTCAGTGCTCACAGCAACTGCTTTTAATCACCTGTGCCAAAACCATTAAGATTATGATCTTCTCCTGCTCAAGAAAATTACAGTATGGGAAGAAGTTACAAGGTGTTTGTTCACTCTTTGCTCACCCACTGTTGCCGACACAACCAGGTCCAGCAGTCTGCACCTTCAGCTCAGGAACATTGCAGCTGAGCAGTACAGCTTCAGTGACCTAGACTCTTTGCTGCTGTGAACAATTACTTCAGCTAGCCTTTAGTCCCTGCTTTAAGCAAACAGTTTATCCTCTGCCTGTATCAGCTGCTAAAATCATCTTCCAGTTAATTAGTTGGCTCAATTTGGCAACCTAGTTTAACACTACCAGTAACCCCTTCAGTTTTGTTAGGCAGGAAATTACAAAAGGTTTTCTGATGCACCACAGAAATCCCCTGCAGACTAAAAGAGAGCTTCAGAGCCCCCACCTCAGGGCTTGTGGTTTTCTTTGAGAATGAGCTAGGCATCAGGGGCTGCCCCCAGACCCTTGTAGCTCAGGGACCTGGCATGGGTCCTGAACCACATGTTTTGTGTGAGGTCTCATCCCTCTGACACCCACAGCATGAAGTGTGCTGGATGCTCTACAAACAGGATCTGCCCTCCCCAGGGAAAAACCAGAACTCACGATTTCAGGAATGAAGAGCACATCTGGGAAAGTTGTCAGAACAGCCAGGCCACTGGGCAAAGAAGTGGTGGAAGTTGCCGAGGACATTGTGAGCCTATCCCACGGTGACTGTCGGCTGCTCTGGCTCTAGCTGCTGGAGGTAGCTGCCAAACGCAGCCTTCTTCCCTCCCTCTCTCTCTTCCTCCTTCCCTCCCCTTCTTCCTGCTCTTCCTTCTTCCCTCACTCCTTCCTGCTGGCAGGTGAAGAAAGCTGTGAATGGCACAGGTGTGGCCAAACCCTGTGACTGGGGGTTACTTGGTCACCGATGGGAGCCACATGGGAGGTTTTCAGGAGATGTGAGCAGCCCTGAGACATTTTGAGCAGAGCTGTCTGTACATAAGCTGAGCATGCAGGGCAGGTCCCTGGGTGGTGGTGGGTGGCACTGGCTTACATCTGAGGGTAGTAGGGAAGACCTGTACACATCCAGGTCTGCAACCCCTCATCCCCTTTATTTGCACAGTAAATCAGCTTGTGCACCACCCACATGAGCTGGCCACAGCAGCTGGTGGCCAGGGCAAGCCAGGACATGCTAGCTACTGGCAAACAGAGGGGCTGAGAAATGTCTCACAAATGGAGATACATCCCAAAACAAGGGCAGTCGAACTGCAGGATGGACCACTTCCATCATCTCAGAGGGAGATTGGATATGCCAAGGTAAGAAAAATGACCTAAAATAATGAGATTTCCCAAGCCATTTGGCTTCTTCCATGACATAAATCCCTTGGCAGCCCTTCCACAGCCACACCAACACTGGGGCTCTGCTCTTTCCTAGCCCCAGAAAGGGCCCAGCACTCTCTCACTCTCGCCGGAGCCCAGCTCTGAAATTGAAGACCTTCAGCAATTGATTCTGCTCGGAATGTGCCAGGACAAAAAGCTATTGCTGATCCTCCCCTTCCCTTGCAGCCGTTTCATAGCCACACCAACACTTTGTCTCTGCAATTGCTTAGCCTCCCAATTGTCCCAAGTCTCTCTCACTCTTGCCAGTACCCAGCTTTGAAATTAAAGTCTTCCATTGATTCCTCCCACACGAAAGGTGCCAGGACTAAACCTATTGTTGGCCCTCACCTTACTTGGCAGCCCTTTCACAGTCGCACCAACACTGGGGCTGTGCACTTGCCTAGCCACCCAGAACTCTATCTATCTCACCGATAGTGTTGGGACCACTGGGAGGCGAGATAAGCGCAGAGCCCCAGTGTTCATGTGGCTGTGAAAGGCTGCCAAGGGAAGGTGAGGGCTGCCAACATGTTTCAGTCCTGGCCACTTATTTGGGAGAGTCTTACATGGAGAATTTCTGTTTCCTTGCTGTGCCCTGGAGAAAGTCACTGTTAGAAGAGAGCAAGCGCAGAGCCCCATTGTTAGTGGGGCTGTGAAGGGGTTACCAAGGGAAGATGAAGATCAATACCAGATTACAGTCCTTGCCTTTTATTTGTAGATTTAAGTGGTGGTGGTCTCTTTTGTTCCTGCGCTCTAACGATATTGAGCATTTGGTTATAAAGCAAGAGAAGAGCCCCAGTGTTAGTGCGCCTGTGAAAGAGGCATCTAAGTGAAGGTGAGGGCTGCCAAGAGATTTCTGTCCCACCCATTTATTTGTTGGAGCCCTGGCAGGTGAATGTCCCTTTTGTTGCTGGGCTCTGGCAAGGGTGACACTTAGATGGTAAACCAAGTGCAGATCTCCAGTGTTGGTATGCCTGTGAAAGTGTTGCCAAGGGACAGTGAGGACCAGCAATAGCTTTTAGTCCTGGCACCTTCCAAGTAGGAGGAATCCCTGAAGGTTTTCAATTTTGGAGCTTGGCTCTGGCGAGAGTGAGAGAGTGTGCTGGGAACATCGGGAGGCTAGGCAAGCGCAGAGCCCCATTGTTGGTGTGGCTGTAAAAGGGCTGCCAAGGGAAGGTGAGGGCCATATCAACAGCTTTCCATCTGGTCCACTTCTGTCTGTAAGCAATTCCAGAAAGTTTTCACTCTTTTGGACCAAAGCACTGGTGGATATATGGGTGACGTTGAGGAGGTAGAGCAAGCACTAAGCGCCAGTATTTGTGGGGTTGTGAAACACTTTCCAAGAGAAGTTGATCATCACCAACTGCTCACTGTCGTGGCCGCTTCAGAGTGGTAGGCTTGGCTTGCAGCACAGAGCAAAAGCTCAGAACACCAGTACTGGTGGAACTTTGCATGAACTACAAAGGGTAGGTGAGGGCCACAAACAGGTTTCAGTCTTTCTACTTCTGTGCGTAAGTTCTAGCAGGCTGCAGTATCGTGTAATCTTGAACCAGAAGTTGAATGTCACCAACAGCTTACAGTCCTGGCCACTTTGGAGTGAAAGCCCTGGTTGGTGGCATAGAGCAAAAGCACAGAGCACCAGTGTTGGTGGATCTTTGCAGGAGCTACTAAGGGAACGGGATTACTGTGAAGAGCTTTCAGTCCTGGCCCCTTTTGTTTAAGTTCTAGGCAGCCACTATCTGTTTTTTTGCTCAGCTCTGGTGAGGCTGAGCTAAGAAACTCATGTTGCAAAGAAATAGTATTCTAATTTGAACAGAAGGAAAACTTGGTAGAAATGAACGCTTCTTTTTAGCTGACTACTAGTCCAGATTTCACAAGGTAGTGTAGTGGTAGGTCATGCTCATGCTCACACTCAGTGATGGTGCAGGATGCTTTGACCCAACTGAAAGCAAAGTGTAGCCTGTTGTCTATTCTCCTAGCTTTCTCTATATGAGTATTATCCAAGTCCAGCTACCTGTCACCACCTTCTGTCTGACAGGTCTGTTCACACTGAGGCACCCAAAATGGGGATATTCACAGCAAAAACCTCAGATTTTATATCTGGATGTCTCTGCTTGAAATGTTGAGCTGTCTGCAGTTATATTTAAATGGGAATGTTTTTATGAATGATATTACTAGAAAAGTACTAGTATTTTATAATTCTGTAAATATTGATATCTGTATGGAGATTCCTATAAAATATATATAGAAAGACTTTTAATTTAGCCCAGAAGGGGTATGTCTCTATATAAGATACTGTCCAAGAGTCTGACCAGTTCATTGAGCTCCTGGGTGAAAGCAAGTTTAGCTGAATGTGGTTTCTTCTTCCTCCTGGGTGAGAGAAATGGGGAGGGGGAGGAACTTCAGCTGAATATGGCCATCTTTCCCCAGGAGGACCTGTCCTGTGCCTGACAGCCCTGTGCTTTCTAGAACTGTTTTATTTGCCCCTATCTGGCCTCAGATGGCAAGACCCGTCCTTCAAACTCTGCCTTCATTTCTGTTACCTGTCTGAAATGGCTTTAGTGTACCCTAGTCTTGCCATGCTTCAGTTCTCTGTAAGTGATGGAAGGTAAGGGTTGCTGTTTGCAGCAACTCCCCTGATGTCCTAGGAGCAAGTGTTGTGCTCCACAAACACTTTTGTAGAGTTCTTAACATGAGCAGTTGCTGGTGATGAACTGGGAGAGTAATGGAGTGAAATGAGAAATCTCTGGGGATTCATAGACTGGGGTAGGTCAGGTGGGTCCTCCCCATGCCATCTAGTCTGATTTCCTGCACAAAGCAGGTCCAGGCAGATCATGTTGCTCCAGGCTGTGTCCAGTCATGATTGGGGGATCTCTGAGGATGGAGATTCAGCATCATCTCTGGGCTCTGGGTTCCAGTGTGTTGTGGTTTAGCCCCAGTCAGCAACTAAGCACCGCACGGCCGCTCGCTCACTCCCCCCACCCCTGTGGGATGGGGGAGAGAATCGGAAGGGCCAAAGTAAGAAAACTTGTGGGTTGAGATAAGAACAGCTTAATTATTAAAACAGTAATAGTAAAAATAATAATAGTAATAACAATAATAATATAATGAAAAGGGAAATAACCAGAGAGAGAGAGAGGGGGGCAAAATCCAGGGGGAAAAAAACAAACAACAAGTGATGTAACTGCTCACCACCGCTGACCGATGCCGCCAGTCCCCGAGCCACTATCACTGCTTCCCCTGGCCAACTCCTCCCAGTTAATATACTGAGCATGGCACCATATTTTATGGAATATCCCTTTGGCTAATTTGGATCAGCTATCTTGGCTGTGCCCCCTCCCCTCCCAGCTTCTTGTGTACCTGGCGGAACATGGGAAGCTGAAAAAGTCCTTGACTAGTATAAGCACTACTTAGCAACAACTAAAATGTCAGTGTGTTATCACCATTACTCTCATACTAAATCCGAAACACAGCACTATGCCAGCTACAGTGAAGAAAATTAACTCTATCCCAGCCAAAACCATGACACAGTGCTTGGGCACCCTCGTGGTAAACAACTTTCTTTGTCTTGAGTCAGAATCTGCAACTTGTCTGTTGCCCTTTGTCCGTCCACTGTGCCCCTCAAGAAGAGTCTGGCTTTGTTTTCTCCAGTGGCGGAGAGAAGTAGGAGTGAGAAGTGAGGCAAACAGCACACCTAAACACACAGCCACCCCCCCGCCCACACACTGCCCTATGTAGAATCTTGTCTAGCTTTTCTCCTGTCCTTTGCTGGTAGATTCCCTTCCTTTTGAGCAGAGGCTTTAATTTCCCTTAGCCTTCCTTCTGCTTCCAGTAGCCTTCCAGAAGCCCTTCCTCTTGTCCTTCATCTCTGCCTAGTGTGCCTCCACCTAAACTGTGGCTTTCCAAAATCCACCCCTGCATGCCTGTGCAATGTCTCTCTGTTCCTCCTGGGTCTCCCATCTCTGCCTGCGCCTTGTGTGTTCTTCCTTTTTTGTATTTGAGCTGGGTCAGGAGTTTCCTGTCCATCAGTGCTGGCCTTCTGCTGCTTGTGACCAGCTGTGTGTTTTGGCATGGACCCTTCTGGTGTCTGGGGAGGGAGGGGGCTGTTGTCTGTGAAGTTCAACTGGTTGCCCTGGGCCCCTTTGCCCTCCAGGCGTGTCTCCCATTGGCTGCTGCCTCGATGCTCTTCAGGAAGCAGCAGTCTGCTCTGCTGAAGTCCAGCATTGTGATTCTGCTGGTTTTTAAGTTCCACAACTGAATGGTGGCTGCAGCCCAGTGTGCCCTTGACCTTCGCATCCTTGATCAGTTTTCCCTTGTCTGTGGACAAGGAGTCCAGCAGAGGGTAGAGACGGGCGCCCAGTCATTCTGCTTTCACACATGGGGTGTGAGACGATGTTGCTCCATGCTGCTGTCTCTTGGGTGTCTCCTCACCCTCACTGCCCCCCACACCCTGCCTGCAGAGTCTGAGAAGCCTGTGCTTGTGTATGTGGTTGCAGGCCTTCCTCACTGGGTTAGGCAGCCTGCTAGCAGAGACCCCTTGTCTGCTCAGTCAAGGAGGCCCTGTCCTTGGCCAGCACTCCTTGTTCTTTTTTGTTCCTCATGGAAGGGTCCTGTGGTCATTGGAGCCAAAGCCCTGACTGTACCACCAGCCCAGCAGTGCTAAGCAGCAGGATGTTTACTCCTATTTGAGCCTTCCTGAGGAGAATCCTGCCAGGGCCCCAAGCTCTTCCCCCTGGATTGTGCTTGGTGTTGTGGGGATGAGGGCTTGATGAGCCTCATCAGCCTCCCTGCAGCATCATGGACCTGAGCACACAATGAGCTACAAGCCACTTGAAACTTCAGGTCATGTTGGCAGAAGAGTGCCTCTACCTAGCTGCAAGAGGGGACCTCTGGTAACTGCCAGCTCCCTGGCAGCGTTGCCTCACTCTTCTGCTTGTGCTCTACAAGAGGACAAAGAGTACAAAAGCCTGTGTACGGACAGGAGCACCCCACCTTCCCTTGCCTCTCTGGGTCTGTTGTGCAGATAAGCAGTATACGTTCCAAGTACAGAGACATCTCTCTGCTCCATAGACAGCCTATATTCCACATACAGGCAGAAAAGCACCATTCTTACTACTTGTGTGCACCAAGTCTTGCTCTGAAAAGAGCCTCACCTCCCCTCTTTGTGTGCTTCTCCAGGCAGAGTGTGCCTGATGTACAGAGAGACGCCCCGCCTTCACCGCCCCAGGCCTCCCCAGATCTCACATGTGGGTGGATGGAAAAGTCCTGCATCACCCGGCCCATCTCTGCTCTGTAACCAGAATACATTCTTTGTCCTGACAGCAAAGTGGTGTGCAGTGCTCTCCATAGGTATTCTCTGGACAGCCATTTTACAGTTTGTACAGAGTTGTTTTCTATTCTCTATACAGCCAGTGTATACTGTATAAGCAGACCAAAAAGCATGGCCTTGGCAGTATGTAGTCTATGACTAGACAGAAAAGACATGTTTTGTCTGCATACAATTTATCTATTGACCTGGTTTCGGCTGGGATACAGTTAATTTTCTTCATAGTAGTTAGTATGGGACTAGGTTTTTGATTTGTGCTGAAAGCGGTGTTGGTAATGCGGAAATGTTTTAGTTGTTGCTAAGTAGTGCTTACACTAGTCAAGGACTTTTTCAGCTCCCCATGCTCTGCCAGGGTCACAAGACGCTGTGAGGGGACACAGCTGGGACAGCTGACCCCAACTGACCAAAGGGATATTCCATACCATATGGTGTCATGCTCAGTGTATAAAACTGGGGGAAGAAGAAGGAAGGGTGGGGATGTTTGGAGTTATGGCGTTTGTCTTCCCAGGTAACTGTTACACGTGATGGAGCCCTGCTGTCCTGGAGATGGCTGAACACCTGCCTGCCCATGGGAAGTAGTGAATGAATTCCTTGTTTTGCTTTGCTTGTGTGCATGGCTTTTGCTTTACCTATTGAACAGCCTTCATCTCAACCCATGAGTTTTCTCACTTTTACTCTTCCGATTCTCTCCTCCATCCCACAGGGGCAGTGAGCGAGTGGCTGTGAGGTGCTTAATTGCTGCCTGGGGCTAAACCACAACATCTATATAGTTTGTATCTGGAGAGAAAAGCCTCACCATCTCTTTTCTGATAGAGTATATCCTGAAATATGCTACATACTGAGAAAGCAAGCCTGGCTTTGCCTGTCTATTCATAGTCTTGAGGAAGAGAGTATGTAGTCTGTATAGTGATAGAAAAGCGTCCCCTTGTTGTTGGCAGGTCATGTATACACAGATGGTAGATATTAGAAGTAGAGGTAGGTGAGGCACTACTTTTCTATGTACATATTTTACATTTAGCCATGTATTTTTTTATGGAGACGGAAAAGCCTCTCATCACCTTGCCTGTGTATATTCTGCATATGCATAGGCTGTATGCTAAAGAAAAGAGTGAAAAGCTTTCCTCTCCTATGAAATATATTCTGTAGAGATAAACCAAATCCTATCTTCAGGATCTCTTGTGTGTACAGACAGAAAAGCATGATTGTATGGATCTTCTATAGTTTTCTACAGAAAGAGGCTATCTTCTGTAAGCAGAGAAGACCTGCCTCATCTCTTGGTATCTACTCTACATGCAGATAGTACATATTGTATAAAAAGGCAATACGTGAGCTCTATACAGACAGAAAATCCATGTCTTACCTCTCTCTGTGTATTTCTGCATGTATATTCATGTGCATGTGTTCCACATCAGAAAAGCATACACTCCACACACAGAGAGAAATGCCCTTCCTTCCTTGGCCTTGAAAATTTCTGTGTTCTGTGTAGAGAGAGTATCTATGCATCAGAAAGACATTGACATTCATATTCACTATAAAGACATAAAGCATAGCATTCCCTCACCTGTCTCTATGTTTTGTGTAGTACGTACACAACTGACATACTGTATGTCTATTCCATAAGTCCCATGTACGTATTTTGTGTAGAGAGCGCAGGTACAGAGAGAAAAACATGGTTGTGCTTCCTGTGTCTGTATACTTTTTTATGCCTAGCGAGAGGGAAAAAGCCTCAGTGAGGTGAGATCAGCTGAGGCTTCTGTTCCCGGCAAGAGAGTACGTAGTGTCTGTGGGTGTTCTGTACAGACCGTGTGTGCGGGTGCGTGCATCTCTATTCTCAAAAGGCACGTATTTGCCTGTATCTCTACATGTCTATCCGTATATATTCTGTTTGTACTTGCTGCACGTTCTCTGTATATATTCTACGCGTATAAAGATATCTAGATGGTGCCCTAGCTGTGTGTATTTTATACCCAGACAGAAGTTGCCTCACCCGGGCAACGCAGGACTTGTTCTGTGTGTAGAATATGCACAACCTACGGATAATGTAGATGAAATGAAGAAAGCTTCAGCTAGGCAAGGTGAGACTTTTTTGCTTCCAGGTAAAATATGTGCGCTCTTGTTTATGCCCCGTTCGCAGGTGCAGAAACCTCAGCAAGACTTTTCTGAGTGTAGGCAGTGAACAGAGAGGGTCAAGTTCCATTCAGCCTACAGATGGAGAGCAGGGACATGGCCCAAACCCTTTGGTCTGTCTGCCGAGTCTCTGCTGCCTGAGTGTCTTCTGGCTTCAGCCTGGGGAGCTCAGCTGAGCCTTCTGCATTGACACAGATGTGGACTTTGTGCTGCTTGTGTACCTCTGGGGTAGCAGGTGAACAGCGAGGGCGAGGTGAGAGTGACCAGAGGAGCAGGGAAGTGGCTCCCGGGTGAAATGAGAGCTCTCCAGGTGGTCATTTGAAGGGGCTGAGGGGAATGTTTTGGGGGCCACCTTGTACCTCAGCCAGAAACGGCCGCCTGGGAGTTGCAGGTTTCTTCAAAGGCAGAGAAGTGGGTTGTGCCTCTGCGCAGGTGCCACCTGTGAAGGATGAAAGCTCTCTAGGAAGCATTAAGAGCGGTTGGCGGCAGCGTTGGCTAATTCCTGTGCAATAAATAGCAGCGGTCTGGGAAGAGATGCGGCATCGGTGTCCCCATCAGGGGTAGTCCGGCTAAGCGCAGGCAGCGTTTCCGTGGTGGGAATGTGCAGTGTTGTTCTTTGGCACAGGAAAACACGGGAGAAAGGAGGTATTTCCCAGGAACCCCCGAGAGACAATGACTTGGGATGCATTCAAGGACTTTCACCGGGCTTGCTAGGAATTACTGTCTCTAGGAGATTAACAGGAACATTGTACCGTTGCTGGCTAGGCATTTCCAAACAGGAATAATAATACCTATTCCACGGCTGTTTTCTAGGACTGCCCACTTCTAGGATTGCCCACACCGGTTTTGAAGCATGGGAGGAGCGCCTCACCCTATGGCCCTGCTGGCTGTTTTGGAGTGCTTCATCATTTGGCTTTTTCGGAGTGTTTCATTGCGTGGCTTCCTTCTGGAGTGCTAAAATGCCCATTTCTTATTGGAATGCTTCACTACATGGCCCTAGAGGAGTGCATCACCACTGGTTTTTTGGGGAGCACGTCGCCATTTTGTTTTTTGGAAGACCTTTACGGTGTTGCTATTTTATGGAATACTACAACACCCAGCATTGTTGGAATGCTTCACCATGCCGCCCCGGAGGAGTGCTTCACCGCACGGCCCTGGAGGCGTGCAACACTGTTTGGGGTTTTTTTGGGAGCCGTCCACTGTGTTGCTTTTTGGCAGCTCTCCATCCCGGGCTTTTTTTGGAGCCCTCCAACGACTGAAAGCAAATTTCATTCTACTGAGCAAAAAAGGAAGCTTAATTTGCCATTAAGAAGCACCATAAATTATGATAACAATAAGGCCCGGCCGAAGGCGGGACTTGTCTCATACAGATTAGCTACTAAAATTAATCTGGTGTGTATACGCCAGCTCATTTCTGGAGTGTAAAATTTGTGCAGTGGATATTCCCAGGATGCTCAAAGGTATTTTCTCTGCCAATTGTCAGGTTCATGCTCTAGAATACTTAGCAAGAGAGATCTCTTATGTGTGGACAGCAGTGAGGTTTTTCTCTCAAAATCCATTTTTCAAAACATCACCTGCTTTGGTGGACGCTGTTTTAAAGATTTCAGCCTGGCATCTTTACTATTGAAAGGCTTCAGCTCAAGTGGTTAATTTTTAGAGAAGTCCTCCCTGGCCCCACTAACAAGTGTCAAACTTTACTTGTTTCAGAAGGGACGTGTATGTGTCCCAATATTTCACGTAAATAGAAAGAACATGATCAGAACTCACTCTGTCTGTATTACGTACCGCGTTGCCAGCTATGAACGGCCACCTCAGTACAACTGATTATTGGGTAAGCTGTACCCTAGCTGTGGGAAGTACAACCTTTCTTTTGTTCTTGCCACATCAAAATACGGTGTTTTTACGTAACTGGGGAAAGCGCAGGGCGATTTTTTAGCAAGATTGATACGAAATACCTTCTGGGTTTATCGTTTCTCTTGCAGGAGGTGTCTGTGGTGTAATTAACATCTGACATTTAACGTAAAACTTAAGTACAGTACTTGGCAGGCCTGCCCCTATTTTCAACAGACTGTAGTGAGGAACTGATCTGGAGTCTCTTCTTAATGCTAGAAGACTGCCTCTTGCTCTACAAAATGACCTGAAGATTTCAGACTGCTAAATGGGGGTCAAAGTCCCCCCAAACCCTCGGGACTGTTCATGCTGACTGTACTCCAGCAGTGCTTATTGAGAATGAAATGCATGTGCAGAAAAAGTAAGGCTCTCCCTTAGCTAGCTGTGTCTGGGTACCTATTGGTGCTCGGTTAGTATTCAGAAGTGTCTTAGACTGGAATAATTTTTGTGTAGTAATGGAGGGCTGTGTCCTGTTAAATGGCAGGGAAGACTATATCCTGTGGCCTTCTCTCTGGTGGCTTAGTATGTATGTGTAACAGTTGAAATAAGCACGTATAGTAAGCCAAATATGGCTTCCTGGAAAGCAAAGCAAGCTGGAAGGCAGTGCTAAGGAGTAGGCTACTAGTGCCTGCAGAGTTCCTGTAGTCTGTTCCTTCCTCACTCCCCAGCAGATTCTGGGCTGGGATGCACCCAAATTTTCCAGTCAGCGATCAGCGTAGTGGACAATAAGCTGGGTTTTCCTTTAAGCTGGGTTTTCCTTTAAGCTGGGTTTTCAGTTAATTGACGTGAGTTAGAACTTGGTTGCTTCTGCAAAGTGCAGATACCTGTCTGCACCTTTAGACTTTCTAATAGCAATGAATGGGTTGGGTTTTTTTTTTTTCCCAGCGGGAAGAGTTAAGCTAAATGCTCCTTGGTTTAATAAGCAGCTACGTATAAAATGTCTAGTGTGTGAAAATGGTTTTCGTGCATTTGTAGTTGTGTTGAAGTAAAAGAATAGTATGAACTCCTTCTTCTTACAGTTATTCAGAAGGTACACAGGAAGTAAAAACACGCTGGAATAAGGTGGTCTGCTAACAGTGTCCTAACAGCCATTACAATTAGTGTTCTGCTAACCAATGACGGAGGGTTTTCTGGACGTGAATTGTGTTAGGAATGCAAAGCAAGGTTGACATCAGGAATGAATACTTCCCTGGTTTCAACAACTTGCATCATTCCCTCCAAACTCTGCTCAACTCTTTGCTTTGGAACGCAGGAAAAAGGGGTCACGTACGGCTGTAGTTCATCATAGGTGCCTCTCTATTGAGAAATGAAAAATTTTCTGAGCCTGAAAGGTAGTAACGTCATGTTGAATACGCATAGGAAGTTTGGAATAGAGATCAGCGTTTGCAATAACGGCCAAGTAAAAGAGCAGTGAAAAGGTAATCACTTTGTGGTAGGCTGCTTGCATTTCTTTCTCGGTGACTTCAGTTCCTCTCTCTGAGGTAATGTGAAGGTCTCTTCTCATTTGGATGCTCCTGAAGTCCAACGAAATGACTCGGCCAGTAGAGGGCATGGAAACCACTGCTCTGTGCAGCGGAGTTTGGTGCCGGGCAGTTTATAGCGGGGGGGGTGTGTGGGGTGTCTGGGGGGGTGTGGGGTGCGGGGGAAGAAACGGGATCTGCTGTGACCGTCCTCACTGCAGAATTGCAGATGAATGGCAGCACTGCTTAACAGCTCATGCGGCCTTTTGGAATTCCACTGGCTCTGCATGCCGGCTAGTGCATGTATGGCTTCTTCCTTTCTGCATCAGTTCAGAGGTGCGGGGAATATAAGCAAATCTGCTCAGGTGAGGTGGCAAATTATTACTCCGCATATGCTCGACTGACAGCACTGTCACCTATCTGGCCTTCTGGTGGAATGTAGAATAGTGAGTCACGATCTCAAAAAAGTGGGGACTTCCACTAACTCGGGAGGTAGATCCTGATGTGAACGACTCATTTCATCCTTCCACGACAGACAGCAGAGCAGCTTAACGGAGTACAGGGAAACTTCTAGCCATTAGCAATCAATCAAGGGAAACCACGAAGGTATTGACTAAGTGCAGTCCCTCTCCCGTCCAATCCAAAGATCATATGTAGTCTCTGTACCTCAAATACTGCTAAGTTTTCTATGCCCAGTTTGTCCAGAGTTGGAATCTGCCAGACAAGGCTGCTTCTAATGATGATAGTTTTTCATTCTCTGTGTTTTACACACTTAAGTGGATGTGCCCAGGTAGTTTAGATATGTTGAAAGTTAAGCCCTTACTGCCTGGTCAATTAGGAGTCTTTATTCTCTTTTAAGAAGCAATTCTATAGCCTTACTGAATCTGTGCTAAATTTCAAGTTTAATCAATTTTTCAAGTTAATCAAGCTTCATTTTTATTTGTAAGTCCTCTGGCAAGCAACCTGACACTTTTTTCTTATCTAGGAAACTGAATCCAAAGCCGGAGTGACCTCCTCACACCAGTTCTATTACTGCTTACGCAATACAGGAGAGAGCTGCCCATGTCCTATACCAGGCAAATTGTTTGGGTCTGAATTTGAAAAGAGGGAAGCATTAGGTAGATTTGCCTAAATAGCTCTGGGCCTGGCAACTGTCCTACACTCTCACTCATTCCCTTACTCTGAATCTTTGAGAACTGAGTGGCTTTTAGATTTGTAAAATATTTGGAGAAATATTACTGCCTAGAGACCAGATGAACTGGAGAAAAGAATTTCAGCACAGTAAAGAAATAACTGTCCTGAGCCTAACTACAGCAGGCTGAAGTTCTGGTTTTATTAGTTGTAATAAGCTATTGCTGACAGAGGCTTACAGTATGCTGAAAACGGGACTCCTGTTTTTTAGCAATTCACATTTTCTTTAATTACAGACGGCAGCAGGTAGCAGAAAGGGAAAAAAAGAGAAGCAGCACAACAACAAAAGAAAATGGAGACAGAAGCCCAAACGCTGATGAAAAAAGAACAAACAAAACTGGTGTAGAGCTGTCCTGACAGAAACCAGGCATCAGTGGCAGTGCCAATGAAAAAGAGGATTTCAGCTCGACAACATGCCTATTGGTATTGATTTACGTATTTCTAGGACTTCAACACACTGCTTGGTTTCAGTGCATTCTTCAGGGCATCTTCTTGGAAGGCAGGATTCTCCCAAAGCATCTTGAACTACTAGTAGGTGGTTATTAAAGGAGAAAAAACCCACAGAAAAGCATGCCTTGATGGAATGATGTTTCCTGCAAGAGTTCTATTCCAGCACCCTCCTTGGCAGCAAAAGCGATGGAGCAAGGATGTTGATTGAAAGACACTCTTAGTCAACAGTTCAAGCCTAGAGAAAAGAATGTAAATCTCTAAGGAAGTGGGAAATCTCCTGCATTGTCTATGCTTACCCGAAACATGTAATTGAACAGTTTTAAAGAACGCTTTTCTTCCTGCCTGATAAAGAATGCCTGCTTTTGCCTTTTCATAAAGGCATTTATAAACGCATCACAGTTCTCCGTGGGAGATCGTATTGACCTGTGCAGAAGAAAATGACGGATGTTACGGATGACCTACAACTCTAAATGTACTCCTGGTAGAGTACGCTGTGGTAGAGCACAACTTACAGCTGAACACGGAAGTGAATTTCTTGTCACTTTGTCACTTGCAGCTTCCTGTGCCACCATGCCCATTTGCAACACTACAGCGGTCACCAGCAGGGGCATCGCTACACAGCAGTGGTGCACGCTGCTCCTTTCTTATGAAGGCTGACGTGGACGTAGGGGAGCGATTTAATCGCTTGTATTGGTAAATTTGTATTTCTAGCAGAAATTCTTCTACTTCTTACATTAAGGAAAAAAAATCCTCACACCTTATACTCGTTGCATCGGTAGTATAATTGAAAAACGTGTCCTCCGGTTAATAAATGTAGTGTGAAAATTCTCAGTTCAGTTAACAGCACTTCCCAGATTCCATTTTTGTACACTTAGTTATGTGCTTACAGTGGAATTCCTCTGGGAAAAATGTGCAAGGTAAATAGGCAGTAGAAGACAGCAGAGAGGTACGTGTCGCAATTCTTTCACTATTGCTGACACAGGGCAGGGAAACCTAATACCTAGTGCCTATTTTAGGCTGGAAGCTGCATCTCATCTTTTAAAAACAATTAGTTTAGTGCTTACTGTTGCTATTTCTGAGACAATGTAAAATAGATGCAAATAAATATAACTTATTAAAAATACAAAACATCGGCTAGTTAATAAGTTAGAAGCAAAGCCCCTGAATACGTCGTGAAAGTGCAGGTGTTTTTTGGGCCTTCAGCCACTTTAAAAAGCATTAGGTGCTGCCACCTTCTTGCACGTCAGCCCGCCTGCATTGCTTTTCCCTCTCCTGCTGCGTACTCACACCGTTCTGCTGTTCTTCCCTCCATCTCCCTGCCTGCACTTGAGCACAGCTGCTCGAGGAATTGCTCCCATCTCCTCTACCAAGTCCTGACATAACGCCAGTAAGGGGACGGTGCTCGTGTACGTACTGGCCTGCATGTTAAAACGCCGTGCATTGGTTTCATATCTTTCCTGTGCTACAGTTGCTGCCTGTCTGCAATGTCCCGTCTTCATTTGTCTGAAGGGTTTTGGAGGAAAATGCTCACCTGTTCTGCTCATGTAGGACATAAATAAAGGAGTGCTTTCATTTTAGTGCGTTTCTAGAGGTTGGGATTTAGACGAGGTAGTTGATTTGGGGCGGGGCGGGGAGGAAGGCGAAATGAGTAAGTGGTCAGAAGTTAAGAACAGCCTTGTAAAAGGGTGCACATAAGTAAGCCTGCAGGTGACTCTCTGGTGGGGAGGCGGGCAGTGCCTGTGCCTCAGCGTTTTCAGCAGCTGAGGGGCATGTCGGGAGCTGAATATTAAAGAAAGGCTTTTTTGTTCCTGGATTAGAAAGAAAAATGCGTCATGGGATTATCGACAGGCGTTGCTTCAGCCAGGGAAGGAGCTGACTGGGTTCCTATGTTAGCCTGTAAGCCTGAATTCAAGCAGACACCTGCTACCTGACCCTTAGCCTATGCGCCGCTTGTCCTCCCCACCTGCACACTTTGAGGCAAGACTTTCCAGTGTGCTGTGAACATTTTCTCAACTCAGAGGAAGGAGGAGGTTTTATTGAACTGTTTGGAGGCTAATGGTCCTCCCCTAGCTGCTCCATACAGCACCAGCAGGATCCAGGTGAAACATGACTAAGGGCAAAGCCAAATATTAGATGGGGGAAAAAATCAAGATGGTGCCCTTGGAGCTACATTTTGTAGCATATCCTCTGCGGACCGGGGAACAAAGGCCAGTCCCGCAAAGTCTGGGACCGGAGCGTTTATCATGGTACTTCAGGCCTCTTCTTACAAAGGGTACCTTCAGCTGCCTGCACGCTTGCAGGAGGGAGGAGGAATGGTGGAGGCTTGGAAGCAAGCTGCATTTCAGGCAGAGATCAGAGCAAGGACTTTCATCAGGAACGTGATGGGAACTCTTGTCACCTCTCGCTGAGCAGAGTTAAATAACTTGTGAGAGTTGAGCGGACAGAAGATTTTTAAGGGCGAGAAGCAACTTTGACGCTATTCTGGTGTTAGTGCCTTACGTCTTAAACGGCTCAATGGAGCATGCCCAAAACATGGTTTGAAATGAGTTCAGCCTATTGAAATTTTAAACGTAAGCCTAGGTTCACACTGCTTTGCTGCTGCCTGCTGCAAAAGACACCCATGTAGTCACAGGAGAATGGCTCTGCTAGAACTGAAGATCTATACTATTCCTCTCACCTGTGCTCCATTTCAGCACCGCTCAAAGCAAAGATCACTTAAACAATAGCAGGTGTAAAAGAGAAATCCAGAATTGTAATAGAGTTGGTAAAATCAGGTATAAAAGGTTGCTCTCTCAGCCTCGAACAGGCATGCTTTGAAGTAGGAATAAGGCGTGTTCCGTGATGTGTTCCAGGCCCGTCCCCGCCACCAACCTGGCAATTTTGGCCCTTGTGTCCAGGTACTTAAAAGAAAAGCTCTTGAAAGTGACTTTTCAGCAACTACGCAGTAGTGCCATAAGGCAAGCCAGCTGGCCTGCAGGAACCCAAGAAGGCAGGCGAGCATGGAAGAGGAAGTTGCTGGCAGAGAAAGCAAGATGCTCTCGTGGCCGTCTTTGTGAAGTCTTGGGGACTATGTGACATCAACTTGTCTCTTAGATTCCTCTTCCTTAGTAAAATGCTTAATGAACACTCCTGAATCTTTGTTGCAAACACAAGTAATTCAGAACCCAGGCATCACAGGGACGCAAAAGGTCTCTGAATCGCCTCAGTAAGCACTGGTGCCTGTCACCCTCTTGAGTGTTGCAAATGCTCCCCGCATGCTGGCCAATTATTCCTCCTCCCTTGTGGCTAATAGCTCCCTTCTTCCCCAGAGCTGCAGGGCAATGCCTGGCATTGCCTGCCTTCACTAGACCTCTTCCGCTCCAGGTTGCACAGGGAAATATTACACTTGCTTTGCTGGAGGGGAGAACAGGAAGCCAGGGACGTTTAAATGGCCAGAGGTGGTGCTGAAAGGTTGCGTGGAGGCAGACAAACACCTCTGCTTCATCTGTTGGTTAGCGATGCCCTCCTCTGAACTACGCACACATCTCAAGTTTTGGACACGAAGAATTTGTGGTTTGATGGTCACAGTGGCATCTCGGTGGGCACACTGAGACTGCCTGGCTCTCAGCTCTCAGTTAAACGAGGTCTTCTGGACTTCTGCTAAATGCCAGGAAGACTGACGCTCTCCTGGCAGCGCAGAAATGAGAACTTACAAGCTTCTGGAAGATTGCATTGGGTTAAAGATCGGGTCACCTGCATCTGTTAATTCTGCGTGGGTGCGGTGGAGCAGGAGGCGTGTGCATCCGCAGACCGACTGGAGCCGTTTGCTCTGGCTGAGTGCTTATGCTTGGAGCTGTCATGAGGTTTTGCTCAGCATAATTCTGTTCTCTGGGTCCTGACGGTTCCTTATGCCCTGCTACAGTGCCTCCTCCAGCTCTGCCTGCGCCTGATAGCTCAGCTGACACGGGGTATTTTATATGGCTTTGCTACAATAAAACACTCACACGTGTTTACCAGGCTTCACTGAACTTGTGATTAGAAACATAATTTACTGAAAGGCAATTAAATAAACAATAAGCTAAAACACAACACATTTCAAAGGGCTCGTATGACTATCAGGTTCCAATACATCAAGACTTTTAAAACAACATTAATATTCAAAGTGTACCCACACCTATACTTAACTTTGTAACACGTTTCAAGACTCCCAACAACATATATTTTTGGTTCCAGTCCCTGTAGATGCACAAGACCAGTGAAATGCTCGAGCAATCGTACGAAGGAGAAGAGCACTACACAAGACAGGCACAAACAACGGGCTGGAAGCTGCCTGGGGAATATGGGTTTTACCTCTACATTGAATTGGCTCTTTGGACAGCAAATGGATAGCACTAGCGTGCTTTCTGGAGTACGCGTGTGATATCCTCAGTGGGAACGAGTCTCCATGTCCCTCAACACTGTAGTTTCACAAATGCTTTAGCTTAGTGCTGCTTAAAGAAATACCCCACCTTTCTCTGGCCATTTGTTCCCGTGCACGTCTCGTGCTACCCTTGCGCCGATGCAAAGTGCTTGTGTATTTGCCCAGTGAACCAGGCGGGGAAACTCGTTGAGCTTAACACTAGTTCAGCAAACAAACACGAAGGAGCACCAGCGGCAGTTCTCCTGGATTGCCCTGGCCACGTTCACTGTGCAGATATGCTGGCACCAGAAAGACGCCAGCACAGGGGAGGGACACGGTGGCTGGGAGCCGGCGGACTATCGCTGTAGGCAGCAGTACTGTTAAAAACACCAGCTAAAAACATCTTGTGGAACTACAGGGTTCAGCTTTTTCATTTTGAAACAAGGAACGCGTTTTCAAACTGACTTATAAGGCAAATCAAATAGCTAAGAGCAAAACGGTGGACTAGGTCGCAACCACAAAGCAGCACTCCGATACTGTAAGCGGGATCTGTTCCTCCTCCATAAGCGCCGAAAGCCGACGGGATACTTGGTACAACGGGCGCTGCTCCAGCCAGAAGATCTCTGAGGGGGCTGCTGCTCCAGTATCCCCTCTTTATTCCAGTCTGAGAGAAAATATTGGCGTACCCAAAGGCTTCCTCATCGCGAGGTTCTGTAAAATCAAATTCTTTCTCAAAATGGCTTTCATCAACTCCGTGCTCCACCTTCCTGCATGGAGGCTCCATAGGAGACAAAAGGATGGCAGAGTTTGGATCACTTGGAGTTAAGTCCGCTACGATACCAGAATCACTGAGGCTTCCAAGAGAAATTGACCCAATTCCTTCAGTGAAGAAGGCATCTTGAGCTCCAAAGATGTTTTGAGTGAACTGCTCCCCACCGAGGCTATATGGCACCACATCAGTCTGGGTGGCCTGTTCCACCATCATGTTGCTGACTTTCTCCTCCTCCTCCTCCTCCTGGGAAGAAGTTAGTTCTTCATCCAGAACATTTTCAAGCATCTCTTGATTCACAGCAGAACTGGAGGGAGCTGGATCACTCAACTCAGAGGCTGTGGTGGTCAAAGTCTCTTCAAATGAACCAGCCCCGTTAGCTGTGTCCTCATCAAGAAGCAGCCCACTATCTGCCACCTCCTCCAGAGCTTGGTCCTCTGTGATGAGGCTGTCTGGCGGCGTGGCACACAACGCTAACGGCTTCCCCTCTGGGTCACAAGTGTGCTCCAGGCACTGCTCATCTCTCGCAGAGCTGTTCAGAGCCAGCTCCATGCTCCACAGCAAAGACTCCAGTTTCTTGTTTTCAATGCTTACGTCTATGAAGTATTTCTGAAATTTTTTGTCCTTCTCAGCCAAGCTGTTCTCCATGCTTGCAATAACTTGCTTGAGTTCTTTAACTTCCCTTCTTGCTTCCAAGAGGGTCAGCTCCATCTCCACGTGATTACACTCTTCTTCAATCCAGTCTTCCTTCATACGCCTCAGCTGAGCTTTCAGCTCTTCTATTTCTCTTTCCCTGGAGCAAAATAAAAATAGGGTCACAATTCTGCTGACTGGTCAGTTAAAGAGTCAACGTGAGGCTCCACCGCACTGGGGTGGCTACGCTGCCGAGATGCTCCAAGAGGGAAGCAAATTCCTCCATGCACCATTTGCTGACACCTCTGAGAGAGCTGGCAGAGATGTAAGCCGGCTGCCAAGACACACCGGCTGATCGCTCTCTGGAGTCGCTGACCTTGCCACGCAGCCAGCAGCCTCGTGGGCTGTGCTGTGATCCTGGACATTCTGAGGTGCAAGTGGTGGCCTCTAGGTTAGGTCCAACCAGTACAGCGCTTAACATCTCATCTACTGCCTCGCCCTGGAGGAAATGACAAACAGCTGCCCGGACGCGTCCCCTGTGCCTGCCAGCAGCCCGCCACATACAGCCAGAGCCAACACTGGCCTCAGACAGCAGGACGGCTCGGGCCTGCAGGCACCTGGCTTGCTTTGCACCCACCCAGCCCAGCATGCAGCCAGAGGCCGCTGCCTTGCCTTGCAAGCAAGTCGGGAGAAGGGGCCCCTACATGAGATCCAGCCCGTGCAGGTGCAGAGGTTGGGCTATCCCGGGCCGGACCAAGGGGTCCCTGGGACACTCTGCCTTGGGGCTCCAGTCGGACAACCCTTCGAGCCCACTTGGGTTGTGTGTGCTGGAGAGGCAGCTCGCAGAACGCAGCTTTAGTAGAAGCGACAACATCTGTTGCTGTGTAACGCGCGTTGTCACTTCTTTGCTCAGCGTCCATCCAAAGGGCTATCGTGAAAAAGTTCAACATCGAAGCGACAAAAACACAAGCGGGCACGCTAGTTTGTATCAGGGCTTTTCTTTTGTTAGGGGAGAAGGGGGACATTTGTAGTCATATTTCACCGAGTGAGGTGGAACTTCTTTATGTATAAAAAGTCTCAATGCTAAATCAGACTGGTAAAAAACTATCCTTTAAAAATATTCTATCGGGAAAGTTCAAAAAAGGGAAAAAGAGACAGCCATATTGATAACTAAACTGCGTGGCACGCATTCACTGAGCACGCTATGAAACCTTAAATACCTGAGAACAACCTAATCAGACTGATCGCATTTCAAATTTCTCAATGAAAACTTGATGTGGTCAAGAAATGAGGAAAAACGTTCCGATTCCCACCCCTAAATGCTCCTGAATAAATCGTGCCAACTCTGATTTCTGACGTGACAGATACCTTTCGTTAAGTTTGCTCTCAGATTCCTTCACCTTTGTTTTCAAATGCCATATTGTAACTTCTTTCTGCTGCAGAGTCGTCAAATACTGCTCTGCATTTTCTGGCTTAATGCTCCAATTGTGACCACAAGAAATGTATTTCCCTGATCGCCTGGAAAGAAGAAGACAACCAAACCATCATATAACATCACTCCTACAGTTCTTCGGTCCTGGCAAAAAGGAAAACATCCCATAGACTGATACAGAGCTTGACTCATTTGGGGCTCCTCAGTGTCCACACAAGTGACTCCCTCGGGCAAATCAAAGTACTTGAGGAAATGGCTGATTTGTGGCTGTAGTGCAAAATTGACTATTTATTGCACTTGCTTTCAGTGCCACTACATCAAATGAGACGTTAACTTTAAAATACCTAGCCATGCCCTCACCCGGAACGGTGCCCAAGAGCAGGCAGCCGAGCCGCTGGCAAGGGCACCCAGCTGCAGACACAGCCAGGTAAGGTAGCGTACAGACTGAGTTCAGCTCCACATGGGAGTTACCAAGCTGAGCACCCTGAAACCTAGATTCATCCTATCTAGCTTTAGGTGTGTATCTGACATGCTTGGCTGTTGAGTTGCCGGGGGTGGGGGGGGGAGAGAAAGAGAGAGAGAGAGAGAGGGAGCGAGGAAGGGAGGAGGGAAACAGCAGCACCGTGGTGGCAATTTCTCCTCTGCAATACGTGTCCCATGTTCCAGCAGGTATCTCTTTTCTTTCCTGTAGAGGAAACTGCACGCAGAGCTACCCAAGGCTGGGCACGGTGAATTTTCACCCGAGCGTATGGTATTTTCTACACTAGCCCACCCAACTCTCTCCAAAGTGAAAGAACCCTCATATGAAAGAGCCAGTAAATCCACGTGAGAACTGATGGCATAAGACCACACGAAGGAGCCTGCCTCGGAGTCAAAACCAACTACAAAGTGCTCTGACTAAAAGTAACCTGGAAGTTTACAGCGCTGAAACAATAAAGCTTTTACATGGGATAGAGCACACTGTTGACTGTCCAGCCACCAATATGAGCAGTCACACCTATGCTGAGGAGCAAGGTGACCTGCTTGGCAAGCCAGACAACCAGCTGGTGCCACATTAGAGTGCAGAGAAGGTAAGTCAGGGTACTGAACACCGGGATGCTGAAATAAAGACTTGCCTCATCACCGGGCTGCTGTCGCTTCCTTTGTATGAGCCTGAGTTGCTTCTGCCGGCTGAAGAAGCCCCGTAATTCTGACAGATGGTAGCACGACTCAGCTGGTTTTTGCACAGCGTTGACAAAGGGACCTCTTCACGGGAAGCAGGTGGGCTGGCTCTGGACTTGTACGATAAGGATCCATTATTCCGACCATAAGGGCCATGACTGGAGGGGAACCAACACGGTTAAAGCAGATTGGATTATCTTCACCACACAACCCATGACGTGTCTTATTTCACACACTACGTTGGCTAAACACTAGAACTGTGGGTGGCCGGGAAGAAAGAAAGTCCTGAAGTCATCAGCCACTGCACCTTCTTTCACCGACTGCGAGTCTCTCAGTCTGAATTATGTGGCCTAGGGAAACCTCGGCCATTTTCACATTTCTCTGTGGAGTGGGTAGCACGGTTCCCAGTGGCTCCATCACATCGGCCACGTTCCCTGAACCTCTGACTCCATTAAGTCATGAGAGAACTGCAGCCTAGACTAGTGCCAAAAGAACCACGCTTCAGCCTTCCCTGGCCAAGCCTGTGGAGAGATGCCTGTCCACGGAGGTTTGCTCCAAGACTGCTGTCGTGCTCCTCAGCAAGCAGCCTGAGGGATCACAGTGCGTGCTGAAAACAGATTTGTTTGAGCCACTGTGCTTTTCTGCCTTTGGCATACATACGGGGTGCTTCAGCTGCCATTGTCAGCTCTTCATTTGCTTAGATACAGTTCAAACCCTACTGCGAGCAGGCTGAAATGGTACTCAAATAGACAAAGAAAAGCACAGCCTGTTCCTTCTCCCTTCCAGTTTCCCTCATACGTAGCTACCTCTCTTTTCCCACTCTCTATTAAATAATCTGACTGTCAGCTGCGGGCTTGAAAGCAACTGGTATCTGCACTGCTGACAACTGCCAAAGGGCTGCGGTGCTCTGAGGACAGCTTCTCGAGGTGCGTTCCTCGCTTGCTCGCTTGGTTCGCCTTCCCGCACCACTACGCTGCTACCTACATCCTCTCATGGAAGGTGTCCTTCTAAACTGTAAGGAAAGGGCTGGTTTCAAAAAAATACAAAACAAGGCAAATCCAGCCGGCAAAAGAGGCTTGAACATAAAAATTTAAATACCACACAATTATGAAGCAAAATCCCTTCTCAAAGTTGCCTAACTTGGTTTCCTCCCTTCTCTGAAAATGGAACAGTTTATAAGGAAGGTGGCTGCTGCAAACCTTCGTCACACTGCTGCGGTTTGGCTGATTTTAGGATTGTTTTACAATGAAGTGCAGGACTGTGGTTGCTGACAACATTGAAAGGTTTCAGAGCGAGTGGAGTCGAACAGTTAAAAGAGAACATATCGCAAAGGAGACGTCTCTTTCCACTTTGTACCGTACAAAGGTACTGCTGTTAACTAACACAGACACCCAGTTGTCTCCTCCTCCACTACTGGCTGATGCCTTTTCTGTCTTACCTGATGGTATCTCCCATACTTGTTACGAATAAATAACAAAAAAAATATCACTCGGCTGATCTGGACTATTGACAGCTTGTGTTCGCCAAATATAGCAATCTTTTTTTCCTTTCTCGTATCACAGTTCTCATCAGTGTAAGTGCTGCCCAAGAGCATAGTGTTAGCCAAATTGTTTTAAAGCTCACGCTAGCGGTAACGTATGTGTTAGCTGCAGGACCTTACACAGTAGTCTATCTCTGCACTAGCAACGCTCACACTATTCAGGAGAAATTGCTTTGCTTACTCGTGAGAAAAAGAACTTTTTCTTCCAGCGGCCGGCACGTGGACTTCAGGCACTGAAATACGGCCCGTGCTTCTTGAAGAGCTAAAACCGGTTCCACTCCCTGGAAAAGAAAAGGGACGAGTAAAAACATGATGGAAATGGTAACTCAAAGACCATTTTAAAAATCACAATGAACCACAAGCGTCATCCCTTTGCCCGTCCCGTGTGGATTTTGGAAGTTGCATGACTTTTCAAACATCCCTGAGGTCAAGCGCTGCCTTTCTTCCAAATTTGCAACATTTCTTCACAACGGGCACTTCAACAAGAGCAGAAGAAAACCATCTGGACACAAAACCCTCACACTACAGAAACCACCATTTTAGGACACGGCTAGGAACATTTGTTGTGACAACCGGTTTGCTTTCTCACAGCCATCGATACATGAATGAGGCTGCTCACACGGCTCCTTCAGCATCGCCGTGACTAGGAGCACACAACTGTAACTGTAGATTTCTCGTGCTTTAAACCGTATGAAAACACCACGCGCTGGGGGAAAAGCTGTTTCTGTTTTGTTTGCTGACGTGATGTACGCATATACGCGCATATAGATAAACACATATAAGTGCGTATAGGCTAACAGGGTATATGCGTGTGTATATGTACGCATATATGCCGGTTTTCATGGCACACAGAAGCACAGCAAGGCAGTTCTAACAGCCGTAAAGTAACCCAATAATCATGCGGGGCTCTCAAGTGCTTCTCGGGTGTTAAGCCATCTGTCTGACTTCTGACTTTCTATGGATCACAGCTGTTCTTTCCCAAGCTCTGGCAGGTACAGGGAAAACCGCTCTCAGTTTGCTACAGCCAGTAGCAGGTAGATGTGCTAAGAAAGGCTTATCACCTGGAAAAAAACCCACCCTACGCTTAGGATTTTTTCCAGTCTGTCACTCAAATGGCAAATGCCCAAAGCCATATCCAGGTCTCACGCTGCAGAGCCACTTTATCTGAGGGAATGGAAGTAACTTTCCCACATCCTTTCAACAGCTGGTCAGGGGGGAGCATCTCTCACCCGGGAATTTCTGGGCACCGTCCCGCGCCCAGACACCCCCGGCCAGCGGCTGCAGACTTACCGTGAACCCCAGTTTTGCTATCTTTTCCACGAGGATCAGGATCCGCCCCCGTTTCTCTGTGCCTCTGGTTCAGCCCAGCCCAGATATTCCTCAGCCCGATTTCAAAGGGCTGAAATGCACAGCCCAGCGCTTGACAAGGGTAACCTCAGGGACGCAGTTTCATCACCTCTAACCAACTCTCTGCCCAGTACAACACCCCTGATAACCAGACCCAAGTTGCCACAGCTGTCACCAAATCAGAGCCGCGTGCAAGCTGGCAAGGGAAGGGAGGGAGAGCAGCAAAGCCACAGATGCAGATGTCAGTGACCCTCTCCCCGAGGAAGCAAAATGACCATGGGATACAATGTCCCAACCTGCAAGAGAGTTCTCCTGATAAACAAAACACTCCCATCTAAGAGACTAAGAGGCCAAAGAGTGTCTCGGTACCACGCTCCTCCCAAATCTACTTTTCCAGGCAAGACCCAAACAGGTAAACGCACCGCACAGGTTAGCAGAGCCTGAAAATGCAACCACCTTGAAGGCTGAGCTTTCCGGGAGAGTGAGCTGCATCTGAGACCAGGTACTGTGCCTGCAAAGCATTGGAATGAACCTTTCTGGCCCCAGTTCTGAAAACAGCTACGCACAAGCTTAACACTGAGCACAGGAGACTGATTGTTATGCTTAAATTTACGCACGTGGCTATTTACAGGAGCTTCAAGAGCATTTTACAAATTAAAGGGGTCACTGCTAGTATCGGCTCCAAGTGTGTTAGTTATGCTCAAGCCAGCTCTGCGTGTAGCAGAGCTCGACAGCAGCATTAGCAGGTGACTTTAAAGAAGATCTTCTCCCATTTAGTAGACATCTCTAACCAAAACAACATGCCACCTAGCCATATAATATCAATTGCAACATATCCTCCTGGGTAAACGTGACTTCTGTCTTACAAACGTCTCCACCAAGACGTGAAAATCCTTGTCCAGGAGCAATGCGGCCAGGAGCTGAACACGGCCTCTCATCTCTCCTAACGCCATTCTCCACGCTGACAGCTCCCTAAGGACGCCTGTTGACTATTTTTGTCACCGTGACAATGTGATTGCAAAAGCTCACACATTCAAGTCCCAGAACAGCCCACCTAAGCAGCATTAACCGTGAAAGAGGTGGACGTTTCTCAAAAACAGATTCTTTTGGCCTAACTGGCTACAACACTTGCTTCGCCCTGCTCTGAGACTTCCCTGCCTAAGAGGACTGACTGCCTTACCCACCGCTTCCCGCAAAAGACGCTACCTATCGGGCCACCAGCTTCAGTGGTATCTCGATGGAAATTCATTCGTACATGTATTTCCATGCTGCAGCCACTCAGTGTCACAGTGCTGGCAGGCGAGACAACTCGGGAGTTGGCTCTGATGGAAACGCTCACGCCCCACGTAAGGGCATCCAGCGCTGGGAGGCCCGTCGCTCTGGCCCCAGCCCACCTCGCTCCGGCTCCAAGCAGCAGCACGCCCACGCCACGGGAGCGGAGCTGCGCACCGCTCTGTGCAATGGGAAGAACAACGCGGCGATGGCCAACCAAGTACTGTAACATTTTCCAGGATTGCTTCTTGCCTGCAAGAAGCTGGAGTGAAACGGTGCAGCATCAGGTGCCGTCCCTGCACTTTACTGCTCAATGGGCAACGGCACTGAGCTAAGAGTGTGCTGCAGACAGCATCACGCTCTCTGCGCTGCCTTTTAGCCTCCTTGCTGCCCTGGCGACGCCGCTACGGTCACCCAGCTCCAGCCGACACGGAGGGGAGAGGGGAGCCTGCAACCCCACGACTGCATGCTGCGCCGCCCGTGACGAGGAGTGCAGGCGGTGCCAGCAGACACAGCCCAGGCAGAGGCAGAGGCAGAGGCAGAGAGGGCGGTGACGGTCCCTCAGACGCGCGTGCTCATCTGCGCCGTGGGACAGGGACCGCTGCTCAGGGAGCTAACGCTGTCCTGCCGCAGCACTGCCATCGACTGGGCGACCGCCGACTCAAGGGCAAACTTCCCGGCCTGTGTGCGATGCAAGTACAAACTTCAGCACAAGATTCAGGAGAGGGAGAAAGAGCTGCCTCTGCAAGGGCAGGTACGCCTCCAGCTGGCGCTGGCGCGTGTTTATCCCACGCGTGCAGTGCAGCCGTCGCACCCACATTTTGCGTGTAGAAAAGCCCCGCCTTTATTTAACTCTGCTCTCTGCACTGCCTCCGCCATAGCGCAAGGCAAACGACGCGGTACAGTGACCCCATGACCCATTGCGTTCAGAGCTCTTCCAAGTAGAACAGGTTAGGTATATTTGGTCTACCGGGACAGTATGCAAGCACAGAAATACCGCATCTTATACGTAGATACGTATATGGAGACAGAACATACCTTCCTTACACAGAGCCACACAATGACCACACGTGCACGCCTGGAGTATGGCATCCCACTCTGCTACTTCCAGCCATTACAGATGGTTGGATACCTTGTTGTACGGTCTTCTGGCCTCAACATTAAAATTTTGCTTGCACTTTAGCGGTTAATCCTTTTCCTTCTATAAGAACAAAGCTCAAACTTTCAAGTTATGACTGCTGTCATTTGCTGCTTTTTTCCCCCAATAGCACTCTTAGCATTAAGAAACACTAAGGACAGACATGAAGCCTGTGCTTTTTCAGCCTATTAAGGCTTGAGGGTTTGCGGTCACACCACATTCTGCCAACTCAAGCAAACACTCGCAGCCTGCCGAGTGCCCGGACTTCAAAAGCCAACAGCTTACTGTTACTTACAGAATTCCCGAAGGGAGGAACAGGAGACCTGTAACAAAGTGCCTCAGTGTGGAAGCAAGAAGACAAGGCTCGTAATCCACATAAAATATGAAACCAACCCTGCAGAACCTTCATTTCCTTGAAACACAACTGATTTAACAGTACACCCAAGAGACGCTATTATAAGGTACGTTTACTATCTTCTTTTGTCGCATTAAAGGCAATATATTTCAAGTTCCCTGGGGAAGCGATGTCCACCTTGCAGCGGCTGGATTTATGAAAGGATGCCAGGCCCCCAGCTCCAAGGGGGGAACTTTGGGAGCAGCACTCTCCCTATCTGCCACCTCCCTTGGGAAATCCCAGTCTCAATCAGCAAAGCATCTCAGCTGTGTGAAACTCTTCTTTCTGGGCACGCCTAGAAGCAGGTCAGCTTTAAAAGCACTGAACAGCTCAGTGCCTGGCTCCTCCCTGAAGACCAGGCTGGGTGTTCCCCACTACACAAAAGGCATCAGGGTCCACACAAAAGCAGCCCAAGGAAAGCTCTCTTCTGCTGTCTGCTTCGCTCGACAAGGGATCCACCTGGGATTTGCAGGGCCAGATTTAGCTTTGAACTGGGAGGAGGCTGCACATCATCCCCCCATCACACCACCTGGGACACGCACTGCATCCAGCTCTAAGAACCAGGTGAGGAGATGGGCTTCCTGTCCTCTCAGCTTATCACGGCCTTCTCCAGCTCCTCCATAAATCCACCCAATTTAGGGCGCCTGCCTGTCCTCATTACCCGCTGCTACAAGGTGGAATCCACACAGGCCTGGATTTCCCACGGCTCCTGCCCCCATCAGGAGACCCTACCTAACCCCTGCACCCAAACACACCTCAGCAAAATAAGTTCTACAGTCTAAAGGTTTGGGCAAAGCTGGGCAACCTCTGCCTAGTTGCTCTTCCAGGTGCTGGTTTTCATTTTATTTTCGTAATTGTGGTTTACTGATTGCAGAATGGACTGGACGTGCATTCCTCCCTTCTCCTAGGCTCTTCCTGAGCTCAGAATCCTAATGTCAAATGAGGACCAAAACAGAGTGAAGGCATCTAAAACACAGCTTCCCCAGGATTTAGATAGCTAGCTCCATAAAAGCAGGTAAAATACCCCTGTTGGAACAGGCCAAATCTTCCAAATGCCACCGCTACCTGCAAAGACCTGCTCAGTTGTTTATGGGGGAGTTTCCACTGCTGAGCCCAGGAGCCACCAACTTACCCCATGTCCTTATACCACAGCGAAATCAAACGAGTGAGATTCGCATGACTAAGGGAAAGACAGTCCCTTAGCTTTCTATGCCTACGCGTAAATACAGATATATAAACAGAAGGAACACATAGACGTGTCCACTCAATACTGCTCAAAAAGTGTTAAAAGATACCACTCTGAGGGAAACAACACAATTTAGGTGAGTAATCTGGTTACCAAAAAACAAAGTTCAGAGAACGCTGAAACTATTGATGATTTGAATTCAAACACGGCCAGAAAATGGAAAACCAGAATTTGCTACTTCCTCTCTGAAATGATGCTTTAGTTTTGAAAACTGTCAAATTTCTTTCTTCTTTGAAAAACGGGGTAAAAATATTTTGATCTTTTTGTGGCTTTAATTAATTTTTAATGAAAATAAATCTTCTTGAATTTTTATTTTCAAAATTTGAAATTTTAAAATAAAATTAAACACATCAATTTCCTTAAATCAATTAAAATATTAATTTAAACTCATTAACTCAATTAAAACATTAAAAACCTCTCCAAGCATTTTAAATGTTCTAGAGTGAGTATTGTCTTTGTTCGGTCTGAAACAGAGGCTTTCTTTAATGTTTGCATTTGGCAGCAAACCCCCAAATCAGTTCTTCACAGAGCTCCACTTTGAACGTAAGAAGATGTCCGACAACAAAGAAAGAGGGGATGTAGAGGAAAAGAGGAAAGGAAATAATCTATCAATTCTTGAGTAAACATGGCTCAGAAAACAGTTCAAATCCCAGGATTCTCACTGAAAAGGCATTAATAACCGGGAGGAAGTCCAAAAAAGGTCCACAGTAATGACGACAGGATTACAGGGCACTCTTTCTGAAGGAAGATCAAGGGAATGCCATTTGTGTGTTCTAAACAACCTGGCAACACTGTTTGTCACGGGGAGGCGGAATACAGCCGGGAAACTGTAAAGAAAACCATGTAACAGCAACACAGGGTTCTGGCTGCGGTGCGTGTTAGTCCGTGAAAAATGACTTGAAATGAAAACTGATGGTCGGCGGGCGTTGTGCATAGTAAAACGTAGCTGGAGTATGTTCAGAATATTTTAACCAGGGCATCAGAAAGCTATTTTAAACACTGGCATAAGTAATACGGATTGTAAATTAAAAGCAGAGCACCAAGTGAAAAAAAGATCTCCTAAGAGAAGGTTCATAATGGCCTCTCCAGAGGCACAGTATTTCCCCTTCTGTACAGGTGAAGCGCGCTGAAAACCACGGAAAACAGCCGGAACGAGCAGAGCATTTGCTGCGGTAAATACACAAATTGCAAAGCGTGTTCCAGCTTGACCTCACACATATTTTAAAACAAATACTTAAGAGCGTGCAGTGCGTATAGCAGCGGTTTCTCTGTTTTGACTCCTATTCCATACTGGATTCGCAGAGGAGAGAAAAAAAACTGCTTGAATATACAAAAAGAAATTTTTTTGACTAAAGATCACAGCTATTGCCATCTTCCATACCTGCCTCAACTCTGACTCCCGTATCTGCATCCCCTACTCACTCAGAGTTGTAGTTAGAGCCGTGGCTTTCTCACGGACCGCGCGCAAGGCTAAGCTTGAGGTTGCCGGCATCCTGAGGCGAGAATCTCCCTTTAATGGTCGGCGTCCCACTTTCTGTACATCTGGAGTGGTATCGGGACAATTAACAGGCCAGAGAGAGAGAGAGAGAGAGAGAGAGAGAAAGGACTTATGGTGTGCCTGCTGAGAACCTGACTTCAAGCCCCCACTAAAACAGTTACTAGATTATACAAAGCGGAACAACTTCCCTGGGAGCAGCCTCCCGGCATCCCCTCAGCCTGCTCAGCAGGGCACTCTTTGCCTTTGTGCTCAAGTCCATCCTCCAAAAGAGGCAAACAGATCTAAACAGAAGTTTCTTTTCCCTTTACTGAACTAAGTAACGGGGATGCCCTTTTCTTTATTGTTTTTCCTTTGTGAGGGAGGAGAGAAGTACCTCAGTGCAGAAGATTTGAGCCCGAGACCCTGAATTGCAGGTGGCCTGTGCCGCCAGCCCAGAGCTGAGCACATCACTCCTTAGGACAGATGGGGTTCAGGCTTTCGCCTTTTACTTGCCCGTTGCTCCTTTGTAACTTGCTGACTTCTTTTCTGGATTGTCCATTTTCTCTGTAACGTCTGGGTGCTTGCTGCAGCCCGAGAGTCTTCGGGACAAAAGGAGATACATGTCTTGAGAGGCCACAGCCCAACCGCTCATTGCCTACGTCTCTCCTAAGCAAGCATTTTTTAGAAGGGGTGCACCGTAACGTTTGCGACACAGAATTAAAAGATCTTTTTTTCTAGGCCACTTTAATTTCATGGAAACTTGCAGATTCGGGTTCAAAAATGCTAAAACACTTTAAAGCCAAAACACTCTTTGTAGGTGCTGCTTTGCTTATTCTTCTTCGGGAGAAATATCTGGCTATTTCAACAGGTTTCCCACATCAGTTCAACCACATTTGTTGAAATTCAAACTTTAGATCTAAAATATATAAAAATCCAAGCTAAAAGAAGATAGCGCTATGCTAAGAATTTTTCAAAGATGGTTTCTAAGCACCTTTTGCTCAAAATATTTATAATCCAATTATATTCCAATATTACCTCTCGGAAGTTATAGAGCACTTTCTTCACTGCAGTGCAGTTTAGATAGCTTATGTCCGAAAAATCCTTCACTCCTGCTAACAAAGTTCCAGGTGCAACACGAGATACAGAACCTCCGTGCGCAACGCTAGGCGCCTTGGGCAGCGGTCCTCAGAAACAGGACAAAGAAAGGCTGCCTAAGCTTCTCGGGGATGAACGGAAGAGGAGAAGGCATCTAATCAGACCTACCCGAAGAGCCAAGCGTGATCTTCAGACAGAAACTTTCTCCCGCAAAGGAATGTCTAAGACTGGGTTTCCTCTCTGTCAAACAAAAGACAACAAACAAACGAAAAGGGAAATGAAAGAGACAGAGACTGTGCTTGGCTTCAGTAAGGGCTAACAGCAGGGTTGCCACAGACCCGGTGAGGAACACAGGAGACTGGGGTGGGATCCACCTGACTAAGCATGGACGTCTCCAATGGCGACACCCATGCCCGAGCCAGCCTCGGTCCCATATTTAGGCCACAGAGAGTTAGCCAAAACGACCAGGCAGCTCAAGGTACTCTTCACCCATCCTGACGTAAACGCTTAGCTCTTTGGTCAGGAAGACCGCACGCTGCGCTCACCGCTTTTAGTCATCTCCTCTCCTTCAAAGCAGGACGGGACCTTAGTCCGCTTGGGCGGGCGGCGACGACCGCCGCCACGTTACAGCGTACAGCCGAGGTCGGATAAACTCCGGTCCCGCTCTGCCCCGCGCACCTCGGCTGCGGGCCGGGAGCTCCCCCCTCCCCGCCTCCAGAGCAGCCCCCGCCCGCCACCCCCCGGAGAAGGGAGGCGGCGGATGCACCTCTCGCAGCCGTCCCGCTTCCCGTCAGCCCCGGCGGCGGTCACCGGGCCGCGGGGAGAGCGCCCGCCCGCCGCCGCCGCCCGCAGCTCCCGGCGGCCGTCCGAGGAGGCCCGCGGGCGTCGCCCCGTCGGGACCGCGGCCGCCGAGGGACTCGCGCCGCACAGAGGAGCTCCGCCGGGCCCCGCCGCGCGCGCCGCGGCCGCCGAGCCAACGGCGAGGGACGGGTCGACCGGCGCCGGGGGCGCGCGGCGGGGGCGGGGCGATGCAGGGGGCGGGGCGGCCACCCGCCGGGCCTCGCGGCGCCGACGGCCGCGCCGCGCCGCGCCCTCGCGGGGTGACGCCTCTCCGCGCGCGACGCCGGGGCGCGGGCGTTGGGGGCGGCGCGGGCCTGAGGCGGGACGCGGCGTCCCCGGCGGCGGAGGGGGAGCCGCGGCCGTGCGTTTCCCTCCGGAGCGGGGAAACAGCCGCCGAACCCCCCGGCGGGACACAGCGGCGGCTCCGACCCGTCGGGACCGGGCGCGGGGGATGTTTCTGCGGCCCCGGCCTGCGAGGGCGGAACTGCGTGCCTCGGGCAGCGGCGGTTCGTCGGAAGGAAGCGCACTGAGCGACCTGGACGACGCGGTACAGAGGGGTTAAGCAAGGCGGGGGCGGGTTTGGTCAGCCAGGAGTGCGCCAGCGAGCGCTCGGGCCTGTGAGGGAGCCGATCTGTGCGACACTGAGAGGACTTTGCTTCGTTATAAAGCCATTTACTCTAAGCGGGATGTCGCGGTTTAGCCCCGGTCAGCAACCAAGCGCCGCACGGCCGCTCGCTCACTCCCCCACCCCTGTGGGATGGCGGAGAGAATCGGAAGGGCCAAAGTAAGAAAACTCGTGGGTTGAGATAAGAACAGTTTAATGATTAGAGCAAAACAGCAATAATACTAATATAATGAAAAGGAAGATAATGAGCGAGAGAGAGATGAAACACTGGAAGAAGAGGAAAGAAAGAAAAAAACAAAACCAAAACTAAACAACAAGTGCCGCAACCGCTCACCACCCGCCGACCGACGCTGCCGGTCCCCGAGCCGCGATCGCTGCCTCCCCCGGCCAACTGCCCCCAGTTAATATACTGGGCATGACGTCACACGATATGGAATACCCTCTGGCCAATTCGAATCAGCTCTCCTGGTTGTATCCCCTCCCCTCCCGGCTTCTTGTGCACCTGGCAGAGCATGGGAAGCTAGAAAGTCCTTGACTAGTGTAAGCACTCCCCAGCAACAACTAAAACACCAGGGTGTTATCAACATTATTTGCATACCAAGTCTAAAACACAGCACTATGCTAGCTACAGTGAAGAAAATCAACTATCCCGGCTAAAACCGTGACACAGGAGAAGATTATTCACTGTATACTAGCATGGAGCTATGCACACACACACACGCCTCGTCTTCTTTGGTGTTGTTGCTGTTTTGGCTTGGTTTTTTTTTCAATAAAAGCAAACAAGCAAACAAACAAACCCCCCACACACAACACAAAAAACCCCCGAGTGCCACTAAGGGGCATTTCAGATGGAAAGCAAATGTGGGTGATCCTTCCAGAAATACAGGCAGCTCAGAAATTGTCCTCCTCCCCCATAGAGAGCATCCCAAAAGAAGACTGAGCTCCCCAACAGGTCCTGCATGACTGCAGTCCCTCCCCAGGAAGCCCAAAGAGAAACAGGATGCTTCTGAAAAATCTCAGTCCTCAGCACTTGAATGGTTTCAGAGCAAAAATCTGCATGAGAACAGGAGCCCTATCTGAGGCTCAACAAAGCTGTACTTCACACACAGCCTGGGAAAACCAGAGCCAGTAGATGAACTCAGAGCTTTTACAGGAGGCTTCAGGTCTCCCAGCTCAGTGCCGAGAGCAGCTTCCATATGCCAAGCACAGGGATGGAGAGACAGCTTGTCAAGGGCAGTGAGTCCTTTCCAAGGTCTCCAGACAGCTTGCACCACGGAGGGTGTCTTAAGCAAGCTGCTTCCCAGGGACAGGGTCTAGGAGGAGGCTCTTCCATAAATGGCATTCTGAAGTCAAGTCCCTCGACAACATGACCTTGCTGCTCGCTCTCTTCCTCGACAGAGGCTAAACTAGCTGACCAGTGGCTTAGGCGACCTCCATTTTCAACAGAGTCAGAGTCCAGCACTCTGTAAGCGTGCCAGATCCTTTGAGGATAGCACGGGCTTGCACACAGACGCTGCACCCCTGCTTCCGGAGGGCGAGACGTGCCTGGTCATCTCCCCGCGATGCACATCCTCGTCCTCCGGTACCCGTGGACACTGAGTCTTTACCAACTCCCTGTGCTGGCAGGTCAAGTAAGCAAATCTGCACAGCTCCATAGCAACAGACATGAAATTAAAGCAGATCCCGTCAATAAAATATGCACGCCGTAGGATCTATTCAAGGTAGCGTATTCTGTCACTTTTTTCTTGCACTCTGTACCACCGCTCCTGAAGAACGGGGACAACGCTTCTATTATTTTTCCCACGGCTTGCAGAAGTTTGGCACAGGGAACGAACAAAAGCCATGCAAATGCAAGGTAACGGTGGTGTTGGATAAATGCATCAGTGAAACACATCTTGCTAATATTTTATCAGCCTTCCCAAGGTAAAACAAAGCCCTATCATTGCATCCTTCTGCAATCAGAAAGGTGAAGTGTACTTCCAGAATTACCTCTGAGACAATCCTCTCGCAGAACTTACACACCAGCTCAGCTGTTTTTCAAGTGAAGCACATACACGCATATATAGGCATAACAGTCAGACACTATTACTCCCACACTGTCGTTCTGAAGAGAGGGAGTGAGCTGACAAAAGATCCGTAAAATCATACAGCCAGATGTCCATAACATGAACTAAATCAGCTAAATCAGCGCTTTTATGTTTTGTTTTTAAAACAACCAGAGCAAGTCTGCCTTTGGAATACAGACACATACGGAAGTAGAGTAACAGCACGGATAAACTCCCCTGTTATTTTTACACTAATGCATTAACTAGCCACCACTCTCTCCTTGCACAAGGTGCCCCCTAGAATAAGTTTCTGGACGTTTAGTATCCTGGGAATCTAATCCTCACACACCAGACAATACAAAAAATCAGCAGGAAGGGCATTGCATTTTAACAGCTAGATATTTTTAACAGCCAGACATAATTTGCAGCTAACACCTGCATTTCCTCTCTGATCTCTTTGGCTTATTTAGCTCTAATTGTAACAGTCCCAAATGCCCAGGGTCATTTCCCTTGCCTCCTTTTTTGTTAATTATCATCAGCTCCAATGCAGATTAAAAAAAAACGCCTGCACCTACCCAGTACTCACAACCAATTCAAGGCCTGTCCTGGTTTAGCCCCAGCCAGCAACTAAGCACCAGGCAGCCGCTTGCTCGCTCACTCGCTCCCCCCGGGTGGGATGGGGGAGAGAATCGGAAGGGTAAAAGTGAGAGAACTCGTGGCTTGAGACCAACACAGTTTAACAGGTAAACCAAAACAGTAATGGTAATAATAATAATAACAACAGTAATGATGTAATGAAAAGGAGGAGCAAAAACGGCACGCGCAAGCAAAGCAAAGCAACGCAAGACAAGGAATTCATTCGCTCCTTCCCATCGGCAGGCAGGTGTTCAGCCATCTCCGGGAGAGCAGGGCTCCATCACGCGTAGCGGTCACTTGGGAAGACTAACGCCATCACTGCAAACATCTACACCCCACCCCACCCCTTCCTTCTTCTTCCCCCAGCTTTATATACTGAGCATGACATCCTATGGTATGGAATAGCCCTTGGGTCAGTTTGGATCAGCTGCCTTGGCTGTGCCCCCTCCCCTCCCAGCTTCTTGTGCCCCTGGCAGAGCATGGGAAGCTGAAAGAGACTCTGACTGGTATAGGCACTACTCAGGGACATTTAGACGCTACTTAACAACAACTAAAGCCATCAGCACTACTCTCAGACCAAATCCAAAACACAGCACTATACCAGCTACCCTGAAGGAAATTAACTCTATCCCAGCCAAAACCAGCACAGGCCAATACTGCCTGCTCCACCTGTCTCTCAAAAAAACCCCTAATAGTCCTAAAACCTTCAAAGATTAATGTGTTCAGACTGGGACATCCTACCCCAAGGCTCATTCACTCGTGACTTGACAAAGTCACCAGGAAGAAGTAGAAAAGATTGTGTGGCCACACATGCCCAGGACAGCATTACTTCCTAAGGCTCAAAGTTAAATGACATTTTCAATTGACTAGGGAATGTTAAAAGTTACTTTTTTCATACTTTCATTTCTAGGAACTCATTAAAAGTGAGATGGAAGTGTACAGACGTGAAAAACAGGGCAGGAAAAGCCCAAATGACTTGCACAAGGAGTTGCATGAAAGCACGAAGCCTTGTAACTACTTAACTACGGATCTGGGTGACGCACTATTTAAAGGCAAAAATGTCCTGACAAGAGAGAATCACAGTCACTGGGGTTGGAAGGGACCATCTAGTCCAACCCCCTGCTCAGGCAAGTTTATCTGGAGCAGGCTGCTCAGGACTGCGTCCAGTTGAGTTTTGAGTGCCTCCGTGGGTGGAGACTCTACAACTTCTCTGGGCAACCACTGTCCGACCACTGTCACAGTAAAAGAAGTATTTTCTTGTGTTCGTATGGAATTTCATGTTCTTGATTTCTGCTCATGATCTGTTGTCCAGCAAATGTAGGCGCTGTAGAGGCTGTGGTGAAAGCCTCTGAGATTTTCCCATTGATTTGAGAAGACGGACATTTTAATAAAGCCTGAATTCTCAGTTACTGCCCTTCTTCAAATACAACCCATTGCAGCTCAACTGCTGTACAGTCCAAAATGTTAGGATTTTACCCGCATTCAGTAATAGATGGCCGGTTGTTTTATCAGGAGTGAAAAAGAATAACTCTTTTGTATAATCTGCTGCTACCTGGAATGGATATTACCGAACCGAGCTGTGAATGACGGACAGCCAGCCTTTACAAGGTTCGGGAGCTGACCCTAACTGCGTCTCACCTCGGTCTCCTTTCATGCAGTGGTGCTTACGCCTCTACTCTTAAGGAGCCTCTGCCGGCTCCGTAAGGTGCTAAAGGGGCAGTCCGGGACAGTCTTAGTATTTGATCTGAAGTCTTAATAGTTTTATGCGAAACTTCAGCAGCTCCACGGGCTCGAAGAGACAGCTCCAACAGTAAGCTCAGCTCATTCAGTAAACTAGCCCAGGTGTGCCCACAACACCAAAAGCAAGAAAGTAAAGACCAGAACTGTTGCCAGAAATGCCGAACACAGTCAGCTGATCAGGTGCCCTGCTCGAATTACGATGCCCAGACATTTCAGACATTTAAGTACAAGTACATCGCTCTCTTACTTTAAACACGAAAGCCTTTTAGAAGTTACTGACACAACGCTTGCCCAAGCTTTCCTGCTTTAGCCGCACGTCTTTGGAAGTTTATCAGTACTTTGCAGCTTGCAGATCCAGATTCTGAATCCTTGCACCAAGCATTCTAACGGAAGTCCAAAACCAAGATGAGACAGACTGTCCAAGAAATCAAAACAGTTCCCACCATTCCTAACAAGATGTGGACACGTGCTGCAGGAATTCAGGGTGGATCTTTGCAGGAGGAGTACACCAAGAATGTGAATACTTAGAAGCCTTCATGCTCCTGTTTACTCAATTACCAAAACCGCAGATTCAGCACAGCATCTTGATACAAAACTAGGACTCGTGTGGATTAAGCTCTTTGTGCCTTTTTGCAAGGCCGTTTTCTGCAACACATTTTCTGTGCATAAATTAATCACATCCAAAAGAGGGAGCAACTTCTAAAATCCTGAAAAGAAAAGGCTTGCAACTTCCTCCTCTTCCTTAATATTCCTGTCCTCTCCATCCTTTCCTAGGAAACCAGGCACAGATTTGAAGTGAAATTCACCTGCAACACTGCTGTGATTGGGATTTAATGCACAGTAAAAACCGACTACCCCAAATGAATAACAGCTTCATGACTATAAGTCTTTCAGAGGTCTGGCAAGATGCAGCGACAATGCATTCCAGGATTAAGTATGGTTCGCTATGCAAACAACATAAATTATGAACGATATCCAAATCTAGTTTGCTAGTACTTCAAGAACTGAAGATGGCTTAGACCCACATAGCAATGTCTCAGGCTGCTAGAGAAAAAAAAGCTACCTTGTATTTCATATTTTGAAGAATAGGAAAGAAAGATGAAGTAATGTTGCTAGAGTAGGAGAAAAGCATTGGAGCTTGGGAACCGCCTAAAAAAAGCCCCAGGGTTCATTCTCAATGCTATATATCCCACTCTGACATTTCCTGAAGTATCTAAATATTTGGCCGAGTGCGTTCCAAGAAAGCAATCCTGGAAACGTACATTTTTGGCAGAATGACAGGCATTTTGAAGGCGCACGCTGATTGATGTACTCACCGACAAAAGTATAGCCCAGGATACACACAGATAGCGGTAGGTTGGGGTTTTGTCTCTCATGACTCTCGTAGCTCCTGCTATGTAGTCGTTTTCACAAGGCGCTAGAGATAAATAGGAAGTAGAGATTCTCGTCCTAAATCAGTAAGGGCTTATTGTATGTCTATTTGTAGGTCTATTCCGTACGTCCCATGTACGTATTTTGTGTAGAGAGCGCAGGTACAGAGAGAAAAACATGGTTGTGCTTCCTGTGTCTGTATACTTTTTTATGCCTAGCGAGAGGGAAAAAGCCTCAGTGAGGTGAGATCAGCTGAGGCTTCTGTTCCCGGCAAGAGAGTACGTAGTGTCTGTGGGTGTTCTGTACAGACCGTGTGTGCGGGTGCGTGCATCTCTATTCTCAAAAGGCACGTATTTGCCTGTATCTCTACATGTCTGTCCGTATATATTCTGTTTGTACTTGCTGCACGTTCTCTGTATATATTCTACGCGTATAAAGATATCTAGAGGGTGCCCTAGCTGTGTGTATTTTATACCCAGACAGAAGTTGCCTCACCCGGGCAACGCAGGACTTGTTCTGTGTGTAGAATATGCACAACCTACGGATAATGTAGATGAAATGAAGAAAGCTTCAGCTAGGCAAGGTGAGACTTTTTTGCTTCCAGGTAAAATACGTGCGCTCTTGTTTATGCCCCGTTCGCAGGTGCAGAAACCTCAGCAAGACTTTTCTGAGTGTAGGCAGTGAACAGAGAGGGTCAAGTTCCATTCAGCCTACAGATGGAGAGCAGGGACATGGCCCAAACCCTTTGGTCTGTCTGCCAAGTCTCTGCTGCCTGAGTGTCTTCTGGCTTCAGCCTGGGGAGCTCGGCTGAGCCTTCTGCATTGACACAGATGTGGACTTTGTGCTGCTTGTGTACCTCTGGGGTAGCAGGTGAACAGCGAGGGCGAGGTGAGAGTGACCAGAGGAGCAGGGAAGTGGCTCCCGGGTGAAATGAGAGCTCTCCAGGTGGTCATTTGAAGGGGCTGAGGGGAATGTTTTGGGGGCCACCTTGTATCTCAGCCAGAAACGGCCGCCTGGGAGTTGCAGGTTTCTTCAAAGGCAGAGAAGTGGGTTGTGCCTCTGCGCAGGTGCCACCTGTGAAGGATGAAAGCTCTCTAGGAAGCATTAAGAGCGGTTGGCGGCAGCGTTGGCTAATTCCTGTGCAATAAATAGCAGCGGTCTGGGAAGAGATGCGGCATCGGTGTCCCCATCAGGGGTAGTCCGGCTAAGCGCAGGCAGCGTTTCCGTGGTGGGAATGTGCAGTGTTGTTCTTTGGCACAGGAAAACACGGGAGAAAGGAGGTATTTCCCAGGAACCCCCGAGAGACAATGACTTGGGATGCATTCAAGGACTTTCACCGGGCTTGCTAGGAATTACTGTCTCTAGGAGATTAACAGGAACATTGTACCGTTGCTGGCTAGGCATTTCCAAACAGGAATAATAATACCTATTCCACGGCTGTTTTCTAGGACTGCCCACTTCTAGGATTGCCCACACCGGTTTTGAAGCATGGGAGGAGCACCTCACCCTATGGCCCTGCTGGCTGTTTTGGAGTGCTTCATCATTTGGCTTTTTTGGAGCGTTTCATTGCGTGGCTTCTTTCTGGAGTGCTAAAATGCCCATTTCTTATTGGAATGCTTCACTACATGGCCCTAGAGGAGTGCATCACCACTGGTTTTTTGGGGAGCACGTCGCCATTTTGTTTTTTGGAAGACCTTTACGGTGTTGCTATTTTATGGAATACTACAACACCCAGCATTGTTGGAATGCTTCACCATGCCGCCCCAGAGGAGCGCTTCACCGCACGGCCCTGGAGGCGTGCAACACTGTTTGGGGTTTTTTTGGGAGCCGTCCACTGTGTTGCTTTTTGGCAGCTCTCCATCCCGGGCTTTTTTTGGAGCCCTCCAACGACTGAAAGCAAATGTCATTCTACTGAGCAGAAAAGGAAGCTTAATTTGCCATTAAGAAGCACCATAAATTATGATAATAATCTCCCGGCTATAGGGAGAGGGCAGAAAATCTGCACCCTCAGTGCTGAAGCAGCTGCTCCTGAAGACTGCTCAACTACAGCCTCTCCTCACCCCAGGGAGTCTTGGTACCCGGAGCTGCACTATTTGGACCACTGCTGCACTGAATGCCCACTCTGCCCACTCTACACAGTGCACTGAAGGTGAGACCAGCCTTGCTTTTGCTTTTTCCCCATCCACTTTCAAAGACGGGGACAATTTCATGAACGTTTCTTCAGGGAGAAGGGCAGTGCAGACCCCAGCTCACTGGGCATGGCAAGGGGACATGGCCTGACCAAGTGGTAGATGTCCCTGCCCACAGCAGGGGCTGGACTAGACAGTCTTTAGAGGTCCCTTCTGGCCCAGACCAAGACCAGACCCATGGGGCCCCACACAGGTGGCAACACAGCCCGTGCCACGGCAGCCCAGAATAGACATACAATGAATTCAGAAATTCAGAATTTTTCAGGATAATCTTCTGTTCTGCTTGTCTCCCCCATGTTTTTTGACCCCCCAAGTGTTGCTTTGGTCTTCTTTGCATGACTGCTCGTGTAACAGAGGGGTGTTTTATGCATTAATGAAAGTTGCTGACAGACAGGAATTTCCAAACAGGAATAATAATACCTATTCCACAGCTGTTTTCTAGGATTGCCCACTTCTAGGATTGCCCACACCGGTTTTGAAGCATAAAAGGAACGCCTCATCCTTTGGCCCTGGAGGAGTGCTCCACCTCCTGGCTGTTTTGGAGTGCTTCATTGTTTGGCTTTTTCAGAGTATTTCATTGCGTGGCTTTTTTTTTTTTTGGAATGCTAAAATGCCCAATTCTTATTGGAGTGCATCACCATCCTGCATTTTTTGACCGATTCAATGTACAGCCTTGGAAGAACCCTTCACTGTTTGTTCTTTTGGGAACTCTCCAACCCGGGGCTTTTTTGGAGCCCTCTGCCTCCTGGATTTTTTGGAGCTCTCTGCCCAGGGGCTTTCTGGAAATGCTCCAGCCTGGGGCATTCTGGGAGCTCTGAAAGAGCCCTGCACTAGAGAGAGCTTCACCCTCTCGCTTTATTTGGGTGCTTCATTGTCTGGCTTTTTTTTAGGAAAGCTTCAGCATTGTGCTTTTTTGGAAACCTCACTGTCTTGCTCTTTTGGGGACCTTCATCACCCAGCATTTTTTGGGGTGCATCACCATGCAGCTCTAGATGAGTGGTATGTTTTATTAACCAGGTAAGCGTAGGTTAACCACGCAGCAGTACCTTATTTCTGCCCAGAATGGGCAATGCCTTACAAATTTTGTCCATGAAAGCAGGGCCTCATGCTCCTTCTGACTTTCTGGGTTTTAAGCAGGCATCCAGGAGACAACAGATGAGGAACTCCAGGCATGGGTCTCCACATGAGGAATTTGGGCATCTAGGATGTTCTGCTCTGTCCCAAACAACCTGGGGGATTCAGGCTGTTCCTGCTGAGGACTGGTCACGCTGGGGAGGATGAGGGTATCTGGGCATTCCCACCACATCTCTCCCCATAGTGGCCCTTAGGAGAAGGCCCAGAGAGGTGTCACTCTCTGGTTGTGGGGCAGAGAACCCATTTACCACATATCGGGTCAGGGCTGGGACTTCCACCATGACAGACTCTGGGGTTCAGCCTCCTGGCTGAAACCCATGCAGGACTAGGAGCAAGGAGGTAGGGAGGAGGGGGAAAAATTCAGTCCTCTCTCCCTGGTCGGCCCCTGGCAGTTGTCCCCTGCCCAGCATCCCCTAACAAGCCCACATCCCTCCCAGATGATACCCAAGGCCGAGGAAGAGCCCTGTATCTCCAAAACAATCCCACAAACCTCCACACCAGCCCTCAAGCCTCGACAGCAATCCCACATCTGCCTCCTGCTGGACACCAGATGTTACCACCTCCATCAACATGCAGGCATTCTGTCTTGCACCTGCTCCCAGGATCACCAGCCCCATCTCTCTGTGTGGTCTGGTTCCCTGCCCTCTTTCCCATCCCTCCCCATACCTCTTACTGTTCCCTGAACTGCCCAGGAAGGAAAAAGCCACTTTGCAGGGCAAAGAAGAAGATCCCAAGCCCGCAACAATTTCACAAATAACTCCTGCTCTCCCTTCACACCCCCACTCCCCATAGACAACAAGGAAGCTTGTGCTAGAAGAAAACTGTTTCTTTTTTAAACAGAACTTTTTTCAACCCTTGTTCCTCAGGGTTTTCTTTTTTGCAAAGATAAAGAATTATCTGAACACCTTCTGCATCTCTCCCTCTCATGTGTGTGTGTGCGCGCGCATACATTTATACACTTAAAAACAGTCCTGAAAACTTATGCCACTCATAGCAGCCCACCGTGCTTCATAGCAGAGAAGGCCATAACTCCAAACAACAGCAAAAAAGCTGTCCCTCTCAACTAGAGGAATGCAGTGAACCACATCCATCTGTGGCTCTGGAGGGGATCCCACCAGCTCCAGCTAGGAGGCTTTGACTTACGTGTAACACATCACTTTACAGTATTTCTAGACACTGGCTGGAGTAGACAGTGCCACGCTAGGACACACGCCACACTCACGTGGGGAGAGCATGCCCACGGACACTGAACAGTCCTTTAACAGGTGGCAAGCAGTCATCACTTTGCAGCTGGACTGTGACTTTCTAACTCAATTAGATACCTATGGGCAGAAATAGAGACAAGGGAGAAAGGCAAGGAGATGTCTTTCTGAGAAAGGTGGCCACAGTAATGTAGCCCATCTGTCCAGAGCAATGTTTCTGCACATTAAAGAGGAGTCACTGAGCAAGTAGGCCCCAGAGGAATTGTCTCTTTGTTCTGCCTGAGAGCTCCTCACTGTCTTTGAGGAAAGACACTAATACAAACTGGTAGAGACATAGTAGAGGCAGAAGTCCAGGCTGGCAGGCTGGGTGACAGCCCACTTTAGTCATAGGCATCATCATCGTCAAAGTAGGAGTCACAATCAAGGTTATCTGACTCATCATCGAACAGAAAGTTGTCTTCATCAAGGTCATCATCATCATCATCATAGTCTTCCTGCCACTGCGGTTCATACTCCTCATCTTCAACTTCTTTGCCACCTTCATCTGTGTTGGGGGAGTCACACAAGATGGTACGTTTTTGCCTACAGAGGAGGAGAGCATCAGAGCAGAGCCCCAGCTGTGAGCAGCAACCACATCCCAGCCCCACACCCCCCTCATCCTCCCTACTACCACCACCTCAGCATCCCCATCCAAAGCCATGCCTCAGGGACACAGCAGCCATGCAGGTGCACCTAGGAGAAGGTGATTAAATGGCCTTATCCATGCGTGCAGCACAGGGCTGTGCCAGAGAGCCACCCATGACTGGGCCAACAAGCTGCAGTCTGCCACCAGTTCTGGTGCCTCAGCCTCATTCCAAGGGGACCAGAAATCCTGCTCTGAAACAGAGTGTTTCTTGACTCAGTTGTCATTCTTTCTTGCAACACTCAGCACCCTGTTCAGCTCCTGGAAACAGCAGCTGTCAGAGGCGATTGGTCACACTGGGATAGCAGATGCCAGATCTGTTTCTTGGTTTAAACAGTGTGTCATACAGGAATGGACTTTGTTTTGAACTCATCACCTTCCAATCATACTTAACGCCTGCCAGCTCAGTACTCTAGGAGAGGGAAACAATAAACCATCCATTTCATTTCTCAACACATTATTTTACAGCTGTGTCACCTCCCCTCCATTCCCTTTGTAAAATAAATGTCAGGCCCTTACATCTCCCCCCATGTATGTTCTTATTCTTGTTTCTCTCATCTAGACACCTCCTAGATCTCCAATATAACTCTGAAGAAAGAGTGGGACTCTCCACAGAACCCAAGAGAGTCCAGGGAGAGCAATTTCTGTAACTGGGTCTGCCAGTGATGGAGCTTTCTTGACCATAGCTGCATACCAAGCAGAGGTTTTGCTGGTCTCCCTACACCACCATGTCACTTATGTTGTTATCTCAAACCACAACACAGGATGCAAGTAGTCAGTATCTGTTATTAACTCTTTCATATGTCAGCGAGCACTGGAGAAAACTCTGGTCACCTGCTTTTTGTCTGCACTCACCCACCTTTCCTTGTTACCCCACTAAGAAAACTCACCCTATAGAGGCAGGGGCTGACGCAGGCACATTTGAGAGTTTCACCTTTCTCTGACCAGGATCTGCCAAAGTCTGGAGCCCAACATGGAAATCCTGCTAGCAAGGAAGAACAGCCAGAAGAGAGAGACAATATGTGATTTGGGGTGTGTTTTGTCTTGCAAACCCCTTCCCTACATACACACAGCACTGAGAGTCTATCCCCTCAGCTGATCAAGCCCCTTTCTAAGTTTGCCCAAGATCAAACTAGACCAGAGCAAGATAAGCCACTAATGGGCATGTGGACTTCACCTGTGTGGAGTGCCAGAGAATTGCAAAGAGACGCTCCTTGATCTGGTGTACCAACTCCAAACCAGTACTGAAATGCTCTGCTTTCAGAAGCTGAAGAGAAGAGGCCAGGTCCTGGTACTGCAGCAGGGTTTCCTCTGCAATTGAAGGTCAACAAAGTCACGCTGCTTTCCACACTCTTAAGCAGAGACTGAGTCCCTTGTCTCTGATTATGAAGCCAGTCACAGCTACTGAGGTCTCCTGTGCACATACATTCATCTTTCAGAAAGGAACATGTTGCTCCTTACTGCATCAACCTCCACCAGCAGCCAAACTGCTTCAGTGGACTTCCCAGAAATGACATCGAGAACACAAAAATGGCCTGGAAGAAGTGAGAGACCAGCTGGGTGCTGGTGTGTATGCTATTGCCCCACCACAGAGCTGCCACCCTTTGAACCAGACAGCTGGGAATGCTATTCTCTCCTTTGGGGAGGCTGCGGGACTTACCCAGAAGGATCTGCAGAGCATTAGTGTGCAGCTCTAGGCTCTCAGTCTGCTGTTCCACAATATCCATGCTCTCAGTGTCCTGGTTATAGTAGCTGTACACACAGGAGTAGGCCAGCACCTGGAGCAGTACAAATCACGCTGTAAGCATCCTCCTTCAGCTTCAGAGTGGGCAAGAGAGTAGCATCAAACCCTTCCAGACTTCATTACGTATCAGTGGCTGACAGAAGCCTGGCAGTGCTTCTCCTCTGTGGTGATAGCCCAATGAACCATTATGCCAAGGGACAGCAGTGCCAGGATACCTAGAGCTACTTGTACGACTGGAAATGTGTATTTATTTTGTACTGAAGTCTGAAACTGATTGTTCCCACCTGCAAACCATCATGAGAACACAGACTGTAAATGCATAACAAGTGTGACTGACCAGCAGGCAGAGTCAAAACAACCAGCACACAGATTCTGCACATTGTTGGGCAGCCCAGGTTGAACTCAAGTGGCAATGAACTGAGGGAACTGAGCCCAAAGGGAAGCAGGCATGGTGCTATACAGCACCAAGAGCCCACAACAAAGGCATTTCAACAAGTGACAAACTCCTGTTATGAATGAATGACTCCTAAAGCCACCCAGGCACCCAGCAGGAAACAAGACCACTGTTTCCATTTAAAGAAATGGGCCAGAAAAGCCAGCAGCAGCAAGCAACATGTATCCTGGCAAACACAGGGGATACCATACTGAAAAGACAAAACAGGGTCAGACACCCTTGTTCCACATGCCTCTCTCAAAAATCAAGCCTGCCTGCACAAACAAGGTATATATTGCAAAAACAATACTGCAAAGGCAATTCCCACCTCCTTCTTACATTTCAGGGGACAAAAGACATTGCAGGCCTATGCTGTCACAGGCTTACTGCACATATCCAGTGGCTGCACTGCAAATCCTTCATAATGTGGCTATCAGGGCATGCAGTAGGTAACTCAGTGCTCCCAGAACACCTACAGCTCATGAAATGAATTTAAGAAAGGAAAATCATAACATGAGCGTCAAGAGGGACCTCCTAACTGTAACACAGCACCAGAAGAGTTTTCAAAAGATAATTACCACCACTGGGGCATTTCAAATTGGAATGGACCAAACCCAGTATATGAAAACCCTAAATATAGATCTTTGCTGATTCCATGGTGTCAGCTTGAGCTAAGCTCCAAATCCTATGACCTGACTGTGAGGAACACTGCAGACAGAGCCCAACTCAGAGTGAGAGCAGGGAAAGGCAGACATGAGCTCTTCCCCTGTCCTGATGTTATTACTCCCCTCAGGCTTTTTCTGTCTCCCCTTGTTTGGAGTAGAGCAAGGTTGGCAACTCCTCACTTTAAGAGAGGCATAAAACACACCGATAGAATTAGGCCTAAACCTCAGCAAGCCTGTTATCCAGCCTTACCTTCCGAGCCTGTTCTAGCACTTTGCAGGCATCAAGAACAAAGGTCAAAGTCCTAATTTTTGGCATCTCACTGATGGAAGAAACCCTGTTCCTCAGACTCATGGCAAATTCCTGCAATAGCCACAGAAGGAAAAAAAAAAGGTCAATGTCAAGCTCCACAAGACCAAAAAAATAGCACCTTCCACGCAGATAATCGCTAAGCATCCTGAAGTGTCATCCCAGGAGATGCAGGCAGCAAAAGAGCATTTACTGCATCCAGCTATGATATCTCTACTGTGTCATCACTTCAGCCTTGTACAGTATCTCAGCTGTAGACAGAATTAAGCCTTCAGTCACCATTGCTTCCAAGTACTGCATCAGTTTGAGCACATGAACACTACAAGTGTTCAGTTTCCACAACAGACTTGGTAGAAGAAAGCAGGCCAAGAACTATCCGTTACGTCAGAGCAAGGGATCTGGCATCCCCACCTGGATCTGAAGCCTGCTTCTCAGCTTCAGGTGAAATACATTGAGACATAACAGAAACTGTCCTGCTCACCAGTGCTAAGGCAATAGAGTCAGCATCTGCAAAGGAAGGAGGAGGCCTTACCCTCGCATGATGATGAAAGGTGCATCTCTCATTGTAATCCTGAAAACGCTTCTCCTGCCAAGCTGCTTTACTCACCTGAAAGGAAAGGTAGAAGTAACCTGTAGCAATTTCCCTCAAGTACCAGGGTTGCCCGGAAATGGCTACCACGCAGACAGACTTTGACAATACTATCGATGTTACTGGCAAGTGCACAAAGTCCATAGTAAAGCGGACAAGTGGAGATCCTCACCCTCCTTCCAAGAGGCCAGGTGCATCTGAACGCAAGCATGAACCACTGGGATATAGCAAACCACTCACCATAGCAGAGCAGTTGTAATAATCCTTATGAGTCGGCTTCCAGGGCTTGAGGCAACGCCAACAGAAGCCATGATTACACTTTGCACATGTCATACTGCATGGCAGGAGAAGAACAATGGGAATCACTCAGTCATAACAGCACATTTTCAGACAGTTCCTCCCAGTGCTCCCCTAGATTGCAGGGGATCACTGGAGTGTGCAACCCAGTCACTCCCATTCCCTTAGTACTATGCATTTCCCTGCATGTATTTTTTAAAGCCTTTGCTGGAAGCAAATGATGCTTAAAACCAGTCATTGTGTCTCCAAAAATGAGCTGGGTAAACTGGCAGCATGATCTCACAGTACCAATTTACCAAGTACTCGAAGGGTGAACTAAGCATTCCACAGTTTGAAGCAAGATCCACATGAGCACCTCGCCTCTTCTTCAGTAATGCAGTACTCCACAGTGCAGAGGGGCACTGCACAGCCCTAGGGCCACACATATGTGGGGACAAATCACAGCTGGGCACTAAAGGCTGTGCCAGTGCAGGAAAGAAACAAATGGTGACTCCTAAGCCCTAGCTTCAAAGCTGGAGGTAACTCCCCTATCATGCAAAAAGCTGCCAGAGATCCAAGACAATTCAAAAGAGGTAGTTAAAAGAAAATTGCTTAAGTTACAGGAGTAGATAAGCATGAAAGAAAAAATGGTGCCAAGATATCCACCCCCCCTAACCTGTACCTCTCTATGTCTATAGCAGATTCTGAGAGCAGACAAGTGTGTGCTATAAAAAGGTACTGCAAAATGAGTTGTGATTCTACTACAGAGCTATCAATGGATTTAACTCTGAATGCTGGGAAACATTCTGCTTTTCCTAGGAATTAAAAGCAATCACTCATTCCTCTAAAACAGACCTGCTGCAACTCTTGCTCCACAGCCAAAAAAAAAAAAAAAAAGCACAATGGACCTAACTGTATGTCTTTGTCCTCTCCTGTCTCCAGCAGCAAACAAAAAAGGATACTCACTGTAGGCACCCCTCATTTTTCTCTATCTGAGCCTGGCAGCTTGGGCAGTGCTTCGAAATGAGCTTAGCCAGATGTTTGCTTTGGGCTTCACTTGTCATTCCTTCATAGTACCCATCATCATCTACCCACTGAGACATGTGGCTGCAGCTGGCAGGATAGTGGGCCTGAAAGAGAGAGACAGTCAACCACACAAAAGGAGAATGGTGTGTGCCAAACCCAAGACAGTACTGCCCATGATTCAGCTCAGCCTCACCTCTGGGAAGTTGCAGTTGAAGCAGGATATCCAAGAGCACTTGGAACAGGCTGCCCCATAACCAAGTCCATCCTTAAGGAGGATCTGATCACAGCCCTGAGGGTTGGTGCACCATGTCAGGTTGGAGCAGCACTCAACATAGCCTCTGAGGAGGGCTTTTTCATACTGTAATAAGAAGCCAGGAGGGAGATTTAAGGCTGAGAAGCTGCATGGTTAGGTCTTACAGTTGGTGTCTCATGCCTCTGGGCTCTACATCTGACTGAACAACTGCTCACAACAAAACAATAAATTAGTTTACTCTTTCATTCCCTTTGTGTAAATTCCCCACCCCTCATGTCATACCTGGAGGCTCTTTCATATAACCACAGAATAGCTGAGGTTGGAAGGCACTTCTGGAGATGAAAACTAGTTCAACCCCTCCAGCTCAAAGCAGAATTGCTCAGGACCATGTCCAGCTGGGTTTTGAACATACCCAAGGATAGAGACTACAGCCACTCTGCCCAACCTGTTCCAATGTCCCGTTACCCTTACTGTCCACTCATCCAGTTTGTACTTCATCAGTTTTCTTCTACGAGGATGTTGTGGATGATGGTGTAGAAAGCCTTACTAAAGCTGAGATAAACAACATCTCACCTCATCCACCAAGCCAATCATCTCACCGTAAAAAGCCAACAGGTGCTCTTTTTAACTTTTTCTTATTTTAAGTTCCTCAGCAGACTTTTGCTTAGTTACATGATGTGCAAAGGGAAAGGAGACTTGCTTTGTCCACAGCCTCTAGACATTACTGCAGAGGACAAGGCAAACTGATTATCGATATGGGACTGTTCAGGTAGGGACCCAGGGATGCAACTATACTGCACATAGTAGCTTAGTCTTCTATGCTCAGTTACTGTAGTGTAAGGACTGTGCAAACATACACAAAGCTAGAGGAAGTTCAGAAGAAATCCTGTTGTCTTCACAGCCCTCCTACAGAGATTTTTGCATACCTGGAGAGCTGCTCTAAAGCCACCAGGCACAGAAAGGACAATACAGGTCATAACAAGCACTAGAGAGAAAAGGCGCAAGACCTGAGCACTGAAGGGCTCAGACAGGGCTCTCATTCCTCTCTTATTTATTCTCTCTTGCTCATTCTCTCTCTCAAGCAACCTAAACCAGAGAGTGTGCGCTGACTGGCTGCAAGGATGTCAGCCTCTGTCATGGCAAAATGCCTGGTGGAGGCGAAATCTCAACAAAGCCACTTCATTCTTCTCAAAGAGAGTCAACATCTGTGTCTGTTGTCATCCTGTTGATAACCAATGTGATCATTTCTGCCCAGACACCAGTATCCAGAGAGACAAATGGGTACTTGAGTCAGCAGACAGCACCAAATCAAAGCTTTCACAGAGGCTGAATTTCACATTGTCTGATGTCTGGAGTTTGGCTCTATCCTGTTTTCTTGGTGAGGAGGAGACAGAGATGCAACTGCTAAAGCAGATCTAGGATTCCTACTGGAACTATAAGAGAAAGAGCTGCTCTCAGGAAGCCTAAAAGAAGGAACAAGTGTCCAGTGAAGGTCTGGGAAAAAAAACTAGCCAGGTACAATCAAGAAGTTGCCAAGTACCTGTTGTGGTTTAGCCCCGGTCAGCAACTAAGCACCACACGGCCGCTCGCTCACTCCCCCACCCTTGTGGGATGGGGGAGAGAATCAGAAGGGCCAAAGTAAGAAAACTCGTGGGTTGAGATAAGAACAGTTTAATAATTAGAATAAAACAGCAATAATACTAATATAATGAAAAGGAAAATAATGAGCGAGAGAGAGATGAAACACTGGAAGAAGAGGGGAAAAAAAAACAAAACCAAAACTAAACAACAAGTGCCGCAACCGCTCACCACCCGCCGACCGACGCTGCCGGTCCCCGAGCCGCGATCGCTGCCTCCCCCGGCCAACTGCCCCCAGTTAATATACTGGGCATGATGTCACATGATATGGAATACCCTTTGGCCAATTCGAATCAGCTTTCCTGGTTGTATCCCCTCCCCTCCCGGCTTCTTGTGCACCTGGCAGAGCATGGGAAGCTGGAAAGTCCTTGACTAGTGTAAGCACTCCCCAGCAACAACTAAAACACCAGGGTGTTATCAACATTATTTACATACCAAGTGTAAAACACAGCACTATGCTAGCTACAGTGAAGAAAATCAACTACCCCAGCTAAAACCATGACAGTACTGCATGACACTGACCAACAGATCTTAGAGGAACCTTTGTACACGCTAGAGTTAATCCAGGTATGGAGCCTATGGCATGATTTGCAGCAAAGAATCCCTGGGGGCAGAATGGAAGACCACCTCTGCAGAACAGACTCTCAAGGAACTTGAGGCAAACAAGGTTGAGAGAAAACCTCTTTCAGAAACATGACAGGGTTTATGCTTGTAGAAATACAAGCATGAAAAAAGTTTAAACTCAAATATTCTTATATTAGCGAGAGTGCAGCCAGCAGGCAAGGGAAGGGATTTCTCACAGCTATTTGGCACTGGTGACACAACTGGATACTGGGAACAGTTTGGGCTCCCAAGTACAAGGCAGACATTAACAGACTAGAGAAAAAGTCATCCACAGGCCACCAAGACAGTCAGGGGCTGGAGCACAGAATGTATGAGGGAAGGCTGCAAGAGCTCATTTTGTTCAGTATGGGGGGAAGGCAGCAGAGGGGGATCTTACCATTGCCTAGAGTTACCTAAATATAAGATGCAGAGGAGACTGAACCTGGAGCAGTACCTTTTAACTTCTGCTTTAGATCTTCACACAATAATCTGGCTATTTGGAGCACAGGGTTGGACCAGAGATCTCCACAGATTATTGCAACCTAAATTATTCTGTGACTGTATGTGTGACTTTGCATGATGTATTAATGCTCCAGCCATACCACTTACTGAGCAAAAAGGGAAACAGATAACGTTTCAGTGAGCAGAGCAACTTGTTAAACTTGGCTGCAATTTCTGTTGACCTGCAATAATTTTTTTTTTTTTTTATAAAATAGCCATAGCAACAGGATATTAAATCCTACTCTCAGACAGGTGTGACTACAGGATTTGCAAAGCCAGAAAGAACTAACTGCCCAGATACATGCACTAATTCTCCGAACGCTTCTTAGAGAAAACAAGATACAAAAGATACACTGAAGGAAATGCTTTTCTGTAGCCTTGCCTATTTTGGTTGCCAGTTTGCAAGCTTAAAGAAAAATAAGATAGAGCAGTCTTTATGACTACTGTTCATTTCTCCTTATGACTGTTCACACAGGATCATAATGACAGTAATGAGCTGGAAGAGGAGGAAAATATTTTTGGAGAAGCAATTGCTGGTGCATACCTGTCAGACAACAGAGCAGTGGAAAACAGACAAGACACCTGTTCTATCCAGCAGTTAACAAAAAGCATCTGTCATGCAATAGCCACAGCTCTGCCATAAGGTGGGGAGGGCATTCAGCTCTAAGTAATAACTAAAAACTGAAAGAACAGGGAGAAAGAGTAGCTTCTGCCTCAGAACAAGCAGCTCCTGCTGCCCCCTGCTGACTAAGGACTAAGGTGAGCACAGCTCAGGAAGCCTGGTTTAGAGATGTCTGGACCCACACAGACTTAATTAGAGCGAAGATTAAGTCTGATGCGGTAACTTCTGTCGTCTTCACAAAGACCTGAGGTGCTCAAAGCCAGAGACTGACGGAAGAGAAAGGACGTTGGGGTCACTGATGCAGTGATCAAATGAAATTGCTCAAAAGTTTTCTCTTCGTTTGTCTTAGATTTTACAGTTGCTTCCAACACACCAGCAGAAGACCCTTGTCATGAGCTGCTACCACAGCTCTCACCCGGTCCTCAACTAAGGATGCACCTGAGATGTTGTTTGCTGGAGACATGTTTAGAGGAAATACCACTGTGCTCTTTTGCTGATGTTATGCCTTCCTGAATAGTTGGTATTGACCATGATCAGAGACAGCCGACACCGCTGGCAAAAATCTGGCTTGCCTCAATTATCACACTGCCAGTCTTAGTAACAGGAAGGGGAAAAGCAGCAGCAAGATTATCTGCTAGTGCTGACCAAAATGAAACAGAGCTTGGACACCCAGTAACCACCTCTCCTACTTCACCTTGGCTATTATCTCCTCGGAGGAAACGATGGAATAAATGAAGGCTGTAGTTGGCTGTGCACGGCACTCAGATATGGGACAGGTGCAGTTGACAACCATGTTCTGTTCAATGCGAGTTGTGAGATACTCACTCCAACAGGGCTGTGGAGGCAGAAGAGAGATCAGAGCTTAACAGGAACTGCACCACCTGGGTCATGGGACCCTGGAAGCCCACCCCCACCCCCCAGCAGAGGATGCACAAAACCACCGCAAACCGTGGGCAAGTACTCAAAAGCACAAAAGAGGGAACAGACTAATCAGGAGCTGAAGGATCAAAACAAACAAAGGAGCTAAGAAAAAAGAATGTATCAGGTGATTTTCACAGAGCTCACAACAGCTTACGACAAAGCCAACCAACTGCCACCCACTAGGCAGCAGCAATTCCCTACCAAGTTACATGAGCCAAAGACCACAGGACCTTCACCTTGCAGCAGTAGTGCATGCAGCAGAGGGTTGGCGGCTTCTCAGTGGGACACAGCTGGTTCACACAGACTGGGCAGTGGGTTCCTGGGCTCGGAGGGGGCTGGGCATCCTGCACTTGAAGCCCCGAGGAGATGAGCAGGGTCTCACAGTTCTCCACATAGCACTGGATCAGGAAATCCACATTCCACCTGCAGTGCATGAGGAGGTGCCGAGCAACATCATCCGGGATGCTCAGAGTATCCTGGACCTGCTGTACTGTCTGGTTCATGAGCAGCTTCGCCCCCTCTGGACTAAGCGTGTGCCCCATTGGCACCTGCAGCATTGCCATGAGAAACTCCTCTGACCTGCCTACACCAGGATTCAACCTGACATGGAGAAATGTGTCATGTCCATACAGGGTGGAGATGCACACCCCTCCACACCTGGTGACATGCATTCCTACCAATACAAGCAGTCTATGCTGTCCTCATCCGGAGATGCCTCTGGTGGCCTGCTCTGGAAAACCATCTGTGCCTGGCCCCCAAGAGGTGTTGTGGGCTCAGCAGAGATGTATTCCAAGACATGAGGCCTCTCCTCCTGGCGCCGGAGATAGCCCTGGTTCAGCAGGTGCAGGACACAGGACAGGACATCCACGCTGTGGCAGCAGAAGCTCAGGAACTGCAGCCCTGGACCCAACTCACCCTTCTGACAGGCATCAATCACCTACAGCAGCAAGGAAGCCCCACATTGCATTGCAGTGCGGCGCAGCACCCACGCAGCCCCTCTCTGCCCCTCGAGCCCTCCATACCTTGAACACCAGGTTGTCGATGTGCAGCTGCTTCTCCGCCTTGAGGATGCGGGTGATGAGGCAGCAGAGGACATTCCTCTTCCTTTCCAGGGCGCTGACCTCAGCCCTCTCTGCCCGCAGGTACCTCTGCCGGGGCAGCAGCCTCAGGTGGCGGCCAGAGGCATGGGCCAGGGCTGCCTGGTTGAGCCGCAGCACACCTGGAGCTAGCACCCGGCCCAGGGTCAGCCAAACCCTAAGCTGGGCCCTGAAGGAGCCCCAGGACACGCGTGTGGCTGTTGGAGCCAACCCTGGGCCTCCCGCTGCTGCCTTCACAGGTGTCAGCCCCATCCCTGTCCCCCACACGTGGCCCCAGGCACCAGCCACACACAAAACCCGTGGCCCCGGTCCCCAACCCCACGCACAGGCCTGAGACCCAACCACCCTCGCTGGCCCACGGCCCCACGCACGGCCCCAAGCCCCAGCCCCACACGCCACCCCCGGCCCCACGCACGGCCTCAGGCCCCAGCTCGACACGCAGACCTGCGCCCCGAGCACCGACAGACTCGCCCCAGCCCACTCGCTTCCCCTGCAAGCACCCCGACCCCAGCACCCACTTGGAGCTCGGCCCAGCACCTCCCCAGGGCTGCCCCAGCCCCGCACTCACCTCCCGGCGTGCAGCTCCGCACCAGGGCGCCCTCGCCGTGGGTCAGCGGTGTCAGCGCGTGGTGCACCAGCTCAGCGGGGAGCCCCGTAGCCTGCAGCAGGGCCTCCACAGCCACCTCCTGCAGGAGGGCATGGGAGCGGAATGGCCAAGCCGCACCCACCAGCCGCAGGCCCAGCCAAACAAGGGGGGGCCTCTGCCCCAAACACCACTGGACACCCCACGGCAAGGGAGGGCACGGCCCCACTACGCTCCAGCGTCCGCTGCCTCCCTCACCCCACCGCGGCCCCAGCTCCTACCTCGGCGTCGTTGAAACACAGCAGGATGTACATCTGCAGCGTGGACACGTGGAGGACGCAGTCGCCAAACCGCAGTTCGGCGTGGCCCAGCCACGTCCACTGCAACCGCCGGGGCTTCGTGCACTCCCAGCCCCGCTGGCTCTGGCCTGGCGGAGATGGTATCAGCGCAAGGGCTGGAAGCCAGCCCTGCCGGCGCTCCCAGCACACCCCAGCACTCCTGCCACTTCTGGCTGAGCTGCTGTGGGGGGCCCGGGCCCCGGCAAGACCCCCTCGCACACCCACTGCCGTGACACTCACTCCGCCTGCAGAAGTCGGCAAAGGCATCCAGCGGGGAGCTCAGGGCCGCCGAGAAAAACCTCCCGGGTTCATCCATGTAGCAGGACGGGGAAATGGGCCAGCAGCGCGGCGACAGGGCCAGCACCTTCACCTCTGGCATACCCGCCACCGAGGCGGTCCCCAGTGCCTGGGCACGGGGACACGAGGGCGGCTCAGGACAGGCCCCAGGATCCCCGCGAGGAACGCGGGCGGCCCCCAGCCTCCCCACCCCACCCCACCCGCGCACTCACCTCGTCCAGGCCTGCGTCCAGCTCCAGCAGCCGCTTGTCCTGCTCCTGCAGCTGGAAGAGGTAAAACTGCTGCTGGAGCTCCTCCGACTCGGCCAAGTTGCTCAGCATCTCTTGGGGGAAGCGGCTGGGGAAGCACAGCCCGATCTGCTCCACGATGGCTCCTTCCAGCCAAGACGGCCCTTGCGCCAGGAGCCGGTCCCCCAGGTAGTGCCTGCCACAGCCACCAGCGTCAGGTCAGGGGCCAGCCCGACCCCCGTGGCCGTCAGCCGCCCACCAGGAGACAGAGACAGCCCCGGCCCTGGCCTCACCCCAAGGAGCACGAGCCCGGCAGCACCCGTCTCCCCTCCCTGTCGCCAGCAGAGAACGTGCCTCCGCAGACTGGCAGCGCCCAGGGGCCCTCACAGCCCCTCCCTCCACACGCCAGAGCCGGGAAAAGCAAAGCAGGAGCGCCGCTGCCACGCCACGCCAGGCTCGGCCGCGGCCTCAGCCTCGGCCTCAGCGCCGCCTGCGCCTCCCCCGCCACGCCACGCCAGGCCCTCTGGTCCCGTGGAGACACGGCACCCCTCACCGGTAGAAGTGCTCGAAGGTGTGGGCGAGCTCCAGGCCACTGAAGACGATGAAGGGCTCCAGGATCCGCTGCAGCCGCTGCAGCGGCCCTGCGCCGCCCGCAGCCCCGTGGAGCTCCTGGATCTGCCCGTCGAGGTAGCGGGCAAACTGCTCACTCACCTGCAGAGGGACAGGGCTGGCTGCGGAGGGGGGGTCACCGGGTGGCCGCAGGGCCGGGCTGGGGGAATGGCCCCGGGGGAAGCAGCCGGGGAAACCCTGCGGCTCCCGGGCAGGGGCCGAGGGTGCCCAGGCACCAGCCCGAGACAGGAGCACGACGGGGCGGGGGCCGCGCCGTGACAAGCGCCACGCACCCGCAGTCGGGCACCGTCCAGGGCCACCGCAGGGCAGGGCTCCGTGGCTCCGTGGGGGGCCAGGACACCACCCACCCAGAGCTCGCCCCGAGGCCACGGGCCAGGGCAGCCTCCCCAGCCGGCGCCCGGCGATGGCGAGGCCCGGGCCCCGGCGCCGGTGCCGCGCTCCCTCCCTCGACTCACGTGCAGGGTGGTGAGGAAGGAGAGCTGCAGCAAAGCCCCCGCGAAGCCCTGGCCCAGGGCCAGCACAAAGGTGGCCTGCTGCCCAAAGAGCTCCTCCGTGGCACCACGCAGGCGCTGGTACAGCCCACAGTATCGCTCCACAAGGTCCGGCGCCTGCCCTGCTGCCTCCAGGAACCGCTGCACCTGCGGGACGTGCCACGAGAGGGGTGAGCCCCGCACAGTGGGACGTGCCCGTGGCCCGCGGCAATCTCCACAGCCCCAGCCTCGCTCCGCCGACACCAACTGCCCGGGGCCTTGGCCAGGGGCCGACCGCAGGCCCCGGTGCTGCCGCGGGCTACCGAGAGCTTGCAGCAAGGCGGGAGCGCAAGTAGCCCGACACCGTGCCCGTCTCCCAGCCTGAGCTGACGCCTGAGCCCTGCCAGGGTGGCAAGCGTGGCAGGGCTGTCCCCACACCCCTCCGGGCCCTGCGGAGGCCAGGTACAGCTCCACCCCTTCCCAGGGCTCCCCGCTACAGCCACCCGCTGCGCGGTCCCACACGCCCTCTCCGGCCCCAACGGACGGCCCTCCGAGCCCTACCTGCTGCTGCACCACGCCACGCCAGCACTGTGAGATGCCCCACAGGCCACTCGACTTCTCCGCCACCGCCTTCGCAGCCCTGGCCGGCACCTCCTTGTTCCTCCCCTCCTTCCCGCCTGCCAAGGGACAAGCCTGGGCTCAGCGTGGCTCCGTGGGCAGGCTCCGCACACTGACCACCAGCAGCCTCCCCCTCTCCCTGGGGGTGCAGGGCAAAGGAGAAGCTGGGCAGCCACGGCCACGAGCCCTCCCCGCCTCAGGAGCCCCCTGTGCCACAGGGCCCTCCCCAGAGCTCCCCAGCGGATCCCACAGCCACAGCGCGGCACTCTGGACCACCGTCCTCCCAGCCCCACGGGAGGGCAGCCCCTCGCTCACCAGCTGCTCTTGCCTCCTCTGGCTCCGGGCCATCAGGGTCCACATGCACCAGGAGCTGGGTCAGGCGCCGCACACGGCAACCAAAGACGGCACGGTGGCTCGTGGCGCGCCAGGGTGGCTCCACGCTCTCCAGGTACTCGCTCAGCAGCCAGGCCAGGGGGCTGACGCCGTGGGGGTCTGCGAGGCCAGCCAGACTTAGAGCGGGGTGCCTTAGCCTGGGGCGCGGCGTGGACGGGCCTGGGAGAGCGCAGGGTACCTGGGCTGGTGATGCTCTGCACCAAGGGGTTCACCAGGGCCTCCCAGCACGTCCTGCCCAGGGCCCGGGCCGCCTCGTCGTCAGGAAGGAAGCGGTCGGCAAAGTCCTGCTCATGCCGCAGCGCCCGGTTCAGCCTGCAACAGCGACCAGGCAGCTCACAGTGGTGCCGGGCACCTGCCGGCAGCCGGGGGGACTCCCCCGGGAAAGCAGAGTGCGGCAGTCGCTCCCTGCCCTGCCCCTTGCCAGGCACGACAGCTCAGCAGCCCCACTCGTCCCCAGCAGCCAGGGCCCCTCGCTGCGCCCAGGCCCTGCCTGCACTGGGCCTCGGGGCCCCCGTGGCCCCCGTCAAACTGGGGGGCTGCGCGGCGCCTGTGGCCACGACGTTCTGCCTGCGCCCGACTGACCTCTGCCAGCTCGGGACGTGCCGGCCCCTGCCGGGCACCTCTCTGGTGGCTTAGCCGTGCCCACCTTAAACCTGGGGGACCCCAAGGTGGCCCTGGCCTCTGGTGGCCAGGGAGGAGTGACAGCCCTTCCCCGTCCAGGCGGGACACCCAGCTGCTCCTCTCCTGGCTCTGCAATCCCCTCGCAGACTGCCAGCACCGTCTCCCAGGCCCCGGGACAGCGGGGACACGAAGGCGCAGCCAGGAGAAAACTCACCTGCCAAAGAGATCCAGCAGTCGCCCCCGGTCCCGGCAGATCTCCTGGCACCAGGCATGAGCCCGAGCAGTGCAGGAGAGGAACGTCCGCCGGCACAGCTGCTCCTTGAAGATGGGCCAGAAAGTGGGCTTGGGACCCAGCACCTCGATGCCGCGCACACGTGTGTCAATACCGCCCTACGGGAGAGCACGACCCTCAGCTCCTCAGGCACGGCCCTGATGCCCCACACCGCCAGCTCCCTGGCCCAGCCCCCGGCTCCCCTACCTGCTGGCACCGCTTCACACGGATCTGGATGACAGGCCAGAAGCGGGTCATGTTCTCCAGCAGGACCACTCTGCTGTCTGAGGGCAGGACGGTCACCTGCCGGCAGACAGCGAGCCCTCAGCACGCCAGGCAGCAAGCACCAGCCACCCTGCGTGCTCCCCTGGCCACCCCCCATCGAAGCCATAGCATCCGTCCCCCCCAGCTGCCCCTACGCAGCCACAGGGCACCCCCGCCAGGGCCCCACTTCTGGCTCACAGCCCCAGCACGCCAGCCTGATGCAGACTGGGCCGCAGGGCCGCCCATGCCCGTGTCTCCAGCACCCACTGCCTGCAGCCAGGAGGCGGCTCCTGCAGCACAGCTCCTGCCATCCCCACCTCCCTGCGGGCCACCTCCCAGGGCCCCAGCACCGGGGCGACACCTTCACAGGGCACAGCAAGGACCAGCCCACCACTCCCGTGGGGCCCCATGGCCTGAGCAGCCCATGCCAGACTCACCGCGTTGAGCTCAGTTCTGATGGTGGCAGGGCTGTCTCCCCCCAGCACCACGACGCGGGCCGGCATGTAGCTGGAGTCCTCGCTGGCCACCAGCATGCTCATCTCCCTGCAGCGCAGCAAACACGGTGCTGCCCGGCAGTCCCCATCTCCCCGCCCTGGCCCCTGCCAGCCCCACGCACCGCTGCCCACATCCAGCAACCCCCAGGACGGGGACCACTTGGCCAGGGCTCACACGGAACCTCAAAGCCCTGCTCCTCCCCGCACGGCCACCGGCCCTCCTGGCCCCAAAGCCCCCCGGCCCAGCCCCACCTGATCACCACACCACACTGCATGTGGACAGTGATGAAGTGGGAGCCCGTGCTGCCGTTTGACTCCCAGTAGGTCTTGGGGTTCCCATCCGTGAGCTTGCTGGCCCGGTGCGGGTTGGAGGAGACCTGCACCTTCTCCCAACACTTGTCCTCCTTCACCTCCACGTTGGAACCTGTGGGCAGAGCACACGGAGCCTCCAGCCGCCAGGCCAGCACACGCCAGGCACGGGTCTCCAGCTCCCGCTCCCTGTGCTCACCTCGGCACAGGTTGCGCAGAAAGACGTCAAAGAAGGGGATGCTGATGGGCTGGTGGCTCCGGCGATGCTCCTCGATCAGCCCCAGGACCAGCTATGGGATGGGGCGAGGCTCTTACCGGGGGCCCTGGGTCCTCCTCCCCTCACCCACCGCAGGGCTGCGGCAGGCAGAGAGCAGAAGGCTGCCCCTCGGTGCCGCGGACAGCCGGATGGCCCCGACACCCAGAGCCCCCGCGCAGCCAGGCCTCCCCAGGCCCACCTGGATGCAGCCAGCCAAGATGCTGGTCGTCAGCTTCTTGTAGAGGCTGGCGTACTTCTCGCAGTCGATCACCAGGTCGAGCAGGGCTGGCGCCAGCGACGGGGCCGTGCTGTGCTTCTCCAGGGCTTTGGACAGAGCCTCGCGGGTGCCCACACGGCACATCACCACCGCGCAGTCCTTGCTGGCGGTGGCCAGGCGGTGCAGAAAGCCAACGACCTCCCGCACCACCTGCTGAGCAAGCAGCCGTGAGCAGCCGGGACGGCGCCAGGAACCCGCCAGGCCCCAGCAGTGGGGTGCTGCAGTGCTCCGTCCCCTCCACCCTGACACCGCAGCAGCGCCCACGAGAGCCTGCCCGGGCACGGCGCTGGGCACACCAGACACCGGGACGCGGCCACGGCCGGGACAGCCACTCCCCTCCTCTCCCAGCCCGTTGGCCACAAGGCCGGGCTGCTGCAGGCGCGGACCCCACTTCACCAACGCCAGGCCCCGCCGATGCGTGGCACAGCCAGCAAAGCTGCCCCTGCCTGCCGGGAGCCCCGGGGCCACCTCACCTCCTGATCGCTGCTGTGGGCGCTCAGGGAAGACAAACAGGGCTCCACACATTCGTGCCAGGGCAGCACATCCTCCTGGTAACCGTCCAGGAACTTGTTCAGGATCCTGAGTGATGGAGGGAGCCCACTCAGGCCGGGGCACACAGGCAGCGGTGCCAACCCTGCTTCCCTGCCCCACCGGGAAGGCTGGCACCCCACGGGGACTGGGAGGCCAAGCCACCCCAGGCACCTCGGACACCCCACCAGCACCCAGGCACATGCTGCTCTGTCCCCACATGGCCCTGCGCCCCAGGACACCCCACTCAGCACCCGCATACATGCTGGGGTGCCCCTGCCCCTGCCCAAGAAGAACAGCCCCACCAGGACCCACAGGCACCATGTCCCCCGCAACATCCCCACCAGCACTCACACACCTGCTGCAGAGGCCCCAGGCCCCCACCAAATCCCCGTGGACCCACCTGAGGATGCTCAGGCTCACAGCCTTCTCCGCCCCCAGCAGCTGGAAGCTGCGCAGCAGCAGCCTGAAGCACCTGTGGTCCTGCAGCAGCTGGGCCACCTCGCCAGAGTGCACGGGGCCTTCACCACAGAGCTGCCGCTCCAGGGCCACCAACAGGTCCTTGGACAAGATGCCGTCCCCCAGGCCGCCCAGAAGCGTACGCACGTCCCTCAGGTCCAGTGGGGCCTCTCTGCCTGCCACGACAAGGACACGTGGGCCCAGCCCAAGCACTCGCTTGGGAGGCGCCGGCGGGGTGCGGGCGGCACGCTACCTGCTGTCTCCAGGCCCAGGGGCAGCCGGTGCTCCGCCAGGCGGTTCATCACGCCGAGGGCCAGCATCGCGTAAGGGCAGCCGGTGCTCTGCCCGTCCCACCAGCAGCTCTGCAGCACCGTGGGGAGATCGCAGCTTGCCAGCTGCTCTGCCAGGCCCCGGTGGCTGTCGATCAGCATGTTCACCACCAGCAAGCCGTTCTGCACGCCTGATGAGCACCTGCAGGGACAGAGCGATGCGGGCACCTTCCTCCCCCGAGCACGGAGCCTCCCCTGCGCCCACAAGCCACCTGCCTGCCTTGCCCACCCACCCCACGCAGAGGGTCCCCTCACCCCCAGCCGCTGTCCTCGCTCTGCCCCTACCCTGGGACCCTCTGCAGAGTGCTCATGGCAGCAGGGATGGCACTCAGCAGGCTTGCCGAGCCCTCGCTGGAGGCAGAGCCGATGCTGGCAAAGACCTCCCGCATCATCTGCGCGTCGGCGTGGTTCAGGGGCAAGGGCTTCCCGCCGGCACCTCCTGGCTCATCAGCCACAGCTCCCACCAGCACCTTCAGGGCCTGCAAGGTCAACAGCAGTCAGGAGGGCAGCGAGCATCTCTGCCACACCTGGGTGAGCCTGCACCCTGCCCGCCCACCTACAGCATCCCCTCTGCCACACTCACCGCCAGGCCAGCTTGCTGCACCAGGGCGGAGGAGGCGTGCTGCTGCATGCAGGCCAGCACAGCCCGCACGCCACCCTCCGTGGCAAACGGCACGCGCCAGTCGTACTTCGCCATGAGCACGGCCAGCAGCCGCAGCGTCACCACCACCAGGGCCTTCTCCGCCACCTCCGTGCTCAGCAGCTCCTCTGCCACCTTCACCAGCTTCTCCCTGCGCGGGAAAGGACGCCTCAGGAGGAGCCTCCTGGCACTGCCACTGGCACGCCAGCACCCCGGGCCCTGCCAGCCACCCTCTCCCTGCCCACGTGGCTCTACCACAGCTGGGTCAGCCCCAGGAACGACACCGCCTGGCACAGAGGGACACAAGATCCACCTCTCTGCTTGCCGAGCACGCAGGGACATACCGGCCTTCGCACCTCCGCTGCCACCTCCTGCACTCTCCCACCTCCATCCCCCACCCCGCCGACACGGCCCTCCCCAGCCAGCAGGAGAGGTGCGCCACACCCCACAGCTCACCCAACACTCCTGGTCCCCAGCCTGCCCAGGGCTTTGCTGACTTGCTGCTCGGGCTCAGGCTCCTCCTCCAGGATCTTCATGATGTGCTTGAGCCCAGCTAAGCGCAGCCCCACCTCTGAGCTGCTGCTCTGGATCACGTCCACCACGGCTGCAATCTTGGCCAGCGAGCCCCTCTCGCTCAGCCCCTCGGAGCTGCCCAACGCTGGCGGCAGGGAGGCAGGGACACGGGCGTCAGGGCAGCAGCAACACCCCCAGCAACTCCCGGGGTGCCAGGCACCCACAGATCCAGCACCCACAGGCCCCCCCCTCCCCAGGCAACCTCCGGGTGCCTCGCCTCCCATGCCCTGCCCAGAGCCTTCCTCCATCGAGGCAAAAGAGCCACCTCCAGCACCGTGCGTGTGCCCCAGCACGTAGCAGGTGATTACCTTTGATCTGCTCCTCTGTCACCTCTGGGAAGAACAGCCCTTCCCTCTCAAGGAGCTCACTGAACAGCTGGGAATCTGACTTGGCTGCCGCAGCAGGGGCTTGGGGCGGCACTGTGGCTGCGCAAAGGTCTTCCTTCGCTGCCTTGGCTGTCGTGGCTTCAGGGCCAGTGCCCCTGCAGCCGGCATCCTCCAAGGTCACCGCGGTGCTCCCCCCGCCATCCTGCTCGGCCCCCCTGCCGAGGAAGTATTTAGCGTAGACGTGGGAGCTGCGCAGGTCACGCCAAGCACTGCCCTGGCACCGCTTCTCCAAGACCTGCAGCACCTTCTGGGCCAGCTCTAAAGGTACCGGCAGCTGGATCAGGGCTTCTTCATCCACCTCCAACAGCTGGACAGATGGAGTCAAGTTAACCCTCACAGGCTCGCCACAGACCCCACGCCCCTTGTGACAGCCAGTGCCAGAACGGACAGAAAGGCTGCACCGCCGGAGGCCCCCAGGCCCACTCCCCAGTGCCACCTCCCCTGGCTGTCCCCAGCCCGACCACCACGGGCCCAGATCTCCCACCTGCACTCACCACCCAACCACAACCGGCACAATCACCCCATGGGCTTGCCTCGCCTACCCAAACCTTGCTGGACACAGTCACTCCTCCAGGCTCACGGGAGACTGCGTTTCCTCTCATCTCTCCTCACCCCTTTGCTGTGCCCAGCTCCCCACGCTTTCGCCATCCCCCACTCACCCTCCCATTTCAGTCCCATTTCTGCCCCGTTCAGGCTGTCCTTGCACAGCTCACGCTTGCCGTCTCCTCCTCCGGGCCCGGCCCCGGGCCTGGCCCCTTCCCTAACATTCTCCCTCCCTCCTTCCCTCCCATTTCACCACTGCAGGCTCTGGCCCATACCTGCTCTCCCTGGTCCTGCTGGATGAGACAGGCGATCTCTTTCTGCTCCTGCGCTTCCAGCTTCTTCACAAAGAAGAGCAGCTCCCACCACTCGGCACGGCTCAGGGCCTCTGCAGCCTTGGTCGGCCGCTCCTCCAGGTAAGGCAGGGAGTACAGCCCCCCAAAGGGCTTGCAGAAAAACGGCTGCGCAACTGCAGGAGAGCAGAGCAAGGAAGGGCACTGTCAGCTCTGCCAATTCCCCCATCCTCTGCTGCACACCCCACGTTCCCCAGGGAAACAGCTCCTGCGGACCATCTGCGCAGAAGAGATCCCCACTGTCCCACAGCCTGCTGTGGGAAAGGGAAGTGACAGGAGGGCAGCAAGAGAAGGGGAGCGTGCTGAGAGGAGACCCCACAAGCTGTAGAGATGGGGATTAACACCTTCACTTGAACCTCCTTGGGCCGTAGAACAGAAAAAACACACGCTCAAAATGGGCACCTCTAGCTCGCTGCTCCCCCAACCTGTTCCCACACTGCCTGGACCAGCCGGGGGGCAACACACTCGGACACCCAGCACCAGCAGAATCCACAGTGCCAGTGTGCAGCTGCAGAAAGAGAAACAGAGCCGGCCCATGATGCTAGAGAAGTCAATGGATAGGAAGTTAATTCTGCCATGAGCTTCTCTCTTTTCCAAACGCCTCCTGCTGGCTAACAGGGCAAATCCTTACAGGCAAAAGCCAAATGAGACTGCACAGTTACCACGCTCCTTTTAGCTAATGCATCCAAAATGAAGAGAGGGAGATAAAATCCATTATGTAGGTTAGATATTCCCTAGGTAATTTAGAAATAAGAGCTGAATCAACACTTACTGATATCTGCTAAGCAACAACTTACAGCTCTCTCTGCAAATGCAACGTGGAAGACATTCACTACCTCAAGACTCAACAGAAAAGTGCCAAACTCACTTCAAGAGGCTCAAGTGTGCTAAGAACAACTACATACATGGCTGATTACCAACTGACCAGTCAGTCAACATGAGCTAATTTATCCAGCTGCCAAGATCCAAAGCAGAAAGCATCTACCTTTTCAATTAAATTTCTACATGGGATACGATGACTGGAGAGTTGTACACAGAAGTAAGACAGAGCCCACGCTTCGACCAAAATCAGAGAGGGAGAGGAAAAAGGCAAAATCTAACCAAGTTTGTTTTAACTTAGCCACTTCAAACTGATGTGCAGTTAAGCCTTTAGTTACAAGAGGTAGAAGCCATTAAAGAAGCCGTCTTTTCAACTGGCAATAAGAATATTTTTGAAGTGGATAATTAGCTACTGAGCTCATGTATATTCTGTCTCTTGCAGCAGTTAAATCCAAATCACTCTACCCAAAAGATGTCCTACAAGATCACTGGCACGATAGAAGAGTTACTTTAACAGGTTTCCCTGGCCAGAGTCATGTCAGATGTTGAACAAGAAAGGGGTATCTGAAGTCTGGATTTTCCCTTTTGTCTTCTCCCAAGGACAAAGGCAATGTCAAAGGATTCTAGGAGATTCTGCAGATGTCATACAAAAACAGCGCATTTAATGCTTACCTTGCCCAAAACTGAGTGGTATGAAGTTAAACAAATTGTTCGCATGTTAATGCTTTTAAAAATCCACATCGTTTATTTAAGGGGATCGGAGGGTGCCTAAAGCAGCTTCATCTCGCAGAGATTCTACGGTCTTATTTTGGCAGTTTGTTCAGTTAATTCAGACACACATTTTTGACAGTCGCAGTTTAAATCAAATTTTGTGCTTCTATATCATGAATTTTATTATATTCTGAGGGAAGTCTAGGATTCGAAAATACTCCATGCAGCCACAAGCCATGTAATTACTTAACCAGCTCTACAAGGTCATACAAACTAAAAGCTCATAGTGCTTTCTAAATCCAACCTGCTAGTTGCTATATGCTTAACCATATAAAGTTCACCACTCAAAAATATGCCACAGCAGAATGAGAAAGAGATGATACAGCCACACACATGCAGCACATAATCTCACCTGTGCCTAGATTAAAGCTCTCTATCCGACTGCATTCTTTTTCCTGAGCAACAGGATCTTCCCGCTGGTCTTGAAAGCCAATAATCTCCAACATGTGCCAATGCATCCAGCAGGTCCGACCTGTTGACTGCCATAAAATCTGTGGGGGAAACAGATCTAGATGATCAGATTTGCTCACTCATTCAATGCTCATGCTACGTTTGTCCTCCCATTTCCCAAATGCATGGAGATAGCAAGCATTGTTCAAGTAGAAGACTACCTAATGTATATACAGATTTCAACACACACATTGTCTAATTTTTAAGCATTCAATCTTTATTAACTTGTTCACCTGGTTACACCTGGATCTTTATTATAAGAAACAACAACTTTGCCTGCAACCACTACAGATCTCATCTAGCACAGCAGCACTGACAGGAGTGCATCTAGTTAAGCATGCCCGTTCCAAAAGTGCCCAGCAGCATGTGCCCTGGGAAAATCATACAAAGGAATAACTTAATCAACATTGCCTTGAGGCAGGTGAACTGCATATAAAGGGTCTGGAAGCACAAACCATTTGGTGAATGCAAATGTAAAGAAAACTGTTTTTCTTACTCTTACTTTACCTTCTGTTGGTTATACTTTTACACGTTGGTCATTCACCAACATTCTCAGACAGGTTTTGGGCTCTTGACAAGCATGTCTCAAAGAAGGCAACTGTTTCCTGTGCTTTGTCCAAGTTGCCTCTCAAAATCAACAGGATATTTTTCATGGCTTCCCATACCATAGTTTTACATTTAACCTTCTGAGAAGGAGGACCCAGCAACAGCAAGTACAACATGTCAATAACTTACAAAAAAAAAAAAGGGCAGAAAAAACATATGGGTTGCCCGATTCACTGAGCGCTTTTGGAGTTACACCAGTGCCACTAGGACTCCATTGTGCTGGAGAGCTAAACATGCTGAAAGACTTTAAGAAAGCACTATATGGAAGGAAATTGAGTTAAACTCTACACACAACACCAATTAGTCTTCGCTGAATCCCTGACCTAAACTAGTTATGTACCAAATATCATCTCAAAGGAGTCATGGAAAGATATGACTGAAGGACAAGACAGAACAGCGAAACTTTTTCTTTGGAGAGGCAAAGAAAGCAACAGAAAACAGAGCAACAAAGGAAAGATGAAAGGAGGTAAGAGACAGACTCATGATGGACTGGCCCCAGTCGAAAATGCACATGAATTTGCATTTTGCACACAGAAGACTGACAGCAAACCTCAGGCAGGATGAGCTGCAAAAGCAGAACTAATCAAAAAGGAAAGGATCAAAATTCTAACAAAGACCAGGGAGAAGCAATTCTTGTAACTTGAACTCACTAGTCACCAGCAGATAAAATGTCAATACAAAGCAAGTGTGATACACAAGATAAGAAAGAGGAGCAGAGATAAAAATCAAGTTTCCCTATAAAGAGAGACTGATGGCAAAGGCCCAGAAAAGCAACAATGATCAAGTGATGTCACTACAAAGATGATTTTGAGATGTCAGATTCCTGGTATCTCCCTGTGGGAAAAAAACTCATCAAATGGTTTGACTCACAAGTTTCTCACATAACCCTGGGGAACTGCTACAGACACATACACAGATACGAACATAAAGAACAGGGTGAAAAACAACACCCCTAAAGATGTACATTTCCAACTTCTAGACAGACTGGAGAGCAAAGAATACTAATAGCAGCAGCAATTAGGTACTTCCAAATGTAACAGCCAACAAACTTCTTCACTGAATATTTATTACCATTCAGACGTGGTTTTGCCAGTAGTGTGAGCCTTACAGTAGACTGTTATTGAAGATAAGCCTGGATGGAGCAACTGCAAGTTAATTCAACCTAATTAAATAGAACTTAAACCTAATTAAACCTAATTAAATAGACAGAAAAAGGAACCCAAGGGGTCAACTGAACAAAAGGAATGAAAGTTAACAGTACACTTCAGCTCAACAGTGAATAAAAAAAAACCCTCTGAAAGTTATATCACAGGCAACAGGAGAAAAATGTGAAAGGACCTTGGTGCTCTTTCCAAGTGCCCAGTAACACTAAGAGTAAAAGCAAGTACAAACTTACAAGAAATAGAAAACAGAATTTTAGAAAAACACATATCTTAGAAATCAAGGAGCATAAGGACAAAGAGAGAATCAGCAGAAAACATATTTCCTTTGCAATTCATCTTTACAGACTGGGTTATAAAAGACAAAAGGTTTACCAACCACTTAAAAATAAGACGCAAAGCAGTTATTCAATTGAGGGGACCTGCAATGAAAAATCACCTATGCATGGTCAAAACTAGAAGAGTATTTTACTTGAATACTGAGTAAACACAAAAGAAAGTGAAGCAAACTGATAACAGGTAGAGGGATACAAATCCGGAAGTTGCCACAACTGAGAGAGAAGCAAGATTCAATTTGGAGGAGGGAGATGAAAGACATGCCAAGTAATCTGCCAGAAGCACAGTTAGAAAGTGGGAAGGATTTAGGTTATTCAGTGGTGCTTCCGTGTGACTGACGAACACTAAAGCCAGTGCTCCTAATTTGAGGAAAAAAATTGATTAAATAAATCATCACTAAAGCTTCACTACTTTGACTTCAGTAGTATGCAAACCTTCAAAGCATATTTTAGTGGAAAGAACAACTAAAGCTGTTCAAGACAAACAATAAATTTGAATTAACAGGTAAACCTGCTTCGAGTTTCAATTCTGACAGATTGATGCATTAGCTTTCCTTGCTGAAGTAACTGATTTTCTAGATTAAAAAAAAAGATCGATTTCAATTGTCAACTTCAGTAAAGCACAGGGCATCAAACAGTAAATTATTAAACCAGAGAAAATTATTAAGTAGAGGAACTGTAGGCAAGAAATCTGCTCAAGAGAACCCAAGAACTTAGGAATATGAAGGGGAAAGAATGGGACTAGAAGAAAGTGCAAATAAGATGGGCAACCCATATTTGCAAAGTACATGCTGCCCCACTGGGAGTTATGCTCTCCCAATACAGGCACATACTAGTAATATTGACCACCAAACAAGCAGATAAGGCTGGAAGCATCCTTCTTGCACATGCACATTTTGGAGAATTTTAAGCTGCTGTTTTAAATTACATCTGCAAGAAGTGCTCCAAAACTACAAGGTAGTTAAGAAGCCTGGACCAGAACAAGTTAAAGTTACTGAAAGGCAACTAGAAAAATTCATCCTAAAACCAGTTCTCACTGAAGAAGGGTATCAGAAGGAAGAAACAGTCTAAAACTGGTTGAGGAAAAAAACCAAAAGAATATTCACACAATTTCCCTGTGCACAAGAAAGCAAAAAGAGACAATAGGAGAAAAGAAGTAAGTTAATGTTCAGTGTTCTTAATTGGCTAATTTTTATTTGCCTGTAAAAGAAAACAATAGCATTACACAAAATAAAACAGGCTGTAGTTTAAGAAGGCTAGAGAATCCCGTGCTTAACAAAAGCTGAAAGTAGATTTAAAGGAGATGGTCTTCAAACATACAGAAGGTAATATCAAATCCTCTACCTCCTCTCTGGCAAGGTTGGTAATGAACTTTAAGTTACAGCAGGAGAGATCTGGAAAGAGCATTAGGAAGTCATGCGTTTCTACAGATACCAGAGTGAGGCTTTTCAGCTACTGATTTTTGAATATCAGCCACACAGAGCTTTGCACTAGCATGGTACTTAAATTTATTCGCAGGCCATCTATATCCACAGAAATCAGCTTGAAGCCTTTGACCATAGGCTGAAGCGGCACCTGAAATACAGCTGTGACCAACTGAAATGGCCTTGGACTCCTTATTTATCATCTGCAAAACCGAAGTATATACTTTTGCAAATCACTTGGGGGAGAGAAAACAAAACATAACCAAACCAATCCCACAACTGCACACACTTACATGTATGCAGTGGTTACAGTTTTCTCATTTCACTGGTTACTCTCAATTTAACAAAGATTTCATGAACTGAACTACAGCCCTGTTGGCAGCCAACACAAGGCTGGACTGAGCAGAGGACGCAAGCAGAGATAACCCTCTATCTATGGATGACAGCCAGCTAAAGCTTGATTTTTAAGAGAACAGAAATTGTGCCTTTAGCTGCAGTGCTTGGGAAGCTCAAAAGTATGGCCAAAGTGCAAAATCAGCAGACAGCCTGCAAAAATAACAATACATAGATTAGAGTGACGCACAAGGCCCACCAGCTCCCCACTGCATAGTCAAAACAAAATCTCAGCTCTCAGTCAACATGCCCAGCCTTCAGGACTGAGAGCAAAGTCTCAAGGAAAAGGTCTAAGCAGGAGCAAACACCCTCCTGTGCCCACAAAAAGGCTGGAACAGCATACAAATGTTCTCCCACCCCCAGGCCTGAGTCCAAGCCCTGGTGCTCCAGGGCTTCAGAGGCCAAGAATTAGAGAGCCAACAAAGGGAACCTTGTGATCAGTGTTTACTACAGGCTGCCCGATCAAAGGTAGCCTATTGACAAAGCCTTCTTACTCCAGCTACAGGAGGGATTGCACTCGCAGGCTCTCATCCTGCTGGGGAACTTCAACCACCCTGACATCTGCTTGAAAAGTAGCATAGCAAGCTGCAGGCAATCCATGAGACTCCTGGAGTGCATTGAGGATAACTTCTTAGGCCAGATAATAGACAGCCCTACCAGAGGAGATGCGTTACTGGACCTTTCAGTCACCAACACAAGTGAGCTAATCACAGGCATTAAGACTGGAGGCAGCATGGGCTGCAGAGATCATGCACTGGTGGATTTCACAGTCCTGAGGGATATGGGACAGGCAAAGAGTAGAGTCAGGACCCTGAATTTTAGGAAAGCAAAATTCCAGCTCTTCAAGGAGTTAGTCTACGGGACTCCCTGGGAAACTGCCCTCAGGGACAAGGGAGCAGAACAGAGCTGGCAGACCTTTAAGGATGCTTTCCATAGAGAACAAGAGCTCTCAATCCCCAGGTGTAAGAAATCAGAAAAGGAAGGCAAAAGACCTGCATGGATGAGTCATGACCTGCTCGTCAAACTAAAGGGCAAGAAGGAAACAGAATGCGCAGGCAGTGGAAGCAGGGACAGGTATCCTGGGAAGAGCATAGGGATGTTGCCCGGTGGTGTAGGGATGGAGTCAGAAGGGCCAAGGTACAGCTAGAGCTGAACTTGGCAAGGGACACAAAGATTAATAAGAATGGCTTCTGTAGGTATGTCAGCCAGATAAGGAAGGTCAAAGAAAGCATACCCGCTGCCCTACCCGATAAACAAGACTGGTAATCTGGTAACAACAGACAAGGAGAAGGCTGGGTTACTCAACAACTTTTTTGCCTCAGCCTTCACTGGCAGTATCTCTTCCCACACCTCTCGAGTGGATGGACCTCAAGGCAGAGACTGGGAGAGCAAAGTCCCTCCCACTGTAAGAGAAGATCAGGTTCAAGACCACCTGAGGAACCTGAACCTACATAAATCTGACAAGATGCATCACAGTCATGGGGGAATTGGCTGTTGTAACTGCCAAACCACTCTCTGTGATATTTGGAAAGTCATGGCAGTCAGGTGAAGTCCCTGGGGACTGGAAAAAGGGAAACGTTGCACCCATTTTTAAAAGAGGTAGAAAGGAGGACCCTGGGAACTAACAACCTGTCAGCCTCACCTCTGTGCCTGGGAAGATCATGGAACAGAACCTCCTAGAAGCCATGCTAAGGCACATGGAGGACAGGGAGGTGCTTCGAGACAGCCAGCATGGCTTCACCAAGAGCAAGTCTTGCCTGACCAACGTAGTGGCCTTCTATGATAGAGTGACTACATCAATGGACAGCGAAAGAGCTACTGATGTCATCTATCTGGACTTCTGTAAGGCCTTTGACACAGTCCCCCACAACATTCGTCTCTCTAAATTGGAGAGATATGGATTTGACGGATGGTCTATTTGGTGGATAAGGAATTGGCTGGATGGTTGCATCCAGAGAGCAGTGGTCAATGGCTCGATGTCCAGATGGAGATCAGTGACAGGTGGTGTCCCTCAGGGGTCCGTACTGGGACCAGTGCTGGTTAATATCTTCATCAATGACACAGACAGTGGGATTGAGTGCACCCTCAGGAAGTTTGCAGACGACACCAAGCTGAGTGGTGCAGTTGACACGCCTGAGGGATGGGATGTCATCCAGAGGGACCTGGACAAGCTGGAGAGGTGGGCCCATATGAACCTCATGAGATTCAACAAGGCCAAGTGCAAGGACCTGCACCTGGGTCAGGGCAACCCCCAGTATCAATACAGGATAGGGGATTGAAAACAGCCCTGCGGAGGACTTGGGGGTACTGGTGGATGAAAAACTGGACATGAGCAGCAATGCACACTTGCAGCCCAGAAAGCAAACCGTATCCTGGGCTGCATCAAAAGAAATGTGGCCAGCAGGTCGAGGGAGGTGATTCTGTCCCTCTACTCTGTTCTGGTGAGACCCCACCTGGACTACTGCGTCCAGCTCTGGAGCCCTCAGCACAGGAAAGACATGGACCTGTTGGAGCCCATCCAGAGGAGGGCCACAAAAACGATCGGAGAGATGGAACACCTCTCCTACGAGGAAAGGCTGAGAGACTTGGGGTTTATTCAGTCTGGAGAAGAAAAGGCTCCGGGGAGACCTTATAGCAGCCTTTCAATACTTAAAGGGGGCTTATAAGAAAGATGGGGACAAACTTCTTAGTAGGGCCTGTTGTGATAGGATAAGGCATAATGGTTTTAAACTGAAACAGGGTAGATTTAGACTGGACATAGGAAGAAATTCTTTACGATGAGGGTAGTGAAACACTGGAACATGTTGCCCAGAGAGGTTGTGGAGGCTCCATCCCTGGAAACATTCAAGGTCAGGCTGGACGCGGCTCTGAGCAACCTGATCTAGTGGAAGATGTCCCTGCTCACTGCAGGGAGGGTTGGACTAGATGACCTTTAAAAATCCCTCCCAACCCAAACTATTCTATGATTCCTCCCCCGCCCCAAATATTGAGGTTTTTTCCCTGATCTCTGGCACAAACTCAGCAACTCAACTGCAAATATGCAGCTGTAACAGCTCTTTTGAACACAAACTCTCATTTAAGGTCTACTCACCCAAAGGGCATTTTTAAAGGGAAACAGATCCCAGCATACACACGCAGATGAAACGAAACAGCTATGCAGGCTGTGTCCAGCCCAACAAGAACAACAGTATGCCATAAGTACATACCAAGGCTTAAGACCTTCAAGTTCCTTTTGCCGTGTTACTCCTTTGTGCCAGCTAGCCTGTTCCCAAACCACCCCCAAGATCAAACCAGGGCTAGGGACTGTTCCTGGGAGGCAAGATACAGCCACCTGTTTTAGAGGCTAAGAAATCTTAGCAGGACAGCCCATACTAAACCAGACTAGCTTTCCTCAGGACTCGCACTTCCAGCTCTGAAAGGTGACTTCTTTGCTAGGACAGATGCAGGCAGTGTCCTAATTATGATACGCCTATTGTCCAACTTCCTGCACAGGAAGACATCATTAGGAAATCATCAGTCCCCCCCATCACTCCCCTCTGCCATTCCAGCCACACTACTTCCACTAGTGACCTACCTGCACTGTGTGCGTGCTACCAGTACTCTGAAGAAACTTGCCTTCCTCCCCAGCTCTCACATCACCAGAGTCCTCCAGCAAGCGCACCCTCATGCCACGCACCAGGTTTGCCCGTAAGTACTCCACATAGCCACTGCGGTCTGCAAAGTCTGACGGGGTCAGGAAGGTGCGACCCTGGTTTTTGTAGGGATCATGATTTGAAGTGAGCACAGGCATTTGGGCAGCAGTGCAGGCTGGGGTCTTGGGCTGGAAGATGGAGTGGGTGGTGCGAGGTCGCAGCTCCTGTTGGGGCAGCAGCTCTGGCTTGTGGCCGTGGTCCCAGCCCATCACGTGCACCAGCTCCAAGATGAGGTTTGCCATAGCTATGCTGAACTCAAACTCCTGCTTCACACGGCTCCTCTCCTCAGTGAGCAGGCTGGGCACAGCACAGTCCCGCTGCTCCCCTCCCTGCTCCACGCCGCTGCTGAGCTTGTCCATGACAGAAGTGACACACAGGTAGCGCTTCACCAGGACGAACAGCAGCTTCCCGGGGATCTGCAACAAGCACAGCTGTCAGACTCCAGCCTGCAGGACACCTCCAGCCCCCAGCTCTCTCTGAGCCACCAGCATATCCACAGTCAGGCTCCCGTGATAGCTCCGGACCCGCAGGCAGCCACAGAGACCTCTCAGCCCACCCTCATCTCCGTGCTCAGAGACAAGGCTCTCCATGTGTCTCTCCACCGCCCCCCAGCCTCGAGCGAGGCCCAGACCCTGTGCCAGCTCTCCCAATACCCACTCCTGCTCAGCCGCCCACTGCCGACTACCCTCCCATCCCAAACGAGGACACCAGCTCTGGCCCACCACCCTCACCCCTCCTGACCCCTAAAGCCCACAGGCCCAGGGCTGGCAGGGCCTGACGCTACCTGGGGAAGGTGAATCCCCTCAAAGGACATGCAGTGCTCTTCAGAAGACATCATCTCAGCAAACAGCTCCAGCAAGGTGTAGCGACTGTCAAAGTCTACATGCTGCTCAATGCCATCCTGCTGGCTCAGGGACAGCAGGACATAGGCCCGGCTCCCTGCCAATAACAACAGAAACCCTTCAGGCCCCATAAAGATAACCCTCACCCCACCCTCCCTGCACAGGACAGACTTGCAGGCAACGAACAGCTTTGCCACTCAGTGTAACCCAGAACCGTCCTTTAATCTGGATTGGCAACGTTTTGCTCCACAGAGTAACACTGCATTTTCTCCACCCCTAAAGCTGCAGGATTACCCCCAAAGCAGCAACCCCAAATAACTGACTCCAGAACAGGGTTCCAGGGAAGACAAAAGTTAAGTTCCAACCTGAATCAGCCCTCCATCTGCCCCACTGGAGAGCCACATGAACTCGGGCACTAGGACAGGGAAAGCCAGATCTCTTGTGGGACACACCACCACCAGCAACCTTCCAGGTGCACCCAAGCCTCGTCAGGCACTGCCGAGCCACGGCAGCTCCTCTCGTTTGACCAGGACTCTACCCACCAGGGCCTGACGAAAAGCTCCCTGCCAAGAACAGGCCAGAGCCTTTCCAACTGACAGTGTGCAGCAGAGACATCCCAACGCTCTGCCAAGCCCCTTGGCATAAGTCTTCCTAACAGTTAATCAGCATCCCAGTTCAGGAACCTGCCAGGGGAAAGAGCTCCCAAGTCTTGGACCACCCCAGACAACTACAGTCGAGGAGCCGCTTGCAAGCTCCAGTCTGATTCTCCCCCTTTGCCAACAAGCCCCGAGACACACCGCTTCCCAGGCACCCCACATCTACAAAAGGACTGGCACCCCTCAGCTGCCCAGCAGCACCTCCTCAGCGGCACTGAGCAGTAGCAGACCCCACCTGCATCGTGCGAAGCCAGGGCCCTCAGCATCTTGCCGGCACTGCGGCGAATTTGCTTCTCCTTGTGGCACAGCATCTTCAGCAGCAAGTCGAGGGCTCCCGTCTCCTTGAAGGCACCTGCCAGCGAGCCAATGCTGGCGTACGCACTCAGCACATGGATGGTGTTGAGGATGGAGGACTCGGGGGCACCGGCCTCGGCCATCTGCCGACCAGCTCGCTGCACCAGGCTCCTGACATCAGCCTTCATCTCCAGCAGCGAGGCATCATCCAGCAGGACCTCTGCAGCGAACGGGCTGGCTGCCTTCTCCTCTTTCACACACTGCCCTTCCAGCTTCCTCTTGCCCAGCAGCGCCGGGCAGCTGGCGCAGACCTCTTCTGCAGACATCCACATCAAGATGTTCTCTGGCTTGGTCTCTGCAGAGGAGGCACCGCTGCTTCCCACTGCTCTCTCTTCCAAGCTGACGATGCTCCACTGGACCAGGTACTCAGGCTGGCCATCGTGACCTCGCCGCTGCCGGAGCAGCTCCGCCGGGTAGGCCTGCAGTTTGGGTCCCAGGTGCACAAGTAGGTTGCCATTATGCCTCTCGTTCACCATGACAGGAAATGTGCCTGCAGAGACAGAGGGGAAGCAGAGCCAAGCTTTTATTTATGAACTGCATGCCAGGGAGAGAATGAGCAAGCACCTCAGTTGCTTGACAGCAGAAGTGGCTGAGGCACCGCTTTTGATCCTGAGATCCTGCACCCAGGATAAAGCTCTGAAGAAAACCTCGTTTTGCAGAAGCTCACATGCCCCCCTCCAAGAAAGTGAGCCAGTGTTTCATATACAAACCCTGTTCCTAGCATTACTGGCACACACCGAAAGAGGTTCTCCCCAAAAAAACCCAAGGCAAAATGGGCCCATTCAGATCCTCTTATAAGAAATAATCATGAAATAATTTGCTGTCTAAGACTGAGTGCCAGCAATCAGCTGGCCAACTGTAGACAATACCACACACAATGGACTGACTTCATTCAAAGGAGGACAGATCAGAGTCTGATAAGATGGTTCTCAGAGGAGCTCAGGCAAGTGGTAGTGGAAACACATGAACAGACCCTCCTGTTGTCACTTACACTTGCTAGCAAGAGAAGCAGTGAAGCAACATGCTGTTCAGCTGACGGTAACACAAGTCATTCTTAAAAAAGGATTAACATACATAGGAAATAGTCAATCCATGTACAACCAAAGAAGATACTGGCCATCAAAGATGACGACAGGCACATTAAAGATGTTCCCAGGCGCAGAGAGAAGAAGCCTGAACTCCCAAGAATTTCTTACCTACCTTCAGTTGTGCCTTCCTTGGAGTGTGCAGTGAGCCAGCTGGGAATCTTCTTGCTGCCTCTCTGTAATAAAAGGATCAAGTTATTCTCCTGTGCTTCATAACAGTGTTTAGACACCGCACCATAAACCAAAGAATTGTTTTCCCTAACTGTGCTTGCACAGTGTACAAAAAAACCCTACACAAAAAAGAAAATTCTTAGTAAAACAAAAGTCTCTGTGAAGCATTATTTTATTTGATAACTTCACCCCATCCCCACATCACAACATTTAGCATGGAAAAACCTCTTCAGAGCAGAGCTCAAAAGGATTTGTGGCTAAGGAGGGGAGAATTTGGACTTAGGTCATCTGAAGAAGCAGCTGCAACGCATATGATGAATGAGGCACACTGCAGCCTATGACAACCCACAGCTAAATTGTTAGACCGCTTAAATGCACCCACTACAGCAAGTTTCAGGGCTGTGGCAAACGAAAATGCCAGCTGCGGTGCCAAGTCCGTAAGGCACCACCGCACCCCCGGGACGGCGGGGCCTGAGGCCTGCCTGCGCACGGAAGCGAGCAAAAACCTATTCGCCTCGTCAATGGCCGCCGCGGGAAGGACAGGTGTTCTTCCGGGCCGTCCCGGACACCTCCGCAAGCCCCGCTCCGCCTCCCGGTACCTTCGCTCACGGCTGCCCCGAGCCCCGTCCCAGGAGCCGCAGCGGGGCCCGGCCCCGGGGCGCGGGGAGGCGGCTCAGCCCCCGGACCTGCCCCGACACGGGGAAGAGGAGGCGCCCCTCACGCGTGGGCCCCCTCGGGCGGTCCCGTCCCCACCGGCCCCGCTTCGGTTCTCCTCCCGCGCCGGTGGCGACGCGGCCGAGACTCGCGGCCTCCGCCAAGGGCGGCACAAAGCGGAAGCGGCCCGCCCGGCTCGCTCGCTCGCTCGCTCCCCGCCGCCGCCGCTGGAGGGCCCGGAGGGGGCCGGAGGCGCCGCCGCCCCGCGCCTACCGACGCCGCCGCCCCTGCAGCTCCCCGCTTCCGGGTCCCCGCCGCGCACGGGCGCGCGCACCACGCCCACTACGGGTGGCGGCGAGGGCCACGAGAGCTCGCGGGCGGGCGGGCGCGGTGGCTGCGCGCTCCGGCCCTGCCGGCGCGCTCCCGCCACCGGGCGCGGGAACCCGGGGGGGGGCGCCCGTCCGCGGCGGGGGCTTCTGCCCGCGCGCCAGAAATGGGTGCGAGGGACAGGAAAATGCGAAAAATCAGAATGCCTTCCGCTTCCCTTTGCTAACGCTTGAGAAAGTTGAGGTGGGAAGCTGAAGGCTGCGTCTGCGAGAGCGCGAGATGCTTGCGTTAGGCTGTGTGTTGGTGTGGTTTCTCTGGTGATTAACGAGCTTTGTTCAGGAAGGCTAAAAGCCTGTAACGCGAGCACTAACGCTATTGCAAGTGCAGTGTTAACCAAAAATCACAGTGTAGCAAGTTCTGCTAGGCCTAGGGCTCTGGGGTAATTTCAGCCTCCGCCTACCGTATTTGGCTTACTTCAGCGGGAGCTGCGCTCGGGCTCAGCAGGCCTTGAGCAGGAACCCTGCCCTGGTCTCAGTGTTGCTAGAGAGGCAACTGAAGCCAGCTGCACCCAAGTTCAGCCTCTTTACAGTTCCTTTCCTGCTTTGGTGTTACACTGATCTGTAATGCCCACACCATAAAACCCAAATTCTGATCCTTTGCCCATATTTCCCTTCTTTGACAGGCCTCACAGCAGTTAGCTACAATCCGGTGGGTGCAGGTTTCTACTGGTCTGTTAACATCTGTTTTAAATTGTAAACAAACATGAAAATCAAAGCCTAAACGGATGAGAGTCTGCTTTCTTATTTGATCCTGGAGCAGCTTCGTCTCCGTGCCCAACCTCGTTTCTACCCTCAGTACAAATGCAACTGATTAGACAACTTCCATGTTTCACAATAGCAATCAGCAATTAATACAAACAATATAACTGCAGTTAACTCTAGGCTGAATAAATCAATGCAGTGCTGGGTAAATCACTGCCATGCTGCATCAGTCGGTGGGGACCATCTTCTGAAGCTGTGGCACTAATGGTGGACTGCAAATGTTTGTGTTTCCAAGCCAGCCTCTTGATTTCTCCATTAGCACCTCTGCTGATGCTATTGACGCTCTCTTTCCAGAATCCCGTGGATGCTCTTGAAATCTCTGTGTTTTCCATTAACATGTCATTTTCCTTCCCCATTAACTCCCAAGGCATTGTTAAAATTTAGAGGATCAAAATGGTATTTAGTTGTATCATGCTTTGCCTTTACAAGTCCCTTCTTCTCCTGTAGAGATAAACACAGTATATTTGCACTAAAGAAGGGGAAACTAACTTCCTAAATGCCACACAACTACATAAAAGCTGACACCACATGTACAACCATTGCTATTTTCCTCTGTTCCTGGCAGCTGTTATTTTGTGCATGTACTGCACCAGCAACACTGCTGTGTTTAATGTCACAAACAGAAGGGGTGATCATGCTTTGCAGTGGGAAATGCAGCCTCACTAGTAACATCAGCTGGCAACATCCTGTAGCCAAAATTGTGACCAACAATAAATGGCAGCAGCCAGATAGGGCACAGGCATCTTGTGACACTGAAAGGTTTCCTGTGGTATTCGTATGCCCTGCTTACGTCTTGGCTCTGATGGTCTTGATACCATGCTTAGTCAGTCATTTACCCTAAAAAATAAAGATTATGTCTGTGGTATATTGCTTCATGCTAGGAGTTTTATATGTCATACACAGACCCTTGAGTGCAAGTAACATGGGGTTACTTGTGCTGATATGCATTTTGTGGTGCTGAACCACAAAACATATCTGTGTAGTCATGCTGAACATGGGGCTGGCTGTGGTGTAACCCATAAAAGTGAAGCACCTCCCCTCCTGATGGGGAAAGAGCCATTTCAGCTGTGTTTTGCTCCTAAGCACTTTCTGTGCAATCTTCTCCTCTCCTGCTACACCGAGATATATTTTCTCCAACTTGCACTGTGAGGAATAGCGCAGTCCCTCCACTGCACGGACTTTCATCAGTGCTAAGCTTTCCTTACATCATACTGGTATCTGCTCCAGGACTTGATGCTATGTAGAAGCTAGTAGTTGCATTTTTAGCTGGCAAACTGTTGACCCAGCAGCACTGATGATTTTAACAAGCCCTTCTCCCTTTGGTTTCTTTCCCACCTTTAGGCACTTTACTGAGCCCCTGTGTGCCCTTGACCTGGCTTCTAGGGGCCTACAGACATCTGCCTTTCACCTGACTTTAAGTAATGCCTCTCCAGTTTCAACTTTGATTACTGCCATATCTTCTCATAGCAGTTTTCTGCAGGGAATTTAACAGTCTTGGTGTTGGGCCTCATAAAGACAACAGCTAAGCTCCATCCTTAAAGACATCCAGTGTCCAAAAGTAATGGGCTTGGAAGAGGAGACGGGAAACAACCTCATTTTAATTTGAGACTTGGATCAGACGCCTGTCAATGTCAGAGGAAGCTGTTCTGGTTTCAGAACTGTTGACTGGTTTATTTAAAGCCCAGTTTGTTTTTTCTCCTTGTCCAGAGGCCTGAGGATGGTACTGCACACACCAACCACCATGTCTGGATGCTCTTAGATGCCAGCTGCATGACATCTCCCATGATGACAGGGCCTTGGCCAGCATCACTCATCTGCTGGGTCCTGTATCAGGTAAACACTACCTTAACAGCAGCATCTTCATACAAAACTTCTATCTATCCTGGAAATACCTCTGTGACTAATAAAAAATATCTCTGTCCTCCTGTGGTTTGGGGTAGTTTATCAATATATAAATATATAATCCACCTGAGGCCAGGCCTAGGGATCATCTTTTCTTTGATGTTACAATGGCAAAAATTCCTCTTCCTAGGCCTTAGTTATTGCCTAACTACTCCATAAGCAACATGGGCTGTTTGTCCTCCCTGTTTTAACAGGGAGGAGCGGGAGACCTCAAGAGTTAATACCCACGAATTACAACAGTTCTTTTCTTTTTTCTAAGTCCCTGTTCCTCATTCCTGGTTTTTATTTCTCTTGACTCAACACCATGCCCTGCTTACCAGCACTATTCCCAAGCTTTCAGAAGGAACAGCCCTTGCAGCCCTGCTATCCGTGACAGGCCCCCTCTGGCCCACCCACTGGCTCTGGGACTCCCAGAGTAAAAGTCCAGCTGGTCAGGTCTCACCTGTGCAGGAGGCAGTGGGGACGGAGACTTTTGCAAAGAGCCCCTCTTTGCCACATCATGCCCAGACAGTCCCCCACCCTCCGCAGTACACAAACAGGTGCAGGACTCTGCCTCTGATCCCCATTCACTGGCCCTAAGGTATGTGTCATCCGCTCCTGCAAAGCACAGCCAAGATCCCAAATCTGTGCACAAAATGATAACATTTATTGAAAGAGTAATTTTTTTTAATACAAAAGAAAGCTCTGTACATAGTACTGTGATTACTTCCACATCCTTCCAGAAACACAACCCTGGAAACTGGAGGGAAAAAAAAAATAATCCCACACACACTTATGCGTACACACGCGCACACACGCGCGCACACACACACACACACACACACCCCTCAAACCAGTAAAAGGAACTAAAAATGTCACCACACAATAAATGCCATTTCATCCCTGATACACAAGTGTTCTTACAAGTCTGCACTTAAATAAAATACACCATTAGCGTTTAACCAGCAGTTGCCTTTGGGGAGCCAGGGAGGGGATGCAGTCAGACACCCTGTAGCAGCAGGGGCTCTCCTGCCATCCCAGCCCAACAGCTCTGCTCCACAGTGCTAGCACAAGCAAAGCGGAGCAAAGCCAGGCTGCAGTGATGCGCTGGGGCAAAGGACAATGAAAACCCCAACTCCATCCTTCTCCCTGGGCGAACTACTAAGTACTCAGCCTTCTTTTGGAAGCATCACTGAGCAGCTTTCATACACCTAGCAACACAGCATGGCACAGCACTCCCACGTGCTCTGAGCTGCGGGGTACGCATCACTCTTAGAGCAAGGATACTAAGGGGAGGCAGCATGCAATGTCATTCTCACCAGATGGGCCACCCCACTCCCCACGAGCTCTTCCCAGACTGCATAACAGACAGAGGGCTGAAAGACCATTCTGGGAGCTCTTTGCACAGAGGGCTTAGAGGAGACCCGTCCACATCTGTGCACTAAGAAACAGCTGTAGAGGGGGAACTAGCCCAAATCATCAGCTAGTTCAGGACATGCTACGTGCACAGTGAGCAGGGAGAGCAGGGATCAGCCACCGGTGGCCACTCGCCACCCAGGGAGGGGTGGGGATGCCTATATCCCTTCGGCAGTCACAGGTAGCACTGCTCCACACCAAGAGCAGTGACAGAACAGCCGCAGGTCCCAGGACCTGAGGTGAACAGAGCAGCCATCAGAAAACCCAGTCCTCCTCTGGCTCCCAGGCACACTGCAGGGCCCTCGCTCCTGAGGGATGGGTTTCCCACTTCTAGAGACTAGCCACTGCTTCACTTGCCTTCTGCCCGTTAAGCCCAAAATGATGGGTATGGAGTCCTCAGTACAGGTAAGTGGGAAACAAGCATCCCACTTGGTTCAGCTTGATCCCTGGCACATGCTGGTGGGTGGAGAGCGCAGCTTAAACGCTAATGCTGAGGGAACATGTCCAAGATTACAATACAAACTCAAAAGCAAGGCCCCTTTCCTGCCTCCATGCCCACCCACCCCTCTCCCATCCCCCTGGTACAAACCCCATGAAAACTGTACAGGAGCCAAACTTTTATTCCTTAAAGAATTACATAAATACTGAGTTTAACACTTAGAAAAATAAAGTCATTTTCTTTTTCTTTTTTCTTTTTTTTTTTTTCTTTTTTTCTCCAAGGCTTCTTTTGTCTTTAACTTAAAAAAAAAAAATTACAGTAGCTGCTTCTTTCCCTAAGGAGTCAGCAGCTTCTCTCACTTGCTCACTCTCCCTCCAGGGACAGGGCTAGGTAGCAGAGCCATTCACAGCAACTCCCATGCAGGACCAAGCATGCTCCAGCCCTTCTCCCCTGGCCTTGCTGAGCCTGTACAGGCATCACAGTTGCTCCTCCGCAGCCCAGTATGGCCTGCAGGTCACCCTGGTGCTCAGGTGAAGAGCCTGCCACCTGCCCAGCAGCTCAGTGCCCCATGGGCTCTTCCCTTTGACACTTGAGTTGGTTCTCCACCTTGCATCAGACAGAAATTTAGGAAGCGTTGGCTGGAGCTGCAGAGGGATGTGGGAAAGACCCGGCCACATTCCCCCGGGTGTACGGAGTCCGCAAGCAGTGCGAGGGCTGAGAGGAGAGCGTGAGGCTGGGCCAGCCACAGAGCCCCCCAGGAGCTCTCTAGGGCATCGTTGTGCTCCCGGGCATCCGCCGACCACCTCAGCTGCACGAGAGCAGCTGCCGGAGCAGAGCCAGGCAGGCTGCAAGTCTGCCGGGCAGCCCAGTGAGGAGGCACTGAGGGCAGAGGGCTCACTGTAGTGCATATGAGGAGGACGGGGCCACGTGCCACAGGTTGTGCCCTGCCCTCCAGAGGGAGGGCACGCAGGCCCAACCAGAGATGCACATGCAAGCTGGCCACTCTCCCCTGTCCAGAGCCCAGGGTGAGTTGCTGCAGCCAGGACCTGTCACCCCCACAAAGGCACATTGCTGAGGCCAGCAGCACAGCCTCGGCCCACTCCGCTCCAAGCTGTGCCCGCAGGACAGCTCTAGGTCTGAGCTGAGCCCCATGCAGAGCAAACACTCATGGGTAAGGTGACTCGGAGCGCCCAGAAGGAGCCAGAGCCTCCAACTGGGAATGGCCTGCAGTATTTATTTACAGCGCAGAGCAATCCTCCCGTCAAGAGACAAGTTTCTTTGGCTGGCGTGAGACAAGCACAGCTATTGCAGCATCCAAACGCCCCCAAGCCCTGCATGGCCCCAGCACAGCTCCACCCCAGGTGGGTCCTGCAGCCCCACGCGCATGCCTGTGTGTGTGTATGTATGTGTGTGTGTGTGGGTGGGTGGGTGCATGTGTGTGTGCATGTGTGGATGAAGGAAACGTGAAAAGGCAACAATAAATAACTGGTGCAGTCTGTACGAGAAGAAATGCCGCCAACCCCGGCACTGGCATGACAAGCCAGGGACAGCACAAGGCCGGCAGCAGAGGCCTCTCAGTCACTCTTGGCGCTGTGTGAGGTGTCCAAGTTGACCACCTGCAGCTCCGTCAGGCTGCTGCCACTGCTGCTCTGCTGCCCGATGACAGCCATCTAGAGAGAAAAGGGAGGAGGAAGCACTGGGGAACAGCATGCCCTGAGACCACGTGTGCCAGCAGCCAGGGTGGCACTGTCCTTTCTGGGCACCTGTCCAAGGAGGGCAAGACTTCCTCCCCGAAGGGTGGGTGGCACCTACAGCTTTCCCAGACCTGAGGACTGGCCCTACCGAAGTGCCTGGGTCTGCCCAGACCCACAAAGGATGTGCGGGCAGGGACACAGCAAGGACACCCCCTGAACACCTGCGAGTACCACTCTGCACCTACCTGGTGAAGTTGGACAGCTGAGACTGGGATCTGAACGGTGCCTGATGGGGCTGTCAGGAACACTTGGGGGACACCACCTGCCACAGAGAGAGAAAGCACAAATGACACCACCCCTTAAACAGTGCTGCCCCATGGGTCCTTTCTCTGAGCTCCATGGAGCTTCACAAGGATGAAGGTGCCTGTTTGCATGCACAGAGGCATCCCAGGAGAAAGCCACATGCACTAGTTTTCCAAATGCTGGGAGAGGCAGGCACAATCCCTCAATCCAAGTCTTGCCTGCATGGCTTCATGCTGCTTTGCGCCCTCATGCAACCACACATCCTCTCCAGAGTCTCCTAGCTCCCTCCACTGCCTGCCCCATATGCCACCCATCCCAGCAAGCCTCACCCTTTTTCCCCAGGAAACGGCTCAAGCAATCCTTTGCATAGGAGAATGGCGGGATCTAAAAGCACGCTTCAAGCACCACCCTTGCCAGGCCTTTGTACAGCCACTAGGACTGCTTAGAAGAAAATTCTCTGAAATTGATGTAGAGCATAAACACATGCAAGACAAGAAAAATCAGGGTGTCAGAGCACTTAAGGAGGCACTGACCCAGACAGCTGTCTTACCCTGATCCTGGACCTGGCCGTGGGACACCTGCATCGCTGAGGGCGCCTGTGAGAAAGCGTTGAGGACTGCAAGTCCACCGTCCGCCAGGCCAGATGTGGGCGCATACATCACCGCATGTGGGCTGGGGTACATCATGTGGCCACCCACAGTGGTTGGCACAGACGACGTCATGATGGTTGCCGGGAGGGTCACTGGCACCAGGACAGACTACAGGTGAGCCACACGAAAGGAATCTGCTACACTCACACACCTGCTCAGCATCCCTCCCTCAGCCACCCTCGGCATTCTGTCCTGAAGCAGCAGGTGCATGGAGATACCCATCTCGTTTTCCCAAGCTGTTGGGGAAAAGCCCCAGGGAACAGGCAGGAGAGCTCAAACCTCTCCTTTCATGAGTGAGTATGAGAGGGCAGAAAAGCATGGTAGCCAAATATCCCAGATCTGAATTCAACTTGAGATACAGGTTTCCTGATGAAGCTTTAATAAAGCTGTTGAACTGGATTCAGCCTGCATCCAGGCACCTGAACTCATATTTTGCTGACAACAGGGACGTACTCTGCATATACAGTAAAAACGTCAAGTAGATGTGATCCAATGCTTTGTGCTAGGGGCAATGCTGGCTCACTAAGAAACCATCTGAGAACTGGGCAACCTGTTCCCAGCTTCATGCTGCAAGTAAGAGCAGACAATGTATCTGGAGAGGCTCTGAAATCCCTTGTAAAGTGCCCTATGCACAGCAGCATCTACCTAGATATAGCGTAGCACAGGGGCTGGCAACAGGCATAAATACACCTGGGAAAATGTCAGAAAGGCTGGGATAGAGTTGGTCTGAAGAAGAATCCTGGGCAAGGAGCAGGCATGAGGTCTATTGCTGTGGGTTGTTATCAGCAGTGGTTAGGGAGAAAGACAGAACATGGTTACCATAATGTCCCAATTACCTGTTCCGCTGGAAGAGGTCTGGGTAAGGTCAGTGCTGCTGTCACTAGAGGGAGACGTTTGCTGCGGTGCCTGGTGCACCTGGATTGCCTGGACTGGGACCTGCTGAGCCATGGTACCACCTGGGGAGAAAGAGGAGCCCATGAGCCTGTGGCTCAACAGGGATACAGGCACTCTGGGCCATGTGAAAGCTCCACAGTCCTCCTCTGACCACACACAACTCCGCAGCACGGCTCTGCACTGGGGAAGGCTAGCCAAAAGCAGCACGTGGCAGAAACCAGGCCTTGCCCTGAAGAGCAGGCCAAAACCTGCTCTTTCCTGGCATACAAAGGCCAAGGATGGGTTAACCAGCCTGCAGGGCTCCAAAGAGAAAAGGAAAGGCCACAGCAGCTCTTGTCCAGCTCCCAGGCATGGTTCAGGAATGTCTGTAGCCCTCCTCACCATTCCTGGCTCCACCAAGACACAGCACAGAAGATGCTGGGAGGAGAGGGCCCAGCACATGCCCCCAGCACAGCTCATGCTCAGCCAGCCCTGCAAGGATCATCTCACTGCACTGAGCGGAGCTGCAAGAGCCCAAATGCCCAGGCCAGCTGGGCCCTGCCGCCTTCACACTCTGGAGCCGAGCTCCATCCTCCACAGGGCACTCAGGGAACAGCTATCTCGCCCAGATTGTAATCTCAAGGACATCACAGTGCCCTACACAGGGATTAGAGACCACTGGGCCACAAGGTGTGCATCCCGGAGCTGTAGGGGCACAGCCACACAGCCTCCGGCCCAGCCAATTCGCTGCAAAGCTCTTCAGCTCCAGAGACAGAGCTCGGCACAGAAAGCTCCCCTCTCAGGTCCCGTCTCCAGAGGGAAGAGCAAGGGATGCCAGAGAGCAGGGAACACCGGCCACCTTGCTCAGACCAGGTATCTCCCCACACACCACACCACAGAGACGTATGTCCATTATTCTCTTAGTGCCTCCAGATCACAAGGGAAATCCAGTTCCTTTGCATGGGATCACGCTGTCTGCCCCAGTCCATGGGGAGCCATAAGGGCTCCAAGAAAGCACGCAGGCCATCAGGCTCATCAACTTGGGCACAAACAGGCAGGACACAAAAAATCCTGTCTCACTCTCAGTGTTGGTCCTCAGATGATGGCTGCCCCCCACAACAGAGCCTAGCCCTGCTCTGAAACTCCATCAAGAAGCACGTCCAGCCCCGGTGTAACACCTGGAGAGCCTTGACTCGGCACAACGAGAAATTCCTACAAAGGACAACGCACATAAGGCAGCACAGCAGCACCACTCTCTCCTCTGCTCTGGGTCTCTCCTAATCTATCCTCTTGCACTGTGGTTCAGTGACTGACTGCAGATCCAAATACAAAAGCAAGGGCAGCTGCTCAGAGCCAAATACCAGCACTCAAAAAACATCCACTGGGTATCTGAGCCCCTGTAGTTTCCTTCCATCAGTCCTCCTAGCAGCGTAGTTCAGCCTCAGCACAGCTGCACCAGGGACCTGTCCCCTCTGCATTCGCTAGCTGCAAGGCAAACCCTGGGGCATGGGACTGAGAACCCGCTGCTTCCCTTGGTCTGTATCCCCCAGGATGCTGCTCCTGCCTATGCCAAGCATTCTCTGCCCTGTCTTCCCATCTCTCCCCTGCAGCCTCAGCCAGGGTGCCCTGTGCTCTGTCTTCTCTGTGCTCCCACCTCAGTTGGGGGTCAGCTTTCTGGCCAGGACCAGGACCCCCACAGACGCCTCCATCCCCCCCACCTCAAGCAAGTGGAGGAGAAGCGAGTGCTGACCTGTCAGCGACACGATCTGCCCTCCAGCTCTGGCAGGGAAGCGGAAGACTGTCTGTTGTGCCTGCTGCAGCTGTCCAGCCGTACCCGTGACCACCTGGCCCTGCTGGCTGGAAAGAGCCAGGGAGTGCGGCTGTAACTGAGTGAAAGGAATGGTAGGGGTCCCCGGAGAAAGGGAAGCACCTGCCGAAAGGAGGGAGAAAGAAAGGCTTTGTCACCACCAGCTCTTTTCACTCCCTCCAGGCTTCTTGGTGCTGCCCTGGGGTCCCAGCTCAGCTCCCTGACACCATGCCCTTCCCAGCAGCAGGGCCAGCCAGCAACACTCTAAGGAAACAGTCACTATATGACCCTTCTCCAGCCACTGGCCTGGCTGGGCTTGAGCAAGAAATCCCAGCCAGGTTCACCCTACAGCAGCAGCCACTGTGCTTCCTCTTGCCATTAGGTCTCCTCTCCTCTGGAGACGGCAGCAACACACTCCACGTGCAGACACAGATGGATACAGTCCTCAGCCCCTAAAGGCACTGACCTGACATGAGGGTGAAGCCGGTGGGTATCGGCATGAGGCCTCCAGATGTCACTGCACTGGCTCCAGTAGTCTTCAGCACTGTCCCGTTGGCACTGGTGACGGCATTGGGGCTGATGCTGGCAGACACTGGCGCCAGGTAATTAGTGATGGGGAATGACGGGCCACTGCTGACCTGCATGGAGGTCGAGGTGGTGGGGGCTGTCTGGATGGTGGACGTTGTCCCCGGCAGGTTGGTGACAGTGAACGCTGGTTTCAGTGCGTCCTGGGGAAGGAGACATTGTGACAACTCAGACCAGCCCTTAGATCTGGTCATGGCCTGCCCATGAGACGAAACCAGGCTCCGTAGGTTGCACCCCCTTCTAAACCATGCCCTCATAGCCTGCTGCCAGCACATGGAGCAGAGCCAGGGTAGCAGAGAGAAGTTGCTTGTACAAACATGAGGAGACTGTGCCCAATAATGCAGCATGAGGAGAGCTGGAGAGAGCTCAGTGTAAACCTTGGATACAAGCCCAGGGCCACACAGGTCCCCCAAGAGACTTCCCTGCAAGACACCAGGGGACAAAGCAACTCTTCCCCTCCCCAGGAGTCCCCATGGCCTCTAAGAAGAGAACAGCCTCTTTTTGGCATGCAACAGGCAAAAGCAGTCCTTGCAGGGACAGATGTAAAGGCAAACACACTGTCTCCTGTCAGGAACACACACCACTTCCCTTATGGCAGGAAACACATGGCCAAGAACAAGCCAAGATCTGGCTCCTAAAGGCAGCCATACACCGAAAGGAGCAAGGGAGAGGTGAGTAAAACCAAACCTGGACACCAGGAAGGCCCAAACCCAGCCCTGACAGCTGCTTTGGGAGGCCCTGGGGAATGCCTCCACAAATCTCCTGGAGCAAAGGGGAGAACCTGGCCACTGGAAGCACCCATTTGCTAGCCCACTAGCAGGAGATGGGCACGAGGCAAATGATTCCAAGGGACCCTGCATGTTAGCTACAGCCAGCATGCACCACGGTCCTGCAAGGAACATCGGAGCTCTATGCCTGTGTGAGGACAGCATCACCAGGGAACCTGAGCACCAGGAGGAAAAGGGCCCTGTGCTGGACCAGTGCTAGCCTGAGAGGCTGGCCTCCTAGGTCTAGGAGCAAGAGAGGAACGCATATGCCAGGCCGCAGGGCACGTAACACCCCGGTTTCCGCAGCCACAAAGCACGTGGCTGGACGGGGCTTGGATCTGCAGGAACCACCCAAGCCCAGCATGATCCCTGCTGCCCCTGGCAAGCACGCTTCACCTAACATGCTTCCTTCCCCCAAATCCCCTTTTGGATACCCATGGTCTGCATGGTCCCCCTCCTGCCCTGCTCAGCTGGCCAACTGCAGACTGCAAATACACTGCTCCAGAGAAGAGCATGCCACAGGCCACAAGGGACCTGCTGTCCCCGTGCCCTGCCATGGCTGCCGGCACGCCTGGGAAGAGTTAAGGCTGCCACACTCCCACCCCTCCCGCTACAGGCTGGTGGGCCCAGCTCTCCCACGTGCTAAGCCTTGTTCCCAGCTTGTCAAGCTGCCAGGGACGAGGAATTCACAGCTCAACGAACAGCTAAAAAAGGGAAGGCAGCCCATTTTGGACAGGGGGAGCCAATCCCGGGCACTCAGCCGTGCCCCAGGGCCTGAGGAGGGAGGAGAGCAACACCCCCTCCGCCTTGGCACCACAGGCCCTGAAGTCCGAATTAGAAGAGGCACGTGATAACAGAGCGGAGCCCAGCTGAGGCACTTTCCATTAGCTCAACCACAAACTCCTGCCAACCCACATGGGACACGGAGGCTGTGGGCACCCTCCCCACATGGGTGACAGGGCAGAGCTCCCCACAGCCCAGTAGGCCACGGAAGCCACAGCAGAGCAGGGGCGGGTCCTGTTCCCAGCTGGAAAAGCCAGGCTTCCCCATCCCCAGGCATAGCCCTGAAGCTGTACACCCCTGAGCTATAGTCACCAAGCAGCCAGGGCACTTAGTGTCCCCCCACACTCCGTACTCTCAGGGCTGGAGGAGGCATCCCAAAAGATTTACAGCACCTTACTCAGGGGGATTCCCAGGACTCCCTAGAAGCACGAGGGCAAACCTCAGTATGATCAGAACAGCGAAGGTGCTTGGCAGGGATGCTGTGCCAGCAGGCTCGAACCATGCATGCCCCATGTCTGCCTTCCCTACTCTGCCACAGGTGAGACTCAGATTCCTCCCATCTTTGCTGTGTTTCTCTTGGGCTGCAGCAACAGCTCCCAGTACAGAAAGAGAGCTAGGAGAGACCTTGGGATTGGACACCCATTGCCTTCTCCCTACGTCTGTCTGGGATGCCTCAGAGCCCCTGGGCACCTTGGCTCCCCCCAGCACCCTGCAAAGCCTAGACTATATGCACATGGTCAGCCTTCAGCAGGAGCCCAGTCATAGGTCACCTTCAGCAGAGATTACCAAAGAGGCCATGGACAAGCACAGAGGCAGCACAGCAGCCCTGAAAGCCCCTCCCTTCCTGATCCAGCTGCACATCCATTCCCCAGGATAGCTCACTGCAAACTTCAGTTTGCAGAGCAGTGCCCGGGGAATCAACACGCAGCAGAGAGGTGCAGCATAGTTGCAGATGTCCACACAGTCCTACACCACTGTGCATGCTTGATAAATGCTATACAGCAGGAGTGGGCCACAGGGCACGGCCCAGGCCATCTGATGCCCATCCTAGACGATAGGAGGGTCTTGGGGACAGAAACAGCCCCACTCCACAGCTTCTGGGGGCTGCCTGGGACAATGCTGTTCAGCATGGCCCAGACCCTCCAGCCAGCATAATTATGCAAATGTTGCAGGACAACTGGCCTTGGAGGTACATGGGAAATCCCAATCTGATCTCCAAAACCCGGTCTGCATTCCAGATGGGTCAGAAAGTTCCACCTTTCCCCCAGCCCAAAAAGAGATGACCAGACCAGGCCTACTCCCATGCTCTCACCCCAACCTAAAGCCCCTGAGCTCCCTCCAAAATCCCCTCTCCCCTACATAACCACACTCAGGAGATTACATGAGGGCACTGTGCCCTTTGGGGCCCGCAAAAGATCTGACAGGTCAGTGCATGACAGTATCATCGTGAGGATAGAGCTGCTGTCTTGGAAGTACAGTGTGCTCCAGTCCCAGCTGCAGTCCAAGCTCAGCTCCATGGCAGGGAGTTTGGGTTTAGCACAGCAGGAGGATCTCATAGCTGCTGCTGGCTGTAGTGCAAAGGAATACCAGCGGGCTTGCTGACTGCAGGTAACAGCCTGGCTGCATTGCTCCCCCCTCTGCTGCAGCAGCTGAACACAAGCAGGTTTTGTCCGTACAGAGGTCCAGGAAGCAGAGTTCACAGGAAGGCCAGGGAGCAGCTGCCCAACCCTCTCGGAGCATCCTCGGTGGCTGGACCTGACAGCCCAGGCATTTAATTTCCTGCCACCTCCTCCAATAAGGCACCCGTAACCCAGCCCTGTGTATCACCCACCTCACAGAAAGGATGCCAGCCACCTAGCATGGCCCACCCAAAGGCTCCCTTCATCCTCAGAGGGCTTCTTGGTCTACCTGAATTAGGCTGATCTCTGCCAGAGCACCAAACCAGGCTTCCAGCCCTGTAGAAGGCACAGCAGGACTGGGGAGGGTCAAGGTGGGACTGTCCCCAGCCCCAGGGCTTGCTGCAACAAGAACCCTCAGCAGGCCAGGGGTGGGTTTAGCCAGAATGTCAAGCAGAAGACCGGGCCACAGGGCTCCCCCAGCCCCACACCAAACGCTGGCTGTGGCCAGAAGGCACCCCACACTAAGCACTACCACTCATGAGTACTAGGATGGAGCCTGCAGGGCACTAAGTGTGGGCTGCATCAGAAAGCAGGCAGAGAGAAGTTGTGTTACAAAGATCTCCTCTGCAGAGTAACTGCACCCCAAGAGCACACTTCCTTTGGGGACACCTAGCAGTATTTTCAGGGAAAATCTTGATGTGGACAAGCCCCATATCAGGGACAGGTCAGCTGCCATGCACAGCACTTCCTGCATCTCCAAATTACTCCAGGCACAGGTAATTTTGTCTCATTACAAAATGCCCACAGGACTTGCCTTTTCATCCAGGAGAAGCCCAAGAGACACAAGTCCTTACAAATACAGGCTGCACAAGGGAGAAATTGCTGGCAACAATGGGCTCTTTTGCCTAGTGGAAAGGGCTGGCACAGTTCACGCTAGGAATCAGAGGCACCCAGGGGAGTCATGCCAGGCTGGGAAAGCCAGGACTATTGTTGGGCTCCCATCAGCAGGAAGCCTTCCCAGGGACTCTTGTGGGCTCCAGCACAGAGGTCTCCAGCCAGCAACACTTTGGCCCACCACAGCTCCTCTGCCTGGAGGGATCTCTGGGACTGCTGATATTTCACAGCGCTCAGCAGCGATAAGCTTTTGCTTGGTGCAGCACTGCACACACGTGGGGAAGAAGGCATGGAGGAATCGTGGCTGCCAGGTACCCAATAGCACTGTGACCAGAGCTGTTGGGCTGCTACAAGGTACAAACACACAGCTGAACACCCCTGCAGCTCAAGACAACATGCTGGGCACATCTCAGGACTGCACTCGCTGCCTTTGTGATTAAAGCACAGAGATCTCAAACAACCTTCTCCAGGCTCTGTCTGCTTAATGTTTAGTGGCTGCTGTATGGCAAGGATGCTGCTGTGGCTTGCGTACAGTTGGCTAGAGGGCTCCTAGAACAAGGCCACAGTTCATCTGGAAGGATGCTTTTGCAGCAAGCCCAGTACCTGTGCCATGAGGACAGGTACAGCAGAGTTGCAGCAACTCGCAGCACCCAACAGCACTCCATGCAGGCCCAGGAAGCTGTGGCACAAACCCCCAGTTTGCGTTGCACCACAAACTCCCCTGCCTCCCATCTCCAAGCGCCTGCAGACCTGAGCACAGCCTGCAAAGGAAGCAGCAGGGATATGGGAGCCAGCTTTCTTGCAACAGCTCCAAGGAACAGCACCAGGGGATGTAGGGACAAGACAGGGCCCTTCCAGCAGAAAAGGGCCATTGCCTGACTCTGCACCCATGGGGAGGCCCCCTGCAGCACCCTGGGCGAGACGCCACAAGTAACATGGGCAGGCAAGGGCCGGTGCCTGCAGGGACACCAGGCAGGGAGCAGAAGCGGTCCATCCAGCCAAATGTTTCCATTCCCCATGTCCTCCCTGCCCCCTTCCAAAACAGCACCAAAGCAAGAGACAGCTGCAGCTTATAAGGAATGTGAGGGGCCCTGCCAGGGACTCTGGCGAGGGAAACCAGGCCTTATAAGGCCATGGAGGCAGAATCAAATTTTTATCAATGAGTGCAAGAGCATGAAGACGCCCGGGGAGAGATAACAGCACCAAGAGCTGGCCAGGGGGGTGGGCTGGGCCAGTGGGGAGCCCTGCTGCAAAGGCCAGGGCCAGGACACCTGCCACCCACTTCCCTCCCTCTCTAAATCACCACTACTGCCAGCCAAGTGAAGGAGCCAGCCCTGAGAGGCCACAGCAAAAGGGGACCCATCCTCCTCAGCTTCCCAAGCTGCTATTCAAGGAGGGCTGGGGATGATCAGGGCTCCCAGCACAGCCCCACAGGCACAGCCCACGCACCCCAGGGTGCCCAGGCATGCGGCTGAGCACAGGAACATTACCTTGGTCTCCCCACTGCTGTCCGACTCAGACACCTGGTAGGTGAGGTCCGTCTCCTCAAAGCCCGTGGCGCTCATGCGCTGGTCAGTGGTTGGGTCCGAGCGCGGGGGCGAGTCTGGGGAGTTGAGGCACGTTTGGATCAACGCCTTCCCTGTCTCACTGGTGATCATAGGCTGCAGCTTCCGTGTGGCAAACGTGTACACATGGCCCGTCTCACTGGCCACCAGCAGCAGGACTTGAGTGCCGGTCAGCGTGGAAAGCTCGTAGGCCTGCCAGCAGCACAACAGAAGAAGAGGGAGTCACAGACAGCAGGGACACAAAGTACAGGACAAAAGTCCCTGGCATGTCCCTGCACTCCCAGCATGGCCCTCCTTTTGTTCACGCCAGCTCCGGCTCCCTGTCACCCCAAAAGAGCTGTGGCCTCTAAAATCAACTCAAGATTGGTTCCCTCCAGGTTGAAGTGCCCCATGCTGCGTTCCCACCTCTTTCAGCATGCCCTTTGGGGATATGTGTGCCAAGAGGCCACAAGAAAAGAGTGATCCCCTCAGGAGAGTAGCCTGAGGACACGGGGACATTGGGCTGTCCCCAGTCTAGATATCCCACCTGCTTTTCCAGACATGTCTGGATGCCCCCCCGCCCCAGCCTCTCCTGAACCATGTGAGAGGATGCTACCTCAGCCCACGTGTCTCTGCAACCTCTTTCCCCTCACCAACACCCCAGCCGGGCCGGGACCCAGACTCCCCTCTCAGTCTTCACGGTCCTGAGCACAGCTGCACCCAAACACCCCTGCAGCGAGACTACCATCCCCCAGGATCGACCTGTGGGCTACAAAGAACACTCTTCACATGCCACCATGGCACACTCGGCGGTCTTGCGCAAGCTACCACAGATAGGACGGCCTCATTCTGCATCCTGCGCAGATGTGCCCAGCGGTACCCCACAACCGCTCCCGCCTTCCCGGTGAAGCCCAGCTCAGCGGGGGTGCAGCACTGCCCAGCTGCTCAGAGGATGCTACGAGCACCAACAGGGATGCAGGCGAGGCAGCAGTATCCAACTGCACACAAAATCCCCCAGGTTTCCGACCTGCCTTTGCACAACGGCTCCAGGAACCGCGGAGAGCACTCTGGACTGACCGAGCCACGGCGCTCGCCCCTTCCGCGGCGGCGGAGCCAGCCCCGCCGGGCCCTTGGCAGGGCAGGGCAGCCCCGCCGTGCCCCGGGACCGGCGCAGCACCCAGCGCCGACTCACAGAGAGGGGCTCCGCGGGCTCCCGGTCAGCTCCGGCCGAGGGCCGGAGGCCGCACCGGGACGGGCCTCCCCGGGCGCAGCAGCCGGCCGGAGCCCGCCGGGCACACCCGCTGTCCCCCGGCCCGGGGCTGCGCGACCGCCCCCGCCCCGCTCCCGCGTCCCCGCGGGCGCCGGGGACCGGCCGCAGGCGACAGCCGGCCCCGCCGGAGGCTCCCGCGCAGCCCCCCGGAAGGAGCTGGTGCCGGGCCACCCCCCCGCGGGACCGGGAAGCCGCCGCCGCCGTTTCCGGGCACGGCCCCGCCGGCCGGCTCCCCGCTCGGCCCGGGCGCGCACCGCCCCGGGGCCGGGGCTCCCGCCGGGCACCGGCAGGTGGGTGCCAGCCCAGCCCCGCCGGCCCCCCGCGCCGGCCGGAGCCCCGGGGCCGCACCTTCTTCATGATGCCGGTCTTCCTCTTGCTGAAGGTGGTGTAGCGCCGCAGCTTGTTGTCGATGAACTCCATCTTGATCTTCACCCGGCCCCGCGTCTTCTTCCCGGGCTTGGCGCCGCTCACGGCCCCGCCGCCCCCGCCGCTGTAGGCGGCCGCCGCCGCTCCCGCCGCGGGCCCCGCCGCCGCCGCCGCCGCCGCCTCGGCCAGGCTACGCTTCACGCCGCGCCGCTCGCCGCCCAGCTCCTCCTCCTCGGCCGACTCCGAGTCGCCCTCGCTGCCGCTGTACAGCGCCTCCCGCTCCAGGCGGCCTCCGGGCGGCCCCGCCGCCGCCGCCGCCCCGCCGCCGTTCGCCCCACGCGGCGCCGGCACCGGCGACCGGCCCAGTCCCGAGCCGCGGGCCAGCGCGGCGGCGGCGCCGTTCCCGGCCCCGGCCTGGCTCGGTAACATCGCGGCGGCGAGCGCGGGTCGGGTCGGGTCGGGTCAGGCCGGCCCCGCCATGGCCCCGCCGCCCGCTCCGCGCTCACGGCCCCGCTCCGCCGCCGCCCCCGCCGCGCCGCGCCGCCCCCATATAAAGCGATACAATGTTGCCTTTTATGGCGAAGGCGCTCCTTATATGGGGCGAGCCGGCGCCCCGCCGGCAGGCGCCACCCCATTGGCTGGCGGCCGCCAAGCGCCGGCGCCCATTGGCCGGCGGCTGGCGTTTGATTTGCATACGTTCCGACTGCGCTCGCGTCACTCCCAGATTGAAACACGGAGGGAGGCTCTTAAAGGGACAGCGCGCCGCGCCGCACGGACGGGGCGGGCCGCTCCATCGGCGGCGAGCACCGAGGGCGCTACGCCGCGGCCCGGCCGTCCCGCGGCGGGGCGGAGGAGCCCGGGCTGAGACGCCCGGTCTTCCAGCCCTCGCTCCCGGTTCCTGCTGCCGGCTCCAGGCGCTCGAGCCCTCGTAGGGGACACACCACGTGGCTGAGGCGCCGTGCCGTGCCCTTGGCCCCTGCCGCGCCGCCCTCTGGATGCAGCCGGCGGGAGCGCCGCGCCCGCCTCTCGGCGATGCCACCAGGTGCTGCTCCAGGCGACCCTCCACCCGCGCTGCTCCCACACCCTGCGGAGGACGAGGGGCTGCCTAGGGTCAGGAGGAGGGGCTGGGGGCCGCACGGGCTCAAGGGTGCGCGCAGCACGGGACTGGGCAGGTATGACCACACCACCGCATTGCCGAAGCACAAGGTGACCGCTGTTCGGATGATAAAGGGTCTCCGTTTAACAGGATGGGCCACAGCTACCTTCGAGTCCACAGGAGGAGAGAACGGGGTCCTGTACCACAGCGATCCACGGGTAGGACAGACTGCCGGTACGCTTGTCCCCCAGGGGGAGATGGCTGGGCTGGCCCCAGGACACAGCGAGGGACCCATGCCCACCCCCTCTCTGTAGCTCAGAGGGTTCCTCGCAGGTGGCGCGGGCCACGTCCTCTGCTCAGGTGCGAAACAGGACCTCCACAGGAGAGGGACAGCCTACACAGGCAGGACAGCTGGGTGCAAGGCAGGGTGTATGCGGGTCAGCAGGGTGCAGGAGGGACCGCACGGCCCCACAGCTCAAAGCTGCGAGGACAGACAGAGCCACATCCTTGGCTGAGAAAAGGGCTCTCCCACGCTCCGTCCTACAAACAGGAACTGCAAACCAGGGCAAGACCTCACCTCTGCCAGCACCAGCCCTGCCACAGACCCATTTTGCCTCCTGGGCACCCCACGGAGGGTTCTGCAGCTTGCACAAGCTCATTCCATATCTGCCTCATCACTCAGAGGACATGCACGCTTGCCACCAGCCTTCACAGCTGTCTTCCACTCTCTAGGGCCAACCTCCTGCAGAGCAAGGGAGTAACTGCAACACCAAACACCCCCCTCCCTGCCACCGCCTCCCCCTCCTCCCCGCCAGCCATGCTCCTCCAGTGAGCACACATGCCATTTTTAGCTCCCAGAAGGGCTGCTGGGACTCACATGCTTCCCATCACATGCCCTGGCTACCCTCCCTTCGAGCTAAGCACAAACTACACCTGGCACAGGTGAGATGGAGGCCTCGCCACGTCACGCCAGGCTGAGGAAGGGTCAGCAAGCCCCTCTGCATGGCTGGAGGCACCAGTTAGGCTGAGAGTAACTGGCATGTAGATCTGACAATCAAAGCCCGTCTGGTCCGCCTGCTCAGCACAAGTGTGCAACCACTGCAGGTACCAGGACTGGGGTTCCTCTTGCCCACGGGGCTGCTACATGCTCGCTCCTTCCCTCTCCCCCTGCGCCTTTTGATTGCAGGGCCAAGTGGAGGCCTTTTGCTCTCCAGGATGCAGGAGAGCCTGCACAGGTAAGAGGTGAGATCTGGCTCATTTTGGGTTGGCTCACCTCTTCTGCTGCCATCTTCCCTCTCCGTAGCCTCATCTTGGGGATGCTTTCCAAGACGCTTGTCCCACTTGTGTTCTGATGGACTAGAGCATCGGTCTGCCTCTGCGCTTCCTGGGATGCTAATCTCCCACCAAGGCATCAGACGCACACTGTAGAGCCAAGCCCTGTCACCAGGCCACCATCACCCACAGGAGACAAGTTTCCAGCAACACTGGACCTCCCTAACCAAATCAGCACCCAGCGGCAGTTGAAAGAAGCTTAAATCAGGTTTTGGGCCACTTGACAGTCCCATTTCCTCTTCAGGGCTATTCCCATTTACAACCCCACAGTTGTAAATTTCATGTTTGTAACCCTCTTGTTATGCAGCTGTGGGCATAGCACCTGGCACTATGCCATGAAAGCCTCTTACCCGATTACGCCCAAGGATCCCTCCAGACAAGCTGCTGCCTGTGCCAGCTGCCCTGTAGCGTGAGCCCTGCTGCCAGCTGCCCCCAGCATCGCCCCAGCCCTCCACGCCCCTTTTGCATCCCTCCTCTAGGTCACTGCAACAAGCCCTTTCTCATTCTTTTTCCAGCTCTGCATCCATATTTCAACTGGGGAATGGTTAAACACCCTCTGCACTCAACGCTGGGGTTGAGTTTCCATCCTGTTACTGATCTTCTTACCATTGATACTTCAGCTGCTTTTTTGACTGCTGCTGACTACAGGTAGATACTCCTTTTTTTAACAGCCTTCTCTTCTTTGAGCAGATCTCTTCTATAAGCAGTAACAACTAGATTAGAGGTACTGCTGCACATGCAAAATGAGGTTAGGGCCTTTCTTAGTATGATTTTTTTGGTCAGCAGAGGGGTGCTTCTGCCCTTCATACGTGATATCAGGGAACAGCATGAGTGGGTCTGCTCCACGAGGGGTGACTAGGCAGTATCTAATGGTGACCCCATGCCCTCACTAACAGGTATAGTCCCACAGTACCTGAGCAGAACAGAGACAGGTGTTGGTAACAGGGTCCACATGATGAACCAAGTCCAGTATCCACCCAGTCAGGAGATAGTGCCAGAATCAGGACTGGATAATAAAGCTACAATATATGCCTAGAAGACAGGGCTAGAGGCAAGGGCAAAACAGAAACACCTACAACATTGCTTAAAACAAAACTGAGAGCCCAGGCTCAAGCTTAAATGCAGCTCAAGAGGGTGGGAGGCCACCAGTGAGGCTGTTTAGGACGATTAAGGCCCATTAGTTCCCCCACAGGTGTCTGACACAGCTGCATGAGAACCACAGAGTAGCAGATGAAATCAGACCAAACCAAAAAGTGCTTCTTCAAGCTGCATAGTGGATCTGTGCACTGGTCCCAGGGTGCTCAAAGCATGCATAGTTGTAACGGGAACTTGGATAACTTTCTGGCATGAAAAAACATTAAGGACTGCTGGAAATGCCTGGTTTGGAGGTCCTTGTGCTTTAGGGAGTTAGCTGTGACAGTGCATACCTGCTTGCTATCCTCTTACATTGTTCAGTAAATGTTCAATTTTGGCCACAGCTGGTGGCCCAGTAGGTAGACCTTTGCTCTGATGGAGCTGTGCTATTCTTTCTGGCCCTGGATACCATAGGTTGTCTTCCTTTCCCAATTTTTTTTCAAGATGTTCCTTCAATTTGGGCTGAGACAATTGCATCCCATCTCTGTAAACTGCCCAAGTCCTCTCATTCTCCTGCGGGGCCTCTGATTTCCTACTCTCCTCCATCATATTTAGCTAGGACTGTATTTTCTCAGCTTGCTGTTTCCAATTAGTTTAGCCAACATCTGTCCCATCCCCAAGGATACAGAACTTTTTCATGACATCACTCCCAAAAATACACAATCCCAACCATCGTCTTTCTGCACCCTTTGGGTCTGGAGTTTGTCCTAGCTTTGGTGCCTTTCCAGTTGGGTGCTTCCCTGTAGTCACCAGGTCTTGACTGCATGGCAAACAGGCACTCGAGTTCCCAGGATGTGTCAGGATAAAGCTGAGCACTCCGTCCTGATGCTGCTCTCAGAACCAGCCCACTGCAACCAGGTCGTTCCCTCCCAGGACACAGAGATACCTGCATGCATGAAGATGGCAGAGCAAGGATGTCACTCCAGAAGTCCTTGCCACCTCTATTGTCTAGTCATGGCATCACAGAGATGCTGCTTGGCTAGGCCACCACAAGTGATGGTGCCTGGCTCCACCTCCAGCCCACCCAGGAGCATTTTGAGCAAGGACAGCAATAGCCCTGCTACTCTGCCTGTCACGTCCAACAAGGGGCAGCCAGGTGGGAGGACAAGGGACCAGGGGACAAGATGATCAGGGGACTGAAGCATCTCTCTTATGAGGAAAGGCTGAGAGACCTGGGTTTGTTCAGACTGGAGGAGAGAAGTCTGAGGGGGGATCTTATCAATGCTTATAAATATCTGAAGGGCGGTCAAGAGGATGGGGCCAGACTCTTTTCAGCGGTGCCCAACGACAGGACAAGGGGCAATGGGCACAAGTTGGAACAGAGGAAATTCCACCTAAACATGAGAAAAAACCTTCTTTACTGTGAGGGTGACAGAGCACTGGGACAGGCTGCCCAGAGAGGTTGTGGAGTCTCCTTCCCTGGAGACATTCAAAACCCGCCTGGATGCGGTCTTGTGTACCCTGCTGTAGGTGTGCCTGCTCAAGCAGGGGGATTGGACGAGATGATCTCCTGAGGTCCCTTCCAACCCCTACCATTCTGTGATTCTGTGATCATGCATTGCGTCCAATATGCAGGTGGACTTTGCCTGGGGCAGACACTCAAGATCACTCGCTGGCCTGTCTGTCATCTGATGGTGTACAACTGCCCCTACCTGCCCCTCACCTCCCAGCCAGCCTCGAAGTAAGAGCACCAATGACCATGCTGAGGGATGAGATGAGAGGCTGCAGTGTAGGAATGCTAGTCCAGCTAGAAGAATTGAGTGACAGGCTCTGATATGATCTATCCGCAAGTGCCCGAGGAAGCAGTTGCAGAACCAGCTGGGAGTATTTCTAGGGTAAGATGTGCTCTAGAGGTAAAGAATACCACAGGGACACGCAGGCAAGACAAGATACATTCATTAGTGACTTGGCTGAAGGAATCAGCCCACAGTGTGCAACCATCTTGCCTGAGACGTAGGGCAGCAGGCAGGAAAGTCCACAGGAATGAGATGGATGGGAGAGATGGAACAAAAGAACATCAGACAACAGCAAACGCATGTGAGAGGTCACTTGCAAGTTGGAAAGCATGCATGCAGCAGTGCTACAGCACTGGCACACTTCAAAAGGGTTGTGTATGCACTGGGGAGGACTGGGAGGAGCGACGAGAGGGACTTGGAGGTACAAGGGGGAGAGAAGGCACGTCCTGAGACCTCTGCCCGTAACACCACTTCCCAGTGTGCACAATGCCACCAGCCCCAGCCTGTGGCCAGGCCATCTGGAGAAGGGTCACGGAGGCAGCAAGGGTTCAGGGTGGTGATAACCTGCTACCAAGCCCACTATGCAAAGCAGCACCAGGTCTAGGGAGGAGGAAGGGGCCCAACAGCCGGCCACAGCCACATCTTAGCTCGCCAGGGGATGTTGGCTTGGGGGGACTCCACAGCTCCCAGTTGCAAGACACATCACAAGCGTCAGGAAAGGGACAAACACTTCCGATAACTCTGCTATATAGCCAGCAAACTTGCTTGCACCCAGACAGGCCCAGCTGACCCTGTTCCTAAGTCCTGGACCAGATCTGAGCTTGGAGCCAGCTAGCACATTCCAAAAAATGAGCCCTCTTCACCCTCCACCATCTCCATAACCTTCCTGGGCAGCAGAGATGGGAAAGGGATCCTGGATATTTCTGGTCCATCTCTGCTTAAAGCAGAGCCAACTAGATTGGGTTGTTCAGGGCTTATCTGGCCCAGGGTTGAGTATCTCTGACGATGGAGATCTCACAGCTTCTCTGGGAATGTCTCAGACCTTTACCACCCTTGGGGGGAAGCATTTTTCCTAATATCCAATATGAATTTCCCTTGTACAGCTTGTGCCCATGGCCTCAAATCCAGCCCCCATGCACCTCCTGGAAGAGCTCAGATCTTTCTCTATAACCCCCCAACCCAGAGCTGTGCAGCAAGCGAAACTGCTGGTCTGCAGCTTGGCCAAACCCAGGGTCCTACTCTGGCTCCAAGGGGAAAGGCCTATCCCATGCTGGCTTAGCTCATGTTCATGCTGTGGGGACTGGGGCTTCTTGTACACCATCTGCCCACCCCTCCTTCCCCAAGAAGAGACTGCCAGGACCCTGCCACTGCTCAGGGCCATTGGCACAGCGGAGGGAAAGGGCCACAGTCCACATGTGACAGCAGGAGTCCCCCCAGTATCCCCACCCAGGCCTGGCCCTGCTAGCTTCTCAGTTCTGCAAGAAGCAGCAGCTGAAATCTCCCATGTGAAAACACAACCCGGTGCTGGCTGCAAAGCTGCCCCAGGCCACAGGGGTGGGTGCACAAACCTAATTACAAAGGAGAAAAGTTGCTATGAAAGCTTGGCTACCTGAACGGGGCGGGGGGCGGGTGCAGGCAGGGGGTGTAAGCCTGTCAATGTGTCCATAAGCACGTGCTTGCAGGGAGGCTGAAAGGGACATTTTCTCTTGAGACACACGTCCCTCTTGGAGAGCAACCCATGACTGCCCAGAGAGAGAATAAACGCTGAGGCAAAGTACTCCCTCGGGGCACGACAGGCTGGGAATGGCATCTCAGGTCCAGCTGGGAAGGGGGCAAAAGGGTTAAACACAGGAGACATGCCTGAGGAATCAGCCCCCAACTCTTCCCAGGAACCATGTGGAGGAAAACAGTGAAACAGCCATCTGACAGCAGCATCTTACAAAGACCAAAAACAAACAAAAAAAAAAAGCCTTCTTTATTGAGAGCAGCACGTAAGAACCCCACAAAACCCAACCCTTCTTGGCTGCCGTACCCTCCGCTCAAGCAAACAAACTAACCCACTCTAGGCTGCATTCCAGTAACAGAAATACTATGGTAGGGAGGAGTCAGCGCTCTGGAAGAGGAAGAGGGAGAGAGAGGGCGCTGCCCAGAGTCGTCGTACAAAAAAAGGCACAGGGTAAGCTGGGAAAGGTAGTGAGCTCCTTCATATGCCAGGCACTTTGTGTTCCTGCTGGCTGGCCTGTACCCGTGGGGCACTGGGGAGGCAGGCATGCCTAGCACAGACGGACGGAGAGAGAGGCCAGGCCAGGCCGGCAGATATGCACGTGGCGAGCGGGGACGGAGAGCCTGGTGCTGGAGCCCAGCTCTTGCCGGGTGAGGGGGAGCTGCGCTCCATCCACGCCAGCAGCCCAAGAGCACTGGGCTGGGCAGGCAGAGAGCAAGAGGCAGCAAGGGTTGTCTTTTGGGAACCGTGGAGGAGAGGGGTGGGGGGGCTGGAGTACACTGGCTTGTGCTTTGAGTCCAGCAGCTGCTGGTGCCGAGCTGCTCGCTGGCGCATTGGGGTTGGGCTCAGCAAGGGGCTGCAGGAGCGCCAGGGGCTCCCCAGCCACCTACAGACCCCTGTCCACCCCGCTGCATCCTTCCCCAGCAAGGGCCAGGATGCTCAGGCTTTGCTGTCAGCTGGGCTGTCCCCAAGGGCGGTGGCGAGCTCGCTGAAGGAGGGTCGATCCTTAGGGCTAGGGGCCCAGCAGCGCTGCATCAGCTTGGCGAGACGGGAAGGGCAGCCCTCGGGGTGCGGGAGCTTCGTCTTTCCTGACTGCAGACCTGCATGAAAGCAAAGTCCAAAGGGCCGTTGGGAAGAGGTGAGATCCTCTCCACAGGGTACAAGGAGGGCAGCATCTCTCCACGTGGGCTGGAACAGCCTCCCCAGCCAGACCATGTCAAGATGGGGGACGTCACACAGCCCGGCTGGCCCCTCTACCACAAGAAAAGGAAGTAGGCTACAATGCCAGGGACAGCACAAGGTACTCCACATACCTGCTAGGACCTCATCATCTGCCAGTGGGGTGTAGGGCATCTCCCCATGCATGAAGACCTCCCACATGAGCACCCCAAAGGACCACACGTCTGACTTAGTGGAGAACTCGTCCTCCAGCACAGCTTCAGGTGGCATCCAGCGCAGCGGGATCCAGGCCTGGCGGAAGTGGTAGTACTCGCTGCAGGCAGGACAGGCAGGCAATGAGACTGGTGCCATCCCATCCCCTCCCATTCCCCTGCCAGGCCCCCAGCTGACCTGTTGTACACGTCCTTGCTGAGGCTCAGGGATGAGATCTTGACCAGCCGCTGGGCACTGACCAAGCAATTCCTGGCTGCCAAGTCCCGGTGCACGAACCTGCCATTGGAGAGGTGCTCCATGCCCAGGGCCACCTGTGTGCAGAGAGACACCTGATCCCAGAGAGATGTCAGCACTGGCTGCCCTCCTCAGGGTTCCCAGCCCCACAGCACTTCCAAAGCTGCACTATCACCTTATGTTTGGTAGTGAGGGGCTGTGGCTTCAGAGACTCATCTTTGCTCTTGGAGATCCTCAGGAACTGCTTCAGGTCCCCCTGGGAGACAGACAGCGACTCAGAGGCAGCACCTCTCCATGCTGCCAGTTGCATCAGTCCCTGCAGTGCCCGGATGTGGCAGGCCCCTGGGAGCCCTACAGATCCTCATCTCCTGGGCCATAGTCCCCGCCCGTCCTCCTGGTCACTGCCCTGGAGGGCAAGCCAGTATCTCACTTCTGGGCCTCTAACGGCTAAGATCAGGGCAAGCAGGCCTGATGTTCCCAGGAGGTTTTTCATGCCCCAAATTGATTTCTCTCCCATGAACTCCAGGCTCCCCATAGGAGCCCTTAGCATTCACAGCCATTCTGCAGCATGGAGTCCCACAGCTTAATTTACTCAGCTGAGTCCTGGACATAAACCAGAAATCAGGAGGGTGTGGAAGAGGATGAAATCACCTCCAGATCTTGCAGGAGACCCCATTCCCCTTGAGACTTCTCCACACGTTGGGAATAGTGGCAAGTTCAGCCTAGTTTCCATACACCTTGCTTGCCCTGTGCTGCCAACCTGGACCATGTCACGCTTGTAGGCCCAACGTCCATTGTCCACTCCTCCTTACTGCAGGCACTGCTGGCAGGGTCCTTACCAAGTCCACATACTCCAGGACCATGTAGTGCGGCTCTGCCTCGCGGCACAGCCCCAGCAGCCGCACCACGTTGGAGTGGTTCAGCTTGCCAAACATCTCTGCCTCTCGTCGGAAGTCCAGCTGCAGCTGCTCATCCCTTGTCTGCAGGCTCTTCACTAGGACCAGTGCTTCACCCTCACCATCCTCTGCACCTTTTGCCTTGGCCAGGAACACTTCACCAAACTCCCCCCTGCCTGGAAGTACAGTGCAGCACATGGGAAGACAGCATACATTAGGACAGCATATGTATTTGACAGCCCAACAGCTGCAGGGCCCTCTGTACCCCAGCACATCCAGTTTTCTGGCTAGGACATGCTGGGCTTTCAGCCGTGGTTTCCTGCTGGAGTGGGGTCAGGGCCAGGGTGGCCCAGCATACCCAGGGTTGTGATTGTCTGCAGGTTGGAACGTGGAAAGTGCATCTTGTCGGCAGCACTGTGCCGCTTGCTGGCCCCAGAGCTGCTGCCCAGGTTGGTCAAGGCCACTTCTTCCTGGATCTCTGCTGTCATCTGCCCATTCTGCAGCAAAGCACCACCTGCAAGGGAAGCAGAAATGGCTTCAGCATTCTGCCAGGCTGTGCAGAGAATGTCATGCTGGGGATCAGCCCCTTCTGGGGCTGACACTCCAAGCACCCACAACTGGCTCCAAGCACCCCAGCTTGATGCTTAGCTCCAGGCAAGAGAGTGGCCCGCACACAGTTGTTCCCTCCGGGCTCATGTCCGGCCCCATCTCTGGCAGCCCTGCAGCCACCCTTGAAATCAGATGCTGAGCAATGGCTTTGGTCCCAGAGCCAACCAGCCCCATCTGGCCTTGTCCATCCCATGCCACTCAATCATCCGAAAGGAGTGGCTACATCTCAGCTACTATTGACAAAACTCTGCAGAACAGCAGCAGGAGACTGGATGTGTGAGGCAGAAATAAAGCAGAGAGGACCTTGCTCACTATAACCACAGTCTCTCGATGCCCAAGAGACTCTCAAGTCTATCTGGCATCAGCTGCTGCAGCCTGACCCCCTTGCTCCTGCTTGCTTCCCAGCAAGCCAGCAATGCTCATGTCCTTGGTAATCTTGAATCTGTCAGACCAGATCAGTCTGGAGTTTCCTTTACTGCCTGGGTTAAACCAGTGCGAGGAAGCACTGTCCTTGCAATCAGCCCCAGCAAGTTTTCTGCTCGGGAACTCCACTAGAAATTTCCCTGGCACAAACAGAAGCCAGTGAACAGGACAAAACATTATTGCCTTAAGAAAGTAGAGAACCCTGCATTTTACAGGCAGCCTGTAGGGGAAAGACTGTATAGAGAGTTGTATAGATAGCAAACCTTGATTTTGAATGCATTTACTGCTTGGATCAGACTTGGCATTAGGAAGCAGTACTTTCCATAAGCTGAAGGCAGGAGTTTGAATGTAAAGCAGGACACAGCACCAAGCTAAGGTGGCTGACACATGTTCAGCATCACCCTGCATCACTGTACACACTCCATTTCAGTCCGTCCAGAAGCAAGCGTTAAGGAAATACCTGGCCATGCAGAAGGATTTAATCACAAAATTAAGACTTGACCCAACATGAGATAACTCCAACAGGAATCCCACTGCCCATAATTTCCAGCAAGGAGTATCATACAGCAGTGTGTGTACAGGCATGCTTACAATGCACACGTACGAGAGAGGTACAGGCACACCAGCACATCCTGAGCAGGTCTGGCCACAATGACAGGGACCGTGGCTTTGTCACAGGTAGGCTTGGAGCTGTGAAGACCGAGATATGTTGACTTAAGAGCCATGGCTACTGACAGCTGTCCTCTCTCACATGCTGGAGTAACATTTGCAGAAGGCCATAGCGAAAAAACACCATCTACCCTATCAATCAAAGCTCGATGCTACTTACATTCTCCCTGTTTTTATGCTAATTATTAGCAAGACTGTTTGACCCTGTGCTGTCTGCACTCATGACTAATAATGTCTCAAGACTACAAGCTCAAAGCCAAGGGGATAATACAAGACGACCGCTGCAACCGTGCCAAGAAAATACCGAAGGCTGCAGAGTGAGTATGCTGCCACTGAGAGACAGCACCAGCGGGCAGCAACAACAGACACTTTTGAGAACAGATATTCCCATGTTTCACAGAGCTTTGACAAGATAGTTGATAACAAAGGGACCGCAAAAATGAACAGGAAGTTTAATTTATGTATCCAGCAGTCTAGGGGGGAACCAAGTATAGAGGAGCTGCCTGCTTTGCCTACCTGCCTGTAACACCTGAGTGACTCCTAGAGAAAGAGACACAGCCATGCTGCCCTGGAGAAATTAGCACACGCCAACGCAGAAATCAAATGCTCCCCTCAGTTCCCACAGCTGTTAACCTCCCCAAATGGTCTGTGTTCACCCAAAAAAAGCAGCACAGACAGACAGAGGGACACTGAGAACAAGCATCCTTGTTACAGAGGATGTGGCACACCAAAGACGTGACCTTGGAAGGTGACTGACTTGTTAAGAATGCATTGATCCACAGGAAATCCATAGGAAGGATCCACTGCAAATCCATAGGAAGGTCAAATCTGTCTGGATCTTGAGGGCACTGGAAAAGTCAGCTGGTGGCCAGCCAGGGAGTACTTGTAGGTGCTGAGATACTTCAGGTCACCCGGGCAAAGAGGGACCACATCAAAAGGAGGAAAAGAGCCAAATCTTTGAAGACCATGGTGAAGGGGGTCCACTGGAGCTGACAGCAAACACAAACCACTTCTCCAGAGAGGCTATGGAAGTACCAAAAAGGAGTGTAGACATCTGGGCAGCTGGGTCTGCTTGTATCAGTGAGGATGCATCTTTCTGACAGCTAAACTGGTTCCAAATGAAGGGGATAGGAAGAGGCAAACTCTGTCTGGCAGAATAAAAAGAAAAATATAATAAAGATAGGCCAAAATAAAAATCTGAGACCACCTCAAAAAAGATTAAAACAAATCCTTTCCCAGGAAGAGGATGCTGGCCAGAGCCTGTTGGCACAGGTGAGCTGCCTGCGACTTGTCCACAGGAAGAGCTCAGCATGGTGACAGCAGCAGAGCGCAAAGCTGCAGAGATGCTCCTGCATCCCTGCTCTCAGGAGGTTCCCCACAGCCAGACTTCTCTTCTGGAGGTTTGGCTCTGTTCAAAGTACCAATACAAGAGGAAAAACAGGAGACAAACCCAGCGGTGATGTTTTGCCAGGACCTCACAGCAACCCCCACACAATCAGGACATGGCTGGAGAACTGGGAGGGAGAAGCACTATGTCTGAATTTACAGTGGTGTTGGGGGAGATCCAGGGAATTGTAAGGGCAGCAAACTCAACTGCACCCCATCACTTACAAGTCCTTACTGGTATCAGTGATGCAAGGACAACCACGATGTCAGGAGAAAGAGCTGAAACAGCTTTTGGAAATGAAAATGATGCCCCAGAGATCTCTTGGGCTCACTGAAGGAATCACGTAGCTTATGCACAATGGGGACCCAGTTTAGTCTATTTGCAGGATCTCATGGAAACAGCTGTTAAAAAGCAGCTCAGCTGCCCCAGGACAGGAGGGAACATCCTCCAATGGACACACAGAAGGTAGGAACCAGGGTAGTACAACATGTTGCCAACATGGAAGGGGTGCTGCTGGTAGCTGTTTGCCAAAGCCACCAACTTAGCTAGCAGCAAAGGTACAGGCCAGCTGTGGCCAGCTGCAGATGGACCCTGACCACTGGGAGGTGCAGCCAGAGATACAACATGAGGCCTGGGGAAAGCAACCCTGATGTCCCATCCACAGTGGTGGGCTCAGCTCTGAGCTCTCTGCTCTCTCTCCAAAGCGAGCTCTGTGGACAGGGAACTGAAGCCAGTGGCACAGCTGGGAACAGGACATAGCACAGCTGTGTCGCTCTGCAAAGCTGGATGCACCAAGTCCTATCTGGGGCTCCCCATCTCAGAAAGACAATAGTGCAACCAGAAAAGGCACTCGCAGGAAAAATCAGACATACAGAAGAGCTGTGTGTTCCAGTGCAGAGCCGATAGGTGACAAGCTTGAAAAGCAAAGAGACAGTTGTTAGATAACCTGTTATGCTCCAGAAGTCCTTGCTGGAGGATGCTGTAGATGCTCAAAGCTTGTATGGGCTTCAGAGATAACAGGGTGAGTTCACAGCAGAGTTCAGGGCTGCTCAGTGAAAAGTCTTCCCTTCAGCACAAGGAGCTGCTGAACTGTGATTTGAACAGGCCGGCAGAGTACTACTATTTCATTACATTGCAATAGGGATACTCCCCTCCCCTTGGCAAAGGGTATATGTGATGCCATGTACAGGTGCTGGAAAGCAGGAGCAATACATAACTCAGCAGAAATGGCCACGATGTGGGGCTGGGATGCAGGTTTCACACTAACTTGCCTATTTCTCACCTGGCTGCAGGTCTCTGCCACCAGCCATAGCCAAAACCAAGAGCAAGAGACTCCAAGGGTGAGGAGGAGTCCCCTGTTCCCTGGGAGCTCCTTGCCCCTCAGCCCCTCCAGCCCAGGGGTAAGTGGCTGGCAGCAAAGCCCCCACCCCCGGGGGTGCTGGCCTCACCATTCAGACACTCCATTTCGGGCTCCTCGCCCTCTGGGTGCTTCTTCAGCCTCTTGGCTTTTCTCCGCTTCTTACAGTAGAACATCAGCCCCAACACGATAATAATGTAGGCAACAGCCGCCCCCACCGAAAGCCCAATGGTCTGGATCATCTTGTAGGGTGTGTGGCTGCTGGGTCCCTCATCCTCTTCCGCTGCCGGCTTGTCTGTGGGGCAGAGAGCACCAAACCCATGAGGGTGTGGAGGGATTTCCCAAATGCTGCTCAGGAATGTGCTGGAGGAATGAGAAAAGCCCCCCCACTGCTGTGGCCACCTCCTCGTCCAGCCACAGAATGCTGGGCACAGCCCACAGCACACTGTGCTGCATCCCAGTAGGAATGCTGCCATGACTCCCTAGCAGGCATGACCTGACACACAGCATCCACCAGTGGGGCAAGAAGCAGGGCCTGGAGCTGCTGGGGATACCAGGAGGCCAGGTCCCCACTTTGGGCACCTCCCTTACCTACGACGTATAGGAAGGCCTCGCGGTGCTTGATGTTGCAGCTGTTGCCGGCAATACAGGTGTATTTTCCAGAGTCCTCGGTGGTGACGTCGTAAATCACCAGGGATCCATTGGGCATGATCTGAATCCTGCCAACCACATAGAGCCCTTTGCAAGCACCAGAGGGCAGAGGCAGGCTTGGGGCACCTGCAGCCCCATCTCCCCGGGATGCCTCAGCCTCAGCCCCATATCCCCAGTGCAATCATCTTGAATCTGAGGCTGCACAACGCTCAAGAACAAATGGTTGCAGCTCAACTGCAGCTTGGCAGGCTGTGGCATAAAGGGTAACCCCGGGGGCCAGGAAAGTCCAGGCCCTGGGACACGGAGACAACTGACTGTGTGTCCCCCAAGCTGGGAACCCAAGACTGCACCATTGGCACCCACATGCTGGGTAGCCATGGGGAGCGCCATGCTGCACCACATTTCAGTTTGGAATGGAGGCGTGTACCTGGGCAGGAGCTTGCTGGGATCCAGAATCTTGTCCTTCCCTTTCCACTGGATGTGCGGCACGGGGTCCCCCTCTGCCTGGCACTGGAACATGGCTGTGTGCCCCTGGTACACCGTTGTGGGCTCTGGCTCTAGCTTGAAGGTGACGTAAACTGAAGGCAGAGAGGCCAACAGGAACGCTGTCAGCTCCTGGGAATGGTGCTGAGCTCCCACAAAGGGGCAGGGCCAGCACTGGCACAGTGGCACATGCCCTCTCAGGCTGTATGCAAAGCACTGACAAACCAGACACTCAAGTGCCACAGGGTAGAGCTCGGGGACAGGCCAGACATTTCTCTCTCTGCAGGGGCACGCCAGTTGGGTGCCACCAGGGCAAACCCACTGCAAGGCCAGCACAGCAGGAAACCCACCTGCCTGCCATAGAACCCTCACCTGCTACCACGAGCTGCACGGTGGCACGGATCTCGCCCTGCGGGCTGTTGGAGGCGATGCACGTGTAGTTCCCTGAGTCACTCCTGCTCACCTTGTGGAAGGACAAGATGCCAGCGTTGTGGCTGACGTGGGATGGCAGGCTGCTCCCATCTGCCGGACACAAGAAGAAGGATGCAGTAGTCATGCATGAAGCACTGTGCCACATGGCAGCCTTCCAGGCAGCCGCAGTGCCGCTGCTTCACCCATGTTGCAGGTGGGCCAACACAAAGATCCTCGGGCCCCAGGTCAGAAAGAGACATATCGCATCCAAGTCCCCCTTACCTGTTTTAGTCCACTGGATGGTGGGTTTTTCCCGGCCTGTGGCTGAGCAGGACACTGTAACCTCCTTATTAAACTCCATGCACTGCAGCGGCTGGGGCGGCGGGGTGAACTTCAGCTTCTCTGCAAGAGACAGATGTGCTATTAGCCAGCTGCAGGAGGCACTGGAGCTGGGGATATCACACCTGCACCCTGCCAGGCAAAAGAGCTCCCCACAAGGGGAGGATGTGGAGTGCTTGTCAGCATACCTAGCACGTGCACCCGTGCGTATCCCTCGATGCTGCCTGCTGGCGTGCTGCTCACGCACTTGTACATGGTCCCATCATATACCTCCACATTGTTGATGCGCAGTGTCCCATTCTCAGAGATCTCAAACCGCGAGTCCTGCCCAGAGGGAGGGAGGGATTGGGGCAGAAATGACACTGTCACCAACCCTGCGCTCAGACCTTGCTTGTGGCACTCCTGACGCTCCACACGCCCACATCACGCCTCAGTCAGACACAGCCCTGCTGAGACCCACATGGAGAACTGAGACAAGCTGCAGTGACATCTCTCTAAGGGACGTCTCTCTTGTCACTGTCCCAAAAGCATAGGGCTGATTGCCAGCCAAGTGGCTAGAGACAGCCAGTTATGCACCCATACACGAGTAGGATAGAGACTGTGCCAGGAATATGGCTAGAGTGGGGGTGACAGGGATGCTGGGCCTAGGAACAAGGCAAGAAATAGCAGCAACGGAGGAAGGAGCTGACCCTGTGCCCAGCAGAAGTACCCATGAGTGGCAGGGGCTTGCCCCATCGCCTCACCTCAGAGATGGAGATGCCGTTGCGGTACCAGGTTACGGTGGGTTTCAGGGAGGCCTTGCTGAGGCAGTGCAGGTATCCTGGCTTGCTCTCCTCCAGCTGGCTGTCCTTGGGCATCTCCACCCACTTGGGTACCGCTGGGCATGGAGGCAAGGGGTTACCCAGCGCCGCTCACCACCCCTCTGGCCAGCACCAGCGCAGACCAGACAGACAGTGTACAGCCAGCCATGGGGCCCTGCAGCCCAGCCATGAGATGTGCCTCTTTTTATCAGTGAGGTGATACACCATCCCGCCCCAGCTCACCCCAAGCCCCTATCCAGCCCCCGTCTCTGCTCCCAGCCCTTCTCAGAAAGCTGCCTACTAGCCACGGTGATGCTCAGCTCCTGTTTCTTCTCTCCAGCCTTGTTGGAAGCATGGCACGTGTAGGTCCCCGCATCTGCCTCAGTGATACTGGTGAAAACGAGCTGCTCTCCCTCTTGGTGCACCCTGCCAGCAGTAGGAACTCGTTCCTGGTTCCTCTCCCACCAGATTTGGGGCGTGGGTATGCCTCGTGGGGTAGTGCAGGCCACGCGGTGCCCCTGGTTTGCCGTCAACACCTTCGGGGAGAAGGGTGCCATTTCTTCGATCTCTGAGAAAAGCAATAGACATCAGGGCTCAAACAGGGCAGGAATGTGTAGCCAACCCACCATCATCATCATCACCATCCCTAGGCAGCAAGGATGAGCCACTTCACAGATAAACCAAGCAGTTTTCCATGTATTGACTATATTGTCACATAGCTCCGGAGTGACACTGCAACTCTGGGACCCACTGCCCTCCCTGCCACCAGCCCCAGGACCTCACCTGCTAGCCGTAGAGTCGCCTTCAGCACAAGAGATTTCCCCCTCTGCCCACGGCCAACGCACTTATAGACACCGGTACTGCGAGCCCTCACCTGGGTGATCAGCAGGGAGCCATTGGCGAACACAGTGGTCCTGGGCATGCAGGGAGAGGCAGGGCTCAGTGGGCATTCTGCAGGACATGGGCCAGAGCCACAGCCCCGTGATGTCCTACATGAGCCCGTGGAACGAAGAGGGAGACTTTGTGCTGAGTCAAAGCTTCACAGTGCGGGGGAAGCAGCACACATAAACAGGGAGATGGTGGGACACATGCTTCATGGAGGAAATGAGCTAACAGAAGTCTCTTGGAGAAGAGCTGGCTCCCACCAAAAGATGCATCACCAAACTGGGCCAGCTCTGAAAGCTGGCACAGCCAGGAAAGCGGTTAGAGGGCACAAGGTGGCACCTGGGAGCTGCCAGGCCACTGGGCATCTGGCACCCAGATAGTACCGCTTGCCTTGCACAGTCTGGCTGAGAGACATCCTGGGCTCCAGGATCACCGTCCATGGGCAGCCTGGGCTAGGAGATGTCCCCAGCTCTGGGGATTGCCCCATGCGTAGGTGTCTGGGGCTCAGAAACATTCCTGGCTCTGGGAATAACCATGCACTGGTATCTGGGGCTCAGAAACATTCCTGGCTCTGGGGATCACCATGCACTGGTATCTGGAGGTGTGAGACAGCCATGGGCCCAGCGATCGCTGTGCAGATGTTGGGGGCTGGGAGGTGTCCCTGAGTCTGGCAATCACCACCTGTGGGCATCTGGTACTGGTACACATCCCTGACTCTGGAAATTGTCCTAAGTGGGTGTCCCTAGCTCCACAAAATCGCCACATGTGGACATCTGGGGCTGGGAGACATCCCCAACTCTGGGGATCATCATGCGTGGGCATCTAGGACTGACAGCCCCACAGACTCATTTAAGGACAAGGTGCTTGCTGAGTCCTGTGCAGATAAAAGCCGCGCACAAGTACCAAGGCCCTGCTAACCCAAGCCAACCAAGCTGAGAAACCAATCCCAATGGCCAGCCTGATGTTGAATGCTTGCCCTCGGGCATGGCCAGGGTTTGGCCTCTCTCCGTTGCTTCTGGAACATGGTGCCCCCTCTCCCCTCAGCCCTGCCCACATCACCAGGGTCCCTATTACTTGGATCTGTTGGTGACGGGGCTGTCTTCAAAGAGCCACTCCTGTGTGGGAGGGGGCACAGCTGCAAACTGGCAGTCAAACATGGCCTCTTCATTCTTGGTCACGATGAGGTCCTGCGGGATGATCACCGCCTGAGGAAAGCTCTCGTCTGCAATGGCAGAGACCACAGGAGGGTGAGAAGAGCAGAGCGGCCTGTCGTGTCCCTTCACCAGTGCTCTGGGGAAAACTCAGAAAAGAGCTGGGCGCACGCTGCGAGCTCAGTGCGGGCTCGAAGGAGGCAAACATGCCAGCACGGCTGTAGTTATGCAGCCAGAGCCCAGGACTGCATGTGGTAGCTGCTCTGGCGAAAGCCCCTTCTGCTTCCAGCGAGGCCGTGTGCACCCTGGGCTCCTAGCAAACAGATCAACCATGTCACTGGACTGCAAATTCCCTTGTCCAATTCCAAACACCTAAGGTCAACACATCCTGTCCCCCCTGGGCCTTGTCTCCAAAGGCCAACAGGGCATCTCACCCACACGTCACTGGTATTAGCAAAACCAGCAGCACCTACAGCCTCCAGGGCCCAAAGCTAGTTGAAGAAGGAAGGACCCTAGTGCTCCAGAACCAGAAACGACAGCATAGATCTGCTCCAGAAAGACTCAGGGGGAAAATAACACCTCTAGACAACGTAGGATTCAAAACCAGACAGGTGTGTCACGCCTGTCTCTGGCCAGAGGCTTCGCACAGAGAAACTGCACCAGCCTGACACTTCCCCTGCAGCCTGGCTCTTGCCCTGCAGCAGAGGGGAGGCTGTTAGCAGAGCACTAAAACAGCTGAGCCCTCAGCCCTGAGCAGCTGGGATACAACTCACCAATGATATTCAGCGTGAAGTTGTTCTGGCTGCAGACAAAGCCGACGGCACTGCGGGCACAGCAGTAGTAGAGACCATTGTCATCTGGGCTGGCACTCTGCAGGGTCAGCGTTCGCTCCTTATTGCTGACAGAATAGGTGCTGCGGCCATCAGGGAGGGGGCTACCATCCCGAAACCACTGCCATGTGGGGCTGTAAGACAGGGGCAAGCGGATGACTGGGTGCAAGGCACCAGTAGGGCTCCCCAGAGAGCATATGTGTGGAGGAGACAGACAAGAGATGGCCCATTTCCCTGGCTCTCCATCCCCACTGCTGGCCCCAACACAGACACGAAGCCATGACACATGCAGCCAAGTAGACGGGACATGACTGGAAAGCAACGGAGAGTGACCGCAGCACACCAAGCAGCTCAGCGACTGGACTGTCACAGCCCGTCCTTACTGTGCTCCTTGCTACGCGGCTCTGAGGAAGCCATTTGCCTTCTCCCCCGGTGCTCAGCCACAGGCTCAATCCTGCCTTTCGCCTTCCCTAGACTCTACTGAATCCTCACAGGAGAGAGGAGAGAGAGAGACAGAGAGAGAGAGAGGGGAAGAGCACGCAGCGAATGTGCAGGGGGACCCCTGGCAGGGTCCACTCCTCGGGAGGCAACCCTTACCGCGGGTGGCCGTCGATGTGACACCGCAGCACCACTGTGGAGGAGGGCTGGATCTCAGCTACGCTGGCCGGCTGTTTCAGCACCACACTGCCTGTCTCAATCCCTGTGGGATCAAAGAATGTCAATACAGCCGGCTCTCCAAGCCTACAGAGCCCAGGTGGATGATGACTCCATAATAACCAGAGCAGGCAGCAAGGGCACAAGCATGCTTAGAGACACATAAGCCCTCAAGCCAGCAGGGAGTAAAGGGACACCCACCCTGCAAATATCCCACTTTGCCCTGTGTAGCTGCTCTCTGAGGGATAAGAGGGACTCCGAAAGGATCTGCAGTGCTCAGGACACACTTGGTGCAGTAACATCCTTGTTTCACACAGACAAATGGGGAAGGCAGCAGGAGAAAGCATCTCTGACAGCCTTGGGGACATTAGAAGATACAAGCGGCCTAGAGGGCACCAAGGACATGGTAGCTGGAGAGGAATCCTACTTGCACAGTTCATGCCGTCTGATCCCTGTCTGACCACCCCTGCTCCACGCATTAGCAGGCAGCCTGGCAAAGCTGTTTCCAGTCTCATCTCTCCACCCTCCCAAGAGAGTGCTTTGCCCTGTCCACAGCAGGCAGCACCAGGCTGCGGCATTGTGCCTGGCTGCCCTTGCCCCACACTCACACTTGATATTGAAAGATGCATTGGCTGTGCGGGCCTCCTCCCCAGTGAGCAAGTTCCTCGCTACACACTGGAAGTCCCCGGCATCCCGGTGCCGATCAACAGCAGCAAACTGGAGGTTGCTGCCTTCCTTGAAGCGCTGCTCCGTGTCCTGAACAGGGAGCCCGTTCTGCAGCCATTCAAACTCCACGCTGGCTGGCTCCTCCACCTCACAGCGGAGGATGGCGCTGCGGCCATGCAGGGCATCCTGGGAGTACGGCTCCTTGGTGAAAAGGATCATTGCCTGAGTCCCCACAGCTGCAAGACAGAAAACGGAGGGCATGTTTAGAGCATGGGGATGGGGAGAAGGGAGTAGGTAAGCATGTGCTGTTCTCAAGGGTCTCCAGACAGTTGAAACCACCGTGTTAGGAGAAACATACCGCAAAGCACATCTGCCAAAAACAATCCCCAATGGGGGAGTTTAGACAGATATGTGCTCGGATTCCAGCACAGCCGCTTTAAGGCTGTCTCTCCAGCAGTCACTGTGACAGGGCTGCCTAAGCTTGCAACAAGCCAAGGAAAGCCCTCTGCTCCCTGGGGCCAGGGGCGTTAGGAGGGAGCTCCTGTGACCCACTGCTGAGTGCCACACTTCCAGCCTGAACTGGAAGTGTCTCACAGTGTATAAGCAGGTAAGTCAGGCACCAAAACACTGGAGAGCAAATGCATCAAGATCACCCCAGATCAGAAACACCCACAGACTGTTACTAGGCTTTCCTCAAATCATGGGATCATGTCTCCGTCTCACCTCCACATCCTCAGAAATTACCCAGAAAAAAACTGGTCTGCAACAAGGATTCCCCATGGGAATAAACACAGCAGCTGCTGGAGCACAGCACAAGAGGATGCAGCAGTGACACCCCAAGCTTGTGCTGGGGACTCAACCCACTTGCAAGTAGGAGCGGAAACAAGGAATTGCAATGGTTGACCCCAGGGTCTGATAGCGGCCGTGGGGTGGCTCTGGAGGGCTGGAAGCATCTCTCTGCAGTGGCGGAAAAGGCAAAGAATTCTCCTCTACACACTAACCCCCCCACCCAAGAGCTCAGGGTCCCAGGGACAGAGCAGCTAGAGCTTCCCTAGGCATTGCCTGACGTGGCTGCCGAGGGACTGTGCTAGCATATTCCTAAATCTGGCTGCTGCCTGGCCACAGCCAGCCATGCAGGCGCTCTGCTCCAGTTACCAGCTGGCCGCAGAAAGGAAAGCAGACAAAGGGCAATTCAGCACACGCCGATTGCTTTTGGACTCTGTTCCCAGCACCATGCTCTGCAGGGAAAGAAGCCAAGTCAGGCAGATTTCGAGCATCTTATAAGCAATCTCTCATGAAGGCGAGCAAGGACGTGGTCAAAAGAGTGCATTCCCACCACTGCAAGGCAAACGGCTTCAGCCTGGATGAATTACATGAATGGGATCCAAGCCCAGCAGAAGGGCAGTTCCTCTTTGGGGGCTCAGCCACATCCTCCTGCCTGGTGTTCGTAAAAAAGCCTGGTAAAGGGACACAATTTGACAGGACAGCTCAGTCACCCAGAGCTAAGGGTAAGGGATCCTATTCTGAAGGGGATGTTTTGAAGGAAGCACCTAGATCACCACATTACAGAAAGCCTCAGGACCCCTTTCCATGCTGGAAAGCCCTTGGAGCCCACCACGTAGAGCGAGCGCCAAGCAAAGCCTCTCCTGCCTACAGCTGCTCATGGGCACCCCAGTGCCAGCCACACATTTCCAGCACAGCTAGCCTGAGCTCTCCCGCTCACAGCGACAGTGAGGCATAGACACAGGCACTCATCCAGCACTCCTGCTCCCCAGAATGAGGCTCCAGTCTCCCAGCTCCAAGCACATGTCATCCAGGAGCAGGGGCACCTCTGCCTGTGTCTGCTAACACCCTTTCCCCATAGTCCAGACAGAGAGAGCAACAAAGTCCTCCCATTGTGAAAACCACAGAAGCCTCTTCCCAAAGACACTGCGGCAGAGGAGACAGTAGTCCAGAGCCCAGAGGCCTTTCCTGCCTGAAGCCTTTGTAAGATGGGACTGTGGGTTCAATTCTCATTTTCAGCCACCCCAAAGAAGCCACTGGGAAGGGGCAGCAAGGAATTGGGTGGTCACAGGAACAGCAGTGCACAACAACATACCGCAGGGTCTAGGATGTGGACCTCGTTGCAGCCTGGCTTTCTACCTTCAGCACCCAATCGGCCACTGACCTTGGTGTGCAGGCAACATCGCCAGGGGACTGTCCCCAGCCAGGTTAAGTCCCACAGCTCCTGCGTGGACATCACTTGTCAACTGCACTCACAGCATTTAAGGCCACCAGGAGTAGCCACAGACTGGCTCCTGTGGTCTGAATGACAGAGCTGCAGACAGTGCCCGAAGTCCTATCTCCTGGGTCTCATGTTGAGCTAAGCCCCACCAGCATGCCGTGCTCCAAGGGTCAGCATGTCCAGTGAAGCTTCCAGCATCAGCTATTGCGCATCTCCCCAAAAGGCAGGAACCATCCATCAGTCTGTGACAGCTGTCTCACGAACACCACAGGATGAACACATGCCCCAAGGCGACGCAATGTGTGGGAACATGTGTTCTTACATAGGTGCACACATCTAGTTCCCTGCGCATCAGATCTGTCTCACCAAGAGCACTCAGCAGGGTAGCAACCACCCGACCCCATGCAAACACAGCTATGTGCTCAATAGCACAACAGCTCCAGAGTATCAGGAGCTGAGCTTGTGCCAAAACAGGCTGCTGGGGGACACAGACAGGAGCAAAGGGGAACAGGACAGTCAAAGCCACTCAGGTTTGAACCTGCAGGAGCTGGGTCTGTCCTTTTCCAGATATGCTTCAGGGCACCAAGGCACATGTCCATCGAACCATACCTGTATGGTACAAAACACGTGCAAGGTGGCAGTGTGCATTAGGAGAGCTCGTGAAGGAGATGGATCAGTTCTCCTCTTGGGGTCTCAGCATCCTAAACCTTTCACAGTCTACTAAGTCATGCTAGTGCTGGAGTTAGTGACGAGGCACCTCTCTCTGAAGGTGTAGGCCATTAGGGTATTAAGACACGATATTTTAAATTAGGTGTGCTTCTAGCATTAAATTGTCAGTATTAGCAGTATAACGCTAAAGAGCAGGAGAACTGCTTTTGCCCCGTCACTGCCAGCACAATTGCATTTCACTCCACACTGGTCAGCTGAGAGCTTCAGCAGCTTCATCACATGCATCCTGCTGCTTCAGCATCCCCCATGTCCAATCAGGAGGACATGGCTCTGTGGACAGTGGACATGATGAAGGCTTGGCACAAACTCCACATGGGAAGCAGGGATTTTACAAGGTGTCAGGAAACACTGGGATCCAGCTCCCCGGTGAAACAGGAGAAACTATTTACGTCCTTATCTTCCATCCCGGGGAAATGGACACAACCTTTTCAGCTCAAGTGAGATCCCTGTGATGGACGTCTTGTGAGCACAAGTGCCAAAGCAAACTGGGATAAATGAGTGTTAAAGTGCAATAAGAGCCATAAACTTGTATTTTACTTTGACAATAGCATCCAAGGTGCTACGGATGGACTGGCTGCACATGCTGGAAACCATTGTCCCAAACATACATCAGATTTGGGCTGCAAGGAGAGACTGGTAGCAGCTAGATGTGGTCCAGATGTTTTGGGGTGGAAGACATCAGAAGCACAGAGCTGGACACAGCTTTTCACAGTACTCTAAATCCAGAGTACCAGAGCCCAGTGTTCGGAGATGGGAAGTGCTGCACTTGCCCGTAAAAGTTGTACAGCCCTGGTCCAGGAAATGGCTGCAGTCAGCAGGGTTCACGCATCCCCTCCACCTCATCTGGGCTTTTGGGACAGAGGCTCAAGAAAGCTGTCCAAGCAGAGGGCTACCTGTGTGGGAAGCCGTTACGCCAGAGTTTGGGTAAAACCTGCATAAAGCCAACAGACATCACCACCTGTACTGAATGAAGAACAAAATGCCTCTGCTTGTTCCACTCACCCAGCTAGAGGACCTCCCAGCACCACAGTGTGGCAGAGCCATGGTCATGCATGGCTTAGCCATTAGAGGCTGCCAGAACTGCCCAAGGTGGCAGATGAGAGAGCTCTTGCAGCACCTGGTGGAGGGCAAAGTCGACCCCTGCTCAGTCTGACCAAACACCTTCACAACAGCATGTTTCTGCTGTGGTTTCAGGAGCTAATCTGGGCTCAACCACATTGCTAGGAGCTGCTGAAAGAAGCAGAATGACTCTTCCCTTAGCAAGAGCCACCCCAAAAAATACCCAGCAACACCAAGTTTGTTGGAAGTCAGCTTAGCAAGCCCAAGTCAGGGCAGAGCTCTCCCCTAGTAATACAGCTGGGCCAGCCACAGCCCCACAAAGCCAACGCCAAGCAGCAATCCCAAATGTGTGTGCTGGCAAACACCCACTCTCTGCATATGTATGTGACACAAGCCACCCCTGGCTGGGAGAAAAAGAAACCCTCAACACATGTTTCTGGCCTAAAACCATTTCAACTGTGGCTACAGAAAGCTTTTCAGGAAAGCTTCAGCCAGATTAGATAAACACATTTGAAATACAGCACCCTTGAAAACATCCAGTGGTGTTCTACCCAAAGGATATTTAATTGAAATGCAAAACCCTCCTGTTCAGGTAATAGTTGAAGGTTAAGTGAATAGTGTAGGGAAGTCGCACTGGTACCTACAGGTCCCCAGGTTATCATTCCCACACCACAGAGCACATCATCTGCAGGGAGGGAACAGGCACCAGCAGGACGCACAAGGACAGAGAGAAGAGAAGGCTCAGATCACATCCCAGCTCTGAGAGCATACTTACAACAAAGATCTGAATGCAGGAACACAGCATCCTTCATGCAGAGGTATCCCCCTGCTCAAAATTAATTTATTTAAGGAGGCAAACAGCAACTTCCCAGGAAAAGCACTCACACTAACACCTGCACTGCCAGCCTGAATTTCTACCAAGTGTATCTCAATTCACTTTCTGTGCTTGGCATGTCCCCAGGCTCAGCCATTGCAGCCTCCTCCAAAGGCCACAGTGGGCTGAGCATGTGCAGAGCATTTCAGGGTGACAAAACCAGCAAAGCCGCATCCAGGACAGACTTTGTGAGCAACCCTATGAAGTTAGTCACTGCTGCCTGAAGCTCTGCAGAGCGAGTTTTTAATCCTATGAGCTTGGTAGGGAGCAAAGGGCTCTCCACATCTCTGGCAAAGAAGACCCAGCCCCATGGTAGCCAACCCCCTCGAGTGCTGCCACAGCATTACTGCAGTGATTTGGCAGCATGGCAGCAGACTGCAGCACAGCCTGGGAATGGCTTTGGTTTGGGACCGTTCTCCAGAGCTAGAAAAGTGAGAGACATCCGTGTCGCTGTTTTCATCAGCCAGAGCTGTAAAAAAATGCACCTAAAGAGTAATAAGGATCTGAGGGAGCCAGGGCAGAGTTGGGGGCTAGCACTGGGAAATTGGGGCTGAAGTTTTGGGGGATCCCACATCCCTGTTCTTACCTGGGCAGTACCAGGTTTGGTACATCCTGGGCACAAAGACATTGTGGGGCTCCTGGGGAAGGAGGTGGCAGCAAACTGCCCAGCCATGTGTCTCGGTGCTCACCTCTGAGGCTGGACACTGTCTTCCTGCACTGTGCCGTGGAGACAGCTGGGCAACAGGCAACGAACCTCATGGACTGCAGGCCCCCGTGGGGTGCTGGGCTTTGTAATCATGGAGACACAGCCAGAAAATGCATGGGGTGGCAGGACTCGCCCCCGGGGGACCAGCCATCTCTAAGGCTATATTTAGGGCTGCAGCCAATGAGAGGGTCTGTGGCCCTGGCACAGCCTGGCCAGGCCTGACAGGGAAAGTACCCAACCCACCTTCTGCACCATACCTAGAGGCCTGAGAGCACCATGGATGCTGCTTGGTGAGTCCCCGCCACGACAGCAAGCCCAAACCTTCACGCTCATCTTTCATGCTGCAAGGGCATGGGGCAACATTACAAGCCAGGCCTCAACCCGAGCCGGGTTTTCCAACCATCGCTTAACGTGTCAGTGCCAGTCCCACACGAGCGCTCGCCTGGGGACACTCCAGTAGCCCAACCCAATCTGGGTGCCGCAGAGCAACTGTGGAAGCTGGGGAGACCAGGCAGCATATCTCCTGCCCCGCCTGACAGGCTGAGTCGCCTACATATTGAAGCAATCCAAAAATCATTGTCTCCTTGCCTAACGACATCACTTGGGAATGCAGCCTCAACCACAATGCCTTCAGCTGCTGCACAGCCCCGGATCCCTGCCGTCTTCACAGCAGTCTCACTCACCTACAGCCATGCTGGGGAAGCAAGAGGCAAGCTGGCTGGCAGCGGCGTGTGCCGCAGCATGGCAGCCCCCTGCCTGCCTGGGGCACTTGCACCGAGCGGCAGTTGTGGAGGAAAGAAAGCTGGCACAGATCTCAGCAGGCAATGGCTAGCCTCGGCAGGCATCTGCCATGGCTGCAGTACCAGCAGAGCTGGAAGCACACTGCAGTGCTCCACATCCCCAGCCCCATGGGAGATCCATGCTCCCCTCATCCCTGAGCCACCCACCCCCAGGCATGCCCAGTGCCCAGCTCCTGGGCACCCCCTCACCGAGCTAAAAGAGCTCTGGATGGAGGACAGGAAGGGAAAGGAAATGATCCATTTCACTTTTGGGTACAAAGAGCCTAGGTTACCAACCTCGTGAGACACCACAGCTGATGCGAGGATATGAGTAATCCCAAAGCTGCTTGCAACCAAACAAGGAATTAAAAGCATGGGAATGGGATTTGGGAGAGGGTTTTGTGCAAGTTTAAGGTTTCCTGGTTTGGAAAGCAAGCCCAGCACTGTGGGGCTTCTGCAGCTTGTAGCCCAGCCCCACTCTCCAGCCAGGCCCCAGGAGCATTATTCTGCAGACTTGCTTCCAGGGGCACTTCAGCAAAGCTCACCCTGGCTCAGCTCAGCCAGATGTGCAAGCCAGCTCCTTTAATGTTCTGCATCTGGAACAGCAGATTAGAGAAGCTGCCACTCATCTGCAGTGCCCAGGGCAGCAAAGCCCAGAACATCCAAACTGCATCCTTCCCCCTCAAAGGGGAACCATCCCCCTCCTCTTCTTCCCTGCCAGCAGGACTCCTCAGATCTGCCCCAGCTGTGGAGGGGGACGGCTGGCTTATAGGAAACAAATAAAATGAAAACCCACAGGTACCAGGATGCAACAGAAGGAGCTAGCTGCAGAAACTGGAACAGCTAGCTCCCCCAAGGACTTCTGGCAGAGGACATGGCTGGCCAGCGTCTGTTCTGGCCTCTCAAAGCAGAGAGGACCTCAAATGCTCCCATGCCAGAGCAGGGGAGCTCACAGCTGTCCCGGCTCCACTGTGGAGCTAGCGCTCCCCGGGGATGCACAACTAGCTTGCAAGTCTCAGCCCTGAGCTGGGAGCTGGATGTATTTACACCACCAGCTCAGCACCTAACTAGACAGAGAGCTTGGTAACACACTGCTAAACATTTGGCCCCTGTCCATTTTCTTTAATAGTTAGCAAAGATGCTGTGTTGCCTAGGAAGGCACTGCTGCAGCACACAGGCGGGGAGCCTGCTCTCCCTGGCTCCCCAAACCTGCAGGGCCCTTTGCAACACCCAAGGCGCAAGGAGCACAGCAGCTCACCTGGGGAAGGCCCTGGGTACATTGCAGCAACCACACAGTGCACTTTCCTGCAGAGAGGAGGCCAGGGATACAGCCAGGAGAGAGGAGGGTGACCTGGCCAGAGGTGCCCTAGACCCCACCACTAACTTGAGGTAGGCAGCAGGAGTAGCGCAAATCCATCCCCAGGCTGCAGCCCTCCAGCCTCGGACTGAAAGAGCAGGATTAAGAGACACTTTCACCACTTTCTACCAAGCAACCAACTCTGGATGTGTCAGCTAATTAACAAACCTCAGCAAAGCACAGTGGCAGCGATAGCTTTTTGCCACCTGGGAAACCATTGCTAATGTATCACCACCCCACCATATCCACACTATAACCTTTATACTTCTGCCACTGCCATTGCTCAGACCATTGAGGAAACAAAGCCTCTGCGATGAACCCAGCAGCAACACAGGCTATTCCTCTTCGATGAGGAATCACTCAGGGAAAAGGAAGGTTTGGATGAGCTAACACACTCTGCAGCACTTGCTCCCAGCTTCATAGACCTGTAACAAGGCAAGGAAGACAAAGGGAGAGCATTGCTTTGAAGCTGCCATTGCATCCCTCAGCAGTATGCTTAGCTGCTGCTAACCATAAGGAAAATGGACAACCCAGGCCACAGGTACGAAGACCACCTGGCTCCCTGCAAGCCCAGGGGCAGAGCTAAGGGCCACAAGAAAGGCAGCACTTGAAGGAAAAGAGCATCAAACCTCAGAAGGGTCTGAGAAGCTCACGCTCAGGTCCCATGTCCAAAGGAGCTCAACATGGGAGGGACATGGATAGCCCCGAACGTGGGACTGATTTATTGCCATGTTCTCTGGGACAGACATCAGGCCACAGCAGAAGTCTGGAGTCAAAGGCAACCATAGGCATATTTTCAGAAAAGGCCATGACCTGTGCTCCATCCCAAGGCCACAAAAGGCACAGCAGGAATCATGTTAGGGTTTGGGGTCCTGGACTCTCACAGGTTTCAATAACACATAACCAGAAAGTATTATCAAACAGGTCTTGTCTTTAGGAGCAATTTATTAAACATCATTGTCTGCAGGCAGCAATTCCTTCTGTTGCCAAGTCCTCGGGAATGGCTCCAATGCTCGGGCTTTGCTTTTAGCCACTCTTGGATCAAAGAGCAGCAGACTCTGGGTTCATGCCCCAGCTTGCCACCAGGAGCATCCCGAGCTTGCTGGTCCGGAGGAAGCACTCCACTCACAGCAGGCAGGTTTAACTCCGCATGTGCTGGGTGTGCACTCCCCACCGGCAGCTTAGCCCACGCAGGCTTAGCAGCAGTTCCTACATCGGAGCAACGTTCCAGACACCAAAGTGCTGCTAATGCTCAGGACTGCAACTCTCACCTGACAGCCTTTCCTTCCTGCTGCAGCCAGGCACAGCATGCACAGTCCCATTGTCCCTATGACATCTGGGCCCCAATGGACTCCACACATCCCTCCTCTTCTCTCTCTTCCCCGTCCACAATAGTCATCCCAAGCTGTCAGCGGCACTTCTTTACTTGCCTGCAGCGCCCAGGCTCCTTCCAACCCAGCCTCCGCAGCAAACAGCCACATCTGCAGAGAAGCAAGCCAGCCCTCCCCAGGCCAGGGGAGTCACAAAGAGCAGCACGCAGTAAAACCAATCGCCTGGCCTCTTGTCCTGCCTTCTCTGCCGTCACTGGATCAGCCAAGCACTTAGTACCTTGATCCCACCTCCTGCTCCCCATCCGCTGCAGCCCAGAGGATGCAGGCTGCCACAGAGGAAGTAATGCACACCAGCATCTGCTCTTTGTCCTCGCGAGGCTCTTGGTGAGCACAGGGCCCCATACAGACCTCCCATTCATGGCTTGAGCAAGCCATGTGTTTCCTGGCACAGTTCATTATGAACATGCTCCTATAAAAGCAGATTTTTGGCATGCCAGGACTGGGAACAACACACGGGTCAGCTTTTCCTCCCCTCCTGGTCACAAACACAGAGCCAGCAGGCTCATTTGCACCAGCTGAAGCTGTAGAAGCAGGCAAGAAAAATCATGAATGCTTAATAACACAAGCAACCCCTCTGCCTCACGGGTCGGTCCCTATAGCCACATAAAGCAGCTGCTCGGAGCACGCCTGCTCCACACACAGCCTATTCCACTGCTTAGCAGATACCGCGGAAACAGCAGCCAAGCCAAACACCCAGAGAGATTTGCATCTCCAAATGATTTCCAGCCAGCATGTTCCTCTATGCAAGAGGTTCCAGTTGAGAAAGCCTCTCAGACGGGTAGAGTTGCAATAAACCACTCCCCCCCACCAGGCCAGATGGAAATGGTTTGATGCAGGCAAGGAGCTCTGAACACGGCAGGCTTGTTCTGATCAAGCCCAACATCTGCAAAGTCTTTGGGCACCCATCATGTAAGTGTTTTAAAACTATGTCGTTTCCCATTCCAGTTAAAGTAAAAACAAAAACTCACTCTGCACCCAGGGGAAAAATCATTCCTATTTGAGTCCCCAGCACAACTGGATGGGTTCAAAACAGCATTTCCAAGAAATGCTCAGCTAGAGTGGCTTTGCCTTCATGAGCCAGGAAGAACTGCACCAGCAGCTAGGAGCTCCAGGTCTGGGGTAAACACAGCATGGTCATACTGGGGTGGATCAATACGATGAGGGACTTGGGAAAACACCATCTATTTGCCCCTCCAGTTGTACCACACACCTGGATCCAACAGCCCTGCTCTGAGAGTGTGGGTCTGCTCAGACCACTACCAAGCCTCTCCCTTTTATGGCGGTTTGCTCCGGACTTGCAGGAGACGTGACGCTTGCACACCACCACTTCACTCCAGTTATCACACCACCATGCAGGCTGTGCATCTAGTTCTCTGCAAGTTCCATGGAGGGCCATGTCGAATCAGCCTGTAGCACAGCCTTTTGCATCCACAAGCAAAGTTTCAATTGCAAAGCACCCAGATATGCAGCCTTCCAGGTGGAATTTACTGATGGAGAGGAGAAGCAATCCAGGATGAAAGTAGGCACAGAGGCATCCCCACCCTGTCACAGCTAGGGGTATCTGCTTATCCTGCAGTACATAGCTGTTTCGCTTGGGTCCCAAATGGAAACTGCACAGCTGGTCCACTCTTTCCTCATCTCTAGTCCTGTGTGCCAATGCAAGATTACATCTGCCCAGACCCTGGCCACCCTCATGAACCCCACCAGGAACCCTGTGACATATGGCAGATGCAAGCCCTTGTTTGGATACATCTTGGCTGCTGGCCTACCAGTGAGTGAAAATTGCTCTGTAATGGGACCAAAGCCTGAGTTCACCCCTGGTGGCCCACAGCACCACTCTCCTCTGCATGGAGGGGTGCTTTTAAACACAGGCTCCAAGCAACCCTTGAGAAGCCAACTCTAACCTTCAAACCAAGCTTTAGAATTAAAAAAAAGAAAAGCTGCAACCTTAGCACAATTCCCATTAGCCTCCCAAGAACTGTTGAGAGAGGCTGCAAGCTGTGGGGGAATTTTCTCCCCTGTGATTAGCAACCCTCCCTCCCCTTCCAGGCCCAGGTTCCCATACTTGGGAACGGCTAAGCCCAATTTCTAAGCAATTACCGCAAGAAACCAGAACAAAGCCACCGGGGTCTGAGCACTGTAAATCAATTGCTGGAGCAAACGCTGAGGCAGTGCTCGCAGTAACGCGCTGGGGTGCAGCTGGCCATGGGAAGAGCTCGCTGCCACACACAGTGGGGAGGTGCCTGCAGCCTCCGTTACACACAGCCCCAGTCCCAAAGCAGGGAGGAACTGCTCACACATGTGCCCCAGGAGAAAAGACAAGTTATATTGGGTTTGTGTGGCAAGGTTTTGGTAGCAGGGGGACTACAGGGGTGGCTTCTGTGGGAAGCTGCTAGAAGGTTCCCCCATGTCCGATAGAGGCAATGCCAGTTGGCTCTAAGATGGACCCATCGCTGGCCAAGACTAAGCCCATCAGCAACAGTGATAGTGCCTCTGTGATCACATACTTAAGAAGGGGGAAAAAAAGCTGTGCAACTGCAGCCAAAGAGAGGAGTGAGAATATGTGAGAGGAACAGCCCTGCAGACACCAAGGTCAGTGAAGAAGGAGGGGAAGGAGGTGCTCCAGGCGCCGGAGCAGAGATTCCCCTGCAGCCTGTGGTGAAGACCATGGTGAGGCAGGCTGCCCCCCTGCAGCCCAGGGAGGTTAACGGTGGAGCAGATATCCACCTGCAGCCCGTGGAGGATCCCATGCCAGAGCAGGTGGATGCCCAAAGGAGGCTGTGCCCCCTGGGGAGCCCACACTGGAGCAGGCTGCTGGCAGGACCTGTGGCCCCATGGAGAGAGGAGCCCGTGCTGGAGCAGGTTTGCTGGCAGGACGTGTGACCTCGTGGGGGACCCACGCTGGAGCAGTCTGTTCCTGAAGGACTGCACCCCGTGGGAGGGACCCACGCTGGAGCAGTTCATGGAGGACTGTCTCCCGTGGGAGGGACCCCACGCTGGAGCAGGGGAAAAGTGTGAGGAGTCCTCCCCCTGTGGCGGCAGGAACACCAGAGACAATGTGCAATGAACTGACCACAACCCTCATTCCCTGTGCCGCTGGAGGAGGCAGAGAAATTGGGAGTGAAATTAAGCCCAGGATGAAGGGAGGGGTGGAGGGGGAAGGTGTTTTAAGATTCAGTTCTTATTTTCTCGTTACTTCACTCTGATTGGATTGGTACCAGATTAAACTGATTTCCCCAAGTCAAGTCTGTTTTGCCCGTGACAGTAATTGCTGAGTGATTTCCCTGTCCTTACCTCAAGCCACGAGCCTTTCGTTATATTTTCCCTCCTCTGTCCAGCTGAGGGGGAGAGATAGAGCAGTTTTGTGGGCACCTGGCGTCTTGCGAGGCTCAACCCACCCCACCAGTATACTGAGAAAAAGGCTCAGCACAAGGACAGTGAGCCCAAGTACCCAGCTGCAGACTCCCAATGGCTGCTGGCACGTGCCAGGATAGCCAGGCTACCCTGGCACCGACCGCACTCACCCACCCAGTTCAACCAAGCTTGGGGCTTCCCCGCTTCTGTTCCTCACGCTGCCCATTCTGCTTTCCCAGCACAGACCCTATGAATCCCAGCCCCCTCCCCAGCCACACACACCTCAGGCTTGCTTCCTCCAAGGCCATCCCAAGCTCAGTTTCGTAACTCTGCTGTAGGAGCTCTGCACTCTCTATCCTCCACAGCTCCCTGCCTTCATCCTTGTACCAGCAGCAAGCAGAGACTCTGCTTTCCTGTGTGCTCAAAGCCAGGCAGCATAAGAGAAGAGCCACCCCAAAGCAACACAACATCACAACCTCTGCAGTCAGAGACAGGGCAGTGGTGGGGAGCAAGGTCCAGGGCATTTCCCACTGCATGAGCTAGCTGCTGCTCCAGCAGTGAGCAAGAACAGCAACAAGGGTGCTACTCTGCGGCCACAGAGAGATGGGAACACTACAGGAGGTTCCTCCTCAACCACAAGCACAGCAGGGCTGCTGCCAAACCCACTACAGGCTTACTTGGGCTGGTGGGACAGCCACCATGCTGTGCAGTTTGTCTCCAATGCTGAGGGATTCACTAGTGGTCTTTAGGGTACGGAGGAGGTGTCTAGGCTGAACTGCTAGTTGTGCCTTTGCCCCACAGTCTCTCCTGACATCTCAGCACCTTGCTCAAACAGGGGAAAGCTGGAGCCAGGGAGGCCCCAGTGGTAGCCAAGCTCCTTGGCTCCCTGCAACAGCTGAGGCTGCTGAAGCAGAACAACCGGCCTTGGCCCCAAAGAAGGCTCCCCATCTGTCCTGGCAGCAGGTCGACACTGCTTTGAGCCACACTTTGCAACAGGGCTGAGCCCATGCTCCTGGCATCTGCTGCAAGAGGAGGCACGGGCGTCTCTGGAGGGACACGCATAGTGCCAGGGAAAGGATATCATTCTGTTGGGCCATTGAGGCAACTGGGTGGTCCCAGACCACTAAGAGGAGCCCACGTACCCCTCCTGAGCCCCCACCCCAGAGAACCAACCCAAGCCATGAGTGCAGTGCCACGGTAGTACAGCTGGGAAGAGGGCAGAGTTAGCAGCCAGACCACAGCTTCTCCTGCCCAAACACTCGGGCACAGGCGCATGCTGGCAGCTGTCTGCGCCACTCGGCCTCTGGCTTGTGGAGAAGAAAGCTTGCTTTGGTCAGGCAGGTGGGCCCGTGCCTGCTTGCTGAGCAGCACAGGCAGGGGTGGCCACAGTACCCCCAGGGCAATATGTTGGTGGCAGATAAACAGAGACAGAGGAACAAGTGGGACAGGAAGGCCACAAGCCCAGTGCAGGAGCTGGGAATCCTGCTGGCTCAATTAAACCATCTTTAATGGTGCGTCAGCCAAAGGCTCTGGAGCAGACATCGCCAGCTGCATTGCCAAGACCCAGTGAGAAACCAAATGCTTCAAGGGTGACTCAGCACCAGCAACAGGCTTGGTGCACCCACCAGTCCTGCCAATCAACTCTCCCAGGCTTGCTCAGAGCCCTTGAACAATTCCCTGGCTTCCTCAGAAACATTGATTTACAGCTGACGTGTGCTACTGGCAGCGCACGGCAGGCTGGAGACGCAGCTGATCTGGAGGCCGAGCTCTCTGGCCGGCACAGCAAAGGTAGTACACTTTTCTCCCACGAAAGGAAACATGGTAGACAGGCGCCAAGTGGAGACAGGATGAGCCACATACTCCCTGTGCAGCGGCCTCGAAGGACGCTGTTTCCCCCACAATTTAAGCAAGGGGCATGTGAGAATACAAAGGTCTTTCCAAGCAAAACCTGTCTGGCAGCGTTGAACAGCCAGGCTGGCCCTGCCAGCGGGGAAGAGCTGCGCCAGAGCTGGCTCAGGGCTCAGTGCTCCTTGCCCCACGGCTGGAGGTGAGACCCTGCGGCAACGAGGCTGTGTCGCTTCACCCACAAGGTCCACGCGGCTGAGAAATCGTCCCATGGTAGTTGGGGCCAGCACCTCCAGGTATCACACAAGCGCTCACCGCTACTTCCTCATGCCCCTTCACTTAGGCTAAGGGCTGAAGGCTGATGTTGCTCCTGCCATCCCAGGCGCAGCCAAGAGGGATTCCTCCACAACAGCACCGTGGGTGCAGAGGGAGCCCCTGGCCAGGGCTTCACGTTTTTCCTGTTCCAGCCGAAATGCCGTTCCAGGAGATGATGGGAAAAACCAGAACAAGCTCCATAAAACTGCCTGCCGCTTCCCTTCAGCAAACAGGAGCCCCAGCCAGCCCAAAGAATGGAAACTCAGGCTGCAGAGACAAAAGAGGGAGGTGGGGGGAGGGGGGGGAGGAGGCCAGGGCAAGGGAAGCAGTGCAATGAGAAGAAGCAAGCACGCACATGAGGCCTCCAAGCAAAGCCAGCTGCTGCTTCATCAACACACCGTCAGAGAAGAGAAGGCTGCTGCTCTGAGCCCGCTCCTCTCCATGCAGTGAGGCACCCGAGGCAAGGCTGAGCTGGGCATGGCGCATTCCTGCCAGTAAGCCCTCCTCGCTCTCCCAGGACTGTTTGTTGGAGAGTGAAGCAGATTTGGTACTGAAGCTGCTTGAATGAGCTGCTTCTCTGCATGCTGCCACCAAACTGGAAGAAGGAAAACCTCCCCAGTACCACCCAAACCTGTGCTAGCTCTCGGATGTGCTTGGTCAGGACATCTTGCAGATCTTGCTTTCTGACGGGGCCAGGTGGAAGGGTTACAACTTTACCTGGCAGACCCCAAGCCAGACATGGCTCACCAGCAAGCTCCACAAACACCCTGAGAGCAGCAGAGCAGGGACAGCAGCTGGGGGGGCTGGCAGGGGGAGAGAGGGTGCAGACAAGAACGCACATCTACACCAGCGCAAGTACCCTTGGCGTCCCCCTCTCCATTTTGCCGACAGCTATGTGTTTACACTATCTACAGGGACATTAAGCCCACCCATAAGCAACCCTCCAGCCCCTAGGAGGACTCAGAGCTGGGGACAAAGGGACAGCTGCACTCCTGAGCCTTGCGTGCAAGGAAGCAGACAGTGAGCTTATTTATCTCCCAAGCCCTGCTCTGGGATAAATATTTTAAATCTCTCTCCAGGTCATGGCAGTATATTTACAGCTAAGTTTCCCTTAGTTATCTGCCTGTAGAGACTCAGATGGATTTGCCACGAATCCAGGAAGATCCAGCTGGCCAAGCTCTCCAGACAGCTTATAGCTCATAAGAAAAATGGTTCACCCAGTGCTATAGTCTTGCAAGTGACACCCGTGCCACAGCAACTACTGCAGGGATTCAGTCATGCACCCCTGCATGCAGCTGCCTCTGCACGGCTCACCCACAAGCGTGCATCCAGCCACTCGGCCTTCCCAGGAGCAAGGAGATGGCACAGAGGCTGGGGGATGCCACATACAGCATTACATCAAGGGCACTCCTGCAGCCATACTCCCCACGGAGCAAGGCTGCGCCATGGGTCCACCTCAAGGTGTGCGAGTCTCTGGAGCATCCTGCTTCGCCACTTGGTTTACTGCAGGTTTGACCTGTTTGCTCCCCTCCCATAGGAAGGGAAGAAGCTCCCAGGAAAGGCGCTCCTGACAACACACACAAGCTTTTCCTAGCAGCCACCATGGTGCTGCAAGCTAAAAATTGCCCCATGCATCCAGCAGTGCCAGAGACAAGTGGAGCTGCCAAAGGCATTGAGGAGACACCTGAAATAGGCCTCACTCCACTAGCTGCATTGGTGTCCCTCCTATTTATACGGGCTATACACTGCTGTGTTTTGACCTCTGCCTGCATCTGAAGCTTGCAGAGGGACAACTGGTTGCCCAGGGCTTCTCTCTGGGTTCATTTCATGTCTGTGTCACACCCCCCCCCCAAGCGTTTCAGGGACACTAGTTAATACTGCCTGCTGTGCATTGCACATCCATTTTCAGTCTATGTGGCACTGCCTTCCTCCTGGCTACAAAGCATCATCCACAATTCCCCATATCTGTCTCCAACTATGCCCTACAAGTCTGCAGATTTCATCCAGCCCCTCCTCTTTTCATTGCTGGAAAGCTGAAGACCAGCCCCATTTCACAATCACCATTTATGGTTGGGCAGGGCATCATGGCTGTCCAGCTATGGCCCAGGACCTGCCTCCTGGGGGAAAATATCACCAGTGAGGCTGGACCTGCAGTATCACCTCTGAAAGCAAAGAGGGCACAGAGAGAAATAGTTACTTGTTTATTTTCATTAGAGCCATTTATGAATCTATATTAAAAGCCACAAAAATAGGAAAGTAGACAGAGAAGCTAATATTTCCTCTGCTCATGCAATATTAATTAAAAGGTAGCTTCTCTATGAGACATTGCTACATTACCTCTCGGCTAAAAATGGAGACAAGTCACTGAGTGGGAAGAATATGCAAGCAGGGCACTTTCTGGAATACTTTTACAAATCGATAACTAGGCAGAATCACAGAATGGTAGGGGTTGGAAGGGACCTCTGGAGATCATCTTGTCCAACCCCCCTGCTTGAGCAGGCACACCCAGAGCAGGGTGCACAGGACCGCATCCAGGCAGGTTCTGAATCCTTCCAGAGAAGGAGACTCCACAACCTCTCTGGGCAGCCTGTTCCAGTGCTCTGTCACCTTCACAGTAAAGAAGTTTTTCCTCATATCCAGGTGGAACTTCCTGTGTTCCAATTTGTGCCCAGAATGCTTGCTACAGATAGATCTAACGCAAAGCCCCAGTGACAAATTAAAGAAAAGTTCAGGTATAACAGACTCACAGAGAAAGACATTCATACTAACCCAATCCCCTCGAAAAACAAGTGCTTTTCTCAATAGCAGGAGGCAGTTGATTCCCAGTGTATCTGGAGAACAAATAATTCTTATTGGACAGTCACTAATCCACCAGTGGAAGAGCACCAGGACATCCTAAGCAATAAAATGCCAAGAAAGCACACAAACAGTGGCAACAGACACCCAACAACCAGGTCCTGGAGAGTCAGAAGAGGTATCTGAGACCTGTGCTGAGATATCTGCAGGTGCCTGGCTGCTCACTGTGGCCACTCGGCAATCCAGATAAAATGGATCGCTCCATCAAACATGGCATGTCTTGGCACAGGAGCCACGCAGGAGAGCATGTCCAGCCAGGGCCAAATCCCAGCAAGGCCACAGGAACACAGTGTGGCACTGAAGGATGCCCACCATGGCACTCTTGTTTCCTGGGTGCTTATTTTCTTGCCAAAATGTTAACCATTCAGATTAATGGTTTCTGCTTCAGGCCACATGGTTTTGGGACTTCTCCTTAGCTGAGTGGAAGAATTCTTATCAAAAAAGTCTCTGATTTCCAAGAACCACCTGAACATCTCGACAGCCCTGTCCCAGCTCTGCTCTCATTTCTCACCTCCTGGCACGAACTGGGGCCCTGGCTCAAGGAGACAAGAGCTATCTCAAGATGGGATGAGGAAGCCAGAGCCACACCTGGCAGAACAGCAGTGCTCGCAGCCAGGCATCAGAGAGAAGCCGAGCAACAGGGAAGTCCGAGAAGGGGACACATGGCATGCCATGGCGGGGTCTGGATACAGAAGAGGAACCAGAAAGAGGGGAGACAGGAGGCACAACTGGGAAAGGAACAGCTGCACCTGGGCCAGAGCAACAAGGCAGCAAGACAGAGGCAGGACCTGGGCAGAAGGGTCAATGCTGCTGTGCCAGGTGAGGCCCCAGCAAGCAGCTCCTCCACTTACGCATCCAAAGGCTGCAAGCACACAACATGCAGGGAGAGCCATCAGGAGCTAACTCAGCAGGGAAAAATCACATGTGTTACCTTCATAGCTCAGCTTTTGCTTGGAATATGGTGGATAAACATCTGTTCAAACCTGGCTGGAGGAAAGGGTGATCGCAAGACAATTGGCTGACATCCAGCCATCTCACTGCTACAGAAGGAGGCTCAGCCCAGGAACTGGCCACTCCCATAGCACCTGCCAGGTGCTCTCAGGTGTCGCCCAGGCTCCCAGTGTCACAGCAGGCAGTATGGAGGGACAGGAACGAAGAACAACGCCAAGTAACCCACAAGAAGCTCATTTTCTTTGGTTCGAGACGATTTGCACAGTTCTTCAACTGCTGGAGGAGACTTTCAGCATCGACAGGACAGTTGCAGAGGCAACTGAACAACTCGGGCTGCTGAGGACAAACCCATCTATGCTCCCATGGACGGTTCGGGAGAGCTGGATGCACTGCCCTGTGTGGCACCCTACAAGACCGCCTGGTTTTATCTTCTCTGATCTTGCCTTTGCTGGGAAAGCTTTCCTCCCATGAAAGCTTCCCACTGACACAGGCACTGCCAGCAATTTCAGAGCCAGCACCACGGAGCAGCTCTGTGCCACGCAAGTGATGGGCCTCCCCAGCAGAGCCAGGACACACACCAAAGCACGCTGTGTGGAGAGCAATAAAGGCACTTGCAAGCCGCAGCTTGTCCTGCCTTTAACCATTTGGAGAGTCACTGTATGTTTTGGAATCAAAGGCTTCCTTTGTGCTCCTAAAGAGGCCAACAAGCAACCGTAACGAGGAGAGCATTTATAGTTGGTCTTAAGCAATACCGTGCCTATCTTGTGCCAGCATCGCATTGAACAGCAAGGACAACCCTGCACAGAGCTGCCCAGAGGCACAAAAGCCTCCCCTCTGCAGCCAGCATGGATCTTGGCCTCCCCATGCCATGGCTCTGGGGACAGAGCCCTCTGGCTTGTGGCAATGGAGGACGGAGCCAACTCACTGGAGTGCCCATATCACCAGCAGTAGGGCGCTGTCTTGGCTGCTTTTCAGGGTGGCCCAAACTGCACCCAGGTGTAAAATCCTGATGCTGGGACAAACCTCATCTCACAACAGCACTGCAGGAAAGAAAAAGTTATAAAGCGTGTCACCTTAGAGCTACCCTGAAAACAAATATCTGTCATTACCACTGAGGTCTGAGTGCAAAGTACTCATGGACACTCCTGTCCTCCAGGACAGAAGTCACCTAGGAACTGAATGTATGTCAACCAGGGGCTGAAATACAAGTAGACTTCCAATAATCACCCACTTAAACCCCAGCCCCTTCCCGCACCAGCTCCCAGCATAGGCAGCAATCCTGTGTGTGTGTCATCGCTTTCTCCCAGCCTGCAATATCTCACTTTCCAGAGCAGGAGGGTTCACGCACCCAAAAGCAAATGTGTCACCCCACTTTCCGGACAGGAGTCTGCTCATATCAGTTTTCCTCATTCATCATCCTGCAAATATGAACACCGATCCAAGACATCCCAGTCTCACAGAGGTCCAGACCATATGACAACAGTGGATTCAATTCACATACACTCAGGGGCCCTGTGCACACCCCAGTCCACAAATGCCAAACTTCCTGCCTGCTCCATTCAAATCAAGAGCTTAATTTGACAAGAAGACAGGCCATTGGTATCGTACCAGCAAGCTCCATCTCACCGAGGAATCATCGGTTAAAAACAGCCATGCCTCCTCTCCAGACACACAACTTGCGTGCACCCGCTGTGCAAGGGGACAGGGAGTTCACGAGTACTCATCGCTGTGACGTTCCACCCTGGCAAGTCCCAGTCTGAATTCTCCTGTGGTTGGTCTGGCTAGTTTTCATTTCTGCTCTCGGGGGCACCTGGACATCTTAGCATCCATCTGTTCACTATCAACAGGAATGTTTTAAGTAGTGACCTGAGCCTCACCTGGATGTCACCTAACATTTTTAAGGATTAAAATGCATTTTCAAGAGAAGTCCTTGCAGAACAAATTCAGAGGGTCAAAATCAGAGAATAGAGGATGGATTTTTGAAAGCTGACCAAATCAAAGGTGCAGCCCCAGGCAGTAACAGTCTGCAAAGAGTATCAACAAAAGCACCTACCTGTCAACCTTCCTAAAGTGCTCTAAGACAGGCAGGCTTGGGAACAGCCTGAGCTGGGCTGGCACACCAAAACTCCTCATCCCAGGGCACACAGACCAGGCTTTCAGAAGCTTGCAAACCACTCTAAAGTCCCCCTTGCCTCTCTCTTTACTGATCAGACAGCACGTATTAGTTACCTCTCAGAGGAGAGGAAAGCAGTCTGTTCTGTGCACAGACAGAGACTGCTTCCCTGAAAAAGGCAAGGCTTAAATTAAGACTAGAAGTACTGTACGGCTCAGCCTTTTAAGCTCAGGAAAAACATTTTTGTATTAAATTTAAAAAAAAAAAAAAGCTGGCAAGAGTGAGGAACAGAGCTGGAGCAGCAGTCAATGAAAAGCACATGCGCTGCAGACCTGGCTGCCAACACAAATTGATGCTTTGAAACAAAGACCACTTGTGTTTGGCTTGAAGATCTTCCACAGCTACTCAGCAGGGGCTGCACAGATTAAAAGACGACACAGGTAAACACAGGAGAACAGCACTTGCTGCCAAGTATTTCCCCAGAACAAAGGAATGACCCGAAATGGAGTCCCTGCCTCGACAAGGTGGCATGGGTTCATCCTCACCGTGCTACAACATCCCAAAGCAGGCAGAGGCAAGAGGAAACATTGGACAAACCTTTGGAGAGGACTCTATTCAACCCGAATTCAAGCAGCACCCAGACCCACAGCCTGGACCTGGAGAGCTGCAGCTTCTTAACGCACTGAACATGCCTCCAACCTCAAGAGCCCACAGGAGCTTCACTACAACCAGCCTGCACCCATCTCTCATGGAGGAGAATATCCAGAAGAAACCCCAGACAGCTGTTCTTCCAGTGCTCCACTTCTTGAAACCGCAGACACTCGTGAGCATCCTGCAAAGCTTCTGTTGCACTCTGGTCTAGTTTCCAAACCAGCCTACGTCCATATAAAGACATGCCTTGCAAGCCTCTCTTCTTTCCCACTGCTTGCACAGTGGTATGTTCAGAAGGTACAGGAAGAGTGAAACAGGAAATGGTCTTCCTCATGATGGTCCTTCAGTCTGGCCCTTTTTTGTTCAGGGACACCAGCTGTCCAGTGTAAACCAAACAGCAAGAGCAACAGTTCCTATTACAATGCGAGTTGGATTTGCTGACCCTGCATGACTTGAGAGGTGATGGGACACTGCTCCCTCACACAGCACCCAACAGCAATGCAGGAAAGCAGCCCCTGGATCAGATCCCCCAGCAACAGGTGAGGAAGAGGAGAGACAAAGAGAGAACTGACAGCTCATCAACACCACCAGCACAGCAGATTCTGACAGAGTCAGGTAGGATGGCGGAGGTGGAAGCACAGGACCCTGCCCGGGCCACATCCTCCAGAATCAAAAAGCCATGTGCTTGCTTTCCTATGCTGTGGTTCAATAGCTTTGGCATTAGGAAGTGAGCAAACAGCTTCTAAAAGACCCCAGGGTCCCCCACCTTACTCGCGCTCCCTCTGAACAACCTCCCTCAAAGGCAAGAGATGCACAATGCATCTGGACTGCTGAAAGCTCACAAGGACATCAGGAACAAGACGTGAACCACATGCAGAGCCTCCCAACCACAACAAAGCCTAGGGAACAGCCCCTGCTCTAGCAGGCAGCCACATGAAAAGCCTGAAAACCTGCAGCATCTCTATCTACCCCGTCAGGTCTCTCTCAGAGAACAAATCCATCCATGCCCAGCAGTGGGATTGCTTCTTCCAGGCAAGCTGGCACAGAAGGTACGCTACGTTCACAGCACAGCCCTTTAACCCCACCACGCAATATAACGTCTGCTTTTCTAACAGACTAAAGGCATTTATGAACGAGCAGCTCTTGGATGCCACCTCCCAACATCCTCCAGGCAAGGAGCAGGACATGGAAACAGGCCACTCAGTGCAGCACCTCTGCCATGCTGAAATGCACACTGATGCCCAAGAACCAACATGCTACCAATTGTCAAATCATCATTTCTTCATCTTCCTTTCCCCTCTCCCCCAAGACACAGCTGATTTCTTATAAAGGTAAAAAGACACTACACTTGCCCTTCTCCCACCTCAGGCATGACCAGCCTTCTCCAGGAGGTATTGCCATGCCAAAGGCGCTCATCTGGGGGCCTGGGGAGGTGAATTGGTACAACTGCCTCTTTCACTTCCACAGCAAAATCCACTGTGCTAGTTCACAGCTTTTGCAAACCTCCCCAAACCCAACGTTAACGGCCTGTGCAACTTAAATCCTCATAAAGGAGAATGTTCCTGTGCATCTGCCAAGCATCTTGTCAGCCTCGCTGCCCTCTAGGCCTCCAAAGAGCTGCCTGTTCCAGCCCATGAGACCGCCACTCATGTTAGGAGAACGGGACCTGTTTCCTTGGGGTCTGGACAAACAAATCGTATGTCCTCCGATCTCAGGGGAATTTTCCTGCAAACACCGCAGCAGCAACTGCCTTCACAAAGAGCACATTTGTACCCAAGTCTGTCTGCTGCTAAATAAGCATTTGTTCCAAGTTCCCAAATATCGAAAGCAGTGGAAACACCCACTGCTAATGTGAAATATTTTGCATTCCGGGCCTGAGAGCTACGCTTGAAAACGTTCAGAGAGGAAAGAGTGTTAATTCACTGGAGAGAAGTGTAGGTCCAGCTATTTACTTAAGTCCACGTGTGCTTGCTGGAAGACAGCTTTGATCTTGGCAGCTCAAATAGCAGATGAATTGCAATGAAGGGAAGAAAAATATTACTGTAAAGTTCCCCTAGTAAATACCTGTAACCAGGCCTCACAGTCCTCAGATCTTTTCTAAGTGCCTTATCACTTACAGCCAGACTGGCCCTTGCATTCTTGCCCGCTGCCCCAAAGCCAGGCTCTTCTCTTCCCAATCCCTTCCTACCTTCTTCCCTCCATTACCCTCGGGCTCCGTGGCCTTTGGAGAAAGCGCAGCCTGCCCTCCCAGGACACGTATACCTATCTGCTTGGATGCAGTATGGACTAGCCTTTGGTTAAACAAGGTGAGACCTATCCATCTGAGCAATACGCAGACATGCGGTGCCATCCACCCACCTCTCTTGAGCAAGAGGGCTTCAGCAGACTGGGAGGAAACGCACTCCCATCAGCAAGAGCATTCATCACCGAGCATGCAACTAAATACAGGTGCTTCCTGCAGTTTAAACATCTGTCTTTAGAAGATGGTCTCATTCCAGATCAATTAAGAGATCAGAGGACATCTTTAAAGGATGCAGAACATGACAACCCTCTGGTCGGTGCCAGCTCTTGGTGGTCAAGGACCCACTGTGCAGACAAAGAAGTGCCTACAGCCATCACTGTGCACTCCCTGTGCCTTTGAAGCTCCTGCCACTTCAGGGTTACAGCCTGCCCAGAGCACTGCCTGAGCACAGCCAAGTCCCAAGAGGGACCACATGCATTTTAAGAAAAGAATAGTATTGGCTTGTCACCGCTTTGCCCTAAAACAGCCCAGAAATGTGCTGAGAAGCACAGCTTTTTTGGCTGCTGAAGGGATGCTCACTCAGATCCGCTATCATAGTACTTGGTCTGGCTACAGAGGACTCAGAGCTACTGGAAAACATATAGCAGCTTCAGCTCAAAGAGTGAAAGTCACCCAAATTGTACTATTGGAAATTTATTTTGGACCCTCTGAACCCGAGAGAAATTCTCAGATCCTATCTGATCATTCCTGTTTTCAGAGATTTTCTTCTTTAGGAACAGGCTTGCTAGCAAGCACAAGAAAAGCACTGCCATACAGAGACATACAGCTCAACACAGGCCATGGAGGCACTTCCAGAATAAAATAGACCTTTTGGGGTTTTTTAGCTTTAAAGAAAAGTTGACTCAGCAAATATTTCCTCTGCTAGCATTTCAACCACATGTTCCAGCAGAAGCCAGCACACATCTGGCATGCTGCAGTGTCATTGCCAGAAAGATCACAGCTTTGCTGAGCAACGGAAATGGAGGAACAGGGACCAGCAGTTCAGGCACCGAGCAATCCTGGAACATATACGTGGCAAAGGAGGATCACAGAAAGGACCCACGTGAGCCATGGACACCCCACACTTCACAGGTCTTTCCCCAGCCCTCTCTCCAAACAGCATCCACAGGCAAAGGGAGACACTGCCCCGCAACCCACAAAACTTACCGCTAGCCTGTAAAACATAGACAGCGAACTATACATTTCAGCCACATTGCTGGCACCTGTGATTTTTTTAGTGTCCGTGAGCCGGATGGCAGCACGTTCCTCCTAGTGCTGTAGGACACGGTCCCGCTGAGCGGAAGAAACGAGGAGGAGAGTGCATGCGTGGAGCAGCACAGAAACTCCAGCAACTGGAGAGGGGAGTATGCTGGCAGGAAAGGTGGCAGACAGCCCTCACGGGCAGGACTGCACATCCCAGCCACCAGTGGCGGCACACTAGCAGGTAGGCAAACGCTGCGGCAGGTCCACAGGGCCCCGTGGCTCCAAACCAGAGCCCAGGCAAAGTATGCACTCCACCTCCAGGAACAGCCTTCCCAGAAGGCTGCCAAGGCAATCGGAAATTATGGTGCTAATCAGCTAAATAAGTGCCGCTTTTCATGCTTATCAGCTGTAAATTGGACATTACTTGCAGCCTGGCAGCAGGGCTCAGCCACAGCTCCAGACACAGAAAAAGCAGCAGCAGTGCTATAAATACCTTTCCCTCAAAGACAGTATCCTCCCTGGGTGCTACGCTAAGACTGTTCTTGATTTTACAGCAGAAACTGCAAAGCAAACCGTACAGTTGTGCACGGTGATGCAGGAGGGACCGCAAGCGGGTACTGGCGAGGAGCAGGACCCCGCCTGCAGGGTTCCCAACTGAAGGGGGCAAGAAACAAGGCAGCGTGGCATGGGACAGACACGGGACCCTTCAAAGCCAGGCTGGAAACCAGCTCACAGCTGCTGCGGCTCTCGTGCCACAGCCAAAACCCTGGGCTCCTCAGGCAAGGAGAACGGCGCTAGGAGGCCTGCAGGGAGAGACACCATGGAGCGGAGCAAGGGAAGGCGGGTTTGGGCCTTGCGGTGGGGAGTTGAACACCGTGAAAAGCAGCAGCCAGGAAAATCAACCGGCCGCCCCCAAGCCTCTGCGGCACCGACGAGGGTGGCAGAGCTGGGAAGAGGCAGGGAGGCTGGCTCGCGCCCCGCACGGATGGAGGGTGGCAGAGCTGGGAAGAGGCAGGGAGGCTGGCTCGCGCCCCGCACGGATGGAGGGTGGCAGAGCTGGGAAGAGGCAGGGAGGCTGGCTCGCGCCCCGCACGGATGGAGGGTGGCAGAGCTGGGAAGAGGCAGGGAGGCTGGCTCGCGCCCCGCACGGATGGAGGGTGGCAGAGCTGGGAAGAGGCAGGGAGGCTGGCTCGCGCCCCGCACGGATGGAGGGTGGCAGAGCTGGGAAGAGGCAGGGAGGCTGGCTCGCACCCCGCACGGATGGAGGGTGGCAGAGCTGGGAAGAGGCAGGGAGGCTGGCTCGCGCCCCGCACGGATGGAGGGTGGCAGAGCTGGGAAGAGGCAGGGAGGCTGGCTCGCGCCCCGCACGGATGGAGGGTGGCAGAGCTGGGAAGAGGCAGGGAGGCTGGCTCGCGCCCCGCACGGATGGAGGGTGGCAGAGCTGGGAAGAGGCAGGGAGGCTGGCTCGCGCCCCGCACGGATGGAGGGTGGCAGAGCTGGGAAGAGGCAGGGAGGCTGGCTCGCGCCCCGCACGGATGGAGGGTGGCACGGGGAGGGGGAATGGCTCATGCGGGTGCGCTCAGCAAGGGACAAAACGCCCTCAAGTCGTTGGGAGGCCGGTTTCTACGGGTGGGAGCCCACTGCGTACCCACCGTTTGTTTGGTTTTTTGGTTTTTTTGGTTGTTTTTTTTTTTTTTTTTTTCCTCTCCGAGTTTTAATCTGCTCAGATTTCATGGGAAAAACCACCCGCTGCCGCACGCAAATAGCGTCCCCGGTGTCACCCCTCGCCACGGGGCCCGGGAGAGGCTGCGAGGCAGGGCCGAGCCCCGCGAGAGGGGGCTCCGGGAGCGGCTCTTCGCCGCCTCCCAGACGGCGAACGTCTGTCTGGCGCATTTGCATCGGAGTTCGTGTGAGCACGGCGGGCGGGCGGGCAGGGCGAGCCGGCGCACGCCGGGCAAGGAGAGCCGGGGCGAGGCGCTCCGGCGGCTCCCGCAGCGCAGCGGGGCCCCGGCGGCGGGGGCGCGGCCGCCCCCCGGACTCGGAGCGCCGGAGCCCCGCGGGCCCGTCCCGGGACGCCGGGCCCCATCACCGCCGGGCTCACGGGAACCCGGCGGACCCGAACCGCCCCCCCCGGGGGGGGGGGGGGGGGGTCGGCCCAGGAGGCGGCCGCACCACCGCCACCCTCCCGGGGGCGGCGGAGCCCCCCCGCCCCGCCGGCGGCCCCGCTGCGGGCACCGGGACCCGCGACCCCCGTGGCGGGGGAGGCTGCGGCGGCCGGCCCGGCCCGCACTCACCCAGCACCAGGAGCGCCCGCACCGCCGCCATCCTCCGCGCCGCTCCGGTCACTGCTCGCCCCGTCCCATGGCCATGCCGCCGCCGCCGCCCCGCCCGCCGCCGCCGCCGCCGGGAGGGGCTTCCGGGGGCGGGGCGGGCACCGGAAACCGGGCGGGGCCCGGGGGGGGGCGGGGGGAGCGGGGCCCCGCGGGCAGCGCCCGGCTCGCCCCCCCCCCCCCCACCCCGCCCGCCCGCCGCCGCGCCGGGCCCCGCAGAGCCTCACCGGCACGGGGGACGAGGGTCGCGCTCGGGGACCCTGGGCTGGCCGGCTGGGACCCCCCCCCCCCCGCTGCAGGGCACCCCCCGCCCGCAGCAAGCCCCAACGTGGAGCGTCCGGAGCGGCGAGGAGGCGGCAGAGCTCCCCCCCTCCCGCCAAGGGGCTCCTCGCAGGCGGGCTGTTGGTTGAACTGCTGGTAGGAGCTCGCCATCTGCACCACTGTTGAGTGACCCTGTGAAAGCAGCGGGGCACCTGGGAGCCAGGAGGTTTGCAGCCCCGCTACGGGCACAGCCCCAGCTGCACAACACGTTGCCTGCTCCGTGCTGCTCCTCCACATCACCCAAAGCCAGGGCACAGCAGTGCAAGCTGGCCTGGCCACCTGCACGGCACAGGCTGGAGGCCTCCCGGCCCAACTGAACGCCTCCTGTAGAGCCTGCTGCAGCCCTTGCACCACCGGCTCTGGCAGCTGCAGCTCTGAACGCCAGCTTTCCAGCTGGTTTGTTCAGTCTCCAAAATGCTGGCTGCTTTTGGTACTGCGTGGAAGACTCACCATCAGACACCCCACAGCGTCCTCAGGAGCACTCCTGGATCCCTCACAAGAGGATGCTGAAGCCTTGACTCAGCAAAGCCTGTGGCATAGGATCGGAGCGTGCCTGCTGCCCTGCGTGGTGGTGCTAGCCTGGAGCTGCACGAGAAGCCCCTACCATTACGAGGTAGGGCCTGGGAGACCATGGAGCTGCCCCGGCAGGGCGCATGGCTGTGTGGCTTTGCCAGTAGCCACAGACCAGTCCTCTCTCATAGGGAAGCCACCACTTCCTGTCACTGAAAGCTGTTCTGGTTGTGGTTGGGGACCAAGCAGCCTCAGAGGAAGTGGCAGCCTACACAGCAAGCTCTAGAAAGCAAATCTTACTTCCACCTGCAAGCTCACGGCAAGCAAGCAAAGCAGCTGATGCGCAGTAAGAGGACTGCTCTCTGTCCCACACATGCTGGCTGACTTTGCTCTCCCACTGATGCTGAGCCACCTGATCCCAGCCTCACATAAGGGAATTGCTTCTCCTTCCCCAGGAGGGAACTGAGCACAGCACGGCTGATCCAGGTATCGCCACTCTTATCTGAGGAGCACTTGCCACATCAGCCCTCAGAGCTGCAGGCTGTCACAGCACCTCCCCAGCCCTACCTGCATTTAGCGCCCCAGGGACAAGAGCTGCACCACAAGATACCCAGGAAACCACTGTCTGCTCCTGCTGTGCTTGCCCAGACTCTGCCTGAAGCTACCTTGCTCCCTTGATGAGGAGGGTGTAACATGCTTGGCCCTGCTCTCCCCACAGCCACAGGCTGGGCAGCCAGGCTCCCTCGCTGCCAGAGGGCAAGCCAGCCTGGACAGGGCGGTGAACAGCATCTGACTGGAGAATGGAGTGGCAGAAGCCACCTGCACTGCTAGGGCAATGAGACCATGGAGCTGGCCCTGGCCTTCTTCCCCTTCCCCGGCTGCATTGCAGGGCCAAAGGGCCAGAGCCAGAGTTTGAGCAGCAGCAGCAGCAGCAGCAGGAGGCGAGGCACACAGCACGCCTCCAGTTACAGCAGGAACTCCTTGGAACTGGGTCAGAAGCAGCCAGAAGTGCCCCCGCACCGAGCCAGTTAAGTACATCCCTGCAAAAGTACACCAGTTCCTGCAGCCAACCAGCACAACGTGCAGTCACATTTGAATTCTCAGCCCCCAAGATCAGGTGCCCATGTGCAGTACAGTCAAAGGGGCCAACTTTTTGCACAGGGGAAAAATGAGGCTAGAGCAGACCCCATGCAACAGAAAACCACCTTACCTGCAGGGGAGCGTGGCCACAGTTGTTCATAGCAGCACCGTAAGCAGCCTTTGCAGCAAAGCAGATGCTGTGCCTGGCTGAACACGAGGCCCTAACCTGGGCAAACATTAGAGCCCTTCTAATTAGCCACAGCTTTGCAGCCTGGAGCATCTTGAGGAGGGAGAGCAAGGCTCTTCCCAAGCCAACCTGGGCACCCCCCCATCCCCACCATCACTGTTCTGCAGCTGCAGTGGTTTGAGCTGGGTTTATTTACTGTTGGCACTGCCAGCTTCCCCCAGGAAAGCATGACAGTATTCATGGATGTGAAACTCACTGATTAATGCACAACACAACACACAGCGGCGCCACTGCTGCTGCTGTCAGGACCTGTCCCGCTCAGCTTGCAGCAGGTCCACAAAACAGCACCCACAACAGACGGACAAAGGCTGCCAGCGCCCTGGTCCTGGCTGAGGGATGGTGAGTGACAGCCAGGGAGGCACCCAACAGTCCAAAGAGTTCCCAGCAGGAAACGTTCAGGATCCACCTCTTGCTTGTGGTGAGCCCTTTCCCCCTCCAAAGCCCACCGTCCCTGTAGCAGCATTTCAGTGGCTCTGTCCGGGACCGGCAGCCGTTCTCACAGTAAGCAGGCCAGAGCCCAGACAGAGCCCTACACCTCGTACACAGTCATTTGCCTTCTAGACACGATCAGCTTGTGACTCTGCCAACCACAAGCCCCACTAGCATGCCTGGCACAGCTCTGCAACCCCAGCTCAGAGCTGAGAGAAGCTCAGGTCAGGCTAGCACATTGCACAAGCCCACACAGTTGCTGCCTTACATGAGCCCCCACCACGTGCTTCCCACCAGGAGCCTGCTGCAGAGGCTCTCCCCAGTGCCACCTCCAGCCTCAGCTGGCCTCTGCGGGGGCAGGTGAAGTGCAGACCAGGCAGGCTCTCCCCTGGCAGGGCCCTCACAGGGCAGAGTGCAAACCCACCCTGCAGTCTCCTGGTCTGTCATTTTGTGGGTGAATGGCGGGTCAGGATGTGCATTCATCTCCTTTGGGTCAGAACTGCCATCTACACCAGGCCCAGTCGCGGGACAGTTTGCAGTCACAGAGGGGACTCACTCTGCTCGGCAGATGAACCAGATCTCATTGCGGCGCTGAGGGATGCTGGGATTTTCGTAAGCAGCCACAATGTAGGTTTCCCGGAGCACAGTGTCTGTGGAGCCCAAGAGCTCCCAGAAGAGACTGATCTCTCGCAGAATCGTCTCCTCAGTGGTCATCCCATAGAAAACCCTGCAGCAAAGGGAGCAACATAAGCAACGCAGCCAGCACAGTCCCCCTTCCCACAGCCAGGGATCCCATCCCTCTGCCCAAGGAACCACTGCAGCCATGCAGGGAGTTCCTACACCTCTGCTGAGCTGAGAAAACACCTCTGGTGCTGGGGTCACCTGGTTATAACCCAGAGTGGTGCCCTCTCAGTGATGTGGATTTCAGGATCCGTGGGAACAGGGGGGTTTTGCTGGAACTCTCCCGGGAGATAATAGGCAGTTACGACCTCACGCTCCAGCTTGGTTCCCTCCTTGGTCAGGTGGATTTCGTTGAGCACTGGGACTGTCATGCCCAGATAGCAACCTGGAAGGAGGCAGGAAGGCAGTGGGCACAGTGAGACGGCTGGGTCAGTGGCGGCAGCCCTCCTCCCCGCTCCAGATGAAGAGTGGCAGGGCCCTCCTCCCTCTGTGCAGCCTGCCAGCCCCATCCAGCCCCTGCCTGCACACACCTACAGAGTTCTCCTTGCAGATGTAGCGCATGAGCTTCATGAAGCTCATGGAGATGCTCTGCTCATACATGGGCTCCCCCTTGGTGACACACGCCCACTTCCCAGCTGGGTACCACCGCTCCTCGTAGGCTGCTTCCTCGCACTGAAACAGGCCACAGACAAGCCAGGTCAGAGTTAAGCACACTGACAACACTGCAGTACTTGGGTGGCAAAACCAACGCTGACAGACAGGAAGTGGGGAGACAGGACCCTGCCAAAATGAGACCCCCTGAGTCAGTGATTGGCAGGGGAGGCCGGAGAAGGCGAGGGGAACTGGCATCACACGCACCTCAGACAAGGACGCTTAACAGCACCGGGCAAAAGTCAGCGAAAGGAAAAGCACAGACAGGGGACAGGGAGGTTTGGAGGCTCCTGGCATACACAAGGAATGCAGCACATCCTCAGCAGGGAGCACAGGACTTTCTGCTCCTCTCCAGTCGCTGTCCTGCCTATTCACAAGGATGTTCCCGATTCCAGGCACCCAAAGGCCTCCAGTAAGGTTGACATGATTTGCCGGTGCAATGCCTTTTCCCAGGAGCACTGTGTGCACAGAGAATAACAAGCAAAAAGCCTCCTGCCTAGTAGGAGGGAAAGTCTGGCAGAAGAGCTCTAGCATCCAGAAGAGCTGTGAAGGTTGGAACAAAACTCCTCTCAGATCCTTCTCCCATACCAAGAAGTGACAGGAGGAAGAAAAGACACGAACCCAGCTGGTGCAGAGGGGACAGCTTTGTGGGATGAGTCAGAATCTCTATTTCCAGCACAGATGCCCAGGCTTCTGGACAAAGCCGACACAGAAGGGCGGCAGGGGGAGCGGGGAAATTGCACCTGGATCTGCTCATAGTTCAGCTCATGGCATGGTTATAACCACAGGTACCACATAAAGAGGGGCTGGGAAGTTGTAGCCAGCACCTATCTTCCTGCTCTCAGCTTGTTCTTCAGCCAGATTAAAGTGGTCATGAGATAACTTTGTTCCACAGAGCTCAGGGCACCTCTCCCAACTTCTGTGCTCCACAGCTGTGCTGGCATTGAGTGAGCCGGGAAGTTGTGACCAGCCTCAACACTGAGTTCAGCCGCCCTGTGCCTCCACCCAAATCAGGTCTCTACTCGGAAAGCCAAACCACAGGCAGAAGGAAGGCGTCTGGGCTGTTTTTGTGCATCAGTGGGGGGCCAGGAAGACGAGTGCCCCGAAACACTGCAGGCCAGCCAGTATTCGCCCTCTAGATGCAGCCGTGCCTGCTATTGTCCCACCAAGCAAAGCAGAGCAAGAGCATTTTCTGAGCAAGGAAACCACCAGTCCCTCTAGACTATTTGCAAATCTCAACTGCCACACTATCTCCAAATAAACCTATCACCCCAGTAAGGCACAGTGTCTGGTCCTTCCACAGCCTGATCCTTATATTAAGCACCACCACTCTAGAAGATGAGACTTGACCGAGAGAAAGAGTGAAGATGCTTCACACAGACCCAGTAGCAACAGGTCCCTGCAATGTGAGCTGAGGAATTCGACTGAGAACTGACAGAGCAAGGCTCTGTAGGTTAAACATAATAATTCACTTGCCTCCAAGAGGATGAGGGCTTGTAGTACTGACAGCTCAGAAGGAGCAACCAAATACTACCGACCTGCCCGAGCCTGGCGAACGTGTCCTTAAGGGCCCCAGCTCCAGAGTGCCCTCAGCACTAATGCCAGGAAGTGGCTTCTATTTCCTCACCCAGCCCTAGAGTCAAACTTCCAAGAATCCTCCTCAGGATGATGATGACAGAGGAGATGCCAACAGCAACAAAAGATCTTCAGGACCCACAAAATCTTGGGGCCCCATTCCTGCCCGGGACCGGTATAGGTAAAGAAGAGCCCAGACTACATCCCTGGGACCCAGAAGAAGAAGGGAAGAGGAGGTGTGGTGAAGCCCCAGTTCAGAGCTGTACAACCCACATGCTCAGACGTGTTTTGCAGGCAGGAGTGCTGGACCTCAGCCCAGAAGAGACTGGTTAAGCTCTCCTTGTACAGAGGACAACTGACAGATGTCTTCGTGGTGGCAAGCCCAACCGAGCCTGCAGAGACACAGGAACCAGTCTGACAAGTGCTTCTTCACAGTTATTTCTCAAAGCTCAGAAGCACCCTTTTGCACAAGAGGTGAGAGGAGGCATGCAATTTAGCCAGCAAGAACAGGAGATCTCCGGGCAGAAGCTACCATGTTTGGTTTGGCAGTTGTGACAAGCAGCAACACGTGCTCAGGTCTGACAGCCAGGGCCACAGGCCCCGAGTTCCCCACAGGGAACACATCCTTATCTGGTGCCAGCTGAGATCTCCAGCTCGACCAGTAGCCACATAACTAGCGGCTTGCAAACTTTACAAATACAAACCCAGCAGGACTTTGAGCTACGCAACAAGGTGTTTTGAGCAAGGCAGGGAGCAGGCTCTGAACTGAAAATTCACTCTCGGATGTGCCTACCCCAGCAGAGGACAGGCTGGTAAAGAAGGCAGCCGGAAGCCAGGAGACCAGAGAAAGCAGCAAGACCAGTCCCATCTTAAAATAAAGACTGAGAAGTTGAGCATTACCATTACTCAACATAGGAGAAGAAGCAGGAATGGCAGAACGCTGCGCCAACCCCGAGTCGCCATCCCGGCTGCAGCGCTTCTGCGGAAACCTCTGCAAGGAAGACGCTCCTCCAGCTCCGCGGGCTGGCGGCGTCGCCCGCGCCAGCCTCACCGCAGGCCGGCGGCGCCCGAAAACCTGGCGGTGCGGAGAGGAGCAGGCCTCACCTTCTCACGCTGCGAGAGGGTAACGTAGGGCACGGGCTCCCGAGCCTGGCTGTGCCGGGTCATCTGGACGATGGGGCCTGCCATGTCTGCAAGGCAAAGCGACAGGAGGGGCGAGGCTCGCCCGGGCTGGAGAGCAGGGGGAGTCCCGCGGCGCACCGGGCCCGCCCGGCTCCGGGCCGCCGGCCCCGAAACCGGCTCGCTGGGCGCCGTCAGCCCCGGAGGGGCTCCCCCGCCACCCCGGCTCGGGGTCGCCCCGCCCGCGGGGCGGCTCGGCGCTCACCTCGGGGCAGGCTCACTCGGTGCGTGCTGGCTACGGCCTCCCAGTGGGCGAACAGCCGGCCCCGCTCCCCTTCCTCCCCCTCCTCCTCCTCCTCGCCGCCGCCGCCGCCATCCTCCTCCTCCCCGCCGCCGCCCGCCGCCTCCTCGCCCAGCCCGTCCAGGTCCTCCAGCGTGATGCGCGCCATAACCCCGCTCCGCCGCGCACCCGGAAGCGAGCGCTCCCGCGGGCCCCGCCCCGCCCCGTGACGTCACAGCGCCGGCCCGACGCCGCCCCCTCCCGTGTCGACGCCGTTCCCGGGCGGCCGCCCCCCGCCCCGAGCGATGCAGAGCCGGAGCCGCGGTCGCTTCTAGGGTCGGTTTTATTTAATAAAATAAAGTACAGCCATCAGCCAAGCGGGGGTGGGTCGCCCCCCCGGCCGCCCCCCCCCGCTCCCCGCTCCCCCCCCGGCCGGGCCGGGCCCGGGGGCTCTCCCGCCGCCGCCGCCGCCCCCCCGGGCCTACGAGGCTCCGAGCGGGCCGGCGCGGCGCGGCTACCTGGCCAGAGCGTGCCGCCAGCGGAGCCGCCGGCTCCGGGCGTGCAGCGGGGGAGCGTGCGTGCGGGCTGCCGCGCCCGGGCTAGCTACGGCCCGCCGGCGGCCCCGGGCTGGGCGGGCAGGCGGTGGCGCGAGTGCCGGTGATGGGGAAAAGAGAGGAGCTGGGGTGGGGAGGGTGCCGGGTGCTGCCCCGTGCAGCGGAAAGCTGTGGTGTGCCAGCAGCAGAGCGGCCGGATGCAGGGGGCACCTGCAGGCGGGTCAATTGGAGGAGAGCAGGGAGCTGTGGGAGGACAGGTCCATGCTGCTGGCGCTGAGGCCTCTACTCTCTGCGCGGAGGCCTTGGGTGCCCTGGAAAATACATCACCCATGAGGACCAGTACCTGCGATCGGCACCCACGCCCCAAAGCTGCCAGCCCACCTCCTGCACCCCTCGCCTTGCAAGCCAGAACTCCCCCCAGTGCCACGTCAGGTACCACCTCTGTCTTCCTTGCTCCCATTCTGTGGCTGGAGGGTTTGCTGAGCTCAGCAGGCAGGGAGGTGGTTACCTGGAGGCAACACCTTCATTTTTGGAACTATGATCTCAGAAGAGGGGTGGTGCAGCTGCCCAGGGGGTGCAGTGGGGGCACCAGCCCCTGCCACCCCTTGGGAAGGCAGAGTAGCTCCAGCCCCGCACAGCAGCAGAGTACATCTGCATGGATGGACGCCTCCGGTGGGGTCTCGGGCACCGTGTGTGCGGCCTGCTATGCCGCTCAGCACCTATGCCGCTGACCACAGCCCCTGGAGCAATCTGCGGCCACACAGCCCCCACCCCAGCACCCATTCCTGCACCAGCCCTGCCGCCCACCTAGTGCTTACCTCAAACGAAGCATCACTAGACTTGTGCAGGTAATTTAACGACGCAGCTCGTTTCATGCTACAAGAAAGCAGAGGAGAGCAGGTGTCATCTTCTTGTGCCCGGCCAGACCCCAACCCCCATGGTGGCAGGGCCCCTACCCGCCCTGCACCCAGCCTGGCCCTCACAGCCCTGGTCCCCACCTGATGTTCCTGGGCTCCAGAGGACCATTGCCCTGCAGTTTCTTGACCAACATCTCACTGCTCCTCCGTATCACATCCCGGATTTTCCCCAGGGAGCTGCTGCGCTGGAGGGTGCCACTGCCATCCTGCACACAGAGACACAAGCCAGGGCGATGGCTGAGTGGCACCGATCAGGCTCTGGCATGCTGCAGATAAGTGGCCAGGAAACAGGCTTGGCTCCAAACACCCTCTTGCCTGCTTTCACTGAGGATTTGCCCTGATCCAGAGCAGGCTTACTGCTCACTACATGGCTCCCCCTCACCCTGGTTCTCCACAGGACACGATGACCATGAAGTCAGGGACTCCCACCACCATGCCTTGGCTCATCCAGACCAATCCTCCCTCCTGCCCAGTGCAAGCCCAACGCCCAACCAGGCTGCTGACGTGCACTAGGCCACCAGCACAAATGGCACTGGCATCCCCACGGCCCTGCTCGAACATGGAATCCATCACCCATGACAGCTCAGGCAGCAGCTACCAAAGAGGTCCCAGTAGCTAGGGAAGCACCAAGCTCTGATAGGAGCCCCAAGCTTGGGGGAACTTCTGTCAGGCCAGGACATGCTGCTGGGACATTCATTTCAAGTACTCCCTCCACATTTGCTGCTGGCTGGAGACTATCCTCCCCCTCCCCTTGCCCTTCCTCACCATGCCATTGCTATTCCTCCTCTCCATCCAGCACTTGTCCTGATGTACATCCTGGTCCTGCATGCCAGGCCTGCAGGCTCACTCACATCAGACAAGACCAGACCACATGCACACACAGCCTTGTCCCCCCTCTAACACCCCCAAGACAATTAGTTTTGAGGCTGCCAAGCAATTCAGGCAGCTCCATCTGGGATGCGTTCATGTGGCTGCACCAACCCTGTGTGCCAGGCAGGCACCACTCTCCTTGGCTCCCCAATTTCAGCTGTGCCCAGGCCCACTAGCTGCCCCAGGGTGGCACTTTGTAGGGGTTTCTTTACAGCTACCTGCTTTTTCCAAAGACCAAAACCAGCCCTAAGTCTTGTTCCCCAGCTCATTTCCTCCCACATGCCCCCAAAACTCCCCAGTACTCAGAAAGGCACTCGCAGCCCTTGACAGGCTCTACCCCATCTCCTGCGTTTAGCTGCACATGCATGCAAGGCACAGGCTGCCAGCATGACACCACCTCATGCCACTGTGCCATCATGGCACCAAGCTCTTCTTCCCCTGTGGCCAGCCACGCTCATTACACAAGGTTGTGGCAACACTGCTGATGTGGAGTTACTTTTGCTCTGATGGCTTGATAACAGCAGTTCTCCCTGCTTCTGATCCCCCTGGCACATCAGGGCAGAAACAACACAGATAAGGAGCAAAGAGCTTTTGTGGTTGCCTTACGAGCGTGTGTGGCAGCCCCTTTGTACCACTCCAAATGATCAAAATGTCCTGTGGCCCAGGCTGGCACCAGTGATTGCCCCAGGACTGCCCATGCAGCTCTGCAGGTAAGCGGGGTCTCTGCCTTAGGCCAGTCACCCCTTTGTGCTCACCCCTATGGGTTGCAGCCCTGGGGAAGGCTTTCTAACACTTCCCTGCTCTGGTTACCCAAAGCTGATCCAGCCTTAGATCCCTCTCCAACAGCTGAACAGGACTTTTCCTACCAGAAAACCTTTTTCCTGGTATTCGTCTCATCCCTTCTTGAATAAGCCAAGTGCATTGAACCTCTTCACTTTCTCATCAGAATGAAGGATTTCCAAACTGGGAGCCAAGTGCTGTTGCTGCAAGGGACCCACTCACCAGGAATGCAGAGAGCACCAAAAGCGTTAGCAAGGTGAACAATTCAACTCCTGCACGAGGCATCCTGGGCAGGTTTTGGAGGAGCTGGCCAGCTGTATGTGGCACTAGCAAAGACAGGGGTGGTGGCGGGGTGGTTTTTGCCTCCCCACCAGACTTGCATTGGGTCACCACCCTCCCTGCAGGGTACTGCCAAGCCAGGCATTGTTCCTTTTGCCAGGGCACACAAGCCAGGGGTGAAGAAGGGAACACAGCTGGAGCAGGAGAGCAGGACCATAGTACAAGGGCAGCAGGATCCAGCCAGGAAGTATGCTCTGGGGTCAGGGCTGGAGGATGGAGCCACATTTCCCCAGCTGCAGTAATGGAGGCTGACTGCAGACCAACACCAGAACCAAATGCTGCTGCATGCTGGGTTAAAAATAGCCTCCCTTCTCTCCCCACCCGCTTTTCTGCAGGGTTATTTTTAACCCAGAACATTTATGGGGCTTGGTTTACTGCAGAGCCCCCGCCCCATTGCACCCACCAGGATAAGAACACTCAAAGAAAAAGAAGCAGCTCCACCACTGAGCCACTCTCCACTGCATGCTCCCACTCTGCTTGCTGCACAGAGGCAGAGGACTTGGGCGGGATTTGGCAGCACATGGAGCTCAGCACTGGGGGATGCAATAGGGTATTTCTCTGGCTAATGGAAACACCTGTTGGGGAAGGCACAAGCTCAGATGCCCCAGGGCAGCCCTGCCACATATGGCTACAGAACTGAGGTTAGCAGCAACCCCAGTTTGGAGGTTAGGGAGAGGCACAGTGGAGTTGGGTCCCTCATCGCCAATGCTCAGCCTAGGAGAGGTGCCCTGGGGGTAGCATGTCCCCCTGCACACACAGACACAAAGCACCCGCACACCTGCTCCAGCAGCATTTGCACCCGCCACCCCAGGGCTGACCGACGCTGGTCTACAGAGCGTGGAAAGAAGCACAGGGCAGCGGTTCAGGTCTGTCTACCTTTAATCAGAGGTACGGTTGTTACAGCACCAGGACATGGCAAAGCACAAGGGCAGGTGGCACTGAGGCCTGAACGCACCCTGCACTGAGGACTCACCACTCTCCAAGAGCATGGAGCAGTGCTGGGAGAGAGAGGCAGGGAAGGTGCAGCCCTAGAGTGCTCAGCCTTGGGCTTCACACCCCACGGTCCCGAGGACAAACCTCTTCTCAGCAAGCGCAAGCTCCCAGGGGAGCAGCATGCATGTACCCCAGGGCCTCTGCACCACCATGGGAAAGCCAGGCCCAGACAGACACAAGCACATTTAGTATCACAACCTGCCAGATGACTAGCATGAGAGAAACTATCTAGCTAAATAAATAAGGCGTGGGTGGGCGGGTGGGTGTCCTGCGCTGGCCTTTGGGCTCCATCCTGCTGGCTGCAGCCTCCCCAGCTTTATTCCCAGATAGGAGGGCCAGGGGCATCCACTTCGTATAGGAGGTGGGATAAGGGTGTGCAGCCAAGACTGTGAGGCTCAAGGCAGTGGTGGTCTGGCCCTGCAAAACATCCCCTTTCCCAGTAGTGACCAACAGCACCAGACCCTGTGCAGGCCTGGAGTCCCCTCAGAGGCACTGAGCCACCCCCACACATGCCCAGGGTCAGCACTATCTTCCTAGCAGTAACAGGGTTACAGATTTCCCACCCACTTGGCTAGGGACAGCGGGACAGCAAGTCACAGCTCCAGGGACCATGCCTGGCAAGCCAGGTTCTGCGTTCAAGAATTGCCCTCCTCCGTGAGCAACCTGGCCTCTTCTCCTCCTGTGGAAACTTCCCTCCAGCCATTCCATCTGCCCCCACATGCTCAGAGCACCCCAAGCCCCAGCTCTTCGTTTCCTCATATCCTTCTTTGCACCTCCTTTTTCTCCCAGCCACTCTGCTCCAAACCAGCCCATTCTCCATCTCAGCCACTTCTAATGGCTTGGGGCCTGGCCCCTTGCAGAAAAGTTCTGCTTTCTTCCTACCCTTCCTCTCCCTCTAAAGAACAGCAAACAGCTTCACCCCTGCCTCACCCTCTCCCAGCAGCAACACCTGGGGACCCTGGAGCAATGGGGTCCAATGCACCCCTTAATGCCATCAGGTCAGGAGGTTGCAACCCAACATGCTTGTCCTGGCAGTTCCCTGTTCCATGCATGGCCCTTGGCTGTCACCTCCTCACCTCGTCTTGGATGTACAGTAGCTACGGGCTGCCCCACATGCCTGTGCCCCTGCAGAGAGACCCACATGCTGCCCCTGGGTTGCAGAGCTCAGCACAGGGGAGGATGGCAAGACAGGGACTGCCCTGTGCTGCAGGGAGAGCCCAGCTCACCAGTGGCCAGCGCAGGTTTGCTACAGGGCACTAACACCAGCTAAGCCTACAGGGAAGAAAGCAACTGGGCACATGACAGCCCTACCAAGGCCAGGCCTCTCTATCCCAAAACAGCCCCCCATCTTTGTGCCCCCATCCTGGCCTCTGCAGAGATGGAGGGAAAAAGCTAGGAGGGTTGAGGATGTCTAATGACAGTGGAGTCGGCACGCTCGGAGTGAAGACAATCCCCCGCAGGCCTGGTCCCCAGGGATGTGCAAGGGCAGGCTGGGGGTGGGGGCATGCAAGGGGATGGTGGCCCGTCGCCCTGGCCTGGGGGAGCAGGCAGCTCCTCGCAGATTCTTCCTGCTCTTGCTGGCCACAGGACTGGAGCTGGGCCATGTGGCCAGGCACTCCTCTGCAGGCGTCGCGGTGCCCTCGCGCGCCGGGAGGGTTGGGGGACTGGCGTGGAGTTCTTGCCGAGGAAGGAGGGATGGTGTGGAGGAAAAGTCGGAAGATACAACACAAACATCCAGGTGATTGCGGTGGAGGGGAAAGAGGGAGTCTCGGGAGGCATTTAAGCCTAGTGCACAGAGAGGAGAAAGACACAATTTACAAGGCCGTGAGGTTGTAGGTCACCCAGGGAGCAGGTGGGGCAGGGCCCAGGCTGCATGCAGAGACAACGGGCCATGGCTGGGCAGGGAGGGAGTCTTGTGAGGCTGAAACAGCAGGCTCACATCTTTGCCAGCGTGCTCTAGCAGGCTGGCAGGAACAGCTAGCTCTGGGAGGAACAGCCTGGGCCTCCTGCTCTGAGAGCTCCCTGCTTCTGGGCATGGTGTGCCTGCCAAGGCATCGGCACCACCGAGCTGGTGCCATCCCTGCTCTCACGGCCCAGACCCTAGCGCTCTCAGCCCAATTACCTGGCCAGCAAGTATCTGGTCCAGGCCCTAGGGTGCTTCCAGAGTTGCCCTTGGCAGCAGGGCGCAGAGGTTGCTGGCACCCTGGGGGCTCCCATGGCCCTACCTGCAGCAGCTGACAGCTAAGGGATGGCAGCAGAGTCTGCCCTAAGGCAGCATGTCCAAGGTCTCTAGACCAGCACAGGGAACAACTGGCTGTGACAGACAGGAGCAGCAGGAGCTGCCTCAGCCTTCTTTTTGGGGGAGCTGCAGCCCAGTGCAGTCCTGCTGGCTGGGGAGAGGAGGCTGGCTACATGTGCAGCAGGCTGGAAAAGGCACCAAGCATCACATGGCAGCAGCCACATCCCCCAGGGTGCTGGGCTAGCCCTCAAACCCTCTATCCACAGCTGGCTGGGCCAGGGAAGTCCTGCCAAACCTCCAGGGGAAGGGAGAGCGGGGACTATCCCCCTTGGCTGGGTCAGGCTAGGGGAGAGGATGGCATTGCCTGCCTGCCCTGGGACTGTCAGCTCAGAGACTGTCAGGAGGGTCTCCCAGAGCATCACCAGTGCAAAGTGATCACCCAACATCAACCACAACCAGGAGGAACTGCAGACAGACACCAACCAGGACAGGGACCAGGTGATCTTAATCCAAACCTGCAGCCCTCCCTCTGTGCTTATCTAGTTCCTCTGCTATCAGGAAGTGTAAGGGCCCAGTGCTGGTGCTTTGCCAGGGCTAGGACCCTCTTCACTCCTGATCCCAAGAGCTGGGACAGAGGACAGCCTTGCATCTGGCAGAGCTGCCGGGTCCCCTCAAAGCTCTGCTCCCCAGGTCCCCTCCAGCCACCTCCTGGGTACAATCCACAATCAAGAGCGCCAGCAGGCTTCAGGCTTGGGTGTTGAGGGGCTGTCATGGCAACAGGGAAGAGGAAGGAGGAAGGGAGGGAGCTCATGCGGGTAGGGATGGAGCTGAGCCAGGTGGGGAAGGGTTAGTGACAGCAGATGTGAGGGGGGAGCGAAGGACTCCATGTGCTCAATGTGTCGCCTGTGCCAGGCTCCAACAACCCCTGGGTACCCAGCTACACTATGCTCTCAACTAGAATTTGCATGAGGAATGGTAAGCGTTAACAGCTCTAGCAGCCCTTGAGCCAAGCACCCACCAGCACCATGCTCACTTGCCGCCTCTTCTCCATTCTCCTCCTTGCAGAAGACAAAAGGCACCTGTCCCAGACCTGGATCGCTACCTTCCTCCAAACTCAGCGCTAGTGACCAAAGTGCCCCTCAGTCTCAGAGCAAGCCTAGGCTCAGGTTGCCCTGTCTGTGCCTCAGCTAACACCAGCCTCTTTTGCCACCACTGGTCAGCCCAGCCTGGCATCCCACAAACACTTTCCTTTTACCACCTCTGCTTAGCCAGAGCCTACAGAGGGCATGAGACCAGGAGAGGGGGACAGCAAAGACGCTGACTGCAGACTACTCCCATGCCCTGCAGTCACTCAGGCACATACACACATACAACCCTCCCCAGGCTCGGCATCGCCTGTGGTGCGTTGCAGGACAGGCAGCCAAGTTGCTCACAGAGGCTGCACGGGCCTGAGATGGGGCCAATGCTCTCAGCCAGGGCCTCAAGAGGGGAACAGCAAGGAGAGGTGTTAATAAGGTTGCAAGGCTAAGATTAAGGGCAGACCAGGATAGGCTCATGCTGTGCACTGCCAGGGCCTGGCAGCCCCTGGAAGCAGGAGCCCTCAGTTGGGGATATCTGGCCTGTACACCAGAAGCCAGGCCCAGACACGCACCTTTGCGGGCTGGCTGGCTCATGCCAAGAAAGAGGGGAAGGAATTGTGCAGGGAACGAATGGAAGCAGACAAGGATGCCACGACAGGCCACGCGGGGACAGCCCTGAGCCAGGCTGTCCCTTCCCTCTGGCAGCCAGCTGAGGCCATTCTTGATGGTGTCTTGTACTTACCCCGCTCCATTCCACGCCCATACTCACTTCCTCGCTACCGTCTGTGGCATTCTCGTACTTGACGCTGCCCCCCAGGCTCCGACGTCTCTCTGTGCCATCGCCCTCCTTCAGGATCTCCACCACCTTCGTCTGGTTGATCGGGTCAATGCCCTGCAAGTAGAAAGGGAAAAGGAAGCACCATGTTTTGCCCTTCTGTGTTCTTTCCTTCTGGTGATCTGCTGTGCTATCACTGCGCTTGGACCCGTCCCCTCTCTTGGCCATTGCCCCACCACAGCCAAAACTCTTCAGCACAAGAAAGATGGAGCCAAGTGCCATCCTTCACTTAGCAGTCCCTGTTTGGGTTCCCAGCTCAGTGAGCCCTCCACCAAGCCACAAACCACCCTGGAGGACAAAGGCTTGCTACCCCAAAGCTGACAGCTTTTTTTTCTTCATGTTTGGGTGTGTGAAGGTTTTTGCTGTCCTTCAGTCTTTGTTCTAGGGGCTTACAGCTTCTACTTCATTGTTTGAGGATTGAGAGGAGTTCAGGGTGAGATGTACTCTAAGAAATCCCTAGTGTGTTGCCTAGACAAAAAAATTAGTGGGAAGAAAATATCCCAGGGAGCACACATCTCCTCAGTAGCTGACAAAGCCCGGTAACCTGCCCTAACCCAGCTGCAGTATTTCTGCACTCAGAGAGCCACACTTTCTTCCCCATGTATATACACACTGAAATCTGCTCCATCCATGCACACACACGTGACGCCACACACATACACGTGTGTCGCCCTGCACAAATGCAACCCCAACCACCAAGGTGCTCTGGTGTCATGGGAATGTAAACCAAAGATATCAGAGACTGCAAGGCCCAGGAGGCTCACCACACCCCAAGCCAACTGTTGTGCCATGACCTGCCACCCCAAGCCCCACAATGCCCCCTCCATCAGGGAAGGTTCCTCTGGAGTTACCTGCCGCCGAGAGCGAACTGCACACTCCTCCAAGGTCTCAGCTGCCTCTAGCTTGCCCTGGCGTCGGTACAGCGCACCCAGGTTCCTCAGAGTGGTGTTCACAGTTGGACTGTAGTAATAGATGGAAGATGGGCAGGAGCCCTGGAGCCACCCCCTCCAGAGCCCACAAAAGCCCACAAACCACCTCTTACCTGCTAACCTTACAGGCCTTGTACCAGCCACCATACTCAGCATAGGGAGCACTGTCTCTGTGCTTACTCTACAATGTAAGGAGAGATGAGAGCTGTTAGCCCTGTGCCTACTGCCTTTCCCTGGCCTGTACGCTCCCACGGGTGCCAGGGTCAGGCCCCAGGCTGTACCCCTGCTCCAGCCCAGCCTTTAGAAACACAATGCACAAATATGATTATGAAGCCCAGCAGGTTCCTAGGGGGAAAGCTGAAAGCCCATTTGCTGCAACAGATTTGGGCCACAAACAGAAGTGATGTCCCCACTAGAGTAAGGAGCATAATCCCATCTCCTTGCCCCTTCCATGGTACCAAAGGCTGCAGGGACAACACAGCCCATCCTCATGGCACTCTGGAGGACATGACACCTCACCACACCCCCCCAGCATGCAAAGGGGAGACAAAAAAAAACCCCAACCAACAAAAACCCCATAGGCATGCCAAGCAGCATGGGCACTAAACCCCTCAGTCATGGCTAGCAAAAGAATCAGCCAGCCACATTCAAGCCTTCTGCCTGCAAGGTCAGGCATGCCCCACAGCAGCTCAGCCCAGCTAGCTGTCTCCTCTCCATACCGAGCCTTTGCACCCAAAAGCTGGCTGACCCTGCCACAGCAAAGAGGCTGCTGGCCAGAGCAATAGGAGAGGGGGCAGAGCTTGATGCTCAAGGAGAAAGATCTAGGGCCAGGACAACCTACTCCGCAGGGCACTAGTTGCTAGCCAGCATTGCCCTGGGTCAGTAGGGATCATGGCACCTGCAGGCAGGAATTGCCACTGCTACAGGAACAGCGCTGCCTGTCCACACACTGTGCACCTTGGTGCACGGTGAGCACTTGGGGTGCGCCGTGCCCCTGGCTCTGCACCCACAGGATGCACGGGCTGGGCAGAAAGCACCCAGCTCAGCCCCAAGCCCAGCAGGGCTACTCTCACTGAGCAGGTGCAGGGGGCCACTGCTCCACAGCAGGAGTTTCCAGAGGCCCAGAAGAAACTGTCTTCACAGGGACCATTTTTATTATTACTCAGTCCCACAGCACTTCTCAGATCTCTACTGCACATGCTGGAGTCTACCTGAGCCCTAGGCACACGTGCGTTTCCTTGCGCCAGAGCCTACACAGCCTGGGCAGGCCCCAGGGACAGGAGAGCTCAGGACTCAAAACACCTCTGAAGCTTGTGTAGAGGTAGCCTTAAGAGGGTAGCTGAACCCAAGGGGAAAGGTGTCAAATCCCCTGGGGCAGAAAGAGCCTTGCAGGCCAGGGCTGCCAGCTGTGCCCAAGGCCCTGCTGCTGCCACGAGCTGGCCTCCTGCTGCTGCCACTGACAGCAGAGGGAAAGAGGGGTGAGAGGAAAAAAAGAGAAGTGAAGCTCTGCAAGAGGGGTTTGATGCTTTTTAATAGATGTGGAAACAGAGCATAAAGCAGAGTGCAGCAGCCCCAGCCCCTGGGCCAGCAGTACAACCAGGTTTGTAGTTATCGCTGCCTGGCCAGGAAGGTCATGCCAACCATGCTGTGCCAGGGGGCATGGGTACAGCTGCCCTGGGGACAGGAGGCCCCGGGCCAGGGAAAGAGGCTCAGCCCTTGCCCCAGGCTGTAAAACAATCTCCAGCTGTAGGTGCCTGAGCCTGTTCTTTTGCCTCATAACAAAGCTGCATTACCTGGAGCATAGCTCCACCTGACAACTATCTACTTTTGACCTCAGTTCTCCAAAGATACCATCAGAAGTATCTCAATACCAGAGGGAGCAAGGGCATGCTGGTCTCTACACCAACTTTGATTTCTCCAGCATAGGGTAGTGCTGCAGCAAGTGTAATTTCTTTGCAGCAGAGCCTTTGGAGGGCAGCAACCAGAGCAGTGCAAGGTGGAGCTGAGCACTGCCCTGCACCGGGGACTGCACAGAGCAGTTCAGTGGGAAGACACAGCATGCTGGTGGGAGGCAGCTGCTCATGCCCTGCTCTTAGGACTCACAGGATGGGACTGATAAGTCACTAAGCCAAGCCTGCCAGCCTGCTGCGTGAGCCCATGTAGGGATAGGGCCGGGGGCCTGCTCTGAGTGCAAAGGAAAGAGAGACAGTGTGGGCTCCTACTGCAGCTAGAGGACTAGACCAGAGACCTTCATTCTGCTGCTTCACCAACCTGCCAAAAAGCAGGTGAGGTCTTAGGCTTGGGAAAAGCAGAGGCAGGGCTCTGATGCATTTATCAGCTAAGCACAGAGCAGGGCCTAAACAACAGGATAAACAGCTTCTTTGCCTCTCAGCCTAGTCCAAGGCAAGCACAACCCATGTCCATCCTCTTTCACAGGCCAGCTAGGACATAGAATAGCTAGGGCCCACCCTGTGCAGAGGTCTTTTTCAGGAGGTTTGGCTCCATTTCCTAAGCAAGGTGACAGCAGCAGTTTCTTCTTGACCTCTCTTTTTCCTCAGGCAGCCTTAGGGCTGCTTCAGAAGCAGGTTGTGCTCTGGGTACTAGCAGCTCTTTGGAACAGAGTGCCAAGACCCTGCAGCACAACCCTCTGCCATCCGCCATCTTCCATCATCTGCATGCCCTAGAGGGATCACTAAAGCAAAAAGAGAGAGCGTGCAGCCATGGCTGAGAGGCTGAACAACCCCCTGCCCCAGGAAAAGCATCAAGCTCTCTGATGGGCCCTCCCTCCCTGCTGCCCCAAGGAACAGCCATTCTCTCTCCCCACTCTCCAGACCCCTCCTGTGCTTCATCAGTGGCCATGGCAGCTTTTCAGACTGCAGGAAGGAGGGTCTGGCTGTGATAAGAGAGGATCAAAACCCCTGGATCTCCTTCCCCTCCCGGGGTTCTTGCTGCTATCAACAGGCAGCACCACCAGCTCAGACTCACCTTGCTCATCTCTTCTCTCTCCTCTGCATGCATCCAGATTGGCTTGTGTTCATCTGTGTGGAGAAGAATGCAAGACAGCTCCACTCACCACCTCACCCTGTTGCTCTGCCACTTCCACAGTCCAGCCCTCTGCCCCCAGAGCCAGCAGCTCTCTAGGGGGAAGGGACAAGGCTTCCAGATCCCCCTGCTCCCTGTGCCAGAGCCCCAGGAAAGGCAACCGACATTGCAAGGGCAGGACAGGGGAAGGAACAAGTCCTCCCATGGGAGAATACCTGTGTCAGGTTACAGGAGAAACTTCAGCCTATGCCTGGGAATGATTGTGCCACTTGCTATGCCCCCTTTTCGTCACAACTATTCCGAACCCAGTAAAGACTGACAGTCAGAGCTGTCCAAGACCCCTTTTGAGAGAAGGGGTGGAACAGCGTAACACACTAGAATGGCAGTGTCTCAAGGGCTGCACAAAGCAGGGGCCCTGCAAGGCATCCCATCCCTCTGCCAGTGGGATACCAGAACCAGCCAAGCCTAGGCTGAGAGCCAGGAGACCAAACTGCTCACCCTTCCCCAGCCCCAACAGCTGTACAAACCATCCACAGAGCCAAACTCCTTCACGTGAGCACGGGTAAGGATCTCCTTATACAGCACCTCTGCATCTTTGTATTTGCCTTGCTTCAGGTAACAGGAGGCCTGCAACCAAGAAAACAGCTCCAGCCCCACTGGGCAACACAGATTAACTCTGCCCCACCCTTGCAGCTCTCTCTCTCTGCATCTTCCAAGCACCAGGCAATGCTCACCTTTCCCATGGTACCACTCCCCATCCCCATGTGACCTATCCCCAGGGTCTTACCAGGTTGTTCTTGGTCTTGGCCACATTGGGGTCATCAGGACCCAGGCAGCTCTCATAGATCTCCAGGGCCCGGCAGTAATAGTACTCCACTTCATCATACTTGCCCTGGTTCTGACACAGCAGGGCTAGATTGTTCAGCTGCTTGGCCACATCAGGATGGTCTTTGCCTAGGACCTGGGTAAACAAAAGAAGAGAAGCCACAAAAAGTCAACACTTAAAGACTGCAGTGGACTCCTGGAGTTTGTAGCCACTGCAGTCCCTCCAGGACATGCCTATGTCAGACAGGAGCCAAGGACTAGGGAGGTGAAGAGGAGAAATTCCAGCTTCTACCTCCTGGCAGGCCTCTCAGTGCTGCAAACACTGGAGAGAGAGGAAAGGTGGTGGCAGAATTGGCGGCCGAAGAGACTAGGTAGGTCCTCGATCTCCCAGGTGCAGTGAGGTAATGGGGGAAAAACCCGAGGGAGAGCCGGAAGGAAGGAGAGTGTGGGAGACCAGTACCTTCTCACGGATCTCCAGGGCTCGCTTACACAGTGGCTCTGCTTCTTTGTACTTCCCTCTCTTGCCATAGAGAACAGCCAGATTGTTCAAAGTTGCTGCCACCTACAGAGACATAAGCTTCTTCAAGAAACAAAGCAGAATCCAGTGGGACCAAACAAGGGGTGCAAGCAGCAGTAACAGTGATTGTCACATTTCCTTCATGCCTGCAGTACAGCTGCTTCTGAAGAGAAGGAGGTCCAGAGGCAGAAGGCTACCCTGCCTACATCACAAGATCCAGGAGAAGCCAGCTCCTGACAGGCCATACTGAACAAGACAGCAGGAAATACTGAAGCAATGAAACAGAACCCCACACCACGTGAACAACACCCCTCACATCACAGATCACAATGCTGCCCTTGCTGCAGCCTGGCTGCAGACACACCATAAGGGCACCGTTCTAGCCCCAGCGGCACCCACAGGTCAAGGGAAGTGACTGAAAGAAGAGGGACACACTCACCGCTGGGTGGTCTTTGCCCAGAGTCTTCTCACGGATGGAGAGAGCATCATTCAAGAGGTGTGCTGCCTCCTTGTATTTATTCTGATCCCTGCAGTGCAAAGCCAACCAGTTATTTGAGATTTGGACACCACAGCCCATAGCAAGCAGAACTGTGAAGAACAGTCCTCCTTCCACGCAGATCCAGCCTCCCCAGCCCTTTCATTTCTCCATTCCTCCCTAACTTAGCCAGTCCCTAGTTATATCAGGGAGCTTAGTGGTCCAAATACTTCATCTGTGCGAAACCTCTTTGAAAGGTAAGCCACTGGAAGCTGGGGACGCACCCCATCACCAGAATATGCTGTCCTGGTAAATGGGAGAGGCAGAAAGCTCCCAGGCCCAGTCCTGCCCTCCCCACCATGCTCACCTGTACACTAGTGCCAGGATGTTGAGCATGGTGGCCACATCAGGGTGATCGTGGCCTGATGTCTTCTCCAGGTCTTCCAGCGCCTGCTTGCAGAGTGGCACAGCCACCTCATAGCGTCCCTGTGAGGCGTACTGGATGACAAGGTTGTGGAGGGTGCGCAAGCGTGCAGGAATCTCATAGCCTCCCTGCTGGGCAGCTGCCACTGCACTGCTGTGCTGGTGGGGCACTGCAGGCACAGAGGAATAAACAAGGGCACAGTCGGCACAGGGGGCTTGAACAGAGACAGCTAGCAACCACGCACAACAAACACTTACATCCAGGACCATGTTCCTCCTCCTCATTTGGGAACAGATCATCCAGAGAGTCCTTGGCAGAGTCACCCTCCTTCTCCTCCTGAAAGGATGGGAATCACAACACCGTTGGTTCTCAGAGAAGACAGCAGCAGCTTGGGCTGAGTGAGCTGCCAAACTCTCGTCCCTGCTGCAGCCCACCAAGACCCTCAACTTCCCTGTCATCTCTGCCACCATCTTCCCCTCCTCACCCCAAACAAAACCAATAAAGCCAAATTTCCGCAGCACATCTAGGCATTCTACTCCGTGTTCTTCTTGAGACTCTGCCCCATGCAGGCTCCCTTTAGTTACAGGTATTGCTGCGCACAGTAGCTGGGAAGGGGCAAAATCCAGGGCAACACTATCACACCTAGGCAATCCTGTTGTCCAACCTTCCCCACTCCCAAAGGTTTGGCAGGATTAGGGCATACCGAAGGCGAGACATCCTCATCATACTTCTTCAGCTGGTTCATGAACTCAAGGTGTTTCTTCTCCTCCTCCAGCTGAGCCACGGTTTGTTCACTGCGCTGCAGCTTCTGCTGGGTGTTGGCAAGCTCATCACGCAGCCACTGGTTCTCTTGGCACAGTCTCCGCACCTGAGCACGCAACTTCTGCTTCTCTGACTCCACAGCATTCAGATGGTTGGACAATGCCATCATCACCTTGTCAAGAGTCCCAGTCAGTAACTGCCACAATCTTGCATCTCCCTCACATGCATGCATAGGGCCCACCCTCAGGGTCACAGTGGCCACCTACACACAGCCCCTTGCTGCCCCTGCAGCTTATGGGGAATGGCCATATGCCCACCTTCCCCTGCCCATCCTGGGTAACACCTAGGGGGTCACCCACCACTCTCACCTGAGCTTCTCCAAGCCCCAGTTCAATCATCTCCACTGACTTGCGGAGTAGGTTGGATTTCTCATGCACGAGATTGGCTTCTTCATCTTTCTTCAGGCACTTGATGGTCTCCAGCAAGCTGTGCAGGATGGAGTTGTGTTCATTCTTGAGTGCCTCCAGCCCTTGCATCACCAGCTTGGTGTTGGAAATGATCTCCTCTTGGCTCAGCTTGTCCAGTTTCTCCTCCCTTGGGTACACCATGGTGGACATAGTCCTGCTCCTGTAGCTCTACACAGAGAGAGGGACAACACTGGAGTGCCTCAGTGCTGTTTCAGAGAGCCACAACCAGACACAAGTGTCACAGCCTCCTTCAAGCAGCCAGAGACAGCATTCAACTGGTTGCCCACTCTAAGTCCTTCCCCTTTGTCTTCCCATCTCCCTTTGGCAGCAGGCAGCTGTCAGGGCACGTGTCTCCGCTTTTGTGGCACAGAGTGTTAGCAACCAGTGCAGGTGGCACACGTGGACAGGAGACAAAAAGGCTAGAATCAGTGCTGACCTCCAACACCCCCACACTCCCAGCAGCAAGGAAAGCTGATTTAGCTTCCATTTAAGAGCAGAGATTTGTAGTTGGCAGCTGGGGTTGCAATGTGTACACCTCCTGCCCACAGACCACTGATGCAAGGAGTCTGTCAGAGCTCAACACCCCTTCCAACTGCAGAAGAAAGGGAATAGAAAGCGGAGCGATGCCACCTCAAAGCTTTCTGCTTCCTCAATGGAAAATTGAAGATTATCTCTCAGACAGGGAGGCATCAGTGGCCTAACTGGGCCAAACAAAAAAATTCCCTGACCAGAAGAGTACACCCTGACAATCTCAGCCCCGGCACAGAATGGCCATTGTGGGAACAAGGAGCACAACACCACCAGCATGAACTGAGTCATGCCTGTGTGGGAAAGCTTACATACACCAACTGCTACAGTTACACTAGTGTAACCCTTGTGTGGGTGTCAGCTTGAAACACTAACAGCTTTTCCAGCTTCCTTCGCCCTGCTGCCAGCCCAAAGACTCCTCAGGATGGCATAAGGACTCTGTACTCCTTCCCTGTCCTGCTCTCCCCAGATATACGACAGGAGAGTACCAAGGTACTGCCTTTGCACAGGGACACCAAGTGCTACAATGCACACTGTTAGCATGGCTGCAAGATCCCTGCATAGAAAACCCAGGAGCTAGGAAAACACAGCAGGCCAGAGGGTGAGAGACATAAGAAGCAGGCAAGACCTCTTATAGCAGGTTGACAGTACCCTGGCTGCTTCACAACTCAGTCATCTAACCCTCTCTCAGCCTCCCCCCAGGTGGGCCACTCCAGCAACAGCAGGAAAGCTACCACCCACCTCGCTATCGGTCACTCCAAGGCCAGCCTCCTGCAGGGCTGAAGGCAGCCAGCTTCGATGCCTTGTGCAGGCAGCACCTGCCCAGCAGCACCTCCTTGCTGCCCAGAGCTGGCAGGAGGCACTGCAACCTGAGCACCTGGGGCCTTACTGGCAGGAAGCTGGCAAACTGCCCAGGCACTGTGCAGGGATAGGTAGGGGAAGAGCTGCCAACAGAGTTGTCTTTGTCCTCCTGCAGGACCCACTTCGGCACGGTTTGAGCTCTTTGTTCAGCAGCAGCCTTGTGCCTGGTTTACTGAGCGTGCAGAAATGCTGCCCCAGGTACAGGAACAGAGGGAGCAGAGCTCTAGTTCTTAGTAGGGCTCCTCTCCTCCACAGCTCTGTGCTCTGCCCAGGGTGGGGGCTAAGGGAGGTCCCCCAGTTCAGCTCCCACTATCCCTGCCTGGGAGCGGGCCCTGAGCAATAGAGGGGTCCAGTTTCTTCCTCACTTTAGCACCAACAGGGAAGATGGCAAACAGTGCTGGGGCAGTTGCTCTAAGTACACACGTCTCATTATACCCATCCATTTCCTCCTCTTCAGCCTCACTCTTCCAGAGCTTCCTCGAGTTGTTTTATAGGCCTGAGCTCTCCTCTCAGCTCCTCTTTGGTTTCTGTTCCAGTGATGCACATCCATCCCCCAGGAAGGGCAGCAAACTCTCAACGCACAGTGGAGACCTTACTGAACCTCAGTAGGGCAGGAACACTTCATGTCTCTTGAACACTGGGTTCCTGTTCATACCTTTGAGCAAGAGCTGAGTCCTGCCCCCTCCTACCCCAGAGTCACAATGCTGACTTCATATTCACTTCACGACCCGGCGTCAGTACCAACCCCAAGCCATACTTCACTCTGTCCTTCACTTTTGGGTATCTACCATGCTCCACATGCAGTAACCCTGTGCAATTGTGCATTTTACACTGAAAAGTCTCACCTGGACTGTGACATTTCCCAGTTTGCTTTAGAGAAGACCACATGATAAGAATGGCATGAAAAACCTCACTGAGATCAAGATAGAGGGCATAGACTACTGTTTCAAAGAAAAGACCAGGTCTGTTGAGAGTTGGCTGCCACACCTATCCTGTCTTCCTAACTGATTCTCCAGGAACTGGCAGCTAAGCATTCTGGTCCATAATTCCCCTGGCTATTCTTTTTCTCACCTTTGTAATATATCTGGGGGAGTGCTCGAGTGCTAAAGCAACAAGGGAAGCCCTGCCTAAGGCAGACTTCTGCAGGTGAGCACAATTCAGGAAGTGTGCAATGATTCCCAGCTCCAGAGGAAGACGCTGACAGCCCAAAGGATGCTAGCGCTGCCACATCCGGCAAAGCACTGTTGCCCTGCTCTGAAGTAGGTCCAGACAGCTTCCCAGGAAGGCTCAACAAGCATTCACCTGCTTCCACAGAAGCCCAGGTAACAACTGCTAAAGGGTGAACCCGCTCCATCACTGGTTTCAGCTCATAAGGAAACACAGCCCCAGACTCAGAAACAGGGAAATCAGGAAGTGGGAGTCCTCTGGAGCATAGGCAATGCTTGGGACACAAGGAGATGTCCAGGAGCAGCCTCATACCCAGCATACAACCAAACTAGAGCTCTGCCCTGAGGATCACACACCTGTGCAGCACAAGTGCCTCTTCATCTGTCCCTCTGTGTACTGGGTCAGCTGTGAAATGCTGACAGTTTTTGTGGAATCATTACTTATGACCTTACAGAGATCTTGCTGCCATCTTTAAAAAGTACAATACAAATGCACTGGGAAGAGGAACGTGTTACAAATCATGATAAAAAGCCACCAGAGCTTGCATCTTGATAGGTAACAGAGTCAGACAAGACCCAGATCCATAGAAAATCAGCCTCATTAATTCCACTGTGTACAGAACTACTCCTCGACTGAGAAATCGCTGAGCTGTGTGTTAAAACACCCGTGCCTCTGTTCCAGTGACATCCTGTCTTTCTTCAGCCCTTCCAGCAGAAAAAGCTTTGAGCATTTCACAGTCCCCACAATCAACTTGTTTTTCAGAACTGTAAAGATTTCAGACTGAGAAAGGAAAGTAATCAAAGCGTCCTGACCCACAGCACATCAGACTCATCCTACCCTGCAACTACATCCTCAGATCCTCAAGACATACCAGTACAGGCTCCTCTTCTCTCACCAGCTGTGCAAACACCTCTACACAACCCTGGTCTTTCTCCCATAGGATGACATCCTAGCAGCACAGCTCTGCTGGGTACCAACACGCTTCCAGTGTTCAAGGGCAGAGAGGGGATTGTCCAGGCTGGACACAGGCTGCAAAACCTGAGAACAGCACATGGGCTATTCACTTCCAAGTACCAACAAGAAAACAAGATCAATAAGCGAAGACTGCAGAAAAGTGACTTAGATGCTGCTACCTCTTGCACAGCAAAGAAAACCAACAAACACTGGTGGGAGCTGACTTATCCCTCCAAAGTGACAATTCTTCCCTACAGAGCCTTATTTCTAGCTGACCCCAGTGCTGGCAGGTCTACGCTCATTGCCCAGGCCTCCAGAGAGGAAACATGCTCTATGGCAACCGACGCCAAGGTCAGGCAGGCTGAGGCTGCTGTATAAGCACTCTTCCTACTCCCACACATTCAGTAAAGGGCACTGAGTGTCCCTTATCCATGCAGAAAACACACTCAGAGGTTCCTGCAGAGAGGAGGGGAGACACCATCGTTTGTATTTGGCAGGAGGAGGTTCAGACTGGAATAGGAAGAAAGAATACTTTTCCAATGAGTTCCTTGGGAGCTGGAGTGCCCAGCTCCTGGTTTATCCTGCTGTATTCCTCACAGCTCTGCAGGTGTCACGGCCCCGGTCTCCACCAACATGTTTCTGCTCTAGTTGGCACGTCTTCCCTATTTACAGTGAGCTGCTAGAAAAGCCTGGCTTTCCAGCAACACCCATCTCATCTCCACTCCCCTGCTCCCATTTGGAGGACTGCTGCAGGAAGACAGGGAAGGAACATGCATGCACTGAGCTTTGTGGCAGTTGCAGCAATCAGGTGGGAATCCATCAGCTAGCACATCCTGCCAGGCAGGAACCTTCCTCCTGTATTCAAGTGCATAACCAGGAAACCACTGAGCATCAGCAATTTCAGCAGCCCACTTTTCTGCCTCTGAAAACTGCTCCCACATGCACAAGCTTTAAGAGGAAAGAGCTGGAAGCTTCATTGCTTCTATCTCAAACCCACAAAAGCTGCCACAACAGAAACAAGGATGCCAGACTAAATGGGTCCAAATGAATCTTAAATCTTAGATTATGATGCCTAATGCTAGAAGGCTACAGAGAGGAGAAAAAAAAAAAGCAGCAGGGAAATCAGGAGTCAACTACAATAGGACAGAGACTTCAGGTCTACACATGCCTCAACAAATTCAGTTCACTTCACTGTCTCCCTGCATGTTCCCGGACCAAATATATGTGAGACACAGGGTACTATCACAACTTGCACAAGTGATACTGTCAAGACAATAATTGCAGCTTCCTTCAAACTGCAGATGGCCTGCCAGCACTTTCTGTACAGAAGTGGGCACAGATTTTTAGCAGCAAACTCTTCTGTAGGAGAAGGTGATCTAAGGATATGGTAGTTGCAGAAAAACAGCTGGGTTCTGGAAAAAAGCTTCCTGTGGAAAAAAGTAAGTCTGACCCATAGCAAGAACGGGTGACCACATTTGGGAGACAGATACCAACGGTAGCATTTAGAAATTGAAACACAGGGCTTAGTCTTATTTTCACAATAATTATCCCAGTCTCATGCTGTGAGACATGCTTTTGTTACCTGGAGAAACAGCAAGGTTATGAATTTGGGAAGCAAAACAACTTGAGAAAAGCAGGGAGGGTTCTCCCCCCACTTTGGACCTCTGCCAGCTCATTACTATTAAAGGACAGAATAAAGGGTCTCTGGAAAGACTAGTTGTCCTCCAACAAAGCTAGAAGTGAGATTGCCAATATACAGCTGTGTCTCCACTCCTAAGGGATACTGCAACAAAACCTAGACCTAACACCTTGGATGCTGAAAAATAAAATAAAAGCCGTAAAAAGCAAACAGAGTGCCAGGGTTGCAACCATTGCAGAGGCTGTGTCACGAGCACAAGTTTTCTCCTTACTTTGATACCATAGTGTCAGAAAGCAAACAGAGACTGCAGGAGACTACAGTCAGCTGCACAGAGCCTCTGAGGGTTCCGCTGCACAGCTAGGACATATTGACACTGCCAGGAAACTCGCACACTGCCACACCACTGCCAGAAGAGCCACTGTGCTCAGGGTCACCACCCCAGGCCACCTGTGACACAGCCACGGAAAAGGGACAAACTGGTGCTGCTGAGCTGCACATCCGACAGCCAGCATTTCCAGGGCTGCTCCAGTATGGGTAAAACAAGAAATATAATCAGCTCTGTATAGTGCCCAAGAACTTCACAGCTAAGAGCAGCTGCACACACACTTGTTAAGGCTTTAGAAACAAAGGCAAGAGAAAGATGTTTTGCAGATGAAGGGGCAGATGGGCAGGCAGTCAGCTTCAGGGTAACGTTAAGAACTGCAACATGAATAAGAGCCAGAAATTGGAGGGCAAATGCTGGACTCCTAAAAGTAAAAACTGGTGGAATAATTGCAGTATAAGACTCCATCCTGGGATACGTGCCTGCTAAGGTTCACATGAGGCACAGAGCTCTGTGATGCCAGAAATGCCTGGTGCATCTCATGCTCCCTTAGAGCCACTAAGAACACACAAAGAGGAGATCAGTCAGGGGTCAGCGCCCTGGGAGTTCATACCCAGCATATCTCTGAGCTGCAATCCCAAAGCCAAAAGATGTCACTCAAACCCTGACGTGCATGAGGTCCTCTGCCACTATTTGTCTCTGGCTTATGAGTTTCTCCACCCTACTGCCAAGAAAGGGGGCACCTAGAGCCCCATCTTCTGCCAAAGTTCTTTCCCAACCCCAGCCTCCAGCCTGGACCTTTCTTGCACTGCAGGCAGTCTAGAGACTCAAACCAACACACAGATGATTTCAAGGATCATAGAGACTGTTGTGTGGCAACTTCCTACCTAATAAAATAGCCTGGCTGTTGTATTACTTGGAAGGGATGCCTAGAGGTCCCTTAGAGGTCTCTGATCCATCCCCTCACTCAAAGCAGTATCTGAGTCTAGTCAAGGGTTGAGTATCTCCCAAAGCAGAGATCCCACAAGCTCTTCAGACCCCCGTCCCATGGCTTAACCATCCTCGGGGGGGGGGGGGGGGCAGGGGAAATCTCATCTGAATTCCTCAGATAAACTCCTCATTATGTTTGTCTTTGCTGAACACCACTTCAGGACAAAGGGGCCAGGCACCACAGCACTAGAAACTGACCTTAGGCCCAGAGAAAGGGAATGCAGCACATGCCTCCTTTCAGCAGGGTCCCATGGGGACAGGGTCCCTCTGTCCCAGAGCAAGAGAGGCAATGCAGTCCACCTCCAGCAGCAGAGCAGGGAGTGGAGGTAAGGAGATATCTCACCCACATTCTCCCGTGCCCAAAAAACAGGACTCTCCTTAGCATCGAGGCACCCCCTTGCATGATTTTAAAGCCAATCTCCAAGCCCAGAAAGGCTTCACCCAATCAGCGTCCCCAAGCTTTAGAGTCACGTGTAACTCAGTACAAGTTGACTGTGCTGTTGGAAACACCCCAGCCCTCCCTCTGCCCTGGACAGGGATCAAGGCCAGGATTGCTTCTTTCAGCAGCAGCTGACAAATGCCAGCTCTAGCTGAGTGTGAAGCTCCAGGGGTTTTTCTAGATACCGGAAGGCCCGTGTTGGGAAAGTCTGTGCTAACCAGCAGGCTGCAAGAGCCCCAGGGGCTTTTAACTAGGACTAAGGAACTAGATTTGCAGTTCAAGTGGAAGGGGTCTCCCACAAGGAGATAGGAGGCTCCCTTCATGCTCTTTCCCTTCAGCACTAAACACTCCTCTCTGTCCCAGAAGCTTCAACTCCCCACCACCTACAATCTCTAACAGAAAACACACCATAGCATAACCTTCTGTTTCAGGAAGGGCGAGGCTGTGGTAAGCTGGCTTTACAGGGACTTAGCCACAGTGACTCAGGTTCATATCACTACAGAAAGGACCTGGGAGCTTCCCACCAGCCTCACGCTTTCCAGCCCACAGCTGGAAATGGCAAGTCAAAAGCTAGTAGCATTTGTTCTGATTGACCAGAGCAAGCAATTCCTGTGTTAGCAACGCAAGATCCAATTCCAATAAGCATATGTGCTCTGAGGAAGACAGAGAAGATGGTCTGGTTGGCTTTGTATCAGATCACTTATTCCTTTCAAGACTGATTCATTAGCAATCGAAGAATATAGACATTGGAGGCAACGAGGGTTTAAAAAAAAAAAAAAACAACAAACCAACAAACCAACCAACCAACCAAAAAAAACCAAACCCAGAACAGCACTGACATGTGCCATTAGCAGAAAGCCATTTTGCTCCTTATTGCAGATCATGCTGTTTACAACTCCAGCTGGCCAGGGAAACATGCACCTTTCAGTAAGCCATTGGAACCAGAACAGCAGTCTTCACCACGCCCACCAGCAAGCTTGTGCTAGCACCTCCAGATCAGCTGATAAGACCTTGTTTTTAAACTCTTGCTCATGTCTGCAGCAGCTCACCAAATCCATTCTGCATCTGCTGTGCCTGGGACTACAGTGGAATACCATTAAAACCTGTTTCCAAGCTAGTGGAGACAAGAGCTAAGCAGCTGGAACGAAGCCAGGACAAGCATCTCTTCCCAGCTTCAGAATCTGATTGGGAGTTTCGCTCTATAAAAGATAGAGTGAGAGCCATTACCTTGCCCTGACAGCATGAAGTAGTATTAAAGCAGGCAGAATAATTCCCAGGAGTCAGTGCACCTGTCTAACGTGAGGGCTATGCACTGGATGTGCCTCAGCAGTACAGGAGATGGCCGGGATGCATCTGGGACCAGCAAGTGCCCTAGAGCCACTCTGTGTACCCTGAAGGGCTCTGGAGTGCCCACATTCCCTCCATGGTGTACCTGGGGCAGCTGCAAAGAGCAGCTGACTGCAGGCTGCAAGACTGAGCTACTATTTCCAGAAGCAAATGGGTCTTGTAAAACGTAACAAGGCAGCCAAATTCACAGAGACAAAGCTCTACCTGCATAATAAGCAAAGGATCTGTTTTACCCCTGGTTCCCCCCACCAGCTGGAGTTCTCTGAGGAGCTACATCGCTCTTTCCTAGCAAACCAAGCCTTTATCCAGCAACTCTGCCAAGGTCAAAATCTTGCCACGTGTCCTTTGTGCCCAGAGAGCCATTTTGGTATTTGGGGTTAATGCTGTTGTTCTACCTGGACATTCCTCCAAAACAGCAGATGAGAGAACACGCGCTTCCTGCTCCTTCTGCCAATTACAGCAAAGCTCAGCCATGTTTATTTACCCTGTGTCTGAGCTGGCCAGATCTTTGACCCGACGCATGCTGAACACCACCCTCCTTACCCTCACACAGAGGCGGGTGCTTTCCATGTCTCCAAGGTGGCACAGGAGACAGGAGACCAAGGACACTAGAGGAGACCCTAGCACAGAGCCGCAAAGAGTGCCAGATGCCAGCTACGCAAGACACAGGGAAGCCTGCGGTTGCTGGTAATGTGCCGCTGCCTCCCACCATTGTGCAAATTTCTCCCGGCTGCCTGGCTAGAGCGTTCTGCTGCAACGCCATCCCCCAGCCCTTCTTCAGACACCTCCTCCGAGCTGCATCGTCTCCCTCGCAGAAGCTTACTGGCAATTACCCTTCCCCCCCCCCGCGGCTCCCCCCCCCCCCGTAGGGTGCACCTCCACTTCGAAGCAGCTTAGTAAGCAGTTATTAATAGGAGGAAGGTTTGGGGGGAAACAAGGCTCTGAAAGTTTGAGAGCCATTGCTGTATGCTAGGGAGCTGCCTCCATCATCGTTTCTCCGGCTTTGTCTGGCAGCAGGAGGCACGCCCGCTGCGTACCCTTGCGGCAAGCAAGCCAAAGAAACCCCTTCATCCCTCTTCAGTATCACCACAGAGAAATTCTGTGCCCACCTGGCTAAGGGTAAGCTTCCCAAGGAGAAAAGTTTTCATCAGCTCTGCCCGAAACTGCACTTCAAAGCGGTCCTTTCTTAGGGAACGGCTGGGCACCCTGCCCATCCCAGTCACCGGATGGGAATCCTCCCCCACCCCACACCGCAGAGGAGTGGTACCTGGCTGCCTGCAGCAGCTTGTCCAGCGTTGGCACTCCCGGAGGCCCCTGCGCCACGGAGAAGCGCAGGCCGCGGCGATGCACAGCTCCCACGGCGTCTGCCGCGCTGCTCTCCAGTTCTAGCAGAAACGCAGGCACCAGGCACTCGGCAGCCAACCACACTGCAGCAGGGGGAGGGGAGGAGATGCAGCCAGGCTCCAGAAACAGGACGGTCGGACGCTCTCCTGGGAGCGCAGAAAGCGCCACGCACGCCAAACCCAGGGCTCCCTCCTCGGGGACCCACAGGAGCACCAAGGAGCAGAGCAGAGCCCCCCCAGGCTGCCCAAGGGGCTCTACCCCACTATCAGGCTCCTGCTCAGACGGCCAAAGTCACCCCTGCCCTACACCCAGCTGGATCTGCTCCATCCTACGCTCGATCATGTGGTGAAAGGTTTTACATCCTGTTTGGTATCGCCCTTACCTGCATCCCCCACTTCTGACCCCGTCCCAGCCCCTAAAGCCAAGCAGGTGGAGCTGCAGAGAACCCTCCAGCTGTGCAATCGCTAGCCCTGTGCCTGCAGAAATGGCCAGATACAGGACAAGATTGCTGGGAGTCCTACTGTGTCAGCACTGCGCAGTGCAGAGCTGGGCCAGGCACCGCCTGGAAGCGTTCGTTCGATCTCTAGATGCTTTACGCAGAGAGAGGACAAACGCCACAGCATCACAGCATCCAACGTAGCCAGCGGATTATTGCTGCGACCACCCCACCCACAGTAACGCGCAACCTTCGTGGTGCTCTCTGCGATGCTTCGTGAGCCTCCGGAGACACGCCATGCCATCCCCAACTACCCACGTCGGGATTCCTGTCCCTCCCCGCGGGTTCCCACAGAGGGCAAAAGGCTTCAGGTGTCCCAGGAGGGAGCCCAGCCATGTTGACACGCAGGCTCTCTCTTGCCTCACCTCACAACACACACTTCTTCACTAAAGCATCTTACTCGTTTCTCCCTTCCCTTCCCTATTTCTGGAGGGCAAACCTGGCCAGCTGTGAGGCACACACGGCTACAGCACGGTTAAAAAAAAAAAATTCACGCAAGTTACGTAGCAGGAATACAAACACGGATTATTTATCCAGCCCTGAAAGCCATTCCTTGCAGTGAAGACACAGCCTAATTATAGAGCAGCGGATCGCGCAGTCTGTGCCCACAGCGCCCTGGAAACAGGCACGAGTGGGGCTCCAGGCTGTCCACCGTTGTCTCAACCACACAGCCCCCCCCCCCCCGGGGGGCTCGGGGCCCCGCCAGCCCTCCCCGCGCCGGCGGGAAGGCAGCCGGTACTGCCTGCGGGGCGGCCGCGGGGGCGGCAGCCCGGGGACCCGGGGCTGCCCGCGGGGGGCGGGAGCCGGCGGCGCCCCCCGGCCCGGGGGCGAGCCCCGGTGCTGGAAGGGGCCGGGTCCCGCCGGCCCTAAAGTCCGCGCAACCAGCATCGCCCACCCCGCCGGCCCCGGGCACGGCGGGCCCCGGCCGGGCACTGCCCCCCACCCCCCGCGGCTCCCCCGGGGGAGGCCCCGCGCCGGGGCGGGCGGGAGCGGCGCGGGGGGGGGGGGAGGCTGCGCAGCTCCCGCCGCCGCCACCGCTCCCGCCTGGGCCCCGCGGCGCCCCCTCCCCCCCGCCGCGTCCGTGTCCCTGTCTGTGTCCCCCGCGGCCGTGCGGGGGCTGCCCGCATCCGCACCCGCGCCGAGGCGGGCGGGCGGGCGGCCACCGTCGCCACGGGCCCCGCACGGCGGCAGGTGGCCCCGGCAGACCCCCGCGGCAGAGAGACCGGCCGCGCCGCCCACCCGCGGCGGCCGTGGGGGAACGACCGAGCCCCGGGCGCCACGACCCCGCCCGCCCAACCTGCTCGGCGCGAGGTCTGCGATGGCCGACCGCCGCGCAGTCGTTGTCCCTGTCGCGGTCGCTGTCGCGGTCCCGGTGGGGCGGGGCGGGAACGGAGGCCAGCACCGCCCGCCCCCTCAGCGGCGCAGCCCCTTTAAATCCAACATGGCGGCTGCCTCGGCCCCCGCCGGCAGGCGCGCGCCACCTCGCGGCGGCACCGCCCGCCGCCCCGCCCCGCCCCGGCGGAGCCCCGCCCCTCCCGCCCGGGCGCAGGCGCGGCGGCGATGGCGGCGGCGGGAATGGCGGCGGGGCTGTGCCGCGCCTTCGGGGCCCTCCTGCTGTCGGCCGCGCCGCGCCGCGCCCGGCTCCCCCCCGCCCCGCCGCCCGTCCCCCCGCCCTGCCTGCCCGGGGCGGCGCTGGCGGCTGCCCGCCGCGGGCTGAGCGGCTCCGCGCCGCGCCGCACCACCGACCCCCTCTGGAAGTGTCGGGTCAAGTACACGGTGCGCCCCATCGGCATGAAGAAGACGGGCGGCCGCGACCACACAGGTGCGTGGGTGGGTGCGTGGGTGGGTGCGTGGGTGGGTGCGTGGGCGGGTGCGTGGGCGGGCGGGGCCCGCGGCAGGCGCCCGGTACCGGCGGTGGCGGTCCCGGCTGCAGCCGCCCCCCTGCCCCGCAGGCCGCATCCGCGTGCGGGGGATCGGCGGGGGACACAAGCGACGGTACCGCATGATCGACTTCCAGCGGCTGCGCTACGAGGAGGGGGCCCCGCAGCAGCCCTTCACCGAGAAGGTCATCAACGTCCGATACGACCCTTGCAGGCGAGTGCGGGGCGGGGGCTCGGGCAACCCAGCCAGCCGCCCGCCGCCAACCCGCCCGCCCACCCGCCGTGGGTTCCCCGTGCAGGTCGGCTGACATCGCCCTGGTGGCCGGCGGCAATCGGAAGCGCTGGATCATTGCCACGGAGAACATGCAGCCGGGGGACGTCATCAAGAACTCTTCGCACATCGGCAGGATGGCAGGTGCGCGCCAGGAACAGGGGTGGCTGCGTGGTGCTGCCGGGGGATCCTCGGCTGCTCCTCGCCCAACTCATCGGCTTCTGTCTTCCAGTGTTGGCCAACGAAGGTGACGCCTACCCGCTGGGTGCTCTGCCCGTTGGCACGCTGATCTGCAACCTGGAGAGCCACCCTGGGAAGGGAGCACAGTACATCCGGGCGGCCGGTGCGTCTCCAGGCAGGGGACCCACTGATAGTAGCTGGGTTTGGCTTAGCGCAGAGGGAGAGGAGGGCAGGGGGGCACCGTGGCCAGTGGCAGGGGGTTGCTGTCCTCTCTTCTCCCTATGTTAGGGGGCAAAACAGCCCTCCAGACAGGCAGGGGCAGCTCTGCCCCATTGCTTTCTGGTGATGTCTTCAGGAAGAAGTGCTGCACGAAGGATGACGGCAGGGCCTTTGGGGAGTTCCCAGCATGGGAATGTCCTCGCCGCGGGGTGGAATACTTTGTCCCACTGCTCAGGGTGGCTGCCTCCTCTCCTCTTGCCTGTTACAGGGACTTGTGGGGTGCTGCTGAGGAAGGTGAATGGGACGGCCATTGTGCAGCTGCCCTCCAAGAGGCATATGCAGGTAGAGGAGCCGTGCTGTCCTTGACCTGACCGCCTGGGCGTGCAGCTGTGCGCCCCCAGGGAGGCCTGCAGCTCTTCTCTGTCCTCTAGGTGCTGGAGACCTGCGTGGCCACGGTGGGCCGTGTCTCCAACGTTGACCACAACAAGCGGGTGATTGGGAAGGCGGGCCGGAACCGCTGGCTGGGCAAGCGCCCGCACACGGGCTTGTGGCATCGCAAGGGTGGCTGGGCTGGGCGCAAGATCAAGCCTCTCCCACCCATGAAGAGCTACGTCAACCTGCCGCGGGTCACAGCACAGGAGTGATGCTGGAGGCCAATAAAGCATTCTCTGTGCCACTGCTGTCGTGTTACTGTTGCCTTTTCTGCGCAAGGCTCCCAGGGATGCTTTCCCCATGGGACACGTTCGGCTGCGTTCTGCCCCTGGCAGGAGTTGGGCTGCTGGGAAAGATGAGTGTGGGGCTGTGGGCTGCCTTGGCTTGAGCTTGGGGTGGGTGGGGGTCTCGGTGGGGTCAAACGGAGCTCTGCATGATTGTGCCAAGCCTGATGGCCAACTGTATCTTGGGCTGCATCAAAAGAAGCGTGGCCAGCAGGTCGAGGGAGGTGATTCTGCCCCTCTACTCCGCTCTGGTGAGACCCCACCTGGACTACTGCGTCCAGCTCTGGAGCCCTCAGCACAAGGAGGACACGGAACTGTTGGAGCGGGTCCAGAGGAAGGCCACAAAAAGGATCAGAGGGATGGAACACCTCTCCGATGAAGAAAGGCTGAGAGAGTTGGGGTTGTTCAGCTTGGAGAAGAGAAGGCTGCAGGGAGACCTTATTGCAGCCTTTCGGTACTTGGAGGGGGCTTGTAAGAAAGATGGGAACAGACTTTTTAGCAGGGCTTGTAGCAGTAGGACAAGGGGTACTGGTTTTAAACTAAAGGAGGGTAGATTTAGATTGGATATGAGGAAAAATTTTTTTCCAATGAGGGTGGTGAAGCGCTGGAACGCTGGAATGCCCAGAGAGGTTGTGGATGCCCCAACCCTAGAGACATTCAAGGTCAGGCTGGACGCAGCTCTGAGCAACCTGATCTAGTGGAAGATGTCGCTGCTCACTGCGGGGGGGTTTGACTAGATGACCTCTAAAGGTCCCTTCCAGCCCGAACCGTTTACGACTCTGTGGCTGCGGGAGGGCCGGGCTCTTCCCGCACCCTCAGCCCGCGGAGCCGGAGGCGAGCGGGCAGCCGTGCGGGAGGGCAGAAGGTGGCTGCCAGCCGGGGCGACCTGCTGTGCAGCTGCGGGGCACAGGCCTCGGCACCTCCCGGCCCCGGTAAAGCCCCGCCGCTCCCCAGGCCCCGCCTCTGCCGCCGGCCGCCGCTGCCCCCCGGTCCCGAACCGGGCCGACGCGGTACCGCCCGCCCCGCCCCGCCCCGCCCCGGCGCAGCCAGCTGGGGCCGGGCCGCTGGCGGCAGAATCTTGGTCCCGCGCGGCTCCCGTCGGGGCGCCGCGCATGCGCATCCGCCGACCCGGAAGCGGCGTGGGAGCGGTGTCGGAGGTAAGGAGGCGCGGCCGCGGGGCGGGGGGCGGTGGGACGGGATGGGTCGGGGCCGGTCTGGCCTGGCCTGGCCTGGCGAGCGCCTCGAGCGGAGCCGTCCTGGGGCGGTCCCGGGCCTTTCCTCCCCGGGGAGCCCTGCGGGAGGCCCCGGTACCGGAGCCCCGAGGTGCGGCAGCCCGGCCCGGCCGGGGCGGGTCAGACCGGGTAGGGCCGGGCGCCTCTCGGTGCCCCGGGAGCTCTCGCTTGGTCCCTCTTAGAAGGAGCTTGAATTTCTGCTGCCGGCGGGACCCGCCCGCGCAAGCCCGCTCCCCGGTAGCGGCGGTGCTGCGCCGCCCGCCTCTGCCGTGCGTGGCCGAGGAACCGGGCCGGCCGGGGCCCGGGGCTGTCCCGGGAACCGGGCGGTCCCAGGTCCCTGGGCCGTGCTCCAGCCCCGGCTGGGTGATGCACAGCGGAGCCCTCCAGCACAGGCTGGCGCTCGGGGCCAGCGGGCGCGCTCCCCCGGCTCGGGGAGCTCGGTCAGCGCGCAGCCAGGTTCTACAGTTGAGTTTCCTGGCGAGAGCCGCCCTCCTTGGGCACTGCTGTCCGTGTTCCTGCCATGCCCACGGCCTCTTCAACAGTCCAAAGATCACTATTGTCCTGCCCTGTTATCTTGTTGCTGCGTGCGTGCTGTTTTCCAAGGAGAAAGTGAGCCGTATCTCATAGTTTAGTAGTCTTGTTGTGTTGGGAGATTACAGCACTGACCTTGAGCACAGCCAGTACAATAACACATTTTATTTGTTACACTGCCATGTTACAAGCACTGTGACCCACAGGATCATAGATTTCTAGCCATAGCAAAGCCTGTGCCTCAGCCACTTCTCCCCAGCTCCTGCTTCCCCTCTGTCTCTGCAGGCACATTTCCTGTCATGGTGAACGAGAGGCATAATGGCAACCTACTTGTGCACCTGGGACCCAAACTGCAGGCCTACCCGGCGGAGCTGCTCCGGCAGCGGCGAGGTCACGATGGCCAGCCTGAGTACCTGGTCCAGTGGAGCATCGTCAGCTTGGAAGAGAGAGCAGTGGGAGGCAGCGGTGCCTCCTCTGCAGAGACCAAGCCAGAGAACATCTTGATGTGGATGTCTGCAGAAGAGGTCTGCGCCAGCTGCCCGGCGCTGCTGGGCAAGAGGAAGCTGGAAGGGCAGTGTGTGAAAGAGGAGAAGGCAGCCAGCCCGTTCGCTGCAGAGGTCCCGCTGGATGACGCCTCGCTGCTGGAGATGAAGGCTGATGTCAGGAGCCTGGTGCAGCGAGCTGGTCGGCAGATGGCCGAGGCCGGTGCCCCCGAGTCCTCCATCCTCAACACCATCCATGTGCTGAGTGCGTACGCCAGCATTGGCTCGCTGGCAGGTGCCTTCAAGGAGACGGGAGCCCTCGACTTGCTGCTGAAGATGCTGTGCCACAAGGAGAAGCAAATTCGCCGCAGTGCCGGCAAGATGCTGAGGGCCCTGGCTTCGCACGATGCAGGTGGGGTCTGCTACTGCTCAGTGCCGCTGAGGAGGTGCTGCTGGGCAGCTGAGGGGTGCCAGTCCTTTTGTAGATGTGGGGTGCCTGGGAAGCGGTGTGTCTCAGGGCTTGTTGGCAAAGGGGGAGAATCAGACTGGAGCTTGCAAGCGGCTCCTCGACTGTAGTTGTCTGGGGTGGTCCAAGACTTGGGAGCTCTTTCCCCTGGCAGGTTCCTGAGCTGGGATGCTGATTAACTGTTAGGAGTGTTAAGGAATTTAGGGGTGGCTGGCTGCTCCAGCAGGCCCAGCACCCCTCCTGCCCTGCCACTGGAGCCCAGCCCGGGGATCCAGGGTCCCTCAGACTGGGGGGTGTAGCTGCCACTTTCCCGTTTGCAGGTTTAACCAGTAGCAAAGCTGAGCGTACATCCCAGAGACACACGGACACACACAGGACACTGACACAGCTGGCTACAGACAAGGTGCTGCTTTCAACAGCACCTACATACGGGACTCACATAAACACAAGCACAGACAGCCAAGTCCCCTCCTCCTCTTTGGCTGGCAGAGGCAGGAGGTCACTTGTGCCAGCACACACAGTCACGGATCCCTTGAGTATCAGCATGGCCTCTCTGTCTGCCTGGTACCCCTGCCTGGATCCAGCCCCGCTACCCGCCTCAGGGGTCCCCCTGCTTGCCACCTAGTTGAGCCCAACGCTTGCTAGCAAACGTAGCACTCGGACGCTTCTCCCTCACGTAGTCCACATTCACAAGTCCCTTGGACTTCCGGCACAGACCACCACCCACCTCATACCCTGGCCTGGACCCAGGGCCTCTTGCTTGCCAGCTAGTCCAGTGTGAAGTTTTGCTAATGAATTACATGCCCATCCCACGCACAGCAGGACTGGGGAAGATACAGATGCTCGCCCTTGCCCCCCTAGCACCAGGCACTGCAGTCCTGCTTCAGCTGCTGGTGCTGAGCTCCTCACTTGCCTCCTTCCCAGTAGCTGTTTTTTGAGATGCACATTATTCTCTCCCCAGTGACTGATGGCTGAGGACCCCACCCACGCCAGTTGCTAGCACTGAGACCCTCGCACTCACTCCGATGGCTGGCACCACAGGCCAGGGGCGCCTACTCCCCTGGTCTGACTCCAGTAGCTGGCACCCAGTCCACTCTGCGCCAGTCTCCCCAGTAGCTGGAACTTGGGGCTCAAAGTCTGTAGTACCCTCCACAGATCCAGAGAGCTATGACCTCTCCAGCTGCTCACACCAGGACCCTTGCTCGCTCCAGTCGCTGACACCGCAGGGCTCCCACACCCCCTAGTCAGGCTCCAGTTGCTGGCACTCACACACACACAGGTCTCACCAGTAGCCATCACTCAGTCCTTGCAGCACACATGCACACAGGATAGAGAGAAAGTTAGAAAAGATTTAATAATAAGGTGTAAGAAGGTAGGACAAACCACGGCGATCAGGTGCAGGGCTCAGTCAGACAAGTGGACTGACTGGCCACAGTTTCCATTTGACAGGCCACTTTTATACCCCTTTCTATGCACCCGGCTCTGTGTTCCTTGACAATTCCCATCCCATGCACATGGCCCTGCCTGTTGGCATTGTTCCCCCAATCCGACTCCAACATCCCAGACCCTCAGGGTTACATCCTTATCAGTTGCGAAGTCCCAGTTTGCCTGCATTTTTTTTCATAGTGTGTCATGTAGTACAGCTGAGTGGGTTTGCTTCTGGTTATTGTCTTTGTTAATGGTAATTGGTCAGGTCTCTGTGTGTTTGTCTCCCTCCCTTTTCTTATCACCCCAGTTTGACAAGGTCCTTAGGTAATCGTACTGAAAAATAATCATTTTCACACTCCAGATATCCTTACTAATTAGTGTGACTGACCAGCTTTATTTCTCCTCACTGCTGCCATTAGCAATTGTCAGTCAGGTTTGTGATTCTTTATGTTCTTGTTTATGGCTTCCTTCTTACTATCCCTTTTTGCAGTGAAAAGGTCCTTGACCAGATACACTTAAAGGAGCAGACAGTCTCCTTCTGCATACCCTTACAATGAAGACCTGTGCTGAGGGGCTTGGCAGAGCCCTGGTGGGTAGAGGCTGGTCCTCACCCAGTCCTCTCAAAAGAGGAGCTGCCGTGGCTCGGCAGTGCCTGACGAGGCTTGGGTGCACCTGGAAGGTTGCTGGTGGTGGTGTGTCCCACAAGAGATCTGGCTTTCCCTGTCCTAGTGCCCGAGTTCATGTGGCTCTCCAGTGGGGCAGATGGAGGGCTGATTCAGGTTGGAACTTAACTTTTGTCTTCCCTGGAACCCTGTTCTGGAGTCAGTTATTTGGGGTTGCTGCTTTGGGGGTAATCCTGCAGCTTTAGGGGTGGAGAAAATGCAGTGTTACTCTGTGGAGCAAAACGTTGCCAATCCAGATTAAAGGACGGTTCTGGGTTACACTGAGTGGCAAAGCTGTTCGTTGCCTGCAAGTCTGTCCTGTGCAGGGAGGGTGGGGTGAGGGTTATCTTTATGGGGCCTGAAGGGTTTCTGTTGTTATTGGCAGGGAGCTGGGCCTATGTCCTGCTGTCCCTGAGCCAGCAGGATGGCATTGAGCAGCACATGGACTTTGACAGTCGCTACACCTTGCTGGAGCTGTTTGCTGAGACAACATCCTCTGAAGAGCACTGCATGTCCTTTGAGGGGATTCACCTTCCCCAGGTAGCGTCAGGCCCTGCCAGCCCTGGGCCTGTGGGCTTTAGGGGTCAGGAGGGGTGAGGGTGGTGGGCCAGAGCTGGTGTCCTCGTTTGGGACGGGAGGGTAGTCGGCAGTGGGCGGCTGAGCAGGAGTGGGTATTGGGAGAGCTGGCACAGGGTCTGGGCCTCGCTCGAGGCTGGGGGGCGGTGGAGAGACACATGGAGAGCCTTGTCTCTGAGCACGGAGATGAGGGTGGGCTGAGAGGTCTCTGTGGCTGCCTGCGGGTCCGGAGCTATCACGGGAGCCTGACTGTGGATATGCTGGTGGCTCAGAGAGAGCTGGGGGCTGGAGGTGTCCTGCAGGCTGGAGTCTGACAGCTGTGCTTGTTGCAGATCCCCGGGAAGCTGCTGTTCGTCCTGGTGAAGCGCTACCTGTGTGTCACTTCTGTCATGGACAAGCTCAGCAGCGGCGTGGAGCAGGGAGGGGAGCAGCGGGACTGTGCTGTGCCCAGCCTGCTCACTGAGGAGAGGAGCCGTGTGAAGCAGGAGTTTGAGTTCAGCATAGCTATGGCAAACCTCATCTTGGAGCTGGCGCATGTGATGGGCTGGGACCACGGCCACAAGCCAGAGCTGCTGCCCCAACAGGAGCTGCAGCCTCGCGCCACCCGCTCCATCTTCCAGCACAGGGCCACATCCTGCACCACTGCTCAAGCAGCTCCCACCCCCCCACCAAAAGAGCCCAGCATCTTCAAGACGCGCTCAGCCTTCCCAAGCCGCAGCAGCTACGTGGAGTACGTGCAGGCAAACCTGACGTGCGGCATGCGGGTGCGCATGCTGGAGGATTACGAGCAGGTCAGCGCAGGTGACGAAGGTGAATTCCGCCAGAGCAACGATGGCACGCCACCTGTGCAGGTATCCTCTGCTGGGAGACAGGGGCTGTCATGGGGCCTCTCTGCTCTGTTGTGGCGTAGGAAGCACGCAGCCTTGTGTGGGAGGAGAGGGGTTGGGCTTGCCTTCCCTCAGCTGAGTGTGTGTTGGGCTCTCCTCCTCAGGTGTACTGGCAAGCCCTGGGCTCTACGTACTGGGTTCACTGGCATATGGTGGAGATCATTGGCCCTTCAGGGCAAGAGGAGCATGAGGGCCAGAAGTTGTCTACCTTGACACACAACCACAAACTGGCAGCAGGTGAGCAGCCTGTCCGCTGAGTGGGCAGCTTTTCTCCCCAGCCCTTCTGCAGCTGCACACTGGCACTGTGGATTCTGCTGGTGCTGGGTGTCTGAGTGTGTTGCCCCCTGGCTGGTCCAGGCAGTGTGGGAACAGGTTGGGGGAGCAGCGAGCTAGAGGTGCCCATTTTGAGCGTGTGTTTTTTCTGTTCTACGGCCCAAGGAGGTTCAAGTGAAGGTGTTAATCCCCATCTCTACAGCTTGTGGGGTCTCCTCTCAGCACGCTCCCCTTCTCTTGCTGCCCTCCTGTCACTTCCCTTTCCCACAGCAGGCTGTGGGACAGTGGGGATCTCTTCTGCGCAGATGGTCCGCAGGAGCTGTTTCCTTGGGGAACGTGGGGTGTGCAGCAGAGGATGGGGGAATTGGCAGAGCTGACAGTGCCCTTCCTTGCTCTGCTCTCCTGCAGTTGCGCAGCCGTTTTTCTGCAAGCCCTTTGGGGGGCTGTACTCCCTGCCTTACCTGGAGGAGCGGCCGACCAAGGCTGCAGAGGCCCTGAGCCGTGCCGAGTGGTGGGAGCTGCTCTTCTTTGTGAAGAAGCTGGAAGCGCAGGAGCAGAAAGAGATCGCCTGTCTCATCCAGCAGGACCAGGGAGAGCAGGTATGGGCCAGAGCCTGCAGTGGTGAAATGGGAGGGAAGGAGGGAGGGAGAATGTTAGGGAAGGGGCCAGGCCCGGGGCCGGGCCCGGAGGAGGAGACGGCAAGCGTGAGCTATGCAAGGACAGCCTGAACGGGGCAGAAATGGGACTGAAATGGGAGGGTGAGTGGGGGATGGCGAAAGCGTGGGGAGCTGGGCACAGCAAAGGGGTGAGGAGAGATGAGAGGAAACGCAGTCTCCCGTGAGCCTGGAGGAGTGACTGTGTCCAGCAAGGTTTGGGTAGGCGAGGCAAGCCCATGGGGTGATTGTGCCGGTTGTGGTTGGGTGGTGAGTGCAGGTGGGAGATCTGGGCCCGTGGTGGTCGGGCTGGGGACAGCCAGGGGAGGTGGCACTGGGGAGTGGGCCTGGGGGCCTCTGGCGGTGCAGCCTTTCTGTCCGTTCTGGCACTGGCTGTCACAAGGGGCGTGGGGTCTGTGGCGAGCCTGTGAGGGTTAACTTGACTCCATCTGTCCAGCTGTTGGAGGTGGATGAAGAAGCCCTGATCCAGCTGCCGGTGCCTTTAGAGCTGGCCCAGAAGGTGCTGCAGGTCTTGGAGAAGCGGTGCCAGGGCAGTGCTTGGCGTGACCTGCGCAGCTCCCACGTCTACGCTAAATACTTCCTCGGCAGGGGGGCCGAGCAGGATGGCGGGGGGAGCACCACGGTGACCTTGGAGGATGCCGGCTGCAGGGGCACTGGCCCTGAAGCCACGACAGCCAAGGCAGCGAAGGAAGACCTTTGCGCAGCCACAGTGCCGCCCCAAGCCCCTGCTGCGGCAGCCAAGTCAGATTCCCAGCTGTTCAGTGAGCTCCTTGAGAGGGAAGGGCTGTTCTTCCCAGAGGTGACAGAGGAGCAGATCAAAGGTAATCACCTGCTACGTGCTGGGGCACACGCACGGTGCTGGAGGTGGCTCTTTTGCCTCGATGGAGGAAGGCTCTGGGCAGGGCATGGGAGGCGAGGCACCCGGAGGTTGCCTGGGGAGGGGGGGGCCTGTGGGTGCTGGATCTGTGGGTGCCTGGCACCCCGGGAGTTGCTGGGGGTGTTGCTGCTGCCCTGACGCCCGTGTCCCTGCCTCCCTGCCGCCAGCGTTGGGCAGCTCCGAGGGGCTGAGCGAGAGGGGCTCGCTGGCCAAGATTGCAGCCGTGGTGGACGTGATCCAGAGCAGCAGCTCAGAGGTGGGGCTGCGCTTAGCTGGGCTCAAGCACATCATGAAGATCCTGGAGGAGGAGCCTGAGCCCGAGCAGCAAGTCAGCAAAGCCCTGGGCAGGCTGGGGACCAGGAGTGTTGGGTGAGCTGTGGGGTGTGGCGCACCTCTCCTGCTGGCTGGGGAGGGCCGTGTCGGCGGGGTGGGGGATGGAGGTGGGAGAGTGCAGGAGGTGGCAGCGGAGGTGCGAAGGCCGGTATGTCCCTGCGTGCTCGGCAAGCAGAGAGGTGGATCTTGTGTCCCTCTGTGCCAGGCGGTGTCGTTCCTGGGGCTGACCCAGCTGTGGTAGAGCCACGTGGGCAGGGAGAGGGTGGCTGGCAGGGCCCGGGGTGCTGGCGTGCCAGTGGCAGTGCCAGGAGGCTCCTCCTGAGGCGTCCTTTCCCGCGCAGGGAGAAGCTGGTGAAGGTGGCAGAGGAGCTGCTGAGCACGGAGGTGGCGGAGAAGGCCCTGGTGGTGGTGACGCTGCGGCTGCTGGCCGTGCTCATGGCGAAGTACGACTGGCGCGTGCCGTTTGCCACGGAGGGTGGCGTGCGGGCTGTGCTGGCCTGCATGCAGCAGCACGCCTCCTCCGCCCTGGTGCAGCAAGCTGGCCTGGCGGTGAGTGTGGCAGAGGGGATGCTGTAGGTGGGCGGGCAGGGTGCAGGCTCACCCAGGTGTGGCAGAGATGCTCGCTGCCCTCCTGACTGCTGTTGACCTTGCAGGCCCTGAAGGTGCTGGTGGGAGCTGTGGCTGATGAGCCAGGAGGTGCCGGCGGGAAGCCCTTGCCCCTGAACCACGCCGACGCGCAGATGATGCGGGAGGTCTTTGCCAGCATCGGCTCTGCCTCCAGCGAGGGCTCGGCAAGCCTGCTGAGTGCCATCCCTGCTGCCATGAGCACTCTGCAGAGGGTCCCAGGGTAGGGGCAGAGCGAGGACAGCGGCTGGGGGTGAGGGGACCCTCTGCGTGGGGTGGGTGGGCAAGGCAGGCAGGTGGCTTGTGGGCGCAGGGGAGGCTCCGTGCTCGGGGGAGGAAGGTGCCCGCATCGCTCTGTCCCTGCAGGTGCTCATCAGGCGTGCAGAACGGCTTGCTGGTGGTGAACATGCTGATCGACAGCCACCGGGGCCTGGCAGAGCAGCTGGCAAGCTGCGATCTCCCCACGGTGCTGCAGAGCTGCTGGTGGGACGGGCAGAGCACCGGCTGCCCTTACGCGATGCTGGCCCTCGGCGTGATGAACCGCCTGGCGGAGCACCGGCTGCCCCTGGGCCTGGAGACAGCAGGTAGCGTGCCGCCCGCACCCCGCCGGCGCCTCCCAAGCGAGTGCTTGGGCTGGGCCCACGTGTCCTTGTCGTGGCAGGCAGAGAGGCCCCACTGGACCTGAGGGACGTGCGTACGCTTCTGGGCGGCCTGGGGGACGGCATCTTGTCCAAGGACCTGTTGGTGGCCCTGGAGCGGCAGCTCTGTGGTGAAGGCCCCGTGCACTCTGGCGAGGTGGCCCAGCTGCTGCAGGACCACAGGTGCTTCAGGCTGCTGCTGCGCAGCTTCCAGCTGCTGGGGGCGGAGAAGGCTGTGAGCCTGAGCATCCTCAGGTGGGTCCAGGGGGATTTGGTGGGGGCCTGGGGCCTCTGCAGCAGGTGTGTGAGTGGTGGTGGGGATGTTGCGGGGGACATGGTGCCTGTGGGTCCTGGTGGGGCTGTTCTTCTTGGGCAGGGGCAGGGGCACCCCAGCATGTATGCGGGTGCTGAGTGGGGTGTCCTGGGGCGCAGGGCCATGTGGGGACAGAGCAGCATGTGCCTGGGTGCTGGTGGGGTGTCCGAGGTGCCTGGGGTGGCTTGGCCTCCCAGTCCCCGTGGGGTGCCAGCCTTCCCGGTGGGGCAGGGAAGCAGGGTTGGCACCGCTGCCTGTGTGCCCCGGCCTGAGTGGGCTCCCTCCATCACTCAGAATCCTGAACAAGTTCCTGGACGGTTACCAGGAGGATGTGCTGCCCTGGCACGAATGTGTGGAGCCCTGTTTGTCTTCCCTGAGCGCCCACAGCAGCGATCAGGAGGTGAGGTGGCCCCGGGGCTCCCGGCAGGCAGGGGCGGCTTTGCTGGCTGCGCCACGCATCGGCGGGGCCTGGCGTTGGTGAAGTGGGGTCCGCGCCTGCAGCAGCCCGGCCTTGTGGCCAACGGGCTGGGAGAGGAGGGGAGTGGCTGTCCCGGCCGTGGCCGCGTCCCGGTGTCTGGTGTGCCCAGCGCCGTGCCCGGGCAGGCTCTCGTGGGCGCTGCTGCGGTGTCAGGGTGGAGGGGACGGAGCACTGCAGCACCCCATTGCTGGGGCCTGGCGGGTTCCTGGCGCCGTCCCGGCTGCTCACGGCTGCCTGCTCAGCAGGTGGTGCGGGAGGTCGTTGGCTTTCTGCACCGCCTGGCCACCGCCAGCAAGGACTGCGCGGTGGTGATGTGCCGTGTGGGCACCCGCGAGGCTCTGTCCAAAGCCCTGGAGAAGCACAGCACGGCCCCGTCGCTGGCGCCAGCCCTGCTCGACCTGGTGATCGACTGTGAGAAGTACGCCAGCCTCTGCAAGAAGCTGACGACCAGCATCTTGGCTGGCTGCATCCAGGTGGGCCTGGGGAGGCCTGGCTGCGCGGGGGCTCTGGGTGTCGGGGCCATCCGGCTGTCCGCGGCACCGAGGGGCAGCCTTCTGCTCTCTGCCTGCCGCAGCCCTGCGGTGGGTGAGGGAAGGAGGACCCAGGGCCCCCGGTAAGAGCCTCGCCCCATCCCATAGCTGGTCCTGGGGCTGATCGAGGAGCATCGCCGGAGCCACCAGCCCATCAGCATCCCCTTCTTTGACGTCTTTCTGCGCAACCTGTGCCGAGGTGAGCACAGGGAGCGGGAGCTGGAGACCCGTGCCTGGCGTGTGCTGGCCTGGCGGCTGGAGGCTCCGTGTGCTCTGCCCACAGGTTCCAACGTGGAGGTGAAGGAGGACAAGTGTTGGGAGAAGGTGCAGGTCTCCTCCAACCCGCACCGGGCCAGCAAGCTCACGGATGGGAACCCCAAGACCTACTGGGAGTCAAACGGCAGCACGGGCTCCCACTTCATCACTGTCCACATGCAGTGTGGTGTGGTGATCAGGTGGGGCTGGGCCGGGGGGCTTTGGGGCCAGGAGGGCCGGTGGCCGTGCGGGGAGGAGCAGGGCTTTGAGGTTCCGTGTGAGCCCTGGCCAAGTGGTCCCCGTCCTGGGGGTTGCTGGATGTGGGCAGCGGTGCGTGGGGCTGGCAGGGGCCAGGGCGGGGAGATGGGGACTGCCGGGCAGCACCGTGTTTGCTGCGCTGCAGGGAGATGAGCATGCTGGTGGCCAGCGAGGACTCCAGCTACATGCCGGCCCGCGTCGTGGTGCTGGGGGGAGACAGCCCTGCCACCATCAGAACTGAGCTCAACGCGGTGAGTCTGGCATGGGCTGCTCAGGCCATGGGGCCCCACGGGAGTGGTGGGCTGGTCCTTGCTGTGCCCTGTGAAGGTGTCGCCCCGGTGCTGGGGCCCTGGGAGGTGGCCCGCAGGGAGGTGGGGATGGCAGGAGCTGTGCTGCAGGAGCCGCCTCCTGGCTGCAGGCAGTGGGTGCTGGAGACACGGGCATGGGCGGCCCTGCGGCCCAGTCTGCATCAGGCTGGCGTGCTGGGGCTGTGAGCCAGAAGTGGGGCCCTGGCGGGGGTGCCCTGTGGCTGCGTAGGGGCAGCTGGGGGGGACGGATGCTATGGCTTCGATGGGGGGTGGCCAGGGGAGCACGCAGGGTGGCTGGTGCTTGCTGCCTGGCGTGCTGAGGGCTCGCTGTCTGCCGGCAGGTGACCGTCCTGCCCTCAGACAGCAGAGTGGTCCTGCTGGAGAACATGACCCGCTTCTGGCCTGTCATCCAGATCCGTGTGAAGCGGTGCCAGCAGGTAGGGGAGCCGGGGGCTGGGCCAGGGAGCTGGCGGTGTGGGGCATCAGGGCCGTGCCTGAGGAGCTGAGGGTCGTGCTCTCCCGTAGGGCGGTATTGACACACGTGTGCGCGGCATCGAGGTGCTGGGTCCCAAGCCCACTTTCTGGCCCATCTTCAAGGAGCAGCTGTGCCGGCGGACGTTCCTCTCCTGCACTGCTCGGGCTCATGCCTGGTGCCAGGAGATCTGCCGGGACCGGGGGCGACTGCTGGATCTCTTTGGCAGGTGAGTTTTCTCCTGGCTGCGCCTTCGTGTCCCCGCTGTCCCGGGGCCTGGGAGACGGTGCTGGCAGTCTGCGAGGGGATTGCAGAGCCAGGAGAGGAGCAGCTGGGTGTCCCGCCTGGACGGGGAGGGGCTGTCACTCCTCCCTGGCCACCAGAGGCCAGGGCCACCTTGGGGTCCCCCAGGTTTAAGGTGGGCACGGCTAAGCCACCAGAGAGGTGCCCGGCAGGGGCCGGCACGTCCCGAGCTGGCAGAGGTCAGTCGGGCGCAGGCAGAACGTCGTGGCCACAGGCGCCGCGCAGCCCCCCAGTTTGACGGGGGCCACGGGGGCCCCGAGGCCCAGTGCAGGCAGGGCCTGGGCGCAGCGAGGGGCCCTGGCTGCTGGGGACGAGTGGGGCTGCTGAGCTGTCGTGCCTGGCAAGGGGCAGGGCAGGGAGCGACTGCCGCACTCTGCTTTCCCGGGGGAGTCCCCCCGGCTGCCGGCAGGTGCCCGGCACCACTGTGTGCTGCCTGGTCGCTGTTGCAGGCTGAACCGGGCGCTGCGGCATGAGCAGGACTTTGCCGACCGCTTCCTTCCTGACGACGAGGCGGCCCGGGCCCTGGGCAGGACGTGCTGGGAGGCCCTGGTGAACCCCTTGGTGCAGAGCATCACCAGCCCAGGTACCCTGCGCTCTCCCAGGCCCGTCCACGCCGCGCCCCAGGCTAAGGCACCCCGCTCTAAGTCTGGCTGGCCTCGCAGACCCCCACGGCGTCAGCCCCCTGGCCTGGCTGCTGAGCGAGTACCTGGAGAGCGTGGAGCCGCCCTGGCGCGCCACGAGCCACCGTGCCGTCTTTGGTTGCCGTGTGCGGCGCCTGACCCAGCTCCTGGTGCATGTGGACCCTGATGGCCCGGAGCCAGAGGAGGCAAGAGCAGCTGGTGAGCGAGGGGCTGCCCTCCCGTGGGGCTGGGAGGACGGTGGTCCAGAGTGCCGCGCTGTGGCTGTGGGATCCGCTGGGGAGCTCTGGGGAGGGCCCTGTGGCACAGGGGGCTCCTGAGGCGGGGAGGGCTCGTGGCCGTGGCTGCCCAGCTTCTCCTTTGCCCTGCACCCCCAGGGAGAGGGGGAGGCTGCTGGTGGTCAGTGTGCGGAGCCTGCCCACGGAGCCACGCTGAGCCCAGGCTTGTCCCTTGGCAGGCGGGAAGGAGGGGAGGAACAAGGAGGTGCCGGCCAGGGCTGCGAAGGCGGTGGTGGAGAAGTCGAGTGGCCTGTGGGGCATCTCACAGTGCTGGCGTGGCGTGGTGCAGCAGCAGGTAGGGCTCGGAGGGCCGTCCGTTGGGGCCAGAGAGGGCGCGTGGGACCGCGCAGCGGGTGGCTGTAGCGGGGAGCCCTGGGAAGGGGTGGAGCTGTACCTGGCCTCCGCAGGGCCCGGAGGGGTGTGGGGACAGCCCTGCCACGCTTGCCACCCTGGCAGGGCTCAGGCGTCAGCTCAGGCTGGGAGACGGGCACGGTGTCGGGCTACTTGCGCTCCCGCCTTGCTGCAAGCTCTCGGTAGCCCGCGGCAGCACCGGGGCCTGCGGTCGGCCCCTGGCCAAGGCCCCGGGCAGTTGGTGTCGGCGGAGCGAGGCTGGGGCTGTGGAGATTGCCGCGGGCCACGGGCACGTCCCACTGTGCGGGGCTCACCCCTCTCGTGGCACGTCCCGCAGGTGCAGCGGTTCCTGGAGGCAGCAGGGCAGGCGCCGGACCTTGTGGAGCGATACTGTGGGCTGTACCAGCGCCTGCGTGGTGCCACGGAGGAGCTCTTTGGGCAGCAGGCCACCTTTGTGCTGGCCCTGGGCCAGGGCTTCGCGGGGGCTTTGCTGCAGCTCTCCTTCCTCACCACCCTGCACGTGAGTCGAGGGAGGGAGCGCGGCACCGGCGCCGGGGCCCGGGCCTCGCCATCGCCGGGCGCCGGCTGGGGAGGCTGCCCTGGCCCGTGGCCTCGGGGCGAGCTCTGGGTGGGTGGTGTCCTGGCCCCCCACGGAGCCACGGAGCCCTGCCCTGCGGTGGCCCTGGACGGTGCCCGACTGCGGGTGCGTGGCGCTTGTCACGGCGCGGCCCCCGCCCCGTCGTGCTCCTGTCTCGGGCTGGTGCCTGGGCACCCTCGGCCCCTGCCCGGGAGCCGCAGGGTTTCCCCGGCTGCTTCCCCCAGGGCCATTCCCCCAGCCCCGCCCTGCGGCCACCCGGTGACCCCCCCTCCGCAGCCAGCCCTGTCCCTCTGCAGGTGAGTGAGCAGTTTGCCCGCTACCTCGACGGGCAGATCCAGGAGCTCCACGGGGCTGCGGGCGGCGCAGGGCCGCTGCAGCGGCTGCAGCGGATCCTGGAGCCCTTCATCGTCTTCAGTGGCCTGGAGCTCGCCCACACCTTCGAGCACTTCTACCGGTGAGGGGTGCCGTGTCTCCACGGGACCAGAGGGCCTGGCGTGGCGTGGCGGGGGAGGCGCAGGCGGCGCTGAGGCCGAGGCTGAGGCCGCGGCCGAGCCTGGCGTGGCGTGGCAGCGGCGCTCCTGCTTTGCTTTTCCCGGCGCTGGCGTGTGGAGGGAGGGGCTGTGAGGGCCCCTGGGCGCTGCCAGTCTGCGGAGGCACGTTCTCTGCTGGCGACAGGGAGGGGAGACGGGTGCTGCCGGGCTCGTGCTCCTTGGGGTGAGGCCAGGGCCGGGGCTGTCTCTGTCTCCTGGTGGGCGGCTGACGGCCACGGGGGTCGGGCTGGCCCCTGACCTGACGCTGGTGGCTGTGGCAGGCACTACCTGGGGGACCGGCTCCTGGCGCAAGGGCCGTCTTGGCTGGAAGGAGCCATCGTGGAGCAGATCGGGCTGTGCTTCCCCAGCCGCTTCCCCCAAGAGATGCTGAGCAACTTGGCCGAGTCGGAGGAGCTCCAGCAGCAGTTTTACCTCTTCCAGCTGCAGGAGCAGGACAAGCGGCTGCTGGAGCTGGACGCAGGCCTGGACGAGGTGAGTGCGCGGGTGGGGTGGGGTGGGGAGGCTGGGGGCCGCCCGCGTTCCTCGCGGGGATCCTGGGGCCTGTCCTGAGCCGCCCTCGTGTCCCCGTGCCCAGGCACTGGGGACCGCCTCGGTGGCGGGTATGCCAGAGGTGAAGGTGCTGGCCCTGTCGCCGCGCTGCTGGCCCATTTCCCCGTCCTGCTACATGGATGAACCCGGGAGGTTTTTCTCGGCGGCCCTGAGCTCCCCGCTGGATGCCTTTGCCGACTTCTGCAGGCGGAGTGAGTGTCACGGCAGTGGGTGTGCGAGGGGGTCTTGCCGGGGCCCGGGCCCCCCACAGCAGCTCAGCCAGAAGTGGCAGGAGTGCTGGGGTGTGCTGGGAGCGCCGGCAGGGCTGGCTTCCAGCCCTTGCGCTGATACCATCTCCGCCAGGCCAGAGCCAGCGGGGCTGGGAGTGCACGAAGCCCCGGCGGTTGCAGTGGACGTGGCTGGGCCACGCCGAACTGCGGTTTGGCGACTGCGTCCTCCACGTGTCCACGCTGCAGATGTACATCCTGCTGTGTTTCAACGACGCCGAGGTAGGAGCTGGGGCCGCGGTGGGGTGAGGGAGGCAGCGGACGCTGGAGCGTAGTGGGGCCGTGCCCTCCCTTGCAGTGGGGTGTCCAGTGGTGTTTGGGGCAGAGGCCCCCCCTTGTTTGGCTGGGCCTGCGGCTGGTGGGTGCGGCTTGGCCATTCCGCTCCCATGCCCTCCTGCAGGAGGTGGCTGTGGAGGCCCTGCTGCAGGCTACGGGGCTCCCCGCTGAGCTGGTGCACCACGCGCTGACACCGCTGACCCACGGCGAGGGCGCCCTGGTGCGGAGCTGCACGCCGGGAGGTGAGTGCGGGGCTGGGGCAGCCCTGGGGAGGTGCTGGGCCGAGCTCCAAGTGGGTGCTGGGGTCGGGGTGCTTGCAGGGGAAGCGAGTGGGCTGGGGCGAGTCTGTCGGTGCTCGGGGCGCAGGTCTGCGTGTCGAGCTGGGGCCTGAGGCCGTGCGTGGGGCCGGGGGTGGCGTGTGGGGCTGGGGCTTGGGGCCGTGCGTGGGGCCGTGGGCCAGCGAGGGTGGTTGGGTCTCAGGCCTGTGCGTGGGGTTGGGGACCGGGGCCACGGGTTTTGTGTGTGGCTGGTGCCTGGGGCCACGTGTGGGGGACAGGGATGGGGCTGACACCTGTGAAGGCAGCAGCGGGAGGCCCAGGGTTGGCTCCAACAGCCACACGCGTGTCCTGGGGCTCCTTCAGGGCCCAGCTTAGGGTTTGGCTGACCCTGGGCCGGGTGCTAGCTCCAGGTGTGCTGCGGCTCAACCAGGCAGCCCTGGCCCATGCCTCTGGCCGCCACCTGAGGCTGCTGCCCCGGCAGAGGTACCTGCGGGCAGAGAGGGCTGAGGTCAGCGCCCTGGAAAGGAAGAGGAATGTCCTCTGCTGCCTCATCGCCCGCATCCTCAAGGCGGAGAAGCAGCTGCACATCGACAACCTGGTGTTCAAGGTATGGAGGGCTCGAGGGGCAGAGAGGGGCTGCGTGGGTGCTGCGCCGCACTGCAATGCAATGTGGGGCTTCCTTGCTGCTGTAGGTGATTGATGCCTGTCAGAAGGGTGAGTTGGGTCCAGGGCTGCAGTTCCTGAGCTTCTGCTGCCACAGCGTGGATGTCCTGTCCTGTGTCCTGCACCTGCTGAACCAGGGCTATCTCCGGCGCCAGGAGGAGAGGCCTCATGTCTTGGAATACATCTCTGCTGAGCCCACAACACCCCCGACTTCCCAGGTCCAGCCCCAGGTTGCCTTCCAGACTGTTGAGATCAAGATGGTAGCAAGCCCAGCCACTGGCGAAAGGAGACAGACTTTTTCTACCTTCAGGTAGACGAGGACTTGGCTGGGCTGGGAGAACACAGGCTTGGTCCAGTCTGTTTCTTCCTGCATACTTGTGGGCTTTTTTTTGTTTTTTTTTTTTTTTGAATAAATGATCCAGGCTCCACCCAGTCCCTATCTCTAGTCCTTCACAGAGCTCAGCTGGCCCATGGCTGGGAGTGGGGCCAGGTCCTAGCACTGGTTGCTGTGCCCAGGCACCCCTGACAGCTGTGCTTGCTCGAGCAGGGGTAGTAGCCACCCACTGTCCCCATTTGTTCTAACCCAGCTCGGCTGGGCCCTGCCCTCACGAATGGGACAAACACCCCTGCCACAACAGTACCAGCATTAATTTATTAAAATTAATCCCGAAAAGTAACCGTACAATAAATTTAAAAAAAATAGAATCTTGTAAAAAAAAAAAACCCAGGTGCCCCCATGCCACACCTCCAGCTGGCAGCACCATGGGGCAGGACTGGCTGGGAAGGGATGGGGAGAAGAGGGTGACCCCCAGCAGGCTGGGGACAGCCTCGGCAGTGCCACGCCTCAGCAGCAGGGCTGCAGCGGGACGAGACAAGCTGCTGCAGCTCAGCCCCGCAGGGCAGGGCCAAGCGCAGCAGCATGAGGCTGGCAGTGGGGCTGGCAAGGGATGGTATCGGGTTGGTGGCCCTGCTCGGCACCTGCCCCCGCCCCAGCAATCCCGCTGGCTCCAGCGCTAAGGAATGTGCCTGGGCCCAGCCCAGCCGGGGCCCCAGCAGGCTGGGGAGCTGGCCGGGCAGGCGCACTGGGGGAAAGCAGGGCCCAGAGCCCCTCGTGGGTCCCTGCTGGCTGGTGCCAACCCTTGTCCCAGGCTGCTGTTGGGGGTCATGGGAGGCAGATGGCATGGTGCCCTGGCTGGTGTTGGAGGGTGCGCAGACCCGGTCTCACTGGCCTCACCTTCACGGGTCTCGGCCCACAGGGAGCGGTGCGGCCGTGGTGTCTCCCTCTGCAGAGCAGGCAGGGGCTGGGCCGCAGAAGAGAGGGGGACAAGAGCATGTCCATCTCTCCATCTCCCTGGCTCCTCTGGTGACCCTCTGCAGCTCCATCCCAGGGCTTCCCCTGCATCTCACACACTCTTCGAGTAGCCAAAGATGCCCACAGGGAGGTACTTGACATGCGTTGGCCACTGTGCTGCCAGCTGGAAAAACTTCACATCGTTCCACTCCACCCCATCTATGGAGACTGAGAGGAGAGGGTACAGTGAGGTGCAGCCCCGCCGCAGGCAGCCTCTGCTGCTTGGTCTGACACCTACAGCCGCGTGGGGCTTGCACCTCCTCTCACCTCGCAACATGGTGTTCTGGTGCTTGGCTGTACAGATGAGGCGTGTGATCCCTTCGATGACTTGGCTTTTGGGCTCCAGGTCCTTCTCTTTTGGTTTCTTGCTCAGGAACATCACTGGGGACCAAGGACGGACAGGACCAGTGTTAGGATGTCCTCAGCTGGCCCCGAGTGGGAGCCCTCACCCCAGGGCTGGCTGCACTGACTGGCCCCTGCTGGGCGGGGTCTCAGCTCTGCCCTCTGGTGGGCTCCCCGCCCTTGTTTCAATGGGCCACGTCCCCACAGCCAGAGAGCACCCCAGGGTGGGCTTGGTTACCTTTCTTGTTTTTCTCCTTGGTGACCACGGTCATGGCCATGGTGCTAGGGGGCACCAGCTCCCCTGTGCCGGGGATGCGGCTGACCTGGAGTGAGCGGAAGTTGCTCTTGAGCGTGTTCTTGATACCCGTCTCCCGCTTCTCACCCTCCTTCTTCCTGTCCAGCCCTTGTGTTGTCCAGTAGTCCACTTGCAGGCCCATCACCTCCACACCAGGGCTCAGAGACCTGGGCAAGACGGGCAGCACCATGCAGCACACAGGTGCTGTCCTTGCTCCTCTCCCTCCCCACAGCCCTGCTGCACACTGGCCCAATAACCCCGGGATGTGGCAGCCTGGCCAGTGAGCACTTCAAACCCTCCCAGCACCCACTGCCTCAGCCTGAGTGGGGCTTCCTTACCCAGCACCTGAGAGGCCACTGCTGACAGATGGGGAGGGTGGCGGGGTGCTCACAGTCTCCTTGCCATAGGGGGCCACTCCACCAGCGGCTGGCGCTGAGCTCAGCAGGGACGGGGTGCAGACTGTGGCATCGTCCGAGTCAACTGGGGAAGAAGACTGTGCGTCAGGGGAGGCTGGGGGGCACCAGCAAGGGCCTCCCTGCAGTGGAGAAGGGAGCCAGGGACTGTGGGCTCCCAGGGACTCACCAGAGGCGCTGAAGGACTGCTCCACCAAGCCCACCTTCACCACCTGCAAGGACAGACAAGTCAGGTGATCCCCAGCATGAGCGGGGCTCTCCCCGTCCCAGCCCCAGTTGCCCACTGGTCCCTCAAAACACTCACCCCCACAAAGGGTACAAACTTCTGGCAGGAGTCCTCGTCGGGGCTGCACAAGGAAGAGAGGCTGGTCAGTGTCTGGGTGTGCTGAGCACCAAGTGCCATGCTGCTAGCCTTGTGGCCCAGGGATCCCCACATTTGGCAGGGGCCAATGCTGGCGCAAGGCCACTGGGACCATCTCCTCTGCCCTCCCTCCCATGGGATCCCCTGTCCCCAACATGGCAGCGCAGGGTACACTACACAAGGAGGCAAGGAGTTGGCCCCTCCGGTGCTGGGAGAGGGCTTGCATGCGGGAGGGCAGCCCTGCCCCGCTTTGGGGTCATGGCTCCTCTGCACGGCAAGAGGGATGGACGCACATGGGGGAAGGGGGGGGCCAGGCAGCGGCACAGCAAGCACAAGCCAATACCTGATATAAAAATCAAAATAGAGACTTCTCTTCCTTGGGTGCCAGAAACCAAGAGAAGGGAGAGGTGAGAGTGCAGCTGGAACATGAGCGTCAACCCCCGGGCACAGTGCCGGCTCGCAGCCCCCCGCCTAGCCCAGCCCTGCCCTGGTAGCCAGGCCCCACCGTTGGGGCTGCCACAGCCCACAGCTGCTGGAGGGGCCGAACACACCAGTGGGGTGGCAGGGGATGGCGCTGCAGGCCTCTCACTGTGGAACCCCAGCTCCCCTCAGCACCACGCTGCTCGCCGGCGGAATAGAGCGTGGGGCCTCACTCGCTTGTCCCCCCCGTCTCCCACAGCCCTGCCCCAGGCACAGCCCCAACCGGGGGCCGCACGAGGCAGGACAGGCGCCCCGGGGCCATGCTCACCTCTTCTGCTTGTACGTCAGCATGGCCTCAGAGATGGGGAGCTGGTGAGAGAGGCTGGCTCCAGCGATGAACTGGGCGACGCGGCCCGCAATGTCCACAGTGTCTGCAGGTGCAAAGAGCCGTGAGGTGGTGGCAGCTGGGCTCCCCTTCAGGGCACCGCTGGCCCCTGCCTGCCCCGCTCCTCACCTGCGATGGGTGGCTCAGCCCTGCTGAACAGCTCCCGCCACGCTGTGTCCAGGAAGAGAGTGCTGTATTTGTTATCCACCGAGGCCAGGTACTTGGCCAAAGGGTGAGAGCCTGCAGGTAAGAAGGGTGACATTGGCTTTAGGCAGGGGAGCCTGGGTTGGTGGGAGAGGACAGCCCTGGGGCCAGCTTTGTGGTGGCTCTCACCCAGCGGCACAAGCAGGAAGCGAAGGTAATTGAGCCAGTCGGGTGTCTTGCTGGCCAGCTGCTCCACGAAGAAACGGAGGACAACACTCAGGTAGCTCTGGTCCCCTGCCACCACCACCTTCACTGGGGGAGGCATGTGAGAGTTACAGTTACAGCTGCCAAAGGGAGAGAAAAGGAGACCGTGAGGGACATGCAGTCGCTCAGCAGGTGGCTCTGGGGGCAGGGGATGTGCCCTGCCAGGCCAGCTGACCCAGCATCAGAAACCCATTGCTGACAATTTCCAGCCTGCTGAGCACTGCCATGGGCACAACCAGCACTGGAATCCCCCGCTTTCCCTAGGGCCTACGTCTGCTCCTGTAGTTGTGCCCACAATCCCAAAGGGTCCTAACGAGCCCTGGGGGAGCCAGGGCTCTTCCCAGCCCTTCTCTGCAGTCATAGGGAACCGCCAGGCTGAGCCCAAACTGTACTCACTATCGCTGGATGCGGGAGACTGTGGTGTTGAAGGCTGCCTGGATGTCCGCCACGGAGCAGGTGGATACAACCAACTGCTTGTGCGCCTGGAGCTGCTCACTCACGTACTGTCAATGCAGAGAGCTCAGGTTAAGGCACTGTAGGGGGCCATGGCAGTGCTGGCCAGCACCAGCCCATGCCTGCCCTGGCCCCTGTGCCTCCTGGGATAGAGCTGGGGCCCCTGTCCCCACCCATGCCGTGTGGGGAGACTGAAACCATCAGGTCACCCATGGCTGTACACCCAAGCATCCCCGCTCCTCCCAGCTCTGCTCCAGGAGGCTGGCTGCCCCAGCCCCCTGCTCTTGCCTTTGAGCACAGCAGTCACTACTCTGTGATGGCAAGAGCAAAACTGTCCCAAGAACCGGTCTGTGCTCCTTGAGATAAAGGGTTTGATCTAGGGACCCTTTGATTTAAATCTGCCATCTCACAGCAGGGCCCCGCTCTAGGCTCAGTCACCCTCTGCTCATTCCCTTCTCTTGCGCTCTCCCACTGTGGCACTCCAAAATACTTCTGTGCCTCTTCAGGTGTCTGCATGCAGCTGAACAATAGTAAAACAGGCAGTCATGCTAGACAAGGGGGCTTAGAGGATGCCATGACAGGATGTGGGAATGGGCATTGCTCCTTTTTCCCCCATCAGGACAAGAGCTAGAGCAGGAACACGCCAAGGATGCGCAGCTTGGGTCAAGACTCCACTGCCTCTCACTGAGAAGCCATTTCTCCTGCCACAAACCCTGCCAGCACTGTTTCTGGATGTCAGATGTAGCTGCAGGACCCCAAAAGGGTCTCACCAGTGCTTTATATAACTGCTGTTTGCATGTTTGCACACACGTACATGGCCCTGCTCACCCTTCAGCAGTCAGCTCTCCCCATGCATGGAGGAGGCAGGTGCTCATCAGGGGCTGGGCCCGTCCTCATGTCGACCCAATGGTGATCAGCGTGAGGGAGGAAGGCACTCCATGCCTCCCTGCCCAGAGACCCCAGCTCCGACAATGCAGTTAATGCTCCCTGGCAGCAGCAGGCTACACTCTCCCATCTCTGAGTGGGAAATGGCACCTCTGCTGCTTCCCAGGGCCTGGTGTCTGCAGAGGGAGTCTGGCACCTCTGCCAGGGCATCCAACAAAGCTCTGACCAGTGCAGCCACTGGGAGCCAGGACAAAGCAGTGAGGACACAAGGCACAATCTGTTATCCAGCCTTTCTGGGACTGCTCAGGGCATCACATTTTGAGGATCCAGCAATGCTGGTGCGTGGCATATGATGGAGTACACACATCAGACTCTTGTGTATGTAGCTCAGCACTGTGACATGCACTGTCTCCCTGGAAGAAGGACCACGTTGGGGGAGAAGAGAGCACAGCTGGTGCCATTTTTCCTAGGACACCCTGCCACGGTTGGGAGAATCCCCTGGCACCCTGCTTACAGCTCCCCCCATGCATCCAGCTCCCGTCACGCCTGCTCACCTGCCCCTGCCACTCAGCGACATTCACCAGCACAATGCTCTCGGGGAGCTGCTCATCTGAGACCAGGATCTGGTTCAGCTGATCGTAAACAGACTTTCGGGGCACCTATGACAGCATCAGCACAAAGGTTAACCCCAGCCTGCTGCCTTGGCCACTCTGTCCATGACTGAAGGCCTGGCAGGGCTCTCAAGTGAGAAGCCTCCACATGAGGCGGCTTCTAGGGCCTCACCTGGGTGCTGTGCCATGAGTCTGGAGAGCTCTCGCTGTCCAGGCTACTGGCGCGGCCACCCTGTCCCTTTGAGCTCTGCCGGTCCTTCACAGAGGTGCTGCGGGGACGCCACAACTGCTTGCTCTCTGCCTTGCTGTGACCAAGAAGCAGGAGAGGTGACACTGTTGAGGAAATCCCACCTCCACCAACTCCCACTGCTCCAGGGAGCCAACGTGAGCCCTCTCAGCCCTGGCATGGGACGCAGACCCGCCTTACCTGGGGGACACAGCACTGGGGAGCTCGGCTTTGGTCCCGGGGCCCAGCTGGGCCAGCCTGTCCACACTGCCCTCCCTCGTGGCAGCCTCTGCGGGGGCGAGCCGTGAACATGGTTCCTCTGCAGCCAGCTCCTGAGGACCACACACAGTCACTTTGCACATATTGCTCTCCCTGCCCTGCTCCCTGCACTCATGGGTGTCCCCATCCAGGACAGGCCTGGTGGCCCTGCTGGAAAGCCAAGCCTGCAGGGCCTCAAGAGGGCTGGGCTGCATCTCCTGCAGACCTTAACCCTCCTTCCACTCTTCCTGCTCTCCAGCCCAATCTACTTGTCCCCCCAGTCCTGCTCCCAGGCTGGTGGGCACCCCTGGTACCCCAGAAAGCATGGTGGGGCCTGAGGGAGCTCCAGCCCCACTCCACAACCCATAGCCTGGACTCACCACTGCAGGGACCTCCACTCCTGGCTCTTCCTGTGGTCGCAGCACTCCTGGCTTCCGCTTGTCTGCTTCGCCCTGGGGGACAGGGAGTGGGTCAGAGCAGGATGGAGCGCCCCGAGCGGGGTGGCTGCCAGTCACCCATGCCTGGTCTCATAGAACACACGCTGCCACAGGGGAGCCCAGCATCCCCCTGGGACTGGCCCCAGAGGATGCCCCCCATCACTACCTGTCTGCCTGCACTGGGAAAAAGAAAAGGAAAGAAGGGAATGAGCAGCCCCAGGCAGGTGCTGCCAAGAGCTGTGGTCTCAGAGGGAGCTGCAGGCACTGCGGGGATAGTGGGCTGGCTGGGGAGGGAAGGGGACAAGAGGTGGTGGTGGTGGTGGTGGTGGTGTAACTCACAGGGCTGCCCGACTCTTGATCCTGCCCTTTCTGGCTGTGCAGACTGCCGATCTCAGTCTGGGAACCAGAATGAGAGACTCCCTCAAAGAAACGCCTGCAGAGAAACAGACAGACGAACGAACGGACAGACAGACAGACGGGAGAGAAAAAGGCAGGAGTAAGAGAGGAACAAAGTCACCATGATCCCAGCACACCCCCGCCGGCTTGTCGCAAGCACAGAGCACTGTGGAGAGGTCCCCAGTGGGACACAGGGCCAGACACCCACGTGTCCGAGCGACTCACAGCCTAGGAGCAAACCTGCCAGCAGACTGCCAGCCCCACATGCCATGGTCTGCTGCAACAATGCTGGGTGCAGGGACAAGATGGGGCCACCCCAGAAGAACAGGGGTCCTATGACCCCACCAAGTTGGAGGCAGTGTCCCTGTCTCCTAGCCAGCAGCAATTTCTCTCTCAGGTGATCCCCCACCACTGCAGTGCAGGGTGAGGAACCGCCACCGTGTCCCATCTCACTGGTATATGGTCTCTGTCAACACCACAACTCCAATGTGCTGCCAAGCCTCTCTGTCCCCCCTGCACCACCACAGCTTCCACAGATTTCTGCTGCCTTCCCTTCTGCTCCCCCTTTTCCATGGAGGGCTCCTTGCCTCTGACTGCTACTGCTGCACACTTCCAGCAGCAGCTTCCACCTTCCCTTTCTGCTTTCCCCTTTCCCAAGGCTCTGAAGACCACAGTATTGCACACAGAACCACACCGCAGGTAGCACAGCAGGACAGCAATGTCCTGTTTTGCTCCCCAGCACTTAAATTTGCCTTTTTTTAGGTCTCTGAGCTGACGTATTGGTAGAGCTGCACAGTGCAACTCCAAGGTCCTCTTCCCAAGTCACAATGGTCAACACAGGAACTTCCTTGGGGCAGTAAGACTGCCTCTGCCACCATAGTGTGAGCTTCCACCTTTGTTTCCCCTTTTTCCATCCATTATTTATTTGCCAAGCACCCCCTCCACATCCTGTGGGCTGCTCAAAGACCAGTCTTTAGGGTACAAGCATGCTCTATCACTGGATCTCACCTGTCAGCTTTCCCAGGACCCTTGCAGCAACAGCAGCCCATCTGCAATGTGTGACTTTCCTGCAGGAGACCTGAGCCATCTTCCCTCTAAGGTGTATGTATGTATTTGCTCACTAATTCCCAGGAAAAGCTTCTCCTGATTCGCCTGGTGTACAGATGGGGATACCAGGTTGCAGATTTCCAGGGGTGGCCACAGAGGCATAGGATATAGAGCAGTTCTTCTGTTAGGACTCTGCCAGGGTTTCCATTGTTTTCTATTGTCCTCATCTGGATATATCTGCAGCTTTCTGCGGGATACCTCTGAACATCCTGGCTGCTCCTTTTACTTTCCTTTTAACATGTTTCCTCATTTGTATAAAGCATGCTGTGCTGCCAGGCACAACAGTGTTTGTCAGGTTCTTTGCTTTTACTGCTCCTACAAGGACATTTCATCTCAGTAAATGATGGTCCCCACCACACAGCAGCTCTTCAACAGCAGTGTTTATACACTGGCTGGGAAAAGTCAAGGCTCGATTTTCCTCTCACTGGTTCCATGACCAGCTGCTTCACAACATGTTCATTTACCAAAAGCAACAGGTTTAGAGTCGGCATTGTGCTCTGGTGGGATATATTCTCCAGACAGGGATAAATGATGTCTCCTGTTGTTAACAGACTTCTGCTCTCTCCACCCCTCCAATCTCTGTTACAGGATCTCAGGCATTGTCACCACCCCGTACAGTCATTACTCTACACTTGCCTTTTCTCAGCCAGCAATTTCAATCCATACAGACTATGTCAATAACTTGAGTCAAACCAGAGAAATATGTAAGTTTTCTAATAATTCACCCCCCCAATCAGCATCTCTCTCACACTCCTCCGTACTGTCCCAGTGATCCCACCAGAATGTGACACCTGGTGCCACTGGCACCTAAAAAAGATATCTTCATCCCCTCCTTTTTCTTAGACATTGGATGTCTAGATTGTATACACTTGGTCCAGCTTTCAACAACCCATTTAAATGGGGCCATCTCCCCCCTACCCATGGACGCTGTGTCTCTTGCTGCCCTCTCTCACTTCCAACTCAGAAGTTTTCAACCCTAGAGGATGTGCCACACTGAGTACAGAGCTCTTCTGCAATTCTCAGCTTTCCCAGTTCCGAGTTTATAGGCGTGACTGAGTCTGAGTTTCAGCAGGTTGAGATTTAGGTAAATCCCAGCCCTTCTGCACAGCCTCCTTCTGTTTTCAATTAATTAGCCCCCTCTTCCCCATCCATTTTCCCAGTCACCTATGGAGACATTTGCTCCTTCACCTCTGATCTTCAATCAAAGGCTCTGACTGTTGAGGCCTTACCTAACAACCTCAGTTCTAGCTCCAGTTTCACCTCAGTGCAGGAGCAGTCTACAGCTGTGTGGCCTCTCTGGCCAATCAAAAGGATGGCTATCTGCCCCCACCACCACTGGCCCAATCCAGGGCACCAGCCACTGCTCGCCCTTAAGGACTACCTTAATGCCCTTGCTCCACAGAGACCTTCACAGTATCTAGCAAGGCTGTTTATGACAATAAATAAATCCAACGTGAGGATCACATCCTGAATTTACAGGCTGGGCTGGAAGGTCATCACCAGCTGAGAAGACTACACAGGGCCTTGGAACCACGCAGTCTACACTGAAGACCTTGGCAGCCAGCTCCCACATCTCCTTAGAAGTACAGACCCAGTAATGTGAATTCAAGGGGATACACACTCAGCACTGCCAGAAACTGAGGCACTAGAGAGCAAACCAAGCTAGGGACACTTTGTGAACAGGCTGAAAAACAGCCCAGGGCCCAGCAGGCTGTCCTACCAGAGACAACAGAAAACACCCAAGGAAGACTGTAACAGCAGGTACAAGCATAAACCAGCACTTTCTCTAGGATGCTCTCCCAGTGACCAGATGTTTGCAAGTAGGCACTTGCAGAGCCAATGCTGGGTCTTATATTTAAATACTCTCAATAGTCGTTTCTTACAGTTTACATAGTTTTACATAGTTTACCTACATAAACTGTTATCTGACCACAGAAAGACCTTCCTTTTTCTCCCACAGCACCCTTGTTTCTTTAAAGCCTTTGATGAGAGACCATGTGAAACTCCTTTTGGAGTCCAAGCAGACCACCTAAGCAGCTCCCCCTTGCCCATATGACTGCTGTCTCCTTCACAATGACTTGGGGGTTTGTGGAAGACATGACTTCTGTCATGTTCCTGTTTCTTCCCCAGTGCCCCATGGGTTCCTGAAGCCAGCAGATTTAATTTCAAACAGTTTGCCTGTGGCAGACCAAGTCTGCTACCCCTGCTAAGTACCTTGAGCAGGGATTCCAGCTAATCCAAATTATATTTAAATACCAAATGATACAAACAATAATGACTAGTAAGATTGGCTTGGCTAGAAGAGACCCAGTGCACTGCAAGGCAGCCAATTAGAAAGACAATAAAAGGCAACTTTCTCACAAAATGACAGCACAGAAACAGAACAGCCATGAGCAGAGAGGCCAGGTGAACGCAGATCAAGTGGGAGAAAAGCCTGGTTTCACTGCATGGTCCACTGGAGACCCCTGTGCCAAGTCAGCAGTGTTTGGCAGAGCAAGTCAAGCCACCAGGTGCCTGGGGAATGGGGTGATGAACATTGCTGATGGTTGCTAGTCACATGTCTCCACAAAGGGTGGGAATGCAGCATGCAGATCTCACAGGGTCATGAGGAGTTGCCCAAGCAGTCACAAAGTACTCAAAAGACAGGCAGCATGCCTCCGTGTGGAGAGCCCTTAGAAGGCCAGGACTGTCAGAAGAGATGAGAGCTGGGAACAGCAGGGGCTTAGATCAAGTAGGTATTCTTCCAGCAATCAGTAAGTGTCAGATGCTGGACTGGCAGGAAATTAAATGAGACTAAATGTGAAAGAAGCCAGTTTTAATGGGCAGTTTTGAGTTTATTAAACAGGATATACAAGTGAGGAGCTCAGTGGTGCCAACAGAAGATGGTGATGGGAGTGGAGACAAGACAATGCCTGCATTAGCCCAAGCAACAGAAAAGTGTCAGAGGGCATTTCTCCAGGTCCCATAGACCGTGCTGTCGGCATGTGACTCCCTGCAACCCTTACCTCAGGGTAGGCTTGGGTGTGCTATGCACACTCTCATTGTCCTCAATCTCCGGGCCGCTGTCACTGTTGTTGCACTCTTCCAGGCTGTCATACAGCAAGCCCAGGTCTTCCTCCACCTCCTGGGCCTGGTCTACAGGGTCAGAGTCCAGGACCTGTGGGACCAAGCCCAGAGGGCAATGAAGAGATATGGAGTCACGTGCATCCCTGGTCAGGCACATACAAGGTCCCTCCCAGCTACGAGGCACACAACAGCGCTGTTCCCACCTCAGGGAGCCAAATCCAGCCGGTTGAAGAAGCAAGCAGCACTGTCACTGGGCCAAAGGAGGGTGCCATAAGCATGACATCCGAAGCAATCTCAGACACCCATCATAGTTACTGGGAGTTAAACACTTGGGAGGACCTCCATTGGCTGTGCTGCACACTCAGTGCAGGCTCCCAGCCAAGGCCAGCTACTCCCAGGCTGATGTTAGCCTGCTCTCAGCTGTGAACAGGATTGCCCCTGCAATGCCAGCTCCTGGGGCAGAGCCAGTGTATGACACCACCTGGTCCCTCTCCCCAGCAGGAAGGTGTTTTTGATTTGAGCATGAGGCTCAGAGCTGCTTTCCTTGGGCAGAAGGCTTTGGAAAAGCCAAGCCCCAGTCCGTGCCACATCTCACACCACCTTTTGTAACAGCCCTGAGCACCTGCAGCTCATGCCTTGTGCTCCCAGGGAGTGAGAACCAGCACTTTGACACCTACACATCTGCAGGAGATGCTACCAGGTGGGGCAGCCTTCCCACTTCTTACCTCCTCTGTCACTTTAAACCTCTTCAGCAAAGCCACAAATTTCTGCTTGAAGTTTGGTTGCTAAAACAAAACAAAGGAAGAAAAAAGATCAGCAAAACTACCAAACCAGGTTCCAAGATGACTAATGTACAGGCCACGGTTGCTCTCTTTAACATGCCGTCAGCTCTTTTCTGGGTCTACAGGCCCAAGGTCAGCTATGATCTCCCTTGTTCTTTAAATTTGCTGCAGGATTTGGACTAAATCTGGGCTCCACAAGAAGCTGCTGTATCTGGGCATGAGGTAGGGTGCAAGGACTCAGACTCTCTCTGCCACAGGCTGGAATAGCACTTCTTCTCCATTTAAATCCCCTTTCTCCCCAGACCATTGGTTGAGGAATGCTGCCTTCAAGTAAGAAAAGATGGGGAACAAACTCAGGAAGAAGGTGCCCAGGGACCTGCAGGGCTGAAGCAGATGGGGACAAGGAGATGCTTGGAGAGCAGGAGGCTGACAGGGCAGCTCCCCGCTTCTGCTGACAGGAAGAAGAGCTGCTAATGGCTCACCCTTCCTTGCACCAGCCCTACCCTTCCTCAGGGAAGGAAAGAAAAGAACCACGTCGCAGCAGCAAGTCAAAACTGTGTTGCGCACAGATCATCATTGATAGGAAGCCAGGCTAAACACAGTACAGATCATGAGCTGGGGTACAGCTCTGAGCAACAAGCTAACTCATTAATGGCAAGAGGTTTGCCCTTTCTTCTCAGAGCCAAGGGCTCTCTCCCCTGCCCTGCACCAGTGTCTGCATCCCCCCAAACTCCCCTCACTCCCTGCAGGGAGGGGAGGAAGCAAATCCCTTCCATCCCTTTGATCACATTGTAAATGCTGATGTTACTCTGGTCATTGATGTGGTTCGGATCATTTTCCTCCTAGCCTTCTTGGTTTTCCTCAAGTCATCCTCTTCATCAAACAGATCCTGCAGGCAAAAGGTCACAGCACATCAGAGCAACTCAGAGTGCATGGAGCAGCATCTCCTAGAAGTTCCCCTGCCCCACACTTGCCCCCTATTTTGAAAAGCTTTGGTCCACTCTGCTCCCAAAGTCTTGCTTCTCACTTCTCCCACCTCTCTCCATGCAGCTCCTCCCTCCTTAGCACTGTCCCCCAAAAGACCTTCTCCTGCAGTGCCTTTACCCCTAGGCCCTTCCAGGGGGGCACATACCAACAAGATTCAGAGGAGAGACAGCAGCTCTCTACAACAGTCCTTGTTACAACCTAAAACTCTTCTCTCTGCACTCACCAGCCTCCCCCTGACCATTGTTGTTCTCCTGCTCCCCCCTCTCCAGGGTTAGCTCAGAGAGCACAGCACCTGAGCTCACAGAAAGTATTCTTCCAGGGATCAGCCTCAATGATACACACAGCTCCCAGGGACACGGGGGCCTGATGTGCTAACCCAGCATGATGGGAGACAGGTAATGCGGAGGACCCTGAACAGGGGTTTGTCCCTGTGCTTGATCAGTGTGCTACCACAAGTCTTTTTTGGCCTCAAGTGTAGGCACCACAACAAGAGGAGAGCAAACAGCAGTGGAACAGCTCATCACAGGGCTGGGATAGGTCTGCCACCTCTGACCATTTTCAGATCCACTCCTTCCTAAAAGCTCTGTTCTCTCTCTGAGAGAGCAGCCTCTGGCCTGTTATCACAGGGAGATGGAAGAGAATCATGGTGCAAGGTGGAGGGGGCTCAGCAGAGGTTTTGTGCTGCAGACCAGATGGCTCCAAGGACACATGGGTGATACCTATGGCTCTCCAAAATCCCGTGCCCCACCGTGAACTTGACAGCAGCCCACAGTTCTTCCTACTGTCAGGTATTGTGGCTCTCTGCCCTCTGAAACCATGACAAATCTTTACAAATGAGATGAGAGGGCAGGGTGATCGAGATCCTCAACCCCTGATTCTTGCCCCAGAAATGGATCAGGACATAAGCCACGCTGCCAGGCCTCCCTTACCTGACCCTGCACAGCATCATCGCTGGCCTCCTGCTCTGAGGAGAAGCTGTCATCCTCTTCTTCAGAGTAGTTATCAATGTCTGGGGAGCGATCTGAAAGCACACGGTGCAGACATCACAGCTAAGCATGATGCCTTGTCATGGCTCCAGTGAAACAATTGGTATTGCTGGCAGGCACTTGGGGACGCACTCCGTTACCCATGTCCTGTCCCAAACGCTTGCCTTCAGGTCAGTGATGAGCGCTAACACACCTGAAGCTTTGATTTTAGGACCTGAGGGGACACTCCCGTCCTCATGGTCAATGGGCTGACTGGACAAAGAGTAGATGCTGATTTCAGCCACTCGGATGTTCACGTCCTTCATGTTGCTGTGGAGGCCCAGAAGCTGCCCACCATCTGTTGGGTGCTGCATCACCTAGGCAGACAGACAAGGCCCCTGCCAGGGTGACACAATGGCAGCTGGCAGCCCACCCGCTCTGTATTATAGCTAGCCAACAAGCCAGAGCACTCACAGCACTGAGCGCCTGCCAGCCAGCCCAGCTCCCTTCCCAGCGCTGGCACAAGGAGGCCATGCGAAGCTCCCCTCTGTTCCCAGCACCCTGTACCTCAGCCATGTTAATGATGCCCACTGCAAGGGTCTTGTAGCCCAGAATTGTGCGGTTCTTGTATCTCTTCCTCCGCTGCAGCATGATCTGCAGTTTGTTGCCATCTCTCTTGAGGAAGTGTGGGTACTGGGGAAGGGAAGCACAGGGAAGATGGCAACGTGAGGGCAGGGCTCAGCATGACACACAGGTAGAAAACTCATCCTCAGTGCTGATGTACACCAGGATCTGACCTGCTGAGCTTTGAGGTGCCCCTCAGAGGCCACCTGCACTCTGTATCACCCTCTAAATCCACACTGCCCAGCAAAACAACCCCTGGAGCAATGGAGCAGCTGGCCAGCAGCAGGAATCTGTGCTGTTATGATCTGAGCATGAGCAACCACAGGAGGCCCCTCCTCAGAGGCTGCCCCCTTCACACTGAGCCTCCACAGCCTTGCTTGCTGAGAAACACCAGGTGAGGGGAGCACCAGGGAGCCCAGGGGACCAGGCAACACAAGGTACCTGCAGTGAGAAGGTCAGCTCCAGCTCGGTCTCCATCAGGCCGCCAGGAGGGAGGACGTATTCATTTGATCTCAGGACTCGTTTTGAACCCTACAACAAGATCGGTAGACACGCACAGCTAAGCTAGAGCGTCTTGGCCACAGACTCCACTGCACCACACACACAAGTCAATGGTGTTCACAGTGCACACGGAAAGAGCCAGTGCCTTGACTCTGTTCTGTTCCACCTCGCAGGGCCGCCTTACACACACCAATCAACTCTTTGCAAAAGCCTGCAGTTCCTCCCGAGCTACCAAAGGCCCCTTCTCCTTGCCCACCTGCCAGGGAGCACTTGCTCCTCCCAAGCCTGCTCTACTCAATCTGGCTCCTTGCACCTAGACACTGTGGAGAGGGACACCGCTCAAGCCAGAGGGAGCCAGGCATACAGCACCAGCAGGGGAAAGAAAGGGTCCCACCCCACTGCCTAGCCAGGAAAGGGACAGGTCCTGGAGCACATCTCTGTCCCCCTGCAGACAGACCCAGGGCAGACCCCTGCCCAAGCACAGCTGGCAGGTTGGCTCTGCTGGGACCAAGGCAGCATGTCCCAGGGGAACAGGGGTCCTGCCGCTTGCCCAGCTTATATTCAGAAAACTCCTAGTCTTTTCCTCGGGCAACAGTCCTTATCTCTCCACATATACAAATGGGTTTTTGTCCCCCCCAGGAGAGCAGTAAGAGGGGCACTCTAACCACACACCCACTCAAACTCTTTCCTTTACTTCTGTCCTATCTTTACTATCTCTACAGCTTGGCTGCTGACAGAGACACTAAATGACTTGGGGGATGAAAAATGCTGTCTGCGTGCACGAGGCTCTCCTGATCGCAGGGTGGCACAACTCAGGGACCCCCCAAAAGGCCCATGTCTACTGGCTGTGTCCCCGCAGGGGTGTGGGACCAGCTCCAAGTATAAAATAGCCCATGGTGGTTCCTTACTCTCTCCTGCCTTGCTGTGAATTGGCCAGCAGGCTGAGACATTGACCTAAGAAGGCAACAGGATAGGACAGTACAGCTGTTCTTGCAAATCAGTTATCACTGAATCACAGAATATCAGGTTGGAAGGGACCTCAAGGATCAGCTGGTCCAACCTTTCTTGGCAAAAGCACAGTCTAGACAAGATGGCCCAGCACCCTGTCCAGCTGAATCTTAGAAGTGTCTAATGTTGGGGAATCCACCACTCCCCTGGGAGATTATTCCAATGGCTGATTGTTCCCACAGTGAAAAATTTTCTTCTTGTGTCCAATTGGAATCTCCCCAGGAGTAACTTGTACCCATTACCCCTCATCTTTTCCATGTGACTCCTTGTAAAAAGGGAGTCTCCATCTTCTTTGTAGCCACCCTTTAAATATCGGAACATGGTGATAAGGTCTACCCTAAGCCTTCTTTTCTCATGCCTGAACAAGCCCAGTTATCTCAGCCTTTCCTCATATGGCAGGCTTCCCAGTCCTGCGATCATCTTTGTGGCCCTTCTCTGCACCCTCTCCAGCCTGTCCACATCTTTTTTGTGCAGCAGAGACCAAAACTGAACACAGTATTCCAGGTGTGGCCTGACAAGTGCTGAGTAGAGTAGGATAATGACTTCTTTATCTCTGCTGGTAATGCCCTTGTTGATGCAACCCACCATCCTGTTGACTTTCTTTGCTGCAGCGGCACACTGTTCACTCATACTGAGCTTGTTGTCCACCAGGACCCCAAGGTCCCTTTCCACAGAGCTGCTCCACAGCCAGGTAGATCCCAGCTGGTGCTGCACTCCTGGATGTTTTCCCAGGTGCAAGACCGTACACTTGTCTTTGTTGAACTTCATAAGGTTCTCATTAGTCCCTCTTCCAGCCTATCCAGGTCTTCCTACAGGGTTGCTCTTCTTTCTGAAGTGTCTGCTTCCCCACTTAGTTTGGGGGAAACTTCATCAGGGTACACAATTGTTTTTGTGAGCACTCCTTAATTTAAACTGCGGGCTAGTGAGCAGATGGGTCAAAGCTAACCAAATAGGCACAGCAGTCCAAACGAACCGGGTCCCACCTCATATATGTTGCTACTTTCCAGGACCTCACTGCATTCCCATACCCTTCCCAGCTTGATCCTGACAGATGCCATGGCCAGCAGGATCCTAAATTGGCCATGGCCAGAGACCCTTCAGCAAATTACACAAATCCTAGATTTGGCTAAGGTTAGGTGAGATTAGACCTTTGGTGAGGTTAGAGCCCCCCGCTCTCCATCTCCATCGCAAATGGAACAGCAGCCCCAGAAGTCATGACAGGAGCATGCAGGTGGCACCGTAAAGGAGACCACAGGTACATCCCCTCTGCAATTAGAGAATGGTAATGGGCTCAGGCGTGTTTCAGCACCCAGCAAGCACCAAAGAAGCTTGCTGATGGGAACTTCAGCAGGGTACAGCAAGCCTGGGTGGTGCTGATATAAGGCCTTTCTTGCACCTACGTTACTGGTGTTACCCATGCGAGCAAGGGAGAAAACCAAACAACCTATAGAGGGGAGGCAAGAAAGACTGTAATGATGCAACATTACAGTTCTCACCGATAATGGAACAAAGACAAGCTCTAGCAAAACCCTCCTTGGTTTTCAAGAGGCCCAGTCTGAGCTGTCTGCAACATTGATCCCAACAACTGAGCCAGGAGTGAGGCTTTCCTGTGAAAGGTCTTCCTAAAACTGAAGAAGAGGTGGAGCTTATCCCCTCCACCATCTGTGAGCTTTCCTGGCCAAGAACACACTGACTCTTCCTTCCTGAACTCTTTTTTAGTAAGAGATGATAGGTGGTCACTATGACAGTGAACATTTACCATTTGGTGTTTGTTGCAGAGAGATCATCCACCAAAGATTTGTTCTTTCATCAAACCACACATACTGGTACTACTGATGCTACTTCTGGGGACAGAGTTACAGCAAAGGAAAGGTGAGGACAGGCTGGGTGGCGTGCCCAGTGAGTGAAGGTTTCGTAAACATTGCTGTCCTGTGTGTTACTGTCCTTTACCATTATGGAATTTACACACCCAGCTCCAATCCTAGGCTCTGGCCCTCAGTGAAATGCCGGTGCACATCCACGTGGCATTGCAAGGACTGGGACAAAGGCTGGTTCATTATCACAGTGCAAGCGGAAGGGAGCAGCAGCAGAGCTCAGAGACCCCTAAACAGCAGCACTTTTTAGGTTTGGGCCAGTTCTTTATGGGTGCAATGACCCAGCAGGCTGCACCCTGGCTGAGCTCAAGCCCTATAGGAGATACCTGGCCTGTGGGGTCACATGAAGGGAGAGAAATCGTAGTGTCTAAGCTCAGCCAGAGGACCAGCTCCCAGGGCACCATGGAGCATAGCACTTGGCACATGGGGTAGGAAAAGGGCTAGATGTTGTACTGCAGATGCAAAGTACAGTCCTCTCAGCAAAGTTAAGCCACTACCTAAAGCTCAACTTCAGCCTGCAAGGTACGCTAAGCTTCATGAAATGAATAGCACTCATATCCAGTAGGAAACACTGATCACCTTCAGGAAAAAAAAACTATGATCCAGCAGAAACTAGCATTGCTCCAGTTAAACAGATTAGAAACTAGCACCTGGGGCCTACCACCTGCAACGGGGAGTTAAGAAGAATTTGGGATTTCTAGTAAGGTTGACACAAACCTCATGAGGTTCAATAAAGGCAAAAGCAAAGTCCTTCCCTAGGACATCCCATGACTTTGCTGCCTGGGAAGAACCCTAGGGAGCAGGACAGGCTCTGCAGAAAGGGACAGGGGGCATCCTGGGGGACATCAAGGTACCCCTACATTGGCAGGATGCCCTGTTGCAGCAATGATACCAATCTCAGCCTCAGCAAATGTGCAGGCAGAGGAAAGTGATTCCTCCCCTCTATTCAGCACTGATGATGCCACAACTGTATCCAGAGTCAGTTTGGGCTCCCCAGTACAAGACAGACATTGACAGACTGGAGCAAGTCCAGCAGGTGACATCAGGATGGTTAGCGGCTGGAGCACAGGACGTACAAGGAGAGGCTGAGTGAGCTGGGTCTGTCCAGCTGGAAAAAGAGAGGGTGAAGGGGTATTTGACTGCTGCCTACAGACACTTAGCAGGAGGCTGCAGAGAAGACAGAACTGAACGCCTCTCAGAGCTGCACAGGGACAGAGAGAGAGAGGCAACAGGGATGAGCTGAAACATGGGATTTTTTTTTTTTGGTCAAACCTTGGGACAGGACACAGGAAGGCTGAGGATTCTCCATCCCTTGAGAAATTCAAACCTCAACTGGACATGGTCTTGAGCACCTGATGTAGCTCAGCTGTTCTGCAATTCGAGTAACATCAGGCAAGACCAATTTCGCTGCAGAACACTTGAGTATTGCCATCAGTACTACAGGAAAACTTAATATCAGACTGTTACAGTGAAGATCACAGATGACAAAGACTATCAAGGAAGTGAGAAGCAATAGGGAGAGGTTGTGGTCATAGATCTTCGCTACCTAATAGACTGAAAACATACAGGAGCTTTCACTACTATACAGAGACATATGATGCCCAGGTCTGTTCTGCAAGGTACAATCCCCAGTTTCAGGTATAAATCTGTCCTGATGGGTCTTGTTTAAAACACAGGGTTGAGGCTAGAAGAGCATACCAAACCTAAAAAAGGAGGGAGAACTAACATAGTATGGGAGACCAGGCCAAGGCAGACAGCAAAGCACTACCCAGAATTCAAGCTAAAGGTGCATTTTGAGAGAGAATAGCCCATTTAATATCATGAGTAAACTTAGTTATTCAGGGTGTAGCTGGGATTGCTCAGGCAGGAGTGGAAAAATCCTACAAGTGGTTGAAAAAAGATTAGAAACGAAGCATGCATGAGGTGTAGACAGAAAACTCTGCATGTACCTTCCATGCACAGCAAGAAGGAGCAAAAAATCCAAGTTCTTGCAGGGAGCAGGGCCAGGGCAACAGGCAGGCCTGGCAGAGGCAAATGAGCTTCTCAGCCTGGCCTATTTTGTAGCACGCTTTCTGGTCCGCCAGCATCACCCCTCTACAGCAGCACCAAGGGTTGAACTGGAGTCACCAGCCACAACCTGCAAGCAGCTGCAGGAGGATCTGCATCCCTCCCACAGCACCTGTCACAGGAGCTGGAAGTTCTGGGAATGCTGGGGCTTTTCTTCTTTCTTTGATTATTTCCTCTATTCATGGCTCAAGACTGGGTGTTTCTGAATTATAGTAAGTCTCTCTGCCGAGAGGGAGCACCACATTTCCCTTCACACCATAATCAGTTACGATGCCAAGACAGATATCTGCACCTTCATGGAGCTGAGCCAGGCACATCTGAATCTCTTAATGCCATGCTGAGCAATACACAGAAGGAAATGCTCTACAACATCTCCAGACTGTTAAAACAAATAAGGAGGGATAAAGGTTTAAAAATCACTCAAGTGATATGAGATTAAGTCCCCTTTTTCACTGTAGTTCAGATTTCATCTCACTGGAAGCCCCTGAACATTAAATATTCAAACCACCTCTGGGAAATGGGTATGTTCTGTAGACAATGAAAGCTCCCTTAGTCCTTTGACAGAGGCCTTTTCAGATGAAGGAGCAAATAACAGCACATGCCACACTTGGAAGCTGTCTTTTAAGACCAGAAGGGCCTGATCACTGTGAGAAGGACTCAGATGTTCTAGACAGGCTTACGCTATCCTTTGGGTCATGTACATTCATTGAGCAGACTGTCTCCAGCGCTGGGGCTGTTGTCTTGGTGCCAGTCCCACTCAGGCAGGGTCAGAGCTTTGTTTCCGTGCAACCTGCCTTTCAGAGCAGCAACTTCCTGACGTGCAGCTTCCTTAACCCAAGAGAGCTACTACTGAAATGAGAGAAAATGTAGCTCCCCTTTCCACTAGTCCCCAGCTGTCCCCTTGGGAACTTGCAGGTCCTCCACAAATTACATGCATCAGCTGTTTCCATCCAAAAGATGGAGATAGCAGTGCTTGCTGGGCAGCCTTCAAACAGCTTCTTGCTAGGGTGACTCATCTGTTACCTAGGAGAAGAGCAGTAGAGATGGATCCATCTGAGGCCATTCTGTAGGCAGGCTGTGCTGAAGCTGCCTACAGCTTCCATCTGCCTTCCAGGAAGGCTCAGCAGTCCCCGACCTGCCAAGGTGGCTGGTCAGGCAGGTGGAAGCAGCCTAGGGAGGCACACAAGTACACGCCATTCCCACAATGAGTGTCAAGCCATAGGGTAATGTGGGCAGAAGCATCCTCCTCCAGTTTCCTTCAGCTTTGCAGGGAGCCTACATCAGCATGCAGCCACAGCTATGTGGCCACGCAGAGAGGAGGTGACCACATTTAGATTAAGACCCTGAATGCCGCCTCTGTTCCCTGGCAGGAAAAGGAGCCCTACAGTGAAGAGCCCCTGTGGCCTCAGTCACTGCTGAGGCCTGTTAATTTCTTTTGCCAACAGGGTGCAAGGTTGGCTTGTGGCAGGGATGGGGTGATCTGCTTGAAAGAGCTAGAGTCCCACTGTGCAGCCTCTTCCACAGTCTCACATTTGCAGTGCATGAGAGAGGGGGCAGCTGAGGACATACACGCTCAGCACATGGCAGCTTCAGCATAAAGTAGCTGCACAGGAGCCCAAGATTCCCCAGTTCAGAGAAGCACAGACAGCTTGGGCCGACAGTGCAGGCGATAAAAGGAGTGAGGGACCAGCCTAGTCCTCCCAGCCACATGGGACCCACAGCCCCCAGCTAGCTCCCAGCCCCCCAGTCCTGTGCTGCTGGCACCTGTGGCCCAGCCTTGATCGCTCCCACATTTCCAGGGGCCAGGCAGCTCTCTCCTGCCCAGGTTGTTCCCTTGCTAAAGCCTGCACCAAAGGGGCATGGGGTCTTGGGGGTCTTGGGGCTGAAAGCCCAGTGCTTTCAGCTCTCCTGAATGGCACCATACACACAGTGATGGAAAGGTGAGCAAAGTGGGACACTGACCAATAGTGTGTGGACCACAGCATCCTCCTGCTGTCCTCACTCCACATTTCACACATTTCGCTTTCAGTTCCTTCTGTGCAAGTGAATCAGGCCTGCCATGAAGGCAAACCCCAGCTCGCAGAGCTCCACTAATACTGCAGCTTCCAGCACTAATCCAGGATTTAGATCCTAATGTGTGCGGCACAAAGAGCTCTGTGAGAGTGCAAAGCTGCTGAGCTCCTGCCCCACAGTGCTTTCAGTGGGATCAGCAGCTTTTCTGCCAGCTGACAAGAACGAAGGAAGACAGCAGCACCCCAGCTGGGTTAGGAGAGCTGTGGCAAGGACAGCATACTCAAGCAGCACCTTGCTTCCATGCTGTCCTTTGGCAGGTGGAAAGGATATGCCTGCACCCACAGGGACCCATCTCTTTACCACCAGCTGCAGGAGGGAGATGGGAGGATCACACATAGCAGGATGGGGGCAAATTCCCTCTCCCCTTGGTGACAAAGATCCTCTCCCCTCCCCTCTGCCTGTTTCAGAGTAAAGGCACCAGGCCTAGCAGGGATGCGCAGAGAAAGGGAGGGGACAGCAGAGGCAGCAGTGAGATCACACAGGGTGCAAATGTCAGCAGAAGTCATGCACAGAGCCACTGATCCCTTGCACCCTTCCCTTCCCACCCTTCAACTCCCCAGGGAGGGGATCCAGATGGAGGGCACTGCCAGAAGCCACACAGTGCTGAGCCTGTCTAAAGGGTCGGGAACAGTGGGGTAGGGGATGCCAAACTCCAAACAGCAGCTCAAGAGGAGGGTCTTGGTCGAGGCAGGCAGGGAAGCAAGTGCAGAGGCCTAACCAAATTCATCCCTGATACAAACCACCACCAGGCAGCTTGCTGCTGTCCCTGGGACATCGTTCCCACCTGCCTGAGAGCCAAAATCTCCCCAAGGGTGCTAACCGAGACAGAAGCAAGGGCTTGGCACAAGGCAAGGGACATGCAGACCAGCACTTCATGGAGGACACAAGGATGGGCTTGCTGCCATCAGGCAGCAGCAAGGAGAAGAGCCTACCTGAATCTTCACAGCGATAAGCACAGAGCTCAGCTCTTTGTCCAGTTCTTTCAGCACCGTGAGTTTCTTCAGGCGCAGACTGCAGAGCCTATAAGACAGAGAGAATGGGACACATTCAGGTACCACCATCCCTGGGGCCCTGCCACATGGTACCCAGTACTCAGAAGGCAGCCTGGATGCTTGGCCCAGCCGCAGGCACAAGCTTGGCCGAGGAATACTGGCATTCACGCGCCACCGAGACAGCCCATTGGGGAAAAAAGGAAAGAAGGAAAATTAACAGAGCTAAAGCAGGCTTAAGGGATTAGCATGCAACAGGAAGTCCAACAGCAGGCCATGTGGTAAAGAGATCCCTTCCCAAACAGAGCTGTTGCCAGCTCTGCTTAAATCTACCTTGGCCAAATGTGCTGTTTATTTATAAACCAAAGCACTTAAATCCACTGTTATCCTGGACTTAGTTAAGGCAAACGTTCCCATGCAGACTTCACAACTCAGCTCTTCTCTTGTGCAGTACCACACAGAGCTGACTTGGGAAGCTGGGAGGCGGCAGCCCTGCACAAAGCCTCATACAGCAGAGCCACCCTGACAACCTCAAATCCTGGGGGGCTCAGCATGGTAAGTGGCACTTCCAGGAAAAATCCACAAAGGAGCCTGAGGCTGAGTGAGAAGAGCTAGTTTTGCTGCTGGAAGGATTAGTCAGTGACTGTGAAACAGCAGCCACCCCAACCTCCTGCCTAGGAGCCTGCAGCAGGACTCCCATGGACACTACTTGCGAGGAACTATGCATCAGGGAGCGCAGGCCAGATGCGTTTTTACAACAAGCAACACCAGCATTCATGTTTTGCTACCTAGCCTCTGTGCTCCATGCTCAATGCCTGCATTGCTGCAGCCAGTGGTACTCCTAACTTTTATGGATACCAGTGTGCTGTACCTGAGATTTAAGGCCACCCTTCCCAGAGAACAGTTGGGCCACCGCCAAATACCTTTCTGTCTGACACACCGTGCTCTCTGAGGGCCAAATCTGTTACTGCCTTTTTTTTTTTTTTTTTTTTAAGAAGGAAAAAAACCTGCTCTTGCTATGCTAATGTAGAGGAACGGTGTAGAAAAGCCCAGAGGTGAAACCGGTATTAGAAAGGGAAGAACAGACAGCCGTACTGCAGGACAGGTTTAGGGCTTAGCAAGCGGTCACCTCCTACCACATCCCTGCTCCCCCTCTTAAAATGATTTTAGCTTGTGCAGAATGTTTGCTGGACTGTGACTGCAACCCTGGTGCTCTGTCCTTTGACGCTGGATAGCAGAGCATGGTGGAGAGCAGAAGTCAGGAATCTGGGAGTGCAGGCAAGCTCTGCCCACCTCTTTGCCAGATGGCCTGGATTCCTTCAGCCAAAGCCCAGGGCTATAGCCCCCTAAGCCCTCTTACCCTGTGCACCCCAGCACTGTGATCAGTGATCCCATCTCTGTCCACCCTTCCTCTCTGAGCCTCTGTTTGTAGGAAGGGAGAAATCTTATCATGTAGGGCAGGCTTCTTGCTCCCCAGAAATACTTAGGCAAGGTTAAGAGCGAGCTGTGGGAAGCATGGCCAAAAACAAGGAGGCCACCTCTAGGGTAGGGAGGGCAGGACTGAGTGCTAGCCAGAAAGATGGGGTACAGGAACTACACCAGGTGTACTAAGGAAAAGCTTGCAAAGAGGCTAAGCTTAGCTAACACCATCACTAACCACTGCTAACTTTGACTGTCCCTAGTCCCTAGACAAGCCACAGAGAGGAATGAGGCTTGAATATGTAAGCCAAGGACAGAACATCTACTCAAATGTTCCATACAAGCACTGATCTAGTCATGATAGTTACCTGCATGGAAAAAGTTATCCCCCAAAGATTAAAACTTCCATAAGGGTATAACCAGTCTTAATTTGAGGATATTGAGAGATTATAATTCTACCTGGCAGTTGTTGTTGTTGTAAAAACACTCCTTATCCAAACTAGTCCACTCATTAGCTCTTCATGCTCCTCTGAGGCAGTCAGGAGTTCTGTCAGTACCTGGTATTTTCCCTCGAGGAAGAGTACATGCATACGGATCAGCTCTGCCCACTTGGGCAGCTCTTTTGTCTCTGAGGAGGCACTTTAAAGCTTCTTTCTTCTCTTTCTAGCCCTCTCCAGTTTTCAAAATCTCTTTTACACAGTGGGAGATCCTGTACTCTGCCCCTAGTCCTTCCCATACCACATGCAGGAAGGTGGTAACTCCCTTCCACCCTCTGCTCTTCCCCCGCTGCAGCACTCAAGGATCTCACTAGCTCAGGTATAGCTGGTACCCTGCAGCTCCAACTCCTTCTCAAAACAGTGCTTTCTAAAATACTACTACCCTTCCCACAGGGGCTAGCATGCATGTTCTGGAGTCTAAATATACTTATTTGCAGCACAAGAGCACACAATTTTTAAAAGGATGCTCCTTAGCAGCTTCACTGTCCTTGATGACCCTCTTGATCTGTTACTTAACCAATCCCTGCATCACCCAGATTTGTGTCACCACTAGGTGTTTAGCACCAGTACTGGACAGCAGTGGGTCTCACGTTAATCCCTGCAGACGTCTATAGGACAGGATGAATCCACAGTGACCAGAATGGTATGCCTTGCCAAATACTTCAGCCAAATCCCACGGCAACTACCTCATGGTCTTGCCCAGAACTGATCACTGTGTGATCCCTCCAGGTCACTGAACTTTTTGGTTGGTAAGTAATAAATCTGGACCTACATGCCCATATAGTTAAACAGGATAAGTAGCAACTGCTCTTGAGCTGTTGAACTACTGCAAGGGCTTCCTCCATATCGGGTTGTGGCGAACACTGACTGTGTAACACTGCCAGCAACAGTGATTGCCAGCAACAAGGAAAATGAGCTCTCACAGGACAGTCTGACAGCCTCCTGGAACTCCAGTACTCCTACACTCCACTAATGGTCATTTACTGGTGAGAGGTATTCACAGTTTCCTGGTATTATCTTCAAAACACCGCCACCTTTCCATCACTAACTGAGATGGTCAGTCAGCCAAAAATCGCCCTTCCTGATCACAGCTTTTTAAACATGCAACAAAAAAAACCAGCTCCTGCTTTTCACTCACTCTGCTCTGCCTCCTTATTCAAGCTGGTCCCAAGCAGAGGCACACACCCCACCACCACTGCTGGCCAAGGAGGTAACAAACAGGAATACATGTACACAGACACACCTTCACACACCCGTCACTGCCACCATCCCCAGGTAAGATGATGATAACGAAAAGGAGCACACGCACATACACACAAACACAGGCATCCCAACAGCACCACCCATGGCTAAGGAGCACGTGCAGGTGTGCACCAACACATTGACACATGCTCTCACTCACCTTAGCTAAGCAAGCACTGACTTTCAAAGTTGGGATTCTGAACTGCAAGCAATTACATCAAAATAAGGCTGGGGTGGGGGGAAAGAGAAAGAAGCAAAGCCAGGAACTCACCGAGTTAACTGTCTGATAGCATTAAAACCTCAAAGGTAAAAGAAAGAAGAAAGATGGAAGCATGAAAGATTGCATACTCTGGGAAGAGTATGCAATTTTCTGGAGTATGTTCTTAGACACCGAAGTCATAATTTGAAAACACCCCAAAGCACCATTCTAGGCACATGTTTTTCCTCTTTTTTTATCCCCCCCCCCCCCCCAAGGTTGCAGCTTCCCAGCTGTTTCCTTCCTCTCTAGTTAAATGACGAATTTGGAGTTTTTATTCTGATGAAGTCAGATGAAACACTTATAACGCTGTCACCAAACTGGCCTGTGAGTTCATCTTGAAAAGCAAAGCTCCTGCAACACATGCATTTTATGAAATTCAGTGCCAGCAGCAAAGCACTGGCTCCAGCTGTTGTTTGCAAATTCATCCAACCTCCTGTCCCAACAGGTGACTGCTGCTCACAGATGACACACACAGTGGCTAGTTTTACTGCTGCATTTCAAGGTCAATGTTTCAAGTGAACGCCACACATCTCTAAAGCCCCTGATGCCAGGGGAATACAAATCAGAGGTACAGTTCCTAAGACTGGTAGAGAGGGAAGGAAAACGGGATTAAAATACATCTGCACAGTACAGGAGGAACAGGTTAGAGCCTGTGCTTTGCCCATAAGCCTGAGAGCAACTAGTAAAGAGAGGCCACAGTGGGGAACAGCAGCTTTAGAAGCATCCTGCAAAACTGGAGCTGCACAACTACCCAAACTATCCACAAACTGGCAAAGGTGCCAGGCAGAGAAGCAGCTTGAGCTCTGTGTAAGCAAGGAACCTCAGACATTTCTTTTTGCACAGGACACAGGCACTGAGGAGGTGGAGGCACTGAGGAACACTCCTACTGGGATCATACATGGAAAGTCAAGGCTAGAGTGTAAAACAAGGCAGCAGCGAGGGCTTTTTGAATGGTACATGTGGCTGCTAATGGGATATAAAACCTTAATAGCAGGTCTCACACTCCTTTTGAGCAGACATGGGACTTTTTCTGCTGGCACCATGGGCTCTTCAGTGCTTGGCTTACTGACTACCAGTGAGTGGCAGCTCATTCTCTGGGCAGAATCATTTTCCTGAATATTTGCACTGATTTCTTCAAGTGGCAGCAGCCGGGCTCCCTGGGTTTTGCCTGTAGCTCCCATGCCACCTACAAACGTTAGGGCACACCCAACTTTCCCAGCACTGGCCCTCCACACATCCTTGTCAACACTACCACCCTTATTAGATACACAGTTGTGCGCTAAGCCTTCAATAGCAGCAGTTTATCAGCTGCTCAATATTTTTCCTGACTTTGACAGCTCAGATTTGCCTTTCAAGGCAATATCCACCTCTGAGACTGGGCTTCTGGAGAGATGCCAGATGTTCAGTGAGGCTCACAAGGGACAGGACACTCCTGCACCCCTACTCAATTGCTGTGCAGCACCTCTTTCCTGCAAAGCTTCCCACTAGAGGGCAGAAGGCAGCCAGCCAGGACCAGACACCCCGGGCAATGGGGATGCCCTGCAGCTCGCCCTGCAGACTGGCTAGTCTCACTGAGCAGTTTGTAAAAGCAGCTTTACACCCTCTGATCAGAGGGGTGTCCAGCCCTACAACTAACCTCTGATAGCGGCCAAAGCAGGTGCCAAGGGAAGAGCACACAAACGAGGTGCAAGCAGTGAGATACTGCCCAGAATATACTCTCAGCCACAGTTCTCTGAAGTCAAGATACTCCCTGAGCCGTAAGTGATATGTATGCATGAGACATCACTGATGCACGCAGAAGGGAGGAGAGACCTACTCCACTTTCAGAAACCAAGTCCCTGTTGCCAGCAAACAGGAGCAACGAACTGGGACAACAGCAGGCTCTTCATCAGGCTCTGCAGCTCAGGCATCAGCATGGGTAGGTGGGCCAATTACATGCTTTAAGCTGAACTGGGATGAAGCCCGACGTCAGTCTGCTTTGAGAGCCTCCCCAAGGGAAAGCGTGACAGAGCACACCAGGCACGCTAGCACACTCTTGCCTTGCTGCCCTCCAGCAGCTGCAACTGCTGCAGCCTGGGAAGGGCACGTAAAGCAAGCTGCACTGAGGTGGTGTAATATAGTAGGACACAGAGGCCAAAGGCCGTGACAGCACCCTCCTGGGGTCCCCAGGGAAAGAGCTAGGGCCAGGGCCACCAAATGTCTGCTGTGTATCAGGTCCCCCAGCTGAGCTACACAAGGTGGTGTGCAGCACAACAGCCCTGGTGCTGACCAGCAACCCTCTCCTTGCCATGAGAGAGGCATTTTGGCTACCCAGCATCCTGGCTGACAGCAGCTTGCTACCAATAGCACACGTCTGCCCTGCTGCTGGATCCAGAGCAGACTTCTGTTACTGCAAATTGCAGTACTTTTGACTCATCCCAATTCCCAGGTGACCTTCCCAAAGGAAATCCCAAAGCATGAGGGATGGGAAGACAAAATTCCCCAGGTTGCTATGTCCTCTCATTTCCTGTAAAGTATTTCACAGCTTATGGCCTTAGGAAACCCAGCCTGTTTTCCCATGTGACTATTCCTGGTCCCCTCTATTGTCCCACCTCCTTCCAAGTGCCTCTAGACAGACCAAACCCAAGGCCAAAGTTCAGACATTCTGGAGGACCAGCTGACACACTTCTTCCTTTTGTCTCTGAGGGTTATAACAGCAAAGGAACATAAAGCCCGTGCTGAGAAGGAGTTCCTTCTCCCCACAGTAGCAAGTTGGCTGCACTATGCGGGAGGAGGACAGAGGGCAATGGCATGCTAGGAACAACAAAAAATGCCAGTGTCAGCAGGGTATACATTACCAAGAGCAAGACAGCATCCTCAGTCAGGGCAAATGGGAGGCAAAGGGAAGAAAACAGTGTCCTGCAAGTAGATACGTCCACTGTTCTTTGTCTTCATGGCTGGCTGCCTGCAGCTGCCCAGAGTCCTTCTCACAGCCTTGCGTCCTGGCTAGCACATGCCCCCTGGGATGGCCATTCAAGGCAGACTGCAGCCTCTTTTCAAAGAGGCCAGTCCAGGCCCTGACAGTGCAGCACATTAAATGGGACCTCAGCACCACTGTATTGAATTAGAGCACCTCATTTTTTCATTTTTCCTATCCTCACAGGAGAGAAAGCCCACTCCAAAGGCCCCCACTGTTCTCATCTGACTGGGCAGTCCATTCTTAATTGCATGAAACATCACCATCTCACCGTTTATGTACATTCATCAGGCATGCCCTGCTCTGATCAGCCCTTGGAAGAGTGCCTAACTCTTTAATCTCTGTGCAGATGATCTCAGAACAGCTCTGGTTTGGTCAGCGACTTGCCCTTGAGCTTGCTGCACCCTGCTGCTCTATTAAACACATTCAGAAGCGGCTTTTCCACTGCAGGAGCCATGCACGTGTCTGCCCAGGAGCTCTGACTGCCACCCAGAGGCCTCCTGGGAACAGCCTGCTCTCCCATCACACGCTCTTAGCACTCCTCTGTGTTCACATATATATTTCATAGTATTGCCATACCACTGAGACGGCACAGTCACTCACAACAGAAGCAAGGGAAAGAGCGGGTCACACCCCAAAAGAGATAAAACAGATAGGACATGGCATAACAGACATACCAGACTGGGTCAAATGCACCTACAAGATAAGGAGGCTCAGAGAAGGGAGGAGAACATAGAGGGACAGTGTCCATGTCTCAGCCAGCAGCAGGAGCTACTAGTGATCACCAGCTACAGCTATCAGAGCTGCTTGATACCTATGTGAAAGAGAGGATTGAGCACAGCCAGGCAATGGATTCACTGATTTTGTCTGGAAGACATAAGATTCATTCAGCATTACAGAAGAGATGTCCTGGATTTATCCAGGAGCACATAAAAATCTTTCTAAATACCTAACATGATGTGCAAAATCATACTCTTCCCCAGGGCTTTCAAAACTGGTATCTGATCACTGTAGCCAAACTGTAGCCAAAACTGTTCTTGGACCAGCCACTATATTTCCTTCACAGGGTTTTAATAGGCTATGCTTTTGAAACATCCTTGTTAAAAGAGATCAGCCAAGATGCATTATTGAGTTTACACCAGCCCTAAACACAGGGAATCACACAAGGAGAGGCAGATACACCATCAGCAGTGCTGTGCTCAGGGATGCATAGTACTTTTTTTTTTTTCCCCCCCAAAAAAGCTACATCTACTACAGGCTTCCAGCTGCTTTTGTGCTGCCAAAATGTTAACATGCAGGCAGTGCACATGGATAATCTGAACTACTCATAACACCACATTTCTAATGAAAGAATGGCTGTGAAAGAATGGCTGTTCAGGATGCAGTATGCAGCCAGTGCAGAACCTGGGCAACAGGAAACAGACTATTACAGCCTGTCAGCATTGGCAGGGCTATTCCTGCCCCTCCTTCCTAGCAAGTCCTCTCTCCAGACAGAATTCAATATAGAGCTCTGCCCAGCAGAGCATATGAATTATCAGAGACTGAACCTACTAGTATGGAGAGTCAAGGCGGGTACCCCTATTCACTGAGGCAAGCTACACCATTCGGCACATCCAGCTTTCCTTTGTGCTGTTAAACACTTTCTTTCTGAGCCAAGCCACTCCAGGGAAGAGCTGCTCCATCTCTGATGGCACTGGCACAGCTCTGGACCCAGCACAGCTACCAGCCAGGCTGCTACTGTTTTATCACAGCTCCATGCCTGCCTGTAAAGCTGCACTAAATGCCTCCCGCACACAGTACAGCTCTGCTTCACAGGCCTCCAGCCTGGCCAAGTAGGCAATATAACCACACTAATGCAAAACACAAAAAACAGGTGCCAATGACAAGGCAGGGAACATCCAGCTCTCCACTCTGATGGGGCTGCACCTTTGAAATTTGAATTGACACATTTTGTTGCTCGTGAGACTTCTCTGCACCCTCCTTATACCCAGTGATGTGGTTTTTATACTTCTCTCCTACTCCTCTTCCATAAATACTAAGCAAAGTTGCCCGTCAGGTTCAAAAGCTAAGATAAAAGACTAAAATGCTCTTGGGAACTGCATGTTTCCAAACAAAATTATTTTCCTGCTATCATTTAATCTGATTCAAGTCAGATACAAATCTGGCACCTCATAATGTCATTTTACAGTCTGGTCATGCTGCTCTGTGCTAGAAAAACCTCAAACAGAAGAATGCCCTACTGAAGCATCATGGCCTAGTATTATCATCCCCAGGATCTGCACAGGCTGGAACACTGCTATTTTAACAAAGCTGCTGTGCTGTCTTCCCAGATGTATTCAGCCTCTGTTCACAGCTTTCCCCACTAGTTTTGCTTTACATCTTTTCCTTTTAACCAGTTTGTAATTTGGTACCCACCTGTACCTTCATACGGCAGCGCTGCTGAAAGCACTGCTTTTCACCCACCAACCCAGACCTCTGGGTCTCTGTGGGCTACCTCCCAGGTGGAAGCAAGAGGGATCTAGGCTGACTAAAAGTGAACTTAATTTTTCTGCATGGAGTTTCCCAGCAGGTTTTTAACCTCTCTGATACACAGGTCTCTTAACCCACTGATCTAGACCAGTGAGGCCACTGTGCTGACCACACACAACACAAGGACCCTTGTCTGAAAAGTGGTGAACCTACGAAAAGACAGTTGTTAAAATCACGGGAGAACAATCACCCTGTGGATTCAGTGTCAAGCAAGATCAGAGGGTGGAATGGAAATCCTGAGATCTGCCTAGAAAGACCTTGTCAGCTGCTCCAACCTGTCACTGTCACAGACATACCAGAGCTATCTCACACACCACATGGCAAGGAGCTGCAACTTACCTGGTGCTACAGAGCAGCTTTCCTTTTAGCATAGAGATGCCTGCAAACACTCTAGTGTGCACTGCTTCTCCTTGTCAGTCAGCTTCAGAAATAACCCTCCTGGCAGAGACGTCCATCTTGTCACACCACTGCAATCCAAAGCTGCTGGGCTGTTTCCACCCAACCACGCATGCTTTTCTGAGGCAGAGATGCCACACAACCCATGCAGCTGGAGTAGAAGTGAGAAGGCTGTACATGTTGCTATGGCTCACGCTAGATCTCTAGCTGAGGGGTACCTTAGTATTTACCAGAAAACCCCAGCAACAGAACAGTGCCTTGTGCTCAGGTTCACCCCTGTAACATCAGGCTCATTATCAAGAAGCATGGACTACCTGCCCTGCAAAGGTAGAGGAGCTGTGTCCAGGTTGCAGCCTGAGCTCCAGCGGACCAGAACAAGGGCAGTTTCCCTTGAGGACCTCTCCAGGCAAAGCACGCAGGCAGCTGCTGCTTCGTGCTCACTGGCACCACAAGATTTCCCAGCAGGTCGCCAGGCTGCCCAGCAGGCACAGTCCCGGCTCTCAAAGGTGCTGCAGCTTGGGCTCAGCAGCATCAGACAGTTACTCACAGGCTGACAGGGCCCTGGGGGGCTCCAGCAAGCAGCACACAGACTAAGCAGATGACACTCCATGCAACTGGAGCAGCTCACTTCCAATTGCAGTCCCAGTGGAACAGGGCATTCTTTCAAGGATCACTCTGCCCATCCAGCATCTCAGCAAGCTGCAAGCAGAGCCAGGAGCTATCACGACAGACATTTTGTCTAGCAAAAGGGTCCGTGCATAACTTGGTGTGCCTCCTCACCACATTCTGTATTACAGCCACACCGGGAGCATGCAGCCATCCAAAGACACGCTGGCTAAGACAATTTGAATTTGTAACATAGATGAAAAAACACCCTACCAACCACTTACTCTCTTTAAAGCACATTTTTGTAGGGCTCACCAGAGCACCAGAGTGCCTATCGGAGAACTTGCAAAAATGGATGGACAGGTGGTTTATCATACAATCCTTCCCACAAACCCGTGGGAATCTGTGGCTGAAGTGAAGGATTTCCCGCACAATAGGTACACACAAAGCCACCTGGTGCAACAGAGGTGCTCCTTTATGCCCGTTCACCCTTTATGTCACTTTCACCCAAAGTGACCATGAAATTCTAGCCAGTTACAGTTTTGAAGAGAAGGACAAAATCAAGGGACAACAACATCAGGGGAGCAAACTTAAAGGCCCAGGATCTGGACATACCAGGAAAAAACTAGTTCAGAAATATCTGGCAATTCCTTAACAGAAATGCTGTGAAGGCATCAGACAACCCACCCTAATGCCTGAAGGGAAGGGCAGCACAGCAGCCTGGCTAGGTTGCACTATCTTTAGTTCCTAGGGCCAAGAAGCAAGCATCTAAAAGATTAAACCAAGTCAAATTACCAAGGGCATGAACAGCAATGTGCAGAAACAAGAACAAAACACAAGCCCAGAGAAGCCAAGGCCCCCAAAGCATTCATCAGCTTGTTAGCAGCATGTTATATTCACTGGTGCTCAGTTTAGAGCTATCAATAGGCTGCCAATTCAAAGGAGAAGTGAATCCTGTCCTCAGGATAATCACATACAGAGAAGAGGCAGAGGAAGCTGTTCCCCCAGGGAGGCTGAAGAACACTGCTACTCAGGTACCAAAGCACAGGGTCTTTTGTTACAGCGATTCCTTGGGTGCAATCCCTCTACTCTTCCCTCATGTAAGATATAAAAGATCAATCAGAGATTCTATATCAGAGCGTCACCATTGCTCCTTATCATAAGTGGCAGGTGGCAGGATCAGCCCAGCTGTGGTGGAGGGGATGGAGGCACAGAGGCTGATGTGAGGGGAGACACAGGTCCATAATACCTGGAGACCCAGCAACTATCCAGAATCTTGGAAGCTGCACAGACCATCTGACATGCTCAGAGCACCTAGCCTTGCAAACACATGCCATATCTCCAGCAGCAGCAGGGCCAGGGATGCCCAGCCCAACAGTAGCAGTCCTGCCTGCTACTGGATGGGAAATGCTCAGAGCTGCTCTCTGGACCAGCCTGACACAGGAGAAGCAGTTCCACCACCGTCACTGCAGATATAGCATGCTTCCCCTCAAAGCCTGCACTAGAGCAGCAGCCCAGCATCTCCAGGACTCCCCTGTTCAGCCCAGTGTGTCCTACAGTAGATAAAAAAGCTAGGCCCCACCAGTTCCCCACCAACAAGCACTTGTAGCCAACACAGCATGCCCCAGACCCATGTCATGACACAGGGAAGTCCCACCCAATCTTAAGTGAACCTCTCATCCGCTGCAACCCTGGCAACGGTGTCTGGAAGAACCGTTTTACAGTATCATTGGGGCTGGCTCCAGCATCAAGTACACTGACACACTGAGGGAACAGGAGTACAGTTTGGTCCTGTCCACAGAAGCAATACCACCAAGGTCCTCTGATGTCACCTACACCTAAAGATACTTGTTTAAAAGGAATAAGCAGTTGTGATGAGCAATTCCACACAGAACAATGTGGGTCTTCACAGAGCTGGAGTGCAGCCAACTCTGCTTTATACAAGGGGGAAAGACAGCCCAGGAACTGAACTAGCAACAGGGAGAATTAAAATAGGTTTGTACACTGAAAGAAGGAAGAAGGTCTGGAGGTCCCCCTTTCAAGGCATCAGCCATTTACGGAGGAGGCTTTTGCTTTAGAAAGGCTAAAGAACATTGCTACTCAACCAGAAAGGAAATCGCTGCAGTGCTTTTGAGTAGAAAGGCAGAGGCTCATACTGGGGTCCACAACCAACTTCTGGCACTGCTCGTCAGAACTTCTCTGTCAACACCCACATGAGGCTGAATGGTGCGATTTCAAACTGCCACAGTAGGTTCAGCTGCACCCATTGCATGCTATCCACAGCTGGCTTCTACCTGATCAAGGGTATATGCCAAGCCTGCACTAGCTTAGGTTTTTTAACATGCACTAAAATTGGACAGGCAAATTTCAATACAGCTCTACAAGAATAATTCCTGCTTAAAATCAGCATGTAATTAGAGAAGCATGTACAGGTCAGTTAAAATTGGACCCCACTGAAGTTACTCCTACCCTCATCAGGAATATATAAAACCCTGCTATCCTTCACATCTCAACAGCCAAAGCACGTGCAGCACAGGGCCAAGGCATGTCTTAGCTGTGGGATAAAATTTACCTGCTTAGAAGCAACTAACTCTGCAGCACTGTCACAAGGCACAAGCAGATCTGATCATACCCTAGTCAAAAGTGAATACTCTGCATGTAGAAATCAGCCTTGTTCAGTGCCAGGGTTTTTCTGAGCTTTTTCTGAAATTCATTTTGTTTCATCTGCACACAGTCGTACCTAATTATCCTGCATATCCCAAGCAATCCAACTCACGTTCAGTGTCAAAGGGGCTTCTAGGCAGCATCCATCCATGGTCTGTGTCATCAGAGGAGATGAAAGGTGACAGCAAGGACAGGATGGGAACAAACAAACAGTACAATCAAAGGAAGGAAGAAGGTTCACATCAGAAGAAGAGGCAAGAGCATCTTGCAAAAGCAGGACCACTCTAGGCAAAAACTGCCATTTCTGGGGAAGCCAAGAATGAACGGAAGTCAGACAGCAAGTCCTGGCAGCACAGCACCTGCCCTTGAAAATCACCTTCCCAGGACCTGCAGTTCACAGGGCACAGTCCTCCAGGCCAGGAGTTTGCAACTGGACCTCACTAATAAAATACACGGTGCTGCCCAGACCCCAGGCCAGATTCATCGGTCATGGATGCACAGCTAACGCTTTTCAGGTGGGTGTGCTTTCTGGGGACCACACAACAGTGGCTATTCACCTGGGCTGAGAACCTCCATCCTTCAGCAATCCTGGGGCTCCCTTCAGATTTCATTACACTTAAGCCTCGGTGCAGCAAGAATGTTTGCAAAAAGCTCTTCTATTTAATCTCCTCTGTAACGGCCTTCATCCAAAGCAGTTATGCAGATAAAAGCCAAGCCAGCGCTTCTTAGAGTGGACACATACGTTGAGATATTCTATTCAAATCTTTTCTAAAAGAGAAATACACCTAAAAAGTACATTGAAATTTTAACAATCATCCTACTATACAGCTAATAAAAACTATTTTCTATGAACTTCAAAAAAGTTTTTACAGTAAAAATGCTTCATAGCTTTAAAGAACTCAAAGTGAGCACAGGGAACTCAGCAGACTGACATCTGGAACCAGAGTTAGCTGAGTGCTAGCCCCAGCCTTGACAGCCGTTTCCTGCCCTTGGTGCACAGAGAGAATACAGTGCGCAAACAGAAATGAAACACTTTGGTTCACTGGCAAGTTGCGGAGTTGAGAAACCCAACTGGAAGCTTGAAAAAGCAGAAAGCTGATTTTCCTCTTTGAACCTGGACGTAAAAGGGGAGAGAGTATACGACAAGATCTGCTAGCTCCAGACTCTTAGAAGGCATTGAACAAAATCCATTGGTTTCTGACTACTCAGGAATAATAATCGTCCATCCAATTAACTGGGCTTTCTATAAAAACATGTTTAGATTAGTGTTCTTACAACCTAGTACATCTACAGTAGTTTTAGTGAGCTAATTTTAGGGGACTGACTTTGGAGATTTTAACTGAACTTTCATTTTCATACAAAATCAGATTATTTATTTGTGAGTTTTCAATCAAGTAAACATGAAGTGAGTATCTCTCTCACTTTTAAAAAAGGAAGCTAGTAACAAACACACTGAATAACCCTGTAATTTTTATAGGGCTCCAGGAGGAAAGACCGCGGGGAGTTCACATGTGATTGGGTACACTTTACCTTGGTGATCATCCTGAGCCCATGCTGCTGTCAACAGCTATACTATAGGTAAGTGGTAAAGGACTTTCCAGAGATGGATTACTGACTTCAGTCTGTTTCTGTCAGAAGGAATATAAAGCTTTTTCCATATAGCTTAGATGCTCCAGAATGTAAGAAACCAGAAGCAAGGCTGCAGCAGAGCCCCAGGGAGTCTGCTAGCAAAAGCAGCACCATTACTATTAGCATTTGGTAGTCCGGCTCTCACCCATTTTCAAGAAAGGAAGTTTATGTTGTCTGACAGCCTCGCATGTTTCTCTTCTCACCACCAAAAGGGACAAGGGATCCAACTATCATCCAAGCCTCTGAGGACTCCTATTAGCAGCATACAGATCTTGAACTCTGTCAAGGAGGCTTGAGGTCCATTGCATTTGCACCTGTAGAAGTCACAGATGAGTGCACGTTGCCAGAAGTAATTAACATGAAGATGCACTGATCTTGTTGTGCCTAAACAAGATTCTCTTCGTTGGCCCAATTTTTTTAGCAGAAGTCCTAGTGAGTTTTCTGAAGCAAAACTCTCTCCCTGGGACATGCCTTTATGATATGAACTGGTGAGGCACTTCCATCTTGAAATTTATGCCCCCCAACAGAGTCTGGCATTTTAAGACACCCACATTTAGTGCTTTTGACCTAGATTTGGAGTTCAGTTCCAAAGCACTGGCAGAGCAGGAGACTGAGGCTGTCTTCTTGGCACATATTACTCCCATATTCAAAGGCTAGTTACTGGGCTAAGAATTCAGCACAAGAAACTCTTGCTCACGCCACCCAAAATCAGTTCTATACACAGAGAATGGCATAAAGCCATCAATGTTCATGAAAACCTGACCTGCCTCACTAACACAAACCAAATTGGCTTCTCCTGTTTTGGAAGCAGACCAGCACCTGTTGGAAGCAGCCACACTGAATAAATTTTTTTCACAATTGAGGCAGCTAGAAAACTCAACACCTATTTGGCTATCAGCTATGCACATTTACAAAGAGGAAGAGACAGGTTAGGCCTACCTAAGTGCTGATTGCCCTGAGCAATGCCAGGGCAGGTCTACCTACTATAACAGAAGAGACTGCTGTTGTTCACAAGGCTTCTCCTCCATCCAGCCTTACGCACACACTGTTATAAGTACAGTCATTCTTAAAAGGAAAGCATTTTTGTTCTACTGTACCATGGTCAAACAGGAGCCTTGAGTACAGTACAAGCTTATAGCAGGATACTGCTGCCCTCCAAGACTTGTCAGTCCATACCCTCCAAGGTATGCCCATCTCCAAGGTAGCAAAGCCTCAGACACACAAGAGCTACCATGCTGTACTTCCCAGTGTCTTTTGCAGGCTGCAAGTCACTGCGCCAGCTGGTGGCACAGGATAAGCCCCTTCTTGTCCATGTCCACACTTCACTTCCTGCTGTGGCAAGCTCAAGCGAGGACATCCTGCAAGCTGCTGCTTTATGTAGCAATGCACAAATACAGCCCATGCAAATGCAAGCGTGCTCACGGCTGAGCCCCGCTCCTTGCCTGCCTTTACCAAACTGTGAGCAACGTATGTCCAAAGACCCTTTACCAGGCACTGCTCTGTCTCCGGCACGTGACACACAGGCATGAAAACAAGATGGATATGGGAAGGAAGGCCAACTTACTGCGAACCGCTCCCACTGCAGGCTGGCCTGGGACATGCAGTTACTGAGGGAAGGCAGATCAGGGTGCAGTGGCAAAAGTTCCTCCCGCGAGAGCATTCATCTGACAGGAGTGCTGCAGCAGCAATTGCACATCTTTGAAGACCTCTCAGGTAATAGGAAAGAGACCCATTTGGAGCAGGCTCAAAACACTCCTCTTGAGAGAATGAAGGGTGCAGACAAAAGCTACTCAAGCCAGCCAGGTTGCCAGAAGTTGGACAGTAATGCTCAGCTCCCATTGAGCCTGGTCTGAACTGGACCCAGCATTTCTTTGGCTGACCAAATTTCCCTTCCGCTCCTGTAGTGGAAGACAAGCAACAGCAATCCTTCCATACACACACAACCCCCGTGGCTCTTCCCCTCCAGATAAAAAGCAACTAGCCAAAGCACAGCTGTTTGTACTCATCTCTTCATTTTTGCTACTGTAACGTATCACTAGAGCTTGGACGGTTCACCTCATCCTCCCATCCCACTGCACAACTTAGCAAAGCTGCTGGTCATTCAGTCACACCTCCCCAACACCCCCTGGCACTGCTCCTTGTTTCAGATGAGAAGGCAGGGCACAGAAAGGGAAAGTGAGATGCCCAAGATCACAGAGAAGTTGGACCCAAATGTGCCACTTTGGACTTGCACCTCAGGTCACCAGATGCCACTCCAGCAGGAATTGGTATTTTTATAGAAGCCTTTATGATTTACATTCACACCACAAATCTCTTCAATAAAAAAAAAAAAAAAACAGGTGGAGGTGGATTGTGTTGGGCTCTTATTGCCTTCATCAAATTCCCTTTTCTCCCTCCAGACGTTCCTGACAGGCAGATTTCCCTGACCTATTTTTCCAGAAGAAAAGTTTCAGCTACTTCCCCTGAATTACAATGAGGTTCCACATGCCAGCAAGCAGCTCAAGAGCAGGGGAGTGAGCAGCCAGCACTTCCCAGGAGGAACAACCACACCATGAGAGAACCAGAAGCCCCCAAGCCCTGCCAGCAATGCAAGCCTACCCAAATATCCACATATACTGCAGCACAAAGACAGGGGCTAGCAACACTTGATGCAAGCTAGCCTCTGTATGTGAACAGGTATCTATGTTTTCCCGTGGAAAGTTCAAATACATTCTGCTTGTGCACATCTCCATACACAGAGGTCGGAGAACGGCAGGTCCAGCAGAACTCATTCTCCCATCTCCATGAGCCCTCTAGCAGATGTTATCGTCTCTGTCCAAATGCTCCGAGCCTCTCTATGAATCGGATGGATCCTCGCACAGGCAAAATGCAGGCGAGAGGACCGCCAAGAGGCAACAGCAACCACCTTGGAGGGGAGGTCACCAAGGTAAACTGTGGGTTCACCATTCCACCCTTTTCAGTTTTCAGGTTCTCATCTCTGAGAGCAGAGATGAACATTTGCTGTACAAGAGGGTCATCATACAGCCCTGGCAGCCAAAGTAGCTGTGAGAGCAGAGTCTGAAACGTGACCCATTTCAGCACGTTGATTTGCACACCTCCAGAGCTCCTGTGCAACACACACAGCGCCAGCTCAGCCCTGGGTGCCTGAGCTGGCACTGCGCATTTCATGGATTAGAGCTAAACTGCAGAGTGCTGATGAGTGAGCTCCATTTTCCCAGTGTCTGGAACAATATGTGTTTTCTGTTCCCAGTTATTTCCTCCTCAGTTTCCACAGCACTATGAACTACGATTGCCAGCTTTATAAGATGGGAGAGTAGAAGGTCTGGCTGGCAGAGCTTATACATAAACATGCCTGAACAGCCAAGGCACTGGGGCCATGAGCATAGGTACAGAATAAAAAATGTGTGCTACTGCACTACTGCATATGACATGAATATAAAATGCCCACAGAGCTCATCAAAACTTGTAGCTGGTTCAGACCGTTGCCACGGTAAGCTCAATCACTTGTCTCTAGCTGCCAGAGCGCCTCACACAATGGCTTCTGTCAAAATCTGATCAGAATGTACTCCTTAAACCATGCTTGATTATTTCCCTGCGATTCAGCATTGACCTTCCTCTTTCTAAGGAAAGTGAAGAAGTCTAATATCATCCAGTACTTCACAAAACGAAACTGAATGAAGGAATATGCCTACTTTAAATACTGCGCTGATCTCTGGAAAGTTTCAAGGGCTCCAAACCAATATTTTGCCAAGAAGAGACATGTCAGATTCTTAACACTGTCAAAAAAAGGAAAAATAAGATTGAGCCTGAACAGCTGAGCTTGCATTTCTGAAATGCAAACCTAAGCTACATCCAGGTTTTCAGCACAACATCACAAACCCTCCCTAAAAATTTAGGCAGCTAAAGCTCTGCAGAGAGTAAGTATGTGTGAGTGTGTGTGGAAGATGGTCCCTCAGCAGGCACTCCCTGGGCTGGAGTTCTTCAGTGCTATAGCAATCTTCTCCAAGAAGGAATATTTCTATTTAGGATTATACTGAGCAGGTACCTGAGTGCAGAACCCTCCAGATCTCCACTGGCAAGCTTTCGTCATGACAACTGACTATGTATTCCTGGTATTTATTTAAACAATTATTTGTCCGTGTGAGGACTTTCTCCTTTGTTCCACAGCAGCCTCGCTTTTTAAGAAGCTCCTCTGAGAAACCTTGCTGAAGGCCTTTTGGAAATCCAAGTAGTATATCAAATGGATCTCACAGTTCTTATGCCTCAACAATTCCAAAACATCTGAGGCGCAAGTCTTCTTTTTAACAAAAGGGCCCATACACCAACATTGTATCTATCCATGTGCTCCACTACCTCTGTTCTTTAGCTTCTACTAATGTGTTTGATGCTTACTAGTCCACAGGTTCTCACATCTCCCTTAATACCCTCAGAAAAGTGTGGCTTCCCACCAGCTGTAAAAGATTTTTCTAATGCACCCACTACAGAGAAAGGTTCCAGCCAAGGCAGCACCCAAGCTGTTCACCTTCAGAACCAGGGGGCCGTGCTTGCCCTTCTTATGCTCTTTCTGTAAACGTCCTGTCAGCCACAGTCAGGACGCAGGGCTAAGGCACTGCTAGACTAAAACAGTACAGCCATATTCATGTTCTCAGGTCCACCTTAACCCAAGCAGTGACCATGCAGATGTCAAGATAATGTCACATAGCAGGATACTTACTTGGAATTTTTTTTTTCCCATTTTGTTAAAGACTCCGCAGTCTCAAACTGCATTAAAATAAAGTTCATTGATTAAAACTGTCAAGGCTAAGAAAACAGCAGAACTACAGCAAAGCTACATGAGTACCTTTAATCCAGACTTATTTAATGCTCTTGTTTCAAACTTCTTTAACAGTGGTTATGTATGCCCATTCTTCTTGTATTGAAACACCCTGACCCCTTTAGCAAGAGGAACTTAATCTTCTAAACCAAGAAATACAAAACTATTTAAATAAAAGAATCTGCCATTCTTGGAGCAGAGTTTCTTGGCAAATAACTGGCATTCCCGCTTCAACTGCATGACCCTGCCCATGCAATGTCCAACACTTCTGTGTGAGGCTGAGCTGTTAGTACCACTTTGTCCACCAGCACAAAGATAGCACAGCCACCATGCCTTGCAACCAAGGGATGAGAAGGGATGACAGACCAATCTTGATTTGTCACAGTGATTCTCAATGCTATTCATCCTCAGATGGAAAATCCTTCCTTGAAAACAACTTCAGTCTGTGAACTAGCTCCTCCCATCAGAAGGGACAGGCAAAGAAACATAGTCATTGATGCTAAATTAACTGAAGTTACTTTGTCTCTCTAGCCTTAAAGAGAGAAAGAGCAAACAGAGCTTGGCAGCCTCTGAAACGTGTCAGACACACTACTGAACCTATACAGCTCCCAGAAACGTGGGAGGAACTAACACCAACACAGAGACTCTTCAGCAGAGAGCTTTCCCAGAACACGTGCAGCTACACCAGACATCCTCTCCTTCCTTCCTCCAAGAAGGCCTCCAGAGTTCCCGCAGGCGCATTCAGTTGCTGATGTGCAAAGAGACTGCCACAGCACACCACCCTTTGCAGGACAGCTGGACGCTGGATGAGGACAGGGCCGTAGCAGGAGAAAGCCATAGTGCAGATGCTGTGGCACCCAGTGCCCTCTGTCTTGTACATACTGCCACACAGTCCTGCCACCTCTGTTATCAAGGAAACAGTGGCTGCATTTCACAGCCGCTGAAGACTTTTTATTCCAGAGTAAAATATTAATTTCCAGACCAGAGCTGCATCAAGCTTCTTGGGCATGAGCATGCTGATCTGTTTGGTTGTGCCTGACCTCTTGGCTGAGTTGCAGCTAGATCTCAGATGTGAGTTTTCTGACGCTTTGGATCTCTGTCCAGCAGCTTTTTAAGTATCTGAGGATGATGAGATTTCAGGCTGATTGGATTTGAGAGGGCATTGGAAACAGGTCTTGGTTTGCCAGGTGAGCAAAGCAGCCCAAACTATTCACCTTATTTGTGGCTGAGCAAAAGATGGATGTGCTGCAGTCCCCATAGCCCACTGCTCCTGAAGGGGCAGTTCCGCCAGCTCTTCTCTATGCACTGCCAGATGATCCCAAATTTGCACTGTGGCACAGAAGGGAGTCTTGGTCATGGGTGCCTGACTACAGAGCTACAGCTGGGGAATTAGGAGGAAGGCTGGCATACATACTAACATTTGGATATTGCACTCTAATGTGAAAAGTAACAAATTTTAAGCATCTAGCTCAAAATTTAAATGAAATCCAAACCAAAGGCAGAGTCAATACAAAGTTCCTTTTGCAGCAAGTCACCAGGCTAGGCTGCTCTTTTCTCTGCAAGCAGCAGGATTCATTACTGGAGTATGGACTGATGTTTGCAAGCACACAGCAGTGGCAGCCTTCCATGGCTATTACCATTTCCTGCCCTGCACACATATTCCCCTGCCACTTCAAGGACAGTCTTCGCAGAGGCCTAATAGGTTACGACCCTTCCTCTAAATGCTGCTGAAACCCTCAGATCCTGCCAAGTTCCTTGACCTGGGTTTGTTTGGAGGTTTAGTTTTACTGGGGACGGTGGCTAATTTTGTCTTAAAGTGTTCAAGAGAGTCTATTAAGCTTGCACTGGGTGCCCACAAAGAACAGGCTTGTGCTGCCAGGGAATCCCTTGACTATGCTCACTGCAGCTGCCTATCATGTTCAGCTGAGGGAAAACAAGCAGAGAGAAGGAAACCAATGCACAGAGCAGTGAGGGATACTAGATAAGTGCCTTGCTAGCAGCACCAATTAATGGAGCCGGGGGCTTTCCAGAGGAGAGAACACAGCAGCGATTTGTTACTGCAGAAAAGGCATTAGTAACAAGACAGACACAGCAGGATGCAGCTCCACAGGAGGTTCCAGGAGCAACATGTTTCAAAGGTGGGTTGGGAAGTCTAATTTTATTGTCCCAAGTTAGGGTTCAGGATTATCTGACAGGATAGAAACAGCCTGCTCTCAAAGCGAAGCAGAACTGCATCAAAAGCTGACCTCCAGCTATACCTGTAGTGTAAAGAGTATCCAAAAGCCAGTCACCTGAGGAATGAGAGACAGGATACCAATTGCTATATCCCAGACCCTACTCAGCGCAACAGTAAGCGAACAAACCAACAAATAGATAACTATTCCAGGAGAAGACAATGTCTGTGGAAGAAATTGACTTTATGGCAGCCACCAGCTGCTCCCAGCACTGTAAGCCAGCCTCCCCATCCCAGGAGACACCCTGCCCCAACACTTCCCACTCAGGGACTACCACTAAGTTGGCAGGCACACAAGTGCTGGCCCCTGAGGGCTTGCCTTAGGTGCCTCTTGGACTCTGCTCCAGCCCCAGCACAGGCTGCCAAGCTCCAGGAAGGAGGTGGCCAGCAACATTCACATGTCCCTGATGGGCTTTTTTTCCAGTTGCAGGAGGGCACAGCACACAGCTCTGTTAGGGTGGTGCTGCCAGTAGGATTTCAGGATGTGTCAGGCAGAAAAGGAGAACAGACTGCTGACACAAATCGCCCACATGCATGATATTGGTTCATATAAGCCAATTTCAGAAAGAGTTGAGAAAGTTATTACCATTATTTCTTTCTACCTTTGCCAGCTCAGTCTTGTTGTCCTAGTTACCAAAGCCCTGGTGACTAAGGCAACCAGCCTTGGCAAGTAAGAGGCAGAACGCAATGAGATGTAACGCAAATATTTAAGATGACTCTGAAATACCAAAGCAGAAACAAGTAACAGCAATTCTGTGCACCCAGCATCACCCCCTGCCCCTTGGTCTACAACATTTCTCATCACCCCACAGGAATTTGGGAATGGACACTCAGGTTATGTTTGTGATATACCCAAGAGACACAGGGTGGACTGTAAACCCAACTGAAATGTGCAAGAGCTCACCCCACACACCCCCTCTTCACACAGCGAGTTAATTGTACAGACACTAGCGTGCACAGTCTTGTGCCCAGAGTGAGGATCAGAACTTGTGCTACCATTCAATAAACAGCTCTTCTCTATCCATGTATGGCCTCCATAGCATCCAGGCTCCATGTTTATAGCATGCTGGAACATTTCACACAGGCATTGCAAGGCATCTCCATCTGGGAATTGGGTAACATGACACTCCTGTGGTTTCTGAGATCACTAACAGCTCTGCAAGAATTCAAGTCCTGATCACATATTTGTTTCTGTGTTACTTTTATCACACACATACAATACCCAGAACATCTCCAGGCTCAAGGCTGTGTAAAGCTAAGTCAAAAGTTACTTTAAATGAACTGTGTGGCTTGGATGGTGTAAAGGGAACAACTACTGCAGTGACCATGCGCCACAAAATGATCAGACACACATGTCCATCTGGCAACAATCTAGTCTCAGAAAAACATCTGTATTATAAGAAAGCACCATTTACCAGAACACTTAAAACATGCAAGGGGTTGAGGTGCTCTGGCACAAATAAGGCAGCTGAGGGCAGGGATGCTGAGACCAACCTTCCTCCTAGATAAAGATCAACCTGCCACTATTATGTTGAGGCTATTGAATCCTCAGAAGCTGCAGAAAGACTTTACAATGTCCATGACCACATTTGGCTCTACCACCTTCATCCGCTAGGTATCTTCATTCGCTAGGTATATGGGATAAAATAACCCTGTGCATCCCAGCAGCCATTACACCTGGCTGATTAGCCAAGGCCACTCCTTGAGTTCTACATCTTCCAGACCCTGACATGCATCACTGAGAGGTGTGATGGGAACTAAAGGATCAGGTCCAAACACTTTGATGGTTCTAGCTTCCCTAAGCCACTAAGAGGAGCTGACACTTCTGCTGTCCACAGTCCAGCCCCTTCGACTCTAAACTTATGATCATGACCCAAATGCATATCCAACTGCATATAAAGCCCCAAACATACGCAACTCTTGCTGTCTTGGAACTCCAAGCAGCATTTCACTAAGCTTAGGTTTTGCTCCACAACTGCTGTTAAACTTCACAGAAATGGGAGAAAACTATGTGCTTCACACTTGAATTAAGATTCATATAAAGACATTAGTTATGCAGAACCTGTTGGACTGAAAAATAAAAACTGAAACAGCTTTTGATGAACACTGCATGTTTAGCTTGACCTGAACATTAAGTACACTGTTGTGCCGGGCACCTCAAAAGAAACATGAAAACAAGACTATTATGCTGGGATGGGTGATCAGATCCTGAAGAGAAGACAAGAAAATTTCAATCCAGATATGCATATAATACCCCACGATGCATAATAATAAGGATGTGTTTAAAATTCAATTTAAAAGAAACAAAAAGATACTTTTATCTCTCTCCAACCCTTAATTTCCCTGTATTACAGCTGTGTCTACCATTTAATTAATCAGCTTCTTATCTGTTAGAAAACATCCACATAAAATGGGAAGTTTCATTTTCTCCCTGGTGATTCACATTGTCACACTCAAATAGATATCCACCCAAGGCCTTGTGAGCATCCTCATGAGAAGGCACTGGAGCTTCAGAAGAAAATTTGTGAGTACGTGGAGCCGACAGTGCTGCACACTGAACTCACAGGAGTGAACAGGATGGTTCTGCGAAGTCTGCACAGTCCAGGGAGGACATCAGCTAGGTCCTAAATTACCTTGAGAGCTTTAAAAATTCTGCCTTCAAGGGCTTAGCTCAAGGCTTTGTTTGAACTACACTCCACTCAGACAAACTTCAGAGGGATGAGCTCCCTTGCAGCAAGCACTGTCTTAAAAGCCATGTTTCTGCTTAAGTTACCAATATTTTTTCACCTACAATGAAAATAGCACAAGTTTTCAAATTACTTCCGAAAAGCTTGATTTGAATTGTGGCTTAGCTCACTCTGACCTAAACGCATTAGGCCCAGGAGACAACAAAACCCTTTAACTACTGCAGGAATAAGCAAGCAAAGGCAGCAAGGAGGGTGCAGAGAGGCAATGGCTCTCACTAATCTGCCCAGCTGGAGGAGAGGAAGGCAGGCATGGCACTGCAGCTCTCTGCATGCTCTCTGGAAAGGTGGTGCCCTCTGCCCCTACCCCTTCAGAAACCGCTTGGCTTGTCCAGCAGGCAAACTGCCCCAATGCCCAGCCCCGACTCCCTCTCTCACAAGCGGGATGAATAGCAAAGCTAATTGGGAAGCCAGGAACCAGGCTGGGGCTTGAGGGAACCTATACAGGTTGCCACAGCAACTCCACAAATCCATGCCACTGGAGCCCACCATACTCAGAAAATTCAGACAGCAAAGCCCTTCTAGCACCTGGATGTTATCCTGCTTTATGGCAACAGGATTGCAAGCCTAACTAAGATCAACCCAGCTCAATCTTATGAATGGAAGATCTCCAAGAGACACCAGAGCAGCTGGGACACCTGGTGCAGGCTCGGCATCCAGCAAAGCCAGGCTGTGAAGGTACCATAAGGCAGATCCTTGAACTGCCACCGACACTGATTCCCCAAGTTTTTCCATTTGAGGGAACGGCACGTTGGAGATCTTTGAAGACTACACACATTGGTTTCAGAGCAGCATGCATGTTGAGTGCTACACAAACAGCTTGTTCTCTGTTAAAAAGTAGCCTGAGCTGCTTCAGCACAACAGGCAATAAAAACATAAAACTAGACCTACTGGAGCGAGTAGTCCTCAGAAGCACTTTATAAGGGCTGACAATAATTCAGAGCACAGTAGTCTTCCAGCATTTTCCAAAATCCCAGAAATAAAACTGGGCATTTTCCCTTCCTTCTTGTTTACATCATCTCTCAAAGCTTGAACTTAAGTACCTGATATTAAACACCTGGCTTAAGCCTCAGTCAAACAACACTACAATCCCTCCAGCTTGCAGTATTAGCAAGAGTTAGTAGGCTTAATCCAATTGCTCCTGTCAGCCCTTCTGACTGCTTGTAACTGCCACATTGAGAGTACAAATTATTCCAGCAATTCTAGAGATAACCTGAAACATGAGACTCAGCTACCATTTTCATTTCTGTTAGCACTGCTTTTGCCTCCCTCTGCAATATCACAATTTGACAGCAAGTCCAGCCTCACTTTTAGTGATGCTGCGGGATGAAAAAACTCTGCAAGCGAACACTTGCAAAACATAAGAAACCCCAGACATGCACACATTTCATTGACGGAGGAAATGTAAGATATATGCCGTAACTCTTCTTGCAGAAGAGATTTAACCCAGCAACGTGAACAGCTATGAAATGTGAAGAAAAAATCCAGAAGATCCAGGTGACAACCAAGCTCTAAAACAGAGATCAAGCACGTGACTATGAAAAGCCCCTGCATCAGTTACAGCCACCTCTGCTTCCAGGTTTGGTAGCTCCATAAAACACAGCACCCACCCCCGGCTCTCCATGAACAAGCTCTGTGTGCACACCCTGTGTATGAACCAGCACCCCATCTCTCCAGAGTGACACTGCTTACTCCTCAAAAGGCAGGCTGAGACAGACTCCCACAGGCTAGTTTTATCTGAGCGCGCGGCACAAAGAAGAGCTGCTCACAGACGCTAAAGTGCCAGGTTTCAGATGCAAGGTTATTTCCCCCCTGGAAAAAGAAAGGCTTAAAGGAAAGACTCTTCAGTCACAGAACAAAGAACTGTGCTGGTTATTTGCTAGCTGTTTCTGGCAATTGTTTCTCAGTTTTGCACTGCTTTTGATAAAGCTGGTATCTAAGCACTACTGATAACCTGTCCAGCACACAGCTCTGACTGAGAGCTGCACTCCTCACTGAACTGTCTCTAGCATAAGATTTCAAAGCCCTGTGAATATGCCTGCCACTCACTTGCTGAATGATGTTTGCTTGGAGTCCCAGGTGCACCATGGCAATTTGGGCCTAAAACACCTCTGTGCCCAGGAAATTCTGTAACAGCTTAAAACATAACAAGAAAGGATGAGTTCTTACACATTCACACACTGCTGCAACCTCCTTAGGAATCCCTATGCTTCAGTGCAACTCTGCTATGCTTTGGTGCTTTTGGAAGAACCTTTCTTCCAGTTAGAGATATATTTCCATCTCTGCAGAGAATTTTCTTTGAGGAGTCACCTGGAGAAGGTGCTGGTGAAGACAACACTTGATAACATACCCATTAGAACTGGTGCTCAGTGAGAAGTACCTTACTCTACCCAGTTATCCTCCAAATCAACGTTAATTGAAACCAGCCCAAAACAAAATGTAAAGAGGAATACTTATCCACATTAATCAGAGGAATAAAAAGATATTTGTGAAGAAATAAAAAGGAGGGTTCAATCTGTTTACACTAGCACTAAATCAGAAAGACTTTTTCCTTATACAGCTGCCCCACCGCAGACAAAACAGCATGGCTTCTTTTTGTGGACCTCATGCTGCAGGTTGTGCCCGTTAGAGAGCACACCACGGGCAGCATCTAGCAGATTCTAGGGTAACATGTTACTGCTCACAGCCAGCTTCCCCCACAATGCCCCCAGGGGTCCAGATGGTTCATTTCCAGGCTCATTTTTGGGCCCTTGTAAGAGATGTTCACAGAAATCAAGTATCACCCCAGTTCTTTGGGAACACCAACATCCCTTTCAGAGAATACAGGCAGAGAAGCTGGTGAACCAAGCCAGCAGCCCCCACCACCAGAAGCTAATGCCTTGTTCTCCACTCCCTGTGATTCCCCACCACCGCCATGTGTTTGAGCACATGACGAACTGACTCAACCTGCTAATCCAGCAAAGAATGAACCTAAAAAATAATGAGTTGTTTCCTCCCAGGCCAGCACTGAGATGGCTTGCCACATAGTCAGGCATGCACTGGAACTAGTGCCAGAGGAGGAGTGCCAGTCCCAAGCTGCGAGGCCAGGACTGCCAATTCATGCCATCCAAGGTGTCATGCTGAGTGTACATATAGTGGGTTTGGAATTCGGCCTGAGAAAGGAATAAAGCTCTCCCACCTTCTTTTGAAACAACCCAATGCATGAGTCACCCACAGGAAGCACTTTTAATGCCAACTACATATATCACCCAGCACCCCAGCAGAATGGCATGCAACTCAGCGAGGCTTCCAGTTAAGGTGAGACAAGAGCAATTAGCCAGTTTGGGGTGCCTCTCACCTTTCTCTCCCTCAGCATACCATAGTGCTAACACAGCTTCGTCAAGACAGCATTGTTGGCTCTATTTGAGTACATTTGTTTCACCTATTTTGTCCTGTGCTGAGTCCTGCAATCTGCTACACAGATTTCTATTGACAGTGCTGGCTGTGTTGTGATGAGAGCTCTCACAACAGCTTTGGGTCACATGTCCCAGCTACGTGCATTGCAGAAGATGAAAGATGCCAAACAACACATACTCTTTGGAAAAAAAAAAAAGCTGCTATTTAAGAAGATGATTATTAGAAAACCATTCAGTGTTAGGATCTAACATGTCACCTCCTAAGGCTCAGCATGTACGACTTCGCATTGGGGTTTTTTTTCCATATTTTTTAAGATTAGGAAGGGCATTAGCGTTAAAGGTCTGTCTGGCCTGACCTCCTGTAGAGCATACACAAACTCCATATTTGCTCTGGCAAACAGAAAATGGCAACACACCAAAAACTGACAGAAAAATGGTCCATCATTTATCAGCGAGTAACAAAATCACTTGAGCTGGTGTCAAGCCATCTCTGAAATTTATTGCCCTTTTTGTAAGGTATGTCAAGAGAATAAAAGGCTACATGGCTGAAAAAGTGCCTCCCCATCAGATATTGGATGCAACTCCTTCCAACAGACAGACAAAGAAGCAGCCTGATTCCAGGAATAACTCCTCCAGCAACACAGTATCCAATACTCATTCACGGGAGCTGAATTTAACATTTGCAAAGTTGAAACTCAACAATTTCAAAGTCATTGCATTAAAACAGCCCCAAAATTTACACACTTAGAAGTAAAATTACAGCTTTTTGAAGAGATCTGATTCCCATCCTAAACAGCTCTGCCTGGATCCAGAGATGGCTCAAGTTGTTCCCTAGAAATCATCTCCTTTCCCAAAACAAAGTACTAACCAGTAGGAGAAAGCTTCCCTTCCCCACTGTACGCTCCTGGCCTGCAAGTCTCCCACACAGTCTCACCCTGGATAGGGAGCTACAAGATGTTCTTTAGAAATGGGCACAATTACCATCATGCATCCTCAAAACCTCACAGCAGGGCACAATCTCAAGCACCCAGAGTGCAGCATACCACGATCTGTCTGTTCTGCTGCATCTCAAGCAGATAGCAGAGCTTAACTGCACACAAGCATCTGCACAAGCTGCCCACAGCCAGTTCCCATGTCAAGCGCTCAGCTGTTTGGTCGTCTGGTGGGCTTTACCATTCCCTACCTTCTCCTCCCTGGCATGGGCCCCATCGCTGTGTTACCTGAACCCACAGACTTAATACTGCGTTACCTGCTGCAAGGTTTGGAAGCACCCATTTCTAAGTAAAGTGTAAAACTCGATGATCCTCATGGATCCCTTCCAACTCAGGAGATTCTATGATTCTATGATATTTGAACTCTAAATGCCTCTTCTGTCTTAACATACTCCACTCACACCTGAAGCATGTCAACCAACAACCCTACAAAGGGCATCAGAGCAGCTGTAGGATTTGCTTCAGGCCAGCCAAACTTTCAGGCAGCTTCCAGAAAGGCTGTGACAGCTTTTCTTTTCTCTGTATGCCCAGGGAGAAGCAACTGAGAGGGAAATGGTGGATTCTGCTTGAGAAAAGCTTGATTTTTTTCTTTTCTAGGAAATAAAATTTGTAATTTCCCAGCCTCCTGCTTTGTCTAAAAGCAGAGCAATGGATGGGAGATCAATATCTCTAGTAGATACTTTGCAGACAGTTTGCATGCCCCTTCCCATCTCTTCTGGAAAAGAGGGAGGGCAGGATTTCAGGTGCACTGGAAAAAAAAGGTTTCTTGACAGGAAGGAGTAAAGATGAGGGGTGCTCATCCCTAGCAGCACCACTGCCTGGAAACTTGGTATTTCTCCCCTCACCCACTGAGTGGCAAACTTCCTTAGGAAAGACTTAGGAAAGCAGGCAGATTGTCTCCTCTCTACCAAAAAACATGCTGACTAATCCCACCCAGGTGCATACAAGAGAAGATGGAAGTCAGCTACCATGGATGAAGAAATCAAAAACATAGTATCCTTCCAGCGGCTATATTTCAGAGTGGATTTTCAGCAAACCTTCTTCTTGCCTTCCAGCAGAGCTGCTGCTAGCTCTAGAGCGTCCCACCACAGAAGAGCATTGCGTGAAGGGGCAGCTTTCAGCATCCTTGCCACTTGAGTCCATTCTCCTTTGGGTTGGTGAGAAGACTAACTCCAAAGAGAGAAAACAACTCCTACCAGCTTATCCCCAACTAGGGATGTCAGCTGCTGGGAGTTAGTGCTGGATTTCCACTCAAATTTATACTAATCAGTCACCCCAAACACCACTTTCAGGCAGGCTTTTCCATCTGCGCTCCCAGGGCACAACGGTACGTTTCACACACTGCAGTCATACCACCTTATGCTTGCTGTAATTCTCATGTGTTACTAAACTACTCACACTACAGGTGATTTTGCAAGGCAGCAAGAGACTGGAAGTCTGCCAACAGCCATTGAGAAACAGCTTGAAAGGCATCCTAAAGGACGGGGGAAAAAACCTCAACCACACACCTCATAGCTCAGCTTTCTCAGATCTGCAATAAAGTAGGTGCCTGAAGAACAACCTAACACTCAACGCATTTGTTACACTCTGGAGCAGTGGCCTCAGGACCTGTCTGCAGTAAGGAGCAGGATTTTACAACCAGTTTTGTAACTGGTGGTAGCCCAGTAATTCACAGCATAGAGACAGATCTGATTTTAAAATATGCTTTGGGAGCATCTCACCCATTTCATCTAGAAGCTGCAGCCACCAAGAAACACAAGCTTGTCCTGACGGAAAATTCCTTATTTTATTAGACACCTTCCTTCAAAGCAAAATCTGCATGCACCTTCAAAAATCAGATCTTTACTCTCAAGGAAAGGAAAGTTGCTAGCCTTGACATTCAGAAGATGATATTCCCCAAAAGCATAATCTCAGCAAGCAAAGTAAAAAGAAACCAAAACCTGCCGCAGGCAAAGTAAAAAGAAACCAAAACCTGCCTTAAGAATCACAAAGCTTTACAGGAAACCTCCTACTATCAATACAACAGAAAGCACATGCCAAATTCTGCGAGGGTGGGGAAGAAAGATGGGCAAGGAAGAAATACCGCTGTGGGTCCTGGGCAACTCTAAACACTTTTATTCTCAGGTGTGTCCGCATGGAAGAGCAAGACTTTTTCCTAGTCCCTAATGTCTCAAGGCCTTCCATCAGAGAAAGAAAAAAAAAAATCATATCTAGAGGGTACTTGTGGTGGACCTGCATAAATACTCTAAGAGTTTGAGGTTCACTCCCCAAAGCACAGCAGGTATAAGTCAGAGGAAAGGAAGCATTCAGCTTATGTGAATTTGCTCTAAGTTTGTCCTTCATCAAGACAATTTAATGTTAGTGAAAGAGTGTGGTGAAACTCAGCAAAAGCAATAAATCCTTGTGTTTCAGGCTGTAAATCTTAAGACAGCATGTTAAAACCAAAGTCAGGAGATCTAAGATTGGCAATGGCTGCACATTCACAGCTTTAAGTGCAACATAGTGCAACACTGAAAAGCTCTTTTGGATCAGTCATACACAACCTCTTACAAATTTCCAAGCCTGAAAATCTCTGCTACCCTGTTTCACTGGCCTGGTCATTTTACTACCAGGTCACTAGCAGTTGCCACCCCACACCATCTGTCATTAGCAGACCTACCCAACAACAGTTTGTTCAGGAGCTGCTTCTCCTCCTAAATATTGCAGGCTGTCTATGCACAAGAACAAGGTCACTAGGCATAAAACAGACTCCTTCCCTCAACACCCCTTTTATCTAATCCTAAACATTAAGGCTTAATCCTTCAAAATATTTGTATCATAGCTGAAATACGGGAAATCTCAAGGTAGTACAAAACCTGAAAATATAAAGGGAAGAAAATCAGCAAGTGTAAAGCATGGCTGGCTCTCACTCAGCCTCGCCTGTCCTTTATATAATCTGCACGTTGTAGGAAACAGAGAAAAACTTGAGAACTGTGGCAACCAGGGAGATCCTAAGCAAACACCACAGGCTTGTGTCCCTACTGTGCTTTAGTGATACAGTTGCAAAATGGCTTTGGGTTCAATAGGACAGAAGATCACAAACTCTCCTCCATTTTTGCCCCTTCTCCCTGGACCTGCACAAGAGACGTGGTCAGTACCAGCTAGCAACTTGTTTGCTTTAAATTGATTTATTGCCTTTCTAAAAGGCTGAGCACCTCTGTCCCAGAAGAAGGAGGATGATGCACAACAGGCAGAGCACAGTGCAGGGGTGATGTCCAGGACAAGCATGCTGGTGGAGCCAAGTATTCTGCACAGAAGTGCTTCAAAGGTAGCATTTCAAATACTCTCCATCACCAGCTCTCATCACCAGGTATCATTCAGAAGCAGCAATTGCCACTTGCAACCCCATGAGCATCCTAGAGGTATGGAAGCTAGCACGCAGAGCTGGCACTCTGAAGAGTCCACAGGTACAGGGAGAAGCTGGAAAGACTAACAGTCATGTCACCACAGCTCAAATTCAAAGGTCTTTTGCAGTGCATGCATTTCCAAAGTGTCCTTAATAAGGGTGGCAAATTGTCACTGAGGTCCATTTTTTGTCTTTCAGGTTGTGGGGGTTCAGTGCACGTGCATGCTTGTTTCATTTACATGCCCAAAAAGCAATAGATGCTCTATAGAACATACACCACACATTTTGTGGGAAGAAAAGATATGCTATTGCAAAATAAGGGAAGAAGAACTTATTCAAAAGTCTCCTTTCAGGCAGTCTGAGATTATCTCTCTCAACCACAGAAAGAAGCAAATTATTTCCCCTTCAGTGGCTTCATTTCCCATAGTTAGTCAAGAACCAAGAGCCAGGTCACTCAAAAGATACTTCTAGAAATCCTCACATTGTCACCAACCTACCCTTTTTTTTAAAGAAGATTCCTTTTTTTTTTTTTTTAGCATTTGTTTTTCTACCTCCTGCTGCTGCTTCTGAGGGAGTCCCTCATCTTGCTCTCTGCCCTACTGCTTAGACTGAGAAACCATATCAAATATCAATTCACCTGCATTGCTGACAAATCAGGGATTCTTCTAGAGGGCTGCCAGCAGCAAATATTTGTTCTGGATAACAGGAATTGAATTCTGAAGCCTCACGTGCTTTACTTATACCATCAAATATAAACTAGTGCTGGCAAAACAACACATAACTCTACACTTCCTTTTCATAACCTCTTTCAGGGTGCTGTGCTGTTGGGTATCACAAGAAAGATGGTCTGTAGAACTGTCTCCATCTGGACAGCTGAGCCTGTAACCACTCTGGAAGAGATCCACACTGAACATTTCTAACCTCAACAGAAGGTTTGTTTGGCTTGAAATTACATCTGCTCCGACGGCAGAGACCATGGAGCTTCTCTCACAGAAAGCTACCCTGGATTTTAAACCTTGATCTACTTAGTTTTGCCTTCTTCCCAAAGACAGTTCCAACATCCTGCACATCTCACAGCCAGCTCTCCTTGAAAAGTCATTTACTCTCAGAGTATTAGAAAAAAAATAGGTTGTAATTAAGCAGAGTTATTAATATTTTGTCACTTGGGACCCGAAACCTATTCATATTCATGTCAACAGGAGTGTTTGCCACTACAATCAGGACTGGACACAACACAAGTGCCTCACCATTTTTCCAGAAGAGAATATAAGATCTTCTGGGGGCCAATAACTAACTGCTCTGCCTTCTGTTCACAGCAGCACTTAGCTGGGATGTTGACCACTTCTGCTATCCCATCACCGACCATTCTTGCTTTTCTGCATCTCACTTGGAGAACACCATTCCCCTGGCACAGGCACAAGCTACCACAGCCTATGGCCCAGTTTCTTACATATCTCACAGGTCTGCTAGCTACCCAGAGGAGAAGTAATAATGGCTGCAGTGGTAGAAGTGGTCTTTGGAACACACTCTTCAAGATTCCTCTTCTCAAGAGGAAGGAACTATCAGGATCTACTAAAAGCTTCAAATTTCCCCCAAAAGACACTTTAGATCTACGGAGAAAGTGTCCAGGTCACCTAAAAAGAGAGGCAGTGGCAGCCAGGCAGTCATTCCTTACCTAGATAGACAGACAGGACTCAAATTTTGGGGCCAACTGTTCTCACACTCCTTGGACAAACTCCAAATGGTCTGTGTGAGGCCTCATCACAGTTTCTTCAGGTAACGGTCAAGGCACAGAGAGGTTCGGTGATTTCCTTCACAGACACCACATCCCTGCCTGCAAAGGTATGAAACCAAGACTTCTCTATTCTAACTGGGGTCCAACAGTAGCAGGACTAAAGGATGGCAGTAACTGGATTGCTTACTGTAGTCACAAACAATAATAAGGTTAAGAGATTTCCTTTCCCTCCTCTTGGCTAGGCTCTGAGTAGGCAGAAGTTATAAGGCAGGGGAGTGGCTGTTAAACCTTGCCTCTTCCAATTGCTTAAGAGGGGTGTTTAGGGTTGTTAATTTTGCCACTTACTCATGGCTGACACTTCTCACCTCACTGGTTTAAAGGTGCATTTATCCATGTACGTAGGGAGCAAGTGCACCTTGCCGCACAAACAATGCTGCACAGGCTCCTTGAAATCATTCTCCCATCACTCCACATCCTTTCACATTAAATACCCACACAGATGCATCACTGTAAAGATCAACACTCAAATTCTGCTTAAACTACTGCTGCTAGTCATCAAACAGCTTAGCCTGAAAATGCACCATTCTCTCCCACCCCCTTTCCCACACTTACATTGGCTCTTTCCAGGCTGTCTTCTCTCCTTTTCCCCTCCCAACTCTCAGTACCACCCCACAGGAAAAAGACAGCAAACCATGAGGATGGTTGAGAGTTACCTCTGCAATGCACCCAGGCACATCAGCCTGCAAACAGGGGGTTGGAAGAGAGTTGAGATCTCCATCACAGGGGATCTAATAGGACCTCCAACCTCCCTCTAACCACTGATTTCTATGAAACACAGTTCTTCGAGGTAGTTGCCCTTGACAAGCCAGGACAAAATTGGGCAAATAGATCAGAAGGTGAGAGAGTTGGACAGACATTGTGTATTTTCTTAGTAGTTTCCTGTGTGAGGCTATGACTTATTTGCTATGTTATTCACAATACCCAAACATTTGGGGTGGGGGGAGAAGAAGAGAATTAATTGAGGACAAAGCATACCAAACAACTGCTGCCCCACCATGTGCACAGGAGAGTTGCAGTGATATAACCATATCCCCCAGGCTCTGCTACAGTGAGACTTCCCTGCTTTTACAGAAGGAAGCAATTTAGAGTTAAGATCTGGTTCCAGGCAGAGAGGCGAGATTTAATCCATCTCTGCCACTTTTTAACCGCTGGATGAATCACTTCACCTCTGCTTCCCCCTCACCCACGTCTATCCAAAGCATGGAGTAAAACCCCCAAAGAACAGACAGTGTTTCATTATAGCGCATCATGCAGCACCTATCACAACAGGACATGAGACTCTGCCATAGCCTCTTGGCGCCTCCTGTCACACAAGCTGATTTCCAGATAATAAGCACATTGTCAAGAAGCATCTCCTGAGGAAGCATTAGGATCTGCCCAGACAGCCTGTCCCAGCATGCACAGCATGCTACTCAGTCACACTGCCATTAGCCTCTCTCATGCTCCAATGCAAGCGATGCAGATATTAATTGCCCCTGCGAGGAGCCACATCTTTCCTCAGCACAAAGAGCCCTTAAAACCTCAGCAGAAAGTCCAAAAAATCCCAACTGATTTCCACATACTGCTCCCCAAACCTTCCTCCAGACTCCACCAGTTCCCACGGTCCTTGGAGCCTCTTCAGGGGATTCTGGCAGCATCCGGATTAGACAGCAAGGAAAACTCTGCTGGTGATCTGGCTCTCAGGTGGTTTCTCTCCAGTCGCCCCTTTCTGAGCACCCTCAGGCTTCCTAGCCCAGCTCTCCAGTCTGTGGAGGCCAGGGAAGAATCTCCAGCCATTTCCTCTAGCTTCAGCTTTGTCTTTCCGGCTCAAGGAAATACACCAGAGTGTATGGGCAGTCTTGTAAGGGTCTATTTTTCCCAAGATGAACAAATTTCTTCCTTTATGAGTACTGGCACCATGTTGCAGGGCATTGGCTTTGGGAGCAACCCTGCCATACCTCAAGATCACTTCTGCTTTGCGATACAACTCCACAGTCGCCCCAGCACACGTAAGGAAATGGCAACACTGCAGCATGGAAACAAGCAGCTGGGAACAAAGTGGGAGGAACAGGAACATGAGCCATAGCTATGACTGCAGGCAGGGAAAGGGTTATTTTAACTAGAAGAAGAGGCAAGCAACTTCAGATCCTGGGTCTGAATCTAAGCCTCGCTTCAGTGTCCAAACCGCAACGTCATCTTTCTGCTCTATTTTCAAACAAGTTACTTGTTTAACAAAAAGCATGTGACCAGATCCATTGCTGCTGCATAACAGCCTCCCTAGAAACATTAGAAAGAGCTTACTAAACAATCCACTGGTCAGTGATAAGACTACATGCTGCAGCAAACGTTTAAAATACCTTACTTGGGAAACATCACATCTTTAACTGGTCATTGCTTTACTTAATATCACTGTGTTTGAATTTCCAGCCATTCACTTGGGGTCTGCCCAAAAGCAACCTCAGGGCAGAAAGAAAAAGAGTGGAAGACTGCAGCAGCACACTGATCTCTCATGTTAGCCTTGCTGAAATTAGGCGTCAGCGTTAGTATGGCTAATGTCACAGAACTTTTTGCACAAGCGTAACAGATCTTGAACTTTTCTGTCCACACACGCAGCAGAATTGCTGCACCAGCTGTCCCCAAATCCGAGGCTGCTTTAACAAAAGATGCTGCGCTGCCAGCTTAGCTGAGAGCAGCAGTCAATGGCACGGCAAGGTACAAATGCACCACACCTCCACGGAGTCACAGCACTAGCAGTCTGCCACGATACCTGTTGCTAAACAGCTCGCTCACTGTGTCTCCAGGCTAAAATAAAATGTGTTAATGAATTAACCACCACAAAGCAGTGAGTGATTACAAAAACACCACTTGCAGCCTTGTCTACAGGAGGAAAAGAACAAGTGCTTAAGACACAGTGACAAGTACATTTCAACCAAGTCTGAAAGTGGTAATGGGGATGGAGGACAGGCTACATCCTAACACTCTTCACCTGGCAGAGCTTGCTGGGGTACACCTCCAAGTCCCCTGGAGACGTGCCAACGCAGCCAAGCCGGGAAAAGCAGTGAAATGAGGTCAAGGTTAGGTCACTGATCCACACCAACTTCCTCCAGTTCTCTGCTGCAGGCATTTGTTCAAGTGCCAATAGACACCTGTCTGGCAAACCCTGCTACAGTGACTTAAAACACAGTGCATCCTCCACCCTCCAGACTGCCCTGGTAGAGATCTACGTGCACACTGACAAAAAGGGAACGTGTGCCATACAGCAGCTTCCATAACACGTAGTCTAACAACTTTCCTACTAATGATGAACGCAGTTAAGGTTTCATTACAGCTTGCTACTTCTGAAGTAGCAAACCCACCAAACATCCCATCTGTTTCCTTTGCTGTTATCTTGAGCTGGCGAGCACCTTAGATCTGACTAGCTGCAGGCTCAGGAGCATGGCACCATGCTAAGATACATCTGGGAAGAGAGCACAAGGGAGGGACTGAAATTATACGATAGCACTGATACAGGCCTGTGGAAGAGTCAGTGTCAAACCAGCATGGGCATCCATTTTTGAGGCTGCTTCATAACTGTAAGAAAAAAATTTTATATAAAAAAAAGTTTAATTCTGAAGAGTTGCACAGTTGTTAGGATTCTTCACTCAAAAGAATGATTCTCACAAAAGCTAGTAAATTTGTGCGTAGGCTTTTCATCCACTTGCAACACAAGCTGTTAACAACCAGAGCCTGTACAATGCAGTTCTCTGCTCAGATCCTTGTGGGTGAAGCAGGTCCCCGAAATAAGGGACACTTCCACAAATCAGTATTGCAACAGATAAAGTTTTCCCCAAATAAGTATGAACATTTCATCAGTACACAGGTGAGATGAACAAAGTGTAAATGCAGAGTAACGGGAATGTTGTCCTTTTGTCTGGAGATTAAGAAATATAATAGACAGAGAAAAAGCTTGAAAAGTCAAGGGACTCAAACACCAAGGGAAAGATGAGTACATTATTCATATATACAGTATGCTGTGAAATCCAAATGGACACCCTGAGTCTGCTTCTTACAAAGGAGCACAAAAGAAAGGAAGGAATACTTGGAGGAAGCAGCCTCAGGCATAAAGTATGAGAGGACTAAAAGAAATGTCAGTTTATGGGACTGTATTTCAGGGATGCACACACAAGAAAATTCAGAAAGTCTAACAAAAGAAAAAAAGCTGATATTCATTAACAGTGACAAAATCTAAAAGCCATTAAAAAACAACCCAAGCACATCAAGAACATAGTCCAACTGAAAAATACAAGCCACACAAGAACAAGATGTGGCCATTGCAACTTCACAAGGAATAGTGTCTACATTCTGAGGAAAAAAGCAAGCTACTTTCAAAAGAGAAATATTAAGATTGAGAACTAAAGATTACTCAATTACAGGTGTGCAAGGCAAGACAGACGCGAGGAAAATATGTGAGAACAGTGCCAAAATTATCAGCAGGCATGTGCAGGGCTTTTGAGGGAAAGCAGCAATGAAAAGAAAGTGGATGTATTGATAAGGCAGAAAATAAATGGACTACTAGAAGATATCTGAAGGAACATAGGGGAAAATGCAGAACAAATAAAAGGGAGCTCTTCTAAAAACATAGAAATAATGTAGATCTAAAAAGAACCTGATCTAAATAATATGGATTCAGAGATGCTACTTGAACCATCAGTGAAAATCAGACAGCAGAAGAATCAATGAGAGGTTTTGGATGAACATGATCATCTCCCCTGGCAGAGGAAAGGTATTAAAGAACAGGAGAAGAGTAGCAGAACCCTTTGTAATGGAGTTACTCTTATTCTAACCCTGCTACCATTGTAACAGCACAACAGCTAATTGTTAGTGTTTTTCAGTTTCAGAAAATGGAACCAAAGACATGAGTTCTGCCGCATCCCAAACTGCCTACACGAATGAGAATTTAGCTATCATATGCACAGAAAAACAGTTAAAAATACACAGCTGGGCATGGAACTTGGACATTTTTTGTCCAGGAGACGGTCGCACACGCACTGGCTTTGGATCTCATGCTACTTAAGATATGCTCACGCTGAAGAATAAGAAGCATGATAAGAAGGACTTACAGTGGAAGTGTAAAGATCAGCATGTGTAGGAAAAAAAGGAGAACCTAGAAAAACTAGAATAGCAGCCAAAATACAACAGGAGTTTTTATTTACTGAACAGAATCCCTCACTGAGACAGGAGAAACAGAAAGACCACGAGAGATGACAGTGGGCAGTAAATTATAAAGGACATGGCATTGCACCAGGCCTGCAGAAAAAGCCAGCGTAATTTTGGGCTGTGTGCACAGGGGCTGAATCACACTGCACAGCAGGGAGCGGTCTCTCTAACCACAGTTGCAATGTGTTAACGTACCTGAAATACTGCATCTCTCCTTGGGTCCACTGCAATGAGCACACTGAAGATCCAAACAAAGCCTCATTTATCTACAAGACTTCGAACAACAAGAGCAATATCACTTAAGCTGTCTGCTTCCCCGGAGGCAGAGACAGGTTCCTACTGCCACATCCCACACAGAGGAGTAAGACACTCTCACTTCTTGTTTCCCAAAACAGTATCCACCAGCTTTGATATATTTAAAAACAAACAAACAAACAAACAAACAAACAAACTCAAACAAAACAGAAGCACAGCTTCCCCATCAGCTGGGATGCTGAAAGCTTGGACCAGATAAGAACACAAGGTATTCGGAAAATAGCCTTGCCCAGATGCTCACCTGGCATGCTATAAAATGCAGTATGTTTCTCACCTCTGGCTCTTTTTTGGAAATAACTTCTTCTGAAGTTGACTGGAGACAGGTGTTCAATCTAGAATCACCCCACATTGCAAACAATTACACAAAAGCATCAGCACAGATTTCATTGAAGAATGGATCTGCTATGAGAATGCTGTAAGATACTGGTGCTCAGCAATTTATTCTTTTGACAGGATAAAGGTCAGGGGATCTCCACCCCAGAGGAAGGTGCACTATACACATGCTACATGGCTGTTTGTAATCAATCACAAGTAACTGAATACGCCAGAGGAAGCGGAATGAGCACTCACAGCATACTAGCACAGTAAGAACAATGCCACATTTTTGATAAGCCATCAGACAACGGAGTTAACACAGCCTAGCTAATGAATGAAACACTGGAGAGGGCTAGGAGGCAGCATGGCAGGTACTTCAAATAAAATTAAGCCTTCAGGAAAGTTGCTATTAATATTCTGAAAGGAGTGCACCGCCCCATCAATCATACTGGCAGGGGACACTTGTCCTGAGTTCCACTAATGAGCAGAAAGAAGGAATAACAGACACCAACTCAATTATCGTATGCTCAGAAGGGAAACTTAACACTGCCAGAGAAGAAATCCCAAACGTGCTCCTCTGCAACAGACAAGCCATAGAGAGCAACAGATAGCGGACAATACATCAGACCTATTACATGTAGGTCTTGTAGCCAAGCCTACAATATTAAGAATAAGCAATCCGATGGCTGTTTAGAACATTTTGTTTTCTATATAGGACTAAAAGGAAATAATAACTCAAACACAGCAAATATCACCAGTTATAAGAGACTGTTTCCTTACAAGAAACCGTGGCCTCCCCCAAGTACTCCCTGACTGGAGCTACTCTGGTTTGTCACGGCATCGTAGTATCTTTTGAGGGAACAATCTGGAATCATTTAACATTCCCAGAGGTACAACACTGTAGCTTACCCAAACAGAGCAGATTTTGCTGAGGTTGGAAGTTTACCATGCAAATGCCTGATTTACCCAGGAAACCACTCAAGAACATCTTAGGCAGATAAATACATGTTATTCCAGCTGGAATTAGTGTTTCTTAAAGGAACACCCAGTTCAGAGACTCTTCATCACCAGATCAGCTTCAGAAAAGGAAACTCTTAGGGCGTTGTAGGAAAGACAGGCAACACTCCTTGCAGAGAGGAAACAGACCCCTGAGTCCCCAGCTGACAGAGCAGCCCGCTTCATGGGGCTGCGAGAGGCTACCAACCCAGCTGAACGCAGCTGTGCCAGAGGAGAGCACGTTCCTACACACTGGTACTGCTCACTGCAAGGCTTTCCGGACCTCAGGCAAAGGAAAGCACGCACCCAGCTGCACAAATGAAGGCTTACTCTAGTCTCCACGAGCCATCAGGTAATAGATACTGTCTGCCCAGGGAGGACAAGAGGGTTGCAGAGGTGAGAACATTCACCTCATGGCACTTCAAAGGATCACCGTAGCTGGCACTTATGGGATATTTCCAGTTGTACTTGCAATAACTGCTCTCCTTGCAAGAAGGCATTCGTTTCCAAAACACATATTTGGAAGTTTTAATGACAGAGAATTCAGAGCACCTTCTGAAACAATGTCCCGAGGGTACGCATACAGAGTCTCACAAAGTGAGCCCAAACCACATGCATTTCCCTAAGTCAATGCTTTTCTATCATAAGCAGGAGACACTGTGCTCAAGCACACCATGTGGGTGGCAGCAAGACTTGGAATGTTTTTGAGCTCATGCATCACACCAAGATACGAGGTACTCTGGACAAAATCCAGCGTATCTGAATCCTTGCAGTGCCATTCACAGCATAATTTGTACAGGTGGAATCTGCCTTTGCAATCTGAGCTCAACAATACTGACGCATTAGCAAAATGCAACTCGTATCTCTCACCTCTAACTAGAAATGCGATGACTTATCACTGAAACAACATACACATAACTGACTACAACAGCTGTGTCATGGAAAAAGAGTAAGAGTGAACACAATCACACAATCTTATCTTGTTTCCTAATTAAGAACTTGCATTTATGGGCTCTCTGACACTAAAGGGAAAAAAAGAAGAGCAGTCCTATTAACAGAGGTTGAAAAATACCACTACTTGGAAAGAACAAGACCCCAAGCATGTTTGCACAAAGTCCTTCCATGCATTTTTTCCAAACGTACTGCCTGATCAGCACACAAAACAACAAAAACACAGTGAGACATTATCTTGATGCAGACAGACATTTTACTTTGGCAAAGCTCTAGTTCATTTCTTGCAGTTTCCATACAGTGAAAACCTGCTACAGCCTTTAAGGGTCCTTATTTGGATGGCATCACAATAAAGACACTTTCTCCCACCTCAGAACACCACTATGAAGACCTTTACTAAGATAACTATGAGTGGAAGCTAAGGCTGACTGATTGATTATTTTAGCAAAAGTATGCTTTACACCCTGCAGCATTAATCAACCAGGATTGCTTTCCTCCTAAGGCATCACAGTGGGTAGCCTAACTGAAGATGCAAAGAGCATTTTGCTTGGTTTCCACATGTTTACTTCCTTCTGCCTCTAGACTAGAAAACACAGAAGCACCAGTCCCACACTGGTCACTGTGGCCTGACCAGACTTCTCCAGACACCTGCTGACTCTACAGGCACGGCAGCACACCATCTTAGAGCTGTGGTCTCTGAAGGAAGAATCGGCTTCCATCACCTTCCCATCCTAACAAATGTTGCATCTGAAGACATTCCAGAGGTGAAATTTCAGATTAATTTTACAAAAGTTTCCTCCAAGCTGGTGTGTCAGATGGCTGCCCCCCATGGCTATCAAGACACAAAGATGCTCGTGCATTAGAACAGGCACCTACACAATGCTAATGGAAAATGTCCTTGTGAAAAGGCACAGGATTCATTGGGCCAAAGAGCAGTTCTTCGAACAACTTTCAAACTGATGACACACCATTTCTGCTCACCCACTGGCATCCCGCCACCCATGTAACTTGGTCTCACTATTCCCAGTCATTCTGCCTGTGGTTTGCCCAAAGCAGTTCCTCCTCTCTCTAGCTCTTGCAGCATTTCCTTTTGTGAAGACTGTGTACATACATGTGCTTCACCACCACTAAGCTCTGTGCTCTGTATCTGCGACCTCACAGAATCATAGAATTGTTAAGGTTGGAAAAGACCTCTAGGATCATCAAGTCCAACCGCCAGCCCAACACCACCGTGCCTCCTAAACCATGCCCTGAAGTGCCACGTCTACATGTTTTTTTGAATACCTCTGTGTTCCAATGCCAAGCCTGTTCCAGTCCCTGACCACTCTTCCAGTAAAGAAATTTTTCCTCATATCTAATCTAAACCTCCCCTGACGCAGCTTGAGGCCGTTTTCTCTCGTCCTATCGCTTGTTACTTGGGAGAAGAGACCAACACTCACCTCACTACAACCTCCTTTCAGGTAGTTGTAGAGAGCGATAAGGTCTCCCCTCAGCCTCCTCTTCTCCACACAAAACAAACCCAGCTCCCTCAGCCACTCCTCATCAGACTTGTTCTCCAGACCCTTCACCAGCTTCGCTGCCCATTCTATTCTTTCTGCAGGAAGTCAACCTGGTAATTCTGCCCTGCTCTCCAAATTCCAGCTTGGGAGTAACCTACTGACAAATAAACAATACCTCAAGTCACTTTAAAGCTATAGATCAATCACTCTTTCCTGCTCCACACAACAGCCTCAGCATGTGTCACCAAAAGGTGCAATGGCTTTTCACTGACACACATTGCAAACTCCTTCCCATTCGCTGCCTGCTCAGCCTAGGACCTCCTTGGGCAGCACAATCACAAAGGCTTTCTCTACTAGCTTGACATATTTTGGAACATTTCTACTCCGACCCACCTGGCCCCTCAATCACCGAGTTTCTCCCTACAAACACATCCACCTTCTGAAGCCCTTTCACAAAGGCTGGTGTTCTCCTGCCCTACAGGAACAATTATTTTTCCCCTCTTGAATTCGACGCCTTTAGGGTTTGTGCAGCACATGAATACATCACTTGCAGACAATGTACCACAGTGCAGAGATACGTGGATCCAGGGTGACTTCCTGCATCTGCCCCTTAACTCTCATGAGAAGACCTCCTGGTCACTGCCTGATAAGACGAGTGGGCCAAAAGGCACCTAGCTTATTAACACACCTGGCACCTCCTGGCTCCAAGACAGGTCTTTGCATTCTTCCCATAAGCACATCTAGGCTGGACATACCCTTAACCATACAGTTAGCAACGACGTTTACACCATTCAGCTTGTCCTCCAGCTCTGTCAGAGATACAACCGCGAGTTCAGCTGGCAGCACAGCGAATCCTTTTCACTGTTACCTATGCTCTGGAGTGCAAGTGACACAGGTAACCCCGCAGGCCCACGAATGCCGGTGGCCACTCCCCAGCTTCAGGGCACCAAAACTCACTTCGGGGGCAAAGAGGCAGCTTTCAGAAGCAGCGTGGCCGCGATGACAGACCCCACCGAGACCTTCCGTGGCCATCACGGCAGACACGAGCCAGAGGCCGCAACATGGAGGCAACGCAGCCGTGGTCCGGTGCTGGCACACCCAGCCCCGCCGGCCCGCGGTGCTGCCGCTGCTCCCCCTGGAAGCACACCGGGCGGGAGGCTGGGGGAACGGGCGGCCGCGGCAGCCCTCCGCGGCGCATCCAGCCTCCGGCGGGGGCAAGGCCCGGCCGCCACCGAGGGGGCGCGGCCCCAGGCGCGGCTCGGCCCGGCCCGGCGGGGCAGGGATGCTGCAGGGGCCGCCGATCCCGGGGGCGCGGGGGGGCCGGCGGGGACCTCCCCCCCGCCTCGCCCGTACCGTGCCCGGCCCCGACCGGCCCCGTGCTCGCCAAAGCCCCCGCAGCGGAGCGGAGCGGCCCCCGCCGCGGCCCTGGGCGGCGCGGCTCACCTGGGCACGCAGCTCGGCGCCGAACGGTCGATCTCCCACGTCGCGAAGAGGTTCATGGGCACCGGGACCGGCCCGGGGCCGGCCACCGCCATCGCCGCCGCCGCCGCCGCCGCCCCGCCGGCCACCGCCGGGGGCCCCGCGGCGGGGCCCGAGCCCAACGCGCCGGCCGCCGCCGCCGCCGCCGCCATCCCGCCGCCGCCGCCGACACTGGCGTCGCGGGGCGGCCCGAGCCCCTCGCCTCAGCCCCGGCCTCCGCCTCGGCGCGCGCCCGCTCGCCCGCCCGCTCGCTCGCTCGCGCGGCGGGGCGGGCCCCGGCGCCCCGCCACCGCCAACCGGAGGGCGGCAGGGCGCGGCGGGAGGGCGTGAGGAGGAGGCCCGTGACCAACCGGAGCGCGGCTAGGGCGCGGCCTGAGGCGGGAGACGAGCCAATCGAAGCGGGGACGCGGCGAGGACGGCGACTTTGGCAACCAGCCAATCGGAACCGCGAGGGAGGAGGCCGGAGCGACCAGGAGCCAATCGAAGAGGGAAAAGGACGCGGCCGCCGGGGAGGGGCCAGCCAATGGGAACAGCGTCGCCGCTCCGGCTGGGGCGTAGCGGGGGGCGTGGCGGTGAGCCTTTTAAGGCGCGGCGGCCTCAGCCCCCGCGAGCTCGTTGAGGGGCGCGGCCGGGCGCGTGCTCGCTCGGCGGCCCGCGGGCGAGGTTGCCATGGCAGCGGGGACCCGCGCGCGGCTGCTCTCCGCACCCCCCCCCCCCCCCCCCCCCGGGGGTCGCCGTGGCGGGCGGGGGAGATACATACGGACCCTTGGGCCTGAGGGGGTGAAGCTGAAAGCACGGCGAGCCTTGCAGGAGGAAGCTGAGCGCGAAAACGGGCTCTTTCCTCAAAACCCACCAGAGCAGCCGCGGGGGCGGCCCGGTGTGCAGGGGCAGGGGGGCTGCGGCCCGGCATCGCGGAAGGGCCCCCTGCCCGGCCTCGCCTTCAGCAGGGCCTTCGCGGAGGCCCTGCCTGAGATGGCACTGCCTCTGGAAAAGCGGAGAAGGAACGGTACCAAATCGTCGGAGCAGGGTGATGCTGGCTTGAGGGATCCTAGAACGAGGCAGAGGTGAACCGGGAGCTGCGGCGCTCCTCGCTTAAAGCTACCTGAAAGAAGTGGCTGAGCCAATAATGGCCAAGCCACAAAATAAAGAGAAGCCCCCAGCTTCTGCAGGGACCACGCCAGGCTCTGAGTGGCTCGATACGCTCAGCAGTGACTGAGTTTTCCATTGATGCAGTGTTACTCCAGGCAGACTGTAAAATGCGGCTCATGCCAGCGGAGGGATTAGGATTTGAGAAGTGGGAGCAGCACAAACTTGCAAAGCAACACAAAACATCCCCGGTTTCTACTGCGGATCTTGAGCAGAGCACTGGTGCTTTCAGAACGTTATCAGTAAGCGTTGCAGGGTCACCTTCCTCAATACTGATGTCTGACTTATAGCCTGTCCCTTGGACCTCTTTTTACTTGCATTTGTCTGTTCAACATTTCACCTGCTGCTGAGCTTCAGGTCTCTCAGTAACATGCACACGATTCGCGTCAGCTTTCAGTTTGACTAGAGAAATAATCTGAACCATCGTCAAACTTTTCCACCTTGCTCTCTGCCCCCTTTACTAGCCCATTTCTGCATCTGATGAACAGTACAGGTCCCACCGCAGAGTTGCCCAGACCTCCTGTCTTGTTCACAAAACAGCTTGTTTGCTGCTTCGATGCGTTTTCCTTCCTTTAAGCAAGTCATTAATGCATGAGAGGACCTTTCATTTCACCCTTGACAGTCTTGGTTCTCTAAGAGCATTTGCTAAGGGAGCTTCGCAGAGGCTTTTGTGGAAGTCCAGCTGGATCAAGGATGAGCTGCATTTTCATAGCATTCTGCAGATGAATGTGAAAACCTTGTTTTGCAGCAGGGGAGAGTCACATGATGGTCATGCTGGCCTGGCCTTATCTCAGCATTTCTACCCATCATGGTTTGATCTCAGCAGGGTATCATCATTGCCTTTCCCCAAAAGCAGCTGACAGCTCCAGAGGACCCTGCTAGATCTGGGGGCTCGATTTGTCCCTGGAAAACCCATAGCAGTGCCTCCCCAGCTGTTTGCTTTCATACATTTGCCTTCCAGTCTTAGTCACCGTTCCCAACTATTTGTGTGGTACTCTAATAGCAGTGAGTACTCCAGGCTTTCAGGGGTGCCCTCTCACTTCCAGGGGGCCAGAGGCACCTCTCTGCCCGGCCCAAGGCAGCCTGGTGAAGTGAAAGCCCCTGAACGTAGCCTTCCAGGCAGCCCCCAAGGACTGGCAGTCCTGCAGCTCTCCTGGGCCACCCCTCTGGCCTGGGAGAGCTGCTTCTCCCCTGCCCTCCTGGAAGATGCCCATCACTTCCAGCCACCTCTGCTCTGCCCTGTGGCTGTGCCATGCTGTATGGTCTGTGATGCTTCTTCAGAGCTGTTGAAGCTCTCAGTATGGTCCCAGGGTCACAAATGGCCTTTCCCCATGACAGCCACCGCTTGCAGTTTCTTGCTGAGGAGGTTCCTCCTTTTCCTGCATTTGCCCTGAAGGGATGTTCAGTGTGATCGGGGTGGATTTCTCTGGCTCTCTCCCTGCCGCCCATTCCCTTTGAGCGCTTCTATCCTTAGTGCAGCTCACTTGTCTGTTTTGGCCTTCTGGCTTTTCTACAGATGAATTTATGCATTTGTTCTCAGGCTGTTTCAATGTGGCTTGTTTATCTGGGGGCTTGGCTACACAGCCTGCTCTTCATTTTTTTTTTCCTACCTTCATGTTATATTGACTTTGCGCCTACAGCATGAACTACCCAGAACTGTGGTCTTCCACACACAGTGGCTTTTCTCTGTCTTCGGGGTCAAAATTTTCCTGTGTTTTTCATTGTAGGTACCAAAGCCAGGTTATCTTTCAGCTTAAGACTGAGGCTGGTAGAGTCATCACCTCATTCAGCTGCTTCCCCTCCTCCTCTTACCTTTCTGTGTGCCAAGCACCAGCTGAGATTTGCTTCATTGTGGGTATGATCTTTGAGCACATCAGGGAAAATGCCCAAGGAATCCTTGCTCTTTAGTGTCCAGGCAACCAGCTTGAAATGTGCCTCCAGAAAAAGAACTTTTTTTTTCTGTATGTCACTGCTATCCAAATGGACCATGCCCACCGGCTTCTCCTCAGCACTTCAACGCTGTTTAGAGACCTCGTAGCAGCTGGCATCTTTGTCCTTGGCAGACAAGGCACCGCAGTGTGCCCCCATATGTTAGTCAAGCCCATGCAGGGCACCTGATCCCTTTGGGCCAGCACTTCTCTCAACCATGCTGTTCCTGGAAGAGCCATGTGTCACCATAGCCTATGCACCCTGAACAAGGTTGAGGTGCAGCAAGACACTGCAGCTGCTCAGGAGTAGAGCATTTCTCTTCAGTACAGATGTCCCTCTCAAATCACCCTGGTTTTAGCTGTAAGAACACCTTTTATGGTGCAAAGCCATCTTTTTTCCCTTGTGACCACAACCTGCAGGCCCCTGCTGCCAGCAGCCCCAGCCCAGAGAGGTGGGAAACGGTGCTGTTCTTGGGCCCCAGGCCCAGCGCAGCTGCATTTGGCTGTGCCCTGGGCAACGCGGGGCTGAGAGGAGCTCACCCACGGTGCTGGGGGTGCTCTGCCTGCGGCTGGGGCTGGAGGCTGTGTGGGGGATGTTCGGGGGGGGGGGACTCTGGCCCCGGGGCCTGGCTGGGACAGGCGGATGCTGCCGGTCATACACCCACCCATGACAAGGAGCCAGGCGTGGCTTTGTCCTGAGCAGGCTGCGTAGGTCTGCACTGACCCCCAGTGGCTCTGCCACCAACAGCCATTCCGCCGGCCGTCCCCGCATCCCGCCCGGGCCCCGGGGGAAGTGCCACATCACCAGTGCTTGGGCTGCTGGTCCCTGCTCCACCACTCGGGTACCTCACCTTGTGAAGGGCTGGGGTGGCTCCATGCCGTGCAGGGCCTCCAGGATTCCTGTGCTACAGACTCAATGCCACAAGCTTCAATTTTCAAAATCCTTTTTGAGCCCAGGCTGGCAGGATCGCATGCGTTACCAGCTCCTGCCTTCCCCTCCGGGTGCGTCGAGGTGGTCCAGCGCGTGTGCTAGCACAGCTTTGCACCAAGTGCCCCTTCTCACACTGTTTTCCATGATGGTCCTTTCAATCCTCCTCCGAGTTGCTGCCAGCACCTACTCTCTGTCCCATGAGGTGCATGATGCCGCATGTGGCTGTGTTTGAAATTAAGGTTTTTCAATAGACACCGTTTTCTCACAGGCCCAGCCCGCACCGCAAAGGACATTGTCACCATTGCTTAGTTCCGTTCCCTCCATTCTGTATTTTGACAAATGGTTACCTGGATTGACTCTCTATGTTCATTTCTTTGTTTTCCTACTTGGCATATCCAATTCCTTGCTTCTCCACTCTGATGTCACCTTCCAGCACCTTGCTCACATCAGGCCTTTCTTGTGATGTTAAAGTCTTCAACAGGTTCAAGAACATTAAAGAACAGAGTTCTTTAAAACCCTTCAGCATGCTGTGATCCTTCACTCAGAAGCTGTTTCCAGTTTGCTTTTTTAAATTGCCTTCCTGAAGGATGCCCATCAGTTCCCGCCACCACTCACCCCCCGCTCTGTGGCCAGGCTCTGGGGGCCAGAAGGCTTTTTTGGAGCAGTTGAAGCTCTCAGCATAGAATCATAGAATCATTAAGGCTGGAAAAGACCTCTAGGATCATCAAGTCCAACCGCCAACCGAACACCACCATGCCTCCTAAACCATGCCCTGAAGTGCCACATCTACATGTGTTTTGAACACCCCCAGGGATGGTGACTCCACCACCTCTCTGGGCAGCCTGTTCCAGTGCCTGACACTCTTTCAGTAAAGAAATTTTCCCTCATATCCAATCTAAACCTCCCCTGACGCAGCTTGAGGCCATTTTCTCTTGTCCTATCACTGGTAACTTGGGAGAAGAGACCAACACCCCCCTCACTACAACCTCCTTTCAGGTAGTTGTAGAGAGCGATAAGGTCTCCCCTCAGCCTCCTCTTCTCCAGACTAAACACCCCCAGCTCCCTCAGCCACCCCCATCACACTTGTTCTCCAGACCCTTCCCCAGCTTCGTTGCCCTTCTCTGGACACGCTCCAGCACCTCAATGTCCTTCTTGTACTGAGGGGCCCAAAACTGAACGCAGTATTCGAGGTGTGGCCTCACCAGTGCCGAGTACAGGGGCCAGATCACTTCCCCAGTCCTGCTGGCCGCACTATTCCTCAGACAAGGTGTTGCCATGGTCCCCAGGCCACTGCCAGCCTTTCCCCATCACAGCCGCTGCTTGTCATTCCTTGCTGACAAACTTCCCCTTCTTCCTGCAGTTCCCCTTTGAGGATATTCAACACCACTGATGGATTTCTCTGGTTCTCTCCTAACAGCCTTTGAGTGTGTTGCGGTCACAGACCTAGAGGGACTCTTCAGTGGGAACGGTGCAGGTGTCCTAGGCAGCACAGGGCTAAGCTGAAGATGCTTTTCCTCCCAGGTCTGTAGCCAGCAGCAGCCAGAGAGCCGCTATCTGCCTGGGAACCTTTGTGTACCCCTCTTCGGTCTCCTTCCATTTTGTCTCTGATCACAGCTGCATCCATATGCAACTCTGGCACCCTGGTTCCAGCATCATGTTTTAGAGAAGCACATAAGTATCTCCTTTTGCTCTGGTTGCTTATTTTTATGTGTCTCATTAAAGCAGCTCTTTACTGCTTCCCACGCAAATGTTGTCACCTCCTGCCCGAGCCTCTAGTGAAGACTCAGGGGTTTTATGATTCCAGCCCAGGCATGAATCATGTTGTCTTTAGCCCCACTGCTTGATAGCTGCCTCCAGTGCCTCTCTCCTACCTCTGTGACGTGGGTACCTCAGCCCCTGGGTGCCTCCATGGACAGAGACCCTTTGTTCTTCCCTACAGCCTGCAGGAGACTGCCCTGATACTGAGTGAGAGCTGGCGCTTCTGTGCCCAGCAGGAAAGATCTAGGGTTTGTTTCTGTGTTGGTTTTCCCTCTCATGCCTCACAGTGCTCTCCACTCAGCCTCAGTTGGAAGGTCTCCTTTCCTTTTTGGAGGCAGGTTGCCTTGGCTGCTTTGTTTCCCTGCTCTTTCAGCCCTTCTGGAGATTGCTGTTTTTTCCTGGATTAGGATGATTCCACAGCCAAACTCTTTACCTTGTTGCACCTCTCTAACCCAGAGATCTGCTCCCTTCACACAGCCCCTCTACCTGCCTGCATAAACCAGCCCACGCTCACCGCGGGACACCTGAGCTGAGCCTGGATGCTCGTTCAGTGTCTCCATCTGCCATGGACACTGCCAGCGGGATTGCTACATTCCTGGTGCCACCCAAGATGCCCCAGGGTGTCAGATACAGCAGGGGACTTACGGCCACTCTGTCAGCAGCTGGAGGTGAGGTGGGCTGCACTTCTCCTGGCACTCAGTGACTGTGACTGGCATTTGTCCTCTCACTCAGGTCTATGCCTGGTCTATGCCTCTTAGCCCATCTCCAGAGATCCAAGTGCCTCCCCATCTTCCAAAATACATATACTTACAATGAGCATTTCAAAGTCAGAGTGGAAATATACCGGAAAACCTTCCCGTTGTAGCTAAGACCTAAATCAATTAGGAACAAGCTCCGAGTTAAATGCAGTAAGCCGCCCAGGCTGATAGAAGAGCATTTGCAGAAAGCGATGCCCACCAGGGTAAGGCCTTCGCTGGCCTGGTTTATCTGCCTCTGAACCCCCAGCCGTGCCCAGCCCAGCTCCGCCAGTGTCCTGCAGAGCTAGAGCTGGAGCTCCCCAGGACCCCGCAGGCCGGCGCGGCTGGGTGCCCAGCCACGGAGGTGCATGGGTTCCCCTGCCTGCCCCACCAGTGGGGCCCGCTCCCTCGGGCAGGAAGGACCCTTGCCAGCCCAGGCTTCCCGGGGCGCCCCAGCTTTTCCCGGGGCCCCCCGTGGGCTGCGGCGGGGCCCCCCTCATGGCCCCGGGGGGGTCTGGGTCTGGGGGGGCAGGGCAGAGGGACCGGGGCGGGAGGGGGCCGTGGGGCAGGAGGGGGCCTGGAGGCGGCGGGGGTGCGGGATGTGGCCCCAGGGGAGGAGCTGATGGGGGCGGGAGGGGGCCCGGGCGGGGGAACGCGGGGCGGCGGCCCCGGTGCTGCCGAGGGGCGGCGGGCGGAGCGGAGCGGAGCGGAGCAGGAGGGCGCGGCGGGCGGTGCCCGGCGCTCCGGTGAGGCGGGGGCCGCCGCAGTCCCCGCCCGCCCGCCCGCCGGGAGGGGCCAAGCGCCGCCGCCGCCGCCGCCGCAGAACCGCCGCCGGGGCGCGCCGGGCGATGCCGCGCCGGGGCCGGGGCCGCCGCCGGGGCCCCCCCGCCGCCGCCGCCGAGGTAAGTGCGGCCCCCCGGGCCCGGCGGGCAGGGCCTGCCCGCCCCTCCCCTCCCGTCCCCTCCCCACGCCCCGGGCAGGCCCGGCCGGTGCCGGCCCTGGGCGGGCGCGGGGCTGGGGGCAGGCGGGGCCGGGGCCGCCCGTGTGCCCGGGCACCCCGAGGGGGCGCAGCCCACCGTGGGTCGGGCTTTGCCGTGGCGGGAGGCGCCGTGCGTGGCCCCGCTCCGGCCCCAGGGTGGCCGTGGGGAGCGGGGCAGCCTGCTGGGCTGGGGCCTGGGCTGTCTCCGGCTCCCCCCAAGGCTTGGCGAGGCCCGGGGCTGAAAGGCAGGGGAGCCCCCAGCCCTGTATCGCGCTCCAGATGTGCCACATCCGCTGGTTCCCCCGCGCCCGCCAGCCTCTGATCGCTCCCCCTTAGGCGCACCTGTGTCGGGCAGGCTTAGCCTTCACTGCCTCCCTCAACGTGCCGGGATGCTTCGGGGCCCGGGAGCGCACGACTGCGCAGGACGCCTGCTCCCTCGGCCAAAAAGCGGGAGTTCAGGTAGCTTGTGCCCAGCGCCCTGTGCCATCGGTGTCAGCACCGGGAGCATCGGTGCACAGGGGTGGCCGTTGACCGCACGGCCTCCGTCCTGCGCCCGCGCGCTGGCTCCGTTGTCGAGTGCCACCCTCGCGCTGCCCGCCGGGTGACCGGGATGGTGTCCCAGGGCCCCTGCGTGGCCCAGGTGTGGCGGAGCGGGCTCTGCGCAGGCAGCCATTGTGCAGCGCTGTGCCACACAGTCAGCAGGCCAGCTTCATCCTCGTTTCAGCCGGGGGGCTGGCTCCCCTCCAGAGCAGCTGCTGAGCCGTGCCCAGCGAGGCCCCGGCTCCATCCTCCCTCCATCTCTGGCAGCAGCTGCCTGCAGCTGTGCTTGGCCAGGGGGAGGGAGCCTGACAGCCCCGGTGCCATCCAAGGCAGGCAGGCTGCTTTTGGGGTCTGTGCTTTGCTCTGCCCCCGCCTGGGAAAGCGGAGCATCCAGCTGAAATTGAGGGCCTGTTGTAGAGCTCCTTGTGTCCTGGAGCTGTGGGCTGGTGCTGCTTTTCCTTGCTTTCAGTTTATCGTGCTGGGGCAGGGTAGGCCTGGGCAAACAGCTGTAGGCAGAGCTCTTGGGGAGCGTGAGGCTGAAGGAAACTGAAGATGTTGGGCCAATTTCTTCCCTCCCACCGCACAGGACAGCCAGGCTAAAAATAATCCTTCACTTCATGCTGTGCATAAAGACAAAGGAGACTAAAAAGAGAGTGGTCCTAGATCATAGCAGTTAAGGACCTGCTTGGGTTAAAAGCATAGATATGGTCTTGTGTGCCTTGGCAGGGAGAATATAACCAGTGCCACTGGCTGGGAAATCCCATGGAAAATAGGGCATGTGCCCTACACAGTGGCACAGACTAACCAGCGAGATGAGCTACTGGAAGAGGCAGTAGCATTCCGAGTGCTTGAAGGCTGTCCAGCCTGCCCCATGATATCCCCACGGGCAGCCTAGGAGCTGGGTTTCAGCCAGCATGTGCCACCAGGATGGCCTGGCCCGGAGTCTCAGGAGCACTTCAGCTAGGAGTCTGTGGGTTTGGAACAAACCAGGCACATAGGATGGGAGAAGAGTCTATGACGCCCCACCGCCTTCTTTCGGCCATCCACAGTCGTTGGGGAGAGGTGGGGCAGAAGGGGGCCCAAGGGTGGGGATGGGGGAATCCCAGCAACTCCCTGACGGCCCTGCCTGTTCCTTCATGCAGGATGGTTCCCCCACCACCTGTCAGCAAGCCCCATGTGTGCCTCTCCACCGTGCTCATCATGACCAGCCTCATCCTCATGGATGCCTACCTGGTGGAGCAGAGCCAGGGCTCCAGGAAGCTGGGCATCTGTGTCATGGTGGCAGTGGGTGACGTGTGCTTCCTGCTGGTGCTCCGCTACGTGGCCATCTGGGTCGGGGCAGAGGTAAAGACAGCTAAGCGGGGCTACGCCATGATCCTCTGGTTCCTGTATGTCTTCGTTCTGGAGATCAAAGTCTACTTTGTATACCAGAACTATAAAGCTGACCGGAAAAGCCTGGATCTCATAGCCCGCAAAGCGCTGACCTTGCTGCTCTCCATCTGCATCCCAGCCCTCTACGTGTTGTTGGTGGCCACGGAGCACATGGAGTACGTCAGGACATTCAAGAAGAAAGAAGATCTCCGCAACCGCCTCTTCTGGGTCATTGTGGACATGCTGGACGTGCTGGACATCCAGGCCAACCTGTGGGAGCCCCAGAAGAAGGGGCTGCCACTCTGGGCTGAGGGCATCATGTTCTTCTACTGCTACATCTTGCTCCTGGTCCTCCCTTGCGTGTCCCTCTGTGAGATCAGCATGCAAGGAATTGGCATCATGCCGCACCGGATGATGCTGTACCCTATGCTGAGCATGCTCACTGTCAACATCACCACCGTCTTCATCCGAGGCAGCAACATGGTCTTCTTCAGGGATGCCCGGGTCTCCAGCATCTTCATGGGCAAGAACATGCTGGCCATTGGGCTGAAGGTCTGTATGTTTGTGCAGTACCAGCGGCACCGGCACCACAGCGCCCAGGCCCAGCCCTCCCCAGGGCTGCACAAGTCCCGGGACCAGCCTGCCTGCCCTGAGGAGCTGGCCCAGGACAACACGTGACAAGCCAGCAGGAGCCACAGCCCGGACACCGCCACGCCTGGCTGTACCTGCAAACCCGAGGCTGGCTGCTGAGCTCCCCGCCTGGACAGAGGGCAATGACCCTGTTCCCTCCCTCCCTCCCTGAGTGAAGCTGCTCTGGTCCCCGAGGGTCGCATGGCGAGGGCCCCCCATAGCAGCCGCCGTAAGGCTGCAGAGCAGTTCGGGACCTCAGCACCCCACCAAGTGAGACAGGCGGCAGAGCGGAGGAGGAGGCGGCCAGGTTTGCCTGCCGCACGCCGTGTCTGGCTGGGGCCAGGCAGCCCTGTCCTGTGCCGGGCTCCCCCATCAGTGCTCCCCACGCAGTGCTGCCCTCTGGCCAGCCAGGGCTCAGGCTGGGGGGCTGAACGGGGACACTGCAGGCCACCTGCTCCGCTGTTGTGGTTGGCCCTGCCTCCAGCTGGGTGCTTGGCAGCAGCCTGCTCCCCATGGCGTGAGCCGGGGTCCCTGTGCTGGGGGAGCGAGGCCTGGGCCTGCCCCTGCCTGTCACCCCTCTCAGCCAGCTGCAGGCCTGGGGGCCCAGAGGGGGTGACTGTCCTTTTTCATACCTCCCTCTTTGCAATAAAAGACCTGAGCCCTGCAGCCTCCTCATGTCTGTGTCCCTGCCAGCACGCAGGTTGTCCCAGCTCCCGTGGGTGCCTGTCCCTTGCGTGCCTGGATGTGCGGCTGCGGCTGCAGAGCACGTCTGGGGTGGGGGGCTCGCTCAGGCCTGGGGAGCGCATCCCAGGCACCTGGGTCTGAAGCCTTTTCTCCTGGCCAGCAGGTCCTTGTGGGAGTCTGGTGGGCTGTGAGGGTGTCCCTTCGGTGGGGTACATGTGGAAGCTTTGCCAGCCACCACTGCCTATGCAACCAGCTGCAGTTACATCAACTGGTGCCAGCCATGCCCAATGGCTGCCCCCCCCCAGGGACGCCCATAGCAAGTCTCCGCACTCCACGTGGAGGAACACCAGAGCAGGTCTGGCAGAGACACTGCCAGAATTAGAAACAGAAGGAAAATAACCCAACTGACTCTTTGAGGCTGGGAGGCTATGATGAAGAGCAGCTCCCCTGGCCATAGAAAGCTCTCTGGAGGTGTTGGAAGCATCTCCTGTTGGAGCTGGTGTTGCCCTGCTGCCACCTGCCCCAATGCCCAGTGCCACCACAATGCTGACTGAGGTGGGCAACGCCCCAGGGCTTCCCTTGCTGCAGAGTACTGGGCCCAGGAGCTGGCAAGGAGGAGACAGGCCAGCAGACTTGCTCCTCACTGCCAATGTGCTGAACAGAAGCAGGTGACATCCCAGCAAGGATGTCCTCCTTGCAGGCAGGCATGCAGGCCTTAGCAGGGAAGAGCCATTTGGCTCCAGAGAGGCAGGAGGGGAAAGCAGGACCATTTTGGGGGTGCACCAGGTTTCCTCCCTGCTGGGCAGGACCTACCAGCAGCTGTGGATGGGGACACATGGACTCAGTAATGCTGCTCCCACATGGCCCCTCAGGAAGGCCCTGGCAGCAGTGACACAGAGGTGAAGCCACCTCCAGCCTGTCCCTTCTTGCATTAAAGTACAGGCAGAGGTTTGTTCAGCTTTGGATTAAAAATTGAGAGCATAAAACAGCAGGCCAGTGCCACAAAAGGGTCAGGATAGCCTTGGGCTTTGGTGCTGCCACACCACTCCCAAGGTAACCCTCCTCTGAAGGCACAAGGATGTGGCAGGCTCTGCATCCCACATCGCAAGGCAAGAGGAAGAAGCAGCAGCCAGGCACAGCAGAAAGCAATAAGCCACATGCAGGTTAAAGGCAGCTGAGGATTTCCATGTGGTCTCTAGCCAAGCTGGCACATCCCCTTTCTACTGCCTTCAATTGCACTAAAACCTGTCACCAGAGTAGAACTCACGTCACCCACAGGAGCTGCAGTGGAGGCAGACGCTTCAGCAACACCCTCAGGAAGGCGTGATGGAGTTGCTCATCATTCCATTTCTTGCTCATTGCAAGGCCTTTCCCCAGGCCCCACACACCAGCTGTCCACCTGCACACAGCACGGCTGTGCCCAGGGAACGCTGCCCTGCAGAGCTGAGGCACTCTCCCAGCACACGCTCCGACCTGTCAGACAGACAGATTGTCTGGGCCACATCTGCATCACCTCCTTGTCAGCACAGCCACAGGAGACGGGCAATCAGGAGTGCAGAGAAACAAGAGAGCTGGTAGTCAAACATAACGTTGGAGAGAGACGCTAACTCCCATAAGTTTAAACACCTCTGACTGTAACAGCACTGATGCTGGGAATAAAAGAAAACTGAGGTATTTTATTTCATCCAGAAACAGTTTCCTAGAAGCACTAATAGCCCTGTAGAGACCACCTTGAGAAGCCAGGAAGAGAGGCAGCCCTGCTGGAGGGATCCCAGGCAGCAGTACCTGAGCAGAGTCAGCAGCGTGTGCTGGCTGCGAGGAAGACCAGCCACACCAGGGCCTGCATCACCAGGGTGCAGCCCGCGCAGAGGGGTGTGATCCTCTCCCCTCTACTCAGCACTTGAGAGACTACATCCAGATACCGCATCCAGGCTGGGCCCCCAGAAGATAGATGTTGGTCCTTGGGGCTGACTCCAGTCAAGGATGTGAAAAGTTGACAGAGGCTGGAGCACTGCAAGGAAAGGCTGAGGAACACCCTCAGGAAGAGGTGGCTTTGGGGACACCTAACAGCACCCCTTTCCCACCCCCCCACCCCCCCCCGACAAGGCTACTGAGAAGACAGAGCCAGGCACTTCACTGAGAACAAGACAATGATTATGGACTAAAATCAGGCAGGTTTCCTGGAGGAGGGGAAAAAACCAAATTTTCATCTTGAGAACTTGAAGCAGTGGAGCACAGGCCAAGAGAAGTGGGTGGCACCTGTCCTTGGACATTCCCAGACCCAACTGAAGAAGCCCTGGGCAACCTGGTCTGAAGTCAGTGCTAGCCCTGCTCTGAGCATGTGTTCTACCAGAGTCCCCCCACCTGAGGTCCTTTCCCACCTCAGCTGGTGTCTGGTAAAACCTGGAGTAGAGCCAGCACTGCAGGGCAGGGCTCTGGCTCTCCTAGCTAGAGGAAGAGATGAGCAGATGCAAGGACAGAGATGGCTGTCAACACTACGTGCTTCTGCGTGACAGACTTGTCACTACCCAGGCATGGTATAAACCACAAGTGAAGAGGGCATTTCAGCTACAAAAGCACTATTCCCTTCAGTTCAGCCTAACAGGATCACTGTACAGTGAAAGGCAGATACTGGGAAGATACTGGGAAGAGGGATGGCCATCTTCCAGGCCTGGCCAGGGCAGAGCAAGTCCCAGTGCCAGACAACAGCATGTCTGTGCAGCAGTTACAAGTTCTGTGAGGGCAGACGGCGCTTGTCTTTGATGGCATTCCTCTTCCTCTTCTTGTTCAGGAAGCTCTCCAGCTTTCCACTCCTCTTCAGCTCTGCATACTTCTCGGCTAGCTCCAATTTCCGCTTCTCAGCTGTAGAGGAGAAGGGAGCCAGGTTTTTAAAGTGAAGCCCAAATCATCTCTACAGCCCAGCCCCTTCTCACCTCTCCCCCACCCGGCTCCAAGCCTGGCTTGCCCCTTGAGTACCAGCGCTAGAACGATCCCTCCACGGTTCTGTGGAATATTATGGATAACTCACTTCCAGTGCTTGGAGTCCTGTCAGCAGTACTCCTGCTAGGTCTTCCTGCAGCATGTTCACACCGAGTACTTACATTTCTTTAGAAAGAAGGGTTTCTTTCCCTGCTTGGCCAATTCCCTTTGTTGTCTCTTCAAAACCAGCTCCCTCTCCCTCAACTTCTGCTGTTTTTTCTGTGCCTGTTCTTGCTGTGTCTGTACAGAAAGGATGGCCTGCGTCAGCAAGTGTCTAGGCAGACCTCAGGTCATACATCCTCTCTTCTAGTGCATTGCCTCACAGGAGAGGAGATGCTGCACTGAGCTCACCATTCGGTTCAGGAGCTGCTGGAGTTTCTCCTTCTGCTCCACATCCCGGCACTTTTTCAGCTGCTTCTGGACCATCTGAAGAAGAGAGCAGAAAGCTGCATAACTGCCTGCCTGTCAACTCCACTGTGAAAGGCCTTTGCAAAAGCTGCCCCTGCCAAGCAAGGTTCTTCTAGCCAAGCACAGGCACACAGCATCACCTCCTTCTCCTGCTTCTTGATGCTGTCCAGGAAGCTGTACGTCTTCATAAATATTTCAGGCTTGTACTCTCCAGACAGGTCATCAAATCGAGGGTCTCTGTGGACCTGAAGGCAGGGAAGGCAAAGGTTAGAGCTGTGGCCAGGATTACCCTGTTAATAGCCTGCTTACTCTCCTTCCATAGATCAGACCGTGCCATTTTTCTACTAGCAGTATTACACACCCACCATTGAAAACATCTGCAGTTGGCAAAGACTGAGTCCAATAATCAAGTTGGCAGTCCCCCACAAAGTCATCATGCCTGCATTCAGTCTACCAAGCAACAGGCATTTCCATATACAAGTCTACCACCCAGGAGCAGCCAATTCAAGGACCAACAGCATGCGTGCAGCCTCCAAACACCTGCAACTCCCAGACCAAGAGCTGGCTGAACATGTGTTGTCAAGGTGATGGATCTGGGAATTCAAACCTACCTAGATTTTCACAGATTACCTGGGTCAGGTCATACAAAAAGAGAGAGACAAAGAGAGATCTCTAACTGTAGAAATTAACATATTAAGATGATCCAGCAATGATAAGTCAAAGATATATTCAGATTAGAAACTAGATGGACATTTGAACTTCCAATGTGATTAACACTGAACAAACACTGACCATAGCTTGCAGCGCAATTTTCACTGGTGGCAGCCATTACATCTTCTAGAAACACTTGGGTCTCAGATGTTCGAGCTACTCCTCAGGCGGTGCATTATGCAGGGCAGCAGGTTATAGAGAGAGCAGCTGCTCCTGCACCCAATCTCTTGTTCTCCCCAGAGACATGCTAGCACTACCGAGTTCACCAGACAGCGGTTCATGCCCTATCCTCCAGAAGCAGCCCGTATCATCTTCAGCAGCCCCATTACCACGTCTGTGCCCAATCAGCATCACTAAGGGAAGTCAGCTCCTCAACTCGGGAGGGGGAGCACCCACCTTCTTTTTAACAGAGACGACTTGTCGCAGAAAAGGTACAGGCTTCTTGGCAGACATCTCCAGTGGCCTGAAAAAGAGGAAAAAAAAAATGTACTTAAGAGGAGCAGGGGATAGAATGAGACCCAGGCTAACGTGTCAGGAGGTTATCCAGACCCTCAGGAGAACATTACTGCACAGTGCCGAAACAGCAGATTCTCCCACTCTATCCCCACCATGATACCTACAAAGAACAAAGAGGCGACTTGGTCAAGAGCCAGACAAGGCTGCTACAACCGAATGATCTATAAATGCATGGTTAAAACAATCCTACACAAAACTTGATACAGCCCCACTGTATCACGTGAAAACCCACCACCCGCATCAGTAAATACGTCGTACTCAACCATTCCTCTCCCTCTCCGTGTTTTCACTCATCATGCAACAACCCTCTTCTATTCCTGGCCCACCAACTCATCCACTCTGGACTAATACTTACACTGAAAGGTGAGACTGAAGTTGGGAATTTCTGCACTGACTTGGGTAGTTACAAAGACAGGCCAATTCTACTGTGGCCAGGCTCAGCGAGAAAGCATACCACAGCACAAATAAAGAAAAGGTCAGCCCCCAGGAATAAGGGCTGTACAGCTTACGGTACGGATCCCAAAAGAGACTTCACAGTTAATCAGGGCCATGAGTACCACAGTGACAACCATTTAAGTGAACAAGTTCTCCTTGCAACGCAGGCCTTTAGAGCTTGATGCTTTAGGTGTACGAGGGGGACAGTATAAGGTGGGAGAATGGGGTATTACTCTCCCCATATTACTTGGATGCTGTGTCCTGCAATTTGTCAGTACATCACATAAGTTATTAGAAAGATGAAAAGACCTGTGAAAGAGAGTACCCACAACGGGGGCATTATACCCACATTCAGCAACACAGTTAACACCAGGGCAGGAACGTAAACAACCCCGCAGGCATAAGTAAACTTTCCAAATCCCACTGGGGGCAGTGTTCAGTGTATTTTCATGTTCACTGATGTGGCTACACCCCTGTACAATGCTCTTGAGTCAGCTTTATACAGCACTGCTGAAGCCAGCTCAGCTCCAGGGGATTGCCCTGAAGTTAATTTTTTTTAAGCAGCTCACTTCCATAACAAAAACATGAGAGAAACAGCATGTGAGATTTGCAGTGATGCATCACTTAAAGGATTAGGGGAATTAAATAAAAACAGAATTATGCAAACTGTGTGGCAGAAATAGAGACACTCTGTGAAGACGTTGCACTGCACAAAATCCCCCAGACTCTCGGGTGAAAGGTAAAGCAGAAACATTATTCTAATCAACTGTTTATGCCAAAAGAAACACGTATTCATGTATTCAGCTGAGATTCAGAAATAGGTTAGGGAATGCCAGTGTAACACAGCAAACCCATTCAAATCACTTAGATATGACTCTGAGGACTGAAAACCAGCTAACTACTGCAAATAGAGGGTAATGATATAACAGTTTTTATCAGTAGGGGCCTGTGGAGGACTGTAAAAGATTTGATACTTTTTGTTGTGTTGAATACATTTATAGTCGCCACATTAATAGCACCTACAGAGTACGCAAATAGGAGATGTAAAGGCCCCTGAGGGCAGGAAAAAGTCTGTGACAGTAAGTACTGTAGAGGGGCAAGAAAGAAAATCAACACAGACAAGCCACAAATGAGGCAACAGCAGAAGGATGAATGGAATTCCAGAACAATTGGCTGTCACTGCAACTCCAGCCAGTGGGAGCCAGGCAGAGGATGCTGATAAGCTGGAAGAGGTTTAGAAAACAGTAGGGTAACTATTTCAGGGCCCAGGGTACACAAGTAAAGCCCTATCATACAGCTTAAAAGAGAAGCATACCACGCAGTGGGTTGAAAGTGCCTTAATACAGAGGGTGTAAAGGAACTGAGCGACGATTTAACTACCAAGTGACAGGTGGCTGCTGGGGATTTGAACAGGGTAGGATATTAAGTGCTCTGAAACAGCAACAGACCACTCCCAAATGAAACAGTACAGTGAAAGGCATTATTGTGTAGCACATTAAAGGAGATCTACACCAGCTCCAAGGCAATGGCGACACTGTGAGGAGCTCCCAGCATAACTTCTGGAGTGCAGAGAGCACACATGCACATTTTTCTGATCACAAAAGAACCTCTTTACCCCTTTTTGCTTTGTGGCTGCTTCACTGTAGCTTTGGTAGGTTTTGCAGTTTTCTTCCCACTGGTCACCTGCTTGCACACGCTCATTCTCGTATCACTCTGCTCCCGCAGGAGTTCCTCAAAAGACACGTGAGATTGATCTGGAAGAGAGTGCAGGACACACCTGAGCCGAACAGTTTCTCAAGGCACTTCCCACCCCCAAATTCCACCAAGAGGGATGCCTCAGAGCCTGAGACAGCAACACGAGCACAGTGGTGCTGTCCCTACACAACTGCATGGCAGAAAGAAGCCACTGCATCTCTCAGCCGTAGACTTCTCTCATTAATCACTGCAGTCTTCAGCACGAGAATAGTCTCTCCCTCTCTCCTCTCAGTAGCACACGCAAGACCAGTTCAAAGTCTTACCTGGTACAAAGAACAGTACGAGCTCTGCACTGGGCCGAATTTTGGTTGCCTTGCAAATTCTGAGGGGTTACCTCTCAGTCCTGACTCTTTCACTTTAACAGACTGTTCTTGTCCCGCTGCCTTTAAATGGGCATCATCACACCTCTCACACCATGAGACCGGCCAGAAGGTGCAGGAAAACCACGTGGCTTGTTCAGTCTGTTAAGACTCAGAGACAGTCTCTCCCCACTGCACATCAGCCATGGCTCTGCTCAGTCTGCAACGACGTGATTCCCACGGCAGAGCCTCCTCAGCACCCCAGAGGCCTGTAAACTGCTGAAATCCAGACATTCAGCCTTCACCATCTCACTACCAACAGGAATAGCTTATAGCCTGATTCACTGGGGAAAGAACCAAAACCCCACAACACCAAAAAGCAGTGTCATATTCTAGCCCTGCCATGAGCTCCCCAGTGCTATTTACACCTTGTGTTTCATAAAATATTCTTTCTCTCCTCTGACTGATGACTAGAAGACCAACACAAACAACACAAGAAACAGCAAAGCCATTTCTACCCAAAGTGCTGACAAATGCCCAAGATACTCTTCCGGAATTTTCTGTTGCTACGTTTCTTTAATATTCCTCAGTGACAGTAATTTTTAACACTTCTTATATTGACAATGTAAAAGTATTATCAACAATTCTTTCTGGATTTACACCTCTGGGTGTTCAGGACTAGCACTCAGAGAACATTTCTTAAGGCAGCACTTGGATACGCTCATTCCATTCTCTGGATGATGGGAGGGGCAAGGAGGATCAGAGAAAGGCAGCACTGGCTCCCTTCTGAAGGAGAAAGTCTTGGCAAACACCACCTGGGTGGCATTTGCTTGCTCAACACCTCTGAGCAGCGACGGGCACAGGGTCTTTCTAAGCCTTTGCAATACTAAGCATTTGGCACAAAATACCCCAACCATGGCCTAGCAAAAACAGTCGCATCTTGCCTGTGATGGGTTGACCCTGGCTGGATGCCAAGCGCCCACCAAAGCTGCTCTATCACCCCCTCCTCAGCTGGACAGGAGAGAGAGAAAATTTAACAAAAGGCTCAGAGGTCGAGGTAAGGGCAGGGATATCACTCAGCAATTACCAGCACAGGCAAAACAGACTCAACTTGGGGAAAATTAATTTATTTTATTACCAGTCAAATCAGAGTAGGGTAATGAGAAATAAACCCCAAATATTAAAACACCTTCCCCCTACCCCTCCCTTCTTCCCAGGCTCAACTTCACTCCTGATTTCTCTACCTCCTCTCCCCTGAGTGGTGCAGGGAGACAGGGAATGGGGTTTGTGGACAGTTCGTCACGTTGTCTTTGCTGCTCACTCTCTTCCTGTGCTCCAGCATGGGAGACACTCCATCCCGCAGGAGACAGTCCTTCACAAACTTCTCCAACATGGGTCCTTCCCGTGGGCTATTGTTCTCCATGAACTGCTCCAGCGTGGGTCCCTCCCACGGGGTGCAGTCCTTCAGGAACAGACTGCTCCAGCGTGGGTCCCTCACAGGGTCACAAGTCCTGCCAGCAAACCTGCTCCAGCACGGGCTCCTCTCTCCACAGGGCCACAGGTCCTGCCAGCAGCCTGCTCCAGTGCTTCAGCATGGGGCGCTCCATGGGCTGCAGGGGGGCAGCCTGCCTCACCATGGTCTTCACCACGGGCTGTGGGGGAATTTCTGCTCTAGCACCTGGAGCACCTCCCTCCCCTCCTTCTTCACTGACCTTGGTGTCTGCAGGGTTGTTTCTCTCACATATTCTCACTCCTCTCTCCAGCTGCTGTTCTACAGCAGTTTCCCCCCCCGCCCCTTCTTAAATATGTTATCACAGAGGCGCTACCACCGTTGCTGATAGAGCCCCTGACCAAGGCTGAGCTAATGGGACGTGGGGGAAGCTTCTGGCATCTTCCCACAGAGCAACCCCTGTAGCCCCTCCGCTACCAAAACCTTGCCATGCAAACCTGATACACTGTCCCATGACACAAAGTTTCTGCGTGGTCTGCCCAAATCCGCTGCCAAATTCAGGAAGCAACATGAGGTCAGCCACATTGGCTCAGAGCATGGACTCATCACCCCAGTCACTCCCATCTTGGCAATAACCAAGACTTTCTGGTTCAGAATCTACTCACATCATCTAGAAAATGTAATGAGCGTATCCAAGCGCTGCCTCAAGAGATGTTTTCTTTCTGCTTGTTCTCAACACCCAGGAACGCTCGTTAGTCCTCTGAAGAGGGTTAAGGGAACGCTGTATGTCCAGTTTGCCACACAAGGGACAAAGGAAATGTGAATACAGTGCTATTTCATCACACTGCTTCTCCAAAACACCCTTCCCACTCATCTTACTGCAGTTTGATATCCCCTCTTGCTTGGGCTCCCACAAACACCCTTGCCCTCTATCTTCTAAGGGATGACAGCACTGTCGCCCTTTCTGATCTCCCTCAGGTTCTCCATCTTCCCCCGTGTCTCTCTTGTACAATCACTTACTGCCTGCCTGCCCAGGACGTGAAATCACCCTCAGACCAAAGAACCGGGCCTGCCTTCACAGAGCTGAGTGCCAAGCAGCCCAGCAATTTAAAGTAATCACACTGTTGGGGTTCAGAGGGACTTAAGAAAACCAATAAATTCGAGGACTTAGACAAGAGCATCTGCCACCACGTTCTTCAGATTCAGTGCAGATATCTTTAGACTGCTGCACTACAGGAAAAATCTGTGCTAGTTATACAAGTTACTGGGGTATAGAGCAATTAATCACCATATAGGGCAATATTTGAGTATCACTGGATACTCAAAGCATCACCGGACAGACAAATGAAGGACTTTGAGCAAGAACAGTCTAAAGGGCAAGGAAAGCATTACAGGAAAGGAAAAATGATGTGGAAGCTACTCTAACATTTCACGAAGCCAGACAAGACACCATCTTTTGCACTACAATACTCCATTTGGCTAAAATTCCAAAACAGTACTGTTAAAATAGCAAAGGCTTTCAAGCTGTCAGTGAAAATGAGATAAAGACACCATATAAAAATATGCAACATTTACCAAAGGATTAGAAAAGAGATTTGTTATAAATCAGACAAAGCGAAGACATTCAGGGCTTCCACTGATAAAATATTTCAATACTGGTATGGGATACCAGGCCAGACTTGGCTACCCAATACCTAATGAGGAAAGTGCTTTCCACACGGTGGTATCAGCCCATGAAATACATCCTACTATCTCTTTGTAGGAGACTGAATTAGCCACTCACATTGATAAAAACATCATTTGACATCAGCATAAAAAAAGAAGCCTGTTTTGGGGCCAGAAGTGAGCGGCACCAGCAGGTGTTCGCTGCTGGGCAGCAGATTTGGCAACTGTGTGTGTGAAAAGATTGCCAGCTTCCTGCTGCAGAGTGGCTGGTCCTATCCACAGCCTCTGCACAAGGGGACTTCATGATTCTTAAAATCTGTGCTAACGGGTTCTCCACCAAAATACCTACTAAAAGACAGGATTAGCTTACTTTCCTTGTTTCTTGCATTCTCTTTTGACACTTTAATTTCCCAATTATTTTTTTCACTCCTTTTCCCCCCCTAGAATATAATTTACCTTTCCTGTGCTGCCTCTACAGTTCATCTTCCCTCCTGCCATTTTTTTTTCCCCTTCCTCCATTATTTTGTGGATTATGTTTCCTCCTCCTTCCACCTCTTGCTAAGCTACTGTTACCTGCTGATAACATGAGCATTTCCTGCTCACCGGCACAGTCTCCCCAAGTTTCCTCTCCTCCCGCAGACTCGCGTGACACACGGACATATGCCTTATTCAGCTGAACCTGTTGAGAACTATACAACCCGCTGAGCGCATCAAAGAGTGTGCAGGGTGCAAAAACAGATGGCCTAAGACATGGCTGGTATCCGCCCAGTCATGCCCCACTGAGACATACTTAGTGCTGGACTCTAACGTAACTACTTCTGCTCCAGAAATGAGATTACAGAGGGCCCAGACAGATGGTAAAAGCAAAACCGCTGTCCCCGTTCACATCCAGCTGTGGGAAGGAAAGGGTGACCGCCAGCGGTCTTTTCCCTGAGCTTTGCTAAAGCTCCCCACGAAGAGAGGAAAACGAGCTGCCTACGGACGGGGGGGCACGCCACCCACCACTGGAATCCCCTTCCCGAAAGTCTGCCCCTCGATGAGGACATGCCTCTCCCACAGCGACGCACAAGGAGACTCCCCTCGCAAGGCGGCCACCGCCTTCCCGCACCGGCGACAAGCCGCGCGGCGCGTTTAACGCCGACGGCCGCCCCCGCACCGTTCCGAAGAGAATCGGGCCCTTGGCGCATCTCTCGTACCCGCTCCGCGATGCAAGTTTTGAGTTTCACCCTCGCCTTGACCACCCGAAGGCGAGGGCGGCACGTCGCGTACGCCGCTGCAGGTGGGAACCACCACCTCGGCACGCGGAGCCCGGCGGCTACGCGCCACCTGCTTCTCCCAGGTCACCCGTCCTCGTCCCGCCGAGGGCTTTTCAGGCTACGCCGTGCCTAAACTCGCGCGGAGCGGCTGCCTTGGGGAAGGCGGGCGGGAGCCTCTGCGGCCGGGCAGAAGGGACCGACGGCTCCCGTCCGTCCTTCCTTCCGCAGAGCTCCCGAGCGGCTCCGGCGGGGCCCCGGCGGTGGGTCCCGCCCTCCGAGCGGGGCGGGTGGCGGGCGGCAAGCGGGGCAACGGCGGAGCTGGGGCCCGGCACGCGCCCGGCGGCGGCCGTGACGTCCCGAGCACGAGGCGGGTGACGCACCGCCTCCCCCGGCGGGCCCGGGATGGGGCGGCCGGGCCCCGGGATGGGGCGGCCGGGCCCCGGGATGGGGCGGCCGGGCCCCGGGATGCCCTCACCTCTCCCGCCCGCCGCCTCCTCCTCCTCCTCCTCCTCCTCCGCGCCGCTGGGGGGGCTCCCGCTGTCGTCGCTGTCGTCCTCCGCCGCCTTCAGCCTCCCGAGGGGCCACCCCACCGCTTCCTCCTCCTCCTCCTCACGCTCCGCGGCGGCGGCCCTTCCCCACCGCACCGCCCGGGCCCGCCGGGGCCGGCCCCCCGCGCCCTCCCGACGCGGCCGCATCGCCGCCCGCTCCCCGCAGCGACGGGCGGCACCGGGACCGGGACCGGCGCGCGGGGGCGGAGAGCGGCGGCGGCGCAGGCGCAGACAGAGGCAGGCGGGGGGGGGGGAGGGGTGTTTATTGGGGCCCCGCCCCCCCCAGCGCGTGGCCCAGGAGCCGCGCCAGGGCCGCCTCGGGACCGGGGCCGGGCCGGGGCGGAGCGGCGGCGGCGGGCGGCGAGAGGCTGTCGGCCAGGGCGCGGAGCTGCGCGGCCAGCAGGCCGAGCTCCCGTCCCGCCGGCGGGGCGGCGGGCGGCGGCGGGGCGGGGCGGCGGCGCTGTCGGTCGCGCAGGTAGGCTGCCTCCTCCTCCCTGCAGCGGACACGGGGGTGAGGAGGCGAGGGGCGGCCGGGGGCGCCGCCCTCCTCCTCCTCCTCCTCCTCCTCCTCCCGCCGTGCGAGCCCTCACCTGAGGCAGCGGCTGGTGCAGGCGATGGCCCGGCCGCCGCCCTCCCGCCGCGCCGACACGCGGAGCCAGGCCCAGGTCCGGTCCCGGCGCAGCAGGCGCAGCACCGCCGGCCCCGGGGCGGCCCCGGCCCCCAGCGCTGCGGGCAAGGGGCTGCGTTAGCCTGCGGCGCGGCACGGCACGGCACGGCGCGGCACGGCGCGGCGGCACCGGGAGCCCGCGGGCTGCCCTGCTGGGCTCTCCGGTCGGCCTGCTGCTCTGGCCCCGGCGGCACGGAAGCCGCGGGTGGTGGGATCAGGTCCCCAGCAGTCCCGCCCTCCCAGAAAGCTGGGGCTCAAGCAGGCTTGTCCCTCCTCTGCACTGTGGCAAGGCAGGGTGCCCACGTTCCCAAGCTTAGAAGCTACCTGTGACCTTATAGACAGCGTAAGGGGCATGCAGCCGATTTTCTGCTTCGTCCTTTTCGGAGCAGGGAGCCACAGCAGTCGGCACTAAATTCACTTTGTTTCTGTTGTCCTGGACAGCCAGGTTTCTGGTCTAGCCAGGCAAGGACATGCGTGTTCCCAGGCCTGACACTCACCCACAGCCCTGTGCTGGGCAGCTGCTCTGTCAGCGTCCTCAGGGTGCAGGAGGCTGTACCACGACTGACCAATTAGTTCCTCCCTGCGGTAGCCAAGATGGTAGGTGACACTGGGGAAGACAAGGGGAGTGGGGACTGAGTGCTTTGCAGGGTCTGCACCGTGTCAGCAAGGAGCAACTGTTGCATGATGGAGGAGAGAGCAAAACAGCAGGTGCAGAAATGAGTTGCAAACGAGGGAGGGAAGAGACTTGGGAAGCATCTGGGAGAATTTCACTACTTCCCCAGGGTCCAGCCTGCATCCCACGCACAGGCTTCATGAAGGGAAATGATCCTTGCTGCCCGAGATGTACAGCTGGGGCTGTGGTGCAATTGGGCACCCCTCACCTCTCCGTGACGTCAGTAAACGTCATGTCTAGGATGTGAGTGCTCTGGAAGAGGTCATCCTGGGAACCGGCATCACTGTCTGCAGGCAACCATGTGACTGGCGTGCAGAGAGCCAGGAAGGCTGCAGTGGAGGGGAATGCCGGCCAGCGCGGGGCCATGAAGCGCCCGTGCACTGCCACAGCCCGATTCCCCCCATGCTGCAGCCGGAAGGCCTTGGACGTGCGCATCTCGCCGACAAACGTGACTTCTGCAGGGAGACAAAGCGGCCAGAGCAGGTCAGGGGCTCCCTTGCTCCACTCCCAGCAGGGCTGGCCCTGGCTTTCTGACCGCAGCCACAAAGGGCCAGAGCAGGGCTGCAGCATCTGTGAGATGCCAGCTAAGGCCTCCCTTACTCCTGCCAGGCTCCTCCTGGGCGAGGAGGAGCTTCTTGCGCGCGTCCTCGCATGCTTGCCCATCTAGGATGTCGAAGACCGTGTCCCCGTGGGCGAGCAGCTCCACCTGATAAAGAGGGGGCTGTCGTCGGGGACTGTGCGGGCCCCAGTGGCCTGTGTGCTGGCACTGCCAGCGCGCAGCCCGCTGGAGCCACAGGCCAGCGTCTGCCAGGGCAGCACGCCATGCGCGCGATAAAGGCACCGGGACAGGTATGGAGACAGTGACCGCAAACGCCCAGTGGGCAGGCCTTACCACGGAGAGGCCCAGGACCTGAGCCACATTCTCTGAGATGTAGACCAGCTTGCCGTTGGCCGAGAGCACAAGCAGAAAGCCCGGCAGCAGGGAGAGCAGCTCCGCGCCGAAGGCCGGTCCTGCAGGAGGAGCTGAGTCTGCAGGGGGAGCGCAGGGTGAAGCGCGGTCCCTGCCCCACGCAGAGCCACGCTAGCATGAGGGACAGCAGTGCCACGGGTACCTGGAGGGAACAGCTGAGCCCCCCGCAGCTGGAGGCACACCAGGGCCATGGTGTGGAGGTAGGAGAGCCGCTCCTTCTCCCGTGTGGAGATGGGCAGCAGGGAGCGCAGCGCCTGCAGCTCCACGTTGATCTGATCCCGGCGAGCCTTGGAGGCACTCTTGGTTGACCTGCAAAGCCAGCCGTCTGGGGAGATGTGTCCAGGGAGGGAGAGGGACAGCGTTCCCCACCCACTGCTATGGGGATAATCACAAGCTCAGGGAGATGGAATGGAGAAACTCCCCTAGAGAGGCTCAGCGCCTATGCCAGCTGCCTCTAAGAGAGCAAACCTGTGGTGGCTGTTTCGGTGCAGAGGGCAGAGGCAGAGGTGCTCACGGCTACCCAGGGGGCACACTACTAGCGTAGCTGGTGCCCCTCTCGCTGGGGGCCAGGTTGGACAATGACCTCTGCTTTGGGGGGGAGCCTGAGTGACACGACCTCCCCACCAAACCCCGCAAGAATGGAAACTGCATTGAGTGCCAGAATGGGAGTCCCAGCCCATTGCTCTTTCCTCTTCAACCACCTGAAATCTCTGTGCCCCTCCAAACTCCCACGCCTCCTCCCCACACGCTGTCCAGCAGCCCCACTGTCCCAAGCTGGTGCCAGCCCCTTGCGAGGGCCATCGGGCACTACGCAAGCGGGCCCGGGGCTCTCCCCAGCTAGGAGGCCATCACAGCCCTGTAGGTGGGAGGCCGTAGGGAGCTCACCTGAACGGCTTCGAGGCACCGGGCGCCTGCTTGCCCCTCTTGGGCAGGCAGCTCATCTCTGCCTGCAGCGGCCTGTGGCAGTGGCTGCAAAAGATGGTCATGGTGCCGGCACTAGGATGCCTGAAGCTGTCAGCACACCGTTGCCTCCTTCGCCTCGGGCTGTGTCTGAACCTGCTGACCCCGCTGCTCCCGGCCTCCTTTTGTACCCTTCTGGGGTGCAGGGGCCAAGCCGCTCATAGAGAGTTGCCTCTCGTGACGCAACTCCAAACAGCTCAGGGCTATTTTTAGAAGGCAGGCTGCTAAAAATAGCCCTCGCAGCCGGCTGCAATCTGAGAGGGGAAGCAATAAAAGGAAGCCAGGGTCTTTAAAGCAAACCTAGCCGCTCAGGAGGGGGTGATGATGAAGGTAGCAGGGATCCCCCTGTGGGGCGCACATCCGCCCAGCTCCTGGCCCACAGTTGTTGCCAGCCCAGCAGAAGGTCCATGACGGGCTGAAGGCCTGTGACTAGTCCACCCGCCTGGCAGCTGCTCTGCAGCATCACCCATGACTGAGCTGGGTGCTGGGAGAGGGAGCTGACATGCCAGGAAAATGCAGTGGAGGCATCTGGACCACGGTGGTGAGCAGTGTTGCACCCCTGGGTCTGCAGCAGTGTCCTGGCAGAGGGAGGTCAGAGCCACAGTGCCCCTCAACTTGAGGGAACCCTTGAAGGGGAGCAGGGTGCCTGTGATCTTCTCCCCCATGAGCCACTTCTTTTCTTCTTCCCAGAGAAGCCTTCTCCACATCAAAGGTTTGCTCTCCTAGATGCAGCTGGCATAGGGTACTGAGCCCTTCTAGGGCCTGTTGTCTCCACCCAACATCCCAGAGATTGTGATTCTCCCCAGAGAAGAGCCGGTGCCAGCCATTCATGGACAGAGCCAGGAGCACCTTGGGGAGCCTCTGTGCTCAGCACCACGCTGCCCAGCGCAGTGAGCCTGGGTGGTCCACGGGTGTTTCCTGGTGCCTGGCACCCTACAAGGAGAGTGAGCTTGGTGCTTCAGTGCTGGGGAAGAGGTTGCCACGGCAAAAAAACACCATTTCACAGCACCGCTTGAGAGGGAGCCTGTGGGCGAGGCAGCTGGTTGAGCAGGGGAGCTGGAGCTGCTGTACAATGCGTGGGAAATGCCCGCCCAGCCCTCAGAGGTAACCTGAAGGTGCCAAGGACCACAAAGGGGGAGCCCAGGCTGGGGGTGCCCTCCATGAGCCAGATGTGCTGTCAGCACACCCTGGCTCCCTTCAGGCCCCAGCCCTGCCATCGATGCTCATCGCCCACCACAGCGAGGTGCTGCCAGTACACGAAGAACAAGCTCTTGTCACAAGTGTGGTGCCTTCTGTTCTCTTGCCATGGTGTTTTCACTGCTCCGTGCCACTCCATGCTGCTCCGTTGCACCCGCCTTGGCCACCTCCCGCAGGCTGAGGAGCCCAGGCACCTCTGCAACCTTGTGCTGCTGGATGAGCAGCACTTGACCTTGGCTACCTGCCAGCCCTCAGGGCCAGGGAGATAGCCTGGGTCCTCTGCCACCCGTTCCCAGCACACAGCCACCACCATCTCTCAGCTGCCCTGTGACTTTACATCCCAGAGAACACCCTGAGTACTTCCCTAGCTTTCCCTGTGTTAGCTCCGCTACAGTTGCTGCCAGAGCTCCTTTTCACATCAGACACCTCATCTCCACGGGAAGTGGCTCAGGCACAGACCTTTGCCACCCAGGAAGGCTGCCCCAGACATCCCTCCACCTCCCTCCCTGGGGCAGGGAGCTGTGGGGCACCTACCTTCCCGAGGCAGCACAGCCCAGGAGACGTGTACCATCTTCCTCCCTGCCCTCTCGCAGGGCAGCACAGCCCCAGCAGGAGGCAGGCATGCCAGGGCAGTACTGCTGTGGGGGCCCAGCTCCCCTTCTCCCACCCCAGCCAGGGCTGTGGCTCACACCTGCCGCAGCCCACAGCCGCCACAAGCCACTGGTGGCCTGCAGCTGTGGAGGAAGGCACCTGGTTCAGTTTCTCCCCTCCCACACCTTCTCTCCCCTCCAGTTCACCTGCTAGGACACACACAGAGCAGCAGAAACCATGTCTGCCCCAGTGTTTATAAAACTCCCCCCAGTTGCTCTTTTACAACAGGAGCTGGGCAGATGTCCAGCTGGGCCCAGGCCCCCACATCAGGCTCAGCTCAGGGCTAGGGCCTGCCATCCAGTGCCAGGAGGCTGGTCAGTGCTGGCGGGTGCAGGCATGGAGGTCCCTGCTCTCTTGAGGCAGCGCAGGAACAGTTCATAGCCCGAGGCCAATCCCGGGGCCATGGCTGGTGGTAGGAGTTGATTCAGGCCCTTGGAAAGTGGCTGGGGACCAGGTCAGCACAGCTGCAGCTCCACAGGCAAGGGGAAGGAAAGCAGGAGATGCTGGCACCATCAGCAAGGAGGAGGGGTTCACAGTTGTGCTGCTGGGGCGAGCCGATTTCTTCCCCGGGGAGCCAGCTCTGCCTGCACACTCATGCTGCCCAAAGTGTGACAAGGGCAGAGGGAGGCCTGGCTAGGGCAAGACAAACTGAGCTCACATGTTCCTTGCTTGAAAGGGCTAAAAAGTCATGCAGGCAGTGGAGCAAGAGGTCAGTGTGTGGAGGGGCGAGGGCAGGGTGGTAGAGGGATGAGCCGGCGTCAGCCCTGGGAGGAGACGATGGGGCGGCTGATGGTGCTGTTTGTCGTCATGGCTGAGAGCTCCCATCTGTAACACACCAATGGGATACACTGAGAGAAAGCGCAAACACAGTGCCCAGGGCTGGGGCGGCTCTGCTGCATGTCAGCCTCAGCTGTGGTCTCCAGCCCAGCCTGCCCCAAAGCTGCACAGTGCCAAGGAGAGCCCCAGGCAGCCGTCAGCCAGGGCTGGAGCACCCCAAGGACAGGGAGCACCCATAGGGTGACCTCCCAGCAAGGCACACAGTACCTGATGTCATGAGGAAGGCAGGACTGGTCCAGGCTGTACTGAATCACTGCTAGCTTACACAGCGTCTTTAGACTGGGGCCTGTGGAAAGAGGGCAGTTAGCCACAGCAGCCCTCCTCTGGGCACTAGCGGGGGGTCCAGGCATCGTGCAATCAGTGCCAAAGGAAACGGGGCAGAGCACCCTGGCCATCCATCTGAGGGGCAGGGCAGGGTGCACACCAAGGACAGGCTGGAGCGGTTTTCTGTGCTCCCACAAGAAGTCTGTGTGAAGGAGTATATGAAGAGCCATGAGCCCAGCACAGCTGCACCTCTGGCTGGGCTGGTCTGCCTTAAGCCATGTACACCAGCCAGAGACAGCTGCCTGGTTCCAAGAGGCAGGCACCTGGAGCCATGCAGGACATGGTATGGTGCTTCACAGTGGGGCTCGCTCACAGGGCACCTTGTGGTGAGAGGCACAAGCTGGGTGGGGGAGTGCTCACGTACTGAAGTCGAGGATGTAGAGATCCGAGTGATCCATCAGGTCGAATTCATCACCCATTCCCTCCTCTGGAGATGGGCTGCAGAAGCCAAGCAAAGCATGTCAGTCAGTGCCAAAATGCTTGTACACCAGTTAGGGTCCCTTAGGCTCCCCAAGGGCTGAGCAAGTCCAGGACTGTTCTGGCCTGCCTGCCCCATGCAGGAGCCCTCTGATCCCTCCTGTCCCTCTGCTATCCCCAACAGCACCCAAAGCTATCACTCTCCCAGCTCCTTGCAGAGGAGGCAGAGCTACACAGGGCCAGGGCTGCCTGGCTGGCCCAGCTCCAGCAGTTAGGCAGAAACACACACCATCTCCTCTGCAAGCCATAGTGGGGAAAGGGGGAGCTGCCTCCTCCTTGCACACGACCATAGTGACTCCAGCTGCAAGCCTCCTCCTCACCTCACCTGCCTCTATTGCTCTGCTGCACCTCCAAGCACAGGTCCCACTCTGCAGGGAACATCCCCTTTCCCTTCTTGTACATTGACCAGCCTCTGGCTGGTTTCACACTCCTTCCCCATATACCTCCCAAACTGGTCTCCAACAACTGAGCAACCCTGGGGCCTCCCCCAGAACTGCGGCACCCACCCTCTGGGCATAAGGAGGGTGCTGGCATCTGTCCTGCTCTTTGTGTGATAAACAGGCCCCATGGGCTGCCCCACAGCAGGCAGGCCCAAACTGGCATCACCTGGAGAACCCAGTGCACTGTTGGAGACTAACCAGCTTCACGGCAGTGCTGTATCATGGAAGGCTGCCCTAGTAACATCTTAGGAAACATATACAGATCAAACGGCCTAGGCAGGCAAGGGTCACCCCATCCCTACCTGGCTCCAAACACCATATGGAGCAGCATGACACAGCCCACACTGTGTCTTTTTATGGACCCCAGGCCAGCTTTACCTCACAGCCAAGGGGAGGCATGAATGGGAACTACAAGGATTTGGGAGAACATCACAAGGGACAGGTATCTGATTTAGGAAGAATCAGACACCACACAATGGTACAGTACAAAGTCCAAAAAGCTGTGCTGGAGTCTCCAGTGAGGTAGGTGAGATAAGCTGGATACCCAAGAGGACTTTTTGCAAGGCTTTCTAGTTGTGATGCAGGGCTGCAGATCATGGGAGCCATGACCTGTCTCCAGAGACGGTGACGGTGGCCGACTCGGCAGGTAGCTAGTGGCCATCCAAATTTCCTGCAACCTGGAGAAGGTCCAACAAAAGGAGCCATATGCTTCAGGCACACTGCTGTGCTCTCCCTACCCACCTCAGCTCTAGCTTCCCAGGGCTGCATGAAACATTTGCAGACTGCCACATGCCATATGTTATTCATGAGTCGTGCCATGGAAACCTGTGAGCTAGATTCTCCTGTCTGGAAGCTCTCAGGAGCACTGATGCTGCTGGGGACAGAGGCAGCATGCACTGTACCACACTGCCCCAGCACTGCAGTGGGCCGGAGCGTGATAAGCCAAGCCGCTTTGTCTGAGGACAATATGGAATGTGTTTTGCAGAAGTTCAACTTTTTCTACAGAGGAGTGAAGGCAACAGCAGAGAATAAGGACCTGAAGCAGGTGCTGAGGTCTTCACCTGGCTTAGTGGCAGCTCTTTCCCTCTTTGTCTGCAATAGATATATGTATCTGCTGCATTAGCACAAACTCTCCAGCAAAAACCCACAGGTTAACAACCTGCAGCCAGGAGAACATTCTATTTTATTAGGTTGCATTCCTCTGACTAGGCCAGCAGCCACTGCTTTTGGGTTGTGCTGCATAAGCTGAAGTTGTGTGCCAAGCACAGCAGCACAAGGTTTGAAACAGATTCTGCCCAGCCACATGCTGTTCATTGCTCCACTTCTTTTGTGATTAAGATCTACTGCAATTATTTCAGCACAGCCATTGAGGTGTTGTAAGAGAAGTGTAGAGAAAGCAGCTAGGAAGCATCTGCATGGCAGCATAAGCACAGATGTTTCTCGGCCTGACTGCAGGAATCACTGTGGGCTCCAGCCACAGCTCCCTGGTTGTGCCAAAATGGGGACGGTATTTCAGAAGACTGTAACTGAGCATGTGTCAGGACTGATCAGTGTGCCTGATTTTAAGCCAATCCCAATTTGCCGATACTCCCATCTGATGTTGGTCCTGGAAAGCTAGCGAGGAGCTATAACTTCAGGCATTTCTAGGGAACAAACAGCCTCACCTACGGTTCCCTGCCTCTGTGGTCCTGATGGAACAGCCAAAGCACCTAAGAGACCAGTCACTACATCCCCCAGCACAGAGGGACCAGCCTGTGCTGGAACAGTAGTGCTTTGACTAGGGGAAAGCACTCCCATGGCTGATGGTTGTTCAGAGAATTTGAAAGAAAGGAAAGGTGTTTTAAGTCCTGCTTTGGTTTGTGACAAGGCAATTTAGTGTGTCCTCACTGCCTAGCTGGGACCTCACGCAGGGACTTCTCACCCCAGTGTTGCTTGCTTCCCCACCTATGACCCGCTAAGCCTCACACCTCACAGGACGTGAGACAGTACCTGCCCCGCCCCCAGGTTCCCATAACCCCAGCACAAACTGTGGGGCACAGCTCACTGCTGGCAGAGAAGACCTGTTGTTGATGGGTCCCATCTGCCCGGATACAGGCAAGAGCCCCTTTAATTCCACCCTTGTGTGCTCACTGCACCACAATCTAATCTCACATCCACGTCACAGGAAACCCTAGTCCATCCCTTATCTTTCAAAAGAAAGCCAGCAGGCACATCTGTGGTTTTAATCACTAAACTGCAAGCAGCTAGGGAAAGCCTGGAGTTCAAGACCGGGAAAGCCACAACTCCCAGACAGCAGGGTGCAGGGCACCCCTTTGCCAGCCAGAGCCCAGCAAAACTGCTTGTTCCAGCTGCACAGCAACTCAGCCGTGTTGGCAAATGCTCTTGGGCCCTGCACTAAGCACCCAGTTAGAGCCCCTGCTCCCCCACCAGAGCCAGGCATTTCTAAGCCTTGTCGTCAGGGAAAACACAGCCTCAAGCCAAACCTGGCTCAGCATCTGTTCAGCTAAACTCTGGTTTATAGCATTCCCTCTCCCTCTCGTTCTCCCTTGTGGATGGTCTTTGCCTGCTGAAATACTGGTGGGTTTGGGAGGAAACCAGCGCAGGGCCACAGCTGTGACACAGCTAATGGGAACACTGAGCTTAGCACTACATGACTTCCTGGTCACTTAAATGGGACATAGGCGACAGGATTGCTGCTGGCCACAGTGGGAGACCACAGCTGGGGCAAAAAAAACAGGCTCTGGGCAGGACTACAAAAGAAACTAAGCATTTAGATGCCACAGGAGCAGGCAACTTGCAGAAGTGCCTCTTGAACAGTCTACAGTGTAGGTAAACCCTGTAAGGGAAGGCAGGACACAAAGGGGTTTTGTCTGCCTGCCCCCCAGTGCTGCTGCCTAGCAAGCTGAGCCTGCTGGCTCATCCTCCAAGGAGCCCTGCCAGATCCCCTGCGCTGTGCGCTCCCCCTCCCCCTTCCTGGGCAGGGGAGCACAGGTCAGGAGGCAGACCACAGGGAGTTCTCCATTACAACGACTTCCTGGAAAACTTCTTATCTCACCAGGCAGCTCCAGAATACACCTGATAACTGTTACAGGAAGCGAGCACAGTCCCCACCCCCATCTCCCCCTTCCCCAGCCTGCAAGACCATACCTCCAGCCCAAGGAGGCCACATTCCTGGCTGCCAGCAGTTCTTCCTATCCCAAACTAGTGCTGATGGACTGGCTTGCACTGGGGTTGAGCCTGGATTAAGGAACAAGTTCAGTACTGAAATTGCTCAGTGGCGAATACAAGGCGCTGCTGCATTGCCTGGCAGAGGTGGACCAAACTCCAAAAAGCTGGTGTCAAATTTGTCGTGGTTTGCTAGCATTTCCTAGGAGTGCCTAGGTTTAACATCAGTTCAGCTGCTGCTGTAACACAAATCCACACAGCAGCATCTGAGAGCATCCAAAACTGCCATCAAGCCCTACTAAGCCTTCTACCATACGGAGCGGCACCCAGTATCTGTTGAGGAGACTGGATAAACTCAACGCCTCTGCATACCTCATTTGCACTGAGCACTCCCTCACACAGACATGGACATCCTACGACTAAGCACTCACTCCCAGCACTCCTGGGGCCTGAAGACCCTTCACTCCACCACACACTGGTATGGTCAGCCCATCAGCAGAACCTGCCTTGCCTTGTCCTCTGCCCCAACCTGTCTTTAGAAGTATCCCCAGAAATCCACTGTCAGGGTCCCAGAGAAAGCCCCACAGCTTTCCAAACCAGGTGGAGGGCTGTAAGCATTTTCAGATGTCTCTGCAAGGTAGATGCCTGCAAACAGGCCTGTGCTCCAGAGCTGCAATTTGTCATTCCAGACAGCACAGAGTGTGTACGGACACTTCCTTTCTTTTAGCAGCTGTTACGGCTCTTGGCCACATCCAGCTGCCTTGCACTCTGACAGTATCACTTCCAGTGTTTGACAGCTAAATCCTTAATACCAGGTCCCTTTTGTGAATGGAAACTTTGCTAAGGAACACTGGCACAGAAGGGAATGTTGCCTTGTCGTGTGTATGGGTTTCTCAAATAGCTTCCAGCTGAGCCAACATCCCACTGCAGCTTGGCAGACACTGCACTTGCCAATGAAAGAAAGAAGCTCTGGTGGGAGAAGCAGGGCAGTGTGTAGTCAGTCTGAAGTCTGCTACAGCACAGCAGACTAGGATACTTGTCCTTCTGATGGCAGAATCTCCTCCTCTCTCCCCACCATCTCTTTCACAGAAAGCCTGACCCCTGCACAACCCCTCCTGAACAGCATGTTATATACTTCTGTCGCTACTTGTACAAGAAGGTTTGTCACCAGGTGCTTTACAAGCTTACATGGCATCTTCAGTCTCCCCCTTGCCTTTTTCCAGAGGAGCCCTGATCAACGTGACTTCTTACACTTGTAAGGTGGATGGAGAGTTGTCATGTGCCTCCAAAGTGCACCTGACTACAGCATGGGGCAGAGCATGGAGGGACACTGTGCTGAAGGAAACGGCAAACCCTCTCGCAGAGCCACCCCACACAACTCACCTGGTGCCTCCAAAGAGAATGATTTTGTCCCCCACTCTGCAGCAGCACTGTCGGCGTCGAGGACACGGGCCTTTCCCCTTGGGCTCAATCTTCCTCCAAGAAAGAGAAACTAAGGGGCAGAAAAGAGTGCACCAGCTTGTCACAAAAGCCTGGCCAAGACTCACGTATAAGCAGGTTATGGATTTAAACAGATCACAGCAAAACTGGAGGCGTACTACCCCACAGACACGAACTACCTGCCCTGTTGACCTCCTCGCTGGTGGCAAAATGAGGCACTCCTATGAGGTTGTTACTGAAGTATCCACTTAAATGCCAGGCACAGCCCTGGAGCTCTGCCTGCCGAGGTGGGAGTTGCAGGTCGAAGCCTTTTGCTTGCAAAGCCTGAGCGCCAGGACCCAAGGGCTGCCACGGCAGAGGGTTGGACTTCACAGGGAGCTGTACAGGCAGAGCTCCAAGAGCAGGCAGGAAGCCATCCTCCCTTCACCCAGCACCCTGCTGCGGTCCAGATCTGCAGGAAGACCCAGGAACCAGCTCCATCTGCTGGCAGCCACTATGAGTGCAAAGCATCCTCGCAGAGTGGGGACTGCTGGGACAGCCTGGTTGTTGGGAGCACGGGGAACTGAACCAGGTGGAGAAGACAGCAGCCTTTGTCCTCGCTGCTTTCTGTGGCAAGGATGCTGGGAGGTGTTTACTCTCTAATGCACAGCACTGAAACCTTCAGGAGCTCTCACACTAGCTCATAGATCAGCTTGGGGAACAGCAAGTTGGCTGCTCTCAGGTACCTTTACTATGCAAAGCAATTAGCAAACAAAAAATCAGTCTAATGGACTGTGAAAAGTGCCTGAGGACCCCAAAACAGCTCACAGTTGACTGATATTCAGGGTACCAGCTCTAGAACCACCCTTTCTGCTGCACAGTTTGACCTGGTACCAAGAGAGTGTGGTACAGTGATGCTGCAGCTCAAGATGAGTGGTTTCCCCAGCTACAGTCTCTCACTTCCCTAATCCCATTACTTCCCCATATCTTCTTTTCTGCCAACACTTCTGCATATTTAAGAACAAGAGAAAGTTTTGCCAACCGCCCTTTGGTTAGCTCTGTCTTTCAGCAATACTTCCTTTTCCACTTTCTAACTGAGATTTGGAGGCAGTCTGAGGAGGAACAGGGGTCCCAAGCACAGTAGCAAGTTCCTGTCAATGCTGTCAGAAGAGCCATTCCCCCCCAGGCAGGCTCCTAGCCCTTGGAGACTACACTCATCTCAGCACTCACACACTTGAGGGCCTTGAGCACTATCACAGCAACAAGTTAAAAGCAAAATACCTGGATTGAATTTCCAGAGGTCGTGGAAGTGTCTGTTCAGGCGTGCGTTGTAGCCACCAAATACATATAGCTCCCCATTGTAGCTGACTGTGGGGAGTAAGCACAGACATCAGTGTGCTATCCAAGGCAGACCCCAGCAGGTCCCTGTCCCAACACCAAACACAAAGCAAAGTGGCGCTTGTTATCCACCTTTCCTTACATCACCTTCATGGGCAGGGCTACGTCTAAGTCTTTTCGGTGGGCAACAGCCTTCTTCAGAAGCCACGCTCTGCGCATCCCTTGCTAACCCGCATCTCCACCCAGCAGACCAGACACCCCTTCTGAGGCAGGCAGGAATTTCCTTTCACTGTCCTCCTCTCCCAGCAGACCCACACTCACATGCTGAATGGCTCCGCCGGCCTTCAGGGAGCACTGGAGTTGGGGGGGAGTCCAGCCAGGAGTTTGTTTCTGTATCAAATACTTTAATGCGGTTACAGTAGATCTCATTGTTGGAGTGAAATGGCCCAAAACGATCAGCTCTGCCACCAAATACGTACATCTTTGTTCCAATGATGGTAGCTGAATGGAAGTCTCTCCAGCGAGCTGGCGTACCCTGCAGGGACAGAGTAAAACAGAACAAGAGAAAGAATGCAGATTATTCAGGAGATGACACAACTTGATTGGGAAGTTGGGGTCACTGCCTTCTCCTGGGGAACCTCCCCTCCTGCAAATCCCAGCCACACCAGACAGAAGCTGTGAGACAGGTGTGGGCAGCTACCCCAGAGAATAGCAGATAGGAGATGACTTCCACAATCTGGAGTGAAAAGCAGACACTGACCTTGGCAGAGATTAAGGTCCACGTCATGTTTGTGGTGTCCAATTTATGGATATCGTTTGAAAAGCAGTCAGCCTGGAAGACAGCAGGGCAGCCTGGTCACAACGGGACTGAGAAGCCTGGCCACATCTGGCCCCAGGAAGGACACTGTCCCTGGAGCATCCCTTTGGAGTCAGCACTTCCTAAGATACATGGTGCTTGCTCCAAAATGTCAGGGCAGGCAGCACACTTATCACTTAACAAGAGGGAAGCAGAGCCCATTTCTCCTCAAAGGTGTCCTGTCTCTCCCTGCAGCTTTCCCATTTAGTCAGTGCTCAGTTCCTCCCCCCAAGGCTGTCCTGCACACAATATGGACATTCACAGCAGAACCCTGCCTCCACTCCATGCAGCAACAGAAGAAAGGGGCACTAACGGGAAGGTCAAACTGGCTCTGCTAAGGCCACCTGATGAGAGGTAGAAGCTAAGATTACTTCTAGGAAGTTAAACATCCCGGAGCAAATACACTCGGGTTTCTGAGGATCCCACAAAACTCTTCTGCAGCTTACTGCCTGGAAGAGCCTGCATTCCACATCAACAGTACAGTCTCCTGCTCCTCCAGGCAGGGGAGATAGCAGTGAGACAGCTACAGGTTTGTTTGGTCTTGGTTAAGAACAAGCCACATTTGACCTACTCCTGCTGCTGTAATCAAGATCATGGGTTTGGCAGGCTATTGTCCTCAGAAGAGGGGGAATAACCCAGGGACTGCCTTACAGAGCCCCAGGTTTCTTCCAAATAAACAGATGTGACTTTGCACAGCTTTTCTGGAGCCTGGTGATAAGCTGAAATGATATTTACCCACTTCTTCAGATCAGAGCATAAGGATTTGCTCAAAGGAGCATTAGGCACACTGACAGCTAGTACAGGATGACCTGTGGCTCAAGGTATTCTTAATGTGAGGGCAAGCAAGTGTTTGCTGAAGGGAATCAGCAAGATGTGACAGCAGGCACAGAATACATGGAACATGCACCAGATTAGGACAAAACCTCATGGCAACACTGCAGACATTGGAAAGTGATTTTTCTTGCTCATTTCTCAGCCAAATTAAAATAAATGTAGGTCAACATATATTTATTAAAAGTGTTATGTATTTTTCTATCTAAATTTGGCTAAGAAATGAGCCAGAAAAAAATTAGATATAAAAATATTTATATTTTTACCTCTATATATCTATATGTTTTGGGGAAGAAAAAAAAATCCACCATTTTTTTAGGCCTACTTTCCCAACCATCTTGTCCACAAAACAATGAGCATAACCTGGGTAATTAATGCCATAACTCTGCTGAGTAATAAAATGAAAGCAAGTATGGATACAAATATGCACCTGTATCCCGCCTCTACCAGTGTCCTGGGTAGGAACATCCTCTTTCCCAACGGATCGCCAAATGAGTAAGAGACTACTCACCAGCTGTTCATAGCCTCCGAAGATAAACATGCTCTTTGCCAGGACACAAGCTGAGTGCCCATCTCTCGCTCCTGGGACCATTCCAGACACCTTTGGCGTGAACCACTTGTGCGTGTCTGAAACAAAACAGGAGGCAACGCTGAGAAAATACAGTAGATATTGGGATGGGATAGCTCTTTAGTACTGTTCTTAATTTCTAAGAGAGAAATTCGCTCTTTAATACACAGCACCTGCTTCTCCAGAGAGGCTGCAAGCTTCTTCAGGCAAGGCTACCTGCCTGAGCCTCCACAGAGGGGCATGGTGACAGAGGTGTCAGCTCCTGGGCATGGCTGCTGACTCTGCCTGACCTGACAAACAGCTCACATTTTAAGTGTGAGTAGTACAGTATTGCTTGAGCAATGTTATTTTTGTTGAATCTCTTGCAAAGCCTACTTGTGAGTCATTTATCAACTCTGCATTTACAGTTTCAATTACAATGAAGCAATGATGCTAAGCGGCTCAACTGACCTCACGGCGTGGAGATGCTGACTAACTGACCGAAGAAAAACAGTTCTCTCAAATCCAGGCAGAAGTCACTTAACCACAAGCTCACCACGTCAATAGAGCTACTGTGCACATCCCCACCTCTGCAGCACAGCTCTCCCTATCTTACCAGCTCCTCTTGTCACATTCTCATCCCCTCTTCAAGGGGAACCTTCCTCACTTTCCACCCTTCACTGTTCCCTTCGCACTGCTCCCCGTGAGCCTGTACCAGCCAGATTCAGCCTCTTAACCCGCACATTCCAGGAGTTGACTTGATTCAGGGGAGGACTTTAAATCCAGCCAGAGCTGTTCTCCATGCCAGGGCAACACGGAGCCAAGCCAGCGACTCACTGCCAAGCACAAACAGGCACCTGTCCCAAGAGCCCAGAGAGGCACAGATAAGCCTCAAGGCAGCAGGAGACATTGCCCCCACCCTCCCTAACTGCTGTGAGCTGCCAAGAGCAGTGCTTATTTCAGGAAACAGTAACATTGGAGCCAAAGCAACATTCTTCATGGGGATAACTTCTCTGAACTTGGCCTGTAGCCACAGCTATCCACCTAGGCTCCAGCTGGAACCACACAAAGGGTTTTGCGAGGTCAACAGAATCCCTGGGCAGCCTCTAGTGAGAAAGCTGCAGTGGCTATCGAGTTCCTTTCCTTCATGGGGCTGCTTCCAAGCCCAGTCACATGGTAGCAGCAAGAGCTCATCCAAGTGCAACATATCAAATTAGAGATGGAAAAGACCTCAACTTGTGATCTGCTTGGCACACCAGGGAACAAAATGGCAACTGGGAGTACCACACAGCTGGTACAAACAGGTCCAGAAGATTCCTAAATCATCTGGACTTCTTGGTACAGGTACTAAGGGAACTGACCAGAAAAGGTGCCTTCCTCGATTTGTTGCTTATTAACAGAGAGGGCCTCGTGGGTGAAGTGGCGATTGGTGGCTTCCTTAGCCACAGCGACCATGAAGCAGTCAAGTTTAAAAATCTATGATGACAGGAGTAAAAATGCCAGCAAGACCTAAACTCTGGACATGAGGAGAGCAGACTTCAAGTTGCTCAGGGAACTGCTTAGCAAGGTCCCCTGGGGAAAAGCTTTTGAAGGTGCTGGGGTCCATCAGTGCTGGTCACTTTTTAAGTACCACCTCCTAAAAGCACAGGAGCAGGCAATCCCAAAGTGTAGGAAGTCAAGCAGGTGAGGCAAAAGGCCAGCTTGGCTGACCAGGGATATTCTTCTAGAAATAAGGAGAAAAAAGAAAGTATATGGCCAGTGGAAGCAAGGTCAAGTGACAAGGGAGGACTACAGAGGTGCTGTTCACCACTGCAGGGAGGAAATTTGTGTGGCCAAAGCTCAATTAGAGTTGAAGCAGGCCAGTACCGTGAAGGACAACAAAAAGGGCTTTTTAAAATATGTTAATGGCAAAAGGCAGGCCAGAAATAACATTGGCCTGTTACTTGATGAGCATGGTTGCCTCACAAACAGGGACACAGACAAAGCAGAGGCGTTTAATGCTTTCTTCGCCTCGGTCTTCAACACTGATGATGGGCTCTGGGACCCCCAGAGAGTTCTCTCTGGGCTAGAGAACCATGACTGTGGGAATGATAAACTCCCAATCAACCTCGAACTTGTGCGGGACTTGCTGTTCCAGTTGGATCCCTATAAGTTGATGGGCCTGACGGGATTCATCCAAGGGTACTTAAAGAGCTGGCTGATGTCATAGCGAGACGTCTCTCAATGATTTTTCAATGCTCTTGGGAATCTGGAGAGGTTGACTGGAAGCTGGCAAACATTGTCCCACTCTTCAAGAAGGGCAACAGAGATGACCCCGGTAACTACAGGCCCATCAGTCTCACTTCTGTGCCTGGTAAAATTATGGAGAAGGTTATTCTGGGGGTTCTGGTTGACAGCAAGTTGAACATGAGCCAACAGTGTGCCCTGGCAGCCAAGAGGGCCAACCACGTCCTGGGGTGCACCAAGCACTGCATTGCAGCCAGTCAAGGGAGGTGATTGTCCCACTCTATTCTGCACTGGTGAGGCCTCACCTTGAGTACTGTGTGCAGTTTTGGGTGCCACAGGATACAAAGTCACCAAAGAGTGTCCAGAGGAGGGCCACAAAGTTGGTGAAGGGTTTAGAGGGGAAGCCATATGAGGAGCGGCTAAAGTCACTTGGTTTATTCAGCCTAGAGAAGAGGAGACTGAGGGGAGATCTAATCATGGCCTACAGCTTCCTCACAAGGGGAGAAGGAGGGGCAGGTGCTGATCTCTTCTCTCTGGTGACCAATGATAGAACCTGAGGGAACGGCAGGAAGATGTGCCAGGGGAGGTTTAGGTTGGATATTAGGAAAAAGTTCTTCACCCAGAGGTTGAAGATTCACCAGAAGGTTCAACAGAGGTGAAGGATCCAGGAGCACTGGAACAGGCTCCCCAGGGAGGTAGTCACAGCGCCAAGCCTGACAATATTCAAGAAGCATTTGGACAAAGCCCTCAGACACATGGTGTGAATTTTGGTGCTGTCCTGTGCAGGAACAGGACTTGGAGTCGATGATCCTTGCGGGTCCCTTCCAACTCAGGACATTCTATGATTCTATGAAAATTGCACTTAGCCAGGACTTTATCCAGCCTGTTGTGACTCCTACAGTGGAACTTACACCACAGATGCGGAACTGCAACTGCCAGCCTCACTTTCCAGGATTGGCAGGGAACAGGCACAGTATGTACAGACAGCTGCAGAAGGTTTGGACCAGGACTGAAGTCTAGCCTTTCCATTAATTTTCACTTAATGCTGAAGTGCTGGATTTGGCAGGGAGACCAGGCAGCTCCTACTACAAGGCCTCTGCATAGGCAGAGGTTTACTGGTGGCTTCCCAGTGGCATGTGTCAGGGGAAGGGGGAAACCCTGTGCCCAGAGAGCAGCTCCAAGCTGTGAGACATTTCCTGGTGAAGAAGGGAAGCCATGGCCAAGCACCAGAGCAAGCAGTTTCCTTGCAAATCCAGCAAGCCAGTTACTGGTCAGTATTTAGATGGACTTGCCTCCAGAATCCAGATATACTCCCTTCCTTTCCTGACACTCCTGTCCACCCAGGAGTGGTGGTGCCTCTTCTCCCCAGGTGATCCAGCAGCACTACAGAGAAGCCAACCAAAAGGCTCAAGGAGTTTAACTTTCAGGTTTATCTAACTTGACTCATGTGTTCCTTTATTTTGCCATCCTGTCCCTGACTACTGCTGTGTTTTATTCCTCATACTCCTTCACGCTTTCAGAAAGAAGGACCACCCTGGAGAAGAACCACAATCCTTGACAGCTCCAGCCCCTTCTCGCTGCAACCTTCAGCCACAATTAAGGAATAACACATCACACAGAGAGAATATGCTTCAGTTGTAGTTACCATCAGAGAGAGCGCACAAAGCTGATAGAAAAGTTAAAACCAGTTTGAGTATTAGACAAGCTCAGTGATCTCTGTTGAAGGCTTTTACAGAAAGTCAAGTGGGCAGACACACTGGCCACCCCGCTCCCCTTCTAAACCTGCTGAAACAGGCAGCAACACCAATTCCCCATTTGCACCATTTCCTCCAGACTGTCACTTTGTAGAGAGACTGAGGGACAGGAAAACAAGTCAGGGAGCAGTGTGCTGGGGCAGAGAGAAGGTCTCATCAAGAGTGGTTGTGACAAGGAAGAGCGAGAAGCTGGAACTTACTGACATCAAAGGCATAGAGCACGTTGCAGGCACCCTCAGTGTCGTTGCGACCACCCCATATGTAGACGGTGTCATCTATGAGCACTGCAGAGTGCCCATACCTCATGTAGGGCACCTCTCTCACGTGGTCTCGGCTGTTTGTCCACACTGGAGGCAGCTTGATCCAGCGCAGAGACACTGAAAGCACAAGTTTGAGCCCAGGTCAAACGCTAAGCCTGCTACATGTCCTCACAGGTCACAACCCACCCTGTACCATGACTTTTTTCCCCTATGACAAGGTGCAGAAGCAGTCTAGTAAGCAAGACAAAGCTGTGTCTGACCCTGAGTAGTAGCTAGTTAAGGAATACGGAAGCACAGTTTTCCACAGTTCCCCGTCACAGGTGAGACTAGAGGAAGTACTGGAGGACCAGAAGACCCTGGACAGAAATAAGCTCTATTCTGCATCAATTACACCGAAGAGCTTTCCACTCTGGCTCATCCTAGACTGTGAGTGAAGGTACAGCACACACACACTCCAGAGAGAGCAAAAAAAGAAAAGAAAGATGAAAGAAAGGAGAGAGAGACGAAAGAAAGGAGAGAGAAAAGAGAAAAAGTGCAGAGGTGATAATGAACACAGACACTACTTCAGGTTAGTGACATTTCTGAAGAGATTCCAAGCTGGAAGAATGGGTAGCACAGGAATAATTCACTGCAGCAACATGCAAGGGAGCACACCTGAAGGCATCACTTGGACTTGCAGTAGTCCAGTTTAAGTAAAGCAACACAGCAGCTTTGTAGGAACAGGGTTTGTTTTCTTTTGTTTTTTAAGCTTTACATGAGACAGCTGTCGGTCTCCTTCACCCCCATCCATAGCTGAGTTCTCCCTGCTAATCTTGTGTTACTAACAAGAGTTCCTTGTGATTACCAGTTCTCCTTCCTGGCAGCCTGTATGTCACGTTCAGCAGTAGCCAGAGGGGTCAACAGGTATTACAAGGTTTAATAGTGCAAGAGTCACAGCGAGTGTTACATGGCCATTACATAACAGCACCCAGACACCCTCCCTCTACCACACATACAGCTTCTGGTTTTGTTTTCAACACAGAGAACACAGAATAGAGCAGAAAACAGTCTGCAGTTCCCCTGAAATACTAACATAGGGAAAGGGTCAGGCATCTTAAAAGGTGAGCATCTACCCCAGAGGCAGAAAGGGCACTGAGGAAGCACAGCTAAAGTCAAGCTAGACAGGATGTTTCCTTCCTAAAACACAGTCTTCCTCTTTGAAAGAGATCATTCAAAATCTGGTGTCTTAGCTTTAGCACTGGAACCTGGCAATGCTGAGCAAGGGCTTGGGAAGCCAGTGTCACCTCCTACGCGGTGGCTGCAGCATCATGACACTTTATTTGGGAGTGGTAGGAAGGGAAGACAATGCAAGAGCGTTCATTTGGGCACGGTAATTATGCTTCCACCATAAGAGCAGTGCTCTACTGGCATATTTTACAAGCTACAACATTCAACTGTCTTGAGTGCGAGAGCCCAGTCCCTCTGGATGAAGATGAATGTCTTTGTTCACAAGATCCTGAGCTACGCTCCCCTCTACACTGTGAGCAGGTCACCTTGGCAGCCCTGTGTAACCAATGCCTTTATCCAGTACTGCACAAGTCAGTCTTCTCCACAGTCAGATTTAGAGGAGTGAATTCACTGCATCTTACAGACCAACTAGTTTTGTCTACATGCCACATGTGTGGTAGGATAGCATTCAGCATGCTGTCCAGTCTGCAAAACTGGTCATTGGTTCTCTGCTCTTGTCTCTGTTCAGCTGGACCCATCCAAGCATCCGTGCAGTTTTTCAACCACCTGCCTAATTATAGGGAAATACTTCATGGACCAGCTCAGTAACCTCTTCAGTTGAAAGAGCACTGAATCAAGAAATACAGCCTCTCCCAGCACAGTCATGGCTCCAGCTCAGCCTCCTGACAGATACTGGCTACCCTACACAAATGGCTCCAGCTCCAGGTGTTTTTCTAAGCCATGTTGTGAATCTGCATGATAGCTGCTACCAAAATGGGAAGGCCTAGCCACGTGCCCCTACTGACTCCATGATGCTGGCAGTGGTTGTCAGCTGCCCCCAGAGGGAATCAGCTCAGGAGTCTAAACTTTAAGTTAGAGACTTAACTGAGGGCATTGGCTCCCGCCCTACCCATTCCACGCTAAGAGCTGCTGAGCATGGTGATGCTGCAAACTGGATGGGGGACCTGAGCTAAACATCGCCTCTTTGCACCTAGTTGAGTTAGTGTTCACAGAGAACAAGAACAAAACAAGCCATTGTCCACATGGTTATTTCTAGTCAGTCCTTACCCTAGCAGTTTACTGAACTACAGCCCCTCTGTGTCCTGCGCCCTGAAGTTGAAAATACAGGGCTGCGCAAGGGAAGAGTCTCCCATCTACACTGATAACTTTATTGGAAATTAGAGTCAGACAGCATGTTAGAGTGTCACATGTTAAGCAGCAGTGGGCAAGACAACTAGTAACTGAGCCCAGCAAGCCACTCCTTTGTGCACCACAAGGACACATTTACCTGCATTAAAAACATGGACGTCAATCTGCCGCAGAGTCTCATAGTCTTCTCCAGAACAATATCCGCCAAAGGAATAGACCTTGTGCCCGACGGCCACAGCCGCGTGGTTCACCCTCCGCGGCCCACCTTCCAAGTGCACTGCCCACCGTAGCATTCCTCCCTGCAAGCCAGACAGTCTTCAGGGCCCCCAGTGCCACAGCCGCATGCTTCCCGGGCCACCACGATGTCACCTGGCTCTGCAACAGAGACAGAATGCTAAAATAACATGATCCATGGCGCAGGTCTTCCTATCTTCCTTGAATGCCAACTACAAAGGTCACATTGCTGTATCCTCACTCATCTGGCTCCCAACTGGAGACAGTTTTACTCTCCCCTTGGGAAAGAGACACAAGGCAGGTACCGTAACCTGAGCAAGCCTCAGAAGAGCAAGCAGAGATGCCCTCGCATACAAAAAAAGCCTCAGGATGGCTGTACAGGCAGCCCAAGCCAAGCACCTTTGGCGAAGGCAGCCGAGTGCTGCGCGCTCAGCCATGCCCTGGTCATGTACACATCATGTACGTGCCAGAACAATTTGTCCGCATGAATGAAAACACAGAGCGAGAGCCAATTGTGAAGGTGAAAAGAACAGAGCCAGAGGGAAGAGAGCATGCTCTTCTGATCAGTTGTGAGAAACAGCAGAGGAAAATAATTTTAAAAACCCACCCAACAAAAAACCCCAGAGAACCACCCCCACATAAAGCAACCAACTCTCCGATACTGGGGTGGACTAAAACACTAGCATTTGAACTCATTGATTTGAGCACCAGGGTCCAGCTTAATTAAACATGAGAGAACAGAAACCCCCTAGTCTGAGGAGAAAGCTCTTTGCTAATGATCAGAATAAGGCCTTTTTCTCCTGCAGCAAATCCAGCCGTAACTATGAAAATTTTGTAAAATCAGATCTCAGTTAAGAAACTGATACGCTTCACACTTCAAACAGATGGCTTAGATCAGCTCTTAGAGAAGTCACTGCAGCTGATTTTTGCAGAGATTCTCCTTTGGATCTCAGGATCTGGAGCACAGTCCTGCTCAGGTGCTTCTGAAAAAGTGGGTAAGTTCAATTCTTTAACAGCTTTCCCCCAGCTGAAAAACAGATATTAGAAGAGATGTCAGTGTTTCAGACAGCCTAAAGAAAATTATCTTTTTTATTGCTTGGTTCTAGCTTCTTGGAAGATGCAGTCAGCATGCTCCCACCCCACAGACAGTTTTAGCATTTGCAGAACGCAAAGAAATTTGCAGATGCCTTAGAAGGGGACTAAAATTCCTACACATTTTCTTTGTCCCTTTTCTTTTTGGAAAGCTGTGAGTTTTCACACGAAGAACTTTTCTCCTGCTTAAAGTTTCTGAAGTAGCTGGAGAGCAACAAGAAGGGGCAGCACCATGCTGCTCTGCTCCAGTCGGCCTCCCCTGGCCCCACAGCCAAGTGGAACCACTGCTTGCAACCAGGCACCTCTACGACCCATCAGCAGCCTGATCACCACAGCCTCTGGCCCACCTGCACACTCCGATTTTATCCCCACCTGAGGAAAGACTCAGAGATGCCACCACACAGGGAGCTCTTGGCATGGAGCAGAGCTCAGGCTTCCAGCTCCAGCCATGCATACTACAGGCAGTTCAAAAGCATCCAGAAAACAGTCACCTCATTCCAGAACTCCTGTCTCAAAAAAAATTTGAGTAATTTCTTTTTAAAGTTATTTCTTTTTCAAGTCGTTTCTGAAATAGAGACTGGCAGCCAGAGCATGCTCTGTACCTGAAGGTTACAGCAACAGGACATGCAAAGTCCGAACAGAGAGCATCCTGTGGTCTTACTTGTAACAGATGAGCGCAGACCAAGGAGTCCCTCCTGCAAAGCCGCTTCTTCCTGTGGCAACCACCGTAACCTGAATTGCAGCCAGCAACCCAGAAAGTCACATCAAGGTTTACTCCAGCAAAGCTGCTCCGAAGGGCCCAGAAACAGGTCCCCTCTGCTACAGGCCATGCTTCACCGTATGTCTGGGACCACCCCAAATTCAGATCTAGCAGGTTTGGTTTTTGGTTTTTAAATTACTATTTTTTTTTGTGCCAAGCAGCAGCTCTTGTATAAGTCCTCTGCAAAGCTACAGAATAGATGAGTTTCCATGGAGACCACCAAAGTCACCTTTCAGGCTATTTTGAAGGCTTCACATATCTAAATCTGTTTCCTGCCTCAGTCATGAGTTATCACTGAAAAAAATCTAACGAATATTTCCTCAAAATCACTTCTTGGGTAAGTGTTTCTGTAAGAGACTCCTCAAGGAACTTAACTAGACTTTATCGCCAGTGTCAATATTTACAACACCCTTCAGACTGAGCCTGATCCTCCAAGATTAAGAGAATGAATCTTACTTCCAAGTTCTCCACTTGGTTCCTCCAGGGGTAGAGGAGCACAGCAGCCTGGCATGGCAGGCAGGCATCGTACCAAGCCACTTGCCTTTTTTGCCAGAAAGGTTGGGAAAACTCTCCCTCGCCCTTGGGAGTTCACTTGAGCCACGTGCCGAGGAGCACGCTGCTGCCAAAGCCGGGCGCTGATCCTTTCGCTCCAACAGGAGCCGGCTACCCTGCCCGAACAGCTTCATAATTAAGATTAGTCATAGGAGCACAGGAAAGGAAGGCTGCACATCCTAAGAAGTTGAGCTGGCCAACGGGGAGGCAGCAGCTCAAAGCCCAGCTGGTTACGCTGTAGCAAATGATATTGACGTTGCAGCAACAACGTTGCCATGTTGTTTCCTACGCTTAAAATTACTGGGAAAGGTTTTTCCAGAGATCAGTCCTACCCGGGAGGCAGGCGGTTGTTCGCAGGCCTGGGGCAGCAGTGGGGGTGATGGGGTTGAAGTTGGCTGCACTTTGCCTTGGCGCAGGGCAGGGATACCCCTTCAGAGCAAACACAAAGCTTTGCCAGCACAGCCTCTTGCTGCCACTCGTTGGACCCAGGGCACGCAGAAACACTCATTCGCTTTGTTTTCTTTTTATAATCAGAAGCGTGAAGTGATCCTTACAGGATCACGTATTAAAAGGCAAAGGAAAACACAGGATTTAACAAGCTGCCAGGGTCTTTCACCCGAGTGCTCTTCTCTACACTGTAATAAAAACATCCATCCAGACTCCATCTTCCTCTTTTGCCACTGGCCACAACCGTACGCTGAAACTGTCACAACATTTTCTCGCCTTCGCCAAGCACTTGTTCTCCCCTTTTTGGCCATACGCAGGTCCACCCCCCTCTCCGCCCTGCACAGCCCCACAGCCCTGTCTCCTGAGGACCCCCCACTCCTCCCCGCACTTTCTGCGTCCAGCTCCAGCCTCTCTCCTCTCCTGCCTTTCTTTGAAATCATTTCATTAGAGACATCTTCTGGCCCAAAGTCAATTCTCCTCCTGCAATTCCCTTCTCTGCACTACCTGCAAATATGAGTCAAACAAAATTTTTGAGAAAAAGGTATTTTCTTTCCTACAGCTATGCACGTTGTTGAGTTCCATGTCAGGTTTTGATTTCTAATGATAATTTGTATGATATAAATGAGGATGTAAATACACCAATTTCCAACCTCATTCCTATGAGGACTTCTTAACAGGAGGCATTAATACACTTGACATTAGGCAGTGTGCCTTAGATTTCTTTAAAGATTACACAGGGCACAGCCGGGGGCAGAGGGGAACAACAAAATCGATATGAAAGAATTTACTAACAATTTCCCCCAACAGTACAATATTAATTTATGCAAAATACATTCTGTGATTTCTCATTTAGGACACCAGCAACAGGGATGTAGGCTATAAAACACAGAAATATAGATAAGACAGAGGCAAACTGTACCAGAGGGCACTGGCTGCAGGAAGTGGTACAAGTCCCAGCTCAGGCAAACCAGGTGCTTTTTCACTCTGCGCCGCAAACCAAAGGGACAGTTAGTGAAACTAACACTCATCGTGGATCAGAGGAAGGGCTTTCACACCACAGAAAAATTAAGCTTAAATCATTTAAATCACAGAAGCTATTGCTACTGCCAAAAGCCAGGAGGGGAAGGGGAGGGTTGCCTTCTACATGGAAGTATGCAGACACTGAGCTAAGAGCGTGTCCCTTTTCTGGATCCTGCTGAGCCACCCCTCTCCTCCCCAGAGCTGCACCTCTTTTAGAGCAGCCTCCGCAGTTCATCTGCACACACTGCAGAAGCTCGTTGAACGTCTGAGGAATCTCCTTTGACTGATTCGGCATGTCCAGTTGGAACTGTGCCCCAACGGCCCTAGGAACTATGATCTTATACTTATAGGGAGACCAAAAACTCAAAGCAAGCACAAGTTTCTTATACAGTGAGAGAAGAGATTTTCTAGATGAAACAAAACCAAAGAAACTGCACTCCCACATGCTCTGTTAGCTCAGCATATGATCGCTCACCTTAGATCAGGAAGCTCCAGTTGCCTCTCTTCCCCCAACCTCAGCTGGGAGAAGCGACATGCTGAGCATCTTGACCACATGCATGCATGCACTTGGGGTCTCCTCTGCAGAAGGGCACACATGCTTCTGTTCAAGCCACCGCTTGCTTTCACTGACACACGTGTCAGCTCCTCACTTCACCTCTCCAAAAACTAATAGATCATTTCATTTTGCTCTCATACAGGCAGCAATCATGCAATCTTCACAAATCCCCATTTCCCTGGTCTGGCATAATCTATCCAAAGTTACAGTCAAGCACAGAGAACACAGAGAAATTAGGGTGGAAACCCTGGTAGGTCCTGTCGTTAATTGCCAGGAATAAGAACGTTTCTAAAAATCAGGTTACGCTTCACCTACTGTTGAAGTACCCAATGCTGAAGATGCTGGAAATTAAGTGACCACAGCAATGACTTGTTCCTGTGCCACTAAGCACAGGAAGGATGAAATTAAAGGGTGCTCAAAATAACCTGCTGTGGTCCCACAGAGATGCCTGAACCCCTCCACTGACTGCGCACAGCACCACAATCCCAGGTACGCATTTCCAGAGTAAGTGGTGCAACAACAGCCGTAGGGTGACCGCAGACTGGCTCTGTTGCTGCAGGCATGTGTGACACCTGACCACAAGTGGAAGCTGACAAGTCTGTTAGCAAAGAAATAGCTATGGACATCCTTCAACACCTCCCTTGTTCTTCGTCAGTGTTGACACCCAGCAGGGAATTTCACTGTTAAGCAAGGGAACAACCAGATTTTAAGTCAGCTCTGTGTTCTTCAAATATGGCACCTAGAGACAACACTCCCAAATCTCTGGCTGTGCTGTTGTCTGAAGATGCACATAATGCCTGAAACAACCTTCATCCTCACTGCCACAGCTTACGCCTAACAAGAGTCTACCAGCACAGTATATAGCCATCTGAGATCACCAGAAAAATCACTCAATAGTTCCTTGCTAGCATACCTTCCAAAACTGTTGTGGTGACTTGAGCCAAATAGCATAGATGGGAGAGGGGAAAAAAAAAAAAAAAAAAAGAAAAAAAGAGTAATCATGGTTCTTACAGTCAGATTTTTCAGCTCTTTGTTCTATTTGCTTTAGACTTTCTATTTTCAATTCCTACAATTAACTATGAAAACATTTCATTCAAGATAGAAAGCTACTGTCCATCTCCAAGTACAGCAGCCAGATGATAATCTTAGAACAAAAATACATATCCTTGGATCCACTTCTTTGTGCAAAGAGAGTTCACTAGGCTGCCTCATTCCTCTACACGCACAGAAAGAAACCTAGAGCCATTTCTGAAAGCTGCTCAGATTAGCCTTGCTGCAGTCAATTCCCACAGCAAGGGGGAGAAACCCAGCGGAAAGTGGCCCAGAGTTTCAAGGGCTCACTCTGTCACCCCCAGAATTACAGCACCACCCCAAGCAGAGCAGCCTACTGCCCCTGCAAAGCTGCTCCAGCGAGCGAATCCTACCGTGTGGCTGCCTCAGTCCCGTCTCCCAAAAGATGACGGCCACAAGATTTAGTAGCACTTAAAATAGCCCAGCCAGCTCACAGCAGTCCATATAGACAGTTCTATTTCAAGCACATCCAACTTACTGTTAGAGATAGCACGAGAACAACCCGCTTTCTTCACTCATGCTTGACATTTATCTGATGCTTTGACTATTTATGCTAAGGCAGTATGAAATTGCAAGCTTGCACATTCAGCAGCTTGGACACTAGCAACGCAATTCCAGCACCAGTAAACTAGACGGTGCTAGAACAGCCCCTGAACTTGTTAACCGAGACCGATGTGGAAGCTCGTGTTAGACACGGGAATCGCAGACCACACTGTTCAGCCAGAAATTCATTCCAGCGCCCCTCCCTGCCGACAGCAGCACCGCCTCGTTATTTTTGCTGAAATATTTTGCCCACCGCTGACTTACTTGTTCCCAAAGCCCAGCTAGGATTCTGCACCTACTGAACTGACTTCTCCCCTTCCTAACGTGGCCTCCCAAACCCCACTGCTGCTTCTCCACAGAGCACGCCCAAGCTTCAGAGATATTCCTTGACCCCTCCTCTCCCCTACCAGGAATTTGTCTTGGCCTCTGGCTCCTGCCAAGCTGTTTCTGCCGTGCCAAGGGCAGCCCTTGGGAGGGAGCAGGCTCAGGAAAGCCGAGGTGACAGCTAACACGATGCTTCTTGCTCCATGCAAAGCTACGCCGTTTCCTTCCCCTGCAGCCGCTGTCGCACCCAGCCCGGGACCCTCCATGCAGAGGGTTTCGCTGGGCTCAGCCAGCGGCCGTGCACGGCCCGGGCGGGCTCACGGCGCTCACCGGTGCCAGCCCCTGCCCTGCCTCCGTGCAGGGGGGCACAAAGGACCAGGCGCGAAGCCCGTCGACACGACCAAGCCCCGGTGAAAGCGCGAACGGGCTGAAACGGCACAAGCCCGCGGGGATGGAGGGAGCGGCCCCGGCGGCGGTGAGAGCCGGCCCAGGGGCGGGGGGCAGCCTCCCCGGCGCGGAGGGACCCTCGGGGCCGCCCCGCGCCTCCAGCCGCCGCCCCGCCACCGGCGGCCGAGGGCGACCGGGGAGGGCGGCGGCCCCGCGCCCGGCCCTCACGGAGGGGCTCGGCGGTGGCTCCGGCTCCGGCCCCCCCCCCCGCCCCGCTCCGCCCCGCCCCGCTCGCCGCCGCCGGCCCATCTCCCCGGGAGGGCGGCGCGGGCACCCCGCTCCGCCCCAACGGCCGGTCCCTGTCAGCCCCGCTCCCCTACCTGGCGGCGGGAAGGCGACCCGGCGGCCCCGCTCCGGCGCCGCGCCCGCCGCTCCCTGGGACTTGTAGTCTGGCACCGCCCCGCCCGCCCGGCGCCGCGGGCGCCCTCCCCCGCCGGGGCGGCACGGCCTGGCACGGCGCCGCGGGGCCCCCCCGGGGGTGCCGGGCACCCCCTCGGGGTGGGTGGTGCCCGCCGTGCCCCGCCCCGCCCCGCTCCTGGTCCCGGTCCCGGTCCCGGTCCCGGTGCCCCCCCCCCCACCCCCCCGCGCTGCGCCGGCCCCCGCGGCCGGGCGCGATCGGGCACGATCCGGCAGCGCCCGTAGGGGCGGGGGGCGGCGGGGGAGGGCAGCGGCGGCGCGTGCCGGCGGGCGCCCCCGCCTCGCGACTACAACGCCCACAGTGCCCCGCGGCGGCGGCGGCGCTTCCGGGCGGCGGCGGCGGCGGCGGCGGCGGCGGCGCGGGGTGGGGGGGGCCTCCCCGGCGCCGCGCCCGGTGGATGGCGGTGGCGCGGAGCATGGGGCCGGAGCGGGTGTGTCCCGAGGAGCCGGGGCCGCCGGAGGCCCCCGACGGCGCGGCGGGCTGGAGCGGCGACGAGGAAGAAGAAGAAGAAGAGGAGGAGGAGGAGGAGGAGGGGGAAGAGGAAGGTGGAAGCGGCGGCGGGTATTTATACCAACCGCTGAGCCAGGAGCCGGAGCAGGGCCCCGGCGAGGCGGGCCCCACCGCCGCCCCGGCGGGCTGCGCCGAGCCGGGCCCCGGCCTGCAGGAGCGGCTGCAGGTACCGCCCGGGGCCGGGGCCGGGGCCGGGGCCGGGGCCGGGGCCGGGGCCGGGAGGGGGCCCGGCAGTCCCGTCCCACGGGCAGGGGAACGGTCCCGACCCCCGCTGCCCGCCTTTCTCTGCAGATGCTGAGGCTGCACCTGCCCGACCCGCCAGCGGACAGCGAGGAGGAGGAGGAGGAGGAGGAGGAAGGCGCCGCGGCTCAGAGCAGCCGCAGCTCCATACCCATGGATGCAGGTAACGGCGTCGCTGGCCGGGCGCTCCCCGCCGCCCTGCGCGGGGCTCGGCCGCGGCCTCACGCGCTCTCTGTTCCCAGAGCATGTGGAGCTGGTGAAGAGGACGATGGCCGGCGTGAAGCTCCCCACCCTGGGCATCCCCGCCTGGGCCAGCCAGATCTCGGAGGACCAGTGGAAGGATGTGGTGCAGCGCACGCTGCAGGCCCGGCAGAGCCTCGGTGGCCCCAGGCCCGAGTGGAAGTGAGGGCCAAGCTGCGGCGCGGGGGCTGCTAACCCCAGCCCTCCCTCCGCTGCGCCGGCGAGGCAGGCGCCCGCTCGCTCAGAGCCAAGTGGTGACCGGACTTGCCGGCATCGTCTTTCCAGTTTCTCCCACTGACGTTGTCCGACTTCCCTTCCTGCTCCTCTTTCCTGGTTCTAGCTGGTGTGTAAGTCACTGTGATGTCCTTGTGTCGGCTTCCCCTGCCTCTGAGGAGCCTGACTCGTTTCCATTCCTGTGCGCGTGGGGAGGGAGGGGGCTTGGCTGGTTTTGCCCGGATTCCCCTGGGACAAACACTAGATTTGTCCCCATGCTGTCAGTGCTGGAGAAGTCCCTCTCCATGCTAGGGCCCCTCCTCCCGGGACAGGGGCTGCGCATTGGAATATCAGAGATGGAGTCTAATGTGTCTTTCCAAGAGATCAGTTTTATTTAGTTCTGTACATACAGGGACATCTGTACAAAATCCAACACTTTCATACTATGTAATGCTCTACTGAAAATAAAGTACACCATATGTACATATGAACTGTAAGCAGCTTAATACTTGTGTCCAGGGGGGGAATGCAGTAGTTAGTTTTGCTTGTTCCCTCGGGAGGAGGGAGCCAGGTGAAGTGGAAGAGGCAGCTCCAGTTCTGTCCATTTGGCTGATGTGGGGAAAGGCATAGGCAGAAATGAGCAGCACTAACGCTAGAAACCAAGTGTTGAGCGAGGGACAGCTGTAGCGTGGCAGACGCAGGTCTGCGTACGAGCAGTACGTGTGGTGGAGGGGGTGAACACACTCCCCCCTTCCTCACATGGTCCCCTTCTTAGATGTCCAGGACACTGGAATGAATAGGCAGCAAACTAATGGCAACGTGAAGGTACTAAGCATAAGTTCCCTGACCCAGAACAAGACAAAAAGCTATGAAAACATCGAAGCCGTACAGCACGTAGTCGTGATGCGTTACAGTCCTGCCCCTGCACATGGCACAACCCCGGCAGCGTTCCTCCAGCCACGCGCGGGGACTGCCGGCGGAGTCTGCAGACCATCTGCAGGACACCCAACAGCCTCTGCGCACCAGAAGTCTCTGTTGCTTCTGCAGGCAGAACAGCCTGCAGCAGGGAAAGGCAGCCACTGCCTAGCAGCAAGCAGGCTCGAGTGAGGGCACACACATGCTGTAGCACTCGAAAAATGAGGTGGCAGCTTATAACGCAACGCTAAGCATACGAGTTGGAAAGCCTGTACTGCAACAGGAAGAAACATCCTCCCGAGGCCTGCTGCGGGTGGCGCTCGGACGTCTTCCTCTCTGCTGTGCCCCGAGATGCCTGCCACTCCTGTGCGCCATCCGGCATCACCCAGTGCATGTCTACATGCTGTGCCAGGCGTGAGGTAATTGATTGGCAGCTGACCATGAGCTCAGACTAATGTTCAAAATGAGCAATAACCTCCCTGAGGTGTTTCATAAGTCTCCTGATGAACTGGCCCATTGCATGAAGTAGAGGGGAGGCGGGGTCCTGTGTGACTGTGGGTGATCTCGCACATACTCACGCTTGCCAGCTGCTCCTAAGAGATGGTGGCATGCCTAATGAGGGCCGAACTGAAAGAGAGCCAAACAGGGCAGGGGGTACAGGATACACGGGGGGGGGGGGGGGGGGGAAAGCTTAGTTTGGGTTGGAGGGAAGATGTGCTGCACACCAGCAATAAGATTAGAGGGGATGAACCTCTGACCTCGGAATGGTTTACTGGTGAGGGCAAGCAGATACACCGGGACCCTCCGCAACATCCCACGATGCTGCAAAGCAGTGCCAGACTATCACCGACCCCATAAACTCCCTGTACTATTGCAAACCCACTTAAGCTTATGTGTCAAGAAAGCAAGCGCAGCAGGTAAGAAGCAAGGAAGACTCCCCTTTCTGTCACAAGCCAGCCTCTCCAAGGTGGCACCTTGGCCTGGCACTGAATCTGCACCACAGAAGGTAGGGGAGAAAGCTGGATCACAGTAGCACCCAAGTGCTGCGCAACCCCCTGGGCTATCAGCAAGTGCGTTCTAAATGCTAAATTAGCACAAGTCCCTGATGCACCGTATGATAACTAACAAGGACCTCGGGCCACAGCAGGTGCCAAACAGGGCGAGGCAAACTTTGCTCAGAGCATCCACGGAAGCAGTTCAGCAGTAGCACCTAGCTGTTGATCATAAAGAGGAGACAACTGAACACTCAGAAACTCAGCCTGGCCCCATAACGTGTATCCATTGCTTCCACTAGTTTGCAGAAATGACTTTAGCAGCACAAGCTTCCTAGAAACCCTGGCCACTGCAGAGCTAAGGATGGGATACAGTGACAAAGGGAGAGCTGCAGGAGTATTTTAATTGAGCAGATAGAGGAAGAAAGCAGAAGTCAGTGGCTGACACCTGCTACAAAGCGGAAAGTTAATTCTGGGCCCACAATTAACCCAAGACACCGGGATGGAGACAAGTCAGCACGGACCAACACAAACAGCTGAAGGAATTCACTTTCCCACAAGAGAGCTTCTAAGGATGCTCTAAAGGGAGGACTGCAATAGTATGTAGTGCTTGCACCCAGCTTTACTGGGGGTGGCGAAGCACTGAACCCCCACTCCACTGACAGGGGAACGGAACAAGGGGCTTGAAGCAAAAGAAAGGTGGAAGTGAACATCTCCTCTGCTGTACGTGAGACCCTCCAGCTGCGGCACTGCGCCTCAAGGCAGGGCGGAGAGGCAGCAGAGCCCCCACAAACTCTGCCACATGCCCCAAGCTCAGCCTGACCTCTGACCACCGCAGGGCTTGGCTGCACAGGCAGCACGGGGGCAGGCATGGCGGAGATGGGCACCTGGGGCTTGTAGCAGCACGCTGAGCCACACGCGGGAGTCTCTGGCCAACACGGAGCCTGTGCTGCAGGGCAGCAAGGCTCTGGCTCCCAGGCAGAGTAAGAACCAGGCGGCAGCTGGAAATGAAGCGACTCCTGCCTGGGCTGATAAAATCGCAGGTCAGGCAGGCTCCCTTCACACACGCACACCCAAGGTGGAAAAGCAGGAGGAAGGAGGAAAAGCAGGAGGACGTGACAGTGGTGAGATACAAGTTGTAACATAAAACCAGATCTACCCTGGAGGGATGCGGATGGAGTGGAGGACAGGCACAGCCCACCATGTTCATTCCTTATTTATACATGAGAACTGAGTGCATTTCTGTGACCCCTGGGGAAAAGGGATGGGGTAGAGCTTCCCGGGCCAGCTCCTGAGCCCGTCAGAGAGCCTCCTGGCTTGAGGTGAGAAACTCTTCTGCTCTCTTGTGGGCCTCCAGGGCTTTTATAGTGTAGACGTCCTGAGGAAGCTCAGATTTCCGGCGCAGCAAAACTTTCTCCTTCTTAATGTCTTTCAGCATCTACAGACAAACCAAAGGGGTCAGGGATCAGTAGCAAACGCCTTCACCCCTCCAGCCTCCCCATTCTCTGACTCCAGCTGCTCTAGGATACGCTGGGTAACACCGCAGCATGCTGCAGAACAGTCTGAGAGCCAAACACAGACCAAAAGGGCACAGAAAAGTCCCACTTACACTTTTTCCAGAGTGGGAAGGTTAGATAAACTCCACTCTTCAGACTACAGGTTGATCCCTAAAGATCAGGGATGAGAGCATGGGCCTTTACCCTCAGAACACTTGAAAAGAGCCAGTTCCGGCTGCTGGACCCTGGGTTGCCTATGCTGATGTCCTGGCTGGTCTGAGAGTAATTGTGGAAGGACCCTAGTCACCTACGCACCTGCACAGCCTCCGTCTCCACCGTTTTCTTCAGTAGCTGTATATCCTCTGCAGTTGGGGTCTCTGTTTCCATACAGCAGACAGGAGGCAATGGTGGAGGTGCGTAATACATGGGGTACTGCAGACAACACAGACAGCTGGAGAGTCAGCATGCCATCCAACACCAAGCCTCCTCCTCCTGCATCCTAACGCAGCACGGCACACTTCTTCCAGCTGCCTTCGCTGGCACCCGCAAAGGTAGCAGTAGGTACACAGACAGGAAAGGAGTATCTTCTCCTACCCACTCCTACCTGTGCCCTCTGAGCCACAGCACACTGCATGTGCAGCCACAGCTGAGAGAGGAGTCCATAAACACGTACATGCTCTCTCTAAGGCATTACTTAGAGGCCAGAGCTGCAGAGGGCCGGGGTGGCAAAACACTGCCAGCATCCCCAGGACACTGGGTTTTGGGAGGGACAGACCACCGGTGCAGCTGTGTGCACAGGACTGAGATCAGGTGCTAGAGCCTGCTCTCATGAGCTGAGGAAGCAGGTCAAGACCCCCAGCACATTCCTGTCTCATTCATCCTAGGTCCTGCTGTTACCCACCTGGGGGTTTAGTCGGGCCAGCTCCTCTATTTTCTGCCACATTTCTTCTCGTTCCTTCATCCTGAACCTTCCCCTGCAGGGAGAGAGAGCGTGCAAGTGTGAACTCCTGGGAAAAGTACAGCTTTCGCTCACAGGAAGACAAAAGCAAGAGACAGCAGAAAAGTGCAGGCGAGGGGAAGAGCTGCTCTGTCCTTCAGAGACCGCTAATTCTATCTACAGGAGAGATGTGGCAAGAAGAGGGGACACACTGCAGCCAGCAGGAGGTAGGCAGGCACGCTCCTCGCTCACCTCAGAGCACTGGGTGGCAGCAGTGGGCTGCACAGATATTTTTTCCCTGGCTCTGTGCTGCAGGAATGGACCAGTGTAACTGATTTCTGGAGTAAAGCAGCGACACTAGTTTGGATGTCGAACACTTTCCTGGTGCCCCACAGATGCAAAAACAGACGCACAGGACAAACTGCCATTTCCAACAGAGCTGGGGCTCAACTGCCCGCAGTTCCCTCTCTGGCCGTAAAACACCGGAGGGCTGCCCAAACCCCCAGGCACGGCTCTGGAACTTGGCACAGACCTTAAGTGACCATTCATCTGGGCCACCTGTAAATCCCAAGGCAGTGAATATTCCCTGCAAACAGGCGAACATCCACCACTCCTTGTTATTCTCTTCTACATTTTAAACATCTGCACTAAAATCTCTGCTTTGTTTCTGATTTTAACTATCTGGCTTTTATCCCAGCTACTGGTCTCTCTAGTGCTCTATATATCCATAGTAAGGAAGTTCTTATACTCTGTAATCACCTCACACTCTTGAACTATGTGTAAGAAAGGAGGCTAAAAATGAGACTGAAGCTGCCAAGCATTCAAGCAGCAGACTACTCCATCAGAGAACACAGGGTCACCCCCCCTCTCCGCCCCCAAATAACCAAACCCAAACCCCAAATGAATAACCCACACCTCATTTTCTGACAGAGCTCTGGAGATCTCAGCAGGGGACTGTGACCAGGAGTTAGCACTGATCTTCCCTAGCTCTTTCCTGCCTCATTCCCAGTTTCTCCAGAATCCTTTTTAATGTCTGGTAAACAGAAACATTATGTATTTTTCCAATCTTGCCACTGGAAATGCAGTCCAATATGTCTGTCCACAAATAGCCCTCACATCATGAAGGCCACTGCCCGTCCACAGCAATGTCTACTTTGCCAGTATCATGTCCACCGCCATGCCATGTAAGGGTGTAATAAAGCTCATTTTGTTTGGCTGGACTACATGACATGTACCACGGTCTGGTACACAATAAGCCAAGGGCACTTATCCAGTCATTCAGCTCCATACCTCTCTAGCACCAGTTCTTTCCTTTCAGATCACCAAAGCAGTCTGAAGAGCATCAGAGAATCCCTCCACTCCTCATCGCACTTCGAGACCCACCCGTTTACCCATCATGTGCTCAGCTGATATTGCAAAAGACCACCTTGCAAAGAGAATACCCAGTCTGACTAAGAGCAGGGCTTCTAAAAATCTGAAAGCTTTATACCTGTGATTACTCTTTTCAGCCAAACAAGTATTTCCAAAGAATGAAACAAGGTTTCATCTTTATTATGATGCCACATTGACTTAACTGTAGTATTACAGCTGTCCAGCATGCCTCTATAGGAACCTTCCTCCCAACCTCATCGATCAGCCTGGCTTTGCCTCCTACACTAGGACATTTCAGTTGGAGTTTATCTGAAAGTGTCACTCAACCACATTGAGCCTTTGGAGAATCCTACCTTTCTAAACAGCAATGTCTCACAGAACAGTGCTGAGTCTAGAGGAGCAGGAGCCCCAGCCCTGCTTTCCAGGTGACGTACACCTCATCAGCTCCCTTCATTCCTGACCCCATTACCAGCAGTATGAGAAAGCCACTGGTGGGACATTTGGAAAAGAAGAGCTATATTGGGTGGTACCTTCTCCTTCCGCTGCTGTGGCCTACACCGAAGGAGGCAAGGTAGCTGCTACCAGAGAGATGTCAGGTGTCAGGGGGGCCCCAGGGCATGCTGACACCACACTTCTTGAAAGGCAGTGTTCAAGGCCCTCACACTTTTATAGAAAGGCATGTTCAGGACAAGACACTATCTGCCCCAACCTCCCCGCTGTTTTCTGAAGGGTTCTGATAATTCGAACACTTTCAAGATGTCTGGGGAGATTAGTAAGGTGCAATCAGTCCATCTGCACTGAACAGTAAAGAGCCTCCCCACATGATCCGGGGACAGTCCGTCCCTCCATGACCAGCCTTGGCTGCAGCTGCACAGCCAGGGTGCAGCAGTGACAGGCCTGAGCTGGCATGTCACTTGTAGGCATAGTAACTAATTACAAACATGGCTAAGCCTTTTCTGAGCAGGCCTCTCAACATCTGGTTGCAGCCTAATTTTGTACCTACAAGCTCTCTCCTTCTCGCTGCTTCACATTTACTGGCTTTGTTCGCATGTGCAGTCCTTCGCACACGTGCTATTTTCTAGTTCACAGCACAAGGTCTCTAGCGGCTCACTGGGAAAAAACCTCATAGGTCCCTCTTCCTTTTTCTGTCTACGCTAAAGAAACCTCAGTGTTTCAAACTTGTCAGTCTTACTGAATAAGGCCAAGGTCCTGTGGAAAAAGCTAGGCATTGCACAGTTAAAGGTCAATCCTGCATTACAGTGATCCAGCCAGCATTCCCACAGGCGGCCTTTGGCATGCTGCTTTACTCTGGAGGCACTTGCCATCACAGCCTTACAGGTTTTTATTAGAAAAAAAAGTACTATTTCTATTTGGTTTAAGTCTCCGTGTTTGAAAGGAAAACAACAATTGACTGCAATGCCACATTACTGTCCACTGACAGGCATGGCCTGCAGTCAGCTCTGCCAGGGAGGCAGCAGAAATGAGCTGCGGTTGCAGCATGTCTTCTCCACTGGAAGGGAGGCAACAGGACCTGCTGCTCACCAGAATAGGTCGCAGCACTCTGTGGAAAGAAGAGCAGGTAGGGGAAGTGCAGGAATGGCACCCCAAACCCTGAGGCAGGCTCTTCAGCTACGAAACGGTCTCATTCCACCAGGGAGACACCACTAAACAACACTTTCTCCTGCCTGTGAAATATGTTTTTCTAACCCTGTTCATTCCAGTGACGATGTATTCTATTATGCTCCAGAATATGCAGCCACAATGTGAAGTGCACATGGATTTGCTTATATTTCATGGAGGGAAAAAATGACATTTTCACAATGGACTTAAGCAAAGAACTCAGGCATATTGCTCTAGTAAACCCAGGTTTCTATTCCATCTTCCCAAGTGCACACTCTTTTCCCCCACCATTGTACGTCCTGTCCAGCCCCAGGCCCCTCGCCCAACAAACCCCAAACTCCTCACTTCTCCTCCTCTAATTTGTTGCCTTTACCTATCCCATTCCTACTATTCGTTGACATTAAGAATAACACTACCACCACCACCCCTCCACAACCCGGCTCTTCACTGTACCTCTGCCCAAAGTCTCTACCGCCTTTCTACCTCCTTGCCCAGACAAGCTGCTCTTCCCCCCTGAGCCTGCTTGCTGTCCTACTCTATTTCCTTCCGCCACTGATTTCCCTTTCTAGTTGTTTCCCAGCCTGTCCCTACACACCTTTCACAATGTTCTCTCCCAGCTCTAGCATCCCTTCAGAGGGGGACCTTTTCACACTTCTCAAGCCAGAAACAGCTGCTAATGCTGTGCTAGTGACAGCAGAGTTGAGCCTTCTTGTTTTCGCCCAGAAAGGCCTCCTTAGCTGGGTCCCTGTGGCAGGGAAACCCTACTTAGCTGAGGAACTGTATTATGCTCACTGTAGGTAAACTCATCTCAGATTCAGCTGCTAAAAGATATTTTTACATCCTGCCCACCAAGCTTTCAACTGACATTTTACCAAATTTGGTTAACTAGGAGAGCAAAGGTATATCCTTGATAAAAACCCAACACAAGGTTTTCTGAAGCATAATTAGGCAGAGAGGCACTAGAGAAAAAAGTCATCTTAACATGAGCAGAAAACAGTGCAGCTCTACCCATCCATTGCTTGGACAGCTCTGAGCTGCTTTGTTAACCTTTTCCAGAACAATCCTCCATCAGCCACACACCAGTACTGGGACCAGTCACCCTCAGCAGGTCAGCACGGGTAGAAGCTAAACAGGTAGAAAAAGCTCCTGATGGAAACACCAGGTAGATCTCATAGTAAATGTGCTGTCACTGTGACTTAAAATACATGTGCAGACAATTGTGGGCTTCACAAATGCCCAAGAATGGGGGGAAAATCTTGCTTGTTCCAAATTTAGATGTTAACAAAACCTTGATTTCTCCATATGCAGGTTACCCATCCCCAAGCTCTGATTCATATCTCAACTTCGTTACTTATTACTATTTCACAAAAAACCTGAAGGTACTCCAGAGCTCCCCACTGCCAGCTAGGGTTAGCCCTGCTCCCCACACCGCCACCCTTGTGGCAGCCATGGCTCATCCAGGAATGAGAAGCACTATTTTATGTCACTAAGTCAGCAGAAAACAGACCCAGAAGAAAGAAAAAAAGAAAAAACTTCCTTCCAGCTTACTGAACTGACTCAGCTCCCCAAGGCAAGTCATACAAGCACCAAAACCAGCACAAGGAAGCAGAAAAAGTGGAGTTTTTTCCTCTTTACAGCATCACGGCACAGGGAGTTGCTGAGCTCAGATTTTATCCCCACCATTTGCTCTTTGAAATTCCAGGTATTATTCCATCTTTATTAATGGAAAATTGAAAGCGTCCTGTGGCATGAAAGATGCATTATGCCCACTGCAGCAAAGCTCTTCAGAAAAGTCTTTCTAAAGCAGCAGGATTCCACTGGCATCACTACAACATATAAGAACTAGTAAATATTTCCAAGGCAGATCATAAGTGTCTCTGCAAAGCTGAGTATCCTCTATATCACAATTTATTTCCTTATGACCCAGAAAACTCTGTCACTGTTTTCTGAGCTACCTGCTTCAGCAGAACTGAAAGGATTTTTATCAGGGCACACATTTTACCTCTTCTCATCCCTACACACAGTTATTGCTGAGGAATCCTACTTTTTGACAAAATTCTTTGCACCACCTTTCCATTTCCCCTCTGCCTACTGGCATCTACCATCTGCCACTGTACCCCAAGGAGACTCCAGGATGAGCTCAAGTTACTTGGCATGAACCTCTTACTCACTTCTGCTTCTCTGCCTTGTATTGCTGCGTGCAGTCATCAAAAAGCTTTTGGTTCATCTCCATGAACAGCTTCAGTGCATTATAGATCAGCCCATGGATTGTCCTGCAAAGAAATGAGGAAAGGAGAACAAGTCATGGTGGTATCCTCCAGGTTCTCACCCTGAGTTAGCACCAGCAGCACAGACAAGAGCTAACAGCAGCAGCAACTCATAACAGGAATGCGACAAAAGATTTTCACACAGTCCCAGCTCTTGGCATGGGAAAACCCCCTCCACAAACACAGCTGAGACTATTGCACAGGAGGAAAGAGATGGAGAAGAAAGAGAAGACCACTGGGACAGGTCTGCTCTACAGTGGTCAGACCAATGAGTGCAAAAGTATGCATTCACACATTTATTTCTTGTAGTTAGAAACTGGAAAGGAAGGATGCTAGGGACCTGCTCAGGGCTGTTCTCAAGGGGGCTTTACCTAATCCAGCTTTAGTGCCCCCAACAGTTCACCCTGCATATACACAATGACTTTTTTGGGCTACCCAGTATTCAGTTATGAGCTTTGTCACCGAGCTGCCCAAAACACAGACATTCAGCAACCCTGTAGAGATGGGAACCAGCACAAAGAATACTACAGAAGAGAAGCCGACTTTGTGTCAGCAATTTATGGATAGGTTGCACTGTGTGTGAGCTCGCTCTGGGACAAGGACTTTCCTGGGGAATAAAAACAAGTATTGAAGCTGTCTCTGAAATACCTGACCCAGAGGCAAAAGACAAGAGACTCCGTATATTGAGCTCTGTGCCTCACCAGCTCTACAGATGGAATAAGGAAGAGAGCTACAGCCCTGCTGGACTTAGGCAGGCTGTCTGAAAAAGTGTTGGAGTAGAGGAGCTATGGGAAGGAAGAGGAGAATCTGAGGTACTCAACCTGCCCTGAGAAGATGTGGCTAGTGCTAAAACAAAAGACAAGGAGAAATAAGAGGAAAACACCTTCAGGACTTCTTCTGCCATAGCACTGGGAAGGAAACAAGAAGACAAGACAAAGAGCAGAATCGTGAATCTTGACTGGTGCAAGAAGGAAACAGAACTGGTGAAGGTTTTCAGACAAGAACATAAAGTCCTTTTCTGAACTCTGATCAGGAGGGCCAGTAACACTGAGCGAGAGTGTGTCTGTGCACGCACATGCCTATAGGCACACGCATCATACGTGTGTGTGCATGCATGTATGTGCCTGCTGGTGCACATGTGTGCTTATCTGGATGTTTGTGCACATTCCTGTCTGCGTGTCTGTGTCTAGCCCAGTCTTTAGAGCACCCTTGACTGGTGGCTCAAGTTCATGCTTCCTGATACAATGAAGAGAAGGAAGCAGCCAAACAGCAGGCCAGTGGGGAGCTCTCTGCAAACAAGTTCCACCTCACAACCGTGTTTTTGCTACCGCAGTATGCTCCTAAGCCCTGGACTCACCCAGCCTCCCTAGAATTAATTATTTTGCTTTTTTCCACCCTCTAGAATAGGGGAAGATGATTTTTTTTGTCTTTGTGTGATTTTTGCTAGAAGATTTTAGTATCTAGGCTATGGACTGAGTATTTTTAGCTAATTCAGTAGAAGGAAGCGAGTTTTACAACTTCAGTTAACCAGGTAAGGAATCAACTGAAGGAGCAGTCAGAAGAAAGGAAGTTGATGGGAGAACCATAAAACAGACCAGTATTGAGGAATCAGACAGAGGGCAATAATTTGACATGGGACATCTGCGCAATTAGTTCTGCTCTCTCCGTTCTTCCTGTACTCAAGGAGTCAGGCGTTGCATTAGCCAAGGTCTCTGGTCATAGAGAGCATATGGGTGATCATTACTTAACAAGCAGCCAGAAGTCGGCCAGAAAACCTACTGCACACCTCCAAGAGACTGGCAGCATTAGTGATATGCAGGTATCAAACTCTGGGTAGACTCAATGGCCCCAAGGTGGGTCACTGCAGGTGCCTGACCCCTTGCAGAAGCAGGCCACTGTGGTCTGCTGTGACACTTTTCCATGCTGACACCACTAACAACCCCTCTGGCTCAGAACCTGGTGTCACCGAGTGCCATGCATCATTGCACTGTAGCACCATGCCCCAAGATCGCTTGTAGGTCAAGCAATCCTGCATGCACAGCAAGTGCCAGGGCATGCGGAAAGACCTACTTGTTCCAGTGACTCTTGGAGTTCTTGTAGAGCGCTGGAAACATGATCGGGAGAATTTTGGCCGCGTTATCGCTGATCAGGCTCATGATATATTCGTTGTTCCAATAGTACAGTGCTCGCTCTGCCACCTGCATTGGGAGAGAAAGCCATCCTTGGAGAGGCTCCTTCCAGTAACACCTGTGGTGCACAGGGAAACTGTGCAGTGCTGAGACCAGAGCTTGCCACCACCCAGCTGAGGAGCAAATGCTTCCCCACAAGCGTGGGCAGCAGGGCTGAGCTTCGTCACCTTCTACAAGGCCAATCATCCCTGCTGCCCAGCCTTCTTTCCCTTAGCCTCTGCCAGACACTTCTCACTTTCCTGGGTCACGTTCTCAACTAGGCAAGCCTACTGTCAATATACTGATGACTCCAACACCCTTCACACTACACTTGAGGACACTAATGTCATCTACTCCAGGTCCCAGCTCAGACTAGCTCCAAGCCTCCTTTGTTTCCTCAGACTGTCCTCTGCAAAGCTCCATTCCTCCCATTCCTACCTGGCCTTCCCCACAACAGAGTCTCTCTGGCCTTTGGAGCATGCTTCAGTCACCAGGCCCACAATTCATCCCCCTGATTTACTAAGGGTGAAAATATGGAAAATCTTGGGGCAGCCATCCTGCTCAAACAAGTCTAACAATTTCCACACAGTGATAGATTCAACCACAATTCTTCATATTTAACCACAAATCTGGGCAATGCAGACTACCAGGTTAATTTCTGCATGTAGTTCTAGCTTGAGAATGGCTTAAAAACCTAGGAAGAGAGACATCCAGCCTCAGTTTTATATTTCAGATGATGGAGAACTCACTATATCCCCTTAAACGTATTGTTCCACATGAGTAAATGAAGTGAAACTTGCCTTGTGTTCATTTACCTAGCTTTGGTTTCCAGCTATTAGATCTTGTTAAGCCTTTGTCTGCTAGATTAAACATACAATCCACTCAGAGAAAACTCTCCCCCACCAAGGTGTTCAGACTTACCAAGAAGTTAATTCCTATTTTTGCTCTCAGACAAGCTGCAGACGCAGAGACTGTTCAGCCTGACTGTATGGGACACCTTTGGGGTTAATTTTCTTAGGCTGTAAAGCGTTTGTGTCTTCTCCAGGTTTTCCAGTCTTGTTTTTCAAAGAGTTGGCAACAGATGAGCGCTGCTATCAAGTACAGGATGCCTCTCCTCCAGCCTTTACCCTACTTTATTCAAGCTCCTTAGTTCCCTATGGTAGCTCCTTCCACACCCAAAGGTCATGCTAGTCCTTCGGTTCCCATCACCACACGAGTAATCCACGTCCAGCTGGTTTCCATCAGGCTCCCCCAATCCGTTCCAGGAAACAGTCATCTTTTACATACACGTGACCTAGACTGACCTCATTTTTGGCTTGTAAACACATTGTACCGCTCTGTACCAAAAGACAGACTGAAGCCAGTCTGCCTCACTGTGCCATCACACTCACTCTGGGGGAGGGCTGTGTCACTATTTAACACCCCACCCATACCTGGGTCAGCCATGTGTTTCATCAGCGAGTCATCTTCTTCCTGGGCACTATTCATGGCAACCTAAACCAGTGAGCCAAGAATACCTGCTAGGAGCTACCAGCAGCTCCTACCACCCTGGACATTTTAAACCTTAAGACTACCAGCCACAGAGATTGTTTTAGCCTGATACTACAGGCAGCTTCCCTTCAGGGGGAACACACAAGAAGCAGGTTCTAGCACTTTTCCAGTGTACCTCACTCTTTACCCCCTACGCCAGAATAATACAAAGTACCTTCTCTGCACACTGTCTCTTTGGTAGGCCTCCCTCCAATACTGCAGCCAGCTTGGTTTTACTGCAACAGGGTGACACTGAATGGATCTCCTTTATGTTTGCTAGCCAAAACAGGAGGTGGCAGAGCACCTCTGCTCCAGCTCCAGCCTGCTGCAATACATTGTGCTGAATAGCACAGCGCAGCAGGAGGGGCTCCACCAATCTGCTTTGTTTTATCTTTGGATGAGCTTGCTCTGTGGTTGTGGTGAGGATCCTCACCGCCTCCCGCCACTTGTCAACCCAATACTCACCCTGGTCACACCTCCATGTGCCACTGACCCACAAAGACAAGCCCGAAAGCAGTGGTGTCACCCTCACGTGCCAAGTGGATTACAAGCCAGTGCCCTATCTCCTCCCTGAGCTGCAACCCACCTGGAAGTGTGGGCTCGAAACACACTTGGCCAACTGCCTGAACAAGGGCTCCATAACTTTCACAAACTCAGATGGCTCAATCACATCCAGGATCTCCTCCAGCTCATTTAAAAACATCACCTCCTTGGGACTGTGAGTTTTCGGCCAGAACTTCAGCAAGCCCACAATCACCTGAGTGGGGAGAGTACAGAGACAGTATTAGAGGCTGAAAGTTAACACCAGCTGTGAAATAAATTTTTAAGGTTCTAGTCACAACAGCAGAGGGGAGGAAGTAACAGAAGAGACTTTCTCAGAAAGTCAAGGTGGATTACTGGGGAAGAAAGAAGAGAAAAGCCCAAACTCTGCCAAGTTATGTGCAAGACAGCAGCACTGCTCAGGCTGCTACGATTCTGTACTACAAGCACAAAGCTCAGAACCACTTTTTTCCCCAAACACAGCTTAACACATAAGGCTCAAACCAGAGTGGGCAGTGGCTGGCAGATGGTGCAGGGCAACCATGGAAGATCAACTAATAAAATTGGAAATGCTACAGAGTAGGTCACTGAGGAATCATTATTCACAAAGCTTGAACACTGGGGAGCACCCAATAAATAACGCAACGGATGGGTTTGTGACAAGGACAAGGAAATACTATTTCACACAAAAGTAACTGGATTATAGAGCTCATTCTTGCAAGACTTTGTGGCGACTCAAAGTCAAAACAGACCTCGGAAAGGAGCAGACAAGTTTATGGAAGTTACACCTAATGGTGATAATTAAATATGGCACTGCAGATGCAACTTCTGGTTGAGTAAACTATTGCTTACAAGATACTGGAAGAATATACTAGGGAAAGGGCTATATGCCACTTGATTTTATTTATTTATTTTAATATTGCTTCCTTCCCTAACCATCTGCTTCTAGACATGGTCAAAGGCAGCATCCAAGATCCTGCAGGCCTTCACTCTTTTGGAGCCATTGGTATGGCATTTACAGAAATGCTAACTCTGTGGACACTAGATTCACACACAACTGGTGGTAAGAGTTGCTCTTTCAAACTTTGTGTACTTCAGCAACCTGATCCTGAAGCCAGCACCTGAGAGGAAGTTCACAGCAGTGGAGGGACAGTAGTGGGCAATGCAACAGTAAGATTAGAAACATCTGAGCATCATGTTTCCACCAACTTAAGGCTTGAGAAGCCAGCAGTTTGGTATCCTCAGTTTTCGTCATTACTCAGGTCTTCCATTCAGGCAAGAGTTAGCTTCAGTGACTCAGATGTAATTTCTCCTACAGCTAAGGTGGTGCGAGGTGTGTCAAGTCTGTCTTTGCTATTACTGAGCACATCTGAGGCCTTGCTCACCTGGCAGTCATTCAGACTGCTGTTAACGCAAGAGCTACCATGTCAGCCTTTGCTGAGCAAGCTTCTGGGAGGCCCACTCTAAGCGAGTGTAGACCTAGTGAGTGATCTGGCCTCCTTCCAGCTCTGGTGGCAACATCTCCTAGTGCATTCAGAGCCTTGCTGATGTACAAGCCCTGTAATCCTTCAAGACTTCAACAACCCCAGTCATCTCAGGAGTCTATTCAAAAGCTTCACAAGCAGGATGCTTCAACAGGACACAACCTGTGGCAATACGGCCTTGGTATGTCTGGTTGAGACCCAACGCAACACCCACTGAAGGTCATGAAATTGGGTCATCCCACTGCTTTCTACAAGCACCAAACCAGACCTGGGTCTCTAATCCAGGGGCCACTAACCCATTACCCAAGAAGCAGTGATGAGCTGTGGAGCTTTACTATTTGAATAAGCTGCAAAATGAATCCTGGAAATATTGACAGATTTCTGTTTCTCTCTTCTCTCTCACCCTATAAGTAAGTGCTTTGGCAGGAGGCTGTTGGGCTGGATGTCAGCCACAGGAAGTAATCAGCATGATCAGGAAGCTACTTTACGCCGTTTGTTTCAGAGCAGGCTTTTGGGAACACAGGAAATGGAGGACCCACATTTAAATGAAAAGTTGGGAGGTCTGCTTCAGCGCTGCTGGTGTCAGAGCTGAGGAGCCAGAAAGCTGACAACAGCTGACCAGCTTCCACCAAGCACAGTCAGGCTCACCACGAACACACACATTTCAGCCAGAGAACAGAACGACCCCAGCTAGCGTTACTCATTAAAATGCTCGCACTTTCTGGTGCTCCCTGCTACCGTGACACAAGCATGCGTTCTTTGGCCATCTGCTGTTTCGAGGCTGTGAAGCTCAGCTCTGCAGAAGACATTTCCTGGCCTGCAGTGGGTGGAGAAACACTTGCCTCCTGCTTGCACCCTCTGCCAAGCCAGCATATAGCCTGGTTTACACTGCAGGTCTGCGCAGCCAGTAACTGGAATATGTGAGGTCCCCATCCCCACTGCTCACACATTTTAGAACTTGCTGTTTCCCAGCGCTACATCCTGAAGGCAAATGCATCTACAATGTCACTGTGGACGTAGCAGACTGACGCTACAGCAGGAAGAATACTTTCTTATCAAGGAACAGTGGCTTGCCTAAGTAGACCTTTGTGTCCCAGGTTCCTAACCTCATCCCCACAGTTTTTCAGCCAACTCCAGCAGTCCAGAGTGAACTCTTAGGATTTCAGGGCCCCCATGAGCTCACGCTGGTTCCATCAGATATCAGATGGCCATGTGTTTTGCCTCTGCAGTATCTGTCACTAGCTGAAAGCTCTGCCCTGAAAGGACAGCTTGGTATAATGTTCCTTCTGCTACACCAAGATCCGAAGCACAAAGGAAGACTATAGCCCACCTTCCTGAAGCTTTCAGGAGAGAATGCTAAAGGCCTGCACGTGAGCAGCACAGCCCCTTCTGCCTACAGGGTACCAGGCAAACCCAGTAAACAATCCAGTTGACTCCCAGCCTCTTTAGCCTTTTTTCACCCTTGCTGTACTTTAAGGAAGCTGTGCAGCTTTTTAGGACTTGACTGACACACAGAGGTTAAGCAAGGTTACTCACTGGCTCTGTCAAGCTGCTGTCTTTCTCCAAGAACTGTACAACACAGTACGCCAACTGTAGGAAAAAAACATGTCAAGATTAGAGCTTCCTCAAGTGTACCTGAGATTAAAGTGCCACCACCACCCTAGGCTGGAAGTCACATTATGCCCTCCATAGTGCGATGAGCAGACAGTTGCAGCTCCAAACCAATCCAGTTCTTCCGATGGCAAGTGAAGGCTCTAAGACCAAGCAGGCAGGGCCTGAGCTCAGGACATTCATGCAGCACAAAGCATAGAACTTGAGCCACCTAGAGCAGTCTGCAGCTAATACATTCAAATGCAAGCACAGCTGCACACATGGGAAGGAACAAACCTGACTATCACAAAGCCCTGCCCCATAAACACAAGGCTGGGAGAACAGACATCACTGCTCAGTACCCATACTTTTTCACTTCCTAGCCTGAGTCCAGATCTTATCTACTCTTCTATTATGTATTCCAAATTGCAAGAAATTAATCTCTATACCAGCCTAGCAGCCCAGCACAATGATTTCTCCGCATATCTCAGCGGTGACTAACAGCTGACACATCACACGCACAGGCTGATGACTGCAGCTTGGAATTTTACCTCTCTGGTTTCAGTAGGGCCCCAATATTTCACAAACTTCCAGCACAGAAAGGCAAAGCAGGCCACAGCATTAAATCAGCAGGAAATGGCAGGATACCCTCCTATCAGCCAGTGGCAAAAAGCACACATGTACACATATTCAGGCCCAGGCATGGCAAGGCTGGGACAAATCACTGCAGTAAGAGACTAGTGCAGAGCCCAAAACATCTCACAGCAAGAACTTGTACAACACAGTAATGCAGCCTGGTGAATAGCTATAAGCAAGCCTGAACAACGGCTTTTGCAAGAATCACATTCTGCCCTGGGAACTTGAAGCAATTCTCACCTGTGGGTGGTAGACACTGAGAGACTTCACCTTGTGCAGTGGTAGCAAGACTCTGATGAGGAACATCTTGTGCTCTTCCTTCAGAGGCAAAGCAAACCCATTGATTATGCTGAGAAGAAACAAGAGTCTCATTAACATCTTTACTCAGCAGAAATACAGTATCTCTCACCTCAAAAGAGTCAGCGGCTTGCCCTAGCTCTCATTAGTCACTTGAGAAAGCACCCACCAGAAGAATTGTGGTTGCTGGGGCCCAACTTATACACATACCATGCTCAGCGAGAGTGTTTCCTCAGCAGGCACAGCAGGGAAATGCCTCTGATGGGGCCTGGGCTCTGCTCTGTCCTGTGCCAGGCTGAGCCCACGCACACTTAAGCAGAACCTGTGGGGAAGGCCAGCACAGAGGCAGCCCAGTCCTCGAGGCTTGTACTTTACAGAACAGGAGAATGGTGGCATAAGAGAGGCCTGCAAACAGAAGGGGAGTTGAAGCCATGGAGAAGGCTGCCCACTGCTAAGGCTTTTCAGGGCTGTGAGGAACTCTTCTCTTTTACTGCCTGCTGAGGCAAGACAGCAAATGTGACTGGACTCAAACTCAAAAGAACAGGAGACAAATCTGGGGAGGAGAAGGCTACCACTGCATTTATCAACAGGCTGGAGAGTACTTTCACTGTGTGCTTCGTCAGACTGAGATCCTCTGGAAGAGGTGGCTCCTGCATGAACTGCTGAAGGAAGGCACTGCCAGCTCACACAGCATGCTGGGCTGGGAGGTCTCACTCACTATGGGCCCTCTGGGACTTCCAGAAATGCCCTTACCTTCCCAGAATCTCCAGCAGCTCTGCAATCCCATTGTGGTGCTCTGTTTCATAGATGAACCTAAAGAGAAGAGAAGAATGACAGGTCATTGCCAAATGCTGGATACAGTTTGATAAGCAAAAGGAAGGAAAAACACTGGAGACGGAGTCTCCTAGCAAATTCAAGATGACAAGGCAAGGTTTAAGAGACAGAAGCAAATAAATTCATGGCCCCCAGATCAGCTAAAGCTCAGAGGTCCCAACATTTGCTACCTGCACTGAAGACAGCGCTATCACATCCTCACTGCTTTTAAGCACAGGTGAATGCTTTCCCTACCAAAGTAGTGTGACATAACTGAGTCACTTAGCTAATCATAGTCTGGATCAGAGAGAATCACAGCCTCATACCGCAGATTTATCTTACTGGATTATCCCACTCACTCACTAGGCCAGTGGCGCTAAGAAACATCTCACCTGTAAAATATATTGTTGATCTGCCGCCTCACATACGCTCGCAGACCCAGGAACTTCCCGTAGATCCTGTGCAGAATAGTCTTTAGAAAGTCTCGTTCTCTGGGGTCTTCACTGTCAAAGAGATCCAGCAGCTGTGGGGAGAGAAATTCAGTCAGTGTCTGCATACTGCCTGTCTGGACAAAGCTACCAGCAACACTGGGCACTGCTCTTGCTTGGCAAAAGTGGCTCTTTCAGCTGAGTGATGCCTTCAGCACAGTGGTCACTTCCCTGTAACATGCAGCCTCCCAGTCACAAGCTGGAACCATCAGCACTTCTTTCATCTTTGGAAGCACAGTGATGGCCGGCACACTCTATAAAGCTGCGTGTCCCCAGATTTCTCCTGCAAGGTTCCCAGCGACCCTCTCCATCTGTACAACGAGTGATGAGTTCCAGGGACTACAGCCTGCACATACTCTTGCCCTGCACAGAGAATCCTGGCTGCTCATTCAAGACTAGACCAAGGGAAAAAGAAAACCCACATAATCAAGCACCTGCTGACAAAGCTGGACTGTTTGCATAACACCTTGACCAAAATCTGCTGCGTGTCCTTCATAAAGGTGGTACACAGTGTCGGGGCAATGGTTACTTACAGATAGTACAAACTTCTGGTCAATGTATTTCTTGGCTACATTTGGTTGAAAGTCAGGCGATTCCAGGAACCGGAGGAAGAACTCATACACCAGCTATGGGGGGAGAAGGAAAGATCACTTAGAAATCCCCCCCGTCCTCTCAGCAGTGTTTACTTCAGCTTTTAAATGTCTTCCTTCTCCTTAAGGATTCGGTGAAAGGCTGGGAAGCCTGAACAGAGCACAGAAAACACAGGAACCTGTGTTTCCCCATCCAGTGGGATCTACTCAGCTGCCCTTGCTCTGATGGGCAGGGGGCCAGTGGCCCAAGTCAGCATGAGATCTTATCACCTCAGGTCCCACCAAAGACAACCGCCACCTACTCAAATGAAGACACTAGGCCTGGGAAACTCTTCTCCCACCTTCAGCCCAGGTCTCTACAGAGAACAGAAACCTCCAGACAAGATGGAAAAGGCTCAGGCTTCTTTGGAAGCCCTTGAAACACACCAAGGAAGAACAGAAAAGCAGAGAAATGAAACGGACCCCAGGAAAACATGCTGTGTCCTCTACCTCCTGGGGACTGACTCCAGATTGGCTTGGCCCCACTAGGCCATGCAAGCCGCGTGCTGTGTCCCACTTGGACAGCAAAGGGTAGCTTGCTTTAAGAAGGCTGTCAGTGCTGAAACAGCAACTTTTGGTCCTGCCATCCTCCTAGAGGGACGAGTCCATTCCAGGGCTGACCCTGCCTAGCACTTCTGAGGAGCCACTAGGTCAAACAAGAGCGCTGCACCCCAAAGGTCTGACTCTGATGTTGAAGGAGCTATGAAGCCACCCACCCACAGGTAGGGCCCAGCTGCCAAGGACAGCAGCACAGAAAAAACTGAGGTGATGACCAAAAAACTCAGCACACTTGCTGCAAATCCATGCTGGCTGCTGCTGACTTAACTCTGAGAAACAAATGCTTCCTAGCATTGATAGCACTCTGGTGCTGAGGACACGCCATTTCTATCGATGCTCACATCCCTATGTCAGCTGCAGCGGTGAGAAGTGATTAACCACTGCTGCAGAACTGCACCTTATTTCCTCTCTGTATTTTCTGCTTCATTCTGCAGTGCCTGGCTCTTGTTATGCCTTTGTCTGCTTGACAACATGTCCCTGTGCAAGTGCCTGGGAAGACCCCCATAAGCTTACCTCCTGACTTCCACTGCTGAGCTCTGCTAAACCATGCTCACTGTTGCTTTCATAACCCTTGTCACCTAGTTTGTCTGAAAGTCTATTTCCCAGGACACACAGCCTAATGAAAAGATCCTTGGCTCCCTTCCCCTATTCCTCTCCTCTAGTTCCCTATCTTGTCTGGTCAAACATTTGCTCCCAGTTAATGCAAGTGAATTACATGCAGCATACAGGAGACATGTAGCAGGTGCCAGCACAAGCTTTGCTTTGGCACCAAGCAGTCCTCTTCCTCCATGTGCCTCCCAGGGAGTTGGGCAAGGAGAGGAGTGCTGAAGCAGACAAGAGTGCTGTCTCCAATGCTGCTGAAGCCCTTGAGCCTTTGGGACGGACATTAACACTGCTGGGAATTGCTCCTTACACAGGCAACATGGCACAACTCCCTCACTCCCAGTAAAGCGTTCACTCCCAGCCAACCTCAGGGCCACGTGGGACTACAGCCATCTGCAGGTGAATGTTGCACACGGGCATCAGCCTGTTTCTGGGACACCCCTGCTGCCTGCATTGCCAACAAGCCACCTCTGACCCATGGGTGGCAGGCCTGGTCCCTCCCGTCTCCAGCAACGCCAGCAACCCTCACAGGCTGGGGAAGCAGCCAGCGGCAGGCCTGGCAGGCTCCAGCACTACATGGACTCTCAACTTCCTGGAGATAAATTCACCAGGTCTGTATCCCCCCTCCTCCTCACCTGAAGGTGCGGCCAGGCAGCCTCTAATGTAGGCTCATCTTCCTCAGGGTCAAACTCGGCGCCTGTTGGATTGGATGATGGAGGGAGCGTCCGGAAGAGGTTCACTGAAAACTGAGGTGAGTGAAAAGGTGTATGAATGACATCCCTGCACCTCACGATTGTCCTCCCTGTAGCAAATCCTTCACTGCAGAGCAACACACTGTGATTTGCCATAGCTGTGCCCACAAACAGATCCCTCCCTAGAGGCTGTAGGGTCTATACATATGAACTGCACAAGTGCATTCTGTGCCAGAGACAAGAGCTTCCACCTCTCCCTACACCAGGCACTGTCACCCTCCCTTCTTCTCATTCTGGGAGTAGGCAGGTAATAAGGAATGAGTAGGACTGGGGTCACAGTCCTTTCTGGCAAATCTCTATCCCCTCCTCCCCACCATGCTTCTGAACAGTCCCTATTTCTTTGGCATACAAGCATGTACTGGCCCCACGCCCTACCATGATAACAGCTTCAGGATAGATGGCCTCAGTGACAACATCACGGTTGTGTGTTATGTACTCCACCATCTCATTGAGACCTGCTCGCTTCACCTCCTTGAACTTCAGGTCACTGAGGGGGTCAGAGATGAAGTCAAAAAGCACGCAGCACTGCCGCAGCTTCTGGATGAAAAGCTCTTCTCGTTCGTGTGGAGGAGCATCTGTCAGAGAAAGCAGGGACTTCTGTCTTGGAGACAGGCAGAATACCTTCCTGTCCTGCATTCCCCCTCCCCCGTCACAGTCCCCCTTGAGCTGGTGGGGGAAGAGGGAGAGGCAGTGTTATCCCTGCTATGGAGATGGGACAGTGGAGGCAGAGGGATTGCAAGGCCTCTGGAGCAACTATCCCATAAGGTGATTTCAAACATGGTAGTGGTTTCTGATCTGATAAGCATTGATTGTACAAAGTACACTTGATAAGGAACTCAGCTAGCTCCCACCACAGACCAGTGGCACCCATGCCTTGCATCCCACAGTCACAAAGGCAGCTGGGCAGACCACACTGCAGGCTAATCCTCCTCCCAGAGAGCAGCCCAGAAGAAAGGGGATAAGGTGGCAGAGGCCCTATATTAACAGCATTCTCTTTTTCATATGTTGTCACTGGAAACTATGCACTGCTAAGGCCAATCAGGCAAACTTACCTTTTGCTTGCAGAATGGCTGCTGAGCTGCAAGGCAGTCGCCCTTCCTAGAAGGACTGCCTATTTCTGTGAGCAATGTCAGCAACGGGTCTGGTTGAGTGACTGCTGCAAATGCTTGTCCGCACCTAAGTCATGTTTAATTGCACCATTATGTAGACTAACTGCTAATGCTGGGTAATTGCCCTAAAGTGGACAAGTTCAATAGCACTACCATAATTTGCAATGGAAACACAAGGAGGACAAAGAAGAGGCCTGGTCCTCTCCCAGGAACGGGTGGCTGCAGGAACCAAGAGCAGTCTGCACCAAGGTCTCTGCACTTCACCACCTTCCTGCACAACCTGCTGAAGAATCTGAGGCAATCTTACGTACATATACGCGTGAGGGTTTAAATTAGTTCAAACGGGAAGGTAAGTACTGAAGTTCGCATTGAGTATCCTCCTTTTCTTTTAGGCTATCCATCAATTCTCAACCTGCTGCCAAGCCAAGCACCTTTCCCAGAGCCATCACTGCCACACTGCCAACAGGAGGTTAGCAGAACACTCCCAGGGTCACTTTGGGAAGAGCCCTGACACAACTGCACTCTGCCTGGAGAAGGCGCAGCTTGTCATGCAGGTCACCCCCACCCCACAGCTTCTTTACCTTTAAGGGCTGGGAGCTTTTGCAGTTCCCGGTTTTTGCTCAGATTGAAGCGAGAAGAGCTGTGCCGGCGCTCCTTCTTCACAATCTGGGGTCCCCCCGAGTACTTAATCTTATTCAGCTGAGTTGGTGGGGGAGCACTGTTACTGGGCCGCTTATTTGAAGTTGTCTGCTGCTGCTGTTGCTGCGGCTGCTGCTGCTGAGGCTGCGGGGCCTGGTGAGGGAGAGGAGAACAACTCATAAGCTTTTACCTACAAGCCTCACAAGCAATCAGATACCACCAGCACCTTCTTGGACTGAAGAAACCGGGCACATTTTTCGCTGTTGCACTTGCAATTCAGTGCACCTCACCCGCTCCTACAGGGCTCTACACCCACTGGTTGCATTTGCAGCGTACCTGCAAAGTGAACTTCAGTTTTACTCATATCTGTGAGGTACCACAAAGACACCAGAGCCCCTCGGCACACTGGGCGCTAGGGATATGGAAAGCAAAGCCACATCTTGCAACAAGTTACAGGATTTTGTTGACACAAAAAAGCAGAAATAAGAACTTTCCGTGGTCCAAACAGAAATCTCAGTGTGCTGCTGCCTCCAGTTACAGCACTCTGTACAACACACAGCAAACAAGTTTCAGGAACTAGCAAGTTGCGTCCTTATCCTTGTGCAGGATCCACCTGGGAAAAAGCAAAGCAGCGTGTAGTACAGAGCAGATATGACGGCCCTGGAAAGGCAATAGTGAAGACCACTAAAATCATTGCTGCATCCATGGACCAGGAACTGCTGCTAGTCTATGAACCACACAGGCCATACCCAAACCTTAGGTTCCAGGCTATGGGCTTTCCCAACCCGTCCTGACTGCTCCCTCCATCTCCGCCCTGTCTCAGACTCACTGCTGTCTGGACTTCTGTTGATTTGCTTTTACCACATCACCCCTTTTAGCCACGCAAACTCTTTGCCTGCACTTTCCTCCAGCAGACATGCTCTCCACTTCTTGCTTGTTAAACAGCACTTAGAGGCACTTTCTTATTTTTAGTAGGTGACCAGAAACTCAAGCCAGTGTTTGCTCAGCTCAGCTCTGTTCTGATCTTGCGGAAGCTCTGCTGGTCCAAGTCCCACTTGGGCCATAATGGCTCAATAACTGACCCTTTAACACCACACTGACCCAACTCATGGAAAACTTAATATGGAAGAGGGCAACATCCCGCCAGCAAGCCTATAGCAGAGGGCTCAGCTGGAGACAGCACTCAGCCTACTCTGGCTCTGCTACGTGAGCCCTGCAACACTCCTTTCCTCCGCTCTGCCACCTCCTTCCTGCTGGCACACGAAGCCAAGGAGCTGCAGGATGAAACTGTTTAGGACACAACAGGGACAGCACAATAGATGGGGAGCAGAGGTGGGTAAAATCCTTGGACATCACCCCCTCCTTCCCCATAAACTCCCAGCTGCTACATACAGCACACAAACTGTGTACAAATGCACACCTCCCCAGAACGCTGACCAGCAGGATTTTGAGAGAAAGCACCAGCAGTGCAGAAGCTCATCAGAGCTCTCCTCCAAATGAGCTACGGCCAGTCTCTTCCTGTAAGGAGCAGCTGAGCTGCAGCTTACCCTGCATGGTCCTTACCCTGAACTGAGTCCTGATGGTTTCCAAAGAGGTGCAGCACAGCACCACAGTGCAAGAGCAAGAGTTACTGCACCCGCAGCACACGGGGAGGCAGCGAGGTAGCAACAGTGAAAGCTGCCTACAGGAAGACACTGCTCTACAGGTTATGAGCTGCAGAGCAAGTGCAAAGACTCTCTGTGAAAAACAGTGCCTAACATGAAACACCAATTGTTTTATCAAGCCATTTCTTTGAACAAGAAATCAGAAATATTTTGCTTCTCGTCTGGCTCTGCTTGAAGGAAATCTTAGGTGGTTCTGTTTCAAGCTCAGCTCCAAGCCAAGGTGGGAGGAGACAGCAAGATTTGAACTCTCTTCAGTTTAGATTTGATCTGATTCCTTTCATGGAGCAGCATTGTCCCACGATGAGAGGAGGGAGCAAGATGAGCTTGTGATGAGAACAGCTGTATCTGCCAGACAAAGCAGGCCCAGACTACAAATTAGAGGGAACTTATCCTGAACAATGGTCTCTCCTCAGTTAAGTCAGGCTGAATCCTTCCTGGCAACCTTCCAAGAGTGAGAAGTTCATTCCTCACCCTGAATATTTGGGTATGAGGACGGCATAAGCCACTCAGACACTGACCAGATGTCTTTGGGAAGGCTAGTCCTCTACTCTGCATCACTCTCCTTGCACAGGGAAGAAGGGCAAAATCTGAATACTGAGCCACTGTGAAGAAAAGATGGTACAGAGAGAAACAAAAGATGCATTGGCAGCCTCACAGGTAACACTAAGGGAAGCAGGACACATGGATCCTCCTAGCTGACAGGACATGCCTGTGCACTCCCCACGCACCCAGAAATGCCACAGGCAAATGTTCTGAGCGTGGTATGTGTACCGCATGCTAACAGACTGTGGCCACACTGCCTTCAACAGTGGTCTGGAAAAGTCCTTGCCACCAGCTTCTACAGTCTTCAACAGCTGGCATGAAGAGAGACAAAACACAACTTCAGGGTTATTTAAGAAACAGACATACACATGCAAAAATCACACGACCAAGTTCGCTAGAGAAAATCCGATGATGGGGCCGTCAGATATACTGTTACGCTGCAGTGCTCAGAGGGTTTTAGGATGGATTGCTTCTATATGGACTTCCTGGCATCAAGCTGAACGCTTGCTTTCAGGAGGTGCTTCCTGTGGCAGGCCTGGTGTCCTTCTGCCTTCAACACCTCCTACCTTGGCCACATGAATCCAAAGAGGCTTGTTTTAAGTTTCCTAATACTTTCTTCTCTGAAGTTTCCATCCCTGAAAACACAGCAGACTGCTAAAACTGAAAGCTTTTCTCTTAATACACAGTTATCAACCTCACAGACTGTTTCCCTGACTTCAACACCAGCTGATCACTACATGACTGCAGGCACACATCTCCCCGATCAGGCTCAGCCCCTTCCTGACAGGCAGGGCTCACACCACCACGGCAAAGCCAGCTGCTTGGGAGACACTGTTTGCCAGCAGCTGTTACTCTGCACATGCTGAAGTGACCGGAGAACAGCACAAAGCTGTTCGCCCAAGCGCGGTGCAGCAGCCCCACCTTTCCCGCTGCAGTGGAGCGGCTACTTGTGCCAGCAGGATGGGCCAGCCCCAATTGCAACCGTGTTCAAACTCCCCCAAGCACAAGCTCCCTGGCTTCACAGCACTTCCTCCCCACTAGTTCCCACCACCTCTCCTCCTTGCTAGGAACTTGCCTGCACAAGTCAATGAGCCCCAGGCCCTGGGCTTGCTCTGTGCCTTTTTTCTTTACCCCGGGCTCCCAGGGACAGAGAACCTCTTCCCCCAGCCACCTGAGCTGTGCCAGCTCCTCCTCCGCTCTCCTACCCATGCATGACCTCACCTCTGCAGGCACTCCTACCGCAGCTGGGTGCATCGCCACTCGGAAAGCCCTTCTGCCTCACTGGTCCCTTGAGCATCTCCTGCTTGCTAAGCTTCTCAGCCCAGATCTGCTCTCAGCTCCTCCTCCTCAGATGACTCTTCCCTTCCCATCCCTCAAGTCAGTACCTGCTCTCTTTGTCTGCTGTTACACAGCTTCCCTATTAAAATCAAGCTCTCTGCCTCAGAAGGAACAACGACACACTGTAACGCCTGTCTCTGAATAATGAACTCCAGGTACTGCAGTAACCAGCCCCATGGAGATATCGGCAAAACACATAATACAGCAGCCCAGTGAAAAGGAGCACCCTCTCCCAGAGCTGCAAATCTCATCAGCAAGGCTTCAGGCTGCCCTTGAGACTGCAGAGCAACTCCTCTCTCCTCTTTACTGCCACTGCTAATCCCTGCTCCCACTTCCAGGTCATTAACTCTCTTCCCCACCCAGCTGCCTCTCCCAGTCTTTCTGGCCAGGAGGAGTAACTCTTTCTCATCCTGTCATTCAACACTGCCTTGGTCTCTGACATTATTTCTTTTTTCTTCTTAAATAGCCACACAGAAATTCTCTCCATTCATATCTTCGTCATGTTCCAGAGGGAATGAATAAAGAAACCTTTTATTTCCCACTCTTGTGTTTTCCTCCACTGCTCCTGCCTCTTCCTGAGCAAACTGGCCCCCCACAGCCAGGGGCTAGCCAAGCTCTGCTGGCACTTCACCTCAGATAGCTTCACCCTAAGATGGGCATCTAAAAGAGCACTGCACTACCCCGTACTTACGAGGGAACTCAAACACTTGCCTTCCCTTGTGGGGATGCGTCTGCTTTTGAATATATCTGCCCTTCCAGATCAGCTCCACTAAAAGCTCCTTTGCTGCAGAGAACAAAGCACTATGCTTAAGGGTTTCTGGACTGACTCCTACCGTCTTCATCTCCCTCCACAGAGATCCCCATAGGAGGTCCTCGTCTGCTGCACTTGCTCAGATCTGTCAAACCAGAGCTGCTCTTCAACAAGCTTTACTCATTCCACCAGCCAGACAACTTGCCTGCAAAACAAGTCACAACTTTCTAGTACCAGGATAAATTAGGGCCGAGTCCTCCCCTGCTCCTTGGAGCATGGTGTGAGAGAAGAAAGTGCATACTGGAAGAGGGCTGCCCAAATGCTGCTCTCCTGCCGCAAGCCCATTAAGCATCTATTGAGATATGAAGAAAAAAGAAAATTCTCCTTGGTGCGCACAACTTTCACCCTAGAAAAGGCAACCAAGCAACCAAAACTCCATGGAGGAATTCACAGGGCACAAAACTCTCACAACGGCAGCAGAGGCATCCAGGCTAGGCTCAGCCCATCGACCCCACCAGGCAACACCACTCGTGGTGCTTCACAAGTCAAACCACCTCCTGCTTCCGACATGAGGAAGGAGTCTCGCTCCCAGTACACATTACCTAATTCCTCATGGTTCCCCAATGTGAAAGTCAAAATACCTTTCTGTGCTTCCTGAAGAGCAGGAAAATCGCATTCAAACTGGTATACATTTCTTCTTATCAAGCAAAGAGCTCTCTTCCATTCTGCAGTAGAGCAGTCCGGAGACAGGAAAGCACCAAGAGAAAACAAACTTCACTGCAAACTCAACAGGGAAAGGAAGAAGAGACCTGTGGCAGCGCACACTGCAGAGGTGTCTCCTTTCTGCTCTGCTCTCTGTTCCTATGATCAAAGGAGGCCCAGCCTTCCATCTTAAAGAAGGGCTGGATTTTGTTTGGAGTATGAGGAAGTGGCTGGGTTATGTTTAAGGGAAGGTTAGACGGATCACTTCTAAGCTTCTCCTGCACCCAGGTACAACCAGACATTATATGCCGTTTCAGGTCACAGAAGGAAGCTTGTAGCCTGCACTATCCTTCCTTTCTTACTGCACCACTTGTAACCAGGAGAGCAGCGCCACAGCCCACCGCTGGTTTGGACGGGGACATCAGAGTGCCCTGCTTTGACGGCTATCTGTCACCCTCACATTGCAAAACCCAGGCTTTCCTTCCTCTTCCCAGAGCTGTGAACTCAGCAGACAAAGAATGCCAAATAAATAAAAGGTAAGCCTGACCCCACGATGCCAAGGCAAGAGGTCTCTCTCTTCCTCGCAGTCAGCTCACTCTCCCAGCAAGCTGTTTTCAGCTGTACACACAAAATAAAACGGGCAGAGGCCAAGACCAGGATGGAGTATAAAGAGAGGATCCACAAAACTGCTACCTACTCCAAGGCAAACGAACTCACCTTCTGATTCCCTGCTGGCTACTCGGCCGGTTAGGCATGAGCATGGCTTGGACCATGAAACCGAGTGGCTAGCAGTAAGGATATTTTCTGAGGCTCTACAACACAGATCTATGCTTTGAAGGAGACTCTAAAATAACCTTATTTTGACTACAACCATCCCACTGAACTACAGATTTCTTCCTAGTCTTCATTAGCCTTACGTGTCTCCTATCCTCAACCCTCCAAATTACAAGTGCAGCGTGTTCCAGACAAGACTCGAGCACACAGGCTTCTATGGACATAGAAGTGGCACAGCTTGTTTGCCAAATTGCAGGATTAAAAAAAAAATAAGCCACACACATATGCATGCTTCCTTGGACACGCATACAATGCTTTTCTGAGCCAAGCCTCAAAATCCACAACCACACCGTTTGAGTGCCGGACAAACTCAAGTCTACCAGAAAAGTTCCAGTTTACCCAAGTTTTTGCTAATTCTAAGCACAGTTGATATTATCACATTCTCCTGAGGCCATTCTAACACAACCAGCTTGGCAACGTCAAAATTGAGAGTGAAAGAGAACCTGCACAGCTGGGAATACAGACTGTGCATTCTTGTGAGTAATGCTGCGTTCAGCAACAAGGCTGTTATACCAAAGGAGAACCAGTTAATCTCTAGCAGTTTACCTCTATTCTTTCAGGTGTGTCCTATCCATTACTTCCTAATCTCACTCCCCCAGAAAATGCCTCAGAAGAACACGTTCCTTTTCTATTGCTTCTCACCACTCTCCCACTCTGACACGAAGTGACAACAGAGCTTATCGCGCTTTGCTCTGACAGGAGCGAGGAAGCTGCTCCCGTCTGTCAGGCTTCCTCCTTCTTGATAACTGTGGCTCTTCCCTCTCTGCAGCCAACTTTACCAGGCTCTGCCCACCTCTGCGAGCAGCGCTCGCCGTCAGCTTCGTGCCAAACCTCTTTCTGCAGGGCTGTAGGATAGGAGAGTCACCCTGTCTCTGCCAGTCATCATTCCCTTTGGGCCAACTTTCAAGGGGAACTAACTTCCTCTTAACTTTAGTCTTTGCTGTCATCTCCTCTGATTCCTTAAGATCCCGGTGACACCACGCTATCCGGCTGAGTAGCTTGAAGTAGCTAGAACGAAAGATGTTATTCCTCCTCAAAGATGAGTCGCACACGCACGCTGCTGTACCCAAGGTGAAAGCCTTACCTCTTCCGAATTCTCTGCCCCACCATCCTTCCCGCTGCCGCCGCCGCCGCCGCCAGGCTTTGTGGTGCTTTTGGTAGACTTCGGAGACTCCTGAAACGATGAAAATACGTTCAGAGAAAATTTCACCTTGTGCAGAATTTCAGCGTCTCTTTGCAGAGTTCAGCTGCACCTCCCGCAGACCCACCCCACCTCGGCCCTGCGGGAAGCCCTGCTCCGGGCCGTGACTCCCAGCCCTTTTCTTCTCCCCCGGCCGAGAAGGGCACCCTGACCGACTCCCGCGGCGGGGGCGCGTCCCGTCCCGGTCACCGCGGGCCGAGCCCGGCCGGGCACCTGCGGATGACGGGGCCCCGCGCCCACCCGGCCCGGGCCAGCCCTTCCCCCGGGCCCGGGCCCGCCGCTGCCCACCGGAGCTACAGGATGCGGGGCACCCACGGCCCCAGCGGGCACGGGGCGCGGCGCGGCCGCCACGGGCGGCGGCAGAGGCGGATCCGAGCCCCCGCCCCGCCTGCGGGCAGCGCCGAGCCGCGGGCGGAGCGGGGCACCGGCAGCCGCCGCCGGCCGCCCCGCCGCGGGGCCGGGGCACGGGTGGGGCCGTACCTCCCCCACGGGGGGCATGGCGGGGGGGGGGGGGGGCCGGCCGTACCCCGCAGCCCCCGCCACCTCCTGCCGCCTCCCGAGCGCGCGGGGCGGGGCGGGGCGCGCCGGGCCGGGCCTCGCGCGGGGGCACCGGTACCGGCACCGGCGGCCGCCCCTCCCCCCGCCCGGCGCGCGCCCCCGCCGCCCTCCTGCACCACCCGCCCCGCCCGCCCCGGGCGCGCGCCCCCGCCCCCTGCCGGCCGCAGCCCCGCGCGCGCGCGCGCGCCCCCGCCCGAGGGCCGCGCCGAGGGAAGGCCGCGGCGGGGAGGGCGGCGGGAGCCGGGCGGGCCGGTCACTGGGCCGCGCGCCCGAGCCGCGCGAGGGCAACCCCGCCGCCGCCGCCGCCGCCCGCCGCACCTTCTCCTTCTTCAGCTTGTAGGGCATGGTGAGCGCCGGGCCCCAGCCGCTCCGCGCCCGCCGCCGCCGCCGCCTGCGCCCGGGCCCGGCCGCAGCGCCCCGCTCCCATTGGGCCAGCCGCGCCGGCCTGCCTAGCAACAGCTTCCGCCGCCGCCGCGCGGCGCTGACGCAGGGCTGCAGATTTTTCTCATTGGCGGAACTGCGCACGGGCGCCGGGCACGCCCCCGGGGGGGCGGGGCGGGGCGGGGCCGCGGGCGGGCGCCTCTTCCGGGGCAGCGCCGCCAGCTTCCCCGCTCCGCCGCGGGGCCCGATCCCGGCGCGGCGCGGGGGAGGGTTCCCCCCCCCCCCCCGCAGGGAAGCGGCTCTGGGGGCGTGCGAGCAGGGAGCCCCGGCGCCGGCACCGGGGGGGCGGCACCGAGCAGCTGCCCGGGGGTCCCGGGTGCCGCGCCTCCCGGAGGGCGGGAGTGCGAGCGGCGGGGCGCCGTCTGCCGCGGTCTGCCCGGCTCCCCCCTGCGCCGCCTGGGGAGGAAGAGCCCCGACAGCCTGCGCTGGCCCCGGGGGCTGCGGCCCGCCTTTGCGGGGCAGGCGCTGTCGGTGCTCCGAGGCACAGCACTGGGGAGGCTGTTGATGGAGATAAGGGGGTCGGTGCGAGCTGGTGGGTGGGTGGATGGATCCAAGGGGGGATGGAAACGTGTGTGTGGAAGCGCTGCAAGGCCCAGCACAGCCAGAGCAGTGCTCCTGCTGGTAATGAAGAAGGCTGTTCCTGGGTATGGGCCCCAGGACACGGGTCCCAGGACACTTCCTTGCTTGCATGGGGCAACTTGGACAACTCATTGGCAGATGGCCCTGCACCCTTGCAGCAGGAGGACAGCCTCCAACAGCCGGCAGACGTTGCCTTCGGGCTGATGTTCAACATGGGGAAAAGCGACCGGCAGGCAGCAAGCCGCCCTCAAGTTCATGGACCTGAACTGAGCAGGATCTGCTGGCAAAGGGCCACCCCGTCAGGGCTCGTGATGCCTAGAGGGTCTAAGGTCAGTCCAAAAGCTTGTTGTCAGCATGCTTAAGATGGTGGCTGCTGGCCTGTTGCAAGAGCTCGCATTCGCTTCAGCCACGCCGGCGGTAAGGATCGCTAGTTCGAGCAGGTGAAACTTTTTGCCGACAGCCGGTGTTGTGGCGTGTGCTGTGGGCTTGTTACTGGGAAACCCATGCTGGGTCCTCGGCCCTGTGTGGCCACTCTGCACAGGGAGTGCTCTCAGATGAGGTGGTGCATCGGTGGGGAGCGGGGGGGCACCGGGCTGTGTCAGAGGCACTTCGGCAGGAGCACGATCTTTTCAAAGTCGTCAGGTGAGCAAACCTGGCATGGCGCACGGGGAAAAAGTTTCCCTGAGACTATTATAAAAGATCAGTCCAACAGCTTATTGTCAGCATGCTTATCATCATCATCATTGGCTTGACAGCCATCAGCACTCAAGAGGTTTCTCAGGAGCAGAGAAAGGCCCTGGTTGCTGTTGTCCCTCTGCCACGTCGTGCGTGAGTGACCCTGGCCAGAGCACCGGCACAACCATCTGGGTGCTTGTGAGCAGGGCAGCGTGCCAGTCTGAGCAGGTAAAAGCCACTTGCTTGAAGAGTTTGTTCTTTCTATCACCATTACCTCTCATAAGCTGTCCCGCTGAGTTCTGGATTGGCTTTCCTTGCAGTTGCTCTGGCAGCTGGTCCTGGAGGAGCTCAGCTTCACCAAGCTGCTATTTGGCCCCTGAATTCCTCCCGGTGCCAAGCAGCTGGTGTTTGGGCCTAATTTTCCTGAACCTGCCAGCAGAAGAGTTGCATCCCGCTGCCTCAGCCGCTCAGCAGCTGCCTTTTCCAGCAGGACCCCTGCATGCCCAGTGCAAGCGCAGGAGCAACGAGACCCACTCCGTGCCAGTCTCAATTTCCAGCCTAGTCTTGGTCATGCAGGATGTGCTTGCCTGGGGTGGGGAGTGTTGCAAAGAGCAAAATGGTAGTTTTCCAGGCTTGTCAAAGAGCTCTGGAAGAGGTTTCACCAGAAAGCCCTTTGCTGCCACCTGCCCAGCCTCTCAGCCCAGCATGCCTCAGAGTCCAGCCCCTGCAGCAAACCCCAACGAGCGAGCTGGGGACCACCCAGAGCTGGGGACCCCCTCCCAGCTGCCATCCCCGTGACAGCAGTGGCGTGACAAGGCAGGGGACCGTGATGGCTCTAGGGCGTGGGGTCCTCAGCCCAGGGCGGGCAGCAAGAAGGCTCGTGCATCATCCCCCCTTGAGCGAGAGTGCTTGACTGTTGTCCCCTCTCGCTGTCTGGGCAGCACAAGTTGGGGACCTCAGCTCTTCTGCTGCTGCTCCAAGGGCCTTTCTAGGCCAGCTCAGGTATTTGACCTTCCAGCTGGAAGGCTGGGCCTCTGCCGTGGCTATCAGTGGTTCTGGGAGGGTCGGAGGAGCTTTCTTAGAAACGACTGGTCAGCTGCTGCTGCAAAGCTGCAGGAGAGGAGGGACCTTGTCTGCTCCTGCCCACTGTGCCCTGCAGCCATCCCAGCTGCCTTCCCTGTCACCCCACCTCAGTGGGTCATTGCCCGGTGGGTGGCTGCTCTCAGCACTTGCTGGGCCTTGGCATGAGCTGCGCTGGGGCCAAACCCTGAGCAGGAATGGAGGGAACGGCCAGAGGAGGGTGAGGGGTGCTGGGGGCTGGGAAGGGCACAGAGGTTGTGGGGGGCACCCAGTTCCAGCTGGGGTCCACCCCAGCCTTGCTTGACACCCCCCCCCCCCCCAAAAACTGTGCTGCCCACAGGCATGGCAGAGGCACCCCCGGAGCTGAGACTGTCCTGGTGCTGGGGAAGACGGGCTTCCAGCCGGGGCTGCTGCTGGCTCATGGTGCTACCAGGAGGTGTACAAGGGTGCAGCCCCCGCACTGTGGCACAAGGTGGCCATCAAGGTCATCTCCAAAAGGAAGGCGCTGGAGGAAGACTTCAGGAAGCTCCTGCCCCATCAGGCAGGCAGGGCGAGCAGGGGGCACTGGCGGGAGACAGTGTGGGGGTGGCGGTGGTCCTGAGTATCATGAAATGCTGCGGGGCAAGGGGGGGGCATCAGAGGGTCCCCGGGGCATCAGGGCGCAGGGGGAGCACCCTTTGGGGAGCTTAATGGGCAGCAGTGCTACTGGGAGGCTCAACAGGGCAGGGGCTTTGGAGGGGTCGAAGGGGCAGGGAGTGGTTGGGGTAGGGGGGCAATGTGGGGTAGGGGGGCATTGGGGGCACCGGGGGACAACGGGCAAGGATTCAGAGGGGCAGGGAGCTCTTGGCGGTGGGAGCTCCAGGAGGATGGCAGCCATGCGGGGCACTTTGTGGGGGGCTGCCAGGGGTTAGGGGAGCGTTGGTGGGCAAAAGTGGTGGGGGTACAGGGGGTGCAAAGCAAAGGGGGGCCAGAAGGGGGCAGGCCTGTCCAACGTCAAGCCCCTGCTGCCCACAGGTCTTGAAGGGCTTGTGCTACAAGCACCTCATCGCATTGTACCAAGGCATGGAGTCAAGGACAGGCTTCTGCCTCCTCATGGAGCTGCCCCCCTCAGGGACCGTCCTGCAGCGGGTGCTTCCCGGTCCAGGCAGGGCTCTGGTTCTCCCAGCTGCTCCGCACGCTGGCCCACCTGCACAGCAGGGCCATCGTCCACCGGTGGGTGAGGATGGGGGCACAGAGTCCCTGCTCTGGGAGCTGGGCACGGAGCTCCCCGAGGCAGCGAGGGCTCTGCAGGGCCCCGGCTGTGCTGCCTGGAGGATCATTCCCCCAGCCCAGCCCTGCCCAGGCAATGAAGGGCCTGCTGGAAGCCTCTCTGCACCTCCGCACCTCCACCTGCCGCTCCACACCCTTACCTACCCTCCTTCCACACGGCCACCTGCCCCACAGCTCCTCCTCCCAGAGGAGCCCCAGCCCCTCATCTACCCACAGCTCCCTCCTTGGCCCCGACCTCCCCGTCCCCACAGCTGCCATCTGTCCCTGCTGCCTCTCCCCCAGCAGAGACTTGAAGCTGGAAAATCTTCTCCTGGACAGCGAGGACAATGTGAAGGTCTCCATCTCCGGCTTCTCCAGGAGGGTGGCCCTGCAGGATGCCAGTGGGGAGTCCCTCGGGGCTTCCCCATGTGTGGGGCTGCCCACCAAGTCGGTGCTGAGCCAGACCTTCTGCGTGTCCTATGCTTACACCTGTCCTGAGATCCTGTAGGCGCAGCCCTATGACCCCTTCCTGGCAGACACCTGGAGCGCTGGGGGCCATCCTCTACACCCTGCTCCTGGGCTGCATGCCCTCTGATGCCACCAACCTGCAGCGCCTGCTGTGCCAGACCCAGCGTCATCCTGTCTTCCCCCAAAGGCAGCCCCTGCCCCAGCACTGCAAGGTGGGAGGCTGCAGGCAGCTGGGGGGCTGGGGAGGCATTGGAAGGGCATTAGGGGACGTTGAGGGCATTGGGGAGGTGGGAGAGCAGAAGACGAGGGACAGGGCAATGGGGGGCAGCTATGGGGCTTTGGGGGGCACCTAGGAAGCATTAAGGGGGAGCTAGGGCCATGAGAGGGCATGGGGAGCTTTGAGGGCTGTGGGGAGGGTGCTGGGGGGCAGCTGGGGGTGAGCAGGGGAGAGCTGGAGGGCACCGCGGGGCCATGGGGGTAGCAGAGGAGCTCCGGGGCATTGAGGAGCATTGGGGGCAACTGCGGCACCAGGGGCTAGGATGTGGGGTGGGAGTGTGCCGGGGTCTCCCAGATGATGGGCTTCCCCCAGGCCCCACCCTGACCCGCATGTCCCCCCAGGAGGTGATCTTGCACCTGCTGTGCCCAGCCTGCTGGCACCTCTCAGCTGCTGAGCTGCTCCAGACCCGCTGGGTCTCTCGGTTCCTGCCCCTGGGGCACCGGCCCTCGGGCTCCTAGGCCACCAAGCACTCTGCACCCCATGTGCAGTTTTGGGGCCCCCTTGACTTCAGGAGGCTGCTAATAAAAGCCTTGAACCCTCTCTTGGCTCCCTGTTTCTGGGTGGAGCTCCCATCTTGGAGAGCCCCTGCAAGTGACCTCCCCCAGTCTATCGTTGCATCACCCTCCAGCCCGTGAAGCAGCCTCCCCATCTGGGGACGTCTCTCCATTCAAAGCCTCTCTGTGGCTGTGGGAGGTGCCAGGCCCCAGGAATCGTTCCCACCATAAGCAGAGCCACCCCCAGGACCGTTCCTCCAGTCCCTTTGTCATCTTTGTGGCCCTTTGCAGCATTGCTCCAGTATGTCCATGTCTCTCTTGTACTGGGCAGCCCAGAAGTGGACGCGGCGCTCTGGGGGTGGCTTCACCAGGGTTGAGGAGAGGGGAAGGATCACTTCCCTCCACTCAGTGGCAACACTCCCCCTAAGGGCAGCCCAGGAGGCTCTTGGCCTTTGTTGCCCCAAGGGTGCACTGCTGCCTCATGTCCAACTTGGTGTCCATCAGGAGACCTCCAGGGCCTTCTCTGCCAAGGTGCTTTCCAGCTAGTCAGCCAGCCTCCGGCATGTACTGTATCAGGTTGCTTCAGCATTATCTCCCCTTCATAACGCCATGCCGACCTACTACTCCTGATGGCCGCCTTGTCCTCCATGTGTCTGGAAATAGTTTCCAGATTACTTCCTCCATCACCTTTCCAGGGATCAAGGTGAGCCTGGCCAGCCTGTAGTTCCCTGCATCCTCCTGCTTGCCCTCCCTGCAGACAGTAGCGACGCTTGCTTTCTGCCAGTCCCCAGGAACCTCTCCCCATCACCATGGCTGTAATTACACAGATGATGGAGAGTGGTCTTGGAAGGACTTCAGCCAGCTCCCTCAGCAATCTGGGGGCATCCCGTCTGCTCCCAGGGACTTGTGTCTGTCCTGTTCATTTAAATGTTCCTCAAACCAGTTCTCCCTTCCCAAGGGGAAGTCCTCCTCACCCCAGGCACTCCCTCTGGCCTCAGAGGCGTGCGATTCCTGAAGGTGGCAAAGGCCAGAAAGTTTTGAGGCCATGGCTGGCCAGTTGTCATACCTCCAGCATGTACTGGTGCCTGGGGTTTACCCTCCCCACGTGCAGAACTTTGCACATCCCTTTGTTGAACTTCATGAGGCTCATTTCTCCAGCTTGGCCAGTCACCTCTGAACAGCAGCACAGCCCTCTGGTGTATCAGCTGCTCCTCCCAGTTTTGAATCATCTGCAAACTCACTGAAGGTACCCTCTGACCCATCGTCCAGGTCATTAAAGAAGAGGAGAAAAACTAGTGGCCCCTAGAGTAGGTTGCCCAGAGAAGCTGTGGATGCCCCATCATTGGAAGTGTTCAAAGTCAGTTTGGACAAGGCTTAGAGCAACCGGATCGAGTGACAGATGTCCCTGCCCATGGCAGAGAGGTTGGACTAGATGATCTTTAAGGTCCTTGCTGACCCAAACCACTCTATGATTCTATGATTCAGCATGGACTCTCAAATTCCTGGAGATAAAGTCACCAGATCTGCAGCATCTGGAGCAGGTACGTGGAAAACTGAGGTGAGCAAAAAGGGGCTTGAATGACATCCGTGCACCTCGTGACCATCTGTCACTGACCACTGTCACCGGCATGCAAGATGGTCAGCATGGAGAAAACTGTGCAGAGACGCCTTTTGGACACCTTCAGACACACTGGTGAAGAATCGCCCAGGCAGGCAAGTGAGTAGAAATGCTTCCCAGACGCTTTATTTCTTAACTGACAACTCTGTAATCTAAAAAGCACTACTCAATTCAACATGGGGCTTTCAGAAACTGGCTTAGCTATAGCCAAGGATGGATCAGGAGAGTGGTGGAAGCACTCTAGCTTTGCTGGAGAGGCTTGGCTCAGCCCCCACATAGCAGACTGGAACACCAGCACACACTGAAACTCTGTCCGGCTCCGCTGGCTTCAGTCAGCTCTGTGTCTACTGTCGACTAGGAAAACTAGCAGGTAGCAGGCAGGGGGTTGTGCTGGCTTGGGAACATCAGCAAGCGACACTACTCTTGAGTCGTCAGGAGCATTGCACGACGGACCTTTCCAAAGTTGGCTCCACCCTTTGGAAAAAAAATCCACCTGGATTTTCCTGCCTTCAGGAAGTCAGCATGGAAGGATGGCTCCACAGTCCCCTCCATCTGAACTCTCCATAATTTCCTCTACATGGTGCAACTTGGGGACAGCAGGTTAAGCAGAATGAAGAAGCCCAAGGTGCTGTGCTGCAAAGGCAGCAGCTGGAGGAGTGCTCAACCCACTGGAGAGCCCTGCGCTGCCCATCCAGCACAAACACGTGCCACCAACTTGAGCTATAGAATTTGTGCCATGATTAGTGGTTAGGGAAAGCTTGTAGCATCAGGTTTCCCTCTTTGTGCTGTCAGAGAGGAGCAGTTTGAGGAACAGAAAACTGTGGGTAGCTGTCTTCCTAGCAGGCCTCTGCGTTTCCAGAGGTAGTGCTGCCTTCCTCAGCAGGGTGCAGTCTCCTGCTCTGCCCCAAGTCACCTCTCCTTGGCTTTTGCCCCCACTTCAAGCACCTCCTCAAAGGAGGTGGCTCTGCCCTTTTCTGATTTCTCTGCTGCTTTGAATATCCTTGTGCTATCCTAGACTTATCTTCCAGTGGTTTCCTAGCCAGTACTTTCTCCTGGCCTTTTAGTGTTCCTTCAGTGTCTCCTGCTCTGGATTCTGTCCTTCGGGGAGACTTGGTTGAGCTCATCCACAGTGAAACACAGGTCTCATCCCTTCTCTTGATAATTACTTAGGATTTGTGTTCAGTTGCTGTCCTTTGCTTTCCATCTATCTTCCTCATCTCCAGGCCGGGCAGGTGAGTTCAGGTGCAGCTGCCTCTGAAGGATACAGGGTGGGGAGGAGATTGCCATCGGTGCAGTGCAGCAGGCTATGTCCTTGCCCCACGGCTTGTCTCCAGACCTCTTCCAGATCATTCCAGAAACCCTATGGAACGTGTCCTTGCCCACAGGGATAGTTTCTACTATTGCTCTACCATAATCTTTGTTCATGCCTTGAGCTAAGAAATCTCATATTCTTTCCCAACCTTTACTCTGACTGGATTTTCCTGTTCTTCCTGTACCTTTGTAGAACCACATCGAGTTGCTGGCTGCTAAGAAATCCTGTGGCAGCACATTCCCTAAGCTGTTTTGCATTATTCAGATGAAGTACTTGGTGACTGCAGATGGTAGAATTTCACCCTGGTTTGCCTATAACAGCAGCAGAAGTATGGTGGTTTGTAGTGGACCCTTGCCTCCACAAACTCCCATCAAGTTCACCAGAATTCAACCATGGCATTTGGGGTTAATTTGGAATTCAGAATGGATGCTGTACATTGATTTCTGTGACTGGGCAAATTTCTGAGGCAGCACTCATCTCTTTCAATAGGTAAGAAGGGCAAGTGCTGATCCCAAATGGGAGAACCTCTTCATATTCTATAAATTATGTACTAGCAGCACAAGAGGACATTACACTAAAAAAAAAGATGTGGTGATTTCTGAATCTTAAAAATCTGATATGATGGGAGGGACCAAACAAGCGCCTGTTTATACTCATACATAGTTAAGGAAGAGAAGCCTTTAGAAATGCTGAGAACAGTTTAAGGTTGCCACAAGAAAACACTTGCTTTTCTTCTTTCTAGCACAGAGAAAAAGCCAGCCGGTATTAAGACCCATGCCACAAAGACAGACTTTCAAGTGATATTCCTTAGTTGTCCTTCTCAGTAATAAACTTCACCCAGAGGCACCTCAGAGGATTTGTGATGCCTGAGTCTATTCCCCTTGTATCAAAGCCTGTTGGGCAGCTTGTAATTCCCTCTTCACAGGACTGCACTGTCAGTCCCAAGGAGCCCCATACAGCCTTTGCAGAGCCTGCTTTTAGAGTGACCACCACTCATGACATGGTGTCACCAAGCAAAGCTCTGAACACATGGCTAACACGTCAATGTAATGCCAATTGCAGCATTCAGTCTTCCCAATGATACATAGGAAATGAAATAAAATCAAAGGGACAAGAACACTCTACTGTTCAAAGCATGCAAGAGAACAACCAGTCTTACTAAAAGCCTGGCTGAAAATTTTAGCAATTACGATCTGCTCGAGAGAAAAATCTCTAAAAGGTCTCAAATGTTAGAAGCTTCTAGAGACATGACAAAGCACGTATCAGCACATTACACAGTACTTTCTGCTAGCTATCCATAACTGCTGAGATAGTTGAAGCCTGTATTTTAACAATTGCTTCCTCCTTTTTGGTCCACTGCCTTGTCTTTGCTCCTGGGATTCATTCATTCATGTATTTCTCTTGAATCTCCATGTTCCATCAGGTACAGGATCAGTCAGCAGCAAGTCAGAAGAAATGGATGCAAGACAGCTGAGATCACTTGTCCGAAGGGCCATTTTCCAGGAATTGCTTAACTTTTTCACTTTACAGGAACACAGAAGGTACCCCAATAGATCAACGCAACAGTGGCAGTGGGAGACAGAACACATGAGCATGGCTGCTTTCTGCAGTGCATTGCTGTCCTGCTCCCCAGTGGTACGGACAGGGCAGACACCAGCTATTGCTGATACCGGAGGGGATGTTTTGTTTGTTCCTTATTTGCCACCACTTGTTTCCAGTGCAGAATCCCCACACTGCTAGGGAAGCTCTGTAGCAAGTGAGCCTTGCCTGTGCGCGTCAGTGGAGACCAGCAGATGAGGATGTGCATTCCCAAGTGGTATCATAACCTTCCCAGAAGGCTACAGAGCAAATGGGAGGGGGGGTAATCACATCCGAAACTTTTGATATAGCTGCCTTCTGCTTCAGAGAAAGTTTTGGAAGATAAAATAGTGGAAGGTGATGATCTCTGACTGTTCAGGGACCAAGGCTATGATCATCTGTGTCATCTCAGTGCTTCATTCCTGCCCTCACTGCTGAGTCTGCCAGGGCTACTGCTAGTTTTCTCTCTCTCCACATCCTTGTATCAGCTCTGCCATTTCTCCATGCTCAGGTGTGTGCTGTAGCTTAGCCTCTAGCCCTGGGGAGGGTCTCGCAGCCCCTCCAAACCCGCGCAGTCCAGGTGGCATTCGCAACCGCCCTGCTTCCCCGTGTCCCGCCGGCTCTTCACGCCGAAGCGGTTTAATGATGCTCAGCCCCCCACCGCCCCTTGCAAGCCGGGATTCGATTCCAGGTGCTGGGCTGCTAACCCCTCCAGTCCCCCGCAGGTTTCCACGCCACCAGAGGGGATACCTCCCAGCTCCCTGCACTGGGACGCGCACCAGCACAGCGCCTCGCGCTTCGCCACAGGGCCCTGCGCGCTCCGGCGTGCCCCTGCGCTCCACACCCGCCGTGCCCCGGCAGCCCCAGGAGGGCCGATGCCCCGCTGCGCCCCTTCCCTCCCGAAACCCGCGGGGTCACCCGCCGCCGCCCCCGCACCGAGGACAAGGGGGACGCGGGGCCTGTCCCCGCGCCTCCAGACCCCGCCTCCCACCGCCGCCAACAAAATGGCGGCCGGCGGTTTTGCCCGCAGTAAAGATGGCGCCGCCGTCCCTCCGAAGTGCTGGCACTCCCGCTCCGGAGGCGGGGACTAGGCGGGGGCGGGGCGGGACGCGAGCGCGGCGCAGGGTGAGCGGCGGCAGTGCGCGGCACCGCTCCTGCCGTTCCCGCCGCACCGGGCCGCCGCCGCCGCCGCCGCCGCCCCCCGGCATGAGGAAGCGCAACGAGTCGGTCACGGTGGAGCATGAGCGCGCCGCCGCCGCGCCCGCGCCCCTCGACAAGGGCTGCAGCCTGAGGCACAGCCTGCGCCTGCCCGCCGCCGCCGCCGCCGCCACGGGCATGAAGCGACCGCTGGGCAGGTGAGCGCCGCCGCGGCGGCGGCGGCCCTGCGCCGGGCTTTGTTAGCCCCCAGCCCCCGCCGGGTCCGCCGCCCCGCGCTGGAGGGGCCCCCGCGGCCGCAGCACCGTGTCCCCCGTCCCCGCCGGGTCCCGCCGGGGCGCGGGGCCCCTCCTCAGCCTGGCGGCGGGGGCGGCGGGGCTGCGCTGTGCAGGGAGGGGGAGGAGAGGAGGGGGAGGGCCTCCCGCCCCCCCCCCCAGCACCCCGGCGGCCGAAGAGCCCCGGGGCCGGCAGGTTACGTGGGAATTCGGGACGTTTCCCGCCTCCGTTACGCTTCCCCGGCTTTGTGTGCGCCGGGTGAGCAGCAGCCGTCCCCTCCGATGCTTTCGAGTTCTCGGTGCAAATAACTAATTAGGGAATGGGGTGGTCGCGGGTCCTGCAGACCCAGCTCTGGCCAGCAAAGGCTGGAAGGGTTTGATTTCCATAGCTGAGCGTTGCTTCGTCCAGCCCCCTTCGGTATAGGCAGGCGTTCGCCCCCCAAAAATGGCTAGCACAAACCCTCTCTATCAAGAGAGTGTATGTGGAGGAGTAGGGGCCTGCAGGTAGGATGTCTTTTTTTGTTTGTTTGTTTGTTTTGTTGTGTGTTTTTTTTTTTTTTTTCTGGAAGAAGCTGGTGCCTGTCAAAGTGATCTCTTTCCTATAAATGAATCAGATTTAGGTGTCGGCAGGAGAAGCTTATATGCCTGACTCCATTGAAATGTGTTTAGCTGTGGCTTTTTGCTAGCTGCGTTAATGTTTTAAACACTTTGTACATATTTATGCTGGGAAAATGCTTGTGTTCCTCTATAAAAAAATAAAATCTGTAACACTAGAAGGTTCTTATAAGCTGGAACCTTCTCTGCCCAAGAATTCTGGGGGATGTAATACACAATGAAGACCGACTCACAGCTGAAGAGGGCTAGGGAGGAAAAGACGCAACCTTTTAGTTTTGTCTACACCAGTGTAGTGCTTTTCTTTGACTGCGTTTCGTAAGTGTGAAGAATCTTTAATGATCAAAATAGCTATGTGGTTTGGGTAGCTGAAGCCAAGTTGCTGTGCTTTGGGAATACAGCAGCCCGTTAAAAAGAAAAAGTGCTTATCAGTGGATTTCTAGAAAATGAGCCAATGTGTCTGTTTCTCGGGTGAATTTTCTGAGAATTTTTCTGTTTTCATAGACAAAATTAATGCTTGAAAATAACTTTCCTGTTCATGACATGGATTTTTGTCATGTTCAGAGACAGAGGCTCTAAAATGTTATTTCTTTTATTGGATAATAGCTATTCAGTTTTACCCCCGGCGGTAAATCTTTGGGATGTTATCAGCGCTCTGTCGTGTTATGACAAGCTTTTGGTAATGGAAAATGGCGCTGAGTTGATCTCTTCATTTTAATGACTGTGCAATAGATCAGACTCTCAGTGCTCTGCTTTTATAACATTTAAAAATTCAGCATGTTTATTCCATTTGTCTGAGTGGGTAACTTCTAAGACCGGTGGTAATCAAATGATGGCTTATTAACTTCTTCAACATTACAAATGGCATTCAAGTACTTTTTAATGAAGTGGAAATGCTCCTTCAGTGATGAGCGTTGGGCAAGCCCGAAAAGCACATAGTGCAGGCTGTTGGCTTGGTCTGGCAGGCAGGTACTTTGAGGAAACCAGACATAGCACAGCTAGTAGATACACAGTATTGTAAAGGCCAAGCTAAAAGCAGGAAAAGCACATCCCATCTGTGAAAAGTTTTCTTGTATTTATTTCTCCATTTGCACATTTAAAAATGGTCAGCAGGCACGTTTTCCTTTCTTTCTCCATGTTGAGCCTTTGAAGCCTGTTTCAGAAATCTCTGAATTCCTACACGTGTTTTGGGCTGCTTTTTTGTTCGGGGTTTTTTTTTTTTGTTTTGTTTCTTTTTGGTCAGGTGCTGTGTTCCATACAGCAGTGTTTCTCAAACTCTTGACATTGTAGGAAAGCCTTATTTGTTTGGAACTCACTTTCCCTTTTCCACATCTCAAGAAGTTTTGGGTGTTTTGTTTTGTTTTTTTTTTTTGAGTCCTGTAGGTCATGCTGTGCGATGTTGCCAAAATATGGTCTGTGTTTGTAACTGAGTAAAAGTGCGAAGTGGAACAATGACTCACTTCTGTTGTTTTTTCTTTTCTGCTCTCCTGGGTTGGGTTGTCTGCCTTTCCTACTGACTTTCAGTGGACCTCCTTTGTCTTGCTCACCTTGTGAGCCTTCAGACAGTGGTTTGCAGGCAAGATGTCTGGGTCTGCCGATAGCCTCCAGTTATGTTTTCTACAGGATAACAAATACACTGCTGAAGTGTGAATCTGAGCGTGCAGGCGTGGGAGGTCCAGGCAGAAGGTATGATGCCCAGAGATAAGGTGGTTGTCCAGAACAAGTGTCCTGAGTCTGGTCAGACAACTTTCTAGCTCTGTATGCCACCTTTGGCAGTAGACAGCAGTGGGTGTTTAAGGAAGAACATGAGGAGGGTACGTACACAGTGGACCTCCCTTGGGGGGTACCCTGACTGGCCAGTTATGTGGCCAACAAGTTCTTGTACGTGTGTCTAGATCCTCGTATTTTAATATGCAAAGTCATGCTGTTATTGCAGCATTCCTTATACCACTGGATATAAAATTAGGGTTTGATTGTGGTGGTGTTTTCAGTGTGTTACTTCATTTTTACTCCCCAGGTCACAGAAACTGTAAGGAGGTGAAAACTGCGGCAAGGTTGCTGGGATGGTGGAGGTGGCGTAATATCTGCAACTGGGGATTTGTACCACAGCAAACTATGCTTAGGATCATGCTGATTGATGAAATAGTTAAAATCAGCACTTCTGGTGGCTGTGAATTCTGCATTCAGGGAAAGTCTGCGTTTCATACTGCTGTTATTTAGTCTCTCAGAGGACTTGGGAAAACAGCATATATGTTTGGCTTCAGTAGGTAGGTTTCCATCTTTTCCTTGTAAATGATACAAACCACTGCTTAGAAGAGGAAAGTGACCCCACAGTAGCCTGGAGTGGCTGCGTAGTTCTGCAGCCAAGGGCTGGTCATGTGGCAGATCCCGTGGGTTGGGAGTGCGGGGGGCTGCAGAGGTAGAGATGTTTGATTGCAGCAGTGACCAGGGCTGTAGAGCAGCAGCAGAGCTTGTGTGTGCACATCCCCAGCAGGGCTCTTCCTCTTCACATCCAGTTCCTCAGCAAAGGCTGAATAGCACTATAACTGTAAATGTAAGTGATGTTTGTAGAATACAGCATTGACTTGCCAGCAGTAGCAGCTTATTCTTGCAGCAGTATTTTTGAGTTTTACTGGTACTGTATTTGTCCCTCTGTTTTGGTTCAGTCATATAATCACACCCTGCTCAGTCATCCAGGAGCTGAAACCCATTCTGAAGAGATGGCTGTGTGTTTGAACTACTCTGTTACAGAAAGTGTGTGTGTGTACACATGTATAGTGGAGATGGATATCTGATAAATAAGATTTATGTGGCTTTGGCTAGTGCATACTGCAGTCAGTGTGGCTTTTCTTAAGTGGTTTACAAATAGAAAGGAAGAAATATAGGTATTTCCATTTCCCTTCTACAGGTAGCAGTAAAATACAATATGGTGGTTATCTAAGAACTTTACCAGTAGCTACTTTAAAAGTCTGTGAATGATTTGTTTTTTAAAGGAACTGAGATGTTTTGTCTGAAACTATTAAATGCAGTAGCAGCATGCAGTGCTTGGTTTTCCTGGTATGCATGTTTTGTGTGGATGGCCATTCCTCTAATATTTGTGTTATGATGCATTTTCCAGGTGACAGTGTTTAAGTGCTAGATGTTTGTTAAGGTGGAATTGTGTTTTGGGTAGTTGCTCTGGCTCATTTTTGTAGTCAGTGGCTCTGACGTTCTGAGGAAATGTGTTTGAGCAGCCTTAAATGTAGAAAACCTTTATGTAGGGGCACAGAGACTAAAGAAAATTAAGTCAGCTTAATACTGGCATTGATATCAAAGCAAATTCTCCTATCTCATTTCTTCTGAACCCTGATCCTGGTGGCAAAAGGTGACATGTATGTTCTGTGACCTAGTTCTTATCTGTGCCTCCTTGATCCGAATCAGTAGTCAGACTATGGACCTGAAGTATGAATTTCGCCATTCCCTATTCTCCTACAAGCAAACACTTGTTCGCTGCAAATGTTAAAACTTGTTTCTGTCTCCATGCTATGAAGCAGTGAAGAGCTGCAAATCCCACGTGTGTAAGCTGTGTGCTTTGATACTTTTGTCTTCCTGCGTTGCTGGAGAAGCCTGCTGTCCCTCAGGCTGTCTCTTCAGCTATCTTGGCTATCTTCGCTCCTAGTGACCCCCTGTTCCTGGCACAGGTCCCTGCAAGGTGCATTTTTGGTACCCTTCCACTGGCTGTCCAGCCTGTGTATCCCACAAGCTAGGTATTTTTCGTCCAAATGTATTACAATTTGATGTAATTTCAGTTAGGCTGTAGCCACCCATGTTTGCCTTCTTGTTGGTTGTGTGCTGCTTTCTCAGTCAGTACTTTCTCTTGAAAGGCAGAAGGTTGCTTTTACGATACCCTTTCCTGGGTATTTTAGGAAAATACGGTGAGGTGCTGAAGACAGGAGGCTGCAGCAGTCTGCTGGTGTCTTTCCCCCGATGTGGCTGAATTTCACTGGAATGGTGAGTGTGCCCAGCTGTGTTGAACGAGATGTGTGGTGACCCTTGGTGCCATCCTGCCCCAGCAGTGGTCCATGCCTTCCTGTGTCTTCTTGGATTTAAGCAGCAGTATCTTTCCTCTGACAGAAACCTTGGCCATCTCTCTTATCTGTCTTTTCCCCTCTCCCCTTATCTCTAGCCCTAGCCTCTTTTTTCCTGATGTTACTTTGTCTAGAAGCATTTGCACAGTCTTTTATGATTATTCCAGTCTGGTCTTTGTAGATGACAGAGATGACAAATTTTTGAATTGTTCTCCTGCAAGTTTTCATCAATATTTTCCTTAAGATTTTTTTCCTCCCAAGTGATTTTTGTGCTATTGTCTCTCAATTGCTGTCTTCAGGTTAAACCAGTTACTTGTTAGTGCTTTCCAAGGAGGAAGGGTGCTGCTTTTATAGAGACATTTCATCAGTCATGCAGCTTTTTTACCAATTCTACCTCCCTACTGGGTAGCTGCTGCTATTTCAGTTGTTCTTGGTAGTTATTCTTCAGCAAAGTTCACGGAAGAGCTGTGAAATGGTTTCTAGTCACTTGCCTGTGCTTTCTTCCATAGTAAGTACAGGTTGAATCACAGTTCCTCATTTGTGTAAAATGTGTAAAAGCAGCTTGCTCTGTGTGGGGTTTTTTTGTAGTGTGGATTTTTTTTTTGTTAAAAATCTCTTGAAGAGGATGCACAGTAATATTTTGCTCATATCTGTCAAAAATGGGACTGTGTAGTTACTTCCACATGTGTCTGACTCTCTTGTTTTATGAATGGAAACTCAGTGGCTGTGTCTAAATCCTGGTTTGTCTCGTGTGTTGTCAGCCATTTTGGCAGCTCTTGGCTAAGTGAGTGCTTCTGAATTGCTCCCAGGTTACCCAGTTCGGGGCATTAGGTGTTCAGTCTCTGCATCATCTTCCCAATTTGTTCAGCCTTTGCAGCCATTATAATTCTCTTTCCTTGTGCTCATCTTCTCCCCCTCTTTCTCAAAGACATACAATTCATTCAGCAAAAATAGCAAGACTCCCTGCAACATAGGGAGTTATTAGTTTTATTAGTGTGTTTTTTTTAATCTGGGATTTTTTTTAAGGATTTACTGATTTGTGAGGCCATCATGTTGATGTATAGCTGACAGTTCTGTGCCTCAGTGTGTTACTGGTAAAGCTTATCTTCTTTTACGATGTTTATCACTGACTTTGGTTTTCGTCTTAAACAGGCATGGTTTACTCTCTTAAGCATCTCTTGAGACTCCTAGCATCCTTCTGTGGCCTGTCAGTATGATCTAAAATTTCTTTCCTTGGCTTCAACTTCCCCATGAGTCTCTCTGGATTTTCTGTAATAAGAGCACAGCATTTTTTTGCTGTATCTGCTCTGTGTTATGTCATCCTACAGTCTTGTAGTCTCTGAGCAGTTTTCTCAAGTCCCCATATTTCTCATGGAGAACTCTGCTCAAGAAGGCATGCTTCAGACTGAAGACAGTTTGCCCTCTAGTTATGACTGAGTTTTGTGTTGGTCTGCTTGAACTCCTTATTTCATTGTGGTGCCATACTTCTGACATCATGCATGCCCCTGGGTCAGTTGCTCTGCTTTGATGGCTGATGCCTGAATTAATAATTACTACCGTGTTATTAATTGCTACTACTTTGTAATTCCTAAAAAGTCCTTTCCGACTTAGGAGCTGTATGAGTTGCAGACCTCTGCTTGTTTCAATATACCTGAACTTCCCAACGTATGGGTGGCTCTAGATAACTCCTGGGACCAAGAAAACTTTCTAGTTACCTCTGGAGTGAAGATGCCTGTGGAGACCAGGGCCTTCTCAGTGTTGTCACAATCTTTGCTGTCCATTCTTTTTAACTGGCTGCTACCAGTTCCTTTGGGCTTTACCTGTGAGTATAATCAAGGGCTGGGTTGTTGGCCAGGGTGATGCTCCACTATAGGATGACCAGCTAAACTGAGCTTTTAACATTAGCACAAGCCCTAGGTTCCCATATGCGCTTTTCCCTCTGGATATCCTTTTTTCCTCTGGTATCCCCATTACTATTTCCAGCCTGTTTTCACTTACACAGAGGATCAATGGTCTACTTACAACAAGCTAATTTTTGAGGATGACTTGCTTCAGTGCTATAAATGGCATGTAGTTGCTGAGCCAGGAATCTAGTTCTCTGCAAATGCAGTCACAAGTCATGACAGTGAGTCTTGTAGATTTTTTCCAGCATGCAATGTATACATGTTTCTTTTTGGTGAAAACAACATTGTGGTGTTTTCATTAAAACTAACGATGGTGGCATCATTTCCTCTCCAGAATCTGCTGCTGCGGTACGTGCAAGAGGCCTGGTATACCCAGGCAAGACTTCTGCTGTAGATGAAGAGTCCTGCCTGATGAGTCCTGTTTCCTTTGAAAGGCACCATGATGTCCTCTTAGGAGGGTACAGCTAAGTTACTTTAACCTTCAAGGCCTGAAGGGCAGGTCAGATTATTTTGGTAATCATGCCAGGTTGTGAAAGTAGTAAACAGGCTTCTAGAGCAATTCTCCTACAAAACGCCGGGTTTTGAAAACTCAGTGGGTAGCTGCACTGTAAGTGTCATGTTGTTGGTGTTACAGTAGTGGACAGCTTCTGACATCAAAAGTGAGTGACTGTAAGCAAGGGAGATTGCTAAGGCTGTGAGAGCACTATGTTAATGTAGCTGTGAGTGAATCAGTACCACAAGAAGATTAAAAGAAAGTACTTCTGGTGTATTTAAAGGGTAACAGGAGACCTAGGAGGCTTTAAAGTGTTTAGCCAGGGGTAGAGTCTGTGCAATTTTAACGGTTAGAGTTAATTTGCAATTCAGTGGAACAAGATTTAGCAGCTAAATGTATATACTAATGAAAATAATCTGCCCTGTGGAAGGGAGGTCTCAGTGTAAAATGTGACAGGTTTGTCAAGATTACAGCCTGGTTGATGAAAGCATCAGTAGTGAAGTTGTTTCTCCAAAGCACTTGACTTTGTGCTGTAGTTTATTTTATTGAAAGTGCTTGCATTGCTAATGGAGAGCATGTTATATGTATTGAAAACTGGCTCAGTGGAGAGAGAAACAACTAGGGCGTTATCTTGGAATTGATGCTTGGGTTCAAGGGTGCGTAATTTTGTATATCGGCCATCTCAGCGATGAGGCAATTACTTTTGGTAAAACTGGGAGGAGGAGGGGTTTGACGAACAGGGCAGTCTGTGGTCTGGGGCAGCTGGTGAGATAGTGAAAAGGTCGCCAGAACACAGGTTAAATGTAGCTGTCTATAAGGCAGGATGGTGGGGGAGTGTGTAGAGGTTTTAACTGTGGGACGGGAACTGTGACAGAGTGAAGTTGTTCTAGGTAATCACCTCTTCAAGCTGTCATGTCCTTTTGCACAGGCCTGGCACGAGTATCGCCTATCCAGGAGTAAGGCTGTGACCAAGGCTTTGCACTCTTGTCTTGCTGGAACGCATCTCTCTTTCTCAAAGCACTAAGTGTTGGTAAAACAATGCAACGCTGAGCTTCAGAAATCTGCCTCTTCCTTATTGAATGCAATTTAAACTTGCAGGCAGAATCTCCTAATTTTAGACTCTATTAAGTGCCTTGATTGTTTATAGTATGAATATTGAACTGAGCTAACAGGACAGATGTCAGATTTATTTCAATGTTGTAACTCTTACTGAGTAGTAGAGCAAAAAAAAAAGATTGTTAGACTAGAAAATTAACTTTTAAAGCACAAGCACTTGAAAATATTTCAGGTAAGTCCCACAGCTGCCCTCTGCTTGTTCAAAACAGTCTATCAAACCACAGAAAGAATTTTAGACATCGAAAGAAGAGCATGAAAACCCCAGGTATCAAAGTTGTCTTCTGACTCTAGCAAATAGCTGAAGCAAACCCTTCTAGTGGAGGCCATGTAGGATTGTCTAGTGCAAGTAGTTCAATCTCTGTGGAGTTATTTTAAAAATAAAAATAAAAATCCTCCCCCAATAGACTGGTCAGTTTCACATTTTTCTTTGTAACTGCCATGTCTGAATGGATGCTGAATGGCTTTAAGCACAGATATCAGAGTATACGATTCCTCTTTTAACATCTCTTAAGCCCAGAGTTTTTCCTCTCATCATGCTTGGGAAGAGGTAACAGTGTTCTTCGGTTGCCTCCCTCTTGTGTTTTAGTAGGGGTGATGTGAATAGCAAGAGCTGGTGTTCCTTCTCAGCCTCTGAAAAAAAGAACTGATGGGTAGGCCAAAATGTAGGCCCTACCTTTCATGCATCAGGCACAGGATAAAGAAGGGTAGCTGAGATTTTAAAATTCTTTCCTGTAGTATCTGTGCTGCTTTTCTGAACATGAATGGTTATATTAAAATCAAATTGGTACCTGCTTAAAATGCTGGTTAATTCTTCTTGTAAAAGATTGGTGTTGAATAACAAATGAAATGAGGTTGTGTGGAGCCTCTCTTGTTACTAAAGGTGTGCAGAATAGAGGACTTTGTGTGGCATACCTGAAAAAAAAAAACCCTCTTGGAAGCGTACTTTTCAGTGGGATATATGCAAGTTCAGAGCAGAGAACAGTAAATGCATTTACCCTGCCTAGAGGTTGATTTGCCTTCCCCAGGCAGTAAAGCTTCCCCTGGAGTGACTTTTCTGAGACCAAGAAGCCTACACAAATGAGCGTGATGTAACTTGAGCTCTGGAGTCAGGGCTTCCAGGTTGCAGCATCCTTGCTTGTGGGGGAGAGTGTGTGCAAGGTGTTTTAAGAATCAAGCAGATTATTTTAGTCTTCCTTGGCATCCCCAGGAAGAGAAGCCTGGCTCTGTTTTCTCCCATAAAGCAGTTCTATTTCACTTTCTGTAAAGTTTTGATTGGTTTCAGAGCAGCTTTAAGAAGCAGGACGAAAGCTGGCAATGTCAGTTTTATACTGCCGAATATGAAAACAGTGAATTGGACATAATCATTGGAAATATCCCATTCTTTTGTCCTACAAATCCAGCAGAAATGCAGTGAATAACCTTTTCTTTCAGTTTCTGATAGCTTTGTGCTGTCTCTAGTAAAGCATGCTCTTCTCCTTTTGAGTACTGGAGTAGGGACCACATTTGGCTTTAAACTTTGTGACAGGCTGAGGTATGGTGCTGCAAAATGTTCCATGCAGTTAATTAGAAACTCCAGCACCTGCTTTTCACCTTCTTTGAGTATGCGTTTTCTGGTTTGGTCTTTCAGAGTTTTGTAGTATTAGCAAAGGCTCTGGTTTTAATTGTCATTAATTTTTCAAGCCTTTGTCCTTTTGGAGTTGTTTCCTCAACAAGATGATAGCTAAAGCTGGAATCCCTGAATAAAGCACAGATGAAAGCAGGAATGGATTAATCTTCCTAGCTGTATGCAAAATAACCCCCTGTTCAAGGTACGTCAGAGGCTGGCAGTGGTTCTGTATCTGTTCATACATCTGTTCTTTAACCATGGCTGTTGCTTTATGGCCATGCACTGTTCATTAAGCCTCCCTTTTTAAACAGGTCAAAATTACAGAGGGCACTGTGACTGCCAGCTAAATGTGACTCTGCTCAGCTGACGGTCAGCATATGTAATGTTTTGGCATTGTTTAAGGCTCTTGTTTGCTTGTATGCCTCTAAGAGGGAACTGTTGGTTCATTGTGATCAAAATGTATTACTGATGATGTGTTCTGAATCTAAAAGGTGGCAGTATCGCTGCTAACACAAAAGCATTTTTTTTCTTCAGGCTTCCAAGGAGGAATGGCTTCTGATCTCTGCCAGCAAAAGCAGAGCTGTTTCAGTTGGACAAATATGATGACCATCTTCATGCATTTAAAAGGAAAAAGGTCTACAATATGCAAATGAGACTCTTGCTCAGGTAGTTGAAAACAGAGCCAGAGCAACAGAGCCTGCCAGTAGTGGTAATTCTCAAGCTGTGTGGCTGGTGGCTGACTCCCAAAAACTGTTGTGTGAAAAGAAGATTTCATGTTCGCAGTTGTGCAGCTTGAAAATATGGACCTATTCATACATGTGTATCCATAGGAAAAAGTCTGAACCTATGGATTCCTGTTATTGCTGCAAGGTTAACACATGCATGCAAGTCTGGTGGATTTACAGCATGTTAACAAGTTTTAAGTGGTGGTAGGGGAACTGGCTTGGCCATACTGTATGCTTTTTCAATTATGGTATGCATTCAGCAGGCAAGTGGCTTTATGTTAAACAGCAGTTAGGAAATGTGGTGGAGTATTGCATGTCTAAATTGGTTCTGCTCTTGAACCTCTGCTTGTGCACCCCGATATTCTTCTTCATGAAGGAGAGTGTGGTTGAGAGAAATGAGCTGTACTGCTTCAATAAAAATCCGACTCAGCTGGTCTCAAGCTCCTGTTTTGCACTTCCAGTGCTGTTTCAGTCTTTTCATGTTTATGTTCTGTTTTTGCCTCTTTCATTTGCAGACAGCTTTGTGTTCCCCAGCTCATGGACTAGTGAGAGGGCTGTGCCTTTAATATAAACCAGCTGTCAGCTGTGAAATGAGTGGAGAACTTAAGAATTCAGTAAACACCGTGGAGGGGAGTGTACTTGCACCACAGTAGTATCTCAATACCAAGCTCGACTAAAATCTAGTGTGGGTGACTTCAGACTTGATTAATGTCAGCAGCATTTCTGGGGAGCTCTGGAGAAAGCGTATTCTTAGAATTTAAACAAATGGTTCATACTGGGAAGGTTCTGGCAGAAACTAAACAGCTGTTGCAGAAGATGGATTCAAGGCAAGTCAACAACCTTAAAACCCTAATCCCCAAGCCTGCTTTTCTGTCCCAAAAGTCAGTTGTTCAATTGCCTAGGGTATAATTATTCATTGTTTGCTACATAATTCAAATAACAGCTTTCAGGTTAATCTTGTCACACACAACTCACTAATGCTAATAACCAGCTTACCTAAGTATTGAGAAGTAACATAGCTGTTGCTTAGGCCATGCTGTCGGTATACATTTTAAATAGATCAGTGCTGTATTGCCGAATGTTCAGCTCGTTCTTGTCTCCTGGTCTCTGACACATATGTAGATATCAAGACTGATGTTCCAAGCTCCTGTCCTTCAAAGGAAGTGCCAATACTTACAGTGGTTTAAGTAGACAAACAGCGTTGTTACTGGCTTTCAGGGGTAGTCAGCTTAGGTGATGGTTGTGAAGAGGAGAGCCCAAGGCATGACATTGGGAAGGGACGAGGTGCTCGAGGTGGAGGAAACGTTAGATGTAGCTTTCATGTCCCTGTCCTGTGGGGTGTGTAAATGCTTGTGTGAGCCTTCATTTGCTTTGCTTTTTGCAAATGTTTCATTGCCAAAGGCCTGTACATTACCTGCAGGCTGCTCCGTTATTTCTGCTCATTAACATTGTACACTAACTTGCCTTTCCCTCACTTCACGGACTTAATTTTTTTTTTTCTTTTCCTGCTGCGCTCTGAGTCCCTGCATGACCCTCACTGGCACTTCATTGCTATCAACTGACTGATCAGCAGTGCCTTCCTCTTCCCCTTACCCTGAGTGATGATGCCACGTTTCCCGCTCTTGCTGCACCAGGGTCTTGATTCTTGCAGGTCCTACCCAAGATCTTTCCCTATTCCACAAGCTGAAATGTGGTTATTAAGGTCTCAATAGCTGGAGCTTGCTGGCCCCTTCTGAAAAACCCAATTCACTGAGATGCTCTGCTTTACTTTGCAGTTATATCTCCTAGAGACAGACCTGAGGTCTTGTAAATGACTGGTTTAATGGCTTCCTTCTTGCTGTTTACTGTTTCAAGTTAATGTTTAATCACTTGATATTAATCAGAAGGAGGCACAGAAGCAGTCTAAGTGAGAGTCTGGGCTCTAAGAGGGGAGCTAGGTAATGAAGTGGTGGACTGGGGGAATTTGGGAGCTTGAAGTTTCCAACTATCTGAATGCAGATGAGGTTTGAATAACACCGCCAGAAGCCCTTACCCTAGCCAAAAGGAGATGCCCTGTAGGCAACAGCTTGTTTTGGGGCTGAAATGGATAAGGAGGCCTCAGGGAAGAGTTTGGGAATAGACAGTTGGCAATGAAGGGAGGGGAAAGGACATTGCTGAAGAGCAATGTGTCTAAGGTAGCAGCTGTACAGTCTCTGTAAGCTGATGCCACTGCCAAAAGAAAAGGTCCTGGAGGCTCCTTCTTTGGACAGGCTTTTCTACCACAACTGCTAAACCATCTCTACAAACGGATCGATTTGAAAAGCTAATTTTATATGTATTTGCATGTATCCTTTATGATGCGGATACAGGTTCAGGTCTTTCCTATGATGAATTTTCTTTTGTGGCCACCGCATTAAGGCTTCAGGCTGCATAAGTATGGAAGTGAATGGAAAGTGGGATGAACCGCATAGTTTACCCATGGAGAGCTTGCCAAATGAACATTTGTAACTTCTCTGAAAGGTGATGTGGGGGGATTTTTTTAAAGATGATAGAAATCCAGTAGGCCTAACTGAAGGCAGTGTCAGTAGACATTTTATTGATGTTACATGGGACATTGTTAATGGAAAATAAAGGATGGGATGCTGAAAGTGCTGGTTAGTATATAGACAAAATATTCTGGTTCTGTTAGCTGACATGCGGCACTTCTCTGGAGCTATGTATGCAGCTTTCACTGTCTTTGTGATACCGCTCTGAACAGAGAAATAAGCTAGTGCTTATGATAGCTTTCTGCTGTGCTTTAGAAATACAACACACTATTCAGCAAAAAAGAAGGAAGAAAGCATTTTTTGCTGTAATAGCAGCAAAGCAAAGAACAAATTTCAGTAGCTAGCAATGTGTTTCTGTGGTTAGAACACTTTGAATTTCCTGCCAAATGCTAACTCAAAGGGGTTTATGGGTGTCCTTGTCAATGCTGGGTTTTGAGCTTTTGCCTCTGTTGGGACACCTTCACTTTCCATCACTATTGGTGGTGTGTCTGTTTAAAAAATAAGCTGTCGTATATTCTGAGGAACCTGAAGGTGGAGCTTGCATGTTTGAAAACATTCTCAAAAAACTCAGCTTGCCTTTCTTTTCTGTCTTTTGTGAAAACCTGTAGGCTTTAAATTAATTGCCTTTCCACTGCCTTATTAAGCCCATTATTCCTGTTAATTTGTCTTTTAATTAAAAGAGAAATAGCAGAACATCCCAACTGTTTGCTCCTGGGTACAGTCAAACTAAGTAGGCTGGTGGGGAGTATGGAGTGGAGTAGCTTTTCCTGGGCTGGGTCTCTGCCAGTGAAGGCTTGAATGGCTTGCTCCATCCTAGCTTTTTAAGGCCAATATTTAAGAAGGTGTGCTTAGTGTTTTATTCGACCCCTCTCCCACTTTTTCATTGGTGTAAATAGGACTATTTAGTAGCTAAGCCGGATTTTGAGTTTTGGATAGCTTTTTCTATCTCTGCCTACTGGGTAGATCTTTATTCAGCTTTTGAAGTAGTCTAGTATCCTCCTCTTTTTCTAGGAAAAATCACTGCTCAATGAGAAGTCAGCTAGTCTGATTTGTTGTGTGAACCTGGCAAACTTTAGTCTGTCTAGCTCAGCTCTGCATTGCCAGAGGGACGTTCATGAAGTGTGGGCTGTTGCGCTTCGCCAGGAGTTGGTGGGAGGAATTAAGCAGGCAACTGTTTTAGGTAGTGTGTCCTTTGTAGGATGAGGGAATGGACTGGGTGACTTCTTGGAGATCTCTTATAACCTGTTTACTGATCACATATCTATGACATGACTAAAATAGTCCCTGATTTCAGGAGCTTTTCTTAAGTCAAATGATGAATGTTTTAGATGCTGTGAAAGCCATAGGGTCAGGTATGGATTTACCTGTTGCATCTTCTGTACCTTTGATGGCATAGAATGGAAATTTACCTTGTATTAATTGACTGATAATTCCTGGTAACAGATCTAACAACTCTTACTGTGAATGCTTGCTTTTATGTGCAGATGGATTTGTACTCGAATTATAGAGGCTGTCAAAGAACAAATAGTTACCCAACCTCTTCTGTCTTGTCCCAATAGCTGAAAGATCAGGTTTTCTTTTGCAATAGCAAAAAGTAAATTGTGTCTTTCACAGACATGGCATGTGCCAGTAACCATTTATTCTGCTGCTGGATACTTGAAAAATTGTTAAGTCCTCTACCCGCGTAAAAATATGCTCTGCATGGCTCTTTGCAATGTAGTATCTTCATTCTTTTGAAGAAGTGCTGAAGTGATGATATTATACTGCAGTTTAGTTTTTGAGAGAGAGAGACTAGAACGCCTCTTCAGAAAGAGCAAAGGTTCAAGATTTTAAGGAGCTTTTTGTAGGAGATGGCAAAGGAATCTGGTAGAGCTAATTTTCTTCTTGTTTTTCAGATCTTTCCAAGAACAAAGATTTTTAGGAATTGACTGAAACTAAAAGTCTCTGAGGATGCAAATACCCATGCAGTTTATGTCCATGATTTTTTGGGGTTATTCTGTGAAACAAGCTTGGAAAAAAAAAAATGAGTAATGCCTTTACCTTTGTGTCTTGTTTCCAGGATTGTGGCTTATGATTTTTTTAGACAATTGCCTAATCCCTAGAATAGCAAGATGAGTTAGGGTCCTTTTGATTTTTCTTTTTGAGTTGTTTTGCAGTGAACTGATCCTGTTAAAAAGGATCCTAGTGCCAAAGGGAGGGATCAGTCGCTCAGATGCTAAGAGTTCTGGCAGGTACTGCTGTGTTCCCACTGGCTTTCATGAATTCGGGGGAAGATCTGTTTTCAGGATTGGATTAATTTTCTATAATTCAACCTCCCTGCTCTCTATACAGTGCCTCCAGTGAAGCAGAATTAAGGCTTGGCTGCAGACTTTTCATTGAGGAGAATTCTGCATAGCTGGGCCTGAAATAAAAGAATCACGTGGTTGCCTATTTGCCTATACAGCTTCGTTCACTGTGCACAGAAACCAGGAGGGGACAAACCCTTTGACATTAGCATCTTTTCAGTTTGCATTTGGCTGCACATAAAGCAGGTTTTGCAGAAAACCAGAGGAGAAAAAGACCCATATTAATCTTGTAGTGGAAAAATCACTTTGTTGTGTGTCACTGCACAAGCTGTCCAAAAACTGCTGGTAACATTTTGGAGTGAAGATGAGACCCACCACTTGCCTGTGAACTCCTGTTCAGGAGCTGAGAGGCTCCCTCTGGATGTGCTTTCACACAGTTGGAAGGCTGATAGGTTTTTTCCTTTTTTTTTTTTTTTTTTTTTTTTTTTTTAATTTTTGTGGCAGGGAACAAGTGAAATACAACAAAAGAGTAATGAGCTTTCACCCTTATAGCAGAGCTGATAAGGAGTTCCTAACGGAAACTCTTCTGGCATACTTCTGACGCAGAAGCGATTCAGGTGCTCTCCAGGGGAAATTATTTTAATCTAAATCTGTGTGCAGAATGTGCCACAGTAGTGTGGTCATTGGACATTCTCTGCTCATGCAACCTCCTGAGTTTGCTGGAGAGGAGGGAGGAACACCAGTACGGTGAATTGAAAGATGCCTGTAGTAAATTTGCTTGTCTTGGTTGCACTTTGCAGACACGTTGCGATTGTGGACCATGGGTTGAAATCCCTGTTGTGTGACACTGCAGTACTTAACTGCCAAACTAAGATTTCCACGGTGAGATGAAGGATGTTCGTGCTTGCAGTTCCCTTAGTGCTGGTAAAGATAGCACACTCAGGAGAAGCTGTCCTGAGAGGACACCCAGCTGCTCCTCACTGGCCAGATGCTCTTATTGTCTGCCCAAATGCAAAATATGCTTGTTCTGAGTGAATATAAGACCTTTGTGCAGGTGTAAATTACCAGGAAAATTTTGCATTTCTGATGTCACACTTGCAGGAAAGACTTTCTTCTTTCAGCTTTAAGTATGTCTGGAGAGAGGCTGTAGTTTTCACATCCACTTTGGAAACCTGCATGAAGCAAAAACTACTTCAGATTTTGCCTGTGTTTGGGCAGAACCCAGAAGTTGGGTGAAAGCCTTTGGTGAATGAAGGGAGAAAATGTGATATCCGTGGGGACTTTATTTTGGTGTGCCTTGGGGTTGGGTGTTTTGGGTTGGTGTGGGGTTTTTTGTTGTTGTTTTGGGTTTTTTAGACATTACTTTTATTGTTCCCAGAAATCCATTTATGATATTCTGCAGTGTCTTCAGTTTCCAGCTGCTTATTCTCTAACTTGCTTGTCTTTTCCAACTAAGACCGACTGAGTTTCTTGGTGAAAAGGGGGTGAAAAGTATGTCACTGCTTTTGCCTGAGCACACCAAAAGCTCCCTGTGCAGGGTGTTTATTTCCTGAAATAGCTTTTCTGCAGAGCAAGAGCAGTTTAATTTAGCTAAATTGCTCACTAAAGACTTACCTGATAATTTTACAATGTCTGTACTTCAGCACTGGGCCCCTCTCAAAGACCACAACTGTAGGCGGACTTTCTGTGTTGCTTGTCACTGCTTGTGCACTTGGGACCTCTGCCGCCGCCTCCTCTGTCTGCAGCTCTCCATGGGGCAGAGGTGGGTCAGTCTAAGGCTTTGGTGCTCACTAATGCTCTTCTTAAAGCGCCTGTTTTGTACTGTTTCCTCTGCCAGACCTTTGCTGTTTCTGCTTTCCTTAATACTTGGGGAAACTGGGCTTGAGATATGGAAATGTCATAGGAGGACTTGCTGGCTTTCTTCACCTCTTTGTTGTCAGGTTTGCCATGGGAAGTATTAAAATCTGTTGAGCCTGTTGACGTGTACTTGTTGCAGCCAGAGATGGTTGGCAGTATCTTAGTGATGTTTCCCCCCACCCCCCTTGGAAAATGGCAGTTCCTTTAGCTTGCCAAGAAAAGTGCATTAATTTTGATGGTAGATGCTTCTGAGGTCCAGAATATGGTTCCTGGGTGAGAGGAGACAGACAGGTACTTGTAGGCAGGCAGTAGTGTGATGGAGGCCGGTTTTGGATGAGTAGGAAGATAGCCTATTCTCTGTGAGTACCCTAGCAATCATGCCAAAAACTTAGCCGGGTGGTTGGCTTGGGGTGTCTCATTTTTCACTGTGCTGAAAAAGTGTTCCTGAGAGTCTTGGCTTTAGCCTAGGGCTACAAAAGCCGTTGAGATCTTGAAGATTTTAGTGCATGATTAAACTATTTCCACCCCAGTTCTGTCTGTACACTCGTATTTCTTGTAGAAATGCTTAAAAAAAGAGGTCTTCAGGCTCTCTATTTGACAGTTTCAGCTAGTTGACAGTGTTCAAACCCTCTTAGCACTAGTGTGGAGCAAGTTCCGTGTGTCAACTCCTAAAATTGCAAAATGGGAGATTAATAATTTCATGCCTCTTGGAAAAAATGATCTCTGCTTTCCGCTGGCGGCAGTTCCTGATACTGAGAACTGGTTGCTCACTGGCGTGCAACATTGTTCCTGCTTGAAACCATCTGCTGGAAAGCAAAGGATGTTGTGTTGCCTGAAGGGTTTACATGCATTTTAGTTCTTGATTGCAATTATAGTTGAGGGCCTCAGTGTTTCTGCCCATAAAATGTTAATCAACTAGATCATTAGCAGTACACCTTCATGTATATGTACATGCATATATATATACACACATATGACTGTGTATGTGGTAATTAATCCGAGGCAATAAAGTATATTTTGAGAAAAATTGCTTAACTAGCTGCTGTGTGATCCTTCGGGGATTTTTGGTTTCTTTTTGTAGCTTGTTCTTCCCAGTCAGAATACTTAAGAGAAAATAGAAATAAAGCATTGGGGCAGTTGTTCCAAACTCAACCTGGACTCATAGTGATGCTGCAGATAAGAAATTTCATAATGTTTTATAACTTGAAAGATTTGCTTTCCAGGGCGTTGAGAGGTATAAACCATTTTAGCTGGACAAGGCAGAACGTCTGCTCCAATCTGTACATGAGATCATGTGTAATTTTATCAGTCTCATTACACATAGTTCCTCAAAATATGTGAAAATCTAACTGAACAAAATCTTGCTGGTAGTGATTTAAATGGGAAGTGCAGTCAAACAACTCTTTGGAGACAAACATGTGATATGTGTTTAGTCTAGAGGTCCTGAAATCTGTTAAATCAGCAGGAAAAAAGCTCTTGTTAGAGTGTTTTAAAAACATAATCAGTGGGGAGTTTCTATTCCTTTTTGTAAGCCTGCATATTATCAGCTGACAGTTTGGTTACTTCTGCTTCTTGAAAACAACTAAGGCTACATAAAGAGTAAATGACCAGGTTTTCAAATACACCAAGCACAGAGATGGTTGTGAAAATTGCTTCATAAAATTCCTGCTGTATTCAGGTCTGTCTTTCTCTCTTTTTTTTTTCTTTTATACAGGAGACACGGATTATGGTTTCGATTGCGGAAGTTAATAATCTGGTTGCTGGGAGTATACATAGCCATTCCATTTCTAGTAAAACTTTGCCCTGCTATTCAGGCAAAGCTGGTCTTCCTAAACTTTGGTAAGTGACTCAGTCTGGGATGTGTGAGGGGTGAAGGGGAGGA